>CM060945.1:841971775-846971775 GCA_030765085.1 Allium cepa
CAAATACGGAAGTACGTCTCGCCATCCAGCTCATCTCCTGAGCTATTCAGCAGCCCATCCAAGATTTGTATTTTATAAAACTTGGTTTGACCGGAGCATTATAGTTAAATAACTCCCGAGTCAGTCTGGAATACCTGCGTGATAAAAACACACTCAATTGGATTATTGAAGTTTCAAAATCCTTTGAAAATAAAAAGCATCTCGTAAGACCACGCCACAAATAAACATGTCGGGTTTTTACCTTACGATAGCCAAAACATTTCTTATTAAAATCCTATGATATTATAATAGTGTCTATAAATAAATACTTATTCAAATAGCCGAAATTGTTACATTTATTAAATTCCATCTAATAGGTATACAAACAAAACTATAAAGGCACATAGAGAAAATGGATTTCCTTCAATGGTAGGGCTACTGGGGTACCACCCGTCATAGTCTGTGGTCTAGATCACTGTACCGATGATTCACCCTAAAGCCCCTGCAACACAAGATCGATGCTACCCCTTGTTAGTCCGCAAGATGAAGGTTTTGATGACAACAATCTTAGAATAGGATTACAAAATATAAATACTAACATTATAGTTCAGAATTATATGTATATGCAGGATTTAACCATGTAGGTACCAAGAATGAAGACTGTACAATATAGAGATTCAAGATATCAAGAATGATGACTCATAAGTATCAAGAAAATCAAGATTGTCAAGAGTTCAAGATTTCAAGTAATTTATTTTTTAATTAGGAATTTTGTTAAAACTCCTAGAAATGCATTGGCATCTTAAAATATAATTTATTCGTGGAACGGAATCCACTTCGAGCCGGTTAAAGGGATGGAACCCTAAGTAGGATGGAACCTACAAAAATCTAGTGGAACGTTGTTTTGTATCCGCTAACTTCTTATTCAAAATGATTTTATAAAATTATATCTTGTTTTCAAAATGATTTCAAAATCTTCCTTTTAAAAGAATCAAAAACATCTATCCTGGTATTCCTTTTAAAAGAATAAAAAACATCTGTCCTGGTTTTAAATACTTTTAGCCTCAAAATAATCTTTAATTTCAAAATCAAATTATTCTTAGTTCTAAATTATCTTTAACAATAATGTATTTAACTTTTAACATTTATACATAGGTTTAAATATTATTGTAATATTATATATATACCAATATATTATTCTCTATATTTACTTATGTATTTTAACTATAGTCTAGTATATTTATGAAGTTTAAAATAGTATTTAATATAAGATAAAAGTTATTTTCAAAAGAAAAACAAACCACCAAAATTCCTTTGGGATGTCGACATGCTCAATATACCCATGTCGACATAGTGTCAGTTAATTTCAAAATTTAAATTTCAAAAGAAATGTCTATTCGTCATATCTCTTCACGAATGGACATATCTGTTGTTCTTCAATTAATAGGGTTTGGTTTCAACGAATTTTCATTTTTTTGGTTTTCATTTCTCTTCTTCTTCCACATTTTCCTTATACATATTCCTACCATTACTCTGTCGAAATCAATATTGAATCTAACTAGATTATCTCTGGTTTGATTGTCTATCACTATCTCAACAAGATCTTCAGTGCTATTCATAGTTATAGGCCTTTTGTAATCAATTAAACGAGAAAAGGTATGATTGTGGCCTTGAAAATCAATCAAGCGAGAAAAGGTGTGATTGTAGCCTTAGAAATAAATTGGGTGAACTTGTTGCCCGTAAAATAAAGTATCTCTACCCAGAGGATTGTGAATCCGGAGGGTGTGCCTCGTAGCCTTGAAATCGAGGGTGTAATTGTACAATTGCTTTTGAAAGGAAATCCATACTTGTGTGCGGGACTGGATGCAGGGTTACTCCGAACCAGTATAAAATACAGTGTGTTCATTCCTTTACTGCTTTTACTTTAGTTTTGCATCTATGTTTGATTCTGCGATCATATCTGTGTCTGAATATTGCATACATTTGTGTTCAAATTAACAAAAACTCAAAAAGAATTAATAATTCCTTAAAACACTATTCACCTCCTCTAGTGTTTATCCTAGCCTTAAGATCCGTAATCTGCACTTCTCACATTTGGTATCAAAGCAAGGTTTTCAAATTTTCATAACCTGAATTTTGAAAAGTTTTCAAAATGGCTACCAACACTGGCACTATTACTAACATTAGTATTCCTGTCACCAGTTCATTTGTAGAAGGTCTGTCTACTGTCAGACCACCATTTTTTAATGGCAGTAACTATGCATATTGGGCATGTAGGATGAAAATATATTAACAATCTATAGGATTAGACACTGGGAATATCACACATACTGAATATTCTGAACCTACCACTGATTTTGCACAGTGGTCCGCTGAACAAAAGATTGTTGAACAAAATAATTCTAAAGCAATGAATATTATATTTTGTTCACTTAATAGGAATGAATTTAATAGAGTGTTGGTTTGTAAGTCAGCATATGAAATCTGGAAAACTTTGCAAGTTACTCACAAAGAAACAAGCAAAGTTAAACAGACCAAAATATCCATGCTCACAAATCAGTTTCAATTATTTAAAATGAATTCTAATGAGTCTATTTCAGATATGTATAGTAGATTTCACGATATTGTGCATTCTCTAATATCCTTGGGAAAGGTATTTTCGGAAGAAGATCAAGTCAGAAATTTTTTAAATTCTCTTACTCCAGAATAGGATCAAAAGACACTTGCGATCGAAGTGGCAAATGACATTAGTACCTTAAAGATAGAAGAATTAATTGGAAATCTAATGCCGTTTGAAGTCCAAATGATCAAAAGAAGAGAAAGCGAAGCATCTAAAAAGAAATCAATGACATTTAATGCATTGACTGATGGATCAGACTCAAACAGCGATAATGATGAAGAGATAGCCTTGATGACCATGAATTTTCGAAAATTTCTGAAATACAGAAAGGTGAATAATCTCAAGAGAAACAACTATACGAACTCTAGAAATCAGAATGTAGTGCCAAACAATGTCAAATGTTTCAACTGTGATGAACCAGGCCATATCAAAAGAGATTGTCTGTATCCAGAGAGGAAAAATCCTCCTATAAACAATGATTCAGTAAAGAAACAGAAGCTTGCATTTACTGCTACTCTTGAAGACTCAGACTCGTCCTCAAGCGATGATGATCAGAAGACGGATAATCCGAATTTGTGTTTCAAGGCGTTCATGACTCCGACAAACTCAGAGAAAGGGACTCAGAAAAAGGTACACATTTATAATACAATTGGTTGAAATTGCATGCTTAAAATTGGATGCTTGATTGCTTGACTTATTGATTTGAATTGGTGTGTTATTTGAATTTTAATTTTTTTTTACATTTTTTTTACTATTTATTATTATTATTTTTATTAGTATAATAATACATTATGGAATATGCTATAATTCTAATAATAGTTTAGATATATATAGACATAAAAAATAATGAGTGCATATATATATATATATATATATTAGGTTCTTAGGAAAGATAAATCATAGAAATTCACAAGCACATGTCGACATGGTCCCTACCATGATGTCGGCATGGGTACAGAATTTAAAATTCAAAATTTGAATTCAAATGGTTGAATTTCCCTCCATCTTTTCACTTCATTCAATTCTCTGAAAAGGAATCTTTTGGCCAGAGAACATGTCCTTTGAGAATCTATTTATTCACTATCTTTTCACTCTCATTTTCACATTCAAACCCTCTCCTCAAAACTTCAAGCTCTCTACTCTCTACTCTAATGACTTCTTCAAGCAACTCCTCCTCTATGAGAATTTCCAAAAAGATAAAAGATCAACTCTTCAATGAATCGGAGGCAATAAAAGCATACATCAAATATGCTAACTATGCAAAAGTCCATCCCAGAAAGTTTGGTATATTTCAAGATTTCTCTTCTTATGAAATTGATTCTCTTTTTGCAAACAATCAAATTCTTAGTCTTGTTGATGCTTCTCAAAATGATTTTGTTTGTTATCCAAATCTTGTTAAAATTTTCTATGCAAATCTGAATAGTGGATTTGATAATGGAAACGATGATGAAATTTGGAGTAGTGTCAAAGGCACTAGAATTGTTTTGAATTGTGATCTTTTGGGTACCATTCTCAATTGCAAGAGTACGGGAATGGATCTTTCTAATTTTAAAATCGATGAAAATGATCGTGAGACATTTCATCACATTATCGAAGGAAATGATAATTTTGAATTCAAAAAACGAAACTTTTGACCAAAATCTGGAATTGTCAATCTTCTTTTACAACATACTTTGGCCCCAAGGTCGGAAAATTTTAACAATCCTACTTCAAAAGTTTGCAAAGCACTTTTTTCTATTTTTGGAAATTATGGTATTAATTGGCGCAAGTTATTTTGGATGAACTTCGTTCCAAAATCTTGAAATGGGTGAGAATACTTTGTATTATGGAATTTATCTCACTCGAATTTTTAACTATTTTGGAGTGGATTTCAAAGGAGAAGAATTTGTTTCTAGAAAACTTTTCAATCATTCCAACATTTTGCTTATGAAAATTCCATTTGTTTTTCAGCCCTATGAGACTCTTGCCGAAAAGGAAGAGCGTTTGGCTCGTGAGAAGATGGAAGAAGAAGAGGAGGAAGAAGAAGAAGAAGGGGATGAAATGGAAATTGAAGTAGAAGAAGAAGAAGGTGAAACTTCTTTGGAAAGCATCAACTATCCTCCTAATCCATCCAACAAAACCCTTCTCAAAAACCAAAAGACTATTGTTGAGAATCAACGGATTCATTTAAGATCCGTTAGTAAGAAGTTGGATAAAATTTCATCCAAAATGAATAAGTTCATTTCCAAAGTCAGCAAGAAGCTTGGATTATCTTCATCGTCATCATCCTTTAACTAGTTCTACCTTTTCGTATCTCGTTGTATTTGTTTTAGTTTATTTTGATTTGAATGTTTGTGTAGTTCTTTGTGTTTAATCGTTGTATCGTCTTAGTATGAAATGAAATGGAATTTCTTTTCTGTTATCTAGCTTATCTTATCTCTAGAATAAATGTTAACATATTATATACATACATACATACATACATACATATATATATATATATATATATATATATATATATATAAACACACACGCACAATTATTCACAAAATCAAAATAAGTCATCAAAATTCACTGGACCATGTCGTCATACCGCCTATGACCATGTCGACATATACTTATCAGAAATGACATTTCATTTTGAATTTGAAATTTGAAATAACTACCTTGTGTCTATTCATTTCAAATGAATTTCTACACCTATAAACACCTATTTCTTCCAGAATTCATCACTGAATATTATTTCTTACCCACTTTGTCTCTCATTCTTCTCACAAACTCGAATATGGCCAATCCAATTCATAATCTATCAGAAAATCTTGAAGAGACTCTTAATTCTTTCAAGAATATTCTTTTGTTCATTCTACGTAGCCAGCAACACTTAGAATTGAGTCAAATACAGATGATTAAAGAGCAAGAAAGGCATTTCGATGCAATACGATGGATGATCTCCTCCCTGCACAAGGATGATAACGAAGCATATCCTCCGGTCTCTCTCGCTAATGATAATGAAAGTTGGTATGCCTTAAAGCTGACCCTGTATTTGGAGAAGAAGGATGGGTGGAAGTTCCTCGTAATGTTTGATTTGATTGGTTTGTTTGATTTGGTTTGATTGATTTGGTTCGTTTGATTTGAATTATTTGATTTGATTAGATTTGAATTGACTTGAATTGATATTTGGTGTGAAAAACATGTATAAGTATGCATTGATATTTATATGATCCGTAATCAGTTATCATGTCTATCAGTATAATTATCTCTTAATCTATCTATTATATACTCCATTTGTATAGTTTATTAATGCAGGTAGTTTAGTCCAAGAATGAGGGGGAGTTATATAGTTTAGAGATTATATAGTTTGGAGTTAATTTTTTTTGATGACAAAGGGGGAGAAATATAAAATAGGATAGTTAGGCATAGATTAAGGAGGAGTTATTAGGATAGAAGTAATATTTTACAAACAAAGGTTGTCATCATCAAAAAGGGGGAGATTGTTAGTCCGTAAGATGATGGTTTTGATGACAACAACCTTAGAATAGGATTATAAAATATAAATACTAACATTATAGTTTAGAATTATATGTATATGTAGGATTTAACCATGCAGGTACCAAGAATGAAGACTGTACAGTATAGAGATTCAAGATATCAAGAATGAAGACTCATGAGTATCAAGAAAATCAAGATTATCAAGCGTTCAAGATTTCAAGTAATTTATTTTTTAATTAGGAATTTTGTTAAAACTCCTAGAAAAGCACTGGCATCTTAAAATCCAATTTATTCGTGGAATAGAATCCACTTCAAGCCTGTTAAAGGGATGGAACCCTAAGTAGGATGGAACCTATGAAAAATCTAGTGGAACATTGTTTTGTATCTGCTAACTTTTTATTCAAAATGATTTTACAAAATTATATCTTGTTTTCAAAATGACTTCAAAATCTTCCTTTTAAAAGAATCAAAATATTTTTATCCTGGTTTTAAATACTTTTAACCTCAAAATAATCTTTAATTTCAAAATCAAATTATTCTTAGTTTTAAATTATCTTTAACAATAACATATTTAACTTTTAATATTTATACATAGAATTAAATATAAAATTATTGTAAAATTATATATATACTAATATATTATTCTCTACATTTACTTATATAATTTAACTATAGTCAAATATATTTATAAAGTTTAAAATAGTTTTTAATATAAGATAAAAGCTATTTTCAAAAGAAAAACAAACCACCAAAAATTCCTTTGGGATGTCGACATGCTCAATATACCCATGTCGAATAGTGTCAGTTAATTTCAAAATTTAAATTTCAAAAGAAGTGTCTATTCATCATATCTCTTCACGAATGGACAAGGCCGTTGTTCTCCTATAAATAGGGGTTGGTTTCAACAAATTTTCAATCATATTTTTTGGTTTTCATTTCTCTTCTTCTTCCACATTTTCTTTATACATATTCCTACCATCACTCTGTCGAAATCAACATTGCATCTAACTAGATTATCTCTGGTTTGATTCTCTATCACTATCTCAACAAGATACTCAGTGCTATTCAGAGTTATAGGCTTTTTGTAATCAATTAAATGAGAAAAGGTATGATTGTGGCCTTGGAAACCAATCAAGCGAGAAAAGGTGTGATTGTAGCCTTGGAAATCAATTGGGTGAACTTGTTGCCTGTAAAATCATGTATCTCTATTGCCTCGTAACCTTGAAATCGAGGGTGTAATTGTACAATTGCTTTTGAAAGGAAATCCGTACTTGTGTGCAAGACTGGATGTAGGGTAACTCCGAACCAGTATAAAATCCGGTGTGCTCTTTCCTTTACTGCTTTTAATTTATTTTTGCATCCGTGTTTGATTCTGTGATCATGTTAGTGTCGGAATATTGCATACATTTGTGTTCAAATTAACAAAAACTCAAAAAGATTTAATAATTCCTTAAAACACGATTCACCCCCCTCTAGTGTTTATCCTAGCCTTAAGATCCGTAATCCGCATTTCTCACATTTGGTATCAAAGCAAGGTTTTCATATTTTCATAACCTGAATTTTGAAAAGTTCTCAAAATGGCTACCAACACTGGTATTGTTACTAAGACTAGTATTCCTGTCACCAGTTCATTTGTAGAAGGTCAGTCTACTGTCAGACCATAATTTTTTTAATGGCAGCAACTATGCATATTGGGCATGTAGGATGAAAATATATTTACAATTTGTAGGATTAGACACTTGGAATATCACACAAACTGAATATTCTGAACCCACAACTGATTTTGCACAATGGACCGCTGAGCAATAGACTGTTGCACAAAATAATTCTAAAGCAATAAGTATTCTGTTTTGTTCACTTGAAGAAATGAATTTAATAGAGTGTCAGTTTGTAAGTCAGCATATGAAATCTGAAAAACTTTTCAAGTTACTCACGAAGGAACAAGCAAAGTTAAACAGACCAAAGTATCCATGCTCACAAATCAGTTTCAATTATTTAAAATGAATTATGACGAGTCTATTTCAGATATGTATAGTAGATTTCAGGATATTGTACATTCTCTAATATCCTTGCGAAAGGAATTTTCGAAAGAAGATCAAGTCAGAAATTTTTAAATTCTCTTATTCCAGAATGGGATCAAAAGACACTTACGATCGAAGAGGCAAATGACATCAGTGCCTTAAAGATAGAAGAATTACTTGGAAATCTAATATCATTTGAAGTCCAAATGATCGAAAGAAGAGAAATGAAGATATAGCCTTGATGACCAGGAATTTTAATGCATTGACTGATGGATCAGACTCAAACAACGATAATGATGAAGATATAGCCTTGATGACCGGGAATTTTCAAAAATTTTTGAAATACAGAAAGATCAATAATCTTAAGAGAACCAACTATAAGAACTCTGAAAATCAGAATGTAGTGCCAAACAATGTCAAATGTTTCAACTGTGATGAACCAGGCCATATCAAAAGAGACCGTCCGTATCAAGAGAGGCAAAATCCTCCTATAAACAATGATTCAATAAAGTAACAGAAGCGTGCTTTTACTGATACTCTAGATGACCCAGACTCGTCCTTAAGCGATGATGATCAGAAGAAAGATAATTCAAATTTATGTTTCATGGCAGTTCATGACTCCGACAAACTCAAAGAAACGGATCAGAAAAAGGTACACATTTACAATACAATTGGTTAAAATTACATGTTTAAAATTAGATGATTGATTGCTCTTGATTGATTTGAATTGGTGTGTTATTTGAATTTTAAAATTATCTACCATTATTTCACTATTATTTTATTGTTATTATTTTTATTATTATTTTTATTAGTATAATAATATATTATGGAATATACCATAATTCTAATAATATTCCAGATATATATAGACATTAAAAATAATAAGTGTGAATATATATATATATATATATATTAGAGTTCTTAGGAAAGATAAATCATAGAAATTCACAAGCACATGTCGACATAGTCCCTACCATGATGTTGACATGGGTACAGAATTTGAAATTCAAAGTTTGAATTCAAATGGTTGAATTTCCCTCCAACTTTTCACTTCATTCAATTCCCTGAAAAGGCATCTTTTGACCAAAGAACATGTCCTTTGAGAATCTATTTATTCACTATCTTTTATCACATCTTCTCACTCTAATTTTCAAATTAAAACTCTCTCTTCAAAACATCAAGCTCTCTACTCTCTACACTAATGGCTTCTTCAAGCAACACCTCACCATGAGAATTTCAAGTAAGATAAAAGAGCAACTCTTCAATAATCCGGAGGCAATAAAAGCATATATCAGTTATGCTGACTATGCTAAAGTCCATCCTGGAAAGTCTGATATTTTTCAAGATTTCTCTTCTAATGAAATTAATTCTCCTTTTGTAAACAGTCAAATTATTAGTCTTGTTCATGCTTCTCAAAATGATTTTGTTTGTTATCTAAATCTTGTTAAAATTTTCTATGCAAATCTTAATTGCGGATTTTATAATGGAAAAGATGACGAAATTTGGAGTAGCGTCTAAGGCACTAGAATTGTTTTGAATTGTGATCTTTTGGGTACCATTATCAATTGCAAGAGTACGGGAATGGATCTTTCTAATTTTAAAATCGATGAAAATGATCGTGAGACATTTCATCAAATTTTTGAAGGAAATGATAATTTTGAATTCAAAAATCGAAACTTTTGACCAAAAGCTAGAATTGTCAATCTTCTTTTACAACATACTTTGGCCCCAAGGTCAGAAAATTTTAACAATCCTATTTCAAAAGTTTGCAAAGCACTTTTTTCTATTTTTGTAAATTATGATATTAATTGGCGCAAGTTATTTTGGATGAACTTTGTTCCAAAATCTTGAAATGGGTGAGAATACTTTGTATCATGGAATTTATCTCACTCTAATTTTTAACTATTTTGGAGTGGATTTCAAAGGAGAAGAATTTGTTTCTAGAAAACTTTTCAATCATTCCAACATTTCGCCTATGAAAATTCCATTTGTTTTTCAGCCCTATGAGATTCTTGCCGAAAAGGAAGAGCGTTTGGCTCATGAGAAGATGGAAGAAGAAGAGGAGGAAGAAGAAGAGGAAGGGGATGAAATGGAAATTGAAGAAGAAGAAGAAGGTGAAACTTCTTTGGAAAGCATCGACTATCCTCCTAATCCATCCAACAAAACCCTTTTCAAAAACCAAAAGATTATTGTTGAGAATCAACGGATTCTTAAAAGATCTGTTAGTAAGAAGTTGGATAAAATTTCATTCAAAATGAACAAGTTTATTTCCAAAGTCAGCAAGAAGCTTGGATTATCTTCATCGTCATCATCCTCTAACTAGTTCTACCTTTTCGTATCTCGTTGTATTTGTTTTAGTTTAATTTGATTTGAATGTTTGTGTAGTTCTTTGTGTTTAATCGTTGTATCGTCTGATATAGAAATATCAGAATAACTCGCAGCGGAAATTAAAATACCATAGTAGTGCATGAAGCTACTATTACAAAATCTCAGAACATAATGCATAATATCAGTTTCAACCAACAGTATAATAGAAATCCAATACATAGAGGTCATTAATACATCAAATAAACTGAAACAGCTGAAATCTTGAAATAGATAACTAAGTAGATAGACAGGTAGAATCTCCAGCAAAGACCAGCTCCAAAAAAGAATCCAAAGCTGTAAATACTCAGACTGACCCGAGCGTAAAGCAAAACACAAAACACTCGAGTCAGGACAATTTATACTTATATAATATAAACCAACTCAAGTGAACTGTAGCAGTAATGCACAATAACTTAAAGGATGCTTGGGACTGTCCATCCTCTAAGGATCTGTTAAACCATAAATTTATATACATTCCGTGATTAAAATTTCAAAATAGTAATTTATATTTTGAAATCAAATATCATTTCAAAAATTCAATATCGTTCCAAAATCCATTTCAAAATATCACAATATCATATCTTTTCAAAACTACATTCATTTTATTTAAAATACCATTTCAACACACATTTCAAAATAGTTTATATTTCAAACCAATAACTTCATTTAAATCATTAAAATGAAGTTATTATATTTAATAATTAACTTATTGAATCTTCAAAATTTAAATATTTCGAAGTTCATTTATTTACTTAAACTTGTCAAAACAAGGAAAATTCACCTTTCGCAGCATTTGAAAAATGCTACAGAAAGTTACTTTGAAAACAGTTCAATTTTACAAAAGGCAGCATTAAAACACTGTATTAGGGTTACATTAGTTCAAATAAAACCTTAGTTAAATTTCACAATTATAGCACTTACAAAGTGCTATAATATCCCTTTATTAAAATTTAGCCATTTGGTTCATTTATATCAACTACAACATTTACTATTGCTGTAATATCCCTTGCCTTAGAAATAATAGCATTTTAAAATGCTGTTAATTAAAATTCAGGGTTTTCAATACAGTTTCACAAACAATTATATTTTAATATAAATCATTTTCAACTTACAAAATCATAATTTCTCACTTTTAAACAATCATTTAAATACCCATATGTTCATGATTATATAAATATAAATTTCTATTCAAAAGTCAATATTTAATAATAATTCACATATTAAATTTCAAAAATTAAATTTCAATTCTTTATAATTAAATTTTAACTTAATACTTAAGTTTAAACCTCCCATATAACTTATTTTCATTTTATTTACTTACCGTCAAAAATTCACTTTTACACAAAATTTATAAATTCCAATTTAAGTTATATTTCAAAATTCAACTTAAATATTCATCCATTTCACATTTTAACTTTATTAAAAATCATTAATATATTATAAAATCATTTTAAATTCATTTTAATTCAAAATATCATAAATTTATCATATTTCATATTTAATTTAAATTCCAATTCATCACCAAATTAGAATTTTGAAATAACTTACATTTCAAATTTCTAACTTTACCATTTATTTATTTCACTTATAAATTCTCAGAAAATCAATAATACTTTACAAAAATCATTTTTTGTTTAAGTTTAAATCAAAATATTATAATATTTACATTTATAAAATATTTTAAATTTTTTAGAAAAACATAATTTAACCATGGGTCTGTATATCATTTTCTAGCCCAGGTAAAATGATCCGGATACTATATCATTTCAGTCTGTAATTTACAATGAAAATCCGGGTTTGATCATTTCAAACCTGCAATCCCAAGTAAGAATGAAATTAAAAAAAACCGTTCAGGCCTATCATTTCAGCCCATAACGATTTTTTCTTGTTCTAAAGTCCGTTCGGGTATGTATCATTTCAACCCATAGTGATTCTAGTCTACAGGGAACTTGCAATGGTGATAACTGATATAAATAACATAATAATATAATATAATAGTAACATGTGATATAGCAGTGCAATAATAGGTGTAAACATCATATGATCATAATATATCAGTTATAATAGGATGAAATACATTTACAGATTCAAGTGGTGTCGGTTTATCAATTATATAGGTATAGATTTGTTTGGTGAGAATAACTTACCTGTTCAGAGCTGGAGATAGCTACCAAAGCAAACAATACAGATACTACGAAGGCACGAAAATACGGAAATGACTTGAGAGTGGAGAGCCAAAGCTATATGCCTTGATAATATATACACAAAACAATACAATAATACATAAGTTACAACACACATTTAACATCAAATAACAGTAGAAATCAATGCCCAAAACAATATCCATTGCTTTTCACTTGTTCTCAACCTCATGTACTTCAGCTCGGTATGTGTTTGGCTCAGCCAAGGGATGTTATAGGGTCTGGTTTGGGTTTGCAAGTGGTCGGCCAACATAGGTTTGAAAGTGGTGAAGATCTAGGTGCAACAAGCTATAACTACGAGGCAACTATACATCATCTCAAGCTAATAATGGGTTCGACTAGAGGCTAGGTTGCATGGCCAGTGCATCCAGGTGGTGGTGGGTGAGGTGGCAGAGGGTGGAGGTCAGGTCAGAGCCGGTGGTGATGGTGGAAGTAGCGGCTAAAGGTGTTATAAGGTGGTGTTGCAATTCTAGGTCTCGGCTTGTATACAAAGTGATGGATTGCAAACTTTTGGTAATGATTCATACCGTAGATTTTCTCGCCCTATCATAGAGGTGGACTAGGGATGTTGATGATCAGAGAACGAGGTGGTGGATATCGTCCTAAGATCAGGTTGAGGAGGAGCCGAGCTATGAAGGTGGGAACAAGATGCAAAATTCAATAGAAAAAAATAGAAAAACAAGAAGAAGAAAGAATATTTTACCCAAACTCTTATCAACAATGGTGGCCGTGCATTTTAGGTTGAGAAGTACATTAGTTTACGTTAAAAAAAATGAAGGAGGCGGCTGAAAGAAAGTAGAAAAGGTACGGCCAAAAACATTGAAGAGGAGGTTTAGAAAATGAAAAGTCGGAAGATAAAAGGACCCTGGAATTTCAAAAGTTTAAAACCTTTCAAATTTCCACTAATTTAATTTAGTTTCATAAATAGATAAAAAACCGATAATAAGGAAAAAAGAACTCAGAAATAAATTAACTAAATAAAATAAATTAATTAAATTTTAAATTAAATAAATTAAATGAAGAAAAATAGCAATATATATAAAACTAGGCTTAATAAATTGAAATAAATTCAAACAAACTTTATAAAAATTATAATGGCACTTAAAAAATATTAAAAACAAAATATACATAAAATAACATATTAACACATATTAAAATAAAATATAACAAAAAAAATATGATTTATAAAATTCAAAATAGACAAAATTGCAAAATAAAACAAATTATACTCAAAATTGAAATGCACATAACTTTCACAGTTTAAGTCCGTTTTCAACGAAACGAAAAGCAGTATTCAAGTTATTAAATTCTATTTCCATAGTAAAAGATAAAATTTAGGAGTTTAAATATTTAAATTTGAAATTTAAAAGTCAAAATTTGACCAGTTTGAAAAGAAATTCATCTTTCAGTAAAATATCCAATTTATACCGGTTTGAAATTATAATTCACATAATAATCAACACTTATATCTAAAATGAAATGTTTGAAATAAAACAAGTTAAAAATAATTTCAAAATAAAATAAAGTCAAATATTAAAATATATGAAAAATCAAGGGTTGTTACACTCTCCCCTACTCAAATCTTTTCGTCGTCGAAAAAGAAAGAAGTGGAGAAACAACAAGAAAGAACAATAGGTTGGAAGACATCCCCGAAAGAAGATAGAGAAAAAGTAGCTAGGAGGGAAAGCAGGTTGAAAGACAAGGATGAAGCATTATTTTAAAATATTATACATTTCAACTAAAATTTTATATTTACAACATTTTAAACATTTTCTAATATGATAAATAATCATTGGATTGAAATTTGATAGTTCGAAGTAAACAATATTTAATTTTTTTTACATAAATGATCAAAATGTCCTTTATACAATACTTTACCAAAATACTTTTATAACTCGATATCTTAACAAGTTTACTTTCCTTCCTGTAGACTCTGGCCATGCGTTGATCAGGTGCAAAGCTAGAATTCTCCCGGTACTTAGTAGACTTCAACACCCAGTGAAAGTAGTTGAAAAACCTTTAAAACAGATATGGAAAGTGCAATCCAAAAAAATCAACCGAACCAAACAATTGTCTAACCATGGATCATAGATACACAATGGTTACGCCTGAATCCCCCAGGAAACAATCCGTATCCGTAAGCTTTCTCAGCCTTGCGAGTTATGCCATGATGACTAGTAGAGTGCAGGATACACAATGGTTACACCTAGATCCCCCAGGAAACAATCCGTATCCCTAGGCCATCTCAGCCAGGCAGTTTCGCTACTAATGCGACCTACATAGAGTGCATGATACATAATGGTTACGCCTGAATTCCCCATGAAACAATCCATACCCTAGGCCAGCTCAGCTAGGCAGTTGCACTATGCAGTCGTGCTCGTAAGACCATGGATATCGCCGTGGAATTCGATGGACACTCAAGTATCATATCCAAAAAACTCAAATCAAAGAGAGAGAACAATATCGATAGAATGAATCCACAGTGTGGCCACAAAGTGGATATCAAGCAGTAGGCACTTTCCATATCTTTACTTCGAAAATATGTATCATATAGTACCATTCAAAATCACTTTCAAATATCATACATATATAAAGTCCATTATATATAAGATTTCATTTCAAATCGAATACTTTCCAAAATCAAAGTATATCAAATCACACTTATATAGACTTCGATTATATAAGATATCAATTTACAAATTTAGTACCTTTACAGATCAATAATTTTCAAATCACTTCATACTTATACAAATCACTTTTATATAAGTTCAATAACTCCCAAATCAAAGTATTTAAATAAACAAGGTTCTTAATTTCGAACCATTTCAATATCAATTCAGATTCAAAATATATATATGATTTCACCAAATCATTTCTTCCCAATTATATATTCAGTTTCAAAGTTTCTTAAAACAATAGATTTAGAAGATAATCCAAACTTCCAAATCAACAACATTTATGTCAAACAAATTCATTTCTATTTCAAACATATATTCACTACCAAAAATCACAATACTTTCAAAGTGGTAAATCTTTCGTAACCAAAATACTTGAAATCATTACACTTTGAAAGTCATAACCTTTCGAAATCATACATTTGAAATCATAAAACATTCCTTTAATTCTTTACATTTCACAAATTTATTCAATTAAACCCAAATCTAAAATTTTCAATTTTAATTCAATTCAAACCATCAGATACAATTCAATTTAGTTTTCCAACAAAACCATTTCAAATATTATCAAAGTTCAAATAAAGATTTGATCCAAAATAAACTATTCAATCTTTAACATATTTCAAGGATTAAATATACCATATTTCAGAACTAAATTTTATAATTTCATATATCTCAAATTTTACTTTATTATTACTTAGTGTTGAAATATTTATTTCATAAATCCATTATTTTTAAATAAACTCAAATTACAGGTAGACCAAATATCCTTTCATACTAATATAAGCTTCAGTTATTCATTTATCAAAATCAATGGTTTTCAAAATCATCTTATACTTACATAAAGTTTATCTTATATAAGGATCAAAATTTTCAAAAATAAATTTCGCTGCATGAAAAGCCATATGGGATTGAACATCTTTGCTTACTAAAAGATTTTTAATTAAGAATAGTTTTGTATATAAAATAGTTTGTATGAAAAATAGAATAAAACAGTTAGTTTAAGAAGAATAAATGAATTTTTTTTTTGAAAAATGGTTTCAAATTTTGATAGTAGTTTTTCATAAAAGAAAAATTCCAATTAAATCACAAAGATATCCAACCCAACAACTTTCAATTTCAGCGTCAAGTTACCAATGATAGTAGGATATAAGATGTACATATGTCATCATTTTGCAACATTACATTCGGTCGCTCGCTCGATCACACAAGTTCGCTTTCGAACTAGTATTGTCCATTCGACTTCCCTAATGCAGACTTCGATATGGTTTCTCGACTAGAAGCCATCAGTCTCCTTGCATAGCCATATACTATGATAGAGAATTCTAGAATCAAGCCCAAAATCCATATCAAATATTCGCCATCAACAATCAAATGAAAAATCCTAACATGAAATTGTGTAATTCACCTCGAACTTGTGCACTCAAACTTGGATCAAATTATTTATGCGAATAAAACAGCATATGTACAACTTATGTATCTATTCCAACTTGTTAAATAAATAGTTTCATAAAGATGTTACTTAGTTAAAACATTTAAAACCAAATTTTTCTCAAACATTTGAAGACTAATTTTTATCCAAAACATTTCAAAACTAAATTTCATATTATTATAATTCCAAATAGTCTTATTTATTTACTTAACAAAACAGTTTCAACTTATGCAAGTCATATTATTTCATACTTGAAACATACAAACTAAACTTATATTCTTTATCGAATACCTTATACCTTTCAAAATTTCTTAGCTTTGAAAAGTTAACCTTGATTTGGATGTGCTCGAACCTTCAAAATAGTCGAAGAAATAATATTTTCAATCTAAGAGTTGGAAATCAACAACAAATCAGCAAATAAAATTTCAAAAGATAGGTTTCAAATCCGAAACTCGGGGACTGAACACCGGCTTACTTTAAATCATTTCAAATATACATACATATATCTCCCGAAAATTAAATCATACCTCGAAATCTGAAATCAAAACTGATTTCAAAAAATCACTCGCATAGCAATGCTACTAGAGTGGCCTCTCCCCCACTCAGAAACTCGAAAATCAATGTCGATGATGCATGCATTCATCACCGAAATTATTTTCCAGCGACATAAGTGAGTTCTGGACTTCAATTAACTTTGAAAACTTCATTGAAATTCTTTCGAAATCATTGAAATTCATTCGAATACATTTGAAACATTTCTTATTTTGAAAAAAATATCTTTAAATCATATTATTATTATATATTTTCCAAAATCTTAAATCTGATTTCAAAACACTGGAGTTCGATTCCTCGAAATTCAAATTCAAAACCCTTCATTTATAAATCATTTTTGTATAAATCAAGTTTCTTATAAATTTCAAAATTTCAAATCCTTTCAAAGCTTCAAATTTTCATTTTAAAAGGTATTTAATCTTTATCGAAAACATTCTCTTTTATATACAAAGTAGGATCATCCTTATCAAAATAATAATTTCGATGTATGCATAATTTCAAAATACAAACAAACACAAATTTCCAAGGGATGATTCAAGGATGGATTTCAGAACAAATAGAGATTCGAATTTAAAGGAACCTAATCAAATAGAATTCTGGTTCGAAGATAAGCTCGGACAAAGATGAGATAATTTAATTACCAAGTAGAAGATGGGTAAGCCTTTATAAATCGCGGGCGACCCTAACCGGTCAACCGTGACTTTAGGAATATAGTCAATTCGGAAATCTAAGGCAAATCGATATTCGATCGCCAGAGATAGAATCCGGGTAGAGCAGGAGATAGGTAGCATTGTAAACCGAGGATATAGAAATCTCCAGTGAATCAATGCCAATTATAAAGAATTTCACCCCTTTACAAATCATTCAAAGATTGGCGAAATCACCGATCTTGAGAGATGTCGGGAAGACAAGACTGGATTTTAGAACAAGTGGGAGTGTTCCGAAGTTCAAGGAATCCTAATCGATAAGAATCCTAACCAAGAGATTTCTAGCAAGGTGGATACAGAAGGAATGAAGCTTAGAAAATCTTGATTCCAAAATAAGAAAATTTTTATACCAAAATAATCTTTGAAAATCCTTTAAAATCATTTGGAAATCATTTTATACTTTGAAAATACGTTCTCTCACAAGGAAATTATTCTGAGATTGATTTCACTCATTCTAGGGTATTTCTACCCTATCTTTAATGAGTTTTTTCTCCGTAGGATAAGGTTTTCCTAAAAACCAAAGCGCTAATACCAACTGTAACAGGTAGCGCCAGTGGGGTAACGCCCACCGTAGCATACATTGGTACCTGTGTTCTGCCTTTACGGCCAGCCTCTCGACTGCACCACCAACCCCCACGGGGACATGCAGGAGTAAAAGTCAACAGTTTGCTACCAAACCAGGAAGCGAGAACCCCCTATCATGCTGCACCCTCCAAGTGCAATGGCATACACACATGTCAGACTTGAATTGCTCGAAATACCGCATTGTAAATAAATTTGGAGCAAATGAAATACAATCACAGAATCACAGACACAGAAATATCATAATCACTCGCAGCGGAAATTAAAATACCATAGTAGTTCATGAAGCTACTATTACAAACTCTTGAAACATAATATATAATATCAATTTCAACCAACAACATAATAGAAATCCAATATATAGAGGTCATTAATACATCAAATAAACCGAAACAGCTGAAATTTTGAAATAGATAACTAAGTAGATAGACAAGTAGAATCTCCAGCAAAGACCAGCTCCAGAAAAGAATCCAAAGCTGTAAATACTCAGACTGACCCAGCGTAAAGAAAAACACAAAAAACTCGAGTCAGGACAATATATACTTATATAATATAAACCAACTCAAGTGAACTGTAGCAGTAATGCATAATAAATGATGCTTGGGACTGCCCATCCTCTAAGGATCTTTTAAACCATAAATTTATATACATCCCATAATTAAAATTTCAAAATAGTAATTTATATTTTGAAATCAAATATCATTTCAAAATTTCAATATCATTCAAAAATACATTTCAAAATATCACAATATCATATCTTTTCAAAACTACATTCATTTTATTTAAAATACCATTTCAAGACGCATTTCAAAATAGTTTATATTTCTAACCAATTACTTCGTTTAAATCATTAAAATGAAGTTATTATATTTAATAATTAACTTATTGAATCTTCAAAATTTAAATCTTTTGAAGTTCATTTATTTACTTAAACTTATCAAAACAATGAAAATTCACCTTTGACAGCATTTGGAAAATGCTACAGAAAGTTACTTTCAAAATAATTCAATTTTACAAAAGACAGCATTAAAACACCGTAATAGGGTTACATTAGTTCAAATAAAACCTTAGTTAAATTCCACAATTATAGCACTTACACAGTACTACAATATGCCTTTATTAAAATTTCGCCATTTGGTTCATTTATATCAACTACAACATTTACAATTGCTGTAATATCCTTTACCTTAGAAATAATAGCATTTTAAAATGCTATTAATTGAAATTCAGGGTTTTCAATACAGTTTCACAAACAATTATATTTTAATATAAATCATTTTTAACTTATAAAATCATAATTTCTCACTTTTAAACAATCATTTAAATACCCGTATATTCATGATTTTATAAAGTTAAATTTCTATTCAAAAGTCAATATTTAATAATAATTCACATATTAAATTTCAAACATTAAATTTCAATTCTTTATAATTAAATTTTAACTTAATACTTTAGTTTAAATCTCCCATATAACTTATTTTCATTTTATTTACTTGCCTTCAAAAATTCATTTTTAAACAAAATTTATAAATTCCAATTTAAGTTATATTTCGAAATTCAACTTAAATATTCATTCATTTCACATTTTAACTTTAATCAAAATTATTAATATATTATAAAATCATTTTAAATTCATTTTAATTCAAAATATCAGAAATTTATCATATTTCATATTTAATTCAAATTCCATTTCATCACCAAATTAGAATTTCAAAAATAATTTACATTTCAAATTTCTAACTTTACCATTTATTTATTTCACTTATAAATTATTAGAAAATCAATAATATTTTACAAAAATCATTTTTATATTTAAGTTTAAATCAAAATATTATAATATTTACATTTCTAAAATATTTTAAATTTTTTATAAAAACGTAATTTAACCACGGGTCTGTATATCATTTTCTAGCCCAGGTAAAATGATCCGGATACTATATCATTTCAGTCCGTAATTTACAATGAAGATCCGGGTTTGATCATTTCAAACCCACAATCCCAAGTAAGAATGAAATAAATAAAAATCGTTTAGGCCTATCATTTCAGCCCATAATGATTTTTCCCTAATCTAAATTCCATTCGGGTATGTATCATTTCAACCCATAGTTTCTAGTCTACAGGGAACTTGCAATGGTGATAACTGATATAAATAACATAATAATATAATATAATGGTAACATGTGATATAGCAGGTAAAATAACAGGTGTAAACATCATATGATCATAATATATCAGTTATAACAGGATGAAATACATTTACAGATTCAAGTGGTGTCGGTTTATCAGTTATATAGGTACATATTTTTCTGGTGAGAATAACTCACCTGTTCAGAGCTGGAGATAGCTACCAAAGCAAACAATACAGACACTACGAAGACCTGACATTACGAAAATGAGTTGAGAGTGGAGAGCCAAAGATATATGCCTTGGTAATATATACACAAAGCAATACAATAATACATAAGTTACAACACAAATTTAACATCAAATAGCAATAGAAATCAATGCCCAAAACAATATCCATTGCTTTGCACTTGTTCTCAACCTCATGTACTTCAGCTCGATATGTTTTTGGCTTGGCCAAGGGTGTTATAGGGTCTGGTTTGGGTTTGCAAGTGGTCGCCAACATAGGTTTGAATGTGGTGAAGATCTAGGTGCAACAAGCTATAACTACGAGGCAACTATACATCATCTCAGCTAATAATGGGATCGACCAGAGGCTAGGTGGCACGGACAGTGGGTCCAGGTGGTGGAGGGTGATGTGGCAGAGGGTGGAGGTCAGGTCAGGGCTGGTGGTGATGGTGGAAATCGCGGCTAAAGGTGTTATAAGGTGGTGTTGCAATTCTAGGTCTCGGCTTGTATACAAAGTGATGCATTGCAAACTTTTGGTGATGATTCATACCATAGACGTGCTTGGCCTATCATAGAGGTGGACTAGGAATGTTGATGATCAGAGAATGAGGTGGTGGAGGTCGGCCTAAGATCTGGTTAAGGAGGAGCCGAGCTATGAAGGTGAGAATAAGATGCAAAATTCAATAGAAAAAAATAGAAAAACAAGAAGAAGAAAGAAGATTTTACCCAAACTCTTATCAACAATGGTGGCCGTGCTTTTTAGGTTGAGAAGTATTTTAGTTTACGTGAAAAAAAATGAAGGAGGCGGCTGAAAGAAAGTAGAAAAGGTACGGCCAAAAACATTGAAGAGGAGGTTTAGAAAATGAAAAGTCGGAAGATAAAAGGACCCTGGAATTTCAAAAGTTTAAAACCTTTCAAATTTCCACTAATTTAATTTAATTTTATAAATACATAAAAATACTGATAATAAGGACAAAAGAACTCAGAAACAAAGTAAAAAAACAAAATAAATTAATTAAATTTTAAATTAAATAAATTAAATGAAGAAAAATAGCAATATATATAAAACTAGGCTAAATAAATTGAAATAAATTCAAACAAACTTTAGAAAAATTATAATAGCACTTTAAAAATATTAAAAACAAAATATACATAAAATAAAATATTGACACATATTAAAATAAAATATAACGAAGAAAATATGATTTACAAAATTTAAAATAGACAAAATTGCAAAATAAAACAAATTATACTCAAAATCGAAATGTACATAACTTTCACAGTTTAAGTCTGTTTTCAACGAAACGAAAAGCAGTATTCAAGTTATTAAATATATTTCCATAATAAAAGTAAAATTTAAGAGTTTAAATATTTAATTTTGAAATTTAAAAGTGACGCAGCGGATTAATCAAACAAAACTTCAATCGATGGAATGTAGCAATCGGTGAGTTGAAGATACCAAAATGCCCAAGTTCGTTGATCCAAAGATACCGAACTCTAGCTATCTCAAACACGTTGATAGCGCACTATACCGTGTTCTAAGATCTACGATTCTTCGCACGTTAATCACTAGATTCCGTGAATCGGCTTCTACGATCGTTGAATCGAGCGCACTCGATTAACCGAAAGAGGAGATAGGAGATTACACTCAACTACCAATTGGTATGAAAGCACAAAGCTAACAAAAGAGAATTTTATTCAAAAATCAACCTCTAAAAATTACAACTCACGCCCCTATTTATAGTAGTTTACAACTCAGCCCATAAGTCGTGACCGACTCATACCTCCCGACTCAACTAAGTCGTGGCCGACTCAACAGACGCTACATACTTCAGTTACAACACTTCATACGCAACCGACTCAAGCAAGGCACGACTCACGACTCACTACCTCACAACACAAAACTGTACAACTCCTAGGTCGGCACCGACTCAACGCAAGCGACTCAACTCCCTACGACTCAGCATAATGCAAACGACTCAAACACAACACAGTTCATACGACTCATGACTTATACGACTCAACGACAAACAGTTTACAACATCATGTCACGACTTACGACTCATGGCTTCACCAGTTGGAACCTTCTCCTTCTTCATGCTAAGTCGTAAACGACTTATGGATGGGTCATTGAGTCGTTGATGACTCAACTGCAATACCTTCCCTTCTTTCTTGTTAAACCGTAGCTCATCCCTCCAAGCTCTGTTAAGTCGGAAACGACTCATGTTTCCACTAACCCGTGAACGACTCATCCCTTCAAGAATCATAGGTCGTACTTCTTTAGGTCGGATTCTTTTCCCACATGGTTCCTTAAGTCGGAGACGACTTAATTTTTCCCTCCTGAGTCGTAAACGACTTGAATGCTGGCTCTTAACTCGTATACCCATCTCACATGATTCCCTCAGTTGACTCGTGCACGACTTACGGGTTAAAACCGAAATTTCTTGACTCGTGCATGACTTATCTTGCGAATGGTCTAACTTCTGAATTTCTATAGATCGTGCTGCATCATCCTCCCCTGGTTGAGAAAAATTCGTCCTCGAATTTATAAATTCTTTCTCATCAAAATGTTTATCTCCATAATATGGCACAAGATGTTTAACATTGAATACGTCAGAAGTGTATACATCTTCTGGGAGCTTCAACTTATAAGCATTTTCATTAATTTTTTTCACAATTTCAATTGGACCAATTTTTCGCGCCTTCAACTTGTTGTAAGCACCTGCCGGAAAACGATCCTTTGTCAATACAGCATAGACCAAATCTCCTTCCTTAAATTCAACATTTCGACGTTTCAAATTTGCAGACTTCTTATACTTCTCATTCGATTTCTCTAATCGTTCCTGAACGATTTTATGACATTCAGTCAGCTCATCAACAAAATCAACAACTCGTTTAACTGTTCCCTTCGACTGTGGTACTACTGCCAAATCCAACGGTCCCCTGGGTAAATTTGAATAAACAATCTGAAACGGACTGAATCCCGTGCTACGATTCACTGCATGATTATGTGCAAATTCAGCTTGGCATAACTTCATGTCCCAACTTTTCAAATTATCCTGTACAAGACAACGCAACAAGTTTCCCAATGATCTGTTAACAACTTCTGTCTGTCCATCTGTTTGTGGATGATAAGCACTGCTAAAATTCAACTTCGTTCCTATCATTTTCCACAAACTCAACCAAAAGTGACTCAGAAAACGAGTATCCCGATCAGAAACAATAGTTTCTGGCAATCCATGAAGTCGATAGATCTCCTTGAAAAACAACTGCGCCACTCGAACTGCATCCGCTGTCTTTTTGCAAGCAACAAAATGTGCCATCTTCGAAAACCTGTCCACCACAACAAATATCGAATCATTTCCCCTTTGAGTTCTAGGCAAACCCAAAACGAAATCCATGCTAATATCAACCCATGGCTTAGACGGTACAGGTAATGGCATATACAACCCTGCATTCGTCGCTGTTCCTTTTGACACCTGGCAAATATGGCATCGCTCCACAAATCTTTCAACCTCCTTTCTCATCGACGGCCAAAAATAAGACTGTGAAATCAACTGCAAAGTACGATCACGGCCCACATGCCCTTCCTCGTGTAACTCCTTCACAATCTTCATCCTCAGACTACAATCCGGAATACATAAACGATTTCCCTTAAACAGAAAACCATCAACTATCATAAATTCATCGGTACCCCCTTCCTTCACTTTTTCAACATATTTCACAAAATAAGGATCTTCTTTAATCATCTCTGGCAGTAATTCAAACCCCGTCACTTCAACCTTCAATGTTGTTAATAAATGACTCCTCCTACTCAAAGCATCAGCTACTCGATTTGTCACCCCTGATTTGTGCTTAACGACAAAAGTAAACTGCTGTAAATATGCAATCCATGATGCATGTCTCGCTGAAATTTTATCCTGCCCCTGTAAGTGCTTCAATGCCTCATGATCAATGTACAGAACAAATTCTTTCTGAAATAGATAATGTCTCCAATGCTTAACAGCTTGCACAACAGCATAGAATTCAACGTCATAAGTACTGTATCTCATCTTTGCCCCTGACAACTTCTCACTGTAATATGCAATAGGTCTCCCACATTGACTCAACACTCCTCCAATCCCAACCTTTGATGCATCAGTGTGTAGCTCAAACAACAACTGGAAATTTGGTAAAACAAGAATTGGTGCTGTCGTCAATAGTTCTTTGATCTTCTCAAAAGCAATTCCCGCTTCCTCTGACCATACAAACTGTTTTCCTTTCATGCAATCGGTAACTGGTGCCATCACACTACTGAAGTGTGGAATGAACCTTCGGTAGAATGATGCCAATCCATGAAAACTTCTAACTTCAGTGATAGTTCTCGGCTGTGGCCAATTTCTAATAGCTTCAACTTTACTCTGGTCAACTTGAATACCTTCTCTTGAAACAACATAACCCAGAAATAAAACACTGTGCGTCATAAAAACACATTTCTTCGTAGCAGCATAAAATTGTTCCTCACGAAGAATAATCAATACTTCCCTCAAATGTTGAACATGCTCCTCCATACTCCTGCTGTATATCAGAATATCATCGAAATAAACCACGACGAACTTCCCAATGAATGGTCTAAAGATTTGATTCATCACCCGCATGAATGTACTAGGTGCATTTGACAAACCAAATGGCATAACCAACCATTCGTACAACCCCTCTCTCGTCTTGAAAGCTGTCTTCCATTCGTCTCCAGGTCTGATTCGAATTTGATGATAACCACTCTTCAAATCAATCTTCGAAAATATAGTTGCCCCACTCAACTGATCTAGCAAGTCATCCAACCTTGGCATAGGAAATCTATATCGGACAGTGATCTTATTCAAAGCTCTACTATCTGTGCACATCCTCCATGTTCCATCCTTCTTTGGCACCAACAATGCTGGCACGGCACAAGGACTCAAGCTTTCCTGAACACGTCCCTGTTCCAACAACTCTTCCACCTGCCTTCGTAATTCCTCATGTTCCTTCAGACTCATTCGATAATGTGGTCGATGTGGTAACACTGCTCCCGGCACAAGATCAATCTGATGTTGAATGTCTCTAAGTGGCGGTAACTCCTTAGGCAACTCCTCTGGAAATACATCTTCGAATTCTTTCAAAATTGGCTTTGCTGCTTCTGGAATTTCAACTTCTTCACTACTCTCTCTCCCAATCAACAAAAATACTTCAGTCTCCTCTTCAACTTCTTTAACAAACTCCTTCAAGGATAATAAAGTTTTCAATTCCTCAATCTCCTCCAGCTTGCTCTCCTTCTGTTGTTGCTTCTTGGGAACCAAAGTAATTTTAGTACCCTCGTACATGAAACTGTAGCTATTGGCACGACCATCATGTTGAACTGCTCTATCGAATTGCCACGGTCTGCCCAACAACAGATGACAAACATCCATATCCACAACATCACACCAAATTTCATCTTTGTATTTCTTCCCAATAGAAAAATTAACACAATCCCTTCGACACACCTTCACTTCACCACCCTTCCTTAACCATGCTAGCTTGTACGGTTTAGGATGCTTCTCGGTCTTCAAGTTCAATTTCCTCACTGCTTCTGTAGAAATAATATTATCACAGCTTCCCGCATCAATAACGAACTTGCAAACTTTCCCCAGAATAGTGCATGTCGACTGAAAAATATTGCTTCTCAACCAACTAGAATCCTCCTCTTGCTTTGGCGTAAGACATGACCTCCTCATCATAAGATTACAACCTTCATCTCCAAACAATTCTTCTTCCTCCTCAACATAAGGCGTATTTAAACATTCTGCCTCCTCACCATCATCCTCCTCAACTTCTGCAACCATGGTTCTCTTCTTCGGCTTCGGACATTCGTTGCTTTTGTGACCCAACTCCTGACAATTATAACACTTGAACCCACTGCTAACCTTCGCCTTCTCAGCCTCCTTCACCACTGGCTTTGAAACAGGTTTAGGAACATTAGAACTTCCACCAACACCCCTTGCTTGATTATTGGAATTAGTAAACACACCACCTCCACGCCTTCCTTGTTTCTCCCAAGCCAACGCTTTCTGATGTGCCTCTGCAACTGATCTAGGATCAAACATATTAACCATATCCTGGATCTGCATTCTCAATCCCCCAATGAATCTAGCAGTTAGCTGTTCTTCCGTTTCCATAATATCATTCCTGGCAATGAGTTGGTAAAATTCATCAGCATAATCACTAACAGACTTTGTTCCTTGCCTCAGATTCTGCAACCTTTGGTACATAAGTGATTGGTAATTATAAGGTAAGAAAGTAGATCTCATCAACTTCTTCATCTTATCCCATGATTCTATCTTTGACTTTCCCATTCTCTCCCTAGTAAGTTTAGTTTGTTGCCACCACGCCAAAGCTCTCCCCCTCAACCTAGTAGCAACCAACTTCACCCTTCGATTCTCCGGGACCTCCTTGAAATCAAAGATTTCCTCCACATTAGACAACCAATCTAAGAATTCTTTAACAACCATCCCGCCTTTAAACTCCGGAATTTCCATTTTCATACCCAATTCCCATCGTCAATCATCTTCAACATCCCGATAAGAATTTCGAACTTGATCTCGATCTCGATAATGAATACTAGCTCTATCACCTTCTTCAACAAAATCAAAAGTACGTCTACATCGATCTCGACCATTATCATCCCTTCGTTCATGCATGCTTCTTTGACTATGTCTCTCTTCATCTCTATATGTTTCATTGTCAAATTCACGTTGACTTCTCCTCTCTTCATGTGCATAGTCATGATGATCTCTTCGTGATGAAATTGACGTTTCTCTTCTATCTCTACAAGAATGTGGCGATACCCTGCTCGCTTCCGTAACCGATGGCGAAACTCGGTTTCCTCCATGGTTCGAGTTTGGTGATCTCCTCCTTTGATTCAAATCATTCATCAATCTCTCCAATTTACCAATGCCTTCATCAAATTTATCATTAATACGTTGTTCCATAAGTTCAGCTTCTTCTCTACGATACAAAGCTTCAACGTTTTGATGTCGATTAGCTCTCCTTGGTGGCATTGTTGAAAACTTCACAAACACTTCAACAATTTGAACACAAAACTTCAAAAGCTTTCACAAACAACAAGGCACGGCTCAACAGTGCACGGCTTCCCTTGTCTCGGTTTGCTTTGTACGACTCAAAGTAACTCGGTCCAACACTTCAAACCTTGGCGCGCAAAACCCAAGACCAAATTCAAACAATGTCCAACACTTTGATCCAAAATGGAATAGATCAAACACTCCAAACTTGATGCAACTTCAATATGAACACAATGAACAACTTCAACTTCAAAAACTTCAAAAACTTGGCTCCAAGAATCAACTTAGCTATGATTGGCTAAGTATGGCTCCGATACCAAATAATGATGCAACGGATTAATCAAACAAAACTTCAATCGATGGAATGTAGCAATCGGTGAGTTGAAGATACCAAAATGCCCAAGTTCGTTGATCCAAAGATACCGAACTCTAGCTATCTCAAACACGTTGATAGCGCACTATACCGTTTTCTAAGATCTACGATTCTTCGCACGTTGATCTAGCGCACTAGATTCCGTGAATCGGCTTCTACGATCGTTGAATCGAGCGCACTCGATTAACTGAAAGAGGAGATAGGAGATTACACTCAACTACCAATTGGTATGAAAGCACAAAGCTAACAAAAGAGAATTTTATTCAAAAATCAACCTCTAAAAATTACAACTCACGCCCCTATTTATAGTAGTTTACAACTTAGCCCATAAGTCGTGACCGACTCATACCTCCCGACTCAACTAAGTCGTGGCCGACTCAACAGACGCTACATACTTCAGTTACAACACTTCATACGCAACCGACTCAAGCAAGGCACGACTCACGACTCACTACCTCACAACACAAAACTGTACAACTCCTAGGTCGGCACCGACTCAACGCAAGCGACTTAACTCCCTACGACTCAGCATAATGCAAACGACTCAAACACAACACAGTTCATACGACTCATGACTTATACGACTCAACGACAAACAATTTACAACATCATGTCACGACTTACGACTCATGGCTTCACCAGTTGGAACCTTCTCCTTCTTCATGCTAAGTCGTAAACGACTTATGGATGGGTCATTGAGTCGTTGACGACTCAACTGCAATACCTTCCCTTCTTTCTTGTTAAACCGTAGCTCATCCCTCCAAGCTCTGTTAAGTCGGAAACGACTCATGTTTCCACTAACCCGTGAACGACTCATCCCTTCAAGAATCATAGGTCGTACTTCTTTAGGTCGGATTCTTTTCCCACATGGTTCTTTAAGTCGGAGACGACTTAATTTTTCCCTCCTGAGTCGTAAACGACTTGAATGCTGGCTCTTAACTCGTATACCCATCTCACATGATTCCCTCAGTTGACTCGTGCACGACTTACGGGTTAAAACCGAAATTTCTTGACTCGTGCATGACTTATCTTGCGAATGGTCTAACTTCTGGATTTCTATAGATCGTGCTGCATCAAAAAGTCAAAATTTGACCAGTTTGAACAAAAATTCATCTTTCAGTAAATATCCAATTTATACCGGTTTGAAATTATAATTCACATAATAATCAACACTTATATTTAAAATGAAATGTTTAAAATAAAACAAGTTTAATATAATTTCAAAATAAAATAAAGTCAAATATTAAAATATATGAAAAATCTAGGGTTGTTACATATGTATGTATATACAATTATTCACAAAATCAGTATAAGTCATCAAAATTCACCGGACCATCTCGACATACCCCCTATGACCGTGTCGACATATACTGGTCAGAAATGACACTTCATTTTGAATTTTAAATTTGAATAACTACCTTATGTCTATTCATTTCAAACGAATTTCAACACCTATAAATACCAATTTCTTCCATAATTCATCACTGAATATTATTTCTTATCAACCTTGTCTCTCATTCTTCTCACAAACTCGAATAGGGCCAATCCAATTCATAATCTATTAGAAAATATTGAAGAGGCTCTTAATTCTTTCAAGAATATTCTTTCATTCATTCTACGTAAGCAGCAACACTTAAAATTGAGTAAAATGCAGATGATTAAAGAGCAAGAAAGGCATTTAGATGCAATACGATGGATGATTTCCTCCCTGCACAAGAATGACAACGAAGCACATCCTCCAGTCTCTCTCGCTAATGATAATGAAAATTGGGATGCCGTTAAAGCAGACCCTATATTTGGAGAAGAAGGATGGGTGGAAGTTCCTCGTAATGTTTGATTGGTTTGTTTGATTTGGTTTGATTGATTTGGTTTGTTTGATTTGAATTATTTGATTTGATTTGAATTGATTTGGATTGATATTTGGTGTGAAAAACATGTATAAATATGCATTAATATTTATATGATCCTTAGTTAATTATCATGTCTATGAGTATAATTATCTCTTAATCTATCTATTATATACTCCATTTGTATAGTTTATTAATGCAGATACTTTAGTCCAAGAAAGAGGGGGAGTTATAGAGTTTGGAGATTATATAGTTTGGAGTTAGTTTTTGTTGATGACAAAGGGGGAGATATATAAAATAGGATAGTTAGGCATAGATTAAGATAGTTAGGCATAGATTAAATAGGAGTTATTAGGATAGAAGTAATATTTTATAAACAAAGGTTGTCATCATCAAAAAGGGGAGATTGTTAGTCCGTAAGATGATGGTTTTGATGACAACAACCTTAGAATAGGATTATAAAGTATAAATACTAACATTATATTTTAGAATTATATGTCTATGTAGGATTTAACCATGCAGGTACCAAGAATGAAGACTGTACAGTATAGAGATTCAAGATATTAAGAACGAAGACTCATGAGTATTAAGAAAATCAAGATTATCAAGAGTTCAAGATTTCAAGTAATTTATTTTTTAATTAGGAATTTTGTTAAAACTCCTAGAAAAGCATTGGCATCTTTAAATCCAATTTATTCGTGGAATGGGATCCACTTCAAGCCTGTTAAAGGGATGGAACCCTAAGTAGGATGGAACCTATGAAAAATCCGGTGGAACATTGTTTTGTATCCGCTAACTTTTTATTCAAATTGGTTTTACAAAATTATATCTTGTTTTCAAAATGATTGCAAAATATTCCTTTTAAAAGAATCAAAAACATCTATCCTGGTTTTAAATACCTTTAGCCTCAAAATAATCTTTAATTTCAAAATCAAATTATTCTTAGTTTTAAATTATCTGTCATAATAATATATTTAACTTTTAATATTTATACTTAGATTTAAATATAAAATTATTGTAAAATTATATATATACCAATATATTATTCTCTATATTTACTTATGTATTTTAACTATATTCGAGTATATTTATAGAGTTTAAAATAGTTTTTAATATAAGATAAAAGTTATGTCCAAAAGAAAAACAAACCACAAATAATTCCATTGGGATGTCGACATGCTCAATATACCCATGTCGACATAGTTTCAGTTAATTTCAAAATTTCAATTTCAAAAGAAGTGTCTATTCGTCATATCTCTTCACGAATGGACATGGCTGTTGTTCTTCTATAAATAGGGTTGGTTTCAACGAATTTTCAATCATATTTTTCTGATTTTCATTTCTCTTCTTCTTCCACATTTTCTTTATACATATTCCTACCATTACTATGCCGAAATCAACATTGTATCTAACTAGATTATCTCTGGTTTTATTCTCTATCACTATCTCAAAAAGATCCTTAGTGCTATTCAAAGTTATAGGCTTTTTATAATCAATTAAACGAGAAAATGTATGATTGTGGCCTTGGAAATCAATTAAGCGAGAAAAGGTGTGATTGTAGCCTTGAAAATCAATTGCGTGAACTTGTTTCCCGTAAAATCAAGTATCTCTACCCAGAGGATTGTGAATCTGGAGCGTGTACCTCGTAGCCTTGAAATCGAGGGTGTAATTGTACAATTGCTTTTGAAAGGAAATCCGTACTTGTGTGCAGGACTGGATGTTGGGTAACTCCAAACCAGTATAAAATCCGGTATGTTCTTTCCTTTACCGCTTTTACTTTATTTTTGCATCTGTGTTTGATTCTATGATCATATCTGTGTATGAATATTCCATTCATTTGTGTTCAAATTTACAAGAACTCAAAAAGATTTAATAATACCTTAAAACACTATTCACCTTCCTCTAGTGTTTATCCTAGCCTTAAAATCCGTAATCCACATTTCTCACACCTCTTACTGGATAGTCCGAATAAGTTCACTCCGTGGTTTGGATCAGCAACCGCCTCACAGCCGAAATATAAAGAGATATCTGGACAGGGGTGACCCTTGCCCTGATTGGTTGCTAGCCACTTAGCCTTGTGTGCACCTCCCCTGTTTTAGCCATTCTCGGTTGATGAGGCTCGAGGCTGTGCGTTACCTTTTTAGCACACATTCACTTAGAATGCTCATCATCCTCCTGACGATGTTCTAAAAGCATTCGTCCATACAAGTCCGTTCCGAGTTCGAACGGAACCGAAGGCACTACTCCTACTACATCTATTTAGGAATCACCCTCATGATTAGTAGCGACCAGCGCTTTCACTTCACTGCTCCATCTTCGACTCCAATCTCTTATCTTCCTCACGAAAACATTCAAACCAGATCGAAGTGTTTTTCGGGAAATAAATCCCGATCCTGGTCTCTTCGAAACGATCAGCGCATTGGCCAATATTGATAGGCAGTTATTTAACTATCAAATAACATTCACAAACAATCATCAAGCCATTATAATTTCTCCCAAATTATTTTTAAATATCTTCGCTTGATATTTTCCTACATTTCAATCCTTTGAAAATAGTTTCAAATCACTTTTCTCTCTCTCATGGAAATAAATTTCTACCTAGTTATTTATTTCCATTGAAAATCGCCAAGTCCACAATACTTAAGATTTTAAAAATCACTTTATTCTAAAACATACTTTAAAATTTTAAATTAAAACTACTTAAATACTTTACTCGAAATATATACTTTAAAAATATTTAAAATAAAATTACTTTATAAAATACAAAACTAAAATTTTAAAATAAAGTTAAGCTAAACTAATATTTTTTGAAAATAAGAGATTACGAAATTCTATACAAGTTTTTAAATTAAAACTTCAACCAAACTATCTTTTAAAATAAAATTATTTTATAAAATATAAATATTTGTAATTATCTTTAAAATCATAATACTAGTCAACCTTTCAATTAATTACTACTATAATTAGTTTAAATAAATGTTTACCTTTAAAATTCAAACAACTAAAATAATAATTTCTTAAAACATTCCTTTAAACAACTTTAAAATTTTCAACTTATACTTAAAAATCTGCTTTGAAAACGCACTTGGCTTTTTAAGGAAATCCACTTCTCTTTCACGCCCTTTTAAAAATAAACCACTATTTATTTTTAAAACAAACAACAATTACTCTATGAATTGCCATTGTGAAATTCATACTTCCAAATATCCACTGATATTTTACTTTATAAACCCAGTTTATAAATCCCATAGTATCATCCTTCATTTAAAACACAGTTTTAAACACTAAGTCAATTCCCAAATTGATTCCCAAATTCACTCCATTTGAAATAAAATTTCTTTACTTCTCAATTTATTTCAAAACCCATTAATTTCAGATTTTACATCTTAATTATGATTTAAAGTCTTTTAATTGAAAAAACCAAATTCATAATTTTTTTTCTCAAATTCCTTCTTTATCCTTTCCTATAAATTTGAACCTTGAATTTTAAAATAAATTCTTTATTCCTTTAAATAATTTCACTTAAGCTTTAAAATTCATTATTTCCCTTTTATTTTCAAAATCTCCTTTCCCATTCTCGGAATTTATTTATCAAAATTTAAAAATCCACTTTTATCCTTTTTCCAATTCATTCTTTATTTTATCAAAATTCTCTATAGTTATTTTACTTACAAATTCTATCTTTTATTTTCTTTTCAAAAATCCAATCTATATATTTTTGGTAACTCAGTATACCTAAATATATTCTATCAAACCATGTCATCCATTATTTCCAATTACCATTGTAATTTATCACAGATTATCCACTAAATCATAACATAGGATATTTAAACAAATCTAAATATTTTGAGGAATCCAGTTGGATTCCTCCAACCTGTTTCCCTACATCCATAGATGTTAGCACATTATAATAATACCAATTCCACTTCAAGGTGGAATATCGCGGTATATGGGATTATATAATATCATCCACTATTATGCGGCGCATAGGGTCTCATCCGCTATATAATGCGGGAAATCAACCACTCCAATATATATACTATTATATATAATATACCACATCCAGTCAATTCAATCATTCAACGAGAATTCAAATTTAACTATTTAAATTTAAATAAAACCCAAATGAGTGAGATTAACTCACCTTTGCTTTTTAATTTGCAATCCAATCCAAACCTTCTTGTTCTTCGTTATTTTCGACCTTGTATGAACATTAGATGATCCTTATTAACACTCGAATAAATTAAGCAAATTATTTCCATTTAATAAGTTTAATGAACCAATGATTTTATTATTATATTTTTTATTTCTTTAATCATTAAATTTTAAACTAATTCCTTCGAAAAAAAATGTTTTCTAGTTACTAAAATAATTCAATAGGTTTATTAAACAAACCTATCTCCGTAATAAATTATTTTTAAAATAAACTAGTACATGAAATATGTATGTATGTATATATATATATATATATATTTATCTTCCTTTTTGAAAATACGTACACACACACACAGATATATATATTTGTAAAAACAATCTATATAGAATTTTAAAATCTAATTTTTTATTTAGATCCCTATAATTTTCCAAATCTATAATAACTTTTGTTTGCCTATATATGTAAATACATTATATAAAACCATAAATTAAGAAAATAAATTGTTTTATAACTTACTGTTATACATTTATTTATAATTATTTTCTATTAATCCAAACTAATTTAAATTCTTAGCTAAAAACAAAGATTATACTTCCAGTGATTGTTTTTCTTTCAAAAATTCTTAATTTTACAGATATATATGAATATATAGATTTTAAGTTAAAACAGGCTTATACCTCTGCTCTTCGCCGAGTCTTCCCTTCCTTCTTCGACACGTTGCCGAACCGTGTCACCATCGTGATGCACCCCACATCTCCTCCACACACACGCTACCAAAATCGACCGCGACTTCCCAGATGTTGCCCACACGTGCGCTCGAGCCACCAAGTCGCGACTCCCTCACGACAAGTGATGACGCTCTCTCGTGCTCACGCAAGCATGTCTGCAACCCCCCTCACCAAAACACTAGTGCCTCCGACCTTCCACCAAATTCCATTGTGACTCAACTCTGAAGCCAACATGTCCCTATCGAGCATCACCCAGCTAACCCCCTCTCCTGACGTCGCCTTCAACCAATTCGAATACCTCGAGCACTTCGCCTTCGAAAATCTTACGCGGCCTCCTCTTTTTTGAAGAACAAGATGATTTCGATTTGATATTGGGAAGGGATGAATCGAATGAAGGGAGAGAGAGGAGGAAAACACTCAGCCATAGATTTATTTGAGATTTGGTTTTGAAAGAAAAAATAAGAAGATCGGCCGTACCATTTTTCTTCGTTTGAACGAGATTGTTTTTTCCTTTTTTTTAAGTAGACACGTGCTTTTCATTTTCTATGTGCTTGACAAATGGAGGAGATGCTGGTCTTGAGTGTGCAGGGGTTGAAATGAAATAAACAGTAAATTGAGGGAATATATATACATACATACATATATATATATATATTATATTTTAAATTTAAATTCAAATTTAAATCGACTTGGTAACAAAACTCAAAATCTATAACTCCTATCAAGGCGTGCTGCTAGGCGTTTATAATGTTAAACCTCTATTCCGAACACAATGGAAAAGGTTTCGAGCCTTAATTCGATCGTATGGAGGAGATAGCGTTTTGAATCCAGTTATTATATTAAAATTTCGATATAGATTTCAGTGCGTTTATGTACTGCATGACCAAACAATCACTCTAAACACTACGAAAATTAAAATCCGAGAATAATGCACTATTACGGATCCAATGGAACTAGTTTCATCGAAATCTAAGACTGTGCCTCAGAAGGCTATTTTTAAATTCAATTCAAACGATATATTTTTTAAAACCGAGAAAAACACTTTTAATTTCAAATTAAAACTTCTATTATCCCCAGTATTATAAATATAAATTTTCCAAGTCTTTGAAATATTTTTATACAGCTTAAAATCCCAGATTCACTATTTAAACCAATTTTAGATTATTAAATTCAATAATTTAATTGACAAATATATAGTGATATTTGAAATTCAAGTTAGAGAATAACTTTAAATATTTAAAATCAATTAATATCCAATTTCAAATATCTAGAAATTTTAGGTCGTCACATTCCTTCCCCTTAAAAGAATTTCGTCCCCGAAATTACTAGTTAAGAGGAATGATCCTTAACCCGTTAATTAATTTCTCACACCAAATAGTTTTAACGACCTTCCAAAACCAAACGGTTTTTAACAATACCTAAACCATCTTTTTAATAAAGACATTATCAACCTTACTAACTTTCCAAACTTCTTCCATAGGTTCCCTCCAATATCACTTACCCAACCATTCAAAATTTAAATTTAAAACTAATTTTTAATTATCAAATTTCTTCCAAAATTTTCTAACTCCTTAAATTTCCGAAAAAAATTTCCAGCGTCTCCTTTGCGCGGCTAGCTCGGTACAACTACAAAATGCCTTTACGGAACCCCAAATTTCAAAAGAAAACAAAAGGCCAAGTGGATAGACCAAAAAAATCATCGAAATTCATATAGAAATTCAAAAACAAACTTTTTGTTGCAATTTCATTTATCTTCTGAAATCAAAAATCCTAATTTTCCTTTTTTCTTTGAACACCTGAATATCCTATTAAGCAATAACATCCAACCATAGCTTTCAAAATCATTTTACACATTTCTTTAAAAAAGTTTTCATATCCATTTCATTCACATCCGTATGATGCACATATATCATCCGTACGCAATACCCAATTCGATCGCTCACTCGACTACACAATTTCACTTCCGAACTAGTATCATCCACCCGACTTCCTAGTGCAGACTCAGATCTGGTTTCTTGATCAAAAACCGTTATTCTCCTTGCATAGCCACAACTATGATAGAGAATTTCCAGAATCAATCTGTTAGCACCAAAATTGTCCACTAACACCCTTAGAAAGATTGTGTAGAGAGATTAATGAAGAAAGTAAATTAAAGCAGACAATAAAGTGTAAATTTAAATGCAGAGAACAAGAACACCAAATTTACAGTGGTTCGGCGTAACTGCCTACATCCACTTTAAAGTTGAATTCCATTGATTTCCTTGATGGGTGATTACAAATACAATCCGTTTTTAGTTACTAGAATACAGTTGCAAAGTAAAAGAAATATGTCTGGAATGAGTCTTGAAAATGGCAGAGTCTCCCCAGTGTTCTCTCTAACCTCCCCCTTTCTCGATGCCCCTGCCCTCTATTTATAGACAAAGGTGGGTTGGACTTCCCTGGTGGGCCTGATAGCTGAATAACTCGGTCCATATAGGACAAGCCCTGCATGCCGAACTGAGCAGGCCGAACGGTAGAGTGTCGATCCATTCTCCTTATGCTGATGATACGTTTGTTGTGGGGAAGAGTAGGCCGATTAATGATCGGACTGGGTGTGCTGGAGAGAATGCCGAACCATCCTTGATTGCCGAACGTCTCGGGAGGCCGAATGAGAATGCCGAGTCTTCATGGATACTGGACGCTCCTTGGGCCGAACAGTATGATGCCGAACGGTCTGGGTGCCGAACGAGGCGCTTGATGTTCAAACGCAATCTTGACCGAACGGGCCTTTGGCCGAACGATGCTTTTGGCCAAATAGGCCCTTGGCCGTGCGAGGCCTTTGGCCGAATGCTTCTGAATGACGTTTGCAAAGAGATGCCGGATGAACTAGTTGGGTGGAGCGGTGGGTATGCCGAGCGTTATGGTGCCGAACCACTTAAGGGCCGAGCGAGGTTTCTGGCCGGACGGTCGCTTTGGCCAAATGATATCTTTGGCCGAATGATATTCTGAGGCCAAGCGATCTTAGGCCGAGCGTTTTTCTTCGGCCGGATGGTATTCAATACCAGATGCTTTTTAATGCCAAATGCTCCATCTTGGACCGAACGATAGGGGAGGCTGAGTACTAAGTTGCCCGGTCGATTCCCAGGGAAACACTTGCACCCCAAAGTGTATCGCATTGACCAAACGCAAGGAGCTTTGAACCATGAGTCCCTTGCGTTCCTCTTCGAACCTTGTCCCACTTCTCTTAAAGGAGTTTGGTGCTTGCCGAACGTAATGCAACTCCGGACGATCCAGCTAAAGATAAGTGCTCGGGATGCTGAGCGAAGCGGAATTGCTGAGGCCGAACAACGGGAGATAGCCTGTCGATATCGCCTTGACCGGTTCTATTGGTCATGGACGATTCAACTTCTCTCCCTCCCTACAAAACCATGCGTCCTCCCTCTTCCTCTCTTTTCTACTTCCATTTCTGTTATTCTTTTAAAAATTTGTGGTTCTAGCCTGTTAATCGGATACCTAAAGCCTAATCAATCCTTCTCGAGCTTCGATCTGTCAACCAGGTATTAACCGCTTATCTTAACCCCTTCCATGATTAAAACTGAGAGGCTTAGATTTGCACATTAGAACCATGACCGAGAGGGTTACATGGATGGTCTGGGCTAAACAGTGTGTGGTGAGAAGAAGCTACTAGGGATGATCGCTCATAGGAGTTGTTGGAGGTGGTTAGGATACCGGTCGGTCTGATTTGGGATGATTCGCCGAGCGAACTGTTCTTGTCGTTCGGCGTGGAAGAGAGAAGTGGAGCTATAGCCAAGGGTAGGGCGCCAAACGTTAAGGCTCGGAATGACTCTGGTTCAGTGTGTCTCACTATACGCGGAATAGGGGAATGGAAGGTCGGGGAGGAGGCACGAATTGTCGGGGATGCGAACGTTACCTCGACTGAGCAGGACTTAGGCCGAACGTTACTTGAGCTGAACGACAGCTTGGCCGAACGACAGCTTGGCCGAATGAAATTAAAAGCCAAACCATACTCCGCTGACCAAACATAAATGCCGAACAATACATAGCCGAACAACACATAAATGCCAAACCAAACATACCGAGCGATACTTAGCCAATCAACACATGAATGCCGAACCAAACATGCCGAGCGATCGTAAAGCAAGAACAATGACTCTAACATTCTAGCATATCGAACCGATTTGGACTAATAATCTTCTGTTTTCAATAGCTATAAATCTAAACTTTACTTGACGTAATCGGATAACTTCCTTTAATATTCGCTGAACTTGAAACTGTAATCGCCATTTGGCGGGCCTTTGGAGACGGTCAGCGATGATGGTCTTCAAAGGCAATGTTTTGGAGCTTGATTTTATATCAGTAACCTTACGACTCTCGAATTTCCAATACATATACACGATTGATTGCACTAGCTCACACACCATACAGGGGGGAAATTTATGTTGTTAAGTGTAACGCTGATCCTTTTTTTAGTATAGTTCATACAAGTGCTCTGCAAGATTCGATTTCCGTCAAAAAACATCTAAAAAATCCAGTTCCGCCACAATCTCGGACAGACCCAGGTCGTCTTCCAAACAAGGGGATTAGATACTTCTAATCCGTTGAGCTTCCCTGCTCATAACTTAGCTCATGATGCCCTGGAGTCAACGATTCTCTTGGATAATCCGATCGATTCACAGGCTTCGAAGATTAACGAAGCCGCGCTCCAACGAATATGTTCGATCCACGGAATCCCTTTTGCCGACATGTTGGTTTCGTCGGCCATGATCGTCCGCACCTGCCCCCAGTCGGATACACCGCCTGCAATAAGTTTATGTACTGGGTGGGCAGCGTGTCTCCGTTCAATTTATTTCTTTGGGAGGTGTTGCAACACATAGACGTCGCAGCTGCACCCAAACGGTCATGCGTTCATTTATAGGACCTACCTCCTTTTTGTGGCTGTCTTCTCCAGGCCTCCAACTCCCGACGACATCAGGTATATTTATATGATCAAGAAAAGGAGAGATAGCCCCTCCTTAATGTTCCTTCAGCTGCACCACAAGTGCCAAATTCTAGCCGGAGCGTGGAGCAAGTTTTCCCTGTACAAACAAGAATGGTTCTACGTGCGCTGCCCTCCCGGTTTTGCGAGGAGATGGGTTGAAGGAAGTAGTCTTCTTTTTAGAGCGATGCTCATATTCCGGTTGAGGCGATGCTTTTTCTAACTCTTGTTTCATTTTTTCAGATATTAATCCACGTCATGAGGGCCGCGGCTATTCAGAGGCTGTTGAGGCTATTAGAGCTCTTCTCGCCGAGGAACGAGACATCCGAACCCTCATTTCAAATGAGTCACTGTCAAGGTTCGGGCTGTTAGCAGAATGTCATCGGGTGAGCCTTCCTGAGGGCATCTCCATCCCCAAGCCCGCATCCGGTAAAGGGAAGAAGTTGGCTGGATCGTCGTCACGCCACACTCTCGGTGCATAGGAGGAGGGGGAAATCAGAGAGGGTGAAGCACCCGAAACACAAGGTGAGACTACGGGTCCTACTCAAGATCCGCTGGTCGAAGTGCACGATATTGAAACGTCATCTTCCCCTTCGAAGGGGAAACAGACGTTGACATATAAGATTAGAAAGCAGAAGGTTGGCGGAACTTCCAAAGTTACGCTCATCCCGGTAGAGAAGGAGGCTTCTTCACAGCACGTTGAAAGTTCGCTAAAGGGCCTTACGAACCTCTCCATTCTGGAAGATCTGCTCAACTATTGTTTTGGCGATCCGGAGGCATTCAAGCTCCATTCGTCCATCAGAGGCGATGTGGGCATTCCAATCCAAAGTCAGGGAGAGAAAACCCCTATTAGCAAGGCTGTTGGTCCGTCGTGGGGAAACATTAGGACACACACGAACATTTGCACTTCAATTCGCACTTAAATTTTTGTTGTCACGTCTCTCCTTGCTAACTCGTTGTTATTTGAATTTCGTGCAGGTGACATGGGGTGCTCACACGGATTCGATCGTCTCCGTGGTTCTTCTATTTTTCATCCGTCCGGATGGGACTCGGGTCTCGAGAGACGTCGAGATAGAGATGGTGATGGTGATAGGGACCATCATTCTCGGGACTCATCATCTCGGAAGAAACCGTATTACCAGCCCAAGCATCATCGACACCCCTCTTCTCATTTGGGGCAAAGTAAGGATAAGCCTGGTTATAAGGGGTCGTAGTCTGATATCCCCAGGATCAATGCTCTGATTCTTCTTCCAGTCGACAGTCCCGAGATTCTCATAGGAGGGGCGAACTTTCAAAGCCGTCTCCTCCTGCTCCTGCATCGGATCCAACAGTATCAGAGAGATTGAGCGAGCTCAAGGCAACATTTCCTAAGATCTTCTTTGATGGGTTGAAGTTTCTTCAGGCGATTAATCCTATACCTGGAGATGTTAAGAAGAATGCCATTGCCAGTACCAACGACGTCTATATTCAACATGATGCGTTCGTTCACCTAGCTGAGAAACTTTCTGAAGTCTCAATGTAGCGCCTGCACGAAATAGACCGTTTGAAGCTTGAGGCTGCCCACGATAAAAGCATCATTAAGGCCCAGGACAAAGAAATTGCCACTTATAAGTCTGAACTCGAGGTCGCCCATCAGAGTGCCATGGATACTGCTTAGGCTGTAACTCGCTTAGAATCAACTCATAAGAAAGAGCTTGACGAGGCGGTTCAATGATGTGGGGCTTTGGCCTTAAAGAAGGACTCCGTTCAAAAGGAGAGGGATGCATTCAACACCCGGGTTAAGGAACTTGAGGAGCTTCTCCGCAGAGAGAAGGAGGAGAAGACGTCTGCCCAAGAAGAGTCACAGCGATACTGTGACGAGATTGTCGCCACCCGACTTTAAAAGAACAACTCAAGGGCGAGCTTTCCAAAGTTGAGATGTTAAAGAGTGAGGCTCGTGAAGAGGGCAAGAAGACAACATTGACGTACATTGATTCCCGTCTTGAGGCAGCCAGGGAGGAAGGTAGAGAGGAGATCAAAACCGCGTTCGAACCACTCATTGCCGAATTGAATGCTTGCGTGCTCATGCACCGTGACTTAACTTTTTTGGGCGATGGCTATCTTGAATCATTGTTCGAGGCATGGGAAAACATAATTTAGATCAGGAAGGCCGAGCGCGGTGTCGAGGAGGTTGACAAGGGGGATTTGATAAAAGAATTTCTGAAGGAAAATGAGCCTTCGGACCTATCGGCGGCCAAGGCCCTTTACTGCAAAGGCTCCCCCACGAGGAAAGGGAAAGAAGTTGTCGCTGGTCCATCCGGGGTCGAGCCTCCTGTTCATGTGCCTACCCAGTCGATCGATCGGCTGATACTTGATCCCTTTGAACAGCAAATTGGCTACGATCGGGAAGCCCCCGGCTTGGGCGTTCATGTTTTGTCTCCTATCCCGAAGGGCGAAACCCCTTTGAAGGCAGAGAGTTTGCCAGGGCCTGGTAGATAACCTTTCACTTTGAGATTTTGAAAGTCGTCATTCTTTGTGAAGTACTATTGCATTCTAATGCTCTTCTTCTCTAATTTTGTGCAAGTCGTTCTGATCCCGATCCCACTCCGAGGAGCGATGTGGCCAAGGAGGCGGAAAAGACGGTGGGGCTGCTCACGCTGGTGAAGTTCCTAGGCCAGATGCTTAAGTGATCGGGGCGCTTGACGAAGGCAAGTCTGATTCCTCCTCTGGGAGTTATGAAGTAGAAGTCACAGGCGCCTTGGAGCATACATCTAAATTGAGCATGAAGGAGCAACTCGAAAAAGAGAAAAGAGATACAGCCAGGGTCAAGGTTGAGCCGCCTGAAGTGGACTTGGACGATCCCTTGAACAAGCCATTGAAGGTCATCCTTCCTGGCAGGTCCAAGCCCTTGGAGGTTCCCCCTACTTCTTCAGTTGTTACTCCTCCATCAAGGAAAGGTTCCAAGGGCAAACGCTCTGGGGAAGGGTCGTCTGGGAAGAAGTTGAAGAAGCACAAGAAATGACTACTGTCCTCGTTCAACGAGAGTCATTTTAATTCATGTAATAATTTTTGTAATTTTTGTAGATAGAGCGTTGACTCCGAATTTTGGAGTGCTTGTAGTGGAAAACCTTTCCTGAGTAAAGTATAGTTTCCTTTTCTTTCTTTTCAAAAGATTCTTATTATTCAGTTTTCCTTGTGATTGTGATTTGAATCCATGCTGTTGTGCGTAACATAGACTTCGTGGTTTGTCTTCACATAGCCCGTTGATTCTCTGAAAGTTATTTGTTTTCCTCCCATGCTTCAAGCACTTAGAACATTTAATCTGCACAATGGGAACTTAGAATATTCCTGTCTGCATTCTGGGGGCTTGGAGAATTTTTACCATTTTATACTCGAGTTCACGCTTCGGCAACTTCGAGTACTCCAGTCCGCATTCCGGGGATTTGGAGATTTTGAGTCGTTTGTACTCGAGTACGCACTCCGAGGACTTAGAGTATTCCAGTCCGCACTCCGGGGACTTGGAGATTTTTATTCGTTTATACTCGAGTCCGCGCTTCGGGGATATAGAGTACTCTAGTCCGCACTCCGGGGACTTGGAGATTTTTATTCGTTTATACTCGAGTCCATGCTCCGGAGACATGAGTACTCCAATCCGCACTCCAGAGACTCGGAGATTTTTATTAGTTTATACTCGAGTCCGCGCTACGGGGACATAGAGTACTCCAGCCCACACTCCTGGAACTTGGACATTTTTATTCGTTTATACTTGAGTCCTTGCTCTGGGGACATAGAGTACTCAAGTCTGCACTCCGGGGACTTGGAGATTTTAATTCGTTTATACTCGAGTCCACGCTCCGGGGACATAGAGTACTCCAGTCCACACTCCGGGGACTTGGAGATTTTTATTCGTTTATACTCGAGTCCGCGCTGCAGGGACATAGAGTACTCCAGTCCGCAATCCGGGGACTTGGAGATTTTTGTTCGTTTATACTCGAGTCCGCGCTGCGGGGACATAGAGTACTCCAGTCCGCACTCCGGGGACTTGGAGATTTTTATTGGTTTATACTCGAGTCCGCGCTCCGGGGACATAGAGTACTCCAGTCCGCACTCCGGGGACTTGGAGATTTTTATTCGTTTGTACTCGAGTCCGCGCTCCGGGGACATAGAGTACTCCAGTTCGCACTCCGGGGAGTTAGAGATTTTTATTCGTTTATACTCGAGTCCGCACTCCGGGGACATAGAGTACTCCAGTCCGCACTCCGGGGACTTGGAGATATTTATTCGTTTATACTCGAGTCCGCGCTCCGGGGACATAGAGTGCTCCAGTCCGCACTCCGGGGACTTGGAGATATTTATTCGTTTATACTCGAGTCCGCGCTCCGGGGACATAGAGTGCTCCAGTCCGCACTCCAGGGACTTGGAGATCTTTAGTCGTTTATACTCGAGTCCGCGCTCCGGGAACTTAGAGTACTCCAGTCCGCACTCCGGGGACTTGGAGATTTTTAGTCGTTTATAGCGTTCGTACGCCAGCCAGAATAATGTATTTTTAGTCGCTTGCCATAGGACTATCTTGCGTAGGAACATTAATCATTCATGAAAAAGATGGCTTCAAGCCTTTATTAACGAAAGCAAGCTAAATTGTCTTATTACATGCAAAGAACTAGAAATGAAAACGTACTGGAAATAAATGCTACTACAGCATGAAGGGAATAGACTAAGTGTAATAACGTCGCAAGTGCTCGCTGTTCCATGCTTGGGGGAGTGTCGCACCATCGATGGTCGCTAGTTTGAAAGTTCCTTCTCCGAGCTTCCGTTCGATGACGTACGGACCTTCCCATGTGGGGTTCATATGAGATGGGACTACAAAAACTCGTTTCAAAACAAGATCTCCCACGTCAAAGATTCTCAGTTGGACTTTTTCGTTATAATATTTAGCGACTCGATGTCTGTATGAGGCCGCTCTCAAATCGGCTTCTTCGCATTTTTCATCAATAAAGTCCTATGACTCCAATAAGAGATCCTGGCTCGATGTAGGGACGTAGTGAGTTACCCGATGAGATGGAACTTCAAGTTCCACGGGTATGACAGCTTCCGTGCCATATGCCAGTGCGAATGGAGTGTGGCCAGTCGCGGTCTTGTGGGTGGTTCTATAGGCCCAAAGTTGCGTCGGGAGTTCATTTACCCACTTGCCTCTAGCCTTTTCTAGGCGCTTTTTCAATATGGACTTGATTATTTTGTTTACGGCTTCTACCTGTCCATTCGCCTTCGGGTGAGCAAATGCTGCAAACCTTTTCTCAATGCCATATTTCTGACAAAATTCTTTGAACTCCTTGCTTTCGAATTGAGTTCCATTATCTGTTATGATGGTCCGGAGAAGGCCAAAACGGCATATGATATTTCGTACAACGAAGTTAATGACCTTCTTGGTGGTGATCGTGGCCATAGGCACTGCCTCTGCCTATTTAGTAAAGTAATCGACCGCAACTATTGCATATTTCGCGCCTCCTTTGCTTACGGGTAAAGAGTCGATCAAGTCCATTCCCCACATCGCAAATGGCCAGGGACTAACCATTTATGTGAGTTCCGTCTGCGGTGCTCTCGGAACTTTTGCATATATCTGGCATTTCTCACATTTTCTCACATAGTCTGCAGCGTCCCGATTCACGGTTGGCCAATAGTATCCATAGCGGAGGATTTTCTTTGCTAATGTTTGCCTCCCGGTATGATCACCGCACTCTCCCTCATGGACTTCCTTTAATATCTGTTATATCTCATCATGGGCCACGCACCGGAGTAAGGGGGCCAAGAATCCCCTCCGATACATTATCCCATCTTGTATTATATAAAGTGAAGCTTTACGGATGACTTGGCGTCTTTCGCTTCTCTTTTCAGGCAAATCCCCTTGTAGCAGGTACTGCTTGATTGGGGTCAACCACGATTCCTTCTCAAGTTTGATCTCTAACACGAAATCTGTCTCCATTACGTCTATACTTGGAGCATAGAGGGTCTCAACAGGGAACAATCCCATTTGCTGTGCATGCCAGTGCTTGCGAATTTTGCCAATGAATCGGCTTCTCTATTTTGTTCGCGTGGGACATGCGAGATGTCGTAGTATTCCAGATTTGCCAGCAGCTCTTGAACCCGGGCAAGGTAAGGAGCAAGTCGTTGTCCCTTCGCTTGATAGTCTCCTCGCACCTGATATACTACCAGCTGCGAGTCATACAATATTTCGATTGATCTCACTCCCAATTCGATAACCAGTGTTAAGCCAGCAATCAATGCTTCATATTCAGCTTCATTATTTGTTGCTGCAAACTCTAGCTTCAAAGCATAGCAGATTGATCGGTCTGTAGGAGTTACGAGGATTATACCTGCCCCCGAGCAACGGTCATTAGATGCCCCATCGGTATACATCTTCCATCGAACGGGGGGTATGCTTCTGTGATTGCTCGGTTCATCTTGCACAGTGAATTCAGCAATGAAGTCGGCTAGTGCTTGTGCTTGTCCTTGTATGGCCCTCCGCGGCAAATAGGCAATATCGAACTAAATTAACTCAATATTCCATTTCAGCATTCTTTCGGAAGTTTTCGGTCGTTGGAGTGCCTGTCGCAAGGGTTGGTCAGTGTAGACACCAATCGAGTGTGCCTGAAAGTAGGGGCCAAGCTTGCGTGATGCGATCACCAAGCAATATGCTAGTTTTTCAATCTTTGGATAATTTCTTTCCGCCCTTTTCAAGCGCTTACTGACATAGTAAACCTGCTTTTCAACCCGGTCTTCCTCGCGGACCAAGGCTGTACTGATAGCGTGCTGGGATACCGCCAAGTATACATACAACGTTTTATGGTCTATCGACTTGGACAGTACAGGGGGACTTTCCAAGTGCCTTACCCAAGCCCGGAATGCTTCCTCACAGTCGGATGTCCATTCGAAGTTTCTCTTTCCTTTCTTTATAATGTCAAACAAGGGAATACACTTGTCTGTAGCCCTGGATATGAACCGGCTTAGCACGGCCACTTTTCCATTCAGGCTTTGCAGCTGCTTTATGGTTCTGGGTACTTGTATATCTCGGATAGCCTGGATCTTTTCTGAGTTAGCCTCGATTCCCCGGGCATTCACAATGAATCCCAGAAACTTTCCTGATGCTACGCCGAATGAACACTTCAACGGATTGATCTTCATTCCATAATACCTGATTATGTCAAACATCTCTGTTAGGTCTCGGATGTGGTTGTTTGACTGCCGTGACTTCACTAGCATGTCATCCACATAGACTTCCATTGTTTTACCAATTTGGTCTTTGAACATTCGATTCACCAGGCGTCGATAAGTCGCTCCTGCATTCTTCAATCCAAATGGCATTACTACATAGCAATACAATCCTACGTTTGTGACAAAGCTGGTGTGTTCTTGATCCGGGATGTGCATCAGAATTTGATTGTAACTAGAGTACGCATCCATAAATGATAGTAACTCATGTCCGGCAGTCGAGTCGACGAGTTGGTCAATCCTTGGCAGCGGGAAACTATCCTTCGGGCATGGCTTGTTTAAATCGGAGTAATTAACACAAGTCCTCCATTTTCCATTCGCTTTCTTTACCAACACTGGGTTAGATACCCATTCAGGGTAGAGGGCGTCGCAGACGAACCCGTTGGTTTTGAGTTTGTCCACCTCCTCTCTGAGAGCCGCGGACCTCTTCGGGTCCATGCCTCTCTTATTTTGTTTTACAGGAACATGTTCGGGTCTATGTTCAACATATGACTCGTGATTGTAGGAGAAATCCCACACATATCAGAATGCGTTCAAGCAAAAACATCAAGGTTCGCTCGGAGGAAGTCAGTAAGGTTCTCAGCTGCCATGGGGTCGAGCTGTGATTCTATTTTAAGAACTTGTGATGGGTCGCTACGGCTAACTGAGATGTCGATGGTTAGTTCAGCCGGTGCCGCATTTGTTTTCCTGGGTTCCCAATCATCGTCTCTCAGATCTATGTCTCTATGGATCCGAGAATGCCGCCCGAGCCAGGGCTCGGGCGCTAGTTGTCAATCGTCAGAACCTTGGATGCGGACAGAGCTGTCCGCAACCTTTCCTTTCTTCCTACGCCATGCCTCCCTAAGCTCAGCTACATAGCATGCACGGCCAGTTGCCTGGTCGCCGTGTACCACTCCAACCCCTTTGTATGTTGGAAATTTCAACGTCAAACACCAAGGGGCCAAAGCTGCCCTGAATTCCGCCAGGGCTGGACGACCCAGAAATACGTTGTACGGGGAATCAACATCCAATACTATGAATGGTAAGATTCGCACCCTTCTGCGAACACCTTGTCCCAGTTCAACTGGTAATTCCACATACGCTAGTGCATCAGTCGACGCGCCATTAAAGCCATGGATTCTAGCTTTGGATGACTTCAAATCCTTGGTCTCTAGCTTCATTTGGTCGTATGCCTTCCGAAAGATGATGTTAACGGAACTTTCGCAATCAATTAGAATTCTCTTTACGAATGCCTGCCCGATGGTCGCAGATATGACCATTGGGTCAATGGAGGAGCCTCTACCTTATCCACATCTCTGTTCCTGAATACGATATCATCATTCATCGTGCGCTGCTGCTTTGCAGGAATCCCATCCTCCACGTTCGAACAACACTCGTACTCCGCATGTCTTAAGGAGTTAGCATATCGCTCCATCTCCTGCCAATTCTTGTCTGCGGGATGCGGTCTGCCAGCAATCGTGTTAATAACCAATCTACCCACAGTCCGAGTAAGTTGTTCCGGTTGGTGTGGGGCTGGCCCACGTCCATAGTCCGATGTTTCTTGAACGTCATCCTGTGGGTCTTTGTCAAAAACTTGCAGCTTCCTCTGTTTAATTAGTTTTTCTATAGCATCATGGAGGTGTCTGTACTACTCCGTGTTATGCCCATAAGACTCGTGGAAACGGCAATACTTCCCAGTCAGCTTCTGTTCTTCCGTCGATTCCTTTGGACGCGGCTTTCTATATTGGCAAGTGTTGCAAGTTGATAGGTAGATGTTTTCAAGAGAGGCGTTCAACGGGGTGTATTCATGTATGTTGGGATCCTTGATTTTCATTTCCCTGTTTCTTTTTTCTTTCCGGGATTTCCACCTCCGGACCCTTTAGACTGCCCGGGCTTGTTCTAGATGTTAACTTGAGTTTTTCCAGGATTATCTTCGATTTTTTTCACGGCGACGTTACTTTTCACAGACTTTTGAATGGGCCCTGATGCCTTGTCTCGCCTTGTCCACCAGGCTTCCTCCCTTCTTATGAACTGATGAGCTTTTGAATAAAAACGTTCCAGCATAACTGGGGGCTTTCCCGCCAACCAATCTCCAAATTCAGAATCCGGGTCCACTCCATGCATTACTGCCATCAAAATCGCGTGGTCGTTAGGATTGCTCACCTCGGTAGCAGCAACATGAAATCTTTACAAGTATGCTTTCAACGACTCTGCTAGAGTTTGAGTTACACTTGATAAGGACATCACGTCCTTTAGACGAGTGGTGTGTATCCTGAATTGTTCTACGAATTTCATTGCTAATTCGTCGAAGCTGGAAATAGATCATGGCTGGAGTCGAGTGAACCACATGGTGGCAGTCCCGGACAAGGTGTTTGAGAAACACCTACACTTGGTTGCGTTATTAGCTCTTGCCAAATCCATCATCCATCTGTATCTAATCACATGCTGCCTAGGGTCAGTCTTCCCTTTGTAGGCTAGAATGGCAGGCATGCTGAACATTCTTGGGTATTCGGCCTGTAGAATGGTATCTGTGAAGGGAGTATGACCCTTAGACACTCCCCAGTCTTCATTAGTTAGACCTTGGTTTTCTTTCATCAACTGCCTGACCATGGCCGTCAAATCCGGGGTTTGTATGGAAGATGGGAGGTTGGGTTCCGTTCCACGGGACCGTGCAAGTTGATGTCCCGTCCGATTTGGGTCTTGGTTTCTAGTAGATCGATCAGTATCACCTGCATGTGCATCTTCATCCTTACAGTGTCTACGCCTAGGAAGTTCATCAGCAGAAGTCGAACTATCATCTTTAGAGTAAGGGACAGGGCTACCTCCAGCATTTTGATGCTATCGAGTAAGCTGAGTCATGAGGTCAGCGTTGGCTTGCATTTGCTCAGCAAGTTGCCTTCTACTTTCCTTAAGTTCTCTTATCAAGTCATTGAATTCCGCTTAGGAAACAACTTCTGCTTGGTTTTGGTGGGATGGTGATGCACCTCGAATCGCTTGCTGATTGCTAGCTCCCAGTTGTTGCACACTAGCGGTCTCGTGGGCATCTGCATTTTGAGAAGATGATTTAGTTCGTGGTCTTCCCATGGTAGAGTTGTTGTTTGTAACTCTGAGTAGAATCAACAGATGCCTTACAGATGATTATGGAACTTCTTCGGGGATTTATGCAATCCAGTAGCTGCAAAGCAAATCCTAATAGTCTGGGAATTCAAGTTCTCGGTGAAAGCACCAAAATGTTAGCACCAAAATTGGCCACTGGCACCATTAGAAAGATTGTGTAGAGAGATTAATGAAGAAAGTAAATTAAAACAGAGAATAGAGTGTAAATTTAAATGCAGAGAACAAGAACACCAAATTTATAGTGGTTCGGCGTAACTTCCTACATTCACTTTGAAGTTGAATCCCATTGATTTCCTTGATGGGTGATTACAAACACAATCCATTTTTAGTTGCTAGAATATAGTTGCAAAGTAAAAGAAATAAGTCTGGAATGAGTCTTGAAAATGGAAGAGTCTCCCCAGTGTTCTCTCTAATCTCCCCCTTTCTCGGTGCCCCTGCCCCTCTATTTATAGACAAAGGTGGGTTGGACTTCCCTGGTGGGCCTGGTAGCTGAATAAATCGGTCCAAATAGGACAAGCCCTGCATGCCGAACCGAGCAGGCCGAACGGTCGAATGCCGATCCATTCTCCTTATGTCGAACGATACATTTGTTGTGGGGAAGAGTAGGCCGATCAACGATTGGACCGGGCGTGCTGGGGAGAATTCCAAACCATCCTTGATTGTCGAACGTCTCGGGAGGCCGAATGAGAATGCCGAGTCTTCATGGATACCGGACGCTCCTTGGGGCCGAACAGTATGATACCGAACGAGGCACTTGATGTTCAAACTCAATCTTGACCGAACGAGCCTTTGGCCGAACGATGCTTTTGGCCGAACGAGGCCCTTTGCCTAGCGAGGCCTTTGGTCGAACGCTTCTGAATGACATTTGTAAAGAGATGCCGGACGAACCAGTTGTGCCGAGCAGTGGGTATGCTGAGCGTTATGGTGCCGAACCACTTAAGGGCCGAGCGAGGTTTCTGGCCGGAAGTTTGCTTTGGCCAAATGATATCTTGGGCCGAACGATATTCTGAGGCCGAGCGATCTTAGGCCGAGCGTTCTTCTTCGGCCGGATGGTATTCAATACCAGATGCTTCTTAATGCCAAACGCTCCATCTTGGACCGAACGATAGGGGAGGCCGAGTACTAAGTTGCCCGGTCAATTCCTTGGGAGACACAATCAAAAATCCATATCAAGAGTTCGCCGTCGAAAATCGAGTGAAAAATCTCAACTCGAATCGGTACAACTACCTCGAAATTCTGTGCTCGAATCTGGATCAAATCGCTATGCGAATAAAACAATATATGTGCAGTTTAAGTATTTGCCCCAGTTGATTATTAACTAAATCAATTTTCATTTATTCACATTTTCTATTCACATATTCAACTTCCAGTTTAATTTTCATCCATTATTATCTTAGTATTTTCAATACCAAATTTACTCAAGAATTTCACATTCATTTCTTAAGTTCAATATAAATATTTTATACACTTCTTATATTTATTTTAAATCTCAGTCAATTTTTATTTCCAATCTTTTATTACTTTAGTTCACTTCGAATTAATTCTATAACTTCACTTTATTTTACACATCTTAAATTAAATGACATCCCACTTTACAATTCTAATTCATTTGCTTATCCACTTGAATAAGTTAGTTTATTTACTAATTTTATTTTAGTCCTTTTATTTTATATAGCCAAATCTTGACTAACTTCCATTACATATAATTCAAATTAATTCCCAATATTTAGTTTAAATCCTATTTACTTACAAATGCAAACTCATTTTTCTATCCACAATTTTATTTCCATTCCATTTACCAATCTACTTTAATTGGCTTATCTTTTTAACTTTATTATCTAGTCACACTTACCGTTATTTGACCCTTTCAAGTTGAATCTTATTCCACAAATTTCAAATTCCAATAAAAAGTTTATTTCTAAACTTTTACTCCTTTAGTTCCTGGAACAAATTCTGCCACTTCCATTTAAATTTTTATATTTCCTTAACTTTCCAACTTATTTAAATTCCATAAACATTTTAAATTAACTTGCAGAGTTTAAGAAATTCTAAAATATTTCATAATAAATTTTGAAGGCATATATATCTAAATAAAACTATTCTTTTGCAATTTCAAAATCAATCCCAATCTTCGCAAACAAACACCAACCCAAAATATCCAATATTCCTTGAATTTTTAAAATCAACCCAGTTTTGTAAACAACTCTAAATTAAATCATTCGGGTAGCAATCCTTCTCTTGGAAACTCGAAAATGAACAGCAGTCATCACCGAAGTTATTTTCCAGTGACCGAAGAGAGTTAAATGCTTTTATCTCTTTAAAACCCCTTAAAATATTTATAAATTCCAAATCTCTCCAGATTTCAAATCCAATTCAAAATATTTCTCAAATACTATCACCTTTATTTCTCCAAAACTTTTGAAAATCATTTTCAAACCCAAAGGAATTTAAACTTTTCCCAAATTTCAAATTCTGCCAATTCATATTCAAACATTACTCTGGAAATTTTTATCCCAATTTCAATTATGAATCACATTTACAAATTTCATTTTGTTAATGCATTTATTCCTTAATATTTGGTTATTATCTTAACTTCTTATTCAATTTCACACCTAAATGATAAAAATTTAATATTATCATTTCCTAACAATCAAGCAACCATATATAACTATACTAATTTATAGAAAATTATTTCCTCTGTATACAAAAATAATTCGGGTAAAATTATTTCATTTACTCTATTTTTAAAACCATATTGTGTCGGTTTATCTTGTTCAAGAGTTTAGAACCCTTATCGATGACATGGCGTCCCACACATCGACTAGAATCTATGAACACTTAACCGATAAGTCAACACAATATGAAAACAATTTTTTTATTTACTAACAAATACGCGCTAATGTCTATTAATACTGTCAAACTCATTCTGGAGTACTATAAACTCTACTTTTAATGAGTAATCCCCACCAGATCCAAGGTTTCCGCTTAACCTCGCTCTGGTACCAAATGTAACAACCCGATTTTTCAACGTCGAAAAATTGAACCATTAGGGTTTAAAGAAGAAGAAGGAAGAAGAAGAAATAGAAACAATATTAGAATCTCATAAATGCAGCGGAATAAAATGTAATAGAAACAATAGATCTTTACATAAAAGAAAAATATATCTGTTTTATACATTACATTATCAGAGTACAACAAAATTCATAACACACAATTGGACAGTTATCATAACCTGTCCTCACAAAACTGACTATGCAGTAAAACAACATAGCAGAATATTAATCAAGTACGAAAGAATGTCTCGCCTTCCAACTCATCTCCTGAGCTCTTCAGCGGTCCATCCACGATCTGTATTCTATAACACTCAGTCTTACCCGAGCATTATAGTTAAATAGCATCCGAGTCAGTCTGGAATGCCAGCGTGAGAAAACACACTCAATTGTATTATTAAAGTTTCAAAATCCTTTGAAAAACAAAAGCATCTCGTAAGACCATGTCACAAATAAACATGTCGGGTTTTTACCTTACGATAGCCAAAATATTTCTTGTCAAAACCCTCTGATATTATAATAGTCTCTATATACAAATACTTATTCAAATAGCCGAAATTGTTACATTTATTAAATTCTAGCTAATAGGTATACAAACAAATCCGAAAAGGCACGTAGGGAAAATGGATTTCCATCAATGGCAGGGCTACTAGGGTACCGCCCGTCACAGTACGTGGTCTAGATCACTGTACCAAGGATCCACCCTAAATCCCCTGCAACACAAGATTGGAGCTACCCCTTACTGGATAGTCAGAATAAGTTCACCCCGCGGTTGGGATCAGCAACCGCCACAGAGCCGAAATATAAAGGGACATCTAGACAGGGTTGACCCTTACCCTAATTGGTTGCTGGCCACTTAGCCTTGTGTGCACCTCCCCTGTTTTAGCTATTCTCGGTTGATGAGGCTCGAGGCTATGCGTTACCTTTTTAACACACAATCACTTAGAATGCTCATCGTCCTCCTGACGATGTTCTGAAAGCATTCGTCCATACAAGTCCGTTCCGGGTTTGAACGGAACCGAAGGCACTACTCCTACTACATCCATTTTATTTAAAGTCCTTTCCAATAAAATTAAACCTTGAATTTTAAAATAAATTCTTTATTCCTTTAAATAATTTCACTTAAGCTTTGAAATTCATTATTTCCCTTTTATTTTCAAAATCTCCTTTCCCATACTTGGAATTTATTTATTAAAATTTAAAAATCCACTTTTTCCTTTTTCCAAACATTCTTTATTTTATCCAAATTCTCTATAATTATTTTACTTACAAATTCTCTCTTTTGTTTTCTTTTCAAAAATCCAATCTATTTATTTTTGGTGACTCAGTATACCCAAATATACTCAATCAAACCATGGCATCCATTATTTCCAATTACCATTGTAATTTATCACAGATTATCTAATAAATCATAACATATAATATTTAAACAAATCTAAATATTTTGAGGAATCCAGTTGGATCCCTCCAACCCATTTCTCTACATCCACAGATGTTAGCATAATATAATAGTACCAATTCCACTTCGAGGTGGAATATCGCGGTATATGGGATTATATAATATCATCCGCTATTATGCGGTGCATAGGGTCTCATCCGCTATATAATGTGGGAAATCAATCACTCCAATATATATACTATTATATATAATATACCACATCCAATCAATTCAATCACTCAACTAAAATTTAAATTTAACTATTTAAATTTAAATAAAACCCAGATGAGTGAGATTAACTCATCTTTGCCTTTTAATTTGCAATCCAATCCAAACTAACTTGTTCTCCATTATTTTCGACCTTGTATAAACATTAGATGAACCTTATTAATACTCGAATAAATTGAACAAACAATTTCCAATTAATAAATTTGATGAAAAAATTATTTTATTATTATATTTTTTCTTTCTTTAATCATTAAATTTTAAACTAATTCCTTCGAAAACAAAATAATGTTTTCTAGTCACTAAAATAATTAAATAGGTTTATTAAACAAATCTATCTCCATTATACATTATTTTTAAAATAAACTAGTAAATGAAATATGTATATATATATATATTTATCTTCCTTTTAGGAAATACACACACACACACATATATATATTTGTAAAATTAATCTATATAGAATTTAAAATTTAACTTTTTATTCAGATCCCTATATTTTTCCAAATCTATAATAACTTTTGTTTACCTATATATGTATATACATTATATAAATCCATAAGTTAAGAAAATAAATTGTTTTATAACATACTATTATACATTTATCTATTCTGTTAATCCAAAATAATTCAAATGCTCAGCTAATAACAAAGATTATACTTCCAGTGATTGTTTTTCTTTCACAAATTCTTAATTTTACAGATATATATATATATATATATATATATGAATGGATAGATTTTAAGTTAAAACAGGCTTATAACTCTGCTCTTCGCCGAGTCTTCCCTTCCTTCTTCGACACGTTACCGAACCCTGTCACAATCGCGATGCACCACACACCTCCTCCATGCACATGTCTCCCAAAATCGACCGCGACTTCCCAGATGTTGCCCACACATGCACTCGAGCCACCACGCCGCGACTCCCTCACGATTAGCGACGATGCCCACTCGTGCTCAGGCAAGCACGTCTACGATCCACTCCCCAAAACCCTAGTGCCTCCGACCTTCCACCAAAGTCCATCGCGACTCAACTCTGAAGCCAATGTGTCCCTATCGCCCACCAACCACTCTCTTCTGATGTCGCCTTCAACCAATTCGAATACCCCAAGCACTTTGCCTTCGAAAATCGTACGCGGCCTCCACTTTTTTTTAAGAATGAGATGATTTCGATTTGATATTGGGATGGGACGAATCGAATAAAAGGAGAGAGAGGAGGAAAAAACTCGGCCATAGATTTATTTGAGATTTGGTTTTGAAAGAAAAAATAAGAAGATCATCCATACCATTTTTCTTCGTTTGAACGAGATTGTTTTTTCCTTTTTTTTAAGTAGACACGTGCTTTTCATTTTCTGTGTGCTTGACAAATGGAGGAGATGTTGGTCTTGCGTGTACAGGTGTTGAAATGAGATAGATAGTAAATTAAGGGAATATATATATATATATATATATATATATATATATATATATATATGTATATGTATATATATTAAATTTAGATTCAAATTTAAATCGTCTTCGTAACACAACTCAAAATCTAGAACTCCTATCGAGGCGTGCCACTAGGCATTTATAATGTTAAACCCCTATTTCAAACACAATGGAAAAGGTTTCGAGTCCTAATTCAATCGTATGGAGAAGATAGCTTTTTGAATCCAGTTATTATATTAAAATTTCGATATAGATTTCAACGTGTTTATCTACCGTACGACCAAACGATCACTCCAAACACTACAAAAATTGAAATTCGATAATAATACACTATTACGGATCCAATGGAACTGATTTCGTCGAAATCCAAGACTATGCCTCGGAAGGCTATTTTTAAATTCAATTTAAACAATATATTTTTAAAACCGAGCAAAACACTTTTAATTTCAAATTAAAACTTCCATTATCTCCAATATTATAAATATAAATTTTCCAAGTCTCTGAAATATTTTTATCCAACTTAAATCCAAGATTCACTATTTAAACCAATTTAAGATAATTAAATTCAATAATTTAATTGACAAATAGGTAGTGATATTTGAAATTCAAGTTAGAGACTAACTTTAAATATTTAAAATAAATTAATATCCAATTTCAAATATCAAGAAATTTTGGGTCGTCACATTGCCTGATCCCCTGCCACGCAAGATCGGCCTACCTCTAACTTGGATAGACCGAATAGGTTATCACCTCGGGTGTCCCCACCATTACGATCGAGCACTCCTTCTTTTATACACAACCATATCCAAAACATATAGGTTTCCGAGGACATCTAGAAAAGTGATAACATACCCTAATTGTTTCGATCCACTTAGCCTTGCTGCATCTCCTCTGTTTTGTCATTCCCGGTTAATGAAGCTTGAGGTTAAGCGTTACCTTTCAAGAAACGATTCCACTTATAATGCTCATCGTCCTCCAATGACGATGTTCTTATAGCATTCATCCATATAAGTTGTCCTAGGTCTTGACAAACTGAATCACCATCTTCATCATCTGCACGGCATACATTTGTAACTTTCAAACAGGATCGAAGTAGTTTTCAACTAATTAAATCCGATCTCGATCTCTTCGGAACGATTAATGAAATTGACCGATATTGGTAGTCGGTTATTTAACTATCAATAAAACATCCATAAGCAGTCACTAGGCCTTGTTATAATTTTTTCCAAAATATTTATTCTCAAAATATATTTACTAAGATATATATTCAATTCCTTACCATATTCAAATATTTGAAAACAATTTCAAACACTTAAATCCATAACAGGATATTTTTAAGCCATCTCACATTTAGAAATATTCCTAAATTTCCATTTTCAAACTTAGGAAAATATTGTAAGTCTTATTTTCCAAAAGTCTCTCAATATTAACGCTTCAAAGAATATTCCGTAACCTATTCCAAAGTCTTCGAAATCACTAATAAATTTCCTCTCCTCAAAATCATATCCGTTTATAAGATCCTTTTTCGAATCTCGAGAGAATTTGTAAAATAAAATTTCCAATCACTTTAAAACTCTATAGATAAATAAAATAAGTATTAGAATAATAATTTATTTTTATAACATGTTCAAGTAATTATTTAAAATATCGAAAACTCTTTTGTAAACATCAATAACTCTTTTTTTAGACAAACAATAAATTTTCAAAGCTGGTTTTAAAAGTTAGATTTTTTCTAAAATAAATACTTAATATTTGAAAATCTACTTAGTGAAGTATTTCAATTACAACTAGTTAAATTTTAATAGTTTTAAATAACAAAAATTTCCTCCTGAAAGTAAACTTAACTTCTTAAAATTTAAAAAATATTTTTAAAACCTCAATAACCAATTCAATTTATAAATTCCTCTCGAATCACATCATGCCACTTTCATTCTGATCTCCTTGACTATTTTTACTTTCAAAAATAGTATCCAGTATTTTTCTCACCCTATTTCCATATTCTAATATAAATTCACCCCACAAATTCATTTTTCCAATATATCCACTGATATCGCTTACTCTATTTATAAACATCGTTTATAAATTTTTAAACTTCGTTGAGTTTTAATTATTTATAAAAACAATCTTATTTATAAAATTCCATTTTATAAATCCATTTCTTTATAAATCTATTTATAAATTTCAATCTATTTTTAATACCAACTTCAACTCCTTTTATATTTCCATAATATTATTTTTAAATTCCCTTATATACTTCATTTTTAAAATTTCCATTTAATAATTCACATTGATTATAACCAAAAATCAAATATATATTGCTAACTCGATTTCTTTAAAATATTTCCAATTTCAAATATAAATATTTTTATATCAAAAAATTACTTTAATTCCCTCAATTTTAAAAATATATTTATGTTATTTAAAATATCAAAATTCAGGCCAATGCTTAAATAGCATCCAATAATTCCAATCACTACAGTAATCTATAATTGGTTATTCTACACACATCATATATTACTATATATGAAAAATAAGCAATATATTTGAGGAATCTAGTTGGATCCCTCTAACCTGTTTCCTTCATCTATAGATGTTAATATAACATAAAAATACCAATCCCGCTTCGAGGGGGATATCACGGTATATAGGGTCATCCGCTACTATATGGGGCGCATAGGGTCTCATCTACTAAAATATGCGGGAATATCACTCCAAGTACTAATATATATATATATATATATACACACTATTTATATATCGTTAATCAAATAATAATTATTAAATCAATTAGGCATCTAATAATTAATTTTAACTATTTTTAAAGTTAATCTGATAATCCAAATGAATGAGAATTTTTTCATCTTGATTTTAAACTGGCCAGATGCTTATTTTAGATTAAATCAAACTTCGCTTGACGTTTGATTTAACCTAAAATTTCCAGCTATCTCTAATTGACTTCGAAAAATTTCCAGGTTGTAGTGTGATGACGATATGAATCCACCATCGCTTTTATTCGTCAATTTTGGACCATGCACTCAAAAGTTATTGAGTTCATAGCATTTGAGTTTTAATTAAAATCCTGAAAACTAGTTACATTTCAAATTGTAATTTAGTTTAAACTGGTTACCTCCCCTTCTCTACATCTCGAGTTGACCAGGCCGCCTAGGTCGGCGGGTCCTCCACCATTCTCTGTTGATAACTTCCCTACCTCCGCCAACCAGCCAGTGCCAGCACCTACTTCCAGAACTTCACCTCCGACTAGAAATTCCACAACCCGAAACCCATATGCCTTTTGATCATCGTCGCCATGCTCGCAAGTGACTCAGCAGCCTCCTCCTGCGTGCCGCCCTAGCCTCGCTTGCCGTGCTCAAGCGTGAGCTTTCAATTGTGTCCAACCTCCCTTGTCTCAATAGCATAAGTCGCTCCCATCCCTATCGTCCACCAGTACTAACTTCGAAACATTTCCAAATGGCTTCCGAGGATTCCAGAATGCAGTCGTCGTACCCTCGCGTAACTACTCATATGCACTAGCCCTCCAACTTCGACTTCAGCCTTGCTCCTAGAACGAGTAGCTTGAATGTAGAGATCTGAAGCTTGGAAGGAGAATATAGGAATATGAGAATCGGGGAAAATCTCCTGATCGCTATTGCATTTATTTTGACGAACTGATTCGATTTGAAGAAGAAAAGGAGGGCGTACGGGATTTCGTTTCCTTTTATTATTTTTATTTTTATTAACGAATTAATTTCAATTGGTTACTCGGTTGTGAGTTTAAATGGAAGCGTGGAAGCGTGTTCGAAAAGGGAAGTGTTACAATGATTGAGTGAAAGAAAGGATGAGCTGATGGGTGGGAGTGTGACAGCCTAGTTAAAATCAAAATTTACACGTGTATAGTATTTAAAATTTTAAATTATCCCCATTACGTAACTTAAAATTTCGACCCCCTATCGAGGCGTGCCACCAAGCTTTCATGTTGTTATACCCGATTCTGAATGCAATGGAAAAGTTTTCAGTCCTGATTCGACCTTATGGAGAAGATAGCTTTTAGAACCCAATTATTATATTGAATTTCGATATTAATTTCATTGCGTTTCTATCCCATAAGATCAAACTATAACTTCAAAAGCTATGAAACTTGAAATCCGATAATGATACATTATTACGGATCCGATGGAATTGGTTTCATTAAATATTGAGACTACGCCTTGGATCGTTATTTTAACACGTCGATTAAATCGATGATTTTGAAAATTCCGAAATCACTTAAATTTTCGGTTTAAAAATCTTACTGACTTAATTATAATTCAAATAGAATTTATATCGACATTAGAAATCATTTTGGTTTCATATTCAACTCCAATTCATTTATTTAATTGATTTCTAATTATTAATTCAATAATTAAATTGATTAATTAAATCGCTATATTTGGAACTTGAATTTTTATTACACTATTTTTAATCGATAAACTTCATATTGAAAACCCATTCACATTCCAAAATTCAACATTTAAAATGAATTAAATGTTAAAAATTAATGACCAAAAATCCAGATTTTTGCATTCCTCCACCCTTAAATAAAATTTGTCCCCAAAATTGCTAAGGTAGGACGAACGATCCAAACCCATTAACTTTTCAAAACTTATCAGTCAAAATTCGATACTTCATTTTCTAATCTTTTAGTTCCAACCAAAAAATTAGTTTTCAATTCCAATTTCAAAATCCTTTTGTTCCGATTACAATTCGAAATCAGATTGTCGTTAACAAAAAAATTTCAAAAAATTTCAAAATTTTTCTAATGCCCTTAATTTCTAAAATATTTGGCAAAATCTTCTTTGTACAGAGGACCTTTTGTAATATGGAAAGAGAGATAAATATATATACATTGACCCACACGGTCAAATACACACACACACATATACGTATATACATATATATACATATCAATATTTATAATTTGGAGTATTTAATCTGAAAACGTACCTTGTATTATGTAACGACCTGAAATTTTTGAAGATTTTAAATTGGAACTTAGTATGATTTTGTATTAATGTTTAGATAGAGAAGAAAATATTATAATTTATAATAAAGTGAATGTTAGAATTTAAATGAGCAATCGTAATAAATGGAATAATTTTGAAGCGAATAAAATTTGGATAGATTTAATGAAACCAAAATAATTGAAATAGGGTAAGTATTATACCTGAATATAATTGAATACGGAGAAAAAAAAGTAAGTATTGAATTCAAACTATGTATAATTTGGGTAATAAAATAAGTGTATTTATGGAGTAAGATTGTTTATATTATTTTAGGCTATAAATCAAATAGAAGAGAACAAGCGTAAATCTTAAAGGTATGATAACAATTATCATATATTACCTAATTTATTCGTCAATCAATTTATTTGAAATAAAGTCCTCTTAAATGTTAAGTAATTTTAGTACTATTACTGTGGAAACGTTACTTAATGATTTTTATTTTAGTAAAGGAAGAGTGAATGAGAATTGGTAGAAAACATAAATTTATTTATAAGTAAACAAGAGTATATATGGAACAAATTTATAATAATTGGATAATGCAGTGTTAATGGAAATTAATTAGTATTATATATGGGATTTATACCTTGGGTGGGTAAGTAGTAAACTTATAAATGAAACAAAGTAAGTAGATGACCATTTATTTAGGTTATTTATTCATTTAGTATGTTAAATAAAAATTTGGGAATTAGATCTCAACTAAGGGAAATTAAGTTGTATGTTAATTTAAAATAAAATCCAATAAATATTACATTAATATGGAATGTAGTACAAATGGTTAGGGATTCCCAAATTTGGTAAAAAGGGATTTAACTTAGGAAATTTTGTTAATTGAGTTTAAAACCTTAATTAATACGCGTAATTGGCAAGATTCACATTTTTAAATATAACCGTTGATACAAATCTAAGAGGTATATAGAAGTATCAGTGTAATGAAATGTAAACAAATGTTAAATATGCTTATAAGATAACGATTGTTTGGATAAAAAGAATGGGAATCAGCATTTAATTATTTATTTGAATTTAAATCACGATAATATGGTTTATTGCAATGAAATGGATTTTATATTTGAAAATTTTGTAAATATTTATTTAGATGAAATTGTAGTTATTTATGTAATGAGTATGAATCTAATGTTAATTTTACTTATAAAATGATAGTTGATATTGAATGGAAGGAATGCAAATTTAAGTTGTGTCAATATATTGGAAATTAGCGTATAGTAATAGGTTTTATTGGAATTAAATGAAATCAAACATCTAATTATTACATTAATAGAAAGTTAAATGGAATGTAAGAATATTATGGTAATAGTTGTAAATCCAATACTTTATTTGTTTAATGATAGTGTATTGAAGAATAGAATTTGAATTTTTGATAGTGAGTTAATTTATTTAATTTATAACAATTGGATTTATTGCAAATGAATGAAATGAAATATTTAACTATTACGTTAATTTAAAAAATAAGTTGAAATTTGGAATATTTATGTAATAATTTTAAATCCAATGGTAAACCCTTCTATTTGAAAATGTATGGGAATTAAAATGGTTTATTTGGAGGTTCAAATTGATATTGGAAATTTATTTTTGAAATTTGAAGAAGCTGTTTATTTTATAAAGTAATATAGTATTTGAACCATTTAGTATTAAAAGTTATGTTCCAAAGCTATGGTTATAAGGTATATAGATTTGAAAATGCTATGATTTTTGGAAAGATATATTTGAAATAAAATGATATCATATGGATTTGGATTTTGAAAATGGAAATGATATTGTATTTATATGGCTTTGAAATGGATATTTATTCTTGTTTTTAAAGGTATAAATTATTTTGAATAACCGCGGTGTTATAATAACGTTTGGTTGTTGAAGAGACCGGGATCGGAATTTGTATACACTCTGCCAACACCGAAAACCACTTTAACAACCGTGTACGCGGTGGAGATTCCAGAATGAAGTAGGATGGCGGCAGCGTTTACTTTGAGGTAAATACGTGGACCCGACTCCCGTGAGTTGGCATAAGGTGGCTAAAACAGGAGCGATTCTCGAGCCAAGGGGGTTAGCACCCTTTATCGGATGCTCCTCTTCGATACTATACTCTGACTTTGGATCGATTCGGTGGCCACTTTACTTTTGATTTTAGGGGGGAGTTTGTCAGAGGTGGACGGTAGTAGCAGCTACGCGTTACCACCAGCCCGGATGCGTAATTGGTATACCTACCCTGGCATTGCCTAGTTGTGCCGTGTCACCTACCCTAGCACACCTTGTACGAGTTTCTATTTGTGTCGTACCTATGGAGTATCCTCTGGTAGCCTCCCGATCAGGAGATATTACGGTACTGTATAGACTATTGGCATTATTTTTGTTAAGGGATATATGGGTAACTCCATAACGCTATTTAAAAGTAAGTTTATTTTACAATTAGACACTATTATAATAGCGAAATATACTACATAGTAAATAGTTTAACGGATCCTTAGGAGATGTAAATCCCGAGCATCTCTTGAGTTACCGCACTCATATTTCTTTCAGTTGATTTAGCTCACATAAGATCTTTTAGTTCTGACTCAAGTGTTTTGTCCTTTCAATACGCTCGAGTCAATCCGAGCGTTTCAGGATCGAAGACGAAGATTTCTATTATTATTATTTTTTATATTCCACTACGCTCATATTGTTCCACTGCATTGTTATTGGTATGTGTAACTCTGATAAATGTGTAAGTATAATCGAATATTTTGTAAAAAAGCTTTATAAACTATATATTTGATTATTATATTTTATCCTTCCGCTGTGAGATTCTATTTTGTTTTATTTCTTTCTCCTTTTTCTTATTTACCCCTAACAATCCGCCCTTCTGAACGGTTTGAATTGGCACAAAATTCGATTGAAAGCATGCGAAAAGGCGGGATGTTACATATTAGCATTTTTAAGCATTATTAAGCAATCATTTACTTCAAAAGAAATTTCGCAACTCAACTCTAGCCAAATTGTCCTTCTATAACGACCCGGGATTTTTAGATATTTGAAATTGGAATATTCAATTGATTTTAAATATTTAAAAAAAAGTAATTTTTAACTTAAATTTCAACTATAACTAGCATTGGATAATTTAACTATTGAATTTAATTAGTGGAAATTGGGTAAAGTATCGAATCTAGGATTTAAAGCTTGTTTAAAATATTTCAAAGGCTTGTAAAATCTATATTGATAATACTAAAGAAAATAGAAGTGTTAAATTTGAATTTGAAAGGTGATTTCTTCAGTTTTTAAAATATATCGTTTAAATCGATTTTTAAAATAGCCTTCCAAGGCACCATCTCGGATATTGACGAAACCAGTTCCGTTTGATCCGTAATATTACGTTATTATCGTATTTTAAGTTACGTAGTTTTTGGTGTTATCGTGTGATCGTACGATATATAAACACGTTGAAATCTATATCGAGAATTCAATTTAATAACTAAGTCCAAAAAGCTATCTTCTCCATACGATCGAATTGGGACTTCAAACCTTTTCCATTGCATTCGGGATAGGGGTATAACATTATAAATGCCTATCGGAACACCCCGATAGAATGTAAAAAATTTAAGCTTCGAATTCAAGACAATTTAAATTTGAATTTAAAGTAAAATACAAATAATAAAATTGCATTGAAAATCTATAGTAAGCGCAGACACGTAAAGAAAATTTCACAACACGTGTCTCCTGGTATAACACGTGACTTAAAAAAATAAAATAAAAAGAAAACGCATCTTCGTTCTCAAATAAAGTAAATCCCTCTTCTCGTTCAACATCATTTAGAAGAAAATAAAAATTTTAAGTCTCTTCCCTCCCCTCAAAATATTAAAAATGGCCAAAGTCTCTATCAATTTTTTTTTCCAGTATCGAAATCGATCAATCTCAATCCAAAGTATAGAGGCGATGATGTTTTTAACATTTAATTGCCGCAACGAGGCATTTGTTCATGGTAGCAGTCGTGAGTATAGGAGGTACACTCGCATTCGCTCTTTGTTGATTTGGGGTCGGCGCCTTCGTCATTTCTTTGTCAGGCATGGAGGAGGGCAACGGCAAAGCGAGCGACGTGGAGGCTCGAGTGGAGTAGCAGGCGGCGTCTCAAGATGGTCAATGGAATTTCTAAGGTTCGCCTGGCCTGAGGGTTTGGTCGTAATAGCCGCATTTGATTTGTCAAATGGTGGTGGTGGAGATTGCGTGGGAGCTCGCGATCGACCGTGAGGTATTCTCGATTCACTTTTTCTAACAAAACTTAATTTATAAATGTATATAGGTTAGAAACGGAAAAAGAAAAGAAAGTATATTTTTAATAGTGAGGCAATAATTTGATTTGTTATTTACCGTAATTGGGAAAATATATATGCAAGGTTTAAACAGAAGAAGATATGTACAGTCAGGTTTGAATGAGAAACTAATATGTATAGATTAAGAAAAAGAAAAAAAAAATATACATACTGGAACTCGCTGTTTATTTAATATATATATATATATACATATATATTAGTGATTTGTTTTATAAATTTAATAATAAAGTTAAAATATTTTAGTTGCAAATTGAAAAGAAATCTATTAGGGAAGTATTTATTTAAAACTAGATAAACTAAAATTTATTTTAATGGTAAAGATGGATTGTCGGATTATTTCAAATATCTATAGACGATGTATTGTTTATACAAGGTCTAAAATTGGAAGAAAACAAGACGGTTTGGAGTGGGTAGCAAACACAGTCAAAGGTGAGTTAATCTCACTCATTTGGATTATCAGTTATTTTAAATGGTTAAAATTTAAATTATTGGGTTGATTGCTTGAATTGATGATCTATTATCAATGCGGATGTGGTATATTATTTATACTATATATATTGGATTGACCGATATTCCCATATTATATAGTGGGTGAGACCCTATGCGCCTCGCATAATAGTGGATGACCCTATATACCACGATATCCCGCCTTAAAGCGGGATTGGTATTTATATATTATGCTAACATCTGTAGATGCAAGAAAACAGGTTAGAGGGATCCAACTGAATTTCTCAAAAATGTTGAATTTATTTCATATTCTATGATACGATTTATTTTATAATCTGTGATAGATTATATTGGTAATTGGGATTATTGACTGCTATGTTTGGCTGAATATATTATGGTAATTTAAGATATCGAAAATATGAAATTGGATTTTTGAAGGAAAGTAAAAGAGAGCATTTTTAAGTAAAATAATTATAAGGAATTTGGATAATTAAAGAATGAATTGGAAAAGGATAAAAGTTGATTTTTAGATTCTAATAAATAAATTCCGAGTATGGGAAAGGAGATTTTTGAATATATGGGAATAAGTGAATTTTTAAACTTAAGTGATATTATTTAAAAGAATAAAGGATTTATTTTTAAATTCGAGGTTTAAAATAGTTGGAAGAGGTAAGAAGAATTTTGGAAAAAGTATGAAATTGGTATTTTTAGTTTAGAAGGATTCTAAATCATAATAAAGGAGTAAAATCTAAAATTAATGGTTTTTGAAATAAAATAAGCAAAGGAATTTATTTTTAAATGGAGTAAATTCTGGTGATCAATTTGAAAATTGATTAAGTGTTGAAACTTTTCTTAAAGGAAAATGAGATTATGGAATTTATAAACTGGGTTTATAAAATGAAATATGATATCAGTGGATATTTGAAAGTATAAATTCACAATGGGAATTTATAAAGGAATGGGTAATTTGTTTTAAAAATAAACGGCGGTTTATTTTTAAAAGTATGGAAAAGAACATTTACGGATTTGGGACATAAATTGGGATAAATGGAGAAGGATTTATTAACCGATTAAATGGACTATTTTGGAATGGAAAGTGTATTTTCTTGAAAAGCCAAGTATGTTTTCAAAGCAGATTTTTAAGTATAAGTTAAAAGTTTTAAAGTTGTTTTGAAGGAATGTTTTTGAGAAATTATTATTTAAATTGTTTAAAATCTTAAAGGAAAATATTTATTAAGTTAGTTATAGTAGTAATTATTTTAAAGACTAAATTGGTATTATGATTTAAAAGATAATTATTAAATATTTATATTTTATAAAGTAGCTTTATTTTAAAAGTAGTTTGGCTTAAGTTTTTATTTGAAAAATTAGTATAGAATTTCATAACTAGTGTTTTAAATAAGTGTTTTAATATAGTTTTTATTTTAAGTGTTTTAAAGTATATATTTTGGATAAAGTGATTTAAATTATTTTAAAATCTAAAGTATTAAGACTTGGTGATTTTCAGTGGAAATAAACAATTAGGTGGAAATTTAGTCCGCGAGAGAAAAATTGATTTAAAAATTATTTTCAAAGGGTTGAAGTGTAAAAAAATATCTTTGTTAAGATATTTTGAATAAATAATTTGGAAAATGGTTAAGGCTTGATGGTTGTTTGTGGATGTTATATGATAGTTAAATAACCGACTATCACTATTGACTAATGCGCTGATGGTTTTAAAAGACCGGGATCGGGATTAATTTCTCGAAAACCACTTCGATCCGGTTTGAACGTTTTCGTTGGGAAGACATGAGCTTGGAGTCGACGATGGAGCAGTGAAGTGCTAGAGCTAATCGCTACTAATCCTGAGGGTGATTCCAAAATGAATGTAGTAGGGGTAGTGCCTTCGGTTCCATTTGGACCGGGAACAGACTTGTATGGACGAATGCTATCAGAACATCGTCAGGTGGACGATGAGCATTCTAAGTGAATGTGTGCTAGAAAGGTAACGCATAGCCTCAAGCCTCATCAACCAGGAATGTCTAAAATAGGGTAGGTGCAGCAAAGCTAAGTGGCTAGCAACCAATTAGGGTAAGACCATCCCTGTCTAGATGTCCCTCTTATTTGGCATTATGGGCGGTTGCTGATCCCAACCGTGGGATGATCTTATTCGGACTATCCAGTAAGGGGCACCTCCGGACTTGTGTTGTAGGGGATTAGGGGGGATCCTTAATACACCGATCTAGGTCAGGTACTATGATGGGAGGTACCCTAGCAGCCATGCCATTGTATGGAATCCAATCTCCAATAAGCGCATGTACGGTTTTGATTATGCCCAACTATTTGCTGGAACGTGAGATGCAAGCATTTCAGTTAGTTTCTTTTACTTTCAATAGACATTATTATAATATCAAACGGATTTGACAAAAAGTGTTTTGGTTATCGTAAGGTAAAAACCCGACATGTTTATTTGTGGCATGGTCTTATGAGATACCTTTGATTTCAAAGGATTTTGGAAACTATAATAATCCAATTGAGTGTGTTTTCTCACGTTGTTTTTCCAAATTGACTAAAGTGTTATTTTACTATAACACTTGGGTCAGAACGAGTATTATAGGATACGCAATAGAATGATGTGGAGTTCAAGAGATGAGTTGGATGGCGAGATGTATCGCACGTACTTGATATATATTCCGCTGTGCAGTATAAGCTGTGTATTCAGTTTTGTGGGGACAAGTGAATATAACTGTCCAGTATTTTGCTATTGATTTTGTTGCACTCTGATGATGTAATGTACAAATCAGATATAGTCTTTTTGTATAAACACCAGTCATTATGTTAGCACCAGAATTGGTCACTAACACCCTTGAATAGAGTTATGTAGAGAGATTATTGAAGAGAGTAAATTAGATTAGAAGAATAGTGTAATTCAATGCAAAAAGAACAACAAAAATGGCAACATCAGATTTATAGTGGTTCGACGTAATTGCCTACGTCTACTTTGAGTTTAATCTTTATTGTTTTCTCCATCACTTGAATACAGATACAATCCGTAAACTAATCACTTGCATATTAGTTTCAATTAAAAAGAGGAGCGTATCAAAAATGGCAGGGTCTCCCTAGTGTTCTCGGACCAAGATCCATTTCACTATGCCCCTGCCCTTCTATTTATAGACGAAGATGGGTTGGACTTCCCTCATGGGCTTAGGAACAAGGTACCTTGGTTCATAGTAGGTGACTTCTATGCACTGGGCAAGGCAGGCCAAACGCTCTTTCTTTGTTGTGGGCCTGACAACTTGCTAACACCTCCAGTCTGCATCGTGCCAAGGATGCTGAAACATGTCGATTGCATCAAAACCTTATACCACCAGGCTCTTCTTGGTCAGAATCTTGTATAGTGCTAATAATAATATCTTCAACTATCATTTTGTAGCCGGCCCATGATGTCAGGTAACACTTGCCCCCCAAAGTGTGTCATATGAAGCAACATGACACGCTTTTAATCAGCGAGTATTCCTTGTTTACAGAAAGAAATCCATCGTGTTTCCTGAATAGTCATTATCCTACAATTTTATCCTCCTAAGGTGTCGTATCCTTCTTTGGTTGTCATGAAGCTTGGTCGATTCCTAATATTATAAATCCAGGGTTGTAGTTCATCAGTAGTCATTCGTATCCGGTTCTACAGGGCTAGTAAGCTTCGACTATTTGATCCAGTCTTTTCTTAATAACCTTAAGTGAGAATTCAATTACCTGTTGATTTTGAGAAGTCAAACTTTTTTTGGATGTACACATGCATGTTCGGGTACATGTTCTTGCCATTAGCTCTCAGATGCGTTTTATATGCTCATAAGTCATCGCCAATTCCATCTAGTTTAATTGCAATTCAATTGCGATTCCTTGTTTGTATTCTCTTTTTTTTGAAATAAGGGTTGTAATCAGCCACCTGATGAGAGAGGACTTCAAGTTTTACATGGATGACGACCTCAGAGCAATAAGCAAGGGCGAATGGGGTACAACCATTTGCGGACCCATGGGTAGTTCTATAAGCCCATAATGCTGTTGGGAGTTCACCTACCCATTTACCTCTAGCCTTTTCCAAACTTCTATTCAGAACAGTCTTTATGATCTTGTTCACAGCTTCAACCTGTCCATTTGCAATTATAATGGATCATGGAAGGTCAAAAGGACAGATGACGTTACAGACAATGAAGTTGATTACTTTCTTCATCTGTCCATTTGGTGAAGCAATCAACTGCTATGATAGCTTATTTCGCACCACCTTTAGGATCGGTAAGGAGATGATGTCAATGCCCCTAAGTGGCAAACAGCTATGGACTAGCCATTTGAGTAATCTCCAATGGCGGGACTCCCGGATTGTTTGCAAACATCTTGCACTTGTCGCATTGTCTAGCATGATCAACCGCATCTGGATTGATAGTTGGAGAGTAATACCCGTAGCAGAGTATTTTCTTTATCAGGGTTTTCCTCTGATGTAATCGCCACATTCTTCTTTATAAACTTCGCTTAAGACTCATTTGATATCATCATGGGTGATGCATCGAAGCATGGGAATGGATAAACTCCCTTCTACACATGAATTCTTCATGGATGATTTGGCATGAAGCTTTGAGGAGGATCTATTGTTTTTCGTTCCTCCGTTCGGTAAGAATTCCTCATTGTAGAGAGTCTTTGATAGCAGTCAACCATGACCCCTTTTATGGCTCTATCTCCATGATGTAGCCGATCTTCATCCGTTAATGCTTGGAATATTGAGTATTTCAACCGAAACAATGTATATACATTACGCATCCCTAAAGATGGCTAGCTTGGCCAGTGATTGGACTCTTTTCATTTTGTTCGCTAAATATGTGTGTAATGATGTAATACATGAAGTCGGCTAGTAGCTCTTGGAAGTGGCCGAGATAAGGAGCAAGACAATGCCCCTAGCAAGATCAACTTCCTTGACTTTGCATACTACCAATCAAGAATCAAAAAAGATATGAAAGTTTCCGCTCCAAATCCTCTAGTAAGTTTGAAGCCGGCGGTCGAGGCTTCATTCAAGGCATCGTTATGTTACTGGGAAATCGAGTTTGAGGACGTAGCGGATCAATCATTCCTCAAAAGTCATTAACAAATCTCCTGCGCTATAATATTGATCGATGGATGCTCCGTCTGCGTACATTTTCCATTTGTTGGTTGGTTCTCTACTACCCTTCGAGTAGCCATCTGATGTAGTGAATTTGGGTGTGAGGTATGCTAATTTCCATCCTTGGATAGCCCTCTGAGGGAAATAAGTGATATCGAATTGACTTAATTCGATATTTTATTTAAGTAGTCTTTTAGACGTCTCAGGTCATTATATGCCCGGTTACAACGGCTAGTGGGCATAGACTTTGATGGGGTGAACCCAAAAGTAAGAGTGGAGCTTTCATGATGAAATCAATAGACATTGCGCTAGCTTTTGTAGCTCCGGGTCGATATCCAATGCATGGCTCGCGATAGTTAGTGAAATCACACGTGCATGTCAAAATGAGTCCAAGGGAACATGTCATCATTTATTTAGAAAAATCCAACTAATTATTTTATCATCACTGCACTAAGCTGTCATTCGATATTCAGCACTCAAAAAGGGTCACCATGGCTGGCTTTAATGTCGACTGTCAGCTTAGCAGGTGCAACCCCGGATTCATCGAGTTCAGATGTAACTATTTTGCATAACATTCAATGTAAAATATGGTTGGGGCGGTCAACGTTGATGGTTACTCTAGTCGAATCCTAGAATCGTATCATGAGTGATTAAGTCTAATAGTGAAGGACTATGAATGCCCTAATCGATTATCAGCAAATGGCCAAAGATCAAGCTTAAAAACACGTTGAAGGAAATGTCGAGTAGGGGTCAACCTCGAGTTGTGTGGAGCTGTATAGCTGGATCTTGCTATGAGTTTGAATTTGCTTGTATATTCGAGTAACGCACTTTCTATCCAATGCATTCATGATCCTTTACCTATCCTTCGGGTGGGAGTGATAGTCAGTTGCCCATGAGCTATGGTATCGATTTAATGATTCTATCTCTAGGCATCTTTTCGGTCATAGCCTTGAGTAGTTGTAAGCACTATCTATAAGTTTCAACATTGAGCTATCGTGGTAGTCTTTGGATGACCATGCCTCTGCTCCTAGTCTCGGGTTAAAAAATGCACTGCATGGATGGTTGAGTCTCGCCCTAGCTATGTTTATATTCCTACCTAAACTCCAAAGGCGCAGTGTTGATTAGTGAATAGTCGATTCACATTCATCTTCCTTCCCTCTCATGCCCCTATATCTGGGGCATATACCGTTAAGTAGGAAGACCATCCATGCCCACTTTAGCTTTACTCTCTTTCCCGTTGAATTGTGGGAATAGGTAAGTTGAAGGGAGGTTAGGTCTCGCCTATCTTGGATTGTATTGTAGTTTTTCATTCCAAGAGGAATACTTTGATGCGTTGTCAATTTCAAGGCGTAATTTGGACACTGGACAGTCAGCCATGTCCACTTTGGTTCATGTTTTGTAATCAGACCTTGAGGTAAAGTTGGATCAAATGCAGTCGGGTCATGCTCATCTAGTTTCATACCCCTCCTGATGGATCGAAGGAGGGTGCCGGAGAATCTTTGACCAAGTCTTCATGGTTTACCCTCCTTTCCACACTTTGGAGGTCATAGTTTTTCAAGGAATATTCGAGGCACATTCGTATGTGCTTAGTGCGGATCGGTATTGAGCCTCGATCTAAGGTGTGTTATAGTCGGTCGCCCGTAGCTTCGGATGCCGTTTCGATTGGTTCTGCATGAGGCCTCCCTGTAGTCGTTGCCTTAAGTTTTCATTGCCTTAAGTTGTAAAGAATGCCAAGCTAGAGCTATAGTAAGCTGTCGTATTTAGCTTTCAGAGATTTGTACTCCTCCTCCCAGCATTGATTTAGCCAGGCCACTAGTTGGATGATCGAACTCCATCCTTAGCAAGTTAATAATCCTCCTGTGGATTTCAGGCCGAAAGTTTGCGAAATAGAGAAAGGTCGGAATCCACTCGTCTATTTATCAATGTTTATGCACCACTCTGTATTCTGGTGATTTAATGTTATTCTCCCCCTAGTTGACTCGCGCCCAATTTGTGTTTATGTAACGATCTACGCTCTAGGGACTTGGAGATTTGTCGAACGGTTTATTCTATATTCCACAGTTTGGGACGTAGAGATTTTCGTCAATTCATTTATACTCTAGTCCTCACTCTTAGGACTTAGAGTACTCTAGTCCGTTTCAGGAACTTAGATATTTTTCTCAAGTAATTTATACTCTAGTTCGCACTCTAGGGATTTAAAGGCTTTTAAGTCATTTATACTCTAGTCCGTGCTTAGGGGACTTAGAGTACTCTAGTCCACACTCTGGGGACTTAGAGGTTTTTAAGTCGTTTATACTCTAGTCCACACTCAGGGGACTTAGAGTACTCTAGTCTGCACTTTGGGGACGTAGAAGTTTTTAGATCGTTTATACTCTAGTCCTCACTCAGGGGACTTAGAGTACTCTAATCTGCACTCTGGGGATGTAGAGGTTTTTAAGTCGTTTATACTCTAGTCCTCACTCAGGGGAGTACTCTTGTCCGCACTCTGGGGATATAGAGGTTTTTCAGTCGTTTATACTCTGGTCCGCACTCAGGGGACTTAGAGTACTCTAGTCCACACTCTGGGGACTTAGAGATTTTTAAGTCGTTTATACTCTAGTCCACACTCAGAGGACTTAGAGTACTCTAGTCCGCACTCTGGGGACACAGAGGTTTTTAAGTCCTTTATACTCTAGTCCGCACTTAGAGGTCTTAGAGTACTCTAGTCCGCACTCTTGGGGACTTAGAGATTTTTAATTCGTTTATACTCTAGTCCGCACTCAGGGGACTTAGAGTACTCTAGTCCACACTTTGGGGACTTAGAGGGTTTTAAGTCGTTTATACTCTAGTCCACACTTAGGGGACTTAGTGTACTCTAGCTCGCACTATGGGGACATAGAGGTTTTTAAGTCGTTTATACTCTAGTCCGCACTCTGTGGACATAGAGGTTTTTAAGTCGTTTATACTCTAGTCTGCACTAAAGGGACTTGGAGTACTCTAGTCTGCACTCTGGGGAGATAGAGGTTTTTAAGTCGTTTATACTCTAGTCCGCACTCAGGGGACTTAGAGTCCTCTAGTCCATACTCTTGGGGACCTAGAGGTTTTTAAGCCGTTTATACTCTAGTCCACACTCAGGGGACATAGAGTACTCTAGTCCACGCCTTGGGGACGTAGAGGTTTTTAAGTCGTTTATACTCTAGTCCGCACTCAGGGGACTTAGAGTACTCTAGTCCGCACTCTAGGGAATTAGAGGTTTTTAAGTCATTTATACTCTAGTCCGCACTCATGGGACTTAAAGCACTCTAGTCTGCACTCTGGGGACGTAGAGGTTTGTAAGTCGTTTATACTCTAGTCCTCACTTAGGGGATTTAGAGTACTCTAGTCCGCACTCTGGGGACGTAGAGGTTTTTAAGTCGTTTATACTCTAGTCCGCACTCAGGGGATTTAGAGTAGTCCGCTCTGGGGACTTAGAGGTTTTTAAGTCGTTTATACTCTAGTTCATACTCAAGAGACTTAGAGTACTCTAGGCCGCACTCTGGGGACTTAAAGGATTTTAAGACGTTTATACTCTAGTCTGCACTCAGGGGACTTAGATTACTATAGTCCACACTCTGGAGACGTAGAGGTTTTTAAGTCATTTATACTCTAGTCTGCACTCAGGGGACTTAGAGTACTCTAGTCCGCACTCTGGGGACGTAGAGTTTTTTAAGTCATTTATACTCTAGTCTGCACTCAAGGGACTTAGAGGTTTTTATTGATAGCAGTCATATTTCCACCCTTTAATTTATATTTCATTTACCATACCGAGGCTAATGTTGTCGAATGAACGATCAGACCATGTTTTCTCATGGAATAGGACTCTGCCTCCAGCATGAAGGACGAAACTTGAAGCATGGACGATCAATTCTCGTCCGCTTGGTGATTATAACTCTTTCAATGAAGTCAAGGAAGGAGGTACATGACAGATGGTTGGATCGCATCCATGATGGGCAAGATAATCAAGTCTCGCACAATTTTCTTCGCATCTCTTTCTACAAAATATGGATAATAGATTATTAAGTAGACAAGTAAGTTGCATATGTTTCAAGGTGTAGTCGTGTCCATGTATTGAGAGCAATGGTTGGCGAGTAGGTAGTCCATCACAGCTACTCCAAGTCGGGTTTTCGAACAAACTTTTGTGTTTAGGGTAGGATTTGATGTGTAGATGATCAAATCACATCTGCTCTAGATAGATCCCGACGTAACTTAGCTTTAGGAAAGGCATCTGTATTTTGTTGAACTTTGTTCTATGACTCGATTTGAGTGGATGATCAGACCATACTCATTCCATGCCTTGCCTAGGTCTCCAAGTCAAACGTGGAGGTCAATGAATGGATGGTCGGTCATGTTGACGTTGTATTGGGCTCTGATCGTGATGAGCTTTTCAATCTCTAGTTCTTGGCCCCAAAATAAAGACACATGATTGATGATGAGCGATTGAATTACGCTCGTCAAGATGAAACTCCATACGTCCGATCATGGTCTGCGTGGATTGGTTGGCGGCCAAATCTTAGTACATGGTCACCTGCATCGTTTTGAAAGTAATTTAGTTTAAGTTAGTTGTAGTTCATAGAACAATTGAAATAGAAATAGAAGTTGGAGATAATTCAAAGAAGATTGGGATAAATCTTACTAATAAGTGAAGCAGCAACATGTGCATGCTATTCGACTTTGCCTCTGGCTCCTTTCAAAGGGACGTCGGCCGTCGGCTGTCCAATTGATAATCGTAGCCCTTTATTAATAGGCATCGGATGTTCGTTGCATGCCATTCTGCAGCATTTGTACATACTATTAAAGCTTTCCTTTCTAGACCAGCTTTTTGATCACACCTCGGAGGTGTTTGTAATCGCCTGTTTAGGATCGGTGAGCATCTTGGAATATACAACATTACCTTGATTTTCTTTAGACTTTGGTATACTCTCTCGAGGTTGATTTCTAGTATCACTCTGAGTCGCAAGTCTTCAAGTAGAGATTGTCAATTGAATCTTTCAAAGAGCATATGAGTCGAATTTTAAGGTCTTGTTTTATCTATTGAGATCAGCATCCTTAGCCAACGGGCCTTCATTTTTATTTTTCCTACTCTGTTCCGCTCCTCAACACTTTGGTTTAGATTCATTTTTGTCATAGAAACGATCCATGGTCGTAGAAGGCTCTTCAGCTAACAAGCTGCCAAAATATATCTAGAGGTCGACTCTCCTCAAACGCGATTAGTATGACATCCTTTATAGAATTTGGAATAAATTGCTTAGAGCCAAACGTTGTCACTAAATTTGAAGTGCTTGGTCAGTGAAGAATGGTGCTTGGAGTCATCTTGGCATTTTCCTAGAGTCATATCATCTATGTTCTCCAACCTTTGGGAGTACCGTTTGAGTAGCGGTTGCTTGTCCATTCCCTTGTTGTCATTCAGAAGCTGTCGCTAGATCATCTATGCCCAGGTTGATCATGGGACGTAAAGGAAGTGGATATAATGTTTCTTTATTAAGTTGAGTTTTGAATTCACTATTTGGAGGCACTGCGCTGCGGTTAGGGTTCAGGTTCACTAGAGGCACTAGTTTTGCCTCTTTTTCGAAAATTTAGGTCGTACCCGAATTTTTTTTTTTTTGAAAATAGGGGTCGTGTAAGAGACCGGTCTAACTTAAGTTTGGATCAGTCTGGATGCTACTCGGCATAGGAATGCGGCTCGGTGTGGATGTCGTTCGGCATAGGCATGCGGCTCGGCCTGGACGCCGCTCGACGTAGGAATGCGGCTCGGCCTGGATGTCGCTCGGCATAGGAATGCGGCTCGACATGGATGTGGCTCGGCCTAGATGTCGCTTGGCATAGGCATGCGGCTCGGCCTGTGTGATATCCCAGAAATTTGGCAATTTAAATTTAATAATCTGTGTTAAAAATTGAATTGATTTGATAGGTTTTGATAATAAATTTTGAATTGATCTAATAATCTTCTTTTAATAAATATTTAAATTGGAAGATTTTATCCTTTTAAAGTAAATAAATTGTTTCCTGTTTATAATATATATAATTGTATATATTGTAAATTGATGAACTTTAATTTTGAATTTAGTAAATGAATTAATTTTCTAACTCTAATTTATTTTTGGTAAAATGGAAATTTGATTTAAATTTGACATTTAACTTCTCAACACAATTTAATAAATAATTATATGGTTTATACTTAGAGTAAATCTTATTTGTTTTAAATTTATATTTTCAGTTAACTTAAATATGAATTTGAATTAGATTAACATCAAAGTTTTGTTTTATTCTATTTTTAAATATTACTTGAAATTTATATATAAGAATTTACAATACAAATTACAAATGATCTTAATTTGTTTATAATCTCTTTTGTAAATAATTTAATATTGTTTAATTTGTTATTTTTAAATAAAAATGTTAATACTTAGTTTTTATAATCATGAATAATTTTTGTAAAAATTAGGATTTGTTATTTTTAAATTTAAAAGAGTTATATATGCATCTATATATACCTTGATTTTTAAAATTTGATTTGATAAATTAATTTAAAATTTGGATTTAATGTTTTGAAATTTAATAGAATAAATACTTAAATATTTTAGAATAAGCTTATATTTATAATTTGATTTTTTTCCATTTCTTTTCAATTTAAAAAGAGATAAACTCATTTATATATACATAAGAATAGTAAATTAAGATTTAAAAGCTTATAAACAATTTTGAATTAAAATTAAAATACACTTAATACATGTGTAAGTTTCTCTTAACATTTTGTTGACATGTGTAAGGCATAGATTAAATTGGTGACAAATGTTAGAAACTAAGGAACAAGTGTTCTTTTTAGTTTTCTTTTATTTTTTTTGAAATCAAAACTTTTTCTTATATAAACACATTTTTTTCCTCACCTCATTTTCTTTTCTGTTCATCTTCTAATCAAAGAAAAATCCGAAATCTAAACTCATACTCCTTCAAAACATAAACTTTTGATCAAAATAATTCCTATAAATTTTTCCTCAAAATCAAATCTGTTTTCACGTCAAATTCAAATCAAAAACCTATTTTCTGTTTAAAATAAAATCTGCAAATGATTCCGTCAAAGAAACAATCTGCACCAACATTTCCTCCAAAAACTAGAGATTAAATTAACTTGAAAATCATTTGTAAATCCCCTCAAAAAAATCATCTGAAGCCAAATGAATCATTCTGCAATAGTCTGGATTTCTGTTTAAAATCAACAATGCCTACATTTTTTTTTGGAATCAAGCATGCAAATGAAATCCGGAAACATGCATGCATCAGGGAGCAAAGCAATAAATCAAGATTTAGTTTTTAAAAAGAAAAAAAAAGCAAAGTAAAGTTTTTAAAAGAAACAAAACTGGAAGCAACTCAAAGTTTTGGAGATGGAAACACAATCCAGTTTTAAGCTTTCAATAATGATGGAGGCTCTGCTCATAAATTACAGTGAGTCACATTTTTATTCAAACTAATTTAAGTAAATTTAGTTGCTTGAAATTATTTACTGATATAGTCATGATTATATGAAAGCATATGATAGAAATTCCTATGTACGGTTGCTGAGTATATATGCTTGCTGTAGAATATATATTACTGCCTCTTTCTAGAATTCCAAGTTTTATTCCTGATCAAATTCCATGATTTCATATTCAAACCTTTGTTATAGTTTATGATTTACACAAAAAACGTATGTATCATAAGTTTAAGTTTTAATTTTATTAAATATAAAAAAAAAATGAAACTGTATCGTCTCTGAAAAACACCCAATGCAACAGAGCAATCTTATGAAAGCAAGAATTTAATCATTGAAATTTTTTGATTTAAGATTATCAACAGGTTACATTATCAAGGACTTGATTTTTAAAACTAGAATTTGAATTTTTAGTTTGAATTTGGTTGTGTATTTCTGGTTTAACCAGAAATCACATTTGGTGTTGGTTCTGTCAACCTAGGAGGTCGGGGTAGCCATGGTACTCTCTGGTGATAGAGTAATGAGTGTAGATCTAAGGAAAAATACTGGATGATGGATTAAAGCATGGGGGCAGTGGTGATTAGGGATTGAAATAATTAACCCTAGTTTTTTTGTGTTCAAGATAATTGATCGGCACGGCTTAGATAGGTGATCGAGTTCACCCAAATTTGGGGAATTGATGGTGGGTGGCTTGTCAAAGGTGATGGTGGAAGGACAGAATCTCTGGTGACTGGATTCTTGAGATTGAGGCCTTTTTTTACAGATTCAACATTTGCTTCCTGTTTGAGCTTGAATGCTCGATTTAATAATTGGGGTTTTGCATTTGATTCGAAGGTCCGAAAGACTTTGGGTGATGATCGGTGACTTGCGCAGATGGTCGCGAATGGCCGAAGGTGACGGCGTGAGTGGTGCAGGTGCACGGTGATTTTGGGTATCAGTTGTTTTTGGGGAAGAAAGGAGGGCAGCTCGTGTTTGTATCGGGTAAGTTTGTGTTTGGCTCGAAGCCTTAGGTTGTTTGACTCAGAGGTGTGGGATGGTGGATTCGAAGTGGTTGTTGTAGTCGCTCGGGTGAGTTTGTTGTTACAGGTTTGCGTAAACCTGTTAGTTTTAATTTGATGATTTCAAATGAATTTGTTAACTCGAGTTTACTCATGGTATTTTGGGTTGCTCGAGCTAGTTTATTGAAGTTTAGAAATTGTCTTGTTTTTAAAAAAAATTAAACTGAAATTTAAAATACTAAGTAAAGATTTAAATTAAGTTTTAAATCTAACTTTAAATTATGAATTCAAGTTTTAGTTTGAATCATAGATGGAAATAAATAAGTGTTTAAATTCAAATTTGTTTAAATAACTTTAATAGGGTTTTATTGTTTAAAAATGTTTTAAGGAAATTTTAATTTAAATTCGAAATTGAAATGCAAAAGGATGTTTAAACAAAGTTTTAAACTGATTCAAATTCCGAATTTGAATCTTTGGTTTAAAATAAATTTAACTTTCATAATTTAAGTGTTTAAAACAAATTTAAATGATAATGTGAAATATAAATGGTTTTAATAAAAGGAATTTTGTTTTCTTTTATAATAAAAGTATTTTTTTATCATTTAAAGTTTTAAATTGATTTTAAAAACTTGTTAAAGTTAAATTTTAATTTAATGCTTTGTTATTCATTTAATTATTAAGGTAATTAAGAGTAATTAATTTATCGAATAAATTAATAAAATGGATAATTACTTAAAGTAATTAAGAAATTAATCTTAAAGGTTTAAGATTAATTATTTTTAAAATAATCAATTTGTAATTTAAGAATAATTAAATTAAATAAGATTAGTTTTAGTTAATGATTAATAATTAATTAATCAAGTGATAAAAGATTAATTAAGTTAAAACTTAATTAATTAAGTAATTAGGGGTTAATTAATGGATTAATTAATGATTAATTAATTTGTAATTAATAATGATTAATTAATTTGTAATTAATAATGATTAAAATAAGTTAATTATTTTTAGAAAAAAATTTAATGAAGTGTGAATAGGTGATGAAGGTCATTAACTAAGGATTATATAATAATTAATTTATGTGATTAATTTTAATAATTAATTATGTTAATTAATTTAAGGATAATCATTTGTGTAATTTGTTAAGTATAATTACTTGTGGAAGTAATTAAGGAAATTAATTACTAATTGTAATTAATTGGGTTTAATTTTATTAGATGAAGTTAATTAATTCAGTTTAATTAATTTAAAATAATCATTTGATGATTGTGAAGTATAATTACTTAATGTAATTAAATGAAGAGAATTACTTAGGGAAGTAATTAATGGGTAATTATTGTATGTAATTAATTGAATGTGATTTGATGATGAGAGTAATTTGAGTATAATTACTTTATGAATTAATCAAGGGATTAATTAGAGATAATTAATTAAGGAGTAATTAATTTATTTGGCAAAGTAATTAAGGGTAGTTAGTTCTGAATGGAGTTAATTAAGGGTAATTAACAATTATGGTTTAAGTAAAAGATTAATTACTTAATGTAATAAATTTTAAAAGAAAATGTAATTAGAAATCATTAATTATCATAATTAATGATGTAATTAAGAAATCGATTTATTTGGAAATAATTAATCAATTAATTAATTAATTAACGTAATTAATTAAGGATAAATGTAATTAATTATAGTTAATTAATTAAAGATTAATTACCGTATTTGGTTAAGTATAATTAATTTGAGAAATTAATTGGTGGATAATTACTTAAAGGTTAATTTATCAGGGATGATTAATTATAATGAATAATTGATTGATGATTAACTAATTAATGGATTCATAATTAATTAATAGAGATATAAGCAAGTTGATTTGATGAAATAATTAATTTAATTTACTTTAAATTAATTTGAGTAATGTAATTAATTTAATTCATTTTAAATTAATTATATTTGGTGTGATATTACATCATGGCTTGTATGGTTGGATAATGTTGTTTGCCTTGAATGGTTTGATCCCGGATATGAGATAGATAATGTTGAGTGATTTGGATGCATTGGTTGCATTGTGATGTTGATATAGATTATCTTTTTAGATAATGATATTATGGTTTATTTGATATGATGATAATGTTGATTATCTGTTGTGAATCTGTGATTTATCTATTTGGATATATAGATAATTGAATTGTTTTAAACCCTTAAATCAACTTGGCCTTAAAAGACAAGCTTTGGATTTCGATGATACCGGGATCGCGTTCCATATTTGGATATCCGAAAACCACATCGATCCAAATTAACGATAGATCGTGAATCTTATGTGAACAGTGATGACTCGAGGTGTAAGGACTATACGTTAGTATAACACCGGGGGTGAGTCCATGATGAGTTTGACGGAGCTAGTTCTTATAGGTTCGAGATGGTGATTTATAGTGCAAGGGTGATCGTCGTTAACTCTGAGGGTGATTCCAAAATGAGTGTAACGAGATAATGCCTTCGGTTTCGTTCGAACCCGGAACGAACTTGTATGGATTGAATGCTTTCAGAACATCGTCAGGTGGGCGTTGAGCATTCTAAGAGATGTGTTCTCTAAAGGTAATCGTAGCCTCAAGCCTCATCAATCGGGAATGGTTAAAACAAGGGAGGTGCAGCAAGGCTTCGTGGGTAGCTCCCACTGGAGAGCGAGATTTACCTCTGTCTAGAGGTCCCTTTTTATTTTGGCTGTGTGGGCGGTTGGCTGTACACCAACTACGGGGTTGTCTTGTTCGAGACTGTCCAGTAAGGGATGGTTCCGGTCATGTGTTGCAGAGTAGTTAGGGTGGCTCCTCGGTACGTTGATCTAGGCCACGTACTGTGACGGGCGGTACCGCAGTAGCCCTGCCATTGTATGGAATCCAAAATATAATAAGTGCCAACAGTTTTGATTGTATTACCCACTTTTGTGGCTAGTAGCTGGAATTTAATAAATGTAACAATTTCGGCTATTTCGTATTTACTTGAAAACCCTAGACCTATTATAATATCATCGGATTTCCTATCAAATGTTTTGGTTAGCGTACGGTAAAAACTTTTTCGTGTTTATGTGTGGTAAGTCTTACGTGATACCTTTCTTTTCAAAGGTTTTTCAAAGTTAAGCAACTTTAACCTGTTACTCACACCAGACCCATGTCTGACCCGGAGTATGTCTTCAGTTTTCTTAAACTCTTGGGTACTCAAATTTTAACGAGTAGTCAAGGGATCCAGGTTAGCTTTTGACGAATTGTGGAGGAGCAAATGGAGTAGGAGGCTTCTGCGTTGTAGATATATATAGTTCCGTTGTGTGTTCTCTGTGTTTGTATTTCTTTGTTTTGAGTCGTATTGAGTTGTATAACTAGAAAGGTGTTTATAACTGTCTAGTATGCAATGTAAATTCTGTGTAACTCTGATTAGTGTTGTATACTATGTAATATTTATGTTATTAATATAATTTATTCGTTCCGCTATTGAGATTTTGATGTTGTTTCTTCTTTCTTCTCTTTCTTTTCCCTTTTCTATCCCTTTCTTTCTTCAAGACGATGCGATTTTTTGTAGTGTGAAAGTCGAGTCGTCACAGTTGGTATCAGAGCGCTAGGTTGAGTGAATACCTAGGCTTTGAAGTGATTTCTTTATTGAGAAAGCGTATTTGTATTTTTAAATATATATATATATATACATATATTTACTTATACCTATTTGTTGGGTTATCTATTCAGGTTTTCCAATATAATTATAAAGGTAGATAAGGTAGTGGGTTGCGTAACACGACTACTACCATTGGTTGAGTTTGAGTGTTGAAGTTGGAAGTGTATTTGTCGAGACCGCATATCTAATACCATCTCGAGTGAGTTGTGCAGAGTATAGGATTTCATAGATCTCTGAAGGAAACCTGTTAACGTTCGGAGTGCATCTCTGAGTTAGATGAGTAGAGTTTGGATCTGTCGGTTAGGCAGAAGGAAATAATGGTATCTTGATCCCTTTGGAATTAGTAGCTGTGTAATGAGATGCAGTGACTATGGATGTCTCCGAAGATTTTTCTTTGGAACAAGTTTAAGAAGTATGTCTGCTTCGATGTTGTGGCTGGGTTCAGCAGGATGTTTCTAGCTGATTCGAGGACCGAGTGTTTCGAAAAGTTTTGGATTAGGAAGTCTTTGACGTCGGTGTCAGCAGTGTAGCTCGGAGTGTTCTGTGCTAGCAAGGTCTTTTAGTTAGCAGTTTTCTGGAGATGGAGTTCAGAAGCAGTAGAGTGGATCTATTACTTTGATGGATTAGCTAGATAAGCGTAAGCTGTTCTGATTGGTAAAGAGTAAGAACAGTTTTCTTTGGATAGTGGTTTGGTTGATCGCAAAAGTGATTTGCGATAGTTCTAGTGTTCTCTTGAGTTATCAGAAGTTTATCTGTACCTGGAGGCTGAGTTTTCTTACCGACTGGATTCCAAGAGTGATACCGGTGGTTCAGTTTAGTAGAAGGATCAGATGGGATATCTGAGTTTTCTTTTATGGATTTGTGGAACTATATTTCTGATATGTGTTGTCCAGTTTGTGCTCGAGTTTTTCTTCTACTCCAGATCAGAGTTGTGTAGCGGAAGCAGTTTGGGAGAGTGCTTTTTTTTATCTTTTTCGGATAAGAGAAGTAAGTTAATCTTCTGATGTTTGTGGAATAGAGTTGGTGTTCTTGGTTTGTGATTGACTTGAGGAGATCATTTTGTTGGATTGTTTTGGTCCAGTTTGTTTCCAAAGACATCAGCGAAGGTTAAGCTGATCGGGAGAGTTGTAGACAATCCAGGATCGTCAGGAGTATTTTTTGAATAAGAGACGAAGGAATTTGGATTCCAGAGTCAGAGATTTGATTTTATATAAGTTTTCTCCGATCTAAAGAGTTTTAAGATTGAGTAAGACTAGGTAAGTCAGCTCCGAGATGTTTTGGATCTTTTCTGTGTTCTTGTAAGGTTGGTGTTTGATTGTCTATGTTGAATTGTCAGTTTGGATAACTGGAATTCAATGTGTCTCATGTATCTTTGAGAGAGTACGTGTATGATTTATTTCTGGTTGTGGAACCAGCAGTTCAGGAGGATGTGATTGTTAAGTCAGACTGGTCTGTAGTCTGATATCCTGTTTAGTTTTGTAAATCTAGTTGGATAAGAGCTCTATAGCTTAATAGTATTGATTGTTTAGATCCTATAGAGCGAGTATCCTGATATTTATACCGGGGGAATGTAACGACCCAACTTCCAATTTCCAGGAAGTTGCATCGCCAAGAAGAAAGAAAGGGATAGAAAAAAAGAAAAGAAAGAATAGACAACATCAGAATCTCACAGCGGAGTCGAATAAATTATAATATATCACATAAAACTTTGCATAGCATCATATACATCAGAGTAATACAGCTAATACAACACAAACTAGACAGTTATAAACACCTGTCTAGCAATTACAATCCAAGTACATCAGAGAAAAACAGATACAGCACAAACACAGCGGAACCACTAACTATATCTACACGCTGAAGCCTCCTGCTCCATTATCTCCTCCAGAACTCAATCAAAGCAATCCTGAAACACTTGACTACTCATACGTAATATGAGTACCCAAGAGTTTAATACAACAAAAAATAAACACTCAGGTCAGACAGGGGTCTGGTGTGAGTAAACGGGGATAAAAGTTGCTTAACTTTAGAAATCCTTTGAAAACAAAAGGTATCACGTAAGACTTCCCACACATAAACATGGAAAAGTTTTTACCTTACGCTAACCAAAACATTTGATAGGAAATCCAGTGATATTATAATAGTGTCTAGGGTTTTCAAAATAAAATACAGAAATAGCTGGAATGCTTACATCTCACGTTCCAACATAGTTGGGCACAATCAAAATCGTACAGGCACTTATTGGATTATGGATTCCATCAATGGCAGGGCTACTGGGGTACCGCCCGTCACAGTACGTGGCCTAGATCAACGTACCGAGGATTACTCCCAATCCCCTGCAACACAAAGCCGGAACCGTTCCTTACTGAGCAGTTCCGAACAAGACAACCCCGCAGTTGGTGTACACTAACAACTACCCACTAAGCCGAATAAAAAGGGACCTCTAGACAGGGATCAATCTTGCTCTCCAGTGGGTGCTACCCACGAAGCCTTGCTGCACCTCCCCTGTTTTAGCCATTCCCGGTTGATGAGGCTTGAGGCTACGATTACCTTTATAGGACATATAAATCTTAGAATGCTCATTGTCCACCTGATGATGTTCTGGAAGCATTCAATCCATACAAGTTCGTCCTGGGTTCGAACGAAACCGAAGGCATTATCTCGCTACACTCATTTTGGAATCACCCTCTGAGTTAACGACGATAATCCTTGCACTCTAAATCACCATCTCGAACCTACAAATACTATTCCATCAACTCATTACGGAATCACCCACAGAGTTATACTGACGTATAGCCCTTACACCTCGAGTCTTCACTTGCTCCACTTGGATTAACGACCTAACGTTTATTTGGAATCGATGTGGTTTTCAGATATCCAAATATGGAAACTCGATCCCGGTCTCACCTAAGCCAAACTCCATCTTAATGTCCAAGTTATACTTAAAGGTTTTAAACAATTAACTTATTTCAATATTATCTAATTCACATAGATAGATAAACTATATCTCACAATAGATAATCACATTCATATCATAAACAGATAATCTGTATCATCCATAAACAGATAATCATCACAACCAAATAATCCATCACAAACCATCATACTTAAACCGAGCATTCATATCATATAGATACGACTCATCTCATTTCTGAGATCACAACCATTCAATCAATAACATCCATAAACAATGATTTACTAATCAACAATTATAATTAATTTAAAATGAATTAAATTAATTACAACCATCTCTAATTAATTTAATATAAATTAAATTAATTACTCATTTGAATCCTGCTTATCATCCATTAATTAATTAACCCAGTTAATTAATTAATCCTAAGTATTTAACTTGATTAAACAACTTTGATTAATCATTCACTACTTACAATAAGTAATTAGTCTTTAATTAATTTCATAAATTAATTAACCTTAATCATAAGTAATTAACATTTAATTACTCATTTATTAATTATAATTAATTATATTTACCCTTAATTAATTACAATTAATTAATCTCTTGATTAATTATTACTTAATTAAACAATCCTTAATTACATCATTAATATTAATTAATGATCTTTAATATTTAAATAAATTACTTAATTAAAATTAATTACATTTAGTAATTAATCTTATTATTAATCACCTTGATTAATATTAAATTAACTAATTAACTATCTTTAATTAACAAATCATTAATCATTAATTAATTCCTTAATTAATTACAAAAATAATTATCTAAATTACTAATTACATTCCAGTAATTATCAGTATTACTTCTCTAAGTAATCCTGCTCCACTAGTTACATTAAGTAATTACAATCTTAAAATCATCAAATGATTTATTTAAATTAATTAAACTAAATTAATTAACTTAATTAAATCACATATCAAAATTAATTACAATAAGTAATTAATTCCTTAATTACTTTAACTATTAATTATACTTAACAAACTTCAATTAATTAGATTCAATTAATTAATTTAGTTAATTATCAAAATTAATTTCATTAATTAATTACTAAGTTATCCTTAGATAATTATCACCAATTATTAATTAACAATATTTCAATAATTACATACTTAAGGAAATTTAAATTAGATTAATAAATCATTTCTAATTAATATTAATCTAAACGATTATTAAAAAGATCAATTAATTAAGTAAATCCTAAATTATCTTAAATATTTTTCAAAATAATTCAATTTTTATCAAATGACTCATTTATATTCAAAATGTATTAAAACAATATATTTTTAAATTTAAATTCAAATTCCAATTCATTTAAAAAAATTAAATGATTTAAAATGCTTATTCATTTAAACATTAATTCCAATTAAAATAATTATAAACTTTTAAATCAAAATGAATGTTTAAAGAACATTCATTACTTCGATATAAAAGAAAGTTTTGAAATAAATTCACTTGATTAAAATAAATTAAGCTTTGAAAAATAAATTGATCATTTCAACTTTCAAATTTAAAATTAACACTTCATATTTTAATTAAAATACTTAAAAGAAATAAATTCTTTCAAGTTTTAAAACTTACTTGAAATCAAATTTCATTTAAAACATTTGAATATGTTCATTGCTAATTTTATTTTTATTTTTACAAACTGGTTTTGAAATCAAAACTAATTTCCAAAGAAACTTGGAAACAGTTTTTAACTTGATTTCAAAACCAATTTAAATCTTGTTTGAAACATTTAAATCTGTTTCAAAATTTAAAAACTTACAAAACTGTTTTGAAACAAAAATCTGGTTTTAAGAGAAACCTGAAAACTGTTTTATTTCTTGATTTAAAACTAGATTTAAATCATGTTTAAATTTAAGATTCTCATTTTGAAAAACTTTGAATTCAAAACTACATTTGAATTTAGATTCAACTTCCATTTGAATCAGATTCTATCTAAAAAAAAGATGAATTCATTTAAACTAAAAACTGCAAAATTCTCCGTTTTAAACCCTGTAGCCAACTTACCCGAGAAACCCCTCTTTTACTTCGAGTTTCCCAACCCCTTTCTTCGAGTCTCAAACCCATATGCTTCGATAACTCGTCACAAAAACCCGAGTGCAAACCACTTCTCAAACCACCACAAACCACAAACACCCTCTTGCCTGTGCACTTGCACCAATACCAGAATCGCCTCTGGCCATCATTGATCCCTCCGACACACTGTCTCTCACTGTTGCACGCTTTCCAGATCATCAGATCCCTTGCACAAGACCACACTCAAAATTTAGTCATCCAGTTGAACAAGCCAGCCTAAAACACTGCAGCATTTAGCCTACCCAAACCTGTCAACCGCCCACTAGCTCGCCTCCAGCCACCATAGTTGTCGAGACCTTGGCCATAACTTCCTCTACACCTCCTTTGCCATCTCACAAAACCTCTCCTCACTCGAATCATCATAGTAAAACCCAGAAGCAATCAAAACCCAACCACTCAATTTAGGGCTTAAACCTGGAAAATCAAAATGTCCATCATCACCACCTACTGACACAACTGCTGACCCTTATCCCCTGCCCTTCCATCTGAATTCTACCCCCAGGAATACCCATAGCCACCAAATCCATTAGGAATTCAAAAAAACCCAAAAAGTCTCAATTCTGTAAAAAACAGAAAACTCATTCCAACAGCTTATTTAAATATGTACTATTTGTTTTAAATTCCATGAATTCAATTCATGCATTCAGGTTACATACTGATTTATTGATTTAAGCTGTTTGGTATTGGTTTTCTTTTCAATGATGATTGATTTTATAAAAATATACATACTGTTCTATTTGTTTCAGAGGTAACCGAATTTTCTTTTTTAGTTTACAGAGGCAACAGTTTTTATTGAACTAACGTAAAATTTATAAATCTAAATTTACACCAAACTAACATATTTGCTTACACAAACTTTGCTAACTGAAACAATTCAAGAAATAAGGAATTTCCTATTAAAGGATATCTTAGTTTTACAAGCAAGTTGGATTTGCAGATATAGAAAAATCAACACAGATAAACATATTCATATATGTATACAGAACAGTCATCATCATACATGATTATATCTTCCAATTCATATGCTATGATGTCACAGGCTTTGTGCATGTGAAGCTATTCATTTTATTTCATTTTAAAACAGAGAACGGAACAAATTTTTCCTAAACATATTTTGATTTCTGTGTATTAAAACTTAAGCTCTGTAAATTATGTTTGATTTTGAATTTTTAAGAAAAATTGTTTTTAAGATAAAAGATGCTTACTCACCTTATAAATGAAGATGCAGAGAAAAATCTTAGGTGCAGATTTCAATTTCCAGGATCCAGTTGAAACTGCATGATGAAATTGAAGCTGCTTTTCCTGTTGATGTATGCATGCAGACTCCAAAACTTCATATGCTCAGATTTGCAGTTGAATTTGAGCTTCCAATTTGATATTGAAAAATAGTATGCAGACTTGGGTTTTAACTGTTGCAGATTTTGATTGAAGATTGCTTCGTAGAAATTAATTTGTATTTGGTTTCTTGAACAAAAGTTAGAAATTGGATTTTGGATTTTCAAATTTTTTGAAATCAGGTTTTCATTTTTGAAGAGAATGTGTTTTAATCCAAATGCTTTTGTTATGTTTTATTGTAAATAAAATTAAATTTCAAAAATAAACAACATGCCACTTGTTATGTTATCATGCTAAATGTTTTACAAGTGTTCACTTATGTTTTAAGATTTTAACACATATGCAATTCAATTATTAAAAGCAATTTCTAAATTTATAAATGTATTTGAATTATCTTAAAACTATTTCTAAGTTGTTTTAGCAAGTTTCAAATGATTTATTAACATTAGCCTTTAAATAAATACATATACACTTCTTTATAAAACTATACATTTACATTTTAATGTTTGTTTAATTATTTTTTTTTTTAAAATATTCTTTATAAAACTAAATTTCGAAAGAAAAGAAGTGTTGAATTAAATTTTATTCAAGAGTTTTAAATCAAATGTTATACTTTAAAAAAATGAATTAAATCTATTTCAAAAGAAAAGCAATTTTAAAATAAAACAAAACAAACTTTTATTATAAAATAAATTTTAAACAAAACAAATTTTAAACAAAACAAATTCTTACTTACATTTCTATAAAAATATAAGGAAGATTTTTAAAACAAACCTTTGAAAAGTTTACAATACTAATTTAAACCAATTTAAATCAATTTACAATTTATACATTTATATATAATAATTAGAAAATATCCTTTATTTAATATAAATTAAAATTAAAACCAAATCCTCTATTTACAATGTATAAACATTTATACATTATAAATGAAATATTTTTAAATCAGTTTAGAAAGATAAATTTATTATTTAAATATTTTTAACTTTGAAAAGAATAAGATTTTCAAATTATACTATCACTATTATAAATTTTCAAAAGAGAATTCCAGTTTGAACTAATTTGTTAAATCAATATTTCACCTTTTTAAAATAATTATTGCCTAAATTCCCGGGACATCACATTCCTCCCCCCTTAAAAGAATTTCGTCCTCGAAATTTAAAAGCAAAGGTAATTTAATAATCTCATATAGATTTTAAATTTAAAATAGCAAACATATATTATCAACCAAATACTAGCAACCATAGCAACCAATTCAAACAAACAACTCTAATTACCCAGACAAAAATTCCGGATAGAATTCCCTAGAGTTTCCCAGGTACAAACACCGAGACACTCGCTCTACAGAATCTAAACTAGCCACACCACTCAGATCTAGAGCTCCTATATATCTAGATCTACAAATCTAAACAGAATACAGGACTACAGACAAATCCTGATCAACTCCCAAATCTCTCAGAACTATTGATTCTAACCAGAGATAAACCATACACGTACTCCCTCAGAGATACGTGAAAAACAAAATAAATTTCAGCCATCTGAACTGGAAATTCAATCTTGTAGATCAAACACTTAACTCTCAATAGAAAACAGAAAGATCCAATACTCATATCCACAAATCTCTCATATCGATCCTGGGCTGCCTTCAACTCCTAGGTCAATCAAAATCCACCACAAAAACTCAACTACACAAACGTCAGAAGACTTCAAACAACTACTCCATCTGGAAAACAAACAGATACAAAACAATCAAGTCTCCAGATCCAAAATGAATATACTGTAGAAATCCTTTGATTCAAAACAAAACTCAAATTCCCAATGAATTGGGTGCTCCTATTCTGGAATAGCTGCCACCATGCTTCCACTGCGCAACTCTGATTCGAGAATGTTGTTGATGAACACAAGTATAAACTTGATCAACTTATCCCGGAATATTGTTCATCAAATTCCATAAAATCTCAGTGACCTATTTGATTCGGCCACAAACATCACAACAAAAATTCAACCAAAAACCAGATTCGATAAATCCTGCCAACTTAAACAGATCACATTCTCAAAGAATCTCCTACAATGCTAAACCATCGGTAAAGCTCCAAGATTCAAGTCGAAACAGAACTCAATCTCTCGATGAATGTAAATCTTGATTCCTTCAAAGATATCCAGAAAATACCACTTCGATAACTCAAACATCCTCTAGAGATGCTTCAATCCAAAACAAAGATTACTCCGTGAAATTCCGAACCATCGCTAGTCATTTTCGCGATTCCACTCATTTCAGATTCCAAGAAATCGTTCTCTCTTCAACAAACAGAACAGCTAAAACCTTCAAATCAAAGAAGAACTAGTCGTCTACCTCTTAACCACTAACATCACACCCAGCTGAGCTCCATAAGAAATGGACAAGCTCCACCATCTGCCCGGACTACTGACAGAAGAATCACAGAGATTTCTGATCATCGATGAATAGGCTACTCACTGCTGCTACTGCTGCTAAAAACTTCCTTAACCAAAAGCTCATCGAACCTCAAAGCTACACCAGCCTCTTCAAAACAAAGTCTTCCAAAAGACAGATATCTCTCAGGAGACTCGCTCCCAAACCAAGCTCAAAACACTCTGCCAAACTGAGTCTCAAACTCAAATACAGACTGAACTCCTTCCTGAAGTTGCCAAAATACCAATGCCGGCTTCAGAACTCCCAACTAATCCAAACTCAAGAAAAACCACTCACACGAGTGAAATCCAGCTTACAATCCAAAAATAAACTCCGAATCATAAAAAGATTTCCTTTAGAGATCAGAGAAATCCTTCTCCAACAGCAGAACCACTCAAGATGCCCAAACTGCCCTAGCAGATCACTTCCAATCTCAAACACTCAAACTCCAACCATTGGTAGTTGTGTTACACACACCACTACCCTATCTATCTTTATTACTTATATTGGAAAACCTGAACAGGTAACCCAACAAATAGGCAGAAATAAATAATATATTTATATATTCAAAATTACAAATACGCTCTCTCAAGATAGACACCAATCCAGAGTCTAGGTATTTGCTCAACCTAGAGCTCTGATACCACAATGTAACGACCCAACTTCCAATTTCCAGGAAGTTGCATCGCTAAGAAGAAAGAAAGGGATAGAAAAAAAAAGAAAAGAAAGGAAAGAAAGAACAGACAACATCAGAATCTCACAGCGGAATCGAATAAATTATAATATATCACATAAAACTTTACATAGTATCATATACATCAGAGTAATACAACTAATACAACACAAACTAGACAGTTATAAACACCTGTCTAGCAATTACAATCCAAGTACATTAGAGAAAAACAGTTACAACACAAACACAGCGGAACCACTAACTATATCTACACGCTGAAGCCTCCTGCTCCATTATCTCCTCCAGAACTTGATCAAAGCAATCCTGAAACACTTGACTACTCATACGTAATATGAGTACCCAAGAGTTTAATAAAACAGAAAATAAACACTCAAGTCAAACAGGGGTCTAGTGTGAGTAAACGGGGATAAAAGTTTCTTAACTTTAGAAATCCTTTGAAAACAAAAGGTATCACGTAAGACTTCCCACACATAAACATGGAAAAGTTTTTACCTTACGCTAACCAAAACATTTGATAGGAAATCCAGTGATATTATAATAGTGTCTAGGGTTTTCAAAATAAAATACAGAAATAGCTGGAATGCTTACATCTCACGTTCCAACATAGTTGGGCACAATCAAAACCGTAAAGGCACTTATTGGATTATGGATTCCATCAATGGCAGGGCTACTGGGGTACCGCCCGTCACAGTACGTGGCCTAGATCAACGTACCGAGGATTACTCCCAATCCCCTGCAACACAAAGCCGGAACCATTCCTTACTGAACAGTTCTGAACAAGACAACCCCGCAGTTGGTGTACACTAACAACTGCCCACTAAGCCAAATAAAAAGGGACCTCTAGACAGGGATCAATCTTGCTCTCCAGTGGGTGCTACCCATGAAGCCTTGCTGCACCTCCCTTGTTTTAGCCATTCCCGGTTGATGAGGCTTGAGGCTACGATTACCTTTATAGGACATATAAATCTTAGAATGCTCATTGTCAACCTGACGATGTTCTGGAAGCATTCAATCCATACAAGTTCGTTTCGGGAAACCGAAGGCATTATCTCGTTACACTCGTTTTGGAATCACCCTCTGAGTTAACGACGATAACCCTTGCACTCTAAATCACCATCTCGAACCTATAAATACTATTCCTTCAACTCATTACGGAATCACCCACAGAGTTATACTGACGTATAGCCCTTACACCTCGAGTCTTCACTTGCTCCACTTGGATTAACGACCTAACGCTTATTTGGAATCGATGTGGTTTTCGGATATCCATATATGGAAACCCGATCCCGGTCTCACCGAAACCAAACGCCATCTTAATGTCCAAGTTATACTTAAAGGTTTTAAACAATTAACTTATTTCAATATTATCTAATTCACATAGATAGATAAACTATATCTCACAATAGATAATCACATTCATATCATAAACAGATAATCTGTATCATCCATAAACAGATAATCATCACAACCAAATAATCCATCACAAACCATCATACTTAAACCGAGCATTCATATCATATAGATACGACTCATCTCATTTCTGAGATCACAACCATTCAATCAATAACATCCATAAACAATGATTTACTAATCAACAATTATAATTAATTTAAAATGAATTAAATTAATTACAACCATCTCTAATTAATTTAATATAAATTAAATTAATTACTCATTTGAATCCTGCTTATCATCCATTAATTAATTAACCCAGTTAATTAATTAATCCTAAGTATTTAACTTGATTAAACAACTTTGATTAATCATTCACTAATTACAACAAGTAATTAGTCTTTAATTAATTTCATAAATTAATTAACCTTAATCATAAGTAATTAACATTTAATTACTCATTTATTAATTATAATTAATTATATTTACCCTTAATTAATTACAATTAATTAATCGCTTGATTAATTATTACTTAATTAAACAATCCTTAATTACATCATTAATATTAATTAATGATCTTTAATATTTAAATAAATTACTTAATTAAAATTAATTACATTTAGTAATTAATCTAATTATTAATCACCTTGATTAATATTAAATTAACTAATTAACTATCTTTAATTAACAAATCATTAATCATTAATTAATTCCTTAATTAATTACAAAAGTAATTATCTAAATTACTAATTACATTCCAGTAATTATCAGTATTACTTCTCTAAGTAATCCTGCTCCACTAGTTACATTAAGTAATTACAATCTTAAAATCATCAAATGATTCATTTAAATTAATTAAACTAAATTAATTAACTTAATTAAATCACATATCAAAATTAATTACAATAAGTAATTAATTCCTTAATTACTTTAACTATTAACTATACTTAACAAACTTTAATTAATTAGATTCAATTAATTAATTTAGTTCATTATCAAAATTAATTTCATTAATTAATTACTAAGTTATTTATCTTAAATATTTTTCAAAATAATTCAAAGATACTTAATTATCCTTAATTATCTTAAATATTTTTCAAAATAATTCAATTATATATCAAATGACTCATTTACATTCAAAATGTATTAAAACAATATATTTTTAAATTTAAATTCAAATTCCAATTCATTTTAAAAAAATTTAAATGATTTAAAATGCTTATTCATTTAAACATTAATTCCAATTAAAATAATTATAAACTTTTAAATAAAAATGAATGTTTAAAGAACATTCATTACTTCGATATAAAAGAAAGTTTTGAAATAAATTCACTTGATTAAAATAAATTAAGCTTTGAAAAATAAATTGATTATTTCAACTTTCAAATTTAAAATTAACACTTCATATTTTAATTCAAATACTTAAAAGAAATAAATTCTTTCAAGTTTTAAAACATACTTGAAATCAAATTTCATTTAAAACATTTGAATATGTTCTTTGGTAATTTTATTTTTATTTTTACAAACTGGTTTTGAAATCAAAATTGATTTCCAAAGAAACTTGGAAATAGTTTTTAACTTGATTTCAAAACCAATTTAAATCTTGTTTGAAACATTTAAATCTGTTTCAAAATTTAAAAACTTACAAAACTGTTTTGAAACAAAAATCTGGTTTTAAGAGAAACCTGAAAACTGTTTTATTTCTTGATTTAAAACTAGATTTAAATCATGTTTAAATTTAAGATTCTCATTTTGAAAAACTTTGAATTCAAAACTACATTTGAATTTAGATTCAACTTCCATTTGAATCAGATTCTATCTAAAAAAAAGATGAATTCATTTAAACTAAAAACTGCAAAATTCTCTGTTTTAAACCCTGTAGCCAACTTACCCGAGAAACCCCTCTTTTACTTCGAGTTTCCCAACCCCTTTCTTCGAGTCTCAAACCCATATGCTTCGAGAACTCATCACAAAAACCCGAGTGCAAACCACTTCTCAAACCACCACAAACCACAGAAACCCTCTTGCCTGTGCACTTGCACCAATACCAGAATCGCCTCTGGCCGTCGTTGATCCCTCCGACACACTGTCTCTCACTGTTGCACCCTTTCCAGATCATCAGATCCCTTGCACAAGACCACACTCAAAATTTAGTCATCCAGTTGAACAAGCCAACCTGAAACGGTGCAGCATTTAGCTTACCCAAACCTGTCAACCGCCCACTAGCTCGCCTCCGGCCACCGTAGTTGTCGAGACCTTGGCCATAACTTCCTCTACACCTCCTATGCCATCTCACAAAACCTCTCCTCACTCGAATCATCACAGTAAAACCCAGAAGCAATCAAAACCCAACCACTCAATTTAGGGCTTAAACCTGGAAAATCAAAATTTCCATCATCACCACCTACTGACACAGCTGCTGACCCTTATCCCCTGCCCTTCCATCTGAATTCTGCCTCTAGGAATACCCATAGCCACCAAATCCATTAGGAATTCAAACAAAACCCAAAAAGTCTCAATTCTGTAAAAAACAGAAAACTCATTCCAACAGCTTATTTAAATATGTACTATTTGTTTTAAATTCCATGAATTCAATTCATGCATTCAGGTTACATACTGATTTATTGATTTAAGCTGTCTGGTATTGGTTTTCTTTTCAATGATGATTGATTTTATAAAAATATACATACTGTTCTATTTGTTTCAGAGGTAACAGAATTTTCTTTTTTAGTTTACAGAGGCAACAGTTTTTATTGAACTAAATTAAAATTTATAAATCTAAATTTACACCAAACTAACATATTTGCTTACACAAACTTTGCTAACTGAAACAATTCAAGAAATAAGGAATTTCCTATTAAAGGATATCTTAGTTTTACAAGCAAGTTGGATTTGTAGATACAGAAAAATCAACACAGATAAACATATTCATATATGTTTACAGAGCAGTCATCATCATTCATGCTTATATCTTCAAATTCATATGCTATGATATCTCAGGCTTTGTGCATGTGAAGCTATTCATTTTATTTCATTTTAAAACAGAGAACGGAACAAATTTTGCCTAAACATATTTTGATTTTTGTGTATTAAAACTTAAGTTCTGTAAATTATGTTTGATTTTGAATTTTTAAGAAAACCTGTTTTTAAGATAAAAGATGCTTACTCACCTTATAAATGAAGATGCAGAGAAAAATCTTAGGTGCAGATTTCATTTTCCAGGATCCATTTGAAATTGCATGATGAAATTGAAGTTGCTTTTCCTGTTGATGTATGCATGCAGATTCCAAAACTTCATATGCTCAGATTTGCAGTTGAATTTGAGCTTCCAATTTGATGTTGACAAATAGTATACAGACTTGGGTTTTAACTGGTGCAGATTTTGATTGAAGATTGCTATGTAGAAATAAATTTGTATTTGGTTTCTTGAACATAAGTTAGAAATTGGATTTTGGATTTTTAGATTTTCTGAAATCAGATTTTCAGGTTTTCATTTTTGAAGAGAATGTGTTTTAATCCAAATGCTTTTGTTATGTTTTATTGTAAAAAAAATTAAATTTCAAAAATAAACAACATGCCACTTGTTATGTTATCATGCTAAATGTTTTACAAGTGTTCACTTATGTTTTAAGATTTTAACACATATGCAATTCAATTACTAAAAGCAATTTCTAAATTTATAAATGTATTTGAATTATCTTAAAACCATTTCTAATTTGTTTTAGCAAGTTTCGAATGATTTATTAACATTAGCCTTTAAATAAATACATATACACTTCTTTATAAAATTATACATTTACATTTTAATGTTTGTTTAATTTTTTTTTTTTTTAAATATTCTTTATGAAACTAAATTTCAAAAGAAAAGAAGTGTTGAATTAAATTTTATTCAAGAGTTTTAAATCAAATGTTATACTTTAACAAAAATGAATTAAATCTATTTCAAAAGAAAAGCAATTTTAAAATAAAACAAAACAAACTTTTATTATAAAATAAAATTTAAACAAAAGAAATTCTTACTTACATTTCTATAAAAATATAAGGAAGATTTTTAAAGCAAACCTTTGAAAAGTTTACAATACTAATTTAAACCAATTTAAATCAATTTACAATTTATACATTTATATATAATAATTAGAAAATATCCTTTATTTAATATAAATTAAAATTAAAACCAAATCCTCTATTTACAATGTATAAACATTTATACATTATAAATAAAATATTTTTAAATCATTTTAGAAAGATAAATTTATTATTTAAATATTTTTAACTTTGAAAAGTATAAGATTTTCAAATTATACTATCACTATTATAAATTTTCAAAAGAGAATTCCAGATTGAACTAATTTATTAAATCAATATTTCACCTTTTTAAAATAATTATTAAAGAAATTATTAAATAATTATTGCCTAAATTCCCGGGACATCACAGGGAACTCGTGAAAATTTTATCCAGAATTTTTCTAGATAATTGTATTTGGTTTGATTGGATGAATTGGTTGCTGCGGTTGTTAGCATATGATTGATATATGCTTGTGTTTTAAAATAAATCTTAAGATAGATTATTAAATTACCTTTGCTTTTAAATTTCGGGGACGAAATTCTTTTAAGGGGGGAGGAATGTGATATCCCGGTAATTTGGCAATATAAATTTAATAATCTGTGTTAAAAATTGAATTGATTTGTTAGGTTTTGATAATAAATTTTGAATTGATCTAATAATCTTCTTTTAATAAATATTTAAATTGGAAGATTTTATCTTTTTAAAGTAAATAAATTATTTCCTATTTATAATATATATAATTGTATATATTGTAAATTGATGAACTTTAATTTTGAATTTAGTAAATGAATTAATTTTCTAACTCTAATTTATTTTTGGTAAAATGGAAATTTGATTTAAATTTGACATTTAACTTCTCAAAATAATTTAATAAATAATTAAATGGTTTATACTTAGAGTAAATCATATTTGTTTAAATTTATATTTTCAATTAACTTAAATATGAATTTGAATTAGATTAACATCAAAGTTTTGTTTTATTCTATTTTTAAATATTACTTGAAATTTATATATAAGAATTTACAATACAAATTACAAATGATCTTAATTTGTTTATAATCTCTTTTATAAATTATTTAATATTGTTAGTTTGTTATTTTTAAATAAAAATGATAATACTTAGTTTTTATAATCATGAATAATTTTTGTAAAAATTAGGATTTATTATTTTTAAATTTAAAAGAGTTATATATGCATCCATATATAATTTTATTTTTAAAATTTGATTTGATAAATTAATTTAGAATTTGGATTTAATGTTTTGAAATTTAATAGAATAATTACTTAAATATTTTAGAACAAGCTTATATTTATAATTTGATTTTTTTCCATTTCTTTTCAATTTAAAAAGAGATAAACTCATTTATATATACATAAGAATAGTAAATTAAGATTTAAAAGCTTATAAACAATTTTAAATTAAAATTAAAATACACTTAATACATGTGTAAGTTTCTCTTAACATTTTGTTGACATGTGTAAGGCATAGATTAAATTGGTGACAAATGTTAGAAACTAAGGAGCAAGTGTCCTTTTTAGTTTTCTTTTTCTTTAACTATTTTTTGAAATCAAAACCTTTTCTTATATAAACACATTTTTTTCCTCACCTCATTTTCTTTCCTATTCATCTTCTAGTCAAAGCAAAATCTGAAATCTAAACTCATACTCCTTCAAAACATAAACTTTTGATCAAAATAATTCCTGTAAATTTTTCCTCAAAATCAAATCTGTTTTCCCCTCAAATTCAAATCAAAAACCTGTTTTCTATTTAAAATAAAATCTGCAAATGATTCCCTCAAAGAAACAATCTACACCATCATTTCCTCCAAAAATCACAGATTAAATTAACCTTAAAATCATTTGCAAATCCCCTCAAAAAAATCATCTGAAGCCAAATGAATCATTCTGCAATAGTCTGCATTTCTGTTTAAAATCAACAATGCCCTAATTTTTTCTTCTTCTGGAAACAAGCATGCAAATGAAATTTGGAAACATGCATGCATCAGGGAGCAAAGTAATAAATCAAGATTTAAGTTTTTAAAAAGCAAAAAAAAAGCAAACTAAAGCTTTTAAAAGAAACAAAACTGGAAGAAACTCAAAGTTTTGGAGATGGAAACACGATCCAGTTTCAAGCTTTCAATAATGATGGAGGCTCTACTCATAAATTACAGTGAGTAACATTTTTATTCAAACTAATTTAAGTGAATTTAGTTGCTTGAAATTATTTACTGATATAGTCATGATTATATGAAAGCATATGATAGGAATTCCTATGTATGGTTGCTAAGTACATATGCTTGCTGTAGAATATATGTTACTGCCTGTTTCTAGAATTCCAAGTTTTATTCCTGATCAAATTCCATGATTTCATATTCAAACCTTTGTTATAGTTTATGATTTACACAAAATATGTATGTACCATAAGTTTAAGTTTTAATTTTATTAAATATAAAAAAATAAATGAAACTGTATTGTCTCTGAAAAACACCCAATGCAACAGAGCAATCTTTTGAAAGCAAGAATTTAATCATCGAATTTTTTTGATTTAAGATTATCAACAGGTTACATTATCAACGACTTGATTTTTAAAACTAGAATTTGAATTTTTAGTTTGAATCTGGTTGTGTATTTCTGGTTTAACCATAAATCACATTTGGGGTTGGTTCTGTCAACCTAGGAGGTCGGGGTGGCCATGGTACTCTCTGGTGACAGAGTAATGAGTCTAGATCTAAGGAAAAATACTGGATGATGGATTAAAGCATGGGGGCAGTGGTGATTAGGGATTGAAATAATTAACCTTAGTTTTTCTATGTTCAAGATAATTGATGGCCCGACTTAGATAGGTGATCGATTTCACCCAAATTTGGGGAATTGATGGTGGGTGGCTTGTCAAGGGTGATTGTAGAAGGACAGAATCTCTGGTGACCGGATTCTTGAGATTGAGGCGTTTTTTTACAGATTCGACATTTGCTTCCTATTTGAGCTCGAATGCTCGATTTAATAATTGGGCTTCCGCATTTGATTCATAGGTCAGAATGACTTTGGGTGTTGATCAATGACTTGCGCAGATGGTCGCGAATGGCCGGAGGTGATGGCGTGAGTGGTGCAGGTGCACGGTGATTTTGGGTATCAGTTGTTTTTGGGGAAGAAAGGACGGTAGCTCGTGTTCGTATCGGGTTGTTTGACTCGGAGGTGTGGGATGGTGGACTCGAAGTGGTTGTTGTAGTGGCTCGGGTGAGTTTATTGTTACAGGTTTGGGTAAACCTATTAGTTTTAATTTGATGATTTCAAATGAATTTGTTAACTCGAGTTTACTCGTGTTATTTTGGGTTGCTCGAGCTAGTTTATTGAAGTTTAGAAATTGTCTTGTTTTAAAAAAAAATTAACTGAAATTTAAAATACTAAGTAAAGAATTAAATTAATTTTTAAATCTAACTTTAAATTATGAATTCAAGTTTCAGTTTGAATCATAGCTGGAAATAAATAAGTTTTTAAATTCAAATTTGTTTAAACAACTTTAAAAGGTTTTTTTTGTTTAAAAATGTTTCAAGTAAATTTGAATTTAAATTCGAAATTGAAATGTAAAAGGATGTTTAAACAAAGTTTTAAACTGATTCAAATTCCGAATTGGAATCTTTGGTTTAAAATAAATTTAAGTTTTATAATTTAAGTGTTTAAAAAAAATTTGAATGATAATGTAAAATTTAAATGGTTTTAATTTAAAAGGAAATTTGTTTTAACTTTTGTAAATTTCTTTTATAATAAAAGTATTTTTTTATCATTTAAAGTTTTAAATTGATTTTAAAAACTTGTTAAAGTTAAATTTTAATTTAATGATTTGTTATTCATTTAATTATTAAGGTAATTAGAGTAATTAATTTAATGAATAAATTAATAAAATGGATAATTACTTAAAGTAATTAAGAAATTAATCTTAAAGGTTTAAGATCAATTATTTTTAGAATAATCAATTTATAATTTAATAATAATTAAATTAAATAAGATTAGTTATAATTAATGATTAATAATTAATTAATGAAGTGATAAAAGATTAATTAAGTTAACACATAATTAATTAATTAATTAGGAGTTAATTAATGGATTAATTAATGATTAATTAATTTGTAATTAATAATGATTAAAATAGGTTAATTGTTTTTAGAAAAAAATTAATGAAGTGTTAATAGTTGATTAAGGTCATTAACTAAGGATTATATAATAATTAATTAATGTGATTAATTTTAATAATTAATTATATTAATTAATTTAAGGATAATCATTTGCGTAATTTGATAAGTATAATTACTTATGGAAATAATTAAGGAAATTAATTACTAATTGCAATCAATTGGGTTTATTTTGATTAGATTAAGTTAATTAATTCAGTTTAATTAATTTAAAATAATCATTTGATGATTGTGAAGTATAATTACTTAATGTAATTAAATGAAGAGAATTACTTACGGAAGTAATTAATAGGTAATTACTGTATGTAATTAATTGAATGTGATTTGATGATGAGAGTAATTTGAGTATAATTACTTTATGAATTAATCGAGGGATTAATTAGAGATAATTAATTAAGGAGTAATTAATTTATTTGGTGAAGTAATTAAGGGTAGTTAGTTACTGAATGGAGTTAATTAAGTGTAATTAACAATTATGGTTTAATTAAAAGATTAATTACTTAATGTATTTAATTTTAAAATAAAATGTAATTAGAAATCATTAATTATCATAATCAATGATGTAACTAAAAAAAGATTTATTTGCAAATAATTAATTAATGTAATTAATTAAGGATAAATGTAATTAATTATAGTTAATTAATTAAAGATTAATTACTGTATTTGGTTAAGTATAATTAATTTTAGAAATTAATTGGTGGATAATTACTTAAAGGTTAATTAATCAGGGATGATTAATTAAAATGAATAATTGATTGATGATTAATTAATTAATGGATTCATAATTTATTAATAGAGATATAAGCAAGTTGATATTGATGAAATAATTAATTTAATTTACTTTAAATTAATCTGAATAATGTAATTAGTTTAATTCATTTTAACTTAATTATATTTGATGTGATATTAAATCATGGCTTATATGGTTGGATAATGTTGTTTGTCTTGAATGGTTTGATCTCGGATATGAGATAGATAATATTGAGTGATTTGGATGCATTGGTTGCATTGTAATGTTGATATAGATTATCTTTTTGGATAATGATAATATGGTTTATTTGATATGATGATAATGTTGATTATCTGTTGTGAATCTGTGATTTATCTATTTGGATATATAGATAATTGAATTGTTTTAAACCCTTAAAACAACTTGGCATTAAAAGACATCCTTTGGATTTCGATGAGACCAGGATCGGGTTTCCATATTTGGATATCCGAAAACCACATCGATCCAAATTAACGATAGTTCGTGAATCTTATGTGAAGAGTGAAGACTCGAGGTGTAAGGACTATTCTTCAGTATAACACTGGGGTGAGTCCGTGATGAGTTTGACGGAGCTAGTTCTTATAGTTTCGAGATGTTGATTTAGAGTGCAAGGATTATCGTCGTTAACTCTGAGGGTGATTCCAAAATGAGGGTAACGAGATAATGCTTTCGGTTTCGTTCGAACCCAGAACGAACTTGTATGGATTGAATGCTTTCAGAACATCGTGAGGTGGGCGATGAGCATTCTAAGAGATGTGTTCTCTAAAGGTAATCGTAGCCTCAAGCCTCATCAACCGGGAATGGCTAAAACAGGGGAGGTGCAGCAAGGCTTCGTGGGTAGCTCCCACTGGAGAGCGAGATTTACCCCTGTCTAGAGGTCGCTTTTTATTTCGGTTGTGTGGGCGGTTGGATGTACACCAACTGTGGGGTTGTCTTGTTCGGGACTGTCAAGTAAGGGATGGTTCCGGTCATGCGTTACAGGGGAGTTAGGGTGGCTCCTCGGTACGTTGATCTAGGCCACGTACTGTGACGGGCGGTACCCCAGTAGCCCTGCCAGTGTATGGAATCCAGAATCCAATAGGTGCCAACAGTTTTGATTGTATTACCCACTTTTTTGGCTAGTAGCTGGAATTTAATAAATGTAACAATTTCGGCTATTTCGTATTTACTTGAAAACCCTAGACCTATTATAATATCACCGGATTTCCTATTAAATGTTTTGGTTTGCGTAGGGTAAAAACTTTTCCATGTTTATGTGTGGGAAGTCCTACGTGATACCTTTCTTTTCAAAGGTTTTTCAAAGTTAAGCAACTTTAACCTGTTACTCACACCAGACCCATGTCTGACCCGGAGTTTATCTTCTGTTTTCTTAAACTCTTGGGTACTCAAATTTTTACGAATAGCCAAGGGATCCAGGTTAGCTTTGATGAATTGTAGAGGAGCAAATGGAGCAGGAGGCTTCTGCGTTGTAGATATATATAGTTCCGCTGTGTTTTCTCTGTGTTTGTATTTCTTTGTTTTGATTCGTATTGAATTGTATACCTAGACAAGTGTTTATAACCGTTTTGTATGTAATGTAAATTCTATGCAACTCTGATTAGTGTTGTATACAATGTAATATTTATGTTATTAATATAATTTATTCGTTCTACTGTTGAGATTCTGATGTTGTTTCTTCTTTCTTCTCTTTCTTTTCCCTTTTCTATCCCTTTCTTTCTTCAAGATGATGCGATTTTCTATAGTGTGAAAGTCGGGTCGTCACAGCCAGGATGCCGCTCGGCATAGGAATGCGGCTCGGCCTGGATGCCGCTCGACATAGGAATGTTACTCGGCTTGGATGTGGCTCGGCATGGATGTGGCTCGTCCTGGATGAGGCTCGGCATACTCTCGCGCGGCATGCACTCGCTCGGCATGCACTGGGTTGCTCGGTGTACTCTCGCTCGGCATCCACTGCCGCTCGGCATACAATCTGGGTCAGTTGGTTTCCCCACGCTCGGCATACATTGTCGCTCGGCATGCAATCTGGGTCGCTCGGTGCAACCTCGCTAGACATACTCTCGCTCGGTATATGACTTTTCAGGGGCAATCGGCGTATACTTTTTCTCGGGCGATCGGTTGAATTGCCTTCAGAGGAGGGTCGGCCTTCATTCAACGTGAGTGCAAACTTCAACATCCAATCACCAAATCTTGCATACATTGGTGAATCCAATCTATGGCTACCAGCTACCTTTAGATTTCTTTCAAATTTAACTAGAACGGGAAGTTTTCTTGTAAACAACTGGATCTATCTCGTGAATATCTAAATCCACTAGTAGACGATGAGATCTAATTGAGCTGAGAATTCAATTTTAATGAAAGCACCAAAATGTTAGCACCAGAATTGGTCACTAACACCCTTGAATAGATTTATGTAGAGAGATTAATGAAGATAGTAAATTAGAACAGAAGAATAGTGCAATTCAATGCAAAAAGAACAACAAAAACGAGAATACCAGATTTATAGTGGTTCGACGTAATTGCCTAAGTCCACTTTGAGTTTAATCTTTCTTGCGTTTTCCATCAGTTGAATACAGATACAATCTGTAAACCAATCACTTGTGTATAAGTTTGAATTAAAAAGAGGAGAGTATCAAAAATGGCAGGGTCTCTCCAATGTTCTTGGACCAAGGTCCATTTCACAGTGCCTCTGTCCTTCTATTTATAGACGAAGATGGGTTGGACTTCCCTCATGGGCTTAGGAACAAGGTATCTCGGCCCATAGTAGGCGACTTCTACGCACCGGACCAGGCAGGCCGAATGCTCTTGCTTTGTTGTGGGCCTGACAACTTGCTAACACCTCCAGTCTGCATCGTGCTAGGGATGCCGAAACATGTCGATTGCATCAAACCCTTATACCATCAGGCACTTCTTGGTCAGAATCTTGTATAGTGCTAATAATAATATCTTCAACTGTCGTTTTGTAGTCGGCCCAAGGTGCCGGGTAACACATTATCTATTACATATTGTTCTGCTGCGATTGTGAGATTCTGATGTTTTTTCTCTATTTCTTCTTCTACCTCCTTCTTTCTTTTCCTCAGCAATCTATCTTTTTCGACACTTGATCGTCGGCAAATTAAACAGTGGCGTATTTGTGTCAATTTTCGAGGGTCGAGAAGGGCGGGTCGTCGCAGCGGTATCAGAGCTGAAGGTTAAGCAAGAACCTCGGCTCTAGTGGGGATTACTCATTAGAAATAGAGTCCGTAGTACACTAGAATGAGTTTGAGTGTATTAATAGATATGAGCGCATATTTGTTAGTGAATATGAAATTTGTTTTGTGTTGGTTGGTTTATTGAGTAGTTATAGATTCTGGTCAGTACGAGTAATTAACGTTATTGGTAAGGATTTCTAAACACTTGAATAGAACAATTCGACACAGTATTTTTTAAAAATAGGGTAAATGAAATAATTTTGCCCTAATTATTTTTATATATAAAAGAAATAATTTTCGTAAAATATTATGGTTATATATGGTTGCTTGGTTGTTCGGAAGTGATAATATTAAATTATTATCATTATGTTATGGAAATTAAATAAGAATTGAAATTATAATCAAAGTTAAGAAATAATTCATATACATAATGAATTTGTAAATGTGAATTTTAAATGTGATTTATAATAAAATCCCAGAGTAATATTGAATATAGATTGAAAGGATTTGAAAATTTGAAAATTGGAAAATTTAGTTTCCCTTGAGTTTGAAAACGATTTTCAAAGATTTTGGAGGAATAATGGTGATATTATTTTGGAAATATTTTTGAATTGGATATGAAATCTAGAGAGATTTGGAATTAAAAATATTTAAATGTTATTAAATGTAGTAAAAGCACTAAACTCTTTTTGGTCATTGGAAAATAATTTTGGTAATGACTACAGCATCATCGATGTTCATTTTCGAGTTTCCAAGAAAGGACTTGCTACCTAAATGTTTTAAGATGGAGTTGTATGAAAAACTGGGTTTCGTTTTGAAATTCAAAGAAATAATTGGATAATGCCAAAGGATTTTGGATATGGTTGATTTCAAAGGTGATTTCGAAATGCTGTGAAATTGTTTAAACTCTGGGAGTTTAATTAAAAATGTTATGGAGATTAGCTTAAGAACTTGTAAAATCTAAAATTTGTTAGAATGAAATTCAACTTGGAAGAGTTAAAAAAAATAAGTGTGACAACAAAGTAAAGTGGTAGGAAAACCGATTAAGAAAAAGTAAATTAAAGGAGATTAGTAAATGGAATTTAAATAAGTTTGAAAACTTATCGAAGTTTAAAATTTGAATTGAAATGGAATTTAACTGAATTAAGTTAAATAGAAGTAAATTTGAGGAAAAAGTCTAAGTAGGCTAAAGGAAATGATTGTTGAAAATAAGTTTATTAAAATTGTAAAACAAATGGGTAAAGGAATAAATGTATTTACATTTGTAAGCAAATGAATTCAAAATTGAATATTGGAATCAATTTGAATTATGTCAAGTAAGGTGGAATTGAAAAATATAGTTTGAGTGGACTAAAAGCACAAAGTTCTAAAAATTAAAATTTATTGGAAACAAATTAGTAAATGAAACTAATTTAAATTAATGATATGGATTAGATATGGATGGAGGATAGTTGATAGAATTCAATATGTAAAGTGGAAGGTATGTTGAATTCAAAATGGAATTGGAAATTTAAGTGGAATATAATAGAGCTAAGTAGTGAAGTGAAGATAAATAAAAGAAGTGTATAGAATACTTATATTGAATTAAGAAATAAATGATGAGATTCTTAAATATACTAGGAATTGAGTAGTATTCCAAGTTAATATTTGAATAAGGATTTAGTAATGTGTGAAATGGGATAATTCAAAATAGGTGTATGGAAATTGAAATAAATGTGAATAAAAAGAAAGTTGATGTAGCTAATAATCAATTGAATAAATACGTAGGATGTACGTATATTATTTTATTCGCATAGCAATTTAATCCAGATTCGAGCACAGAATTTAGAGATATTTATATCGATTCGAGTTGAGATTTTTCACTCGATTTTTGACGGCGATCCCTGAATAAGGATTTTTGATTGATTTTGGAAATTCTGTATCATAGTTTGTGGCTATGCAAGAAGAATGACAGTTTCTGATCAAGAGACCAGATCTGAGTCCACATTTGGAAGTCAGGTAGACGATACTAGTTCGGAAGTGAAATTGTATGATCGAGTGAGCGATTGGATTTGATATTGCATACGGATGATATATGGACATCTTACGGGCTTAAGATAAAAAAATTTGGAAATTTTGAAAAGAAAGTGAATAAAATGATTTTGGATTCTGTGATTGGATATTATTTGCTAAATAGGATATATAGGTGTTTTAAAGGAAAAGGGAATTAGTGTTTTGAATTCAGAAGATATATTGAATTACTCGACAAAAAGGTATGTATTTAAATTTCTGTATGAAATTTGATGGTTTTCTGATCTAGCCACTTGGCTTTTGTTTTCTTTTTGAATTTGGGGGCCTGTAGAGGCATTTTATAGTTGTGCCGAGCTAACCGCGCAAAGGAGACGCTGACGAAATTTTTCGAAAATTTAGAGAGTTAGAAAACTTTTGAATTTTTTTTGATAATTTAAAATTTGGTTTTAAATTTGAATTGTTGAGTAAATAATGTCGTTCGAAAACTGTGGGAGATTTTGGAAAGTTAGTAAGAGTGATAGGATGAATTTAATAAAAAGATTGTTTTGGGAAATCATTGAAAAACTGTTTGGTTTTGGGAGGTTGTTAAAAATTATTTGGATTGGGGAAATTGCTAACGGGGTGGAGCATTCTTCTTAACAAGTAATTTCGGTGACGAAATTCTTTTAAGGGGGGAGAAATTTAACGACCCGGGATTTTTAGGTATTTGACATTGGAATATATAGTTGATTTTATATATTTAAAAAAAGTAATTTTTAACTTGAATTTCAAATATAACTAGCGTTGGATAATTTAAGTATTGAATTTAATTACTGGAAATTGGGTAAAGTATTGAATCTAGGATTTAAAGCTCGTTAAAAATATTTCAAAGGCTTGTAAAATCTATATTGATAACACTAAAGATAATAGAAGTGTTAAAATTGAATTTAAAAGATGATTTGTTCAGTTTTTAAAATATTTGTTTAAATCGATATTTAAAATAGCCTTCCAAGGCACCGTCTCCGATTTTGACGAAACCAGTTCCATTGGATCCGTAATATTGCATTATTATCGGATTTCAAATTTTGTAATGTTTGGTTGTAATAACCTAAAAATTTTATTAAATATTTTAATTCATTTTATTTAAAACTTTGGTGTTTAATTATCCAAAATTTGAAATTTGAAAATTTTCCAATAAAGTTTGGATTTTTGTTTGTAATTTGCTTCCCAAATATAATAAAATAAATACTTTATGTATACATATATTTATATTTTTCATATATATATATATATTCATCCCTATTTTATCTTTCTATATTTTCCTTTTTTTGACATTTGTTTTATTATTTGAATTGTTATGTGTTTATATCTCTTATTTATTGCTTGGAAAAATTTCAATGGATATACGTTATATTGTCTTAAAGTCATATCTTTTTAAAATTTTATTTATTTTGTTTATTGAGTGTTTCTTTGTATATACCTTAAAATTAATGGCAAGGAAACAAATCAAATTGAAATGTGTTACTTTGCTCTAATTTGGCATACGTTACAATTGCTTTATTTCTTACCCCTTTATTTGCCTATCTATTTATTTCCTACCATAGTTGTTCATAACTTATGTTATTTTCTATTTGTATGTATACACTTTAATTTATTTATTTGGACGTTCAATTGTATATTCTGTATTTAATAGTTGGAAAACGAATCAATTAATTGTACGTTACGTTGTTTTATTTTGGCATAAGTTTCTTTGGCTTTATTTCTTGCCTTTTTATGTGCCTATCTATTTAATTTCCTACCATAGCCATTCACTATTTTAGCCGTTCCTCACATGCTATAGCCATGTATTACTTCTCCTAATCACTCATAAAAATCATCTCAATATATCTCTTCCTTTGATTGAAAGATCTTTGCACACATTTCTTTTATTAAATAGGAATTAAATCCCCTATTATTTTCTTACCATTTACTCTTTTGGTCGTTCATAGCTCAAACCTTAGCTGCCTCCTCTATTACTAATTCATGTACAAAAACATATTTCCCACATCTCATTTTATTTCCTAAGAGAAAAAAAATATAGATCTAACTATCCATGGCTTCTTCTTCCTCTTCTTTTTTTTTCTTTCTTTGTTTCCTTCAAGAATAGATGTAACAACCCTAGATTTTTGAATATAATTTAAATTTGACTTTATTTCATTTTTAAATTATTTTAAATTTGTTTTATTTGTGATATTTCATTTCTAAATATTTTTAAAATGATAACAGAATTTTTCCAAAATTTATTGCATTTATTTCCTATTTTTAAAGGCTAGTTTCTATTTTTCTGCTATTTTCTTAATTTAAATTATATTTAGTTAAAATTTATTTATTTAGTTTTGTGAATGCATTTTTATTTTTATATTCTTATCTTTATTTATAAATATTTTTAATGTACATATAAATTTTTCAAATTTTATCCATTTATTTTCAAATTTTCTAGACTAGTTTTCATTTTTTGTGCTATTTTCTTTATTTAATCATATATAATTAGTATTTATTTATTCATATTTTGTTTATTTGTTATATTTAGTATTTTAACTGAAATATTATATATATTTCAGTTATTCAAAATTATAAAAAGAAAATAGAGAAAGGTGAAAGGTTTTGTGACTTTTTATTTCTTAACGCCTTTTGTATTCTCGCCTATTCACTTTCAAACAACACCTATTCAAATTTTGTTGCCATAACCTTCCCCTTCAGCAGACTTCACTTCCTCACTTTCACGTAAAACATTCTTCTTTTCATTTCTAAAAAAGCCGTCCTCTCCTTTGAAAAGAATTTGGTAAATCTTTCTTTCTTTGTTTATTTTTTTCATTGTTTTATTTGATTTTTGCTCTTGCACTTCTTCTTTCTAGGTTCGGCCTTGCTCATCTTTCATCCTTGCCGCCTCCACCACCATTGGAACCCATCACCACCACCTCCTCCCTACTGACCATCTCTTGCCGAGCCATCCCATGATGATGATCCTTTACCAAATGCTCCAAAACTCCAACTATATAGCACAGCCGAGCACATATATGCTTCCATCACATTCATCACCCCTTAGCCGCCAGCTACACCACCACCACCAGCCGACCTAAAACCCTCTGTCACGTCATCCTCTTGACCCCACCAGAGAAGGCCGTGCCCATATGGCCTTGTATTGCATTGAGTCCATGTGTGTTGCTTGTGTTGTGTTGTTTCCCATCACCATACTTTTGCAGCATTTTTCCCATGTAGGCCGACCCCTTATGAACCCAAAACTAGGGCTGTCAATGAGTACCCGAAAAATCCGAAATCCATCCGTATCCATATCCGAAATATGAAAAATTATTCGATAACCAAAAAACGGATACGGATACGGATACGGATGTGGTCGTATCCGTATCCGATAATTATCCGTTTGGTTTATATCAAGATTATAGTTATTTTTTTTGTATATTTTAGTACAAAAAATGACTGTCTTGTAATATTATATCCCTATCAAAAAATTAATATGTATATAAAAATCAAGTTTTACTACTTAAAATTATTTTTCTTAGTGTACTTATTATTTCTATATATTTAGTATAAAAATGAATTTATTATAAATCAAAATTTTCTATTTATTTGTTTAGATTTATCGGTTGTGAACGGATCGAAGAATATCCGACAAATATCCGATATCCGTTCGCATCCGCGGATACAGATATTCGATACCCGAAAATAATTTCGGATACGGATACGGATATAGCACTATCCGTATCCGTAAGTATCCGTTTACAGGCCTACCCAAAACCAGATCAAAAAGCATGCTTTAACCTTATATTCTAACCTATGGCCAAGTCTAAGGAGAGTTGAAAGCAAGTGCATAGCTTTTAGCTTTGTTTTGTGCATTCATTTATAGCATTGTTTAATCGTATTTTAAGCTGAAAACTTATGTGTGTTATATTGTTTGGTTTGAATTTTATTGAAGGAAATTAATCTTTGGCTCACCTGTTCGAATCTTTGTCGTGCTTTCATGCCTTTGAAGATCATTGTGTGTGTGCTTCAGTTGTCATCTCCAGCTATACTAGTGAGTTATTCTCACCAGATAGTTTATACCTATATAATTAGTAAATCGATCACATGTGAATCTGTAAAATGCATCACCATATTATATCTACTATATTATGATTATATGATGTTCACCCATGCTTAAACACCTGTCATATCATCTGTTACTATTATATTATGCTATTCTGTTATTTATATCAGTTTATTACAGTGCAAGTTTCCTTTAGATTAAATCACTATGGGTTGAAATGATACATACCCGAACGGACTTTAGAATGGGAAAAAACCGTTATGGGCTGAAATGATAGGCCTGAACGATTTTCAATTATTTCGTTTTACTTGGGACTGTGGGTTTGAAATGATAAAACCCGGGTTTTCCTTGTAAATTACGGGTTGAAATGATATATCACCCATATCACTTTACCTAGTGTAGAAAACGATATACAGACCTGTGGTTAAAATATTTTAGAAATTTATATATTATAATATTTTGGTTTAAACTTAATTAAAAATGATTTTTGTAAAGTATTTTGATTTTTCTGAGAATTTATAAGTGAAATATTAATGATAAAGTGGAAATTTGAAATAAAAGTTATTTTGGAAACGTTGATTTAATTATAAATGGAATTTAAATTAAATATGAAAATATGATAAATTTATGATATTTTGAATTAAATGAATTTTAAGTATTTTTATAATATATTAATGGATTTTCAATAAGTTAAATGTGAAATAAATGAATATTGAGTTGAATTTCGAAATATAACTTAAATTGGAAAATTGTGAATTTTGTTTAAAAGTGAATTTTGAAGTTAAGTAAATAAAATCTAAAATAAGTTATATTTTGAAATTTAAACTTAAATGTTAAGTTAAAACTTTAATTATATGAATTGAAATTGAATGTTGGAATTTAATAAGTGAATTATTATTAAATATTGATTTCTGAATGGAAATTTAACTTTATAAAATCATGAATTTAAGGAAAATTAACTGGTGGTTATAAAAGTGAAAATATATGATTTTATAAGTTTGAAATGGTTTAATGGTTTGCGAAAGGATAGTGAATATTTAGAATTTAATTAATAGCATTTTGAAATGCTATTATTTCTAAAGTAAAGGATATTACAGCATTTGTAAATGCAGGAGTTAATATAAATGAACTAAAGGGCTAAATTTAATTAAAGGCTATTATAGCACTTTGTAATTGCTATAACTGTTGAATTTAACTAAGGTTTTATTTGAATTAAAGCAATCGTATTACAGAATTTTGAATGCTGTCTTTTGTTAAATTGAATTGTTTTAAAGTAACTTTCCGTAGCAATTTCTATATGCTGTGAAAGTTAAATTTTCATTTTTTTATTAAGTTTAAATGAATAAATGAACTTTGAATGATTTAGATTTTGGAAATTAAATAATTTAATTATTAAATATAATAACTTTATTTTTTATGATTTAAAATGAAGTAATTTGTTTTGAAATATAAACTATTTTGAAATGTGTGTTGAAATGGTATTTTAAATAAATGAATGTGGTTTGGAAGGTACGATATTTTGATATTTTGAAATGGTTTTTTGAATGATATTGATTTTGAAATGATATTTGATTTCGAAGTATAAAATACCATTTTGAAATTTTAACCACGGGATGTATTTAAATTATAGTTTAACCGATTCTTAAAGGATGGGTTATCCCAAGCATCCTTTAAGTTATTGTGCATTTCTATTACAGCTCACTTGAGTTGGTTTACATTATGTAAGTATATATGTCCTGACTCGAGCGTTTTGTGTTTTACTTTATGCTTGGGTTAGCCTGAGTATTTACAGCTTAGCTTTGGATTTCTTTTTTGGAGCTAGGAATCGCTGGAGATTCTGCTTGTCTTATTATCTGTTCCCTTTCAGTTTCAGTTGTTCCATTTTAATTCTGGCATTTATAAACTTCTATATATTTTGGATTTCTATTGTATATGTTTCAGACTGATATTATGTATAATGTTTGAGAGTTTGTTATAGTAGCTTCATGAACTACTATGGTATTTAAATTTCCGCTGCGAGTTATTCTGACATTTCTGTGTCTGTGATTTTGTGATTGTATTTCATTTGCTCCAAATTTATTTACAATGCGGTGTTTTGAGCAATTAAAGTTCGGCATGTGTGGATGCAAATGGTTGAAAATACCGAGTTGTTACAGTTGGTATCAGAGCTTTGGTTTTAGGCAAACCTTAGCCTACGGAGCAAAAACTCATTAAAGATAGTGTAGAAATACCCTAGAATGAGTGAAATCAATCTCAGAATCATTTCCTTGTGAGAAAGCATATTTTCGAAGTATAAAATAATTTCCAAATGACTTCTTAAGGATTTTCAAAGATTATATCAGTACAAATTTTTTCTAATTTTCAAACCAAGATTTTCTAAATTTCATTTCTTTTGTATGCACCTTATTAGAAATCTCTTGGTTAGGATTCTTATCGATTAGGATTCCTTGAACTTTGGAACGCTCCTATTTGTTTTGGAATCCAGTCTTATCTTACCTATTTTATCCTTTTGATTTTAGGGCATTCCATGAATCCACTTTGGAATGGCCTCTATAATAATCGGTGATTCCGCAAGTCTTTGAATGATTTGTAAAGGGGTGAAACTTCTTTACAATTGGCATTGGTTAACCGGAGATTTCTGTATCCTCGGTTTATGATTCTATCTATCTCCTGCTCTACCTGGATTCTATCTCTGGCGATTGAATGTCGATTTTCTTTAGAAATTTTTCGCATTTATTATATTCCTAAAGTCACGGTTGACCGGTTAAGGCCGCCTGCGATTTATATAGGCTTATCCATCTTTTATTTGGTAATAAAAGTATCTCATCTTCATTCGAGCTTACCTTCGAACCGGAATTCTATTTGATTAAGGATCCTCAAAAATTGAATATCTATTTGTTGGAAATTCATCTTTGAATCCCTTGAAAATTTGTGTATGATTGTATTTTGGAATTGTGCATATATCAAAATTATAATTTTAATAAGGATGGCACTGTTTTATATATTTAAGTGAAATGTTTTCAATATGGATTTTTATATCTTTTGAAAAAGGAAATTTGAAACTTCGAAAGGATTTAAAATTTTGAAAATTTATGAGAAATTTAAATTTATATAAAATGATTTATAACTGAAGGGTTTTGAATTTGAATTTTAGGAATCGAACTCCGGTGTTTTGTAATCGATTTCAAGATTTTGGAAAATATATATTAATAAGATGATTTAAAAATATTTTCTAAATAAGAAATGTTTAAAAATGTATTCGAACGAATTCTAATGATTTGAAGAGATTTCAAAGAAGATTCAAGAAAATAAAAGTCCAAAACGCACTTATGTCGCTGGAAAATAATTTCGGTGATGAATGCATGCATCACCGACATTGATTTTCGAGTTTCTGAGTTGGGGAGAGGCCACTCTAGTAGCTTTGCTATGCGAGTGATTTTGGAAAACCAAATTTTTGATTGCAGATTTCAAAGTATGGTTTGATGTTCGAAAGATATATGTATGTATGTGTGTGTGTGTGTGTGTATATATATGAAATGATATAAAGTAAGCCGGTGTTCAGTCCTCGAGATTCAGATTTGTTTTGGTATAACCCTGTCTTTTGAAATTGGTTTACTAATTTGTTGGTTATTTCCAACTCTTAGATTGAAAATATGATTTCTTCGACTATTTTGAAGGTTCGAGCTCTTCTAAATCAGGGTTAACTTTTCAAAGCTAAGAATTTTGATAGGTATGGGTTATTTGATAAAGAATATAAGTTTGGTTTTGTATAATTAAATTATAAAGTAATATGATTTATAAGTTTGAAACTGTTTTTTGAGTGAAATAAATAAGACTATTTTGAATTATACTGGTATGAAATATAGATTTGAAATGTTTTAATAAAGTATGTATATTGAATAATAATCTTTCTAATGGTAAATTGAATTTTTCATATAGAAATAAATAGTTTGAAGGTCTTAAAAAGGGTTGGTTGTAAACTTAGTAACCATTTTAGATATTTTCATGATTGAAATGACTTGGAAATGATTTAATCTATATTTTGATAAAGAATGTGAATTTGAAATGATAATTGAGTTTGATAAATGAATATTTGAAGTTTATATTTGTATGAAAGGATATTTGGTTTACTTGTAATTTGAGTTTAATTAAGAATGATAGATTTATGAAATGAATATTTCAAAACTAAGTAATAATGAAGTAAAATTTGAGATATATGAAATTATAAAATTTAGTTTTGGAATATGGTATATTTAAGCTTTGAAATATATATTAAAGATTGAATAGTTTATTTTGTGGATCAAATCTTTATTTGAAATTTGATTATATTTGAAATAGTTTTGTTGGAAAACTAAATTGAATGGAAACTGATGATTTGAATTGAATTAAAATTGGAAATTTTAGGTTTGGGTTTAATTGAATAAATTTATGAAATGTAAAGAATTAAAGGAATGTTTTATGATTTCGAAAGGTTATGATTTTCAAAGTGTAATGATTTCAAGTATTTTGGTTTCGAAAAGATTTATAACTTTGAAAGTATTATGATTTTTAAAGTGAATATATGTTTGAAATGGAAATGAATTTGTTTGACATAAATTTTGTTAATTTGGAAATTTGGATTATTTTCTATATCTATTGCTTTAAGAAACTTTGAAACTGAATATATGTAATTAGGAAGAAATGATTTGACGAAATCGTATATGATTTTGAAACTGAATTGATATTGAAATGGTTTGAAATTGAGAACCTTGTTTATTTAAATACTTTGATTTGGGAATTATCAAACTTATATAAAATTGGTTTGTGTAAGTATGTAGCGATTTGAAAACTACTGATTTGTTAAGGTACCTAACTTGTAAATTGAAATCTTATGTATATTCGAAGTCTATATAAGTGTGATTTAATATACTATTGATTTGGAAAGTATTCGATTTGAAAAAGGAATCTTATATATAATGGACTTTAATAAGTATGATATTTGAAAGCGATACTATATGATACATATTTTCGAAGTAAAAATATGGAAAGTACCTTCTGCTTGATATCCGCTTTGTGGCAACACTGTGGATTCATTCTATCGATACTATTCTCTCTCTGATTTGGGTTTTCCAGATATAATACTCGAGTGTCCATCGAATTCCACGGCGATCTCCATGGTCTTCCGAGCACGACTGCATAACGTAATTCACAGGGGGGACGAAAGCCTACTGGTACGGATGTTTCCTGAGGGATCCAGGCATAACCATTGTATATCTGTGACTATTGGGTCGCTTGGCAGCGTAATCTATAGGGGCTGCGAGAGCCTAAGGGTACGGATGTTTTCTGGGGGATCCAGGCGTAACCATTGTGTATCTGCGGTACTACCAGTCGTCATGGCGTAATCGTAGGGCTCCAGTAGTCGGCCTACGGGTACGGATGTTTCCTGGGGGATCCAGGCGTAACCATTGAGTATCTGCGATCCATGATCGACATGTTTCGGTTTGGTTGTTTTGTTTGATTTGTACTTTCCACATCTTTTTTTAAAAAAGTTTTTCCAGTATTTTCACTGGTGTTGAAATAAGTCTACTAAGTACCTGGAGAATTCTAGCTTTGCGCCTGATCAACACATAGTCCAAGTCTACAGGAACGAAAGTAAACTTGTTAAGACATCGAGTTATAAAAGTATTTTGATAAAGTATTGTATAAAGGATATTTTGATCATCTATGTAAAATGTTTTAAATATTGTTTACTTCGAACTATCAAATTTAAATCAAATGAATATTTATCATATTATAAAAATATTTAAATGTTGTAGATATAAAATTTTAAATTGAAATTTATATGGTTTTAAAATAATGGTCCATCCTTGTGTTCCAACCTATTTTTCATCATAGCTATGCCTACCTTCTTCTTCTTTGAGGGTTCTTCTGCATTATGGAAAGAATTGGTTCTTTAGCTTATCGTTTAGATTTGGCCGAGAAACTTTTTGGTGTGCATGATGTATTCCATGTCTCGCACCTTCGCCGTCATCTTCATGATCCATCTTAAATTGTCCAGCCTTCTGCTCATGATAGTTTGGCTATTGAGCCTAATCTGACTATCGAGAGGAAGCCACTTCGTATTGTCGATAGAGATACGAAGCAGCTCCGAAGGAAATCTGTTAATCTGGTCAAAGTACAGTGGAGTACTGACGATCGAGATTGTACCTGGGAAACGAAGGAGAGCATTCGTGCTTCGACTCCGGAATTATTCGTTTCGGGTACAATTTTGATTTTATACCTTGTTTCTCTTCATTTTTCCTTCTCGTTCTTTTCGAGGACGAAAAGATTTGAGTGGGGAAGAGTGTAACAACCCTAGATTTTTGAATGTAATTTAAATTTGACTTTATTTCATTTTGAAATTATGTTAAATTTGTTTCATTTGTCAAATTTCATTTCTAAATATTTTTAAAATGATAATAGAATTTTTCCAAAATTTATTGCATTTATTTCCTATTTTTAAAGGCTAGTTTCTATTTTTCTGCTATTTTCTTCATTTAAATTATATTTAGTTAAAATTTATTTATTTATTTATTTTTGTGAATGCATATTTATTTTCATGTTCTTATCTTTATTTATAAATATTTCTCATGTACATATAAATTTTCCAAAGTTTATTCCGTTTATTTTCAAATTTTCTAGACTAGTTTTCATTTTTTGTGCTATTTTCTTTATTTAATCATATATAATTAATATTTATTTATTTATATTTTTTTTATTTGTTATATTTCGTATTTTAACTGAATTATTATATATATTTCAGTTATTTAAATGTGTAAATAGAAAATAGAGAAATGTGAAAGGTTTTGTGACTTTTTATTTCTTAAGGCTTTTTGTATTCTCACCTATTCACTTTCAAACAACACCTGTTCAAATTTTGTTGCCGTAACCATCCCCTTCAGCCGACTTCACTTCCTCACTTTCACGTAAAACAATCTCCTTCTCATTTCTGAAAAAAGTCGGCCTCTCCTTTGAAAAGTGTGATATCCCGGAAATTTTGACAATAACAATTTAATTATCTATGTCAAAATTTAATTGATTTGACAATATTGTTACTAATGAATTTGAATAAAATTAGTAATCTTCTTCAAAATAAATATCTAAACTGATAATCTATCTTTAAAGGCTAATAAATTATTTTGTATTTGAATATATACATATCTGTATATATTATAAATAGATAATCCTTGTTTTAAATTTAATATATATAGGCATGTTTTCTTATTCTAATATGTTTGATAAATTAAAAATTGGATTTAATTTGATATTAAGCTATTAAATAAATAACCATATGACTTTAAAATACTCAAGATAAAAACTTAATTGTTTAAAATTGATTTTAGCTTAAGTTCAAATTTAAATAAAAAGGGTTGTTTGTTCTTTTTAAGTAACTTGATAAAATAAGCAATTGATTAATAAAGAGAAAATTTCTTTTGGAAATTATTTTTAATTTAATCATGAGTTATATTTGAACAATATTAATAATGTAATATTTTTACAAACGGATTTTTTATATGGATAGGAATTGCTATTTCCAAAATTTATTTAAATACATGAACATGAGAAGCTATGAAATTATTATAAGTGTAAAATAATAGATAGTAAGTAAATTAAGTATTTAATAGAACCAAAGAGAAATAAAAATAAGCATAGAAATAAATACTTAGGCTAAAATTCATAGCAAAGACTAAAATAACTTTATATATTTGGACATAAGTAAAACACAAACCAGGCTTGAAATGCTTTTAATCTGTGAACTAAATAGGCAAGACAAAGCAGAAGAAAAATTTATCAACATCAAAATTAATAATTTAGACAAAGGAAAACATTTTGTACTTAAGTATAAAAGCATATACAGGTAAGAATAAAAGAAAGAGGAAGTATGTATAGGCCTGTGGAGTTTTGTATGTTAGAATAAGCTAAGGAATAAGACAAGAGAAAATTTTATATAAGTAATATATGCAAGACAAAGAAAATAAGACAAAAGAGAAAATATCTTAATACATACAAAACCAAATATGTTTGAAACATAAAGTACTTTGTGGCATTTAATATTAGCACACCATTTGGTCTACTAGAGATGTATACATATCATTTCAGCCGGAATGCATAATATCATTTCACCCTACATTTGAAAAAATATATCTCTGACCAATCTTGATAAGAAGATGAAAATAATTGATGCCTGCAAATAGCTACCCAGAAGTTACCTTCCCCTGTAATCTTTCCTTACAAATATACATATCTTCCACTTCTTTATGTTTATAAAACATAAGCAAAATCAGAAAATATAAGTAAATTTTTATTTCCAAACCTAAACTGCCTCAAAACCAAAGAACAGATGATTTGAAGGAAGAAGCAAACCAGTTTACAGTTTTTAAAAGTTCAAACTGTTTTCAAAACCATGCCGTGCTCTGTTCATCCTCTCAAAATTAGGTGAGTAACATCACATTTTCTAAGCTTTGGATTTATTTTAATTGTATGATTTGTTCTGGAATATATATGTATTAGTATGAAATATAAATGTTTGATGAATTTTCTGTATATATATATAGATATGTGAAAGGTGTATGTGTTTATCTTCTGTAACCTCTCTGTTATCACTCTTTTATTTATTTATTTTAGCTCGAGATTCATTCACGATCAATATCTCATCACCTAATCTAAGTTAGGATATAAGATTTAAACAAAATCTGTTTGATTCGTTAGTAGTCAAGGTTTAGAATTTTTTTTAAGTTAAAAACAAATGGTATTATCTCTTAAAATGAAGAAAATACAAAGCAATGTCAACAAAAGTCAAAAATTTATTATCGTAATTCGCGAATTCAGGTATGAAATCTGAATTAGTGAGGTATGACATGATTTTTAAAGCAAAATTTTTAATTTTTCGATTTAAGGTTCGAGAGAAGTTCGGGTTTGTGGGAATTTCTTTGTTGGAGTGATCTCTGGTGATCCTTGGGTTGGTAGAGTTTGGGATCTCGTCTTTTGATGGAGGGGTGAGTGTAGATGCTCGGAAAAATATGGCGGTGGTGGGAAGTTCATCAGGGAAATCGCGGCAGGTGATTTTCGTTTGGAACCCTAAGTTTTGCTGTGTTTAAAGAATCGAACACCACGGTTGATTGGATGGATTGAGTGCAGTGGGGTTTCGATGGATGAAAGTTTGGTCGTGGATAAGGTCGTAGCCGGAGTTGCAGCGTTTACAGTGGCCGGAGGATCGAAGGTGAGGCGATGACAGGTTCCAGTGGGTGATGCTTTTGAAATTTTCAGGTTTGGGACAAGGTCTCGTTTTTTTGATTTTTGAGAGTGGAAGTTCGATTTGAGGGTTGAGGTGGGTTGCTGAGTTGTCCTCTGACAGGGTGCAATCACTGTAGGCGATCAATGGTGGTTGGAACCACCATGCATATGCACGGTGTTCATGTAAGGGGAACTGTGTTTTCAGGAGATGGGACTCGAGTGTTTACTTGAGTTGTTGGGGGTTTTACTCGGGTATGTTCGAAATTGACTCGGAGTAAATGCAGGGGCCTGGTAAGTTAGTTACAGGTTTTAAAAACTTGTAAAGTTTAAATTTTCTTTAAACCTGGGGTTTTAAAATGAGAAATAGATATTTAAAATAGGTATTTAAATCAAAGATAAGTTTGGATTCAAAAGAAGTTTGAATCTCAGTTTAAAATAAAATGAAGTTTAAAATTTTAAATTATTTGTAACCACTTTAAAAAGGGGATTGTTGCTCGAGTTTCACTCGAGTGATTCGAGTGTTGACCCGAAGAAATCTGGGGTTTTGCTCGAAGAAGTTTTTGTTTATCTTACGTATTTTAGCTACAGGTTTTAAAACCTGTAAGTTTTATAAAAATTTTAAAACTGGTTTTTTTTTAAATGAAAAAAATAGGTATTTAAACAAGGTTTAAATCAAGTTAAGTTTTGTTTCAAAAGTAGTTTGAATCTCAGTTTTTAAGTAAATAAAGTTTTTAAAATTTAAAATTGTTTTAAACAAATTTGAATGATAAAGTGAATTTTTAAAATTTTATTTAAATTCAAAATGAAACCGTGTTTAAATTTCTAATCTTCTATTTTAAGATAATTACTCTTTAAGTTGTAAAATAAAAAGGAGTTTGGAATTGTTAAGATTAATTTGATTTCATTTTAAATCTTAAATTTAAAATGAAAATTTAAAAGTAAATTTAAATTAAATTGTTAAAAATACTTTATTAATGATAAATTGAGCATTAAATAGAAAAGGTTTTTAAAGACTTACGGATTTGTAATTATTAAGTTAACTAAATGAATAATAAGTGACTTGAATTAATTAACTTAGAAATTAAGAGTTTAAATTTATTTAAAAGAGATATAAGTTAATTAATTTAAGGTAAATCAATTGGTAATTAAGAAATCATTGATTTAATAAGGTTTAATTTTTAAATTAATGATTAGCAATCAATTAATGAATTAAGTAAGGAATAATTAATAAGTTATTAAGATTAATAAAAATGTAATTGATAATAAATTTTAGTTAATTACTTTAGGAAAAGTAATTAAAGAATTATAATTAGTTAATCAGGGTCATTAACTAAGATTTTGAAATAATCAATTAACGGGATTAATTTAAAATAAGCAATTGTGAATTGTCAAGTAATGGAAGCAATTAAGGGATTAATTACTCATTGTAATTAATTCAGTTTCATATGAATTGTTTAAGTTAGTTAATTAAGTTTATTTAATTCAAATAATCATATGATGGTGAGGTAAGTATAATTACTTAGGGAAGTAGTTAATGATAATTACTAGATGTAATTAACTGAGGGTGATTTAATAATGAAAGTAATTGGAATATAATTACTTGTATAATTAATCAGGGGATTAATTAGAGAAAATTAATTAAAGAGTAATTAATTTATTTGATGGAGTAATTAAAGATAGTTAATTACTGAATGATATTAGTCAGAGGTGATTAATAAATGTGGTTTAATTGAAGATTAATTAATTAAGGTAATTAATTTAAACAGGGAGTTAATTAAAATGTGATTAGAAATCATTTAATTAATGTAACAAATGATGTAATTAATGATGGGATGATAAATTTAGATTAATTAATCAATAATAAGAAATTAAAGAGTAATTAATTAGAGTAATTAAGAAGTAATGTAATGTTTGTAATTTAAGATTAATTTCTATATTTGGATAAGATAATTAATTTGTGAAAATAATTAAAGGATGATTATTTGTATATAATTAAATGTTAATTAATCAAGTGCGATTGATTGAAACGAATAATTAGTGAATGATTTATTAATTGATTAATAATTGATTGATAATTATATAAAGCAAGAGTTATAGTGGTATAGTAATTAATTTAATTTATTTTAAATTAATTAGAGATGCAAGTAATTAATTTAATTCATTTTAAATAAATTATAGCCGATATGATTGCTTATGTATGGATAGATGATATCATTTACCTTGAATGATTTGAGATCTCAGATATGTGATATTTATGCTGTGTAATATGGAAGCTTTGATTTAAGTATGATGATATTTATTATCTGTTTGTGATGATAATATGATTTATCTGTTCATCATGATGAAGTGATTATCTATTATGATGTTGTGAATTATCTATCTGTGTGTAAATGGATAATTTAATTGAATTGTTTTAAACCTTAAAACAACTTGACCTTAAAAGACACGTTTTGGATTTCGATGAGACCAGTATCGGTTTTCCATATTTGGAAGTCCGAAAACCACATCGATCCAAATTAAACGTTAGGTCATGAATTCTCAAGTGAAGATTCAGAATGCAAGGATTATCGTCGTTAACTCTAAGGGTGATTCCAAAATGAGTGTAACGAGATAATGCCTTCGTATTCATTCGAACCCGGAACGAACTTGTATGGATTGAATTCTTTCAACACATCGGCAGGTGGACGATGAGCATTCTAAGAAATGTGTTCTCTAAAGGTAATCGTAGCCTCAAGCCTCATCAACCTGGAATGGCTAAAACAAGGGAGGTGCAGCAAGGTTAGGTGGGTCATGCCCAAGCAGGACAAGATTTTCCCCTGTCTAGATGTCCCTTTTAATTCGGCTGTGTGGACAGTTGTGAGCTCCAATTGTCGGGGTTGTCTTGTTCGGGACTGTTCAGTAAGGAATGGTTCCGGCTTTGTGTTACAGGGGGTTGGGAGTGATCCTCGGTATGTTGATCTAGGCCACGTACTGTGACGGGCGGTACCCCAGTAGCCCTGCCATTGTATGGAATCCACAATCCAATAAGTGCCAACGGTTTTGATTGTATTACCCACTTTTGTGGCTAGTAGCTGGAATTTAATGAATGTAACAATTTCGGCTATTTTCTATTTACTTGAAAACCCTAGACCTATTATAATATCACTGAAGTTCCTATCAAATGTTTTGGTTCGCGTAAGGTAAAAACTTACCCATGTTTATTTGTGGGGAGTCTTACGTGATACCTTTTATTTTCAAATGTTTTTCAAAGTTAAGCAACTTTAACCTGTTACTCATACAAGATCCCTGTTTGACCCGGAGTTTATTTTTGTTTTTCTTAAGCTCTCGGGTACCCAAATTTTTAAGGGTAGCCAAGGGATTCAGGTTAGCTTTGACGAATTCTGGAGGAGCAATGGAGCAGGAGGCTTCAGTGTTGTAGATATATATAGATTTCCGCTGTGTTGGTATCTTTGGGTTATTTGTTTGAGTTGTGTCGTATTAACTAGACAGGTGTTTATAACTGTCTAGTATGTGATGTGTTAACTCTGATATATGTAAAATTATGTAATAGTTACGTGATCTATTATATTTTGTTCCATTCTGCTGTGAGATTCTGATGTTGTTGTTCTTTCTTCTCTATCATTTCTATTTTCTCATCCCTTTCTTTCTTCAAGATGAACCGGATTTCTGGGGTCACGAACCCGGGTCGTCACAGTTCGTATCAAAGCGCTGGGTTGAGTGAATACCTAGGCTCTTGAGTGATTTCTTTCTTGAGAGAACGTATTAGTAATATTGTAATATTTATTTATATTTATTTCTACCTATTTGTTGGGTTACCTGTCCGGGTTATCCGATATAAGTTATAAGGGTAGATAGGGTAGTGGTGTGTGTAACACGACTACCAATGGTTGGAGTTTGAATATATAAGGTTGAAAGTGTATCTCTCGAGACTGTAGACCTATTACCATCTCGAGTGAGCTTTGAATCATGTAAGGATTTCATTGATCTCTGAAGGAAACCTGTTAAGGTTCGGAGTTCACTTTTGAAGTGTAAGTTTGGATGAGCTAGAGTTTGGATCTGTTGGTTGGACAGAAGTGAGTCATGATATCTTATCTCAGGATATAGTAGCTGTGTGATGAGACACAGAGATTATGGATGTCTCCGAAGATGTTTCTTTGGAATCAGTTGAGGAAGTGTATTTGCTTCGGTGTTGGGGTTGAGTTTAGTAGAATGTTTCTGTTAGTTTGAGGTTCGAATTTCTCGAAGAGCTTTGGATAGGAAGTCTTAGTATCTGAGTCGGTAGTGAAGCTCGGAGTGTTCTTTATGCTATCAAGGAGATCTTCTGTCTTGGCATTTTTTTTCTTGAAGAAATTTCAGGAGCAGCAGAGTGATTCCATTTCTTCGATGGATTGGCTAATTAAGTGTAGGCTGATCTGTTTGGTAAAGAGAGAACAATTTTTCTGTGGTAGTGGGCTAGATTGATCGCAAAAGTGACTTGCGATTGCTGAGTGTTCTCTTGGGTTATTTGATTTTTCTGGATGTCTTCAGGAAGTTAGAATTTTTTCCGTATCTGGAGATTGAGTTTGGTATCGACTGGATACCAGGAGTGGTACCGATGGTTCCGTAAGATGATTTTTGGAAAAATGAGTTGGTGAAGCAGCTCGAGTTTTGGAGGAACTTCTGAGTTTCTTTAAAGGATCTGTTGAACCATAGTTCTAAAATATGTTGTCCAATTTGTTGTCGGGATCATCATTAGCATTTTCTTCTGCTCTGATTAGAGTGGCGCAGTGGAAGCATGATGGCAGTTGTTTGGTGTGGAAACAACTAGAATTTGCAGTGTTTTGGATTAGAGAGTTTCTACTGGGAATTTTTCGGGATCTTAAGATCAGATTGGAATGCATCTGTATTATATTTCCATATGAGAAGAATTAAGATCAGTCTCTTGATTTTGGAATTGAGTTTGTGTTCTGAGTTTTAGTCAATCTTGGAAAGATCATCATGTTGGATTGTCTTTGGTTCAATTTGTTTCTGGGGGTGTCAGCGAGGGTTGTGCTGATCAGTAATGATGTAGGCAGTTCAGAATCGTCAAAAGAGTATTGTGGATAAAAGACGGAGATTCGTAGGTAGAGACTTTGTTGTTGGGGTGTTCTTCGATCAATGGAAACTATAGGATTGGATAAAATTGGGAAGCTAACTCCGAGATATTTGGATCTTCTTCTGTTGTTCTTCTTAGGATTAGTGTTTGGCCTTCAGGAGTGGATTGCCCGTTTGGATAACTGAAATTCGGTGTGTTTCACGTATCTCTGAGGGAGTACGTGTAAGAGCTATCTTTGATTGTAGAGTCAGCAGTTCAGAGAGTTTTGGTTGTTGAGTCAGACTTATCTGTAGTCTGATATCCTGTTTGTTTTGTAGATCCAGATGAGTAGAAACTCAGTAGCTTAGTAATATTGGTTGTTTGAATTCTGTAGAGAGAGTATCCCAATATTTATACTTGGGGAAACCCGAGAAAATTCTATTAAGAATTTTTATCTGGACAATTAGATTTGTAGATTGGATGAATTGGTTGCTATGATTGTTAGCATATCATTGATATATGCTTGTGTTTCAATATTAAATCTTTAATTAAATTATTAAATTACATTTGTTTTAAATTTCGGGGACGAAATTCTTTTAAGGGGGAAGGAATGTGATATTCCGGAAATTTTGACAATAACAATTTAATAATCTATGTCAAAATTTAACTGATTTGACAATATTGTTAATAACGAATTTGAATTAAATTAATAATATTCTTCAAAATAAATATTTAAACTGATAATCTGTCTTTAAAGGCTAATAAATTATTTCGTATTTGAATATATACATATCTGTATACATTATAAATAGATAATCTTTGTTTTAAATTTAATATATATAGGCATGTTTTCTTATTCTAATATTTTTGATAAATTAAAAATTGGATTTAATTTGATATTAAGCTATTAAATAAATAACTATATGACTTTAAAATACTCAAGATAAAAAATTAATTGTTTAAAATTGATTTTACCATAAGTTTAAATTTAAATAAAAAGGGTTGTTTGTTCTTTTTAAATAACTTGACAAAATAAGCAATTGATTAATAAAGAGATAATTTCTTTTGGAAATTATTTTTACTTTAATCATGAGTTATATTTGAACAATATTAATAATGTAATATTTTTACAAACAGATTTTTTTTATATGGATAGGAATTGCTATTTCAAAATTTATTTAAATACATGAACATGAGAAGCTATGAAATTATTATAAGTGTAAAAAAATAGATAGTAAGCAAATTAAGTATTTAATAGTTAAAGTTTAAAAACCAAAGAGAAATAAAAATAAGCATAGAAATAAATACTTAGGCTAAAATTCATAGCAAAGACTAAAATAACTTTATATATTTGGACATAAGTAAAACACAAACCAGGCTTGAAATGTTTGTAATCCATGAATTAAATAGGCAAGATAAAGCAAAAGAAAAATTTATCAACATCAAAATTAATAAGTTAGACAAAGGAAAACATTTTGTGCTCAAGTATAAAAGCATATATGGGTAAGAATAAAAGAAAGAGGAAGTATGTATAGGCCTATGGAGTTTTGTATGTTAGAATAAGCTAAGGAATAAGACAAGAGAAAATTTTATATAAGTAATATATGAAAGACAAAGAAAATAAGACAAAGGAGAAAATATCTTAATACATACAAAACCAGATATGTTTGAAACATAAAGTACTTTGTGGCATTTAATATTAGCACACCATTTGGTCTACTAGAGATGTATACATATCATTTCAGCCGGAATGCATAATATCATTTCACCCTACATTTGAAAAAATATATCTCTGACCAATCTTGATAAGAAGATGAAAATAATTGATGCCTGCAAATAGCTACCCAGAAGTTACCTTCCCCTGTAATCTTTCCTTACAAATATACATATCTTCCGCTTCTTTTTGTTCACAAAACATAAGCAAAATCAGAAAATATAAGTAAATTTTTATTTACAAACCTAAACTGCCTCAAAACCAAAAAACAGATGATTTGAAGGAAGAAGCAAACCAGTTTACAGTTTTTAAAAGTTCAAACTGTTTTCAAAACCAAGATGTGCTCTGTTCGTCCTCTCAAAATCAGGTGAGTAACATCACATTTTTAAAGCTTTGGATTTATTTTAATTGTATGATTTGTTTTGGAATATATGTGTATTAGTATGAAATATAAATGTTTGATGAATTTTCTGTATATATATATATATAGATATGTGAAAGGTGTATGTGTTCATCTTCTGTAACCTCTCTGTTATCACTCTTTTATTTTATTTTTAGCTCGAGATTCATTCACAAATCAATATCTCATCACCTAGTCTAAGTTAGGATGTAAGATTTAAACAAAATCTGTTTGATTCTTTAGTAGCCAAGGTTTAGAATTTTTTTTAAGTTAAAAACAAATGGTATTGTCTCTGAAAATGAACAAAATACAAAGCAATGTCAACATAAGTCAAAAATTTATTATCGTAATTCGCGAATTCAGGTATGAAATCTGAATTAGTGAGGTATGACATGATTTTTAAAGCAAAAAATTTAATTTTTCGATTTAAGGTTCGAGAGCAGTTCAGGTTTGTGGGAATTTCTTTGTTGGAGTGATCTCTGGTGATCCTTGGGTTGGTAGAGTTTGGGATCTCGTCTGGTGATGGAGGGGTGAGTGTAGATGCTCGGAAAAATATGGCGGTGGTGGGAAGTTCATCAGGGAAATCGCGGCAGGTGATTTTCGTTTGGAACCCTAAGTTTTGCTGTGTTTAAAGAATCGAACACCACGGTTGATTGGATGGATCGAGTGCAGCGGGGTTTCGATGGATGAAAGTTTGGTCGTGGATAAGGTCGTAGCCGGAGTTGCAGCGTTTACAGTGGCCGGAGGATCGAAGGTGAGGCGATGACAGGTTCCAGTGGGTGATGCTTTTTGAAATTTTCAGGTTTGGGACGAGGTCTCGTTTTTTTTATTTTTGAGAGTGGAAGTTCGATTTGAGGGTTGAGGTTGGTTGCTGAGTTGTCCTCTGACAGGGTGCGATCACCGTAGGTGATCAATGGTGGTTGGAACCAACGTGCATATGCACGGTGTTCATGTAAGGGGAACTGTGTTTTCAGGAGATGGGACTCGAGTGTCTACTGGAGTTGTTGGGGATTTTACTCGGGTATGTTCGAAATTGACTCGGAGTAAATGCAGGGGCCTGGGTAAGTTAGTTACAGGTTTTAAAAACCTGCAAAGTTTAAATTTTCTTTAAACTTGGAGTTTTAAAATGAGAAATAGATATTTAAAATAGGTATTTAAATCAAAGATAAGTTTGGATTCAAAAGAAGTTTGAATCTCTGTTTAAAATAAAATAAAGTTTAAAATTTTAAATTATTTGTAACCACTTTAAAAGGGGGATTGTTGCTCGAGTTTCACTCGAGTGATTCGAGTGTTGACCCGAAGAAATTTAGGGTTTTGCTCGAAGAAGTTTTTGTTTATCTCTGGTATTTTAGCTACAGGTTTTAAAACCTGTAAGTTTTATAAAAATTTTAAAACTGGGTTTTTTTTAAATGAAAAAAAAAGGTATTTAAACAAGGTTTAAATCAAGTTAAGTTTGGTTTCAAAAGTAGTTTGAATCTCAGTTTTTAAGTAAATAAAGTTTTTAAAATTTAAAATTGTTTTAAAAAAATTTGAATGATAAAGTGAATTTTTAAAATTTAATTTGAATTCAAAATGAAACCATGTTTAAATTCTTCTAATCTTCTATTTTATGATAATTACTCTTTAAGTTGTAAAATAAAAAGGAGTTTGGAATTGTTAAGATTAATTTGACTTCATTTTAAATCTTAAATTTAAAATGAAAATTTAAAAGTAAATTTAAATTAAATTGTTAAAAATACTTTATTAATGATAAATTGAGCATTAAATAGAAAAGGTTTTTAAAGACTTACGGATTTGTAATTATTAAGTTAACTAAATGAATAATAAGTGACTTGAATTAATTAACTTAGAAATTAAGAGTTTAAATTTATTTAAAAGAGATATAAGTTAATTAATTTAAGGTAAATCAATTGGTAATTAAGAAATCATTGATTTAATAAGGTTTAATTTTTAAATTAATGATTAGCAATCAATTAATGAATTAAGTAAGGAATAATTAAAAAGTTATTAAGATTAATAAAAATGTAATTGATAATAAATTTTAGTTAATTACTTTAGGAAAAGTAATTAAAGAATTATAATTAGTTAATCAGGGTCATTAACTAAGATTTTGAAATAATCAATTAACGGGATTAATTTTAATTTATTTAAATTATTATTTAAAATAAGCAATTGTGAATTGTCAAGTAATTGAAGTAATTTAGGGATTAATTACTCATTGTAATTAATTCAGTTTCATATGAATTGTTTAAGTTAGTTAATTAAGTTTAATTAATTTAAATAATCATATGATGGTGAGGTAAGTATAATTACTTAGGGAAGTAATTAATGATAACCACTGGATGTAATTAACCGAGGGTGATTTAATAACGAAAGTAATTGGAATATAATTACGTGTATAATTAATCAGGGGATTAATTAGAGAAAATTAATTAAAGAGTAATAAATTTATTTGATGGAGTAATTAAAGATAGTTAATTACTGAATGATATTAGTCAGAGGTGATTAATAAATGTGGTTTAATTGAAGATTAATTACTTAAGGTAATTAATTTAAACAGGGAGTTAATGAAAATGTAATTAGAAATCATTTAATTAATGTAACAAATGATGTAATTAACGATGGGATGATAAATTTAGATTAATTAATCAATAATAAGAAATTAAAGAGTAATTAATTAGAGTAATTAAGAAGTAATGTAATGTTTGTAATTTAAGATTAATTTCTATATTTGGATAAGATAATAAATTTGTGAAAATAATTAAAGGATGATTATTTGTATATAATTAAATGTTAATTAATCAAGTGCGATTGATTGAAACGAATAATTAGTGAATGATTTATTAATTGATTAATAATTGATTGATAATTATATAAGTCAAGAGTTATAGTGGTATAGTAATTAATTTAATTTATTTTAAATTAATTAGAGATGCAAGTAATTTATTTAATTCATTTTAAATAAATTATAGCCGATATGATTGCTTATGTATGGATGGATGATATCATTTACCTTGAATGATTTGAGATCTCAGATATGTGATATTTATGCCGTGTAATATGGAAGCTTTGATTTAAGTATGATGATATTTATTATCTGTTTGCGATGATAATATGATTTATCTGTTCATGATGATGAAGTGATTATCTATTATGATGTTGTGAATTATCTATCTGTGTGTAAATGGATAATTGAATTGAAATGTTTTAAACCTTAAAACAACTTGACCTTAAAAGACACGTTTTGGATTTCGATGAGACCGGTATCAGTTTTCCATATTTGAAAGTCCGAAAGCCACATCGATCCAAATTAAACGTTAGGTCATGAATTCTCAAGTGAAGATTCAGAATGCAAGGATTATCGTCGTTAACTCTAAGGGTGATTCAAAAATGAGTGTAACGAGATAATGCCTTCGGTTTCGTTCGAACCCGGAACGAACTTGATGGATTGAATTCTTTCAACACATCGGCAGGTGGACGATGAGCAATCTATGAAATGTGTTCTCTAAAGGTAATCGTAGCCTCAAGCCTCATCAACCTGGAATGGCTAAAACAGGGGAGGTGCAGTAAGGTTAGGTGGGTCATGCCCAAGCAGGACAAGATTTTCCCCTGTCTAGATGTCCCTTTTAATTCGGCTGTGTGGACAGTTGTGAGCTCCAACTGTCGGGGTTGTCTTGTTCGGGACTGTTCAGTAAGGAATGGTTCCGGCTTTGTGTTACAGGGGGTTGGGAGTGATCCTCGGTACGTTGATCTAGGCCACGTACTGTGACGGGCGGTACCCCAGTAGCCCTGCCATTGTATGGCATCCACAATCCAATAAGTGCCAACGGTTTTGATTGTATTACCCACTTTTGTGGCTAGTAGCTGGAATTTAATGAATGTAACAATTTCGGCTATTTTCTATTTACTTGAAAACCCTAGACCTATTATAATACCACTGAAGTTCCTATCAAATATTTTGGTTAGCGTAAGGTAAAAACTTATCCATGTTTATTTGTGGGGAGTCTTACGTGATACCTTTTATTTTCAAATGTTTTTCAAAGTTAAGCAACTTTAACCTGTTACTCATACAAGATCCCTGTCTGACCCGTAGTTTATTTTTGTTTTTCTTAAGCTCTCGGGTACCCAAATTTTTACGGGTAGCCAAGGGATTAAGGTTAGCTTTGACGAATTCTGGAGGAGCAATGGAGCAGGAGGCTTCAGCGTTGTAGATATATATAGAGTTCGGCTGTGTTGGTATCTTTGGGTTATTTGTTTGAGTTGTGTCGTATTAACTAGACAGGTGTTTATAACTGTCTAGTATGTGATGTGTTAACTCTGATATATGTAAAATTATGTAATAGTTACGTGATCTATTATATTTTGTTCCATTCCGCTGTGAGATTCTGATGTTGTTGTTCTTTCTTCTCTATCTTTTCTATTTTCTCATCCCTTTCTTTCTTCAAGATGAACCGGATTTCTGGGGTCAGGAACCCGGGTCGTCACAGTTGGTATCAAAGCGCTGGGTTGAGTGAATACCTAGGCTCTTGAGTGATTTCTTTCTTGAGAGAACGTATTTGTAATTTTGTAATATATATTTATATTTATTTCTACCTATTTGTTGGGTTACCTTTCCGGGTTATCCGATATAAGTTACAAGGGTAGATAGGGTAGTGGTGTGTGTAACACGACTACCAATGGTTGGAGTTTGAATATTTGAGGTTGAAAGTGTATCTGTCGAGACTGTAGACCTATTACCATCTCGAGTGAGCTTTGAATGATGTAAGGATTTCATTGATCTCTGAAGGAAACCTGTTAAGGTTCGGAGTTCACTTTTGAAGTGTAAGTTTGGATGAGCTAGAGTTTGGATCTGTTGGTTGGACAGAAGTGAGTCATGATATCTTATCTCAGGATATAGTAGCTGTGTGATGAGACACAGAGATTATGGATGTCTCCGAAGATGTTTCTTTGGAATCAGTTGAGGAAGTGTATTAGCTTCGGTGTTGGGGTTGAGTTTAGTAGAATGTTTCTGTTAGTTTGAGGTTCGAGTTTCTCGAAGAGCTTTGGATAGGAAGTCTTAGCATCTGAGTCAGTAGTGAAGCTCGGAGTGTTCTTTGTGCTATCAAGGAGATCTTCTGTCTTGGCCTTTTTTTTCTTGAAGAAATTTCAGGAGCAGCAGAGTGATTCCATTTCTTCGATGGATTGGCTAATTAAGTGTAGGCTGATCTGTTTGGTAAAGAGAGAACAGTTTTTCTTTGGTAGTGGGCTAGATTGATCGCAAAAGTGACTTGCGATTGTTGAGTGTTCTCTTGGGTTATTTGATTTTTCTGGATGTCTTCAGGAAGTTAGAATTTTGTCCGTATCTGGAGATTGAGTTTGGTATCGACTGGATACCAGGAGTGGTACCGATGGTTCAGTAAGATGATTTTTGGAAAAATGAGTTGGTGAAGCAGCTCGAGTTTTGGAGGAACTTCTGAGTTTCTTTAAAGGATCTGTTGAACCATAGTTCTGAGATATGTTGTCCAGTTTGTTGTCGAGATCATCATTAGCATTTTCATCTGCTCTAATTAGAGTAGCGCAGTGGAAGCATGGTGGCAGTTGTTTGGTGTGGAAACAACTAGAATTTGCAGTGTTTTGGATTAGAGAGTTTCTACTGGGAATTTTTCGGGATCTTAAGATCAGATTGGAATGCATCTGTATTATCTTTCCATATGAGAAGAATTAAGATCAGTCTCTTGATTTTGGAATTGAGTTTGTATTCAGAGTTTTAGTCAATCTTGGAAAGATCATCATGTTGGATTGTCTTTGGTTCAATTTGTTTCTGGGGGTATCAGCGAGGGTTGTGCTGATCAGTAATGATGTAGGCGGTTCAGAATCGTCAAAAGAGTATTGTGGATAAAAGACGGAGATTCGTAGGTAGAGACTTTGTTGTTGGGGTTTTCTTCGATCAATGGAAACTATAGGATTGGATAAGATTGGGAAGCTAACTCCGAGATATTTGGATCTTCTTCTCTTGTTCTTGTTAGGATTAGTGTTTGGTCTTCAGGAGTGGATTGCCAGTTTGGATAACTGAAATTCGGTGCGTTTCACGTATCTCTGAGGAAGTACGTGCAAGAGCTATCTTTGATTGTAGAGTCAGCAGTTCAGAGAGTTTTGGTTGTTGAGTCAGACTTATTTTTAGTCTGATATCCTGTTTGTTTTTTAGATCCAGATGAGTAGAAACTCAGTAGCTTAGTAATATTTGTTGTTTGAATTCTGTAGAGAGAGTATCCCGATATTTATACTTGGGGAAACCCGAGAAAATTCTATTAAGAATTTTTATCTGGACAATTAGATTTGTAGATTGGATGAATTGGCTGCTATGATTGTTAGCATATCATTGATATATGCTTGTGTTTCAATATTAAATCTTTAATTAAATTATTAGATTACCTTTGTTTTAAATTTCGGGGACGAATTTTTTTTAAGGGGGAAGGAATGTGTTATCCCGGAAATTTTGACAATAACAATTTAATAATCTATGTCAAAATTTAACTGATTTGGCAATATTGTTAATAACGAATTTGAATTAAATTAATAATCTTCTTCAAAATAAATATTTAAACTGATAATCTATCTTTAAAGGCTAATAAATTATTTTGTATTTGAATATATACATATCTGTATACATTATAAATAGATAATCTTTGTTTTAAATTTAATATATATAGGCATGTTTTCTTATTCTAATATTTTTGATAAATTAAAAATTGGATTTAATTTGATATTAAGCTATTAAATAAATAACTATATGACTTTAAAATACTCAAGATAAAAACTTAATTGTTTAAAATTGATTGTAGCATAAGTTTAAATTTAAATAAAAAGGGTTGTTTGTTCTTTTTAAATAACTTGGCAAAATAAGCAATTGATTAATAAAGAGCTAATTTCTTTTGGAAATTATTTTTAATTTAATCATGAGTTATATTTGAACAATATTAATAATGTAATATTTTTACAAACAGATTTTTTTATATGGATAGGAATTGCTATTTCAAAATTTATTTAAATACATGAACATGAGAAGCTATGAAATTATTATAAGTGTAAAAAAATAGATAGTAAGTAAATTAAGTATTTAATAGTTAAAGTTTAAAAACCAAAGAGAAATAAAAATAAGCATAGAAATAAATACTTAGACTAAAATTCATAGCGAAGACTAAAATAACTTTATATATTTGGACATAAGTAAAACACAAACCAGGCTTGAAATGTTTGTAATCTATGAATTAAATAGTCAAGATAAAGCAAAAGAAAAATTTATCAACATCAAAATTAATAAGTTAGACAAAGGAAAACATTTTGTGCTTAAGTATAAAAGCATATATGGGTAAGAATAAAATAAAGAGGAAGTATGTATAGGCCTGTGGAGTTTTGTATGTTAGAATAAGCTAAGGAATAAGACAAGAGAAAATTTTATATAAGTAATATATGAAAGACAAAGAAAATAAGACAAAAGAGAAAAAATCCTAATACATACAAAACCAGATATGTTTGAAACATAAAGTACTTTGTGGCATTTAATATTAGCACACCATTTGGTCTACTAGAGATGTATACATATCATTTCAGCCGAAATGCATAATATCATTTCACCCTACATTTGAAAAAATATATCTCTGACCAATCTTGATAAGAAGATGAAAATAATTGATGCCTGCAAATAGCTACCCAGAAGTTACCTTCCCCTGTAATCTTTCCTTACAAATATACATATCTTCCACTTCTTTTTGTTCACAAAACATAAGCAAAATCAGAAAATATAAGTAAATTTTTATTTACAAACCTAAACTGCCTCAAAACCAAAAAACAGATGATTTGAAGGAAGAAGCAAACCAGTTTACAGTTTTTAAAAGTTCAAACTGTTTTCAAAACCAAGATGTGCTCTATTCATCCTCTCAAAATCAGGTGAGTAACATCACATTTTTAAAGCTTTGGATTTATTTTAATTGTATGATTTGTTCTGGGATATATGTGTATTAGTATGAAATATAAATGTTTGATGAATTTTCTGTATATATATATATATATATATATAGATATGTGAAAGGTGTATGTGTTCATCTTCTGTAACCTCTCTGTTATCACTCTTTTATTTTATTTTTAGCTCGAGATTCATTCACAAATCAATATCTCATCACCTAATCTAAGTTAGGATATAAGATTTAAACAAAATCTGTTTGATTCTTTAGTAGCCAAGGTTTAGAATTTTTTTTAAGTTAAAAACAAATGGTATTGTCTCTGAAAATGAACAAAATACAAAGCAATATCAACATAAGTCAAAAATTTATTATCGTAATTCGCGAATTCAGGTATGAAATCTGAATTAGTGAGGTATGACATGATTTTTAAAGCAAAAAATTTAATTTTTCGATTTAAGGTTCGAGAGCAGTTCAGGTTTGTGGGAATTTCTTTGTTGGAGTGATCTCTGGTGATCCTTGGGTTGGTAGAGTTTGGGATCTCGTCTGGTGATGGAGGGGTGAGTGTAGATGCTCGGAAAAATATGGCGGTGGTGGGAAGTTCATCAGGGAAATCGCGGCAGGTGATTTTTGTTTGGAACCCTAAGTTTTGCTATGTTTAAAGAATCGAACACCACGGTTGATTGGATGGATCGAGTGCAGCGGGGTTTCGATGGATGAAAGTTTGGTCCTGGATAAGGTCGTAGCCGGAGTTGTAGCGTTTACAGTGGCCGGAGGATCGAAGGTGAGGCGATGACAGGTTCCAGTGGGTGATGCTTTTTGAAATTTTCAGGTTTGGGACGAGGTCTCGTTTTTTTTATTTTTGAGAGTGGAAGTTCGATTTGAGGGTTGAGGTTGGTTGCTGAGTTGTCCTCTGACAGGGTGCGATCACCGTAGGTGATCAATGGTGGTTGGAACCAACGTGCATATGCACGGTGTTCATGTAAGGGGAACTGTGTTTTCAGGAGATGGGACTCGAGTGTCTACTCGAGTTGTTGGGGATTTTACTCGGGTATGTTCGAAATTGACTCGGAGTAAATGCAGGGGCCTGGGTAAGTTAGTTACAGGTTTTAAAAACCTGCAAAGTTTAAATTTTCTTTAAACCTGGAGTTTTAAAATGAGAAATAGATATTTAAAATAGGTATTTAAATCAAAGATAAGTTTGGATTCAAAAGAAGTTTGAATCTCAGTTTAAAATAAAATAAAGATTAAAATTTTAAATTATTTGTAACCACTTTAAAAGGGGGATTGTTGCCCGAGTTTCACTCGAGTGATTCGAGTGTTGACCAGAAGAAATTTAGGGTTTTGCTCGAAGAAGTTTTTATTTATCTCAGGTATTTTAGCTACAGGTTTTAAAACCTATAAGTTTTATAAAAATTTTAAAACTGGGTTTCTTTTAAATGAAAAAAATAGGTATTTAAACAAGGTTTAAATCAAGTTAAGTTTGGTTTCAAAAGTAGTTTGAATCTCAGTTTTTAAGTAAATAAAGTTTTTAAAATTTAAAATTGTTTTAAAAAAATTTGAATGATAAAGTGAATTTTTAAAATTTAATTTGAATTCAAAATGAAACCTTGTTTAAATTCTTCTAATCTTCTATTTTAAGATAATTACTCTTTAAGTTGTAAAATAAAAAGGAGTTTGGAATTGTTAAGATTAATTTGATTTCATTTTAAATCTTAAATTTAAAATGAAAATATAAAAGTAAATTTAAATTAAATTGTTAAAAATACTTTATTAATGATAAATTGAGCATTAAATAGAAAAGGCTTTTAAAGACTTACGGATTTGTAATTATTAAGTTAACTAAATGAATAATAAGTGACTTGAATTAATTAACTTAGAAATTAATAGTTTAAATTTATTAAAAAGAGATATAAGTTAATTAATTTAAGTTAAATCAATTGGAAATTAAGAAATCATTGATTTAATAAGGTTTAATTTTTAAATTAATGATTAGCAATCAATTAATGAATTAAGTAAGGAATAATTAAAAAGTTATTAAGATTAATAAAAATGTAATTGATAATAAATTTTAGTTAATTACTTTAGGAAAAGTAATTAAAGAATTATAATTAGTTAATCAGGGTCATTAACTAAGATTTTGAAATAATCAATTAACAGGATTAATTTTAATTTATTTAAATTATTATTTAAAATAAGCAATTGTGAATTGTCAAGTAATTGAAGTAATTAAGGGATTAATTACTCATTGTAATTAATTCAGTTTCATATGAATTGTTTAAGTTAGTTAATTAAGTTTAATTAATTTAAATAATCATATGATGGTGAGGTAAGTATAATTACTTAGGGAAGTAATTAATGATAACCACTGGATGTAATTAACCGAGGGTGATTTAATAATGAAAGTAATTGGAATATAATTACGTGTATAATTAATCAGGGGATTAATTAGAGAAAATTAATTAAAGAGTAATAAATTTATTTGATGGAGTAATTAAAGATAGTTAATTACTGAATGATATTAATCAGAGGTGATTAATAAATGTGGTTTAATTGAAGATTAATTACTTAAGGTAATTAATTTAAACAGGGAGTTAATGAAAATGTAATTAGAAATCATTTAATTAATGTAACAAATGATGTAATTAACGATGGGATGATAAATTTAGATTAATTAATCAATAATAAGAAATTAAAGAGTAATTAATTAGAGTAATTAAGAAGTAATGTAATGTTTGTAATTTAAGATTAATTTCTATATTTGGATAAGATAATAAATTTGTGAAAATAATTAAAGGATGATTATTTGTATATAATTAAATGTTAATTAATCAAGTGTGATTGATTGAAACGAATAATTAGTGAATGATTTATTAATTGACTAATAATTGATTGATAATTATATAAAGCAAGACTTATAGTGGTATAGTAATTAATTTAATTTATTTTAAATTAATTAGAGATGTAAGTAATTAATTTAATTCATTTTAAATTAATTATAGCTGATATGATTGCTTATGTATGGATGATATCATTTACCTTGAATGATTTGAGATCTCGGATATGTGATATTTACGCTGTGTAATATGGAAGCTTTGATTTAAGTATGATGATATTTATTATCTGTTTGTGATGATAATATGATTTATCTGTTCATGATGATGAAGTGATTATCTATTATGATGTTGTGAATTATCTATCTGTGTGTAAATGGATAATTGAATTGAATTGTTTTAAACCTTAAAACAATTTGACCTTAAAAGACACGTTTTGGATTTCGATGAGACCGGGATCAGTTTTCCATATTTGGATGTCCGAAAACCACATTGATCCAAATTAAACGTTTGGTCATGAATTCTCAAGTGAAGATTCAGAATGCAAGGATTATCGTCATTAACTCTGAGGGTGATTCCAAAATGAGTGTAACGAGATAATGCCTTCGGTTTCGTTCGAACCCGGAACGAACTTGTATTGATTGAATGCTTTCAACACATCGTCAGGTGGACGATGAGCATTCTAAGAAATATGTTCTCTAAAGGTAATCGTAGCCTCAATCCTCATCAACCGGGAATGGCTAAAACCGGGGAGGTGCAGCAAGGTTAGGTGGGTCATGCCCAAGCAGGACAAGATTTTCCCCTGTCTAGATGTCCCTTTTTATTCGGCTATGTGGACAGTTGTGAGCTCCAACTGTCGGGTTGTCTTGTTCGGGACTGTTCAGTAAGGAGTGGTTCCGGCTTTGTGTTGCAGGGGGTCGGGAGTGATCCTCGGTACGTTGATCTAGGCCACGTACTGTGACGGGAGGTACCCCAGTAGCCCTGCCATTGTATGGAATCCACAATCCAATAATTGCCAACGGTTTTGATTGTATTACCCACTTTTGTGGCTAGTAGCTGGAATTTAATGAATGTAACAATTTTGGCTATTTTCTATTTACTTGAAAACCCTAGACCTATTATAATATCACTGAAGTTCCTATCAAATGTTTTGGTTGGCGTAAGGTAAAAACTTACCCATGTTTATTTGTTGGGGAGTCTTACGTGATACCTTTTATTTTCAAATGTTTTTCAAAGTTAAGAAACTTTAACCTGTTACTCATACCAGATCCATGTCTGACCCTGAGTTTATTTTTGTTTTTCGTACACTCTCGGGTACCCAAATTTTTACGGGTAGCCAAGGGGTTCAGGTTAGCTTTGACGAATTCTAGAAGGGCAATGGAGCAGGAGGCTTCAGCGTTGTAGATATATATATAGTTCCGCTGTGTTGGTATCTTTGGGTTATTTGTGTGAGTTGTGTTGTATTAACTAGATAGGTGTTTATAACTGTCTAGTATGTGATGTGTTAACTCTGATATATGTAAAATTATGTAATAGTTATGTGATCTATTATATTTTGTTCCATTCCGCTGTGAGATTCTGATGTTGTTGTTATTTCTTCAAGATGAACCGGATTTCTGGGGCAGGAACCCGGGTCGTCACAGTTGGTATCAGAGCGCTAGGTTGAATGAATACCTAGGCTCTTGAGTGATTTCTTTCTTGAGAGAACATATTTGTAATTTTGTAATATATATTTATATTTATTTCTACTTATTTGTTGGGTTACCTGTCCGGGTTATCCGATATAAGTTATAAGGGTAGATAGGGTAGTGGTGTGTGTAACACGACTACCAATGGTTGGAGTTTGAATATTTGAGGTTGAAAGTTTATCTGTCGAGACTATAGACCTATTACCGTCTCGAGTGAGCTTTGAATGATGTAAGGATTTCATTGATCTCTAAAGGAAACCTGTTAAGTTTCGGAGTTCACTTTTGAAGTGTAAGTTTGGATGAGCTAGAGTTTGAATCTGTTGGTTGGACAGAAGTGAGTCATGATATCTTATCTCAGGATATAGTAGCTGTGTGATGAGACACAGTGATTATGGATGTCTCCGAAGATGTTTCTTTGGAATCAGTTGAGGAAGTGTATTTGCTTCGGTGTTGGGGTTGAGTTTAGTAGAATGTTTCTGTTAGTTTGAGGTTCGAGTTTCTCGAAGAGATTTGGATAGGAAGTCTTAGCATCTGAGTCAGTAGTGCAGCTCGGAGTGTTCTTTGTGCTATCAAGGAGATCTTGTGTCTTGGCATTTTCTTTTTCTTGAAGAAATTTCAGGAGCAGCAGAGTGATTCCATTTCTTCGATGGATTGGCCAATTAAGTGTAGGCTGATCTGTTTGGTAAAGAGAGAACAGTTTTTCTTCGGTAGTGGGATAGATTGATCGCAAAAGTGACTTGCGGTTGCTGAGTTTTCTCTTGGGTTATCTGATTTTTCTGGATGTCTTCAGGAAGTCAGAATTTTGTCTGTATCTGGAGATTGAGTTTGGTATCGACTGGATTCCAGGAGTGGTACCGATGGTTCAGTAAGATGATTTTTGGAAAAATGAGTTGGTGAAGCAGCTCCAGTTTTGGAGGAACTTCTGAGTTTCTTTAATGGATCTGTTGAACCATAGTTCTAAGATATGTTGTACAGTTTGTTGTCGAGATCATCATTAGCATTTTCATCTGCTCTGATTAGAGTAGCGCAGTGGAAGCATGGTGGCAGCTGTTTGGTGTGGAAACAACTAGAATTTGCAGTGTTTTGGATTAGAGAGTTTCTACTGGGAATTTTTTAGGATCTTAAGACCAGATTGGAATGCATCTGTATTATCTTCCATATGAGAAGAAGTAAGATCAGTCTCTTGATTTTGGAATTGAGTTTGTCTTCTGAGTTTTAGTTAATCGGAAAGATCATTATGTTGGATTGTCTTTGGTTCAATTTGTTTCTAGGGGTATCAGCGAGGGTTGTGCTGATCAGTAATGATGTAGGCAGTTCAGAATCGTCAAAAGAGTATTATGGATAAAAGACGGAGATTCGTAGGTAGAGACTTTATTGTTGGGTTTTTCTTCGATCAATGGAAACTATAGGATTGGATAAGATTGGGAAGCTAACTCCGAGATATTTGGATCTTCTTCAGTTGTTCTTCTTAGGATTAGTGTTTGGTCTTCAGGAGTGGATTGCCAGTTTGGATAACTGAAATTCGGTGTGTTTCACGTCTCTCTGAGGGAGTACGTGTAAGAGCTATCTTTGATTGTAGAGTCAGCAGTTCAGAGAGTTTTGGTTGTTGAGTCAGACTTATCTATAGTCAGATATCCTGTTTGTTTTGTAGATCTAGATGAGTAGAAACTCAGTAGCTTAGTAATAATGGTTGTTTGAATTCTGTAGAGAGAGTATCCCAATATTTATACTTGGGGAAACCCGAGAAAATTCTATTAAGAATTTTTATCTGGACAATTAGATTTGTAGATTGGATGAATTGGTTGCTATGATTGTTAGCATATGATTGATATATGCTTGTGTTTCAATATTAAATCTTTAATTAAATTATTAAATTACCTTTGTTTTAAATTTTGGGGACGAAATTCTTTTAAGGGGGAAGGAATGTGATATCCCAGAAATTTTGACAATAACAATTTAATAATCTATGTCAAAATTTAATTGATTTGACAATATTGTTAATAATGAATTTGAATCAAATTAATAATCTTCTTCAAAATAAATATTTAAACTGACAATCTATCTTTAAAGGCTAATAAATTATTTTGTATTTGAATATATACATATCTCTATATATTATAAATAGATAATCTTTGTTTTAAATTTAATATATATATGCATGTTTTCTTATTCTAATATTTTTGATAAATTAAAAATTGGATTTAATTTGATATTAAGCTATTAAATAAATAACCATATGACTTTAAAATACTCAAGATAAAAACTTAATTTTTTAAAATTGATTTTAGCTTAAGTTTAAATTTAAATAAAAAGGGTTGTTTGTTCTTTTTAAATAACTTGATAAAATAAGCAATTGATTAATAAAGAGAAAATTTCTTTTGGAAATTATTTTTAATTTAATCATGAGTTATATTTGAACAATATTAATAATGTAATATTTTTACAAATAGATTTTTTTATATGGATAGGAATTGCTATTTCAAAATTTATTTAAATACATAAACATGAGAAGCTATGAAATTATTATAAGTGTAAAAAAATAGATAGTAAGTAAATTAAGTATTTAATAGTTAAAGTTTAAAAACCAAAGAGAAATAAAAATAAGCATAGAAATAAATACTTAGGCTAAAATACATAGCAAAGACTAAAATAACTTTATATATTTGGACATAATTAAAACACAAACCAGGCTTGAAATGTTTGTAATCTGTGAACTAAATAGGCAAGACAAAGCAAAAGAAAAATTTATCAACATCAAAATTAATAAAAAAGACAAAGGAAAGCATTTTGTACTTAAGTATAAAAGCATATACGGGTAAGAATAAAAGAAAGAGGAAGTACGTATAGGCCTGTGGAGTTTTGTATGTTAGAATAAGCTAAGGAATAAGACAGGAGAAAATTTTATACAAGTAATATATGCAAGACAAAGAAAATAAGACAAAAGAGAAAATATCTTAATACATACAAAACCAGATATGTTTGAAACATAAAGTACTTTGTGGCATTTAATATTAGCACACCATTTGGTCTACTAGAGATGTATACATATCATTTCAGCCGGAATGCATAATATCATTTCACCCTACATTTGAAAAATAATATCTCTGACCAATCTTGATAAGAAGATGAAAATAATTGATGCCTGCAAAAAGCTACCCAGAAGTTACCTTCCCCTGTAATCTTTCCTTACAAATATACATATCTTCCACTTCTTTTTGTTTATAAAACATAAGCAAAATCAGAAATATAAGTAAATTTTTATTTACAAACCTAAACTGCCTCAAAACCAAAGAACAGATGATTTGAAGGAAGAAGCAAACCAGTTTACCGTTTTTAAAAGTTCAAACTGTTTTCAAAACCAAGCTGTGCTCTGTTCATCCTCTCAAAATCAGGTGAGTAACATCACATTTTTAAAGCTTTGGATTTATTTTAATTGTATGATTTGTTCTGGAATATATGTGTATTAGTATGAAATATAAATGTTTGATGAATTTTCTGTATATATATAGATATGTGAAAGGTGTATGTGTTTATCTTTTGTAACCTCTCTGTTATCACTCTTTTATTTTTTTTTAGCTCGAGATTCATTCACAAATCAATATCTCATCACCTAATCTAAGTTAGGATATAACATTTAAACAAAATCTGTTTGATTCGTTAGTAGTCAAGGTTTAGAATTTTTTTTAAGTTAAAAACAAATGGTATTGTCTCTGAAAATGAAGAAAATACAAAGCAATGTCAACATAAGTCAAAAATTTATTATCGTAATTCGCGAATTCAGGTATGAAATCTGAATTAATGAGGTATGACATGATTTTTAAAGCAAAAATTTTAACTTTTCGATTTAAGGTTCGAGAGTAGTTCGGGTTTGTGGGAATTTCTTTGTTGGAGTGATCTTTGGTGATCCTTGGGTTGGTAGAGTTTGGGATCTCGTCTGGTGATGGAGGGGTGAGTGTAGATGCTCGGAAAAATATGGCGGTGGTGGGAAGTTCATCAGGGAAATCGCGGCAGGTGATTTTCGTTTGGAACCCTATGTTTTGCTGTGTTTAAAGAATCGAACACCACGGTTGATTGGATGGATCGAGTGCAGCGGGGTTTCGATGGATGAAAGTTTGGTCGTGGATAAGTTCGTAGCCGGAGTTGCAGCGTTTACAGTGGCCGGAGGATCGAAGGTGAGGCGATGACACGTTCCAGTGGGTGATGCTTTAGAAATTTTCAGGTTTGGGACGAGGTCTCGTTTTTTTGATTTTTGAGAGTGGAAGTTTGATATGAGGGTTGAGGTGGGTTGCTGAGTTGTCCTCTGACAGGGTGCGATCATCGTAGGCGATCAATGGTGGTTGTAACCACCGTGCATATGCACGGTGTTCATGTAAGGGGAACTGTGTTTTCAGGAGATGGGACTCGGGTGTTTACTCCTGTTGTTGGGGGTTTTACTCGGGTATGTTCGAAATTGTCTCGGAGTAAATGCAGGGGCCTGTGTAAGTTAGTTACAGGTTTTAGAAACCTGTAAAGTTTAAATTTTCTTTAAACCTGGAGTTTTAGAATGAGAAATAGATATTTAAAATAGGTATTTAAATCAAAGATAAGTTTGGATTCAAAAGAAGTTTGAATCTCAGTTTAAAATAAAATAATGTTTAAAATTTTAAATTATTTGTAACCACTTTAAAAGGGGGATTGTTGCTCGAGTTTCACTCGAGTGATTTGAGTGTTGACCCGAAGAAATTTGGGGTTTTGCTCGAAGAAGTTTTTGTTTATCTCGGGTATTTTAGCTACAGGTTTTAAAACCTGTAAGTTTTATAAAATTTTTAAAACTGGGTTTTTTTTAAACGAAAAAAATAGGTATTTAAACAAGGTTTAAATCAAGTTAAGTTTGGTTTCAAAAGTAGTCTGAATCTCAGTTTTTAAGTAAATAAAGTTTTTAAAATTTAAAATTGTTTTAAAAAAATTTGAATGATAATGTGAATTTTTAAAATTTAATTTGAATTCAAAATGAAACTGTTTTTAAATTCTTCTAATCTTCTATTTTAAGATAATTACTCTTTAAGTTGTAAAATAAAAAGGAGTTTGGAATTGTTAAGATTAATTTGATTTCATTTTAAATCTTAAATTTAAAATGAAAATTTAAAAGGAAATTTAAATAAAATTGTTAAAAATACTTTATTAATGACAAATTGAGCATTAAATAGAAAAGGTTTTTAATGACTTACGGATTTGTAATTATTAAGTTAACCAAATGAATAATAAGTGACTTGAATTAATTAACTTAGAAATTAACACTTTAAATTTATTTAAAAGAGATATAAGTTAATTAATTTAAGGTAAATCAATTGGTAATTAAAAAATCATTGATTTAATAAGGTTTAATTTTTAAATTAATGATTAGCAATCAATTAATGAATTAAGTAAGGAATAATTAATAAGTTATTAAGATTAATAAAAATGTAATTGATAATAAATTTTAGTTAACTACTTTAGGAAAAGTAATTAAAGAATTATAATTAGTTTATCAGGGTCATTAACTAAGATTTTGAAATAATCAATTAACGGGATTAATTTTAATTAATTTAAATTATTATTTAAAATAAGCAATTGTGAATTGTCAAGTAATGGAAGTAATTAAGGAATTAATTACTTATTGTAATTAATTAAGTTTCATATGAATTGTTTAAGTTAGTTAAATAAGTTTAATTAATTTAAATAATCATATGATGGTGAGGTAAGTATAATTACTTAGGGAAGTAATTAATGATAACCACTGGATGTAATTAACCGAGGGTGATTTAATAATGAAAGTAATTGGAATATAATTACTTGTATAATTAATCAGGGGATTAATTAGAGAAAATTAATTAAAGAGTAATTAATTTATTTGATGGAGAAATTAAAGATAGCTAATTACTGAATGATATTAATCAGAGGTGATTAATAAATGTGGTTTAATTGAAGATTAATTACTTAAGGTAATTAATTTAAACAGGGAGTTAATTAAAATGTAATTAGAAATCATTTAATTAATATAACACATGATGTAATTAATGATGGGATGATAAATTTAGATTAATTAATCAATAATAAGAAATTAAAGAGTAATTAATTAGAGTAATTAAGAAGTAATGTAATGTTTGTAATTTAAGATTAATTTCTATATTTGGATAAGATAATTAATTTGTGAAAATAATTAAAGGATGATTATTTGTATATAATTAAATGTTAATTAATCAAGTGTGATTGATTGAAACGAATAATTAGTGAATGATTTATTAATTGATTAATAATTGATTGATAATTATATAAAGCATGAGTTATAGTGGTATAGTAATTGATTTAATTTATTTTAAATTAATTAGAGATGCAAGTAATTAATTTAATTCATTTTAAATTAATTATAGCCGATATGATTGCTTATGTATGGATGGATGATATCATTTACCTTGAATGATTTGAGATCTCGGATATGTGATATTTATGTTGTGTAATATGGAAGCTTTGATTTAAGTATGATGATATTTATTATCTGTTTGTGATGATAATATGATTTATCTATTCATGATGATGAAGTGATTATCTATTATGATGTTGTGAATATCTATCTGTGTGTAAATGGATAATTGAATTGAATTGTTTTAAACCTTAAAACAACTTGACCTTAAAAGACACGTTTTGGATTTCGATGAGACCGGGATCTGTTTTCCATATTTGGAAGTCCAAAAACCACATCGATCCAAATTAAACGTTAGGTCGTGAATTCTCAAGTGAAGATTCAGAATGCAAGGATTATTGTCGTTAACTCTGAGGGTGATTCCAAAATGAGTGTAACGAGATAATGCCTTCGGTTTCGTTCGAACCCGAAACAAACTTGTATGGATTGAATGCTTTCAACACATCGTCAGGTGGACGATGAGCATTCTAAGAAATGTGTTCTCTAAAGGTAATCGTAGCCTCAAGCCTCATCAACCGGGAATGGCTAAAACAGGGGAGGTGCAGCAAGGTTAGGTGGGTCATGCCTAAGCAGGACAAGATTTTCCCCTGTCTAGATGTCCCTTTTTATTCGACGGTGTGGACAGTTGTGAGCTACAACTGTCGGGGTTGTCTTCTTCGGGACTGTTCAGTAAGGAATGGTTCCGGCTTTGTGTTGCAGGGGGTTGGGAGTGATCCTCGGTAGGTTGATCTAGGCCACGTACTGTGACAGGCGGTACCCCAATAGCCCTGCCATTGTATGGAATCCACAATCCAATAAGTGCCAACGATTTTGATTGTATTACCCACTTTTGTGGCTAGTAGCTAGAATTTAATGAATGTAACATTTTCAGCTATTTTCTATTTACTTGAAAACCCTAGACCTATTATAATATCACTGAAGTTCCTATCAAATGTTTTGGTTAGCGTAAGGTAAAAACTTACCCATGTTTATTTGTGGGGAGTCTTACGTGATACCTTCTATTTTCAAATGTTTTTCAAAGTTAAGCTACTTTAACCTGTTACTCATACCATACCCATGTATGAACCGGAGTTTATTTTTGTTTTTCATAAACTCTCGGGTACCCAAATTTTTACGGGTAGCCAAGGGATTCAGGTTAGCTTTGACGAATTCTAGAGGAGCAATGGAGCAGGAGGCTTCAGCGTTGTAGATATATATATATAGTTCCGCTGTGTTGGTATCTTTGGGTTATTTGTTTGAGTTATGTTGTATTAGCTAGACAGGTGTTTATAACTGTCTAGTACGTGATGTGTTAACTCTGATATGTGTAAATTATGTAATAGTTAAGTGATCTATTATATTTTGTTCCATTTCGCTGTGAGATTCTGATGTTGTTGTTCTTTCTTCTCTATCTTTTCTATTTTCTCATCCCTTTCTTTCTTCAAGATGAACCGGATTTCTGGGGTCAGGAACCCGGGTCGTCACAAAAAGAATTTGGTAAATCTTTCTTTATTTGTTTATTTTTTTTCATTGTTTTATTTGATTTTTGCTCTTATTCTTTCTAGGTTCGGCCTTGCTCCTCCTTCAGCCTTGCCACCTCCACCACCACTGGAACTCATCACCAACACCTTCTCCTCATCGACCATCCCTTGTCGAGCCATCCTATGATGATGATCCTTCACCAAATGCTCCAAAACTCCAACTATATAGCATAGCCGAGCACATTTAAGCTTCCATCACCTTCATCACCCCTTAGCCGCCACCTACACCTCCACAACCACCACCTCCATCCTACCTGAAACCCTCTGCCACGTTATCATCTTGACCCCACCAAAGAAGGCCGTGCCCATATGGCCTTGGTCGTGGCCTTGTATTGCATTGAGTCCATGTGTGTTGCTTGTGTTGTGTTGTTTCCCATCACCATAATTTTGCACCATTTTTCCCATGTTGGCCGACCCCTTATGAACCTAAAACCAGATCAAAAACCATGCTTTAGCCTTGTATTCTAACATGTGGACGAGCCTAAGGAGATTTGAAAGAAAGTGCAAAGATTTTGGCTTTGTTTTGTGCATTCATTTATAGCATTGTTTAATCGTATTTTTAGTTGAAAACTTATGTGTGTTATATTGTTTGGTTTGAATTGTATTCAAGGAAATTAATCTTTCACTCTCCTGCTCAAATCTTTGTCCTACTTTCGTGCCTCTAATGATCGTTGTTTGTGTGTTTCAGTTGTCATATCCAGCTATACCAGTGAGTTATTCTCTCTAGACAGTTTATACCTATATAACTAGTAAATCGATCACATGTGAATCTGTAAAATGCATCACCGTATTATATCTGCTATATTATGATTATATGATGTTCACCCATGCTTAAACACCTATACATCATCTGTTACTGTTATATTATGCTACTCTGTTATTTATATCAGTTTATCACACTGCAAGTTCCCTTCAGATTAGAATCACTATGTGTTGAAATTATACATACCCGAGCGGACTTTAGAATAAGGGAAAATCATTATAGGCTGAAATGATAGGCCTGAACGATTTTTAATTATTTCATTTTACTTGGGAATGCAGATTTGAAATGATAAAATATGGGTTTTCCTTGTAAAATACGGGTTGAAATGATATATTACCCGTATCACTTTACCTAGTGTAGAAAATGATATACAGACCCGTGGTTAAAATATATTTTTCTAAAATTTTTAAAATATTTTAGAAATGAAATATTATAATATTTTGATTTAAACTTAATTCAAAATGATTTTTGTAAAGTATTTTTATTTTTCTTAGAATTTATAAGTGAAATAAATTAATGATAAAGTGGAAATTTGAAATAAAAGTTATTTTGGAAATTTTGATTTAATTATAAATGAAATTTAAATTAAATATGAAAACATGATAAATTTATGTTATTTTGAATTAAATGAATTTAAAATGATTTTGTAATATATTAATGGATTTTGAATAAGTTAAATGAGAAATAAATGAATATTGAGTTGAATTTTGAAATATAACTTAAATTGGAAAATTGTGAATTTTGTTTAAAAGTGAATTTTGAAGTTAAGTAAATAAAATGTAAAATAAGTTATATTTTGAAATTTAAACTTAAGTGTTAAGTTAAAAATTTAATTATATGAATCGAAATTGAATGTTGGAATTTAATAAGTGAATTATTATTAAATATTGATTTTTGAATGAAAATTTAACTTTATAAAATCATGAATTTAAGGAAAACTAAATGATGGTTATAAAAGTGAAAAATATACGATTTTATAAGTTTGAAATGGTTTAAATGAAAATTTAATGGTTTGTGAAAGTATAATGAATATGTGGAATTTAATTAACAACATTTTGAAATGCTATTATTTAAAGGATATTACAACATTGTAAATGCTGTGGTTAATATAAATGAACTAAAGGGCTAAATTTAATTAAAGGCTATTATAGCACTTTGTAAGTGTTATAATTGTTGAATTTAACTAACGTTTTATTTGAATTAAAGCAATCTTATTACAGAATTTTAAATGCTGTCTTTTGTTAAATTGAATTGTTTTAAAGTAACTTTCCGTAGCAATTTCTAAATGCTGTGAAAGGTAAATTTTCATTATTTTATTAAGTTCAAATGAATAAATGAACTTTGAAAGATTTAGATTTTGGAAATTTAATTATTAAATATAATAACTTCATTTTTTATTATTTAAAATGAAGTAATTTGTTTTGAAATATAAACTATTTTGAAATGTGTGTTGAAATGGTATTTTAAATAAATGAATGTGGTTTGTAAGATACGATATTTTGATATTTTGAAATGGATTTTTGAATGTTATTGAATTTTGAAATGATATTTGATTTCGAAGTATAAAATACCATTTTGAAATTTTAACCACGGGATGTATTTAAATTATAGTTTAACTGATTCTTAAAGGATGGGTGATCCCAAGCATCCTTTAAGTTATTATGCATTTCTATTACAGTTCACTTGAGTTGGTTTACATTATATAAGTATATATGTCCTGACTCGAGTGTTTTTGTTTTACTTTACGCTCGGGTCAGCCTGAGTATTTACAACTTAGCTTTGGATTTCTTTTCTGGAGCTAGGAATCGCTGGAGATTATGCTTGTCTTGTTATTTGTTCCCTTTCAGTTTCAGTTGTTCCATTTCAGTTCTGGTATTTATAAACTTCTATATATTTGGGATTTCTATTATATATGTTTCAGACTGATATTATGTATAATGTTTGAGAGTTTGTTATAGTAGCTTCATGAACTACTATGGTATTTTAATTTCCGCTGCGAGTTATTCTGATATTTCTGTGTCTGTGAATTTGTGATTGTATTTCATTTGCTCCAAATTTATTTACAATGCGGTATTTTGAGCAATTCAAGTCCGGCATGTATGGATGCGAATGGTTGAAAATATCGAGTCGTTACAATAGGCTCGGCCTCTACCTCCTATTGCCAACCCCATCACCACTTGCATAGGGCAGAGCAATGTTATGCCATCTTATCTCAATTGTTTTCATTGTTTAATTCATCCAATCTTTTATATTAAATATACTGATGTATGTCGTATTTGTTTATGTACATAAGTTGAAATCTTGGCACTCCTATCACTTAAGTTTAATCGTGCTTTTTCGTACCTTTTGTGCTTTTCGAAATTTGATCTTTATGTTTGAATTGTTGCCTTCAGCTTTAAAAAGGTGAGTTTTTATCACTCTAGACATATGTACTTATATTTTTGGGAAATAATGACAAGGGAATCTGTAGACATTGATATGTTATTCATATATGCCTGTGTTGTGTTTACATAATGACAAATGCCATTTATATATTTGTTACATCATCTGTTATGATATTGTATGTATACTGTTATTTTATTTCTGTTAATCACCACTACAAGTTCCCCATCACTATGGGTTGAAATGACACACCACAACGGACTTTAGAATAAGGAAAAGTCATTATGGGATGGAATGATAGGCTCGAGTGACTTTTATTATAATTGGTTTACTTGGGATTGCGGGTTTGAAATGATAGAACCTGGATTTTCTTCTTAGATTACGGATTTAAATGATACACATCCGTATCCCTTGACTTAGGTTAGAAAATATTATACTGGCCCATGGTTATATTTTTAAATAATATTTTCTTAAAGATTCATTAGGTGTTTTGAAAATTTTTAAGTATTTTGAAATTATGAATATGTGAAATTTTAACTTAATTTGATTTAATGCTTTAAATAGTAAAGGTGTATTTAGTTTTCCTATAAGTTAAAATTTAGAAGTCTATTATTGGTTTAAGAAATTTAAACATTTTATTTATTATTAATATCTTAATAATTAAATTTGATTTAATATGGAATCGTAAATTTAATCTACTAACTTTAATAAAGGTTATTTCATGGAATGGATTTAGTTTGCATAATAAATGATGTATTTGGGATACAATGAAGTACAGTTTAATTGGACTTTTGTAATAAATATTTAACGTGGAATCATAGTTATTTGAAGTACAAATGAATAAATTTGTAAATAAAATTGATTATTATATTAACTATGATAAAATATTTTATCTATAAGATGGATATGTTTCGGAAAATGAATACTTATGATTTATATGGTAAACATGAAATTTTAATTAATGTGTGTAATGACCCGCCTTTCATTCCATAGAAAGACGCGTCATTAAGAAGAAAGAAAGGGATAGAAAAGAGAAAAGAAAGGAAAGAAAGAAACAGACAACATCAGAATCTCACAGCGGAACGAATAAATTATATTATATCACATAAAACTTTACATAGTATCATATACATCAGAGTTAAATAGCTAATACAACACAAACTAGACAGTTATAAACACCTGTCTAGCAATTTCAATTCAAATACATCAGAGAAAACAGATACAACTCAAACACAGCGGAATCACTAAATATATCTACACCTTGAAGCCTCCTACTCCATTATCTCCTCCAGAACTTGTCAAAGAAATCCTGAAACACTTGACTACTCATACGTAATATGAGTACCCAAGAGTTTAATAAAAAAGAAAATAAACACTCGGGTCAGACAGGGGTCTGGTGTGAGTAAACGGGGTTTAAAAGTTGCTTAACTTTTAGAAAATCCTTTGAAAACAAAAGGTATCACGTAAGACATCCCACACATAAACATGGAAAAGTTTTTACCTTACGCTAACCAAAACATTTGATAGGAAATCTAGTGATATTATAATAGTGTCTAGGGTTTTCAAGTAAATAAGAAATAGCCGAAATTGTTACATGATTAAATTCCAGCTACTAGCCACAAAAGTGGGTAATGCAATCAAAACCGTAGGGTCTCGTAGGAAGAATGGGTTTCCATCAATGACAGGGCTACTGGGGCACCGCCCGTCACAGTACGTGGCCTAGATCACCGTACCGAGGAGTACGCCCGCTCCCCTACAACAGAAAGCCAGAACCATTCCTTACTGAACAGTCCCGAACATGACCACCCCACAGATTGGCCGTCGCCAACTGCCACACAGCCGAATATAAAGGGACCTGTAGACAGGGGTAAATCTTGCTCTCCAGTGGGAGCTACCCATAATGCCTTGCTGCACCTCCCCTGTTTTAGCCATTCCCGGTTGATGAGGCTTGAGGCTACGATTAACTTTATAGGACAAATCAAACTTAGAATTCTCATCGTCCACCTGACGATGTTCTGAAAGCATTCAATCCATACAAGTTCATTCCGGGTTCGAACGAAACCGAAGGCACTATCTCATTGCACTCATTTTGGAATCACCCTCAGAGTCAACGACCATAGCCCTTGCACTCTAAATCACCATCTCGAACCTATAAGTACTATTCCGTCAAACTCATTACGGAATCACCCATAGAGTTATACTGACATATAGTTCCTACACCTCGAGTCTTCACTTGTTCTACTTGGATTAACGACCTAACGTTTAAATTGGAATTGATGTGGTTTTCGGATATCCAAATATGGAAACCCGATCCTTGTCTCATCGAAACCAAACGCCATCTTAATGTCCAAGTCGTACTTAAGGGTTTTTAACAATTAACTCATTTCATTGTAATCTACCTCACACAGATAGATAAATTTCATATCGCAATAGATAATCACATTCATATCATAAACAGATAATCTGTATCATCATCACACACAGACAATCATCACCACTAGATAATCCATCACAAACCATCATACTTTAACCAAGCATCCATATCATACAGATACAACTTATCTCATTACTGAGATCACATCCATCCAATCAATATCATCCATAAGCAATGATTTATTAACCACCAATTATAATTAATTTAAAATGAATTAAATTAATTGCTTCTATCTCTAAATAATTTAAAATAAATTAAATTAATTATCACATTTAAATCCTGCTTAATATCCATAATTAATTAACCGAGTTAATTTATTATTCACTAAGTATTCAACCCGATTAACATAAATGATTAATCATCCTCTAATTACTATAAGTAATTAGTCTTAATTAATTTTACAAAATTAATTAACCTTATTCATAAGTAATTAACATTTAATTACTTCGTTTATTAATTAATTATAATTAATTACATTTATCCTTAATTATTATATTAATTAATCACTTAATTAATTAATTATTACTTAATTAAACCATTCTTAATTTCATCATTAATTATATCAATTAATGATCTCTAATTAATATTCAAATTAATTACTTAATTTAAAAATTAATTACTTTTAACAATTATTAATCACCTTGATTAATATTAAATTCAATAATTAACTATCTTTAATTACTCATTAACAAATCAATTATCCAATAATTAATTATCTTTAGTAGTTAATTCCTTAATTAATTACAAAGTAATTATCCAAATTACTTAATTAAAATAAATCATCTTTCACTAATTACATTCCAGTAATTATCAATTATTACTTTTCTAAATAATCATGCTCCATTAATTACATTTCACTCATTAAATCATCAAATGATTTACTTAAATTAATTAAACTAAATTAATTAACTTAAACAAATCACAATATCAAAATTAATCACAATAGGTAAATAATTCCTTAATTACTTTTATTAAGTAATTATATTTAACAAATTACAATTGATTATATTCAATTAATTAATCTAGTTAATTATCAAAATTAATTACATTGATTAATTACTTAATTAACCTTAGATAATTATCATTATTAATTAACAACATCTTCATTAATTACTTACTTAAGAAATTTATTTTAGATTAATTTTCATTAATCACCTATAATTATAAATTAATCCAAATCATTATTTAAATAAATAAATTCTTAATTATTTCCAAATAATTCATTTACTTATTAATGACTTTATTTTCATTTAAAATGTATTTAAATATTACATTTCTAAAATTTAATTCAGATTTCATTTTAAAATTTAAAGATTTCAAAATGTTTAACCATTTTAAACATTTTCCAAATTTTAAATAAATTTAAAATCCTTGAAATAAAAAGAAATGTTAAAGAACATTCATTACTTAAATATAAAAGAAAAGTTTAAAACAAAATTACTTAATTAAAAAATGTTTGCACAAAAAATGGGCAAACACCTCCAAGTCGTATGATTTAGTTGATTATATATGGTTCTTAGCGATTTGGGTGATTTATGTGAATATATAAAATAGATGGACTAAACTGTAAAAGACACACAGATTTATAGTGGTTCGGCCAGAATGTGCCTACGTCTACTTTATATGTTATTCTCCTTTTCTGTTCAGATTATAAGTACAAAACTTTGATTACAAGTATCTGAAAGTTGTTTGAAAGTTCTATCCGTGCTTGAGCTCTCAAACTTGTCTGCCATTGTTGTACCCCTGCCCCTCTATTTATAAAGTGAGGCTGGGGGCAGGGGTCCTGGATGTATATAGCCGTTGGTGGGCCTGGGCTGAAGCAATATGGCCTGGCAAATTTGGTCCGGTAACGCCATGGTTCGGTGGAGAGTGGTATGTTGTTTGGACTGGTGGTAGGTTGGGAGTGAGTTTGGTTCGGTGGTGGTTGGTCCGACTAGGACTCGGAGATGGGTTGGTTCGGTGGTGAAGTGGTCCGGTTAAGTGTGGAGGTAGGTTGCTTCGGTGGTGAAGTGGTCCGGTGATCTGGTTCGGTGGCGTTGGACCGGTAGTGGATGGAAGGTGGCTGGTTCTGTAGTGAATGGAGTGGGTTGGTTTGGCTATGAGGGGAAGGGAGTTGGCTCGGCAATGCATGGAGAGGAGATGGTTCGGCAATGCATGGAGAGGGACGGTTCGGTGGTGAAAACGTGGCCAACATTTGCTCCCCAAAGTACGGCATATGCCTGTATATGGCGTGCTTTGTTTTGAGTAATGCCGAACCAACTGGTCTGGTCATTGATTCTTGCTTATAAATAGGGGCCCAACGCTTTCGTTATTCAGCCGAGCCAACCCCTTGTTTTTGCCGAATCGAAATATTATCTTCGCCGGACCAAACGTGTTAGCCGAATCAAATTCCTATCCTTGCCGAACCAGGTGAGAACCTTTTTTGCCGAATGTGTTTTGTTTTGAATTACCGAATGGACTCGGGAACTTGACTTACCAAATGAACCGTGTGGGTTTTAAGTACCGAATGACAATTTCATACTTGAATTGCCGAATGGAGTATGTGTCTTGACCACCGAATGAGACTACACTGTATAAGTGCCGAATGAGCCTTATATACTTGAGTTTTTATGTTTTGAATTACGAGTGAGTTTCTGGACTACATATACTTGCATGTTTATGTCTCTATATTCCTTGTTTTAACAGTATGTTTTTCTGGTATCGCAGATAATGTCTCACAAAGTGGAAACTCGATCAGAAAAGAGAAAATCTACGGACAGAAGAGAGTCCCCTGTGGTGCCCCCAGCCCAGTTAGGACCGGGACGACAGGGACCCACCCCGAGATCACTAGTGGACGGATATGGTCCTCAAGTGCTTCTGAACACTCCTCTTGAGTGCTTTCCGAGCTCTCTCAGAGAGGAGCAGCTTGATGTTATCTCCCGCTCCTTCCGGATTGATAGAGCACGCATGCTGTTGCCAGGGAAGGGGGTCATGCGATATAATCCCCCTGAAGGATACTTCGCTTATAGTGGGTACCACTGCATGTGTGGGGCCATTCCTCCAATCAATGCCTGGATAGTTAGCTTCGTTACTTATTTGAAGGTGGCCCCCTTCCAGCTCCAGCCCAACTCCTACGCTATCTTAGTGTGCATATTCGTGATTTTCCAGAGAAAGTATGGGCACCCACTTCTAACCGGGAAATTCGATATCTATATAACTTGAGGGGTTACAAGAAGGGGTCTCCATACATCAGCTTGGAATCGGCCGTGTCCTTCAAGCCGGTCCAGGACTTGTATTCAAAGTTCACCATGTTTAAGAAGGAATGGTTCTTCGTCCAGGATGACACCGTTTCGATCCACCGCTTCACCTCTGGCTGTAAGTTGAAGCTTATTTATAATTTCCGTTCTGACTGAGATGCTTCTTCTTATGTTTTTATATTTCTTGCTAGCGACAGGTGGCTTTGCGGTCGTGGAGAATGATCACCTGGTTCAGATGGCCGCGGAGATAGAGGCCATTTCGGGAAGGGATAGGTCAGCTTCTTACCTAATCAGGAATGTCACTCTCCTGGAACATAACTTGATTCTACCATATCATTCTGTGGTCAAGCAGAGGGATACAACTGAGGAAAGAGCTGCCAAAGCCAAAGGAGGGGCCACGACAAAGAGTAGCAAGAGGAGACCCTTCTCGATACCTCCAGTCGTCGGGGGGAAGAAGCTTAAGAAATCTGATGGACCCTCTCCCAGCACATGCCCAGATGTTCCAGTGGAGGAAAGTGGAGAGGAGGAAAGAGACGAGGAGGAGAGCGGAGGTGATGGTGGCAGCTGTGACGCCCCACCTCTATACCCACACTAGCCAAGAACTCTACGGTGTAGTGCTGTCAACTAGCATGGAGAATAAGGCTGTTGAGGAGCGACCATCCATGTAATTGCTTATCACACGGTGGCTATGAATAATCTTCGGAAACAAATATAGAAATAATCATAACACAAATCAGTCACAGACATCCATATCACAAGGGCGGAAGAAGATATGAATATATAACTAACACATGAAAGTGTACATCAGAGTAGTGGTCAGTAAGATCCACAATAATAAAAAAGAATAGCAACACGTGCTATACAAAAGAATACAACTATGAGTCTATATCTCAAGTGTATACCACAAAAAAACTGCTAATCTAAACAGTTAGCCAAAAGTCAGAGTGATGAATCCCTGGGAAGAAGTCAAGCAGAAGCACTTGTAACATCTCGGTCTGACCCGAGTATTATTTAAGAAAATAATAGACGGATCAGTCTAGCTATAAATATCAGATGACATGATATAACATAAAAGATATGGCATAAACATAAAATATCCATAATGACATACCACTATAAGTATGTAAATAATGATCAACAGAAGATCAGTCAATAAGAGATAATCAATATCACAAGAATCTTCTCAAAGATTCGGAAAGGGCATCATACCCCGAACTTGTACTCATGACAAGTCAATGACATAAATTCTAGAAATCAATGCAAGAAGTCCAGAAATCATAGAAAAGAGAAAGAGGCCTATCACATGACGGTCCGAAGACCAAGGGGAGCTACCCCACATGTGTGAATGGAATCACACAGATTAAGGCCCAGACTAACCAAAAAGCAAAAAGGTATGTGTGAGTGGAATCACACAAGTGGTGTCTAGTCTAACCTCGCAACAAGAGACATCGCACAGTTGCTAGTCTAAATCATCAGAATGATCGTCATGATCAACGAGAAGTGTCAATTACACTAAGCTAGTAAATATAGAAGTTTAGCTTCATGTCCCATAACCACTTGCTTAACTTAAATATTTACGAACAAACTGTAAATCTTCACTAATAAAATTGTCACAAGAGGTTCAATCGAACAAGTCCAAGAATTAACCGACGAAGTGAACGCAAGCGTTTCATACCACTTGTTTTACTAAGTCGTTTAATTAGATTTCTCATCCGAGTGAGGTAAAGGTTTGTATATACTAATAGATTGGAAAATGGTTTAAGAAAAGAGCTTAGTTATTAAAAATAGAGTTGAAATTGTTTGTTAAAAGAGTTTTGATATTTACTACTAGTATTGAAACCTTTATATTATAAAGTGACAAAACACAGAAGCAATTGTAGAAACAATCAGTCACAAAGATCGCATACGGAGATGTGAATAAAATCCAAGGAAATCCGCTCAATGTTTTTCAGATAAGATCCCCTACAGAGGGGGGGTCCAGGGGGGTGGCAACCCCCCAAGGTGGGGGTGCGGGGGCAACGCCACCGCTTACGGGGTTCGACCTGCCCGGTCAGGTCGCGGGGGTCCAGGGGGCAGCGCCCCGACCAAAACGGTACGACCTAGTGAAGACAAAATGAGGTCTAACGACCTAAGGGGAATAGGGTCGAGCGACCTAAGGGTTGCGACCTAGGGGTCCAAGGGGTCAAGCGACCTATCGGGATAAGGTCCAACGATGTACGAGTCAAAGGTCCAACGACCTATAGGGTTATAATGTCATGTGACCTATCGGTTTATAAGGTCATGCGACCTAACGAGCTATGGCCAAACGACCTAGTAATGGTAGTAGGGTTGAGCGACCTAAAGGTTTAACCGGTCAAGCGACCTAAGGAAGATAAGGTCTAACGACCTAACGCTCGCGACCTAACGGTCTAAAGGCCATGCGACCTAGAGGAAAACAAGGTCAAGCGACCTAAAACGTCGCGACCTAACGACCAAAAACGTCGCGACCTAGCGACCTAAAAATGGAAGGCAGGGCCGAGCGACCTAACGAATAGGGGGTGAGCGACTTATGGTCATAAACGAGGTCGAGCGACCTATAGAGGCATAGGATGCAGCGACCTAAAACGTCGCGACCTAGCGACCTAAAACGTCGCGACCTAGCGACCTAAGGGGATAAGGGCCGAGCGACCTAACATTCGAACGACCTACGACCTAAGGGGATAAGGGCCGAGCGACCTAACATTCGAACGACCTACGACCTAAGGAGCTTGCGACCTAAAGCCCAACGACCCACGACCTAATTCCGAAGCGCCGAGCGACCTAACGTTATAGGCCATTTTAGGTCGAAAACGAGCTATTCGAAGGCCGAGACTTTTCCACGCGAACGACCTAGCAAAGGCAGAGCGACCTAAGGGCAGATTTTCACCAAAAACACTAAAAGTTGGAATTTTTCGCCAATCCAATCCAAACCAAATGCAAATGTACATGCTAAAGTGGTAGGAAATCATTCCCAAACATCCGTGATAGTTATAGACGAGAATGTGAGATAAAAATCTCACATTTGCACTAAAATTTATGAAGATGAAGCTTGAAAGCAAGGAGAAGCAAGGAGAAGCAATCCAAAGCTTGAATCCAATATCTTCTACTTGAATATGGAGTTGAATGTTGGATTTGCAATTGAATTTGTGCTTGGAGTTTTAATTTCCCATTCTTTTCACCATTAATGCCCAAGCTTGAGTTAGTTAGGAAATTTATGAAGAGTGAGGAGAAGGGGGTTGGAACTTGGGCTTAATAGGCTAAACTAACCCAAAGTCCAAAGCGGGAAAAGTTAGTGAAATTTCACTAACTCCAAACCTATCGATGTTTATACTTAAAAAATTTGTAAACGGCATTTCGAACTCAATGGAAGTGGTCTCGAGTCCTAATTTGACCGTTTGCAAAAAGTATCTTTTCGGACCAATATCCGATCAACGACAAAATATTTAAATAAAATATTTAAATATTAATTCGATAAATATGCGGGTTGTTACAGCAACGGTGGCGAAGGACAGAGTGGTAGTGGCGTTGGTGCCTTGACCTCTGGGCAAGCGGGTGAGATTCAAGAGTGGACGGATGATGCTTTCCGCCAAGCCTTTGAGGGGTTGTAGGAAGGGCCGGCCTTGGTGGAGAAACTGAAGAAATCTGATAAGGCCAGGACTAGTGCCAGTCCATCTTCTGAGAGTATTTCAGCTAGGGAAACTCCGGCGGTTCAAGGTGAATTCTTGACTCCTCTTTTAACTTCACATGTTTCTTCGATTATAGTCTCATGCATGCTTGTAACACTTGGTTTTTATTTCAGGAACGGGTAAGGAGGCCAAGACATCAGACATTCGGCACCGCCTCGAACAGTTCAAACTCCTCAAAGCTTCTGCTAAACCGTAGCCCTCGACTGACCGTTCTGGGGGCGTAGTCGGCTACCGTCCTCTTCTCGGAGTCATCGAAGAGGATATTCAAAAGAGAAAGAGGAGGCGTTCCATGTTTGAACCTTCGCTTGGACCTCAGCCCCCAACCCAACCCATTCATGATATTACAGGGGAGGATACTGAGTCCATACCATCTCCACATCCATCAGAGAATCCTACCGTTACTCACGTTGATCGTCCCGGCTTGGCTCGTAACCCATTTGCGGGTCATCCAGGTCTGGACCCGAACCTCCATGATATTTCCTTCGATTAGGATATCGGTGAGCACCTCCTACCCCGCAATCCTATGGTAAGGGTTCTTGATGAGGCTATGTCTTTGGATCTCGACTTGTTGACCACTCGGATTGTGACTATGGGGGATGAGGCCAAGGCGAACATCGATCGGGTGGCTGAGGAGACTAGGAGGCTAATGGCGCATCATGCCCGACTGGTCAAGGCTGGAGAGGAAATCGGAAGTGCTAACATTCGGTTGCGGCTTATGGTTTCCGACCAGGCCAAACAGCTCGCCGATCGGGTCATTCAGATCTCCCAGCATGAGGCGGCCTCTAAACGGCTAAAGAAAACTATGGAAGAGGCTAGCAGAGCCGAGCTGCGAAAAATGGAGGCCACCTGCAAGGAACGAATTGATATGGCCATTGCCACGGTGGATGAGGTTCGGAAAGCGGATCTTGAGCAGATAGAGGAGTTATCTGGGAGGCTTGAGGTCGCAGAGCTTGCTCAAGCCAAGCTGAAGGAGGAGATGGAGGCGATGCGGAAATCCCTTCAGGCTGACTGCTCGAGATACCAATTGGAGGGAGATGCTGTCGTCGCAAGGCTGTCGACTTCCGAGGCCCGGATGAGGGAGTTTGAGGAGAACGAGGGGATGATGGGTGAGATGCTCCAGGACATGTACTTCCGTACTTGGAAGCAAGGCAACCTATCCTGGATGGACGATTATCGTCGGGTCATGGCTAGGATATATCTCCGGGCTTTGGAGGAGGCCAAGGCTGAGGTGGATAAGGAGGGTGGTGTAGCTTTTAGAATGGATGTGGTAACGGCCCAGTTTATTGAGAAGGAGATAGTGGCAGTGAAGGAGGGCATGCGGCTGCTTACGCCGAGGAAGTGGGTGTGCAGTTGGGGGATGATGATCAGAGAGCAGATGCTGGTAAGTTTTCACTCTCAATCTTTTCTTAACTTGATTGCGTATTGTTTATTTAATGGATTCTTCTCCTGAATCGGACAGGTGGGACCTCTGGCCAGCAAGCTGGGAGTTCTGATCCTGTGGTCAAGTAGATCCTGGAGGGCTAGCAGGATAGAGGCGGAGCCCTGCTGCAGCCGACTACTTTTTTGGTTTACTTGGCATTCCTGAATATACTAGTCCAAAACATTAATGTACTTTTAGGCGGTAATTATGTAATTATGTTGTTGTAGCGAATGATTTTTTGTTCTTATATAATTTCATAACATAAGCTGATTCTGTCGTATTTGAATGCTGTCGTTATTTTGATGTGTTGCATAAGAAATATAGCTATGTATATGCATGTGCTTCAATCATGTTTGATGTTATGCACTTGCTTAAAATATAATTTCATGTCTCGCAATGTTAGTGTGATGTGTGAATAGGCTATAGCTACATGTTTATGTGTACAAGAAAAGGAAGTACCGCCCTTCATGTTTTAGTTGTAGATGGTAGCTTTGAATGTCTTGTGTGACTGAGGATGGAATGCAGCTAAGCGACCTGTTATCCAGTTGTGAGTTCTCATTTCCACTAGCGAGTGTCTCCTATTTTGTGTCCTGTACTTTAGTGATCGTTATAGAGGATAGGAGGAAAGTTTTTTATAAATAAAATGGAAATATAAGAAATGGTAAAACTTCCAATCACGGAAGGCCTTCGATGTGCTTAAGTTCGTGGCAAACGGGTTTTGTAGTCACTTTCCCTAGCTGTGGGTCTTGGAGACATTCGTCACCCATCTTACGCCTCCGCGGGGAGTTTTCTTTTTTAACCACAGCCGTACTTAAGACGCATCGGAGCCGAGATCGCGCACAGTAACTACCCGGGCCATTATGGCCCGTTATCATGGGTATTATTCGATTTACCGTGGCCGGCTAGCGTGGGTGCCAATCGTCAACTGTGAACTGCCCCTGGCTGACCACACCTTATGTTGGGGCTTATAATCGGTTCACTGTCGCCGGCGAGCCGAACGCCGTAATGAGCTGCCTCGGCTATAGTCGGCCTTCTCGGTGGCTTATGATCGGCTCATTACAGTTGGCTTTGAGGGTCGTCACGAGCAATGAGTGAACCCGCAGCAGAGGGATGCTGGAGCAAAAGTGTCTCATTGACGAGGGCATAGATTCGTATAGTACCTGTTGGGTCTTGTCCAGGTGAGGTTGTGCCGTGAAGTGTCCAGAATGGAAATTCTATTATACAGGATTTTGTTCAACAGAAAAGGATAAAGCTTAACAAGCAGCCAAGATCTAAAGGAACAAGTTAAAAAGAGACAAGATTTTTAAAGTGGTTCGGCACGAAAATGCCTACGTCCACTGATCCTCTTTGTTAATTCACTTCATATGGGCAGTACAAGTAAAGAAAAGTATCGACGAAGGTGTTGGATGTTCCATGCCCTCTGGAACACCTCCCCGTCCACTGTTGACAAAACATAAGCTCGATTGTGGAGATCTTTATGAATTACATATGGCTCGTCCCAGATAGGATCTAGTGCTCCGGGGCGCGGAAAGATCCGTTTGAGAACAAGATCTCCTTCTCGTAAGCTGCGGTGCTTGACTTTGGAGTTGTATCGTGCTGCCACTTTTTGCTTGTGAGCTGCCGCTTTAAGTGTTGCATCATTTCTTCTTTCTTCAATTAGGTCCAAAGACATGTGTAGGAGTTCTTCATTCTCTTCTGGGTTGTAGTGGATCCTATGGTGGGAGGGCACTACAGTTTCAACTGGGAGCATGGCCTCCGATACGTATGCCAAAGAGAAAGGAATATTCCGTGTTGATGTTCTGTAAGATGTGCGGTAGGCCCAAAGTGCCGTAGGAAGTTCATCCACCCAAGCGCCCTTTGACTTTTTAAGTTTCTTCTTGATTAGAGTTTTGAGAATTTTGTTGACAGCTTCGACTTGTCTGTTTGCTGGGGGATAAGCTACAGATGAGAAGCTTTTGTGAATTGCATGCTCTCGGCACCAGTCGGCGAATTCCTCGCTGTCAAATTGAAGTCCATTGTCCGATATGATTTTGAGTGGAACCCCGTACCTGCGTAAAACATTTTTGATCAAGAAGTGAATAACTTTTGCCGAAGATATATTATTTATAGGTTTCGCTTCCACCCATTTGGTGAAATAGTCGACTGCCACTATAGCATATTTGGCTCTGCCTCGGCCCATCGGCAGTTCGCCAATCAGGCTAATTCCCCATACCGCAAAGGGCCAAGGACTGGTCATCTGAGTAATCTCATTGGTTGGTAGTCGAGGGATTTTAGCAAATTTCTGACATCTGTCGCATTTTTTGATGAAGTCCAAGGCGTCTTTGTTTAAGGTGGGCCAGAAATATCCATATCTGAGTATCTTCTTTGCCAGAGTCTGCCTTCTAGTGTGGTCTCCGCAACTTCCTCGATGGATGTTGGATAAGATTTCCTTGGCTTCCCTTCCATCGACACCTCTTAATAAGTGGTTAGAGAAGCCGCGCCGATAGAGGATGCCTTCTTGTATCGTGTAGCGGGAAGCACTCCTCAAGATTTTCCTGACTGCGTTACGCTCGTTGGGTAGTTTGCCATCTTGCAAGTATTCCCGGATAGGAGTCATCCAAGTTTCTTCTTCGATTGCAGCTATCAGATCCTCTTGTTCGAAACTTGGGGCTAGTTGTTTTGAGATGGCTACCGTTCCAGAAATGGTGTTGTTCTTCATGCTAGCTTGCTTTGCTAGTTCGTCGGCCTCTCAGTTCTCCTCTCGACGAACATGTTTGATTAAATATTGATCCAATTGGTTGAGCAGCAGCTTGGTCTTCTTTAGATATGCTGTGAGTCGTTCTCCTCGAGTCTGGAATTCTCCCAATATTTGATTTACAATAAGTTGAGAATCGCTATGGAGACATAAAGAACTGAATCCAATCTCTAAGGCAAGTTCCAGCCCTGATATTACTGCTTCATATGCTGCATCGTTGTTGGTGGCAGAGAATTCCAACCTTAGGGCATAGAGCAGCTTCCTTCCCCTGAGGGTGATTATCACAATACCTGCCCCTGAGCCCTGTTCATTTGATGCTCCATCTACAAAGAGACTCCACTTGATATCTTTTGCTATTTCAGATTGATCCTTACCTTCGTTGGTAGTGAATTTGGCAATAAAATCAGCCATGGCTTGTCCTTTGATGGCGGTGCGAGGATGGTAGGTGATATCATATTGACTCAGTTCAATGCACCACTTAAGTAGTCGCCCAGAAGTGTCGGGGCGGTGGAGTACCTGCTTTAGCGGTTGATCGGTTAGAACTCTGGTGGAATGAGATTGGAAGTAGTGTCATAGCTTTCGTGGCGTGATTAGAAGACAATATCCTAGCTTCTCAAGTTTAGGGTATCTGGCTTCTGCCCCTGCAAATCTCTTGCTTACAAAGTATACGGGCCGCTGCGCGCGGTTGTCTTCTCTCACCAAAGCGGCGCTTAAAGCATGGGACGATATAGCAAAGTATAGGTATAGTTTCTCTCCTTCATTTGGAGTTGAGAGTACTTGTGGTCTCTGGAGGTGTTCGATTAGTTAAGGAAGGCTGTCGAGCATTCGTCAGTCCATTCGAACTTTCCTTTGTCTTTCTTTAGGGCTTCAAAGAAAGGGATGCATTTGTCGGTTGCTTTAGAGATGAACCTGCTTAGGGCGGCCACTTTCCCATTTAGGCTTTGCATCTCTCTTCGAGTGGATGGTATCTTGATATCTTGCAAAGCCCGGACTTGTTCGGGGTTTGCTTCAATCCCCCTGGCATGGACGATGAATCTCAAGAACTTTCCCGACGATACTCCGAAGGAGCACTTTAGAGGATTCAACTTCATTCCATATTGGTGAAGTACTTGAAACATCTCGTCCAGGTGGTTTATATGATCGTTGGCTTTTCTCGATTTTACCAGCATGTCATCCACATAAACTTCCATAGTTCATCCTATTAATTCTGCAAACATCTTGTTGACGAGGCGCTGATAAGTAGCTCCGGCGTTTTTAAGTCCAAAAGGCATTACTCTGTAGCAGTACAATCCCCGGTCAGTGATGAAACTAGTGTGGTCTTCATCGGGGGCGTGTATAGGGATCTGGTTATATCCTGAGTATGCGTCCATAAAGGATAAGAGTTCGTGTCCGGCTGTGCTGTCCATGAGTTGATCGATTCGGGCGAGTGGGAAGCAGTCCTTCAGGCAAGCGTCATTTAGGTTGGAGAAGTCGATGCTTGTTCGCCACTTCCCATTAGCCTTCTTTACCAGTACCGGGTTGGCGATCCATTCTGGGTATATGGCTTCTCGTATGAAGTTATTGGCAAGTAGGTTTTTTACTTCTTCCTCGAGGGCTGCTGATCGTTCTGCCCCCATGCTTCTCTTTTTCTGCTTTACTGGCACCTTGGTGGGATCGATGTTCAGTACGTGGCATACTACGTCTGGGGAGATTCCAGTCATGTCAGCATGCGTCCAGGCAAATACATCCATGTTGTGGCGAAGGAAATCGACGAGTTGATCCTTCAATTCTGCTCTTAACTGAGACCCGACTCTCAGCAGTCTACTTGGGTCGTGTTTGTCTACAAATACAAATTCCATAGCCTCTGCAGGCTCGGTGGTGGCCTCCTCCTCCTTGTCCCTGAGGTCTAGTTCGTAGAAAGGATCGCTGGTGTATCGAAGAGGAGGGGCTTTCTTTAATTTCTATGCTTCCAAGTTTTTCTTGCAGAGAGAAGTCTCTGCATCCTTCTCTTTGTCCTTCCTGCGGTTATTGCGAAGTTCAGTTACATAGAAATCTCGAGCGGCGTCTTGATCTCCCTCTATTTCTTCTATTCCGTTATCTATTGGAAATTTCATCTTCAGGCACCACGGGGCTAGGACAATTTGGAAGTCAGACAAGGCTGATCTTCCCAAAAAGGCGTTGTAGGCCGAGTGGTTCTCTATTAGCACAAATGTTTTTTTTCGCACAACGAAGCGGGGTTGACTCCCTATTTCGACAAAGAGGTCCAGTTGCCCGAGGGGCATCTTCGCATCTCCGGTGAAACCATGTAGCGGTCTGCTGCAGGGAGACACATCCTTCATTGACAACTTCATTTTGTCGAAAGCGTGCTTGAATAGGATATTTACTGAGCTTCCAGTGTCTACTAGGATTCGAAAAACCTTGGCTGGACCGAACCAGGCAGAAATGACCATAGGATCCATGTAGGGGTACTGCCTTCCCTCTAGATCACGCCTACTGAATGTGATGTCATTATTCTCTTTCCGTTTCGGGTGGCGCTCTTCTGTAACAGAATTAACATAGCCTTCATTGTTTCTAAGTGCCCTACCGTATCTCTCCATCTCTGCCCAGCTTCTGTCGGCGATGTGTGGTCCTCCTGATATGGTAAGCACCACTATCTTCTCTTGACTGGAGCCGCTGGTGTTGCGATTTCCTCCGCCTACTTCTGAGGGGGGTAGCCCTGGGTTCTCATTGGCAGGAGTTGAAGTCCTGTTCTGACCTTTCACATAGCGCTCTAGTCTCTTCCTTCTGATGTGTTCTCCAATCAAGTCCCGGAGATGATGGCATTCATTGGTGTCATGCCCATGAGATTCGTGGAAGCGGCAGAACTTCCCAGACTTAATTGCATTATCTGATTCTTTCTTATGCGGGGGCGCTTGTATCTAACTTCATCTTGTGTGGCCAAGAAGATGTTTTCGATTGTTTCATTTAAAGGAGTGTAAGAGTCAAATCTCAGTCCTGGCCTATATAAGCGCTTTTCCCCCTTTTTGCCCCCAGCACTATCTCTGGAGTCATTTCTTCGAACGTCCTTTGCTACTACGGGTGTGTTGCCATGAGCCGCCTTGGTTTGTTGCCCTGTCTGCCTTTCAATGGAAGCGTCTTCAAGTCTCATATATTTCCCGGCTTCGTGGAAGAAATCGGGTAAGGTAGATGGCTTTTATTTCGTTAATCTCCTAGCAAACTTAGTATCCGGATGCACACCACTGCAGAGGGCCATTAGGATAAGTTTCTCGTCAGCATCTTGGACTGCGGCCGCTGCGGCGTTGAATCGGGTTAGACATTGTTGCACTGTCTCTCCGGGCATCTGTTTGATATTAGATAGGGAATAAGCATCCTTGGGTTGTTCCACATGAATGCGGAACTGGCTGATGAACTTTTCTTTCAACATTTCCCATGAGCTGATGGATCCTTGGGGCAGATGGCAAAACCAGGAGGTAGCTAGATCTGCCAAGAATAGTGGAAAGCATTTACACAACACTCCCTCTGTTGCTCCGCTCATTAGCATATGCTGTGTGTATCTCTGCAAATGTACAACGGGGTCAGAGATTCCCTTGTAAGGTTCCATTGTTGGCATTTTCCATTCCCGGGGGGTGATAGCAGTTTCGATATTGCGGGTGAAGGGGCTGGTTACCCTAGCACCTATCCCTCGATCCCTTTGTTCCCATTGGACGCACTCTCTGAACAATCGCGCCATCCTTTCATCAAAACTTGGAGCGGATATAAATGAGTTTGGTTCTTCCCTGCGGGATTGATTCCGTCCAGATGACCTGTAGGGATGGTATCGTCTATCACTCCTAACATTCTCCAATGGCTGCCTTTGGTCTTCCGGGGGCATGCTGGGGTCAGCCACAGTTGGCCCTTGCCTTGATCTTTCCCTGCTTGGTTCTCTTCTCCGCACCTCCTCGGGTCCAACTTCGGGCTTGACTCCAGCTCGGCCCCGTCCCTTGGTGTTTCCATGGTTAGGTTGCATGGCGGGCTTAGCTACATCCGACCCTTGCCTGGTACCTCCCCTGTTGGGTTCGGTTCCAAGCGTTTCCTTGGGTCGGAATTCAGGCTGAGTCCGGACTCGGCTCCTACCATAGCTGTTTCTGTTGGTAGCCTCTTCGAAGAAGAAATACCTTTGTCGTCTCCCAGATCCTCCAGACCGGGACTCATCCCATGATTCAGTGTTGCAGTTGGTTTCTTCAACATCCCTTAAGTGTTACATGAGTTGATCCACCAAGGCTTGTTGTTGAGATGCGAAGCGGTTAGTTACTTCAGCCACAACCCTGTCCAGATCCGCCCTTGTAATTGGTTGTTCCGTAGCAGGGGCTGTCGGATTTGCCTGATTTACATTTGCTGTTGGAACCGGACGATTGTCTTGGTCTCTGATCACTGGATCTGGGATACTGCCAGTTGCGATGTTCTTTCCTTTGTTAGCATCTTTCTTCCGTCCGGGAGGCATGTTTTCCAAGCAATGAACGATGCTGATAGGAAAAGGGATAAGTGGGAGAAGTTGAAGCTTCGAACTCCTGTTCTCAGTGAAAGCACCAAAAATGTTTGCACAAAAAATGGGCAAACACCTCCAAGTCGTATGATTTAGTTGATTATATATGGTTCTTAGCGATTTGGGTGATTTATGCGAATATATAAAATAGATGGACTAAACTGTAAAAGACACACATATTTATAGTGGTTCGGCCAGAATGTGCCTACGTCCACTTTATATGTTATTCTCCTTTTCTGTTCAGATTACAAGTACAAAACTTTGATTACAAGTATCTGAAAGTTGTTTGAAAGTTCTATCCATGCTTGAGCTCTCAAACTTGTCTGCCATTGTTGTACCCATGCCCCTCTATTTATAGAGTGAGGCTGGGGGCAGGGGTCCTGGATGTATATAGCCGTTGGTGGGCCTGGGCTAAAGCAATCTGGCTTGGCAACTTTGGTCCAAACAACATACCACTCTCCACCGAACCATGGCATTGCCGGACCAAAGTTGCCAGGCCAGATTGCTTCCGCCCAGGCCCACCAACGGCTATATACATCCAAGACCCCTGCCCCCAGCCTCACTCTATAAATAGAGGGGCAGGGGTACAACAATGGCAGCCAAGTTTGAGAGCTCAAACACGGATAGAACTTTCAAACAACCTTCAGATACTTGTAATCAAATTTTTGTACTTGTAATCTGAACAGAAGAGGAGAATAACATATAAAGTGGACGTAGGCACATTCTGGCCGAACCACTATAAATCTATGTGTCTTTTACAGTTTAGTCCATCTATTTTATATATTCGCATAAATCACCCAAATCGCTAAGAACCATATATAATCAACTAAATCATACGACTTGGAGGTGCTTGCCCATTTTTTGTGCAAACAAAAAAAATCAAGCTTTGAAAATAAATTAATTATTTTAACTTTCAAATTTAAATTAAACACTTAATATCTTTAGTTCAAATATTAAAGAAAAGAATTCTTTCAAATTTAAACTTATTTGGAATCAAATTCATTTTTAAATCTTCTTAAAAACATTTGAATCTGTCCGTTATTTAAAAACTTACAAAACTGTTTTGAAAATCTGGTTTTCAAAGAAAACCTGAAACTATATTTAAACTTGATTCAAAACTAAATTTAAATCTTGCTTAAATTTTAAAATTTTCATTATTAAAAACTTTGAATTCAAAATTTCATTTGAATTCAGATTTAACTTACATTTGAATCAAATTTCAGCTTTAAAATATGAATTTCATTCAAATTCAAAAAGAAACTGCATACTTCAGGTTTTAAACCTGTAACTACATTAACCCGAGAAACCCCCTTTCCCACTTCGAGTCAACAACCCACTAACTTCGAGACAGAATCAAAAACTCCCGAGTGTTACTTCGAGTCATCTCCTTGCATCAACCCCATAAGTTCACCAGAATTCACATATGCACGGTGCATATGCACCAGCGGTCTGATCAACTCCAGCCATTCTAACCTACTTCTACCAGTCGCCAACCATCTCCTCACACGATCACGACCATCAGAAAACCTACAGTAGTTCGAATTCAAAGTTTTCAGGTTGACAATGCAACCTGAAACACCACAGTACCCAACTACCCAAACCTGTCAACATCGAGGGATCCCACCTCCGACCACCATCATCGACGCGACTTTGGCCATAGCTCCATCTACACCCCCTCTATGACCTCCAAAAACCCTACCTCACTCGATGCATCAAAGAAAAATCAAGAAGCTACTAAACCCGACCAATCCAAATTAGGGTTAGAACTTGGAAACACCAATTACCATCTCCTTCCCTCTCTGATCTCCTATTGCTCAATTTTTCCCCATTCTCACATCCATCCTCCACCTCCAGACAAAACCATATCACCCCAAAATCCCTAGGAAATTAGATGATCCCAGATTTCCCAATTTTGTTCAATTCAGAAATACTAACCTATTGGTAAATTATGAAATGTAAATATTGTTTTAAAATTCATGATTTCTATCATACATTCCTGTTATAAACTTGTTTAAATAATTAATGATGTTTGATATCCTTGTTTTATTGAAAATACTTACTGTTGTATTTGCTTCAGAGGTAACAGATTTTCCAATACAACTAAATTATGATTTAAGAACATAATTTATTACTAAAAAACATCATTTGTTTACATATATTAATTTCTAACAGAAATCAAACAAGTGAATAAAAATTTTCTATTAAACTTAGTTTAAAACAGAATTAAGCAGGTTTATTGTAATCCCATATATATATATATATCTATATATATTCACACATCATATTCATCGCAAATAAAATCATACAAGCATACACATTCTTATATATATTCACATGCAACAGATAGATTCGACCTTTTGCATTGAGGTTCTCACTTTCAAAAATAACAGAGCAGTTTTTAATCAACCAGATTTTAATTTATTTGAACTAATACTTGAATACAGGAAATTTTATTTAGCTTTGATTTGAAAGAAAACTGTTTTTTTAATAAGAAGTTTACTCACTAGTTTATTGAAGATGCAGGGAACAAATTCCAGAGATGCAATTGTATTATTTCTAGAACCTGCATATTGAACTTGCATGCAGAAATCTGGGCTTGCATTAGCTAGTTGAAGTTGATTTTCCTTGTTGATTGTTAAAAACTGCATTTTCTTCCAGTTTGAATACTGAATTATGCAGATCCACCTTCATATGCTTGAGTAAGAGTTGAAGTTGAAGATTACTTCCAGATTGTAGTATTTTTAAATATGAATTGAATTTGGGTGTTGCTTATTTGATTGCAGTTTTATAAACATGCACTGTGAGGTTATGCGGATATGAATTTGAGTTGTAGATTTGGGTTTTCAATTTGCATATTTAAACAGAATTTGGTTTTATGAATTTTGATTGAATTTTGGGTTTTTATTTTTACTTAGAATCTGATTTCAGATTTCTTTTTGTAGCGAATGTTTTTAACAAATGAATTTGCTAAGTTTTCTTATCAATATAAATTTTTTTTTTAAAACAATGCCACTAGTTGTATTTAGTTTGTAATGTGATTACAAGTGTCTACTCTTGTGTTAAGAGCTTAACGCATATGCATTTTAATATAAAAAGAGAATTCTTAATTTATAAATGCATTTAAATTGTTCCAAAAAAATTTCTAATTTAATATAACATGTTCCAAATGTTTTATCCATATTTAGCCTTTAAATAAATACATATAAACTTCCTTATTACATTATACATTTTAATGTTTGGTTGAATATTTTTTTTTAAATATTTTGAAACTAGTTTTCAAAAGAGAAAATTTTTAAAAGAAAAAAAAATGTTGAATTCATTTTATTCAAGAGTTTTAAATCAAAATACTATACTCTAATATGAATGAATTAAATCTTATTTCAAAAGAAAAACAATTTCCTTTAAAATAAACAAAACAAACTTTTATTATAAAATAAAATTTAAACTATATTTATTTTTATAAACAAAATAAATACTTACTTATATTTCTTTGAAGATATGAGAAAGATTTTTAAATTTACCTTTGAAAAGTTTTCAATACCAATTTTAAATCAAATTAATCAATTCATAATTTATACATTTATATATATAATAAATAGAAAATATTCTTTATTAAATTTAAATTAAAATTAAAATCAAAACTCCTATTTACAATGTATACACATATATACATTATAAATAAAATATCTTTTAAATCAGCTTAGAAAGATAATTTTATTATCTAAATATTCTTAACATTTGAAAACAATAAGATTCTCAATTTAAATTATTATTATTATTATAAATTTTGAAAAGAATATCATTTGACGAATTAAATGATTATTAATCTTCAAAATAAAATTCCTGTTTGAATTAAATTATTAAATCAATATTTCACATTTTCAAATAATTATTAATGAAAATTATTAAATAAATATTGCCTAAATTTCCGGAACATTACATTCCTCTCCCCTTAAAAGAATTTCGTCCCCGAAATTTTAAAAGCAAAGGTAATTTAATAATTCCATACAGACTTAAATTTTAAAGTAGCAAACATATGCTATCAACCAAATACTAGCAATCATAGCAACCAATTCAAACAAACAACTAGACAAAATTCTGGATAGAATTTCCTAGAATTTCCGAGGTACAAACACCGGGACAATCGCTCTACAGAATATAAGCGGCTAGACCACTCAGATCCAGATCTTCCTATATACCTAGATCTACAAATCTAAATAGAACACTGGACCACAGACAAGTCCAAATCAACTTCCAAATCCCCTGGAACTACTGATTCAAAAAACCAGAGATAGATCATACACATATTCCCTCAGAGACACGTGAAAAACAAAATAAATTCCAGCCATCCGAACTGGCAATTCGATCTTGAAGATCCAACACTTAACTCTAAAGAGAAGACAGAAAGATCCAATACTCATATCCACAAATCTCTCCTGTCGATCCTGGCTACCTTCAACCTTCTAGAACAAAAAAAATCCACCACACAAACTCAATTACACAAACATCAGAAAACTTCAAACACTCTGCTCTTATTCTGAAAACAGAACAGATGCACAAAATAACCAAGCCTCCAGATCCAAAATAAATTTCCTGTAGAAATTCTCTGATCCAAGACAAAACACAAATTCCCAAAGAATCGGGTGTTGCTTCTATTCTGGAATAGCTGCCACCATGCTTCCACTGCGCAACTTTAATTGGAGAATGTTGTTGATGAAAACAAGTATAAACTTGATCAACTTATCCCGGAAACATTGTTCATCAAATTCCATAAAATCTCAGTGACCTATCTGATTCGGTCACAAACAGCACAGCAAAAATTTAACCAGAAACTAGATCCGATGAGTCCTGCCAGCCTAAACATATCTTTTCTCAAAGAACCCTCCTACTAAGCTGAACCACCGGTAAAGCTCCAAGAATCAAGTCGAAACAGAATTCAAACTCTTAATGCGGATGCAAACTTAATTTTTTCAAAGATATCCAGAAAATCAAACCACTTTGATAACTCAAACATCCTTTAGAGATGCTTCAATCCAAACAAATATTACTCAGAGAACTTCTGAACCATCGCAACTCACTTTTGCTATTCCACTTAGTTCAGATCCCAAGAAATCGTTCTCCTTCAACAATCAAAACAGCTAAAACCTTCTATCCAAAAGAAGAACTAGTGGTCCACCTCTTAACCACTAACATCACACCCAGAGGGCTTCCAAAAGAAATGGACAAGCTCCACCATCTGCCCGGACTACTGATAGAAGAATCACAAAGATTTCCGAACCATCCAAGAACAGGTCACTCACTACTGCTACTGCTGCCAAAAACTTCCTTATCCAAAAGCTCATCGAATCACAAAGCTACACCAGCCTCTTCACCAAAGAGCCTTCAGAAGACAGATATCTCTCAGGAAATACGCTGCCAAACCGAGTCTCAAACTCAAATACAGAGAGAACTCCTTCTTGAAGTTTCCAAGATACCATTGCTGGCTTCAGTACTCCCAACTGATCCAAACTTAAGAAAATCCACTCACTCGAGTGCAATCCAGCTTACAATCCAAAGATAAACTCTGAATCTTGAAAAGATTTCCTTCAGAGATCGGTGAAATCCTTCACACCAAACTACAAAACTACTCAAGATGCCCAATACTGCCCTAGCAGATTCACTTCAAACCTCAAACACTCGGACTCCAATTATTGGTAGTTGTGTTACACACACCGCTACCCTATCTACCTTTATTACTTATATTGGAAAACCTGAACAGATAACCCAATCTAATAGGTAGAAATATGTATGTATATATATATATATATATATATATATATATATATTCAAAATTACAAATACGCTCTCTCAAGAAGGACACCACTCCGGAGTCTAGGTATTCGCTCAACCTAGAGCTCTGATACCATAATGTAATGACCCGCCTTTCATTCCATAGAAAGACGCATCATTAAGAAGAAAGAAAGGGATAGAAAAGAGAAAAGAAAGGAAAGAAAGAAACAGACAACATCAGAATCTCACAGCGGGACGAATAAATTATATTATATCACGTAATAGCATCATATACATCAGAGTTAAACAGCTAGTACAATACAAACTAGACGGTTATAAACACCTGTCTAGCAATTTAAATTCAAGTACATCAGAGAAAACACATACAATTCAAACACAGCGGAATCACTAAATATATCTAGCTGAAGACTCCTGATCGAATATCTCCTCCAAAACTTGTCAAAGAAATCCTGAAACACTTGACTACTCACACGTAATATGAGTACCCAAGAGTTTAATAAAATAGAAAATAAACACTCGGGTCAGACAGGGGTCTGGTGTGAATAAACGCGATTTAAAAGTTGCTTAACTTTTAGAAAATCCTTTGAAAACAAAAGGTATCACGTAAGACTTCCCCACATAAACATGGAAAAGTTTTTACCTTACGCTAACCAAAACATTTGATAGGAAATCCAGTGATATTATAATAGTGTCTAGGGTTTTCAAGTAAATAAGAAATAGCCGAAATTGTTACATGATTAAATTCCAGCTACTAGCTATAAAAGTGGGTAATACAATCAAAACCGTAGGGTCTCGTAGGAAGAATGGGTTTCCATCAATGGCAGGGCTACTGGGGTACCGTCCGTCACAGTACGTGGCCTAGATCACCGTACCGAGGAGTACGCCTGCTCCCCTACAACGCAAAGCCGGAATCATTCCTTACTAAACATTCCCGAACAAGACCACCCCACAGATTGGCCGTCGCCAACTGCCACACAGCCGAATATAAAGGGACCTCTAAACAGGGGCAAATCTTGCTCTCCAGTGGGAGCTACACACGAAGCCTTGCTGCACCTCCCCTGTTTTAGCCATTCCCGGTTGATGAGGCTTAAGGCTACGGTTACCTTTATAGGACACATCAAACTTAGAATGCTCATCGTCCACCTGACGATGTTCTGAAAGCATTTAATCCATACAAGTTTGTTCCAGGTTCGAACGAAACCGAAGGCACTATCTCGTTGCACCCATTTTGGAATCACCCCCAGAGTCAACAACTATAGCCCTTGCACTCTAAATCATTATCTCGAACCTATAATTAATATTCCACCAAACTCATTACGGAATCACCCACAGAGTTATACTGACGTATAGTTCCTACACCTCGAGTCTTCACTTGCTCTACTTGGATTAACAACCTAACGTTTAAATTGGAATCGATGTGGTTTTTGGATATCCAAATATGGAAACCCGATCCCGTTCTCACCGAAACCGAACGCCATCTTAATATCCAAGTCGTACTTAAGGGTTTTTAACAATTAACTCATTTCATTGTAATCTACCTCACACAGATAGATAAATTTCATATCACAATAGATAATCACATTCATATCATAAACAGATAATCTGTATCATCATCACACACAGACAATCATCACCACTAGATAATCCATCACAAACCATCATACTTTAACCAAGCATCCATATCATACAGATACAACTTATCTCATTACTGAGATCACATCCATCCAATCAATATCATCCATAAGCAATGATTTATTAACCACCAATTATAATTAATTTAAATGAATTAAATTAATTGCTTCTATCTTTAATTAATTTAAAATAAATTAAATTAATTATCACATTTAAATCCTGCTTAATATCCATTAATTAATTAACCCAGTTAATTAATTATTCACCAAGTATTCAACCTAATTAACACAATTGATTAATCATCCTCTAATTACTATAAGTAATTAGTCTTAATTAATTTTACAAAATTAATTAACCTTATTCATAAGAAATTAACATTTAATTACTTCATTTATTAATTAATTATAATTAATTACATTTATCCTTAATTAATTATATTAATTAATCACTTAATTAATTAATTATTACTTAATTAAACTATTCTCAATTTCATCATTAATTATATCAATTAATGATCTCTAATTAATATTCAAATTAATTACTTAATTTAAAAATTAATTACTTTTAGTAATTGTTAATCACCTTAATTAATATTAAATTCAGTAATTAACTATCTTTAATTACTCATTAACAAAACAATTATCCAATAATTAATTATCTTTAGTAATTAGTTCCTTAATTAATTACAAAGTAATTATCCAAATTACTTAATTAAAATAAATCACCTTTCACTAATTACATTCCAGTAATTATCAATTATTACTTTTCTAAATAATCGTGCTCCATTAGTTACATTTCACTCACAAATGATTTACTTAAATTAATTAAACTAAATTAATTAACTTAAACAAATCACAACATCAAAATTAATTACAATAAGTAAATAATTCCTTAATTACTTTTATCAAGTAATTATATTTAACAAATTACAATTGATTATATTCAATTAATTAATCTAGTTAATTATCAAAATTAATTACATTAATTAATTTATTAATTATCCTTAGATAATTATCATTATTAATTAACAAGATCTTCATTAATTACTTACTTAATAAATTTATTCTAGATTAATTTTCATTAATCATATCTAATTATAAATTAATCCAAATCATTATTTAAATAAATAAATAAATAAATTCATAATTATTTCCAAATAATTCATTTACTTATTAATGACTTTATTTTCATTCAAAATGTATTTAAATAATCAATTTCAAAAATTTAATTCAGATTTCATTTTAGAATTTGAAGATTTCAAAATGTTTAACCATTTTAAACATTTTCCAAATTTTAAATAAACTTAAAATCCTTGAAAGAAAAAAAAAATGTTAAAGAACATTCATTACTTAAATATAAAAGAAAAGTTTAAAACAAAATTACTTAATCAAAAAAATCAAGCTTTGAAAATAAATTGATTATTTTAACTTTCAAATTTAAATTAAACACTTCATATCTTTAGTTCAAATATTAAAGAAAAGAATTCTTTCAAATTTAAACATATTCGGAATCAAATTCGTTTTTAATTCTTTTTAAAAACAATTGAATCTGTCCGTTATTTAAAAACTTACAAAACTATTTTGAATCAAAATCTGGTTTTCAAAGAAAACTTGAAACTATATTTAAACTTGGTTCAAAACTAAATTTAAATCTTGTTTAAATTTTAAAATTTTCATTTTAAAAAATTTGAATTCAAAATGTCATTTGAATTCAGATTTAACTTACATTTGAATCAAATTTCAGCTTTAAAATATGAATTTCATTCAAATTCAAAAAAAAAACTGCATACTTCAGGTTTTAAACCTGTAACTACATTAACCCGAGAAACCCCCTTTCCCACTTCGAGTCAACAACCCACTAACTTCGAGACAGAATCAAAAACTCCCGAGTGTTACTTCGAGTCATCTCCCTGCATCAACCCCACAAGTTCACCAGAATTCACACATGCACGGTGCATATGCACCAGCGCTCTGATCAACTCCCGCCATTCTAACCTACTTCTACCAGTCGCCAACCATCTCCTCACACGATCACGACCATCAGAAAACCTACAGTAGTTCGAATTCAAAGTTTTCAGGTTGACAAAGCAACCTGAAACACCACAGTAGCCAACTGCCCAAACCTTTCAATATTGAGGGATACCACCTCCGACCACCATCGTCGATGCGACTTTGGTCATAGCTCCATCTACACCCCCTCTACAACCTCCCAAAACCCTACCTCACTCGATGCATCAAAGAAAAATCAAGAAGCTACTAAACCCGACCACTCCAAATTAGGGTTAGAACGTGGAAACACCAATTACCATCTCCTTCCCTCTCTGGTCTCCTATTGCTCAATTTTTCCCCATTCTCACATCCATCCTCCACCTCCAAATAAAACCACATCACCCCAAAATCCCTAGGAAATTAGATGATCCCAGATTTCCCAATTTTGTTCAATTCAGAAATACTAACCTATCAGTAAATTATCAAATGTAAATATTGTTTTAAAATTCATGATTTATATCAAACATTCCTGTTATAAACTTGTTTAAATAATTAATGATGTTTGATATCCTTGTTTTATTGAAAATACTTACTGTTGTATTTGCTTCAGAGGTAACAGATTTTCCAATACAACTAAATTATGATTTAAGAACATTATTTATTACTAAACAACATTATTTGTTTACACATACTAATTTCTAACAGAAACCAAACAAGTGAATAAATTTTTTCTATTAAACTTAGTTTAAAACAGAAACTGTTAATCAGGTTTGCTGTAATCCCATATATATATATTCACACATCATATTCATCACAAATAAAATCATACAAGCATACACATTCTTATATATATATTCACATGCAACAGATAGATTCAACTTTTTGTAATGAGGTTCTCACTTTCAAAAATAACAGAGCAGTTTTAAATCAACCAGATTTTAATTTATGTGAACTAATACTTGAATACAGGAAATTTTATTTAGCTTTGATTTAAAAGAAAACTGTTTTTTTTAATAAGAAGTTTACTCACTAGTTTATTGAAGATGCAGAGAAAAAATTCCAGAGATGTAATTGCATTATTTATGGAACCTACATATTGAACATGCATGTAGAAATCTGGGCTTGCATTAGCTAGTGGAAGTTGATTTTCCTTGTTGATTGTTAAAAACTGCATTTGCTTCCAGTTTGAATACTGAATTATGCAGATCCACCTTCATATGCTTGAGTAAGAGTTGAAGTTGAAGATTGCTTCTAGATAGCAAAATTTTTAAATATGAATTGAATTTGGGTTTTGCCTATTTGATTGCAGTTTTATAAACATGCACTGTGAGGGTTTTGCAGATATGAATTTGAGTTGTAGATTTGGGTTTTGAATTTGCAGATTTAAACAGAATTTGGTTTTCTGAATTTTGATTGAATTTTAGGTTTTTATTTTTACTTAGAATCCGATTTCAAATTTCTTTTTGTAGAGAATGTTTTTAACAAATGAATTTGCTAAGTTTTCTTATCAATATAAAATAATATTTTTTAAAATAATGCCACTTGTTGTATTTAGTTTGTAATGTGATTACAAGTGTCTACTCTTGTGTTAAGAGCTTAACACATATGCATTTTAATATAAAAGGATAATTCTTAATTTATAAATGTATTTAAATTGTTCCAAAACAATTTCTTATTTAATATAACATGTTCCAAATGTTTTATCCATATTTAGCTTTTAAATAAATACATATAAACTTCCTTATAACATTATACATTTTAATGTTTGCTTGAATATTTAAAAAAAAAATATTTTAAAACTAATTTTCAAAAGAGAAAAGTTTAAAAAAAAATGTTGAATTCATTTTATTCAAGAGTTTTAAATCAAAATACTATACTCTAATATGAATGAATTAAATCTTATTTCAAAAGAAAAACAATTTCCTTTAAAATAAATAAAACAAACTTTTATTATAAAATAAAATTTAAACTATGCTTATTTTTATAAACAAAATAAATACTTACTTATATTTCTTTGAAGATATAAGAAGGATTTTTAAACTTACCTTTGAAAAGTTTTCAATGCCAATTTTAAATAAATTAATCAATTCATAATTTATACATTTATATATACAATAAATAGAAAATATTCTTTATTAAATTAAAATTTAAACTAAAATCAAAAATCCTATTTACAATGTATAAACATATATACATTATAAATAAAATATCTTTTAAATCAGCTTAGAAAGATAATTTTATTATCTAGATATTTTTAACATTTGAAAACAATAAGATTCTCAATTTAAATTATTATTATTATAAATTTTGAAAAGAATATCATTTGACAAATTAAATGATTATTAATCTTCAAAAGAAAATTCGTGTTTGAACTACATTATTAAATCAATATTTCACATTTTTAAATAATTATTAATGAAAATTATTAAATAAATATTGTCTAAATTTCTGGGACATCGCAATGTGATATTGATTAAGACAATTAATGCTCTTTATTGTGATAATAAAATGTAAGTTAAAAATGAACATTTGACATGTAATTGTAATTAATGTGATATTGATTAGACAATAATTGCTTTTTATTGTGATAATAAAATGTAAGTTAAAAACATGTACATTTTACATGTAATTGTAATTAATGTGATATTGATTAGACAGTAAATGCTCTTTATTGTGATAATAAAATGTAAGTAAAAAATGTACATTTGACATGTAATTTTAATTAATGTGATATTGATTAAGACAGTAATTGTTCTTTATTGTGATAATAAATGTAAGTTAAAAATGTACATTTGACATATAATTTTAGTTAATGTGATATTAATTAAGACAATAAATGCTCTTTATTTTGAAAATAAAATGTAAGTTAAAAATAAACATTTGACATGTAATTTTAGTTAGTGCAATATTGATTAAACCAATACATGTTCTTTACTAAAATAATGAAATGCAAGTTAATAATATACTTTTAACTTAGCATAAGGAATTTCAAATTTAAATAGGAAAGTACAATGATTTAGTTTATTTAACTTAAAAGCATGTTTTATTTAATATCAAAATGAATTAATTAGTGTAATAAAATAGAAATGATAAAATAACTATGGTAAGAATTATAAGTATATAAAAATTTGGGTTATATAAAATGGTAAAGTGGAAAGTATATACTATTTTGAAATGAATGATATGGTTTTGAAGTAGACATGATAATTTTGTTTTGAAAGTATATACTATTTTAAAATAAATGATATGGTTTGAAATGGATATGATATTTTGGTTTTGGAAGTATATACGCCTTTGAAATAAATATCCATGGGTTATAATAATGATTGTTTGGCAAAGAGACCAGGATCAGATATAGGCATACTCTCTGTCGATACCGAAAACCACTTTGACAACCGTGTATGCGATGGAGATTCTAGAATGAAGTAGGATGGTGGCGAGGTTCTATTGAGATATATACGTTGACCCGACTCCCGTGAGTTAGCATAAGATGGCTAAAACAGGAGTTATTGACGGGTTAATGAGGTAGCACCTTTGATCGGACACACTTCTTCGTAGCCATTCTATACTTTGTGATTGATTGGTGCACACCTTTGATTTTTGGGAGTGTGGCTTGAGGTGGGCGGTAGCTGCGCGCTACGCGTTTCCACCGGCCCGGAAGCGTAATTGGTATATCTACCCTGGCATTGCCTATTTGTGCCGTGTCACCTACCCTAGCGCGCTTTGTACGATTTTTGATTTGTGTCATACCTACAGAGTATCCTTTGGTAGCCTCCCGATCAGGAGGTATTACCATACTGTATAGACTATTGACACTATTTATGTGTTAAGGGGAATATTGGGTCACTCCTTAACGCTATTTTAAAATAAGTTTATTTTACTAATAGACATTATTATAATAGCGAATATTACTACATGGTAAATAGTTTAACGGATCCTTAGATGATGGACGGTCCCAAGCATCCTTTAAGTTACTTGTACCTTATATTACAGTTCACTTGAGTTGGTTTACATTGTATAAGTATGTATGTCCTGACTCGAGTGTTTTGTGTTTTGCTTTACGCTCGGTTTAAATTGAGTGATACAACATTTGAGATTCACCTTCGGAGTCGGAGCTTTGCTTGAAGATCCAGCTATCTATTTCTCTTTCATTTGCTCAGTTGATTCCAGTTATCTAGTGGATTTCCGCGAAGTATTCTGATTTATACTTGATTATCATATTGAGACTTATGTTGTATCTTGTTTAACTCTGATGTATTTATATAGTAGCTTCATGAACTACTATTTCTTTGCTTCCGCTACATTATATTACTCCGTGTCTGTGATACTGTGATTTATTTATTTTCTGTTTATTCTGAGATTTTCCAAATTCATTTTACAATTCGGTATTTTGAGCAATTCAAGTCTGACATGTGTGTCTGCCTATGCACTTAGAGAGTGCATCATGATAGGGGGTTCTCGCATTTGGTTTGGTAGCGAGCGGATGACTCTTACTCCTACATGTCATTGCGGGGGTTGGTACAGTCGAGGGGCTGGCTGTAAATATCGGGCTGTTACATTTGGTATTAGAGCTTTGGCTCTAGGCAAAACTTAGCATATATGGTAAATTTATCTATAGAATCACTTTCATTCGAGCTTGAATCTCTTTCTCTTTGACTCCGTTGCCTCTGAATTTTGGAATGTTCCCTCGGTTCCAAAATTCATTCTTTCCCCTCACTCTTCGTATTCTTCTGAATTCTGGAGCATCCCCATAGCTCCACTACGGATGATCTTTCTAATGAGTTGGCGATCTCGCCGACATTCTAATGACTTGTAAAGGTGTGAAACTTATTTACAATGGAATTGAGTTACCAAAGATATATATCCTCGGTTTAGATGTTAGTATCTCTTGTTATCCCTTATTCTATCTCTTGAGATCGAATGTAGATTTGCCTCAGAATTCCACATCGATCTAATTCTTGAAGTCACGGTTGACCCAATTAAGGTTGCCCGCTATTTATATAATCTTATCCGTTTCCTATTTTGGTTAGTTTAATCATCTTATCTTTTGTTCCAACTTATCCACAAATCAAAATTTTCTTCGATTTGAGTTAATCAAATTGGAATCTTTATCCTTGCTTTGGAAATATGTTCCTGTATAGTGTATTTGCAAATATATATTTAAAATGTTATGTAAATATATATATATATATATATATATATATATGTTGTGTTGCTTGAGTTGTTGATGTTGATTTGGATTTTCGATCGATTCGTCTTAACAACGCTATCGTTAAGATCTCCTAAACACTTGAACAGAGAAAACCGATACAATATAGTTTCCAAATTTAGTAAATGAAATGAATTTTGTATAATTATATTATATATACATAAGTATGATTTTTTGAATTTGATAGTTAATTGAATTGGATGTTAGGAAATAATATTTGACTATATATATATATAGCTTGTAACCATTAGCTTTTGTTCCATATATAAATGATTGAACTATAAAACATGGTTATTAATTTATTTGGAAATTTAAATGAATTTATAACGTGAAACTAATAATTTAATTTTCGACAGTTTCAAACTTTGTGTTTAAAGTTTTAAAGGGAGTATTATTTAAAGTATTTCTAGTAGAAATTATTTCAAATAATTTTAAGTTAAATCAGTGCTCTTTTCTTTGTCGTTGGAAAATAATTTAAGTGATGACTGCAGCATCATTGACTTTCATTTTTGAGTTTAGAAGTGAGGAGACCATTCTGTAATTTTGCTACAGTCTTGCTTTGGAGAATTAAATGGATTTGGATTTCTAAAATTTGATTTGATATATATTGTGTATATTTATTTATCTCTAAAATCGTTTGAAGTTAATCGAAAATCTAATTCTTAAACTTTGTCTTAAAGGATAATGTCAAATATACAATGAAACCAAAATTTTGAATAAATATTTAAGCTTGAGATAATTGAAATAGAAAATTTTATTTGTATAATATTTTATTACATTCCAATATAACTTACCTTAATTATTAGAAGTTAACAATGTAATTGGATGATATACAATACAAAAGGGATTTTTATAAATAAAATTTAAGTGTTTATAATAAATGTTATACACTTTAATTTTAGTCATAAAAATTATTAATTGAGTTAAACAGAATAAAAGGTTAATTGAATAACTTACAATATAAAATGGTGTTAAAGGAATTTATAAATAAATCGATATATTTTATTCAAATTAATTAACATTGTAAATTTATTTGTTTATAAAGTTTGTATTTTGAATAAGATGTATTAATTACCCAATTTTTTCTTTTCCCTTCTTTTCCTTTTCGGAGGCGAAGAGTGGGGGAGAGTGTAACAACCCAAAATTTTTATTAAATATTTTAATTCATTTTATTTAAAACTTGGTGTTTAATTATCCAAATTTTGAATTTTTAAAATTTTCGAATAAAATTTGGATTTTTTCTTGTAATTTCCTTTCCAAATATAATAAAATAAATAATTTCTGTATATATGTGTGTGTGTATATATATATATATATATTTATATTTTTCATATATATTCATCTCTATTTTATCTTTCTATATTTTCCTTTTTTTGACATTCATTTTATTATTTGAATTGTTCTGTGTTTATATGTCTTATTTATTGTTTGGAAAAATTTCAGTGGATATACGTTATATTGTATTAAAGGCATATCTATTTAAAATTCTATTTTTTTTTATTGAATGTTTCTTTGTATATACCTTTTAACATATGGCAAGAAAACAAATCAAAGTGACGTATGTTATTGCTTTAATTTTGCATACGTTACAATTGCTTTATTTCTACCCCTTTATTTTCGTATCTATTTTCTTACCATAGTTGTTCATAACTTATGTTATTTTCTATTTGTGTGCATACATTTTAATTTATTTATTTCGATGTTCATTTATATATTCTGTATTTAATAGTTGGGAAACGAATCAATTAGTTGTACGTCACGTTGTTTTATTTTGGCATAAGTTTCTTTTGCTTTATTTCTTGCCTTTTTATGTGCCTATCTATTTAATTTCCTACCATAGACATTCACTATTTTAGCCATTCCTCACATGCTATAGCCGTGTATTACTTCTCCTAATCACACATAAAAAACTTCTCAATATATCTCTTCCTTTGATTGAAAGATCTTTGCATACGTTTCTTTTATTAATTCACGTACAAAAACATTTTTCTCACATCTCATTCTATTTCCTAGGAGAGAGAAATATAGATCTAAATATCCATGGCTTCTTCTTCCTCTTCTTTCTCTTTTTCTTTTTTTTTTCTTTTTCTTTCTTTGTTTCCTTCATGAATGGGCTCGGCCTCTACCACCTATTGCCAACCCCATCACCACTTGCATAGGGTAGAGCAAGGTTATGTCATCTTATCTCAATTATTTTCATTGTTTAATTCATCTAATCTTTTGTATTAAATATACTTATGTATGTTGTATTTGTTTGTGTACATAAGTTGAAATCTTGGCTCTCCTATCACTCAAGTTGAATCGTGCTTTGTCGTGCCTTTTGTGCTTTTCGAAGTTTGATCCTTGTGTTTGAATTGTTGCCTTCAGCTTTAAAAGGTGAGTTTTTATCACTCTGGACATATGTACTTATATTTTTGTGAAATAATGACAAGTGAATCTATAGACATTGATATGTTATTCATATATGCCTATGTTGTGTTTACATGATGATAAATGTCGTTTATATTTTTGTTACATCATCTGTTATGATATTATATGTATACTGTTATTTTATTTCTGTTAATCACCACTGCAAGTTCCCTATCACTATAGGTTGAAATTATACACACCCGAACGCACTTTAGAATAAGGAAAAATCATTATGGGCTGAAATGATAGGCTCGAGTGACTTTTATTATAATTGGTTTACTTAGGATTGCGGTTTTGAAAAGATAGAACCCGGATTTTCTTTTTAAATTACGGATTGAAATGATACACATCTCTATCACTTGCCCTAGGTTAGAAAATATTATATAGGCCCATGGTTATATTTTTAAATAATATTTTCCTAAAGATTCATTAATTGCTTTGAATATTTTTTGAAAATTTTCAAGTATTCTGAAATTATGAATATATGAAATTTTAACTAAATTTGATTTAATACTTTAAATGGTAAAGGTGTATTTGGTTTTCCTATAAGTTAAAATTTATAAGTCTATTATTAGTTTAAGAAATTTAAAGATTTTATTTATGATACATATCTTAATAATTAAATTTGTGTAACGACCCGAAAAATTTGGTAATTAAATTTCTTAATTTAAGAAGATTTTGGTAACTTAATGTTGAAGGAAATAAAAATTTAGTGAATTATTGATGGAAATAATAACTTGGATAAGATTGGTAAGTTAATTTTTTATAATTTGGATGTAACAGTATAAATATAGGTTAATTGTTAATAACTTGGATATGATTCCAATAAGTGAAACAATCTAAATGTTAATTATATTCTTATTGTAATAAAAGAATGCTACCAAGATGAAGTGATTAATTTGATTTAAAATCATAATTAATGTGTGCATTAGTTTATAATAGGATATAAAAGGTAAATTAATAATTTAAAACGTTGGCATACTAATAAAATAATGTATAAGGAATGGAAATGGAATAAATTAGTGTATGAACTAATGGTAGCACTTGTTGTAAGCTAATAAGTAAATTAAAACGTAACAGTGCTAATTTTGGTTAATAAATTAATAGGTTGAATGAAATGACAAGTAGTGAATTTATTAAAATTGAAAAGTTATAATATAATTGATGGTAATTGGTTGGAAACAATGAGCATACCAGTATTATAAAAGGTAAGATGGTGACAAATGGTGGTTACCAGTTAATTCACCAATTACAAATAAAGATAATTAAATGTACTTTAATGATAATTAATATAATAACGGAAAGTGTGAATGTAAATTTAAAAAGAAACGTAAATTATTTATAAGATAGTGATTGGTGTAATAGGAAGCATGAGACAAAGTAAATAAATTTATTGGGAGTATTAATTGTAATTGGATGTAGATTAAAGTAATAACATTAATGCAAGTTGATAAATTATAAATGTAGTGCAATCCCAATTAATTTAAGAAATTATGAAGTTTTAATCGATTGAAATTAGTAGATTTAGGAAATAGATTCAAATTATATCAATCGATAGAATAATGTGTAATAAATTGAAGTCTGACAGAGTTAATGCTAATTAAAGTTAATAATTAATGGACTGAATGGAATGCCAATTAATGAAAATATGTTATACTTGACTATGAATTGAATATAAGGAAACAAGTATAGATATTGAAATAATTGATGAATTAGTATAAAATTTATGATAATTGGATAAGAATAGTATTATGAAATCAATTTTAAACATTTGTTTGTTAGAAATAACTTATAATTGTAATTTAACGATTATTGGCAACAATTATTGTAAAGTAACCATTTATTTAGTCTAATAAATTGAAACGGATAATCAACTGCAATAAATCTAATTTAACGTTATGTTAATGTAAATTAAGGAAATTATTGGAAATATTGTTAATTCTTTCCTATTATGACAATTTGTTGGATTAAAAGAATGGATAACAAGACTTATTAATTTACTAAATTTAATTTATAATAATTGGATTAATTGCAAATGAATGAAATTAAATATTTAATTATTACGTTAATTAAAAATTAAGTTGAAATTGGAGAATATAATGTAATAGCTTGAACCCAATGTTAATTTCCTCCATTTGACCATAATGAATTGAATAAAAGAATGAATAGTGAATTCAATGGAATTATTGAAAATTTAATTTATAATTGATGAATATAATGAAATTTGAATTTACGCTGAAATTTAAGATCGAATCAACATTAAATTGACATCTAAATTTGTTTAAATTAGTGTTAATGATTAAGAAAATTTAAAGGGGCAAAAATTGTAATTTATAGAATTGAAATGCAAGATTTGATTTAGTTAATTAATTATAAATTTATTTTATTAATGAAAACATAGCCATTTTGGCCACTGACTCAGATTTCAATGGAACCACTTTCATCAGCTACGTAATAGTGAATTATTATAGGATTTCAAGTTTTGTAGCGATCGGACTTGTCGTTTGATCGTACGGACTCGAAACGCCCTGAAATCAATGAAATTGAAATCAATTTGAAAAATATTGATTTTAGCATAACTTCTTCATACGATGGAATTTGGACTTGAAACCTTTTCCATTGCGTTTATATTATTTTAAAACATCTATTTTGATATATGGATTGATCAAATTTCATTCCGGAGTCGAAACGAGCTTTTTTGGGCCAATTTGTCGTTCGCGCGTATATCCAATCGATCCGATCCATTCTATTTCAGCTTTGTCTATAAATACCCTACTATAAACCCTAGCCTACCTCTATCTCTCATTTGTCTGTGCATACAGTTTCTTTCACTCCTCATTTCAATGGCAGATAAATACCTAATATCAATGGCGATTCAGAAATCAAAGCAAAAATTTCAAACTCCTCAAAAACTTCAGAAAAATTATATATCGAAGCCCTCGATGTAAGCATCTCAGATCTGTAGTTCGTTTTTGGTTTTGATTCATCGATTTTCCAAAAATCGCAAATCAATTTTCGATGGTTCATCGCTCGGCGATGAACTTCGTCTGATCGGGAAATCCTTTCTGGGTTTTAAAGAGAGAACCGAGGGGAATTCATTCATGCAGTTTATTTGGCGAATCAACGGTCTGATCAATGGCGAATTTCGATTTACATTTCGAATTCTATGGTTTCGCGGCGGCTGCTACTGTCGTACGCTTGATCGAACGACCGTGATTGGTCGAAAGGGGCTAAAGCAGGGTCGGCCGAGCCTGTGGCGCGCGTGTCAGAAGGCGCGGCAGCGATGCGTTGAGGTGGTGGCGACTGCGTTCGAAGATGGTCGCGTTTCCTGTAGGTTGGTTCAGTGCATGCGCATCTTGCTTTTTCTGTAGGGTTTTTGTAGAGAGAAGGATGACGTGGCATAGAGTAGGTGAGTTTTTTTATTTTAATTTTATTTTGTTTTCAATCTTTCAAACGCGCATAACTTTCTCATACGATGCCCAATTTGCCTATGATTTTTTTTGTTAGGATCGTATTTAAATTCAGGACATTTTGGCGCTGGTTTGGATGGACTCAAAGGCTATGAAAATTTTGGGTTTAAATTGAATTAAGATTCAATTTAAATTCAAAAGGTGAGTGTTTTAACCCACTCACAACTTCTAAAATTTCTTATGTTCGTTAAATTTAATTTATGTTGTGATTTTGAATTTATTTATGACTGTTTGTATATTTTTAAATCATCACCTCAGTAAATTGCATTTATTTAAATTAAACTGTTATTCAATTTATTATTGCATATAAACTGCTAGTTAGATAGATTGTTTAATTTATTATTGAATATAACTGATAGTAATTGCCCATTATTTGTTATATGCCCTATATTGATGTTATTGTTTAAACTGGATGATGATTGTAATAAATGGTTGATGATTGTTATTGGATGAATGGATGTTGTATTTCATATTGTTTTAAATTGCAAATTTGTCATGCACTTTATTTCATTCGGGATTGTGGTTTGAAATGATATATAACCGTATTTTTATTTTAAATTGCGGATTGAAATGATAAATATCCGTATCACTTGACCATAGGGTAGAAAATTATATACAGACACCGTGGTCTATATATAAAATATTTTGAAATGATTTTCTATGGTTTTGTAAAGGAATATATGGTTTTATGAGATAGTGATTTGGATATTTTATAAATGTTATTCTATATATAGTTAAATTATGGGTTTTAAGCTATGTATAAAATTGATTTGAAGTATAAAAGTAGTCAATAATTAAGTTTGATTTTATTAAGATAAAATATGATTAAGTATTTATTTAAATTAAATTTCTGAGGTTTATAATGACTTAAATGAGAATAAGGTTGGAAGATGAATATGTAATTTATTTGAAATTAAATAAAAGTTAGAAAGGGTATGATTTCAAGTTTTGAGTGATTCAAACGAATATCAAGTTGATTTAAATGAATATATCAAGTTAAATAAATTGAAAGAATATCCAGTTGTTTGAAGTTTAAGGTTTTACTTAAATTATATTGGACTTATTAAGTAGACATTTCAAATCTAAATAATAGTAATTAAATTTGATATATATATATGGAATTATCAAAGAATTAGTTTTGAATTGGTGGAATATTTAAAACTTTGAATTATATGGAAATTGAAATGGTTTAATTGGTGGTTTAAATCGGTATTTGGAATTTATTTGTGAAATTAAAGAAGCTATTTTATTATATAAAGTAATTTAATATTTAAATCATTTAAGTATTCGAAGTTATATTTCAAAGCTATAGGGTTCAAGGTATATAGATTTGGAAGTACTATGATTTTGGAAAAAGGATATATTTTGAAATAAAAATAGTATCATATTGATTTGGGTTTTTAAATCAGAAATGATATCTCATTCATATGGTTTTGAATAGGATATCATATTCTGTTTGAAGTATAATTATTTTAAAATGACCGCGGTGTTATAATAACGTTTGGTTGTTGAAGAGACCGGGATCTGAAGTTGTCATACTCTCTGCCAACTCCGAAAACCACTTTAACAACCGTGTACGCGGTGGAGATCCCAGAATGAAATAGGATGGTGGCGGCGTTTCCTTTGAGGTAAATACGTGGACCCGACTACCGTGAGTTGGCATAAGGTGGCTAAAACAGGAGCGATTCTCGGGCCAATGACGTAGCACCTTTGATCGGACACATCCCTTCGATATTAGACTTTTGGTTTGATTCGGTGGCCACTTTTGATTTTTTTTATTTGTGGGTGTGACTCGAGGTGGGCGGTAGCTGCGGCTATGCGTTACCACCAGCCCGGATAGCAATTGGTATATCTGCCCTGGCATTGCCTAATTGTGCCGTGTCACCTACCCTAGCGCGCCTTATACGATTTTGTTATGCACCATACCTATGTAGTGCCCTCTGACGACGCCCAGTACGGGGGAGATTATGGTAATGTATAGACTATGGCAATTTAAAAGTGTGTTAAGGGCTATATGGGTAACCCCTTAACGCTATTTTCAGTATATTATACTTTACTTTAGACACTATTATAATAGCGTATATTACTACATAGTAAATAGTTTAACGAATCCTTAGCATATGTGAATCCCGAGCATCTCTTAAGTTACTGCACTCAGTTAGACACTGGATGGGGGATGTCAAACCCCGTAAACATCTCTGACGCCGTTCCACTCATATTATTTACTTTTGATTTAACTTACATAAGATCTTTTAGTTCTGACTCGAGTGTTTTGTTTTTTCAATTTGCTCGGATTAGCCTGAGCATTTCAGGATTTGAAGCCTTTTCTCTGGAGGACGGAGACGAAGATTTATTATTATATATTATAGTATTCCACTACTTTCACATTGTTCCACTACATTATTACTGATTATTCTTTGGTATGTGTAACTTTGATATATATTTTATAAGAATAATCAAGAGTTTTTGTAAAACAGCTTCATGAACTGTATATTTGATTATTGTATTTTATCATTCCTTTGCAAGATTATATTTTATTTTCTTCTTTCTTTGCTTTTCCTTATTTACCCCATAACAATCCGCCCTTTTTTACGATTTTATTCCGACGTGTGTGGTTTATCGTCGATTTAAACCGTGCAAAAAGGCGGGACGTTACATCTGGTATCAGAGCTTTGGTTTAGCGATAAACCTTAGTTTTGTGGGTTCTTACTCTTTATTAATAGGGTAGTAATACCCTATGATGGGTCATCGAGAGTATGTATATATATGAGAGAGCGTATATGTTAGTGTTATAAAAAGGTTTTAATATTGTGTTAATCTGTTCCGTTTTGTATTTATAAATTCTGATTGGTGCATGGGACGCTATGACATCAATAGGGATTTCTAAACAGTTAATAGGACAGACCGACATAATATTTGTTTTAATATTGGTGAATGAAATAATTTTGCCTATTATATTTTCTGTATATATAAAATAAAATTTTATAAATGATATATATATTTGGTTGCACTGTATTGGTTGTTAGGTAATGAAATTTATAAATAATAGTTGAAATAAGATTGAAAATAAAATAAATGAAAAATGAAAATTTAGAACTTAAGTTTCGAGGTTTTGAAATTTCTTTTGAATGATTTGGAATATAAGAATAATATTATATGAAGTATTTTCAGATATAAGTATTTCAATATAATTTGAAAGAAATGTTTAAAAAGAAATTTTGGAAAGAAATAAGTTTTGTACTTCCCTCTCTGTCGCTGGAAAATAATTTCGATGATGAGTGCACGCATCATCGACATACATTTTCGAGTTTCAAAGTAGGAAGGCCATTGTAGTAGTTTTACTACGGATTTATTTTGATAACTAAATATAAATTTCTAATTGTTTTAAATACAATGGGATATATAAGTTGTAAGTATATATTTATCTATTAGTTTAAAATAATTTGAAATTTAACCCAATATTTAGTTCTTAAGTTTCCGTTAATTAATAGTTTCTATTATTGTAGTAAAATGGGTTGTAATTAATTTATAATTGGAACCTCTAATTAAAATAAGAGATCAAATGCTAAGTTATAAATGAAACTATAAGAAAGTTGAAATTGTAATCTATAAAACAAAGAATATGATTTTTGAATATTAATTTAGTTAAGAAAACGAGAAAAACTTGTATAACTTTCAATTACATTCTTAAAAACACACACATACACACACACATACATACATACATACATACATACATATATATATATATATATATATATATATATATATAACTTACCCAATAATAAAAGTTGAAATGTGAATAAGAAAATGTAATAGATATTATACGAGTAATGAACTTGAGGTAATGAAAGTGAGTAATGAAATTCTTTAATAAATAAGAATTTGGCGTGGTAGTTGTTGTAAACTTAAGTATAATTGTAATACTACTAATTAAATATAATAGAGGGCAGGTATCGAAAGTAAGAAATGTTAAACTTAATTAAATAAGTTGAATTTATTTCTAAATAAAATTGTAAGAAATAAATGTAAATTTAAAAGATAAATTATTATATAAATTAAATTAATAAAAAGTTAACTTGATTTGGGAATTTGTTATTTGTTTGGTTTATAGTTGTTTGGGTAAGGATACTTTAAATTTGTTTAGATGTATGTATAATCTATTTAGTTTTGCCTAAGACTGTTGAGTAAAAGGGTACACTTAGTAGTTTTTTTTCATTCCGTACGATTTAAAGTTTTGAACCCGAAAAACTATTTGTTTTGTTTGATATGAATGGATAAGATGTGTGTTGATTTATGTGATGGTTGTTTGCTTATTGCAAGTGATGGTTGGTATGTTGATTGTTTGTTGTTATTTGAAACAACTTTAAATATTTCATTTTATATAATTATTAACCCTTTGGATATATATATAAGTGAAATACAGATTATGGAAATAATTGCTACTGCTTTTGGTTCTATAAATAAGCGTTAATTGCCCAACCAATAGGTACGTTTTCGGATTACGGTTTATAGCGTTATTATATTGTCCCGTGTTGGGAGATATATTATTTTGCAAAATATATGTTGTATATTGTTATACTGATATTATATTTTCTTCCGAGCCTCTCCGTACAAAGGAGACTCTGCCTAAACTTTCCGTAAATTTTAGACTTAGAAAATTTTAAAATGTTTTCCCAACTTTATAAATTTGAAGATAAATAGATTTAATTATTTATAAATCTATACCTTTTATTTAAATTATCCAATTTTGTAAACTTATTGTTATTGATATAATGTTTTGAATAATAGACATTAATTTAATTTATAAGTTCCTCTTTTACCTTCTTTTCCTTTTCGGGGATGAAAAGTTTTGAGTGGGGGAGAGCATAACGACCCATAAAATTTGGTTATTAAATTTCTTAACTTAAGAATATTTTGGTAACTTAATGTTGAAGGAAATAAAAATTTAGCGAATTATTAATGGAAATAATAACTTGGATAAGATTGGTAAGTTAATTTTTAATAACTTGGATGTAACAGTATAAATGTAAGTTAATTGTTAATAACTTTGATGTAATTCCAATAAGTGAAACAATGTAAATGTTAATTATATTCTTATTATAATAAAAGAATGTTACCAAGATAAAGTGATTAGATTTAAAATCTAAATTAATGTGTGCATTAGTTTATAATAGGATATAAAAGGTAAATTAATAATTTAAAACATTGGCTTACTAATAAAATAATGTATAAGGAATGGAAATGGAATAAATTAGTGTATGAACTAATGGTAGCACTTGTTGTAAGCTAATAAGTAAAATAAAACGTAACAGTGCTAATTTAGGTTAATAAATTAATAGGTTAAATGAAATGACAATTAGTGAATTTATTAAAATTGTAAAGTTATAATATAATAGATGGTAATTGGTTGGGAAGAATGAGCATACAAGTATTATAAAAGGTAAGATGGTGATAAATGGTGGTTACTAGTTAATTCACCAATTACAAATAAAGATAATTAAATGTACTTTAATGATAATTAATATAATAACGGAAAGTGTGAATGTAAATTTAAAAAAAAACGTAAATTTATTTATAAGATAGTAATTCGTGTAATAGGAAGCATGAGACCAAGTAAATAAATTTATTAGGAGTACTAATTGTAATTGGATGTAGATTAATGTAATAACATTAATGCAAGTTGATAAATAATAAATGTAGTGCAATCCCAATTAATTTAAGAAATTATAAAGTTTTAATTGGTTGAAATTAGTAGATTTGAGAAATAGATTCAAATCAGTTGATAGAATAATGCGTAATAAATTGAAGCTTGATAGAGTCAATGCTAATTAAAGTTAATAATTAATGGATTGAATGGAATGCCAATTAATGAAAATATGTTATACTTGACTATGAATTGAATATAAGGAAACAAGTAAATATATTGAAATAACTAACGAATTAGTATAAAATTTATGATAGTTGGATAAGAACAGTATTATGAAATCAATTTTAAACATTTGTTTGTTAGCAATAACTTATAATTGTAATTTAATGATTATTGGCAACAATTATAGTAAATTAACCATTTATTTAGTCTAATGAATTGAAAAGGGTAATAAATTGCAATAAATCTAATTTAAGGTTATGTTAGTGTAAATTAAAGGAATTATTGGAATATTGTTAACTCTTTTCCTATTATGACAATTTGTTGGATTAAAAGAATTGATAACAAGACATATCAATTTACTGAATTTAATTTATAATAATTGGATTAATTTCGAATGAATGAAATTAAATATTTAATTATTACGTTAATTAAAAATTAAGTTGAAATTGGAGAATATTAATGTAATAGCTTTGAACCAAATGTTAGTTTCCTCCATTTGACCATAATGAATTGAATAATAAGAATGAATAGTTACTTCAATTGAATTATTGAAAATTTAATTAATAACTAATGAATATAATGAAATTTGAATTTACGCTGAAATTTATGATTGAATCAACATTAAATTGACATCTCAATTTGTTTAAATTAGTGTAAATGATTAAGAAAATTTAAAGGGGTAAAAATTATAATTTATGGAATTGAAATGTAAGATTTGATTTAATTAATTAATTATAAATTTATTTTATTAATGGAAAAATGGCCATTTTGGACACTGACTCAGATTCCCATGAAACCAGTTTCATCGAATCCGTAACACTGAATTATTGTAGGATTTCAAGTTTCGTAGCGATCGGACTTGTCCTTTGATCGTACGGACTCGAAACACCCTGAAATAAATGAAATGAAATCAATTGAAATCAATTTGAAAAATATTGATTTTAGCATAACTTCTTCATATGATGGAATTTGGACTTAAAACCTTTTCCATTACGTTTAAATTATTTTAGAACATCTATTTTGATATATGGATTGACCAAATTTCGTTTCGGAGTCGAAACGGGCTTTTTTGGGCCACTTTGTCATTCGCGCGTATATCCAATCGATCCGATCCATTCTATTTCAGCTTTGTCTATAAATACCCTATTATAAACCCTAGCCTACCTCTATCTCTCATTTGTCTGCACGTACAATTTTTTCCACTCCTCATTTCAATGGAAGACAAATACCTAATATAAATTGCAATTCTAAAATCAAAGCAAAAATTTCAAACTCCTCAAAAAAATTCAGAAAAATTATATATCAAACCCCTCGATGTATGCATCTCATATATGCAGTTCGTTTTTGGTTTTGAATCATTGATTTTTCAGAAATCGAAATCATTTTTGGCCGTTCATCGCTCGACGATTAACTTCGTCTGATCGGGAAATCTTTTCTGGGTTTTGAAGAGAGAACCGAGGGCTGCGACTGTCGTAAGCTTGATCGGAGGGCCGTGATTGGTCGAAGGGGGCTAAAGCAGGGTCGGCCGAACCTGTGGCGTGCGTGTTAGAAGGCGCGGCGGTGAGGCGTTGACGTGGTGGCAACTATGTTCGAAGATGGTCGCGTTTCCTGTTGGTTAGTTCAGTGCGTGCACGTCTTCCTTTTGCATTAGGATTTGTGTAGAGAGAAGGATGAAGTGGCATAGAGTAGGTGAGTTTTTTTATTTTTTTTTATTTTGTTTTCAAAGGTGCATAACTTTCTCATACGATGCCCAATTTGCGTTCGATTTTTTTGTTAGGATCGCATTTAAATTTCGGACATTTTGGCGCTGGTTTGGATGGATTCGGAGACTGTGAAAATTTTGGGTTTAAATTGAATTTAGATTCAATTTAAATTCAAAAGGTGGGTGTTTTAGCCCACTCACAACTTATAAAATTTCTTATGTTCCTTAAATTTAATTTATGTTGTGATTTTGAATTTATTTATGACTGTTTGTATGTTTTCAAATCATCATCTCAGTAAATTGCATTTATTTAAATTAAACTGTTATTTAATTTATTATTGCCTATAAACTGCTAGTTAGATAGATTGTTTAATTTATTATTGAATTTAACTGTCAGTAGTTACCCGCTATTTATTATATGCTCTATATTGATGTTATTGTTTAAGTTGCATGATGATTGTAATAAATGGTTGTTGATTGTTATTGGATGATGGATGTTGTATTTCATATTGTTTTAAACTGCAAATTTGTCATGCACTTTATTACATTTGGGATTTCAGTTTGAAATGATATATAAACATATTTTTATTTTAAATTACGGATTGAAATGATAAATATCCTTATCACTTGACCATAGGGTAGAAAATTATATACAGACACCGTGGTATATATATAAAATATTTTGAAATGATTTTCTATGGTTTTGTAAAGGAATATATGGTTTTATGAGATATGATTTGGATATTTTATAAATGTTATTCTATATATAGTTAAATTCTGGGTTTTAAGCTATGTATAAAATTGATTTGAAGTATAAAAGAAGTCAATAATTAAGTTTGATTTTATTAAGATCAAATATGATTAAGTATTTATTTAAATTAAATTTCTGGGGTTTATAACGACTTAAATGAGAATAAGTTTGGAAGATGAATATGTAATTTATTTGGAATTAAATAAAAGTTAGAAAGGGTATGATTTGTATAACTTGATTGTAGTTTAGAGTGATTCAAATAAATATCAATTTGATTTAAATGAATGTATCAAGTTAAATAAATTGAAAGAATATCCAGTTGTTTGAAGTTTAAAGTTTTACTTAAATTATATTGGACTTATTAAGTAGACATTTCAAATCTAAATAATAGTAATTAAATTTGATATATATGGAATTATCAAAGAATTAGTTTTGAAATGGTGGAATATTTAAAACTTTGAATTATATGGAAATTGAAATGGTTTAATTGGAGGTTCAAATGGTATTTGGAATTTATTTGTGAAATTAAAGGAGCTATTTTATTATATAAAGTAATTTAATATTTAAACCATTTAAGTATTCGAAGTTATATTTCAAAGCTAACGGGTTCAAGGTATATAGATTTGAAAGTAGTATGATTTTGGAAAAAGGATATATTTTGAAATAAAAATAGGATCATATTGATTTGTGTTTTTAAAACAGAAATGATATCGTATTATATGGTTTTGAAAGGGATATTATATTCTGTTTGAAGTATAATTAGTTTAAAATAACCGCGGTGTTATAATAACGTTTGGTTGTTGAAGAGACCTCGGAAGTTGTCACTCTCTGCCAAATCCGAAAACCACTTCAAAAACCGTGTACGGGGTGGTGTTTCCAGAATGAAGTAGGATGGTGGTAGCGTTTTCTTTGAGGTAAATACGTGGACCCGACTCCCGTGAGTTGGCATAAGGTGGCTAAAACAGGAGCGATTCCCGGGCCAATGAGGTAGCACCTTTTATCGGACACATCCCTTCGATATTATACTTTGACTTTTGGATTGATTCGGTGGACACTTTTGATTTCTTTTATTTGGGGGTATGGCTCGATGTGGGCGGTAGCTGTGGCTATGCGTTACCACCATCCCGGATAGCAATTGGTATATCTACCTTGGCATTGCCTAGTTGTGTCGTGTCACCTACCCTAGCGCGCCTTATATGATTTTGTTTTGTACCATACCTATGGAGTGCCCTCTGACGACGCCCAGTACGGGGGAGATTGCGGTACTGTATAGACTATGGGAATATAAAAGTGTGCTAAGGGCTATATGGGTAACCCCTTAATGCTATTTTTATTATATTATACATTACTTTAGACACTATTATAATAGCGTATGTTACTACATAGTAAATTGTTTAACGGATCCTTAGGAGATGTGAATCCCGAGCATCTCTTAAGTTACTGCACCACGTTAGACACTGGGTAGGAGATGTCAAACCCCATAAACATCTCTGACGCCATTCCACTCATATTATTTACTGTTGATTTAACTTACATAAGATCTTTTAGTTTTGACTCGAGTGTTTTGTCTTTTCAATTTGCTCGGGTCAGCCTGAGCATTTCAGGATTTGAAGCCTTTATCTCTGGAGGACGAAGACGAAGATTTATTATTATATATTATAGTATTCCAGTACTTGCACATTGTTTCGCTGCATTATTATTGATTATTCTCTGGTATGTGTAACTCTGATATATATTGTATAAGAATAATCAAGAGTTTTTGTAAAACAGCTTCATGAACTATATACTTGATTATTATATTTTATCGTTCCGCTGCAAGATATTTTTTTTTCTTTCTCTGCTTTTTCTTATTTACCCCATAACAATCCGCTCTTTTATATGATTTAAGGCTGACGTGTGTGGTTTATCGTCGATTTAAACCGTGCGAAAAGGCGGGACGTTACAATTTGATTTAATATGGAATCTTTAATTTAATCTAGTAACTTTAATAAAGTTTATTTCATGGAATGGATTTGGTTTGCATAATAAATGATGTATTTTGGATACATTGAAATATTGTTTAGTTGGACTTTTGTAATAAATATTTAACTTGGAATCATGGTTATTTGAAGTATAAATAAATAAATTTGTAAAGAAAATTGATTATTATATTAACTATGATAAAATATTTTATTTATGAAATGGATATGTTTTGGAAAATGAATACTTATGATTTATATGGTAAACATGTAATTTTAATTAATGTGATATTGATTAAGACAATAAATTCTTTTTATTGTGATAATAAAATGTAAGTTAAAAATGTATATTTGACATGTAATTGTAATTATTGCGATATTGATTAGACAATAATTGCTCTTTATTGTGATAATAAAATGTAAGTTAAAAAAAATATACATTTGACATGTAATTTTAATTAATGTGATATTGATTAGACAATAAATGCACTTTATTGTGATAATAAAATGTAAGTTAAAAATGTACATTTGACGTGTAATTTTAATTAATGTGATATTGATTAGACAATAAATGCACTTTATTGTGATAATAAAATGTAAGTTAAAAATGTACATTTGACATGTAATTTTTATTAATGTGATATTGATTAAGATAATAAATACACTTTATTGTGATAATATAATATAAGTGAAAAATGTACGTTTGACATGTAATTTTAGTTAATGTGATATTGATTAAGACAATAAATGTTCTTTATGGTGAAAATAAAACATATGTTAAAAATGAACATTTGATATGTAGTTTTAGTTAATGCAATATTGATTAAACCAATACATGTTCTTTATTGTAATAATGATATACAAGTTAATAATATCCTTTTAACTTAACATAAGGAATTTCAACTTTAAATAGGAAATTGCAATAATTAAGTTTATTTAACTTAAAATCATGGTTTATTTAATATGCAAATGAATTAATTTGTGTAATAAAATAGAAATGATAAAATAACTATGGTAAGAATTGTAAGTATATAAACATTTGGATTATATAAAATGGTAAAGTGGAAAGTATATACTATTTTGAAATAAATGATATGGTTTTGAAATGTATATGATAATTTGGTTTTGAAAGTGTATACTATTTTAAAATAAATGATATGATTTGAAATGGATATGATATTATGGTTTTGGAAGTATATACTGCTTGGAAATAAATATCCATGGGTTATAATAACGATTGGTTGGCAAAGAGACTGGGATCAGATATGGGCATACTCTCTGTCGATACCGAAAACCACTTTAACAACCGTGTATGCGGTGAAGATTCTAGAATGAAGTAGGATGGTGGTGGCGGTCTATTGAGGTATATACGTGGACCCGACTCCCGTGAGTTGGCATAAGGTGGCTAAAACAGGAGCGATTGACGGGCTAATGAGGTAGCACCTTTGATCGGACACACTTCTTCGTATGTCATTCTATTACTTTGTGATTGATTAGTGCACACCTTTGATTTTTGGGAGTGTGGTTTGAGGTGGGTGGTAGCTGCGCGCTACGCGTTACCACCGACCCTGAAGCATAATTGATATATCTACCCTGGCATTGCCTAGTTGTGCCATGTCACCTACCATAGCGCGCCTTGTACGATTTTGATTTGTGTCGTACCTATGGAGTATCCTCTGATAGCCTTCCGATCAGGCGGTATTACGGTACTATATAGGCTACTGGCAATATTTATGTGTTATGGGGAATATTGGGTCATTCCTTAACGTTATTTTAAAGTAAATTTATTTTACTAATAGGCATTATTATAATAGAAAATATTACTATATAGTAAATAGTTTAACGGATCCTTAGATGATGGGCAGTCCCTAGCATCCTTTAAGTTAGGTGTACCTTATATTACAGTTCACTTGAGTTGGTTTACATTATATAAGTATGTATGTCCTGACTCGAGTGTTTTGTGTTTTGCTTTACGCTCAGGTCGGACTGAGTGATACAACATTTGAGACTCGCCTTCGGAGTTGGAGTTTTGCTTGAAGATCCAGCTATCTATTTCTCTTTCATTTGTTTAGTTGATTCAAGTTATCTAGTGGATTCCAGTGAAGTATTCTGATTTGCACTTGATTATCATATTGAGACTTCTATTGTATCTTGTTTAACTATGATGCATTTATATATTAGCTTCATGAACTACTATTTTCTTTGCTTCTACTGCATTATATTACTCTGTGTCTGTGATACTGTTATTTATTTGCTGTATATTTTGAGATTTGCCAAATTTATTTTACACTTCAGTATTTTGAGCAATTCAAGTCCGATACGTGCGGATGCGAATGGTTGAAAATATCGGGCTGTAACATTGGTGTTATCGTGTGATCGTATAATATACAAACGCGCTTAAATCTATATCGAAAATTCAATTTAATAACCGTGGCCAATAGGCTATCTTCTCCATACGATTGAATTGGGACTCGAAACCTTTTTCATTGTGTTTGGGATAAAAGTATAACATTATAAATGCTCGACGGCAAGCCTCGATAGGATGTAAAAAATTTAAGCTTCGTATTCAAGACGATTTAAATTTGAATTTAAATTCAAATATAAATAGTAAAATTGCATTTGAAACACTGTAACAAGCGCCGACACGTAAAGAAAATTTTACAACATATGTCTCCTGGTATAACACGTGTCTTAAAAAAGAAGAAGAAGAAAACGCATCTTGATTCTCAAATACAACAAATCCCTCTTCTTGTTCAGCATCATTCAGAGGAAAATAAAAATTTTAAGTCTCCTCCTTCCCCTCAAAATAATAAAAATGGCCGAAGCCTCTTTCAAATTTTTTTACTGTATCGAAATCGATCAATCTAGATCCAAAGCATAGGGGCGACACTATTTTTAACATTTGATTGCCACAATAAGGCATTCGTTGACGGTTGCAGTCGCGAGTAGAGAAGGTACGCTCGCGTTCGCTCTTCGTTGATTTGGGGACGACGACTTCGTCGTTTCTGTGTCAGGCATGGAGGGGGAAAACGGCGAAGCGAGTGACGTGGAGGCTCGAGTGGAGTAGCAGGCGGCGTCTCGAGATGGTTAATGGTATTTCTAGGGTTCGCCTGGGGCTGAGGGTTTAGTCGTGATACCCGCGTTCGATTTGTCAGATGGCGGTGATGGCGATTGCCTTGGAGTTCATGATCGACTGTAAGGTATTCTCGATTCACTTTTTCTAATAAAACTTAATTTATAAATGCATATAGGTTAGAAACGAATAAAGAAAAGAAAGTATAATTTTAACAGTGAGGCAACAAATTGTTTTGTTATTTACCGTAATTGGGAAAATATACATGCAAGGTTTAAACAGAGGAAGATATGTACAGTAAGGTTTGAATGAGAAAAAAATATGTGTAAATTAAGAAAAAGAAAAAATAATAATATATACATACTGGAACTCACTGTTTTATTTAATATATATATATATATATATATATATATATTGGATCTGTTTTGTAAATTTAATAATAAAGTTAAAATATTTTAGTTGCAAACTAAAAAGAAATCTATTAGGGAAGTATTTATTTAAAAATAGATAAACTATAATTTATTTAATGGTAAAGATGGATTGTTGGATTATTTCAAATATTTATAGATGATAATGTTTATACAAGGTTTGAAATCGGAAGAAAACAAGACGATTTGGAATGGGTTGCAAACACAGTCAAAGGTGAGATAATCTCACTCATTTGGATTACATTTAATTTAAATAGTTAAAATTTAAATTATTGGATTGATTGCTTGAATTAATGATCTATTATCAGTTTGGATGTGGTATATTATATATATATATATATATATATATATAGTGTGTGTGTGTGTGTGTATATATATTGGAGTGATTGATATTCCCACATTATATAGCGGATGAGACCTATGTGTCCCGTATAATAGCGGATGACCCCATATACCGGATATCCTGCCTTGAAGCGGGATTGGTATTTATATATTGTGCTAACATCTGTGGATGCAGGAAAACAGGTTGGAGGGATTCAATTGGATTCCTCAAAAATGTTGAATTTATTTCATATTCTGTGATATGATTTATTTGATAATTGTGATATATTATATTGATAATTGGAATTATTGAACGCTATGTTTGGCTGAATATATTTTGGTAATTTAAGATATCGAATATATAAAAATTGGATTTTTGAAGGAAAATAAAAGAGAGAACTTTTAAGTAAAATAATTATAAGGAATTTCGATAATTAAAGAATGAATTGGAAAAGGGTAAAAGTTTATTTTTAAATCTAATAAATAAATTCCGAGTATGGAAAAGGAGATTTTTGAATAGATGGGACTAAATGAATTTTTAAACTTAAGTGATATTATTTAAAAGAATAAAGGATTTATTTTTAAATTCGAGGTTTCAAATAGTTGGAAAAGATAAGAAGAATTTTGGAAAAAGTGTGAAATTGGTATTTTTAGTTTAAAAGGATTTTAAATCATAATAAAGGGGTAAAATCTAAAATTAATGGATTTTAAAATTAAATTTAGTAAGTAAAGGAATTTATTTTTAAATGGAGTAAATTCTGGAAATCGATTTGAAAATTGATTAAGTGTTGAAACCGTGCTTAAAGGAAAATGAGACTACGGAATTTATAAACTGGGTTTATAAAGTGAAATAAGATATCGATGAATATTTGAAAGTATAAATTCACAATGGGAACTTATAAAGGAACGGGTAATTTGTTTTAAAAATAAATGGTGGTTTATTTTTAAAAGTGTGGTAAAGAAAATTTACGGGTTTGGGACGTAAATTGGGATAAATCGAGATGAATTTATTGATTGATTAAATGGACTATTTTCGAATGGAAAGTGCATTTTCCTCAAAAGCCGAATATGTTTCAAAGCAGATTTTTAAGTACAAGTAAAAAGTTTAAAATTGTTTTAAAGGAATGTTTTTGAGAAATTATTATTTAAGTTGTTTAAAATTTTAAAGGAAATATTTATTAAGTTAGTTATGGTAGTAATTATTTTAAAGATTAAATTGGTATTATGATTTAAAAGATAATCATTAAATATTTATATTTTATAAAGTAGCTTTGTTTCAAAAGTAGTTGGGCTTAAGTTTTTAGTTGAAAAATAAGTATTGAATTTCATAACTAGTATTATAAATAAGTGTTTTAATGTAGTTTTTTATTTTAAATGTTTTAAAGTATATATTTTGGATAAAGTGATTTAAATATTTTAAAATCTAAAGTATTAAGACTTGGTGATTTTTAATGGAAATTAACAATTGGGTAGAAATTTATTCCAAGAGAGAAAAAGTAATTTGAAAATTATTTTCAAAGGGTTGATGTGTAGAAAAATATCTTGCGAAGATATTTTGAATAAATAATTTGGAAAATTGTTAAGGCCTGATGGTTGTTTATGGATGTTATATGATAGTTAAATAACCGGCTATCACTATTGGCTAATGCGGTGATCGTTTTGAAGAGATTGGGATCAGGATTATTTTTTCGGAAACCACTTCGATCAAGTTTGAATATTTTATGAGGAAGACATGAGCTTGGAGTCGACGATGGAGCAGTGAAGTGCAAGGGCTAATCGCTACTAATCCTATGGGTGGTTCCAAAATAGATGTAGTAGGAGTAGTGCCTTCGGTTCCGTTCGGACAGGAAACAGGCTTGTATGGATGAATGCTATAAGAACATCGTCAGGTGGACGATGAGCATTCTATGTGAATGTGTGCTAAAAAGGTAATGCATAGCCTCAAGCCTCATCAACCGGGAATGGCTAAAGCAGGAGAGGTGCAGTAAGGCTAAGTGACTAGCAACCAATTAGGGTAAGGTCATCCCTGTCTAGATGTCCCTATTATTCGGCTGTGTGGATGGTTGCTAATCCCAACCGTGGGGTGATCTTATTCGGAATATCCAGTAAGGGGTAGCTCCGATCTTGTGTTGCAGAGGATCAGTGGGATCCTTGGTACGCTGATCTGGACCAAGTACTGTGACGGGCGGTGCCCTAGTAGCCCTGCCATTGTATGGAATCCAACCTCCAATAAGCACTTATACAGTATTGATTTTGCCCAAATATTGCTGGAACGTGAGATGTAAGCATTTCAGCTAGATTCTATTTTACTTTCAATAGACACTATTATAATATCCAACAGATTTGATAAAAAGTGTTTGGTCATCGTAAGGTAAAAACCCGACATGTTTATTTATGGCGTGGTCTTACGAGATACCTTTGATTTCAAAGGATTTTGGAGACTTTAATAATCCAATTGAGTGTGTTTTCTCAGCTGATTTTCCAGGCTGACTCTAATGTTATTTTACTATAATTCTCGGATCAGACCGAGTATTACAGGATACGGGATAGAATGATGTGGAGTTCAGGAGACGAGCTGGATCGCAAGATGTATCACATGTACTTGATGTATATTCCATTGTGTAGTATAAGATGTGTATTCAGATTTATGGGGAATATAACTGTCCAGCATTTTGCTTTTGATTTTGTTGTACTTTGATGATGTAATGTACAAAACAAATATTGTCTTTTTGTATAAAGATCATTCATTATCTACTATATATCGTTCCGCTGCGATTGTGAGTTCTGATATTCTTTTCTATTTCTTCTTCTACCTTTTTTTTCTTTCCCTTAGCAATTCATCTTTTCTGGCACTTAATCGTCGGCATATTACATAGTGGCGTATTTGTGTCGATTTTCGAGGATCGAGGAGGGCAGGTCGTCACACCCTCTATACCGGTACTTACTCAAATTTAAACATGTAAGCACGAAAATCATGAAATTTGATAACATTTCATTCATTTAAATGGTTAAAAAACATAGATTTCATAAACAATGCATGTTGAACATATATTTATACGCAATTATGAGGTTCCAACACTAATTTAATTACTTGATACGCAATTATGAGGTTCCAACACTAATTTAATTACTTCCATTCAATCTATATTCGATGCGAATAATTTACAACCAAATTTATTTGCATCCAATTAATTTTACATCAAACAAATCCACCATTCCAAATTGATTAAAAAATCAATTTATTCACTTCCTATTTATTCATAAAATTTCATTTACTTCCATTTTCGCCAAACAACAATTTTTCAATGCAAATTTGGCGCTATTCATTTAATAAAATAATCATTTTAGCTTCTAGCTATTTTATATTGATTTCAAATCAATTTATATTCAATTCTATTCTATTTCAGATTTTTTTCACAACCAGTTCACTTACATTTCATTCATATCCACATTCATTGCATTCAAATTCATTTTATTAAGCTCAAAACCATTTCACAAATTTATTTGAGTCAAGCTTCCATTCAAATATTAGCTTAATTAAATTTTTTAAACTTCAATTATTTCAACCTTATAACTTAAGACTATTTCATTTCAACCAACTTCCATTTCATTTACTAATTAATTAACTAGTTCATTCACTTAATCCACATCAGATTTAATTCGATATTCAATTCATTTAAATGATATCAAGGCCATATTCAATTTATTTGTACTCAAATTGAACTATTTATAACTTAAGCCATTTTTATTTCAATCTAATTCCATTTTATTCGTCCACATTTCAAAATATATTTAATTTTCCTATATTCTTGTTGAATTATAGTTGATACTCAAGCTCCTCGTTAAATTTTTGATCTTTATCTCAAAAATCACTTTATTTAATTTTCTTGAGTTCCAAATTCATTTCATAATTCAAGTTTTGGATTTATTTCACTTACCAAATATCACTTCATTTTTATTTTTATGGTTTTCTATCTCACTTTTCAATTTTATAAGTCACACAACTTATTTTTCCATTTTCATCAATTTATACTCGAATATATTCTCATTTTATTTTTAACTCAAGATTATACATTTATTTATAGCCTTAGTATATTTTTATTCAGTTAATTTCAATTGTTATAAGCTATTCCACCTCTTACCATCGAGTGCTCTTTCTTTCATGCACAACTATATCCATAATATAAAGGCTTTCGAGGATATCTAGAAAAGTGATAACATACCCTGATTGGGTGTGACCCACTTAGCCTTGCTGCATCTCTCTTGTTTTAGTCATTCCCATTTGACGAGGCTTGAGGCAAAGTGTTACCTTTCAAGAAACAATTCTACAAAGAATGCTCGTCGTCCTCCAATGACGATATTCTGATAGCATTCATCCATACAAGTTGTTTGGGTCTGGACAAACCGAATCACCGTCTTCATCATCTTTGCGGTATTCATTTTTAACGTTCAAACTGGATCGAAGTGGTTTTCGGATAATTAAATCCGATCCCGGTCTCTTCGAAACGATTAATGAAATTGGCCAATATTAATAATCGGTTATTTAACTATCAACAAAACATCCATAAGCAGTCACTAGGCCTTATTATAATTTTTTCCCAAAATATTTATTCTCAAAATATCTTCACAAAGATATATATTAAAATTCCTTCCCATATTCCAATGTTTGAAAACAATTTCAAACACTTAAATCCATAACAGGATATTTTTAATCCATCTCACACTTAGAATAATCCCAATTTTCCATTTTTATACTTAGGAAAATATTTTAAGTCTTATTTTCCAAAAATCTCTCAATATTAATGCTTCAGAGAATATTCTGTAACTTATTCGAAAGTCTCTGGAATCCAAAATAAATTTCCTCTCCTCAAAATCATATCCTTTTACAAGCCACTTTTCCGAATCTCGAGATAATTTGTAAAATAAAATTTCCAATCACTTTAAAACTCTATGTATAAACAAAATAAGCATTTAAAAGTATAATAATTTTTTTTAAAACATGTTCAAGCAATTATTTAAAATATCGGAAACACTTTTAGAAACATCAATAACACTTTTTTTAGATAAACAATAAATTTTTAAAGCTTGTTTTAAAAGTTAGAATTATTTTAAAAAAAATAAATACTTAATATTTGAAAATCTACTTGCTGAAGTATTTCAATCCTTACTAGTTTAAAATTTTATAGTTTAAATAATAAAAATTTCCTTTTAAAAACAAACTTAACTTCTTACAATTTAAAATATATTTTTAAAACCTCAATAACCAATTCAATTAATAAATTCCTCTCGAATCACATCAAACCACTTCTATTCCGATCTCCTTAACCATTTTCACTTTCAAAAATAGCGTCCACTTTTTTTCTCACCCTATTTCCATATTCTAATATAAATTTACCATACAAATTTATTTTTCTAATATGTCCACTGATATACTTACCTACTTATGCACATTGCTTATTAATTTTTATACTCCTTTGAGTTTTACTTATTCATCAAAACAATCTTATTTATAAAATTCTATTTTATAAATCCATTTTTTATAAATCTATTTATAACTTCCAATCTATTTTTAATATCAACTTCAACTCCTTTTTATATTTCCAAAATATTATTTATAAATTCCCTTTTATACTTCATTTTAAAATATCCTTTTAATAAATCACAATAGTTAAGTATAACCAAAAGTCAAATATATTTTTCTAACTTGATTTCGTTAAAATAATTCCAGTGTCAAATATAAATATTTTTATATCAAAAATTTCCTTTATTCCCTCAATTTTAAAAATATATTTAGGGTATTTAAAATACCAAAATTTAGGTAAGTGCTATAATAGCATCCAATTATTCCAATCACCACAATAATGTATAGTAGATTATTCTGCGAACGTCATATATCACTATATATGAAAAATAAACAATATATTTGAGGAATCCAGTTGGATTCCTCCAATCTGTTTCTCTATATTCATAGATGTTAATACAACATAAAGATACCAATCCCACTTCGAGGGGTATATCGTGGTATATAGGGTCATTCACTATTATGCGGGGCGCATAGGGTCGCATCTGCTATAATGAGCGGGAGTATCACTCCAAGTACTAATATATATACTACTATATGTATATATATTGCAACGACCCATAAAATTTTTAAAGGTTTTATTTACGTGTTTAATTAAATTTTGGCGAAATATAAAATGATAAAATTTTGAAATAAAAATTTAATATTTGAAATGCGTCTAGTTAAACATAACAACTGGTAAATTTTCATCCGAAAATATGAAAGTTTATTTCCATGCGCAATTTATTTCAATTTAATCAGTTAGTAATTGATGAAAATAAAATATTTTCGAAACCTGAATATTTTTATATACAAAAATTCTAAATCATCTTCTGAGCAAGTAATCTTTTTCATTTTTCCAAATTCGGACTTCTTCAACTCCGTCGATCTTATTTTTCTGTGTTTTTCTTGCATTTTCAGCTAGTAGAAAATTCGAATTTTATAATTCAATCGTACCACAGATATCCTTATACTGTTTTGATCGTCTCGTCACGCTGATCTTTACGGTATATTTGTTTGGGTATTTCGGAGTCCGAGAGACGGCGAAATCTAAGGAACGATTCCCGTATCGACTCCATATATTTGGCTTCCCTAGGTGACCATTCATTTCTCATCTATGACAACCAATAGCCTCGGGACTATTAATATTTTCTGAACTTAATTATGAGCTTTAGCTATTCCCTATGCTTTGATTTATTGCGGTACCATTCTTTACTACTTTTCCCTTCATTGGCTCATCAGTTTTCATATGCTTTGAAACCCACTTTTTCCAATTGTGTTATCTTCTTAGTTTCTTCCTTGTTCCCTTTTCATGGACGATGCCATTTCTTAAAAAAAAACATTTGCACGTAAAAAGCTGGTTCGCATGCAAGCACAATCTCCACTCCTTTGTACTCTTCTTTCCTCCTTTTCCTCTCTTTGATCGGCCATGCCTCACCACCTCACAAAACCACCGTCCCACTCCGCCGCCATAGCTCCAGATCCCCACCAAGGCGCTGCCAAGCTCCGACGACCGAGTAGCATCCAATGGCCGATCCTTCGCCTCGCCTTACACAAACACGCCGCCTCGGATCCACTTCAAAACCGCTACGATCTCCTTCTTTAGCCTAAAACACGTCCCTCCTCCATGATAGCCGCTATCTTCCTCCACGCCATCCATGGCTGATAGCCCTTCCTCTACCCTGGCCTCCACCGTCGAGAGCACCAACAGCAGCCTTCGACCACACACAACACCCTCCACGAACTTGTCCCGCTCGTCCACTAGCCGAAACCCCTCACATAATCGGCCAGCACCCATCGCGAAGCCCAGCCTCATCACTTCGCCCTACCACCTCCTGGCCATGGCTAGCGTTTCACCTTGGCTTGCCGAGCCTACCAGGTGCAGCAGCCATTCCCTCCTTGAGTATGATTTTGACTTTTGTATTGATCGAAAAATGTGTTAGTATATATGCGGCATATATTATACAGATGTTTCTATATATATCTGTTATGTTAAAACTAGTTTTAACAGTATGTTAGTTTTATGTTACAATATAGTTATGAATTGTTTACATGTACTATACGTTATATCATAGGCTACAATATACATATAATGTCCTGTGTATACTTTAGTCTTTATATATAGGGACTGTAGTTATAAAGTTATAAAAGTAGTATATATATATATATATTAAAGTGAAATCTGTACTATATGCACTCGGGTTTTGAATTGCAATTTATAATGATAAGTGATGATTTACTTTGCTGTGTGTATATTGAATTGTTGTATGGATCTATTTATATATATAAATCTGCATATACAACCTATACATATGTTTTATTACATTAGCTAAAATATTTTTTATTAGTTACTGTTAAAGTTATATTTTACTTATGATCGGTTAAGTTGTAAGTATGTTTTGTCTGAACATATATTTTATATTGTACAAGCTACTGTTATATTTTGAAACATTTAAAGTTGCTGTTATATATGTATTGATTCCTTAAACAATATATTTTGTTGTGAACATATATTTCGTAATATGCCTACACAACACATATACAACATATTTTAGTTATAGATGATAGTATATATTTTGATTCTTAGTCAAATGAAATGTGTAGATATAGGTTGTAATATATATACCAGTGCTTAAGATAGATATGTTTGTTCTATTATGTGTGTCTTATTTAAACAATGATTTTGTTATATTTTAATATAAAATATGTTTAATTTAGAATATGAGTTAAATGTAAATATATAGTTATATATTATGATACATATGAGTTCACTTATACCGGTGATCTTCGTCAATTCTGCTCTGATTTGATCTCGTCAATTCTGATTCACCAGCTTCATTCGAGGATTCGTGCCAATCTAACTTGTTTGGAGTCGTGCTTACATTCGTAACTCAATTTCAGTGTCAAAATTCTCTAGTATTGAAAGGTGAGCAATCAATCACGATTAATGTTCTTGTATTTATTAAATTTGATTTCAATTGAAGCGACAATTAAAATATACGACTGTTAGTTATTTACACTGTCATATATATGTTATTACCTGTATCAGTTCACCTATGACATCTGATACCTTTATCTGTTATTTGTGCAACGATAATCCAGTTAGGTTGATAAATGATTGATTGTTTGATGTTGACATTGGATGTTAAATTGTTAATGTAGTAAGTGATAAATAATTTGAAATTGACGTACGATAGTTGGATTTGATATATGTTGAATTTAATTAGATGACATTTGCATAATATGACCCTTTAAATGTTGAATTAATTGGCACGTAGCAATTTAGTAAAATACACCTTGAACCATTTAAATGTTCGTTGTTTAAATTGATGCTGTATGAAACTGAATAATAAATATCCAGTGAAGAACTGTATAAGTATTACTACAATAATATTTAATCTACATGAAATGATAGTGTAGATTCTAGAAATAATTATATTAGTTTGCACAAACAACAATATGAATTAATACGATTATTTTGGGATTATTTAAATAAATTATTGGATTGTTAATGATGTTTGCTATTGCTTGTTGATTTACTTTGACACCATCCCAATTATCACACTGCAAGTTCCCTTTGCTATGCTTTGATTTGAATTGAAATGGAATCGGGTTGAAATGATAAATACCCAAATAAACTTTGACCTAGGATAGAGAATTAAATAAACCCGATTGGTCAATAATTTGATTTAAAAATAAAATAAAGATTTTATTTGAATAAATAATAAGGTTTTGCAATGAAGTTGGAATTTGAATTTTTATGAAAGGAAAATGTTAATATTTAATAAATTGAAACAAAATATTAACATAGTAGTTGATGAAAGAATGTTGTTTTAAATTTAATAATTAAGTTTGAAATTATTTAATAATTAAGTTTTGAAATTATTTAGTAATTAAGTTTGAAATTATTTATTAATTAAGTTTGAAATTATTTAATAATTAAGTTTCAAGTTATTTAATAATAAAGTTTTGAAATAATTTAATAATTAAGTTTGAAATTATTTAGTAATTAAGTTTAAAATTATTTAATAATTAAGTTTGAAATTATTTAATAATTAAGTTTTGAAATTATTTAATAATTAAGTTTGAAATTATTTAATAATTAAATTTGAAATTATTTAATAATTATGTTTTGAAATCATTTAATAATTTAATGAAATTGAATTATTTAATAATTAAATAAAATTGAATTCTTTGATAAGTGAGATTGAACTTCTTAAATAAGTGAAATTAATTCTTTATTAATTGAGTTTTGAAATTTGTAACTAAGTAAATGAATAATTGAAATTGGATTTCTATAACAAGAAATAAAATATGATTTATTGAAATTAATATAAGACTTGAAATTTAAAGAATTTGGTTGAACGAATCTAATTTAATTCAATTTGAAGTTTTGATATAACGAAGTTGAACTTAAGTAATTGATTTAATGAATTGGAAATTAAATAGAAATTGTTATGAATGACAAATTTACTTAAGGAATATTGAATGAAATCGATCAGTGGATTTAAATTGATTTGAATGTTAAATTAAATTAATTTAAATGATTTCAGAATGAAACTTATTAACGAACTTGAATCAATATTTGCATTGTTTAAATAAAAATTGGAATTTGATTATAAGATTTTGAAATTAAGAATTTGGAAGTTTCGAAACATAAATTATGAAAATTGATATATAAAGACAAATGGAATGTTGGTTTACAAATTCTAATTTGAAATTGAAACTGATTGGAATTTTGAAATTTATTAAACAACCAATCGGTGTAATAATTACGGAAGTTATTAAAGAAACCAGAATCGGTTATGGGCATACTCTCTGTCTAAATCGAAAACCACTTTAATAACTATATGTGGAGTGTGATCCAGAATGAAGTGGTTGGAATGGTGTACGCGATGACTGAAGAAAGAGAACGATAATGGATAGCCTTGACACTTGTGTCAAATTGGAAATGACTAAAACAGGAGCCGTGCCGGGCCAAATGGTGTTAGCAACCTTGAGCGAACACACTTCGTCGTAAACTACTCATTACTTGTTATTGATTGGTGCACCCTCGTAATTTTGGGAGTGTTGTTTCGCGGTGTTGCGATCGTTGCGGTGATGCGTTTTCACCAATCCGGATCAGGCAAACGGTAGTTTCACTACCTTGGGTATTTCCTCATGTGCCTTGTCATACTTGTATCTCTATATATGCCACCACTACGAATTTGTTTTGGGTTATACCTATGGAGTACTCCATGATATCCCACTAGTTTACGGTGGAGTTTACAGTGCTGTATAGACTATAACGCTTATATAAAATGTGTTAAGAGGGATAATAGTAACGCCTTAACACTATTTTGATATTTTATATTACTAGTGGACATTATCTACTTAGCGTACATTACTACATAGTAGATACTTTAACGGATCCTTAAAGGATGGTTATTCCAACGTCCTTTGAGTTACTTGTATTTCAGTGGTTATTTCACTTGAGTTGGATTTATTTATATAAGAATGTTAATCTTGACTCGAGTGTTTTGTGTTTTGTTTTATGCTCGGGTCAGACTGGGTGTACCAGTATTCGAAACTCGCCTTTGGAGTTGGAGCTTCGCTTGGAGATCCAGCTATCTATCCATCTTTTAGATATTCAGTTGATTCCAGTGATGTATTCTGATATTGTATTTGACTATTGTATTCGATACATCTGTTGTATCTTGTTTAACTCTGATATGTATATAGTGGCTTCATGAACTACTATCTTTTGTTTCCGCTGCATTTATTACTTTGTGTCTGTGATCTGTGATTATTTATTTACTGTATATCTGAGTTTTGCAAATTTAAATTAACAATTCGGTATTTTGAATTATTCAACTCCGACATGTGCAGATGCGAATGGTCCAAAATAGCAGGTCGTTAAAGTTGGTATCAGAGCTTTGGTAGCTCTAGGCAAAACTTAGCATATATGGTAAATGTATTTACAGAAACACTTTCATTCGAGTTTGAATCTCTTCCTTTTGACTCGATTCCTTTGAATTTTTGGAACATTCCATGCGAATCCAAAATTCATTAGTGTCCCTCTCTATTCGTCTTTTTTCAATCTGAAGCACCCATAACTCCAATTGGAATGACCCTTATAATGAATCGGCGGTCTCGCCAAACTTCGAATGATTCATAAAGGGGTGAATCTCCTTTACAATAGACATCGATTTACCGGAGATTATTGTATCCTCGGTTTACGATGCTATCTATCTCCTGTTATGTCTGAATTCTATTTCTTGAGATCAAATGTTGATTTGCCTCGGAATTCTGCATTGATCTAATTCTTGAAGTCACGGTTGACCCGGAAGGTTGCCCGTAAATTAAATAAGCTTATCCATCTCCCAATTCTGTTATTGAATCATCTTATCTTTCCTTTCGAACTTTTCTTCGAATCAGAATTCTCTTTTGATTTGAGCCCTTGAATTTGAATCTCTATCTTTGCTTTGAAATCCATTCTTGTATCATCGAGCGAGAAAGTGTGTTTGTAAATTAATGTTAAAAATGCTTTATATATATATTGTGTTTTTTGAGTTGTTGATGTTGGATTGGATTTTCGATCGATTCATCTGATCAATGCTATCGATAGGATTTCCAAAACACTTGAATAGAGCAAACCGACACAATATTGTTTTCATATTTGGTAAATGAAATAAATTGTGTATGACTATATTATATATATAAAATTTTCTAATAATTGTCAAATGAGTTGGTTAACAAAATGATGTTATTTGATTTTCATTTATTGTTTTGTAAACCATTGATTTACTGTAACGTTAAGGTATTTTCGACCATGAAGGTCGACATTAATACGCCCACTGTATCAACTGCCGAACAATCAAAGGTCGGAAAACCGAACCATTAGGGTTAAAGAAGAAGAGGTAGAAGAAGAAAGAAAGAAGAAGCAACAGAAACAATATCAGAATCTCACAATCGCAGCGGAACAACATATAATAGATAAATGAATATCTTTAAAACAAAGAACTATATCAGTTATCACAATACATCACATTTCATTATATTATCAGAGTTTACAACAACAAACAACGGAAAAGAAATACTATATACTGGTTCATATACTGGTGGGCACCCAAAGTTTAAGAAGGGAACAATAAACTCCAAGTCAGTCATGGGACTGGTGTGAGAACTTAAAATAGTTTATCTTTAAAAACAACAAAGAAATTTTTTTAAAATCAATTCGCAATGCTTTTAGAAAATGTAACTACCATAAGGCCTCCCGCCACGCACACTATGCAAACGCAGAACTGGAGGAGATTTCTCCTTATGATAGTCAAAGATGCTTACTACGCAAAATCATTTGATTATTATTACTATTAGTGCAACGTGTAGAAAACATATCGAAAGTATAATATAAATCTTAGCTAGCATAGGTACCATTATAGTATGCTTACTATAGCTACCATATTAGATGGCAGGTTCTACAACTAAAACCGTAAAGAGCTCGTATTGGATGAATGGATTTCTAGCAAATGGTCGGGCAAAAGAACTTCCCAAGTAAAATGGAACGCCTCTGGAGCGACGTCCCTGGATCCTAACCGGATCTCTGCTACACAAGGTCGGGTTACCCCTAACTGGGTAACTACTCACACGGGCATGTCATCCCCCGGTCGTTTGCGACCTTTATCCGAGAATCCTCTCAACCAACAACCATAAATCAATAAATATGCAGCAACCACGAAGTAAATATCTGGGCTCCATACCTTGATACCACTTATAATCCAGAAGGAAATGACATGCCCTCAGAGGGTGCTATCCTCAAATAACTTGCTGCCATGATTTCTGTTCCGACCATAACCGGGTTGTGAGGTTTGACGAAATCACGTCAAAACTACGCTTTTCACAAAAGCCACACTTTGATCAACAAATGATCAGCAGCACTCAGCATGCCACACTACCAAATTAGGAGTATATCACTGATAACCTTCGACTACAAAACCTCTGAGCTCGTACGTCTCAGAGAAGGGTGTTAAGCTAAGAGAATAAATTCTCCGCCACCAACAGAAACGTATTTGAAAGAAGTCTGCTTTATATCTCAAAGTGTAATGTCAGACATACAATCCATACAAGTTCGTTCTGGGTTCGAACAGAACCGAAGGCACTTCCAAAGAAATCCTTGCAAATCCGGGTATTCACAATCCCGATCGGACTTTCCATCACTTAGGGAATCTCTATACGTGCGTGACTTGGTGCAGAGGCAATCAAGGAGTTATCCTCTCATTCTTCAAAATACACGGTCTTCACCACCAGTCTTCAATGCTATCCATATACATCGTATCACTGTTCGGAATGGGATTTATGACCCAAAGGTCCTCTCCCGGCTAAACCAAATAACGAGCGCTTATTTTAAAATAAGTGTAGCATTCAAATTCAAGCAAATCACAACAAATACCCATTTAAGGGTCAATATTGATAGTCAGTTATTTAACTATCAATAGATATGCACAACATCACCAGATTCCAAATAATTTCCTAAATTATTTATTTTCCAAAAATATCTTTACAAGATATAATTTTTCCACACTTCAAAAATAAATCAATATTTATTTTTACACAAATTTCCCTTTCCTTTTTAAATTCCATAGTGAATTTAAATTTCCAAATATCTACTGATATACGATTTTGAAATTGATTGCAAATATTCACTTTCAATTTATATTTAAAGGATAAAATCTCAAAACATTTCACTTCATATTGGAAAACATTTCCATGCTTATTTAATAATAAGTAATCTCACAAATCTGTTTATTTTCAACATTTGGAAAATATTCAATATACCTAAATCCCAATTAAGTATATATTTTATTCTTTAAGGAAAACATTCTCTTAAACACATTTATTTGAGTCAAAACGAATGTTGCGTAAAACATCGTTACGACAACTCAAAATCACTAGTATAGGGATTCGAAATTAAGATAGATATATAAATCCCAATAGTGCATAAAACATCTCCTTTCGAAAATCATTTACTATAACAACAGTGTTCTAGTCCACCATTTCCTTTTACTTCTCGAAAACATCTATTTCAACAATAAATGTTGAAATCTATGGTATCGTTTCTTAATACATTTTAAAACATATTTAAATCATTTTAATTCTATTTAAAATACCACTTCCCCAAAACAATTCTCTAATATATATTATTCACCGTCCAAAATCGTGAACATACTTCGTTAACCAAATTCAACATTTCTACACATTTTATTTAAAGGATTATCCACTGTCCAAAATCGTGGATATATCTCCTTTAATAAGCTATAAAAATTAACTTATCAAAATACGTCGTTTTTGGAGTTATAAAACAATGGTTATAAATTCCATTTATATTTTATAACAACTTCAACTTATAAAAGCACTTTATTAACAGATTCTATCCATATCCCATTTACACGCCAAAATCCAAATTATAAGCAAATTACTTATAATTCTCGATTTACAAATTCATTAATTTTATACATTTACAAATCATAGATTCTATTCTTTTATAAAATTCATCTATAACATCATTTTAAAACGTCTTTAAAACACCTTTATAATTTCATCACTTTGATTTATAAAAATCAAATTTTATAAATCTTATATATAAAGCTTTTGTAATAAATTCAAAAATCACAATTTAAACTATTTCATAAAATCATTAACTCTATATTTTGAAAATTGCATTTCAACTATATTTCTTAAAAATCATAATTTTTAAAATATTAAGATTATAACGTTTATTTATTTAAAATGAATCAAATTCCAAAATTTAATAAAACGTATACTTTCAAAAATCACTTTAAAAATTTGAAAATCATCACTTTAACACTTTTAATTTTCCGAAATAGGCCCAAATGCTGCAACAACACTAAATATAACAATCACGACTTCCAAAACATCATATATCATATGATAACAGAATATATCACAATATCTATAAATAAATCAATACGGATGAGGAATCCAGTTGGATCCCTCCAACTTGTTTTCCTGCATCCACAGATGTTAGCACAATACCTATCCCGTTTCAATACAGGATATTACGGTACATGGGTTTATATAAAATATTATCCGCTATATGCGGTGCAATAGGGTCTCATCTGCTATATAATGCGGGAAATCAACTCCAAGTGCATATATAATACCAATTCCACTTCAAGATAGAATATCGTGGTATGTGTTTTTAAATAAATAATATCCGCTTAATATACGGCGCATAGGGTCTATTTTCAATACAATAGATAATAGCTATCATCCAATCACACAATCAAGCAATTTTAAATTTAACTATCTAAAATTTAAATCGAAACCAATTCGATTGAGTGAGAAGTTCTCACCTTGTTTCAAATACAGTTGCAGTGTTTTATTTCGAATAAAATTAAACGCGCGTTTGATTTTACCTAAAATTCTCGCTAGCTTCAAACGACTCCAATCCAGCTCCATCGCGTAGTGCTCGTCAATACAAATCCAACACAATTTGTTTCGTCAAATTCCGACCTCGTATGAACAAGTTATGACGTTACAAAGTTTGAACGAATTTAGATAATATAACTATTTACATTATCTTTTATATTTTACCCTTAATCAAATCTCGCCGCACATTCCTGAACGCAAATCACGGCCGTTGCTTCCCTCTTATCCCCTAACTCAGTAAACATGCGACCGAACCCAACGCACGCCGTCTTCACCAAATTTTCGCAATCAAATCGAGCACCTCTACAACGATCAAGCTCCTCCATTTCGTGCGCCATCACAAGCTTCACCCATGGCCTAAAACACATGCGAGTCGGTCGCGTATGTGCTTCGAAATCCAAGCTTGAATGGACGATATTCATCCTCAATTTGACGACGATCTGTGGCTTGATTTTCGATCTCCACCGTTGAGATTGAAGATCTCGTCACGCTCTAGAAGTTTATAGTTGAAGCTTTGTTGAATTAACGTGTGGATTGGAAGATAATTGAAGAAGAAAACTGGAAATTTTCGGCCATTAATAGTTTCTGGCGGCTATGGTTTATAGAATTAGGGTTTGTGCAAATTAGAAAATATGAGGTACTTTCATAGAAAATTCTCGCGACACTATTCACCTGAAATTTTTCCGAACTCGAAACGAAGCGTGCTGCCTGGCGTTTATAATGTTTCACCCCTATTCCGAATGCAATGGAATATATATTGGGAGCCAATTCGAAAGTATTTGAAAGATAGGTTTTTGAATCGACTATTTCAATTTAAAATTTACTTAAACCGATATCTGTGCGTTTTAGCTTGCCCCGAAGAAACCGTAAATCCGATTGACACGAATTTTGAGACCATACAATAATTTAACATTACGGATCCGATGAAACTGGTTTCGTAGAAATCCGAGACTGTTTGAAAAATGACTATTTTTACTCGTTAATTAAATATTAAAATATTCAATTTCTGCAAATTAACTTTTAATTCAATTTTAAAAGTTCTATAACATCATTCTAACTCCGACATGATTTAATACAACTTTACAAATCAATTTTAAATCACATTAAGTCCAATTCCCAATTATTTCTGAAATTTCAAATATTAAATTATCGATTTAATTATATAATTAAATCTAGATATTCGAAATAAAATTTATTCGACTTACAAATTTTACTTGTTTAAATATTTAAAATCAATTAAATGTATGAATTTCAAATGACAGAAATTCTGGGTCGTTACAAACTTCCCTCCTTAAAAGAATTTCGTCCTCGAAATTACCAAGTAAGAAAAAGTTACAGAATTCGTCTTTCTTTTCAAAAATAAACCGTTCAAATTTAAATTTCAAATTCATTTAAATACTTTAACTTTTCCAAAATCCCTAGTTAAACTTCTTACGATAACTTTACTAAGTTTTCGAATCATACTTAGATATCTTTTCAAAACCAACTAATATTTTTTAACTTTTAACTCCAAAATCAAAGTTATAGTTTTCAAAATTTTCCAATTTTCTTGAAAATATTCTAATGCCTTAAATTTTCAGAAAATTTTGCCATAGTCTCCTTTGTGCGGCTCGATCCCAAAAAAATGGCAATATGTATATCACAAATATACATCTCATCAAGTAATGAGGCATCCCGCAAGGAAAAAAAGTGTAAAAGTACGATATGTAATCCGAGATATGTACCTTATATATTATTAGCGAGCATATACGGCGAATATAGCGCGAAAGCGAGCTCCAAATGCGAAGCAAGCGTAATCCGCACCTACTAAACACTCAACAAACAAATGAGGAACATGTATATATGAAAGTAATATCAATATACAACATATACCACTACAACAACTACATATGCCAATATAGCAAATGCAACAAAAGCAACAAATCCAACCATCAACCAACTATCATCCAACTAACATCCATAACCAAATCAACATTCATGAACTTCTCATTAATATTCAATGAATTGGTTTTTTTTTCATTTTACTTTGCTTACATTCATTCAATTTGGTTCATCACTTTTAATTTATTAATTTACTTCGATACCAAAAACAACTTCATTCAACATTCCTTAAGTTATATTCCATTTAAACATCATTTGTTTAACTTAACTTAAATTTCCAAATCCAATTCAGATTTCGATTCTAAAGTAAATTCTATTTTACTTTTATTAACAACTCATATATATATATATATATTCATATAGTTTCACTTCTTATATATAAGATTATTTCACAATTGTAAATCATAATAATTAAAATTCCATACTTAATAATTCATTTACTTATACATTTTATTCTTTTACAATATGTTTTATTTAACTTATTCAAACATCCTTTAATTAACTTATATATATTCTTATATTTTCAACCATGAAACAATCAGTTTATATACACTTTAATAATTCTGAAATATTATACCCTTTATATGTAAAATATAATTTTGGGTAAAATTATTTCATTTACCAGCTTTTAAAACAATACCACTCAACAAACCAATCATCACAATATAATTTTTTTTTATTCACTAAGAAATACGCTCTCATAGCTATTATTACACTCACATTCATTCTAGAGTACTACCGACTCTATCTCTAATGAGTAATTCCCAACAGAGCCAAGGTTGTTGCTTAACCATATGCTCTGATACCAGATGTAATGTTAAGGGATTTTCGACCATGAAGTTCGACATTAATATGTCCGCTGTATCAACTGCCGAATAATGGAAGGCCGAAAAACCGAACAGTTTGGGTTAAAGAAGAAGAGGTAGAAGAAGAAAGAAAGAAGAAGCAATAGAAACAATATCAGAATCTCACAATCGCAGCGGAACAACATATAATAGATAAATGAATATCTTTAAAACAAAGAACTATATCCGTTATTACATTACATCACATTACATTATATTATCAGAGTTTACAACAACAAACAGCGAAAAAGAAATACTATATACTAGTTCATACGCCACATCATCCAGCTTGCCTCCAGATCTCTACAGCAACTCCGGAATTCCAGAATGACCTGATAACCTGACTCTAGACTGCCCGTGTTAAAATTGGTAGGCACCCAGAGTTTAGGAAGGGAACAATAAACTCCAAGTCAGTCATAGGACTGGTGTGAGAACTTAAAACAGTTTATCTTTAAAAACAATAAAGAAATTTTCTTAAAGTCAATTCGCAATGCTTTTAGAAAATGTAACTACCATAAGGCCTCCGGCCACACACACAATGCAAACGCAGAATTGGAGGAGATTTCTTCTTATGATAGTCAAAGATGCTTACTAAGCAAAATCATTTGATTATTATTATTATTAGTGCAAAGTGTAGAAAACATTTCGAAAGTATAATATAAATCTTAGCCAGCATAGGTACCATTATAGTATGCTTACTATAGCTACCATATTAGATGGCAGGTTCTACAACTAAAACCGTAAAGAGCTCATATTGGATGAATGGATTTCCAAACAAATGATCAAGCAAAGGAACTTCCCAAGTAAAATGGAACGCCACTAGAGCGACGTCCTTGGATCCAACCGGATCTCTCCTACACAAGGTCGGGTTACCCCTAACTGGGTAACTACTGACACGAGCATGTCATCCCTCGGTCGTTTACGACCTTTATCCGAGGATCCTCTCAACCAACAACCACAAATCAATAAATATGCAGCAACCACGAAGTAAATATCTGGGCTCCATACCACAATACCACTTATAATCCAGAAGGAAATGACATGCCCTCAGAGGGCGCTATCCTCAAATAACCTTGCTGCCACGATTCCTATTTCGACCATAACCGGGTTGTGAGGTTTGACGAAATCACGTCCACAAAGCTACGCTTTTCACAAAAGCCACGCTTTGATCAACAATGATCAGCAGCACTCAGCTTGCCACACTACCAAATTGGGAGTATACCACTGATAACCTTCAACTACAAAACCTCTGAGCTCGTACGTCTCAGAGAAGGGTGTTAAGCTAAGAGAATAAATTCCCCGCCACCAACAGAAATGTATTTGAAAGAAATCTTCTTTATATCCCAAATTGTAATGTCAGACATACAATCCATACAAGTCTGTTCTGCGTTCGAACAGAACCGAAGGCACTTCCAAAGAAGTCCTTGCAAATCCGGGTATTCACAATCCCGATCGGATTTCCAATCACTTGGGGAATCTCTATACCGGTGTGACTCAGTGCAGAGACAATCAATGAGTTATCCTCTCATTCTCGAAAATACCTGGTCTTCACCACCGGTCTTCAATGCTATCCATATATGTCGTATCATTATTCGGAATGGGATTTATGACCCAAAGGTCCTCTCCCGGCTAAACCGAATAACGAGCGCTTATTTTAAAATAAGTGTAGCATTCAAATTCAAGCAAATCACAACAAATACCCATATAAGGGTCAATATTGATAGTCGGTTATTTAACTATCAATAGATATGCACAACATCACCAGATTCTAAATAATTTCCCAAATTACTTATTTTCCAAAAATACCTTTACAAGATATATTTTTTCCACACTTCAAAAATAAACCAATATTTATTTTTAAACAAATTTCTCTTTCCTTTATAAATTCCATAGTGAATTTAAATTTTCAAATATCCACTGATATATGATTTTCAAATTGATTTTAAATATTCACTTTCAATTTATCTTTAAAAGATAAAATCTCAAAACATTTCACTTCATATTGGAAAACATTTCCATACTTATTTAATAATAAGTAATCTCACAAATCTATTTATTTTCAACATTTGAAAAATATTCAATATACTTAAATAACAATTAAGTATATATATTATTCTTTAAGGAAGACATTCTCTTAAACACGTTTATCTGAGTCAAAACGAATGTTGCGTAAAACATCGTCACGACAACTCAAAATCATTAGTATAGGGATTCGAAATTAAGATAGATATATAAATCCCAATACTACATAAAACATATTCTTTCGAAAATCATTTATTATAACAACAATGTTATAGTCCACCATTTCCTTTTATTTCTCGAAAACGCCTATTTCAACAATGAATGTTGAAATCTATGGTTTCGATTCTTAATACATTTTAAAACATCTTTAAATCGTTTTAATTCTATTTAAAATATCACTTCCCCAAAACATTTCTCTAATATATATTATTCATCGTCCAAAATCGTGAATATACTTCGTTAACCAAATTCAACATTTCTACACATTTTATTTAAAGGATTATCCACTGTCCAAAATCGTGGATATATCACCTTTAATAAGCTATAAAAATTAACTTATCAAAATAAGTCATTTTCGGAATTATAAAACAATGGTTATAAATTCCATTTATATTTTATAACAACTTCAACTTATAAAAGCACTTTATTAAGAGATTCTATCCATATCCCATTTACACGCCAAAATCCAAATTATAAGAAAATTACTTATAATTCTCAATTCACAAATTCTTTCATTATAAGCTCACAAATCGTAGATTCTATTCTTTTATAAAATTCATCTATAACATCATTTTAAAACATCTTTAAAACTCCTTTATAATTTCATCACTTTGATATATAAAAATCAAATTTTATAAATCTTATATATAAAGCTTTTATAATAAATTCAAAAATCACAATTTAAACTATTTTATAAAATCATTAACTCCATATTTCAAAAATCACATTTCAACTATATTTCTCAAAAATCATAATTTTTAAAATATTAAAATTATAACATTTATTTATTTAAAATGAATCAAATTCCAAAATTTAATAAAACATAAACCTTCAAAAATCAGTTTAAAAATCCTTTTAAAATTTGAAAATCATCATTTTAACACTTTTAATTTTCCAAAATAGGCCCAAATACTGCAACAGCACTAAATATAACAATCACGACATCCAAAACATCACATATCATATGATAACAGAATATATTACAATATCTGTAAATAAATCAACATAGATGAGGAATCCAGTTAGATCCCTCCAACCTGTTTCCCTGCATCCACTTATGTTAACACAATACCAATCCCGTTTCAATTTAGGATATCGCGGTACATGTGTTTATATAAAATATTATCCGCTATTATGCGGCGCAATAAGGTCTCATCCGCTATATAATGCAGGAAATCAACTCCAAGTACATATATAATACCAATTCTACTTCAAGATGGAATATCGCGGTATATGTTTTTAAATAAATAACATCCGCTTGATATACGGCGCATAGGTTCTATTTTCAATAAAACAGATAATAAATATCATCCAATCACACAATCAAGCAATTTTAAATTTAAGTATTTAAAATTTGAATCGAAACAAATTTGACTGAGTGTGAAGTTCTCACCTTGCTTCAAATACAGTTGGAGTTTTTTATTTCAAATAAAATTAAACGTGCGTTTAATTTTACCCATAATTCTCACTAGCTTCAAAATACTCCAATCAAGCTCCATCGCATAGTGCTCGTAAATGCGAATCCAACGCAATTTGTTTTGTCAAATTCCGACCTCATACGAACAAGTTATGACGTTACAAAGTTTGAACGAATTTATATAACATAATTATTTACATTCTCTTTTATATTTTACCCTTAATCAAATTTGGCCCCACATTCCTGAACGCAAATCATGGCCATTGCTTCCCTCTTCTCCCCCAACTTAGTAAACACGCGACTGAACCCAACGCACGCCGTCTCCATCAAATTTTCGCAATCAAATCGAGCACCTCTACAACGATCAAGCTCCTCCATTTCGTGCGCCATCACAAGCTTCACCCACGGCCTGAACCACATGCGACTTTCTCGCATATATGCTTCGAAATCCGATCTCGAACGCATGACGTTCATCCTCAATTTGTCGACGATCCATAGCTTGTTTTCGATCTCCACCGTTGAGATTGAAGATCTCGTCACGCTCTAGAAGTTTGTAGTTGAAGCTTTCTTGAATTAACGTGTGGATTGGAAGATAATTGAAGACGAAAACTGTAAACTTTCGGCCATTAGTAGTTTATGGCGGCTAGGGATTATAGAATTAGGGTTTTTGCAAATTAGAAAAGATAAGGTCCTTTTATAGAAAATTCTCGCGACAATATTCACCCGAAATTTTTCGAACTCGAAACGAAGCGTGCCGCCTACCGTTTATAATGTTTTACCCCTATTCCGAATGCAATGGAATATTCATCGGGAGCCAATTCGGAAGTATTTGAAAGATAGGTTTTTGAATGGACTATTTAAATTTAAAATTCACTTAAACTGATTTATGTGCGTTTTAGCTTGCCCCGGACAAACCATAAATCCGATTGACATGAAATTTGAAACCACACAATAAATTAATATTACGAATCCGATGAAACTGGTTTCATCGAAATCCGAGACTGTTTGAGAAATGACTATTTTTACTCGTTAATTAAATATTAAAATACTCAATTTCTGCAAATTAACTTTTAATTCAATTTTAAAAGTTCTATAACATCATTCTAACTCTGACATGATTTAATACAACTTTACAAATCAATTTTAAATCACATTAAACTCAATTCTCAATTATTTTTGAAATTCCAAATATTAAATTATTGATTTAGTATCCAATTAAATCCAGTTATTCGAAATAAAATTTATTCGACTTACAAATTTTACTTGTTTAAATATTTAAAATCAATTAAATATATGAATTTCAAATGATAGATATTCTGGGTCGTTACATTTACCAACATATAAATAAAAGAAATTATGAACTTGGTTTGTGAATTGATTTGGAAATTTAAATGAATGTAAATCAGGAATTTGAGAATTTGATTTCCAGTGATTTCAGACTTTGATTTTTAAGTTTTTAAGTGTATAGTATTTAAAATATTTCAATTAGAAATCATTCAAAGAATTTTAAATGTTTAAAATCAGTGCTCTCCTATTTTGTCGCTGGAAAATAATTTCGGTGATGGCGGCCGCATCATCAACATACATTTTCGAGTTTTGAAGTGGAGAGACCATCAGTAGCTTGCTACATTTGTTTTGAAATGAATTTGATTTTAAATTTCTAAAGTATGACATGATTTAAAAAATATATAAGTATTTGATTTAGATTTGACTTGGATATATTGTATGTGTATAATTATCTCTAAATTGTTTGAAGTTAATAGAAAATTTGATTCTTAAAATTTCGGTAAAAGGATGATTTCAATTATAAATGAATCAAATTTTGAATTAATATTTAAACTGGAGAGAATTGATTTAGAAATTTACTTGTATAACACTTAATTGCATTACATATAACTTACCTAAATTTTCAAAAGTTAATTATGTAATTGAACATTACACAATATAAATGATATCAAAAGAAACTTCAAATAAATTTGAGTAGTTAGAATAAGTGTAAATATACTTAATATATATGTGATAAGATATATTAAGTAGAATAAATTTAATAATAATTTGAAATAATGAAAAATTAAATTTGTCGAATAAAGTATGACTATAATAAATGACTATTCAAATTTATGATCTTTGAAATTGTTAATTTAAGATAACAGTATAATATACAATATAAATTGTCTTTATAAATAAAATTTGAGTGCGTATAAAAATGTTATACGCTTAAAGTTTAATTATAAAATGATTAACGGAGATAAATAGAATAATAAGTTAGTCGAATAATAAATGGATAAATAAAATAAATGGTTGTTTGAAATAAATTTTGTAACAAACAACGACAAATTGAAAATAATCCAACTTAATGAAATAACTTGAATTAAACCAATTATTGAATATTAATCTGTTTAAATTGAAATTTATATGGTTTTAAATTAACTGTTTTGTTTTGTTTTCGATATATTTTTCTTCTGGTTGCTCTATTCTCCTACCTTCTTCCTTTTCAGGGACGAAAAGTTTTGAGTGAGGGAGAGTGTAACGACCCGTAAAAATTTTGAAAATTTTAAAGATTCTATTTACGTGTTTAATTGAATTTTGGTGAAATATAAAATGATAAAATTTTGAAATAAAAATTTAATATTTGAAATGTATCTAGTTAAACATAACAACCGGTAAATTTTCATCCGAAAATATGAAAGTTTATTTTCGTGCTCAATTTTATTTCAATTTAATCAGTTAGTAATTGATGAAAATAAAATATTTTCGAAACCTGAATATTTTTACATCGAAAAATTCTAAACCATCTTCTGAGCAAGACGTCATTTTCGGTTTTCCAAATTCGGACTTCTTCAGCTCCGTCGATCTTATTTTTCTGCGTTTTTGTTGCAATTTCAGCTAGTAGAAAATTCGAACTTTATAATTCAATCGCACCACTGATATCCGCATACCGTTTTGATCGTCTCGTCATGCTGATCTTTACGGTATATTTGTTTGGGTATTTCGAAGTCCGTGAGACGGCGAAATCTAAGGAACGATTCCCGTATATTCCGTATACCCCGTATATATTATTCATTAGACAATGACTATTAAATCAACCAAGCATTCAATAATTAATTTTAACTATTTTTAAATTAATCTGATAATCCAAATGAGTGAGAATTTTCTCACATTGATTTTAAGTTCGCCAGATGCTTATTTTAGATTAAGTCGAACTTCGCTTGACGTTTGATTTAACCTAAAATTTCTAGCTATCTCTAATTGATTTTGAATAAATTCCAAGTTGTAGTGCGTGACGATACGAATTCGACGTTGCTTTGATTTGTCGATTCTCGACTGATGTAGCCCAGGCTAGAAGGATGAGTCGTATACGAGATAAGGGCATGTGTTTAAGTCGTTTACGACTTAGGAGGGTAGAATTAAGTCGTTTCCGACTTAAGGAATCACGTGGGAAAGGAATACGAGTTAATGAAGAGGATTTAAGTCGTTTGCGACTTAACAAAGCTCAGGGAATGAATCGTACACGAGTTAAGGGAGCTTCGGGTTTAAGCCTTAAGTCGTTCACGAGTCAACCAGGGAAGGCGCGACCTAAGGAAGGACTTTTGGGTCGTCCACGACTCAATGAGGGTCGTCCATGACTCAATGAGACACGGGAAGAAAAGCTGCAAGCTAACAAGGAGATGAGTCGTTCCGAGTTAAGTTGTCTGGGAAGATAAGTCGCTCGGGTTTAGGTCGTTGGACCTTGGGTGGTGATGCATATGAGATGAGTCGCTTGATCCATGAGTCGTTAAGCCTTTGTGCTGAAGGGTTAAGTCGTGACTATCTTAAGTCCTAAGTCGTCCAGGGTCATTGTGTCTTAAGTCGTGGCAATGTTAAGTCGTATCGTTTAAGTCGTTGTGTCTTGAGTCGCTATGATGTACAGAGTGTGTTGTAATTTGTTAGATCGTTAACGACTTAAGTCATAAGTCGTATGTCGCTGTGTTGTGTATATGTGCGCATGTAATGTTGTGTTAGGTCGAAGACGACCTTCTTTAAGTCGTATGCCGTGGTGTACTGGTGTTATACTGTTTTAGGCAAACGCATGTTGTATTGTAAAGGAATGAGTCGTGTGTTGTTGAGTCGCTGCCGACCTAAGGTGAGTCGTGAGTCGTGAACGACTTATAGGCCGGTTGTGAAAAACTATAAATAGCGAGTGCGTTGTAACTTTTGGGGGTGGATTTTTGAATAAAATTTCTTGTTGATTGCTGTATGCTTTCTTCTAAAATTGGTAGTTGAGTGTAATCTCCTATCTCCTCTTTCGGTTAATCGAGTGAGCTCGATTCAACGATCGTAGAAGCCGATTCACGGTATCTATTGCGCTAGATCAACGTACGAAGAATCGTAGATCTTTGAACACGGTATAGTGCGCTATCAACGTGTTTGAGATGGCTAGAATTCGGTATCTTCGGATCAATGAATTTGGGCATTTTGGTATTCATCAATCCACCGATTGCTACTTTCACCGATTGAAGTTTATTTTTGATTAATCCGCTGCGTCAGTTTTTGGTATCAGAGCTAGACTTAGCCAATCATAGCTAAGCCGAGACTTGGAGCCAATTTTTGAAGTTGAAGTTTGAAGTTGTTGTTCATCGTGTTCATCTTGAAGCTACAACGAGTTTGAAGATTTTGATCCATTTCATTTTGGAACTAGAGTTGAAAAGGTGTTTGAAGTATTGACGCCGAGCTAGTGATTGGAGCCGTGCCTTGTTGTAGTTTGAATTGAAGGGTTGCAAGTGAGGCCGAGTCAAGTTGCAAGGAGGCCGTGACTTGTTGATCTTGTGTTGAAGTTTTGTGTTTGATTTGTTGAAGTATTTGAGAAGTTTTGAAGTGTTTGTGAAGAGTTTCCAATCATGCCACCAAGGAGATCTAATCGTCATCAAAACATTGAAGCATTGTATAGAAGAGAAGAAACCGAGCTTATGGAACAACGTATTAATGAGAAATTTGATGAAGGCATTGGAAAGCTAGAGAAGTTGATGAATGATTTGAATCAAACTCAAAGGAGGAGATCACCAAACTCGAACCATGGAGGAAACCGAGTTTCGCCATCGGTTACGGAAGCGAGGAGGGTATCACCGCATTCTTTTAGAGAAAGAAGAGAAACATCAATTTCATCACGGAGAGATCATCATGACTATGGACATGAAGAGAGAAGAAGTCAACGTGAATTTGACAATGAGGCGTATAGAGATGAAGAGAGACATAGTCGAAGAAGCATGCATGAACGAAGGGATGATAATGGTCGAGATCGATGTAGGCGTACTTTTGATTTTGATGAAGAGGGTGATAGAGCTAGCATTCATTATCGAGATCGAGACCAAGTTCGAAATTCATATCGAGATGTGGATGAAGATCGTCGATGGGAGTCGGGTATGAAGATGGAAATTCCTGAATTTAAAGGTGGGATGGTTGCTGAAGAGTTCTTAGATTGGTTGTCAAATGTGGAGGAAATCTTTGATTTCAAGGAGGTTCCGGAGCATCGAAGTGTGAAGTTGGTTGCTACTAGGTTGAGGGGGAGAGCTTTGGCATGGTGGCAGCAAACTAAACTTACAAGGGAGAGAATGGGAAAGTCAAAGATTGAATCATGGGAGAAGATGAAGAAGTTGATGAGAGCTACTTTCTTACCTCACAACTATCAATCACTTATGTACCAGAGATTGCAGAATCTAAGGCAAGGGACGAAGTCAGTTAATGATTATGCTGATGAATTTTACCAACTCATTGCCAGGAATGATATTATGGAAACGGAAGAACAGCTAACTGCTAGATTCATTGGGGGATTGAGAATGCAGATCCAGGATATGGTTAATATGTTTGATCCTAGGTCGGTGGCAGAGGCACATCAGAAAGCGTTGGCTTGGGAGAAGCAAGGAAGGCGTGGAGGTGGTGTGTTTACTAATTCCAATAATCAAGCGAAGGGTGTTAGTGGAAGTTCTAATGTTCCTAAACCTGTTACAAAACCAGTGGTGAAAGAGGCTGAGAAGGCGAAGGTTAGCAGTGGTTTCAAATGTTATAATTGTCAGGAGTTGGGTCACAAAAGCAATGAATGTCCGAAGCCGAAGAAGAGAGCAATGGTTGCTGAGATTGAGGATGATGGTGAGGAGGCAGAATGTTCAAATGCACCTTATGTTGAGGAGGAAGAAGAATTGTCTGGAGATGAAGGTTGTAATCTTATGATGAGGAGGTCATGTCTTACACCAAAGCAAGAAGAGGATTCTAGTTGGTTGAGAAGCAATATTTTTCAGTCGACATGCACTATTCTAGGGAAAGTTTGCAAGTTCGTTATTGATGTTGGGAGTTGTGACAATATTATCTCTACTGAAGCAGTAAAGAAGTTGAACTTGAAAACTGAGAAGCATCCTAAACCATACAAGTTAGCATGGTTGAGGAAGGGTGGTGAAGTGAAGGTGTGTCGAAGGGCTTGTGTTAATTTTTCTATTGGGAGGAAGTACAAAGATGAAATTTGGTGTGATGTTGTAGACATGGATGTGTGTCATCTGTTGTTGGGCAGACCATGGCAGTTTGATAGAGCAGTGCAACATGATGGTCGTGCTAATAGTTACAGTTTCATGTTTGAAGGTACTAAGATTATTTTAGTCCCTAAGAAGCAACAGAAGGAAAGCAAGCTAGAGGAGATCGAAGAACTGAAAACTTTGCTATCTTTGAAGGAGTTTGTCAAGGAGATTGAAGAGGAGCCTGAAGTGTTTCTATTGATTGGGCGAGAGTGTAGTGAAAAGGTTGAAATTCCAAAAGAAGCGAAGCCAGTTTTGAAAGAATTTGAAGATGTATTCCAAGAAGAGTTGCCTAAGGAGTTACCGCCACTGAGAGACATTCAACATCAAATTGATCTTGTTCCGGGAGAAGTTTTACCACATCGACCACATTATCAAATGAGTCCGAAGGAACATGAGGAGTTGCGAAGGCAAGTAGAGGAATTGCTAGAACAGGGACGTGTTCAGGAAAGCTTGAGTCCTTGTGCAGTACCAGCCTTGTTGGTGCCGAAGAAGGATGGAACATGGAGAATGTGTACCGATAGTAGAGCTTTGAACAAGATTACTGTTCGCTACAGATTTCCTATGCCGAGGTTGGATGACTTACTAGATCAGTTGAGTGGGGCTACTATCTTTTTGAAGATTGATTTGAAGAGTGGTTATCATCAGATTCGAATTAGACCGGGAGACGAATGGAAGACGACATTCAAGACGAGGGAAGGTTTATATGAATGGTTGGTTATGCCATTTGGTTTATCAAATGCACCTAGTACATTCATGCGGGTGATGAATCAAATCTTTAGACCATTCATTGGGAAGTTCGTGGTGGTTTATTTCGATGATATTCTGATATACAGCAGGAGTACGGAGGAGCATGTTCAACATTTGAGAAAGGTGTTAATTATTCTTCGTGAGGAACAATTTTATGCAGCTACGAAGAAATGTGTGTTCATGACGAGAAGTGTATTATTTTTGGGATATGTTGTATCTGAGAAGGGAATCCAGGTGGACCAGAGTAAAGTTGAAGCTATTAGAAATTGGCCATAGCCGAGAACTATCACTGAAGTTAGAAGTTTTCATGGATTGGCATCATTCTACCGAAGGTTTATTCCACACTTCAGTAGCGTGATGGCGCCGGTTACTGATTGTATGAAAGGGAAGCAGTTTTCTTGGTCGGAGGAAGCGGGGGTTGCTTTCGAACGAATCAAAGAACTTTTGACGACAGCACCAATTCTTGTATCACCAAATTTTCAGGTGTTGTTTGAGCTACACACTGATGCATCAAAGGTTGGGATTGGAGGAGTGTTGAGTCAGAGTGGGAGGCCAGTTGCTTATTTCAGTGAGAAGTTATCAGGAGCAAAGATGAAATACAGTACATACGATGTTGAGTTTTACGCTGTAGTGCAAGCAGTAAAACATTGGAGACACTATCTGTTCCATAAGAAGTTTGTTCTTTATACAGACCATGAAGCTTTGAAGCATTTACAGGGGAAGGATAAGATTTCAGCGAGACATGCATCGTGGATTGCATATTTACAGCAATTTACCTTTGTTGTTAAGCACAAATCTGGGGTGACGAATCGTGTGGCTGATGCTTTGAGTAGGAGAAGTCATTTGTTGACAACATTGAAGATTGAAGTAACGGGATTTGAATTATTGCCAGAGTTGATTGACGAAGATCCTTACTTTGCAAAGTTCGTTGAGAAAGTTAAGGATGGAGATACTGATGAATTTATTTTGGTTGATGGATTCTTGTTTAAAGGAAATCGATTATGTATTCCAGAGAGCAGTTTGAGATTGGAGATTATCAAAGAATTACACGAAGAAGGCCATGTGGGTAGAGATCGTACTTTGCAGTTAATTTCTCAATCTTATTTTTGGCCATCGATGAGGAAAGAGGTTGAAAAGTTTGTGGAGAGATGTCATATATGTTAGGTTTCGAAGGGAACAGCGACAAATGCGGGATTGTATATGCCATTACCTGTACCATCTAAACCGTGGGTTGATATCAGCATGGATTTCGTTTTGGGTTTGCCGAGAACTCAAAGGGGAAATGATTCTATATTTGTTGTGGTGGATACATTTTCGAAAATGGCACATTTTATTGCTTGTAAGAAGACGGCGGATGCTGTTCGTGTTGCTTAGTTATTTTTCAAAGAGATCTATCGACTCCATGGATTGCCAGAATCTATTGTGTCGGATAGGGATACTCGTTTTCTGAGTCACTTTTGGTTAAGTTTGTGGAAGATGGTAGGAACAAAACTGAAATTTAGTAGTGCTTATCATCCGCAAACAGATGGACAGACAGAAGTTGTCAACTGATCGTTGGGAGATTTGTTGCGATGTCTTGTGAAGGATAATCTGAAGAGTTGGGACATGAAGTTATGCCAGGCAGAGTTTGCTCATAATCATGTAGTGAATCGTAGTACGGGATTTAGTCCATTTCAGATTGTATATTCAAATTTGCCAAGGGGACCGTTGGACTTAAAGGTAGTGCCACAACCGAAGGGGACAGTTAAACGAGCTGTTGATTTTGTTGATGAATTAATTGAATGTCATAAGATCGTTCAGGAACGATTGGAAAAGTCAAATTAGAAATATAAGAAATTTGCAGACTTGAAGCGACGAAATGTTGAATTTAACGAAGGAGATTTGGTGTATGATGTGTTAACGAAAGATCGTTGTCCAGTAGGCGCTTATAACAAGTTGAAACCCAGAAAAATTGGTCCAGTAGAAGTTGTGAAACAGATCAATGAGAATGCTTATAAGTTGAAACTGCCGGAGGATGTATACACTTCTGACGTATTCAATGTTAAGCATCTTGTGCCGTATTATGGAGATGGACAATCTGATGTGGAAGAATTTACAAATTCGAGGATGAATTTTTCTCAACCAGGGGAGGATGATGTAGCCCAGGCTAGAAGGATGAGTCGTATACGAGATAAGGGCAAGTATTTAAGTCGTTCATGACTTAGGAGGGTAGAATTAAGTCGTTTCCGACTTAAGGAATCACGTGGGAAAGGAATACGAGTTAATGAAGAGGATTTAAGTCGTTTCCGACTTAACAAAGCTCAGGGAATGAATCGTACACGAGTTAAGGGAGCTTCGGGTTTAAGCCTTAAGTCGTTCACGAGTCAACCAGGGAAGGCGCGACCTAAGGAAGGACTTTTGGGTCGTCCACGACTCAATGAGGGTCGTCCACGACTTAATGAGACACGGGAAGAAAAGTTGCGAACTAACAAGGAGATGAGTCGTTCGGAGTTAAGTTGTCTGGGAAGATAAGTTGCTCGGGTTTAGGTCGTTGGACCTTGGGTGGTGACGCATATGAGATGAGTCGCTTGATCCATGAGTCGTTAAGCCTTTGTGCTGAAGGGTTAAGTCGTGACTATCTTAAGTCGTAAGTCGTCCAGGGTCATTGTGTCTTAAGTCGTGGCAATGTTAAGTCGTATCGTTTAAGTCGTTGTGTCTTGAGTTGCTATGATGTACAGAGTGTGTTGTAATTTGTTAGATCATTAACAACTTAAGTCATAAGTCGTATGTCGCTGTGTTGTGTATATGTGCGCATGTAATGTTGTGTTAGGTCGGAGACGACCTTCTTTAAGTCGTATGCCGTGGTGTACTGGTGTTATACTGTTTTAAGCAAATGCATATTGTATTGTAAAGGAATGAGTCGTGTGTTGTTGAGTCGCTACCGACCTAAGGTGAGTCGTGAGTCGTGAACGACTTATAGGCCGGTTGTGAAATACTATAAATAGCGAGTGCGTTGTAACTTTTGAGGGTGGATTTTTGAATAAAATTTCTTGTTGATTGCTGTGTGCTTTCTTCTAAAATTGGTAGTTGAGTGTAATCTCCTATCTCCTCTTTCGGTTAATCGAGTGCGCTCGATTCAACGATCGTAGAAGCCGATTCACGGTATCTAGTGCGCTAGATCAACGTATGAAGAATCGTAGATCTTTGAACACGGTATAGTGCGCTATCAACGTGTTTGAGATAGCTAGAATTCGGTATCTTCGGATCAACGAATTTGGGCATTTTGGTATTCATCAATCCACCGATTGCTACTTTCATCGATTGAAGTTTATTTTTTATTAATCCGCTGCGTCATCGACCTTGCACTCAAATGTAACTGAGTTTTTAGCATTTGATTTTTAATTAAAATCCTAAAAACAACTTACATTTCAAATTATAATTTAGTTTAAACTGGTTACTTACCCTTCTCTACAACTCGAGTTGACCACACTGCCTAGCTCGACTGGACCTCCACCATTCTTTGCCGACAACTTCCATGCCTCCGTTGAAATTGCCAATGCCAGCACCCACTTCCAGAAACTTCACCTCCGACCAGAAAATACACTAACCCGAAACCCATATGCCTTTCGATCATCATCGCTTTACTCGCAAGTAATTCTAGTGGCCTCCTCCTACGCGCCGTCATAGCCTCGACTACCGTGCTTGAGCATGAGCTTCCAATCGCGTCCAACTTCCCATGTCTCGGCAGCCACAAGTTGCCCCCATTCCTGTCGTCCACTAGTACTAACTTCGAAACATTTCCAAACGGCTTTCGAGGTTTCCAGAATGCAGCCGCCGTGGCCTCGCGCAACTAATCATATGCACTCGCCCTCCAACCTCGACTTCAGCCTTGCTCCTCGAACGAGTAGCATGAATGCAGTGATTTAAAGCTCGGGAGGAGAACGCACAAATATGAGAATTGGGGAAAGATCACCATTGCATTTTTTTAAAGAACTGATTCAATTTGAAGAAGAAAAGGAGGACGTATGCGATTTTGTTTCCTTTTATTTTTTTATTTTTATTAACGAATGGATTCCAATTGTTTATTCGACTGTGAGTTTAAATGGAAGCGAGGATGCATGTTTGGAAAGGGAAGTGGTACACTGATTGAGTGAAAGAAAGGATGGGCTGATGGGAGGGAGTGTGATAGCCTAGTAAAAGTCAATATATATATATATATATATATGTATGTATGTATGTATATTATTTCCTTTTTTTAAATTATCTCGATTACGTAACTTAAAATTTCGATCCCCTTTCTAGGCGTGCCGCCAGGCATTCATAATGTTATACCCTATTCCAAACGTAATGGAAAAGGTTTCGAGTCCTGGTTTGACCTTATGGAGAAGGTAGCTTTTAGAACCCAATTATTATATTGAATTTCGATAATAATTTCTATGCATTTCTATCCCGTACGACCAAATGATAACTCCAAAAGATACAAAATTTGAAATTCAATAATAATACATTATTACGGATCCGATGGAACTAGTTTCATAGAACTCCGAGACTGTGCCTTGGATCGCTATTTTAAAACGTCAATTAAATCGATGATTTCAAAAATTCCAAAATAGCTTAAATTTTCAGTTTTAAAATCTTACTAACTAAATTATAATTCAAATAGAATTTATATCGAGATTAGAAATCATTTCGGTCTCATACTCAACTCCAATGCAATTATTTAATTGATTTCTAATTATTAACTCAACAATTAAATTTATAAATTAAACCACTATATTTGGATCTTGAGTTTTTATTACACTATTTTTGTTTGATAAACTTCATACTGAAAACCCATTCACATTCCAAAATTCAAAATTTAAAATGAACTCAATGTTCGAAGTTAGAGACCAAAAATCCGGGTCGTTATGATTCGAGAATAAATCGATAGGTTTATGTCAATGATAATAATAATTTGAATAAGCATCTATGCCTTTTCTTTTGGAAGTATTCTGTAAAGCATGGCTATTGATGTATGTATGCGGCAATAATCCTGGTAAAGTTGCAAATACACAAGGCAACTTATTTTACTGGAATATAAGGATGTATAGCATTGAGTAATTGTTGGAATTCCATATCAAGGTTATTTCCCAACTTATCCAAACTATACAAGATTTTACTAAATTATAGCTGTAAGAAATAATTTACTTTAAAGGCTTAATTAAATATGATGCATCTGCTTTATTATCATATTAATTGAAAACTGTATAGTTCATAAATTTATGAATATAAAAGCACGTAATATTGATATGTAATCTGGTTTCATAGATAGGAACAGATATATAGGATACTATGACAGTTAACAGCCAATGCATCTAACCACTCAGTAAAATGGAAATGTTATATTGTTATCTATTAAATTTAGATACAAATAATTTCATTATAATGAGCAAGAAACATGGAAAATAGTGTACAATAGATGTGTTTAAGTTCTAAATGATAATTCCAGTAGTGAAAGCTGCAGCAGAAGAATTGTGCAGGTGTACTACAACAATGAGAATTTATGATAATAAGGGGAAGATTTTAGTTTCTTATAGAATTTGAATCAATCAAAAAAATTAAGCAGTAAATGGTTTTAAATATTGGATTTGAGATTATAAATTAGTAAGATTTTAAAAATAAAATTTTAAGCAATTTCTTAAAAATTGTAAATCTTTGATTCAATCGACGAGTTAAAATAGCGATCCGGGGAACAACCTCGAAATTCGATAAAACTAGTTCCATTAGATCTGTAATAGTGTATTATTATTATTATTATCAAATTTCAATTTTTATAGTGTTGGGGTTACCGTTTGGTCGTACGATCTGAAAACGCCTAGAATAATTTAATTGAATCTAATTTAAATATTCGATTTAAAAGGCTATCTTGTCCATACGACATAATTAGACTTCAAAACTTGTTCCATTGCATTCGTAATAGGGGTATAACATTATGAAAGCCAAGCGACACCCCTAAATCAGGGTTCGCAATTTTGAGTTATGCAAAGTGGGAATATTTGGATATTTATAAAACAAAACAAAATAAAATCAAATTAGGGTCAATCTCAACCGACCGAGTCTATATCTCTCGCAACCCTATACTCCTAAGACAAGTTGCCTTCCATATGTTAAAAATCATGTATTACGTCTTCTTTCTTCCTACAGACAATTTAAATCGCGAATCGAAGAAGAGAAAAGGGAAAAAATTCAATACAATCGGTTGGAACGAAAAAAATTCTCACGATTTAAATCACATTGCCCCTTATTTGTCCATTCAATTTAACGAAGAAATAAAATTTCACGACCCAAAATTCAGCGTTCGAAAATCGACATTCATACTTCACTCATATTCAAATGCCGTAGATTCAATCGTCGAAATTCGATTCATCCCAGAGCTTATAACACATTAAGTACAACAACACAGCGGAAGAAAAAGAAATAACTCTATTGATATACAACATTTGGAACTAAACATTGATATAAATGATATCAACATTTATCAGAGATACACAACAGCGGAAAGAAAATCTTCGACAGAGGAACATCAATATTAACTTCAATAGAGAGAGCGAGCTTATGAATCAAATATTGCATCTCCATTCCAATGCTCCAAAGATCTCCAAGCCACAAGATCGAGCTACCATCATAATGTTATATTAAGCAAACTAGGTAACTCAATCAGCAATGCGATCGCCAAGATCCAAAGGCTGCAAGCTATCGACTCAACACCTACTATTTGATTATCTGAAAAAACCCAACTCTAGACTGCCCGTGTGAAAAATTGTGGGCACCCAAAGTTTAGAAGGGGAACAATAAACTCCAGGTCAGTCACGGAACTAGTGTGAGCAAAAAAAATAGTTTTATTTGAAGCAAAAAAATAAAAGAATTTAAATTTGAAATCCCATTGCTTTTTGGAAAATGTAATTACCATAAGGCCTTTCGGCGCACACACAATGCAATCATACACTTGAGGGAGATTTCTCCTTATGATAGTCAAACATGCTTGATATGCAAAAATCCTTTTGATATTATTATTAGTGCATAGTGCAGAAAACATTTGCAAGTATAATATTAATCTTAGCCAGCATATGCTCCTTTATAGTATGCCTATTATAGCTACCATGTCAAATGACATGTTCTACAACTAAAACCGTACAAGGCGCGTATTAGTGATTGGATTTCCAACAAATGGTCAGGCAAAGGAACATCCTAGGCCACATGGGTATGCCTCTAGAGGGATGCCCCAAGAACCAAACCGGATCTCTTCCAAAATAAGGCCGCGTTACCTCTATAACTAGGTAACTACTACACGAGTATGTCATGCCTTGGTCGTAACCAACCTTTATCTCAGGATTCACCAACAACCACAAAGCAATAGATTTGTAGCAACCACATAGATTAAGTATCTAGGCTCAATACCATGGTACCACCTCTATCCAAAAGGAAATGGACATACCCTCAGGGGGTGTTACCTCCAAATAACCTTACTGCATCATTCCTGTTTCGACCATTAGCAGGTTGTGAGGACCTGATGAGGTCTCGTTCCACAAAGCTACGCTTTCCATAAAAGCCATGCTTTGATCAACATATGATCAGCAGCACTTCGTATGCCACATTATCAAATTGGAAATGTACCACTAGTAACCATCAACTACATAACCTCTAAACTCGTACGTCTTAGAGAAGGGTGTTAAGCTAAGAGAATAAATTCTCCGCCATCAAAAAGAAATGTATTTGCTAGAAACCAGCTCTACATCTCAAAGTGTAACGTCGGACATAAATCCATACAAGTTTGTTCCGGGTTCGAACAGAACCAAAGGTACTTCACAAGAAGCCCGTGCAATCTGGATAATCCCTAATCACGTCCGGACTCCCCATCACAAAGGGTGATCAAATTTCTATACCGGGGCTATTCGGTGCAGAGACATTCGATGGGTAATCCTTTCGCTTTCAAAAATACCCAATCTTCACCATTGGTCTTCAAATGCTATCCATTCATCGTATCACTATTCGGAATGGGTTATATGACACAAAGTCCTCTTCCGGAGTGGTTTATTTTAAAAAAATACGGATATTGGGATCTCAGTTAAGTCATAACTTAAAGCTCAAAACTTTTCTTCAAATGGTTTACACAATTTCCACTTTTAACCTTTAAACAAAAAGATCCACTTTACAAAGTTCACCAATCTTTCACAAAGATTAATTCATAGCTTTCAAAAAAATTCCATTTCAAATTTGAAACCCTTTCAACAAAAACAGGAAATCCTTCCTTAATTTGAGAGCAACTATCTTTTGAAAACAAACGTCTCGGACAAATCCAATCAAATGTACATAAGTTATAGCCTTTTAAAGTTATAAACCAGAAAATCAGCGAACTGCCGTATCATCGGCAAGTTTTATTTGAATTAATCCAAATTTCCCAAAATAATTTATTTAATACACTTCATAACGGTTTAAAATCTATATATACATTATATAACTTGCATAACTGTTTTAAAACCATAGTTTCCAAACATATATTCATAGAACTCAATTTCAAATCTTGAATCCAAATTCAAATCAAACTATTTAAATTACAAAACTTTAACAAGTTATATTCAAAGTAATTTCCAAAACTTTCTTTTCAAAAGTTTCATATTTATCCCAAATACATTTCCAAACCATATTGGATTCAAAATTCAACTTTAAAATCATTTCATTATTTTAGATAAAATAATATTAAATTCAAATATCTTTGACTTAATCTAATCCTCGTGAAATCGAGGTGTGTATAGTGTAGTCTAGGGGTTTTACACAATAGTGCAAGATCATCAATCATTACAGATTAAATTATAACAATATCGATAAGCAGTATGATCCTATAACGCTTATCTCTCATTCACAGAGTTACAAATATATACGTAAAATGGATTGTAGATAAATAATTTACACACACAACTCAGGTCAAACAATTTACATTACAGAATATCACACATAAAGGAAATCAAACAACTCATACATTCAACGGAAACCAAACATCCGTAAGAAAGATCAATTAATCATCTGGTTAATCTGAATCAGATTAATTACTAACCTGGTTATTTAATATTAATTAATTACAAATCTTTAATTAATTATTCTTTAATCATTTATTAATAAACCTTTAATGATAAATTAATTAACCTTTAATTTTTAGTTAATCATCCTTAATTAATAAATGAATCAGTCTTTAATTATTAAATAATTAACCCCTAATTATTTAATTATTCTTTAATTAATTATCCTTAATTAATTAAATTAACTAACCCTTAATTAATTACCATTTAATTAAATATCCTCGATTAATTATAATAAGTGATTATCCCTAATCAATTTCATTAATTAATTAACCTTTAATTAATTAATTATACTTAAATTAATTACCCTAATTAATTAATCACATTAATTAATTATCCCTTAATTAATTATTCTTTAATCATTTGATTAATCAACTTTTAATTATTAATTAATTATCCTTAATTACTTTCATTAAGTAAATTACCTCTAAGTAATTAATTACCTTAAAATTAATTAATAAATGAACTTTGCATTAATAAAAAGCTCTAATTAATCAAAGATAACTCATGAAATAAGTTCATTTATTAATCCGTAGATTAACTTAAGACTTTAATCAATTTTTAAAGGATATACCATTTATCTTTATTAATCACTTAATCACATTATTTAAATAATCAACCCAATATTTAATTATCCAAATCCAAGTAATTTAATTCCAAATCATTTGTATTTGAAATCTACATAGTTTGAAACTTGTTTGAAATCTTACTCAACACCCTTGTTTTTGAAAACTAGCTTTATGTTTTGAAAAAACTTGTAATTTTTTTTTGTTCAGAATCTTGTTTACAATATCTCTTTTGCTTTTAAACCCATGGTTTATTCACACTTAACAAAACCTAGGCCCCAAACCAATTTTCCTGAGCCAACACTCGAGACACTCACAAACACAACCCCGCACCCCTCTGCTTCGAGTCAAAGCACGATTTTCTTTGAGTTCACCCCGATAAAACTCATCTTCCCTGATCACCCAAATACAGCAGATATCACTGATACATTCATGCATGTGTACGACCAGGAGATCGACTTTCCACCATTGCCGATCCCTTCAACGAGTCACCGACAACACCTCCTAGCTTCCCAAACACCTTGAATCGCCAATTTTGTCGAAACTCAAAATCGGGCGATTCGATCGAGTACTGGAAACCAACATCATCCAAAGATTTTCCTTTACACCAATGATCTAACCCCCTGAAACTCTGCCACTCTGGCCAAAGCAACACCAAGCTCCCCCTTTCCTTTCCCCCTTATGCGATTGCCTCCGAAGCTTCCTCGACGACGTATGAACACAAAGAACATTGACGACCATATCAGTTATCTAAACCCTAAATTGACTCAGAAAGCCACCATGATGAACTAGAATTCAAGTGAGTATTTTTCCCCTAACCACCCACCTTCATGCCTGCTCCAGCCAAAACCCTGAGACGTACGACCTCTGACCATCAGAAATTGAACGAAATTCATTTTCTGTTCATCTCGAGAAATCTTGACGAACCCAACATTGAAAATTATGAAACCTACACCAAAAATCATATTTTCCAAATTCGAATCCACATATACAACCCAAACTTGAAATTAACATACCTTAATTTTTGTCTGGAAACGATTTTCCACTGTATATTCCCATTTTGTAGTTAATTATTTTCTTATTGTCTTCATAAATATTTTTAAAATTCACATTATATCACTATGATAAACTTTCATGTAAGGATCATCACTAAAATATGCTTATATTTTGAAATATGAATTTTTCTTTGGTTGTTCTTGGGTTTGGAAACACAATAGAGTATATTCATATATACACAGAAATGCATACTTCAATTTATACACAAACATGCAGATATATTTACGTTCTTTTATCATTTTTCACAACAACTACTTCACAAAGCCTCAAGATATATCATAGATTCAACTTCGAAAGGGGTCAGTTTGCTCACCTGAGTTTTGGAAGAACAGAGAGAATCTGGAAATTGAATTTGAGTTTGAAACTTTGATCTTTGATCTGATACATGATTTGAATCAGACATTTTGATGTTGAATTAAATCTGGTCTTTGTTCGATTTGGATTTATAGTTCCAGGTTCCACTTGTTTGCTTTTGATCTTACATTTGTTTTCAAAATGATCATGGCTTTAGATCTTGTTTGATGGCTTTCAAGTCTGATTGCCGAGATGATTTTGTTTTTGATCAAGTTTTCAGGTTTGATTTTTTTTCTCTCTTAGTTTCCAGGTTAAGAAACGAAGAGAATGGCCTAGTTTCCTTCTACATTTTGTTATATATAAAATTAAAGTTTAAAAGAGAGAATTAAGTATGCCACTTGTTCATTTAACTCAACACTTGTTAATCTCTTTGTTTAAGATGATTACACATGCTAATTTTCAATTTACATGGCTTACAAATGTTATAAATATCCATTTTACGTTTTAAACCCTTTCTTTAATTTATTTATAAATTATGTTTAAACCCCTAATCTTTAATTAATTTATAAATTTTGTTTTAACCCTTGATTTATCAATTTGTATAAATTATGTAATATATTTTCTATTTATTTTAAATGTAGACAAAACTAAATTTTATTTCAAGTAGAAAGAAAATGTTTTAAAAATTAATTATACACTAACATAATCACATATACATATCTATTAGTTTTATATTTTATATCTTAACATATGTAAATGTTTTACATTTTAAATTCATAAATATACAAACTATATTTATTCATTTTAAAAGAAAATGTGTTTTAAATCTCTTTTTTCAAATTCATATTCAACTTAGATATTATACTTATATTTTACAATATTTATCTAATTCGTTTTCTAAAAGATATATATACATATCAAAGCTTTATATTTATACTAACTATATATATTTTTAAGTATATAAAAGAAAAGCATTTTAAATCTTTAAGTAAATCTCACCTAAATTTTAAACTTAAGTCATTAAACTTATTAATAAATACGTATTTTTATGAATTTCATTTTAAACTTAAGTAATCATACTTATTATATTTATTTAACCTTTTTAAGGAAAATGATTTAAATATCTAATTATACACAATAAATAATCTTAGACACACACACACACACACACACACACACATATTAGTTTTTGAAAAGTATAAATCTTTTAAATTTAATTTTTATTTATAAGATACTTGTGTCTGAATTTTAAATCAAAATTCTATTTTGAAATCTCCTTATATATATATTTTTATTTTATTCCCAAGTTTCCAAATCAACTTAAATTTAAAATCTACTATTAAATCTATTTATTTCCAAGTTTTTCAAATTAATTCACAATTAACCCCAAAAATTTATATTAATTACCAAATTAATTTAGATTAAAAACCGGGAATGTTAAAGATTCCCCCCTTAAGAAAATTTCATCCTCGAAATTTGCTGGACAGGTAAACAACCAAAGATTAAAAGGAGAATGTTTTACCAGATCAAGTTGAATATTTATTCTGCATTTAGCTCATCAAATCAGAATATCATCAATCGATATGAGAACTAACTCATTCAATATTTCACGAAGTACTTAGGTTATCCGGTCTATGAAATATGTAGGAGCACTGGTTAGTTCGAAGGAATAACTAACCGTTCTTAGAATATATTTGGACCCCAAAAGAGTAGGCACGCATATATAATCCAATTTAACTTCATATTTAATTAACCAATTTATATCAAATAAATTTCAAATTCATTGAAGTTTAAAAATGAAAAGCTGACAAGGAACTTACCTACATGATTCTCAGGGCCACCACAACACCAAAGTTTCTTCTTGAAGCCGACACGAAGCTATCAAAGAATTGAAGATCAAAGAGATTGATAGAGAAAAGATTGTTTCTGTGTTGTTGCAGGGTATTGACCATTTGTAGTGGTACTCCCCTGTCCCCTTATCTCGACCTCTTCTTGCACTCATACTCACTATCAGTGAATAGTAAGAGAATTTACTAGGCATATGGATGGATATCTTAAGGATAGGATATTCATTCTAGGGCATTTCGTTCCCTATCTCTAATGAGTCAACTAATGTGTTATACTCTTGAGCTAAAGTTTTTACTCAACCTTCAGCTCTGATACCAAGTTGTCACGACCTGTAATTCAGCGTTCGAAAATTGACATTCATACTTCACTTGTATTTGAATTCCATAGATTCAATCGTCGAAATTCGATTCATGCCGGAGCTTATAACACATTAAGTACAACAACACAGCGGAAGAAAAGGACATAACTCTATTGGTATACAACATTTGGAACAAAACATGGATACAAATAATATCAACATTTATCAGAGATACACAACAGTGGAAAGAAAATCTTCAATAGAGGAACACCAACATTAACTTCAATAGAGAGAGCGAGCTTCAGAATCCAATATTGCATCTCCATTCCAATGCACCAAATATCTCCAAGCCACAAGCTCGAACCACCATCATAACGTTGTATTAAGCAAACTAGGTAACTCAGTCAGCAATGCGATCGCCAATATCCAAAGGCTGAAAGCTATCTACTCGGCAATTACTACTTGATTATCTGAAAAACCCAACGCTAGACTGTCCATGTGGAAATTGTGGGCACCCAGAATTTAGAAAGGGAACAATAAAATCCAGGTCAGTCATGGGACTGGTGTGAGTAAAAAAAATTGTTTTATTTGAAGCAAAACAACAAAAGAATTTAAATTTGAAATCCTCAATGCTTTTTGGAAAACATAACTACCATAAGGCCTCCCGGCACACATAATGCAATCGCACACTTGGAGGAGATTTCTCCTTATGATAGTCAAACATGCATGATATGCAAAAATCCTTTTGATATTATTATTAGTACATAGTGCAGAAAACATTTGTAAGTATGATATTAATCTTAGCCAACATACGTACCATTATAGTATGCCTACTATAGCTACCATGTTAAATGGAAGGTTCTACAACTAAAACCGTACAAGGCATGTATTGGTGATTGGATTTTCAACAAATGGTCAAGCAAAGGAACTTCCTGGGCCACATGGGTATGCCTCTAGAGGGATGCCCCAAGGACCTAACTAGATCTCTACCAACACAAGGCTAGGTTACCTCTGTAACTAGGTAACATCTGCATGAGTATGCCATCCCCCGGTGGTAACCAACCTTTATCCCGAGATTTCCCAACAACCACAAAGCAATAGATTTGCAGCAATCATATAGGTTAAGTATATGGGCTCCATACCATGATACCATCTCTATCCAAAAGGAAATGGACATACCCTTTTGGGGCGCTACCTTGCTGCATCCTTCCTGTTTCGACCATTACGGGGTTGTGAGGTCCTGATGAGGTCTCGTTCCACAAAGCTACGCTTTTCGTAAAAGCCATGCTTCGATCAACACATGATCAGCAGCACTTCGTATGCATATTACCAAGTTGGGATTGAATCACTAGTAACCATCAACTACATGACCTCTGAGCTCGTACGTCTCAGAGAAGGGTGTTAAGCTAAGAGAATAAATTCTCTGCCACCAAATAGAAATGTATTTGATAGAAACCAGCTCTACATCTCAAAGCGTAACGTCAGACATACATGCAAACAAGTCCGTTTCGGGTTCGAACAGAACCGAAGGCACTTCATAAGAAGCCCTTGCAATCTGGATAATCCCTAATCATGTTCGGACACCGCATCACAAAGGATGATCAAATCTCTATACCGATGCCATTCGGTGCAGAGACATTCGATGGGTAATCCTTTCGCTTTCGAAAATACCCGGTCTTCACCATCGGTCTTCAAATGCTATCCATTCGTCACTATTCGGAATGGGTTATATGACACAAAGTCCTCTCCTCGCTAAACCGAATAATGAGCACTTTATTTTAAAAATATACGGATATTAGGATCTCAGTTAAGTCACAACTAAAAGCCTAAAACCTTTCTTCTAATGTTTTGCAAAATTTCCACTTTTAATCTTTAAACAAAAAGATCCACTTTACATAGTTCACCAACCTTTCACAAAGATTAATTCATAGCTTTCAAAACAATTCCATTTCAAATTTGAAATTTTTTTCAACAAAAACTGGAAATCCTTCCTTTATTTGAGAGCAATTATCTTTTGGAAACAAACGTCTCGGACAAATCCGATCAAATATACACATGTTATAGCCTTTTAAAGGTATAAACCAGAAAATCAGCGAACTGCTGTATCATTGGCGAATTCTATTTGAATAAATCTAAATTTCCCAAAATAATTTTCTTAATACACTTCAAAATGGTTTAAACTGTATATATACATTATATAACTTGCATAACTATTTTAAAACCTAAGTTTCCAAACATATATTCATAGAACTCAAGTTTAAATCTTGAATTCATATCAAACTATTTAAATTACTAAATTTTGACAAGTTATATTCAAAGTAATTTCCAAAACTTTCTTTTCAAAAGTTTCATATTTATTCCAAATACATTTCCAAACCATTTTGGATTCAAAATTCAACTTTAAAATCATTTCATTATTTTGGATAAAATAATATTAAACTCAAATATCTGTAACTTAACCGAATCCTCGTGAAATCCATATTTGTGTGTGTATAGTGTAGTCTAGGGGTTTTACACAATAGTGCAACATCATCAATCATTACAGATTCAAGCACAGTAATATCGGTAAGTGGTATGATCCTATAACGCTTATCTCTCATTCATAGAGTTACAAATATATACGTTAAATGCATTGCAGATAAATAAATTACACACACAGCTTAATTCAAATAATTTATATCACAGAATATCACACATAAGGGATATCAAACAACTCAAACATTCAATGGAATCCAAACATCCATAAGTAAGATCAATTAATCATCTTCTTAATTTGAATTAGATTAATTACTAATCCTGGTTAATTAAAATTAATTAATTACAAGTCTTTAATTAATTATTCTTTAATCATTTATTAATTAACCTTTAATTATAAATTAATTAACCTTTAATTTTTAATTAATCAATCTTTAATTATTAAATAATTAACCCTCTAATTATTTAATTATTCTTTAATTAATTATCCTTAGTTAATTAAATTAATTAACCCTTAATCAAATACCATTTAATTAATTATCCTGGATTAATTATAATAAGTGATTATCTCTAATCAATCTCATTAATCAATTAACCCCAAATTAATTACCCTAATTAAGTAATCACATTAATTAATTATCCCGTAATTAATTATTCTTTAATCACTTGATTAATCAACTTTTAATTTTTAATTAATTATCCTAAGTTACTTTCATTAAGTAATTTACCTCTAAGTAATTTATTACCTTAAAATTAATTAATAAATGATCTTGTAATTAATCAAAAGCTCTAATTAATTAAAGATGACTCATGAAATAAGTTCATTTATTAATCCATAGATTAACTTAAGACTTTTAGTCAATTTTAAAAGATAAACCATTTATCTTTATTAATCACTCAATCCCATTATTTAAATAATCAATGCAATATTTAATTATCCAAATCCAAGTAATTTAATTTCAAATCATTTGTATTTGAAATCTAGATAGTTTGAAACTTGTTTGAAATCTTACTCAACACCCTTGTTTTTGAAAACTAGCTTTATGTTTTGAAAAAATTTAGTATTTTTCTTTGGTTCAAAATCTTGTTAATAATTTCTCTTTTTCTTTTAAACCCTTGGTTTATTCAATCTTAACAAAACCCGAGTCCCAAACCAATTTTCCCGAGCCAACACTCGAGACACTCACGAACATAACCCCATACCCATCTGCTTCGAGTCAAAGCACGATTTTCTTCGAGTTCACCACGATAAAACTCATCTTCCCCAATCAGCCAAATACAACATATATCAGTGATACATTCGTGCATGTGTACGACCAGGCAATCGACTTCCAATAATTGCCGATCCCCTCAATGAGTCGCCGACAACACCTCCTAGCTTCCTAAACACGCAGAATCGCCAATTTTGTCGAAACTCAAAATCGAGCAATTCGATCGAGTGCAGCAACCCAACATCATCCAAAGATTTGCCTTGACGGCGATGATCTGACCACCTGAAACCCTACCACTCTGGCCAAAACAATGCCAAACTCCCTCTTTCCTTTCCCCCACATGTGATTGCCTCCGAAGCTTCCTCGACGACGTATGAACACGAAGAACATTGACGACCATATCAGATATCTAAACCCTAAATTGACTTAGACAAGCCACCATAACGAACTAGAATTCAAGTGAGTATTTTTCCCCTAACCACCCACCTTCATGCCTGCTCCAGCCAAAACCCCGAGATCGTACGAGCTCATGACCTCCAGAAATTGAACAAAATTCATTTTCTGTTCATCTAGAGAAATCTCGATGAACCCAACATTAAAAATTATGAAACCTTCACCAAAAATCATATTTCAAAATTTGAATCCAGACATACAACCCAAACTTGAAATTAAAATACCTAAATTTTTGTCTAGAAACGATTTTCCACTATATATTCCCATTTTACAATTAATTATTTTCTAATTATCTTCATAAATATTTTTTAAATTCGTATTATATCACCATGATAAACTTTCATGTATGGATCATCACCTAAATATGCTTATATTTTGAGATACGAATTTTTCTTTAGTTGTTCTTGGGTCTGGAAACACAATAGAGTAAATTCATATATATATATATATATATATATATATATATATATATATATATATATATATAGGCATGCACACTTCAATCCGCACAGAAACATGAAGATATATTTACATTCTTTTAACATTTTCACAACAACTACTCCACAATGCATCAAGATATATTGTAGACTCAAGTTTAAAAGGGGCCAGTTTACTTACCTGAGTTTGGGAAGAACAGAGAGAATCTGGAAAATGAATTTGAGTTTGAAAGTTTGACCTTTGATCTGATACATGATTTGAATCTGAAACTTTTGATGTCGAATTGAATCTGGTCTTTGTTCGATTTGGATTTATAGTTCCAGGTTGCATTTGTTTGCTTTTGATCTTAAATCTGTTTTCAAAATGATCTTGGCTTCAGATCTTGTTTGATGGCTTTCAGGTCTGATTGCAGAGATGATTTTGTTTTCGATCAAGTTTTCAGGTTTGAGTTTTTTTCCTTAGTTTCCAGGTTAAGAAATGAAGAGAATGTCCTGGTTTCCTTCTACATTTTATTATATATAATTAAAGTTTAAAAGAGAGAATTAAGTATGCCACTTTTTCATTTAACTCAACACTTGTTAATCTCTTTGTTAAAGATGATTACACATGTTAATTTTCAATTTACATGGCTTACAAATGTTACAAATATCCATTTTATGTTTTAAACCCTTTCTTTAATTTATTTATAAATTATGTCTAAACCCCTAATCTTTAATTAGTTTATAAATTTTGTTTTAACTCTTGATTTATCAATTTGTATAAATTATGTAATACATTTTCTATTTATTTTAAATGTATACAAAACTAAATTTTATTTCAAGTATAAACAAAATGTATTAAAAATTAATTATACACTAACGTAATCACTTATACGTATATATTAGTTTTATATTTATATCTTGACATATGTAAATGTTTTACTTTTTAAATTTATAATTATACAAACTATATTTATTCATTTTAAAAGAAAGTGCGTTTTAAATCTTTTTTATCAAATTCGTATTCAACTTAGCTGTTATATTTATATTTTAAAATGTTTATCTTATTAATTTTTCAAAAGATATATATACATATCAAAGCTTTATATTTATACTAACTATATTTGTTTTTAAGTATGTAAAAGAAAAGCATTTTAAATCTTTAATTAAATCTCACTTACATTTAAATGTCATTTTAAACTTAGGTAATCATATTTATTAAATTTATTTAACCTTTTTAAAGGAAAAGATTTAAATATCTAATTATACACAATAAATAATCTTTTATATATATATATATATATATATATATATATATTAGTTTTTTAAAAGTATAAAGGTATTAAATTCAATTTTTATTTATAAGATACTTATCCTTGAATTTTAGATCAAAATTCTATTTTGAAATCTCCTTATATATATATATATATATATATTTTATTCCTAAATTTCCAAATCAACTTAAAATTAAAATCTTCTTTTAAATATATTTATTTCCAAAATTTTCAAATTAATTCACAATTAACCCCAATAATTTATATTAATTACCAAATTAATTTAGCTTAAAAACTTAGAATGTTACATAAAAAAAGAGGGGAGCATCCATTGTTAATCACCCGAGCTCAATGGTGCTACTGCAATGGGAAAAGCATGTGCATGAAGGAAGAAAACACAATATTGATTCGTGGCAGCAAGGTTTGGGGGAAATCTTGAGTCACGCGAGGCGTGCGCGAGCACTAACGCGGCGGCGTTGGAGGGACGCAGACAAGGCATGAATCTGACCATAAGGCGATGGCTTAGGGAGGCTCGGCTTTCATCGCAATTGGGGTTTCGGTCTATAGTAGACACGGTTATGATGGGGGTCGAATTTGCATCTCCTGTAGTGAGCCAAGGAGGCGCTCATAAGGCTAAGGCAAGGTTGAAGGGTGGGGGAAGTAGTAGCGGTGCGTCGGTGATACAAGAAGAGAGGGTTGCACGGTGTAGGAGCTGGAAACGGAAAAGTAAAGGGGAAAGTTCTTTTTTATTATGGGTAATTCTAATGTTAATTAAAGAAATTAGTTAATTAAAATTATATTTAATAATTGGAAGCTTATACATTGTGTAACTCTCTCATATTAGGTTTAAATTGAATTTGGCTTGTCATTTACATTTGTAGTAATGAGATCTACGCATAGAAACTGTTTGGGAATTTTCGGAGTCAGTCGGGATTTTTTATAATTCAAAATCTAGATGTTCGAAAAGAAAATAAATCAAGGTGAGAAAATCTCACTCATTTGGATTACCGAATTTAATGTTAAATAGTTAAAATTACTTATTGAATGCTTGTTGAATTTATAAATTATTATCAGTTCGGATGTAATATTTATATAGTAGAATATATATTAGTAGTTGGATTAATTTTCCACCATTGGAGCGGATGAGACCCTATGCGCCCCGCATAATAGCAGACGACCTTATATTACCGCGACATTGCACTTCAAAGCGAGATTGGTATTTTATGTTGTCTAACATCTATGGACGTAGGGAAACAAGTTGAAGGGATCCAACTAAATTCCTCCAAAATATATTAATTGTTCATATATATTATTATATGATGTGTGATAATAAATCTACTATAGATTTAAGTTATGATTGAATTTTGGTTGCTATAGTAGTATTGGTCTTAATTTTGGTATTTTATATGTTATAAATATTATATTTGAATTTTTGACAAATTACAAGGAGATTTTGAATATAAAAATAAGTATATCAAAAATTTGACTATTTAAAAAGAGATTGGTTGAATAAATGATAAATTTGAGTTTTGCTTGTACTTAACTATTCATAAATTGTTTAATAAAGGTTTAAAAAAATATTTATATAAGATATTTTTAAATACTATGCTGGAAAATATAGAAGGTAGTTGGAATCGATATTAAAAATAGATTGGCAGAATAAATGGAACTATAGGGGAATGGATTTATAAAATGGAATTTTATAAATGAGATTGATGAAACTCAAAGGAGTTATAAATTTATAAACGATGTTATAAATAAAGGAAATCAATATCAGATGATAATTTGAGAATATAAAGTTCATTGGATGAATTTATATTAGAATATGGAAATAGGGTTGACCTTATTTTGGAAATGGGTTTTAGAGACAAGCATAAAGCTGTTTTGATTTGTGAAGTGAGAACAGTATTTTTGGAAACTGAACTGGGTAGCATTGCAAGAGTGACTTGTGATAGTTCTGGAGTTCACTTGAGTAGTCTTTTGACTGGGATCGAGGCATCTCAAGAAGAAGTAGGAGCTATTGAAGTTGTCAGAGATTTTTCCAGATGTCTTCGAGGAAGTCAAAGGTCTGCCTGCATTGAGAAATGGATAAGGTGACCATCAGGAATAAGTATCCCTTGCCTCGTATTGGTGATCTTTTTGATCAACTTCTTGGTGCTTCTGTGTTTTCTCTTTTTGATCTAGTTTCAGGTTTTCACCAGCTAAGGGTAGCTGAAGACAGTACCCTTGACTGCATTCAGAGAACTCAACTGTTTCTTTGGGTGCTTGCTTATGTCTTTTGGGTTAAGCAACGCTCCAGCTTATTTTATGGATTTGATGGATCTGGTGAACCATGTTTTCTGAAATTTGTTGATCAAGTTTTTGTTCGTATTCATCGACGACATTCTCGTCCACTCAAAATCAGAGTTGCACAGTGATATCAAGGTAGTAGCTGTTCTAGAGTGAAAGCAACCGCAGACTCCTATGGAAGTTCGCAGTTTTCTTGGATTAGAAGTTCATCCGGGACTATTCTAATATTCCTTCTCACTTGAGCAAGCTGACTAGGAAGGGAGAAAAATTTAGACGGACGTCTAAATGTGAAGAAGCTTTTCAGGATTTGATGGCGAAGATGTCAAGTGCACCTGTCATGGTTATTCCGGATGGGAGAAGTTAGGTCAGTGTACTGATGTTTGTGGAATAGAGCTTGTTTTCTGGATTTTGGCGGTTCTTGGAAGGACCATCTTGTTGGGTAGAATCTGGAGATTGTCTTATTCTTGGTCCAGATTCATTCGAGAGGCATCTGCGTAGGTTGAGCTGATCAATGAAAAGGATGAAGGCAACCCAGGATAGTCAGAAGAGTTATGCGGATAAGAGTTGAAGGAATTTGGAATTTGAAATTGGAGATTTGGTATTTGTTAAGGTTTCTCCCACTAAAGGAGCAATCAGATTTGGTAAGACTAGAAAGCTATCTCCGAGGTATATTGGATCTTTCCGTATTCAGGAAAGGATTGGTGCTTTGGCCTACATAATTGAATTGCCAGTCCGAATGGCTGGGATTCACAATGCATCTCATGTTTCTCATCTATGGAAGTACGTGCTTGATCCATCACTGGTTGTTGAACCAGCAGTTCAAGAGAATTTGGGTGTTGATTCGAACTTGACTGTGGTCAGACATCTTGTTCAGATTGTAGATCAAGATGAGAAGAGGCTCAGGAGTAGTGGTGTAGCTTGTTAGGATTCTGTGGAGTGAGGATCCCAGTGTTTGTACCTAGGAAACTCTAGATAACATTAGGAAGTCCTATCCTGAATTGTATCAGGATAGTTAGATTTATTTATTTGATTGAATGGGTTGTTATGGTTGTTAAGGTATGGCTGATATGTATGCTTTGTTACTTTGAAATAAAAACCTTTGTTGGATTATTAAATTATCCTTGATTTAAAATTCGGGGACGAAATTCTTTTAAGGAGGGAGGAATGTGATGACCCGGAATTTTGGCAATAGCAATTTGATAATCTTCATTTATAATAATTTGAATTGGCTATATTTATTTGCTAATCTTCTTTAAAAATTTATTTTTAATAGGCACATTTATGTTTTCAAATAATATTTAAATTGGCAAAATTTGTCTTTTCAAAGCTAATAAATATGTTTGCTAATTATAATGTATATATATGTATACATTGTGAATAGAAAGCTTGGGTTTGAATTTAATATAATGATTTTCTAAAAAGTTAATTAAAGTTAAATAGAACATTTTTAACACTAGTATTTATTTGTAGTTATTGGTTTAAGTAAATAGCTTAAGTTTAAATAGGATTTAATAAAAAAGAGTTTATATTCTTTCTTTTTAAATTATACATGAATTATACATAGTTTGTGTATATGAAAATATAAACATAAATATAAAACATATAAAAACATTTGTAGACATATAATACATACATTAAGACATTTGTAACTTTGGATATCATGCATAAAAACAAATGGCATACTTTCTTTATTAAAATTAAATTATAAATAACATGTATTAGGGAGAAACTAGGCTATTTTTCAGTTTACAACTTCTCACATCTTCGTTTCTCTCTTTTCATTCCTTTTTCTCTTCATCTTTCATAAATAAAAACCAAACTAAAGGAAGATTAAATCAAATAACAATAACTCAAACTGTTTCCAATCTTTAACCTGATTCAAGTAACAGATCAAGCAATCATTCAAATTCAACTCAAAAAGTAAATCATTCATCAAGCAGATTCAACATCAAATGCAGATCAAAATCAAACAGTTCTGGATCAAGAAAATGAAGTCCGTTCTCTGTTCTTCCAAAATCAAGTGAGTAAACAAAATTTTTCAAGCTTAAATCTAGTTGAATATTTGTTGCATGTGATAAACTTGTGAAGTGATATTGAAAATATGATTTGCATGGTTGTTCTTAACTGGAATACTCTGTATATAAATATGAAAGCCTGTAGTTCTGTTCTCTGTTTTCAAAAACTAATGAGTAAACAATTTCTTTAAAAAGTTTAAAACTAGTTATATATTATGATGTATGAGCTAAATCTATAAAGTAAGGTTGTAAGTATAGGTTGCATGGATGATTTTAACTGAATTATTGTTTGAATTGCATATATATATTTGTATGCATGTCTATGTGTACGTATGCTTGCCACTGTTGTGTTCACAGACTCATGAACAGTACATAAAAAATCATATCTTCCTCTCAAGACAAATTCAGGCTTTGATCTCCAAAAAGGAAATGTTTGTAACATTATAATTTCATTTTTAAAAATAGTTCCAAGTGGAAATATTTAGAAATGTGGGTATTACAGTGAAATTTCTTTAAATTAGAAAAATCAATGAAATTAAATTCATGTTTTGATCCTATAATTAGATTCGTGCTAACAAATGGTGATTTTCAAAAGTAATTTCATGATTTTTAGTATTGTCAGTAATGAGATTCGTCCAGTAGAATGATATTTATACTTTTGCCAATTTCCGACGATCATCGATGAGTTGTTCGTCATGCTTGGGTCTAGGGGTTGCTTGAAGGATGGTGGTCAAAGAAAAATGGTGGCTAGATTTTCAGGTGGCCGTGGTGGCCAGGCGACATCGAATTAGGGTTTTATCGACAGTTTTGGTTCCGACTTTGATTTTTGAAGTCGTGTGTCGTCTGGATAGCATCGTGGTCAATCGCATGTTGAGGGATTAACGCATGGGGTGATGACAGTGCTCTAAACAAGACGACGTGTGTTTCGATGGATGGGATCGTCAGGTGTGGCAATTTTATCAATCGAGGTTGGTTCCAGTTAGTGCCGTGTTGCTCGATTTGGATTTTTAGGCGAATCGACTGAGCTTGGCGATCGAAACGATTGTGGAGGTGGTCATCGACTTGTGAGTGTCGTAGCGAGGTGTCGGAGACGATCAGATCGACGTGCATACGTGCACGATCGTATCTAGTTTTGTTTGTAGGGTCAGAAAAGATGAGCGTTTCTCGGGACTTTCTCGAATTAGTATGTGGTTTGACTCGAAGCTACGTGAGGTTTTGCTCGTGAGTGAATCGGGGAAGAATCGAAGATGGCTCAGATAGTTTATTTTAAATAACCAGGTTTTGAAATTTTAAAGGAAATCATGACCAGGTTTTAAAATTTAAAGAAAGCATGTATCTGGTTTTAAAAGCAATAAGGAAATGAAGTTTTTAATGCAAATGAAGATAAAAGAAATTGTGAAACAAGTTTTAAATACAAAGTGCATGTTTTGCTAAGTTTTTAGTAAATGATTTGATCAAGTTTTAAAGCATAGGAAAGTAAACTTTGATACCAAATTTTAAAGTGTATTTAAATGAATGAGTTTCCAAAGTAAATTTATTAAACAAGTTTTGTTTAAGTTTCAAATTTGTAATTTTTAAAAGTTAAATGTTTTTAAAATTGTTTTGTTTTAAAGTAATTATATATTAGATTAATTATGTAATTAAATTCATAAGTGTCTTCAAATGTTATAAGATGATGTTTGAATTAAGATGTGATTATGGTAAGAGTATTAAACATTAATTAATAAAAATATTCTCAAATATTTTTGTATAAATTGTTTTCAAGCATCTAAGTTAAATAAATGTAAATGATAAGTAAGAGTTTAATTAAGGTAAATGTTTTATCTTAATTTATTAAGGTCTTATTAATAAAAGAGATTAAAGTATAATTACTTAATTAATTAAGATAATTAATTAATGTAATTAATTTAAGATAATTGATTGGTTTAATTAATTAAGGATAATCACTTAATGAAATTAATTACGTATAATTACTGAATATAACTAATTAAGTATAATTACATAATGTAATTAATGAAGTATAATTACTTAGTGTAAGTAATTAATGGATAATTACTTAATGTTATTAATTAAAGGGAAATTACTTAGTGGAAGTAATTAAATGATAATTACTTAATGGAAATAATTAAGGATTAGTTACTTAGTGTAATTAATTAAAGGACTAATTAATATAATGAATTAAAGGGTTAGTTAATTAATGTAAGTAGTTTAAGAATAATTAATGAATGCCATCAATTAAAGGATAATTAATTAATGTAAGTGATTATAGGATAATTAATTAATGTAATTAGTTAAGGATCAATGTAATTAATTATAGTTAATTAATTAACGTGAGTAATTAAAGGTTGATTAATTAATGAGAATAATTAATGTATGATTAATTAATTTCATTAATTAATAAAGATACATGGTTTATAATTTGAATAATTAAAGGATGATTAATTAATGGTTTATCATTAATTAATGTTAACTAAGCGGGATTCATATTAATTAAAGTAATTAATTTAATTCATTTGGTGATTAATTAAATTAATTAGGAACAACTAATGAAACTTGCTTATGGGTGATTAAGTTATATTGAATGCCTTGAATTGTTTGATATCTCTGATATTTGTGCTGTTCTATGATATGAAGTGAATTAGTTGAACTATGATAGTATGTGTTACCTATCTGTTACAGATTTGTTGTGCGAATATACTGTTCTGAATATAATTGAATTGTTTAAACTTAAACAACTAGGCCTTTAAGAAACGCTAGGATTTCGATGAGACTGGGATCGGATTCCAAATTGGATATCTGAAAACCACATCGATCCAAATTTAATGATAGGTCGTGAAATCTCAAGTGAAGATCAAGATGAAGACTCGAAGTGCAAGAGCTATTTATTGTTAACTCTGAGGGTGATTCCAAAATGAGTGTAATGGAGATAGTACTTTCAGATTCGGGATGAAGAATTCAGAGTGCAAGGGCTATTGTCGTTAACTCTAAGGGTGATTCCAAAATGAGTGTAGTGAGATAGTGCCTTCGGTTTCGTTCGAACCCGAAACGGACTTGTATGGATGAATGCTTTCAGACCATCGTCATTGGAGGACGGTGTGCATTCCAAGATATGTGTTCGAAAAAGGTAGTGTAGCCTCAAGCCTCGTCAACCGGGAATGGCTAAAACAGGGAAGGTGCAGCAAGGCTAAGTGGGTAGCACCCAAGTAGGATAAGGTTTCCTTTATCTAGAGGTCCCTTTTTCGGCTTAATGGGCGGTTGGTCACGCCAACTGCAGGGTTGTATTATTCGAGATTATCCAGTAAGGGATAGTTCCGGTCTTCTGTTGTAGAGGATCAGGGTGGATCCTCGGTACTCTGATCTAGACCAGGTGTAACGAACCGGAATTTTCGAACCCGAAAATTCAAAATAGTTAGGAAGAAAGAAGAAAGAGATAGAAAAAGGAGAAGAAGAAACAACATCATCTCACATTCGCAGCGGATAAAATATAATAATAAATTAATAACAGTTTACAAAAGAATACTGTACCTATTGATAACATTTTAATACATCAGTGTTACACATACATTTACAGACACTGAATATACACAATTATTGTGCCACAGATATACAATAATATAATACAACGGAAACACTCCATACGTTCCTGCCATCCAGCTCGACTCCTGACCTCCAGAACTGTTCTTACCTGAAAATTTGTAATACTCGGTCTGACCCGAGCATTACACCAAAGTAACACCCTGGTCAGGTTGGAAACTAGCATGAGTAAACCCGTCTAACATGTAATGCAAAAGAATACAACTAATATAAACCCGGGGTACGTATATCAATTTACAACTTCGTAAGTTGCTATAGACATCCCTTATTTCACAAAACAATGAAGTGCCAGAACTTTGATTATATGGTCCAGTTTCACTTAAATCATACATAAGCAAGATAAATCAGTCGCACCATCTCGAATTAATCTTATTAGAATTAAATCAATCGCCTTTAAATCCTGCTTATCAATTAATTACAGTTCAATTGATTCACCATCCCATAGTCATTTATCTTAGTTAATCCTCCGTGATTAATTATTCTTTAATTACAATAAAACTATCGTCATTATCTAATTACTTCCATTAAGTAATTATACTTATCCAAACTCCATGAATGTTTATCCTTAATTAATTGCATCCATTAATCAACCCCAATTACTCACAAACAGTAATTACCCCTCTGTAATTACTTACTTAAGTAATTAACCCCTTACTTGATCCTTTTTTATTAATTACACCAAGTAATTTATCCTTAATTACTTCTACTAAGTAATTACCCTTTAGTTACTTCCCATTAAGAAATTCCCTTTAATTTATTACATCTAGTAATTATGAATTTCTTCACTAAATCTCATCAAGTATTTATATTTAATTAATCAACAAGAGATTAGCTATAATTAGTTAACAAATTTATTTCAATCGGGTAATCTATCCCTTATTAACCTAAACCCAATTAATAAATCTTAATAAACTTTAATTATTGATTAACACAACATAATTACAAATTAAGTATTCCTTAATTACTCATTAATGATCAATTAATTACTTAGTTAATAATTAATTATCAATTTATTAATCATCGAATCTTTAATTAATCATTTAATTAGTTAACTTTTATTCATTAATTAACTTAAGTAGTTAATCAAAATCTTAAGTTCAAATTGGTTTATCAACAAAATTATTAATGTAAACTTTCAATTACAAACTTATTTGAATTATTTATTTAATTACATGTATATATTAATTACATCCTTAATATCCTTAATTTAGATTAATTAAATAATTACATTACAATCCTCCTTCATAAGATTTAAATCAAAACCTAACTTAAACTTGTCAACATTGTAAATTTTATTATTACTTAACTTTTCTTAGCAAAATAACTTAAAGGTTATTTAAGATTATCAGTTAGGAGAAGAACCCGAAGAGGGAACTTGATTACTTCGAGCAAACGTCGAGTACTTCCTTCCTTTTCCCCGCGTCACTCTCCTTCATCCTCTTTTTTTCCTGTTTCTTTTCTCCTTCATTTTTTTATATTAGCTTAAGTTAAATACTGCAGTTACACGAAACACCCACGCAGACATCAGGTTGACTCAAACAACTACCCAAAAACCTCGAACAACACTCGCGATGACCCAAACTCGATGTCACAGGCACTCACATGCCACCGTGCACGTGCACAGTGGTTCGTCAACTTCCAAGCGAAGCTCGACGCCTCCGGCAAGTTGCATAACGATCACAAACACGAAAATAAAACTCAATTCGACGAGATAAGTTTGAAATCAAAAAGATACTCTTCCACTCGAACCAGCTACTCGAACAACTAAGGAAAAAACACCTCGACCCTCGAATGCCGGCCTCTAGGGGCGACGCTGCTTCAGCCACGCCACGACCATAACCTCCTCTACCATCTCCTCTAAACTCGTACGGCTCGATCCATCCACGACAATGAAATCAACGAATTACAGAACATAAAATATAACTCGAACCAAACCCTACTTTCGGTCCAACCAACTAATCCTTGCATTAGGAATTTTATTTAGCATTTTTCCCGCACTCGACAAACATCAAGCAAGCTATAGCAAGCTATACGACAAGTTTCAACATTTAAGATTTGTTGAATCACCAGAGATTCACAAAAAAGAATTTTATTTTTATTTTTAAACAACACCTAGTATACTTATCTAAAATTATCGTTTTTGTTTTGAAAATTTTAGCTTTGTATGTTAAATCAAGAATGAATTCGAATTTACAATTTAAAATCTTTGTGTTTTAACATATTGATTTCTATTTACTGTAACTTTAATATACAGTGTTTATGTGACGAACTGGATTTTTTTGCGCTCGAAAATCGACATCCATACTTCATATCGTATTCGAATGCCATAGATTCGACCATTCAAATCCGATTCGCCGGAGCTTATAACCACATTAAGTAAATAACACAGCGGAAAAAAAGAATAATACATTGATATGCAGCTTTGATACAGTATCTGATACAACAGATGATCCAGTAGATATACATATACATCAGAGATATTATATAATAAATAGCAGCGGAAAAGAAAAGTAGATAACATCTAGCAGCGGAACCACTAACTCTAAGATAGTCTTCAAAAGAGAACTCCGAGAACTGCAACTCCATTTCCAAGAATCAATCCAGCAATAGCTCGAACCCCCAATAACGATGCACCAAGCTAAGCAAGACTGGTGTGGTCCAAAGACTGAACTAACTCCAGATAATCTACTAAACCTGACTATCTGAAAAACCCAACTCTAGACTGCTCTTGTAGAAAATAATGAGCACCCAGAGTTTAGGAAATAACAATAAACTCCGGATCAGTCGTGGGACTGGTGTGAGTAACAAAAACAGTTTGTCTTTTTAAAACAATCTACAAAAGATTTTAAAATCAATTCGCAATGCTTTTAAAAATGAGACTACCATACGGCCTCCCGCACACACACATAATGCAAACGCAGAATCGGAGGAGATTTCTCCTTATGATAGTCAAAGATGCTTGATACGCATTAAAAGAAACATTTGATATTATTACTAGTGCATAGTGTAGTAAAAATTTATTTCGAAAGTAAAGATATAAATCTTAACCAACATACGACCATTATCGTATGCCTACTATAGCTACCATGTTCAATAGCAGGTTACCGCCACATTCCATGGCAGGTTCTACAACTAAAACCGTACAAGTCTCGTATTGTTTCTTTGGATTTCCAACAAAAGGTCAGGCTAAGGAACTTCCTATTGCCACATGAGAATGCCTCTGGAAGGACGTCCCCGAGAACCAAACCGAATCTCTGCCAACACAAGGCCGGGTTACCCCTAACTGGGTAACTACTGACACGAGTATGCCATTTCCCGGTCGTAACCAACCTTTAACCGGGGCCCCAGCAACAAATCACAAAGTAATATATATATATATATATATATATATATCTGCAATATCAACATAAGTTAAGTAGCTGGGCTACATACCATGATACCACTTCTATCCAGAAGGAAATGCACATACCCTAAGGGGTGCTACCCCCAATAACCTTGCTGCATCTTTCCTGTTTCGACCATTTCGGGGTGTGAGGTCCGACGAAGTCTTGTCCACAAAGCCACGCTTTATACAAAAGTTGTGCTTTGGGTCAACAAATGATCATAGAAATGATCACAAAGATAAACGATCAAACAAATGATCCTATCACAAATGATCAACCCAATGATCATTTCACAGCAACACTCAGCATGTCACATTACCAAATTGGGAATATATCGCTGATAACCATCAACTACATAACCTCTGAGCTCGTACGTCTCAGAGAAGGGTGTTAAGCTAAGAGAATAAATTCTCCGCCACCAACAGAAATATGTTTGAAAGAAATCAGCTTTATATCTCAAATTGTAATGTCAGGCATAACCATCCATACAAGTCTGTTCTGGGTTCGAACAGAACCGAAGGCACTTCCAAAGAAGTCCTTGCAATCCGGATATTCACAATCCCGATCGGATTTCCCATCACTTAGGGAGTCTCTATACCGGCGCGACTCGGTGCAGAAACAATCGATAGGTCATCCTATCGCTTTCGCAAATACCCGGTCTTCATCACCGGTCTTCAAATGCTATCCATAATGTCAAATCACATGTTCGGAATGGGTTATACGACACAAAGGTCCTTTCCCGGCTAAACCGAATAGTGAGCGAAAACATTTAAAACATATGGATATGGGATTTTAATTAAGTCACAACTTAATAATTCTAAACTTTCTTTTCAAATGGTTTAAACCAATTACCATTTTAAATCTTTAACAAAAAGATTTATTTCACAAAATTCCATTTACGGATTTCAAAACAATTTCCATTTCATTTGGATTAACTCGTTTAAAATCTTTAAATTAAAGATTTGTCTTATAGCTTTCAAACCGTTCCCAAATATTCACTTTCAAAATTCATTTCCAAATATTCATCTATAACTTGGTAAACTATTTCAGTTTAAACTTGAAATCCCTTTTTATATAATTTGAAATTCGTTTCTCCTATGAAAGCCTTTTTATCATTTAGAAACAACTGTCTTATTTCGAAAAACCCAGTTTCATTTATATAAGTTACTATCTTTGGGTTAATTCAATTTTTCAAAAATAATACTTTAAAAATGGTTTAACTCATAATGACTAGTATAACATCGTTAATTCCTAGTTTCAAATTACAGAATTCAATTTCAATATTGAATTCAAATTGAATTCAAGGTGTTTAAATTCTAAAACTTAATCGAGTAATTTTAAAAATAAATTTTTTTATTTTGAAATTCCTTTCCAAAAGCTTTTCACATTTATTCCGATTCCATTTCCAAAACATTTGAATTTACAAATTCAAATTTAAAACTATTTCAAAAATCTGCAACTTAACTGATTTCCTCGTGAAATCCATAATTGTGTGTGTATGGTGTGGTCCAGGGGTTTAACACAATAGTGCAACATCATTCAACCATCATAGATCAAAACACAGAAATATAGTTGATAAGCAGTATAACTATAACGCTCATCTTTATTTACAGATCACAGATCACAGATATAAATTACAGATAGATAAGTCACACAGCTCAAAACAAAGCATCACCTTTCAGGGATATCTAACAAAACAACTATTCAGCCAAGTCCAAACATTCACAAATGAATTTATTAATCAAAAAATTAATTTAAATCGGATGTATCAATTATTAATCCGGGTTAATTATCATAATTTAATTACAAATTATTTGAAATAAATTTCCTCTCACAATTTATTAGTTAACCCTTAATTATTAACTCTCATTCTTAATCAATGAATCAATTAATCTTTATTTATTAAATTAATCTTAATTAATCACCATTATTCATTAATATATTAACAAATAATTTACTCAAATTTCAATCATCATTTAATTGATTACATTCATTAATTATCTATTACTTCTCTAAGTAATTATATTTTCTAAAATATTCGGGTGATTATTCTGAACTAATTAACTTAAGTGATAAATCTGAACTAATCCAATTAACTCACTTAATTATATTTAATAATTAATTCTTTAATTATTATCATTAAGTAATTACACTTCACAATTCCATAAATGATTATTATTAAATAAATCGATCTAATTCATTGTTCTCAAATTCCCTTTTTCAATTCCATTTTAAATTCAAGATTGAAATGAATTCTTATTTATCTTTAAATAAGTTTAAAATAGAATTTTCCAACATTTTAAATTACATGTTAAAGAACAATTTATTATAAAGGAAATTCTTAAAGAGCTACAAATCAATTTTCCTTTCCTCTTTTTAACTTTAGTATATTTAATTTATTTTAAACACTTAAGTTATAAACTAAAATTTATTTTAAAAATTTAAAAACCTGATTTAAAATTTTATTTCAGGCTTAAACTTTTAAGTTTCAGCTTGTTTAAATCTTCCATCCACAATTCAATCTTATTTTGAATTCAAATTGCTCCAAACATTTAGTTGCTTTTAAAGTTATAAAAGAAAACAATTTGAAATTTAAACTTTATTTGTTTCCAAATTTAACTCCAATTCAACTTGAATTTGTATTTTTAATTTAGTCTAAAATTCTGGAAACAGGTTCAGGTTAAAATTTTGAACAACTCTTTAAACCCGAGGCTTCCATTCTCCCTTCGAGTCCAACCCGCAGAAACTCGAGCAAAGCTTCGAGTCAACACACGAGAGTTTACCCAGCTTCTTCTTCAACAACGCAACCCACAGCCAACCCAAATCTCAAACGTGCACGTGCACGTGCACGTGTATGCGGCGGCGCCGGGGCTCTGGCGATCGAGAACACCCCCTTCAAGTCGCAAATCACCTCAACGTTAACCATGAATCATCAAACAACCCAAATGCATTGTCGATCAAAATCGAGCATAGCTCGATAACTTCGAACCCATCACCACTCACAAAAATGCCTCGGCCTGACAACTACGACCTCCAGCATCACCGCTCCCTTCGCCTACATGCTCATCCACGACCCAGACATCTCCCCTCCAAACGCGGCCGCACTCGATGCTACGACGACGACGTGGCGATCACAAATATAAGCATCAGTAAAACTATGGTTCCCAGGGGAAATTCGACACCGCCGCTACCTCCTACCTCGCGACTACTTCCCATTATTTTTCCCATCACCGTGGTACGCTCCTCCGCCTTCACGCACGACCCGACCACCCCAGTTCCATCAATCACCTGAATTCGATCAAAATGCCTCACACGCTCATCTCCAAACTGCTCATGAAACTCACTATTAAAAATCACCAAATTTGCCTTAAAAATCATTGTTTCGTGTAAGGATTCAAACTACAAACTTGAATCAGTGTTTTATTAAATTCGAAAATTTCAAAGTTTTAAGTACCCTCTGTAAAAACTGAATCTTCCTTCCTATATACGTTTTTTTTCCTTTTCTTCATGGAATTATTTTTAGATCAAAGTCCTTACCTAAATACACCTTTTTACTTTAAACATCAAAGCTTGAAAGTGAATAGGAATAGGGGAATCAATTTTTTTTTTAAATATTGGTCTCATCCTAAACCATGAACAGAGAAGAACATGTCTCTGTATCATCAAAATAAACTTATATTCACAGCAATGAAGAAGGAATCCAAACCATATTGACATAAATCATCCACTGATCATCTTCGAACATAAATTTGATATTAAGTTTACTCACCTTCCAGATTATTGTTTCAATCCAGGAGTTTATAAGTTGGAGTTTTTTTTATCTAAAGCTTTACTTTTGCTTCCAAACTGTCAAGCTTTGATTGAGGGAAAATGTTTTATGTTGAATGATTGTTTTAGTTAAAGAATGACCTTTATACTTCAGTTTATAATGGTGAACAAACCTGAGATGAGAAGGTGTTGTATATAAAAATGAAGTTATAGGTGATGTTGTAGTGTATAGGGTGATGGTTTATGTCGTACAATAGTCATGGCCGAAGATAATTTTAACTCCTATTCGTATGTACGTTGATTGGTCTTCATCACTTTGAAAGTGTGCATGCATATACACTTTCCTGTCATATGTATATCAGAGGTTACTTTATAAAGGGAGGCTGCAGTGATGTTGTACTTGTTGATTTTTGTTGAGATGTAAGCATTCAATGCTTAAGTCCTTTATGTTTTTACTTATTTTTTTTTTATGTTCATAGATATTTTTTTTTTCATTACTTTGTTTAGCCTGCATACTTACATTTATATTTGTTTGTATTTATTATGTTTGATTTGTTTGTACTTAAATATATTTATTTTACTTTATGTACATATTTTAAAAGTTGTTATATTTATTTTTATTACATTATCATGTATATTTATTTCTATTCTTACATGACTACTTTTTTTTTTATTTCTATTTATTTTAAAAACCATTTATTTAAGATTTTATCACAAATCCAATATATACATATATATTCACATATATACAAATTTCCAAATTCATATGACTTAATATATTTTCTATTTGAATAGGTGAAACTCGCTGCCTTTTAAAATCAATTTTACAAATTTTAATTCAAAAATTCATTTAAATTATAAATTTAAATTCATAAAAATCCGGGGTCGTTACAACCTTCCCCCCTTAAAAGAATTTCGTCCTCGAAATTGCACCGCTCTTTTCATGAATTATACACCCACAGAAAAGACTAATGCCAATTCAAACTATACTAGTAATCATAAGGATATTTTCGGGTAATTCATAATATATCTCATATAAAATGCTACTCATAATATTAGTACACAAGTTATAGTCATACATAACTCTACTAACATCCAACCCTCACTACAATTTTAATTCAAAAACACGTATAGAAACATACCTTAACCAAAAGAAATCAATCCAACCAATTACAGATTCTCACTGTCAGAACTTCCTCTCTCAGGCCCCAACAGTTCTATAACTTCAGCCTCATCGTCTGTCTCAAAAAATTCCTCTGGGTCAGAGTCTATCTGAATAAAACTTCCACCATCTAGCTCCTCGTCTTCTATAGCACCATCATCCTCTATGGCATTATCTAAATCCCAATGAATTTCTTCATCACCTTCGGACTCTATCTCCATTTCAGGTTCTTCTTCCACCTCAAACTCTTCCTCAAATTCTTCTTCGAACTCTTCTTCAAATTCTTCTTCGAATTCTGCTTCAAATTCTTCTTCGAATTCCTCTTCGAACTCTTCTTCATTTCCGGACTCCTCCTTGGGTTCTTCAACTTGAGGTTGTGGCTGCACCACAGGTTCTTCTGGCACCTCCTCATGTCCTGATTGTTCACCCAAATCATCTTGAATCCTACTAGATGAACCAAAATCACCAACCCTTCTGGCCTTTCCACCTCGGCTGATGCTATTTGTTCTCTACAATTAAAATCAAAATCTAAATATTAAGATCCTAATGGTTTTAGAATTTGAGAAATACACAAAGTTTATATTTCAGATTTTATTCTACCCAAGAAGCTATAACAGAAATCTAAAATGTTGTTTTAAACGAAATCGTTTTATCGATGCCATTCAAATTCATCCTCATATTTCATTAACCAATTTATCTCAACTTAAATTTCAAATTTATTCAAAATTTCCAATTCATTCAAATTTCAAATTCATTAAAGTTTAAATCAAAAACTGATAAGAAACTGATGAGGATACGAAGTAAAAAATTTCTACAATGATTCGTAGGGCCATCATCACACCGAAACTTCTTCTTGTAGCTGTCACGAAACAATCAAAAAAATATAGAAACGAATCAAAGAATATCGAGAAGAAAATTATTTCCACAGTTCTTACAGAGTATCGATCATTTATAGTCGTATCCCCCTGTCCCCTATCTCGTTCTCTTCTTGCACTCATACACACTATCACTGGATAGTAAGAGAATTTACTGAGACATTCAAACGGATATCTTAGGGATATACTCATTCTAGGGCATACTTCACCCTATCTCTAATGAGCTACTTAATGTGTTATACTCCTGAGCTAAAGTTCAACCTTAGCTCCGATACCAAATGTGACGAACTGGATTTTTTCGCGCTCGAAAATCGACATCCATACTTCATATCGTATTCGAATGCCATAGATTCGACCGTTCAAATCCGATTCGCCGGAGCTTATAACCACATTAAGTAAATAACACAGCGGAAAAAAAGAATAATACATTGATATACAGCTTTGATACAGTATCTGATAAAACAGATGATCTAGTAGATATCAATATACATCAGAGATATTATACAATAAATAGCAGCGGAAAAGAAAAATAGATAACATCTAGCAGCGGAACCACTAACTCTAAGATAGTCTTCAAAAGAGAACTCCGAGAACTGCAACTCCATTTCCAAGAATCAATGCAGCAATAGCTCGAACCTCCAATAACGATGCACCAAGCTAAGCAAGACTGGTGTGGTCCAAAGACTGAACTAACTCCAGATAATCTACTAAACCTGACTATCTGAAAAACCCAACTCTAGACTGCTCGTGTAGAAAATAATGAGCACCCAGAGTTTAGGAAAGAACAATAAACTCCGGATCAGTCGTGAGACTGGTGTGAGTAACAAAAACAGTTTGTCTTTTTAAACCAATCTACAAAAGATTTTAAAATCAATTCGCAATGCTTTTAAAAATGAGACTACCATAAGGCCTCACGCACATACACACAATGCAAACGCAAAATCGGAGGAGATTTCTCCTTATGATAGTCAAAGATGCTTGATATGCATTAAAAGAAACATTTGATATTATTACTAGTGCATAGTGTAGTAAAAATTTATTTCGAAAGTAAAGATATAAATCTTAGCCAACATACGACCATTATCGTATGCCTACTATAGCTACCATGTTCAATAGCAGGTTACCGCCACATTCCATGGCAGGTTCTACAACTAAAACCGTACAAGTATCGTATTGTTTCTTTGGATTTCCAACAAATGGTCAGGCTAAGGAACTTCCCATTGCCACATGAGATCGCCTCTGGAAGGACGTCCCCGAGAACCAAACCGGATCTCAGCCAACACAAGGCTGGGTTACCCCTAACTGGGTAACTACTGACACGAGTATGCCATTTCCTGGTCGTAACCAACCTTTAACCGGGGCCCCAACAACAAATCACAAAGTAATTTATATATATATATCTGCAATATCAACATAAGTTAAGTAGTTGGGCTACATACCATGATACCACTTCTATCCAGAAGGAAATGCACATACCCTAAGGGGTGCTACCCCCAATAACCTTGCTGCATCTTTCCTGTTTCGACCATTTCGGGGTGTGAGGTCCGACGAAGTCTTGTCCACAAAGCCACGCTTTATACAAAAGCTGTGCTTTGGGTCAACAAATTATCATATAAATGATCACAAAGATAAATGATCAAACAAATGATCATATCACAAATGATCAACCCAATGATCATTTCACAGCAACACTCAGCATGTCACATTACCAAATTGGGAATATATCGCTGATAACCATCAACTACATAACCTCTGAGCTCGTACGTCTCAGAGAAGGGTGTTAAGCTAAGAGAATAAATTCTCCGCCACCAACAGAAATATATTTGAAAGAAATCAGCTTTATATCTCAAATTGTAATGTCAGGCATAACAATCCATACAAGTCTGTTCTGGGTTCGAACAGAACCGAAGGCACTTCCAAAGAAGTCCTTGCAATCCGGATATTCACAATCCCGATCGGATTTCCCATCACTTAGGGAGTCTCTATACCGGTGCGACTCGGTGCAGAAACAATCGATAGGTCATCCTATCGCTTTCGCAAATACGCGGTCTTCATCACCTGTCTTCAAATGCTATCCATAACGTCAAATCACATATTCGGAATGGGTTATACGACACAAAGGTCCTTTCCCGGCTAAACTGAATAGTGATCGAAAACATTTAAAACATATGGATATGGAATTTTAATTAAGTCACAACTTAATAATTCTAAACTTTCTTTTCAAATGGTTTAAACCAATTACCATTTTAAATCTTTAATAAAAAGATTTATTTCACAAAGTTCCATTTACGGATTTCAAAACAATTTCCATTTCATTTGGATTAACTCGTTTAAAATCTTTAAATTAAAGATTTATCTTATAGCTTTCAAACCATTCCTAAATATTCAATTTCAAAATTCATTTCCAAATATTCATCAATAACTTGGTAAACTATTTCAGTTTAAACTTGAAATCCCTTTTTATATAATTTGAAATTCGTTTCTCCTATGAAAGCCTTTTTATCATTTAGAAACAACTGTCTTATTTCGAAAAACCCGGTTTCATTTATACAAGTTACTATCTTTGGGTTAATTCAAATTTTCAAAAATAATACTTTAAAAATGATTTAACTCATAATGACTAGTATAACATCGTTAATTCCTAGTTTCAAATTACAGAATTCAATTTCAATATTGAATTCAAATTTAAATCAAGGTGTTTAAATTCTAAAACTTAATCGAGTAATTTTAAAAATAAATTTTTTTATTTTGAAATTCCTTTCCAAAAGCTTTTCACATTTATTCCGATTCCATTTCCAAAACATTTGAATTTAAAAATTCAAATCTAAAACTATTTCAAAAATCTGCAACTTAACTGATTTCCTCGTGAAATCCATAATTGTGTGTGTATGGTGTGGTCCAGGGGTTTAACACAATAGTGCAACATCATTCAACCATCACAGATCAAAACACAGAAATATAGTTGATAAGCAGTATAACTATAACGCTCATCTTTATTTACAGATCACAGATCATAGATATAAATTACAGATAGATAAGTCGCACAGCTCAAAACAAAGCATCACCTATCAGGGGTATCAAACAAAACAACTATCCAGCCAAGTCCAAACATTCACAAATGAATTTATTAATCAAATAATTAATTTAAATCGGATGTATCAATTATTAATCCGGGTTAATTATCATAATCTAATTACAAATTATTTATTAATTACAAATTATTTATTAATCCGGATGTATCAATTACAAATTATTAATCGGATGTATCATTTATTAGTTAACCCTTAATTATTAACTATCATTCTTAATCAATGAATCAATTAATCTTTAATTATTAAATTAATCTTAATTAATCACCATTATTCATTAATATATTAACAAATAATTTACTCAAATTTCAATCATCATTTAATTGATTACATTCATTAATTATCTATTACTTCTCTAAGTAATTATATTTTCTAAAATATTCGGGTGATTATTCTGAACTAATTAACTTAAGTGATAAATCTGAACTAATCCAATTAACTTACTTAATTATATTTAATAATTAATTCTTTAATTATTATCATTAAGTAATTACACTTCACAATTCCATAAATGATTATTATTAAATAAATCGATCTAATTCATTGTTCTCAAATTCCCTTTTTCAATTCCATTTTAAATTCAAGATTGAAATGAATTCTTATTTATCTTTAAATAAGTTTAAAATAGAATTTTCCAACATTTTAAATTACATGTTAAAGAACAATTTATTATAAAGGAAATTCTTAAAGAGCTACAAATCAATTTTCCTTTCCTCTTTTTAACTTTAGTATATTTAATTTATTTTAACACTTAAGTTATAAACTAAAATTTATTTTATAATTTAAAAACCTGATTTAAAAATTTATTTCAGGCTTAAACTTTTAAGTTTCAGCTTGTTTAAATCTTCCATCCACAATTCAATCTTATTTTGAATTCAAATTGCTCCAAACATTTAGTTGCTTTTAAAGTTATAAAAGAAAACAATTTGAAATTTAAACTTTATTTGTTTCCAAATTTAACTCCAATTCAACTTGAATTTGTATTTTTAATTTAGCTAAAATTCTGGAAACAGGTTCAGGTTGAAAATTTTGAATAACTCTTTAAACCCGAGGCTTCCGTTCTCCCTTCGAGTCCAACCCACAAAAACTCGAGCAAAGCTTCGAGTCAACACACGAGAGTTTACCCAGCTTCTTCTTCAACAACGCAACCCACAACCAACCCAAATCTCAAACGTGCACGTGTACGCGGCGGCGCCGGGGCTCTGGCGATCGAGAACACCCCCTTCAAGTCGCAAATCACCTCAACGTTAACCACGAATCATCAAACAACCCAAATGCATTGTCGATCAAAATCGAGCATAGCTCGATAACTTCGAACCCATCACCACTCACAAAAATGCCTCGGCCTGACAACTACGACCTCCAGCATCACCGCTCCCTTCGCCTACATGCTCATCCACGACCCAGACATCTCCCCTCCAAAGCGGCCGCACTCGATGCTACGACAATGACGTGGCGATCATAAATATAAGCATCAGTAAAACTAGGGTTCCCAGGGGAAATTCGACACCGCCGCTACCTCCTACCTCGCGACTACTTCCCATTATTTTTCCCATCACCGTGGTACGCTCCTCCACCTTCACGCACGACCCCGACCACCCCAGTTCCATCAATCACCTGAATTCGATCAAAATGCCTCACACGCTCATCTCCAAACTGCTCATGAAACTCACCATTAAAAATCACCAAATTTGCCTTAAAAATCATTGTTTCGTGTAAGGATTCAAACTACAAACTTGAATCAGTGTTTTATTAAATTCGAAAATTTCAAAGTTTTAAGTACCCTCTGTAAAAAAATGAATCTTCCTTCCTATATACGTTTTTTTCCTTTTCTTCATGGAATTATTTTTAGATCAAAGTCCTTACCTAAGTACACCTTTTTACTTTAAACATCAAAGCTTGAAAGTGAATAGAAATAGGGGAATCAATTTTTTTTTTAAATATTGGTCTCATCCTAAACCATGAGCAGAGAAGAACCTGTCTCTGTATCGTCAAAACAAACTTATATTCACAGCAATGAAGAAGGAATCCAAACCATATTGACATAAATCATCCACTGATCATCTTTGAACATAAATTTGATATTAAGTTTACTCACCTTCCAGATCATTGTTTGAATCCAGGAGTTTATAAGTTGGAGTTTGGTTTATCTGAAGCTTTACTTTTCCTTCCAAACTGTCAAGCTTTGATTGAGGGAAAATGTTTTATGTTGAATGATTTTTTAGTTAAAGAATGACCTTTATACTTCAGTTTATAATGGTGAACAAAACTGAGATGAGAAGGTGTTGTATATAAAAATGAAGTTATAGGTGATGTTGTTGTGTATAGGGTGATGGTTTATGTTGTACAATAGTCATGGCTGAAGATAATTTTAACTCCTATTCGTATGTACTTTGATTGGTCTTCATCATTTTGCAAGTGTGCATGCATATATACTTTCCTGCCATATGTATATCAGAGGTTACTTTATAAAGGGAGGCTGCAGTGATGTTGTACTTGTTTATTTTTGTTGAGATGTAAGCATTCAATGCTTAAGTCCTTTATGTTTTTACTTATTTTATTTTACTTTATTTTATGTTCATAGATTTTTTTTTTTTCATTACTTTGTTTAGCCTGCATACTTACTTTTATATTTGTTTGTATTTATTATGTTTGATTTGTTTTTACTTAAATATATTTATTTTACTTTATGTACATATTTTAAAAGTTGTTATATTTATTTTTATTACATTAACATGTATATTTATTTCTATTCTTACATGACTACTTATTTTTTTATTTCTATTTATTTTAAAAACCATTTATTTAAGAATTTATCACAAATCCAATATATACATATATATTCACATATATAAAAATTTCCAAATTCATATGACTTAATATATTTTCTATTTGAATCGGGGAAACTCGCTGCCTTTTAAAATCAATTTCACAAATTTTAATTCAAAAATTCATTTAAATTATAAATTTAAATTCATAAAAATCCGGGGTCGTTACAGTTTAAGCTACACTGTCCACCTTCAACAATCCTTCCTGGCCGTGATTTCAGTTTAAGAAAGTATGTTTAACTTAAATTCTTAAGTATAAAATATTTATATGAAAAAGTATTTAAAATTTTCTCTGTTTTACTTTGTTCATAACTTGAAATATTGAAGAGCAGCTTCCAGTAAACAACCAACATCACAGAACAGCTTGTTTTCATTATATAGCAAATATACAATTTCATTAACTAATTATCAAAACTTAAACTTTAAAATTTTTAGGTTTACTCACAAAATAATTGTTGAAACAGAAAGCAAAGGTTGATGAAGAAAACTGCAGTTTGAATTCCTGAAGATCCCTATGCTTTGCTGTTGAATTTATTTGAGTTTGTAAAGTAAAGATATTTATTTTCTTTTCTTCCTTGTCTCAGTTTTTGCTTCTTAAGTTTGTAAACGAAAAAAATAATATGTTGTATAAATAGACATAACTTTGAACAGTATAGGTTTAACTGGTACAAGTGTTACTTGTTATGTTCACACAAGATTTTTATTTAAATTACTGTAAATTGAAATGATCTTTGCTCACTTCGGCTGAAAGGATTTTCTTTGACACAAAGTTGTGCTACTCTTAAATGCATGTCTTCAATTGTGTTTACAAATAATTAATGTTAGCTGATACTTAAATTTGGTACAAAGATATTTGTATATGAGTGAATACATTTTGTAGTTGATTTGTATACTTTGTCTTCTTTGCATTGCATAATTCATATATATATATATATATATATATATATATATATATATATATATATATATATATATACACAAGTTATTCTTTTGTCCTGTACAGCCAACACTTGATCATATCTGTTAGCATAATTTTCCATTTTTATCTTTCTCTAATTGCAATCAAATTTTCAAACATTGATTTATAACTTATGTTTGTATTTGTATATTTTATATTTATATTTACATCTTATTTTATATCTTATATTCATAATTATACTTTATACTTATGTTTTGTATGTTTATGTTTATAATCATATATATAAGTTTTAAGTTTAACATTCATGTTTAATATTGATAAGTTTGCCTATTATTAAACATTATTATTAAAGACTCCATTTATATTCATATATACATTATCAGATGTTAATAAGACGGAATCCTAAAAAATATTATCGAATAAGACAGATTTTGTTGTAAACATTTTTATTTAAAATTAGATTAAATATTTATTAAAATAATAGGGCCAAAATCCAGGGTCGTCACATTCCTTCCCCCTTTTGAATCTTTTCGTCCTCGAAATGGAACGAAACTAGAATTTATGGAAATGCTTAAAATCAGATAAATTTTCTTTGATCATTTTTAAAATACTTTTAAAAAAAATCCATATAATGTTACTAAAATAGTTTTATAAAAATACTTTTATAACTCGATGTTTCGACAAATCCATCCTTGTTCTCACAGAAATTCGGTCGTACGTTGATCAGGCGTAGGACTGAAAATCTATAAGTACTTGATAAACCTGATTTCAACATCCAGTGAAAATACTTGGAAAATAATTTTATTGAAAATATAGAAAACAGTTTTGAAAATAGAGGAAATATATTTGGTGAGAATGCTCTGGAAATCATCACCCCCATCCATGGTCGTAGTTAACCCGATGGTTACATTGCCATCCGACAAAATCCATAGATAACTGTAGGCCTCTGCGCCCCTCGTTACACCATGGAACCCACTACAAATCGTAGGTACAACTAGGGTTATGTGGCTATCACGGCAAAAACCCATATAACTGTAGGCATCAGCGCCCTCGAATTTCGCTTCCAAAGGAATGAAACTTCTCCATTTCACTCGACCATAGATCGCAGTCTACCGATGTTGCGTTGCCTTCCCGACAAAATCAAGTGTAGACCGTTGACACTCATCCTCCACACAATTTTCGCTATGGTCCCCACACAGTAGATCGCAGTGACATCGAGTTACACTATCGTCACAGCATAACTCAAATGCCTCTGTAGGCACCAGCGCCCTCGACTTTCGCTACCCAATAATCCTCTAGAACTAGTTTATCCGGACTCCTCACAGGATTAACTTTAGAACCCCTCTTGGGGCTCAAGGCAGCACCACCCGGTGGCACTTCTAATAAGTTCATTTCAAGGGAGCGCCTTTTTCCCCAGAGCCATCATCAAAACACTTTATACTATACACATATAGTATCTTTCAAATCATACACCTAGTATGATCTCACATAAGGCTCCTTTACACAAAATCGATCATCCCAAAATCGATAATTCTCAAACTAGGCTTTATAAATTCCAATATTGATTTTACCTAAAAATCTAAAGCCTTTCCAAATTCAAGGGTTCCCAAAACCTTTTCCCAAAATCCTCATAAGATCCCTTATATATGTACAGATATATATAATTTTTTTTTTTAAAAACTTTGGATCATTTTAATCTTGTATAAAACTCCCTTTTTATACTTCAAACACTTTCAAAACCCTTTTCTTCCAGCAATAGATTCAACAAGGGGAGATTTATCTTATATAACAAAGATATATAACTTTGTTTACTCAAAATCAAATATTCAAATTTGATTACTCTTTTCAATATCAATTTCATTCAAATCCGTACGATGTATACATATCATTCGTACGCCATACCAATCTTATCGCTCACTCGATCACACAATGTCACTTTCGAACGAGTATTCTCTATCTGACTTCCTAGTGCGGACACAGATCTGATTTCTTGATCAGAAACTGTCATTCTCCTTGCATAGCTATAACCATGGTAGAGAACATCCAGAACCAATCAACAATTCATATCCAGGTTCGCCATCGAAAATCGAGTGAAGAATCACACTCGGATCGATAAACTATATCGAAATTCTGTGCTCGAATGTGGATCAAATCACTATGAGAATAGAATAATATACGTACATCCTACATATTGAACTTCATTGATTATTAGCCAAAACAACTTCTCTTTCTATTCACATTTCCTTTAAATTCTATCCACTTACCCACATTTGCTTCAATCCTCATTTGGATTATTCCTTCAATTCTTATCTCAGTTGGGTATTTAACCAATAACAGTTTGAACTCCATCCAGTTAATATTAAAAAAATTATAGCTTGAAAATTTAAAAGTACATAAGTAGTTGAAAGATAATTATTAGTTTGCAAAATAGCTGTAAAATAGTAAAAGTAGTTAAACGGTTATAGAAATTTTAGATTATCGCAAAATAGTTGTAAATTAGTAATTAATTATAAAACAGTTGAAAAACAATAATTAATTTATAAAACGGTTACAACGTAGTTAAATAACTCCAAAAGTAGTTATAAAATAATAAGATAGTTTTGGGTTTAATAAGAAAGGTTGTATATATAATAAATAACTTGAAAAAAAATAGATTTGCGCTAAAACAAATTATTAAAAAAATAGTCTAGAGTCAAACTTTCCAATTCCTTATCTTCATTCTCATCAATTCAATTTAAATTTCCATTTCCATTTAAATTGACCCAATTCCAGTTTTAAATAACTCCTATTTCCATTGGACTTGATTTATTCCCAATTCAAATTGAATAGTTCTCAATTTCTTTCCAAATTTAAATCAAATTCCATTTGATTTTGAACATATTCAACTTTAATTACAATCCCAAGTTATTCCAATCACTTTGGACTAATATCAATTCAACCCAAATTTTCCCTTTTGAATTTTTTTTGTTTTTTGTTTTTTTGTTTTTTTAGACTAATACACCTTCAATCTCAAGTCCAATTAATTCAAATCAGATTCAATTTGGACTAATTCAATTTCAAACTCAATTTTTAATCATCTCGAATTATATAAATTCGAGCTCTCAGGTTGGTTTAACCCCTTAAACCAAGTTAACCTTTATTAAAGGCTTTTAAACAATTTAATTTCTGAGCTCGAATTCTAGAATTTTCATTTTAAATTACCTTTACTTATGTATTTCAAGGTTCAAATAAGAGTTCAATACAATTTTATTTTTTTTAAAAAAATTATTACTAAATTTTATCTTCTAGTTTGAAGCCAGTTCTTAAACAATTTTAATTTACAAATTCAATTATTTAAATTTTCAGTTTAAAGTAATTCCATGTCCTAATTTTCAAATTCATCCAATTCAAATTTTCCATTTGAATTTTTAAACTTATCCGTCTTCAATCATAATTCAAATCAAATCCAATTTTGAAACCAAACCTTTGAAATTTCAGTTTGAATTAATTTCAAATTCCGTCTCAAATAAAGAAGTGATTTATTAGATCATACTGCCACAAAATATTTCATATATTGATAGACTGCACATTAGCAGTTCAACATTACATCCATGCATCACAATAAAAGCCTTACAAAGTCACAATTAAGATGTTTACACCATCACCTAGGTTTTAGAGTCCTAGTGTTTTCTATCAGAATCCTTCTTATGGACTTCCTTCTAATGGGCAAAGCCCAAACATGCACTTTTCAACAGGATGTCCCCACTTATAGCATTTTCCACAAAAAGTTTCTACCCTCTCATCGATCTGGATGACCTCCATGCTTCCTACTGGATGTTCCACAACCTTAATCTTCTTCTTCTGTCTCTTGGGACAATTTCTCGTGATACGTCCCAACCCATTACAATGATAGCAAATGGTTGACTTGTTGACCGGTTCCATTGGTTTACCCTTCATCTTCCTCACTTCAGGACAATGGTTAAGGAAATGTCCCTTCTTATGGCACTTAAAGCATAATATCTCGGAGCGAAATCGTTCAAATGTACCCTTTAATTCCCTCCTTGTTTTACCACACTTAGTTGCGTAATGACCTTTATTGTAACATCTATAGCAAGTGACATTATCATAAGGTCCTGGTCCATTTCTTTCCTTAATCCGATTTTCATACTCTTGAATTGCTATTTCCCGTTCCTTACGTGCAGCTGCTCTTCGTTCTCTGCGCTTTGCCGTCCATTCTTCACTCTTAGCCATTTCTCTCAAGGACTAAATTCTAGAGGGACTTCCTAACCTATAAATTAGACTTAATTAGAAGAATTCAACTCTCATATAGAAATTTGCTTACCTAGATATACCTTAAGTTTTAAACCACCTTAGGTTTTAAATTCAAGTCCAATCTTCAAACAACCCATTGTTTGCAACAAGTCTCTTTTATTCAAATAAAACTTATTTATTCTTAACACTTTGGAACAATTTTTCAAATCTATGGACCTGGATTTAAAATTTCACAATTTAAGTACTTCCAATTTCAATTTATAAGTCATACTTTACTTAAATGTTTACTTCTTTAGAATATTTCATTTTGCTTACTCATTAATACACATCACACAACAAACAATTTTGATAATAACCAAGATTATCGTATCTAAAACCATCTATTATCATCTTATTCTAAAATACTTCTCCAATTCAAGATTTCAATTTCAGTTTGAATCCAATTCAAACTTATCTTTATTTAATTTCAGTTTGGTTGTATTATGTTACTCTTAATTTAATCCTAATAATTTAATAGGCAATTTCCTTAATATTTATTAGAGTGGAATATTGCTTTATATATCAAAATATAATCATTTAAAGTCATTTTAAATCTCTATATAAGAAAATAACAAGTACGCTCTCTCATATATATACACTAAACTCATTCTAGGGTACTATTGACCCTATCTTTAATGAGTACATCCACCAGAGCCAAGGTTCTCGCTTAACCTTTTGCTCTGATACCAACTGTAACGACCCGGAATTTTCGAACCCGAAAATTCCAGATAGTTAGGAAGAAAGAAGAAAGAGATAGAAAAAGGAGAAGAAGAAACAACATCATCTCACATTCGCAGTGGATAAAATATAATAATAAATTAATAACAGTTTACAAAAGAATACTGTACCTGTTGATAACATTTTAATACATCAGTGTTACACATACATATACAGACACTGAATGTACACAATTATTATTCCATAGATATACAATAATATAACACAGCAGAAACACTCCATACGTTCCTGCCATCCAGCTCGACTCTTGAGCTCCAGAACCGTTCTTACCTGAAAATTTGTAATACCCGGTCTGACCCGAGCATTACACCAAAGTAACACCCGGGTCAGGCTGGAAACTAGCGTGAGTAAACCCATCTAACATGTAATTCAAAAGAATACAACTCATATAAACCCGGGGTACGTATGTCAATTTACAACTTCGTAAGTTGCTATAGACATCCCATATTTCACAAAGCAATGAAGTGCTAGAACTTTGATTATATGGTCCAATTTCACTTAAATCATACATAAGCAAGATAAATCAGTCGCACCATCTCGAATAAATCTTATTAGAATTAAATCAATAACCTTTAAATACTACTTAATAATTAATTACAATTCAATTGATTCACCATCCCATAGTCATTTATCTCACTTAATCCTCCGTGATTAATTATTCTTTAATTACAATAAAACTATCATCATTATCTAATTACTTTCATTAAGTAATTATACTAATCCAAACTCCATGAATGTTTATCCTTAATTAATTGCATCCATTAATCAACCCCAATTACTCGTAAACAGTAATTACCCCTCTGTAATTACTTACTTAAGTAATTAACCCCTTACTTGATCCTTTTTGATTAATTACACCAAGTAATTTATCCTTAATTACTTCTACTAAGTAATTACCCTTTAATTACTTCCCATTAAGAAATTCCCTTTAATTTATCACATCTAGTAATTATGAATTTCTTCACTAAATCTCATCAAGTATTTATATTTAATTAATCAACAAGAGATTACCTTTAATTAATTAACAAATTTATTTCAATCGGGTAATCTATCCCTTAATTACCCTAAACCCAATTAATAAATCTTAATAAACATTAATTATTGATTAACACAACATAATTACAAATTAAGTATTCCTTAATTACTCATTAATGATCAATTAATTACTTAGTTAATCATTAATTATCAATTTATTAATCATCAAATCTTTAATTAATCATTTAATTAGTTAACTTTTATTCATTAATTAACTTAAGTAGTTAATTAAAATCTTAAGTTCAAATTGGTTTATCAACAAAATTATTAATGTAAATTTTCAATTACAAACTTATTTGAATTATTTATTTAATTAAATTTATAAATTAATTATATCCTTAATTTCCTTACTGTAGATTAATTAAATAACTACATTACAGCCCTCCTTCATAAGATTTAAATCATAACCTAACTTAAACTTGTCAACATTGTAAATTTTATTATTACTTAACTTTTCTTAGCAAAATAACTTAAAGGTTATTTAAATTTAGAAGAAGAACTCGAAGAGGGCACTTGATTACTTCGAGCAAACGTCGAGTACTTCCCTCCTTTCCCCGCGTCACTCTCCTTCATCCTCTTTTTTTTTCCTGTTTCTTTTCTCCTTCATTTTTTTTATATTAGCATAATTTAAATACTGCAGTTACACGAAACACCCACGCAAACATCAGGTCGACTCGAAGCAACTACCCAAAAACCTCGAACAACACTCGCGATGACCCAAACTCGATGTCACAGGCACTCACACGCCACCGTGCACGTGCACGGTGGTTCGTCAACGTCCAGGCGAAGCTCGACGCCTCCGGCAAGTTGCATAACGATCACAAACACGAAAACAAAACTCAATTCGATGAGATAAGTTCGAAATCGAAAAGATGCTCTTCCACTCAAACCGGCTACTCGAACAACTAAGGGAAAAATGCCTCGACCCTCGAACGTCGGCCTCCAGGGGCGACACCGCTTCGGCCACGCCACGGCCATAACCTCCTCTACCATCTCCTCTAAACTCGTACGACTCGATTCATCCACGGCAACGAAATCAACGAATTACAGAACACAAAATATAACTCGAACCAAACCCTAATTTCGGTCCAACCAACTAATCCTTGCATTAAGAATTTTCTTTAGCATTTTTCCCATACTCGAGAATCATCAAGCAAGCTATACGACAAGTTTCAACATTTAAGATTTGTTGAATCACCAGAGATTCACAAAAAAAGCATTTTTTGTTCATTTTTAAACTACACCTAGTATTTATCTAAAAGTTATCGTTTTTGTTTTAAACATCTTAGCTTTGTATGTTAAATCAAGATACGAATTCGAATTTACAATTTAAAATCTTTGAGTTTTAACCTATTGATTTCTATTTACTGTAACTTGAATATACAGTGTTTAAGCTACACTGTCCACCTTCAACAATCCTTCTAGGCCGTGATTTCAGTTTAAGCAAGTGTGTTTAACTTAAATTCTTAAGTATAAAATATTTATATGAAAAAGTATTTAAAATTTTCTCTGCTTTACTTTGTTCAGAACTTGAAATATTGAAGAGCATTTTCCAGTAAATAACCAACATCACAGAACATCTTGTTTTCATTATATAGCAAACATACGATTTCATAAACTAATTATCAAAACTTAAACTTTAAAAAATTTATGTTTACTCACAAAATAATTGTTGAAACAGAAAGCAAAGGTTGATGAAGAAAACTACAGTTTGAATTCCTGAAGATCCCTCTGTTTTGCTGTTTAATTTATTAGAGTTTGTAAAGTAAAGATATTTATTTTATTTTCTTCCTTGTCTCAGTTTTAGCTTCTTAAGTTTGTAAACGAACAAAATAATATGTTGTATAAATAGACATAACTTTGAACAGTATAGGGTTAACTGGTACACGTGTTACTTGTTATGTTCAGACAAGATTTTTATTTAAATTACTGTAAATTGAAATGATCTTTGTTCATTTCGGCTGAAAGGATTTTCTTTGACACAAAGTTGTGCTGCTCTTAAATGCATGTCTTCAATTGTGTTTACAAATAATTAGTGTTATCTGATACTTAAATTTGGTACAAAGATATTTGTATATGTGTGAATACATTTTGTAGTTGATTTGTATACTTTGTCTTCTTTGCATTGCACAATTCATACACACACACACACACACACACACACACACACATAGGTTATTCTTTTGTCCCGTGCAGCCAACCCTTGATCACATCTGTTAGCATGATTTTCCAGTTTTATCTTTCTCTAATTGCAATCAAATTTTCAAACATTGATTTATAACTTATGTTTGTATTTGTATATTTTATATTTATATTTACATCTTATTTTATATCTTATATTCATAATTATACTTTATTCTTATGTTTTGTATGTTTATGTTTATAATCACATATATAAGTTTTAAGTTTAACATTCATGTTTAATATTGATAAGGTTGCCTATTATTAAACATTATTATTAAAGACTCCATGTATATTCATATATACGTTATCAGATGTTAATAATACGGAATCCTAAAAAATTTATTGAATAAGACAGATTTTGTTGTAAATATTTTTATTTAAAATTAGATGAAATATTTATTAAAATGATATGGCCAAAATCCAGGGTCGTCACCCCAGGTATTGTGACGGATGGTACCCCAGTAGCCTTGTCATTATATGAAATCCAATCTCCAATAAGTGATCTCGGACTTCATTATATACCTATGTATGCTGGAATTTGATAATGTAACAATTTTGACTATGTGATTAATTTACTTGAAAACCCTAGGCGCGATTATAATATCACTAGATTTCATATCAAATGTTTTGGTTATCGTAAGGTAAAAACCTGACATGTTTATTTGTGGTGTGGTCTTATGAGATACCTTTTATTTTCAAATGAATTCCTAAGTTAAATAACTTTAACCCGTTTACTCACACCAGACCCATGTCTGACCCAGAGTTTTTTTCTTAAACTCGGTACTCAAATTTTTACTAGTAGCCAAGGGATTCAGGTTTGCTTTGATAAATATTATGGAGTAGACTTGGAGCAGGAGGCTTCAACGTATATAGATATTGTGTTTCCGCTGTGTTGATGTCTTGTTTGGGATTCTGAGTTTGTATGATAGACAGATCTTCATAACTATCTGATATGTGATGTATGAAACTATATGACTCTGATAGATGTTGTATATTATGTAATAACTTATGTGATGTAATATAATTTATTCGTTCCGTTGTGAGATTATGATATTGTTTAGTTCTTTCTTTTCTCTTTTCTATCCCTTTCTTTCTGATTGACGCTGCGTCTTTCTGTGGAATGAAAGGCAAGACGTCATAGTTGGTATCAGAGCTCTAGGTTAAGGGAATACTTTTGCTTTATAGTGATATCTATCTTGAGAGAGTGTACTTGTATGTGTATATATATACCTGATTTGTTGGGTTACTTGTTCGGGTTGTCTACATGAGTTGGCTAGACAGCATGAGCTCTTTGGTTGAGGGGGCAGCGATATAAGTAGCACGACTACCAGTGGATTGGTACTTCGGCCTACAAGATTGAATTTCCAGTCCGGATGGTTGGGATTCACAATGTATTTCACGTATCTCATCTAAAGAAGTATGTGCTTGATCCATCACTGGTTGTAGAACCTATGGTCAGACATCCTATTCAGATTGTAGATCAAGATGAGAAGGAGCTCAAGAGTAGTGGTGTAGCTTGTTAGGATTCTGTGGAGCGAGGATCCCAGTGATTGGACCTGGGAAACTCTAGGTAATATTAGGAAGTCTTATCCTGAATTGTATCAGGATAGTTAGATTTGTTTGTTTGATTGAGTTGGTCCTTATGGTTGTTAAGGTATGGTTGATATATATGCTATGTTATTTGGAAATTAAAACCTTTGTTGGATTATTAAATTATCTTTGCTTTTAAATTTCAAGGATGAAATTCTTTTAAGAAGGGAGGAATTTGATGACCCAAAATTTTGGCAATAGTAATTTGATAATCCTCATTTATAATACTTTGAATTGGAAATATTTATTTGATAATCTTCTTTTAAAATTTATTTTTAATAGGCCCATTTATCTTTTCAAAGCTACTAGTATTTAATTTGGCAAAATTTGTCTTTTCAAAGCCAATAAATATGTTTTCTAATTATAATGTATATACAGTATACATTGTGAATAGAAAGCTTGGGTTTGAATTTAATATAATGATTTTCAAAAAAGTTAATTAAAGTTAAATTGAACTTTTTAACACTAGTATTTATTTATAGTTATCAATTTAAGTAAATAGCTTAAGTTTAAATAGGAATTAATAAAAAAAGGTTTACATTCTTTCTTTTTAAATTATACCTGAATTATACATGGTTTGCGTGTATGAAAATATAAACATAAATATAAAACATATAAAAACATTTGTAGACATATAATACATACATTAAGACATTTGTAACATTGGATATCATGCATAAAAACAAGTGGCATACTTTTTCTATTAAAATTAAATTATGAATAACATCTGTTAGGGAGAAACCATGCTATTTTTCAGTTTACAACTTCTCACATCTTCATTTCTCTCTTTTCATTCTTTTTATCTTCATCTTTCTTATATAAAAATGAAAACTAAAAGAAAAGTTAATCAAATAACAACAACTCAAACTATTTCCAATCTTCAACCTGATTCAAATAATAGGTCAAGAAAGCATTCAAATTTAACTCAATATAAATCAAGGTTTAGTTCAAATCAACAAGTAAATGAGTCATGAAGCAGATTCAACATCAAATCAAATCAAAATCAAATAGTTCTAGATCAAGAAAATAAAGTCTGTTCTCTGTTCTTCTAAATCAAGTGATTAAACAAAAAATTTCAAGTTTAAAAAAGTTGAATACTTATTGCATGTGATAAACTTGTGAAGTGATATTGAAAATATGATTTACATGGTTGTTCTGAACTGGAATACTCTGTACATAAATATGAAAGTCTATAGTTCTGCCCTCTGTTTTCAGAAACCAGTGAGCAAACAATTTCTTTAAAAAGTTTAAAACTGGTTATATATTGTGATGCATGTGCTAAATCTATAAAAGAAGGTTGTAAGTATGGGTTGCATGGATGATTTTAACTGAATTATAGTTTCAGTTACGCTACATATTTGTATACATGTCTGTGTGTATGTATGCTTGTCACTGTTGTGTTCACACACTCATGAACATGACATAAAAATTCATATCTTCCTCTCCAGACAAATTCAGGTTTTGATCTCTAAAAAGGAAATGTTTGTAAAATTAAGTTTCAATTTAAAAAATAGTTTCAAGTGGAAATATTTAGAAAATTGGGCATTATAGTGAAATTTCTTTAAATCAGAAAAATCAATGAACTTAATTTTATGTTTTGATTCCATAATTTGATTCGTGCTAACAAATGTTGATTTTTTTAGTAATTTCATGATTTTTAGTATTGCAAGTGATGAGATTCATCGAGTTGAATGATATTGATACTTCCGTCGATTTCTGACGATCATCAACGAGTTGTTCATCGTGATTGGGTCTGGAGGTAGCAGAAAGGATGGTGGTTGAGGAAAAACTGGTGGGTGGATTTTTAGGTGGCCGTGGTGGCCAGGCGACATCGAATTAGGGTTTTATCGGCATTTTTGGTCATCTTGATTTTCGAAGTCGTGTGTCGTCTGGGTAGCATCGTGGTCGATCGCATGTGGGGGTGTTGACGTGTGGGGTGGTGACGCTGCTCTGGACATGGCGGCGTGGGTTTCGGTGGACGGGATCGTCGGGTATGGTGATTTATAAATCAAGGTTGGTTCTAGTTGGTGCCGGTTTGCTCGATATGGATTTTCAGGCGAATCAACTGAGCTTGGCGATCAGAACGATTGTGGAGGTGGCCGACGACTTGCAAGTGTCGCGGCGAGGTGTCGGAGGCGATGAGATTAACGTGCACCATGCACACGTGCACGATCATATCTGGTTTTGTTTGTAGGGTCGGAATAGATGAGGGTTTCTTGGGACTTGCTCGAAGTAGTATATGGTTTGACTCGAAGCCAAGGACGTGAGGTTTTGCTCGTGTGTTACTCGGGGAAGAATCAAAGATGGCTCGGGTGGTTTATTTTAAATAACCAGGTTTTGAAATTTTAAAGGAAATTATGACTAGGTTTTAAAATTTAACGAAAGAATGTATGTGGTTTTAAAAGCAATAAGGAAATGAAGTTTTTAATGCAAATGAAGATAAAAGAAATTGTGAAACAAGTTTTAAAAACAAAGTGAATGTTTTACTAAGTTTTTGGTAAATGATTTGTTCAAGTTTTAAAGCATATGAAAGTAAACTTTGATACCAAATTTTAAAGTGCATTTAAATGAATGAGTTTCCAAAGTAAATTTATTAAACAAGTTTTTTTCAAGTTTCAAAGTTGTAATTTGTAGAAGTTAAATGTTTTTAAAATTGTTTTGTTTTAAAGTAATTATATATTAGATTAATTATGTAATTAAATTCACAAGTGTTTTCAAATGTAACAAGATGATGTTTGAATTAAGATGTGATTAAGGTAAGAGTATTATACTTTAATTAATGTAAATTTCTCAAATGTTTTAGTATAAATTGTTTTCAAGCATCTAATTTAAATAAATATAAATGATAAGTAAGAGTTTAATTAAGGTAAATGGTTTATCTTAATTTATTAAGGTCTTATTAATAAAATGATTAAAGTATAGTTACTTAATTAATTAAGATAATTAATTAATGTAATTAATTTAAGATAATTAGTTGGTTTAATTAATTAAGGATAATCACTTAATGAAATTGATTAAGTATAGTCACTTAATGTAACTAATTAAGTATAATTACTTAATGTAATTAATAAAGTATAATTATATAGTGGAAGTAATTTATGGATAATTACCGAATGTAATTGATTAATGGGAAATTACTTAGTGAAAGCAATTAAAGGATAATTACTTAATGGAAATAATTAAGGATTGATTACTTAGTGTAATTAATTAAAGGATTAATAAATATAATCAATTAAAGGGCTAGTTAATTAATGTAAGTAATTTATGAATAATTAATGAATGTAATTAAACGATAATTAATTAATGTAAATGATTATAGGATAATTAATTAATGCAATTAATTAAGGATCAATGTAATTAATTATAGTTAATTAATTAATGTGAGTAATTAAAGGTTGATTAATTAATGAGAATAATTAAGAGATGATTAATTAATTTCATTAATCAATCAAGATACATCGTTTATAATTTGAATAATTAAAGGATGATTAATTAATGGTTTATCATTAATTAATGTTAAGTAAGAAGGATTAAAAGTAATTAAAGTAATTAATTTAATTCATTTGGAGATTAATTAAATTAAATAGAAATTGTTCAATTAATCAATCTTGCTTATGGGTGACTAAGTTATATTGAATGCCTTGAATTGTTTGATATCTCTGATATGTGCTGTTCTGTGATATGAAGTGAATTGGTTGCACTATGATAGTATGTTTTACCTATCTGTGATAGATTTGCAGTGCGAATATATTATTCTAAATATAAATTGAATTGTTTAAACTTAAACAACTTGGACTTTAAGAAACGCTTGGATTTCGATAAGCCTGAGATCGAGTTCCAAATTGGATATCTGAAAACCACATCGATCCAAATTAAACGTTAGGTCATGAAATCTCAAGTAAAGATCAAGTTGAAAACTCGAAGTGCAAGGGCTATTTGTCGTTAACTCTAAGCGTGATTCTAAAATGAATGTAACGGAGATAGTGCTATCAGTTTCGAGATGAAGAATTTTGAGTGCAAGGTTTATTATCGTTAACTCTGAGGGTGATTCCAAAATGAGTGTAGCGAGATAGTGCCTTCGGTTTCGTTCGAGCCCGGAACGAACTTGTATGGATGAATGCTTTCAGACCATCATCATTGGAGGATGGTGAGCATTCCAAATATGTGTTCTAAAAAGGTAATCGTAGCCTCAAGCCTCATCAACCTGGAATGGCTAAAACAGGGGAGGTATAGCAAGGCTAAGTGGGTAGCACCCAAGTAGGATAAGATTTCCCCTGTCCAGGGGTCCCTTTTTCGGCTTGGTGGGCGGTTGGTCACGCCAACTGTAGGGTTGTCTTACTCGGGATTATTCAGTAAGGGATAGTTCCGGTCTTGTGTTGTAGGGGATTGGGGTGGATCCTAGGTACAATAATCTAGACCAGGTACTGTGACGGGCGGTACCTCAGTAGTCCTGCCATTGTAAGGAATCCAATCACCAATAAGTGATCTCGGACTTGATTGTATACATATGTATGCTGGAATTTAATAATGTAACAATTTTGGCTATGTGAATAATTTACTTGAAAACCCTAAACACTATTATAATATCACTGGATTTCCTATCAAATGTTTTTATTATTGTAAGGTAAAAACCCAACATGTTTATTTGTGGTATGGTCTTATGAGTTGCCTTTTTTTCAAATGAATTTCAAAGCTAAACAACTTTAACCCGTTTACTCACACCAGACCCATGTCTGACCCAGTGTTTATTTTCTTATTTTCTTAAACTCTTGGGTACTCAAATTTTTACGAGTAGCCAAAGGATTCAGGTTTGCTTTGATAAATTTTATGGAGGAGACTTGGAGGAGGAGGCTTCATCGTATATAGATATTGTGTTTCCGCTATGTTTATGTCTTGTTTGGGATTCTAAGTTCGTATGATAGACAGGTCTTCATGAATGTCTAATATGTGCTGTATTAAACTGTATGACTCTGATAGATGATGTATATTATGTAATGACTTATGTTATGTAATATAATTTGTTCGTTCCGCTATGAGATTCTGATATTATTTAGTTGTTTCTTTCCATCTTTTCTCCTTTCTATCCCTTTCTTTCTTATTGGCGATGCGTCTTTCTGTGGAATGAAAGGTGGGTCGTCACACCTGTTATGGAAACAAGTGTTCGAAAATGTTTTCAAATATTGAAAATTTTGAAAGTGGTTTGAATATATTTCCTTTCAAAGATATTTTGAAATGAATGTTTTAAAGTATTATAAATAAAGGCCTACTGACTGCTTATGGATTGTTATTTGATAGTTAAATAAACAACTACCAATTTTGGCCAAATTCGTTGATCGTCTTGAAGAGAACGGGATCTGATTTAATTACCCGAAAACCTCTTTGATCCATTTGAGCGTTACGAATGGATATCGTGAAGATAGTGTAATTGTTGATCTGGTTTCTCCGGACCCAGGACAACTTGTATAGACGAATGCTATCAGAACATCATCATTGGAGGAGGATGAGCATTCTAAGTGGAATTGTTCTTGAAAGGTAAATGTAGCCTCAACCATCATCAACAGGAAATTACTAAAACATGGGAGATGCAACAAGGCTAAGTGGGTCGCATCCAATTTGGGTGTGTTATCGCGTTTTGGGATACCTTCAGATATATAAAAATTATGCATATGGGTGTGCATGGAAAAAGAAGAGTGCTCGATTAAGGGTAGGAATAGCCGGGGTGATAAAATATTTTATACTATCCAATTTAGGGGTAGGCTGATCTTGTGTTGGCAAGGGATCCGGCGATGTCCTCGGTATATTTTTTTAGTGATGTACTATGACAGATGGTACCCCAGTAGCCCAGTCATTGTATGGAATCCAATATCTACTACGAGCCATTACGGTTTTGATTATAGAGCTTAATTTATACTATCATTTAACACGTTTCTTTCTTCAAAATTCAGTATCTCCTAATTTATACCACGAGCCTTTATAGTTTGGTATAAATTAGGAGATTGGAATCCATACTCAATTGATGCATGATAATTTATATTAGAACAATAAATTAGTAACCAAAATCATTGAACCAAATGAATATCAACTAACTACCTTTATGCATTTATTATCCAATTTCTACAATAAAAAAAATCATCAAAAATAAAAAAAGTTTGATACCATAGTACGTCATTGAACTTTGGTGCCTTTTCCCATATTATACATCATGATTTGATGGGTTCTCTTCAAGAAATCATAAATAGTTCACTGGTAAATGAAAAAGCAATTCAAACCAATAATAAATCATAACAAACGTAGAAATATTGCATTTTGAAGAAAGAAACCTATTAACTGAGATTTTGGATTATTTAACTAATTTATCGTAAGCCTTCTATGCGATTTGTCCACAAATCTGAATTTGGACATCAAAAAATGAATACAAAATCAATGAATGGATATAAAGGAAAGTTTTTTCAAAGAAAATGTGTAATATGGTTTAAATAAATCTTCCAAAAATTAAAATGCAATTACCTTTGTTAAATCTGACAATGAAGTAGGATTAGAGATGGAGTTTGAAAAAAAAATGTATTATGAGTAATTTACGTAGGATTGATTTGAATAGATTTTGGAAGAATAAAAGGTAAAGAATGGAAACTACATAGCAATAATTTTGACAATGATCTTAGGAATGGTAACATGATAAAAAGTTCTGCTTATGCATTGAAAGAGAGGGAGAAAGCAAAATTTATGTTCCTTAATAACATGGTCGCTCACATTTGGCATTAAGAAGAGACAAATATCAGATTTGGTCAACTAATGTTTCTAATTGATTTGGAAATAATCTTCTTAAGTGAGGTTTAGAATATGATTAACATGATATTGTCGTTACATTCTTTGTAAGTTGAACTAACTGTGTCTACCTTAGTTATTGAAGGACATGTTTCCTTTCTAAATATAATAGGACGCTAAGGATAAAAATAAATTGAAACATGTGTGAAGAACAAATAATCTATTTTATATCAGATAATATATAGAATGGAAATAAATTTAGTATTTATGTGATAACAATGATACTATGGTACATGTTAGCATATCCTCAACCTCTCAGTATTAAAATCCTATATCAGTCTTATACACTCAATACATAATCTAATTAACAAATACAAAATATGAAAAATCAAAATCCTCATTCTAGTAGGAGCAAGTTGTTCATATATGGAAAGCATGAACAAAGTACCTAATAATTTCTATAATTTCACAGTAGAAAATACAATTAAAATAATTCCATGCAATAATCGAGTCACAAAGATATGCAATAATAATGATAATCCTAATGCAGAAATACCGAATGCGAAGTAAGTACTGCCAAAACAATGTATATGACAAATTTCAACTTCACAACTAAATTTGGTAAACTATATCATCAAAAAAATAGAAATTGGAATTGAAGTAATGAAATTATTTCTATGTAAAAAAAATAATGCAAATGTGGTCACCAAAGTAATGTGAAAAATTTGCAAAATAGGGGGAGAATTTTAACTTAAAAGTAAGAACAAAAATCCAAATTTAGCAACCATCACCATTATAGTTGAATTTGCGAGAGCAACCTAAAAACCAATATGATTTTTTCGATGTTTCCTGTAATCATTATGAAATCAACTAACAATTTTTTAATTCCTACGTGTAACGACATGCCTTTTCAACTCCTAAAAGTCGACAATAATACATCCACGGTATTCACATGTCAAATATCCAAGTGGTGGAAATACAAATTATTAGAGTAAAAGAAAGAAAAGACAGAATAGAATCTCATATTGTGACGAGTAATGTTTAATATACAATAGAACTTCACAAAAAGAAGACTTTATTATACATTTACATCAATCAGGGTCAACCAAAAAAATCATCAGCTTGGATAGTTATAACAACTTGTCCTTGCAATGGCTGTTAAGTAAAACAACTTATACAGCAGAAATCACGTATACATAAATATATCTTGGAGGCATCTAGCTTATCTCCTGAAGCTTCCAAGCATCCAAACAAGATTTGCAAATATGCCTGGCCTGACCCGAGCATTATAATAAAACAACACTCGGATCAGTCAGGTAAACCAATGTACCGACCCGAAATTTTATCACTATGATTTTTGAATATTTAATCAGTTTTAAATATTCAAATTTGGGGTTTTATTTATAACATAATAAAAATCTATATTCAAACGACTGCTTGATTTTCAATGATGTATATTTAATTTAGTTTATAGAAATTTCCCAGAATTTTCAATTTGAAAAATTGTTTCAATTGTCATTTGACGTATTTTATGCCGAACGGTGTTATTTTTTAAATTTAATAGAACTTGATAACCAGTGTATTTTACAATTGTTCTGTGATAGTGTCACATTATTGCGTACGATCATATTTTCATTTTTTTCTTTTATGGCCTGTGCGGAAACGAAATTTTGGAATCGAGCAATAGAACTTTTATAAACCAAATATTCGTACACACGCACCAGCTCAAAATCATTTCATTAACTTTCCCTTGCAAATTTTGAACTTAGCATTTAATAAAGGTCTTATTATACTTGAAAAAAACCCGATACAGACTACCACCAAGCAATCATTTTGTCTCCTCAGCCGCCATTATCACCTTGATGTGTGGCCATATTCAGGGTCTGGTTCCCTACAATGCCGTTGATATATATATATATATATATATATATATATATATATATATGTGAATGTGTGTGTCTTCAATCCTCCTTTTCACTTTTCCCGCCTGTGAATGAAATAAGCTCTCCTTCTCTTTCAAAAATCCCTATCTCTCAATGAAATCAATATCTGCAAATAATTCCAAAGTGAAAGTTGTCCATCTTCATATCTACTATTTTTAGAAATTGACCCCCCTCGATTTGGCTAAGTATCGATCAAGTAATCTTCGAAAAACAGAAAGTGGAAAAGTTTCTTCATAAATTTCAATAATTAAATTATCCTGATCCACTTTGCACTACTTGATGTCATCAGCGTCATTGAGTTCATATGGCAACGCAGTATTTTTGGTGAAGTTTCGGCTAGATTCTGCGACAATAATTTGGAATTTCCAAAACTAGGGTTTGGATTTGCTTTCAATTTGAGCATCGATTGAAGATTTGGGGCTTGGTGCTGTGATCGTAGAGGAGGGAGCTTCAAGTGGTGAAATTTTGGTGAAGATCGAAGCAAATTATTGTCGCATGTTTTTTTCACATAAACACGATTAGGTTCGGCAGTGATGGTCGCGAGGGAAGGGAGTGTTGTGCGCATGGTTAGAGGAGTCGATCATGATGAGGAGGTGATGGTGTTTTCCTGAGTGGCCTTGGCGAGTCGAATGAAGGGTGAGTTCGCACGTGCACATGTACACGCATGCACGATATGATTTATTGGAAGAGGAGGAAGGAGCTTAGGGAAGATGGCACTATTGCACGTGGGTTTCGAGTTACTTGGGAAGGCTTGAGCCTATTTGGTTTTGATGAGAAAACAATTTATATTTATTTATTTATATAAGTAAATGCATTGATTTTAAAACATGATATCTAGCTCGTTTTAAATCCAATCGACCCACGAATTTTTGCGTCGTACTTGTTTGGATGACTCATTGTATTGTAACCTATTGGTAGCTTTAGGCACGTAAAAATTTATGGCATATTTAAACGGACTAGGTTTAAATTATGATATTTTAATTGATGCTGTCATATAATTATTTTATACCTTAATTAGTGATGTTTATTTGACCAAATAAAATACTGTTGAGTTAAATTAGACTGAATATGGTAATTGGACATTTGTTTAGCAGAATAAAACATTGTTCCGCTAATTAAATTAAATTGGACACCGGTTAGCAGAATATATCATCGTTCTACTATTATAACCGGATAGTTTAAATTTGGAAATTATTTAGCAAATGTAAATCTCATTCAGCTATTACATTAGTATAGACACTTTTATGCCTTCCAATTGATTTATAATGGGTAAGTGTTATATTAACAATTGCTTGTTAATTATGGGTTTAATTTACATATATGATGTGCGGTATATACTGGATTATAATTTGGATGGTCTAGTGGAATTAATAGTGACGTGATTAAGTATCATTAGAGTTGCTAAATCTCCTTTTAAATTGGGAATTTAATTATTTAATAAATTTATTTTAAAAGTATAATTATTAATTATTAGTAAGACCTTAAAGATAATTGTTATTATTAACAATGTTTGAAAGATAATAGATTTTTGTTTTCATGAAATAAAAGGTTAATTATTTTATGATTATTTAAAAGTATTTCATAAGAATATTTTTCCAAGTTATTTAATTACTATTTTAAAATGTTTATTGTAATTATTTGTTAAAAGTTAAACAATTATTTAATTAAAGTTATATTAATTTGACATTTAGTAAATTGTTATTTTAAGTTGATAATAATATTATCTTAAAGTTAATTAATTAATATATTAATATTGTTTAAAAGTTAATTTATTTATATACATTAATATTGCTTTAAGAATAATTTGTTATTCTTATATCAATATTGTTTGAATTTAATAAATTATCATATGCTAAAAAAGGATAAAGTTATTTATAAATGAAAAGTTGAAAAAGGTTTCATCCAATAGAAGGAGTTTATCAATGGGTTTATAAATTAGAAAGAGATTTTGGAATTAGACAAGGAGTTTGGTTTTTAAATGATGTCAGAATGGATATTTATAAATGGGTTTAGAGATGTTAAAATGGAAAGTTTCATAAACATGATTTTAAGATTTGTATAAGGGTATTTGTAAATAGACTAGAGATATATAAAATATTTTGTAAATTGATTTGGAAAGTTATAAAGGAGGTACTTATTTATAAAAATTAAAGAGACTTATGGAAAGAATTAGTGTTGGATTAATAATATCTCCATTTTCATGAAATATGAGTTTCTGTCATTTTAATATGATTTGAAATGGGAAATCTTTCTGATTTTTTATGAACATACTTAAAGTATTATTTAAGTACATGAAAAGGTTTCTATGTTTTGAAAGTGAAATCCTTTCTAAATATACTTATACCATTGAGATAAGTATATTCTTTTATTTTCTAAGTATCGAAAATATAGGGGTTTTATGGACGTACTTATCCTTTTGAGATAAGTATATGGAAATGATTTTTAAGTATTCGAAAAGTGATATTAAATAACTGAAATCTAAATAAATGAGGCTTAGTGATTTGCATGGGTTATATAATCTTTTATTTTGAATGTTTGTTTATTTGATAGTTAAATAACCGACAACCAAACCTTGGCCTAAATATGTAACCCTTCTTACTTTTGGTGGTATGGAAATATTCCATACTTAACACTGAAGGATTTTTACTCTGGAAATATTTAGGACAGACGCGGCACTTATATGGTACGATTACCGTCGGTGGTGCTATATTGTACGTATAAACTTTTTTTCTTCTTCTAGGACAAATGATAAGGAGATTTGTCCACTTAAAAATTAGAGAGTGATCCCCGCTCTTTTGTACTGTCTGATTATTTCCTAAAGAACAAGTATTGAGAAATCTGGAAAATAGACGATTGGTTTTTGGAGAGCCAAGGGAGCAGAAGAGTCTACCCGAAAGAGATGACTCGAAAACCGTAACCACCCCAAAAACATATATGGTTCAATGAAGGATTTTCATGGTATGTTGAGACGTTGGAATCCATGTGCGATTTTGAAACTCGTTGGGGTATGAGAGTCCATGTGTGATTCCATGATCTATTTAAGATATGAGAATCCATATGTGATTATGAGACCCGTTGGGGTATGAGAATCAATGAGGGATTCTATGATTTATTTTAATGGTGGTGCATGAGCTGGAATGTCGGACATAGCCTCACCGTTAGGAATGACTAAAACCAGAGATAGGAGGAATGGCCAGTAGGGTTGGCAAACCAATCACGTGTAGTCGGCTCCTCCTAGACATTACTTACATTTCTTATGCATGCATGTGGCGATGCACTTGGTCTTAGCGAGACCAGCTATGTTTTTCCTATGGTACATCAATAGGGACGTATGCTGCTTCAGAAGGATATCTCTGATCCTTGTGTAAGATGACCATTCCTCGAAGTACCGAGGGCACCTCCTTGGAAATCCTACACAATTAGCAAATCTACCTTATTGGTTTTCGATTATATACGTAGTATTGTTGTGACGTACACTGATAAACATCACAACTACTTGATTATTGTTATACTCATCCTTATATAGTATTATAATATCGACGGATTTCCTGATACAAATGTTTGGGTTATCGTAAGGTAAAAACTCATCCGTGTTTTTGTACGGCGTGATCTTATGAGATACCTTTGATTCTAAAGGATTTATAAGCTATAATAAACAAAATTCCTTGTGATTTGAGTTTCTCACGCTGGTTTTACCAAACTGACCCAGGCATTGTTTTCGAATAATGCTCAGGTCAGATGGAGCATATTTCCAGGTTTAGTTGGATATTTTGAAGCTTTAGGAGACGAGCTAGAGACCTAGAGATGCATTCACATACATGGTTATTTTTTGTTGCATTTATTATTGTACTTATCAGCAATTGTGAAGATATGTTGATATAACAGCCTAAGCTGAAATAGGTTAGTATACTCTGATTGATGTCTGTATATACTTATTTCGCAGTTTGTTCTTATGTAAAGATTGGTTTTATATTATTGATAATCCGTTCCACTGTGAGAATCTATGTTGTTATTTTTCTTTTTATCTCTTCCTTCTTTCTTTCCCTGACTATCCGCCTTTTTATTCAATTTGTACAGGTCATGTGTGATTTATTGTCTGCTTAAATTGAATGAAAAGGTGGGTCATTACAACTTGGTATCAGAACTTAGGCCGAGTGAACCTAGGCTTTGGTGGGGTTGACTCATTTGAGATAGGGTAAGCGAGACCATAGGATGAGTTTGATTGTACGCATATATAAGTGTGACGACCTGGATTTTTCAACGGTTAATTGTGAATATTGAAATGGTTTCAAATATTGGATTTATAATTATAATTTAGTTAGAAAGATTTTTAAACAAAATTTTCAAGCGATTTTGAAAATTTTGAAATCTCGATTCAATCGACACGTTAAAATAGTGATCCGATGCACAGTCCGGAATTGGATGAAACCAGTTCCATTGGATCCGTTTTAGCGTATTATTATTGTCTTTCAAATTTTGTTGCATTTGGAGTTACTATTTGTCCTTATGGGATATAAACGCGTAGAACTTAATATCGAAATTTTGTATAATATTTGAGTCCAAAAAGCTATCTTCTCCATACGATAGAATTAGGACTCGAAACTTTTTCCATTACATTCGAAATAGGGGTATAATATTATAAACACCCAACGGCACGCCTCGATAGGGTTCAAAATTTTGAGTTGCATAAATCGAGATATTTTGAAAATTTATTTATTCATATATTGAATAGTCAACTATTGTTCCTTTTTGTAACGACCTGCCTTTTTAGACGGTTTAAATCGATGATAAACCACACATGTTAGACTCAAACCACTCAAAAGGGCAGATTGTTGTGGGCAAATAAGAAAAGCTGATAATGAAAGAAAACAAATATAGATACTTGCCGCGGAAAGAAAAAATATAATAATCAAATAACAGTTCATGAAGTTGTTTTATAAATACATTTGGTTATTCTTTTACGACACAAAATCAAAGTCACATAAAACAGGAATAAATAAATGCAGCGGAACAACATGATGTAGTAGTATAAATATAATAAATAGTAATAGTACAAAATCTTCGTCTTCATCCTTCAGAAAGCAGTCTTCGATAAACTGAAAAGCTCAGACTGACCCGAGCGAATTGAAAAGACAAAACATTCGAGTTTGGAACTAAAAGATCTTATGTAAGTTAAATCAACAGTAAATAAATATGAGTGTAACAACGTCAAAGATGTTTACGGGGTTTGACATCTCCTATCTAGTGTCTAACCTGAGTGCAATAACTTCAGAGATGTTCGGAATTACCATCACCTAAGGATCCGTTAAAATATCTACTATGTAGTTCAATACGTTATTATAATAATGTCTACAGTAAAGTAAAGTATTAAAACAGCATTAAAGCGCTACCCATATCCCCTTTAACACATTTTTATATATTCTCACAGTTTATACATTACCGTAATTCCTCCGTAAACTGGAGGGATATTAGAGGGCACTCCATAGTTATAGTACAAAGAAAATTTGTAGAAGGCGCGATATGGCATGTGAGCACGACACTCGACGCAATGCCATGGTAAACATACCAATTGCAGATCTAGACTGGTGGTAATGCATAGCAGCTACTACTGCCCACCTTGGATACACTCCTAAATCAAATCAAGGGTGGCCATCAAATCAAACACAAAGTAATAGAATGATATCGAAGAAATGTGCCCGATAGGAGGAATGACCTCTCTTGGCCCGGCGTGGCTCCTATTATAGTCACATCTAAGCTGACTCACGGGAGTCAAGGTCACGTTGTGTTTCATACAGAAATTTATTGCCAAACCATCCTACTTCATTTGTGGTATCTCCACCACGTATACAGTTGTTCAAATGGTTTTCGGTACTGACAGAGAGTATGACAATATCTGGTCCCAGTCTCTTTAACAACCAAACGCTAATTACACACCGGACTATTCTTTTTAAATTCCCAAAACCGTTTCATTATTGATATCCAAATATCATATTCAATTCAAACCATATCACTATTTTCTTTTGAAATTATCTATAAAATAGATTAATTAAATCCTTATTTCAACATCATCGTTACTTTTAAATCAAGGATTTAAAATATAAACATTTCCACTTTACATCATCTAAAATTTAGAAAATAATTTGGATAGTTATAAATAGATTAATTAGTTTAACACAGTATTAATTATATATATAAAAAGGTTGAATAGGTTTATAATAGATTAAATAAATTTAAAATAGATTAAAATAGATTTAATATACTTTAAATAGATTTAAAATCGATTAAAATATTTAAATAGATTTAAAATATTTAAAATATTTTAAAATAGATTAAATAGGTTTATTATGGATGATTAGATTTAAAATAGATTAACTAAATCTGAAATAAATTAAATAGGGTTAATATAGATAAATAGTTTAAAATAAATAAAAAATGGGTTAATTAGTTTAAAATAGGATGAAATAGATTAATTTTGATTAAATAGATTAAAATTGATTAAAATAAATTAATATAGTTTAAATTGATTAAATGGTTTAAAATAAATTAACTTAGTTTAATAGTTTGAAAATCTTACTGATTAGAATCTAAAATGACATTTTTAATAGTTTATATTAAAATAATAAATTTGAAATTAACATTAAATTTAATTGTTTCTTCAATTTCAACATATCTGGACCATGTCCAGATTTCAAATAAAAACCCAATTTCAAATCTAGAAGTATCAAATTTAACTATTCCAATTTTAATAAATGTTCAATGTTACAATTTCCAACAATTCAATAACTCAATTTCGATGGATGTCGTTTATACTTCAAATTCAACTATAAAACTTCAATTTAAATCCTCTACACCAATTACTTAAAACTATCCAGTTCGTTTAATCAAATATTATTTCAACATCATTTAGCTGGATTCAAAATTTAAAGATTTTAAAATCATTTCATTTAATCAATCTGGTGTCTGCACATAATTTTCTACCCTATGGTCAAGTAATACGGATATTTATCATTTAAATCCATAAATAATTAAATTTACGGGTGTATATCATTTCAACCCGCAATGCCGAATTGAAATAAAAATCCATAAAATCGCTCGATCCTATCATTTCAACCCATAATGATTTTTCCTTAATCTATGGATCATTTGGGTATGTATCATTTCAACCCATATGGAACTTACAGTGTTATAACAATATAAAATACTACATCCAGTCATCCAATATCAATAATCAAACATCCATTACAATCATCATCCAAAATGATCAATAAACATCATTAGATAACTAATAATAAATAAAAGGTATTAAATTGACGATTTAGATTCAATATTAAATTAAACGATGATTAAATGCAATAAAAGTCAAATTTGACTAGAATAACAATTTAAACATACCAAACATGAATCATTTAATTTCAAATCACATCATAAATTAAATTTAACTAACATAAGATAGTTTAGTATTTTTGAGTGGGTTAAAACATTCAGCTTGAATTTTAGCCCATAAAAATCCAAACAAAAGCGCAAAATCTCAATAATATCCAAATTTAATTAAATCAATTTCATATTGTCCGGAATTTAAATATGAATCCAATAGAAGAAATCACGCGTGAATCAAAGTTTATATGCAAAAGATATTCATGTTATAAGAAATATTATTAGAATAAAAATTAGTACGCATTAAGATCCTTTATATATATATATATATATAAAGATATATATAATTTTTTTTAAAAAACTTTGGATCAAGTTAATCTTGTATAAAACTCCCTTTTTATACTTCAAACACTTTCAAAACCCTTTTCTTCCAGCAATAGATTCAACAAGGGGAGATTTATCTTATATAACAAAGATATATAACTTTGTTTACTCAAAATCAAATATTCAAATTTGATTACTCTTTTCAATATCAATTTCATTCAAATCCGTACGATGTATACACATCATTCGTACGCCATACCAATCTTATCGCTCACTCGATCACACAATGTCATTTTCGAACGAGTATTGTCTATCTGACTTCCTAGTGCAGACACAGATCTGATTTCTTGATCAGAAACTGTCATTCTCCTTGCGTAGCTATAACCATGATAGAGAACATCCATAACCAATCAACAATCCATATCCAGGTTCGCCATCGAAAATCGAGTGAAGAATCACACTCGGATTGATAAACTATATCGAAATTCTGTGCTCGAATGTGGATCAAATCACTATGCGAATAGAATAATATACGTACGTCCTACATATTGAACTTCATTGATTATTAGCCAAATCAACTTCTCTTTCTATTCACATTTCCTTTAAATTCTATCCACTTACCCACATTTGCTTCAATCCTCATTTGGATTATTCCTTCAATTCTTATCCCGGTTGGGTATTTAACCAATAACAATCCAGTTAATACAAAATAATATAGCTTGAAAATTTAAAAATACATAAGTAGTAGAAAAATAATTATTAGTTTGCAAAATAGTTAAACGGTTATAGAAATTTTATATTATCGCAAAATAGTTGTAAATTAGTAATTAATTATAAAACAGTTGAAAAACAATAATTAATTTATAAAACAGTTACAACGTAGTTAAATAACTCCAAAAGTAGTTATAAAATAAGTATAAGATAGTTTTGGGTTTAATAAGAAAGGTTGTATATATAATAAATAACTTGAAAAAAAAAATAGATTTGCACTAAAACAACTTATTAAAAAAATAGTCTAGAGTCAAACTTTCCAATTCCCAATCTTCATTCTCATCAATTCAATTTAAATTTCCATTTCCATTTAAATTAACCCAATTCCAGTTTTAAATAACTCCTATTTCCATTGGACTTGATTTATTCCCAATTCAAGTTGAATAGTTCTCAATTTCTTTCCAAATTTAAATCAAATTCCATTTGATTTTGAACATATTCAACTTTAATTACAATCCCAAGTTATTCCAATCACTTTGGACTAATATCAATTCAACCCAAATTTTCCCTTTTGAAATTTTTTTTTGTTTTTTTGTTTTTGTTTTTGTTTTTTTAGACTCATACACCTTCAATCTCAAGTCCAATTAATTCAAATCAGATTGGATTTGGACTAATTCAATTTCAAACTCAATTTTAAATCATCTCGAATTATATAAATTCGAGCTCTCAGGTTGGTTTAACCCCTTAAACCAAGTTAACCTTTATTAAAGGCTTTTAAACAATTTAATTTCTGAGCTCGAATTCTAGAATTTTCATTTTAAATTATCTTTACTTATGTATTTCAAGGTTCAAATAAGAGTTCAATACAATTTTATTTTATTTTAAAAAAAATTATTACTAAATTTTATCTTCTAGTTTGAAGCCAGTTCTTAAACAATTTTAATTTACAAATTCAATTATTTAAATTTTCAATTTAAAGTAATTCCGTGTCCTAATTTTCAAATTTATCCAATTCAAATTTTCCATTTGAATTTTTTAACTTATCCGTCTTCAATCATAATTCCAATTAATTCAAATCAAATTCAATTTTGAAACCAAACCTTTGAAATTTCAGTTTGAATTAATTTCAAATTCCGTCTCAAATAAAGAAATGATTCATTAGATCATGCTGCCAACACATTAGCAGTTCAACATTACATCCATGCATCACAATAAAAGCTTTACAAAGTCACAATTAAGATGTTTACCCCATCACCTAGGTTTTAGATTCCTAGCGTTTTCTATCAGAATCCTTCTTATGGACTTCCTTCCAATGGGAAAAGCCCAAACTTGCACTTTTCAAAAGGATGTCCCCACTTATAGCATTTTCCACAAAAAGTTTCTACCCTCTCATCGATTTGGATGACCTCCATGCTTCCTACTGGATGTTCCACAACCTTAATCTTCTTCTTCTGTCTCTTGGGACAATTTCTCGTGATATGTCCCAACCCTTTACAATGATAGCAAATGGTTGACTCGTTGACCGGTTCCATTGGTTTACCCTTCACCTTCCTCACTTCAGGACAATGGTTAAGGAAATGTCCCTTCTTATGGCACTTAAAGCATAATATTTCGGAGCGAAATCGTTGAAATGTACCCTTTAATTCCCTCCTTGTTTTACCACACTTAGTTGCGTAATGACCTTTATTGTAACATCTATAGCAAGTGACATTATCATAAGGTCCTGGTCCATTTCTTTCCTTAATCCGATTTTCATACTCTTGAATTGCTATTTCCCATTCCTTACGTGCAGCTGCTCTTCGTTCTCTGCGCGTTGCCTTCCATTCTTCACTCTTAGCCATTGCTCTCAAGGACTGAATTCTAGAGGGACTTCCTAACCTATAAATTAGACTTAATTAGAAGAATTCAACTCTCATATAGAAATTTGCTTACCTAGATATACCTTAAGTTTTAAACCACCTTTGGTTTTAAATTCAAGCCCAATCTTCAAACAACCCATTGTTTGCAACAAGTCTCTTTTATTCAAATAAAACTTATTTATTCTTAACACTTTGGAACAATTTTTCAAATCTATGGACCTGGGTTTAAAATTTCACAATTTAAGTACTTCCAATTTCAATTTATAAGTCATACTTTACTTAAATGTTTACTTCTTCAGAATATTTCATTTTTCTTACTCATTAATACACATCACACAACAAACATTTTTGATAACAACCAAGATTATCGTATCTAAAACCATCCATTATCATCTTATTCTAAAATACTTTCCAATTCAAGATTTCAATTTCAGTTTGAATCCAATTCAAACTTATCTTTATTTAATTTCAGTTTGGTTGTATTATATTACTCTTAATTTAATCCTAATAATTTAATAGGCAATTTCCTTAATATTTATTAGAGTGGAATATTGCTTTATATATCAAAATATAATCATTTAAAGTCATTTTAAATCTCTATATAAGAAAATAACAAGTACGCTCTCTCATATATATACACTCAACTCATTCTAGGGTACTATTGACCCTATCTTTAATGAGTACACCCACCAGAGCCAAGGTTCTCGCTTAACCTTCTGCTCTGATACCAACTGTAACGACTCGGAATTTTCGAACCCGAAAATTCCAGATAGTTAGGAAGAAAGAAGAAAGAGACAGAAAAAGGAGAAGAAGAAACAACATCATCTCACATTTGCAGTGGATAAAATATAATAATAAATTAATAACTGTTTACAAAAGAATATTGTACCTGTTGATAACATTTTAATACATCAGTTTACACATACATATAAAGACACCGAATGTACACAATTATTATGCCATAGATATACAATAATATAATACAGCGGAAACACTCCATACGTTCTTGCCATCCAGCTCGACTCTTGAGCTCCAGAACCGTTCTTACCTGAAAATTTGTAATACTCGGTCTGACCGGAGCATTGCACCAAAGTAACACCTGGGTCAGGCTGGAAACCAGCGTGAGTGAACCTATCCAACATGTAATTCAAAAGAATACAACTCATATAAACCGGGGGTACGTATATCAATTTACAACTTCGTAAGTTGCTATAGACATCCCTTATTTCACAAAGCAATAAAGTGCCAGAACTTTGATTATATGGTCCAATTTCACTTAAATCATACATAAGCAAGATAAATTAGTCGCACCATCTCGAATAAATCTTATTAGAATTAAATCAATAACCCTTAAATCCTATTTATTAATTAATTACAATTCAATTGATTCACCATCCCATAGTCATTTATCTTAGTTAATCCTCCGTGATTAATTATTCTTTAATTACAATAAAACTATCATCATTATCTAATTACTTTCATTAAGTAATTATATTTATCCAAACTCCATGAATGTTTATCCTTAATCAATTGCATCCATTAATCAACCCCAATTACTCATAAACAGTAATTACCCCTCTGTAATTACTTACTTAAGTAATTAACCCCTTACTTGATCCTTTTTGATTAATTACACCAAGTAATTTATCCTTAATTACTTCTACTAAGTAATTACCCTTTAATTACTTCCCATTAAGAAATTCCCTTTAATTTATTACATCTTAATTATGAATTTATTCACTAAATCTCATCAAGTATTTATATTTAATTAATCAACAAGAGATTACCTTTAATTAATTAACAAATTTATTTCAATCGGGTAATCTATCCCTTAATTACCCTAAACCTAATTAATAAATCTTAATAAACTTTAACTATTGATTAACACAACTTAATTACAAATTAAGTATTCCTTAATTACTCATTAATGATCAATTAATTACTTAGTTAATCATTAATTATCAATTTATTAATCATCTAATCTTTAATTAATCATTTAATTAGTTAACTTTTATTCATTAATTAACTTAAGTAGTTAATTAAAATCTTAAGTTCAAATTGGTTTATCAACAAAATTATTAATGTAAATTTTCAATTACAAACTTATTTGAATTATTTATTTAATTACATTTATAAATTAATTACATCCTTAATTTCCTTACTTTAGATTAATTAAATAATTACATTACAACCCTCCTTCATAAGATTTAAATCAAAACCTAACTTAAACTTGTCAACATTGTAAATTTTATTATTACTTTACTTTTCTTAGCAAAATAACTTATAGGTTATTTAAGATTATCAGCTAGGAGAAGAACTCAAAGAGGGCACTTGATTACTTCGAGCAAACGTCGAGTACTTCCCTCCTTTTCCCCGCGTCACTCTCCTTCATCCTCTTTTTCTTTCCTGTTTCTTTTCTCCTTCATTTTTTTTATATTAGCTTAAGTTAAATACTGCAGTTATACGAAACACCCACGCAGACATCAGGTCGACTCGAAGCAACTACCCAAAAACCTCGAACAACACTCGTGATGACCCAAACTCGATGTCACAGGCACTCACACGCCACCATGCACGTGCACGGTGGTTCGTCAACGTCCAGGCGAAGCTCGACGCCTCCGGCAAGTTGCATAACGATCACAAACACGAAAACAAAACTCAATTCGATGAGATAAGTTCGAAATCAAAACGATGCTCTTCCACTCAAACCAGCTACTCGAACAACTAAGGGAAAAACGCCTCGACCCTTGAACGCCGGCCTCCAGGGGCGACGCCGCTTCGGCCACGCCATGGCCATAACCTCCTCTACCATCTCCTCTAAACTCGTACGACTCGATCCATCCACGGTAACGAAATCAACAAATTACAGAACACAAAATATAACTCGAACCAAACCCTGATTTCGGTCCAACCAACTAATCCTTGCATTAGGAATTTTCTTTAGCATTTTTCCCATACTCGAGAATCATCAAGCAAGCTATACGACAAGTTTCAACATTTAAGATTTGTTGAATCACCAGAGATTCACAAAAAAATCAATTTTTGTTTATTTTTAAGCTACACCTAGTATACTTATCTTAAAATTATCGTTTTTGTTTTAAAAATCTTAGCTTTTTATGTTAAATCAAGATATGAATTCTAATTTACAATTTAAAATCTTTGAGTTTTAACCTATTGATTTCTATTTACTGTAACTTGAATATACAGTGTTTAAGCTACATTGTCCACCTTCAACAATGCTTCCAGGCCGTGATTTCAGTTTAAGCAAGTGTGTTTAACTTAAATTCTTAAGTATAAAATATTTATATGAAAAAGTATTTAAAATTTTCTTTGCTTTACTTTGTTCAGAACTTGAAATATTGAAGAGCAGCTTCCAGTAAACAACCAACATCACATAATAGCTTGTATTCATTATATAGCAAACATACGATTTCATAAACTAATTATCAAAACTTAAACTTTAAAAATTTATGTTTACTCACAAAATAATCGTTGAAACAGAAAGAAAAGGTTGATGAAGAAAACTGCAGTTTGAATTCCTAAAGATCCCTCTGCTTTGCTGTTGAATTTATTTGAGTTTGTAAAGTAAAGATATTTATTTTCTTTTCTTCCTTGTCTCAGTTTTAGCTTCTTAAGTTTGTAAACAAACAAAATAATATGTCATATAAATAGACATAATTTTGAATAGTATAGGGTTAACTGGTACACGTGTTACTTGTTATGTTCAGACAAGATTTTTATTTGAATTATTGTAAATTGAAATGATCTTTGTTCATTTCGGCTGAAAGGATTTTCTTTGGCACAAAGTTGTGCTACTCTTAAATGCATGTCTTCAATTGTGTTTACAAATAATTAATGTTAGCTGATACTTAAATTTGGTACAAAGATATTTGTATATGTGTGAATAAATTTTGTAGTTGATTTGTATACTGTCTTCTTTGCATTGCACAATTCATATATATATATATACAGGTTATTCTTTTGTCCTGTACAGCCAACACTTGATCATATTTGTTAGCATGATTTTCCAGTTTTATCTTTCTCTAATTGCAATCAAATTTTCAAACATTGATTTATAACTTATGTTTGTATTTGTATATTTTATATTTACATCTTATTTTATATCTTATATTCATAATTATACTTTATGCTTATGTTTCGTATGTTTATGTTTATAATCATATATATAAGTTTTAAGTTTAACATTCATGTGTAATACTGATAAGGTTGCCTATTATTAAACATTATTATTAAAGACTCCATGTATATTCATATATACATTATCAGATGTTAATAATACAGAATCCTAAAATTTTTTTATTGAATAAGACAGATTTTGTTGTAAACATTTTTATTTAAAATTAGACGATATATTTATTAAAATAATATGGCCAAAATCCAGGGTCGTCACACCAAGTATTGTGACGGATGGTACCCCAGTAGCCTTGTCATTATATGGAATCCAATCTCTAATAAGTGATCTCGGACTTGATTATATACCTATGTATGCTGGAATTTGATAATGTAACAATTTGGACTATGTGATTAATTTACTTGAAAACCCTAGACGCTATTATAATATCACTAATTTTCATATCAAATGTTTTGGTTATCGTAAGGTAAAAACCTGACATGTTTATTTGTGGCGTGGTCTTATAAGATACCTTTTATTTTCAAATGAATTCCTAAGTTAAAAAACTTTAACCCGTTTACTCACACCAGACCCATGTCTGACCCAGAGTTTTTTCTTTTTTTTCTTAAACTCGGTACTCAAACTTTTACGAGTAGCCAAGGGATTCAGGTTTGCTTTGACAAATTTTATGGAGTAGACTTGGAGCAAGAGGCTTCAACGTATATAGATATTGTGTTTCCGCTGTGTTGACGTCTTGTTTGGGATTCTGAGTTTGTATGATAGACAGATCTTCATAACTATCTAAAATGTGATGTATGAAACTATATGACTCTGATAGATGTTGTATATTATGTGATAACTTATGTGATGTAATATAATTTATTCGTTCCGTTGTGAGATTCTGAAATTGTTTAGTTCTTTCTTTCTATCTTTTCTCTTTTCTATCCCTTTCTTTCTGATTGATGCTGCGTCTTTCTGTGGAATGAAAGGCAGGACGTCATAGTTGGTATCAGAGCTCTAGGTTAAGGGAATACCTTTGCTTTATAGTGATATCTATCTTTAGAGAGCGTACTTGTATGTATATATATATATATATATATATATATATATATATATATATATACCTGATTTGTTGGGTTACTTGTTCGGGTTGTCCACATGAGTTGGCAAATCAGGTATATATATATATATATATACACACACACACACACACACACACACACACCTGATTTGTTGGGTTATTTGTTCGGGTTGTCCACATGAGTTGGCTAGACAGCATGAGCTCTTTGGTCGAGGGGCAGCGATATAAGTAGCACGACTACTAGTGGAAGAGGTCTGAATGTTGAAGGAGGAAGAGTATCTGCCGAGGGTGTAAACCCAATACCGCCTCGAGTAAACTTTGTGACATTGTGCAAGGATTTCACCAATCTCGGAGGATAGCCTTGTATGGTACAGAGTCCATCATGAAATGTAAGCTTGGTTGCACTCTGTGAGCAGATTTCCAAGAATTTGGATCTGTTGGATGTGCAGAAGCAAGTAATGGTATCTTGGCAACTTCAGGAAGGAGCAGTTGCATGGTGGGATGCAGTAACAATGGATATTCTCGAAGATATTTTCTCTTGGAGCAAGTTTAAGGAAGTTTTGAGGAACAGTTTTTATGCCACCACAGGGAAGACTCGGCTGTATAGGAATTTTTTGGATCTCAAGCAAGGGAGTATGTCTGTATCGGAGTATAAGACTAAATTCAACGAGTTGTCTTGCTACGGATTTGGTCTTATCGGCACACCTTTAAGAAGAACGAGATGTTTGTGTTTGGTTTGAGGCCCGAGTTTCATGAGAAGATAACTGCCCGTCTTAAAGGCTCTATTGTGGAAATGGTTGATATGGCTTTGAGGTATGAAGTGCTTATGGATAAGAAGTCTGTAGCATCAGTGACAGCGATGCAGCTCGGGTGTGTTTTGAGTGCCAGCAAGAAGGTCATCTGACTAAGCAGTGTCCTAGAGGTGGAGTTCAGAAGCAGCGAAGTGGACCCTTTTCTTCGATGGTTCAGAAGTCTTTGTGTTTCAACTATCAGTAGCACGGGCATATGGTGAAAGCTTGCCCAGTTCTTCAGGAAGCTCAGTAAAATAAGTGTTTGCCATTAAAGGATTTGACCTTATTTTGAAAATGGATTTGAGAGACAAGCATAAAGTTGTTCTGATTTGTGAAGAGAGAATAGTACTTTTGGAAACTGAAATGGGTAGGATTGCAAGAATGACTTGCGATAGTTCTGGAGTTCACCTGAGTAGTCTTTTATGTGGGATCAAGGAGTCTTATGAAGAAGTAGGAGCTATCGAAGTTGTCAGAGATTTTTCCGGATGTCTTCGAGGAAGTCAAAGGTTTGCCCACATCGAGAATTGGATAAGGTGACCATCTGGAATAAGTATCCATTGCCTCGTATTGATGATCTTTTTGATCAACTTCTTTGTGCTTCAGTGTTTTCTCTTTTAGATCTAGTTTTGGGTTTTCACCTGCTAAGGTTATCTAAAGACAGTACCATTGACAACATTCAGATAACTCAGTTGTTTCTTTGAGTGGTTGGTTATGTCTTCTGGATTAACCAACGCTTAAGCTTATTTTTTGGATTTGATGGATCTGGTGAACCGTGTTTCTCGGAATGTGTTGATCTAGTTTGTGCTCGTACTCATCGATAACATTATCATATACTCCAACTCAGAGTTGCGCAGCGGTAGGAGCTCTTCTAGAGTGAAAGCAACCGCAAACTCCTATGAAAATTTGCAATTTTCTTGGATTAGAAGTTCATCCGCGATTATTCTAAAATTTCTTATCACTTGACCAAGCTGACTAGGAAGGGAGCGAAGTTCAGATGGACGTCTAAATGTAAAGAAGCTTTTTATGATTTTATGGCGAAGATGTTAAGTGCACCTGTTCTAGTACTTCCTGATGGGAGAAGTAGTTCATTCTACTGATGTTTGTGGAATTGAGCCTGTGTTCTAAATTTCGACCGATCTTGGAAGGACCATCTTGTTGGGTAGAATTTGGAGATTGTCTTATTCTTGGTCCAGATTCGTTCGAGAGGCATCTGCATAGGTTGAGCTGATCAAAGAAAAGGATGAAGGCAACCTAGGATAGTCAGAAGAGTTATGCGGATAAGATTCGAAGGAATTTTGAATTCGAAATTGGAGATTTGGTTTTTTCAAGGCTTCTCCTATCAAAGGAGCAATCAGATTTGGTACACTAGAAAGCTCGCTCCGAGGTATATCAGATCTTTATGAATTCACAAAAGGATTGGTACTTTGGCCTACAAGATTGAATTGCCAGTCCGGATGGCTGGGATTCACAATGTATTTCACGTATCTCATCTAAAGAAGTATGTGCTTGATCCATCACTAGTTGTAGAACCTGTTATCCCGCTTTTTGGCAAAGCCATGATACCAAAAGATCGATCAAAAATGAAAGATAGTTCATCTCAAAGATTGGTTATACACTACTTCACTATGGATATCGATGAATTTTGTCCGAGCCCGGATCAGCCTACAATTGATAGGACATGGCTCGCAAAGCCACGAGAGCCAACGTTTCAAGTTTCAAGTCAATCTGAGTTCGTATGCTCAAGTTATGATGGATTCAGTTTGAGAGAGATAGCCCTTGTTCAGGTTCGAATCCATAGGATACCCTAGTTCGAATCCATGGCCAGAAATCATGTTCGCATCCATCGGCCTCCTCTTACTTCGAATCCATAGGATCATCCCACTTTGTATCCATCACCCGAAGCAACATGTACGTGTCCATCAAGTCCTTCGAATCCATCAGGTGGCCAGGCTTCGTATTCATCCCATTACCTTCCTTCGAATCCATCACTGTAGCACATGATGGAATCCATCATGTTCCCCCTGCTTCGAATCCATAGATGTTGCTGACCTTCGAATCCATGAAGACACCTCTCTTCGAATCCAACCAGTGTTGTCGTTTCGTATCGATCAGCTGAAGTGAGATATGATCGATACGAACGAGTCTCAGTTCGAATCCATGCATAAGTAAAGCTTTCGAATCATTAAGTCAAAGCGGCGAAATTCAAGCGATGACTCCATCAACTCAGCGAGAAATGTGGATCGACTCGAAGAATGCGCACCACGTCAACCTACTAGCGCGTGTTTGGATCGATTTGAATCAATCGATTCGAATTGATCGATTCGAACGGAGCGAAAAGTCCAGGAAACGCTAATTCGAATCGATGATATCTCGCGATCTACATGTCCAAATGCTATGAAATTTTCATAGGAGCTTGTATACATGTTGATGAATGTCCACGCCAAGTTTTGCCTCGATTGGATGAATTCTTGATCGATTCGAACTTACTTCGAATCGATCCCAAAGTGGGCCCAAATTCCCTAAGGTTGGGCTCGTGGGCCCCCTCACGTGCCAGAAGTGGTCTCCCTAAATTTAGGCGAAATATCAACCTCCCACATCTATAAATAGAGCCCCAGGTCATTCAGCAAAGGGAATCTAGACTCTGAAGCGCCAAGACTCTACCGGATTCAATTCTACACCTTATCATCGTTGTTGCATTCAAGTTTCAGAGCTATAATCCATTGTAACTTGCTGTAATCAACTGTGATTATCAAGAGAATATCAATAAAGTCGTAAACTTCAGAGTGGACGTAGGCAAGATCGCCGAACCACTATAAACCCTGTGTTTGTTATTGTTATTTCTGAGTTACTTTGTTTGCCACTGTTTAGATCGGAGTTTTATATTGATTGTTGCTGATTTCTGCTCGTAAACGGGTGCTTTCACTGATATTGGGTGTTTGTGGTCAATTTTAACGCAAACATTTTGGTGCTTTCACCGAGAAGGGGCTATTCAGGAGATCTATCAATTAAGAGTTGATTCAGAGAAAGTTTGAAAGTTCAGATTTGAGAGATTACGACGAGACAATCGAGCAGGAGGCCAAGGCCAGAGCGAAGTGAACTCCAAGGGAGTCAAGAGGCTTCTTCAGGTGCAAACCAAGCTTCAATCTTCATCACTAGGGACGATATGGAGACAATGATGAAGAAACAGGAGGAGTTGATCCAGAGTTTATTTCAACAGATAGGACAACTTGGAGCACAGAATAGAGAAGCGAATGGAGTTCAAAATGGAGCAGGACCATCCGGCGTAGCACCTGAACTAGGGGGCACGTACATGGAGAATGTTGACCCAATCCCTAAGAGAGAGAGAGACGCATCTACCCATGCTAGGAGTAGCAGGGGAGTGAACGCTCAGTCAAGGGGGCAAACCCAGAATTCCCTCGTGGACTCGGGGGGCAAGTTGAAAGTAATGAACGAAGATTGCATCTCGGAGACAACGACAGATTGGCGGAGATGGTTAGAAGAGCTGTGAGAGGCAGTTTGGTAAACAATGATTTGGAGGATGTTAATAGGAGCCATTTTACTCCAGCGATCAGACGAGCTAGGAACCCACCGGATTTCAAGTTACCATCGTTGGGCATGTATGACGGGAGAACGGGCCCCACGGTTCATCTAACGAAGTATATGAGGCATATGGAAGTGCTGGGGGCATCAGAGGAGGTTATGGCCCGGTGCTTTCCATTGTACTTAGTGGATATTGCTGCATTATGGTTTAGACAATTGGAGAATGGATCCATCGGAACGTGGAATGATTTGATTGAGAGATTTATGAGGCAATTCAGGGTTCACATTACAAGACCCAAGAATGTGATGACTTTGGAAACCCTAAAGCAGAAAGCTGGAGAGACCTTGAGGAGTTATCTAGCGCGATTCAATGTAGCAGCAGCTTCGGTGGATCGAGCAAATCCATCTATGGTGGTGATGGCAGCTGTGTCCGGAATAGCTGACGGCATAGAGCTCAAAAATTCATTGACTATAGATCCACCCGTGGATCTAGAGGAATTCTACAACGAGGCAGAAAAGTTTTTACGATTAGAGGATGCGAATGCAGAAAGAGAAGAAGGAGAGGGAATAGAAGTTTATGTGCTTAAAGACAAAAAGCCTTTCGAAAAGGACTCAGACAAGGATAAAGGAAAGAGAAAGGCTGAGGATTATAACGACAAGTCAAAGCGGCAACGGAGGGGCCGCGATTCACCACTTACACCGAGATGAATGAGATTCTGGAGCGAATTTATCAGGATACCAAAGAGCAGGTTCCGTATCGTAGACCGATGCGAAGGGATCCAACTTCTGACGAAAGGAGATCAGATAAGTTTTGTGTATTTCATGAATTAAATGGTCATAACACTAATGATTGTAGGCATCTGAAGGACGAGGTGGAAGGGCATATTAGGAACGGTATGCTCCTTCAATACGTGAGGAGGCGAGCTTCAGCGGTGGAGCCGGAGCGACCACCGTCTACATCAGCCTGGGGTGGCCCTGAACCGGGACACCGTTTGATCATAAATTGATTGAAATAACGATGGACAAGTCGTAATCTTCCCACTAACGCAATTAAACCATTTACATATGTACGAGATCGCGAACGATCCCCAGGCATGCTCTGAATGATCATTGACCATTTCGTAGTGGGAACTTACACTTTGACATCCTTACTTTGCTTTTGTTTCATTTTGATTTGGACATTTAGACTTGGTTTGTTTGGACATTTATGTTTTAAAATTCATCTATTGAATAGATATTTGATTCTGATAATTCTGAAATGGCTAAGCTACTTACACATATACGGGGTCGCAAACGGTCCTTCGGCATGCTCTGAGATGGCGATAAACCATCCTGACAAACGATCCAGGAATCCATGCGAACGTGAGCATGGTATTGGTAATACCAAGCCCTCCTGGGCACACTTTCTCTCGTCGAACGGCACACGATCGCGAACGATCACAACTCGCCACGAACGGCACTCGACTTCGTACAGTCACAACTCGCCACGAACGTCACCCGACCTCAAACGGTCATAAAAACGCCTCGAACGGCACACGGTCGCGAACGGTCACAACTTGCCTCGAACAGGCACAACTTGCCTCGAACAGGCACGACTCGCCCCGAACGGCACAACTCATCTCACCTCAAATGGCTCGATCGCGAACGGTCGTCATTTGAGGTCCGCTACCTGACCGCGCACGGTCGCACTTCATCTCAAATGGCTCGATCTCGAACGATCGTCATTTGAAGTCAGGCGCTTGACCATGAACGGTCGCACTTCATCTCAAATATCTTGATCTCAAACGGTCGTTATTTGAGGTCACATAAAACAATAACTTCCTTTACAGGACATCAACAAGATATGAACGTCCAGCTCATGGCATTACAAAACACGCCTTCCTACCGCAAGGCATATTTTGGGGGGCAAATGTTATCCCGCTTTTTGGCAAAGCCGTGATACCAAAAGATCGATCAAAAATGAAAGATAGTTCGTCTCAAAGATTGGTTATACACTACTTCACTATGGATATCGATGAATTTTGTCCGAGCCCGGATCAGGCTACAATTAATAGGACATGGCTAGCAAAGCCACGAGAGCCAACGTTTCAAGTTTCAAGTCACTTCGAGTTCGTATGCTCAAGTTATGATGGATTCATTTTGAGAGAGATAGACCTTGTTCAGGTTCGAATACATAGGATACCCTAGTTCGAATCCATGGCCAGAAATCATGTTCCCATCCATCGGCCTCCTCTTACTTCGAATCCATGGGATCACCCCACTTCGTTTCCATCACCCGAAGCAACATGTACGAGTTCATCAAGTCACCTCTCCTTCGAATCCATCAGGTGGCCAGGCTTCGTATCCATCCCATTACCTTCCTTCGAATCCATCGTTGTAACACATGATGGAATCCATCATGTTCCCCCTGCTTCGAATCCATAGTGTTGCTGACCTTCGAATCAATGAAGACACCTCTCTTCGAATCCAACCATTGTTGTCGTTTCGTATCGGTCAGCTGAAGTGAGATATGATCGATACGAACGAGTCTCAGTTCGAATCCATGCATAAGTAAAGCTTTCGAATCGATTAAGTCAAAGCGGCGAAATTCAAGCGACGACTCCATCAACTCGATGAAAAATGTGGATCGACTCGAAGAATGCGCGCCACGTCAACCTACTAGCACGTGCTTGGATCGATCCGAATCAATCGATTCGAATTGATCTATTCGAACTGAGCGAAAAGTCCAGGAAACGCTAATTCGAATCGATGATATCTCGCGATCTACAAGTCCAAATGCTATGAAATTTTCACAGGAGCATGTATACATGTTGAAGAATGTCCATGCCAAGTTTCGCCTCGATTGGATGAATTCTTGATCGATTCGAACATACTTCGAATCGATCCCAAAGTGGGCCCAAATTCCCTAAGGTTGGGCTCGTGGGCCCCCTCACGTGCCAGAAGTGGTCTCCCTAAATTTAGGCGAAATATCTGCCTCCCACATCTATAAATAGAGCTCTAGGTCAATCAGGAAAGGGGATCTGGACTCTGAAGCGCCAAGACTCTACCGGATTCAATTCTATACCTTATCATCGTTGTTGCATTCAAGTTTCAGAGCTATAATCCATTGTAACTTGCTGTAATCAATTGTGATTATCAAGAGAATATCAATAAAGTCGTAAACTTCAGAGTGGACGTAGGCAAGATCGCCGAACCACTATAAACCCTGTGTTTGTTATTGTTATTGTTATTTCTGAGTTACTTTGTTTGCCACTATTTAGATCTGAGTTTTATATTGATTGTTGCTGATTTCTGCTCGTAAACGGGTGCTTTCACTGATATCGGGTGTTTGTGGTCAATTTTGACGCAAACAGAACCTATGGTCAGACATCCTATTCAGATTGTAGATCAAGATGAGAAGGAGCTCAAGAGTAGTGGGGTAGCTTGTTAGGATTCTATGGAGCGAGGATCCCAGTGATTGGACCTGGGAAACTCTAGGTAATATTCGGAAGTCCTATCCTGAATTGTATCAGGATAGTTAGATTTGTTTGTTCGATTGAGTTGGTCCTTATGGTTGTTAAGGTATGGCTGCTATATATGCTATGTTATTTGGAAATTAAAACCTTTGTTGGATTATTAAATTATCTTTGCTTTTAAATTTCAGGGACGAAATTCTTTTAAGAAGGGAGGAATGTGATGACCCAAAATTTTGGCAATAATAATTTGATAATCCTCATTTATAATAATTTGAATTGGCAATATTTATTTGATAATCTTCTTTTAAAATTTATTTTTAATAGGCCCACTTATCTTTTCTAAGCTAATAATATTTAATTTGGAAAAATTTGTCTTTTCAAAGCCAATAAATATGTTTTCTAATTATAATGTATATGTTTGTATACATTGTGAATAGAAAGCTTGGGTTTGAATTTAATATAATGATTTTCAAAAAAGTTAATTAAAGTTAAACTGAACTTTTTAACACTAGTATTTATTTATAGTTATCAATTTAGGTAAATAGCTTAAGTTTAAATAGGAATTAATTAAAAAAAGGCTTACATTCTTTCTTTTTAAATTATACCTGAATTATACATGGTTTGCGTGTATGAAAATATAAACATAAATATAAAACATATAAAAACATTTGTAGACATATAATACATACATTAAGACATTTGTAACTTTGGATATCATGCATAAAAACAAGTGGCATACTTTTTTTATTAAAATTAAATTATGAATAACATCTATTAGGGAGAAACCACGCTATTTTTCAGTTTACAACTTCTCACATCTTCATTTCTCTCTTTTCATTCTTTTTATCTTCATCTTTCTTAAATAAAAACGAAAACTAAAAGAAAAGTTAATCAAATAACAACAACTCAAACTATTTCCAATCTTCAACCTGATTCAAATAATAGGTCAAGCAAGCATTCAAATTTAACTCAATATAAATCAAGGTTTAGTTCAAATCAACAAGTAAACGAGTCATGAAGCAGATTCAACATCAAATCAAATCAAAATCAAACAGTTCCAGATCAAGAAAATAAAGTCTGTTCTTCTAAAATCAAGTGATTAAACAAAAAATTTCAAGTTTAAAAAGTTGAATACTTATTGCATGTGATAAACTTGTGAAGTGATATTGAAAATATGATTTACATGGTTGTTCTGAACTGGAATACTCTGTATATAAATATGAAAGTCTATAGTTCTGCCCTCTGTTTTCAGAAACCAGTGAGCAAACAATTTCTTTAAAAAGTTTAAAACTGGTTATATATTGTGATGCATGTGCTAAATCTATAAAAAAAGGTTGTAAGTATGGGTTGCATGGATGATTTTAACTAAATTATAGTTTCAATTACGCTACATATTTATATACATGTCTGTGTGTATGTATGCTTGTCACTGTTGTGTTCACACACTCATGAACAAGACATAAAAATTCTTATCTTCCTCTCCAGACAAATTCAGGTTTTGATCTCTAGAAAGGAAATGTTTGTAAAATTAAATTTCAATTTCAAAAATAGTTTCAAGTGGAAATATTTAGAAAATTGGATATTATAGTGAAATTTCTTTAAATCAGAAAAATCAATGAACTTAATTTCATGTTTTGATTCCATTTCGATTCGTGCTAACAAATGTTGATTTTTTAAAGTAATTTCATGATTTTTAGTATTGTAAGTGATGAGATTCATCGAATTGAATGATATTGGTACTTCCGTCGATTTCTGACGATCATCAACGAGTTGTTCATCGTGATTGGGTCTGGAGGTAGCAGAAAGGATGGTGGTTGAGGAAAAAATGGTGGGTGGATTTTTAGGTGGCCGTGGTGGCCAGTCGACATCGAATTTTATCGGCAGTTTTGGTCATCTTGATTTTCGAAGTCGTGTGTCGTCTGGGTAGCATCGTGGTCGATCGCATGTGGGGGTATTGACGTGTAGGGTGGTGACGCTACTCTGGACAAGGCGGCGTGGGTTTCGGTGGACGGGATCATCGCGTATGTTGATTTATAAATCAAGGTTGGTTCTAGTTGGTGCCGTGTTGCTCGATATGGATTTTCAGACGAATCAACTGAGCTTGGCGATTAGAACGATTGTGGAGGTCGCCGATGACTTGCAAGTGTCGCGGCGAGGTGTCGGAGATGATGAGATTAACGTGCACCATGCACACGTGCACGATCATATCTAGTTTAGTTTGTAGGGTCGGAATAGATGAGGGTTTCTCGGGACTTGTTCGAAGTAGTATATGGTTTGACTCGAAGCCAAGGACGTGAGGTTTTGCTCGTGTGTTACTCGGGGAAGAATCAAAGATGGCTCGGGTGGTTTATTTTAAATAACCAGGTTTTGAAATTTTAAAGGAAATTATGACTAGGTTTTAAAATTTAAAGAAAGAATGTATGTCGTTTTAAAAGCAATAAGGAAATGAAGTTTTTAATGCAAATAAAGATAAAAGAAATTGTGAAACAAGTTTTAAAAACAAAGTGAATGTTTTACTATGTTTTTAGTAAATGATTTGATCAAGTTTTGAACCATATGAAAGTAAACTTTGATACCAAATTTTAAAGTGCATTTAAATGAATGAGTTTCCAAAGTAAATTTATTAAACAAGTTTTTTTCAAGTTTCAAAGTTGTAATTTGTAGAAGTTAAATGTTTTTAAAATTGTTTTGGTTTAAAGTAATTATATATTAGATTAATTATGTAATTAAATTCATAAGTTTTTTCAAATGTAATAAGATGATGTTTGAATTAAGATGTGGTTAAGGTAAGAGTATTATACTTTAATTAATGTAAATTTCTCAAATGTTTTAGTATAAATTATTTTCAAGCATCTAATTTAAATAAATATAAATGATAAGTAAGAGTTTAATTAAGGTAAATGTCTTATCTTAATTTATTAAGGTCTTATTAATAAAATGAATAAAGTATAATTACTTAATTAATTAAGATAATTAATTAATGTAATTAATTTAAGATAATTAGTTGGTTTAATTAATTAAGGATAATCATTTAATGAAATTGATTAAGTATAATCACTTAATGTAGCTAATTAAGTATAATTACTTAATGTAATTAATAAAGTATAATTATATAGTGGAAGTAATTTATGGATAATTACCGAATGTGATTAATTAAGGGGAAATTACTTAGAGAAAGCAATTAAAGGATAATTACTTAATGGAAATAATTAAGGATTAATTACTTAGTGTAATTAATTAAAGGATTAATCAATATAATCAATTAAAGGGTTAGTTAATTAATGTAAGTAATTTACGAATAATTAATGAATGTAATTAATTAAAGGATAATTAATCAATGTAAATGATTGTAGGATAATTAATTAATGCAATTAATTAAGGATCAATGTAATTAATTATAGTTAATTAATTAATGTGAGTAATTAAAGGTTGATTAATTAATGAGAATAATTAAGAGATGATTAATTAATTTCATTAATCAATCAAGATACATGGTTTATAATTTGAATAATTAAAGGATGATTAATTAATGGTTTATCATTAATTAATGTTAAGTAAGAAGGATTAAAAGTAATTAATTTAATTCATTTGGAGATTAATTAAATTAATTAGAAATTGTTCAGTTAGTTAATCTTGCTTATGGGTGACTAAGTTATATTGAATGCCTTGAATTGTTTGATATCTCTGATATGTGCTGTTCTATGATATGAAGTGAATTGGTTGCACTATGATAGTATGTGTTGCCTATCTGTGATAGATTTGCAGTGCGAATATATTATTCTAAATATAAATTGAATTGTTTAAACTTAAACAACTTGGACTTTAAGAAACGCTTGGATTTCGATAAGGCTGAGATCGAATTCCAAATTGGATATCTGAAAACCACATCGATCCAAATTAAACGTTAGGTCATGAAATCTCAAGTAAAGATCAAGATGAAGACTCTAAGTGCAAGGGCTATTTGTCGTTAACTCTAAGCGTGATTCTAAAATGAGTGTAACGGAGATAGTGCTTCCAGTTTCGAGATGAAGAATTTAGAGTGCAAGGTTTATTATCGTTAACTCTGAGGGTGATTCCAAAATGAGTGTAGCGAGATAGTGCCTTCGGTTTCGTTCGAACCCGGAACGAACTTGTATGGATGAATGCTTTCAGACCATCATCATTGGAGGATGGTGAGCATTCCAGATATGTGTTCTAAAAAGGTAATCGTAGCCTCAAGCCTCATCAACCGGGAATGGCCAAAATAGGGAAGGTATAGCAAGGCTAAGTGGGTAGCACCCAAGTAGGATAAGATTTCCCCTGTCCAAGGGTCCCTTTTTCGACTTAGTGGGCGGTTGGTCGCGCCAACTGTAGGGTTGTCTTACTCGGGATTATTCAGTAAGGGATAGTTCCCGTCTTGTGTTGTAGGTGATTGGGGTGGATCCTCGGTACAATAATCTAGACCAGGTACTATGACGGGCGGTACCTCAGTTGTCCTGCCATTGTAAGGAATCCAATCACCAATAAGTGATCTCGGACTTGATTGTATACGTATGTATGCTGGAATTTAATAATGTAACAATTTCGGCTATGTGAATAATTTACTTGAAAACCCTAAACACTATTATAATATCATCGGATTTCCTATCAAATGTTTTTGTTATTGTAAGGTAAAAACCCGACATGTTTATTTGTGGTATGGTCTTATGAGTTACCTTTTTTTCAAATGAATTTCAAAGCTAAACAACTTTAACCCGTTTACTCACACCAGACCCATGTCTGACCCAGAGTTTATTTTCTTCAACTCTTGGGTACTCAAATTTTTACGAGTAGCCAAAGGATTCAGGTTTGCTTTGATAAATTTTATGGAGGAGACTTGGAGGAGGAGGCTTCACCGTATATAGATATTGTGTTTCCGCTGTGTTTATGTCTTGTTTGGGATTCTAAGTTCGTATGATAGACACGTCATCATGAATGTCTAATATGTGATGTATTAAACTGTATGACTCTGATAGATGATGTATATTTTGTAATGACTTATGTTATGTAATATAATTTGTTCGTTCCGCTATGAGATTCTGATATTGTTTAGTTGTTTCTGAAGTGGCCCTCTTCATTATACTCAAATTTGTGTGATTTTAAGTGAGTTTTTTTTTCCATATATATAAGTGATCACTTCTTTAAATTCATTCTCCCAAGATCCTGAATTTTACTAATATAAATATATCAGTGTTTAAATCAATTCCTATCATTTGTATATGTGAGGATATATAAATGTTTTCTTGCAAATCAGAGTGTTTAAAATAGCAAAGAATTTTAATTCACGCAATGTTTTTCATAATTGAAATGTCTTGTGTCACATAGCTTATTTCTACACTTATATCTCTTCACTGTCTCAAGATTGATTAATACTAAATATAGATATTGTCAACTTAAAGAGACTCAAGATTGACTAATATATAATTTAGATTTTATCTTCTTTTATGATGACTCAAGGTTGACTAATACAAAAATAAAGTATTAGTTCCTCATATTGTCATTTGTACCGTTTTCTAGAGTTTTCATTTAAACTAATTCTTTTAATGTCTGGTAATCTAGGAGTTTGTTGCTTATTGTTTTTTTTTTTTTGAATTTATGCAAAGTACTAAAACAACTCAAGTTTGGGAATTTATCCCAGGGTGCTTATTACTTGTTCAAGCAATGTTTATGTCAGGTAAATATACTAATGTCTTAATTTATAATATTGGTAATAATCTTATGAACATTTTGGTGGTAAGTATATTATAGACCAGGAAGAAGAAAAACTACATGCAAGAAAAATGCTAACTTGTTCTAGCATACCAAGTAAGATTTTGCACATACATGTGCACATCAGGCTCAAGAAATTTATTTAAAGAATCAAGCCCAGATGAGACTGTGATGCAGACCTCTAATGGTTATTAAATGATGGCTATTGATATAAACCAAATTGCAGTGAAGTAGTGGTCATGCTTATCATTTAACCCAATTCTTTGATATTGCAGACTCTTAAAATTTAAACAAGACCAAATGCAAACAAACTGGAAGCTGTATTTGATGCAACTGAGTATAGTTTAATATGGTTGAAGTGAATGCTACTAGTACTTTACACCCGTCAATTTATAATACATTGCAACACAAAGAATGAGACATGCAAGAAAGATTTGTAGACTAAAACTTCAAACTTCTCATGGACTTATATTAATTTATAAGTCATAACCAAGTCTCTCTGGCTAACCAAGGTCAGACTCAACCATCACCTAACCGTTCTACTACATGCTTTATCAAAAGAAAACCACCGCAGTCTCACTTTCTGAAATTTATCAGATATGCTAAAGAAAGTATGTCCACGTATCTAATTACATGGCATAACTTCCTTTATCACAGTCTACAGAAAACATCTGCATTAGTTACTTAAATCAGTAGCTCAAGACACAATATAATACTTAAGTTTTAAAAATTCTTTTCAAATGAGCAAAGCCACCATAATACTGAAAGGTCAACATATACTTAAGAAAGTTTGCCTAGCTATCTTTATTACAATGAACTACTACATTTTAAAAACTCAAACAGGTCTTCTAATTTTCCAAGCAAGCAAGCTATTCATGCTTCTTTACCTGCAACAATATTTTGAGCTACCTCAATAGAATGAGACACCCCAAATATTGCAAGGGCAATTAATAGGGTCAGAATAAAATTCTGGTACGAGTGAAATCAATATTAAAAATGACTTGTAAGATTCTTTTAAGACTGTGCAGAGATCATATGGTGTTTGATACTTTCCAGTTCCATAATAAGCTTTAGCATATGTATAATTTAAACCTATACATCAAGCATAAATTCAAGCAGTCATTCATCCCATTTGTTCAATTGTACATGTACAAAACTCCTATGCATTTAAACTCTTAAATTCCACAGCCTTCATTTCCAGTTCCATTTTACATTTTTATATGGTCTAAACTCTTTCCATTAAACACAAAGTGTGCATTGCAAAGGACTCAATTCTGTTAACCCTTGCACAGAGGCCTTCAGGACTTGAACAAGTCATGCACATACCCATCATCCACCTGATGATGAATAGATCAACGCACTACTCCTAAAATATTTTGTAATTTAGAGACCATGTTTATATATTCATTTGAGGAATTTTCCTTTTTAATTCCAGAAATACTTTTGTATTCCTTTCTTCGTTTCATAAGTCAGGAATTTTGATTTCCTTAAAAATCATATCCAAACATACCAAACATTCATACAAAATTTCACAACCCATTTCAAAGTCATTTCTGCTGGATCACCTTTTTCTAAAACTTGCTAGTACAATGGTTTCTAGAAATTTTTCTTTGCATATATATAAATCTACTGAAATTATAAGTAATACCATATTTGTTTTTACTGTGAACATAGGATATGGTTTCTGAGATAAACCCTTAAACATATTGGATCTTCATCTGAACAAATCAGCACATTTTCACAATATTACTTTGTTCATATCAATTTTTAAATGAACTAGACATGAGCATAAACCTCTTTGTTCATACTGCCTAATCCATTTTTATTTAATACCCTATTTATCAGTAAATTGATCAAATTATTCTCTTATAAAAAAACTGAGTCATAAACTCAGTTCTGTAATCAGGTTGTATGATTGATTAACAAATTTCAAAACAAAAATAGTCAATACCAAAAACAAATCAAAGCAGCAATCAAAAATTCAACCAAAATGCCATTCATGATCATCATATATTTATTCAAAGAAATAAAGATTAACAGAAATCATAATATGATTCTTATATAAAATAATTGGCTGCCTTACTTGGGTCTTAATGCCTTAAATCTCATAAGTGATTATCACTCACCTTTCTCTTCTTTTCCCTGAGAATGCCTAAGCTTGAAAACAGTGTGAGCCTTTTTTTTTTAATGTATTTCTGTTTTTCCCTCAGAGAAAACCTCTGCTTTCCCTTTTGATTTAAATCACTTTACTAAGGTTTTACTAAAGGAAAAACCCATTTTATCCTTGCATTACTCAGAAAATTATGTGTGTGTTGTCATGGCTAAATGGGCCATTTTCTTTTGGTTTCTATTTCTGGTAAAAGCAGTTATCCTACTGCTTTTCCTGTGTGCATGCAGTTTGCATGATTTACTTGCATATTATTTTCATGTAGCTCATTTTCACTATAAATTTCATTATACCTGAGTTATTTCTTATTCCTAGCTATTATTTCAGCCTATTTATTTACTCTTGATTTATTTCAAAATTGTACTTAATCATTTTCTTCTCATCACTGAATAAAAATAATTATTCCTTGCATAATTATTTCACTCACTTCTGATATTCATTTTCAAGCTATTTTTATTCTTTGGTTATTTATATAATACATATACATATTTACACATAAAATTATGTAAATACAATGCTCCTCTTTACTCAGCTATTGTTCTCCCCATTTTTATTTTTCTTTAACTATCATTTTCTCATTTATTTACTTCATTCATTCTTGGCATTTATTTTCCATTTCCTGTTTTTTTAAAGTAATTTTTTATTCTCAAAAATTTTGGGTCTTCACATACTATCCTCCTAAAAGGAATTGTGTCCCACAATTATATATTTGTTCATTAGTATCTTTCAAAGGTATCAGAAATTCATTCATTCAAGATCAGTCAAATACACCCAAGCAATATTTAAAACTATTATAATTTTACACATACCTTTAAGTAGAAAATAGATTAGGATACTTATCCTTCATCCTATCTTCAGCCTCCCATGTGCAGTCATTTCCATCTAAACTCCATTGGATTTTAACTAGTTTAACTAATTTATTTCTCAATTTCTTTTCTTCTCTAGCCACAATACCCACTGGTTCCTTTTTATAAACCAGATTCTCTTGAATTTCAATATGTGTAAGGGATTCAAGAATGGTCTCCTTATCATGCACCCATTTTCTCAATTGTGATACATGAAATACATCATGTATGTTGCTTAGTTCCTCTGGTAACCTTAATTTATAAGCTAAAGTCCCTATTCTTTGAACAATTTCATATGGTCCTATATACCTTGGTGACAGTTTCCCTGTTTTGCCAAATCTCAATAATTTCCTCATTGGTGAAACTTTGAGAAACACATAGTCTCCCACCTCAAATTCTACTGGCCTTCTCCTTTTATCTGCATATGCTTTCTGTCTCTCTTGGGCTACTCTCATTTTTTGCCTCACTAATTCAATTCTTGCAGAAGTTTCTTTTACATTGTCTGGTCCAAGCAACACTCTTTCTCCTACCTCCATCCAACATGCAGGAGATAAACAAGGCTTCCCATACAAAGCCTCCAAGGTAGCCATTCCTATGGTGGACTGATGGCTATTATTGTAAGCAAATTCAGCCAAATAAATGTGATCCTCCCAGTTGCCTCCAAAATCAAGTATGCATGCTCTAAGCAAATCTTCTAAAACCTTATTAACAATTTCAGTTTGCCCATCTGTTTGTGGGTGGTAGGTTGTGCTTAGGCTTAATTCTGTCCCCATAGCTTCTTGAAAGCTACTCCAAAACCTTGATGTAAACAAATATCTCTATCACTAATGATATTCTTGGGGATACCATGCAACCTCACAATTTCTTTCACAAATAATTGAGCTAGTTTATGGGCATTTCTGTTTGAATTTATAGGAAAGAAGTGTGTTGTTTTTGTAAGTCTATCAACCACTACTGAAATACTATCATTGCCTCTTCTTGTTCTTGGCAGACCATCCACAAAATCCATTGATATGCTTTCCCATTTCCAAGTAGGCACTTCCAAAGGTTGCAATAGGCCTGAGGGTCTTTGATAATCTGCCCTTACTTGTTGGCATGTCAAGCAATTTGCCACATATTTTGCCACTGCTCCTTTCATCCCTGGCCACCAGTAATTTCTCTTAAGATCATGGTACATTTTTGTACCACCTGGATGTATAGTATATTTTGTTTTATGATGTTCATTCATAACTTCCTGCTTCAGTTCCTCTACATTTGGTATGCAGAGTTTCCCCTTTTACCTTAAGTATCCTTTATCATCTACCTCATAGTTTTCCACTATCATGCCTTGTAATATCATGTTCTTTTTCTCCTTCAAACTTGTATCTTGATCCCGCATTTGTCCTATTTTGTCAACTAGTGTTAACTTTAAAGAAATGAGGCTTAATTTACCATACTCAATCATCTCACTATGGACCTTATCCAATACCCCAATTTCTTCCTTTACCTCCACCTCACTAAGGATTGTCAAATCCCTGAACTCAGCCATCATTAGGCTGGCCAATTTTGCTTGGTGTCTACTTAACGCATCTGCCACTTTATTAGCTTTTCGTGGGGTATATAATATATCAAGATCATAGGCAGCTAGGAATTCTACCCACCTATGTTGCCTCACGTTCAAGTCTTTTTGGGAAAACAAATATTTAAGTGACTTATGGTCTGTGAACAATTCAAACTTAGCACCTAACAAATAGTGTCTCCATAGCTTCAATGCATATACTACTGCAGCAAGTTCTAAATCATGTGTGGCATACCTTGTTTCATTTGGCTTAAGTTGCCTGGATGCATATGCTATGACTCTACCATGTTGCATGAGCACTGCCTCTAGTCCAGATCCACTAGCATCTGTGTAAACTACTAATCCTTCATTTCCCTCTTGTACTTGTAAAACTGGAGCTTCCATCAATGCTTTCTTTAGTGATACAAATGCTTGTTCACACTTTTCTGTCCACACATATGGTTGTTCTTTTCTAGTTAACTTGGTCAATGGGATGGCTATTCTTGCAAAGTCTTTTATAAATCTCCTATAAAAGCCTGCCATTCCTAAAAATGATCTCCCCTCAGTCACTGATTTGGGTCTGCTCCAAGATTGAACTGCCATGACCTTGTTTGGATCTACTCTAATGCCTTGTTGAGATATAATATGTCCTAAAAACTTCACTTCATTCTTCCAAAATGTGCACTTATTGAATTTTGCTTTTAAATTGTGTGCTCTTAGCCTTGATAAAATCAGATGTAAGTGCCTTGCATGCTCCTCTTCTGATTTTGAATACACTAATATATCATCAATAAAGACAACTACAAATTTATCCAGAAAATCTCTAAATGTTCTATTCATTAAGTCTACAAAATAGGATGGTGCATTTGTCAATCCAAAAGGCATCACCAAAAATTCATACAATCCATACCTTGTATTGAAGGCAATGTACTTAATGCTTTCTTCCTCTACTTTCATCTGATGAAACCCAGAGGCTAAGTCTAGCCTTTAAAAGACCTTTGCTCCATTTAATTGATCAAATAAATCATCAATTCTGGGGAGGGGGTATTTGTTCTTGATGGTGACTTTATTTAGTTCCCTATAATCAATACACATTCTTAGTGTACCATCATGCTTTTTCACAAACACCACTAGAGAACCCCAGTTTGAACTGCTAGGCCTTATAAAGCTTTATGTTCCAATTCTTCCAGCTGCTGTTTCAATTCTATTAATTCTTTTGGGCTCATTCTAGTAGGCTTCTTGATGATAGGACTCGATCCAGGAATTAACCTTATTTGAAATTCAACTGGTCTATTGTCTGGTACCCCTACTATCTCTCCAAAAACATCTGGATACTCTCTTACCACTTCTATATCTTCCAAAATTAACTCCTTTTCAGTCATACTCCATATTTGATTAAGGCAATTTGTTTTAGCTATTTCACTCATGACTAAAATATTTTTACCATTTTCTGTTTTCAAAGATATTGTGAAGTTTTCTAAATTCAATATTGCTTTGAATTTACTCAACCAATCTACCCCTAAAATAATTCCTATTCCAGGGTATTTCAATACAAACAAATCAGATTTAAACACATTTCCCCCTATGTTTAATTCTACTCCCAAACATTTTAATCCTAGCAAACAAGAGCTACCCAGGGGACTTTGAACAAACAAGGGTTTTTCAACTTTGTCGCATGTGAGAGCTAATTTATCCACTATGTCTTGTGATATTAGAGAATGTGTGGCTCCAGTGTCATATATAACTGTGATTGGGTAACTTTTAATTAGAAGTATACCTTCCAATTGTCCAGAGCTTCCTGCTGCATTTGCCTTTACCTTTGTTTCCAGTGCTCCTACCTTTGCTCCCTTTTTAAACTCTGGGTAGTTTCTTTTAATATGACCATCTTTCCCACAGTTATAGCAGCTAAATGGTGCCTTCTTAGCTTCTTGACACCTATTACTCATGTGTCCTTCTTTGCCACAGTTATAACAAGTAATCTTCTTCTTAGCTTCCCCACTAATTGCTCCTTCAACTTTCCTGTTTGCATTCTTTTTATCATAAGGATGTGTCCTATTTTTCCCTTTCTTTTGACTATTTGCCCTCATACTCCTAAACTTTTCTCTGGCATTGTCATGTTGTTCAAAGGAAAGAGTAAGATCTATGACTTGATCAAATGTACTGTCTTTGTATGGTAACATTGCCCTACTCAAACTAGCATTGAGTCCTTGAATGAATTTGGAATTCTTTGATTCTTCATTTCCTATGAGCGTTGTTCCATACTTAGACAAACTCTCAAATTTTTTAGTGTACTCAGTCACACTCATCGATCCTTGCCTCAGCCTTATGAATTCCTCAAGCAATGTTGCCTTAGCTATTGCTGGAACAAACCTTGCCTCAAGTATCTCCTTGAATTGATCCCATGTTATCTCATTTTCTGGCCTCCCTGTGATGATCACCTCCCACCAATCCAGTGTTGCCCCTTTGAGTCTTCTTGAAGCTATCTGCCTCTTTCTTTAATCATTAATTTGCATGTCTGCAAATATTCTTTCTAAAGTTCTCAACCATGTCTGCACTCCCATTACTCCTTCAGTGCCTTCAAAATCCTCGCCTCCTAAATTTGAAAATGTCTTCAATAGCTTAGCTAATTCCTCATGTGGATTTTCTTCCCTCTGCACTGCTCCCTCCCTTAATGCTCTCACCAAATCTTGCAAATTAACCAATGGTGCAACATTTGAGGGTCCTTCTCCAGTGCTTGGGGGTCTTCCTACCATGTTGCACTATTCAATTGCATAGCTAGTTAGTCATAAGTCTTATTTAATTATTTTCTGTAATTTATTTCTATTGTATATATTGATTTTTATCATTATTGTATGTATACATTATATATACTTTTTTTTATCCATACAAGAAGATTGGATAATATATTTATGCTATGTTTTAACAACATAGCTCTGATACCAACTGAAGTGACCCTCTTCATTATACTCAAATTTGTGTGATTTTAAGTGAGTTTTTTTCCATATATATAATGATCACTTCTTTAAATTCATTCTCCCAAGATCCTGAATTTTACTAATATAAATATATCAGTGTTTAAATCAATTCCTATCATTTATATATGTGAGGATATATAAATGTTTCCTTGCAAATCAGAGTGTTTAAAATAGCAAAGAATTTTATTTCACACAATATTTTTCATAATTGAAATGTCTTGTGTCACATAGCTTATTTCTACACTTGTATCTCTTCACTATCTCAAGATTGATTAATACTAAATATAGATATTGTCAACTTAAAGAGACTCAAGATTGACTAATATATAATTTAGATTTTATCTTCTTTTATGATGACTCAAGATTGACTAATACAAAAATAAAGTATTAGTTCCTCATATTGTCATTTGTACTGTTTTCTAGATTTTTCATTTAAACTAATTCTTTCAATGTCTGGTAATCTAGGAGTTTGTTGCTTATTGTTTTTTTTTTGAATTTATGCAAAGTACTTAAACAACTCAAGTTTGGGAATTTATCCCAGGGTGCTTATTACTTGTTCAAGCAATGTTTATGTCAGGTAAGTATACTAATGCCTTAATTTATAATATTGGTAATAATCTTATGAACATTTTGGTGGTAAGTATATTATAGACCATGCAGAAAAAAAACTACATGCAAGCAAAATGCTAACTTGTTCTAGCATACCAAGTAAGATTTTGCACATACAGGTACACATCAGGTTCAAGCAATTTATTTAAAGAATCAAGCCCAGATGAGACTGTGATGCAGACCTCTAATGGTTATTAAATGATGGCTATTGATATAAACCAAATTGCAGTGAAGTAGTGGTCATGCTTATCATTTAACCCAATTCTTTGATATTGCAGACTCTTAAAATTTATACAAGACCAAATGCAAACAAACTTGAAGCTGTATTTGATGCAACTGAGTATAGTTTAATATGGTTGAAGTGAATGGTACTAGTACTTTACACCCATCAATTTATAATACATTGCAACACAAAGAATCTGACACGCAAGAAAGATTTGTAGACTAAAACTTCAAACTTCTCATGGACTTATATCAATTTATAAGTCATAACCAAGTCTCACTGGCTAACCCAGGTCAGACTCAACCATTACCTAACCGTTCTACTACATGCTTTATCAAAAGAAAACCACTGCAGTCTCACTTTCTGAAATTTATCAGATATGCTAAAGAAAGTATGTCCACATATCTAATTACATGGCATAACTTCCTTCTTCACAGTCTACATAAAACATCTGGATTAGTTACTTAAATCAGTAGCTCAAGACACAATATAATACTTAAGTTTTACAAATTCTTTTCAAATGAACAAAGCCACCATAATACTGAAAGGTTTACATATACTTAAGAAATTTTGCCAAGCTATCTTTATTACAATGAACTACTGCATTTTAAAAACTCAAACAGGTCTTCTAATTTTCCAAGCAAGTAAGCTATTCATGCTTCTTTACCTGCAACAATATTTTGAGCTGCCTCAATAGAATGAGACACCCCAAATATTGCAAGGGCAATTAATAGGGTCAGAATAAAATTCTGGTATGAGTGAAATCAATATTAAAAATGACTTGTAAGATTCTTTTAAGACTGTGCAGAGATCATATGGTGTTTGATACTTTCCAGTTCCATAATAAGCTTTAGCATATGTATAATTTAAACCTATACATCAAGCATAAATTCAAGCAGTCATTCATCCCATTTGTTCAATTGTACATGTACAAAACTCCTATGGATTTAAACTCTTAAATTCCACAGCCTTCATTTCCAGTTCCATTTTACATTTTTATATGGTCTAAACTCTTGCCATTGAACACAAAGTGTGCATTGCAAAGGACTCAATTCTGTTAACCCTTGCACAGAGGCCTTCAGGACTTGAAAAAGTCATGCACATACCCATCATCCACCTGATGATGAATAAATCAAGGCACTACTCCAAAATTATTTTGTAATTTAGAGACCATGTTTATATATTCATTTGAGGAATTTTCCTTTTTAATTCCAGAAATACTTTTGTATTCCTTTCTTCATTTCATAAGTCAGGAATTTTGATTTCCTTAAAAATCATATCCAAACATACCAAACATTCATACAAAATTTCACAACCCATTTCAAAGTCATTTCTGCTAGATCACCTTCTTCTAAAACTTGCTAGTACAATGGTTTCTAGAAATTTTTCTTTGCATATATATAAATCTACTGAAATTATAAGTAATACCATATTTGTTTTTACTGTGAACATAGGATATGGTTTTTGAGATAAACCCTTAAACATATTGGATCTTGATCTGAACAAATCAGCACATTTTCACAATATTACTTTGTTCATATCAACTTTTAAATGAACTAGACATGAGCATAAACCTCTTTGTTCATACTGCCTAATCCATTTTTATTTAATACCCTATTTCTCAGTAAATTAATCAAATTATTCTCTTATAAAAAAACTGAGTCATAAACTCAGTTCTGTAATCAGGTTGTATGATTGATTAACAAATTTCAAAACAAAAATAGTCAATACCAAAAACAAATCAAAGCAGCAATCAAAAATTCAACCAAAATGCCATTCATGATCATCATATATTTATTCAAAGAAATAAAGATTAACAGAAATCATAATATGATTTTTATATAAAATAATTGGCTGCCCTTACTTGGGTCTTAATGCCTTAAATCTCATAAGTGATTATCACTCACCTTTCTCTTCTTTTCCCCGAGAATGCCTAAGCTTGAAAACAGTGTGAGCCTTTTTTTAATGTGTTTCTGTTTTTCCCTCAGAGAAAACCTCTGCTTTCCCTTTTGATTTAAATCATTTTACTAGGGTTTTACTAAAGGAAAAACCCATTTTAACCTTTCATTACTCTAAAAATTATGTGTGTGTTGTCGTGGCTAAATAAGCCATTTTCTTTTGGTTTCTATTTCTGGTAAAAGCAGTTATCCTACTGTTTTCCTGTGTGCATGCACTTTGCATGATTTACTTGCATATTATTTTCATGTAGCTCATTTTCACTATAAATTTCATTATACCTGAGTTATTTCTTATTCCTAGCTATTATTTCAGCCTATTCATTTACTCTTGATTTATTTCAAAATTGTACTTAATCATTTTCTTCTCATCACTGTATAAAAATAATTATTCCTTGCATAATTATTTCACTCACTTCTGATATTCATTTCCAAGCTATTTTTATTCTTTGGTTATTTATATAATACATATACATATTTACACATAAAATTATGTAAATACAATGCTCCTCTTTACTCAGCTATTGTTCTCCCCATTTTTATTTTTCTTTAACTATCATTTTCTCATTTATTTACTTCATTCATTCTTGGCATTTATTTTCCATTTCCTGTTTTTTTAAAGTAATTTTTTATTCTAAAAAATTTTGGGTCTTCACAGTTTCTTTCCATCTTTTCTCCTTTCTATCCCTTTCTTTCTTATTGACGATGCGTCTTTCTGTGGAATGAAAGGTGGGTCGTTACACCTGTTATGGAAACAAGTATTCGAAAATGTTTTCAAATATTGAAAAATTTGAAAGTGGTTTGAATATATTTCCTTTTAAAGATATTTTGAAATGAATGTTTTAAAGTATTATAAATAAAGGCCTATTGACTGCTTATGGATTGTTATTTGGTAGTTAAATAACCAACTACCAATTTTGGCCAAATTCGTTGATCGTCTTGAAGGGAACGGGATCTGATTTAATTACCCGAAAACCTCTTTGATCCATTTGAGCGTTACGAATGGATATCGTGAAGATAGTGTAAATGTTGATCTGGTTTCTCCGGACCCAGGACAACTTGTATAGATGAATGCTATCAGAACATCATCGTTGGAGGAGGATGAGCATTCTAAGTGGAATTGTTCTTGAAAGGTAAACGTAGCCTCGACCATCATCAACAGGAAATTACTAAAACATGGGAGATGCAACAAGGCTAAGTGGGTCGCATCCAATTTGGGTGTGGTATCGCCTTTTGGGATACCCTCAGGTATATAAAAATTATGCATATAGGTGTGCATGGAAAAAGAAGAGTGCTCGATTAAGGGTAGGAACAGCCGGGGTGATAAAATATTTTGTACTGTCCAAGTTAGGGGTAGGCTGATCTTGTGTTGGCAAGGGATCCGGCGATGTCCTCGGTATATTTTTTTAGTGTTGTATTATGACAGATGGTACCCCAGTAGCCCAGTCATTGTATGGAATCCAATATCTACTACGAGCCATTACGGTTTTGATTATAGAGCTTAATTTATACTATCATTTAATAGGTTTCTTTCTTCAAAATTCAATATCTCCTAATTTATACTACGAGCCTTTATAGTTTGGTATAAATTAGGAGATTGGAATCCATACTCAATTGATGCATAATAATTTATATTAGAACAATAAATGCAATGGTGCTGTTTAGTAACCAAAATCATTGAACCAAATGAATATCAACTAACTACCTTTATGCATTTCTTATCCAACTTCTACAATAAAAAAATCATCAAAAATCAAAAAAGGTTGAAACCATAGTACGCCATTGAACTTTGGTGCCTTTTCCCATATTATACATCATGATTTGATGGGCTCTCTTCAAGAAATCATAAATAGTTCACTGGTAAACGAAAAAGCAATTCAAAACAATAATAAATCATAACAAACGTAGAAATATTGCATTTTGAAGAAAGAAACCTATTAACTGAGATTTTGGATTATTTAACTAATTATTGTAAGCCTTCTATGCGATTTGTCCACAAATCTGAATTTGGACATCAAAAAATGAATACAAAATCAATGAATGGATATAAAGGAAAGTTTTTTTCAAAGAAAATGTGTAATATGGTTTAAATAAATCTTCCAAAAATTAAAATGCAATTACCTTTGTTAAATCTGACAATGAAGTAGGATTAGAGATGGAGTTTGAAAAAAAATGTATTATGAGTAATTTACGTAGGATTGATTTGTATAGATTTTGGAAGAATAAAAGGTAAAGAATGGAAACTACATAGCAATAATTTTAACAATGATCTTAGGAATGGTAACATGATAAAAAGTTCTGCTTATGCATTGAAAGAGAGGGAGAAAGCAAAATTTATGTTCCTTAATAACATGGTCGCTCACGTTTGGCATTAAGAAGAGACAAATATCAGATTTGGTCAACTAATGTTTCTAATTGATTTGGAAATAATCTTCTTAAGTGAGGTTTAGAATATGATTAACATGATAATGTCGTTACATTCTTTGTAAGTTGAGCTAATTGTGTCTACCTTAGTTATTGAAGGACATGTTTCCTTTCAAAATATAATAGGATGCTTAGGATAAAAATGAACTGAAACATGTGTGAAGAACAAATAATCTATTTTATATCAGATAATATATAGAATGGAAATAAATTTAGTATTTATGTGATAACAATGATACTATGGTACATGTTAGCATATCCTTAACCTATCAGTATTAAAATCCTATATCAGTCTTATACACTCAATACATAATCTAATTAACAAATACAAAATATGAAAAATCAAAATCCTCATTCTAGAAGGAGCAAGTTGTTCATATATGGAAAGCATGAACAAAGTACCTAATAATTTCTATAATTTCACAGTAGAAAATACAATCAAAATAATTCCATGCAATAATCGAGTCACAAAGATATGCAATAATAATGATAATCCTAATGCAGAAATACCGAATGCGAAGTAAGTACTGCCAAAACAATGTATATGACAAATTTCAACTTCACAACTAAATTTGGTAAACTATATCATCAGAACAAATAGAAATTGGAATTGAAGTAATGAAATTATTTCTTTGTAAAAAAAATAATGCAAATGTGGTCACCAAAGTAATGTGAAAAATTTGCAAAATAGGGGGAGAATTTTAACTTAAAAGTAAGAACAAAAATCCAAATTTAGCAACCATCACCAAAATAGTTGAATTTGCCAGAGCAACCTAAAAACCAATATGATTTTTTCGATGTTTCCTGTAATCATTATGAAATAAACTAACAATTTTTTAACTCCTACATGTAACGACATGCCTTTCAACTCCTAAAAGTCGACAATAATACATCCACGGTATTCACATGTCAAATATCCAAGTGGTGGAAATACAAATTATTAGAGTAAAAGAAAGAAAAGACAGAATAAAATCTCACATTGTGACGAGTAATGTTTAATATACAATAGAACTTCACAAAAAGAAGACTTTATTATACATATACATCAATCAGGGTCAACTAAAAAATCATCAGCTTGGATAGTTATAACAACTTGTCCTTGCAATGGTTGTTAAGTAAAACAACTTACACAGCAGAAATAACGTATACATTAATATATCTTGAAGGCATCTAGCTCATCTCCTGAAGCTTCCAAGCATCCAAATAAGATTTGCAGATATGCTTGGTTTGACCCGAGCATTATAATAAAACAACACTCGGATCAGTCAGGTAAACCAATGTAACGACCCGAAATTTTATCACTATGATTTTTGAATATTTAATCAGTTTTGAATATTCAAATTTGGGGTTTTATTTATAACATAATAAAAATCTATGTTCAAACGACTGCTTGATTTTCAATGATGTATATTTAATTTAGTTTATAGAAATTTCCCAGAATTTTCTATTTGAAAATTTGTTTCAATTGTCATTTGACGTATTTTATGCCGAACGGTGTTATTTTTTAAATTTAATAGAACTTGATAACCAGTGTATTTTATAATTATTCTGTGATAGTGTCACATTATTGCGTACGATCATATTTTCATTTTTGTCTTTTATGGCCTGTACGCAAACGAAATTTTGGAATCGAGCAATAGAACTTTTATAAACCAAATATTCGTACACACGCACCAGCTCAAAATCATTTCATTAACTTTCCCTTGCAAATTTTGAACTTAGCATTTAATAAAGGTCTTATTATACTTGAAAACAACCCGATACAGGCTACCACTAAGCAATCATTTTGTCTCCTCAGCCGCCATTATCACCTTGATGTGTGGCCATATTCAGAGTCTGGTTCCCTACAATGCCGTTGATATATATATATATATATATATATATATATATATATATATAAATGTGTGTGTCTTCAATCCTCCTTTTCACTTTTCCTGCCTGTGAATGAAATAAGCTCTCCTTCTCTTTTAAAAATCCCTATCTCTCAATGAAATCAATATTTGCAAATAATTCCAAAGTGAAAGTTGTCCATCTTCATCTCTACTATTTTTAGAAATTGACCCCCCTCGATTTGGCTAAGTATCGATCAAGCAATCTTCGAAAAACAGAAAGTGGAAAAGTTTCTTCATAAATTTCAATAATTAAATTATCTTGATCCACTTTGCACTACTTGATGTCATCAGCGTCATTGAGTTCATATGGCAACGCGGTATTTTTGGTGAAGTTTCGGTTAGATTCTGCGACAATAACTTGGAATTTTCAAAACTAGGGTTCAGATTAGCTTTCAATTTGAGCATCGATTAAAGATTTGGAGCTTGGTGTTGTGATCATAGAGGAGGGTGCTTCAAGTGGTGAAAATTTGGTGAAGATCGAAGCAAATTATTGTCGCATGTTTTTTTCACATAAACACGATTAGGTTCGGCAGTGATGGTCGCGAGGGAAGGGAGTGTTGTGCGCATGGTTAGAGGAGTCGGTCATGATGAGGAGGTGATGGTGTTTTCCTGGGTGGCCTTGGCGAGTCGAATGGAGGGTGAGTTCGCACGTGCACATGCACAGCATGCACGAGATGATTTATTGGAAGAGGAGGAAGGAGCTTAGGGAAGATGGCACTATTGCACGTGGGTTTCGAGTTACTTGGGAAGGCTTGAGCCTATTTGGTTTTGGTGAGGAAATAATTTATATTTATTTATTTACATAAGTAAATGCATTGAGTTTAAAACATGATATCTAGCTCGTTTTAAATCCAATCGACCAACGAATTTTTGCGTCGTACTTGTTTGGATGACTCATTGTGTTGTAACCTATTGGTAGCTTTAGGCACGTAAAACTTTATGGCATATTTAAACGGACTAGGTTTAAATTATGATATTTTAATTGATGCTGTCATATAATTATTTTATACCTTAATTAGTGATGTTTATTTGACCAAATAAAATACTGTTGAGTTAAATTGGACTGAATATGGTAATTGGACATTTGTTTAGCAGAATAAAACACCGTTCCGCTAATTAAATTAATTGGACACCGGTTAGCAGAATATATCATCGTTCTGCTATTATAACTGGATAGTTTAAATTTGGAAATTATTTAGCAAATGTAAACCTTATTCAGCTATTACATTAGTATAGACACTTTTATGCCTTCCAATTGATTTATAATGGGTAAGTGTTATATTAACAATTGCTTGTTAATTATGGGTTTAATTTACATATATGATGTGCGGTATATACTGGATTATAATTTGGATGGTCTACTGGAATTAATAGTGACTTGATTAAGTATCATTAGAGTTGCTAAATCTCTTTTTAAATTGGGAATTTAATTATTTAATAAATTTATTTTAAAAGTATAATTATTAATTATTAGTAAGACCTTAAAGATAATTGTTATTATTAACAATGTTTGAAAGATAATAGATTTTTGTTTTCATGAAATAAAAGGTTAATTATTTTATGATTATTTAAAAATATATCATAAGAATATTTTTCCAAGTTATTTAATTACTATTTTAAAATGTTTATTGTAATTATTTGTTTAAAAGTTAAACAATTATTTAATTAAAGTTATATTAATTTGACATTTAGTTAATTGTTATTTTAAGTTGATAATAATATTATCTTAAAGTTAATTAATTAATATATTAATATTGTTTAAAAGTTAATTTATTTATATACATTAATATTGCTTCAAGAATAATTTGTTATTCTTATATCAATATTGTTTGAATTTAATTAATTATCATATGATAAAAAAGGATAAAGTTATTTATAAATGAAAAGTTGAAAAAGGTTTCATCCAATAGAAGGAGTTTATCAATGGGTTTATAAATTAGAAAGAGATTTTGGAATTAGACAAGGAGTTTGGTTTTTAAATGATGTCAGAATGGATATTTATAAATGGGTTTAGAGATGTTAAAATGGAAAGTTTCATAAACATGATTTTAAGATTTGTATAAGGGTATTTGTAAATAGACTAGAGATATATAAAATATTTTGTAAATTGATTTGGAAATTTATAAAGGAAGTACTTATTTATAAAAATTAAATAGACTTATGGAAAGAATTAGTGTTGGATTAATAATATCTCCATTTTCATGAAATATGAGTTTCTGTCATTTTAATATGATTTGAAATGGGAAATCTTTCTGATTTTTTATGAATATACTTAAAGTATTATTCAAGTACATGAAAAGGTTTCTATGTTTTGAAAGTGAAATCCTTTCTAAATATACTTATACCATTGAGATAAGTATATTCTTTTATTTTCTAAGTATCGAAAATATAGGGGTTTTACGGACGTACTTACCCTTTTGAGAAAAGTATATGGAAATGATTTTTAAGTATTTGAAAAGTGATATTAAATAATTGAAATCTAAATAAATGAGGCTTAGTGATTTTCATGGGTTATATAATCTTTTATTTTGAATGTTTGTTTATTTGATAGTTAAATAACCGACTACCAAACCTTGGCCTAAATATGTAACCCTTCTTACTTTTGGTGGTACGGAAATATTTTTACTCTGGAAATATTTAGGGCAGACACGGCACTTATATGGTACGATTACCGTCGGTGGTGCTATATTGTACGTATAAACTTTTTTTCTTCTTCTAGGACAAATGATAAGGAGATTTGTCCACTTAAAAATTAGAGAGTGATCCCCGCTCTTTTGTACTGTCTGATTATTTCCTAAAGAACAAGTATTGAGAAATCTGGAAAATAGACGATTGGTTTTTGGAGAGCCAAGGGAGCAGAAGAGTCTACCCGAAAGAGATGACTCGAAAACCGTAACCACCCCAAAAACATATATGGTTCAATGAAGGATTTTCATGGTATGTTGAGACGTTGGAATCCATGTGCGATTTTGAAACTCGTTGGGGTATGAGAGTCCATGTGTGATTCCATGATCTATTTAAGATATGAGAATCCATATGTGATTATGAGACCCGTTGGGGTATGAGAATCAATGAGGGATTCTATGATTTATTTTAATGGTGGTGCATGAGCTGGAATGTCGGACATAGCCTCACCGTTAGGAATGACTAAAACCAGAGATAGGAGGAATGGCCAGTAGGGTTGGCAAACCAATCACGTGTAGTCGGCTCCTCCTAGACATTACTTACATTTCTTATGCATGCATGTGGCGATGCACTTGGTCTTAGCGAGACCAGCTATGTTTTTCCTATGGTACATCAATAGGGACGTATGCTGCTTCAGAAGGATATCTCTGATCCTTGTGTAAGATGACCATTCCTCGAAGTACCGAGGGCACCTCCTTGGAAATCCTACACAATTAGCAAATCTACCTTATTGGTTTTCGATTATATACGTAGTATTGTTGTGACGTACACTGATAAACATCACAACTACTTGATTATTGTTATACTCATCCTTATATAGTATTATAATATCGACGGATTTCCTGATACAAATGTTTGGGTTATCGTAAGGTAAAAACTCATCCGTGTTTTTGTACGGCGTGATCTTATGAGATACCTTTGATTCTAAAGGATTTATAAGCTATAATAAACAAAATTCCTTGTGATTTGAGTTTCTCACGCTGGTTTTACCAAACTGACCCAGGCATTGTTTTCGAATAATGCTCAGGTCAGATGGAGCATATTTCCAGGTTTAGTTGGATATTTTGAAGCTTTAGGAGACGAGCTAGAGACCTAGAGATGCATTCACATACATGGTTATTTTTTGTTGCATTTATTATTGTACTTATCAGCAATTGTGAAGATATGTTGATATAACAGCCTAAGCTGAAATAGGTTAGTATACTCTGATTGATGTCTGTATATACTTATTTCGCAGTTTGTTCTTATGTAAAGATTGGTTTTATATTATTGATAATCCGTTCCACTGTGAGAATCTATGTTGTTATTTTTCTTTTTATCTCTTCCTTCTTTCTTTCCCTGACTATCCGCCTTTTTATTCAATTTGTACAGGTCATGTGTGATTTATTGTCTGCTTAAATTGAATGAAAAGGTGGGTCATTACAACTTGGTATCAGAACTTAGGCCGAGTGAACCTAGGCTTTGGTGGGGTTGACTCATTTGAGATAGGGTAAGCGAGACCATAGGATGAGTTTGATTGTACGCATATATAAGTGTGACGACCTGGATTTTTCAACGGTTAATTGTGAATATTGAAATGGTTTCAAATATTGGATTTATAATTATAATTTAGTTAGAAAGATTTTTAAACAAAATTTTCAAGCGATTTTGAAAATTTTGAAATCTCGATTCAATCGACACGTTAAAATAGTGATCCGATGCACAGTCCGGAATTGGATGAAACCAGTTCCATTGGATCCGTTTTAGCGTATTATTATTGTCTTTCAAATTTTGTTGCATTTGGAGTTACTATTTGTCCTTATGGGATATAAACGCGTAGAACTTAATATCGAAATTTTGTATAATATTTGAGTCCAAAAAGCTATCTTCTCCATACGATAGAATTAGGACTCGAAACTTTTTCCATTACATTCGAAATAGGGGTATAATATTATAAACACCCAACGGCACGCCTCGATAGGGTTCAAAATTTTGAGTTGCATAAATCGAGATATTTTGAAAATTTATTTATTCATATATTGAATAGTCAACTATTGTTCCTTTTTGTAACGACCTGCCTTTTTAGACGGTTTAAATCGATGATAAACCACACATGTTAGACTCAAACCACTCAAAAGGGCAGATTGTTGTGGGCAAATAAGAAAAGCTGATAATGAAAGAAAACAAATATAGATACTTGCCGCGGAAAGAAAAAATATAATAATCAAATAACAGTTCATGAAGTTGTTTTATAAATACATTTGGTTATTCTTTTACGACACAAAATCAAAGTCACATAAAACAGGAATAAATAAATGCAGCGGAACAACATGATGTAGTAGTATAAATATAATAAATAGTAATAGTACAAAATCTTCGTCTTCATCCTTCAGAAAGCAGTCTTCGATAAACTGAAAAGCTCAGACTGACCCGAGCGAATTGAAAAGACAAAACATTCGAGTTTGGAACTAAAAGATCTTATGTAAGTTAAATCAACAGTAAATAAATATGAGTGTAACAACGTCAAAGATGTTTACGGGGTTTGACATCTCCTATCTAGTGTCTAACCTGAGTGCAATAACTTCAGAGATGTTCGGAATTACCATCACCTAAGGATCCGTTAAAATATCTACTATGTAGTTCAATACGTTATTATAATAATGTCTACAGTAAAGTAAAGTATTAAAACAGCATTAAAGCGCTACCCATATCCCCTTTAACACATTTTTATATATTCTCACAGTTTATACATTACCGTAATTCCTCCGTAAACTGGAGGGATATTAGAGGGCACTCCATAGTTATAGTACAAAGAAAATTTGTAGAAGGCGCGATATGGCATGTGAGCACGACACTCGACGCAATGCCATGGTAAACATACCAATTGCAGATCTAGACTGGTGGTAATGCATAGCAGCTACTACTGCCCACCTTGGATACACTCCTAAATCAAATCAAGGGTGGCCATCAAATCAAACACAAAGTAATAGAATGATATCGAAGAAATGTGCCCGATAGGAGGAATGACCTCTCTTGGCCCGGCGTGGCTCCTATTATAGTCACATCTAAGCTGACTCACGGGAGTCAAGGTCACGTTGTGTTTCATACAGAAATTTATTGCCAAACCATCCTACTTCATTTGTGGTATCTCCACCACGTATACAGTTGTTCAAATGGTTTTCGGTACTGACAGAGAGTATGACAATATCTGGTCCCAGTCTCTTTAACAACCAAACGCTAATTACACACCGGACTATTCTTTTTAAATTCCCAAAACCGTTTCATTATTGATATCCAAATATCATATTCAATTCAAACCATATCACTATTTTCTTTTGAAATTATCTATAAAATAGATTAATTAAATCCTTATTTCAACATCATCGTTACTTTTAAATCAAGGATTTAAAATATAAACATTTCCACTTTACATCATCTAAAATTTAGAAAATAATTTGGATAGTTATAAATAGATTAATTAGTTTAACACAGTATTAATTATATATATAAAAAGGTTGAATAGGTTTATAATAGATTAAATAAATTTAAAATAGATTAAAATAGATTTAATATACTTTAAATAGATTTAAAATCGATTAAAATATTTAAATAGATTTAAAATATTTAAAATATTTTAAAATAGATTAAATAGGTTTATTATGGATGATTAGATTTAAAATAGATTAACTAAATCTGAAATAAATTAAATAGGGTTAATATAGATAAATAGTTTAAAATAAATAAAAAATGGGTTAATTAGTTTAAAATAGGATGAAATAGATTAATTTTGATTAAATAGATTAAAATTGATTAAAATAAATTAATATAGTTTAAATTGATTAAATGGTTTAAAATAAATTAACTTAGTTTAATAGTTTGAAAATCTTACTGATTAGAATCTAAAATGACATTTTTAATAGTTTATATTAAAATAATAAATTTGAAATTAACATTAAATTTAATTGTTTCTTCAATTTCAACATATCTGGACCATGTCCAGATTTCAAATAAAAACCCAATTTCAAATCTAGAAGTATCAAATTTAACTATTCCAATTTTAATAAATGTTCAATGTTACAATTTCCAACAATTCAATAACTCAATTTCGATGGATGTCGTTTATACTTCAAATTCAACTATAAAACTTCAATTTAAATCCTCTACACCAATTACTTAAAACTATCCAGTTCGTTTAATCAAATACTATTTCAACATCATTTAGCTGGATTCAAAATTTAAAGATTTTAAAATCATTTCATTTAATCAATCTGGTGTCTGCACATAATTTTCTACCCTATGGTCAAGTAATACGGATATTTATCATTTAAATCCATAAATAATTAAATTTACGGGTGTATATCATTTCAACCCGCAATGCCGAATTGAAATAAAAATCCATAAAATCGCTCGATCCTATCATTTCAACCCATAATGATTTTTCCTTAATCTATGGATCATTTGGGTATGTATCATTTCAACCCATATGGAACTTACAGTGTTATAACAATATAAAATACTACATCCAGTCATCCAATATCAATAATCAAACATCCATTACAATCATCATCCAAAATGATCAATAAACATCATTAGATAACTAATAATAAATAAAAGGTATTAAATTGACGATTTAGATTCAATATTAAATTAAACGATGATTAAATGCAATAAAAGTCAAATTTGACTAGAATAACAATTTAAACATACCAAACATGAATCATTTAATTTCAAATCACATCATAAATTAAATTTAACTAACATAAGATAGTTTAGTATTTTTGAGTGGGTTAAAACATTCAGCTTGAATTTTAGCCCATAAAAATCCAAACAAAAGCGCAAAATCTCAATAATATCCAAATTTAATTAAATCAATTTCATATTGTCCGGAATTTAAATATGAATCCAATAGAAGAAATCACGCGTGAATCAAAGTTTATATGCAAAAGATATTCATGTTATAAGAAATATTATTAGAATAAAAATTAGTACGCATTAAGATCCTTTATATATATATATATATAAAGATATATATAATTTTTTTTAAAAAACTTTGGATCAAGTTAATCTTGTATAAAACTCCCTTTTTATACTTCAAACACTTTCAAAACCCTTTTCTTCCAGCAATAGATTCAACAAGGGGAGATTTATCTTATATAACAAAGATATATAACTTTGTTTACTCAAAATCAAATATTCAAATTTGATTACTCTTTTCAATATCAATTTCATTCAAATCCGTACGATGTATACACATCATTCGTACGCCATACCAATCTTATCGCTCACTCGATCACACAATGTCATTTTCGAACGAGTATTGTCTATCTGACTTCCTAGTGCAGACACAGATCTGATTTCTTGATCAGAAACTGTCATTCTCCTTGCGTAGCTATAACCATGATAGAGAACATCCATAACCAATCAACAATCCATATCCAGGTTCGCCATCGAAAATCGAGTGAAGAATCACACTCGGATTGATAAACTATATCGAAATTCTGTGCTCGAATGTGGATCAAATCACTATGCGAATAGAATAATATACGTACGTCCTACATATTGAACTTCATTGATTATTAGCCAAATCAACTTCTCTTTCTATTCACATTTCCTTTAAATTCTATCCACTTACCCACATTTGCTTCAATCCTCATTTGGATTATTCCTTCAATTCTTATCCCGGTTGGGTATTTAACCAATAACAATCCAGTTAATACAAAATAATATAGCTTGAAAATTTAAAAATACATAAGTAGTAGAAAAATAATTATTAGTTTGCAAAATAGTTAAACGGTTATAGAAATTTTATATTATCGCAAAATAGTTGTAAATTAGTAATTAATTATAAAACAGTTGAAAAACAATAATTAATTTATAAAACAGTTACAACGTAGTTAAATAACTCCAAAAGTAGTTATAAAATAAGTATAAGATAGTTTTGGGTTTAATAAGAAAGGTTGTATATATAATAAATAACTTGAAAAAAAAAATAGATTTGCACTAAAACAACTTATTAAAAAAATAGTCTAGAGTCAAACTTTCCAATTCCCAATCTTCATTCTCATCAATTCAATTTAAATTTCCATTTCCATTTAAATTAACCCAATTCCAGTTTTAAATAACTCCTATTTCCATTGGACTTGATTTATTCCCAATTCAAGTTGAATAGTTCTCAATTTCTTTCCAAATTTAAATCAAATTCCATTTGATTTTGAACATATTCAACTTTAATTACAATCCCAAGTTATTCCAATCACTTTGGACTAATATCAATTCAACCCAAATTTTCCCTTTTGAAATTTTTTTTTGTTTTTTTGTTTTTGTTTTTGTTTTTTTAGACTCATACACCTTCAATCTCAAGTCCAATTAATTCAAATCAGATTGGATTTGGACTAATTCAATTTCAAACTCAATTTTAAATCATCTCGAATTATATAAATTCGAGCTCTCAGGTTGGTTTAACCCCTTAAACCAAGTTAACCTTTATTAAAGGCTTTTAAACAATTTAATTTCTGAGCTCGAATTCTAGAATTTTCATTTTAAATTATCTTTACTTATGTATTTCAAGGTTCAAATAAGAGTTCAATACAATTTTATTTTATTTTAAAAAAAATTATTACTAAATTTTATCTTCTAGTTTGAAGCCAGTTCTTAAACAATTTTAATTTACAAATTCAATTATTTAAATTTTCAATTTAAAGTAATTCCGTGTCCTAATTTTCAAATTTATCCAATTCAAATTTTCCATTTGAATTTTTTAACTTATCCGTCTTCAATCATAATTCCAATTAATTCAAATCAAATTCAATTTTGAAACCAAACCTTTGAAATTTCAGTTTGAATTAATTTCAAATTCCGTCTCAAATAAAGAAATGATTCATTAGATCATGCTGCCAACACATTAGCAGTTCAACATTACATCCATGCATCACAATAAAAGCTTTACAAAGTCACAATTAAGATGTTTACCCCATCACCTAGGTTTTAGATTCCTAGCGTTTTCTATCAGAATCCTTCTTATGGACTTCCTTCCAATGGGAAAAGCCCAAACTTGCACTTTTCAAAAGGATGTCCCCACTTATAGCATTTTCCACAAAAAGTTTCTACCCTCTCATCGATTTGGATGACCTCCATGCTTCCTACTGGATGTTCCACAACCTTAATCTTCTTCTTCTGTCTCTTGGGACAATTTCTCGTGATATGTCCCAACCCTTTACAATGATAGCAAATGGTTGACTCGTTGACCGGTTCCATTGGTTTACCCTTCACCTTCCTCACTTCAGGACAATGGTTAAGGAAATGTCCCTTCTTATGGCACTTAAAGCATAATATTTCGGAGCGAAATCGTTGAAATGTACCCTTTAATTCCCTCCTTGTTTTACCACACTTAGTTGCGTAATGACCTTTATTGTAACATCTATAGCAAGTGACATTATCATAAGGTCCTGGTCCATTTCTTTCCTTAATCCGATTTTCATACTCTTGAATTGCTATTTCCCATTCCTTACGTGCAGCTGCTCTTCGTTCTCTGCGCGTTGCCTTCCATTCTTCACTCTTAGCCATTGCTCTCAAGGACTGAATTCTAGAGGGACTTCCTAACCTATAAATTAGACTTAATTAGAAGAATTCAACTCTCATATAGAAATTTGCTTACCTAGATATACCTTAAGTTTTAAACCACCTTTGGTTTTAAATTCAAGCCCAATCTTCAAACAACCCATTGTTTGCAACAAGTCTCTTTTATTCAAATAAAACTTATTTATTCTTAACACTTTGGAACAATTTTTCAAATCTATGGACCTGGGTTTAAAATTTCACAATTTAAGTACTTCCAATTTCAATTTATAAGTCATACTTTACTTAAATGTTTACTTCTTCAGAATATTTCATTTTTCTTACTCATTAATACACATCACACAACAAACATTTTTGATAACAACCAAGATTATCGTATCTAAAACCATCCATTATCATCTTATTCTAAAATACTTTCCAATTCAAGATTTCAATTTCAGTTTGAATCCAATTCAAACTTATCTTTATTTAATTTCAGTTTGGTTGTATTATATTACTCTTAATTTAATCCTAATAATTTAATAGGCAATTTCCTTAATATTTATTAGAGTGGAATATTGCTTTATATATCAAAATATAATCATTTAAAGTCATTTTAAATCTCTATATAAGAAAATAACAAGTACGCTCTCTCATATATATACACTCAACTCATTCTAGGGTACTATTGACCCTATCTTTAATGAGTACACCCACCAGAGCCAAGGTTCTCGCTTAACCTTCTGCTCTGATACCAACTGTAACGACTCGGAATTTTCGAACCCGAAAATTCCAGATAGTTAGGAAGAAAGAAGAAAGAGACAGAAAAAGGAGAAGAAGAAACAACATCATCTCACATTTGCAGTGGATAAAATATAATAATAAATTAATAACTGTTTACAAAAGAATATTGTACCTGTTGATAACATTTTAATACATCAGTTTACACATACATATAAAGACACCGAATGTACACAATTATTATGCCATAGATATACAATAATATAATACAGCGGAAACACTCCATACGTTCTTGCCATCCAGCTCGACTCTTGAGCTCCAGAACCGTTCTTACCTGAAAATTTGTAATACTCGGTCTGACCGGAGCATTGCACCAAAGTAACACCTGGGTCAGGCTGGAAACCAGCGTGAGTGAACCTATCCAACATGTAATTCAAAAGAATACAACTCATATAAACCGGGGGTACGTATATCAATTTACAACTTCGTAAGTTGCTATAGACATCCCTTATTTCACAAAGCAATAAAGTGCCAGAACTTTGATTATATGGTCCAATTTCACTTAAATCATACATAAGCAAGATAAATTAGTCGCACCATCTCGAATAAATCTTATTAGAATTAAATCAATAACCCTTAAATCCTATTTATTAATTAATTACAATTCAATTGATTCACCATCCCATAGTCATTTATCTTAGTTAATCCTCCGTGATTAATTATTCTTTAATTACAATAAAACTATCATCATTATCTAATTACTTTCATTAAGTAATTATATTTATCCAAACTCCATGAATGTTTATCCTTAATCAATTGCATCCATTAATCAACCCCAATTACTCATAAACAGTAATTACCCCTCTGTAATTACTTACTTAAGTAATTAACCCCTTACTTGATCCTTTTTGATTAATTACACCAAGTAATTTATCCTTAATTACTTCTACTAAGTAATTACCCTTTAATTACTTCCCATTAAGAAATTCCCTTTAATTTATTACATCTTAATTATGAATTTATTCACTAAATCTCATCAAGTATTTATATTTAATTAATCAACAAGAGATTACCTTTAATTAATTAACAAATTTATTTCAATCGGGTAATCTATCCCTTAATTACCCTAAACCTAATTAATAAATCTTAATAAACTTTAACTATTGATTAACACAACTTAATTACAAATTAAGTATTCCTTAATTACTCATTAATGATCAATTAATTACTTAGTTAATCATTAATTATCAATTTATTAATCATCTAATCTTTAATTAATCATTTAATTAGTTAACTTTTATTCATTAATTAACTTAAGTAGTTAATTAAAATCTTAAGTTCAAATTGGTTTATCAACAAAATTATTAATGTAAATTTTCAATTACAAACTTATTTGAATTATTTATTTAATTACATTTATAAATTAATTACATCCTTAATTTCCTTACTTTAGATTAATTAAATAATTACATTACAACCCTCCTTCATAAGATTTAAATCAAAACCTAACTTAAACTTGTCAACATTGTAAATTTTATTATTACTTTACTTTTCTTAGCAAAATAACTTATAGGTTATTTAAGATTATCAGCTAGGAGAAGAACTCAAAGAGGGCACTTGATTACTTCGAGCAAACGTCGAGTACTTCCCTCCTTTTCCCCGCGTCACTCTCCTTCATCCTCTTTTTCTTTCCTGTTTCTTTTCTCCTTCATTTTTTTTATATTAGCTTAAGTTAAATACTGCAGTTATACGAAACACCCACGCAGACATCAGGTCGACTCGAAGCAACTACCCAAAAACCTCGAACAACACTCGTGATGACCCAAACTCGATGTCACAGGCACTCACACGCCACCATGCACGTGCACGGTGGTTCGTCAACGTCCAGGCGAAGCTCGACGCCTCCGGCAAGTTGCATAACGATCACAAACACGAAAACAAAACTCAATTCGATGAGATAAGTTCGAAATCAAAACGATGCTCTTCCACTCAAACCAGCTACTCGAACAACTAAGGGAAAAACGCCTCGACCCTTGAACGCCGGCCTCCAGGGGCGACGCCGCTTCGGCCACGCCATGGCCATAACCTCCTCTACCATCTCCTCTAAACTCGTACGACTCGATCCATCCACGGTAACGAAATCAACAAATTACAGAACACAAAATATAACTCGAACCAAACCCTGATTTCGGTCCAACCAACTAATCCTTGCATTAGGAATTTTCTTTAGCATTTTTCCCATACTCGAGAATCATCAAGCAAGCTATACGACAAGTTTCAACATTTAAGATTTGTTGAATCACCAGAGATTCACAAAAAAATCAATTTTTGTTTATTTTTAAGCTACACCTAGTATACTTATCTTAAAATTATCGTTTTTGTTTTAAAAATCTTAGCTTTTTATGTTAAATCAAGATATGAATTCTAATTTACAATTTAAAATCTTTGAGTTTTAACCTATTGATTTCTATTTACTGTAACTTGAATATACAGTGTTTAAGCTACATTGTCCACCTTCAACAATGCTTCCAGGCCGTGATTTCAGTTTAAGCAAGTGTGTTTAACTTAAATTCTTAAGTATAAAATATTTATATGAAAAAGTATTTAAAATTTTCTTTGCTTTACTTTGTTCAGAACTTGAAATATTGAAGAGCAGCTTCCAGTAAACAACCAACATCACATAATAGCTTGTATTCATTATATAGCAAACATATGATTTCATAAACTAATTATCAAAACTTAAACTTTAAAAATTTATGTTTACTCACAAAATAATCGTTGAAACAGAAAGAAAAGGTTGATGAAGAAAACTGCAGTTTGAATTCCTAAAGATCCCTCTGCTTTGCTGTTGAATTTATTTGAGTTTGTAAAGTAAAGATATTTATTTTCTTTTCTTCCTTGTCTCAGTTTTAGCTTCTTAAGTTTGTAAACAAACAAAATAATATGTCATATAAATAGACATAATTTTGAATAGTATAGGGTTAACTGGTACACGTGTTACTTGTTATGTTCAGACAAGATTTTTATTTGAATTATTGTAAATTGAAATGATCTTTGTTCATTTCGGCTGAAAGGATTTTCTTTGGCACAAAGTTGTGCTACTCTTAAATGCATGTCTTCAATTGTGTTTACAAATAATTAATGTTAGCTGATACTTAAATTTGGTACAAAGATATTTGTATATGTGTGAATAAATTTTGTAGTTGATTTGTATACTGTCTTCTTTGCATTGCACAATTCATATATATATATATACAGGTTATTCTTTTGTCCTGTACAGCCAACACTTGATCATATTTGTTAGCATGATTTTCCAGTTTTATCTTTCTCTAATTGCAATCAAATTTTCAAACATTGATTTATAACTTATGTTTGTATTTGTATATTTTATATTTACATCTTATTTTATATCTTATATTCATAATTATACTTTATGCTTATGTTTCGTATGTTTATGTTTATAATCATATATATAAGTTTTAAGTTTAACATTCATGTGTAATACTGATAAGGTTGCCTATTATTAAACATTATTATTAAAGACTCCATGTATATTCATATATACATTATCAGATGTTAATAATACAGAATCCTAAAATTTTTTTATTGAATAAGACAGATTTTGTTGTAAACATTTTTATTTAAAATTAGACGATATATTTATTAAAATAATATGGCCAAAATCCAGGGTCGTCACACCAAGTATTGTGACGGATGGTACCCCAGTAGCCTTGTCATTATATGGAATCCAATCTCTAATAAGTGATCTCGGACTTGATTATATACCTATGTATGCTGGAATTTGATAATGTAACAATTTGGACTATGTGATTAATTTACTTGAAAACCCTAGACGCTATTATAATATCACTAATTTTCATATCAAATGTTTTGGTTATCGTAAGGTAAAAACCTGACATGTTTATTTGTGGCGTGGTCTTATAAGATACCTTTTATTTTCAAATGAATTCCTAAGTTAAAAAACTTTAACCCGTTTACTCACACCAGACCCATGTCTGACCCAGAGTTTTTTCTTTTTTTTCTTAAACTCGGTACTCAAACTTTTACGAGTAGCCAAGGGATTCAGGTTTGCTTTGACAAATTTTATGGAGTAGACTTGGAGCAAGAGGCTTCAACGTATATAGATATTGTGTTTCCGCTGTGTTGACGTCTTGTTTGGGATTCTGAGTTTGTATGATAGACAGATCTTCATAACTATCTAAAATGTGATGTATGAAACTATATGACTCTGATAGATGTTGTATATTATGTGATAACTTATGTGATGTAATATAATTTATTCGTTCCGTTGTGAGATTCTGAAATTGTTTAGTTCTTTCTTTCTATCTTTTCTCTTTTCTATCCCTTTCTTTCTGATTGATGCTGCGTCTTTCTGTGGAATGAAAGGCAGGACGTCATAGTTGGTATCAGAGCTCTAGGTTAAGGGAATACCTTTGCTTTATAGTGATATCTATCTTTAGAGAGCGTACTTGTATGTATATATATATATATATATATATATATATATATATATATACCTGATTTGTTGGGTTACTTGTTCGGGTTGTCCACATGAGTTGGCAAATCAGGTATATATATATATATATATACACACACACACACACACACACACACACACACCTGATTTGTTGGGTTATTTGTTCGGGTTGTCCACATGAGTTGGCTAGACAGCATGAGCTCTTTGGTCGAGGGGCAGCGATATAAGTAGCACGACTACTAGTGGAAGAGGTCTGAATGTTGAAGGAGGAAGAGTATCTGCCGAGGGTGTAAACCCAATACCGCCTCGAGTAAACTTTGTGACATTGTGCAAGGATTTCACCAATCTCGGAGGATAGCCTTGTATGGTACAGAGTCCATCATGAAATGTAAGCTTGGTTGCACTCTGTGAGCAGATTTCCAAGAATTTGGATCTGTTGGATGTGCAGAAGCAAGTAATGGTATCTTGGCAACTTCAGGAAGGAGCAGTTGCATGGTGGGATGCAGTAACAATGGATATTCTCGAAGATATTTTCTCTTGGAGCAAGTTTAAGGAAGTTTTGAGGAACAGTTTTTATGCCACCACAGGGAAGACTCGGCTGTATAGGAATTTTTTGGATCTCAAGCAAGGGAGTATGTCTGTATCGGAGTATAAGACTAAATTCAACGAGTTGTCTTGCTACGGATTTGGTCTTATCGGCACACCTTTAAGAAGAACGAGATGTTTGTGTTTGGTTTGAGGCCCGAGTTTCATGAGAAGATAACTGCCCGTCTTAAAGGCTCTATTGTGGAAATGGTTGATATGGCTTTGAGGTATGAAGTGCTTATGGATAAGAAGTCTGTAGCATCAGTGACAGCGATGCAGCTCGGGTGTGTTTTGAGTGCCAGCAAGAAGGTCATCTGACTAAGCAGTGTCCTAGAGGTGGAGTTCAGAAGCAGCGAAGTGGACCCTTTTCTTCGATGGTTCAGAAGTCTTTGTGTTTCAACTATCAGTAGCACGGGCATATGGTGAAAGCTTGCCCAGTTCTTCAGGAAGCTCAGTAAAATAAGTGTTTGCCATTAAAGGATTTGACCTTATTTTGAAAATGGATTTGAGAGACAAGCATAAAGTTGTTCTGATTTGTGAAGAGAGAATAGTACTTTTGGAAACTGAAATGGGTAGGATTGCAAGAATGACTTGCGATAGTTCTGGAGTTCACCTGAGTAGTCTTTTATGTGGGATCAAGGAGTCTTATGAAGAAGTAGGAGCTATCGAAGTTGTCAGAGATTTTTCCGGATGTCTTCGAGGAAGTCAAAGGTTTGCCCACATCGAGAATTGGATAAGGTGACCATCTGGAATAAGTATCCATTGCCTCGTATTGATGATCTTTTTGATCAACTTCTTTGTGCTTCAGTGTTTTCTCTTTTAGATCTAGTTTTGGGTTTTCACCTGCTAAGGTTATCTAAAGACAGTACCATTGACAACATTCAGATAACTCAGTTGTTTCTTTGAGTGGTTGGTTATGTCTTCTGGATTAACCAACGCTTAAGCTTATTTTTTGGATTTGATGGATCTGGTGAACCGTGTTTCTCGGAATGTGTTGATCTAGTTTGTGCTCGTACTCATCGATAACATTATCATATACTCCAACTCAGAGTTGCGCAGCGGTAGGAGCTCTTCTAGAGTGAAAGCAACCGCAAACTCCTATGAAAATTTGCAATTTTCTTGGATTAGAAGTTCATCCGCGATTATTCTAAAATTTCTTATCACTTGACCAAGCTGACTAGGAAGGGAGCGAAGTTCAGATGGACGTCTAAATGTAAAGAAGCTTTTTATGATTTTATGGCGAAGATGTTAAGTGCACCTGTTCTAGTACTTCCTGATGGGAGAAGTAGTTCATTCTACTGATGTTTGTGGAATTGAGCCTGTGTTCTAAATTTCGACCGATCTTGGAAGGACCATCTTGTTGGGTAGAATTTGGAGATTGTCTTATTCTTGGTCCAGATTCGTTCGAGAGGCATCTGCATAGGTTGAGCTGATCAAAGAAAAGGATGAAGGCAACCTAGGATAGTCAGAAGAGTTATGCGGATAAGATTCGAAGGAATTTTGAATTCGAAATTGGAGATTTGGTTTTTTCAAGGCTTCTCCTATCAAAGGAGCAATCAGATTTGGTACACTAGAAAGCTCGCTCCGAGGTATATCAGATCTTTATGAATTCACAAAAGGATTGGTACTTTGGCCTACAAGATTGAATTGCCAGTCCGGATGGCTGGGATTCACAATGTATTTCACGTATCTCATCTAAAGAAGTATGTGCTTGATCCATCACTAGTTGTAGAACCTGTTATCCCGCTTTTTGGCAAAGCCATGATACCAAAAGATCGATCAAAAATGAAAGATAGTTCATCTCAAAGATTGGTTATACACTACTTCACTATGGATATCGATGAATTTTGTCCGAGCCCGGATCAGCCTACAATTGATAGGACATGGCTCGCAAAGCCACGAGAGCCAACGTTTCAAGTTTCAAGTCAATCTGAGTTCGTATGCTCAAGTTATGATGGATTCAGTTTGAGAGAGATAGCCCTTGTTCAGGTTCGAATCCATAGGATACCCTAGTTCGAATCCATGGCCAGAAATCATGTTCGCATCCATCGGCCTCCTCTTACTTCGAATCCATAGGATCATCCCACTTTGTATCCATCACCCGAAGCAACATGTACGTGTCCATCAAGTCCTTCGAATCCATCAGGTGGCCAGGCTTCGTATTCATCCCATTACCTTCCTTCGAATCCATCACTGTAGCACATGATGGAATCCATCATGTTCCCCCTGCTTCGAATCCATAGATGTTGCTGACCTTCGAATCCATGAAGACACCTCTCTTCGAATCCAACCAGTGTTGTCGTTTCGTATCGATCAGCTGAAGTGAGATATGATCGATACGAACGAGTCTCAGTTCGAATCCATGCATAAGTAAAGCTTTCGAATCATTAAGTCAAAGCGGCGAAATTCAAGCGATGACTCCATCAACTCAGCGAGAAATGTGGATCGACTCGAAGAATGCGCACCACGTCAACCTACTAGCGCGTGTTTGGATCGATTTGAATCAATCGATTCGAATTGATCGATTCGAACGGAGCGAAAAGTCCAGGAAACGCTAATTCGAATCGATGATATCTCGCGATCTACATGTCCAAATGCTATGAAATTTTCATAGGAGCTTGTATACATGTTGATGAATGTCCACGCCAAGTTTTGCCTCGATTGGATGAATTCTTGATCGATTCGAACTTACTTCGAATCGATCCCAAAGTGGGCCCAAATTCCCTAAGGTTGGGCTCGTGGGCCCCCTCACGTGCCAGAAGTGGTCTCCCTAAATTTAGGCGAAATATCAACCTCCCACATCTATAAATAGAGCCCCAGGTCATTCAGCAAAGGGAATCTAGACTCTGAAGCGCCAAGACTCTACCGGATTCAATTCTACACCTTATCATCGTTGTTGCATTCAAGTTTCAGAGCTATAATCCATTGTAACTTGCTGTAATCAACTGTGATTATCAAGAGAATATCAATAAAGTCGTAAACTTCAGAGTGGACGTAGGCAAGATCGCCGAACCACTATAAACCCTGTGTTTGTTATTGTTATTTCTGAGTTACTTTGTTTGCCACTGTTTAGATCGGAGTTTTATATTGATTGTTGCTGATTTCTGCTCGTAAACGGGTGCTTTCACTGATATTGGGTGTTTGTGGTCAATTTTAACGCAAACATTTTGGTGCTTTCACCGAGAAGGGGCTATTCAGGAGATCTATCAATTAAGAGTTGATTCAGAGAAAGTTTGAAAGTTCAGATTTGAGAGATTACGACGAGACAATCGAGCAGGAGGCCAAGGCCAGAGCGAAGTGAACTCCAAGGGAGTCAAGAGGCTTCTTCAGGTGCAAACCAAGCTTCAATCTTCATCACTAGGGACGATATGGAGACAATGATGAAGAAACAGGAGGAGTTGATCCAGAGTTTATTTCAACAGATAGGACAACTTGGAGCACAGAATAGAGAAGCGAATGGAGTTCAAAATGGAGCAGGACCATCCGGCGTAGCACCTGAACTAGGGGGCACGTACATGGAGAATGTTGACCCAATCCCTAAGAGAGAGAGAGACGCATCTACCCATGCTAGGAGTAGCAGGGGAGTGAACGCTCAGTCAAGGGGGCAAACCCAGAATTCCCTCGTGGACTCGGGGGGCAAGTTGAAAGTAATGAACGAAGATTGCATCTCGGAGACAACGACAGATTGGCGGAGATGGTTAGAAGAGCTGTGAGAGGCAGTTTGGTAAACAATGATTTGGAGGATGTTAATAGGAGCCATTTTACTCCAGCGATCAGACGAGCTAGGAACCCACCGGATTTCAAGTTACCATCGTTGGGCATGTATGACGGGAGAACGGGCCCCACGGTTCATCTAACGAAGTATATGAGGCATATGGAAGTGCTGGGGGCATCAGAGGAGGTTATGGCCCGGTGCTTTCCATTGTACTTAGTGGATATTGCTGCATTATGGTTTAGACAATTGGAGAATGGATCCATCGGAACGTGGAATGATTTGATTGAGAGATTTATGAGGCAATTCAGGGTTCACATTACAAGACCCAAGAATGTGATGACTTTGGAAACCCTAAAGCAGAAAGCTGGAGAGACCTTGAGGAGTTATCTAGCGCGATTCAATGTAGCAGCAGCTTCGGTGGATCGAGCAAATCCATCTATGGTGGTGATGGCAGCTGTGTCCGGAATAGCTGACGGCATAGAGCTCAAAAATTCATTGACTATAGATCCACCCGTGGATCTAGAGGAATTCTACAACGAGGCAGAAAAGTTTTTACGATTAGAGGATGCGAATGCAGAAAGAGAAGAAGGAGAGGGAATAGAAGTTTATGTGCTTAAAGACAAAAAGCCTTTCGAAAAGGACTCAGACAAGGATAAAGGAAAGAGAAAGGCTGAGGATTATAACGACAAGTCAAAGCGGCAACGGAGGGGCCGCGATTCACCACTTACACCGAGATGAATGAGATTCTGGAGCGAATTTATCAGGATACCAAAGAGCAGGTTCCGTATCGTAGACCGATGCGAAGGGATCCAACTTCTGACGAAAGGAGATCAGATAAGTTTTGTGTATTTCATGAATTAAATGGTCATAACACTAATGATTGTAGGCATCTGAAGGACGAGGTGGAAGGGCATATTAGGAACGGTATGCTCCTTCAATACGTGAGGAGGCGAGCTTCAGCGGTGGAGCCGGAGCGACCACCGTCTACATCAGCCTGGGGTGGCCCTGAACCGGGACACCGTTTGATCATAAATTGATTGAAATAACGATGGACAAGTCGTAATCTTCCCACTAACGCAATTAAACCATTTACATATGTACGAGATCGCGAACGATCCCCAGGCATGCTCTGAATGATCATTGACCATTTCGTAGTGGGAACTTACACTTTGACATCCTTACTTTGCTTTTGTTTCATTTTGATTTGGACATTTAGACTTGGTTTGTTTGGACATTTATGTTTTAAAATTCATCTATTGAATAGATATTTGATTCTGATAATTCTGAAATGGCTAAGCTACTTACACATATACGGGGTCGCAAACGGTCCTTCGGCATGCTCTGAGATGGCGATAAACCATCCTGACAAACGATCCAGGAATCCATGCGAACGTGAGCATGGTATTGGTAATACCAAGCCCTCCTGGGCACACTTTCTCTCGTCGAACGGCACACGATCGCGAACGATCACAACTCGCCACGAACGGCACTCGACTTCGTACAGTCACAACTCGCCACGAACGTCACCCGACCTCAAACGGTCATAAAAACGCCTCGAACGGCACACGGTCGCGAACGGTCACAACTTGCCTCGAACAGGCACAACTTGCCTCGAACAGGCACGACTCGCCCCGAACGGCACAACTCATCTCACCTCAAATGGCTCGATCGCGAACGGTCGTCATTTGAGGTCCGCTACCTGACCGCGCACGGTCGCACTTCATCTCAAATGGCTCGATCTCGAACGATCGTCATTTGAAGTCAGGCGCTTGACCATGAACGGTCGCACTTCATCTCAAATATCTTGATCTCAAACGGTCGTTATTTGAGGTCACATAAAACAATAACTTCCTTTACAGGACATCAACAAGATATGAACGTCCAGCTCATGGCATTACAAAACACGCCTTCCTACCGCAAGGCATATTTTGGGGGGCAAATGTTATCCCGCTTTTTGGCAAAGCCGTGATACCAAAAGATCGATCAAAAATGAAAGATAGTTCGTCTCAAAGATTGGTTATACACTACTTCACTATGGATATCGATGAATTTTGTCCGAGCCCGGATCAGGCTACAATTAATAGGACATGGCTAGCAAAGCCACGAGAGCCAACGTTTCAAGTTTCAAGTCACTTCGAGTTCGTATGCTCAAGTTATGATGGATTCATTTTGAGAGAGATAGACCTTGTTCAGGTTCGAATACATAGGATACCCTAGTTCGAATCCATGGCCAGAAATCATGTTCCCATCCATCGGCCTCCTCTTACTTCGAATCCATGGGATCACCCCACTTCGTTTCCATCACCCGAAGCAACATGTACGAGTTCATCAAGTCACCTCTCCTTCGAATCCATCAGGTGGCCAGGCTTCGTATCCATCCCATTACCTTCCTTCGAATCCATCGTTGTAACACATGATGGAATCCATCATGTTCCCCCTGCTTCGAATCCATAGTGTTGCTGACCTTCGAATCAATGAAGACACCTCTCTTCGAATCCAACCATTGTTGTCGTTTCGTATCGGTCAGCTGAAGTGAGATATGATCGATACGAACGAGTCTCAGTTCGAATCCATGCATAAGTAAAGCTTTCGAATCGATTAAGTCAAAGCGGCGAAATTCAAGCGACGACTCCATCAACTCGATGAAAAATGTGGATCGACTCGAAGAATGCGCGCCACGTCAACCTACTAGCACGTGCTTGGATCGATCCGAATCAATCGATTCGAATTGATCTATTCGAACTGAGCGAAAAGTCCAGGAAACGCTAATTCGAATCGATGATATCTCGCGATCTACAAGTCCAAATGCTATGAAATTTTCACAGGAGCATGTATACATGTTGAAGAATGTCCATGCCAAGTTTCGCCTCGATTGGATGAATTCTTGATCGATTCGAACATACTTCGAATCGATCCCAAAGTGGGCCCAAATTCCCTAAGGTTGGGCTCGTGGGCCCCCTCACGTGCCAGAAGTGGTCTCCCTAAATTTAGGCGAAATATCTGCCTCCCACATCTATAAATAGAGCTCTAGGTCAATCAGGAAAGGGGATCTGGACTCTGAAGCGCCAAGACTCTACCGGATTCAATTCTATACCTTATCATCGTTGTTGCATTCAAGTTTCAGAGCTATAATCCATTGTAACTTGCTGTAATCAATTGTGATTATCAAGAGAATATCAATAAAGTCGTAAACTTCAGAGTGGACGTAGGCAAGATCGCCGAACCACTATAAACCCTGTGTTTGTTATTGTTATTGTTATTTCTGAGTTACTTTGTTTGCCACTATTTAGATCTGAGTTTTATATTGATTGTTGCTGATTTCTGCTCGTAAACGGGTGCTTTCACTGATATCGGGTGTTTGTGGTCAATTTTGACGCAAACAGAACCTATGGTCAGACATCCTATTCAGATTGTAGATCAAGATGAGAAGGAGCTCAAGAGTAGTGGGGTAGCTTGTTAGGATTCTATGGAGCGAGGATCCCAGTGATTGGACCTGGGAAACTCTAGGTAATATTCGGAAGTCCTATCCTGAATTGTATCAGGATAGTTAGATTTGTTTGTTCGATTGAGTTGGTCCTTATGGTTGTTAAGGTATGGCTGCTATATATGCTATGTTATTTGGAAATTAAAACCTTTGTTGGATTATTAAATTATCTTTGCTTTTAAATTTCAGGGACGAAATTCTTTTAAGAAGGGAGGAATGTGATGACCCAAAATTTTGGCAATAATAATTTGATAATCCTCATTTATAATAATTTGAATTGGCAATATTTATTTGATAATCTTCTTTTAAAATTTATTTTTAATAGGCCCACTTATCTTTTCTAAGCTAATAATATTTAATTTGGAAAAATTTGTCTTTTCAAAGCCAATAAATATGTTTTCTAATTATAATGTATATGTTTGTATACATTGTGAATAGAAAGCTTGGGTTTGAATTTAATATAATGATTTTCAAAAAAGTTAATTAAAGTTAAACTGAACTTTTTAACACTAGTATTTATTTATAGTTATCAATTTAGGTAAATAGCTTAAGTTTAAATAGGAATTAATTAAAAAAAGGCTTACATTCTTTCTTTTTAAATTATACCTGAATTATACATGGTTTGCGTGTATGAAAATATAAACATAAATATAAAACATATAAAAACATTTGTAGACATATAATACATACATTAAGACATTTGTAACTTTGGATATCATGCATAAAAACAAGTGGCATACTTTTTTTATTAAAATTAAATTATGAATAACATCTATTAGGGAGAAACCACGCTATTTTTCAGTTTACAACTTCTCACATCTTCATTTCTCTCTTTTCATTCTTTTTATCTTCATCTTTCTTAAATAAAAACGAAAACTAAAAGAAAAGTTAATCAAATAACAACAACTCAAACTATTTCCAATCTTCAACCTGATTCAAATAATAGGTCAAGCAAGCATTCAAATTTAACTCAATATAAATCAAGGTTTAGTTCAAATCAACAAGTAAACGAGTCATGAAGCAGATTCAACATCAAATCAAATCAAAATCAAACAGTTCCAGATCAAGAAAATAAAGTCTGTTCTTCTAAAATCAAGTGATTAAACAAAAAATTTCAAGTTTAAAAAGTTGAATACTTATTGCATGTGATAAACTTGTGAAGTGATATTGAAAATATGATTTACATGGTTGTTCTGAACTGGAATACTCTGTATATAAATATGAAAGTCTATAGTTCTGCCCTCTGTTTTCAGAAACCAGTGAGCAAACAATTTCTTTAAAAAGTTTAAAACTGGTTATATATTGTGATGCATGTGCTAAATCTATAAAAAAAGGTTGTAAGTATGGGTTGCATGGATGATTTTAACTAAATTATAGTTTCAATTACGCTACATATTTATATACATGTCTGTGTGTATGTATGCTTGTCACTGTTGTGTTCACACACTCATGAACAAGACATAAAAATTCTTATCTTCCTCTCCAGACAAATTCAGGTTTTGATCTCTAGAAAGGAAATGTTTGTAAAATTAAATTTCAATTTCAAAAATAGTTTCAAGTGGAAATATTTAGAAAATTGGATATTATAGTGAAATTTCTTTAAATCAGAAAAATCAATGAACTTAATTTCATGTTTTGATTCCATTTCGATTCGTGCTAACAAATGTTGATTTTTTAAAGTAATTTCATGATTTTTAGTATTGTAAGTGATGAGATTCATCGAATTGAATGATATTGGTACTTCCGTCGATTTCTGACGATCATCAACGAGTTGTTCATCGTGATTGGGTCTGGAGGTAGCAGAAAGGATGGTGGTTGAGGAAAAAATGGTGGGTGGATTTTTAGGTGGCCGTGGTGGCCAGTCGACATCGAATTTTATCGGCAGTTTTGGTCATCTTGATTTTCGAAGTCGTGTGTCGTCTGGGTAGCATCGTGGTCGATCGCATGTGGGGGTATTGACGTGTAGGGTGGTGACGCTACTCTGGACAAGGCGGCGTGGGTTTCGGTGGACGGGATCATCGCGTATGTTGATTTATAAATCAAGGTTGGTTCTAGTTGGTGCCGTGTTGCTCGATATGGATTTTCAGACGAATCAACTGAGCTTGGCGATTAGAACGATTGTGGAGGTCGCCGATGACTTGCAAGTGTCGCGGCGAGGTGTCGGAGATGATGAGATTAACGTGCACCATGCACACGTGCACGATCATATCTAGTTTAGTTTGTAGGGTCGGAATAGATGAGGGTTTCTCGGGACTTGTTCGAAGTAGTATATGGTTTGACTCGAAGCCAAGGACGTGAGGTTTTGCTCGTGTGTTACTCGGGGAAGAATCAAAGATGGCTCGGGTGGTTTATTTTAAATAACCAGGTTTTGAAATTTTAAAGGAAATTATGACTAGGTTTTAAAATTTAAAGAAAGAATGTATGTCGTTTTAAAAGCAATAAGGAAATGAAGTTTTTAATGCAAATAAAGATAAAAGAAATTGTGAAACAAGTTTTAAAAACAAAGTGAATGTTTTACTATGTTTTTAGTAAATGATTTGATCAAGTTTTGAACCATATGAAAGTAAACTTTGATACCAAATTTTAAAGTGCATTTAAATGAATGAGTTTCCAAAGTAAATTTATTAAACAAGTTTTTTTCAAGTTTCAAAGTTGTAATTTGTAGAAGTTAAATGTTTTTAAAATTGTTTTGGTTTAAAGTAATTATATATTAGATTAATTATGTAATTAAATTCATAAGTTTTTTCAAATGTAATAAGATGATGTTTGAATTAAGATGTGGTTAAGGTAAGAGTATTATACTTTAATTAATGTAAATTTCTCAAATGTTTTAGTATAAATTATTTTCAAGCATCTAATTTAAATAAATATAAATGATAAGTAAGAGTTTAATTAAGGTAAATGTCTTATCTTAATTTATTAAGGTCTTATTAATAAAATGAATAAAGTATAATTACTTAATTAATTAAGATAATTAATTAATGTAATTAATTTAAGATAATTAGTTGGTTTAATTAATTAAGGATAATCATTTAATGAAATTGATTAAGTATAATCACTTAATGTAGCTAATTAAGTATAATTACTTAATGTAATTAATAAAGTATAATTATATAGTGGAAGTAATTTATGGATAATTACCGAATGTGATTAATTAAGGGGAAATTACTTAGAGAAAGCAATTAAAGGATAATTACTTAATGGAAATAATTAAGGATTAATTACTTAGTGTAATTAATTAAAGGATTAATCAATATAATCAATTAAAGGGTTAGTTAATTAATGTAAGTAATTTACGAATAATTAATGAATGTAATTAATTAAAGGATAATTAATCAATGTAAATGATTGTAGGATAATTAATTAATGCAATTAATTAAGGATCAATGTAATTAATTATAGTTAATTAATTAATGTGAGTAATTAAAGGTTGATTAATTAATGAGAATAATTAAGAGATGATTAATTAATTTCATTAATCAATCAAGATACATGGTTTATAATTTGAATAATTAAAGGATGATTAATTAATGGTTTATCATTAATTAATGTTAAGTAAGAAGGATTAAAAGTAATTAATTTAATTCATTTGGAGATTAATTAAATTAATTAGAAATTGTTCAGTTAGTCAATCTTGCTTATGGGTGACTAAGTTATATTGAATGCCTTGAATTGTTTGATATCTCTGATATGTGCTGTTCTATGATATGAAGTGAATTGGTTGCACTATGATAGTATGTGTTGCCTATCTGTGATAGATTTGCAGTGCGAATATATTATTCTAAATATAAATTGAATTGTTTAAACTTAAACAACTTGGACTTTAAGAAACGCTTGGATTTCGATAAGGCTGAGATCGAATTCCAAATTGGATATCTGAAAACCACATCGATCCAAATTAAACGTTAGGTCATGAAATCTCAAGTAAAGATCAAGATGAAGACTCTAAGTGCAAGGGCTATTTGTCGTTAACTCTAAGCGTGATTCTAAAATGAGTGTAACGGAGATAGTGCTTCCAGTTTCGAGATGAAGAATTTAGAGTGCAAGGTTTATTATCGTTAACTCTGAGGGTGATTCCAAAATGAGTGTAGCGAGATAGTGCCTTCGGTTTCGTTCGAACCCGGAACGAACTTGTATGGATGAATGCTTTCAGACCATCATCATTGGAGGATGGTGAGCATTCCAGATATGTGTTCTAAAAAGGTAATCGTAGCCTCAAGCCTCATCAACCGGGAATGGCCAAAATAGGGAAGGTATAGCAAGGCTAAGTGGGTAGCACCCAAGTAGGATAAGATTTCCCCTGTCCAAGGGTCCCTTTTTCGACTTAGTGGGCGGTTGGTCGCGCCAACTGTAGGGTTGTCTTACTCGGGATTATTCAGTAAGGGATAGTTCCCGTCTTGTGTTGTAGGTGATTGGGGTGGATCCTCGGTACAATAATCTAGACCAGGTACTATGACGGGCGGTACCTCAGTTGTCCTGCCATTGTAAGGAATCCAATCACCAATAAGTGATCTCGGACTTGATTGTATACGTATGTATGCTGGAATTTAATAATGTAACAATTTCGGCTATGTGAATAATTTACTTGAAAACCCTAAACACTATTATAATATCATCGGATTTCCTATCAAATGTTTTTGTTATTGTAAGGTAAAAACCCGACATGTTTATTTGTGGTATGGTCTTATGAGTTACCTTTTTTTCAAATGAATTTCAAAGCTAAACAACTTTAACCCGTTTACTCACACCAGACCCATGTCTGACCCAGAGTTTATTTTCTTCAACTCTTGGGTACTCAAATTTTTACGAGTAGCCAAAGGATTCAGGTTTGCTTTGATAAATTTTATGGAGGAGACTTGGAGGAGGAGGCTTCACCGTATATAGATATTGTGTTTCCGCTGTGTTTATGTCTTGTTTGGGATTCTAAGTTCGTATGATAGACACGTCATCATGAATGTCTAATATGTGATGTATTAAACTGTATGACTCTGATAGATGATGTATATTTTGTAATGACTTATGTTATGTAATATAATTTGTTCGTTCCGCTATGAGATTCTGATATTGTTTAGTTGTTTCTGAAGTGGCCCTCTTCATTATACTCAAATTTGTGTGATTTTAAGTGAGTTTTTTTTTCCATATATATAAGTGATCACTTCTTTAAATTCATTCTCCCAAGATCCTGAATTTTACTAATATAAATATATCAGTGTTTAAATCAATTCCTATCATTTGTATATGTGAGGATATATAAATGTTTTCTTGCAAATCAGAGTGTTTAAAATAGCAAAGAATTTTAATTCACGCAATGTTTTTCATAATTGAAATGTCTTGTGTCACATAGCTTATTTCTACACTTATATCTCTTCACTGTCTCAAGATTGATTAATACTAAATATAGATATTGTCAACTTAAAGAGACTCAAGATTGACTAATATATAATTTAGATTTTATCTTCTTTTATGATGACTCAAGGTTGACTAATACAAAAATAAAGTATTAGTTCCTCATATTGTCATTTGTACCGTTTTCTAGAGTTTTCATTTAAACTAATTCTTTTAATGTCTGGTAATCTAGGAGTTTGTTGCTTATTGTTTTTTTTTTTTTGAATTTATGCAAAGTACTAAAACAACTCAAGTTTGGGAATTTATCCCAGGGTGCTTATTACTTGTTCAAGCAATGTTTATGTCAGGTAAATATACTAATGTCTTAATTTATAATATTGGTAATAATCTTATGAACATTTTGGTGGTAAGTATATTATAGACCAGGAAGAAGAAAAACTACATGCAAGAAAAATGCTAACTTGTTCTAGCATACCAAGTAAGATTTTGCACATACATGTGCACATCAGGCTCAAGAAATTTATTTAAAGAATCAAGCCCAGATGAGACTGTGATGCAGACCTCTAATGGTTATTAAATGATGGCTATTGATATAAACCAAATTGCAGTGAAGTAGTGGTCATGCTTATCATTTAACCCAATTCTTTGATATTGCAGACTCTTAAAATTTAAACAAGACCAAATGCAAACAAACTGGAAGCTGTATTTGATGCAACTGAGTATAGTTTAATATGGTTGAAGTGAATGCTACTAGTACTTTACACCCGTCAATTTATAATACATTGCAACACAAAGAATGAGACATGCAAGAAAGATTTGTAGACTAAAACTTCAAACTTCTCATGGACTTATATTAATTTATAAGTCATAACCAAGTCTCTCTGGCTAACCAAGGTCAGACTCAACCATCACCTAACCGTTCTACTACATGCTTTATCAAAAGAAAACCACCGCAGTCTCACTTTCTGAAATTTATCAGATATGCTAAAGAAAGTATGTCCACGTATCTAATTACATGGCATAACTTCCTTTATCACAGTCTACAGAAAACATCTGCATTAGTTACTTAAATCAGTAGCTCAAGACACAATATAATACTTAAGTTTTAAAAATTCTTTTCAAATGAGCAAAGCCACCATAATACTGAAAGGTCAACATATACTTAAGAAAGTTTGCCTAGCTATCTTTATTACAATGAACTACTACATTTTAAAAACTCAAACAGGTCTTCTAATTTTCCAAGCAAGCAAGCTATTCATGCTTCTTTACCTGCAACAATATTTTGAGCTACCTCAATAGAATGAGACACCCCAAATATTGCAAGGGCAATTAATAGGGTCAGAATAAAATTCTGGTACGAGTGAAATCAATATTAAAAATGACTTGTAAGATTCTTTTAAGACTGTGCAGAGATCATATGGTGTTTGATACTTTCCAGTTCCATAATAAGCTTTAGCATATGTATAATTTAAACCTATACATCAAGCATAAATTCAAGCAGTCATTCATCCCATTTGTTCAATTGTACATGTACAAAACTCCTATGCATTTAAACTCTTAAATTCCACAGCCTTCATTTCCAGTTCCATTTTACATTTTTATATGGTCTAAACTCTTTCCATTAAACACAAAGTGTGCATTGCAAAGGACTCAATTCTGTTAACCCTTGCACAGAGGCCTTCAGGACTTGAACAAGTCATGCACATACCCATCATCCACCTGATGATGAATAGATCAACGCACTACTCCTAAAATATTTTGTAATTTAGAGACCATGTTTATATATTCATTTGAGGAATTTTCCTTTTTAATTCCAGAAATACTTTTGTATTCCTTTCTTCGTTTCATAAGTCAGGAATTTTGATTTCCTTAAAAATCATATCCAAACATACCAAACATTCATACAAAATTTCACAACCCATTTCAAAGTCATTTCTGCTGGATCACCTTTTTCTAAAACTTGCTAGTACAATGGTTTCTAGAAATTTTTCTTTGCATATATATAAATCTACTGAAATTATAAGTAATACCATATTTGTTTTTACTGTGAACATAGGATATGGTTTCTGAGATAAACCCTTAAACATATTGGATCTTCATCTGAACAAATCAGCACATTTTCACAATATTACTTTGTTCATATCAATTTTTAAATGAACTAGACATGAGCATAAACCTCTTTGTTCATACTGCCTAATCCATTTTTATTTAATACCCTATTTATCAGTAAATTGATCAAATTATTCTCTTATAAAAAAACTGAGTCATAAACTCAGTTCTGTAATCAGGTTGTATGATTGATTAACAAATTTCAAAACAAAAATAGTCAATACCAAAAACAAATCAAAGCAGCAATCAAAAATTCAACCAAAATGCCATTCATGATCATCATATATTTATTCAAAGAAATAAAGATTAACAGAAATCATAATATGATTCTTATATAAAATAATTGGCTGCCTTACTTGGGTCTTAATGCCTTAAATCTCATAAGTGATTATCACTCACCTTTCTCTTCTTTTCCCTGAGAATGCCTAAGCTTGAAAACAGTGTGAGCCTTTTTTTTTTAATGTATTTCTGTTTTTCCCTCAGAGAAAACCTCTGCTTTCCCTTTTGATTTAAATCACTTTACTAAGGTTTTACTAAAGGAAAAACCCATTTTATCCTTGCATTACTCAGAAAATTATGTGTGTGTTGTCATGGCTAAATGGGCCATTTTCTTTTGGTTTCTATTTCTGGTAAAAGCAGTTATCCTACTGCTTTTCCTGTGTGCATGCAGTTTGCATGATTTACTTGCATATTATTTTCATGTAGCTCATTTTCACTATAAATTTCATTATACCTGAGTTATTTCTTATTCCTAGCTATTATTTCAGCCTATTTATTTACTCTTGATTTATTTCAAAATTGTACTTAATCATTTTCTTCTCATCACTGAATAAAAATAATTATTCCTTGCATAATTATTTCACTCACTTCTGATATTCATTTTCAAGCTATTTTTATTCTTTGGTTATTTATATAATACATATACATATTTACACATAAAATTATGTAAATACAATGCTCCTCTTTACTCAGCTATTGTTCTCCCCATTTTTATTTTTCTTTAACTATCATTTTCTCATTTATTTACTTCATTCATTCTTGGCATTTATTTTCCATTTCCTGTTTTTTTAAAGTAATTTTTTATTCTCAAAAATTTTGGGTCTTCACATACTATCCTCCTAAAAGGAATTGTGTCCCACAATTATATATTTGTTCATTAGTATCTTTCAAAGGTATCAGAAATTCATTCATTCAAGATCAGTCAAATACACCCAAGCAATATTTAAAACTATTATAATTTTACACATACCTTTAAGTAGAAAATAGATTAGGATACTTATCCTTCATCCTATCTTCAGCCTCCCATGTGCAGTCATTTCCATCTAAACTCCATTGGATTTTAACTAGTTTAACTAATTTATTTCTCAATTTCTTTTCTTCTCTAGCCACAATACCCACTGGTTCCTTTTTATAAACCAGATTCTCTTGAATTTCAATATGTGTAAGGGATTCAAGAATGGTCTCCTTATCATGCACCCATTTTCTCAATTGTGATACATGAAATACATCATGTATGTTGCTTAGTTCCTCTGGTAACCTTAATTTATAAGCTAAAGTCCCTATTCTTTGAACAATTTCATATGGTCCTATATACCTTGGTGACAGTTTCCCTGTTTTGCCAAATCTCAATAATTTCCTCATTGGTGAAACTTTGAGAAACACATAGTCTCCCACCTCAAATTCTACTGGCCTTCTCCTTTTATCTGCATATGCTTTCTGTCTCTCTTGGGCTACTCTCATTTTTTGCCTCACTAATTCAATTCTTGCAGAAGTTTCTTTTACATTGTCTGGTCCAAGCAACACTCTTTCTCCTACCTCCATCCAACATGCAGGAGATAAACAAGGCTTCCCATACAAAGCCTCCAAGGTAGCCATTCCTATGGTGGACTGATGGCTATTATTGTAAGCAAATTCAGCCAAATAAATGTGATCCTCCCAGTTGCCTCCAAAATCAAGTATGCATGCTCTAAGCAAATCTTCTAAAACCTTATTAACAATTTCAGTTTGCCCATCTGTTTGTGGGTGGTAGGTTGTGCTTAGGCTTAATTCTGTCCCCATAGCTTCTTGAAAGCTACTCCAAAACCTTGATGTAAACAAATATCTCTATCACTAATGATATTCTTGGGGATACCATGCAACCTCACAATTTCTTTCACAAATAATTGAGCTAGTTTATGGGCATTTCTGTTTGAATTTATAGGAAAGAAGTGTGTTGTTTTTGTAAGTCTATCAACCACTACTGAAATACTATCATTGCCTCTTCTTGTTCTTGGCAGACCATCCACAAAATCCATTGATATGCTTTCCCATTTCCAAGTAGGCACTTCCAAAGGTTGCAATAGGCCTGAGGGTCTTTGATAATCTGCCCTTACTTGTTGGCATGTCAAGCAATTTGCCACATATTTTGCCACTGCTCCTTTCATCCCTGGCCACCAGTAATTTCTCTTAAGATCATGGTACATTTTTGTACCACCTGGATGTATAGTATATTTTGTTTTATGATGTTCATTCATAACTTCCTGCTTCAGTTCCTCTACATTTGGTATGCAGAGTTTCCCCTTTTACCTTAAGTATCCTTTATCATCTACCTCATAGTTTTCCACTATCATGCCTTGTAATATCATGTTCTTTTTCTCCTTCAAACTTGTATCTTGATCCCGCATTTGTCCTATTTTGTCAACTAGTGTTAACTTTAAAGAAATGAGGCTTAATTTACCATACTCAATCATCTCACTATGGACCTTATCCAATACCCCAATTTCTTCCTTTACCTCCACCTCACTAAGGATTGTCAAATCCCTGAACTCAGCCATCATTAGGCTGGCCAATTTTGCTTGGTGTCTACTTAACGCATCTGCCACTTTATTAGCTTTTCGTGGGGTATATAATATATCAAGATCATAGGCAGCTAGGAATTCTACCCACCTATGTTGCCTCACGTTCAAGTCTTTTTGGGAAAACAAATATTTAAGTGACTTATGGTCTGTGAACAATTCAAACTTAGCACCTAACAAATAGTGTCTCCATAGCTTCAATGCATATACTACTGCAGCAAGTTCTAAATCATGTGTGGCATACCTTGTTTCATTTGGCTTAAGTTGCCTGGATGCATATGCTATGACTCTACCATGTTGCATGAGCACTGCCTCTAGTCCAGATCCACTAGCATCTGTGTAAACTACTAATCCTTCATTTCCCTCTTGTACTTGTAAAACTGGAGCTTCCATCAATGCTTTCTTTAGTGATACAAATGCTTGTTCACACTTTTCTGTCCACACATATGGTTGTTCTTTTCTAGTTAACTTGGTCAATGGGATGGCTATTCTTGCAAAGTCTTTTATAAATCTCCTATAAAAGCCTGCCATTCCTAAAAATGATCTCCCCTCAGTCACTGATTTGGGTCTGCTCCAAGATTGAACTGCCATGACCTTGTTTGGATCTACTCTAATGCCTTGTTGAGATATAATATGTCCTAAAAACTTCACTTCATTCTTCCAAAATGTGCACTTATTGAATTTTGCTTTTAAATTGTGTGCTCTTAGCCTTGATAAAATCAGATGTAAGTGCCTTGCATGCTCCTCTTCTGATTTTGAATACACTAATATATCATCAATAAAGACAACTACAAATTTATCCAGAAAATCTCTAAATGTTCTATTCATTAAGTCTACAAAATAGGATGGTGCATTTGTCAATCCAAAAGGCATCACCAAAAATTCATACAATCCATACCTTGTATTGAAGGCAATGTACTTAATGCTTTCTTCCTCTACTTTCATCTGATGAAACCCAGAGGCTAAGTCTAGCCTTTAAAAGACCTTTGCTCCATTTAATTGATCAAATAAATCATCAATTCTGGGGAGGGGGTATTTGTTCTTGATGGTGACTTTATTTAGTTCCCTATAATCAATACACATTCTTAGTGTACCATCATGCTTTTTCACAAACACCACTAGAGAACCCCAGTTTGAACTGCTAGGCCTTATAAAGCTTTATGTTCCAATTCTTCCAGCTGCTGTTTCAATTCTATTAATTCTTTTGGGCTCATTCTAGTAGGCTTCTTGATGATAGGACTCGATCCAGGAATTAACCTTATTTGAAATTCAACTGGTCTATTGTCTGGTACCCCTACTATCTCTCCAAAAACATCTGGATACTCTCTTACCACTTCTATATCTTCCAAAATTAACTCCTTTTCAGTCATACTCCATATTTGATTAAGGCAATTTGTTTTAGCTATTTCACTCATGACTAAAATATTTTTACCATTTTCTGTTTTCAAAGATATTGTGAAGTTTTCTAAATTCAATATTGCTTTGAATTTACTCAACCAATCTACCCCTAAAATAATTCCTATTCCAGGGTATTTCAATACAAACAAATCAGATTTAAACACATTTCCCCCTATGTTTAATTCTACTCCCAAACATTTTAATCCTAGCAAACAAGAGCTACCCAGGGGACTTTGAACAAACAAGGGTTTTTCAACTTTGTCGCATGTGAGAGCTAATTTATCCACTATGTCTTGTGATATTAGAGAATGTGTGGCTCCAGTGTCATATATAACTGTGATTGGGTAACTTTTAATTAGAAGTATACCTTCCAATTGTCCAGAGCTTCCTGCTGCATTTGCCTTTACCTTTGTTTCCAGTGCTCCTACCTTTGCTCCCTTTTTAAACTCTGGGTAGTTTCTTTTAATATGACCATCTTTCCCACAGTTATAGCAGCTAAATGGTGCCTTCTTAGCTTCTTGACACCTATTACTCATGTGTCCTTCTTTGCCACAGTTATAACAAGTAATCTTCTTCTTAGCTTCCCCACTAATTGCTCCTTCAACTTTCCTGTTTGCATTCTTTTTATCATAAGGATGTGTCCTATTTTTCCCTTTCTTTTGACTATTTGCCCTCATACTCCTAAACTTTTCTCTGGCATTGTCATGTTGTTCAAAGGAAAGAGTAAGATCTATGACTTGATCAAATGTACTGTCTTTGTATGGTAACATTGCCCTACTCAAACTAGCATTGAGTCCTTGAATGAATTTGGAATTCTTTGATTCTTCATTTCCTATGAGCGTTGTTCCATACTTAGACAAACTCTCAAATTTTTTAGTGTACTCAGTCACACTCATCGATCCTTGCCTCAGCCTTATGAATTCCTCAAGCAATGTTGCCTTAGCTATTGCTGGAACAAACCTTGCCTCAAGTATCTCCTTGAATTGATCCCATGTTATCTCATTTTCTGGCCTCCCTGTGATGATCACCTCCCACCAATCCAGTGTTGCCCCTTTGAGTCTTCTTGAAGCTATCTGCCTCTTTCTTTAATCATTAATTTGCATGTCTGCAAATATTCTTTCTAAAGTTCTCAACCATGTCTGCACTCCCATTACTCCTTCAGTGCCTTCAAAATCCTCGCCTCCTAAATTTGAAAATGTCTTCAATAGCTTAGCTAATTCCTCATGTGGATTTTCTTCCCTCTGCACTGCTCCCTCCCTTAATGCTCTCACCAAATCTTGCAAATTAACCAATGGTGCAACATTTGAGGGTCCTTCTCCAGTGCTTGGGGGTCTTCCTACCATGTTGCACTATTCAATTGCATAGCTAGTTAGTCATAAGTCTTATTTAATTATTTTCTGTAATTTATTTCTATTGTATATATTGATTTTTATCATTATTGTATGTATACATTATATATACTTTTTTTTATCCATACAAGAAGATTGGATAATATATTTATGCTATGTTTTAACAACATAGCTCTGATACCAACTGAAGTGACCCTCTTCATTATACTCAAATTTGTGTGATTTTAAGTGAGTTTTTTTCCATATATATAATGATCACTTCTTTAAATTCATTCTCCCAAGATCCTGAATTTTACTAATATAAATATATCAGTGTTTAAATCAATTCCTATCATTTATATATGTGAGGATATATAAATGTTTCCTTGCAAATCAGAGTGTTTAAAATAGCAAAGAATTTTATTTCACACAATATTTTTCATAATTGAAATGTCTTGTGTCACATAGCTTATTTCTACACTTGTATCTCTTCACTATCTCAAGATTGATTAATACTAAATATAGATATTGTCAACTTAAAGAGACTCAAGATTGACTAATATATAATTTAGATTTTATCTTCTTTTATGATGACTCAAGATTGACTAATACAAAAATAAAGTATTAGTTCCTCATATTGTCATTTGTACTGTTTTCTAGATTTTTCATTTAAACTAATTCTTTCAATGTCTGGTAATCTAGGAGTTTGTTGCTTATTGTTTTTTTTTTGAATTTATGCAAAGTACTTAAACAACTCAAGTTTGGGAATTTATCCCAGGGTGCTTATTACTTGTTCAAGCAATGTTTATGTCAGGTAAGTATACTAATGCCTTAATTTATAATATTGGTAATAATCTTATGAACATTTTGGTGGTAAGTATATTATAGACCATGCAGAAAAAAAACTACATGCAAGCAAAATGCTAACTTGTTCTAGCATACCAAGTAAGATTTTGCACATACAGGTACACATCAGGTTCAAGCAATTTATTTAAAGAATCAAGCCCAGATGAGACTGTGATGCAGACCTCTAATGGTTATTAAATGATGGCTATTGATATAAACCAAATTGCAGTGAAGTAGTGGTCATGCTTATCATTTAACCCAATTCTTTGATATTGCAGACTCTTAAAATTTATACAAGACCAAATGCAAACAAACTTGAAGCTGTATTTGATGCAACTGAGTATAGTTTAATATGGTTGAAGTGAATGGTACTAGTACTTTACACCCATCAATTTATAATACATTGCAACACAAAGAATCTGACACGCAAGAAAGATTTGTAGACTAAAACTTCAAACTTCTCATGGACTTATATCAATTTATAAGTCATAACCAAGTCTCACTGGCTAACCCAGGTCAGACTCAACCATTACCTAACCGTTCTACTACATGCTTTATCAAAAGAAAACCACTGCAGTCTCACTTTCTGAAATTTATCAGATATGCTAAAGAAAGTATGTCCACATATCTAATTACATGGCATAACTTCCTTCTTCACAGTCTACATAAAACATCTGGATTAGTTACTTAAATCAGTAGCTCAAGACACAATATAATACTTAAGTTTTACAAATTCTTTTCAAATGAACAAAGCCACCATAATACTGAAAGGTTTACATATACTTAAGAAATTTTGCCAAGCTATCTTTATTACAATGAACTACTGCATTTTAAAAACTCAAACAGGTCTTCTAATTTTCCAAGCAAGTAAGCTATTCATGCTTCTTTACCTGCAACAATATTTTGAGCTGCCTCAATAGAATGAGACACCCCAAATATTGCAAGGGCAATTAATAGGGTCAGAATAAAATTCTGGTATGAGTGAAATCAATATTAAAAATGACTTGTAAGATTCTTTTAAGACTGTGCAGAGATCATATGGTGTTTGATACTTTCCAGTTCCATAATAAGCTTTAGCATATGTATAATTTAAACCTATACATCAAGCATAAATTCAAGCAGTCATTCATCCCATTTGTTCAATTGTACATGTACAAAACTCCTATGGATTTAAACTCTTAAATTCCACAGCCTTCATTTCCAGTTCCATTTTACATTTTTATATGGTCTAAACTCTTGCCATTGAACACAAAGTGTGCATTGCAAAGGACTCAATTCTGTTAACCCTTGCACAGAGGCCTTCAGGACTTGAAAAAGTCATGCACATACCCATCATCCACCTGATGATGAATAAATCAAGGCACTACTCCAAAATTATTTTGTAATTTAGAGACCATGTTTATATATTCATTTGAGGAATTTTCCTTTTTAATTCCAGAAATACTTTTGTATTCCTTTCTTCATTTCATAAGTCAGGAATTTTGATTTCCTTAAAAATCATATCCAAACATACCAAACATTCATACAAAATTTCACAACCCATTTCAAAGTCATTTCTGCTAGATCACCTTCTTCTAAAACTTGCTAGTACAATGGTTTCTAGAAATTTTTCTTTGCATATATATAAATCTACTGAAATTATAAGTAATACCATATTTGTTTTTACTGTGAACATAGGATATGGTTTTTGAGATAAACCCTTAAACATATTGGATCTTGATCTGAACAAATCAGCACATTTTCACAATATTACTTTGTTCATATCAACTTTTAAATGAACTAGACATGAGCATAAACCTCTTTGTTCATACTGCCTAATCCATTTTTATTTAATACCCTATTTCTCAGTAAATTAATCAAATTATTCTCTTATAAAAAAACTGAGTCATAAACTCAGTTCTGTAATCAGGTTGTATGATTGATTAACAAATTTCAAAACAAAAATAGTCAATACCAAAAACAAATCAAAGCAGCAATCAAAAATTCAACCAAAATGCCATTCATGATCATCATATATTTATTCAAAGAAATAAAGATTAACAGAAATCATAATATGATTTTTATATAAAATAATTGGCTGCCCTTACTTGGGTCTTAATGCCTTAAATCTCATAAGTGATTATCACTCACCTTTCTCTTCTTTTCCCCGAGAATGCCTAAGCTTGAAAACAGTGTGAGCCTTTTTTTAATGTGTTTCTGTTTTTCCCTCAGAGAAAACCTCTGCTTTCCCTTTTGATTTAAATCATTTTACTAGGGTTTTACTAAAGGAAAAACCCATTTTAACCTTTCATTACTCTAAAAATTATGTGTGTGTTGTCGTGGCTAAATAAGCCATTTTCTTTTGGTTTCTATTTCTGGTAAAAGCAGTTATCCTACTGTTTTCCTGTGTGCATGCACTTTGCATGATTTACTTGCATATTATTTTCATGTAGCTCATTTTCACTATAAATTTCATTATACCTGAGTTATTTCTTATTCCTAGCTATTATTTCAGCCTATTCATTTACTCTTGATTTATTTCAAAATTGTACTTAATCATTTTCTTCTCATCACTGTATAAAAATAATTATTCCTTGCATAATTATTTCACTCACTTCTGATATTCATTTCCAAGCTATTTTTATTCTTTGGTTATTTATATAATACATATACATATTTACACATAAAATTATGTAAATACAATGCTCCTCTTTACTCAGCTATTGTTCTCCCCATTTTTATTTTTCTTTAACTATCATTTTCTCATTTATTTACTTCATTCATTCTTGGCATTTATTTTCCATTTCCTGTTTTTTTAAAGTAATTTTTTATTCTAAAAAATTTTGGGTCTTCACAGTTTCTTTCCATCTTTTCTCCTTTCTATCCCTTTCTTTCTTATTGACGATGCGTCTTTCTGTGGAATGAAAGGTGGGTCGTTACACCTGTTATGGAAACAAGTATTCGAAAATGTTTTCAAATATTGAAAAATTTGAAAGTGGTTTGAATATATTTCCTTTTAAAGATATTTTGAAATGAATGTTTTAAAGTATTATAAATAAAGGCCTATTGACTGCTTATGGATTGTTATTTGGTAGTTAAATAACCAACTACCAATTTTGGCCAAATTCGTTGATCGTCTTGAAGGGAACGGGATCTGATTTAATTACCCGAAAACCTCTTTGATCCATTTGAGCGTTACGAATGGATATCGTGAAGATAGTGTAAATGTTGATCTGGTTTCTCCGGACCCAGGACAACTTGTATAGATGAATGCTATCAGAACATCATCGTTGGAGGAGGATGAGCATTCTAAGTGGAATTGTTCTTGAAAGGTAAACGTAGCCTCGACCATCATCAACAGGAAATTACTAAAACATGGGAGATGCAACAAGGCTAAGTGGGTCGCATCCAATTTGGGTGTGGTATCGCCTTTTGGGATACCCTCAGGTATATAAAAATTATGCATATAGGTGTGCATGGAAAAAGAAGAGTGCTCGATTAAGGGTAGGAACAGCCGGGGTGATAAAATATTTTGTACTGTCCAAGTTAGGGGTAGGCTGATCTTGTGTTGGCAAGGGATCCGGCGATGTCCTCGGTATATTTTTTTAGTGTTGTATTATGACAGATGGTACCCCAGTAGCCCAGTCATTGTATGGAATCCAATATCTACTACGAGCCATTACGGTTTTGATTATAGAGCTTAATTTATACTATCATTTAATAGGTTTCTTTCTTCAAAATTCAATATCTCCTAATTTATACTACGAGCCTTTATAGTTTGGTATAAATTAGGAGATTGGAATCCATACTCAATTGATGCATAATAATTTATATTAGAACAATAAATGCAATGGTGCTGTTTAGTAACCAAAATCATTGAACCAAATGAATATCAACTAACTACCTTTATGCATTTCTTATCCAACTTCTACAATAAAAAAATCATCAAAAATCAAAAAAGGTTGAAACCATAGTACGCCATTGAACTTTGGTGCCTTTTCCCATATTATACATCATGATTTGATGGGCTCTCTTCAAGAAATCATAAATAGTTCACTGGTAAACGAAAAAGCAATTCAAAACAATAATAAATCATAACAAACGTAGAAATATTGCATTTTGAAGAAAGAAACCTATTAACTGAGATTTTGGATTATTTAACTAATTATTGTAAGCCTTCTATGCGATTTGTCCACAAATCTGAATTTGGACATCAAAAAATGAATACAAAATCAATGAATGGATATAAAGGAAAGTTTTTTTCAAAGAAAATGTGTAATATGGTTTAAATAAATCTTCCAAAAATTAAAATGCAATTACCTTTGTTAAATCTGACAATGAAGTAGGATTAGAGATGGAGTTTGAAAAAAAATGTATTATGAGTAATTTACGTAGGATTGATTTGTATAGATTTTGGAAGAATAAAAGGTAAAGAATGGAAACTACATAGCAATAATTTTAACAATGATCTTAGGAATGGTAACATGATAAAAAGTTCTGCTTATGCATTGAAAGAGAGGGAGAAAGCAAAATTTATGTTCCTTAATAACATGGTCGCTCACGTTTGGCATTAAGAAGAGACAAATATCAGATTTGGTCAACTAATGTTTCTAATTGATTTGGAAATAATCTTCTTAAGTGAGGTTTAGAATATGATTAACATGATAATGTCGTTACATTCTTTGTAAGTTGAGCTAATTGTCTCTACCTTAGTTATTGAAGGACATGTTTCCTTTCAAAATATAATAGGATGCTTAGGATAAAAATGAACTGAAACATGTGTGAAGAACAAATAATCTATTTTATATCAGATAATATATAGAATGGAAATAAATTTAGTATTTATGTGATAACAATGATACTATGGTACATGTTAGCATATCCTTAACCTATCAGTATTAAAATCCTATATCAGTCTTATACACTCAATACATAATCTAATTAACAAATACAAAATATGAAAAATCAAAATCCTCATTCTAGAAGGAGCAAGTTGTTCATATATGGAAAGCATGAACAAAGTACCTAATAATTTCTATAATTTCACAGTAGAAAATACAATCAAAATAATTCCATGCAATAATCGAGTCACAAAGATATGCAATAATAATGATAATCCTAATGCAGAAATACCGAATGCGAAGTAAGTACTGCCAAAACAATGTATATGACAAATTTCAACTTCACAACTAAATTTGGTAAACTATATCATCAGAACAAATAGAAATTGGAATTGAAGTAATGAAATTATTTCTTTGTAAAAAAAATAATGCAAATGTGGTCACCAAAGTAATGTGAAAAATTTGCAAAATAGGGGGAGAATTTTAACTTAAAAGTAAGAACAAAAATCCAAATTTAGCAACCATCACCAAAATAGTTGAATTTGCCAGAGCAACCTAAAAACCAATATGATTTTTTCGATGTTTCCTGTAATCATTATGAAATAAACTAACAATTTTTTAACTCCTACATGTAACGACATGCCTTTCAACTCCTAAAAGTCGACAATAATACATCCACGGTATTCACATGTCAAATATCCAAGTGGTGGAAATACAAATTATTAGAGTAAAAGAAAGAAAAGACAGAATAAAATCTCACATTGTGACGAGTAATGTTTAATATACAATAGAACTTCACAAAAAGAAGACTTTATTATACATATACATCAATCAGGGTCAACTAAAAAATCATCAGCTTGGATAGTTATAACAACTTGTCCTTGCAATGGTTGTTAAGTAAAACAACTTACACAGCAGAAATAACGTATACATTAATATATCTTGAAGGCATCTAGCTCATCTCCTGAAGCTTCCAAGCATCCAAATAAGATTTGCAGATATGCTTGGTTTGACCCGAGCATTATAATAAAACAACACTCGGATCAGTCAGGTAAACCAATGTAACGACCCGAAATTTTATCACTATGATTTTTGAATATTTAATCAGTTTTGAATATTCAAATTTGGGGTTTTATTTATAACATAATAAAAATCTATGTTCAAACGACTGCTTGATTTTCAATGATGTATATTTAATTTAGTTTATAGAAATTTCCCAGAATTTTCTATTTGAAAATTTGTTTCAATTGTCATTTGACGTATTTTATGCCGAACGGTGTTATTTTTTAAATTTAATAGAACTTGATAACCAGTGTATTTTATAATTATTCTGTGATAGTGTCACATTATTGCGTACGATCATATTTTCATTTTTGTCTTTTATGGCCTGTACGCAAACGAAATTTTGGAATCGAGCAATAGAACTTTTATAAACCAAATATTCGTACACACGCACCAGCTCAAAATCATTTCATTAACTTTCCCTTGCAAATTTTGAACTTAGCATTTAATAAAGGTCTTATTATACTTGAAAACAACCCGATACAGGCTACCACTAAGCAATCATTTTGTCTCCTCAGCCGCCATTATCACCTTGATGTGTGGCCATATTCAGAGTCTGGTTCCCTACAATGCCGTTGATATATATATATATATATATATATATATATATATATATAAATGTGTGTGTCTTCAATCCTCCTTTTCACTTTTCCTGCCTGTGAATGAAATAAGCTCTCCTTCTCTTTTAAAAATCCCTATCTCTCAATGAAATCAATATTTGCAAATAATTCCAAAGTGAAAGTTGTCCATCTTCATCTCTACTATTTTTAGAAATTGACCCCCCTCGATTTGGCTAAGTATCGATCAAGCAATCTTCGAAAAACAGAAAGTGGAAAAGTTTCTTCATAAATTTCAATAATTAAATTATCTTGATCCACTTTGCACTACTTGATGTCATCAGCGTCATTGAGTTCATATGGCAACGCGGTATTTTTGGTGAAGTTTCGGTTAGATTCTGCGACAATAACTTGGAATTTTCAAAACTAGGGTTCAGATTAGCTTTCAATTTGAGCATCGATTAAAGATTTGGAGCTTGGTGTTGTGATCATAGAGGAGGGTGCTTCAAGTGGTGAAAATTTGGTGAAGATCGAAGCAAATTATTGTCGCATGTTTTTTTCACATAAACACGATTAGGTTCGGCAGTGATGGTCGCGAGGGAAGGGAGTGTTGTGCGCATGGTTAGAGGAGTCGGTCATGATGAGGAGGTGATGGTGTTTTCCTGGGTGGCCTTGGCGAGTCGAATGGAGGGTGAGTTCGCACGTGCACATGCACAGCATGCACGAGATGATTTATTGGAAGAGGAGGAAGGAGCTTAGGGAAGATGGCACTATTGCACGTGGGTTTCGAGTTACTTGGGAAGGCTTGAGCCTATTTGGTTTTGGTGAGGAAATAATTTATATTTATTTATTTACATAAGTAAATGCATTGAGTTTAAAACATGATATCTAGCTCGTTTTAAATCCAATCGACCAACGAATTTTTGCGTCGTACTTGTTTGGATGACTCATTGTGTTGTAACCTATTGGTAGCTTTAGGCACGTAAAACTTTATGGCATATTTAAACGGACTAGGTTTAAATTATGATATTTTAATTGATGCTGTCATATAATTATTTTATACCTTAATTAGTGATGTTTATTTGACCAAATAAAATACTGTTGAGTTAAATTGGACTGAATATGGTAATTGGACATTTGTTTAGCAGAATAAAACACCGTTCCGCTAATTAAATTAATTGGACACCGGTTAGCAGAATATATCATCGTTCTGCTATTATAACTGGATAGTTTAAATTTGGAAATTATTTAGCAAATGTAAACCTTATTCAGCTATTACATTAGTATAGACACTTTTATGCCTTCCAATTGATTTATAATGGGTAAGTGTTATATTAACAATTGCTTGTTAATTATGGGTTTAATTTACATATATGATGTGCGGTATATACTGGATTATAATTTGGATGGTCTACTGGAATTAATAGTGACTTGATTAAGTATCATTAGAGTTGCTAAATCTCTTTTTAAATTGGGAATTTAATTATTTAATAAATTTATTTTAAAAGTATAATTATTAATTATTAGTAAGACCTTAAAGATAATTGTTATTATTAACAATGTTTGAAAGATAATAGATTTTTGTTTTCATGAAATAAAAGGTTAATTATTTTATGATTATTTAAAAATATATCATAAGAATATTTTTCCAAGTTATTTAATTACTATTTTAAAATGTTTATTGTAATTATTTGTTTAAAAGTTAAACAATTATTTAATTAAAGTTATATTAATTTGACATTTAGTTAATTGTTATTTTAAGTTGATAATAATATTATCTTAAAGTTAATTAATTAATATATTAATATTGTTTAAAAGTTAATTTATTTATATACATTAATATTGCTTCAAGAATAATTTGTTATTCTTATATCAATATTGTTTGAATTTAATTAATTATCATATGATAAAAAAGGATAAAGTTATTTATAAATGAAAAGTTGAAAAAGGTTTCATCCAATAGAAGGAGTTTATCAATGGGTTTATAAATTAGAAAGAGATTTTGGAATTAGACAAGGAGTTTGGTTTTTAAATGATGTCAGAATGGATATTTATAAATGGGTTTAGAGATGTTAAAATGGAAAGTTTCATAAACATGATTTTAAGATTTGTATAAGGGTATTTGTAAATAGACTAGAGATATATAAAATATTTTGTAAATTGATTTGGAAATTTATAAAGGAAGTACTTATTTATAAAAATTAAATAGACTTATGGAAAGAATTAGTGTTGGATTAATAATATCTCCATTTTCATGAAATATGAGTTTCTGTCATTTTAATATGATTTGAAATGGGAAATCTTTCTGATTTTTTATGAATATACTTAAAGTATTATTCAAGTACATGAAAAGGTTTCTATGTTTTGAAAGTGAAATCCTTTCTAAATATACTTATACCATTGAGATAAGTATATTCTTTTATTTTCTAAGTATCGAAAATATAGGGGTTTTACGGACGTACTTACCCTTTTGAGAAAAGTATATGGAAATGATTTTTAAGTATTTGAAAAGTGATATTAAATAATTGAAATCTAAATAAATGAGGCTTAGTGATTTTCATGGGTTATATAATCTTTTATTTTGAATGTTTGTTTATTTGATAGTTAAATAACCGACTACCAAACCTTGGCCTAAATATGTAACCCTTCTTACTTTTGGTGGTACGGAAATATTTTTACTCTGGAAATATTTAGGGCAGACACGGCACTTATATGGTACGATTACCATCGGTGGTGCTATATTGTACGTATAAACTTTTTTTCTTCTTCTAGGACAAATGATAAGGAGATTTGTCCACTTAAAAATTAGAGAGTGATCCCCGCTCTTTTGTACTGTCTGATTATTTCCTAAAGAACAAGTATTGAGCAATCTGGAAAATAGACGATTGGTTTTTGGAGCGCCAGGGAAGCAGAAGAGTCTACCCGAAAGAGATGACTCAAAAACCGTAACCATCACAAAAACCATATGTGGTTCAATGAAGGATTTTCATGGTATGATGAGATGTTGGAATCCATGTGCGATTTTGAAACTCGTTAGGGTATGAGAGTCCATGTGTGATTCCATGATCTATTTAAGACATGAGAATCCATATGTGATTATGAGACCCGTTGGGGTATGAGAATCAATGAGGGATTCTATGATTTATTTTAATGGTGGTGCGTGAGCTGGAATGTCAGACATAGCCTCACCGTTGGGAATGACTAAAACCAGAGATAGGAGGAATGGCCAGTAGGGTTGGCAAACCCATAGGGTGTAGTCGGCTCCTCCTAGACATTACTTACATTTCTTATGCATGCATGTGGCGATGCACTCGGTCTTAGCGAGACCAGCTATGTTTCTCCTATGGTACATCACTAGGGACGTATGCTGCTTCGGAAGGATATCTGTGATACTTGTGTAGGATGACCATTCCTCGAAGTACCGAGGGCACCTCCTTGGAAATCCTACACAATTAGCAAATCTACCTTATTGGTTTTCGATTATATACCTAGTATTGTTGTGATGTACACTGATAAGCATCACAACTACTTGATTATTATTATACTCATCCTTATATAGTATTATAATATTAATGGATTTCCTGATACAAATGTTTGGGTTATCGTAAGGTAAAAACTCATCCGTGTTTTTGTACGGCGTGATCTTATGAGATACCTTTGATTCTAAAGGATTTATAAGCTATAATAAACAAAATTCCTTGTGATTTGAGTTTCTCACGCTGGTTTTACCAAACTGACCCAGGCATTGTTTTTGAATAATGCTCAGGTCAGATCGAGCATATTTCCATGTTTAGTTGGATATTTTGAAGCTTTAGGAGACGAGCTAGAGACCTAGAGATGCATTCACATACATGGTTATTTTTTGTTGATTTATTATTGCACTTATCAGCAATTGTGAAGATATGTTGATATAACAGCCTAAGCTGAAATAGGTTAGTATACTCTGATTGATGTCTGTATATACTTATTTCGCAGTTTGTTCTTATGTAAAGATTGGTTTTATACTATTGATAATCCGTTCCACTGTGAGAATCTATGTTTTTATTTTTCTTTTTATCTCTTCCTTCTTTCTTTCCCTAACTATCCGCCTTTTTGTTCAATTTGTATAGGTCATGTGTGATTTATTGTCTATTTAAATTGAATGAAAAAGTGGGTCATTACAACTTGGTATCAGAACTTAGGCTGAGTGAACACCTAGGCTTTGGTGGGGTTGACTCATTTGAGATAGGGTAAGAGAGACCATAGGATAAGTTTGATTATGTATATATATAAGTGTGACGACCTAGATTTTTCGACGGTTAATTGTGAATATTGAAATGGTTTTAAATATTGGATTTTTAATTATAATTTAGATAGTAAGATTTTTAAGCAAAATTTTCAAGCGATTTTGAAAATTTCGAAATCGTCGATTCAATCGACACGTTAAAATAGTGATCCGGTGCACAGTCCGAAATTGGATGAAACCAGTTCCATTGGATCCGTTTTAGCGTATTATTATTGTCTTTCAAATTTTGTTGCATTTGGAGTTACTATTTCGCCTTACGGGATATAAACGCGTAGAACTTAATATCGAAATTTTGTATAATATTTGAGTCCAAAAAGCTATCTTCTCCATACGATAGAATTAGGACTCGAAACCTTTTCCATTACATTCGGAACAGGGGTCTAATATTATAAACACCAGCGGCACGCCTCGATAGGGGTTCGAAATTTTGAGTTGCATAAATCGAGATATTTTGAAAATTTATTTATATATATATTGAATAGTCAACTATTGTTCCTTTTTGTAACGACCTGCCTTTTGAGACGATTTAAATCGATGATAAACCACACATGTTAGACTCAAACCACTCAAAAGGGCAGATTGTTGTGGGCAAATAAGAAAAGCTGATAATGAAAGAAAACAAATATAGAATCTTGAAGCGGAAAGAAAAAATATAATAATCAAATAACAGTTCATGAAGTTGTTTTATAAATACATTTGGTTATTCTTTTACAACACAAAATCAAAGTCACATAGAACAGGAATAAATAAATGCAGCGGAACAACATGATGTAGTAGTATAAATATAATAAATAGTAATAGTACAAAATCTTCGTCTTCATCCTCCAAAAAGCAGTCTTCGATAAACTGAAAAGCTCAGACTGACCCGAGCGAATTGAAAAGACAAAACATTCGAGTTGGAACTAAAAGATCTTATGTAAGTTAAATCAACAGTAAATAAATATGAGTGTAATAGCGTCAAAGATGTTTACGGGGTTTGACATCTCCTATCCAGTGTCTAACGTGAGTGCAATAACTTCAAAGATGTTCGGAATTACCATCTCCTAAGGATCCGTTAAAATATCTACTATGTAGTACAATACGCTATTATAATAATGTCTACAGTAAAGTAAAGTATTAAAACAGCATTAAAGCGCTACCCATATCCCCTTTAACACATTTTTATATATTCCCACAGTTTATACATTACCGTAATTCCCCTGTAAACTGGAGGGATATTAGAGGGCACTTTATAGGTATAGTACAAAGAAAATTTGTAGAAGGAGCGATATGGCATGTGAACACGGCACTCGACGCAATGCCATGGTAGACATACCGATTGCAGATCTAGACTGGTGGTAATGCATAGCAGCTACTACTTCCCACCTCGGATACACTCCCAAATCAAATCAAGGGTGGCCACCAAATCAAACGCAAAGTAATATAATGATATCGAAGAAATGTGCCCGATAGGAGGAATGACCTCACTTGTCCCGGCGTGGCTCCTGTTCTAGTCACATCTAAGCTGACTCACGGGAGTTAAGGTCACGTTGTACTTCATACAGAAATTTATTGCCAAACTATCCTACTTCATTTGTGGAATCTCCACCACGTACATAGTTGTTCAAATGGTTTTCGATATTGACAGAGAGTATGACAATATCTGGTCCTAGTCTCTTTAACAACCAAATGCTAATTACACACCGGACTGTTCTTTTTAAATTCCCAAAACCGTTTCATTATTGATATCCTAATATCATATTCAATTCAAACCATATCACTATTTTCTTTTGAAATTATCTATAAAATAGATTAATTAAATCCTTATTTCAACATCATCATTACTTTTAAATCAAGGATTTAAAATATAAACATTTCCACTTTACATCATCTAAAATTTAGAAAATAATTTGGATAGTTATAAATAGATTAATTAGTTTAACACAGTATTAATTATATATATATATAAAAAGGTTAAATAGGTTTATAATAGATTAAATAAATTTAAAATAGATTAAAATAGATTTACTATACTTTAAATAGATTTAAAACCGATTAAAATATTTAAATAGATTTAAAATATTTAAAATATTTTAAAATAGATTAAATAGGTTTATTATGGATGATTAGATTTAAAATAGATTAACTAAATCTGAAATAAATTAAATAGGGTTAATATAGATAAATAGTTTAAAATAAATAAAAATGGGTTAATTAGTTTAAAATAGGATGGAGTAGATTAATTTTGATTAAATAGATTAAAATTGATTAAAATAAATTAATATAGTTTAAATTGATTAAATGGTTTAAAATATTTTAAAATGAATTAACATAGTTTAATAGTTCGAAAATCTTACTGATTAGAATCTAAAATAACATTTTAACACTTTATATTAAAATAATAAATTTGAAATTAACATCAAATTTAATTATTTCTTCAATTTCAACATATCTGGACCATATCCAGATTTCAAATAAAAACCCAATTTCAAATCTAGAAGTATCAAATTTAACTATTCCAATTTTAATAGATGTTCAATGTTACAATTTCCAACATTTCAATAACTCAATTTCGATGGATTTCGTTTATACTTCAAATTCAACTTTAAATCCTCTACACCAATTACTTAAAACTATCCAGTTCGTTTAATCAAATTCTATTTCAACATCATTTAGCTGGATTCAAAATTTAAAGATTTTAAAATCATTTAGTTTAACCAATCTGGTGTCTGCATATAATTTTCTATCCTATGGTCAAGTAATACGGATATTTATCATTTCAATCCATAAATAATTAAATTTACGGGTGTATATCATTTCAACCCGCAATGCCGAATTAAAATAAAAATCCGTAAAATCGCTCGAGCCTATCATTTCAACCTATAATGATTTTTCCTTAATCTATGGATCATTTGGGTATGTATCATTTCAACCCATATGGAACTTACAGTGTTATAACAATATAAAATACTACATCTAGTCATCCAATATCAACAATCAAACATCCATTACAATCATCATCCAAAATGATCAATAAACATCATTAGATAACTGATAATAAATAAAAGGTATTAAATTGACGATTTAGATTCAATATTAAATCTGACGATGATTAAATGCAATTAAAGTCAAATTTGACTAGAATAACAATTTCAACATACCAAACATGAATCATTTAATTTCAAATCACATCATAAATTATATTTAACTAACATAAGATAGTTTAGTATTTTTGAGTGGGTTAAAACATTCAGCTTAAATTTTAGCCCATAAAAATCCAAACAGAAGCACCAAATCTCAATAATCTCCAAATTTAATTAAATCAATTTCATATTGTCCGGAATTTAAATATGAATCCAACAGAAGAAATCGTGCGTGAATCAAAGTTTATATGCAAAAGATATTCATGTTATAAGAAATATTATTAGAATAAAAATTAGTATGCATTAAGAAAAAATTAAATAAATAAAAAAAGTTTAGTACTTACTTTTTTCCCAAGACGAGGCTTAAGTAAAAGATTGAAGAACAACTAAGATGAGGATAGGATGTGTAAGAAAAATGAAAAAAAATCATGTTTAAAAAAAGAATGCTTTTGGATTTGCAAGAATAAGAGCTTTTGAATATGAGGTGTCAGGAGAACATTGGTTTACATCTTGTTGCATTAATATTCAACAATTATCATCTTTTACCATATTAGTTATAATATTTCAGTTGTATTGAATTTTGTCGACTTTCAAATTATTTATAATTTAAACTACCACTAAATTCATTTATCTTGGTTTCACTCTTATTGTTAAAAAAATTATTACATTATGAGTATAATTAAAACTTCTATTCCTTTTATTACATTCACAATTTACAGTTATTATCTTAACTCACATTAATGTAGCATTTAACGACATTCAATTGCAATTGATTGAATGGATTAGTAATAAATAACAATTGTCACCATTTCTACATTTAATGACATTTGTAATTTTATCATTTACAAGCAAATATTATAACAACTCTTCTTACATAAATTTTATTCAATTACAATTTATTACACATTATTTCATTTATAACTCAACATTTAAATTATCAATTACTTCTTTAATCCAGTTATCAATTAATACATTCATTATTACAATTAATTTAAAATTTATGACCTTTTTAATCCTTTTAATTAATTGAAATTACATTTAAAGCAGTTATCAATTACCTTAAATTAATACTATTACATTTTAATCCAATTACATTCTTATTATTTAATCATAAAATTTTATTTCTTCCAACATTAAATCACAAAACCTTATTTAATTAGTTATTTTTAATTATTGAAAATTAGGGGTCGTTGAACTTTTCAAACATGTTACATTTCCCCTCTTTTAGTTCAATTGTGTTCTATCTCCTTTCACCTTTTTAAATCACGTCATATCCTCTGTTTTCACCTTCGTTCAAACCGAAATCATGAGGAAATTCAAAATTATAAATTATGTTACTTCCCCCTTCTTCCTCTGAAGTAGCAGTACGAATCAATTCAAATTAAAAAAGTCCACATAAAATTGAAGGACGCTCAAGCGGCAAGGTGGAGTTCGCGATTGAACGACGTTGCAATGGAAGGTCGCGGCTGGCTATTGTGGAGGCTATTATATGTATGAATAGAGAGCAGGAAGTAGAGTCGCGGCAACATTTACGGTCGCATAGACCTGGAAGTGAGGGCGGTGTTCGAAGTTGCAATTGGGGGCAACGTGTAGTAGAGTCAAAGAGCAGAGGCAAGGCCGATGTTAGTTTGGAGGCAGCTAGGGTAGTGCTACCTTGTTTAGTATGGAAGGCGATGGCGACAGGAAGTATTCATTCTCGAGCTAGGCTGTTGGATGGTCGGCATCGATGGATTGAGCATACAGGCAGTTGGGGTTCATGACCAATGTTTATCGCGATGGAGACATTGATATGCGGCACAGATGCCGTTAAGCATTAATTAAGGGTAATTAAAATTTATTCTGCAATTAATTGAAAATTTAATTAGATTAAAAAATTCTATTGTCTTATAAATTCTATATTTCATTCATACGAGGTCAAAATTCTGTGCGCTCGTAGCATTGAATACTTCACAACAAATTGATTTCGGATTTTTCGAAGTCTGACGGATTTTAAATGAAACAAAATTTGGATATGCGAAAATTTAAAAATCAAGGTGAGAAAACTCTCACTCATATGGATTACCTAAATTAAAAATTTTAAATAGTTAAAACTAAATTTTAGATGCTAGTTGAATTTATAAAATTTATTATCTACTGTATGATATAATATGTATAGTAGTATATATTAGTATTTGAAGTGATATTCCAAGCATATTATAGCGAATGAGACCCTATACACCCTACATAATAGCGGATGACCCTATATACCGCGATATTCCCCTTGAAGTGGGATTAATATTTTTTTATGTTTTATTAACATCTGTGGATGTAAGGAAAAAATAGATTGGAGGGATCCAACTGGATTCCTCAAAATGTTAAATTTAATTTCATATACTTTGATATATGGATTCTATAGAATAATCTAGTATAGATTATCGTAGTGATTGAAATAAATTTTTAGGTGAAATAAAATTTAAATGAAAATTTGAAATTGTGAGTAAATAAATTTGAATAGCTTATAAAAATTGAAATTATGAAATAAAAATATACTTGGGCTATAAATAGATGTATTATCTCAAGTTAAGAAGAAAATATGAATATATTCGAGTATAGAATTATTGGAAACGTGAAAAGTAAGTTGCGTGACTTATAAAATTTGAAAAGTGAAATAGAAAACCAAAAATAGAAATGGAGTGATATTTTGGTGAGGGAAATAAATCCAAAACTTTAATTTGGGAATGAATATGGAAGTCAAGAAAATTAAATGAAGTGATTTTTGAAAATAAAAATTAGAAATTTAATGTGTAACTTGAGTTATAAATTAAAATTCAATAAAATATAAGCGAATTAAATATAATTGGAAATATCATCGAATAAAATGGAAATGGATTGGGATAGAAATGTCTTCATTTACAAATAAATTCCATTTGCGATTAAATAAGTTGAACTTGGCCATGATATCAATTAAATGAATTCAAAAATTAATTCGAGTATGGATTAAAATTGCAGTGAATAAAATGAATAAACTAATTAATTAATCAGTAAATGAAATGGAAGTGGGTTGAAATGTAATAAACTTAAGTTATAAGGTTGAAGTGATTAATATTAAACAAATTAACTTAAGTAAATATTTGAATGGAAGCTTGACTCAAATTAATTTGTGAAATGGTATTTAATGAAGTAGCGGGAATGGTTCCAAGCTTAATAAAATGAATTTGAATGAAATATAAGTGAATTAATTGTGAACAATTCTGAAATAGAAATAGAGTTAAATATAAATTGGTTTGGAATCAATTTAAAATAGCTATTATTAAAATGGTTACTTTATTGAATGAATATCATCGAATTTTGCATAGAAAATTGTTGTTCGACGCAAACGAAAGTAAATAAAATCTATGAATTAATAGAAATGAAGTAAATTGAATTTTAAATCAATTTGGAATGGATATGAGTTGTTCGGTATAAAAATAAATTGAACGCATGTAAAGTGAGTTGTAAATTATTTAAATTGAATGAAATGGTTTATGGATTGTTCGAAAGAAATTAAATTAGTATCGAGACCCTGTAATTGCTTATAAATAAATGATTAACACGTATTGCTTATGAAGTATATGTGTTTTAACTATTTAAAAGAATGGAATGTTATTGAATTTGATGTTTTGGTGCTTATGTGTTTAAATTGAGTAAGTACAAGTGCTTGGAGGCCATTTGGCTGGATTTTGGTCGCGCAAAATTACATATAAAAATGAGCCGCTTGCCTAAAAACACTAAATAAGGTACGTTATTGGATTAAATATCGTGAAATATATAGATACTGAGATATATTTTATTTTTCGACCATCTGGGTCGATGTATAAGCATTTATCTCCCTTTTAATATTGTAAAAGGTCCTCCGTACAAAGGAAACTTCCAAATTATTTCAAAATTTAGAGTGTTAGAAAAATTTTAAATTTTTTTTAAAATGTTTTGTTAACAAAAATTGATTCGAATTATAATTTGAATAAAGGCTACTAGAACTAGAAATGGAAACTAATTGTTTTGGGTTAAAAAATAAAAGATCGGGAGAGTGGGATGTCGAGTTTGACTAAGTAGGGTTTTAATAAATAATGGGCTTGGAGCATTTTTCCTACTTTACTAATTTTGGGATGACACTCATTTAAGGGGAGAGGAATGTAACGACCCAAATTTTTCGACAGCTAATTGTGAATATTTAAATGGTTTTAAATATTGAATTTTTAGTTATAATTAGTTGGTAAGATTTTTAAACAAAATTTTCAAGCGAATTAGGAGCTTTCGAAATCATCGATTTAATCGACGCGTTAAAATAGCGATCCGAGGCACAGTCCGGAGTTGGAAGAAACCAGTTTCAATAGATCTGTAATAGTGTATTATTATCGAATTTCAAATTTGATAGCATTTGGAGTTGTCATTTGGACATACGAGATATAAACGCGTAGAATTTAATATCGATATATAATATTTAGGTCCAAAAAGCTATCTTCTCCATACGGTCGAATTAGGACTCGAAATCTATTCCATTGCATTTGGAGTATAGGTATAACATTAGAAACGCCTAACAGCACGTCTCGATGGGGGTTCGAAATTTTGATTTGCATAAATTGAGATATTTTGGAAATTTATTTATTTATATATTGAATGGTCAACTACTATTCCTTTTCATACACGCTACCTTTCCCCTCTTTCAGTTTAATCATGTTCTATCTCCTTTCACCTTTTAAATCAGTCCTCTCCCCTTTTTCTCCTTCGTTCAAATTGAAATCACGAGGAAATTCAAAATTATAAATCGCGTTACTTTCCCCCTACTTCCTCTGATGTAGCAGTTCAAATCAATTCAAATTAAAAAATCCTCACGAAATCGAAGGATACTCGTGCCCTAGCTAGCAAAGCGGCAAGGCAGAGTTCACGATTGAACGAAGTTGCAATGAAAGGTCACATCTAGCTAGGGTGGAGGATGTTATCTGTACGAACAGAGGGAAGGAAGTAGAGTTGTGGCAACCTTCACGGTCACGTAGACCTAGAAGTGAGGGCGGCATTCGAAGTTGCAATCGGCGGCAGCGTGCAATAGGTGGTCGAAGAGCTGAGGCAAGGGCGATGTTCGTTTTAAGGTAGCTAAGGCGGCGTTGTCTCATTTAGTATGGAAGGCAGCGACGTTAGAAAGAATTAGTTATTGAGCATGGCTGTTTGGATGGTCGGCGTCGATAGATTGAGCATACAGCAGCTGGGGTTCTGACCGATGTTCATCGCGATGGGGACGTTGACGTGCGGCAAAGATGTCGTTAAGCATTGATTAAGGGTAATCAAAATTTATTCTGTAATTAATTGAAAATTTAATTAGATTAAATTTTTTATCCTATAAATGCTATATTTTGTTTATACGAGGTCAAAATTATATGGAATAAATTTCGTGCACTGTAATATTGAATACTTCATTATAAAATTGGTTTGGGATTTTTGGATTCTGCCGCGATTTTAGAAGAAATAAAATCTAGATATTAGGCAAATTTAAAAATCAAGATGAGAAAACTCTCACTCATTTGGATTACCAAAATTTAGATTATTAAATATTTGAAATTAAATTTTGGATGCAAGTTGAATTTATAAAATTTGTTGTCCGTCGAATGATATAATATACATACATACATACATATATATATATATATATTAGTATTTGGAGTGATATTTCCGCATATTATAGCGGATGAGACCCTATACGCCCGACATAATACCGGATGACCCTATATACCGTGATATTCCCCTTGGAGTGGGACTGGTATTTTTATGTTGTATTAACATTTGTGGATGCAGGGAAACAGGTTGGAGGGATCCAACTAGATTCCTCAAAATGTTGAATTTAATTTCATATATGTGATATATGGATTGTGTAGAATAATCTAGTATAGATTATCTTAGTGATTGAAATTATTGGTTGCTATTGTAGCACTGGTCTAAATTTTGATATTTTAAACACCATAAATATTTTTTTTAAATGTAAGGAATTAAAGGAAATTTTTGATATGAAAATGTTTATATGGGAATTGGGTTTATTTAAAAGAAATTGAATTAGAAAAATATATTTGATTTTCGGTTATACTTAAATTTTGTGAATTATTAAATGAAGATTTTAAAAATGAATTATACAAGAGAATTTATAAATGATATACTAGAAATATAAAAAGGAGTTAGACTCAATATTGAAAATAGATTGGAAGTATAAATGGAATTTATAAGAAATGAATTTATATAATGGAATTTTATAAATAAGATTTGTTTTATAAATAGGTAAAACCAAAGGGGTTCTAAAATTTATAAACGATGTTTATAAATAAAGGAATTAGATATTTGATGATAATTTGGAATATAAGGGAGAGTTTATATTAGAATATGAAAACCGGGTTGAGAAAATTAGTAGATTCTATTTTTTAAATGAGAATTGTTAGGGATTCGGAAATAAACTAATATTTTGTGGAATCGAGAGGAATTTATAAATTAAATTGGTTATCAAGATTTTAAAATATAATTTTATTTTTAAGAAGCTAACTTGTTTCAAAGGTAAAACTTTATTATTTAAACTATGAATTTTAACTAGTTAGTATTGGAATACTTCAGAAAATGGATTTTCAAATATTTAATGTCTATTGAAATAAAAAAAACTATTTTCAAAATAAGCTTTGCAAATTGATTTGTTTCATTTTAAATGAGTTATTGATGGTTTATTAAAAATGTTTAAAATTTTAAATAATAACTTAAACATATTTTAAAAATAAATATAAATTACTATTCTTTAAAAATGCTCGTTATATATATAGTTTTGAAATGATTAAATTTTATTTATAAAATTTCCTGAGATATATAGATGGGATTTATTAAGGGATAAGATCTTATAAGTGAAAACTTATAAATGAATTTTAGATACTTAAGAAAATTTCCGATGTGCAATAACTTCGGGAAGATTTTGAATTCCTTTAAAGGAGTTGTAAATGGTTGGTTGGGATTATAAATAAGTATAATCGGTTTGAAAATCGTAGGAAGAGTTTATTAAAATCTTGAAGACTTATGAGATATGTTACGAAATATTTCTAAGCTTAATCTTAAAATGATTTTAGAAATTATATGTATAAATAATTTCCTAAGTATTGAACGGAATGTTTTGGAAAATATTTTTAATGGGAAAAGATTGGAATAGAAATATTTTCTAAGTGTTATAAAAATGGAAGTTGGAAATATTTCTAAGTATTGGAAATGGAGAATGTCCTATTATGGAGTCAAGTGTTGAAATTGTTTTCAAATATAAAAATATTCAAAGAAATTGCATATATATCTTGGTGGAGATTTTTTGAAATAAATATTTTTGAGATTATAAAATAAGGTCCAGTGTCTTCCTATGGATGTATTATTGATAGTTAAATAACCAACTATCAATATAGGCTAATTTTGTTAATCGTTTCGAAAATACCGGGATCACATTTAATTATATGAATATCACTTCGATCCAGTTTGAACGTTACAAATGAATACCGTGGAGATAATGAAGAAGGTGACTCGGTTTTTCCAAACCCAAGACAAATTGTATGGACGAATGCTATCATAGCATTGTCATTGGAGGATAGTAAGCATTCTAAGTAAAATTATTTTCTTGAAACGTAACGCTTAGCCTCAAGCCTCATCAACTAGGAATGACTAAAACAGGGGAGATGCAGCAAGGCTAAGTAGGTTGCACTCAATTTGGGTATGTTATCACTTTTCTAGTTGTCCTCGGAATCCTATATATTATGGATATGGTTGTGCATGAAAGAAGGAGCGCTCGATGGTAAGGGTGGGAATACCGAGGTGATAACATATTCGGTCTATCCAGGTAAGGGTTAGGCCGGTCTTATGTAGAAGGGAATCCCGACGAGGTCCTTGGTATATTGTTCTAGAAGTGTACTGCGATGGATGGTACCCTAGTGGCCTAGTCATTCGATGGAATCTATTCTCCAATAAGTGCCGTGTAGTTTTGATTATGCCCAATTATGCTGAAACGTGAGATGCAAGCATTTCAGCTATTTTCTATTTACTTTCTGTAGACACTATTATAATATTAGGCGATTTTGATAAAAATTATTTTGGTTATCATAAGGTAAAAACCCGTCTTGTTTATGTGTGACGTGATCTTAAGAGATATCTTTGTTTTCAAAGGATTTAAGAAAGTTAATAAGTCAAATTAATGTGTTTTCTCATGCTGGTTTTCTAGACTGACTCGAGTATTACTGTAATATAATATCGGGTCAGATCGAGTATTATAGATTCAGGATAGGATGCTATGGAGCTCAAGAGACGAGTTAGGTGACAAGATGTATTTCCGTAGATTTGTATTTCCACAATGTCAGGAAAAGTTACTAAACTGTTCAGATTTCCACTAAGTGAGGACAAGTTATTAAAATGTCCAGATTGATTGTTGTACATTTATCACAACCTGAAGTCCAGCGTTCAAAAATCGACATCAAATACCTCACTTGTATTCGACTACCGGAGATTCAAACGTTGAACTCCAGTTCGGATGGAGCTTAAAACAGCAGTAGGTGAATATAAACAGCGGAAACAAAAGATGATATCATTAATCACAATGCGGACACAACACTTGGATACAACATCATCAAAATATTCAGTTATAACAAATCGCCACCATCATCAGAGTACTACACATGATACTACGATAGAATAATAACAACACCACAGCAGAACGACAACAGAGTTTTCAAAAAGGTCTCCAACAAACTTCAACTTCGATAAGATCTTCAAAAACTCTAAATACTTCAAAAGATTTCCAAACCAATAGCTTTCCAAAATCCATAGCTTCCAAAAGGCTTCTAAATCCAAGCTGGCTTCAAAACACGGATAACTTGCTTCTAGGCTGTCCATGTGGAAATTATGAGCACCCAGATTTAGGAAGGGAACAATAAACTCCGGGTCAGTCATGAGACTGGTATGGGCAAAAAAAATAGTTGTTTGTACAAAAACAATACTTAAAAGAAATCTGATACGTTTTTGAAAAATGAAACTACCATAAGACCTCCAGGCACACACACAATGCAATCGCACACTTGGGGGAGATTTCTCCTTATGATAGTCAAATATGCTTGATATGATAAATTCTTTTGATATTATTATTAGTGTATAGTGTAAAAACATTTTGAAAGTATAATATTAATCTTAGCCAGCATACGTACCATTATAGTATGCCTACTATAGATACCATATTAGATGGCAGGTTCTACAACTAAAACCGTACCGGGCTCATATTGGTGATTGGATTTCCAACAAATGGAGTCAGGCTAAGGAACTTTCTATGCCACGTGGGTACGCCTTTGGAGGGACGCCCCGAGAACCTAACTGGATCTCTGCCAACACAAGGCCAGGTTAACTCTGTAACTAGGTAACACTCAAGAGTAAGCCATCCCCCGGTCGTAACCAACCTTTATCCGAGACCCCAACAACAATAACCACACAGCCACATAATTGCAATATCCACATAAGTTAAGGATCTGAGATCCATACCATGATACCTCTTTTTATCTAGAAGGAAATGCACATACCCTAAGGGGCGCTACCCCCAATAACCTTGCTGCATCCTTCCTGTTTCGACAACTTCCACGTTGTGAGGTTCGACGAGGTATCGTCCATAAAGATATGCTTTACACAAAAGTCATGCTTTGATCAACAAATGATCAGCAACACTCAGCAGCACTCACCATGCCACATTACCAAATTGGGAGTATATCATTGATAACCGTCAATTGCATAACCTCTGAGCTCGTACATCTCAGAGAAGGGTGTTAAGCTAAGAGAATAAATTCTCTGCCACTAAACAGAAATGTATTTGATAGAGATCAGCTTTATATCTCAAAGTGTAATGTCAGACATACAACCATACAGTTCCATTCCGGGTTCGAACGAAACCGAAGGCACTTTCAAAGAAGCCCCTGTAATCCGGGTATCCACAATCCCAATCGGACTCCCCTTCACATATGTAGATCTCTATACAGGAGCAACTCAGTGCACAGTCATTAGACAGGTTGTCCTATCGTTCTCGAAGACACTCGGTCTTCACCACCGTTTTCAATTGCTATCCATTTCGTCGTATCACTACTCGGAATGGGTTATATGACACAAAGTCCTCTCTCGGCTAAACCGAATAGTGAGCGCTTAATTTCAAAAACATGTGGATATATCAATCACAAAGATTCACCATTAATGTTCGATGTGGATTTCGGATAACCAACTAGAATCCGACTGCATGTCGCTTCGAAATTCAAATGCCGGTTTATGGGTTAAGGGATTTTCACATTCATACAGAAATACATCACAGATATCACAGCTCAGCACAAGACAATTCATATCACATGGTATCACAATCACATATCAGGGATACCAATCAATACAAAGTATTTTATAATAATCAATCATCTACAATTAAGATGAATTCACAATGTGATCATAATTAATTAATCACATAACTATTTTCATTAATTATTTTTAATGGATGATTTATTATCCCTAATTATTAATTAATTAGACCTTAATTACTAATTAATTAATTTTAATTAAATCTTAATTATTATTTAATTAACCTTTAATCATTAATTAATTAATTAATTATTCATAATTAATGCTTAATTATAAATTAATTAATCTTAATTACTTACGTTAATTAATTATTCCTTAATTAATTACCTTAAATTAATTAATCTTTAATTTTAAATAAATTGACTTAAATTAATAATTAATTAAACTTCATTATATAATTAGTTAAACTTTAATCAAGTAATTGTTCAGTAATTATAAATCATATAATTTAATTAATCACTTAATTATCATTAAAAATCTAATTAACAAACCTTGTAATTAGTTAACATTAACACGTAGATTAACTCAAGATACTTAGTTTAATTAATGATTTAAAAACATTTCTTACCATTAACTTCTTTAATTTCATTATTTACTTAAAATAATTTTAAGAATTAATTTATAAATGGTGACCACGTAATTAAATAAAACTTAATTACTTCTTCACTAACTTTAAACTTGAGCCAAAACAATTAATTAAACGATGAGTTAAAAATGTTTAAAATTTGAATTTGGTTTAAAGTTGAAAAACTTGTTTTTAGATCGAACCCGAGATCTCCCTAAACATCACGCGAGTCAAAAGGCCGTCTGCTTCGAGTCTTTCCTTAAATCCACCCGTATGTTCTTTTTTTCAAACATAAATTTTTGTTTAAGTGTTAAAACCCGGTGCTAATCCAAAAATACTTCGAGTCAGAACTCGAGCTTGTGACCTGCTTCCCCGAAGACTACTTCGAGTTGTCCCCCTTCCTTCTTAAAAACAACTCCCTGACACAACCAGGTACATTGTGCACATGCAAAATGATTCCTGCCACCACTGATCGACGCTATGATTGTCGATAGGTCGACAACAACTCCTCATAGGCCCCTGACCACCTAACAACATAAAATGACATCGAACTCGCAAACGAACTTTCTGACCCGAACTGGAAAAAGAACAACCGTCACACAATCAACTCACACGGCCGCCTCAGGCCATCTGAGACCACGAAAACTTTGTTAGAGCCGCGCCTACCTGCCTAGTTCCGATCGCCACCGGTACGGTCGACTCCGATGCAACGATGAGATGCCAGCAAGGCGAATTCCGATCATAACTAAGACATGAGCTTAAAACCTAGATTGGCGATGTCCGACCACCATGATGATTTATAAATTCGTCCAATAATTTTCCGATGATCTCTGACTATCATGCTAGTTCCAATCCCGATCACGAGATCCCTTATGTCGTCAATCACAAGAATATGGTGAAAAACCCGATTCTATTTCTCGATTTTCTGAGAGGATGCTTTATTAAAAATTATGATTTTGCTTTTAAAAATCATCAATTTCAAAAAAAAATCAACTTATATATTTGAGATCAAGAATCATGGTAATTAAAACTTCAACCTGTTTAAAGTTTACCTGTAATTTTAAATTTTCCAGAACAAAACCTTGATTGTTTTGCTCTAATTTATTTTTAAAACTTAAGACATGTTTAAAAAAACAATTTTTGTTTAGATTATAAAGTTTAACAAGAACCAATGAGAGAGAAAACAAATTTTAAACAGGTTTTGAAAACTTGGAAATAACAGGGGCAAGTATGCATGTAACTCAAACATGCACACTCATCTCTGCCCGTACATATACACATAAGTGCATGGATGTAAGTACTTTATAGTTTATTTCAAGCATAATCACAAATAACACTCCAAATTTTTAAGGGTTTACTCACCTTGATCAAGAAGAAAAATAGAGAGCTTTAAATACTGGAAGTTGAAAACATAAAACTAGAATTTGAATTTGCTTTTTGAGTTGATTTGTAATGGGCCTTGAATCTTTGATTTGTTTGATCATTAAGGTGTTTTTTACTTGTCTGAAATCTTTCCTCTACAGGCTTGAGCTTTGGACCTTGGTTTTCAGATTTGAAATGAAATGTAGTGGTTGATTTTCTTTGATTCCTAAGCTTAAAATAATTTGTATTTGTTTACATGATTTTTTCTTTGTTTTCTGGTTTGTTGTTTTTAATCTTCTGTTTTCACAGGCTTTTGACTTTATACAGGTCTTTGATTTTGAAAATGAATAAAAGAAATGAGAAAGAGGACACGAAACATTTATATAGATTTAAACCGACTTTTTATTAATTTTCAAAAATATAAACTAAAATGACAGTTGTTCAAATCCTATCTTAAAATCTAACACTTGTTAATACCCTTGCTTATTAATTTACACTTGTCTTTGTATATATCACTTATTTTACACTTGTAAATTTTTATGAGAATAATATCTTTATATTATTATAATTGTATTTTCTATTTTATATTATTAAATTTCCTTTGTTATATTTATACAACTATTAAAAGAAAATGTTTTTAATACTATTTTATACATTAATAAAATATCACATATATGTTAATATTTTGAATCCATTGCTAAGGCATTTATTTAATTTTTTAAATTTATGTTCAAATTCAAACTCAAATTCAAATTCAAATCTAAATTCAAATCAACTCATATATATATATATATATATATATATATATATATTCATATATTTTTAAAATTTAAATAATTTTGAAATATTCACTAGATTGAATTATTAAACTCTAATGCAAATATAATCTTATATATATACAAATTAACACTTAATTAATTTTTTTTGAAATTTTCCAATTAATTTTCAATTTAATTTCCAAATTTAATTTTAGAAATTCAAATCAATTACTAATTTTAAATTGATAAAATTTGGGTTGTTACAGATTTCACCCTTAAGAAAATTTCATCCTCGAAATTTGAAAGAGAGAGAAATACAAATAAAAAATATACAAATACAGAAAAAGAAAGAGAAATAGCTTAACAATTAAGATGGAATATCCACTCTGGAATTGCGATTGGACTTCTGCACGCTATCCTCTGTTTCTCGAGTACAGTCATTTGGATCATCACTCTATTGCACTTTAACCAATTTCATAATTTTATTCCTCAACTGCTTTTCACCTCGATTAATTATTTTCAATGACTCTCTTTTAACTACCAGATTTAGTGTGATCTCCAAATACTGTTGAGCAGCCTCCTCAATAATACAGTGTGGATCGTGCACATATTTTCGAAGATTTGAAACGTGAAACACATCATGTACGCTAGATAACCAACTGGGTAACTGCACTAGATATGCAAGAGGACCGATTCTGTCCAGTGCAGGAAAAGGACCAATTTATCACAGTGCCAGCTTACCAGTCTTCCCAAATCTTAACACACCATGCATTGGAGATACTTTTAGAAATACAGAATCTCCAACCTGGAATTCTAAAGATCTTCTCCTACGGTCGTAATAACTCTTCTGACAACTTTGAGCCATTTTCAATTTCTTTCGAATAAAATCAACTTTTTCGATAGCTTCCTTTATCATATCTGTTCCAAGGACGAGTCTATCACCTGACTCGATCCAAAACACATGTGATCGATACGGACGACCATATAAAGCTTCGGAAGGAGCCATTTCGATACTTGCTTAATAGCTATTATTATATGAGAACCTAACTAGATGTAAATGCTCCTCCAAAGAACCTCCAAAGTCAAGTATACAAGCAAGCAAAAGGTCTTCTAAGATTCGATTTATTCTTTCCATCTGCCCATCAGACTATGGATGGTAAGCAGTACTGAAGTTTAGTTTGGTTCCCAATGCTGGTTGAAATGCCTCCCAAAATCTAATAGTGAAGATCGGGTCACGATCACTCACTATACTGCTGGGTATACTATGGAGACAAACAATTTATTTTACATACAATTCAGCCAAACTTGCTGTTGTTCGGGTAGATTTTATAGGGATAAAATCGGCTGTCTTAGTCAAACGGTCCACAATAACCCAAATCGCTTCATTCCCTTTTCGAGTACATGGCAAGCCATCGATGAAATCCATCGATACTTGATCCAACTTCCACATAGGCACCTCCAATGGGTGGAGTAGACCCGCCATCTTCTTCTGATCTCTTTTAATCTGTTGACAAGTAGCACAACGACTCACGTATATAGATATATCCCTCTTCATTGTTTTCCACCAGCAAGTTCTTTTGATGTCTCGATACATCTTATTTACTGCTAGATGAAACTTGTGACACTTGTCCAAAACTTCTCGTTTAAGGTCTGGGATATCTGGAACACACATTCTACCTTTCAACCTAATAATTCCACTATGATTGGTTTCAAAACTGGCATCTTCGCCTCGAAGGATTCTCTCATGAATATCTCAAAGAAACTTGTCTTTTTTTTTTGCCTGCTAGCGACTTTATCAAGAAGAGTTGGAGTAACAACAAGATGAGCAAGAATAGCGTGTTTTCTACTCTAGGCATTGACTACCACATTGGCTTTTCTATGCGTATACAGAATATCCAGATCATAAGATGCTAGAAATTCCAACCAACGTTGTTGCCGCAGATTTAAATCCTTCTGGGTAAAGAGATATTTCAGAGATTTGTGGTCGGTGAATAATTCAAATTATTCACCTAAAACAAGAAGGATTTATCAAGTATAAATATTAAATTAAGTTAAACTTTTAAATTTTTAGGAAAATTGAAAGAGATTTTTACCCAAAAGATAGTGACGTCAGATTTTTAAAGAAAAAATAACATCCAAGGGTTCCAGATAGTGGGTTGGGTAGTTTTTCTCATGTGGACGTAATTGTCTACTCGTGTAGGCAATTACTCTATCATTTTTCATTAGCACTACACCCACACCATCACCACAAGCATTTGTATAAACAAATAGCTTTGATTCCCGTCAATACTAGCAAGAACGAAATCAGTAGTCATTCTACTTTTCAACTCCTGAAAAGCTTCATCACACTTTGGAATCCATTCAAACTTAGCATTCTTCATTGTCAGTTTAGTCAATGGACTGGCCAACTTGGAGAAATCTTGGACAAACTTTCTATAATATTCGGCTAACCCCAGAAAATTTCTGACTTCTTTTGGAGTAGTGGATCGCTTACTGTCTAGAATAGCGAAAATCTTGCTAGATCTATAGAAATTCCTTCTTCATTAACAATGTGACCAAGATATCTAACATGCTTCACCCTAAAATGGCACTTGGAAAATTTGGCGAACGGAATGTTTTTTCTCAATATTTCCAAAACAATTCTCAAATGCTCAGCATGCTCCTCTTTGATTTTGGGGTAGATTAAAATATCGTCAATAAATAGAGGAATGAATTTACTCAACACTTCTCGGAATACACGGGTCAATAAGTCTATGAAGAATTCGAGAACTTTGGTTAGTCCGAAAGGCATGACTAACCATTTGTAGAATGTGTCTAGACACCTGAAAGTAGTTAAGTGAATACAGTCTTCAACAATTCGTAGCTGATGGAACCCTTGGGCTAGATCCATCTTCGAAAAGAATCGAGTGCCATGCAGCTGATCAAACAGATCATCAATTCCGGGTAAAGGAAATTTGCTTTTAAGAGTTAATTTATGTAGATCGCGGTAATCCACACACTATCTCAAAGATCCGTCAGACTTGGCTACGAACACCACAGCTTAACCCCAATTGGAAACACTAGGACTTTCTAGCATATCTCGGGTTTGATTGACTAGTTCTATCCTTTCCCTGGGTGCTGTCCAACGGCTTGCATGAAGAACAAGACGAACATTGGGTATTAAGTCAATTTTGAATTTATTTTCACTATGCGGTGTAAAGATTTAAATTCTTTGAATACATCTAGAAATTCCCAGATATAGGTATAGATTCCAGACTAGGTTCCGGATATCCCAAAGTATACATCAGTTTATCTCTCTTAGGACTCAGATCCTCACGAAGAGATTTCAATAAAATTTTCGTGTTTTTTTTTGATCGAAATCGTTCGATTGTTACAATCTAGTTTAGCTTCGTATTTCGTTAACCAGTTATTCCAAGTAAGATTTCAAATTCATTAAAGTTGAAAATGAAAAGGCTGATAGGGAATTGATGACAAGAATACGAGATAGGAACCTCTTGAAAACGTAGACAAAGCTTCGTAGGACCACCAACTGGATTCTTCATGTAAATGGGCTCGTCGAAAAATTCGAGTTTAAGTTTTAATTCATTTATAGTTTGTTGAGAGATGAAGCTTTCTGTAGCTCCCGTGTCAAACAAAACTCTAACAATCCTATCATAAAGAATAAGGTTACCTTCTAGAACTCCTTTTCCTTTATCTGCCTTTGAAGTTGCGGGGTCATTTTTGATCGTGTACGCATTTGCTACCTAAGCTTGCTTCATTGCTGGGCAATCTTTTATTACGTGTCCAGGCTTGTGACAATTATAGCATTCTATAGTTCCCTGTCTTGTCTTTGTAGGTTGTTCTTTCTTAACTTGTTTCTTTGGATTCTTGTAGCAGTTTGAGTAATGGCCTTTTCTTGACAATTGTAACAAATACTATTCCTAGACGGGTTTCCCTGATTATTCTTCTTCTCCTTACCTTGATATGGTTTCTTGCCTCCGAACTTCCTTTTCTTCCAATTTGGACTGCTCACATTTCCTTTCTCCTCTAGAACTTCCTGTTTATCTAGGGTAGCATATCTATACCCCATATCGATCAGATCGGAAAAGGATTCTTTCACGTGGGCTGTCATTCTCTTATGGAATTTCTTATTCATTCCTTGAGTGAATCTTTCGTTTTTCTTCAGAGGTTTGTTTACCACCTCTGGACCAATACGAGATAACTCGTTGAACTTATTTAAATATTCCTCAAGTGATAAACTTCCTTGCTTCAAGTCCATAAATTCCTGGTACATTCTAGAGATACTAGCAGACGGCATATAGCATTTCTCAAACACCTCTTTAAATCGTTCCCAAGTTAACTCATCTTCGGGCTCATCCACTGTAACTGTCTCCCACCAAGCTAGAGCTTCCTCTTGGAGTTGCCAAGAAGCTATTAATCGCATTTGATCGTCTTCTAACTTCAACCCTTTAAAAAAAATTCACATGATCAGATCCAGGCTTGGGCTTTGACAATAGACTCCTTGTTAGTGAATGGCTTCCTACGCAGTCTGGAAAAACTTCGATACAGATCAGCCTGATTCGGCTGAGGTTGAGTGGGAGCGGCTTCTTACGCTGTTGCGGGGACTTGACAATTGTAGAGGTATTTCCCCATCCCCTAGCCCATCCTCTTCTCCCACTCATTCTCACTATTTGTAAGTAGTAAGAAAACTTGATTTAGGTATACGGACGAGATATCTTAGGGAATATCAACGGTTAAAAGAAATAGATCAAGAAATTTTAGGGTTTTGGTCTCTCGGGTTATATTCATTCTAGGGTATACTTCACCCTATCTCTAATGAGCCACCTAATGTGTTATACTTCGTAGCTAAAGTTCTTACTCAACCTTTAGCTCTAATGCCACTTGTCATGACCCAAAATCCCGCGTTCAAAAACCAACATCAAATACCTCACTTGTATTCGACTGCCAGAGATTCAAACGTTGAACTCCAGTTCGGATGGAGCTTATAACAACATTAGATGAATATAAACAGCGGAAACAAAAGATGATATCATTAATCACAATGCATATGCAACACTTTAATACAACATCACCACAATATTTGGTTACAACAAATCGCTACCATCATCAGAGTACTACACATGATACCATGATAGAATAATAACAACGCCACAGAGGAATGACAATAGAGTTTTCAAAAAGGTCTTCAACATACTTCAACTTCGGTAAGGTCTTCAAAAACTCTAAACAATTCAAAAGATTTCCATACCAAAAGCTTTCCAAAATCGACAGCTTCCAAAAGGCTTCTAAATCCAACCTGGCATCAAAACACGGATAACCTGCTTGTAGGCTGCTCGTGCGGAAATTATGGGCACCAAGAGTTTAGGAAGGGAATAATAAACTCCGAGTAAGTCATGGGACTAGTATGAGTAAACAAAAACAGTCGTTTGTAAAAAAATAATTTTTAAAAGAAATCTGATATGTTTTTTGAAAAATGAAACTACCATAAGACCTTCCAGCGCATACACAATGCAATCGCACACTTGGGGGAGATTTCTTCTTATGATAGTCAAATATGCGTGATACGATAAAATTCTTTTGATATTATTATTAGTGCATATTGTAAAAACATTTTGAAAGTATAATATTAATATTAGCCAGCATACGTACCATTATAGTATGCCTACTATAGCTACCATATTAGATGGCAGGTTCTACAACTAAAACCATACTGGGTGCGTATTGGTGATTGGATTTTCAATAAATGGTTAGGCTAAGGAACTTCTTATGCCACATGGGTACGCCTCTGGAGGGATGCCCCGAGAACCTAACCGGATCTCTGCCAACACAAGGCCGGATTACCTCTGTAACTAGGTAACTACCTGTCATGAGTATGGCATCCCCCGGTCGTAACCAACCTTTATCCGGGCCCCCAACAACAACAACCACACAGCAAAATAATTGCAATATCCACGTAAGTTAAGTATTTAGGCTCCATACCATGATTCCACTTTTTTCCAGAAGGAAATGCACATACCATAAGGGGCACTACCCCCAATAACCTTGCTGCATCCTTCCCATTTCGACCATTTCTAGGTTGTGAGGTTCGACGAGGTCTCATCCATAAAGCTACGCTTTACACAAAAGTCATGCTTTGATCAACAAAGGATCAACAACACTAAGCAGCACTAAAGATGCCACACTACCAAATTAGGAGTATATCATTGATAACCACCAACTACATAACCTCTGAGCTCGTACGTGTTAGAGAAGGGTGTTAAGTTAAGAGAATAAATTCTCCGCCACCAAACAGAAATGTATTTGAAAGAGGTCAGCTTTATATCTCAAAGTGTAATGTCAGATATACAACCATACAAGTCCGTTCCAGGTTCAAACGAAACCGAAAGCACTTCCAAAGAAGCCTTTGCAATCCAGGTATCCACAATCCCAATCGAACTCCCCATCATATATGGTGATCTCTATACCAGAGTAACTCAGTGCAGAGTCATTCGACAGGTTATCCTACCGTTTGCGAAGACACTCGGTCTTCACCACCATCTTCAATTACTATCCATTTAGTCGTATCACTATTCGGAATGGGTTATCTGAGACAAAGTCCTCTCCCGGCTAAACCGAATAATGTCTGCTTAATTTTAAAAACGCGTCGATATATCAATCACAAAGATTCATCATTAAGGTTCGATGTGGGTTTTGGATTACCAACTGGAATCCAACTCCCTATCGCATTGAAATTCAAATGTCATTTTATGGGTCAAGGGGTTTTCACATTCACACAGAAATACAACATAGATATCACAGCTCAACGCAAAGCAATTCATATCATATGCTTTCAAAATCATGTATTAGAGATATCAATTAATACAAAGTATTTGATAATAATAATCAATCATCAACAATTAAGATGAATTAACAATGTGATCATAATTAATTAATCATATAATTATTTTCATTAATTATTTTTAATGGATGATTTATTATCCCTAATTATTAATTAATTAGTCCTTAATTATTAATTAATTAATCTTAATTAAATATTAATTATTATTTAATTGACCTTTAATCATTAATTAATAAATTAATTAATTATTAATTAGTGTTTTTGATTATAAATTACTTAATCTTAATTACTTGCATTAATTAATTATTGCTTAATTAATTACCTTAATTAATTAATCTTTAATTTTAAATAAATTGACTTAAATTAATAATTAATTAACCTTCATTATAAAATTAGTTAACCTTTAATTAAGTAATTTTTCTTTAATTATTAAGTAATTTTAATCACTTAATTATCATTAAAACTTTAATTAACAAACCTTGTAATTAGTTAACATTACCACATAGATTAACTCAAGATATTTGGGTTAATTAATGATTAAAAACATTTCTTATAATTAACTTCTTTAATTTCATTATTTATTTAAAACAATTTTAAGAATTAAATTATAAATGGTGATCACATAATTAAATAAAACTTAATTACTTCTTCACTAGCTTTAAACTTGAGCCAAAATAATTAATTAAAGGATGGGTTAAAAACGTTTAAAATTTGAATTTGGTTTAAAGTTGAAAAACTTGTTTTTAGATCGAACCCGTGATCTCCTCGAGCATCACTCGAGTCAAAAGGCCATCTGCTTCGAGTCTTTTCTCAAATCCACTCGTATGTTTTTTTTCTTTTGAAACTTAAATTTTTGTTTAAGTGTTAAAACCCGGTGCCACTCCAAAAATACTTCGAGTCAGAACTCGAGCTTGTGACCTGCTTCCCTGAAGACTACTTCGAGTTGTCCCCCTCCCTTCTTCAAAACAACTCCCTGACACAACTAGGTACATTGTGCACATGCAAAATGATTCCATCCACCACTGATCGACGCTATGATTGTCGATAGGTCGACAACAACTCCTCATAGGCCTCTGACCACCCAGCAACATAAAATGACATCGAACTCCCAAATGAACTTTTTGACCCAAACTGGAAAAGGAACAATCGTCACACAATCAACTCACATGGCCGCCTCAGGCCATTTGTGACACGAAAACTTTGTCAGAGCTTCGCCTACCTCCCTAGTTTCGATCGCCACCGGTGCGGTCGACACCGATGCAACGATGAGATTCTAGCAACGCGAATTCCGATCATAACTAAGACATGAGCTTAAATCCCTAGATTGGCATTGTTCGACCACCATGATGATTTATAAATTCGTCCATTAATTTTTTGATGATACCTGACTATCATGTTGTTCTGATCCCAATCACGAGATCCCTTATGTCACCGATCACCTGAATTTGGTGAAAAATGTGATACCGTTCATCCTCGATTTTCTCAGAGGTTACTTTAATAAAAATTATGATTTTTCTTTTAAAAATCATCAATTTCAAAATCATTTTGACTTATATACTTGATATCAGGAATCATGATCATTAAAACATCAACCTGTTTTAAGTTTACCCGTAATTTTAAATTTTCCAAAGGAAAACATTAATTGTTTTGCTCTAATTTATTTTTAAAACTTAAAACATGTTTAAAAAATAATTTTTGCTTAGATTATAAAGTTTAACAAGAACCAGGGAGAGAGAAATCAAATTTTAAATAGGTTTTTGAAAACCTGGAAATAACAGAGACAAGTATGCCTGTAACTCAAACATGCACACTAATCCCTAGCCATAGATATACACATGATTTCAAGGATGCAAGTACTTTACAATTTTCAAGCATCATCAGAAACAACACATAACACTCCAGATTTTCAAGGGTTTACTCACCTTGATCAAGAAGAAAAACAGAGAGCTTTAAATCCTAGAAGTTGAAAACAGAAAACTGGAATTTGAATTTGCTTGTTGAGTTGATTTGCAATGATCCTTGAATCTTTGATTTGTTTGATTACTGAGTTGTTCTTTACTTGTTTGAAATCTTTCCTCTACAGGCTTGAGCTTTGAACCATGGTTTTTATATTTGAAATGAAATGCATAGGTTGATTTATCTTTGATTCCTAGAGTTAAGACAATTTGTATTTGTTTACATGATTTTTTCTTTGTTTTTTGGTTTGTTGTTTTTAATCTTCTGTTTTCACAGGCTTTTGATTTTTATACAGGTCTTTGATTTTGAAAATGAATAAAAGAAATGAGAAAGAGGAGATGAAACATTTATATAGATTTAAATCTTCTTTTCATTAATTTTCAAAAATAAAAACTAAAATGACATTTGTTCAAATCCTATCTTAAAATTTAACACTTGTTAATACCATTGCTTATTAATTAACACTTGTCTTTGTATAAACTACTTATTTTACATTTGTATATTTTTATGAGAATAATATCTTTATATTATTAAAATTGTATTTTCTATTTTATATAATTAAATTTCCTTTGTTATATGTATACAACTTCTAAAATAAAATGTTTTTAATACTATTTTATACATTAATAAAATCACGTACATATGTTAATATTTTGAATCCAAATATTTTACTAAGGCGTTTATTTAAATTTTTAAATTAAAGCTCAAATTCAAACTCAAATTCAAATCTAAATTCAAATCTACCCATATATATATACATATATTTTTAAAATTCAAATAATTCTGAAATATTCACTAGTTTGAATTTTTAAACTCTGATGCAAATAAAATCTTTTTATATATATACAAATTAACACTTAATTAATTTGTTTTGAAATTTTCAAATTAATTTTCAATTTAATTTTCAAACTAAATTTTAGAAATTCAAATCAATTACTAATTTTAAATTAATAAAATTTAGGATGTTACAATACTGTACTCGGATAATGGTATGTACATTATGTAACAACCCTGTATTTTTGTGATTTATTTAATTGTATATTTTAAAAAATTTGAATTGAAATTCCTGATTTAAAAACTTTATTTATTTATTTAAATCGTATAAAACTTTATTTTATTTATTAAAAAGAATAATTTAGTTATTTTAATATATTTTTTTGATTTGTATGTGAATTAGAATTTCAAACATGAATAAATTGAATATTTCCAGAAAATGTGAATTTTGGTCAATTTGGTCAAACTTTGACTTTTAAATTTAAATTTTAAAAGTTTGAAAATTTGAATTTTATCTTTTGTTATGAAAGTAAATAAAATTTCAAGAACACTGCTTTTCGTTTCGTTGAAATCTGAATAATATTGTGAAAGTTATGCTTTTTACAAAATTGGGTGTAAATTGTTTTATTTAACAATATTGTTTATTTTAAATTATATAAATAATCTTTTTAATTGCCATATCTTATTCTAATTTTTATTATATCTTTGTTACATATATTCTTACCTTTTAAATATTTTTAAAGTGATGTTTGAATTTTTCCAAAGCTTATTGAATTTATTTTCTAATTTTAAAGCCTACTTTCAATTTTTCTGTTATTTTCTTTATTTAAATTATATTTAATTAAAATTTATTTATTCATTTTTATGTATGCATCTTATTTTTATGTTTTTATCTTTATTTATAAATATTTTTCATGTACATACAATTTTTCCAAAGTTCATTTCATTTATTTTCAAATTTTCAAGCCTAATTTACATTTTCTTTGTTATTTTCTTAATTTAATTATATTTAAATAATATTTTTTATTTATTTTTGTTTATTTACTATATTTTCGTATTTTATCTGTATTTACACATATTTTATATGTATTTAAAATTTAAAAAGAAAATAGAAAACAAAGAGGCAAAGTCCTTTCATTTTCTAGTCTTTTCATATCCTTGTCTTTTCATTTGCTTTTACCTTTTCCTCTTCTTTCTTTTAGCCGTACCTTTTTCTTGCTTAGCCGTGTATCTCCCTTCAAAATTTCCATGAGAAAACATCATTCTTCACTTAAACTCACGGCATTTCAATTTGAGAGAAAAAATGGCAAAGTTCATGGTCTTCTTCTTCTACTTTTCCTTCCAATTTTCATTGTTTTGCCTAGATCTCTCTTCAACTTTGCTTGGCCCCTACCACCCTCCATCAGCACCATACTCTCCACCATCTACAGCAGCACCAACCCCTCTCCTCTGACCACCACCTATGGCCATGACCATTAGATGAAGCCACCACATCAAATTTGCAAAGCACTTCAACAAAACAATGCTAGCCAAGCCTGTACTCCACTATTGCCTTCATAGTTGCTTTTGGCCACCCCTTAGCCACCACCACCTTCATCTACTTCACCTTTGGCTGCCCCTTTCACTGCTATCCAGATCTGAACTAACATGAAGACCCCATGGCCGAGCCTATATGGGGTCATAGCCGAACCAAAATGCACCAAAAACTTCACCTATTTTGCCTTGTCCATTGATATGCTTCATGTTGCAAGCCCTACCTTTTATATTCCTTCTTGCCGTGCTTTATGGATTCCATACCCGAGCTAATCCTAATCATGGATGAATGTATGCTCCACTTAGGCTATGCATATGAGTGATAAGGCAAGGTCAAGTCACTTTGCTCTTTATTGCTTTGTATTTCAACTTGTTCAATATTGTTTTGTGTTGTATATTCATGTGTTGCATTGTCTTGTTTGTATTTATTGGATTGTTACAAGATGATCATCTAGGCTCTCTCCACTTATTTGAATCCATTATCGTGCTTGTCTTGCCCTTGGAATCATGTTTGTGTGTCGTAGTGGTCTTCAGCTTGAAAAGGTGAGTCTTTCTCACTCTAACATTTATACTTATGAAATAGTGAATTGATGACAAGTGTTTAGTAATATAAAATGTTTATGCAAGTTAATGATGATCATATGATATGCTATGCCATGTTATTACCATGTTAAAACTGTTAATTATCACCTGACATCTGATATATGACATTATATTGTGACATTGACATTGTTTATATTGTTTATGCATATATTCACACTGCAAGTTCCCTGTTAGAATAGAATCACTATGGGTTGAAATGATACATATCCGAACGGACTTTAGAATAGGGAAAAATCGTTATGGGCTGAAATGATGGGCCAGAGCAATTTTTATTGTATTTTATTTGACTTGGGATTGCGGATTTGAAATGATAGAACCCGGATTTTCTGTGTAAACTGCGGATTGAAATGATATATATCCGTATCACTTGACCTAGGTTAGAAATTTATATACAGACCCTGTGGTATATTTTTAAATGATTTTTATTAAAAATATGTATTTTCAAAAGTATGAAATTTTGATTTAAAAATATATATATTATGGTTTTAAGAAAGTTGAATATTAAATCTTGATATTGTGAATTTAAGTGAATTCAAGTATGTAAATTTGGAGTAAATGTGATTTTAGACTTTAAATTTTATTTTAAAATGTAAATAAATAATGGAAATTAAATTTAAAGTTTGAAATTGTATGTGAAGTAAAATTTTAAGTTTTATTTAATTTATATGTTAATAAACAGTGAATTTTGACTTAATAAATGAATGGAGTTTTTAAATTGAATATTTGATCTAAAAATTTTGTTGTGTTAAATCATATGTTAAAATGATTTTAAATGAGAAATTTTGAAGTCTACAAATATGATTTTAAGTTATAATAAAAATTTGGGGTTTTATTTTTATTTTTGAAAAGCTAAAATGAAATCTGGAATTTTATAGCATTTTCAAAATGTTGTAGTCTTTTGACAGCATTTTTAAACGCTATTGTTTTGAATCTAACAATGTTTGAAATAACTAAATATCTATTACGACATTTTATAAATGCCGTTACTCTTGATCTAAACCATTTTTGGAAGCTATAAGCTACAATAGCACTTTATAAATGCTGTCGTTGCTATAATTTGACAATGTTTGAAATGTTATAGATTTTAACACTGTTTGAGTTATATTTTAAAGTGTTAAATGATTTAACTTTTGGAAATTGATTAATTTTGAAACTTAAGAAGTTTTGAATATATTTTAATATTTAAATTTGAATTTTTAAGGAATTTAAATTTGAATTTGAATTTTAAATAAAGTTTACTTGGTTATGTGTCAAACGGAATGAGATGTAATGAGATAAATGAATTTTTGAATGGAATTTTGAAATGTATTTTGTAATGATGTTTGAAATAATAAATGAATGAAATATTTGATTTTTAAATGATATTTAAATTTGAATATTTGGATTTGAATTCAAATACTGATTTGATTATGAAGTTTTGAAAGGATGTAATATTTTAATGATTTTGAAATGATTGGAAATGATTTGATCTTTATTTTAGCAAAGAATGTGAATATGGAATGATATTTGATTTTGATTTATTTGATAAAGGAATATTGAAGTTTATATTTGTATGAAAAGATATTTGGTTTAATTGTAATGTAAGTTTATTTAAATAATATTGGATTTATGAAATGAATATTTCAAAACTAAGTAATAATGAAACTAGATTTGAGATATATGAAATTATAAAAAAAAAATTGTTTTTGAAATGCGGGATATGAAAGCTTTGAAATATATTAAAAATTGAATAGTTTAATTTATGGATCAAATCTATATTTGAAATTGATATGAATTGAAATAGTTATTGGCAAATTTAATTGGAACTGATGGTTTGAATTGAATTAAGTTGGAAATTGAAAATTTTGGTTTCATGGACTAAATTTGTAAAGTGTAAAGAATTAAAAGATTGATTTCAAATGAATGATTTCGAAATGTTATGATTTTCAAAGCATAATGATTTCAAGTATTTTGGTTTCGGAAAAGTTATACTTTGAAAGTGTTATGAATTTTTTTAAAGGTGAATATATGTTTGAAATGAAAATGATAAACTATTTGATTTGAATATAGTTTTGAAATAAAAATGGTTTTGGTTTCAAAGTGTAAACTATTTTGAAAGGAATATAGTTTTGAAATTAAATGATTTGATCCTTTTGAAGTATAAACTATTTTGAAATGACCACGGCGTTTTAATAACATTTGGTTGTTAAAGAGACCGGGATCAGAAGTTGTCATACTCTCTGCCAACTCTGAAAACACTTTAACAACCGTGTACGCGGTGGAGATTCCAGAATGAAGTAGGATGGTGGCGACGTTCTTGAGGTATATTACGTGGACCCAACTCCCATGAGTTGGCATAAGTTGGCTAAAACAGGGGCGATCTCGGGCCAAAGGAGGTAGCACCTCTAGTCGGACACATTTCTTCGATACTATACTCTTACTGGTGATTGATTAGATGGCCATCCTCCGATTTTGATTGGGAGTGTGTTCCGAGGTGGGCGTATGTGGATGCTGCGTTACCACCTGCCCGTGTGCGTAATTGGTATATCTACCCTGGCATTGTCTTGTGTGCTGTGTCACCTACCATATCGAGCCTTTACTACGAGTTTCTATTCGTGTCGTACCTATGGAGTATCTTCTCGTAGTCTCCCGATCAGGAGATATGCAGGTACTGTATAGACTACTGGCATTTTACGTGTTAAGATGGAAAATGTAAAGCCTTAACGCTATTTAAAATATGTTTATTTTACTGTAGACATTATTATATTAGTGCAATATTATTACATAGTAAATAGTTTAACGGATCCTTAAAGGATGGGCGATCCCAAGCATCCTTTAAGTTACTGATGCATTTTTGTTACTATTCACTTGAGTTTATTTACAGTTCATAAGTATTTATGTCCTGACTCGAGTGTTTTGTATTTTGCTTTACGCTCGAGTCAGATTGATTGAGTTAGCATTCAAGATTCACCTTCGGAGTTGGAGCTTTCCTTGAAGATCCAGCCATCTATTTTGTTTCAGTATCCAGTGTTTCAGTGATGTATTCTGATTTGTACCTGATGTATCTTGTTACTCTTCCGTTGTATCTTATTTAACTCTGATGTATCTTATTTTTATATAATAGCTTCATGAACTACTATCTCTTTTTACTTCCGCTGCATTATTATATACTCTGTGTCTGTGATCTGTGATTATTATTTACTGTATATTCTGAGATTTGCCAAATTTTTATTTACAACGCGGTATTTTGAGCAATTCAATTCCGGCATGAGTGTCTACCTATACACTTATAATGGATGCGAATGGTTGAAAATATCGGGTCGTTACAGTTGGTATCAGAGCTTTGGTAGCTCTTGGCAAAACTCAGCATATAGAGTAAATGAATTTACAGAATCACTTCCATTCGAGTTTGAATCTCTTCCTTTTGACTCGATTCCTTTGATTTTGGAACGTTCCCTGCGGTTTCAAAATCCATTTCGTGTCCCTCACTATTCATCTTCACTTGATTCTAGAGTATCCCATAATTCCACTTTGAATGATCTTTATAATGAGTCGGCAGTCTCGCCAACCTCAAATTTTTTTGTAAAGAGGGAAACTCCTTTACAACAGCATCGATTCACCAAAGATTCTATATCCTTGGTTTAGATGCTAGTACCTCTTGTAATCCCGAACACTATCTCTTGAGACCGAATGTTGATTTACCCAAGAAATCCATATCGATCTTATTCTTTAAGTCACGGTTGACCCGGTTAAGGTTGTCCGCGATTCATATAAACTCGTCCATCTCCCTATTCTGTTATTTAATCATCTCATCTTTGTTTCCAACTTATCTTCAAATCATTCTTGAAGTGTATTTGTAACTAATATTTAAAATGTTTTATATATTGTGCTGTTTGAGTTGTTGATGTTGATTTGGGTTTCTAATCGATTCGTCTGATCAAAGCTATCGATAAGATTTCCAAAACACTTGAACAGAGTAAACTGACACGATATGTTTTTAAAATTTAGTAATGAAATAAATTTTGTAACTACATTATAAATCTTTATCTGGATTTTATTTGAATTGGTTGTTAAGAAATAATATTTGATTTTATATATCATTTTCTATTGTTTCATATACCTAATTGAACTATAAAACATGGTTATAAATTTATTTGGAAATTTAAATTGAACGTAAAACAAGAATTTGAGAATTTAATTCCCGACGTATTTCAAACTTTGTGTTTAAAGTTTTAAAGGATATATTATTTAAAGTATTTTCGAATAGAAATTTGTTTCCAAAGAATTTTAAATTTAAATTTAGTGTTCTTCTCTTTGTCGCTGGAAAATAATTTCGGTGATGACTGCAGCATCATCAACATTCATTTTCGAGTTTCGAAGTGAAGAGACAGTTCTGTAGTCTTACTACAGCTTTGTTTTGGGAATTTAATTGATTTGAATTTCTAAAATATGACTTGATTTTAATATATATAGATATATGATCGAAATTTGATTTGACATATTATGTATATATTATTACTTATCTCTAAATGGTTTGAATGGAATAGGAAATTTAATTCTTAAATTCTATCTTAAAGAATAATTTCAATTATGAAAGAAAAAAATTTATTTAAAAATTTGGATAAATGATTCAAACTTGAGATAATTGTATTTGAAAGTTTTATTTGTATAATGCACAATTTCATTCCAATATAACTTACCTTAATTTTTAAAAGTTAACAATGTAATTAGACAATATACAATATAAAAGGATTTTATAAATAAAATTTGAATGGTTATAATAAATGTTATACACTTAAATTTTAGTTATAAAAGATTAATAGAGGTAAATAAAGAAAAAGGAATTTAAAAAAATTTATTTAAATAACTTAATAATCAAATTTGATTTAATATGGAACCTTAAGTCTAACCTAGGAATATTTTATTTATGTAATAGATATGTCTTGAAAAATGAATAATTGTGATTTAAATAGAAAATTGTATTTTTTATTTAATATCACTAAAATTTGATAATTAAGAATTTGGTTTTCAAATGGAATTTTAAGTGCAACTTATTAAAGGAATATCTATTTATGAAATGGGTATTTTAAATGAGTGTTAGGTTATGTGTGAAATTAAGAGCTAACTAAAGTAGTGACCTTTTGACTTAATAAAAGAAGTATAGTTTATTTGGATATTCCATTCATAAAAGTTTGTTTTTAATACATCACAAGTTATATGATATCCAAATGAATATTTCTAAAATTGAACTGATTTGAAATACTAATATATCTACTGTAGCATATTATAAGTGCTGCTGTTTCTAAAAATACAATGTTTTGGGAATTTTATAATTGAATGAATGAACTTAGAAATGTTACAACTTTGAAATGAATATTATTTTACCTTGAATTTAAATGGTTTAAATGAAGATTATTTTAAGAGTTTTATGATTTTCAGAAGTATGATTTCCAAATAATAACATCTTTGAAGTATTATGATTTCAAAGCATTATGATTCAAATTTATTATCTTATTTTGTTTTCAAACTATCTTTTGGTTGTCCTTATTTCTCTTATCTTGTTACAGAATGGAAAGGCTATTGCTTATACCAGTCTGTTTAGAAATCTTTCTGTAATCTTTGATAATCTTTGTTACTCATCTGGATCTGAACACCGTTTTTCCATTCATAGACCGTCGGTCAAGTGAAAGGGGTGATTCAGACTCTAGAGGATCTTTTCGTGTTTGTGTTCTTGATTTGATCACCTCCATCGTGTTAAACTTACCAATAACAATAGTTATCATGTATAATATAAATCTCCTTGTCATCTTGTCTTAATCTTATTTCATTCTAGGTTTTTCTGTGCTTTCCCATACCTCATTCCTTTTCGAGGACGAAAAGTTTTGAGTGGGGGAGAGTGTAACAACCCTGTATTTTTGTGATTTATTTAATTGTATATTTTAAAAAATTTAAATTGAAATTCCTGACTTAAAAACTTTATTTATTATTTAAATTGTATAAAACTTTATTTTATTTATTAAAAAGAATAATTTAGTTATTTTAATATATTTTTTTGATTTGTATGTGAATTAGAATTTCAAACATGAATAAATTGAATATTTCCAGAAAATGTGAATTTTGGTCAATTTGGTCAAACTTTGACTTTTAAATTTAAATTTTAAAAGTCTGAAAATTTGAATTTTATCTTTTGTTATGAAAGTAAATAAAATTTCAAGAACACTGCTTTTCGTTTCGTTGAAATCCGAATAATATTGTGAAAGTTATGCTTTTTACAAAATTGGGTGTAAATTGTTTTATTTAACAATATAGTTTATTTTAAATTATATAAATAATCTTTTTAATTGCCATATCTTATTCTAATTTTTATTATATCTTATGTTACATATATTCTTACCTTTTAAATATTTTTAAAGTGATGTTTGAATTTTTCCAAAGCTTATTGAATTTATTTTCTAATTTTAAAGCCTAGTTTCCATTTTTCTGTTATTTTCTTTATTTAAATTATATTTAATTAAAATTTATTTATTCATTTTTATGTATGCATCTTATTTTTATGTTTTTATCTTTATTTATAAATATTTTTCATGTACATACAATTTTTCCAAAGTTCATTTCATTTATTTTCAAATTTTCAAGCCTAATTTACATTTTCTTTGTTATTTTCTAAATTTAATTATATTTAATTAATATTTATTTATTTATTTTTGTTTATTTACTATATTTTCGTATTTTATCTGTATTTATACATATTTTACATGTATTTAAAATTTAAAAAGAAAATACAAAACAAAGAGGCAAAGTCCTTTCATTTTCTAGTCTTTTCATATCTTTGTCTTTTCATTTGCTTTTGCCTTTTCCTCTTCTTTCTTTTAGCCATACCTTTTTCTTGCTTAGCCGTGTATCTCCCTTCAAAATTCACGTGAGAAAACATCATTCTTCACTTAAACTCACGGCATTTCAATTTGAGAAAAAAAATGGCAAAGTTCATGGTCTTCTCCTTCTACTTTTCCTTCCTATTTTCATTGTCCTAGATTTCTCTTCAACTTTGCTTGGCCCCTACCACCCACCATCACCACCATAGTCTCCACCATCTACAGCAGCACCAACCCCTCTCCTCTGACCACCACCTCCGGCCATGACCATTAGATGAAGCCACCACCTCAAATTTGCAAAGCACTTCAACAAAACAATGCTAGCCAAGCCTGTACTCCACTATTGCCTTCATAGTTGCTTTTGGCCACCCCTTAGCCACCACCACCTTCATCTCCTTCACCTTTGGCTGCCCCTTTCACTGCTATCCAGATCTGAACTAACATGAAGACCCCATGGCCGAGCCTATATGGGGTCATAGCCGAACCAAAATGCACCAAAAACATCACCTATTTTGCCTTGTCCATTGGTATGCTTCATGTTGCAAACCCTACCTTTTATATTCCTTCTAGCCGTGCTTTATGGATGCTATACCCGAGCTAAACCTGATCATGGCTGAATGTATGCTCCACTTAGGCTATGCATTTGAGTGATAAGGCAAGGTCAAGTCACTTTGCTCTTTATTGCTGTAACAACCCGCTATTTTAGACTCTTCGCATCCGCACATGTCGGACTTGAATAATTCAAAATACCGAATTGTTAATTTAAATTTGGCAAAACTGAGACATATAGTAAATAAATAATCACAGAATCACAGACACAGAGTAATAATATGCAGCGGAAGTAAAAGAGATAGTAGTTCATGAAGCTACTATATAAATATATAAGATACATCAGAATTAAATAAGTTACAACAGAAGTCTCGAATACAATAGTCAAATACAAGAATCAGAATACATCACTGGAATCAATCGAATATCTGAAAGCTGGATAGATAGCTGGATCTCCAGGCGAAGCTCCAACTCCAAAGGTGAGTCTCAAAAGCTGGTACTCTCAGTCTGACCCGAGCGTAAAGCAAAACACAAAACACTCGAGTCAGGATTAATATTCTCATATCAATAAATCCAACTCAAGTGAAATAGCAATCGAAATACAAGTAACTCAAAGGATGTTGGAATCACCATCCTCCAAGGATCCGTTAAACTATCTACTATGTAGTAATATACGCTAAATAAATAATGTCTATCAGTAATATAAAATATCAAAATAGTGTTAAGGCGTTACCATTATCCCCCTTAACACATTTTTATAAGCATCATAGTCTATACAGCACTGTAAACTCCACCGTAAACTGGTGGGATATCAGGGAGTACTCCATAGGTATAACACAAAACAAATTCGTAGTGGTCGCGTATAGGGATACAAGTATGACAAGGCACATGAGGCAATACCCAAGGTAGTGAAACTACCGTTCGCCTGATCCGGACTGGTGAGAACGCATCGCCGCAGCGATCGCAACACCGCGAAACAACACTCCTGAAATTCCGAGGGTGCACCAATCAATCACAAGTAATGAGTAGTAGTTACGAAGAAGTGTGTCCGCTCGAGGTGGCTAACCCCATTTGGCCCGGCACGGCTCCTGATTTTAGTCATTTCCAATTTGACACAAGTGTCAAGGCTATCCATTATCGTTCTCTTTCTTCAATCATCACGTACATCATTCCAACCACTTCATTCTGGATCATCACTCCGCGTATAGTTATTAAAGTGGTTTTCGATTTAGACAGAGAGTATGTCCATAACCGATTCCGGTTTCTTTAATAACTTTCGTAATTATTACACCGATTGATCATTTATATATTTCAAAACCAAAACAAATTCAATTTCAATTTCAATTCGTGAATCAACAATTCATTTGTCTTTCAAAATCAATTTCCATAACTTACATTTCAAAATTCCAAATTACCATTTCAAAATCTTACGATTCAATTTCAACTTTTATTTAAAACAATTCAATTATTGATTCAAGTTCGTATATAATTTCATTCCGAAATCCTTTAAATTAATTTAATTTAACATTCAAATCAATCTAAACTCATTTATCGATTCCATTCAATATTCTTTAAGTTACTTTATCATTCAAAACAATTACTATTAATTTCCAATTCGTTAAATCAATTTCTTAAGTTCAACTTCATTATATCAACTTACAAATTAAGTTCAATTAGATTCGCCAAATCAATTCTTTAAATTACAAGTCTTACGTTAATTTCGATAAATCATATTCATTTCAATAAATCACATTTTATTTCTTGTTAAAGAAATTCAAATTTCACTCATTTGTTGACTTCGTTACAAATTTCAAACTTAATTAATAAAGAACTAAATTTCACATGCTCGAGAAGTTTCAATTTCACTTATTAACCTACTTAAATAAATTTCCCAAAACTTTAATAAATCAAGAAACTCAATTTCATTTATTAACGAAGTTCGAATTCACTTATTCAAAGTTCAATTTCTTTTATCAAAGAATCCAATTTTTGTTCAATTATCAAATAATCCAATCTTTTTCAATTATTAAATAATTTCAGTCTTAATTATTAATAATTTCAAAACTTAATAATTTCAAACTTGATTATAAATTCAAACTTAATTATCAAACCATTCCAAACTTAATCGTAAATTCAACTTAATAATTTCGAGCTTAATTATAATTTCAAACTTAATTATAATTTCAAATTTATTCATTAAATGACTTCAAACTTAAAATTTCAAGACTCAATTATTACCAATTTCAAATTATTTATTAATAATTCCAAATTTAATTATTAGATAATCAAATTTCAAACAACGTTCTATCATCAATTACCACGTTATATCTGTTTCAGATTTCGATCTTTACATTTTCCTTTCAAATAATTCAAATTCCAACTTCATTTCAAAACTTATTCTTTGGTCGAATCAAATCATTATTTTATTTTAAATCAAATTTTTGACCAATCGGATTTTATTTAATTCTCTATCCTAAGTCAAGTTCATTTGGGTATTTATCATTTCAACCCGATTCCAATTTCAGTTCAAAATCAAGCATAATAAAGGGAACTTGTAGTGTGATAACTGGGATGGTGTCAAAGTAAATAAACAAGCAATAACAACAAACAAACACAATCCAATAATCAATTCAAATAATCCCGAAATAATCGTATTAATTCGCATTGTTATTTGTGCGAATTAATATAATTATCTCTAGAATCTACACTATCATTTCATGTAGATTAAAGATTATAACATTACGGTTTTTCACTCGTCGTTCAATTTCAATTTCAATTCTACACCATTTATTTAATATACGTTCAAGGTTCAAAGTGTAATTTGTCAAATTCTACGAGTCAATTAACTTAACAATTCCAAGGGTCATATTATTCAAATTAACTAATCAAATTCAACGCATATGTCGATTCACATTTTAAACTATCCTACGTCAAATTTAATTACCTAATATTTTTTTCACTTTATACATTACAATTTACATTCAATATAAACAAAAATCAATCAATCAATTATCAACCAAACTGTATTATTATTGCATACATAACAGATAACGGTGTCAGATGTCAAAGGTGAACTGATACATAAATAATACTGCAATAAATAACAGCAGTATATTTCAATTGTCGTTCCAATTGAAATCAAATTTAATAAATAAAAGAATATTAATCATGAGTGATTACTCACATTTCAAGGCTAGAGAAAATAGGAGGTGGCACGGATACGCACACTGATACGGACACTGAATTTGAGTTACAAATCCAAGCATGAATCTCAGAGCAAAGTAAGATTGGCACGAATCAACGAGCAAAACTGTTAAATAAGAATTACCGAAATCAAATCAAACATTCAACATAGCAACAATTTCAAAAAATGTCAAATGTTCAGGTCTGAAAACCCCTCTGGGTCTGACTTTCAGGTAAGAAACAGAGGACCGAAACACCTCGTATGAAGCTAAAATTCCATATGCAGAAAGTAGAAAACTTAATCTTTTAAACAAAAAAAGAATCACTGTATTCCGACGTAAGACGAAGGAGATATGATGCGTCAAACATGAACTCAGGTCGTGTTTGCAGCAGTGTAAAATAATTCTAAGTACAAAAGAATATCTGCCTGGGTCTAACTTCCAGATCCTCGACCACAAATCAAACGATGTCGGATTTTGCTGGAATTTGACATGTATAAACTAGGTAACTTAAACTCCTTTTTAAAAATAGAATCAACCCATTCCGATAAAATATGAGTGAGATATGATATCGTGAACATGTAGTCTAACTGCTGTTCAAAAAAAAATAAACATGCAATCAAGTGCAAAAAATCAGTTTGTTTGCAACTTTCAGGTATAAACAAATTTATATACCAAAATATTATTATACTTATATATCAATTATATAGTATATGTACGCCGATTACCATAATGCAAAATATTATACTTTATATACAACAAATTATATAGCTTACGTGCATAAACAGAATGCATGCTATTATGAACAAAGAGATATATATATACATAACTGCCAACACTTATATGCTTATCGTACTTCTTTTAAAATCTTGTCTACTGTTCGTACCAAACCATAATACATAAAGTACATATGTGCACATTATCAAATCTTTTTCTCTTTTTTTTTTTTCCCGAACATATGTTCCAAGACCATAAGAAAATAAAATCTCATTATATACATATAAGATCAAATTTAAACTTATAACAGATAACGTTGTAAACTTTCATATATATGATATAAACTTTTATAACTTGTATACTCTTGTAAATAACCATACACATATATATAACTGTTTTAAAACCAAGGTTATATGCGTATTCAAAAATCCGACAGTATTTATAAAACTAACACAAAATATATATTTATATTTATATAACTAAACATATCATTATACTATATATAAATTAAATATGTACTAACATATAACTGACACCTTACATGACATATATAACATAACAAATAGCTGTGCTAACCCAGTATTTAATAAATAGTATATATACATATATACCTTATATAACTAAACATATCAGAACTATAAAATAAAATGTGTTGTTAACATCAATATTTCAAGTGAACCAAATGAACTGGTAACAAAGCTTAAATATATACATACACACAACTTACTTTTAAAACAAAGAGGCTCGGGAAGAATAAAAGATGGAGCGGTGCTGAGTTGGCAGGGCTATGGTGAATGCTAGGTTGTACGGTGAAGGGAAAGAAGGGGAAAAAGAAGGGTGCTCGGCCGAGACTGGGAGAAGGTGCGGCTGTTCTTGGCTTCAGGTGGAGGCTGTCAACGAGGCTAATATAGTGATAGGCATGGGGAAGGTTGCGAACATTGGTGGAGTGTAGTGCGGCCATGTGACGCAAGCATGAAGGGAGAGAAGGAGATGGGCTGACCGACCACTTGAATGAGTGGGGACAGGGAGGCTAGCCGGTTAGGCGCGTCAGTGCGGAGGCCGGTGTCAGGGAGGGGAATCGCTGGTCGGTGATAAGCATGGCGGCGCTAGGGGTGAAGACGCTAGCATGTGGGGTCGCGGATCTGAGGCTGAGGCGGGGCTCTGGGCTATGGCAGCGGAGTGGACGGTGGTTTTTTTTCTTTTTTTCTTTTTTTGGCGCGTGGGCTGGCCGTTGTTAGGTTGGAAGTGGGGAGAGTGGCTAGGAGTAGATCTAGACCAAAAGCAAAAAGTTGGAGCATTTTACTATTTCTCTTTATGCATGAACGTGAGTGGACATGAAGGTAGCAGGCAATTGGAAAGGAAGAATTTGTGGCCAAACAGAGGAGAGGGAGGAACATAATGAATGGTTTCAAATGAATGTACACATACCGGCTTATCTTTACTTTTCAAAAATTTTTGGAAAAATGGAGAGTCAAGCTCAGTAATTTGGGACGTATTAAAGCCAAATGACTGTTTGGTTTTGACAGTTGAGTAGATGGAAGGCCAGGAATTCAAAAAGTTTAAAACGGTTACCGGTACGGATGACCGTTTCGCAGTTTCCACGGCGTACGGAACTGCAAAATATACAAATGAGTATACTGTGAAGATCAGCGCGACGAGATGATTGAAGCGGTATAAAAATATCAGTGGTTCGATTAGATTATAAAAATTCAAAATTTTCTACTACGAAAATGCGCAAAAATCACAGAAAATTAAGATCGACGGAGCCAAAAAATGTCCGAATTTGGAAAAACGACAAACTGACAACTTGCTCAAAAGATGGTTTAGAATTTTTTTATGTAAAAATATTTTGGTTTTGAAAACGTTTTATTTTCAACGCTTTTTAACTGATTAGATTGAAGTAAATTTACGCGTGAAATAAACTTTCATATTTTCGGACAAAAATTTACCGGTTGCTATGTTTAACCGGACGCATTCCAAATATCAAATTTATATTTTAAAAATTTATCGTTTAAAATTCCACAAAATTCGATTAGTAACGATATTAAAACCGGTTAAATTTACGGGTCGTTACATTCTCCCCCACTCAAAACTTTTCGTCCTCGAAAAGGAAGGAGGTAGGAGAATAGAAATGACCAGAAGAAAGTAGACTTAGATTACAAAATAAGACAATTATTTTAAACCGTATAAATTTCAATTTAAATTAATTTATAATATTCAATAAGTTGATTTAATTTCAATTTCTTAATATTTGATACCAAAATTTTCTTCAAAACAAATTTTATTTATTTATCTCATTTATTTATTTTTATTATCCAATTATCCCTTATTAATAATTTCAAAAATCATAACTTGAATAGCCATTTATTACAATCATAATTTATTTAACCAATTCAATTCTTCTTTATTCCAAACTATTATTAAATTTATTCCCCTTAATATATCCTCTATATATTAAGTATATTTACATTATTTAAAACCACTCAAATTTAATATATTTTCTAACATCATTTCACATTGTAAATTATTCAATTACATATTCAACTTCCGAATGGTTTAGGTAAGTTGTATTAGAATGTAATTGGATATTATACAAGTAAATTTTCAAATCCAATTTGTCAAGTTTAAATATTCATTCGAAATTTTGGCTACATTTCAAATTTGAAATCATTCTTAACATAAATTTTAAGAATTTATTTTCCGATTAACTTCAAATAATTTAGAAATAATTATGTATATACAATATATATCAAATCAAATTAAATTAAAATAATATACCTATATATATAAATCAAATCATACTTAAGAATTTTAAATCGATTTAATTTCTAAAACAAAACTGTAACAAAGCTACGAATTTGTCTCTCCACTTCGAAACTCGAAAATGAATGTCGATAATGCGGCCGTCATCACCGAAATTATTTTCCAGCGACAAAGAGAAGAGCACTGACTTAAACATCTAAAATTCCTTTCAAATGATTTCTATTCGAAAATACTTTAAATAATATACCTTTTAAACTTTAAATACAAGGTTTGAAATCTATCGAAAATTAAATTCCTAAACTCTTGTTTTAAATTCATTTTATATTCTAAATCAAATTATATCTAAGTTTTATAAATTCATTTATTTATTATACAATAGCAAATGGTTTATACATAAATGAAAATTAATATTTTCATTTCGGACCACGGATTCGTTAACCATTTAATTTCAGGAAAATTATACTTATATAATATTATTATACACAATTTATTTCGTTTACCGAATTGAAAACAATATTGTGTCGGTTTGTTCTGTCTAAGTGTTTTGGAAATCCTATCGATAGCGTTGATCAGACGAATCGATCGAAAATCCAAATCAACATCAACAACTCAAACAACACAATATATATTAAAATATTTAAATATAAATTTACAAATACGCTTCCTCGCTCGACGATATAAGAATGGATTTCAAAATAAGTATAGTGATTCAAATTTGATGGAAATCAAATTAAAGAGAATTTCAATTTGATAATAAGTTTGAAACAGAAGATAAGATTATTCAATTAACAGAATCGGGAGATGGACAAGCTTTTTAATTGACGGGCAACCTTAACTGGGTCGACCGTAACTTCGAAAATAAGATCGATGCTGAATTCCGAAGTAAATCAACATTCGATCTCAAGAGATAGAATTCAGGTATAGCAGGAGATAGATAGCACCGTAAACCAAGGATACAGAAATCTCCGGTAAATCAATGTCTATTGTAAAGGAGTTTCACTCATTTACAAATAAATTTGGGATTGGCGAGACCGCCGACTCACTATAAAGATCATTCGAAGTGGAGTTATGGGTACTCCGGAATCAAAAGAAGATAAATAGTAAGGGATATGAATGAATTTTGAAACCGAGGGAACGTTCCAAAATTCAAAGGAATTGAGTCAAAAGGAAGAGATTGAAACTCGAGTGGGAGTGATTCTGTAAATACATTTACCATATATGCTAAGTTTTGCCTAGAGCTACCAAATGCTCTGATACCAACTGTAACAACCCGCTATTTTAGACTCTTCGCATCCGCACATGTCGGACTTGAATAATTCAAAATACCGAATTGTTAATTTAAATTTGGCAAAACTGAGACATATAGTAAATAAATAATCACAGAATCACAGACACAGAGTAATAATATGCAGCGGAAGTAAAAGAGATAGTAGTTCATGAAGCTACTATATAAATATATAAGATACATCAGAATTAAATAAGTTACAACAGAAGTCTCGAATACAATAGTCAAATACAAGAATCAGAATACATCACTGGAATCAATCGAATATCTGAAAGCTGGATAGATAGCTGGATCTCCAGGCGAAGCTCCAACTCCAAAGGTGAGTCTCAAAAGCTGGTACTCTCAGTCTGACCCGAGCGTAAAGCAAAACACAAAACACTCGAGTCAGGATTAATATTCTCATATCAATAAATCCAACTCAAGTGAAATAGCAATCGAAATACAAGTAACTCAAAGGATGTTGGAATCACCATCCTCCAAGGATCCGTTAAACTATCTACTATGTAGTAATATACGCTAAATAAATAATGTCTATCAGTAATATAAAATATCAAAATAGTGTTAAGGCGTTACCATTATCCCCCTTAACACATTTTTATAAGCATCATAGTCTATACAGCACTGTAAACTCCACCGTAAACTGGTGGGATATCAGGGAGTACTCCATAGGTATAACACAAAACAAATTCGTAGTGGTCGCGTATAGGGATACAAGTATGACAAGGCACATGAGGCAATACCCAAGGTAGTGAAACTACCGTTCGCCTGATCCGGACTGGTGAGAACGCATCGCCGCAGCGATCGCAACACCGCGAAACAACACTCCTGAAATTCCGAGGGTGCACCAATCAATCACAAGTAATGAGTAGTAGTTACGAAGAAGTGTGTCCGCTCGAGGTGGCTAACCCCATTTGGCCCGGCACGGCTCCTGATTTTAGTCATTTCCAATTTGACACAAGTGTCAAGGCTATCCATTATCGTTCTCTTTCTTCAATCATCACGTACATCATTCCAACCACTTCATTCTGGATCATCACTCCGCGTATAGTTATTAAAGTGGTTTTCGATTTAGACAGAGAGTATGTCCATAACCGATTCCGGTTTCTTTAATAACTTTCGTAATTATTACACCGATTGATCATTTATATATTTCAAAACCAAAACAAATTCAATTTCAATTTCAATTCGTGAATCAACAATTCATTTGTCTTTCAAAATCAATTTCCATAACTTACATTTCAAAATTCCAAATTACCATTTCAAAATCTTACGATTCAATTTCAACTTTTATTTAAAACAATTCAATTATTGATTCAAGTTCGTATATAATTTCATTCCGAAATCCTTTAAATTAATTTAATTTAACATTCAAATCAATCTAAACTCATTTATCGATTCCATTCAATATTCTTTAAGTTACTTTATCATTCAAAACAATTACTATTAATTTCCAATTCGTTAAATCAATTTCTTAAGTTCAACTTCATTATATCAACTTACAAATTAAGTTCAATTAGATTCGCCAAATCAATTCTTTAAATTACAAGTCTTACGTTAATTTCGATAAATCATATTCATTTCAATAAATCACATTTTATTTCTTGTTAAAGAAATTCAAATTTCACTCATTTGTTGACTTCGTTACAAATTTCAAACTTAATTAATAAAGAACTAAATTTCACATGCTCGAGAAGTTTCAATTTCACTTATTAACCTACTTAAATAAATTTCCCAAAACTTTAATAAATCAAGAAACTCAATTTCATTTATTAACGAAGTTCGAATTCACTTATTCAAAGTTCAATTTCTTTTATCAAAGAATCCAATTTTTGTTCAATTATCAAATAATCCAATCTTTTTCAATTATTAAATAATTTCAGTCTTAATTATTAATAATTTCAAAACTTAATAATTTCAAACTTGATTATAAATTCAAACTTAATTATCAAACCATTCCAAACTTAATCGTAAATTCAACTTAATAATTTCGAGCTTAATTATAATTTCAAACTTAATTATAATTTCAAATTTATTCATTAAATGACTTCAAACTTAAAATTTCAAGACTCAATTATTACCAATTTCAAATTATTTATTAATAATTCCAAATTTAATTATTAGATAATCAAATTTCAAACAACGTTCTATCATCAATTACCACGTTATATCTGTTTCAGATTTCGATCTTTACATTTTCCTTTCAAATAATTCAAATTCCAACTTCATTTCAAAACTTATTCTTTGGTCGAATCAAATCATTATTTTATTTTAAATCAAATTTTTGACCAATCGGATTTTATTTAATTCTCTATCCTAAGTCAAGTTCATTTGGGTATTTATCATTTCAACCCGATTCCAATTTCAGTTCAAAATCAAGCATAATAAAGGGAACTTGTAGTGTGATAACTGGGATGGTGTCAAAGTAAATAAACAAGCAATAACAACAAACAAACACAATCCAATAATCAATTCAAATAATCCCGAAATAATCGTATTAATTCGCATTGTTATTTGTGCGAATTAATATAATTATCTCTAGAATCTACACTATCATTTCATGTAGATTAAAGATTATAACATTACGGTTTTTCACTCGTCGTTCAATTTCAATTTCAATTCTACACCATTTATTTAATATACGTTCAAGGTTCAAAGTGTAATTTGTCAAATTCTACGAGTCAATTAACTTAACAATTCCAAGGGTCATATTATTCAAATTAACTAATCAAATTCAACGCATATGTCGATTCACATTTTAAACTATCCTACGTCAAATTTAATTACCTAATATTTTTTTCACTTTATACATTACAATTTACATTCAATATAAACAAAAATCAATCAATCAATTATCAACCAAACTGTATTATTATTGCATACATAACAGATAACGGTGTCAGATGTCAAAGGTGAACTGATACATAAATAATACTGCAATAAATAACAGCAGTATATTTCAATTGTCGTTCCAATTGAAATCAAATTTAATAAATAAAAGAATATTAATCATGAGTGATTACTCACATTTCAAGGCTAGAGAAAATAGGAGGTGGCACGGATACGCACACTGATACGGACACTGAATTTGAGTTACAAATCCAAGCATGAATCTCAGAGCAAAGTAAGATTGGCACGAATCAACGAGCAAAACTGTTAAATAAGAATTACCGAAATCAAATCAAACATTCAACATAGCAACAATTTCAAAAAATGTCAAATGTTCAGGTCTGAAAACCCCTCTGGGTCTGACTTTCAGGTAAGAAACAGAGGACCGAAACACCTCGTATGAAGCTAAAATTCCATATGCAGAAAGTAGAAAACTTAATCTTTTAAACAAAAAAAGAATCACTGTATTCCGACGTAAGACGAAGGAGATATGATGCGTCAAACATGAACTCAGGTCGTGTTTGCAGCAGTGTAAAATAATTCTAAGTACAAAAGAATATCTGCCTGGGTCTAACTTCCAGATCCTCGACCACAAATCAAACGATGTCGGATTTTGCTGGAATTTGACATGTATAAACTAGGTAACTTAAACTCCTTTTTAAAAATAGAATCAACCCATTCCGATAAAATATGAGTGAGATATGATATCGTGAACATGTAGTCTAACTGCTGTTCAAAAAAAAATAAACATGCAATCAAGTGCAAAAAATCAGTTTGTTTGCAACTTTCAGGTATAAACAAATTTATATACCAAAATATTATTATACTTATATATCAATTATATAGTATATGTACGCCGATTACCATAATGCAAAATATTATACTTTATATACAACAAATTATATAGCTTACGTGCATAAACAGAATGCATGCTATTATGAACAAAGAGATATATATATACATAACTGCCAACACTTATATGCTTATCGTACTTCTTTTAAAATCTTGTCTACTGTTCGTACCAAACCATAATACATAAAGTACATATGTGCACATTATCAAATCTTTTTCTCTTTTTTTTTTTTCCCGAACATATGTTCCAAGACCATAAGAAAATAAAATCTCATTATATACATATAAGATCAAATTTAAACTTATAACAGATAACGTTGTAAACTTTCATATATATGATATAAACTTTTATAACTTGTATACTCTTGTAAATAACCATACACATATATATAACTGTTTTAAAACCAAGGTTATATGCGTATTCAAAAATCCGACAGTATTTATAAAACTAACACAAAATATATATTTATATTTATATAACTAAACATATCATTATACTATATATAAATTAAATATGTACTAACATATAACTGACACCTTACATGACATATATAACATAACAAATAGCTGTGCTAACCCAGTATTTAATAAATAGTATATATACATATATACCTTATATAACTAAACATATCAGAACTATAAAATAAAATGTGTTGTTAACATCAATATTTCAAGTGAACCAAATGAACTGGTAACAAAGCTTAAATATATACATACACACAACTTACTTTTAAAACAAAGAGGCTCGGGAAGAATAAAAGATGGAGCGGTGCTGAGTTGGCAGGGCTATGGTGAATGCTAGGTTGTACGGTGAAGGGAAAGAAGGGGAAAAAGAAGGGTGCTCGGCCGAGACTGGGAGAAGGTGCGGCTGTTCTTGGCTTCAGGTGGAGGCTGTCAACGAGGCTAATATAGTGATAGGCATGGGGAAGGTTGCGAACATTGGTGGAGTGTAGTGCGGCCATGTGACGCAAGCATGAAGGGAGAGAAGGAGATGGGCTGACCGACCACTTGAATGAGTGGGGACAGGGAGGCTAGCCGGTTAGGCGCGTCAGTGCGGAGGCCGGTGTCAGGGAGGGGAATCGCTGGTCGGTGATAAGCATGGCGGCGCTAGGGGTGAAGACGCTAGCATGTGGGGTCGCGGATCTGAGGCTGAGGCGGGGCTCTGGGCTATGGCAGCGGAGTGGACGGTGGTTTTTTTTCTTTTTTTCTTTTTTTGGCGCGTGGGCTGGCCGTTGTTAGGTTGGAAGTGGGGAGAGTGGCTAGGAGTAGATCTAGACCAAAAGCAAAAAGTTGGAGCATTTTACTATTTCTCTTTATGCATGAACGTGAGTGGACATGAAGGTAGCAGGCAATTGGAAAGGAAGAATTTGTGGCCAAACAGAGGAGAGGGAGGAACATAATGAATGGTTTCAAATGAATGTACACATACCGGCTTATCTTTACTTTTCAAAAATTTTTGGAAAAATGGAGAGTCAAGCTCAGTAATTTGGGACGTATTAAAGCCAAATGACTGTTTGGTTTTGACAGTTGAGTAGATGGAAGGCCAGGAATTCAAAAAGTTTAAAACGGTTACCGGTACGGATGACCGTTTCGCAGTTTCCACGGCGTACGGAACTGCAAAATATACAAATGAGTATACTGTGAAGATCAGCGCGACGAGATGATTGAAGCGGTATAAAAATATCAGTGGTTCGATTAGATTATAAAAATTCAAAATTTTCTACTACGAAAATGCGCAAAAATCACAGAAAATTAAGATCGACGGAGCCAAAAAATGTCCGAATTTGGAAAAACGACAAACTGACAACTTGCTCAAAAGATGGTTTAGAATTTTTTTATGTAAAAATATTTTGGTTTTGAAAACGTTTTATTTTCAACGCTTTTTAACTGATTAGATTGAAGTAAATTTACGCGTGAAATAAACTTTCATATTTTCGGACAAAAATTTACCGGTTGCTATGTTTAACCGGACGCATTCCAAATATCAAATTTATATTTTAAAAATTTATCGTTTAAAATTCCACAAAATTCGATTAGTAACGATATTAAAACCGGTTAAATTTACGGGTCGTTACAATTGCTTTGTATTTCAACTTGTTCAATATTGTTTTGTGTTGTATATTCATGTGTTGCATTGTCTTGTTTGTGTTTATTGGATTGTTACAAGATGATCGTCTAGGCTCTCTCCACTTATTTGAATCCATTATCGTGCTTGTCTTGCCCTTGGAATCATGTTTGTGTGTCGTAGTGGTCTTCAGCTTGAAAAGGTGAGTCTTTCTCACTCTGACATTTATACTTATGAAATAGTGAATTGATGACAAGTGTTTAGTAATATAAAATGTTTATGCAAGTTAATGATGATCATATGATATGCTATGCCATGTTATTACCATGTTAAAACTGTTAATTATCACCTGACATCTGATATATGACATTATATTGTGACATTGACATTGTTTACATTGTTTATGCATATATTCACACTACAAGTTCCCTGTTAGAATAGAATCACTATGGGTTGAAATGATACATACCCGAACGGATTTTTGAATAGGGAAAAATCGTTATGGGCTGAAATGATAGGCTTGAGCGATTTTAATTGTATTTTATTTGACTTGGGATTTGCGGGTTCGAAATGATAGAACCCGGGTTTTCTTTGTAAACTACGGATTGAAATGGTATATATCCGCATCACTTGACCTAGGTTAGAAAATTATATACAGACCCCGTGGTATATTTTTAAATGATTTTTATTAAAAATACGTATTTTCAAAAGTATGAAATTTTGATTTAAAAATATATATATTATGGTTTTAAGAAAGTTAAATATTAAATCATGAAATTGTGAATTTAAGTGAATTCAAGTATGTAAATTTGGAGTAAATGTTATTTTAGACTTTAAATTTTATTTTAAAATGTAAATAAATAATGGAAATTAAATTTAAAGTTTGAAATTGTATTTGAAGTAAAATTTTAAGTTTTATTTAATTTATATGTTAATAAACAGTGAATTTTGACTTAGTAAATGAATGGAGTTTTTAAATTGAATATTTGATCTAAAAACTTTGTTGTGTTAAATCATATGTTAAAATAATTTTAAATGTGAATTGTTTAAGTCTAGAAATATGATTTTAAGTTATAATAAAAATTGGGGGTTTTATTTTTATTTTTGGAAAGCTAAAATGAAATCTGGAATTTTATAGCATTTTCAAAATGTTGTAGTCTTTTGACAGCATTTTTAAATGCTATTGTTTTGAATCTAACAATGTTTGAAATAACTAAATATCTATTATGACATTTTATAAATGCCGTTACTCTTGATCTAAACCATTTTTGGAAGCTATAAGCTACGATAGCACTTTATAAATGTTGTCGTTGCTATAATTTGACAATGTTTGAAATGTTATAGATTTTAACACTGTTTGAGTAATATTTTAAAGTGTTAAATGATTTAACTTTTGGAAATTGATTAATTGTGAAATTTAAGAAGTTTTGAATATATTTTAATATTTAAATTTGAATACTTAAGGAATTTAAATTTGAATTTGAATTTTAAATAAAGTTTACTTGGTTATGTGTTAAACGGAATGAGATGTAATGAGATAAATGAATATTTGAATGGAATTTTGAAATGTATTTTGTAATGATGTTTGAAATAATAAATGAATGAAATATTTGATTTTTAAATAATATTTAAATTTGAATATTTGGATTTGAATTCAAATAATGATTTGATTATGAAGTTTTGAAATGATGTAATATTTTAATGATTTTGAAATGATTGGAAATGATTTGATCTTTATTTTAGCAAAAGAATGTGAATATGGAATGATATTTGATTTTGATTTATTTGATAAAGGAATATTGAAGTTTATATTTGTATGAAAAGATATTTGGTTTAATTGTAATGTAAGTTTATTTAAATAATATTGGATTTATGAAATGAATATTTCAAAACTAAGTAATAATGAAACTAGATTTGAGATATATGAAATTATAAAAAAAAATAGTTGTTGAAATGCGGGATATGAAAGCTTTGAAATATATTAAAAATTTAATAGTTTAATTTATGGATCAAATATATATTTGAAATTGATATGATTTTAAATAGTTATTAGCAAATTTAAATGAAACTGATGGTTTGAATTGAATTAAGTTGGAAATTGAAAATTTTGGTTTCATGGAATAAATTTGTAAAGTGTAAAGAATTAAAAGATTGATTTCAAATGAATGATTTCAGAATGTTATGGTTTTCAAAGTGTAATGGTTTCAAGTATTTTGGTTTCGGAAAAGTTATGCTTTGAAAGTATTATGAATTTTTTTAAAGGTGAGTATATGTTTAAAATGGAAATGATAAACTATTTGATTTGATTATTGTTTTGAAATAAAAATGGTTTTGGTTTTGAAGTGTAAACTATTTTGAAAGGAATATAGTTTTGAAATGAAATGATTTGATCCTTTTGAAGTATAAATTATTTTGAAATGACCACGGCGTTATAATAACGTTTGGTTGTTAAAGAGACCGGGATCGGAAGTTGTCATACTCTCTGCCAACTCTGAAAACCACTTTAACAACCGTGTACGCGGTGGAGATTCCAGAATGAAGTAGGATGGTGGCAACGTTCTTGAGGTATATTACGTGGACCCAACTCCCGTGAGTTGGCATAAGGTGGCTAAAACAGGGGCGATCTCGGGCCAAAGGAGGTAGCACCTCTGGTCGGACACATTCCTTCGATACTATACTCTTACTGGTGATTGATTAGATGGCCATCCTCTGATTTTGATTGGGAGCGTGTTCCGAGGTGGGCGTATGTGGCTGCTGCGTTACCACCAGCCCGTGTGCGTAATTGGTATATCTACCCTGGCATTGCCTTCTGTGCCGTGTCACCTACCATATCGAGCCTTTACTACGAGTTTCTATTTGTGTCGTACCTATGGAGTATCTTCTCGTAGTCTCCCGATCAGGAGATATGCATGTACTGTATAGACTACTGGCATTTTACGTGTTAAGGTGGAAAATGTAAAGCCTTAACGCTATTTAAAAGTATGTTTATTTTACTGTAGACATTATTATATTAGTGCAATATTACTACATAGTAAATAGTTTAACGGATCCTTAAAGGATGGGCGATCCCAAGCATACTTTAAGTTACTGATGCATTTTTGTTACTGTTCACTTGAGTTTATTTACAGTTCATAAGTATTTATGTCCTGACTCGAGTGTTTTGTATTTTGCTTTACGCTCGAGTCAGATTGATTGAGTTAGCATTCAAGATTCACCTTCGAAGTTGGAGCTTTCCTTGAAGATCCAGCCATCTATTTTGTTTCAGTATCCAGTGTTTCAGTGATGTATTCTGATTTGTGCCTGATGTATCTTGTTACTCTTCCGTTGTATCTTATTTAACTCTGATGTATCTTATTTTTATATAGTAGCTTCATGAACTACTATCTCTTTTTACTTTCGCTGCATTATTATATACTCTGTGTCTGTGATCTGTGATTATTATTTACTGTATATTCTGAGATTTGCCAAATTTTTATTTACAACGCGGTATTTTGAGCAATTCAATTCCGGCATGAGTGTCTACCTATACACTTATAATGGATGCGAATGGTTGAAAATATCGGGTCGTTACACATTAACAGCATAGTCCTTGTATTTAAAATCTGCTTTTACATATATAATATTTTGTTCCACTGCGAATGTGAGATTCTATGTTTGTTGTTCTATTTTTCTTCAACCACTTTCTTCTTCTTTACCGTAATTATTCGCCCTTTCGTACAATTTGGATTGAGCTGGAGTGAATTATTATCGCCTCAAAGGGTATGGAAGTACGAGTCGCTACATTAAGAGTGCGTGTTGGTGAAGTAAAAACATTTTATATTATGTTGTTTTATCTGTTGAGTGGCTTAAGAATTCTGGTCTATGCATTTGGCCGACTTATCGGTAAGAATTTCCTAAACACTCGAACAAGACCAACTGACACGGTATTGTTTTAAAATTGGTAAATGAAATAATTTTACGTAGGAATATTATATATATGTATAAAATAATAATTTTTCATAGTTATTCCTGGGTTGTGCTTGTTTCTTAGGAAATGATAATATTCCTTCTTTATCATCTAGGATTTGATCAGTTATGCTTACCCGTTTCTAGGTATTGACAATTATCGATTAATCTACCTTGAATTTTCCTTTTCGAACCTGGTTTGGGTAGATAGGAAATTTGAGAACATTGAAACTAACATCTTATGAATTAAGTTTTACTGTTTGACTATAGGACATTTATTGATATTTTTGGGTTAAAATAAGGTTTTAATAAATGTTGTTTTATTAAAAGAAATTTGGAATATTTTGAAATAATATTTGGAAATGATTGAATATAAAAGTTGGTTGTTAAATTGGGGTTTTATTAAAGAAGTTATTAAAAGAAAGTTTAAATATTTCGAAAATAATACTTGAAAAATGATTAATATAAGGAAGCTAAAATATTTTCGCAATAAATAGTAGAAAAATGATTTCCTTTAAAGGGAGATATGTTGTTAATTTTATTTACAAGAATGTGTGTATAAATAAAAGGAATTGGAGAATTAAATCATGGTGATTTTGGAAAAATGGTTTTCAAGGCTTAAAAGTTAATAATAACATTTGAAAGTATTTTCAGGATAAAAATATTTCTAGAGATTTTCAACGGGATATAAGCACTAAAATCAATTCAGTAGTTTGAAAATAATTCTGACGATGATTGCAACCCCGTCGGTGTTCATTGTCAAGTTTCTAAGCGGGGGATTGCTACCATTAGGATCTCGCTACGTAATTGTTTTGAGAAAATAAATTTTGATCTGATTCCAAAAGTATAATTTGATTCACGCAGAGTAAATATGCAAATTATCATTTTAAATGATTTGTGAAAAAAGAAATAATAGTTTTATTTGAGATAGTTTTGGAGTATGAATGATTTTGGAAATAGTAATAATATTATTTTTAAAAGGTTTTTTAATGTATTAATATATTGGAAATAGTTTGCTTGGAAATATATTTAAGTATAAACATCTTTTGAATTTCTTTTGAAGAAAAGGTATATTTTCTTTGGATTGGTTTGAGAAATAAGTCCCGACTTGTTTTGTGGTGATCACAATAATCTTCATAGTGACGATCAGATGCTTGCTTAGGGGAATGGTATTGTGCATTTAGTAAATTATTCTCTTTGTTATTGTACAGTCGAACGAGCTCAAATCCTGACAAATCCGAAGTAAGTTAAAAATTTATAATTTGATAAAACTATTTATTTGGAAATATATTTAGTATTATTTGAAAATGGATTTCAAAAGAAAGAAGTGGTTTTAAGTTAACTAGTTCGAGTGGCCCGAAAATAAATAAAAATGATTAAGAGATGCATTCGGATGGTAAATGTTTCCCTTGAGTATTATCCTTCTAGTAAGGAAATCTATGACACTGTTTGGTAATACCAAGTTCCTTGGTTCCACTTTGGGGTTACTCGAGCTATATAGATATTTATATTATTTTTTTATTGATTAAAATAAATATAATATCATTTCAAAAGCTTTTGAAATAAATATCCAGGTATTTGACTCTTAAGTTTACTAAATATAAAGTTATCTTGATTTAAATTGGGATAGTTAATGAAGTTTTAATTGGGTCACATCTTTAAGAACTTTTAACAAACCTTATTTTATTAAACTGTGTCTTTTAGATTTTAACATCTAGAATTAAAAATCACTTGATGTTATTGGGCAAGCTAATAAACATTTTACCTCTGAGCGTCGAAAGAAGAGTAGATTCTATGATAAAGTTCGGATACCAACATCCTACTCTTCTTAGCTACTTACCAAACCAAACATCTAAAGAGGTTGTATTGATCAACTCAGTGTTAAGGCCCAAAGTTATTTTATGCCTCCTTCTGAATAGATAAACGTGAATAGAATTAAAATTTGATATTTTTTACAAACTCTTAGGATATAGAAGATTAGTATACAAGTTAGTTAATAAAGTAAAGTAATTTTGTAAATGGGTTTCATAAATAAAGTTATATTATTTAATTGTTTGAACCTAATTTTTAATTTTTTGAATCTTTATGAAATGTTTTCATAAATAATTTTAGCAGAAATAGAACTAGTATTAGTAAGGATGAAATATAAAATACATAGGTTGTACATAGATCATTTCCGCTTATATAGTTTTTGATCCAAAATTCGAGTACATGACTTGAGATGTTTCACATCATTCCAAGTAAGTATTTATTATATGATTTTTAATGGCGAGCACTTGATGAGGGTTCTTTAAAGTTTTCTATCATAGTTTACAGCTATGTAAGGAGAATGGAGGTTTCTAATCAAGGAACCTAATTAGAGTCTCACTAAAAAAATGGGCAAGCGATACTAGTTTGAAAGGAACTTATGTATTCGAGTAGTGATCGAATCAAATTTAGTATATGGATGCTTAACAAACATTATATGGACTTGCGAATGGTTTTGGGTGTCCGTGTAGTGAAATTTCAAGGATGAAATCCTTTTAAGAAGGAAGAATGTAACAGCCCGTAATTTTATCACTTTGATTTTTGAATATTTAATTAGTTTTAAATATTCAAGTTTGGGGTTTTATTCATAATTTAATAAAAATCTATGTTCAAACAAATTCTTGATTTCAATTATGTACTTTTAAATTAATTTATAGAATTTTCCCAAAATTTTCAATTTGAAAAATTATTTGAATTATCATATGACGTATTTTACGTCGAATGGTGGTATTTTTGAATTTAATAGAACTTGATAACTAGTGCATTTGATAATTTTTTTGTGATCATGTCACATTGTGTGCACGATTACATTTTTATTTTTGTCTTTCATGGCCCATACGCAAATGGAAATTTGGATAGCGAGATACCCTAGAACTTTTATAAACCAAATATTAATACACACGCACCACCTCAAAATCTTTTCATTTACTTTCCCTTGTAAAACTTGAACTTAACATTTAATGAAGGTAGGCTTATACATGAAAATAACTTGATGCAAAGAACCTCTAAGTAACCATTTTGTCTCTTTAACCGCCATTGTCACCCAGCTGTCTGGCCATGTTCAGGGCCTGGTTCCCTGCAATGTTGCCGGTATATATATGAATGCATGTGTCTTCAATCTTCCTCTCCAGTTTTCTTGCCTGTGAATGAAATAAGCTCTCATTCGCTTTCAAAAATCTTTATCTCCCAATGAAATCAATATTTAAATAATTCCAAAACTAAAGTTGTCCGTCTTAATCTCTACTATTTATAGAAATTGATGGCACTCGATTTCATAGAGTAATGATCGAGTAATCTTCAAAAATCAAAATGAGGGAAATTTTATTCATACATTTCAAAAATTAAATTCTCTTGATCCGCTTTGAAGTAGTTGATGTCATCAGCATCGTTGATTTCGTTTGGCGACGTAGTATTCTTGGTGAAGTTTCGGCTAGATTCTACGATGACAATTTGGAATGTTTAAAACTAGGGTTCGGATTTGCTTTCCATTTAGCATCGATGGAAGATTTGGAGCTTGGCATTGTGAACGTGGAGGAAAGTGCTTCGAGTGGTGAAAATTTGGTGAAGATCAAAGCATATTATTGTCGGACATTTATTTTCACGTGAAAGTGATTGGGTTCGGCGGTAATGGTCGCGAGGGAAGGAAGTGGTGGGCTCAGGGTTGGAGGGGTCCATCATGATGAGGAGGGGATGACATTTGTGTGGGTGGCCTCGGCGAGTCGAATGGAAAGTGGGTTCATGTGCACATGAGATGGTTTATTGGAAAAGGATGGAGGAGCTTGGGGAACATGGAACTATTGCACATAGGTTTTGGGTTGCTTGGGAATGGGCTTGAACCCATTTGGTTTTGGTGAGAAAACAATTTATATTTGTTTATTTATATAGGCAAATGCATTGAGTTTAAAACATGACATTTAGCTCGTTTTAAATCCAATCGACCCACAAATTTTTGCCTTGTACTCGTATGGACCAGTACAACATTTTAATGTAACCTGTTAGCAGCTATGGGCATGTATAAATTTATGCCACATTTAAACGAACTGGGTTTAAATTACGATATTTTAATTAATAACGCAGTATAAATTTTTATACTAGTGATGTTTATTTGGGAAAATAAAATAACGTATCGTTAAATTGGATTGAATATGGTAATTGAACATTTGTTTCGTAGAATAGAACACTATTCCACTAATTAAATTAATTGGACATCTGTTAGAAGAATAAATCACTGTCTTGCTATTATAACTGGATAGTTTAAATATGGACATTTATTTAGCAGAAATAAACCCCATTCCGCTATTACATTAGTAAAGGCACTTTTGTGCCTTCCAATTAATTTATATTGGGTAAGTGTTCTATAAACAATTACTTATTGATTATGGGTTTAATTTACATATCAGATGTTATGTAAATACTGGATTATAACTTAGATAGTCTAATGGAATTATTAGTGATTCGATTAAGTACCATTGGAGTTGCTAAACCACTTTTTAAATTGAAAAGTTAATTACTTAATAAAGTCATTTTAAAAGTATAATCATTAATTATTAATAAGACTTTAAGGATAATTATTATTTATTAATAATGTTTGAAAAGGCAATTGATTTTTATTTTAATGAAATAAAATATAACGACCCTGATTTTTCGACGTTTGATTTGGGTATTTAGATGGTTTTAATATTGAAATTGAAATATAAGTTGATTTTTAATAAGGGATTACTGGTTGAAATTTTAGTATGAAATTAAATTTCAAAATATAACGATTTAACGTAACACGAAAATGGTGATTAATTGAAAATTGGAGTTGAATTTGAATAGAAACGATTTCTAATGTTGATATAAATTCTACTTGGATTAGAATTCAAATAGTAAGTGTGACGACCCGGATTCAGCGATCGAAAATCAACATCCATACATCATTTGTATTCATGCCATAGATTTAAACATTGAAATCCGATTCGCCGAAGCTTATAACACATTAGGTTAAAACAACATAGCGGAAACTGAAAAGAATTATTATTGATACACAACAATTGATATAATAATGATACAATATGAAGTGATCAATATATCAGAGATATATAAAACAGCGGAAAAACAAAGCAGTAGAAACAATAGCAACAGCAGCAAAAAGATAACATCTTCATTGCCAAAGCTCCAAAGCTCTAATCCAAAAGCTCGAACCACAATCATGTTGTAGTGTAACAAATGTGATTGCCAAATGCACAGACTTCAAAGACCGCCAAAAGCTACACCTACTAGCTGACTATCTGATAACCTGACTCTTGGTTACCCGTGTGGAAAGGTTTGGGCACCTAGAGTTTAGAAAGGGAACAACAAACTCCATATCAGTCATAAGACCGGTGTGAGAAAAAAACAGTTGTTTGAACAGCAAAAAGGAAAAAGAAATCCGTTATGCTTTTTGGAAAACGAAACTATCATAAGGCCTCCCGCCGCATACACAATGCAATCGCACACTTGGGGAAGATTTCTCCTTATGATAGTCAAACATGCTTCGAAAATCCCGTTGATATTATTATTAGTGCATAGTGTGAAAAACATTTGCAAATATAATATTAATCTTAGCCAGCATACATACCATTATAGTACGCCTACTATAGCTACCATGTTAGATGGCAGGATCTACAACTAAAATAGTACAGGGCGCGTACTGGGTGATTGGATTTCTAACAAATGGCGAAGGCTAAGGAACTTCCTTTCCGAATGGGTATGCCTTTGGAGGGACGCCCCGAGAACCTAACCGGATCTCTGCCAACACAAGGTCAGGTTACCTCTGTAACTAGGTAACTAACTATCACAAGTATGCCATTCCTCGGTCTTCAAATACCGTCTTCAATTGCTGTCCATTTCGTCGTATCATTTATTCGAAATGGGTTTTATGACATAATGTCCTCTCCGAGCTTAACCGGATAATGAGCGCTTATTTTAAAAATATATGGATATATTGGGATCTTAGTTAAGCCACAACTTTTAGGCCTCGTTTACCCAAAAACCTTTCCTTTTGAATGGTTTAAACAAATTTCCATTTTTAATCATTTAAACAAAAGATTCAGCCTTTAAGATCCTCTTTAATTTTCAAAAAGATTTACCAAATCCTTAACAAAGATTCATTCATAGCTTTCAAAACTATTTCCATTTCATATTTGATTTACCCACAAATAGAAATCCTTTCAACAAAAAATGGAAATTCTTTCTTTATATGAAAGCTCTTATTATTTGAAAACAAAGATCTTTTGTTTCGGGAAAATCCAGTTACATTTTCTCAAGTTATGGCCTTTTAAAGTATAAATCAAAAAATCAGTGAACTGTTACCCTCGGCAAGTTCTATTGAAGTTAAATTTAAATCCAAAATAATTCATTTAAAATACTTCAAAATTGGTTTAAAATCCATATATATATACACACATTTTATAACCTGTATAACGCTTTTCATACCATAGTTTCCAAAATTTCAAGTTATAAATGTGACGCCCCACCTCTATACTCACGCTAGCCAAGGACACTACGGAGTAATGCCGTCAACTAGCGCGCAAGAGCAACCATCCATGTAATTAATTTATGCAAGCACTGATATGTCAGATAGAACAACATGCATTTCATTTCAAGAGGAAATCCGACATACCGATATAAACTCAAAGTTACTACACTGTGGCTATATAATCTTCGGAAACAAATATAGAAATAAGCAAACATAAATCAGTCACAGATATCCATATCACAAAGGCAGAAATAGATATGAATATAACACATAGAAGTGCAATCAGAGTAGTGGTCAAACAAGATCCACAATATAACAAAAGAATAGATACAAGTGCTAGACAAAAGAATATGTATACATTAAGGAGTCTCTATCTCGAATGTATAAAAAAAATACAAATCTAAAGTAGTTAGCCAAAATTTAGATAATAACCCCAGATGAGGAGTCAAGCAGAAGCACCTGTAACATCTCGGTCTGACCCGAGTATTACTTAATAAGAAAATATTAAACGGATCAGTCTAGCTATAATTACCAGATGAAAATGAGATAGAATAAGAGATATGACAATAAGTATGATAACAATAATGCCATACTGTGATAAGTATGCAATTGAAAATCAACTAGAGATTAATCAATATCACAAGAATCTTCAAATAGATTCAAAAAGAGTATCATATTCTTTATTTTATTCACCAAGCAAAATATATTGACATCATATCGATGGAAATCATAAAACCGACGAAACACAAATTCTAGAAATCATCAATTAGAAATCCAGAAATCACAAAAAGGGGGAGGCTTATCACAAAACGGGAGCATGATAACTCACCAACACATGTATCACAAATAGGACGCTATCCCATGGTCGCTAACCATAGAGCCGGTGCAACGACGTAGTACAATATTGGTATGCCCGAGGAACCAGAAACTCAAATATTTCGAAACAACGACGTAGTACAATGGTACGCCCGATGATCCTGATAAGTCGAGACAACAACGTAGTACAAAGGTACGTCCAATGAACCGAACTCCATAAAGAGGCATGGGTCGCTAGCCCATAAGAATTGAGTCGAAACTCCATAGAACTATTAGGTCGTTAGCCTATAAAAAAAATGAGACGGAACTCAATAAAACAAGGTACCGTCCCCCTACGTGGACAAAGAGATATAACAGATCGCTAGTCTAAATCACAAAAATGATCATCAATGATTAATGAAAAGTGTGAATTACACTAAGCTAGCAAATAAATGAGTTTAGCTTCATGTCCCATAACCACTGGCTTACTTAAGTATTTACGAATAAATAGTAGATTTCCACTCGAAAAATTGTCATAAGAGTTTCAATCGAACAAGTCAAAGAATTAACCGACGAAGTGAACGCAAGCATTTCATACTACTTGTTTCACTAAGCCGTTTAATTAGATTTCTCAAATGAATGAGGTAAAGGTTTGTGTATACTAATAGATTGAAAAACGGTTTTATAAACGAGCTTTGTATTGAAAATAGAGTTGATCATTTTAAATGAAAGAGTTTTGGTATTTACTACTAGTATATAAACCTTTATATTTTAAAGTGACAAATCACAAAATTGTTTGTAGAAACAATCAATCACCAAAAAAACTTCACGTTCAAAGACGTGAATTAAATCCAAGAAATCGATTCCAAATCCATCAAAATGGATATACCCAAAAATTCCAAAATAGAAGTCATCAAAGTCGATAATAAATAATGACAACAAATCGAAAAACCATGAATCGATACAAATTGGAATTTCAAGCAAAATAGGCTAAATAGGCAAAGTATACTGAATACAAGCAGGTCAGTCGATTGGCACTCTGAGAACAGTCGACTGGCCAATGCCTAGAAAAACTCTTGGGTTCCAAGTCAATCGACTGGACTCAGAGGGTCAGTCGACTGGTGCCTGTTTCCCAGTATTTCCAGCCTATACACATGAAGAGCAAACTCAACCAATTCGTAACCGGACGAGCAATGGCGCTAGGGGTTTATGCCAATCGACAACCCAACCTCATAGGCTCTTCAATGCATCACCAAAAACATGTTCAAACATTAAAGTTAGGATATTCAAGGATTTGACTTCAAAACACCAAAAATTGAAATATTCACCAAATCAATCCAAACCAAAAGCAAATGCACATGAATAAGTGTTAGGAATTCATACCCAAAAATCAAGGTAGTTATATACATAGATGTGAGATAAAAATCTCACCTTTTGCACAAAAATAAGGAAGAAGAAGCTATAGAGAAAGGCAAGAACAATCACTCTTCAATTCCAACCCAAGAAGCTTGAATCTAAGCTTAAAAGAAAAAACATTTCCTGTGTTAGGGTTTAAGAATTTCTGAAATTGAAGGTAGAATGAGTTGGAGAAAAATAAGAGGATGCTTACCAATAACTTCTCTTTGAATTTTGAGTTAGAGCTTGGATGTGCAATGGAACTAGGGCTTAGGAATTCTAATACTTTTTCTCTTCCCTCGTTTTTATCTAAAGCTTGAAGGTATTAGGAAATGAAAGTGAACAGAAGTGGGGGTGTAGAGCTAGAGTTAATAGTTTAGGCTAACCCAAACCCAAAGTCTAAAGTGCAAAGGTCAAATTTTTAGCTAGCTCCAAACATATCGAAGTTTATACTCAAAAAGGTTGCAAACACTATTTTGAACTCAATGGAAGTGGTGCCGAGTCCTAATTCGTTCGTTTGCAAAAAGTAGCATTTTGGACTAAAATCCGACTAACTATGCTATATTTAAATAAAATATTTAAATATACAATCGTAAAATATGCGGGTTGTTTAAGAATAAAATAAAAAGTAACAACCATAAAAGCATATCAACCCAAAAGAAATTTGAAATAAGAAGCTCACCTCAAGGAGCTCAAGAGAGTACGTCTGGATGCGTTCGCTCGATGAATTCTCTGGATTCTTAAGAACAATCATTAGGATTTGAAGACCATTGAATCTTCACAAGAGGAACATCTTTATTTCGATGGCGTTTAACCTCTGAAGCAATGATTCGAATAGGATGTTGCGCATAAGTCAAATTAGGTGAAACTTCAATTTTTTCCGCAACACCGGGCTCAAGCCAACAAGAAGGAGGTCGGCATGGCCTTCCATAGAGTGCCTCAAAAGGTGCCATACCAATACTAGATTGGAAGCTATTATTATAGGAAAACTCAACAAGAGAAATATGATCTTTCCAACTTCCACTAAAATCAAGAACACGTGCACGAAGAAGATCTTCAAGAGTTTGATTCACATACCCGGTTTGTCCATCGGGCTATGGATGATAAGCGGTGCTAAAATTAAGCTTCGTTCCCAAAGCTTTTTGAAGACTCTTTCAAAATCCATTAGTAAACAATGGATCACAATCGCTAACAATAGAAGTAGAGACTCCATGCATTTAATAATTTCTTTAATAAAGAGTTGGCCAAAAGAGGTACGATCCGATTAGACCGAACAGGAATTAAATGGGCAGATTTTGTAAGTCTATCAACTATCACCCAAAGACTATCATGACCCGAACGAGAACGGGGAAGTCCGTCAATAAAATCCATAGAAATTTGGTCCCACTTCCAAATTGGAATGTCCAAAGGTTGCAATAACCCACCGGGCCTTTGATGCTTAGCCTTAACAAGTTGGTAAGTCATGCAATGCTTAACAAAGTTAGCAATATCGGATTTCATTCCATCCCAATAATAAAGTCGCTTATCCGCGTACATTTTGCTACTACCGAGATGAATAGTAAATTTAGAACGATGTGAATCTTCTAAAATATCTTTATGAAGATTAACAATATTTGGCACGATAAGTCTACCAAATTTTCGAATGCCGCCACGAACATCAATATCAAAGTCTTTCAAACCTTTAATATCAATTTTATCCCTACAATTTCGGCTAAGAAGAGCCAATTCGAGATCTAGCTTTTGAGCTTCAAGAATGCGGTCTAAAAGAGATGGATGAGCCTTAAGGCTACATAAAACAAGAGAGGAACATAAATCGGATTCACGATCTCGAATCTCACAAGTGGACAAAGTCTCAAGATCATTCCATTCGGATATCATCATAGAAACAACTGCTTGTTGCTTACGACTAAGTACATCGGCAACATGATTTCCCTTTCCGGGAGTATAAAGAATATCAAGATTATAAGATGCAAGGAACTCGAGCTAACGCTGTTGATGCAAATTAAGTTCCTTTTGGGAAAATAAATACTTCAAAGATTTATGATCAGTGTAGAGAATAAATTTTTCTTCCAAAAGATAATGATGCCAAATTCTAAAGGCGAAAACAATAGTCGCGAGCTCTAAATCATGAGTGGCATATCTAGTCTCGGCTGGCTTTAATTGCCTAGAAGCGTAAGCAATAACGAGTTCTCTTTGCATAAGAAAGGCTCCCAAACCAATACGACTAGCATTGGTATAAACAATAAAATCTTGGCTCCCTCGGGAATCACAAGAATAGGAGCATCAGAAAGGAGTTCTTTTAATTTCCGAAAAGAAGCTTCACGTTTGTCCGACCAAATGTATTTAACTCCCTTCTTTGTCAAGCTAGTAAGAGGCACGGCAATTTTAGAAAAGTCCTTCATGAACCGGCGGTAATAACCTGCCAATCCAAGAAAGCTATGAATTTCCGTCACACTCTCCAGTCTCTTCCAACTTAGAATCGCTTCGATCTTTGAAGGATCCATGGAATTTCTGGACTTGGAAATAATATGACCAAGAAATTTCACACGAGATTGCCAAAAATGGCTTTTAGAAAATTTTTCTTTCAATTGATTGCTCCGAAGTGTTTCCAACACAATCTGAAGATGCATTTCATGCTCCTCCTCGATTTTAGAATACACAAGAATATCATCTATTACTTAAATAGGAAAGGAGAATCCACATCTCTATTTGATTTACACGTGTCCATTTATTCAATTTTCCACTTCGTTTTATTTTTGTTCACTATCATTCGACGACGACAGTTACTATGACTTCTTCCCAAATTCTCCCTCTCTTCCCTACCCGAAAACAACGTTTTCCTTTTATAGATCTCAACTCCACTCTGCAATTTGTTAATCGCAGTTTATTCTTATCAAACCTCACCGATGAATATTGACAGTTACTATAACTGTTTCCCAAATTCTTTCTCTCTTCCCTAGCCAAACACAATGTTCTTCTTCTACAGATCTCAAATCGACTCTGCAATTTGTTAATCGCAGTCTATGCTTATGAAACCTCACTGATGAATAATCAAAACCAGCCATTAAACTCATCAATGGTAATTTACCTTTTCATTTCTTTCAATTCCTGTATTTTACCCTTTTTAATCAAATTTTTTAACTGCTACAAATCCATTTGATTTTCGAGAAGAAGCATGTTCTAACTGGTGGATTCGTCCAAAGCTTTAGGATCAGATGAATTTTTGGGTGTAAATGAACATATGCATCATGGATGAATAACATGGATTTATGGTCCTTAAGACTTATTTTCGTAGACAGGCCAGGATGGTGGATGTCTTTATGACCAGGCAATGAAGATGGTTCCGTTTTAAAGTAAGTAGAAATACTGGTAAGTTATGAAGATAGTTTTGCAGTACGCTGCTTTGATAGTACGCTATTTTAATGTGTTTACTGATACGTGATTACTTTTGATCGTTTTGGTCTGTGGGGAATCCTGCTCATTACTTACGAGCATACTATGTAACATGATAAATAAAACAAGGGCTTATTTTAATTTTTTAACGAAAGATTCATATGTTCAATCTTTACTCAAACGGTATAAATCTGTAGAAAAGACCCAAAAAAAAGTTTGTTGTCTTCTAAACTTTTGGGGTGCTTTCATATATCATTCTCAATATAAGAAAATTTACCGTTTATCATTTAGTACCAAGCCTTTTTTAACAAAGCTTGCTTCATAGTTAGAGTACGATATACATTTGGACTTGACTACTAATTAGAATGTAAGAAGGATCTAATTCACTTCAATTTCTAGAGTTACAAATTTGTTTCACTAAATATTTGAATTTGAATAGAATCATTACTACATGTTCCTATATGACGCATGATTACAACTTAGGTTTATATGTAGCAAATTGATATGGAAGTTAGTGTTAAGAAATTTCATTATTATAGAACCTGAAGTGAAAGCTTTCGGTTTATTATTCCTCTATTGCGATGTTTTCCATGACCACAGTAATGCTGAGGTCTATAATTTGTTGAATGAATGATACAATTCAATTTTTGGTTGTTGCACTTACTACCATATTCATGTAGTTAAGGAAATCGTACTTCACCATACTCTGAGGTTCTTACTGGTTATATGTTTTCCTCCTATATCTTTAGGTTTTTGGCTTTTTGTGAAAGTATCTAATCTATAATATACTGGGTAAACCAATATTACCTATGAAATGCAGGTTAACGTTCATAATATGTGTTTTTTACTTTACAAAAAATAAGTTAGCAAGTTTGGTATGAAGGACATGGAATTGCTCAAAGAGCACGTGGTGTCTATCAGCATGGCATTAGTATGTTTTATATAGCAATGTAGGTCTTTGAACTTATTCCATGAAGCTGTTAAGTTAGAGAATCTCGTATTCATGCATTTAAAATGGTCGTCACTAATTTTCCTTCTCAATTTCATACAACAAAGTGAAGTACATTTTCTCACTAAGTGATTCTAATTTTGGTCAATTCGTACATTCGTTGTTGATTACATTTACCTTATTTCATATATAACTAACGCTGATTTGATTTAACTCATTGTTTTCCTTCATTGTTTTCCATCGATAACAATTTGGATGCTACCTCCACCATTCAGATCTATGGCTGTTTAGGTATGATTTTTATGTTCTCCCTATTTTAAGCCTGATTTCATTAATTTTTTTTCTGTCTCTATTGCTTATGTATCACTGTTTGTTCAAAAGCTATTTTTTACTCCGCATGTTTATTCTTCTAATTTATGGATGATTACCTTGATTCTGTTGTTTGTCTTAGTGGGTTATGTATGGATTTTTTTGAAGAACAGTCCTTACATCGTTTATAAGCTTTGTTTTTGCATTGTCCAGATTTGATATCTCCTTACGTCATTTATAGGCGCTGTTTAATCATTTTGCAAATAGTTAACTGCCGTAAAATGAATAAAATAATATTCATTAGCTAACCCATCCAAATTTGCTAGACTAGATTCGTACACAAATAATATTTTTGATACATATGTTATGTGAGTTGGTAATGGTGGTGCGTTTGATGCAAATATAGCCTTCATTTTTCAGATTCACAACCTTTTTCATTTTGCATATTCTTTACAAGCTTACTGTATTATATCTGAATGGACGAATACATAACATTGATGACATATTTTGATGACATATTTAAACTTGGTTCATTTTTTTAAAGTGGGCAATGTCAAGTTCGACTACAATGGTTCACCTATGACTTCCACCATTTCTAATACAGTACTTTGTGTATACCAATTTTTTTGACAGTACGCTATTTTAATGTGTTTACTGATTTGTGATTACTTTTGATCGTTTTGGTCTGTGGGGAATCCTGCTCATTACTTACGAGCATACTATGTAACATGATAAATAAAACAATGGCTTATTTTAATTTTTTAATGAAAGATTCATATGTTCAATCTTTACTCAAACAGTATAAATATGTAGAAAAGACCAAAAAAAAAAATTTGTTGTCTTCCAAACTTTTGGGGTGCTTTCATATATCTTTCTCAATATAAGAAAATATACCCGTTTATCATTTAGTACCAAGCCTTTTTTAACAAAGCTTGCTTCATAGTTAGAGTAAGATATACACTTGGACTTGACTACTAATTAGAATGTCAGAAGGATCTAATTCACTTCAATTTCTAGAGTTACAAATTTGTTTCACTAAATATTTGAATTTGAATAGAATCATTACTACATGTTCCTATATGATGCATGATTAGAACTTAGGTTTATATGTAGCAAATTGATATGGAAGTTAGTGTTAAGAAATTTCATTATTATATAACCTGAAGTGAAAGCTTTCGGTTTATTATTCCTCTATTGCGATGTTTTCCATGACCACAGTAATGCTGAGGTCTATAATTTGTTGAATGAATGATACAATTCAATTGTTGGTTGTTGCACTTACTACCATATTCATGTAGTTAAGGAAATCGTACTTCACCATACTCTGAGGTTCTTACTGGTTAAACGTTTTCCTCCTATATCTTTAGGTTTTTGGCTTTTTGTGAAACTATCTAATCTATAATATACTGGATAAACCAATATTACCTATGAAATGCAGGTTAGCGTTCGTAATATGTGTTTTTTACTTTACAAAAATTAAGTTAGCAAGTTTAGTATGAAGGACATGGAATTTCTCAAAGAGCACGTGGTGTCTATCAACATGGCATTAGTATGTTTTATTTTGTAATGTACGTCTTTGAACTTATTCCATGAAGCTGTTAAGTTAGAGAATCTCATATTCATGCATTTAAAATGGTCGTCAATAATTTTCCTTCTCAATTTCATACAACAAAGTGAAGTACATTTTCTCACTAAGTGACTCTAATTTTGGTCAATTCGTACATTCGTTATTGATTACTTTTACCTTATTTCATATAAATTACGCTGATTTGATTTAACTCATCATTTTCTCTTCATTGTTTTCCATCGATAACAATTTGGATGCTACCTCCACCGTTCAGATCTACGGATGTTTAGGTATGATTTTTATGTTCTCCCTATTTTAAGGCTGATTTCGTTAATTTTGTTTCTGTCTCTATTGCTTATGTATCACTGTTTGTTCAAAAGCTATTTTTTACTCCGCATGATTGTTCTTCTGATTTATGGATGATTACCTTGATTACGTTGTTACTCTTAGTGGGTTATGTATGAATGTGTTTGAAGAACAGTCCTTACATCGTTTATAAGCTTTGTTTTTGCATTGTCTAGATTTGATATCTCCTTACGTCGTTTATAAGCGTTGTTTAATCATTTTGCAAATAGTTAACTGCCATAAAATGAATAAAATAATATTCATTAGCTACCCCATCCAAATTTGATAGACTAGATTCGTACACAAATAATATTTTTGATACATATGTTATGTGAGTTGGTAATGGTGGTGCGTTTGATGCAAATATAGCCTTCATTTTTCAGATTTACAACCTTCTTCATTTTGCATATTCTTTACAAGCTTACTGTATTATATCTGAATGGGCAAATACATATTTGGATGACATATTTAAACTTGGTTCATTTTTTCAAAGTGGGCAATGTCAATTTTGACTACAATGGTTCACCTATGACTTCCACCATTTCGTAATACAGTACTTTGTCTATACCAATTTTTTTGATTTCATTGGCTAATCGATTTATACTCATCAAAATTTAAATCTTGCATGCCATGGTTTAAACTTATCTTCTTTGTTGTCAGCTGCCTTTGGTATATGCAGCTAACCCAATCAATTGAATTTTTCTCCCAATTTATATCTGCCAGATGATTCTATAAAATAAGATCCTTATGACTTGACATCCAACAGGTGTCTTAAACCCTCCTGTGAAAGAAATATAAGCCACAATAGTGTGATTTTATAATTTTGTTACAGTTATTTTCTGTTTGAATTCAAATAAAAAAAATGATAACCATCAGTACTTGATAGAGTAGACGTGGAGACGAATTAGTATTGATGTTTCAATTTTTTTAGAAAATTAGTTCTTTTAGTTTCAATCCAAGGGTTCATATTTCACGAATTTTAGATTAGCATCCAACTATTTTGTACAAAAAATACTAACTATATATTTTTTCAAGAAATATACTTAGCTTAATATTCACGGAACACATAAGGCCCACTGGTAAACCATTGAGACCTATACCTGTATGTATGCATGCATATGTATGTTTGATGATTAGTTAATATAAATGACTCGGTGTTAAATTTCTATTGTTTATTTTAGTATTTGGTGGATAATAATGGAAGTTGTAGTGCCATGAATGAGACAACCTTTTGAAATGCTTCCTATGACTAAATTAGTGTCGCGCGCGTGCACATACATAGTTTGAAAGTTGATTGGTTCGTTGTCACGAAGATAATCTATTAACTGGCTAAGACTAAGAACAATACACAATGTAGTAATCATTAAGTACATGCATACGTTCTATCTAAATTAACAATAACAAAGACACAATTTTAACGTTTTATCTGACCTAACAATATCAAAGACGCAATTAAGGAATAATATGGAATAGAAATTTTATTTGATTGAAATTCTAAATAATTATCATGCCTTCAAATTGTTATGAAATCGAAATTTTATGTGGATATACTGTATATTTGCTTAGTACAAGACTTGGTTTAATGAGTGGTACAACGATACAGTCATATTGTTATTATTGGAGATGCGATTTTCAAAGTCGTAAAAAATAGCAAGTGGTATATTGATAAAAAGTACAAAAATATTTCACTTTTTCCTTTAAACGGCTAATCCTTTTCATGATAACAGTAATAATTTGTATTATAAATTTGTGTGTGACATTGTTATGTTTGCTGAAAGGCCACATTGGTCAATGAGCACAAATATACCACAAAATACATAATGGCTAATTTATAGCAATAATCATTGATGTTTAAATCACTGATGTTTAAGATTACATAGGTTATAATTGGTTGATGAAGAAGAGTAGTTAGATTACTACTGTTTCAGAATTTGTGATATGCCATGTTAAGATCAGATTATATTTATAATATGAATAAGACGTCATACAATATTCGATATGCTAGCTAACGTCTACGTTTTGCCTTACAAATTAATTAGTATTATTTTAGGAAACTAATCCTATATTTTTTCATGCTAGATGGGAACTAAGAGAAAAGACTAAAGGAAGAACTCTATTGCAAGTTGATTTTATTAAAAGATATCGTAAGTTATGAACTACAGAAATTTTATGATCCATAGAAAATTCTGTGACCCGTTTCTTCCGTATGGCCAGGTCTGATTATATTTTCTATGATATCATTGGAAGACACTATCACCTCAGTTGAAAGAAATGGAGAAGCCACAAAATACAAGCCTGTGTGCATGATATAGGCAAATGATTTAAGTCGAATTTGAAAGAAATCGGAAATATTTGGCTCGATGTGAAAGTAATCCAATATCTGGATGGTATCTATGCTCTGTTACACTACTGCATGGTGCATCTATGGTACGTGCATGTTCTATCACTGCCTGATTATAAAGCAGGTTGACAATGTAATAGCTATTGTAGATAGTATTATCATGAATGACAATGTTGCTAACAAACGCTTTCTTGCTTGATAATATTGCTATTTGCAGTCTTTTCCCCTCATTTTGATTAAAACTGGAAAACATGACAATTTAGTACTGACCATCAATTAACTAGGTAATTTTTTTGATGATTGTTAATCATTCATGAACATTTGATGCATTTTCAATGTTTCCAAAGCTATATAATATTCGGTAAGTGTACTGCACTTAATCAATATGACAACTGTTTTAACCAAATTGTACTTGGTATTTGTGTTTAACATTGTATTATTTAATTGATCAACATAAAATTCATTATACCAGCTAAAACTATTGCAGGTTGAACAGAATGGACTAAATACGAAGCTTTCCTTATATGAAAGATATATACCAAGAATAATTAATGATACCGTCTGCCAACAGTGCATTCCTGGAGACATTTACAGCCACGAAGGCTGAGTGAACTTTGGGCATCTGCTATTTTGCCCTTTCCTTTTGGATTTCAATATTTGCATCATATGCAGCTGATGGAGACTACTTTTTTACATTTCAGTGTATGTAATAAAAGTTTACTTAATTTTTTAATATTACCTTTAATCTGCTGCTGAAGTAAATTTTACTGAATGACTAAAATGTAGGACTATTTGCATGATATTCAGGCAGAAAATTTGTGTTACAGACAAAATATTACAATTACTTTTTTACTTTATCCCTGCACATTGTTTATCGTTACAACCATCATAAATATGTATTTGCTACCAATGAATATTGGGTTAACTGAGGTACATAATGTACTTTGAACCTTTTGTTCTTCATTTGTTTATTGCTAATGCAAGCTTTACGCATCAAAATTTCACAAAAAATTAGACCGTGGATTATGCTGGATTCTACCACAAAAATATTCTCCATATCCAAAAATCCAATTACTGAGTTGATCAGTTATATATCTCAAATCCACTATTACAATTCATAGGTGGATCTGTGTATGTTTAGGAGTTAGCTTTATGCATATGAGTTGAGTTTAGGTTTCTCAATAGATACTTTTAGATGCTGATAGTGTTGTATTCACATTTGAAATCTCTTTCAGATATATGCACATACCTATTGGCTACAAGAAACATAATTGGAAGATCTTGGTTGAGCATATTTTTTTTATGTCACATTAATTATAGAAATGTGAAAATTAACTAAATTTGATAATAATAAATAGTTTTGAGTAGTTAATATGCATATTATATAAAAACTGACTTAAAGGTAATAATAAATACATATCTTTTTTTATATTAAAATACACATATACAAACTATAATCTTGACAAGAAGCAGCGATAATTTTCGAATGTGCATGTCTTCGTATTCACATTTGTATTTGATTTTCTCATATATCGGATGTTTATCTGTTTTTCGAATAAAAATGAGGGTGGATTTAGATTTTCCGAGGATTTTTTCACTGGCTCGGTTGAACCACTAATATGCTTTCAAACCATATATTCAATCTCCGGATGTCATACAGAATAAAATTATCTTTGGCAAGGTCTCCAAATTAGATTTTATTTGTAATAAAAATTTTAGTTTTGAATGTGGTTTACAAAACCTAGGTATTTCTTAAATGATTTAATATTCTAATATACATAACAACTTTTATGCTAAATTGTAGAAGGTTTGTCCAATATACTCCACTCTGCCTGAATTCAACTAACACGATACATATGTAAAACTCAGCCAATCACATGAGTATATGGCACAATGCACATAAGTAAAACTCATCCAATCACATGAGTATATGGCGACTGCGCATGTAGGGTGACAGAGTGATGCTAATAACATTGTAACAGAACATTAAAAGAAAGAACCAAAATACGCTCCATGGTCCATAGATAACAAAAGAACATATGCACTTGCAACATGAGATAAAATTTTAATACAAAAAAAAAACCACAGGATAACAAAAGTAAAAAAAAAATTATGGTGACAAATTTGAAAATATAATATATTAACTTGATGACTACAACTAACTTTGTCATTGCAATCTAAAATCATGAACCATGGGCATACTTCAACAAGACGGTTTTATAATAGATAGTTTTCCACTAAGACAAAATATAAACTGCATCCTAAAAACAGAAAGAAATAACCATGGGCATCTATAACGCTGAGGTATTATAACATACAAATTATGTGTATAAACTTGCTATACCCGTTCTTTTAAACCTCGCAACGTCCCGTGTGCGTAGCACGGGCCACGCACTAGTTTATAAAGATGAGAACAAATTGATCAAGAAAGTCTTTGAAAACTCGATTCATAAGGTCAAACAAATAAGCCGGAGCATTCGTTAAACCAAATGGCATAACAAGCCATTCATACGATCCATAACGAGTACGGAATGATGTCAAAGGAATGCTATCCTCTGCAATACAAAGCTGGTGAAAACTGGTTGCTAAATCTAACTGTGAAAAGACTCTAACACCACTAAGTTGATCGAATAAATCATCAATCTGAGGTAAGGGATATTTATTCTTGATGGTGAAATCATTAAGCTTACGGTAGTCAACGCAAAGCCTAAGTGTACCAACGGATTTCTTCACAAAAATAGTAGAAGCTCCCCAAGAAGAGGAACTAGAATGAATAAATTGCTTCTCTTCCAATTCAGATAATTATTTTCGCATCTCCTCATTTTCTATATTAGACATGCGACAAGGAGGACGAGTAATAGGTAAAGCTCTAGGAATTATATTAATTCTGAACTCGATTGCTCGCTTAAGTGGCAATCCTAAAACGGTATGTCGGAAAATTCACGAACAATGTGAATAAGAGAAATGACATCTTCCTCATCATCATTATCGTCATCATGAGGATTTAAAGAGTATAAAGATGCTGCCAAATTGGAATCCGAATCTTTAAGAACAATAGAAATCTGCTTAACAGATTAAGGATGCCGAAGATGAATAGTCCGCTCAGGACATAGGATTTGAGCTTCATAACTGTTAAGCCAATCCATTCCCAAAATCATTCCGAAGCCCAAGTAACGCATGACATGCAAATCGGCTCGGAAAGAAAAATCACATAAAATAATCTCGACATCTTTACAAAACAAACTAAGTGTTGCGGATCCACCAACCGGATTCGCAATTCTCAAAGAAGTCATTAAAGCCATAACACTTAAAGAAAAAGTATCAACAAGCTCTTTTGATATAAAAGAATGAGATGCATCTGTATCAAAAAGGACTCAAATAGGTTGATCACGAAACATAATAATGTAATCAAGGATAGAATGAGAAATACCTTGACCACGAGAAGTGTTATTAGGGACTTGCATAACATTTAGCTTTCCCTCCTTCTTGCCTTGAAGTTTGGGACATGAAGATAGAATACGACCCAAACTTTTGCAATAACGACAAAAGAGTTGTTTCAGACATCTATTGGCATAATGATCCTTAGAACCAGAATTGTAGAATTGCACACTACTAGGGGCAGGAGTCTTTGCTACTGAAGCTGCTTGCTTCCCCTTGTTGTTGGGATTTGGGCCTTTGAACTTAATAGGCCTTTTCTTGTTGTTGTTAAAGTTTGGTTTGGCATCCACAAATTCAACATCACTTTCCTTATCTGCCTCTTCGAGTCGAAGAGCGATATCAATAAGCTGATCGAAAGCAACTTCTAAATTTAGAAGTAATGACTTTTTGAGATTTTTATTCAAGCCATAGACAAATCTCTGATTCTTCTTCAATGGGGTACTAACGTACTTAACCCCGTATTTAGAAAGAGATTCGAAAGATGCGACATATTCTGTCACAGAAGATTCACCTTGAACAAGGTCAATAAAACGACGGAACAAAGTCACTTTTTCAGCTTCCGGCACAAACTTTGATTCGAATCTTTCCCGGAATTGCTCCCAAGTAAGATCCGCTTCAATAATTTTAGAAATAAGAAGCTCATACCAATCTAATGCTCTTTTTTGTAGCATGCTAGAAGCCACTTGGACACGTTGAAGGTCAATGAGATTCATGCGAGAAAAGAAGCAATCGCAGGATCTAAGCCAAGCTTGGACTTCGATAATGCCCTCAGAACCCCTGAACGGCTTTCCACCCAAATTGGTATAGTCACTGCACAAGCGTGCAAACCTAGATTTAGGGTGAGTAGGCCCAAGAATGGGTCGACAGCTTAAGCATTCTTTACAAGATCGAAAAGCTATTGGGCAGACATAAATACTCCATCCTGCGAGTAGCACTGGATTGACCGGCGCTGGGACGACCTGGTCTAACCATTTCCCTTCTTTTAGAAAGAAATAAAAATGAAGAAAAATTATTCTCAAAATGAATATCAAACAACAATGATTGATAAAACAAGGCATCGCAAAGAAAATAGGATAAAACGGTACGAAGACTCGAATTAAATCCTAAGGCACGACTCCTAAGATGGACTTTGGACGATGATCCCTGTTAAATTATTCTACATTGTTCCGAAGTTTGGCTTTGAAACCAAGTTGTGACACCCCATCTCTATACTCACGCTAGCCAAGGACACTACGGAGTAATGTCGTCAACTAGCGCAAAGAATAAGGCTGTTTAGGAGCAACCATCTGTGTAATTGCTTTGTGCGAGCACCGATATGTCAGATAGAATAACATGCATCTTATTTCAAGAGGAAATCTGACCTACTGATACAAACTCAAAGTTACTACACAGTGGCTATATAATCTTCGAAAACAAATATAGAAATAAGCATAACATAAATCAGTCACAGATATCCATATCATAAAGGCGGAAATAGATATGAATATAACACATAGAAGTGTATATCAGAGTAGTGGTCAAACGAGATCCATAGTATAATAAAAGAATAGATACAAGTGCTAGACAAAAGAATATGTATACATCAAGGAGTCTCTATCTTGAATGTATAAAACAAAAACTACAAATCTAAAGTAGTTAGCCAAAAGTCAGATAATAACCCTAAGATGAGGAGTCAAGCAGAAGCACCTGTAACATCTCGGTCTGACCCGAGTATTATTTAATAAGAAAAAATAAACGGATCAGCCTAGATATAATTATCAGATGAAAATGAGATAGAATAAGAGATATGACAAATACATATGATAATAATAATGCCATACTGTGGTAAGTATGCAATTGAAAATCAACCAGAGATTAATCAGTATCACAAGAATCTTCTCATAGATTCAAAAAGAATATCATATTCTTTATTTTATTCACCAAACCAAATATATTGACATCATATCGATGCCAATCATAAAACTGGTGAAACACAAATTCTAGAAATCATCAATTAGAAATCCAGGATTTTCACAAAAAGGGGGAGGTCTATCACAAAACGGGAGCATGATGACTCACCAACACGTGTAACACAAATGGGACGGTATTACATGGTCGCTAACCATAGAGCCGGTGCAACGACGCAGTATAATATCGGTATGCCCAAGGAACCGAAACTCAAATATTTCGTAACAACGATGTAGTACAACGGTACGCCCGATGATCCTGATAAGTCCGTACAACAACGTAGTACAAAGTTACGTCCGATGAACCGAAGTCCATAAAGAGACATGGGTCACTTGCCTATAAGAATTGATTCGAAGCTCTAAAGAACTATTAGGTCATTAGCCTATAAAAGAATTGAGACGAAACTCAATAAAACGAGATACCGTCCCTTACGTGGACAAAGAGATATAGCATATTGCTAGTCTAAATCACAAAAATAATCATCAATGGTCAATGAAAAATGTGAATTACACTAAGCTAGTAAAAAAATGAGTTTAGCTTCATGTCCCATAACCACTGGCTTAACTTAAGTATTTAAGAACAAATTGTAGATTACTGCTCGAAAAATTGTCACAAGAGTTTCAATCGAACTATTCAAAGAATTAACCGACGAAGTTAACGTAAGCGTTTCATACCACTTGTTTTACTAAGCCATTTAATTAGATTTCTCAAACGAATGAGGTAAAGGTTTGTGTATACTAATAGATTGGAAAACGGTTTTTGTAACAACCCGCAAATTCGTACCCCTTGAGTCAACACTATTCTACATCAATTAACTCAAGTGGAACAGAAATACGGACCATTAGGGTTAAAGAAGAAGAGATAGAAGAAGAAACTAAACAACATCAGAATCTAACCATCGCAGCGGAATAAAATATAATAGTAAATAATAGATCATTGTACGAAATGAAACTATATCTGTTTTATACATCATATCATCAGAGTATCTCATACAAACAACATTTACCAGTCATACAATTCCATACAATCATAGCAGCGGATATATATATACAAGTACAATTAATACGTCTCAAACTCTAGCTCCTCTCCTGCTCCATAGAATCCTGTCCTGAACATATAATACTCGGCCTGACCCGAGCATTATAATGAAATAACACTCGAGTCAGTCCGGAATACCAGCTGATAATAATGCATACAAATTGATTATTAAAGTTTCAAAAATCCTTTGGAAAAAAAAGCATCTCATAAGACCACGCCACAAATAAACATGTCCGGTTTTTACCTTACGATAGCTAAAACACTTTTTATAGAAATCCTCTGATATTATAATAGGGTCTATATACAAATACTTATAAAATAGCCGAAATTGTTACATCTATTAAATTCCAACTACTAGCCACAATGTGGGTAATACAAACAAAACTCGTAAAAGGCTCGTAGGGAGAATGGATTTCCAACAATGACTAGGCACTGGGGCACCACCTATCACAGAACCTGATCTAGATCAGCGTACCGAGGACCACGCCCGATCCCTTACAACACAAAGCCCGGACTACCCCTTACTGGATAGTCAGAGTAAGATCACCCCGCGGTTGGGATCAGCAACCGCACCACTAAGCTGAAATAAAAGGGACATCTAGATAGGAATGACCTTACCCGGAAATGGGTGCTGCCCACCAAGCCTTACTGCATATTCTCTTATTTTCAGTCATTCCCGGTTGATGAGGCTTGAGGCTAAGCGTTACCTTTTAGAGCATTTCATTAAAATGCCCATCGCCCACCTGACGATGTTTTGAAAGCATTCATCCATACAAGTCCGTCCCGGGTTCGAATGGAATCGAAGGCACTATTCCTACTACATCCATTTTGGAAATATCCTCAGGATTAGTAGTGACTAGCCCTTGCACTTCACTGTTCCATCTTCGACTCCGAACACATTTTCCCACGAAACACACAAACCGGATCGAAGTGGTTTTCGAGAAATAAATCTCGATCCCGGTCTCTTCGAAACGATCAATGCATTTGTCCAATATTGATAGTCGGTGATTTAATTATCAATTACATTCACAAACATCCATCACACAATAAATAATTTCCCACATTATTTATTTTCCTCAAAGATATCTTTACAAGATATGTTTCCATTTCCAAAATTCCTTTTAAACACTTTTCAAACCCAATTCTTCTCATGGAAAAGATTTTCAAATCTTTACTTCCTCTGAAAACATCCAAGTACCAATATTTAAGGTTGAAAATAATTTAAATACTTTATTCTTGAAAATACGTTAAAACATTCATATTAAAACTTCTTACATTCTTGATTTAAAATATGTATGTATATATATGTGTGTGTGTGTGTACTTTTAAAAATATCTCAAATCAAACTGCTTTAGAAAGTATGAACTATTCTCTTCAAAATAAAGTTAATTCATCCTAAATTTAAAATAAAGTTGTGAAACTCTATACCATTTCTAAATAATAATTTGATTCATTATCTTTAAAATAGAACCATTTTATAAAGTATAAATAATATTAATATTCTTTAAAAACATAATTCTAACTATCCTTTAACAATAACCACTTCTATAACTACTTTGATATATATTTAATTTTAAAATTCTTACAACTTAAATAATTTTATTGAAACTGTTCTTTAATATAACTTCAAACTCTAATATTTCATAAATCTATTTTAAAAACGTACTTGGCTTTTAGGGAAATACACTTCCATCTTAGAGTAACCAAAGAATTCTTTTTATCAATCCAACACGTTTTATCCCAATTCAATTTTACGTTCATCCCATAAAATCCTTTCCATGCTTTAAAAATAGATCCTTTTATTTTAAACACATTGCTATTTCCTGGAAATCACTTTCAAACATACGTTTAAAATATTTAAAATAAGTTGTAGAAATTATTTTAATCGAAAATAATACTTAAGGAACTATAAAGGAGTTTCCTAAGTATTTTAAATAAAATTTAACTTTTAAAATAAAGTTATTAAATCGAATATTCATATTAAAATTTCCTTTTGAAAACTTAATACTACTTTACCCTTTTATATTTAAATAAAATTAAATACCATAATTACTTAATCCAATATTTGCTTTCACTTAAAACATTTTAAAATAATATTTCTTTCTAATAATATTCTAAACATATTTAACTGCAAATTTATATTTGAAAGCTTTTCTTCAAAACAAAATAAAATTTCCAGGAGAAAGCACACTTCTCATTCTTTAACATAAATCTATCTATTATTTTAAACAATTCTCAATTCCCTTTGAAATCAAATTTCAAACACTTGAAATTTTTCAACCCATTCCTTGGATTTAATCTCTTTTAAAATTCTTTACTTAAGAATTTCTTTTATATTCTTTAAAACCCAATTCATCTATTTATATTTAAAATTTTCAAGTTGTATTCACCCAATCACCGCACAACACAATTCAAATTTTCAATTTAGTTCATCATAGCATATAAATAAAACGCAGCATATCAAGATCTAAACAAATTATCACAGAACAATAAATAAGGTATATCACGGAATATAAATTAATTTCTATTTGTGAGGGATCCAGTTGGATCCCTCTAACCTGTTTCCCTGCATCCACAGGTATTACAACAACATATATCGATTCAATCATATTCAACCAATCTAGCAATCATTTAAATATTGATTATTTAAATTAACCAGTACTCCAGATGTGAGTGAGTTAAACTCACCTTGGGGTTTTTCGACGAGCGTTCAAGTTTAAATTAAATCGAACGACGTTCGATTTAACCTAAATTTTTACTTCCTTTGAACAATTTCGGGACTGCTACATTGCGAAGTACGCGTCTTTACGATTCCGGCATCGCCAGTTTTGTCTGAATTCGACAATGTATGAAATGAATATGAATTTTATAAATTTCTATTTCAAATAAACAATTTCATTTTTTTTAATTTATACTATACCCAAACACAATCAGGCCGCACATCCTACAGCACGCAACCAAGGCCATCCCTCCTTTCTTCCCCACGCAACATCTCTAGGCTCTCACAACCCATAGCCGCCCATTAGGGTTTCATTTCGCTCCTCCATCAACGCACTATAATACAATCGAACAACGCCATAGCAAAGAGGAGGTCGCCTCTCACCCACGGCTAGGAGATAGTTGAATTCTAACCTCCAAGGCCTCGGAAAATCTCGTTCAAACCTCCAGCGAACGGATACCATTAACGCCATCAAACGATAGTTTCAAGCAAGATCTACCGTTGGATTACAAGAGCTTGGTGAGCTCTACTCTTTTCATGTTGGAAGAATTCGCTAACAATTAATGGATGAAGAGAAAATAAGGAGGGAATGAAGTAGATTTTCGGCAATGAAATGTCTGAAGACGACTGTGACGCCCCACCTCTATTCCCACGCTAGACAAGGACACTACAGGGTAATGCCGTCAACTAGCGCCGAGAATAAGGCTGTTGAGGAGCGACCAATTGCTTTGTGCGAGTACCGATATGCTAGATAAAAATATAGAATCCAACGTTCCGATGCGAACTCAAAGCTAATACACAGTGGCTATAATATCTACGGAAACAAATATAGAAATAAGCATAACATAAATCAGTCAAAGAAGTTCATATCTCAAAGGCGGAAACAGATATGAATATTACACATGAAAGTGTATATTGGAGTAGTGGTCAAACAAGACCCACGACATCACAAAAGGATAGTTACAAGTGCCACACAAAAGAATAAGTATACATCAATGAGTCTATATCTCAAATGTATACAACCAAAAACTACTAATCTAAGTAGTTAGCCAAAAGTCAGGATAATAATCCCAGATGAGAAGTCAAGCAGAAGCACCTGTAACATCTCGGTCTAACCCGAGTATTATTTAATAAGAAAATAATAAACAGATCAGTCTAACTATAAATATCAGATAAAATGATATAGAATAAGTGATATGACAAAAACGTAAGATGACCATAAAGCCATACTATGATAAGTATGCAATTGAAAATCAACCAGAGATTTATCAATATCACAAGAATCTTCTCAAAGATCAAAAGAATGGCATACTCTTTAGTTTTATTCACCAATCCACAAATATTGACATCGTATCGATGCCAATCATAAAAGCTGGTGGATCACAAATTCTAGAAATCATTAATAGAAATCAAGAAATCACAAAAAAATGGGAGGAGGCCCATCACAAAACGAGAGCATGAAAACTCACCAACACATGTATCACAAACGGGACGATGTCCCATGGTCGCTAATCATAGAGCCGGTTCAACGACGTAGTAGAATATCGGTACGCCCGAGGAACCTGAAGTCGAATAATTCGGAACAACGACGTAGTACAATGGTACGCCCGATGATCCTGATAAGTTGGTACAACAATGTAGTACAAAGGTACATCCGATGGACCGAACTCCATAAAAGAACATGGGTCGCTAGCCCACAAAAATTGAGTTGAAACTCCAAATAATACATAGGTCATTAGCCTATAAAAGAAACGAAACGAAACTCAATAAAACGAGGTACCGTCCCCTATGTGGACAAAGAAACATAGCATATTTCTAATCTAAATCACAAAGTTACCATCATCGATCATCAAGAAGTGTCAATTACACTAAGCTAGTAAATATATGAGCTTAGCTTCATGTCCCATAACCACTAGCTTAACTTAAGTATTTACGAACAAATTGTAGATCTCCACTAGAAAATTAGATTCAATCAAAAAAGTCCAAGAATTAACTGACGAAGTAAACGCAAGCATTTCATTCCACTTGTTTTACTAAGTCGTTTAATTAGATTTCTCATACGAGTGAGGTAAAGGTTTGTATATAGTAGTAGATTGGAAAACGGTTTAAGAAACGAGTTTTGTAATAACATAGTGTTGAAATCGTTTTGATGAAAGAGTTTTGATATTTACTACTAGTATTGAAACCTTTATATTTTTAAAGTGACAAAACACAAAAATGATTGTAGAAAAATCAATCACCAAAATTCACATTCAAAGACGTGAATAAAATCCAAAGAAATCGATACTGAATTCATCAAAAAGGATACTCCCAAAAATCCCGAAGAAAATGTCATCAAAGTCGATAATAAATGATTGCAACAAAGCGGAATCAACACGAATCGATAAAATTGAAATTCTTAAACAAAATAGGCAAGCAGGCAAAACACAGCAGATTCAAACGTCTGAAACATTTGGTTCAGACATCTGAATCTGGAAAATTAGAAATTTTCCAGAATGTAATTCAGAAGTCTGAACCAAATGTTTCAGACGTCCGAAATAGGTGTTTTTAGCGTATTTCCTTTCTGTTTGAAATCGAGCCAATTCAGACGTCTGAAAATTCCAATTTCAGACGTCTGAAACTGGAATTTAGAGCATTTCCTGAACCTCGACCAAAAATGGCAAATGAATATCGGAAGCGATCGGACGAGCAAATGACGACTAAGGATTTACGAATACGCGACAACCCAGCCTTAACGGCTCTTCGAAACGCCTCAAATATCAATGTCCCAATATCCATAATAGGATTTTCATAGATTTTGATTTCAAAACACCAAAAAGGGGAATATACACCAAATCAATCCAAACCAAAAACAATTACACAAGAATAAGTGTTAGGAATTCATACCTAACAATCGAAGATAATTATAGACTAAGATGTGAGATAAAAATTTCACCTTTGAACCCAAAACAAATGAAGAAGAAGCTATAGGGCAAAGACAAGGACAATCACTCTTCAATTCCAACCCAACAAGCTTGAATCTAAGCTAAAAAGAGAAACATTTCCTAAGTTAGGTTTAGGAATTTTTGAAATTGATAAGAGAATGAGTTGGAGAAGAGGAAGAGGAGGCTTACCAAAGCTTCTTCTATTGATTTGGAGCTAGAACTTGATTTGTAAATGGAAACTAGGGCTTGGATTTTTAATTTCTCATTCCTCTCTCCATTGTTGCAAAAGCTTGAGTATTAGGAAATAGAAAGGAAGTAATGAAGAGAAGAAGGGTGGGTCTAATGGGCTGAAACAAAAACCAAAGCCCTAAGTGAAAAAGTAGCAAAATTCAATTGCCTAAAAGCTTAAGCAATAACACGTTCTCTTTGCATAAGAACGGCACCCAAACCAACATGATCGGTGTAAACAATAAAATCTTGATTCCCTTTGGGAATAACAAGAATAGGAGCATCGGAAAGGAGTTCTTTTAGTTTCTGAAAAGAAGCTTCACATTTGTCTGACCAAATGTATTTAACTCCCTTCTTTGTCAAACTAGTAAGAGGCATGGAAATTTTGGAAAAGCCTTTTATGAAACGGCGGTAATAACCTGCCAATCCAAGAAAACTACGAATCTCCATCACACTCTCCGGTCTCTTCCGATTTTGAATCACTTCAATCTTTATAGGATCCACGGAAATTCTGGATTCGGAAATAATATGACCGAGAAACTTCACGCGAGATTGCCAAAAGTGGCATTTAGAAAATTTTGCTTTTAATTGATTACTCCTAAGAGTTTCCAACACAATCCGAAGATGCTTTTCATGCTCCTCCTCGGTTTTTGAATATACAAGAATATCATCAATGAAGATGAGGACAAATCGATCGAGGAAATCTTTGAAAACTCGATTCATAAGGTCAACGAAATAAGCCGGAGCATTCGTTAAACCAAATGGCATAACAAGCCATTCATAAGATCCATAACGATTAGGAATGAGGTCAAAGGAATGCTATCCTCTGCAATACGAAGCTAATGAAAACCGGTTGCCAAATCCAATTGTGAAAAGACTTTAGCACCACTAAGTTGATCGAATAGATCATCAAATCGAGGTAAAAGATATTTATTTTTGATAGTAAGATCATTAAGCTTGCAGCAGTCAACGCAAAGTCTAACCATCGGATTTCTTCACGAAAATAGCCGAAGCTCCCCAAGGCGAGGAACTAGAGCGAATAAATTGCTTCGTCTCGAATTCGGATAATTGTTTGCAGATCTCCTCATTTTTCTTATTGGACATGCGATAAGGAGGACGAGTGAAAGGTTGAGCTCCAGGGATGAGATTAATTATGAACTCAATTTCTCGCTTAGGCGGCAATCCAAAAACGGGCTCAAATATGTCGGAAAATTCACTAACAACGTGAATAAGGGAAATGATATCTTCCTCATCATCATTATCGTTATCATTAGGATTTAAAGAATATAAAGATGCAACCAAGTTGGAATCCGAATCTTTAATATCAACAGATATCTACTTAACAGATTGAGGATGTCGAAGATGAATAGTCCGCTCAGGACATAGGATTTGATCTTCATAGCGGTTAAGCCAATGCATCCCCAAAATCATTCCAAAGCCTAAATAACGCATGACATGCAAATCGACTCGGAAAGAAAAATCACACAAAATAATCTCGACATCTTTACAAAGTAAACTAGTTGTTGTGGATCCATCAACCTGATTTGCAGTTCTCAAAGAAGTCATTAAAGCAACAACACTTAAAGAAAAAGTATCAACAAGTTCCTTTGATATAAAAGAATGGGACGCACCCGTGTCAAAAAGAACTCGAATAGGTTGATCACGAAATAAATAATGCCATCAAGGATAGAATGAGAAATACCTTGACCATGGGAAGTGTTGCTAGAGGCTTGTGTAACATTTAACTTTCCCTCCTTCTTGCCTTGAAGTCTGGGACACGAAGATAAATGATGACCCGAACTTTTGCAATAGCGACAAAAGAGAGGTTTCAGACATCTATTGGCATAATGGTCTTTAGAACCACAATTGTAGCATTGCCCACTACTAGAGGAAGAAGTCTTTGCTGCAGGAGTTGCTTGCTTCCCTTTTTTATTGGGATAAGGGCCTTTGGACTTATTAAGCCTTTTCTTGTTGTTATTGAAGTTTGGTTTGGCACCCACCACTTCAACATCACTCTCCCTATCCGCCTCTTCAAGAAGAAGAGCGATATCAATGAGTTGATCAAAAGAAACTTCTAATTTTAGAAGTTATGGCTTCTTGAGATTTTTGTTCAAGCTATAAACAAATCTTTGGTTCTTCTTCAATGGGGTGTTTATGTACTCGGCCCCGTATTTAGAAAGCGACTCGAAAGATGCAACATAATCTGCCACGGAGGATTCACCTTGAACAAGGTCTATAAATGGCGAGCCAATGTCGCCTTCTCAACTTTTGGCACAAATTTTAAATCGAATCATTCCTGGAATTTCTCCCAAGAATCTGCTTCAATAATTTCAGAAATAAGAAGCTCATACCAATCTAATGCTCTTTCTTGGAGCATACTTGAAGCTACTTGGACACGGTGAAGATCAATTAGATTCATGCGAGTAAAGATGCGATCGCATGTTTTGAGCCAAGCTTGGACTTGAATGACGCTTTCGGAACCCTTAAATGGCTTCCTACCCAAGTTGGTATAGTCACTTCACAAATGTGCAAATTCGGACTTAGGGTGAGTAGGCTCTGGATTGGGTCCGGCAGCTTGAGCATTCTTCATGAAATCTAAAAGCTGCTGGGCAGACATAAATACTCCATCCTGGGGAGTAGCACTAGGTTGACCGACGCTGGGACGGCCAAGTCTAACCATTTCTCTTCTTTAAGAAAGAAAGAAAGAAGAGAAAGGTTATTCACAAAATAATTAAAAAACAATCATGATTGATAAAACAAGGCGTCACAAAGAAAATAGGATAGAACGGTTCGAAGACCCAAATAAATTCCTAAGGCACGACTACTAAGATGGACTTAGGACGATGGACTTAGGACGATGATCCTTGTTAAATTATTCTACATTATTCTGAAGTTTTGCTCTTATACCAAGCAGTGATGCCCCACCTCTATACCCACGCTAGACAAGGACACTACAGGGTAATGCCATAAACTAGCGCGGAGAATAAGGCTGTTAAGGAGCGACTATCCGTGTAATTGCTTTGTACGAGTAGCGCTATGCCAGATAAAAATATAGAATCCGACGTACCGATGCAAACCCAAAGCTACTACATAGTGGCTATAATATCTTCGGAAACAAATATAGAAATAAGCATAACATAAATCAGTCATAGAAGTTCATATCTCAAAAGTGGAAACAGATATGAATATTACGCATGGAAGTGTATATCAGAGTAGTGGTCAAACAAAACCCACAACATAACAAAAGGATAGTTACAAGTGCCACACAAAAGAATAAGTATATATCAGTGAGTATATATCTCAAATGTATACAACCAAAAACTACTAGTCTAAGCAATTAGCCAAACGTCAGGATATAATCCCAGATGAGAAGTCAAGCAGAAGAACTTGTAGCATCTCGTTCTGACCCGAGTATTATTTAATAAGAAAATAATAAACAGATCAGTCTAACTATAAATATCAAATAAAATTATATAGAATAAGAGATATGACAAAAGCGTAAGATGACATAAAGCCATACTATGATAAGTATGCAATTGAAAATCAACCAGAGATTTATCAATATCACAAGAATCTTCTCAAAGATCAAAAGAATGTCATACTCTTTAGTTTTATTCACCAAGTCACAAATATTGACATCGTATCGATGCCAATCATAAAAGCTGGTGGATCACAAATTCTAGAAATCATCAACAGAAATCCAGAAATCACAAAAAAAAGGGAGAGGCCTATCACAAAACGAGAGCATGAAAACTCACCAACACGTGTATCACAAACGGGATGCTATCCCATGGTAGCTAACCATAGAGCCGGTTCAACGACGTAGCACAAATCGGTACGCCCGAGGAACCTGAAACTCGAATAATTCGAAACAAGGACGTAGCACAACGGTACGCCCGATGATCCTGATAAGTTGGTACAACAACATAGTACAAAGGTACGTCCGATGGACCGAACTCCATAAAAGAACATGGGTCGCTAGCCCACAAAAATTGAGTCGAAACTCCAAATAATACATAGGTCGTTAGCCTATAAAAGAAACGAGACGAAACTCAATAAAACGAGGTACCATCCCCTACGTGGACAAAGAAACATAGCATATCGCTAGTCTAAATCACAAAATGACCATCATCGATCATCAAGAAGTGTCAATTACACTAAGCTAGTTAATATATGAGCTTAGCTTCATGTCCCATAGCCATGAGCTTAACTTAAATATTTACGAACAAATTGTAGACCTCCACTAAAAAATTGTCACTAAGAGATTCAATCGAACAAGTCCAAGAATTAACTGACGAAGTAAACGCAAGCGTTTCCTTCCACTTGTTTTACTAGGTTGTTTAATTAGATTTCTCATACGAGTGAGGTAAAGGTTTGTATATGCTAGTAGATTGGAAAATGGTTTAAGAAACGAGCTTTGTAATAAAATAGTGTTGAAATCGTTTTGATGAAAGAGTTTTGATATTTACTACTAGTATTGAAACCTTTATATTTTCAAAGTGACAAATCACAAAAATGATTGTAGAACAGTCAATCACCAAAATTCACATTCAAAGACATGAATAAAATTCAAAGAAATCGATACTGAATCCACCAAAATGGATATTCCAAAAAATCCCGAAGAAAATGTCGTCAAAGTCGATAATAAATGATTGCAACAAATCAGAATCAACACGAATCGATAAAATTGGAATTCTTAAACAAAATAGGCAAGCAGGCAAAACACAGCAGATTCAGACGTCTGAAACATTTGGTTTAGATGTCTGAATCTGGAAAATTAGAATTTTTCCAGAACATAATTCATACGTCTGAACCAAATGTTTCAGATGTCTAAAATAGGTATTTTTAGCCTATTTCCTTTCTGTTTGAAATCGAGCTAATTCAGACGTCTAAAAATTCCAATTTCAGACGTCTAAAACAGGAATTCAGAGCATTTCCTGAAACTCGAACAAAAATGGCTAAATGAATATCGGAAGCGATCGGACGTGCAAATGACGACTAAGGATTTACGCTATGCGACAACCCAGCCTTAAAGGCTCTTCGATACGCCTCAAATATCAATCTCCCAATATCTGTAATAGGATTTTCATAGATTTTGATTTCAAAACACCAAAAATTGGCATATACACCAAATCAATCCAAACCAAAATCAATTACACAAGAATAAGTGTTAGGAATTCATACCTAACAATCAAAGATAATTATAGACTAAGATGTGAGATAAAAATCTCACCTTTGAACCCAAAACAAATGAAGATAGAGCAAAGGCAAGGACAATCACTCTTCAATTCCAACCCAACAATCTTGAATCTAAGCTAAAAAGAGAAACGTTTCCTAAGTTAGGTTTAGGAATTTCTGAAATTGATAAGTGAATGAGTTGGAGAAGAGTAGGTTTACCAAAGCTTCTTCTATTGATTTGGAGCTAGAACTTGATTTGTAAATGGAAACTAGGGCTTGCAATTTTAGTTTCCCATTCCTCTCTCCATTGTTGCTAAAGCTTGAGTATTAGGAAATAGATAGGAAGTAATGAAGAGAAGAGGGGTGAAGCTTGGGTCTAAAGGGCCGAAACAAAAACCAAAGCCCTAAGTGAAAAAGTAGCAAAATTCTACCATCTCCAAACATATCGAAGTTTATACTCAAAAAGATCTCAAACATCATTTTGAACTCAATGGGGGTGGTCTCGAGTCCTAATTTGGTCGTTTGCAAAAAGTAGCTTTTCGGACTATAATCCGACTAACGATGAATATATAAATAAAATATTTAAATACTCAATCATAAATTATGCGGGTTGTTATAACGGCGGCTCAAGAAAAATTGGGTTAGGGTTCGGCTGCGTGTATATATATATATATATATATATATATATATATATATATATATATATATATATATATATATATATATATATATATATATATATATATATATAGACACACACACACATATGTTTATCCGATTATATTAATATTTAATTCACATTAAAGTAACTTTTCCAATCGATCTCCAAACAACGCGTGCCGACAGACGTTTCTAAGGTTTTACCTACATTCCGAACATAATGGAACGTTTTTCGGGAGCTATTTTGGTCGTGTGCGTGAGTTATGGAAATAAACGATCAATTTTTAAACTAAATCGATTAAAGTATTTTCTATGCGTTTTAAGCTGTCGAGGTCAAACGACAACTCTGATTGCCATGAAAATTGAAATCCGATGATAACTAACTATTACGGATTCAATGGAACTAGTTTCGTTGAATTCTGAGACTATGCCTCGGAAGGCTATTTTAACTCGTCGATTAAATCGAGCGATTTTCACAATCGTCGAAATCACTTAAAATTTCACTTTCTAAAACTTTATTAACTCTTTTATAACTCGTATAAAATTTTATATTTATATTAGAAATCATTCTGATTCAGTTTAGATCAAAATCTGATTATTTGTAATATTATATTATTAAATTCCATTATTAAATAAATATAAAATTCCAAATCATAATTTATCGAGTTCTAATTTCATTCAATAGTCCAACATTACTATTTAAATCCAAATAGACTTAAAATAAATTTTAAAATCTAATTTTAGATCTATTTACACTTAGAATCACCCTTTATTCCAATTTCAATATTAAATTATTAATATTAAATTATTATTATTCAAATTTCATTTAAATTACCGTATTTGAAATTTAACTAATTTTATTAACTTAACCAAAATCTTTTTATTTCAAAATTCAAATTATAACCCATATTCAACATTTATAATGAATTAAATGTTCAAATTTGGCGACCCAAAATTTCGGGTCGTTACATTCCTCCCCCCTTATAAAAATTTCGTCCCCGAAATTTGCTAAGGTAGAAAGAATGTTCCAAACTCAAAAGCAAAACTTACTTAGTGAAAATCTCAACTTTCACTTTGCCTAAATTCTTTACTTTCAAATCGAAACTGCTAGTTCCGATTTCCATTCCAAAATTCTTTTTATTTTTATTTTAATTTGAAATTAATTTGTCGTTAACAAAACATTACCAAATTTTCCAAAAATTTTCTAACTCCCAAAATTTCCAAAAATTTTTGGCAGAGTCTCCCCTGTATGGAGGAGCTTTTGCAATTTCATAACAGATATAAATATGTATACATCGACCCACACGATCGGAAAAACCAAAAACAGTTCATATTTCCTATTTTTATTGCGTAAGTGTACCTTTATTAGCATTTTTAAAGCGAGCAGCTAAATAGTATCGCATATACGCACTCCAACTCTATCCATTGCCTCCCATTCCTGTACTTACTTAAACAAACACATCAGTTTCCAATAATATGAGGATTTATCAACATTCTTTTCATTAAACTAGCCCAAACACATCAATTACAAAGTTTAAACAAGCGAACTTCATAATTATGCATGTTAACTTCCTTTATAAGCAATTTCACAATTTCAACATCATTTTAAATCCTCTTTACAAACCCAAACATCATTTTTTCTCACTCGAACACTTATATTCAAGTTCACTATATACCATTCATATTTATTACAACCAATCTATTTCCACTTCAACATGATTAACATATGCCTTAGTTACATTTCTTTACTTCAATTCGATTCCAAATTGATTCAAAACCAAACTTTACCTTCAATTTGAAGTATTTACATTTCTTTTATGCTCCATTTCCATTCATATGCAAAACCACTTAATAAAATTTCAATTCATCCCAATTGATTCAATAACCCATTTCAATTTGTTTCTTTAAGCAAATTAAATTTTTGTTTACAACAAAACGACTAATCTCTATGCAAATTTAAGGTTATCCAAGCAAGTGACCATCACTTAAGGTTATAACCATTAAAATTAATTCCAGTTCAAATTTATTAATTTTATTCCATTCGGAAATACTCATAACCCAAATATTCTTATTTCTATGCAATTTTTAATTCAATTTCTTATTCTCACTTCGAGTTCATCTTCCAACTAAAGTTTATTTTAATATCATCCCATTCTCATATTTACAACTCATACATCTTTAATTTATCACAATAAAATTAATTAAAACCATTTTCTCTTGCATATCAATTTTATTATCGAACAAATTTCATCCAAGACCACATTATAAAGCTCGATCATAATTATTTTCAGTTTGCTTAAGTTCTTCCAATTTTCATAATATTTCCGTTATCTTCTCAAATCAATTTTATTTCATTTTTATCTGATTCTCATTCAACCAAATTCCAATTCATTTACTAATTTTAATTCAATTTGTTTACTCATTCACTCCATTTACAATTTTAATTCATCTCCTCGATTCACCCCGAATTTTTTTAATAATGTGACCACTTAAAATCATGTCACTCATTTGAATTTTATAAGTCAAACGCTCACTATTATAATCCAATTTCATTATTCATTTACACTTCCAACTTTTATTGCCAATACTAAATCCCATACTAGAACTGGGTTTTTATTTTCCTTTCAAAATTCTCTTAACAATCCATTAAAATTCCATCCATGCCTACACAAATTTCATTTAATTTAGTTTACACTAAATTCACCTTCAAGCATCTTTTTATTTAATTCAGCTTACGCTCAATTTATTCTCAAACAATTCCCTTGAATTTAGTTGAGTTAAAATTTATTCATATAATATCATTCTTACTTAATCTAAATTAAATTTCCCTTCAATTTAATTCTTTGCCAAATTTAATTCAAGTCCAATTAAATTTTATTTAGCCAACTTGAGCTCATTTAATTTCTTTTACTATCTTAAATAAGAATTTGGTTCTATTCAAAATTATTTGTAACAAAACTGAATTTTGATTTTAATTCAATCCAAATTCAACTCCATTTTATTAAGTCTAAGTTAAATCCAATTCAATCAAATTTTAATTCTTCATATACAAGTTCATAATTTATTTACTGACTTAAGTTCATCCACATCTTTTATATTTTATATTTTCATCATCTTATTTCAATTCACATTTCATTTGAGATTAGGTATGAATTCACCATACCATTCAACTATTTCCTATTTTGTGATTATAATTCCATTTTACTCGGGTTTACAATCTGATTTTCTGTTCTTAAATTAACTAACTCATTTATTTAAAAGCTTATATTGCTCATTTTAATCCATTTACATCTTATAATCACAATTCCAAATTATATATCTATATGTATCACTAAATTTTTAAGGATACAAATTTCTTTTAATTTAATTCTTTGCACAACTTTAAATCCACAATTTTAGATTATATATATAACACTTAATAGCTTATGGGTACAATTCATTACACCATGACCCATAATTACCTATTTATTTTACATTTAAATCTAATTCAAATTAATTTAATTCTAAGTTCAATTTATTTAACTTATCCAAATTAAATTCAAAATTTTCTATTCACTTCAATATATTCCATTCACTTCCATTTACTCAAGTTAAATTTTAATTCCAAGATTAAAAATTTCATTTCTTATTAATATCAACTTCACTTAATACGGATGATTCATTTTAACTTTACACATTATTTAAATAGAATTTTCCAAAATTCAATTACCCAGTTTTATTACAAAATACTTTTGAAATAATAAATAACTCATACTCTCCTGGTATATCAAATCAAACTTTCAGATTTCTAAAACAAATCTGTTTTGACCAAAGCAATTTCCCTTTTTGAGTCTTCTAAAATCTTTTGTATCCAACAAGTCCAACAAATATCATAATTACTCATATGGTAGCAATCCATCACTTTAGAAACTCGAAAATGAATTCTAATGATGTGGCCAGCATTATCAGGATTATTTTCCAGCGACAGAAGTGAGTTCAGTGCTTCCTTACTTTCCCAAATTCATTTCAAAGCCGTTTCTATTCAAAAATAATTCCCAAAACAATATTCCATTATTGCCTTCAAACACCTTAGTGAACATTTCAAACTTTCCTAGGATTTTAATTTTTCAAACTTTTATTTTCATTACATTTAAAATCCTTTCCAAAACTTCCGGGATTTAAATTCTGGTTTACTTTAAATTTAGTTATTCTCTTTTGTATAATTTATACTCATGGAATTTATTTGGTTATAACTATTTCAAATTTTAGATTAAATTTTAGATTCGTATTTGATTAAGATATCCACATCCATACAATCAAATATATATAATAATTCAAAAAATTATTCCTTTTATATCAAAGTAAATTTTGGGTAAAATTATTTCATTTACCCACTTTGAAAACAATACTATGTCGGTTTATCTTGTTTAAGAGTTTAGAAACCCCTATCGATACAGTTGTACTTCCCATACCGACCAGAATTCATAAACACTCAACCGATAAATCAACATAGTATAAAAAAAAATTTATATTCACTAACAAGTACGCTCTCATATCTATTAATACACTCAACCCATTATAGAGTACTGTTGACTCTATTTAATGAGTAATTTCCCCACCAAAGCCTAGGTTGTCGCCAACCTAAGCTCTGATACCAAGAGTAACAACCCACAAATCCGTACCCCTTGAGTCAACACTATTCTACATCAATTAACTCAAGTGGAACAGAAATACGGACCATTAGGGTTAAAGAAGAAGAGATAGAAGAAGAAACTAAACAATATCAGAATCTAACCATCGCAGCGGAATGATCTTTATACAAAATGAAACTATATCTATTTTATACATCATATCATCAGAGTATCTCATACAAACAACATTTACCAGTAAGAAAATTCCATACGATCACAGCAACGGATATGTATATACAAGTACGAATAATACGTCTCGGACTCCAGCTCCTCTCCTACTCCATTGCATTCTGTCATGAACATATAATACTCGGTCTAACCCGAGCACTATAATGAAATAACACCCGAGTCAGTCTGGAATACCAGCTGATAATAATGCATCCAAATTGATTGTTAAAGTTTCAAAAATCCTTTAAAAACAAAAAGCATCTCGTAAGACCACGCCACAAATAAACATGTCGGATTTTTACTTACGATAGCTAAAACACTTTTTATAGAAATCCTCTAGTATTATAATAGGGTCTATATACAAATACTTATAAAATAGCAAAAATAGTCACATCTATTAAATTCCAGTTACTAGCCATAGTGTGGGTAATACAAACAAAACTCATAAAAGTCTCGTAGCGAGAATGAATTTCCAACAATGACTAGGCACTGGGTACCACCTATCACAGTACTAGGTCTAGATCAGCATACCAAGGAACATGCCTGATCCCCTGCAACACAAGGCCCGGACTACCCCTTACTGGATAGTCCAGAGTAAGATCACCTTGCGGTTGGGATCAGCAACCGCACCACTAAGCCGAAATAAAAGGGACATCTAGACAGGAATGACCTTACCCAGAAATGAGTGATGCCCACCAAGCCTTGCTGCATATCCCCTGATTTTCAGTCATTCCCGGTTTATGAGGCTTGAGGCTAAGCGTTACCTTTTAGAACGTTTCACTTAGAGTGCCCATCGCCCACCTAACGATGTTTCGAAAGCATTCATCCATACAAGTCCGTCCTGGGTTTGAGCGGAATCGAAGGCACTATTCCTACTACATCCATTTTGGAAATATCCTCAGGATTAGTAGCGACTAGCCCTTGCACTTCACTGCTCCATCTTCGACTCCGAACACGTTTTCCTACGAAATGCACAAACCGGATCGAAGTGGTTTTCGAGAAATAAATCTCGATCCCGGTCTCTTTGAAACGATCAACGCATTTATCCAATAATGATAGTCGGTGATTTAACTATCAATTAACATTCACAAACATCCATCACACAATAAATAATTTCCCACGTTATTTATTTTCCTCAAAGATATCTTTACAAGATATGTTTCCATTTCCAAAATTCCTTTTAAACACTTTTCAAACCCAATTCTTCTCATGGAAAAGATTTCCAAATCTTTACTTCCTCTGAAAACATCCAAGTACCAATATTTAAGGTTTAAAATAATTTAAATACTTTATTCTTGAAAATACGTTAAAACATTCATATTAAAACTTCTTACATTATTGATTTAAAATATGTGTATATATATGTGTGTGTGTGTGTTTGTGTACTTTTAAAAATATCTCAAATCAAACTGCTTTAGAAAGTATGAATTATTCTCTTCAAAATAAAGTTAAGTCATCCTAAATTTAAAATAAAGTTGTGAAACTCTATACCATTTCTAAATAATACTTTGATTCATTATCTTTAAAATAGAACCATTTTATAAAGTATAAATAATAATAATATTCTTTAAAAACATAATTCTAATTATCATTTAAAAATAATTACTTCTATAACTACTTTGATATATATATTTACTTTTAAAATTCTTACAACTTAAATAATTTTCTTGAAACCATTCTTTAATATAACTTCAAACTCTAATGTTTCAAAAATCTATTTTAAAAAACGTACTTGGCTTTCAGGGAAATACACCTCTATCTTAGAGTAACCAAAGAATTCCTTTTATCAATCCAACACATTTTATCCCAATTCAATTTTACGTTCATCCCGCAAAATCCTTTCCATGCTTTAAAAATAGCTCCTTTTATTCTAAATACATTGCTATTTCCCGGAAATCACTTTCAAACATACGTTTAAAATATTTAAAATAAGCTCTAGAAATTATTTTAATTGAAAATAATACTTAAGGAAATATATAGGAGTTTCCTAAGTATTTTAAATAAAATTTAACTTTTAAAATAAGGTTATTAAATCAAATATTCATATTAGAACTTCCTTTTGAAAACTTAATACTACTTTACCCTTTTATATTTAAATAAAATTAAATACCATAATTACTTAATCAAATATTTGCTTTCACTTAAAACATTTTAAAATAATATTTCTTTCTAAAAATATTCTAAACATATTTAACTGCAAATTCATATTTGAAAGCTTTTCTTGAAAATAAAATAAAATTTCTAGGAGAAAGAACACTTCTCATTCTTTAAAATAAATCTCGCTTTTATTTTAAACAATTCTCAATTCCCTTTGAAATCAAATTTCAAACACTTGAAATTTTTCAACCCATTCCTTGGATTTAATCTCTTTTAAAATTCTTTACTCAAGAATTTCTTTTATATTCTTTAAACCCAATTCATCTATTTATATTTAAAATTTTCAGGTTGTATTCACTCAATCGCAGCAAAACACAATTCAAATTTTCAGTTTAATTCATCACAACATATAAATAAAACGCAGCATATCAAGATCTAAACAAATTATCACAGAACAATAAATAAGGTATATCACAGAATATAAATTAATTTCTATTTGTGAGGGATCCAGTTGGATCCCTCCAACATGTTTCCCTGCATCCACAGATATTAGCACAACAACATATATCGATTCAATCATATTCAACTAATCAAGCAATCATTTAAATATTGACTATTTAAATTAACCAGTACTCCAGATGTGAGTGAGTTAAACTCAACTTGGGGTTTTTCGGCGAGCGTTCAAATTTAAATTAAATCGAACGGCGTTCGATTTAACCTAAATTTTTACTCGCTCGAAACAATTCAGGGACTGCTCCATTGCGTAGTATGCATCTCTGCGATTCCGGCGTCGCCAGTATCATCTGAATCTGACAACGTATGAAATAGATATGAATTTTATAAATTTCTATTTCAAATTTAAACAATTTCCTTTTTTTAATTTATACTATACCCAAACACAATCAGGCCGCACATCCTACAACACGCAACCAAGGCCATCCCTCCTTTCTTCCCTATGCAAATCTCCATGCTCTCACAACCCATAGCCCCCCATTAGGATTTCATTTCGCTCCTCCATCAACACACTATAATACGATCGAACAACGCCACAGCAAAGAGGAGGTCGCCACTCACCCACGGCTAGGAGATAGTTGAACTCGAACCCCAAGGCCTCGGAAAATCTCGTTCAAACCTCCGGTGAATGGATGCCATTAGCGCCATCAAACGATAATTTCGAGCAAGATCTACCGTTGGATTACAAGGGCTGGTGAGCTCTACCCTTTTCATGTTGGAAGAATTCGCTAACAATTAACGGATGAAGAGAAAATAAGGAGGGAATAAAGTAGATTTCCGACCATGAAATGTATGAAGACGGCGGTTCAAGAAAAATAGGGTTTGGGTTCGGCTGCGTGTGTGTGTGTGTGTATATATACACACACGCTTATCCGATTATATTAATATTTAATTCACATTAAAGTAACTTTTCCAATCGATCTCCAAACAATGCGTGCCGATAGGCATTTCTAAGGTTTTACCTACGTTCCGAATACAATGGAACGTGTTTCAGGAGCTCATTTGGTTATATGCGCGAGTTACGGAAATAAACGATCAATTTTTAAATTAAATCGATTAAAGTATTTTCTATGCGTTTTAAGCTGCCGGGGTTAAACGACAACTCCGATTGCCACAAAAATTGAAATCCGATAATAAGTAACTATTACGCATCCAATGAAACTGGTTTCGTTGAATTCCGAGACTGCGTCCCGGAAGGCTATTTTAACTCGTCGATTAAATCGAGCGATTTTCACAATCGTCGAAATCACTTAAAATTTCACTTTCTAAAACTTTATTAACTCTGTTATAACTCGTATAAAATTTTATACTTACAGTAGAAATCATTCTGATTCAGTTTAAATCAAAATCTGAATATTTGCATTATTATATTATTAAATTCCATTATTAAATAAATATAAAATTCCAAATCTAAATTTATCGACTACTAATTTCATTCAACAGTCCAACATTACTATTTAAATCCAAATAGACTTAAAGTAAATTTTAAAATCTAATTTTAGATCTATTTACACTTAGAATCATCCACTATTCCAATTTCAATATTAAATTATTATTGTTCACATTTCAATCAATTTACCGTATTTGAAATTTAACTAATTTTATTAACTTAACCAAAATCTTTTTATTTCAAAATTCAAATGATAACCCATATTCACCATTTATAATGAATTAAACGTTCAAATTTGGCAACCCAAAATTCCAGGTCGTTACAGTTTTATAAATGAAATTTATATTGAAAATAGAGTTGATTGTTTTAAATGAAAGAGTTTTGGTATTTACTACTAGTGTATAAACCTTTATATTTTAATGTGAAAAATCACAAAATTGATTGTAGAAACAGTCAATCACCAAAAAAACTTCACGTTCAAAGACGTGAATTAAATCCAAGAAATCGATTCCAAATCCATCAAAATGGACATACCCAAAAATTCCAAAATAGAAGTCATCAAAGTCAATAATAAATGATAACAACAAATCGAAAAACCATGAATCGATAAAAATTGGAATTTCAAGCAAAATAGGCTAAACAAGCAAAGTAGACTAAACTTAAGCAGGTCAGTCGACTGGCACTCTGAGAACAGTCGACTGGCCAATGCCTGGAAAAACTCTCGAGTTCCAGGTCAGTCGACTGGACTCAGAGGGTCAGTCGACTGGTGCATGTTTCCCAGTATTTCCAGCCTATACAAATGAAGAGCAAACTCAACCAAATTGCAACCGGACGAGCAATGGCGCTAGGGGTTTATACTAATCGACATCTCGCTCTTTTAGGCTCTTCAATGCATCACCAAAAACATGTTTAAACATCAAAGTTAGGATTTTCAAGGATTTGACTACAAAACACCAAAAATTGAAATATTCACCAAATCAATCCAAACCAAAAGCAAATGCACATGAATAAGTGTTAGGAATTCATATCCAACAATCAAAGATAGTTATAGACATAGATGTGAGATAAAAATCTCACCTTTTGCACAAAAACAAGGAGGAAGAAGCTATAGAGCAAGGCAAGAACAATCACTCTTCAATTCCAACCCAAGAAGCTTGAATCTAAGCTTAAAAGAAAAAATATTTCCTATGTTAGGGTTTAGGAATTTCTGAAATTGAAGGTAGAATGAGTTGGAGAAGAAGAAGATGATGTTTACCAATAGCTTTTCTTTGAATTTGGAGTTAGAGCTTGGATTTGCAATGGAACTAGGGCTTAGGAATTCTAATTCTATTTCTCTTCCCCCATTTTTATCTAAAGCTTGAAGGTATTAGGAAATGAAAGTGAAAAGAAGTGGGGGTGTGGAGCTAGAGTTAATAGTTTAGGCTAACCCAAACCGAAAGTCCAAAGCGCAAAGGTCAAATTTTTAGCTGGCTCTAAATATATCGAAGTTTATACTCAAAAACGTCGCAAACACCATTTTGAACTCATTTTGAACTCAATGGAAGTGGTTCCGAGTCCTAGTTCGATCGTTTACAAAAAGTAGCATTTTGGACTAAAATCCGACTGACGATGTTATATTTAAATAAAATATTTAAATATACAATCGTAGAATATGGGCGTTGTTACAATAAACATATACATATTGAATTCAACTTCAAAATCTTTAATTCAAATTCAAATTAAACTATTTTAATTTCAAAGCTTTAACAAGCCATTCAACATAATTTTAACTGCAAAACTCCTTTTTAAAACTTTTTCGTATTTAATCCAAATTCACTTCCAAACCATTTTGGATTCAAAATTCAACTTTAAAATTTTGAATTAAATTCAAAATACCCATAACTTAATCAATTTCCTGCGAAATCCATATTTTTGTGTGTGTGGTGTCTGGTGTTTTGTGTGCAACAATAAAATATCACAACCATCATAAATCCAAGCACAATAAGATCAATAAGCGGTATAATCCTATAACGCTTATTTTCCATTCACAGGTAAACAAATAAATTCATCACAGATAAATAAATTACATACAATCGAAAGTATTTCGTATCACAGAACATTATGTATCAGAGTTTTCAAACAATTCAAGGCATACAATATAATCCAATCATCCATAAGCAAGATCAATTTATGACATAATTTAAAATTAACCAAATAATTTAATTACTTATGAACTAATTACCTAATCCTGCTTAATTAACATTAATTAATTAACCTTTGATTACTTAATTATCCCATAATTAATCACATAAATTTATTTACCTTAAAATTAATCACATTAATTAATTAATCCTTAATTAACTACGTTAACAAATTAACCCTTAAATAACTTAATTAATTAATTATCCTTAATTAATTTATATTAAGTCATTAGCCTTTAAGTAATTATCATTAATTAACCTTTAATTAAATATATTAATTTATTATCATTAATTAATTACAATAAGTGATTATCTTTTATTAGTCATATTAAGTAATTATCCTTAATCACTTGATTAATTACTCTTTAATTATTAATCAATCATTCTTTAATTTCTTAATTAATTATCCTTTAATTATTAATTAATTAACCTTTAATCAATAATTATCTTTTAATTACTTACATTAAGTAGTCAATCTTTAAGTAATTAATCCCTTAATTACTTACAGAAATTAGTTAACCTTAAATAATTAATTAATCTTTTATCAATCTCATTGAGTAATTACCCTTTAATTACACCTATTAATTAATTATCCTTTAATTTAATCACATTAAGTAATTATCCATTAATTAATCACCTTAATTTAATGACATTAAGTAATTAACTTTCCTTTAATTACTTCTATTAATTAATCAACCTTTAATTACATTAAAGTAATTAACCTTTAAGTAATCACATTAAGTAATTAACCTTTAATTACTTACATTAATTAATGATCCTTTAATTACTCAAGACCTTAATAAATCAAAGAAAAATCATTAACTTAATTTATTTCTTAATTATCATTTAAATCCTTATTTAGTAAACCTTGAAAATTAATTATCATTAACATATACATTAACTTAATACCTTTAAGTTAATTACTAATCAAATACATTATAGGATAAACCGTTTGTCTTTTTAATCAGCTTCTTAATTAAGCTATTAAATTTTATTTCAAAATAAACTTAAGAAAAAAAACTTAATCAATTTTAAGTTAAAATAAAATATACAACTTTTATCAACCAAAAATTAAATAAACTTTCATTATACAAATGAAACGACCCGCAAATCCATACCCTTGAATCGACTCTATTTGTAACGACCCAGAATTTTATTAATTAAAATTTGAATATTTAATTAATTTTAAATACTAATAAGTGAAATTATAAGTCAAATAAATTTTAATTTGAATAATTAGATTTAATTGGATAATTAAATCGATAATTAAATAGTTGGAAATACATAAATAATTGAAAATTGAGTTAAATATGATTGAAAATGATTTGTAAATTTTATTATATCATATTAAAGTTAGAATGATGTTATAGAACTTTTAAAATCGAATTAAAAGTTAATTTATGAAAATTGAATATTTTAATATTTAATCAACTAGTGAAATTAGCCATTTTTTAAACAGTCTCAGAATAGGACGAAACTAGTTCCATTGGATCCGTAATAGTTTGTTATTATCGGATTTCAATTTTCATAGCAATCGGAGTTATCGTCTGATCATGGCAGCTCGAAACGCATCGAAATTGTTTTTAATATTAATTTGGCAGTTAAAATAGCCATTTTTCAAAAGTCTCGAATTTCAACGAAACTAGTTTCATCGGATCCGTAATGCGATATTGTTGTATGGTTTCAAATTTCGTGTCAATTGGATTTACCGTTTGTCCGGTGCAAGTTAAAACGCCTAGAAAATCATTTAATCGGTTTAATTTTAAATTGAACGTTTATTGCCATAACTCGCACAGATGACCGAATTAGCTCCTGAAACACGTTCCATTGTGTTCGGAACGAGGGGTAGATCCCTTTAGGGTATGTGCATTTCCTTCTGGAAAAGGGTGGCATCGTGGTATGGAGCCCATATACTTACTCATGTTGAAACACTTTATTTATGATTGTGTGATGTTGATGACGAGCGCTCGGTTAAAGGTCCCAAAGGATCGGGGGATGGCATACTCGTGTCAGTAGTTACCCAATTAGGGTTAACCCGGCCTTGTGTTGGCAGAGATCCGGTTTGGTTCTCGGGGACGTCCTTCTAGAGGCGTTCTCATGTGGCAATGGGAAGTTCCTTGGCCTGACCATTCGTTGGAAATCCAAAGAAACAATACGATCTTGTACGGTATTAGTTGTAGAACCTATCATTCACTTATGGTGGCGCCCCATTGTTTCGATGGTAGCTATAGTAGGCATACGATAATGGTCGTATGTTGGCTAAGATTTATAACTTTATTTTCGAAATGAATTTTTCCTACACTATGCACTAGTAATAATATCAAATGTTCTTTTAATGCGTATCAAGCATCTTTGACTATCATAAGGAGAAATCTCCTCCGATTCTGCGTTTGCATGTGTGTGTGTGCGGGAGGCCTTATGGTAGTCTCATTTTTAAAAGCATGGAGAATTGACTTTAAAAATATTCCTCTATTTTGATTTTAAAGATAAATAAACTGTTTTGAGTTCTCACACCAGTCACATGACTGACTCGGAGTTTATTGTTTTCCTTCCGAAACTCTAGGTGCCCACCAATTTCCACACGGGCAGTCAAGAGTTAAGGCTTATCAGGATAGTCAGGAGTTGCTGGAGGCAAGCTGGATGGCATGACGTATTACTAGTATATAGTATTTCTTTTCCGCTGTTTGATGCTGTTTGTTGTTGTACACTCTGATGATATGATGTAATGAAATGTAATGTAATGTAATAACTGATATAGTTCTTTGTTTAAAGATTATTCATTTATCTATTATATGTTGTTCCGCTGCGATTTTGAGATTCTATTGTTGTGCTGTTTTCTGTTCTGTTCCGTTCTATTTATTTTCTTCTCTCTATTTTCTATCTTCTTATCTCTTCTTCTGCCATTTTATTTTTCTTAAACATTGAGAATTCGTATTTCTGTTCATCTTGAGTTAATCTATGGAGATTAGTGTATATTCAAGGAGTACGGATTTGCGGGTCCTCACAGGTGGTATCAGAGCATATGGTTAAGCGACAGCCATGGTTCTGTTGGGTATTACTCATTAGAGATAGAATCAGTAGTACTATAGAATGAGTTGAGTGTAATAATAGCTATGAGAGCGTATTTGTTAGTGAATATAAAATTGTTTTATATTGTGATGATTGGCTTGTTGAGTGGTATATGGATTCTGGTTAATACGAGTAATTAACGTTGTTGATAGGGATCTCTAAACACTTGTATAGAACAATTCGGCACAATATTGTTTTAAATTGGGTAAATGAAATAATTTTACCTTGATTATATTTTATATATAAAGGAATAATTTTTCAGAATTATTAAAATGTATATGAGTGGATCGTTTAGTTGTTTGAATAATCTAGATAAAAGAATAATTGTATAAGCAAAAGAATTATAAGAATTGAATTATAATTAAAGTGATTTACAATTGTGAAAAAAAAACTTATATATATAAGAAGTGAAACTATATGAATATATTTATGAATATGAGTTGTAAATAAAAAATGAATTTAAAGTTAAATGGAAATTTACTTTAGAATTGGAATCTGAATTGATTTATAAGTAGGAATTTAAGTTAAGTAAAACCAAATGATGTTTATAAAATGAACTATAACTTAAGAGATGTTGAATGAAGTTGATATTAGTATCAAAGTAAATTAATAAAGTTAAGTGATAGATGTGAACTTGAGTTATGTAATGAAATTCAACTTTTGTAATTGAAGTGAATGAATGGATTGAATATTAATCAATTAAATGTGAATAATTGGTATGAAATAATGAATGTAAGTGTTAATTCATTAAAATCTAATGTTATTGGAAGTTGAATAGTTGAATGAAAATCAATTTAATTAACCCAATTGAAAGCAAAGGAATTTTGTTGTAGTTAATATACATTGGTTGTAATATGGTTGTTAGTTGATTGTATATAATTCATTAAGTGTTAATGAAATTGAATTAATGAAATTGGAAGCTAAAGTAATTGAAATCCAATTGGAAGTTAAATGAATCTTAAATAGAAGTGAATTTGATTTGGAAGTGAACCAACTTGAATATGAATTAGTGAATATAAACTAATTGGAAATGAATGTTAGTAAAAACATCCACTGTTAATGAATCGAATGTGATTAAATTGAAAACCATTTCATTGAATATTAAAGAGAATATGAATGAATATTTATTGGTTATGAATTAGTTGAATGCTAGTTGGTTGATGGTTGAATATATTGCTTTTGTTTCATTTGCTATGTTGGCATGTATAGTTATTATGTTGCTATATGATGTATATTGAGATTATTTTCATATATGCATGTTCTCATGTTATTTGTTGAGTGTTTAGTAGGTGCGGATTGCATTTGCTTCGCATTTGGAGCTCGTTTTCGCGCTATATTAGCCGTATATGCTCGCTAATAAAATATAAGGTACATATCTCGGATTACATATCGTACTTTTACATTTTTTTCCCTGCGGGATGCCTCATTAGTTGATGAGATGTATATTTGTGATATATACACTGTCATGTTTTTTCGGATCGAGCCGCGCAAAGGAGACTATGGCGAATTTTTTCGAAAATTTAAGGCGTTGGAAAAAAATTTGAGAAAAATTGGAAAATTTGTGAAAACTATAACTTTGATTTGGAATTGAAAGTTAAACAATAGTAGTTTGTTTTTGAAAAGATAACTAAGTATGATTTGAAAACTTAGTAAAGTTATTATAAGAAATTTAATTATGATTTGTGGGAAAGTTGATAGATTCTGTAACTTTTCTTACCTAATAATTTCGAGGACGAAATTCTTTTAAGGGGGGAAGTATGTAACGACCCAGAATTTTATTAATTAAAATTTGAATATTTAATTAATTTTAAATACTAATAAGTGAAATTATAAGTCAAATAAATTTTAGTTTGAATAATTAGATTTAATTGGATAATTAAATCGATAATTAAATAGTTGGAAATACAGAAATAATTGAAAATTGAGTTAAATATGATTGAAAATGATTTGTAAAATTTTATTATATCATATTGAAGTTAGAATGATGTTATAGAACTTTCAAAATCGAATTAAAAGTTAATTTGTGAAAATTGAATATTTTAATATTTAATCGACTAGTGAAATTAGCCATTTTTTGAACAATCTCAGAATTGGACGAAACTAGTTCCATTGGATCCGTAATAGTTTGTTATTATCGGATTTCAATTTTTGTAGCAATCGGAGTTATCGTTTGATCGTGGCAGCTCGAAACGCATCGAAATTGTTTTTAATATTAATTTGGCGAGTTAAAATAGCCATTTTTTAAAAAGTCTTGGATTTCGACGAAACCAGTTTCATCGGATCCGTAATGTGATATTATTGTATGGTTTCAAATTTCGTGTCAATTGGATTTACCGTTTGTCCGGTGCAAGTTAAAACGCCTAGAAAATCGTTTAATCGGTTTAATTTTAAATTGAACGTTTATTGCCATAACTCGCACAGATGACCAAATTAGCTCCCGAAACACGTTCCATTGTGTTCGGAATGCGGGTTAAACCTTAGAAACGCCAACCGGCACGCTTCGTTTAGAGTTTGGAAAATCCGGGATGAATATCAAAGCCCCCTTTATTTCATTTTTTCACAAAATATCAAACCCTTAGGGTTCCATCTGCAGGCCGCCACCCCCTTAAACTATCAATGGCCAGAAATGAATATCCTTTTCTCCTCAATTACTTCCAATCCGTCGAAAATTAGCCAAAGTGTTCAACACGAAAGACGAAGAGCTAAGCAAGAGCTTCAATTTCATACGGAGATGATCGAAAACGGAGCGTCGGAGGGGAAGCTACAGGGGGCCGATGGCTGCAGATCGCAGACGCCATACGGGGAGCTACATGTGGCCGAGCTCTGAGTGGTGGTGGCCATGCATAGCTCTTGGTAAGAGCTTCGAAATGCCACTGCCCGATCGTCTTCAAACCCTTCGTGGATGGAGCATAATTTAACCCTAATTTGTGATATTGGGTTTGAGCTTGCGTGTATGTTACTGGAGAAAGAACGAGAGATGGAAGAAAGAAGTGAACGGTGGTGATTTGTTGGGTGATGGATCTAAGGGATGAGATTTGATGAAGGTTAAAAATAATAAAGAAAGTTGTAATTTATATGCTTTAAAAATTCGTAAACTTGTAAAAATCATATCTTTTTCATACGAGGTCGAAAACGCGGGAAACCAGTTGCGTTGGAATCGTATGGACGAGCACTATGCTATGGAATTAGACTGGAGTCGTTTGGAGTTAGTGAGAATTTCGGATAAAATTAAACGTCCGATTAATTTTATTCGAAATAAATCGCTAAAACGAAATTGAAATCAAGGTGAGAACTTCTCACTCAATCGAATCGGTTTCGATTTTATTTTAAATAATTATATTTAAAATATTTGAATGCATGTTTGAATGATGATTATTATCTATTGATTGTTAAAATAGGCACTATGCGCCGTTAGTAAGAGGATGTTATTTATTAAGAACATATACCGCGAATATTTCATAAACAGTGAAATTGGTATTATATATAATAGCAATATATATATATATATATATATATATTGGCATATGTATATATTGAAGTTGTTGATTTTCCCGCAGTATATAGAGGATGAGACCCTATTGCGCCGTCTATTAAGCGGATAATATTTTAAATCCCAAATACTGCGATAATTTCGTACTGGAACGGAATTGGTATTGTGCTAACATCTTTGGATGCAGGAAAACAGGTCGGAGGGATCCAACTGGATTCCTCAACAGTATTTATATTGATTATGGATATTTTGATATTCGTTGATTATCATATCGATATATGATGTCGTTGTTGTCGTGATTGACTATTTGGTATGTAGCATCCTCAGACCAAATTTTGGAATTTTAAAAGGATTTTAAAGTGATTTTTGAAAGTATACGTTTATAAAATATTTTTGGAATTGATCCATTTTAAATAAATAAACGTTATAATTTTAATGTTATAAAAATTATGATTTCTGAGAAAGATAGTTAAAATTTGATTTTTTAAAATATGGGGTTAATGATTTTATAAAATAGTTTAACCGGGATTTTTGAATTTAGTGTCAAAAGTTGAAATATAGGATTTATAAAATTTAATTATTTTATAAATCAAAATGATAAAATTATGAAGGAGTTTAAAGATGTTTTAAAAGAATAATATAAATTGATTTATATAATAGATTTATAAAAATGGATATTTGTAAATTAAAATATTTGAATTATAAAACGAGTTTTTATAAGTGTTAGAATGAATTGTGAATGAATTTCATAAATGAATGAAATTTATAGAATTATAAACGATGAAGTTATAAATGGAATTTTTTTTAAGCAGTAGGTTTATAAATTTTGTAAAGTTATTAAAAGACTAGATTTGGGTAAATAAATGAATCTTATAAGTTATAAGATTTATAACTTTGGAAGTCTTAAAAGGAACGATTTTATAAACAAATAAATTATAAGTGTTTAACTTATAATATGAACTTTTGGTATATAATTGAGTTATGAATTGAATAGGTAAATAAAGGAATTTATAAACATTGTTTTATAAATTCGCAAACGACTTATTTTGATAAGTAAATTGTTGTAACTTATTTATGGAGTTATATTCACGTTTTAGACAGTGAATAATCCTTTAAAATGAAACGTACAGAAATGATGAAATTGTTAACGTAGTATATTCACGTTTTTTAATAGTGAATAATATGTTAAAGAAATTGTTTTGAATGTGATGTTTTAAATAGAATTAAAACGATCCAACGATGCTTTTAAATGTGTTGAGATTCAAAACCATAGATTTCAACATTCATTGTTGAAATAGACGTTTTCGAGAAATAAAAGGAAATGGTGGACTATAACACTATTGTTATAGTAAATGATTTTCGAAAGGAAATGTTTTGTATAGTATTTGGATTTATATATCTATTTTAATTTCGAATCCCTATACTAGTGATTTTGGGTTGTCGTAACGATGTTTTACGCAACATTCGTTTTGGCCCAAATAAATATGTTTAAGAGAATGATTTCCTTAAAGAATGAAATATATACTTAATTTTGATTTAAGTATATTGAATATTTTCCAAATGTAGAAAATAAATAGGTTTGTGAATTACTTATTAAATAAGTATGGAAATGTTTTCCAATATAAAGTGAATATGTTGAGAATTTATCTTTTTGAAGATAAATTGATAATGAATAATTGAAATCGTATATTCATAGATATTTTGGAATATAAATTCACTATGGAATTTATAAAAGAAAGTGGAATTTGTTTAAAAATAAATATTGATTTATTTTTGAAGTATTGAAAACATATATCTTGTAAAGATATTTTTGGGAAATAAATAATTTGAAAAATTATTTGGAATCTGGTGATGTTGTGCATATCCATTGATAGTTCAATAACCGGCTATCAATATTTACCTTTGAATAGGTATTTGTTGTGATTTGCTGAATTTGAATGCCACACTTATTTTTAAATTATTGCGCTCGTTATTCGGATTACCCATTCCGAATAGTGATACGACGTAATGGATAGCATTGATGACCGGTGTTGAAGACCGGGTATTTGCGAGAGCGATGGGATGACCTGTCGATTGACTCTGCACCGAGTTCCTCCGGTATAGAGTTCTCCATATGTGATGGGGAGTCCGATCAGGATTGTGGATATCCGGATTGCAAGGACTTCTTTGTAAGTGCCTTCGGTTCTGTTCGAGCCCGGAACAGACTTGTATGGATTGTATGTCTGACATTACAAATTGAGATATAAAGCTGATTTCTTTCAAATATATTTCTGTTGGTGGCGGAGAATTTATTCTCTTAGCTTAACACCCTTCTCTGAGACGTACGAGCTCAGAGGTTATTTAGTTGAAGGTTTTTAGCAATATATTCCCAATTTGGTAATGTGACATGCTGAGTGTTGCTGTGAAATGATCATTGTGTTGATCATTTGTGATATGATCATTTGTTTGATCGTTTATCTTAGTGATCATTTCAACGATCATTTGTTGACCCAAAGCACAGTTTGTATAAAGCGTGGCTTTGTGGACGAGACATCGTCGGACCTCACATCCCGGAATGGTCAAAACAGGAAAGATGCGGCAAGGTTATGAGGGGTAGCTCCCTTTAGGGTATGTGCATTTCCTTCTGGAAAAGGGTGATATCATGGTATGGAGCCCAAATACTTACTCATGTTGAAACACTTTATTTATGATTGTGTGATGTTGATGATGAGCGCTCGGTTAAAGGTCCCAAAGGACCGGGGGATGGCATACTCGTGTCAGTAGTTACCCAGTTAGGGTTAACCCGGCCTTGTGTTGGCAGAGATCCGGTTTGGTTCTCGGGGATGTCCTTCCAGAGGCGTTCTCATGTGGCAATGGGAAGTTCCTTGGCCTGACCATTCGTTGGAAATCCAAAGAAACAATACGATCTTGTATGGTATTAGTTGTAGAACCTATCATTCACTTATGGTGGCGCCCCACTGTTTGGATGGTAGCTATAGTAGGCATACGATAATGGTCGTATGTTGGCTAAGATTTATATCTTTATTTTCGAAATGAATTTTTCCTACACTATGCACTAGTAATAATATCAAATGTTCTTTTAATGCGTATCAAGCATCTTTGACTATCATAAGGAGAAATCTCCTCCGATTCTGCGTTTGCATGTGTGTGTGCGGGAGGCCTTATGGTAGTCTCATTTTTAAAAGCATAGCGAATTGACTTTAAAAATATTCCTCTATTTTGATTTTAAAGATAAATAAACTGTTTTGAGTTCTCACACCAGTCACATGACTGACTCGGAGTTTATTGTTTTCCTTCCTAAACTCTGGGTGCCCACCAATTTCCACACGGGCAGTCAAGAGTTAAGGTTTATCAGGATATTGAGGAGTTGCTGGAGGCAAGCTGGATGGCATGACGTATTACTAGTATATAGTATTTCTTTTCCACTGTTTGATGCTGTTTGTTATTGTACACTCTGATGATATGATGTAATGAAATGTAATGTAATGTAATAACTGATATAGTTCTTTGTTTAAAGATTATTCATTTATCTATTATATGTTGTTCCGCTGCGATTGTGAGATTCTGTTGTTGTGCTGTTTTCTGTTCAGTTCCGTTCTATTTATTTTCTTTTCTCTCTATTTTCTATCTTCTTATCTCTTCTTCTGTCTTTTTCTTTTTCTTAAACATTAAGAATTCGTATTTCTGTACATCTTGAGTTAATCTATGGAGATTAGTGTATATTCAAGGAGTACGGATTTGCGGGTCCTCACACTATTCTCCCTCAATCAACTCGAAATGTACGGAAATACGAACCATTTGGGTTAAAGACGAAGAAAATAGAAAACAACATCAGAATCTAACTATCGCAGCGGAATAAAATATAATAGATAATAAATAATCTTTACACATGAAATGTTTATACATTACATCATCAGATTACAGCATCAGAGTTCAATACAAACAACAACACAACTCAGGACGGTTATAATATCACGTCCTTCCAAAAACCAAATACACAGCGGAATATTTCATACAAGTACGGAAGTACGTATCGACATCCAGCTCCACGGCATCCTTTCCTGTAATCTATAATACTCGGTCTGACCCAAGCATTATAATTAAATAACGGCCGAGTCAGTCGGGAATACCAGCATGAGAAACCACACTCAAATTGATTATTAAAGTTTCAAAAATCCTTTGAAAATCAAAATCATCTCGTAAGACCACGCCACAGATAAACATGTCTGGTTTTTACCTTACTATAGCTAAAAAATTTATTATAAAATCCTTTGATATTATAATAGTGTCTATATACAAATACTTATTCAAATAGCTGAAATTGTTACACGATTAAATTCCAGCATACTAGCCACAAAGTGGGTTATACAAACAAAAACCGTAAAAGGCACGTAGGGAGAATGGATTTCCAACTAATGACTAGGCACTGGGGTACCTCCTGTCACAGTACGTGGCCTAGATCACCGTACCGAGGATTTTCTCCCAATCCCCAACAACAAAAGACCGGGACTACCCCTTACGGGGTAATCCCGAGTAAGACCAGCCCACGGTTGGGATCAGTAACCGCGCCATTAAGCCGAATAAAAGGGACATCTAGACAGGTGTGACGACCCAGAATTTTTAACAATTTAAATTGGAATAATTAATTGATTTTAAAATATTTAAAGGTAATTTTCAACTTGAATTCCAAATATTAATATTTACATGATAATTAAATTATTGAATTATATAATTCGAAATTGGGGAAGATGTTGAATATGGAATTTTAAGCCTGCTAAAAATAATTTGAAGGCTTAAAAAAAATTTATAATGATGATACTGAATATAATAGAATGGTTGAAATTTAATTTAAAGGTGATTTGTTCAGTTTTAATAATATATCATTTAAATCGATATTTAAAAATAGCCTTCCGAGGCATATTCCCGAAATTCGACGAAACTTGTTTTATTGGATCCGTAATAGTTAGTTATTATCGTATTTCAAATTTCATAGCGTTTGGATTTACTGTTTGCTCGTACGGGTGAGAAACGCGTTGAATTGAAACTGATAATTTAATATTTTAAATCTATTTAAACAGCTAACTTCCATATATGATTAAATTAGCTTTCAAAACATGTTCCATTGTGTTCAAAACGCGGGTAAAGCCTTATAAACGCCTGGCGGTATGTCTGATTAGGAGTTCGAAATTTCACGATGCAACACGAGATATTTTCAATATTTAATTATATAATAGTCAAGCGTACGCCGAAAGCTATTTCCGCCCAATCGATATTTTATCTTCGTCCCTCTCTATCTTTCGGCAGAAATCGAACCTCATAAAATAAAGGCACCGAATCGGTTCGTTCCCAAAATAAAAAAACGTACTTTATCAATTTCTCATGGCGATGTAGATCTAGATGCTCGAACTCGTGCGCGTGCATCACCTGAAGAGGGTGTAGGCGCGTTCAAGTGGTGACGCATTCGAGTGGGGGGAGCGCGACTGCATAGGGGTCGATGGCGTGTCTGGGTTGATTCGCGATGGTGGCAGGTTGCGCGTGAGGAGGATTTCATGATGGGGTTCGGTGATTGGGGTTGCTAGAGACTAATAGTTAGAGTCGCGACAGATACAGGGCAGCGTGAGCAATTTGGGAGGTCGCGATTTCTGTCAAGGGGTGCATGATGGAGGAGCAAGGTCGAGTTGTTGGAGTTTGGATCTGCGATGCTGGAGGCGTCGGCGTTGAGGTATAAGCTCTGTAGTTTTTATATTTTCTTATATTTGTGTAAATGTATAGAGAATAAATATTTATATGCTATAAAAAAAATAAGTGTAAAAAAAAGTTTTATTTTTAATAGTAAGACTTAATAAGGTATTTTGTTTTAATAGATACACACACACACACACACATATATATATATATATATAATTTACAGTTTGTTTAAAAATTTACAATTTTGTTATGAGATATTTTTTACAGTAAACTGGAAATTTATACAGGAGTTTATATAAAATAAATTTTAATCTATGTATATTATTTCTTATAAACATATATAAATATACATTTTAAACTTGCAAGTTATTTTAAAACAAAGGATTAAGGAGATTAACTTGTTTAAAATTAGCTTATTTAATTATTTTAGCTACTAAGGAATTACTAGAGGAAAATTAGTTTAAATTAAATTTATTTAAAAAGGAAATTGATTGTTCCATTATTTAAAATGTTAACAAACCGTATAATATTGATACAAGGTCCAAAATTGGGAGACAAGGGTCGAGATGGAGTTAGATTGCCAAACAAAAATCAAAGGTGAGTAAATCTCACTTTGTTGGGTTTTTATATAAATTTAAATAGTTAAATTTAAATATTTGGTTGAATGATTAAGTTGATTGGATATACACTGATGATGACGTGACTTTGGTTTTGGTTGATTCTCAAGTTAATTGTGGTTTGACTCGAAGTATTGGAGTTTTTAGTTGTTTTAGACTTAAATCTTAAATAAGAAAATGTTTTATTTTAAAGTTAATAAGGGCTTAATGATTTATGATTCATTAAATTAGTAGGGTAATTAAAATGGATAATTAATCAATTCAATTAATTAATGATTTGGGTTAATTAATTTAGTAACTAAGGGTTTGAATTAATTAATAAATTAAGTTTTAAGTTAATTAATTAAGTGTAAGTAAATCAGAATAATCATTTGATGGTTTGATAGATAATTACTTAATGAAATTAATAAAATATAATTACTTTGTATAATTAATCAAGAGTTTAATTAAGATGATTAATTAAGGGGAAATTGATTTATTTAATGAAGTAAATAAATATATAGTTAACTACAGGTTGAGATAAATCAAAAATGATTAATATTATGGTTTAATTAATGTAATTAATTAAGATTAGGATAAATTAAAATATAATTGGAAATCATTAATTTATATAATCAATGACGTAATTAAAGATTGATTAATTAAATGAATTAATCGGTAATAAGTTACTTATGAGAAGTTAATTAGTATAAGTAATTAAGGATTGACGTAATTAAAATAGTTAATTAATTCATAAAGTAATTAAGATTACTTATTGATGCTGGTTAAGAATACTTAACGTTGTGATATTAATTAAAGATAATTACTTGAATGTAATTGAAGGATAATTAATCCAGGGTGATTAATTAAGAGAATAATGAAGGGATGATTGATTAATTAATTTGAAATTAATTAATGTTGAATGAAGAAATCTAAGTGATTGAATTAGTAATTCAATTAGTGTTAATTAAATTAAATTTGTATGTGATTAAGTTTTGCTTATGGATGATTGAATGGCATTGAATGCTTTGAATGAGTTGATATCTCTGATGTGAAATGTTGTGTATTTTATTTTGGATAACTTAGGTTAGGATGACATGAGACTCGAAGAGACCGGGGTCCGGTATTAGAAGATAACCGAAACCACTTTGAATTTTTGTAGATTGACATGTGAAATCTATAGGCTGGAATGAAATGATTTAAAGGAATTGGACTATTTTAAATCTAAATTTTTGGGACTTAGAAAACTTATGTATGAAATAGGTTATGTCTATAACATATTGTGAACTTGTAAATTGGTTCAAGTTACCCAGGTTCTAGATAAGTTGTACGATTTGTATTCAATGTTAGATGGGTTTACTCACGCTGGTTTCCAGCCTGACCCAGGTGTTACTTTGGTGTAATGCTCGGGTCAGACCGAGTATTACAGTTTTTCAGGTAAGGACGTTCTGGAGCTCAGGAGGCGAGCTGGATGGTAGGGACGTATAGAGTATTTCCACTGTATTATATTATTATAAATCTTAGACATGTTGATTTTTATATGTCCAGTGTTTGAATATATGTGTAACTCTGATGTATTAAAATGTAACTGACAGAATATTATTCTTTGTAAACTGTTATTATTTACTAGTATATTTTATCCGCTGCGAATGTGAGATGTTGATGTTTCTATTCTTCTTCTTCTTCTATCTCTTTCTTCTTTTTCATAACTATCTGGAATTTTCGGGATCGGAAATTTCGGGTTGTTACAATTGGTATCAGAGCTGAAAGGTTAAGCGAGAACCTTGGCTCTGGTGGGGATTACTCATTAAACAGAGTCCGTAGTACTCTATGATGAGTTAAATATACATATAAGAGCGTACTTGTTATTTTCTTATATAAATTTTTTTAAATGGTTTTATATAAAATATATTTTGATATATAAAGAAATATTTCCTTCTAATAAATATTAAGGTGATTGGTTGTTAAATTATTGAAATTAAAATTAAGAAGTAATATAATACAACTAAATTGAAATCATGAATTGGAATTAAATTAAATAAAAACAGAAATACAACCGAATTAAAATTAAATAAAGGTAAGTTTGAAATGGATTCAAATTGAAATTTAATCTTGAATTTATAGAAGTAAGAATAATATAAAAAGGAACTGGTATCTAGATATGATAACCTTAGGTATTATCGTAAATAGTTATTGTGTTTAACAATGATATATTTGTTATTAAGTAAGCCAAATGAAGTAAATTTATAAGATGAGTATAACTTCTAAATTAAAGTAGGTTTGAAAATTTTGAAGTTTTAGGACCTAAGTCTAGAAACAATCAATTGTTTCAACGAGTTAAAGAAACTAACAAATAATATAATTCAGACTATTTTGAATATAGTCTTATTTTAAAATAAGAAATGTTTGGAAGATTTTAAGGAATTTGCTTTGAAATTAAAACCAAGGGTGGTTTAAAATTTTAAAGTAGACTGGTGTGTAAAGGAAATAAATATGAAATAGACTCTAAGGTTGAGTATTGAATTTTCCTTGTAATGTGATGTGAAACCCAAAGCGAAGCAAGTTTTAAACTTAAGTGGAAAGGTTATTAATCTGAAGGTTTAAAATTTGAATGGGAATTGGGATTAAATTCAAGTAGGAATTGAAATGATTTGAAATTGAAGTGGATTCGATTTGAAATTAGTCCAAATTTATTTGAATAATTTGGAACTATAAATAAAGTTGAATTGTTAGGGAAGTGAATAGTTTGACTCTAGACTATTTTCAATATAATTATTTTAGTACAAATCTATTTTTCCAAGTTATTTATTATATATATACAACCTTTCTTATTAAACCTAAAACTATTTTATACTTATTTTATAACTACTTTTGGAGTTATTTAACTATTTTGTAACTATTTATAAATTAATTATTATTTTTCAACTATTTTATAACTAATTACCATTTTAAATTATTTTGTGATTATCTAACTATTCTATAACTATTTGACTATTTTCCTACTATTTTACAATTATTTAATTAATTTATAGCTATTTTATGAACTATCAATTATTTTTCAACTACTTATCTATTTTTAAAATTTCAAGCTATTTTCTAAAAATAAACTGTTCGGAGTACAAATTGTTATTAATTAAATACCCAGTTGAGGTAAGGATTGAAGTGATAATTAAATGAGGATTAAAGAAAATGTGAATAAATTAATAAAATCAAAGCGAGGATGAATAGAAAGGAAAGTGATTTGGCTAATAATCAATGAAAATAAATACGTAGGATGTACGTATATTATTCTATTCGTATAGTGATTTGATCCAGATTCGAGCACAGAATTTCGAGATAGTTTATCGATCCGAGTAGGGATTTTTCACTCGATTTTTGATGGCGAACCTGGATATGGATTGTTGATTGGTTCTGTATATTCTCTATCATAGTTATGGCTATGCAAGGAGAATGAAGGTTCCTGATCAAGAAACCAGATCTGTGTCCGTACTAGGAAGTCGGGTGGACGATACTAGTTCGGAAGTGAAATTGTGTGATCGAGTGGGCAAACAGGTTGGTATAGCGTACGGATGATATGTGTACGTCATATGGATTTGAATGAAACTGATATTGAAAAGAGTAATCAAAATTTGAATATTTGTTTTGAATAAACAGAGTTATATATCTTTGTTCTATATAAGATGAAACTCCCCTTGTTGAATCTATAGCCAGAAGAAAATGGATTTTTAGAAATAATTGAAGTATAAAAAGGGTTTTATACAAGTTTAAAATGATCCAAAGATCTATATCAAGGATTTTATATATATCTATCTATATATATAAAGGATCTTATGAGGATTTTGGAAAAGGTTTTGGGAACCTTTGGATTTGGAAAGGCTTTTGAATTTTGGGTAAAATCAATATTGGAATTTGGAGCCTAGTTTGAGAATTATCGATTTTGGGATAATCGATTTTGTGTAAAGGAGCTTTGTATGAGATCATACTAGGTGTATGATTTGAGAGATACTATATGTGTACAGTATAAAGTGTTTTGATGATGGCTCTGGGGAAAAAGGCGCTCCCTTGAAATGAACTTCTCAGGAGTGCCACCGGGTAGTGCTGCGTTGAGCGCCAAGGGGGGTTCTAAAGTTGATCCTGTGAGGAGTCCGGACAAAACTAGTTCCTGAGGATTATGAGTAGAGTATACCATAGTGAAAGTTGTGTGCGCCGCTGAGAGCCAACGGTCTACGTTTGATTTCGTATCGGTAGACTGCGACCTATGGTAACGTAGCGAAAGTCGTGTGTGCTGCTGAGAGCCAACAGTCTACGTTTGATTTTATATCGGTAGACCCCGACCTATGTAGGAGTTGAGAAGTTTCATTTTGACAGCGAAAATCGTGTGTTCCGCTGAGATCCAATAGTTACATGGACTTTCACTGCGATGGCAACGTAACCTTGGAATGTAACTGCGATCTGTTCTGGGTTCCATGGCGTAATCGAGGGGCACGGAGTGCCTACAGTTACATGGACTTTTGCTGCGATGGCAACGTAACCCAGGATGTAACTGCAACCATGAATGAGAGTGATGATTTCCAGAGCACTCTCACAAAGATATTTCCTCTATTTTCAAAAACTATTTTCTATATTTTCAATAAAATTATTTGCCAAGTATTTTCACTGGGTATTGAAACGGGTTTACCAAGTACTTATAGATTTCCAATCCTACGCCTGATCAACGTATGACTAAATTTCTATGAGAACAAGGATGGAATGGTTGAGACATCGAGTTATAAGAAGTATTTTTATAAAGTTCTATTTTAATAGTATGATGTGAATTTAAAAGTATTGCTACATTTTTAAAATAAAAGTGTTGGAATTTTAGGAAAATAAAAGGAAATCCAAACTGGAATTATAAAAAAATTGAACCAACCTGGGCCATTGCCACATTTCCTCGAGTTCGACTTCGAACCAACCTCTTCTTCCCCAACAAACAACCCAAACATACACACACATGCACCGTACACCAGCACCGATGATCGGAGCTTCTCCGATCGACCTACAACCTCCGACAAGCCATCAATGACCATCTCAACACAAGCAACCACGCAGAACCCATGCCAAACACCTAAATCGAAATTGAGAACACCAAGCATCACCTGTAACCAAAAGCAGCCACCAAGATCACCTCAAATCACCTAATTCTGACCATCATAGATCACGCAATCACGCCTGCAGACTCACCAGAGCATACTCTTCCTAATTCCCCTACACCAGTCGACTCCGGTGCATCGACAATGTCGCATGACCCTCGAATGCAACCACGACCAAAACTGGGTCTAAAACCCTACACCTCCACTTTCCAGCCACCATGACCACCTAGGATCCCCAACACCATTTTTGCCGAAACTTCCGACCTCCCAGCAAACTTCACCCACGACCCCGTGACCCAAACATCCTCTTATCACCAGATTTCGACATAAACCTAATTTTAGTTCAACTCGAGAAATCACGACAACTATGAATCTAAAAATCATGATGTTATCATCAAAATTCACCATTTTCGAAGACAAATTCGATTATATAATCAAAGCATGGAAAATTAACCATCAAAATTTTGACATAATTTGGTTCTCTACTTAAATATTTTATTTTCAAAATATTTTCTAAATATTTTTTCTTGAATTTACCACATATATATACACATTTTTCATTCAGAAATCAAAGCCTAAAAAAGATTGGAGGATTAGATTTGAATTTTTTGAATGTGTTTTTAAAAACCTGAAACAAGAACATAGACCTGGTTTTCTATATACAAGCTTACACACACATATTAACAAACAGGCAGGCATATTAACACAATCATACAAATAACACAATGATACAAAAATATTTCACTTCATAACTTCAAAGATTATCGTATGCTACCCAGATATAACAGGTTTAAGAATTTATAAGGTTAGTTTACTCACCTGGAAATGATAATAGAGAACAGGGAAGTCTGGATTTGAATTTTGATTTTAAAAACTAGAAACTTAATTGATCTTTTACTTTGAAAACTAGAGATTGCTTGTTGTTCTTTGTTGAGTTGAATCTAGTTTTTTTGAAAAGAATTTGAACTAATGCTTGGTATTTAAGATGATCTGCTTTGTCTGTGTTGCTTCAGGTTTGATTTTTTTAAGGTTTAAATGCTTTGATTTTGTTTTTCTTGATTCAGATTTTTGGATTGAAAGAGTTGTTTTTATATTTTTTTCTATTCTGGTTTGTATTTCTCAAGTTTGTAGCTTTGAACAAAATTTGAAGAAGTTCAAGATAGAAGAAAATGAGAAGAGTGGGGAAGTAGATGTGTATATATACTTGTTTTTTATTTCTCTTTATATACATTATTTTTTTATAAAATAAAACAAAGATGACACTTGTAATTGCGTGTAGTAATTAGGCTATAAATGTTCAATTCATCATAAAATTAACTTATACATGAATTGATGATTATCTTGTTTACACTTGTATTTATATGCTTTAAACCCTTTAATTTATGAATTACATGTATTATGTTTATATTTTTTATGTTTTCTTTTTAGATATATACTATATATATAAATTTCATTTATCTCATGTTACATTTATAAAAGAAAGAATATTAACCTTTTTCTTAAATCCTATTTTATTAAATCTCATTTTAAACTTAAACTACTATACTTATTAAAAAATATTTATATTATTAATCTATGTTTATAAATTTTTTATTTCAACTAAACTATTATACTTTTTAAATAAATATCTATATATATTTCCTTTTATTTATATATTTACATAACCTTAAGAAAATGATTTTAAAATTTAATTATACATTAATAAATAATCATATGTATATATATTTTAACCCTTAATTAGCTTTTTTAAAATCATTATATTAAATTCAAAATATAACTTCCAAATCAATATATATGTATACATATATATATTATATATACAAAAATAGAAAATAAATATTTATTAATTTAAAATATAGTGTTTTCAAATTTAGTTTATTTTTCAAAATATTTATTTTTCAACTTCAAACCAAAAATCTATTTATGATTTATATATATATAAAACAAACACATATATTATTTATTTTGGAAAAATTCAAATTAATTCACAATTTAATATAACAAATTATAATAATTATAAAATTAAATTTGGCTTAAAAAGGGGATCGTTACAGATTCCCCTCTTAAAAAAAATTCATCCCCGAAACATGCTAAACAGGGAGATAAACAAAGAACATAGAAAGATAGAGAAAGGGCTTATCAGATCAAGCTGAAATATCTATTCTACATTTGGAATAGATCAGAATATCACCAATAAATAACGATCTTATTCAATACTTCACGAATTATAATCGGGTCATCAGGTCTACAAAATAGGAAGGCGCATTGGTTAGTCCGAAAGGCATAACTAACCATTCATCGAATATATCTGGACCCATAAAACATACAAACGGATACAAGTTTCCGCAATTCTCAACTGTATGGAATCCTTGGACTAGACCATCATGGAAAAGAATCGAAATTGGATGATGATCAAAAGAGACTGATGGAAAAAGTTGTTCCTTGTTGTTACATGGATAGACCATTTGCAGTGGTACTCCCATGTCCCATACCTCGTCCTCTTCTTGCACTAAATTGGTTTAGGCATACGGACAAGATATCTTAGGGATACTCATTCTAGGGCATTTGTGTCCCTATCTCTAATGAGACATCTAATGTGTTATACTCCAAAGGTAAAGTTCTTACTCAACCTTTAGCTCTGATACCAAACTGTGACGACCCGAATTTAGCATCAAAAAATCGACATCCATTCAGCATCCGTATTCGAATGTCGTAGATTCAAATGTTGAAATTGGATTCACTAGAGCTTATAACAGATTAGGTAAAACAATACATCGGAAACAGAAAAGAATTATTATTGATACACAACAATTGATACAACAATGATACAATATGAAGTGATCAAAATATCAGAGATATATACAACAGCGGAAAAACAAAGTAGTAGAAAACAACAGCAACAGCAGCAGAAAGATAACATCTTCATTGCCAAAGCAACAAAGCTCTAACCCAAAAGGTCGAACCACAATCATGTTGTAGTGCAAAAAATGCGATTTCCAAATCCACAGACTTCAAAGATTGCCAAAAGCTTTACCTACTGGCTGACTATCTGATAACTGACTCTAGGCTGCCCATGTGGAAATTATGGGCAACCAGAGTTTAGAAAGGGGAAAAAACACCAAGCTAGTCATTGGACTAGTGTGAAAAAACAAAAACAGTTATTTGAACAAAAGAAAGGAAAAAGAAATCCGTTATGCTTTTTGGGAAATGAAACTACCTTAAAGCCTCCCACCACACACACAATGCAATCGCGCACTTGGGGGAGATTTCTCCTTATGATAGTCAAATATGCTTGATACGCGAAAATCCTTTTGATATTATTATTAGTGCATAGTATGGAAAGCATTTGCAAATATAATATTAATCTTAGCCAGCATATGTACCATTATAGTATGCCTACTATAGCTACCATGTTAGATGGTAGGTTCTACAACTAAAAACGTACAGTGCGCGTATTGGGTGATTGGATTTCCAACAAATGGCCAAGGCTAAGGAACTTCCTTTCTACAACATCCCGCCTTCTATACGTTTTAAATAGACAATAAACCACACATGTCAGACTCAAACCATACAAAAGGGTGAATTGTTATTTGGGGTGAGTAAGAAAAAGCAGAGAAAGCAAAAAACAGAAAGGAATCTTGCAGCGGAACGACAAAATATAATAATCAAATAACAGTTCATGAAGCTATTTCACAAAAACATTTGATTATACTTACACAACAAAGAATTAGAGTTACACATGCCAAGAATAATAAATAACAATGCAGCAAAACAGTACGAATGTTGTGGAATAATAAAATAAATAGTAGTAATACAAATCTTCGTCTTCGTCCTCCAGAGATAAAGTTTTCGAATCCTGAAATGCTCAGACCGACCCGAGCGAATTGAAAAGAAAAAACACTCGAGTCAGAGCTAAAAGATCTTATATAAGTTAAATCAATGGTAAAATATGAGTGGAACGGAGTCAGAGATGTTTACGGGATTTGACATCTCCTATCTAGTGTCTAACGTGAGTGCGGTAACTTAAGATATTTTCGGGATTCACATCTCCTAAGGATCCGTTAAACTATTTACAATGTAGTAATATTTCGCTATTATAATAATGTCTATTAGTAAAATAAACTTACTTTTAAATAGCATTAAGGCTTTACATTTTCCACCTTAACACGTAATAGTCCCAGTAGTCCATCCAGTATCAGCGCAAACTCTAGATCGGGAGACTACCCTAAATACTCCACGGGCTACCGGAGAAATCCAAAATCGTACAAGGCGCGCTAGGGTAGGTGACATGACACAACTAGGCAATGACAGGGTAGATATACAAATTACCCTTCCAGACCGGTGGTAGCGCGTAGCAGTTACTACCGCCCACCTCGAGCCACAACCCCAAAATCAAAAGGGCTCAAATCAATCACAAAGTAATGGAATGGTATCGAAGGAGTGTGTTCGATAAAAGGTGCTACCTTCTTATCCCGTTAATCGCTCATGTTTTAGCGACCTTATGCCAACTCATGGGAGTCAGGTCCACGTATTTACCTCAAATGAAACGTCGCCACCATCCTACGTCATTATGGAATCTCCACCGCGTACACGGTTGTCAAAGTGGTTTTCGGAGTTGGTAGAGAGTATGACAACTTTTGATCTCGGTCTCTTTAACAACCAAACGTTATTATAACACCGAGGTCTTTTCAAAATAGTTTATACTTTTAAAACCAGAATATAATATCCATTTCAAACCTATATAAATATGATATGATTTCTGTTTTAAAACCCAAATCAATATGATATCACTTGTATAGAACCCAAATCAATATAATATCATTTTTATTTCAAATATATCCTCTTTCCCAAAATCATAGCACTTTCAATGTTATAACACTTCGACACCAAACACTTGAAATCATAACATTCTCAAATCATAATACTTTGAAATTCGTAACATTGAAACATAACTTCCATCACTTAAATGGTTCAAATATCAAATACTTTATATAATAAATAGCTTCTTCAATTTCGCAAATCAATTCCAAAACAACTAAAATTCCAAAATTTTATATTTAAAACAAATCCCAAATTATAAATTTCAATACAATTCAGTACCAAATACATTATTCCAAATTATATTGATTTCACAACCGATTGATCCACAAAATAAACCCTTTTCAAATTCAGTATATTTCAAGCCTTAAGTATTCAACAATTTCAAAACTAAGTTTGATAATTACAATTCAGCAATTCAATTTTATATTGTTTAGTTTTGAAATATTTTACTTAATAAATCCATTATAATTTAAATATAACCCAAAATTCAAATAACTGAATATCTCCTTGAATTTAATTATACATGAAATTTTCATTTAAATCACTCTAAACCAAAATCAAGTTATAAGAATCATACCCTTTAAAGCCTCAATTTTATTTCAATTTCAAATCAAATTTGTTTAAGAATAATTCTTAAATAATTTAACTCAAACCAATTTCATATTTATCTTCCCACCTTAATTTTATTTAAATCATTATAAACTCTATATACAATATAACTTAATCAGATACTTAACCATATTATATAAAAACAATCAAACTTTATTATTTGGCTAATTTTATATTTCCAAACAAATTTACACATAGCTAAAAATCAATAATAAAATAATATTTATATAACATCTGAAATCAATATTTATATAACCCATTTATTTCTTTACAAAACCATAGTGATCATGTCAAAATATTTTTATATATAGACCGTGGTGTCTGTATAAAATTTTCTATCCTATGGTCGAGTGATACGGATATTTATCATTTCAATCCGTAGTTTAAAATATAAATACGGTTATGTATCATTTCAAACCGCAATCCCGAATGAAATAAAATCCATAACAACTCGCAGATTATAACAATATAAAATACAACATCCATTCATCCAATATCAATCATCAAACATTTATCACGATCATCATCCAATTCAATCAATAACATCAATATGGAACAGATAACAAATAACAGGTATTTACTGGCAGTTTATATTCAATAATAAATTAAATAACAGTTTAACTGGTATTTTATATGCAATAATAAATTAAATAACAATATAATTCAGTAAATTCAATTTAACCGAGATAATGACTAAAAATATCCCAAACAGTCATAAATAAATTTCTAATCACATCATAAATGAATTTAACAAACATAATAAATTTTATAAGTTGTGAATGGGTTAAAACACTAATTTTTTGAATTTAAATTGAAATTAAATCCAATTTAAACCCAAAATTTGAATAGTCTTCGAATTCGCCTGAACCCACGTCAAAATGTTCGAAATTCCGGTACGATCCCAGTGGAAGAAACTACGTGTGAATTGGAGTTCGTATGCAAAAGATATGCGAGTTAGAAGATTTGCGACTTAGATTAAAAATTAAATAAAAAAAGAAAACAAACCAATAGAATAGAACATGTCGTCACCCTCATTCCTCCTTCACACTCATTACACGCAACTGCACTTGAGACGCTGCCGCCAAATTGCTGTCGCTCAAAGCCAGTTGTTTCCAAGCCTACAACCCCCATGCCTACGTCGGCACTCCTCCTCCACCATCGGCACACCCTGGCCTCTCCGCTCGACTGAAAAACCCCAACCGCCACCTGTGAATATGAACCATAATTGAATTATCCTCGGCAATCAAACCGTCAGATCGCCACACAAACTACACCGATGGACAGTGCACGAGACTCTCTACAAAACCCATAAATTGTTTCGCCGATCGGACTAGTTTGATTGTTGCGCAATGAACGGCCGTAACTTGATCATCAATTTGTGGACAAACAGAGATTCAAACTAGAAAATGAATTTTAGATCCGAGTTGCGCTCATCAATAGCTTCAAAACGGTATATAATTTGATAGGGTTTGAGGAGATTTAATTTTGAAGTTGAAATTTGAATTGGAATTGAACTGAGAAGTTTTTAGGGTTTTCAGCCATTGAGGAAGATGAGCAATAGAAGTTTTTGTGCGTACATAAATGAGAAATAGTACTAGGGCTTATAACAGGATTTATATAGGCAGATTAAAAATAGGAACAAATGGATTGAATCATTTTGAAAGTTGAACGCTACATGGCCCGAAAAGCCCGTTTCGACTCCGGAACGAAAATGGGTCAATCCATATATCAAAATAGATGTTTTAAAATATTTTAAAATCAATGGAACAGGTTTAAGGTCCAAGTTCCATCATTTGAAGAAGTTATTCTAAAATCTAGTTATTTGAAATCGATTTCAACTTGATTTCAATTTCATTGATTTTTAGGCGTTTCGAGCCCGTACGGTTAAACGACAAGTCCGATCGCTGCGAAACATGAAATCCTACAATAATTCACCATTAGAGATCCGATGAAACTTATTTCGCCGAAATCCGAGTCAGTGGCCAAAATGGGTATTTTCCAGTTAACTAAATAAATAAATTATTAATTAATTAAATCACTTTTTCAATTCTGATTCTATAATTAACAAATTTTATCATTTTGACATCTTAAACAATTACAATACTTTAAAAAAATTTAGAGGTCGATTTAAAGTTGATTAATCTATCCATTTCGGTGTTTAGTTTCAATTTTAGTAAATCCAGAAATTATAAATTAAATTTTCAATAGTTCTGTTTAATTTGACCTTTCATCCTATTATTTAATCTATCATTATTAAATGGATGAAATTTACATTGGTTCATGATTTATTACATAATATTCTCAATTTCCATCTTAATTTCAATTACCGTAACATTTAGATATTTAGTATCATTGAATTGCAATAAATCCAATAATTATAGTTCAAACCCAATAAAGTAATAAATCTTTATTCCCATTCTTTTAATTCAATAAATTGTCTTATTATGAATAACATTAACATTATTTCCAAATATTACTTTAATTAACATTAACATAATGTTTTATGTAGATTTATTGCAATTGATTCCAATTCAATTTAATGGATTAAAATATCCATAACTTATAATAATGGTTGCCACTAACTCTTAGTCGCACTTTGTAAGTTATCATTTCCAATAATATTACAATTACTTAGAGAACATTGATTTTATCCAATTACCATTCATTATATATTAATTAATAAATAAATTCAATATTTATGTTTGTATTCTTATATTCAATTTATAGTCTAGTATAAAACTTACATTATTTCATTTATTAGAATTATATTTAAATTATTAATAATTTGTTTTAATTACCTTGCTATATTTCATTTTAGAATTCACTTCATCATTAAATTATAAAGTTTTTATTTCTTTCTAAATTTAATTACAAAAATCTTATTAGGTTAACTAATTTAATTATCGAAATTTAGGGGTTGTTACACTCTTCCCCACTCAACACTTTTCGTCCTCGAAAAGAAAAAAGAAGGGAAAAGAAAGAATTAAGTAAACAATACATCTTATTCAAAAATATTAAATTTATAAACAATAAATTCACAAAATTAACTAATTTAAATAAAATATACCAATTTATAACCATTAAATCTTTTTATACTCGAATTAATAAGGTTGGGAGAATATTTCCAAAAAAATTCTAAGTCCAAAATTTACGGAAAATTTCGGCAGAGTCTCCTTTGTACGGAGAGGCTCGGAAGAAAATATAATATCAAATATAACAATATACAACATATTTTCTCCAAAATAATATATATCCCAACACGGGAAAACAATATAGTAACGCTATAAACCGTAATCCGAGAGCGTACATATTTGTCAGGCAATTAACGCTTATTTATGAAACCAAAAGTAGTAACAATTGCTTCCATAACCTGTATTTTCCTTATATCATCCAAAAAGAGTTAATAATTATATAAAAATGAAATATTTAAAGTTGTTTCAACCACTAACAAACAAATCAATATAGACAACAATCACTTGCAACAAATGAATGTCAAACAACAACACAATTCCATTATCAACCCATAGATTCAGTGTTTATTTCACTTATTTACACTTATACTTACATAAATTCATTTTTATTTATTCATATCATATAAATTTTGTTTCTATTGCATTACATTTATTCATTTCTCAATTTTATTTATTTACTTTAAAAATAAATAGTTACAACATTGGCTTAAGTTCAAAATATTTACCTACATTACTCATTTCCTATTTAATTTAATTAGTAGTATTAAAATTTTGACTCAAGTTTATAACTATTTTCATGTCAAATTTCTAATTTATAAAGCTAATTTGTATTGAACATTTTTATTATCTAAGTATTACTTGTATAATATTCTATTACATTTTCTTATAATCATTTCAACTTTTTACATCTTTTGGTAAGTTATATATATATGTGCCTTTAAGAATGTAATTGAAAGTTATACGAGTTCTTCTCATTTTTTTAACTATTTAATGTTCAATAATCATATCAATTGTTTTGTAGGTTACAATTTCAACTTTCTTGAAATTTCATTTATAACCTAGCATTTAATCTCTTATTTTAATTAGAGGTTCCAATTATTAATTAGTTACGTCCCATTTCACTAAAATAATTGAAATGATTAATTAATGGAAACTTAAGAAATAAATAATGGGTTAAATTTCAAATCATTTTAAAATAATAGATTGATGTATACATTTACAATTTATATATCCAATTATATTTAAAACAATTTGAAATTTACATTTGTTTATCAAAATAAATCTGTAGTAAAACTACCACAATGGCCTTCCCACTTTGAAACTCGAGAATGAATGTCGACGATGCATGCACTCATCACCGAAATTATTTTCCAGCTATAAAGAGGGGAGTACGGAACTTATTTCTTTCCAAAATTTCTTCAAAACAATTCTTTCAAATTATACCGAAATATTTATATCGAAAAATACTTCTAATATTATTACTATTATTATATCCCAAAATCATTCAAAAGAAATTTTCAAAAATCCCGGAACTTAGATTCTAAATTTCCAATTTTCATTGATTTTATTTTCTTCAAATCTTGTTTCCAATTAATATTTATAAATTTCACTACCTAACAACCAACTTATTACAACCAAATATATATCATTTATAATTTTCTTTTACTTTATATACAGAAAATATAATAGGCAAAATTATTTCATTTACCTATATTCAAAACAAATATTGTGTCGGTCTGTCCTATTAAGTGTTTAGAAATCCCTATTGATGTCATAGCGTCCTATGCACCAACCAGAATTTATAAATACAAAACGAAACAAATTAACCTAGTATTAAAACCTTTTATAACACTAATAAATACGCTCTCTCTCATATATATATATATATATATATATATATATATATATATATATATATATATATATATATACGCTCAGCGTCTCATCATAGGGTATCACTATCCTATTAATAAAGAGTCAGACCCCACAAAGCTAAGGTTTATCGCAAAACCAAAGCTCTGATACAAGATGTAACATCCTGCCTTTTTGTACGTTTTATATCGACGATAAACCACACATGTCAGACTCACACCATACGAAAGGCCAAATTGTTATTGGGGTGGGTAAGATAAAGCAGAGAAAGAAAAAAAACAGAACAGAATCTTGCAGTGGAACGATAAAATATAATAATCAAATAACAGTTCATGAAGCTGTTTTACAAAAATATTTGATTATACTTACACAACACAGAATCAGAGTTACTCATACCAAAGAATAATAAATAACAATGCAGAGGAATAGTATGAATGCAATGGAATAATATAATAAATAGTAGTAATACAAATCTTCGTCTTCGCCCTCCAAAGATAAAGTCTTCGAATCCTGAAATGCTCAGACTGACCCGAGAGAATTGAAAAGACAAAACACTCGAGTTAGAGCTAAAAGATCTTATGTAAGTTAAATCAATGGTAAAATATGAGTGGAACGACGTCAGATATGTTTACGGGATTTGACATCTCCTATCCAATGTCTAACGTGAGTGCAGTAACCTAAGAGATGTTCAAGATCCACATCTCCTAAGGATCCGTTAAACTATTTACTATGTAGTAATATTCGCTATTATAATAATGTCTATTAGTAAAATAAACTTACTTTTAAATAGAATTAAGGCTTTATATTTTCCACCTTAACACGTAATAGTCCCAATAGTCCATCCAGTATCAGCGCATCTCCAGATCGAGAGACTACCCTAAGTACTCCACGGACTACGGGAGAAATCCAAAATCGTACAAGGCAGGCTAGGGTAGGTGACACGACACAACTAGGCAATGCCAGGGTAGATATACCAATTATGCTTCCGGACCGGTGGTAGCGCGTAGCAGCTACTACCGCCCACCTCGAGCCATACCTCTAAAATCAAAAGGGCATAAATCAATCACAGAGTAATAGAATGGTACCGAAGGAGTGTGTCCGATAAAAGGTGTTACCTTCTAAGCACGTCAATCGCTCATGTTTTAACCACCTTATGCCAACTAACGGGAGTCGGCTCCACGTATTTACCTCAAAGAAACGCCACCACCATCCCACTTCATTCTGAAATCTCCACCGCGTACACAGTTGTTAAAGTAGTTTTCGGAGTTGGCAGAGAGTATGACAACTTCCGATCCCGGTCTCTTTAAAAACCAAACGTTATTATAACACCTTGGTCTTTTCAAAATAGTTTATACTTTTAAAACCAGAATATAATATCTATTTCAAAATCATATAAATGCGATATCATTTCCGTTTTAAAACCCAAATTAATATGATATCATTATCATAAAACCCAAATCAATATAATAACATTTTTATAAATCCCAAATAAATATAATATCATTTTTGTTTCAAATATATCCACTTTCTCAAAATCATAGCACTTTAAATTTCTAACACTTCGAAACCAAACACTTGAAATTATAACATTGTCAAATCATAATACTTTGAAATTCGTAACTTTGAAACATAATTTCCATCACTTAAATGGTTCGAATATTAAAATACTTTATATAATAAATAGCTTCTTCAATTTCGCAAATCATTTCCGAAAAAACTCGAATTCCAAAATTTTATATTTAAACCAAATCTCAAATCATAAATTTTAATACAATTCAGTTCCAAATAAACTCTTCCAAATTATATTAATTTCACAACCGATTGATCCACAAAATAAACCCTTTTCAAATTCAGTATATTTCAAGTCTTAAGTATTCAACAATTTCAAAACTAAGTTTGATAATTACAATTCAGCAATTCAATTTTCTATTATATAGTTTTGAAATATTTTACTCAATAAATCCATTATAATTTAAATATAACCCAAATTTCAAATAACTGAATATCTCCTTAAATTTAATTATACTTGAAATAGTCATTTAAATCACTCTAAACCAAAATCAAGTTATAAGAACCATACCATTTAAAGCCTCAATTTTATTTAAATTTCGAATCCAATTTATTCGAGTATAATTCTTAAATAATAAAATTCAAACCAATTTAATATTTATCTTCCCACCTTAATTTTATTTAAGTCATTATAAACTCTATATATAATATAACTTAAACAGATACTTAACCATATTATATAAAAACAATAAAACTTTATTATTTGGCTTATTTTATATTTCCAAATAATTTACACATAGCTAAAATTAATAATAAAATAACATTTATATAACATCTGAAACCATTATTTATATAGCCCATATATTTCTTTACAAAACCACAGTAGTCATTTCAAAATACTTTTATATATAGACCGTGGTGTCTGTATAAAATTTTCTATCCCACGGTCAAATGATAAAGATATGGATTAATTCAATAAATTCAATTTAATTCAATATAATTAATTCAATATGGTGTATTTTATCCAATATAATTAATCCAATATGGCAATGTAATTAATTCAATAAATCGTTATTTCCAAACAATTTATGACCGATAAAACGCATCCTCTTCCTCCTTATTTTTCTTTATATCTACACATTAATTCGAAAAAATTCCAACTAATAAACTGTAGAGCTTAACACAATCTACAAATCCAATGGTCAAGATTGGATTTAACGCTATGGATCGATAGAAAATGGCCATCGTTCATTGTGCATTCGAGCATGTTTATCAAGGAGATGGCGCAACCGGATTCGACCGGCCTCTGACCGATGGTGGCTTGCGTGGAAGGCTTCGAAATGGCGTTGCCTGATCGTCGTCAAATGGAAGGATGAAGGAGCGACATCGAAGAATCGAACGTAAGCTATGGGTTTGATGCTCGCGTTTTTCACTGGGAAGAAGAAGCAAAACTCGCGGCCGCGATTTGCTGCAGTGAAACTAATGGCCGAGATTATTAAAGGTTATAAAAATAAAATAAAATTGTAAATTATTATCTTTAAAAATTCATTTAAACTTCTAAATTGCATAAATTTTTGATACGAGGTCCGTTTCGCACAAACGAATTGCGTTGGGTCCGTATTGACAACACTAGATTTTAGAGCTGGTTTGGAGTTGATTAGAGCAAGTGTGAATTAGGTAAAATTAAACGCGCGTTTAATTTTATTTGGAATAAAACACTGAAATTGCGACTACAAGCAATGTGAGTACAGCTCACTCTTTCTGACTCACTGATATTTTTATATAAGTGAGAAATAATTTATTTTGTGACGATTGATGATTGTTTGGATGATATATGATATATTATCTATATATTATTGGTATTTGGCTATATTCCTGCCTAGTGGAGCAGATGATCATATACGTTCCCATGTATGAGCGGATGACCCTTTGTACGCACGTTTGCCTTGAAGCAGACATTGTATACATATTCTAATATGTATATTTGTTGCAGGTGACAGATTGGAGGGATCCAACTGGATTCCTCACATGTGTTGATTTATTTACAAATATTGTGATATATGTCGTTATCATATGATATATGATGTTTGGATGTTGTGATTGATGTATTTAGTGCTATTGCAGCATTGGGCCTATTTTTTGGAATTTTAAAAATGTGGAATTGATGATTTCCAAAATTAAAAGGATTTTAAATTGATTTTTGAAATAAACGTTTTATTGATTTTTGAATTGAAAAGGAATTGAATTTATTTTGAATAAATAAATATTATAATTTTTATGTTGTAAAAATTATGATATAATCAAAATGTGATTTTTGAAATATTGAGTTAATGACTTGGTACATAGTTTAAATTGAGTTTCTGAATTATATTAAAATGTTTTATATATGGGATTTATAAAATTGATATTTTATAAATTAAAATATTGGAATTATAAAACGAGTTTTGTAAATGTTAAATTGAAGTTAAAAATGGATTTTATAAGTGAATAGATTTATATAATTTGTGAAGTTGTAAAAAAACGAATTTGAATATGATTTATAAGTAATTAACTTATGAATTGGATTTGGCATATAAATGAGATGAATGGAATTGGTTAATAAAAGAGATTTATAAACTGAAGTTTTTATAAAATATAAATGTGATTTATGAACATTGTTTTATAAATCCGAATTTGATTGAATTAGATAAGTTAAATATAGAAGTATATTAAAGGAATTATATCCATGATTTTGGACAGTGGATAATCTTTTAATAAATTTGTAGAAGTATTGATTTAGATAAATGAATTATATTCACGATTTTGGATGGTGAATAATCCTTTAAATTAAATAGTCGATTTGGGAAGTAATATATAAATGGATTTAAAATGATTTGAAGATGTTTTAAAATGTGTTAAGCATCCAAACAATAGATTTCAACATTCATTGTTGAAATAAATGTTTTCGAGAAATAAGGAAATGATGGACTATAACTCTGTTGTTATAGTAAATGATTTTCGAAACGAAATGCTTCTGTATAGTATTGGGGTTTATATATCTATACAATTTTTGAATTCCTATACTAGTTATTTTGGGTTGTCGTAACGATGTTTTACGCAACATTCGTTTTGACCCAATAAATGTGTTTAAAGAGAACGTCTTCCTTAAAAAATAAAATATATATTTAATAGTGTTTTTAGTATATGTAATATTTTCAAAGTGTTGAAAATATAAATTGAATTGTTAATTACTTATTATTAAATAAGTACCTGGAAATGTTTTCCAATGTTGAAATGATTTTGAGAATATATCTTTTTAAAGATAATTTGAAGTGAATATTTGGCAAATGATTTAATGAATAGAAGATTAATTAAAAGGGCCTAGGGATTGTTACGGTGCTAAATATTTGTTTATTTGTTTTGATATTTAAATAACTGACTATCAAACTTGGCCAAATTTTAGTTCCTCGACATGATGTGGGAACTATTTAATAGTGCACTTAGTACATAACCTTCTATGTAGGCTTGATTGTCATTTGTGTTGAGGATATTGTTTCGTATAGTGTGGAGTATTACTTCAATCTATCGAGCTTCCTTCTTGGCCCGAAGGATAGCAAGTTGAAAGTTGGAGACGTGATAAGTCTATGAGACTTCGTTTCTTTATAAGGTTGAGAAACGCTGTTGCGTTGTTGGAGCGAAGAGATCGGGATCAGATTTATCTGAAAACCACTTTGGACTAACGTATATGCGAAGATTATGCAGGTTGCTTGTGATGATATTGATATTCTGTAGTTTCATGGTTAGGGACTGCTTGTTGATCGGTGAGGTTAATATCCCAATATACATCCAGTAGTAGTGGTCTCTTCATTATGAAATATCCAATGCAATGACTATTCACTACTAATCCTGGGGATTTCCCGAAAGGATGTGGTAGGAAAGTACCTTTAGTTTGTCCTATTCCTGGATAATTTGTATGGATGTTTGTCTGACATTACATTTCTATAGATTACGTACATTGGTTTTTACAAACGTACATTAGTGGTGGCGGAGAAGGCAACTTCTCTTAGCTTAACACCCTCCTTGAGACGTATGAGCTTAAGGTTTGTATTTTTATGGAAGGAAATCGGTAGTCAACGGAAATGGCCATGTGGCATTCAAAGTGATAAAGTGATTGTGAAAGGTAATTGTTACCTCTGGCCTCATCAACCGAATATGACCAAAACAGGGTTAGATGAAGTAGGGATAAGAGGGTCATTTCCAAGTAGGATATGATCGTCCTCTTCTAGATATATCTTTACACGCTATGACGCCGTGTATCTGATTGTGTGGTTTGTATGCTTAGAGGGTCCTCGGTAAAGGTCGGTAACGACCGGATGATAACATATTCGGCACCATCTAGTTATAGAGGTAGGACAGTCTTGTGTTGGTGGAGAAACTTTGTGATGGTTTCTCGGTACATTCTTCTAGAGATGTACTTCCGGAAGGTAGTCCCTTCATCCGGTCATTTTTATGGAAATCCAAATTCCACTACGTGTTTGCCATTTTGATTGTATTACCCAGTTAGGCTATAAGCTGGAATTTAATCAATGCAACAATTTCGGCTATGATTAGTATTATTTGTATATATTAGACACTACTATAATATAAGAGGATTTGATATGATATGTTTTAGTTATCGTAAGGTAAAAACATGTCTGTATTTATGTGTGGACTTGTCTTACGAGTTATTTTGTTTTGATAAAGGAAAAGTTTGGTAATTTAATAAATTTAGTTGAGTGTGTTTCCCACGCTAGTTTACCAGACTGATCCGGGCGTTCTTCCCTTCCAATGCTCGGGTCAGACCGAGTATATTTGCATGTTATGCTTTGGTGCTTTTGAAGCTTCAGCAGTCGAGATGGAGATCTCCATTTCGTATTTGCATATTTGTTTTGATTATTGATTATCCGCTACATTGCTTAGTTGTTTTAAATTATCGGCATTTGTAAGGACATGTTATTATAACTGTTCAGGCTGATAACTATTGATTGATTGTTGAACTCTGATTGATTTGTATATATATACAGTTTCTGTTTGTGAAGATCATTGATATGATATTATATATTTTCCGCTGAGATGTATGATTCTATATTGTCCTGTTTGGTTCTATCTTCTCTTCTCTCTTTCTTCTCTTCTCTTCTTTTCTCTTCTTTTCTTTCTCTTGACTTTCCGTTAGTCTGTGATTTTTTGGGTCGGACATGTGTGGATTATTGTCGATTCAAAGGGTACGAATTTTTGGGTCGCCGCATTTGGTGTCAGAGCTTTGACTTTGTATATTCCTAAGCTTTGATCTATACTTATTATAGATAGGGACAGTAGCACCCTAGATTGAGTTGAGTGTATTATATATATGAGCGCGTATTTGTTGGTGAATATAAAATGTTTTAGATTGTGTTTGCTTATCCGTTGAGGTGTGTGTGAATTCTAGTCAGTATATGGGACGCCATATTATCAATAGGAATTTCCAAACACTTAAACGAGACATGTCGACATAGTATTATTTTAAGTTGGGTAAATGAAATAATTTTACCTCGATTTTATTTTATATATAAAGGAAATAATTGTTTTAGAAATTATTAAAGTATATATAAATTTATTGTTTGGTTGTTTGAAATTATATATATATATATATATATATATATGACTTAATAAAGATGTTCGAATAATCTAAATAAAAGCAACAATTGTAAGAGAATAAATTATATAAGCAAATGAATTATAAAGTTTGGAATTATAATTAATAAGATTTACAATTGTGAAATAACCTTATATATAAGAAGCAAAACTATATGAGTATATTTATAAATATAAGTTGTAAATGAAAATGGATTTAAATTAAGAATTGGGAAAATTTGAATCCCGTTTATTTTGAAAGTTGTTTTTCAAAATTAAAGAGATTATATTGTTATAAATCTAAATAAGATAAAAGAAGTTGGAATAAATCTTATATAAGTAAAGTGAAATAAGTGAAATTATATAAGTCAAAGATTTGTATATGTGATTTTATATAGAAGGAAATTTTTAAAAGAATATAAAGCACTGAATTCACTATTATTACTGGAAAATCATAAGGGTGATGACTACAGCATCATCAGTATCATTTTCGAGTTTCTGTGTGATGGATTTGCTACCAATAGTAAATTGAAATTTTAGTTTTGATTTGGTAATTTAAAATCCAAGTTAAAATTGATAAAGATAAGTGAAAAGATGTAACAACGCGATATTTTCATCCATTCGCATCCGCACATGTTGGACTTGAATTGCTCAAAATACCGTATTGTAAATAAATTTGGAGCAAACAAAATCATCATAGAATCGCAGACATAGAAATATCAGAATAACTCACAGCATAATATAAAATACCATAGTAGTTCATGAAGCTACCATAACAAACGCTCAAAAAACAAAATACATAATATCAGTCTAAAAACAAATACAATAGAAATCCCAAATACATAGAAGTCCACTAGTACAAGATGAAATAGAACAATTGAACTGAAATAGATAAATAGATAATCTAGATAGGAAAATCCTCCAGCGATCCTAGCTCTAGAAAGGAAAATCCAAAGCTAAGCTGTGATACTCAGGCTGACCTGAGCGTAAAGCAAAACACCAAACACTCGAATTAGGACATACGTACTTAATAATGTAAACCAACTCAAGTGAACTGTAATAAAGTACAAGTAACTTAAAGGATGCTTGGGACCACCCATCCTTTAAGGACCCGTTAAACTATTTACCATGTAGTAATATTGCGCTATTATAATAATGTCTACAGTAAAATAAACTTACTTTAAAATAGCATTGAAAGGGTTACCCGTATAGCCCCCAACACGTAATAGTCCTAGTAGTCCATCCAGTATCAGCATATCTCCAGATCGAGAGACTACCCTAAATACTCCATAGGCTACGGGAGAAAAACAAACTTGTAGTAAGGCTCGATATGGTAGGTGATACGGCACACAAAGCAATGCCAGGGTAGATATACCAATTACACTTCCGGGCTGGTGGTAACGCATAGCAGCCACTACCGCCCACCTCGGAGCACACTCCCAATCAAAACGGAGGATGTACATCAAATCAATCACAAGTAAGAGTATTGTATCGAAGGAATGTGTCCGATCAGAGGAGCTACCTCACTTAGCCCGTCGATCGCTCATATTTAGCCACCTTGAACCAACTCATGGGAGTCGGGTCCACGTTCATACCTCAATAGGATCGTCGCCACCATCCTACTTCGTTCTGGAATCTCCACCGCGTACACAGTTGTTAAAGTGGTTTTCGGTACCGACAGAGAGTATGTCCATATCCGATCCAGGTCTCTTTAACAACCAATCGCTATTATATCCCGAGGTTATAATGTAAAAATCATAGTTTATACTTAAAAATAAAGTATCATTTTAAAATTCCAAATCTTTATCTAAATAATGATCAAATCATTTCCAAACAAATTCAATACAAAAAAATATCATATCTTTCCAAAACTTCATTATCAAATCATTATTTGAATTCAAATCGAAATATTCGAATTAAATGCCCTTTTAATTCAAAGATATCATTCATTTACTATCATTTCAAATCACCTTACGAATAGTTTATATTCAATTAAAACAATTCATTCAAACCATTTAAAAGTGAAGTTCTTATATTTATAAATCAGTTATTCAATTTCCAAAATTTTATACAATTCTGAGCTCATTTATTTAGTTAAAAAGACCAAAAACATTGAAAATTTCAACCTTTCATAGAATTTAGAAAAAGCTGTTGTAAGTTATAATTGAAAACAGTTAAATCAGGAAAGACAACATTTAAACAAAACTGCAGTACTATTTTATCTCATTTGAAAACACTTCATTCAGAAAAGACGTCATTTAAACAAAACTACTGTAATAGTTCAGTTCATTTGAAAACAGTTCATTTCAGCCTACCGCGGCACTTATCAAGTGCTACTGTAGTCCTTTATTTAGTTTCAGATTTTAGTTATCTTTCTGCCACCACAGCACTTACCAAGTGTTGTAATATCACTTAGTTAAAAATTTAGGCATAGTTCATTTTTATCAACCACAGCACTTATAAAGTGCTGTAATATCATTTACTTCAGCTTTTAAGTTAACTTCAGAAACGATAGCATATCTGAAGTGTTGTTATTTAAATTCCAAATTTTCAATACAATTTTATAAATAATTAAACTTTAATTTAAACCATTTTTAACTTATAAAAATCATATTTTCTCACCTTAAAAATGATCATTTAAATACCCTTTAATTTATGATTTTATAAAGTGAAATTTTCATACAAAAATCAAATTTTAATAATAATTTACATATTAGATTCAAGCATATCAATTTCATTTCTTTATGATTAAAAATTTAACTTAACACTTAAGTTTAAAATTTTCATTTAAAAATTATAAATTATTTTCATTTTATTTATTAAATTTAAAATTCACTTTTAACCAAAAAAATTCAAATTTCAAATTTAAGTTATATTTCAATTTCAACATGAACATTTATTTATTTCATATTTTAATTTGTGAAAAAATCATTAACACTTTATACACATCATTTTTAATTCAATTTAAAATCAAATAATCATATTTTCTTACTTAACTTAAATTCCATTTGTAAACAAAATCATAAATTCCAAAATTTACTTATATTTCAGATTCTACTTTAACATTTATTTATTTCACTTATTAATGTATAGAAAATCACTAATATTTTAGAAAAATCATTTTTAATTAAATTTAAATCAAAATATGATAATATTTACATTTTTTAAAAACTTCAAAAAAATTAGAAAAATATATATTAACCACGGTTCTGTATATAATTTTCTAGCCTAGGTCAAGTGATACAGATAATATATCATTTCAATCCGTAATTTACAAAGAAAATCCGGGTTCTATAATTTCAAACCCGCAATCCCAAGTCAATTAAATAAATAAAAATCGCTCAGGCCTATCATTTCAGCCCATAACGGTTTTTCCCTATTCTAAAGTTCGTTCGGGTATGTATCATTTTAACCCATAGTGATTCTATTCTACAGGGAACTTGTAGTGTGATAATTAGATATAAATGATATAAGTGATAGTAACATATGGCAGTAACAGATGATATGACAGGTTTATTAACATGGTGAACATCATATGAATCATACCACAGGCATGTATAACATGATATAACAAGATACAACAGTTTACATATTCACTTGGCGTCGCTTCACAGTTTATATAAGTAAATATGTCTAGTGTGATTACTCACTTGTTTCAAGTTGGAGATAGCAAGACAAAGCACATAATCGAATTTCAGAAGGCACGATAATGTTATCCCATTTTTTGGTCAAAACTGGAATATCAACAAATTGGCAAGGAATGATGGATATCAGAATTGGAGATCGATTGGAAACAAGGTTGCAATCGATGTCGTCAAAATTTGGCCAGGCTCTGATCAGGACGGAATCGATTGGAGATGATGATGAGGACTAGGAAAGGCTTTGTTTCGAATTTCAAGTTAATCGGAGTTCGTATGAAGGAGATATGATCGATGCAAAGTAGGAAGAACATGCTGTTCGAATCCATTGGTGCGCAGGGGATGTTTCGTATCGATACATTTCGTATCGATCGAAAGGTAGTGGTTCGAATCGATACCGTTCGTATTGATCGGCACAGGTTCGACTCGATGAAGTTCGCACCGATTATGTTCTGGTTCGTCTCGATGACATTCGTATCCGTCAGGGTGGAAAGAGATGGTTCACGCATGCCTGGCAGTTCGTATCCCCGGAGCAGCATCTCATTCATATCGATCAGACGGGAAGGCCAGAAGGATTTCGACTCGATAGCAGTAGACCCATATTGCTAAGTAGGTGTGCGGTGGTCTTTTCATATCGATGCATTTCGCATCGATCGGGTGTTGGCATTTTGTGACGATACTGTTCGTATCGAACAGAGACAGAGCATAGTGGTGGACTTCGTATCGATATCTTTCGTATCGATCGGCATGGATTCGACTCAATGGTTTCACATCCATCAGGTAAGGTCTTGTTCGTATCCATCAGGTAAAGGCATGTTCATGTCCATCAGGTAAAACCTTGTTCGTGTCCATTAGGTAAGGTCTCGCTCGTATCCATCCCAAGGATGAGGTTTGTGTCCATTTTCATGACCACTTCCTATCGATCCCCCCATGCTCATTTCGTATCGATTAACACATATGGAAGCGGTATGAAATGTACTCGTGGAGTCGATACGAAGAAAGACACGAGTAGATGGATGCGAACGAATGATGTTATGAATATGAACACGCACGAAATGCAGATGCGAACAAGGAGGATCCACGAATCAAGGGGATAAGAATTCAAAGCGGCGAAGGACACCCACGTCTCTAGGAAAGAAGCGTTCAACATGCCACAGAGATCGGATCGATCTAGGAGATTAGCACCACGTCATTGCACACGCGTGCTTCTGATCGAGTCGAATAGGATGGATTCGAACCGGTGGATACGAACGCAACAACATACGAAGATTGCAGTTTCGAATCGATCATATCTCCCAAACCGCTGATCCAAATGCAACGAAATTTTCACAGCAACTTGCATACAAGGTAAAGAAAAATCCTGCCAAGTTTCATCTCGATTGGATCATTTTTTGATGGATACAAAATGGATTCGTATCGATCACAGATCAAGTCGAAACTTGGTGGGGTCGGTCGCATGGGTCCACTCACGTGCCAGAAGAAGTCTTCCAAAATTTTAGCTCGATCTCATCCTCCAACGCCTATAAATATCCTCCTGAAGCCTATGGAAAGGGGATCTTTTGCCCGCTCAACGCCCAGACCCGGCCAGATTCATTTCTAAACTTCAATACTACAATTGTACTGGAAATTCTTCATACATACTGCTGTAATCATCTGTATCCAGAAAGGTTAATCAATAAAAGGATAAAAATTTGGAGTGGACGTAGGTCGTAGATAGCCGAACCACTATAAATCTTGTGTCTCTACTCATTATTTCTAGACTATTGCTTGCTATTTGCTGTGATCTGTGATTTGTGTTCGAAATATTGCTGATTTATATTCATACTTTGGCGCTTTCACGACATTTGGGGTTTGTGACCAATTTTGGTGCAAACACTTTGGTGCTTTCACTGAGAAATACTAGCACCCGCTGCATCAGATTGAAGTTTGGATTCGAAAAGAGTGAAGAGTTGAGATTTGAAAGGCTTGAAAGATTCAGATTTAGAAAGAATGACTAGACAAACCAGTAGGAGACAAAGGGCTGAGAGAAGCCAACAGGAAGGAAGTCAAGAAGCATCCTCCGGAGCTGGGGAAGGACAAGCTTCGAGCTACATAACCAGGGATGAAATGGAGGCTATGGCCAATTCATTGTAGAAGAGATTGTTAAAAAGTCAACAGGAAATGATGCAAACTTTTTTTGAACAGATGAGAACTGTAGGAACATAGAACCTTGGACCAACTACTGTGGCTACAAGTGCAGGATAAGGAACTAGGGTTGTGGAACCCAATGAAGGACAGAATGTAGAACTAGATGGCATTCAACAAAGGCTTGGGGGCAGACCCGCAGGATCTGATACTGGAAGGCCCTTGGATGGAGCTCAGCAGGCTAGAGCGAGTGCTAACATCGGTGAACCGCATGAGGAATATGTACCGGAATTCTCTCGGGGACATGGGGGGCTACCCTTGACAGACAATGCTGGCTTAGTGGAAGTAATTGGGAAAACTATGCGTGGAGGTTTGACTAATAGAGATTTGGAAGGAATGAATAGGAGTCGGTTTACTTAGGAAATCAGGATAGCTCAAAATCCACCCGAGTTCAAGCAACCTAGTGTGGAAGTATACGATGGCAAAACAGACCCGACCGACCACTTGATGAGATACACTAGACATATGGAAGTGCCGGGGGCATCGAAGGAAGTGATGACCTGATATTTCCCTTTGTACTTGACGGACTTAGCTGCAATGTGGTTTAGGCAGTTGGAGGAAGGGTCTATCAGGACTTGGAGGGAATTGGTGGATAGGTTTTTCGGGCAGTTTCGGGTTCATATCAAGAAACAAAAGAATGTAATGACATTAACGTCGGTAAAGCAGAGGACGGATGAATCGCTTAGAGCTTTTCTAACTCGATTCAATGCGGCAGTTACTTCGGTGGATCGGCCGGATCCATTGATGGTTTTGATGGCCGCGGTATCGGAGTCAAAGATGACTCAGATTTTAAGGTATCTTCAATACGAGACCCACCACTGGATCTTGGGGAATTCTTCCACGAAGCCGAGAGATTCCTTTGGCAAGAAGACGCTCGTATGGATTTAAAGTTAATGAGGGTGAATGCGACTGAGTATGGAGGACCATCCAACGGAGGCTCGGATAAGGATAAAGGAAAGAAGAAGTTGGAAGACGATCCAGGAAAAGCCAGAAAGCGATGGAAGGATCCAAAGTTTTCCACATACACAGGATTAAACGAGACACCGGAGCGGATATACATGGAAACTCGAAATCGCCTTCCTTACCGGCAGCCGGCTAGGAGAGAAACTTTCGAGTGGGAGAGGGCATCAGGGAGGCATTGCCTCTTTCACGATTTGGATGGGCACGACACCAACAGCTGCAGGAATTTAAAGGATATACTCGAGGAGCAAGTAAGGAATGGACTGTTGCAACAATATGTCGAAACTCGGAATGTAGTAGCGGAGCAGGAGCAACCTCCGCCTACCTCAAACCATGATGGTGGGAGGCCAGGAATGATGGTCGGTTGGTTATCAATTGACCGGGATAGTATGAAATAAGTAGCAAACTATTGGCAAACAACCAAGTCATTCACACATGTATGGGGACGGAGATAGCCCCTAGACAAGCTCTGAATGATGATACACTGCGATGTTATGGTTTGTAAAATTTGTCTTTTGCTTTCGGATTGGACACCGCTTTTCTTTTTGGGTTTGGTTCTGGAGTTTGCATTGAACTCCTGGTTTTGTTTGCTTTCTCATTTGAGTTTTTGCTTGGACGAATGTTTTCTGTTTTGGATGTTGGTTTGGATTTCTGATTTTCTGGTTTGATTTGGATTTTGGATTGGATTTTGATTGGATTTGTATCTGGTTTTTGGTAAACGGTCGTCGGGTATGGATTATACCTGGCAAGGGGTAAGTCTCTTCGCCTGCGTGTGGCATATTTGCTTATTCAAGTCACTGAGTATGAACCATGCTCAGCAAGGTTCAGGAGTGACCAGGAGTTGGCCTAGGACTTAGGCCCCATATTATCGATTATTGTTTCAGGTCGTTGAATATGGACTATGCTCAACAAGGGTCCAAAGAGACCAGGATTTGGCTTAGGACTTAAGCCATGGCATTGTACAACGTCCTGGGACACTGGACCACGGTCGTCAAGTGTGGATTGCACTTGGCAAGAACCCAGAGAGGTTAGATTAACGTATAGGGACATTGGACCACGGTCATCGGATGTGAATTACACTGGACCACGGTCGTCGGGTGTGAATTACGCTTGGCAAGAGCCCGGAGAGGTTATGGATTTGGATATCGACCCGGAGAGGTTCTGGATTTGGTTATTGGCTGTTGGGTAAGGATGGATTAGGACTTGGTTGTCGAGTTTGGATGGATATGGAATTGGCTAAGGTTTTGGTTACTGGATTTGGAATTGGACATCGACTCGGAGCGGTCGAGGATGATGTACTTTGACGATGTGGCTATAGACTTGGGATATCAGATTCAGAACTATTCAAAACACGCCTTATTATCACAATGCATGTTTTGGGGGGCAAAATGTTATCCCATTTTTTGGTCAAAACTAGAATATCAACAAGCAGGCAAGGAATGATGGATATCAGGATTGGAGATGGGTTGGAAACAAGGTTGCAATCGATGTCGTCAAAATTTGGCCAGCCTCTAATCGGGACGAAATCGATCGAAGATGATGATGAGGATTAGAAAAGGCTATGTTTCTAATTTCAGATTAATCGGAGTTTGTATGAAGGAGATATGATCGATGCAATGTAGGAAGAACATGTTGTTCGTATCCATTGGTGCGCAGGGGATGTTTCGTATCGATTCATTTCGTATCGATCGAAAGATAGTGGTTCGAATCGATACCGTTCGTATCGATCGGCGTAGGTTTGACTCGGTGAAGTTCGCATCGATTAGATTCTGGTTCGACTGGATGACATTCGTATCGGTCAGGGTGGAAAGAGATGGTTCACGCATGTCCGGCAGTTCGTATCCCTAGAGCAGCGTCTCATTCGTATCGATTAGTGGGGAAGGCCAGAAGGATTTCGACTTGATAGCAGTAGACCCAGATTGGTAAGTAGGCATGCGGTGGTCTTTTCGTATCGATGCATTTCGCATCGATCGGTTGTTGGAATTTCATGACGATATTGTTCGTATCGATCAAAGACAGAGCATAGTGGTGGACTTCGTATCGATATCATTCGTATCGATCAGCACGGATTCGACTCAATGGTTTCGCAGCCATCAGGTAAGGCCTTGTTCATATCCATCAGGTAAAGGCTTGTTTGCGTCCATCAGGTAAAACCTTGTTCGTGTCCATTAGGTAAGGTCTCGCTCATATCCATCCCAAGGATGAGGTTCGTGTCCATTTTCATGACCACTTCGTATCGATCCCCCCATGCTCATTTCGTATCGATCAGCACATATAGAAGCGGTACGAAATGTACTCCTGGAGTCGATACGAAGAAAGACACGAGTAGATGGATGCGAATGAACGATGTTATGAATATGAACAAGCACGAAATGCAGATGCGAACGAGAAAGATCCACGAATCAGGGGGATAAGCATTTAAAGCGGCGAAGGACACCCACATCTCCAGGAAAGAAGCGTTTAACACGCCACAGAGATCGGATTGATCCAGGAGATTAGCGCCATATCATTGCGCACGCGTGCTTCTGATCGAGTCGAATAGGATGGATTCGAACCATTGGATACGAACGTAACAAACGAAGATTGCAATTTCGAATCGATTATATCCCCCAAACCGCTGATCCAAACACAACGAAATTTTCACAGCAACTTACATACAAGGTAAAGAACAATCCTGCCCAGTTTCATCTCGATTGGATCAATTTTTGATGGATACGAAATGGATTCGTATCGATCACGGATCGTGTCCAAACTTGGTGGGGTCAGTCGCGTGGGCCCACTCACGTGCTAGAAGAAGTCTCCTAAAATTTTAGCTCGATCTCAGCCTCCAACGCCTATAAATAGCCTCCTGAAGCCTATAGAAAGGGGATGTTTTGCCTGCTCAACACCCAGACCCTGCCGGATTCATTTCTAAACTTTAATACTACTATTGTGCTGGAAATTCTTCATACATACTGTTGTAATCATTTGTAACCAGCAAGGTTAATCAATAAAAGGATAAAAATTTGGAGTGGACGTAGGCCGGAGATAGCCGAACCACTATAAATCTTGTGTCTCTATTCATTATTTCTGGACTATTGCTTGCTGTTTGCTGTGATCTGTGATTTGTGTTTGAAATATTGTTGATTTATATTCATACTTTGGTGCTTTCACGACATTTGGGGTTTGTGACCAATTTTGGTGCAAATAAATAACACGACTAAAGACTTGAGTGGAGTGGAGAGCCAAGGTTTTATCTTGTATACAACACATAAACGAGACAAGTGTAAATATTATTTCAAACCAAATATACTTTGAAACAATTTAAAAATAAAAGCAACAAAACACAAAGTGGTTTGACCATTGCCTCAACCATCATATACTCGGCCTAGGGGTCTAATGCGCCTGGCCAAAGTGGGAATTTGGGCTAGGTTATGGATCCAAATAGACATGGCTAGCTAGTGATAAAGGAGTGGAAGTTACAAGGGTAGGAAAATATAAAGTGTTAAGGCAAATAAGTGATTTTTGTGCAAACTTTGGGTCGGCCAAAGGATAATTGGGCTCGGCAATTCATGCTACAAGTCTGGACAGAGGCTAAGGCTGATAGTCAGGGTGGTGAAGGAGCAAGTGGTGGCAGCAAAGGAGGTGCCAATGTGGAAAAATGAAGGGTTATATGCATTAAGAGCACGGCTATGGCCGAGCAAAGCATGGAGATTCCAAGGCAATTTACAAAGGAAAATCAATAAAAAGAAGAGGAAAGAGTAGAAAATATAAGAGCCATTGCCTTTTTCTTTTCAGATCTGAAACCTTGCATGAAAAGTGAGATAAGAAGAGGCATTTTTGCATGAATTGCAGAAAGAAAAAGTCACGGCTATAGCTAGGGAAAGGACGGCCCAAAAATTGAAGAGGTGGAAAATTAAAAGTCAAAAGTTAAAAAGGCTAAAGTCTTTTGAAATTTCCCTTTTCTTTTATGCAAATAAACTAAAATAAAAACCATGTACATAAAATAAAAGTGAATACAAAATAATGTGAAAATGAAATAAATAAATAAATTTTAGGAAAATATAGAAAAATATAAGAAAATAGTTTATTATATGTAAACTAGTTTTGAAAATTGAAAACAAAATATAACTAGTTTTGGAAAAATAACAACTTCACTTAAAAAATATTTTAAAAATAAAATATATACATAACATAACATATTACACATATATACACAAATTAGAACAAGATAAGATAAATAAAAATATAATTTATATAAATTGAAATAAACAATATTAGTAAATAAATCAATCTACACACAATATTGTAAAAACCATAACTTTCACAATATAAATCAGATTTCAATGAAACGGAAAGCAGTATTCTTAAAATTTAATCTATTTTCATAATAGAAGATAAAACTCAAAAATCAAATATTTAAATTTTAAATTTAAAAGTCAAAGTTTGACCATATTGACCATAAATCCAATTTTCTAGAAAATATTCTATTTATTCATGTTTGAATTTATAATTAACGTGAAAATCAGAATTTATATTTAAAATTAAAAAAATTATTCATTTTAGTAAATAAAATAATTTTTTAAATCAAGAAATTCAATTTAAAATAAATAAAATATACAAATTAAATAATCACAAAATACAAGGTTGTTACGCTCTCCCCCACTCAAAAATTTTTGTCCCCGAAAAGGAATGAAGTACGGGAAAAAAACAGAAAAAATAGAATGAAATATGATTAAGGCAGGATGATAAAAAGATTGAGATTATACCCGATAACTATTATAGGTAAGTTTAACAAGGTGGACACAATCTTCCCAAGATTCTCCAGAATAAAGAACACCAACACGAAGAAGATCCTTGAGAAATCTGATTCACTCTTCCCGTTTGACCGTCAGTCTGTGGATGGTAAGCAGTGCTCAGATTCAGATGAATACCCAAAAATAGCCAAAAAAGCTTTCCAAACCGACTGGAAAAGATAGGATCATGATCACCAATCAATACTGAGAAGAACACCATGGAGACAAACAATCTCCCTCACGTAGATCCCAGACAAGATAGGAGCAGAACGAGTTGACTTGACCGGAATGAAATGTGCGGATTTGGTCAATCTATCCACAATAGCCCTGATAAACTTAGCATTCTTATGAGTCAAAGAAATGAGAAGTGCAACAATTGAAGAAAAATTATCAATGAATCTCCGGTATAACCGGCAAGGCTCAGAAAACTACGAAATCTCAGAGAAGTTTTAGAAGTTTCCCAAATCCTGTAACAGAATACGGAGAAATAAGAATAACAGAAAAGATAGAATAATTGAATGACTGAGGAAAAAGAGAAAGAAAGCAAGATTTTCATTGATCGCAGCAATCATGACTAGATCAACATAAATTCCATTACTAGAAACAATATGCCCAAGGAATCGGACTTCATTTCCCCAGAAATGGTATTTAGAAAATTTATTAAGCATAGCACGAAAACAAGATTCATCAAATAAACCGAGAAAGCAGGAGCATTAGTCAAACCAGAAGGTATGATTAACTATTCATAGAACCCATTCTTAGAACTCCAGGAATAAGATCAATACGGAAATCAATTTCCCCCTTAGGAGGTAAAGCAGTGACTTCACCAAATACATCGGGATAGAATCTGACTACAGGAGTTGGATGAAGATCACCACTAAAGAAATGACCAGAATAGAGAAGTTGCACATGCTTACAAATCCTAATAAGATTTGTGGAGCCTCAATTCGTTTTGAAACACATAAAGGTACAAAAGCAAACTCAGGAGAAAGGAGATATTTAAACTTATCACACAAATCAACAGAAGTGAGACTATGGAAAACTCTAGTATCAAATAAAACACGAACATGATACAGAAATAAGGAAAAGGTTGCACTGAAGAGTACCGTGGTCATCCCTAGGAGCATTAGGAACATGAGCTGAAGAAGATGCATATATGATAGCAAATATACTAGAAGGCTTGCCCAACTGAGCAGGAGGAGAAGCAACAACACCAGCTAAAGTAGGGCAACTTGGCATAGTGTTCCTTCTGATCACATCTGAAGCAGGTGATAGAAGAAAGATCAACAGGCTGCCTCTGAGAAGGAGAAGATGATGAAGATCCCAAAACCCGCATTCTTGAGCCAATTCTGCTTCTACTGCTGGAAATTAGTCTTTCTCTTCTTAGAGTTAGCAGAGGAAGACTGAGATAAAGGAGTACCAACAACAACAGGACTCTAAGAAGTAGGGTTCTCGTAAAGAGTAGCCATATCCATAAGCTGGGTAAAAGTGCAATGAACATGGAAAATGAGACGACCATAATACTCGGGACGAGCACCTGAAATGTACTTCTCATTCTTCTTGAGAGGAGTGTCTATCAGGCTAGGATCGAACTTAGAAAGTTCTTTGAACTTCCTCTCATACTGTGAAAAAGACATGCTTCCTTGCTTGAGATCCATGAACTCCCTATAAAGCTGGATTTCTCGGCTTCGGGCATCCACTTAGCAACGAAATCATCCCTGAAAAAGGTGATAAATAAGCTTAGAAAAGGCACGAAAGAGACAGAGAAACAGAATTCCAGGAAACACAAGAAGATACCTAAACTGCTCCTAAGAAAGATCAGCCTCGACGGTGTCAGCCGTTACAGACTCCCACCAATCTAGGGCAGCCTCCTGCAACTCCAATGCTGCTAACTAACACTTCTGGGCATCAGTAATCTCAAGACCAGTAAATATCCTCTCTAAACTACGCAACCACTGATGAGCTTCAATAATGCTCTCTGAACCGAAAAACTTGGTGCCACCAAGTTGAGTGAATTCCTTACAGAGAACAGTGTACTTAACAGGTGCAACGGGTTGAGGAGTTGAGGCACGACCCCTACCTCTAGCATTTCCCCAATTCAACCGGGAAATATCAAGAATGAATTTAGAACAAGGTATAGAGAAGACAAAGATAAGATAAGATAAATTCACTTGGATGAATATCCTAATGAAGAAAATACTAACAAGGTGGATACGAAAGGAAGGAGGTATAGAAAAGTTCCTTTAAAACAAGAAAAGTTTATATCAAAATAAATCTTTGAAAAATCCTTTGAAACATCAATTTGAAAATCATTTTATACTTTGAAAATACGTTTTCTCACAAAGAAAGTGATTCTGAGATTGATTTCACTCAATCTAGGTTATTTCTACCCTATCTCTAATGAGTTTTTGCTCCGCAGGCTATGGTTTGCCTAATACCAAAGCTCTGATACCAAATGTAACAATTCGATATTTTCAGCAGTTCGCATCCACACATATCGGACTTGAATTGCTCAAAATACCGCATTGTAAATAAATTTGGAGCAAATAAAATCATCACAGAATCATAGACATAGAAATATCATAATAACTCGCAGCGGAATATAAAATACCATAGTAGTTCATGAAGCTACTATAACAAACTCTCAAAAACAAAATACATAATATCAGTCTAAAAATAAATACAATAGAAATTCTAAATACATAGAAGTCCACTAGTACAAGCTGAAATAGAACAACTGAACTGAAATAGATAAGTAGATAATCTAGATAGGCAAAATCTCCAGCGATTCCTACCTCCAGAAAGGAAAATCCAAAGCTAAGCTGTGAATACTCTGGCTGACCCAAGTGTAAAGCAAAACACAAAACACTCGTGTCAGGACATACATACTTATATAATGTAAACCAACTCAAGTGAACTGTAATAAAGTACAAGTAACTTAAAGGATGCTTGGGACCGCCCATCCTCTAAGGATCCGTTAAACTATTTACTATGTAGTAATATTGCGCTATTATAATAATGTCTACAGTAAAATAAACTTACTTTAAGATAGGTTGAAAGGGTTACCCATATAGCCCCCAACACGTAATAGTCCCAGTAGTCCATCCAGTATCAGCATATCTTCAGATCGAAAGACTACCCTAAATACTCCATGGGCTATATGAGAAAAACAAACTCGTAGTAAGGCTCTATATGGTAGGTCACACGGCACACGAGGCAACATTTACGGGCTGGTGGTAACGCATAGCAGCCACTACCGCGCACCTCGGAACACACTCCCAATCAAAACGGAGGATGTACATCAAATCAATCACAAGTAAGAGTAAGTATCGAAGGAATGTGTCCGATCGGAGGAGCTACCTCACTTGGCCCGTCGACTGCTCCTGTTTTAGCCACCTTAAGCCAACTCACGGTAGTCGGGTCCACGTTCATACCTCAATAGGATCGTCGCCACCATCCTACTTCGTTCTAGAATCTCGACCGCATACACAGTTGTTAAAGTGGTTTTCATTATCGACAGAGAGTATATCCATATCCGATCCCAGTCTCTTTAACAACTAATCGTTATTATAACCCATGGTTATAATTTAAAATCATAGTTTATACTTAAAAATAAAGTATCATTTTCAAATTCCAAATCTTTATCAAAATAAAGATCAAATCATTTCCAAACCAATTCAATATATCAAAATATCATATCTTTTCAAAACTTCATTATTAAATCATTATTTGAATTCAAATCCAAATATTCAAATTAAATACCCTTTTAATTCAAAGATATCATTCATTTATTATCATTTCAAATCACATTACGAATAGTTCATATTTAATCCAAACAATTCATTTAAACCATTTAAAAATGATGTTATTATATTTACAAATCAATTATTCAATTTCCAAAATTTTAGACAATTCTAAGCTCATTTTTTTAGTTAAAAAAAACCATAAACATTGAAAATTTCAACCTTTCACCGCATTTAGAAAAAGCCGCTGTAAGTTATAATTGACAACAGTTAAATTCAGCAAAGACAACATTTAAACAAAACTGCAGTAATGGTTTAGTTCTTTTGAAAATAGTTCATTCAGAAAAGACAGCATTTAAACAAAACTTATGTAACAGTTCAGTTCATTTGAAAACAATTCATTTCATCCTACCATAGCACTTATCAAGTGCTACTGTAGCCCTTTATTTAGTTTTAGATTTTAGTTATCCTTCTCCTACCACAGCACTTACCAAGTGCTGCAATAAACTTTGTTAAAAATTTAGGCATAGTTCATTTGTATCAACCATATCACTTACAAAGTGCTGTAATATCATTTAATTCAGATTTTAAGTTAACTTCAGAAACGATAGCATTTCTGTAGTGCTATTATTTAAATTCCAAATTTTCAATACAATTTCATAAATAATTAAACTTTAATTTAAACCATTTTTAACTTATAAAAATCATATTTGCTCACTTTAAAAATGATTATTTAAATACCCCTTAATTTATGATTTTATAAAGTGAAATTTTCATACAAAAATTAAATTTTAATAATAATTTACTTATTAGATTCAAGCATATCAATTTCAATTCTTTATGATTGAAAATTTAACTAACACTTAAGTTTAAAATTTCCATTTCAAAATTATAACTTATTTTCATTTTATTTATTAAATTTAAAATTCACTTTTAACCAAAAAAATTCAAATTTCAAATTTAAGTTATATTTCAATTTCAACATAAAATTTATTTATTTCACATTTTAATTTGTACAAAAATCATTAACACTTTATAAAAATCATTTTTAATTCAATTTAAAATCAAATTATCGTATTTTCTTACTTAACTTAAATTCCATTTATAAACAAAATCATAAATTCCAAAATTACTTATATTTCAAATTCTACTTTAACATTTATTTATTTCACTTATTAATTTATAGAAAATCACTAATATTTTGGAAAAATCAATTTTAATTAAATTTAAATCAAAATATCATAATATTTTAGAAAAATATATATTAACCACGGGTCAGTATATAATTTTCTAGCCTAGGTCAAGTGATACGAATAATATATCATTTCAATCCGTAATTTACAAAGAAAATCCTGGTTCTTTCATTTCAAACCCGTAATCCCAAGTCAATAAAATAAATAAAAATCGCTCAGGCCTATCATTTCAACCTATATTGATTTTTCCCTATTCTAAAGTCCATTGGGGTATGTATCATTTCAACCCATAGTTGTTCTATGCTATATGAACTTACAATGTGATAATCAGATGTAGATGATATAAATGATATAATTGGTAGTAACATATGGCAGTAACAGATGATATGATAGGTTTATTAATAGGGTGAATATCATATGAATCATATCATAGGCAGTATAACATGATATAACATGATATAGCAGTTTACATATTCACTTGGTGTCACTTCACAGTTTATATAAGTAAATATGTCAAGCGTGATTACTCACTTGTTTCAAGTTGGAGATAGCAAGACAAAGCACAAACGAATTTTAGAAGGCACGATAACACAACTGAAGAATTAAGTGGAGTGGAGAGCCAAGTTTTTATCTTGTACACAACACATAAACAAGGCAAGTATAAATATTATTTCAAACCAAATATACTTTGAAACAATTTAAAAATAAAAGCAACAAAGCACAAAGTGGTTTGACCATTGCCTCAACCATCATATACTCAGCCTAGAGGTCTAATGTGCCCGGCCAAAATGGTGATTTGGGCTAAGGTATGGATCCAAATAGGCATGGCTAGCTAGTGGTAAAGGAGTGGAAGTTACAAGGGTAGGAAAATACAAAGTGTTAAGGCAAATAAGTAATTTTTGTGCAAACTTTGGGGTCGGCCAAAGGATAATTGGGCTTGGCAATTCATGATACAAGTCTGGACAGAGGCTAAGGCTGATGGTCAGGGTGGTGGAGGAGCAGGTGGTGGCCGCAAAGGAGGTGCCAAGGTGGAAAAATGAAGGGGTATATGCATTAAGGGCTCGGTTATGGCATATTCAAGGTGTTTGTGGAGTTTTTATGGTACAAGCAACACGCACGAGGTCACAGCCTGGTCAAGACAGAGGAGAAGAATGGTGGAGTGGCCATGGATGGTGGAGTGGCCGTAGATGGTGGTGGAGTTGGTCGGAGGAGGGGGTGGAGGGCAATGGCCGAGCAAAGCATGAAGATTCCAAGGCAATTTACAAAGGAAAATCAATAAAAAAAAAGAGGAAAGAGCAGAAAATATAAGAGCCATTACCTTCTTCCTCTCAGATCTGAAACCTTGCATGAAAAGTGATGTAACGGCCCGCCTTTTTGGACAGTTTTAAACCGACGATCAAATACACATGTCGATTCCAAACCATTAAAAGGGCAGATAGTTATTGGGGTAATTAAGAAAAGAAAAGGAAGGGAAATAAAGGAAATGAAACAACACAGAATCTCACAGCGGAAGGCTAAAGTATAATAATAAAATAACAGTTCATGAAGCTGTTAATTAAATGAATACATTTGAAATGAATACATTTGATTATTATTATACGACATTTATCAGAGTTACATACACAACAAATATCATACAACAATGCAGCGGAATGGAATGAATATAATAGTAGTAGATAATATACCAAATCTTCGTCTCCGTCCTCCAAGGAAATGATCTTCAACCTAAACTGAAAACTCAGGACTGACCCGAGCGTAATGAAAAGACAAAACACTCGAGTCAGGACTAAATATCCTTATGAAAGTTAAATCAATCGTAAATAAATATGAGTGTAAACGGCGTCAGAGATGTTTACGGGGTTTGACATCTCCTATCCAGTGTCAACGTGCGTGCAATAACTTAAGAGATGTTACGGGATTTTCCATCTCTCAAGGATCCGTTAAACTATCTACTATGTAGTAATATACGCTAAGTAGATAATGTCTATCAGTAATATAAAGTATCAAAATAGCGTTAAGGCGTTACCATAATCCCCCTTAACACATTTTATATTCCCAAAAGCATATACAAGACCGTAGTTTCCCCAAAACCGGAAGTCACCAGAGGGCAATCCATATACTCAAGGTACAAATCAAAACGTAGTGGTCGCGAATAGGATAATCAGTATGACAAGGTACATGAGGCAATACCAACTAGGATACTAGTAGTTGCGTGATCCGGACTGATGTTGGGCATAGCCAGCAGCTACCCCAACACCACGAAACAACACTCCCAAATCAAGGGGTGCACCCAAATCGCATCACAAATGTAATAGAAATGGTATCGAAGAAGTGTGTCCGCTAGAGGTGGCGAACCTCAATGGCCCGGCGCGGCTCCTGTTTTAGTCATGTCAGGGGTCATCCAATAATCGTTCTCTTTCTTCAGTCAACGCGTTCACCAAACCATCCACTTCATTCTGGATCATCACTCCGCGTATAATAGTTATTAAAGTGGTTTTCGGTATCGACAGAGAGTATGTCCATATCCGATCCCGGTCTCTTTAATAACTACGTATTATTACATCGTTGGCTCTTTTACATTTCAAATCGATTCATAATTGATATCAAAATATCATATTCGCTTAAAAAATCAAATCCATTTCAAATATCATCGTATCTTTCAAAATATCAGATTCCATTCCAAAATCAATTTTCGCATCAATATCTCATTTCGATTTCAAAATCATTTCGAATTTCAATTTAGGTCGCAACTTCATTTAACTCAATTCGTATTTTAAATTCAAGATTTAAATATAAACACTTCACCTTATTGACCAGCTTAGAATTTTAGAAAATAGATTTTAAGTAGTTTAAAAGTAGTTTAAATAATTAAAATAGTTAAAATACTTTAAAATCTTAGAATGGATTTGAAATAGATAAATTAGTTTAAAATAATTTAAATCGGGTTAAGTAAATTTAAAATAGATTAAAACAGTTCAAGTATCCAAAATAGTTTATATAACCGAGTAATTTGGAAAACAAAATAAAACAGCTTCAAAACCAATCCATTTCAATTTATAACTTCCCAATTCAAATCAATTTCAATTTCCATTCTACCAATTCAATTTCGATTTCAATTCAAAACAACTTCACTTTAACTTCAAATCAATTCAACTCTACATTCACCTTCAACTTATTCAATTTCAATTTTTATCGATTTGGAGCTTGATTTCAAAATATCCATTTATAACACTTAACAAATTTTCCATTAATATTCAAGTTTAAATCCAAATTTCAAATATGGTTCAATTCCAAGCTCGATTTCAAAATATCATTTTTATATCACTTTTACTTAGTAATATTCAAAGCTCGAATTAATGTTAAATCTTTAAACAAATCAATTTCGAAATTCAATCATATCCCGATTTTAAATTCCAAAGTCTCCACTTAATTTTTTTTACAATTTCTTTAACCAAAATTAATTTCAACATTCCAAACTCAAATTTTCGATAATTCGATTCCTATAAATTGATTTCTATTTATAACTTTTAATCAAAACATTTAAACAAATTTCAAATCGACGATTTTTAAAATTATTAATTTAGCCAATTCGGTGTCCGTATATAATTTTCTATCCTATGACCAAGTAATTATTTATTTCAATTAAATGTCAGGGATGAGTATATATTGCTTAAATTAAATCACAGTATCATATGTATGCATAACAGGTTATATATAAGCAAATAAACATCCAAACATTTAAATATCAACCAATAGCATCCATCGAAATAAATCATCCAATAGACAATACAATTCATGGCAATTTCATAGTTACCAATGTCAGGTAATTTAATCGCAATCCAATTTCAATTTCAATTCAAATTTAACTGTCAATTTAATTTTTCAACGGTTAATGCAAATGACAAGCTATATGACAATTAAATTTTTACCAAACAACGACAAATAAAATCATAACACTTCATAATATCAAATTTAACTAGCATAAAATATTTAGTACGGTGTGAGCGTTATAAAACACTCACCTTGATTTTACGATTTCAAATCAAATCGAACGACGTTCGATTTAACCCAAAATTTTCTCAAGCTCTAAATGATTCCAATCCAGTTGCAATGCGAAGAGCTCGTCGATACGATTCCAACGCAAAAAGTTTCGTCCGAATCCGACCTCGTATGAAAAAGATATGATTTTTACAAGTTTACACGATTTTATATTAACTAAATTTACAACCTTCTTTATAAATTTACCTAACTCAAATCTCAGCCACTAGATCCCTCCTCTGCAAATCTCCACCGCTCCTTCTTTCTTCCATCTTACGTTCATTCTACAGGAAGAAACCGAACAACATGAACCCATAAGCCATCACCTAGGGTTAAATATTGTGACCACCACGATCAACTTCAGGCCGATCAACGACCATGGTTTTGAAGCTCACGACGAAGGCTACCTTCGGCTGTAAGATGGTGGAACTCGGCCTCCTATTTTACCTCGAAAAACGTGAAAAACGCAGCAGGTTTGAACGTGATTTCCCGTCGATCCGTGGCTCCGTTTTTGATCATCTCCGTATGGATTTGAAGCTTTCATCGTGCTCTACAACTTTGTAGTTGAGAGTTTTTGCTAATTGCTGATGGATTGAGAGGAAAATGAGGAAGAAGTTTCGAATTTCGTGGCCATTGATTCAGGAAATGGCGGCTACGGCTGAAGTCAATTAGGGTTTCTGGATTAAAAAATAATAAAACTGCCTCGGTTTGCGTGCGTATATATATAGGTAGGTCCAAAATCATCCGAACTCCAATCGAGACGTGCCGCCAGGCGTTTATAAGGTTTTACCCCCATTCCGGACGCAATGGAACTAGTTTCAAGGCCTAATTCGATCATATGTGAGAGTTACGGAAATAAACGATCAATTTTAAATTAAACCGATTAAACGATTTTCTATGCGTTTTGGCTTGCCCCGGACAAACGGTAAATCCGTTTGACTTGAAATTTAAAATCTTACAATAATATAACATTACGGATCCAATGAAACTAGTTTCGTCGAAATCCGAGACCGTTTGAAAAATGACTATTTTAACTCGCCAAATTAATATTAAACAATTTCAACGCGTTTCGAGCTGCCACGGTCAAACGACAACTCCGATTGCTACGAAAATTGAAATCTGATAATAACTAACTATTACGGATCCAATAGAACTAGTTTCGTCTAATTCTGAGACTGTTCAAAAATTGGCTATTTTTCAGGCGATAATTAAATATTAAAATATTCAATTTTCACAAATAAATTTTAAATTCAGTTTTAAAAGTTCTATAACATCACTATAACTCCAATATGATAAAATAAAATTTTACAAATCATTTTTAATCATATTAAACCCGTTATTTTATTTATCCAATAAATTCCAAATATTTAATTTAGACAATTTCGCTTATCCAATAATTCATTATCTTTTGAAATATTGAAATTGAACTTATAAGATTCAACTTTTAAAACCATTTCAAAATTTAGAACCCTATTTTCATTTTACAGTTATTCAATTATTCAATAAGTTTTAAATATTTAATTTAAACAATTACGTGTTCAATATTCAATATTTGATTTCAAATAGATTTTACTTATCAATCAATTACTCTATCATACCCAATGAATTCGACATTTAATATCCTATTCAACTATTGATTGCAAAGTCATTCACTAAGTAGCTTTTTTTTCATTACTTGGATAATTATTGCAATTCATTCCAGTTATTATTATTCCAAATGAATTATAAATTTTTTTCTAACATTAAATCACGAAATCTTATTAAATTAGCTAATTTAATTATCGAAAATTTACGGGTCGTTACACTCTCCCCCACTCAAAACTTTTCGTCCCCGAAAAGAAAAAAGAAGGGAAAAAGAACTAAGTATAGAATTCAACATTTGATATATTTTTATCCAAAATTATCCACTTATAAAACAATGAAATTCCATTCATAAAGTCATAACTACGCTTCCACTAAGTTACTCCAAACGGCTTCCTAACATTAAAAGTTAGTAATCAAAACAAGTTATAAAAAAAAAATTAAAACTTGAAAAAATTTCTAACACCCGGATTTTACGGAAAATTTCGGCAGAGTCTCCTTTGCGCGGCTCGATCGGAAAAAATATAATAGCATATATATCATAAATATACATCTCATCTCAATGATGAGGCATCCCATATGTGGGGAAACAACATATGAATATCACCAATATCATATAAAACCGTAAGCGTACCTTTTATTTAGCATTTATTTGCATTTTACTTACATTATGCGTTTAGTGTAGAAGCGAGCTCCACAACAAAGCGCAACCCCTTTGCTACCTACTAAAATGCTCAATAACTAAGTTAGAACCATGCATATAAAGATAGATCGATATATTTAGCCTACACAACATATATATAACATATTTAGCTTCAAAACTGAGATTTCAATTTCTGGACAGCAAACAAATCTTAGCTTTAGGTCACCTAAACTGTAAAATTTGACAACAGAATCTAAACAAAAGTTGTTTCATTCATTTCAGGTTTTCCGGAATGTCCAAAATCATCGAATTCGGAACATCCGTTCAAAAGTTATGGCCGTTTTACTTAGGGGATACGCTTCAGCCTGGGCAGTGTTTGCGCAGGTCCGCGACGTTCACCCACATTTCCGACCTTCTAAACGACATCAAAACACAAAACACTTAAAACAAAAGTTTTAGCTTAAGTTCTCAGCTTTCCATAAAGGGCAAGATCATCAAAATCCGATAAGCCAGTCAAAAGATATGGTGAAAATACTAAGCGTATGCTTCAGATTTTACTTATTTTTTTTTTTCACAGGACAGCGAGTAACATTCAAGTTTTTAACCTAGTAGACGAAGGAATTTCTCAAGACACTCTAAATAAAAGTTGTGCTATAGTTTCTAAGCTTTTCGAAAAGTCTAAAATCGTCGAATTCCGTTCAACCATTTAAAAGTTATGGTTGTTTTCGTTTCAGCATGTATTGGACTATTTTGGATTTTTCCAAAAATTTGCTTTTATTATTTCAAAGTGCAAACCATCAAAACTTCAAATTTTATAAAAAAAACAATCATAAACACAAAGTCATTTATTTTCTTATTCATCCATGCAATAGGTTTACATTCAATTTGTTTCCGATTTATTCAAGTTTGTTTCATTCACATTTTAAATTCAAGTCAATTTGCTTCAATTTAAATTGAATTCAATTATATTTAATTTCACTTTGCTTCAAATTTGAATTTAATTATTTTACAATTTTATTCCGTTTATTCAATTCCATTAACACTAATGAATTCTACTTAATCAATTATCATCCATCTAACAGCCAATGCATATCAAACATTAACATCCATCCAAAATCTACACTAAATCAATTATACAATTTCAAGTCAACTTTAATTTCATACACTTCCAAGTTTATTGACATTTAACTATATTCAAATTTAATTAGTTTCCATTTACCAATTTTATATTTCATTAATTTTAAATTTTATATATTCACTTAGATATATCATTCATTTTACAGCTTAAATTTCTTTTATATTTACAACTATCAATAGATCTTCACATTTTATTTTTCACACTCACACTGGTATATTATTACTCTACTTATCCTTATTAGCATTTTAAACCCTTTAAGTATTTGGTAAGTTATAGTTATGCAAATAGAATGTAGTTAAACAACATACAACTTCTTTTCATTTAAAGTTGAATTTTCAATTTATTAATTCTTAAGCCATTACTTAAATTGCCCTATAATTTTTTTTCACATTTACATTCACATATAGTATTTCCATTTTATATTAACAAAATTGTGAATCACCTTTAAATGTTAATTTAAATTCCAATTATTTACTAACAATTTTATTTATATTTGCAAACCATTGATTAAATTCATATTCCATTATTCAAACCTATACTTGAATATTATCCAATTAACAATTCATATAACATTTTTGAACTTCTTAAATATTTTGGTAAGTTATATCTATGCTATAGAATGAAATTTAATACTATGCGAGTTTTACAGTTTCAATTTTATTTTAAGTTCATAATTTCCTAATTCTAAGGATTTCTACTTCAATTGATATTTCACTTAGCTCTTAGGTTCATTTCTCATTTCACAATTCAGAAGTTCCTTAATGATTCAAGTCTAAATTCATTTCAAAAAAAAAAATCATTAATTATTAAAGGACTTAAGAATTCCAATCCCGGTTTCATTTCAAATCAAGTTTTGAAATAATATATACTTATATAATTTATATAACCAATCATACTATAGAGAGTACAAAATAAAATAAAATTTGAATCAAAACAAAGTTTAGACAAGCTATTAAGTGGTCTCCCCCACTCGGACTCTCGAAAATAAACGCCGATGATGCGTGCACTCATCACCGAAATCATTTTCTAGCGTCAAGAGAAGGGAATATAACACTTATCATAAAAAAAAAATCCTTCGAAAACAATTTCAACTCAATTATACTATCATATAATACTCATATTATGTTTTTCATATTCTTGTAAGTCAATTTCAAGCACCGGAATTTAAATTCCCAAATCCAAGTTAAAATTCATTTATATTCATTATCAATTGTGTTTACAAGATTTCATTTTCCTAAATCCATTGTTATTTAATCAATTGTTGTAAATATTGACTGATCAAACAATAACGATAATAATCTAATATTATCATCTCCTAACAATCAATTCAATCAAAATGAATAAATATTCAAATAATTCTTTTATATAAAATATATTCCAAAACGATATTGTGTTGGTTTGTCCTATTCGAGTGTTTAGAAATTCCTATCGACGCCTTGGCGTCCCAAGTATCGACCAGAATTCATAAATACTCAACGGAACAAATTAACACAATATAAAACCATTTTATATCAAATAACAAGTACGCTCTCTCATATACACTCAACTCATTCATATAGTTTACCTCTATTTCAATGAGTTATTCCCCACTAGAGCCAAGGTTTATCGCTAAACCAAAGCTCTGATACCAACTGTAACGGCCCGCCTTTTTGGACAGTTTTAAACCGACGATCAAATACACATGTCGATTCCAAACCATTAAAAGGGCAGATAGTTATTGGGGTAATTAAGAAAAGAAAAGGAAGGGAAATAAAGGAAATGAAACAACACAGAATCTCACAGCGGAAGGCTAAAGTATAATAATAAAATAACAGTTCATGAAGCTGTTAATTAAATGAATACATTTGAAATGAATACATTTGATTATTATTATACGACATTTATCAGAGTTACATACACAACAAATATCATACAACAATGTAGCGGAATGGAATGAATATAATAGTAGTAGATAATATACCAAATCTTCGTCTCCGTCCTCTAAGGAAATGATCTTCAACCTAAACTGAAAACTCAGGACTGACCCGAGCGTAATGAAAAGACAAAACACTCGAGTCAGGACTAAATATCCTTATGAAAGTTAAATCAATCGTAAATAAATATGAGTGTAAACGGCGTCAGAGATGTTTACGGGGTTTGACATCTCCTATCCAGTGTCAACGTGCGTGCAATAACTTAAGAGATGTTACGGGATTTTCCATCTCTCAAGGATCCGTTAAACTATCTACTATGTAGTAATATACGCTAAGTAGATAATGTCTATCAGTAATATAAAGTATCAAAATAGCGTTAAGGCGTTACCATAATCCCCCTTAACACATTTTATATTCCCAAAAGCATATACAAGACCATAGTTTCCCCAAAACCGGAAGTCACCAGAGGGCAATCCATATACTCAAGGTACAAATCAAAACGTAGTGGTCGCGAATAGGATAATCAGTATGACAAGGTACATGAGGCAATACCAACTAGGATACTAGTAGTTGCGTGATCCGGACTGATGTTGGGCATAGCCAGCAGCTACCCCAACACCATGAAACAACACTCCCAAATCAAGGGGTGCACCCAAATCGCATCACAAATGTAATAGAAATGGTATCGAAGAAGTGTGTCCGCTAGAGGTGGCGAACCTCAATGGCCCGGCGCGGCTCCTGTTTTAGTCATGTCAGGGGTCATCCAATAATCGTTCTCTTTCTTCAGTCAACGCGTTCACCAAACCATCCACTTCATTCTGGATCATCACTCCGCGTATAATAGTTATTAAAGTGGTTTTCGGTATCGACAGAGAGTATGTCCATATCCGATCCCGGTCTCTTTAATAACTACGTATTATTACACCGTTGGCTCTTTTACATTTCAAATCGATTCATAATTGATATCAAAATATCATATTCGCTTAAAAAATCAAATCCATTTCAAATATCATCGTATCTTTCAAAATATCAGATTCCATTCCAAAATCAATTTTCGCATCAATATCTCATTTCGATTTCAAAATCATTTCGAATTTCAATTTAGGTCGCAACTTCATTTAACTCAATTCGTATTTTAAATTCAAGATTTAAATATAAACACTTCACCTTATTGACCAGCTTAGAATTTTAGAAAATAGATTTTAAGTAGTTTAAAAGTAGTTTAAATAATTAAAATAGTTAAAATACTTTAAAATCTTAGAATGGATTTGAAATAGATAAATTAGTTTAAAATAATTTAAATCGGGTTAAGTAGATTTAAAATAGATTAAAACAGTTCAAGTATCCAAAATAGTTTATATAACCGAGTAATTTGGAAAACAAAATAAAACAGCTTCAAAACCAATCCATTTCAATTTATAACTTCCCAATTCAAATCAATTTCAATTTCCATTCTACCAATTCAATTTCGATTTCAATTCAAAACAACTTCACTTTAACTTCAAATCAATTCAACTCTACATTCACCTTCAACTTATTCAATTTCAATTTTTATCGATTTGGAGCTTGATTTCAAAATATCCATTTATAACACTTAACAAATTTTCCATTAATATTCAAGTTTAAATCCAAATTTCAAATATGGTTCAATTCCAAGCTCGATTTCAAAATATCATTTTTATATCACTTTTACTTAGTAATATTCAAAGCTCGAATTAATGTTAAATCTTTAAACAAATCAATTTCGAAATTCAATCATATCCCGATTTTAAATTCCAAAGTCTCCACTTAATTTTTTTTACAATTTCTTTAACCAAAATTAATTTCAACATTCCAAACTCAAATTTTCGATAATTCGATTCCTATAAATTGATTTCTATTTATAACTTTTAATCAAAACATTTAAACAAATTTCAAATCGACGATTTTTAAAATTATTAATTTAGCCAATTCGGTGTCCGTATATAATTTTCTATCCTATGACCAAGTAATTATTTATTTCAATTAAATGTCAGGGATGAGTATATATTGCTTAAATTAAATCACAGTATCATATGTATGCATAACAGGTTATATATAAGCAAATAAACATCCAAACATTTAAATATCAACCAATAGCATCCATCGAAATAAATCATCCAATAGACAATACAATTCATGGCAATTTCATAGTTACCAATGTCAGGTAATTTAATCGCAATCCAATTTCAATTTCAATTCAAATTTAACTGTCAATTTAATTTTTCAACGGTTAATGCAAATGACAAGCTATATGACAATTAAATTTTTACCAAACAACGACAAATAAAATCATAACACTTCATAATATCAAATTTAACTAGCATAAAATATTTAGTACGGTGTGAGCGTTATAAAACACTCACCTTGATTTTACGATTTCAAATCAAATCGAACGACGTTCGATTTAACCCAAAATTTTCTCAAGCTCTAAATGATTCCAATCCAGTTGCAATGCGAAGAGCTCGTCGATACGATTCCAACGCAAAAAGTTTCGTCCGAATCCGACCTCGTATGAAAAAGATATGATTTTTACAAGTTTACACGATTTTATATTAACTAAATTTACAACCTTCTTTATAAATTTACCTAACTCAAATCTCAGCCACTAGATCCCTCCTCTGCAAATCTCCACCGCTCCTTCTTTCTTCCATCTTACGTTCATTCTACAGGAAGAAACCGAACAACATGAACCCATAAGCCATCACCTAGGGTTAAATATTGTGACCACCACGATCAACTTCAGGCCGATCAACGACCATGGTTTTGAAGCTCACGACGAAGGCTACCTTCGGCTGTAAGATGGTGGAACTCGGCCTCCTATTTTACCTCGAAAAACGTGAAAAACGCAGCAGGTTTGAACGTGATTTCCCGTCGATCCGTGGCTCCGTTTTTGATCATCTCCGTATGGATTTGAAGCTTTCATCGTGCTCTACAACTTTGTAGTTGAGAGTTTTTGCTAATTGCTGATGGATTGAGAGGAAAATGAGGAAGAAGTTTCGAATTTCGTGGCCATTGATTCAGGAAATGGCGGCTACGGCTGAAGTCAATTAGGGTTTCTGGATTAAAAAATAATAAAACTGCCTCGGTTTGCGTGCGTATATATATAGGTAGGTCCAAAATCATCCGAACTCCAATCGAGACGTGCCGCCAGGCGTTTATAAGGTTTTACCCCCATTCCGGACGCAATGGAACTAGTTTCAAGGCCTAATTCGATCATATGTGAGAGTTACGGAAATAAACGATCAATTTTAAATTAAACCGATTAAACGATTTTCTATGCGTTTTGGCTTGCCCCGGACAAACGGTAAATCCGTTTGACTTGAAATTTGAAATCTTACAATAATATAACATTACGGATCCAATGAAACTAGTTTCGTCGAAATCCGAGACCGTTTGAAAAATGACTATTTTAACTCGCCAAATTAATATTAAACAATTTCAACGCGTTTCGAGCTGCCACGGTCAAACGACAACTCCGATTGCTACGAAAATTGAAATTCGATAATAACTAACTATTACGGATCCAATAGAACTAGTTTCGTCCAATTCTGAGACTGTTCAAAAATTGGCTATTTTTCAGGCGATAATTAAATATTAAAATATTCAATTTTCACAAATAAATTTTAAATTCAGTTTTAAAAGTTCTATAACATCACTATAACTCCAATATGATAAAATAAAATTTTACAAATCATTTTTAATCATATTAAACCCGTTATTTTATTTATCCAATAAATTCCAAATATTTAATTTAGACAATTTCGCTTATCCAATAATTCATTATCTTTTGAAATATTGAAATTGAACTTATAAGATTCAACTTTTAAAACCATTTCAAAATTTAGAACCCTATTTTCATTTACAGTTATTCAATAAGTTTTAAATATTTAATTTAAACAATTACGTGTTCAATATTCAATATTTGATTTCAAATAGATTTTACTTATCAATCAATTACTCTATCATACCCAATGAATTCAACATTTAATATCCTATTCAACTATTGATTGCAAAGTCATTCACTAAGTAGCTTTTTTTTCATTACTTGGATAATTATTGCAATTCATTCCAGTTATTATTATTCCAAATGAATTATAAATTTTTTTCTAACATTAAATCACGAAATCTTATTAAATTAGCTAATTTAATTATCGAAAATTTACGGGTCGTTACAAGTGAGATAAGAAGCGGTGTTTTCACTTGAATTGCAGAAAGAAAAAAGTCACGACTGTAGCTAGGGAAAGGACGGCCCAAAAGTTGAAGAGGTGGAAAATGAAAAGTCAAAAGTTAAAAAGGTTAAAGTCTTTTGAAATTTTCCTTTTATTTTATGCAAATAAACTAAAATAAAAACCATGTAAATAAAATAAAAATGAATAAAAATAATGGGAAAATGAAATAAATAAATAAATTTACGAAAATATAGAAAAATATAAGAAAATAGTTTATTATATGTAAACTAGTTTTGAAAATTGAAAACAAAATATAACTAGTTTTGGAAAAAAACAACTTCACTTAAAAAATATTTTAAAAATAATATATATATATATATATATATATATATATATATATAATATAACATATTACGCATATATACACAAATTAGAACAAGATAAGACAAAAAAATATAATTTATATAAATTAAAATAAACAATATTATTAAATAAATCAATTTACATACAATATTGTAAAAAACATAACTTTCACAATATAAATCAGGTTTCAATGAAACGAAAAGAAATATTCTTAAAATTTAATCTATTTTCATAATAAAAGATAAAATAAAAAAATTCAAATATTTAAATTTTAAATTTAAAAGTCAAAGTTTGACCATATTGACCAAAAATCCACTTTTCTGGAAAATATTCTATTTATTCATGTTTGAAATTATAATTCACATAAAAATGAAAAATTATATTTAAAAATAACAGAAATTATACATTTTAATAAATAAAAATAAAGTTTTAAATCAGGAAATTCAATTTAAAATAAATAAATTATACAAATAAAATAATCACAAAATACAGGGTTGTTACAAAAGAGTTTTAGACTTACAATATGAAGTAAGAATTTACTTTAGTAAAGTTGAAAGGAATTTGAGTTCATAAGTGAATTATATGATTTGAAATTTAACTAAGGAATGTTAAATTGAATTGAATTTTAATTGGATTAGTTAAGTGGTGAAGTGATTATATAATTGAATTTGGAAGTTTAGATAATTAAGTTGTATAACTTAAAAAATGTGAAAAGGTAAGTAAAACCAATTGTTAAAATGGTTAAACAATTTTGTTAAGAAAAACAAGATATGAATTTGAATAGTGAGATGAAATTTAACTTAAGTAAAAGTTAAATAAAATGGAATTTGAAATGAAATAGAGATGAACTTAAGTTGTATAGTGAAAGTGAAGGTAAATGAATTTAGAATGAAAGATAACTTAAGTGATGTTGAGTAAAGTTGATTTTCGTATCGAAGTAAACTAATAAAAGTAGTTAGATGAATATGAATTTGAGTTATATAAAGAAATTCAACTTTAGTGGTAAAATGAATTAGCACTAAAAAAATGTTGTTGTTAAGAAGTTGTAAATTAATAATAATATTGGAAGTGTTGTATAAAAGTGTGATTATAAGGAATACTAGAATTCAATTTGAAATTGAATAATTGAATGAAAGTCAAATAGATATTAAAATAATTGAAATTAAATATGTTAAACCAAATTGAATGTAAGCGAAGTAAATTAATTTGGTAATGTTGGATATGCATTGATCGTTAGATGGTTGCTAGTTGATTGAATAAAAATTCATGTGGAATTGAATTAATAAAAATGAAAGCTAAATAATTGAATCCAAAGTGGAAGAAAGTAAATCTGAATAGAATTGAATTTGATTTTAATTGGAGGTAAACAAACTTGAATGTAAATTAGTGAATCTAAACTAATTGAATACGAATAAATGAATATTAGAGGAATCCAATGTTAATGAATCAAAATGAGATTAAATTGAAAATCTATTCGATGAATATTAATGAGAAGTGAATTCATATTGATATGGTTATGGATATATTGGATAGATATGGATTAATTAGATGATAGTTGGTTGATGGTTGGATTTGTTGTGGTGATTGCATTTGCTATATTGGCATATACAGTAGTTGATATATGTTGTATATTGACATTACTTTCATATATACATGTTTCTCATGGTTTGTTGAGTGTTTAGTAGGTGCGTATGGCGCTTACTTCATTTTTGGAGCTCGCTTTCACGCTATTTTAGCCGTATATGCTCGCTAATAATATATAAGTACATATCTCGGATTACATATCGTACTTTTACACTTTTTTGTCCCTTCGGGATGCCTCATCCTCGAAGATGAGATGTATATTTGCAATATATATATGTTATAATCCTACTATGATCGAACCACGCAAAGGAGATGCAGGCGAAGTTTTTTGAAATTTGAAGTGTTAGAAAATTTTTGGGAAAATTGGAAAACTTTTGGTAACTAAAATTAGATTTTTGAATTAAAAGTAAACGATATTAGTTGGTTTTGAAAAGATAACTATGGATGTATTTAAATGACTTAGAAAAGATTTTGTAAGTTTAACTATTGGATTTTGGAAAAAGTTAAAAGGTTAAATAGATATGGTAAATCTAAATCGAACGAATTGTTTTGAAAATTTAATGGATATTGTGACCTTTTCTTACTTGGTAATTTCGAGGACGAAATTCTTTTAAGTAGGGGAGAAAGTAACGACCCAGAATTTTAGTCATTTGAAATTCGTATATTTAATTAAATTTAAATATTAAAAAGTAAAATTTATAAGTTGAGTAGATTTTATTTCGAATATAGTGATTTAATTGGATAATTAAATAGTTGATTTAATATTTGAAATTGCAGAAATAATTGAGATTTGAATTTAATGTGGATAAAAACGATTTATAAAGTTGTATTAAATTCTATTTGAAGTAGTATGATGTTAGAGAACTTTTAAAATTGATTTAAAAGTTAATTTGTGAAGAATTGAATATTTTAATATTTAATTGACGAGTGAAAATAGCCATTTTTCGAACATTCTTGGATTTCGACGAAACTAGTTTTATTGGATCCATAATGTTAAATTATTGTAAGATTTCAAATTTTGTGTCAATCAGATTTACGGTTTGTTCGGGGAAAGCTAAAACGCGTAGAAATCTGTTTAAGTAAATTTTAAATTTAAATCATTCGATTCGGAAACCTATCTTCCAAATACTATCGAATTGGCTTCCGATATATATTCCATTGCGTTCGGAATAGGGGTAAAACATTATAAATGCCAGGCGGCACGCTTCGATCGGAGTTCGAAAATTTTCGAGATGGATAGTGTTTTGCAATTTTCTATATAAGGACCTACTTTTCTTTATTTGCATCAAAACACTAGACCATTAGGGCTAGCCGCCATATAGCAAAACGGACCTACTTTTCTTCCTCCTTGTTTTTCTTCAAATCTACGCATTAATTCCAAAAACTTCCAACTAGTAAATTGTAGAGCTTAACACGATCTACGAATCCAACGGTCAAGATTGGATTTATCGCTATGGATCGATAGAAAATGGCTAGCGTTCGTCGTGCGTTCGAGCACGTTTATCTAGGCAATGGTGCAACTGGATTCGACTTGCCTCTGGCTGATGGTGGCTCACGTGGAAGGCTTCGAAATGGCGCTGCCTGATCTTCGTCAAATCGAAAGATGAAGGGGCGGCATCGAAGAATCGAACATAAGCTATGGGTTTGATGCTCGCGTTTTTCACTAAGAAGAAGAAACAAAACTCGCGGCCGCGATTTGCTGTAGTGAAACCAATGGCCGAGATTATTAAAGACTATAAAAATAAAATTGTAAATTATTATCTTTTAAAATTCGTTTAACTTCTAAATTGCATAACTTTTTGGTACGAGGTCCATTTCACACGAAACGAATTGCGTTAGGTCCGTACTGACGAGCACTAGATTATAGAGCTGATTTGGAGTTGATTGAAGCTAATGTGAATTTTGGGTAAAATTAAACACGCACTTAATTTTATTCGGAATAAAATGCTGAAATCGCGACTACAAGCAATGTAAGTACAACTCACTCTTTCTAACTCACTGATATTTTTTATATACGTGAGAAATAATTTATTTTATGATGATTGATGGTTGTTTGGATGATATATGATATATTATCTATATATTGATTGTTATTTGGATATATTCCTGCCTAGTGGAGCAAATGACTTTATACGTTCCCGTGTATGAGCGGATGACCCTATGTACGCACGTCTGCCTTTAAGCGAACATTGTAACTTTATTCTAATATATGCTTTTATCATATGATATATGATGTTTGGATGTTGTGATTGATGTATTTAGTGCTGTTGTAGCTTTGGGCTTATTTTTGGATTTTAAAAATGTTGAAGTGATGATTTCAAAATTTAAAAGGAATTTAAAGTGATTTTTTAAATAAACGTTTTATTGATTTTTGAATTAAAAGGGAATTGAATTTATTTTGAATAATAAATAATATAATTTTTATGTTATACAAATTATGATTTTGTGAAATATAATCAAAATGTGGTTTTTCGAAATATTGAGTTGATGATTTGGTAAATAGTTTAAATTGAGTTTATGAATTGTATTAAATGGTTTATATATGGGATTTATAAAATTGATATTTTATAAATTAAAATATTGGAATTATAAAAAGAGTTTTGTAAATGTTAAAATGAAGTTATAAATGGATTTTATAAGTGAATACGATTTATATAATTTATCAAGTTATAAAAAACGAATTTGAGCATAAATGATTTATAAATAATTAACTTATGAATTGGATTTGGCATATAAATGAGATGAATGGAATTGGTTAATAAAAGAGATTTATAAATTGAACTTTTTATAAAACATAAATGTGATTTATAAACATTGTTTTATAAATTCGAATTTGATAATTTAAATATAGAAGTATATTAATGGAATTATATCCATGATTTTGGATAGTGGATAATCTTTTAATAAATTTGTAGAAGTTTTGATTTGGATAAATGAAGTATATTCATGATTTTGGACAGTGAATAATCCTTCAAATTAAATAGACGTTTTGGGAAGTAACATATTGAATGGATTTAAAATGATTTAAAGATATTTAAAAAATTTTAAATATCAAAACAATAGATTTCAACATTAATTGTTGAAATAAACGTTTTCGAGAAATAAGGAAATGATGGACTATAACTTCGTTGTTTAGTAAATGATTTTCGAAAGGAAATGTTTTTCTATAGTATTGGGGTTTATATATCTATCTAATTTTTGAATCCCTGTACTAGTGATTTTAGGTTGTCATAACAATGTTTTACGCAACATTCGTTTTGACCCAATAAATGTGTTTAAAGAGAACGTCTTCCTTAAAGAATAAAATATATACTTAATAGTGTTTTAAGTATATGTAATATTTTCTAAGTGTTGAAAATATAAATTGAATTGTGAATTACTTATTATTAAATAAGAATTTGAAAATGTTTTCAATGTTGAAATGGTTTTGAGAATATATATTTTAAAGATAATTTGAAGTGAATATTTGGCGAATGATTTAATGAATAGAAGATTAATAAAAAGGGCCTAGTGATTGTTATGGTGGTAAATATTTGTTTGCTTGTTTTGATAGTTAAATAACCAGCTATCAAACTTTGCCAAATTTTAGTTCCTCGACTGGATGTGGGAACTATTTAGTAATACACTTAGTACGTTGCCTTTTATGTAGGCTTAATTATCATTTGTGCTGAGGATATTGATTCGTATAGTGTGGAGTATTACTCCAATCTATCGAGCTTCCTTCTTGGCCCGAAGGATAGCAAGTTGAAAGTTGGAGACGTGATAAGTCTATGAGAGTGTTTGTACCAAAATTGGACACAACACTCTTCGGAAGTTTTTGAAGAGATAATAAATGAAGAACGTAAATTGAAAATGAGGATTATCTACCAAAAACTCCAAATAACAGTAATGTAAATGCGAAGACAAGCGATTTATAGTGGTTCGGCGTGTTGCCTACGCCCACTGTGAAGTTTTTTCAATCTTATTGATTACCTTTCAACGTTTACAAGTGACTATCGCGAGCAACAGCAAGTTACAGCTGGAAATTCGAAATCAACAGCAAGAATATGATGTAGGATGATGGAGATCTCGATCCGACAGAGTCTTGGCGCTTCAGAATCCAAAAAGATCCCTCTTCTATAGGCTCTGGGGCTCTATTTATAGGTGTAGGAGGCTGAGACTTCACGTAAATCTCGGAAGACTTTTTCTGGCACGTGAGTGCGCCCACGCGACCAACCTCAGGAAGTTTCGACTCGATCGGCTATCGATACGAAGTCATTTCGTACTGATCAAGATGACGTCAAATCGAGCTGAAATTTGGTGTAGGTATTCCTCAGCATGCATGCAAGCTCCTGTGAAAATTTCATGGCATTTGGATCAGTGGATCGCGAGATATGGTCAATACGAAATGGAAGTTCTCGTTGGCTGATTGGTTCGAATCCATCATTTTCAAATCGATCCCTTCGACTCGATAAACTCACGTGGTCCTGTGATGATGTGGCACGCGCACTTCGCCTCCATCGGTATTTGTTCCGAGATGACCGTATCGACTCCATATATCTCGCCTCGTTCGTATCGAGGGATGGCACATCACCCTGGTCTAATGTCTTGTTGGATACGAAGTGGTCGACAACCATGGATTCGAACAACTGTTACATCGACGGGTACAAATAGCAAAGGTTGATGGGTACGAACAGTCCTTTTTCGATGGATACGAGCTACATAGCTTCTTAATGGACACGAAGTCAATCGATACGAACCGGGGTCTTCTGATGGATACGAAGTAGGATAACCTGATGGATACGAAATAGAGCAATCTGATGGATACGAAGCACTCTTCCTAGTTGGATTCGAAGAGAAGCTTCCATGTTGGATGCGAAGCGTACACTAGCCAATCGGTACGAGGCACAACCCATGCTGATGGATGCGAAGCCCATCGATACGAACTCGATGGATTCGAACATTGCCGACCTGATCGATACTAAGTGATGAGACCTGATCGGTACGAAGTGTTGAGACCTAATCGATGCGAACAGGATCGATACGAACTGGACGTACTTCGATGGATATGAAATCAACAACAATGATAGATACGAACTCTAGGCCATTCCTTCTATATTGAATCGATCATAACTTGAGCATACGAACTCGGATTGACTTGAAATTTAGAATGCTGGTTCCTATGGTCTTTCTTGTCATGTCCTATCAATTTTAGCCTGATCCGGGCCCCAAAAAAATTCAGCGATATCCATAGTGAAGCAAAGTATAACCAATCTTTGAGACGAATTGCCCTTTGTTTTCGATTGATCTTTAGCTATCACGGCTTTGCCAAAAGGTGGGATAAGATTTGCCCTCCAAAGTACGTCTTATGGAAACATGACGTGCTTTGAAAAGCTGCAATTTCTCTTTGAACAATCAATGCTCTCTTTTGTTGAAAGTTGTATTCCGTATTGTTGTAACCTTGTGTTGACATAACCGATTGCTGTATAATAGTGCTTAGCTGTTCATTGTTATGATCGCAATGAGATGAGTATTCGATCCCTATGAATATTGAAAATAGAATATTAGTCTGACATATGCATATATGTTAACTTGACTTTCGTTAACGCTGCGCGTTCACGAGTCGTTGTCATTTTTTGTTTGTCATACTGAATTTCGTATCAATCTTCTCCTGAACCGATGTGTAATTTGAGCTGCAACAACGTTTGACAGTTTTTTTCGGAGTTCCTTCGTATCGATCCTTTCCTGAATCGATATAGAAGGTTGAAAGATTGACTTCACATCGATTGATTAAGAATTTGTTGGATGCGAAATGCTTATTCGTGTCGATGCTAATGCTTGAGTTGTGATGGATACGAAACCGCTGTTCATATCGATGGCCCCAAACTTCGGGGGACTTTTCTTCGTATGGATGAGCTTTGGTTGTAACTTCGCATCGATGCAACCGTATAAGCCATAACAGATACGAAATTGCCGATCGTACCGATATGCAGTGGATGAAGTCGTGAACCTGTTGACGCGAACCGGGGCATCGAGTCGATGCGTTCGCTGTCCGTTTCGAATCGATAGGAAATTTGGTCCGACGGAGTTGAACGGGGCGTTCGACTCGACTCAGGGTTTGACCGGTTACAACCGGTCAAATGGACTGGAAGGCGAATCGGCCCGGTTGCTTACTGAGTCCCATATAAATACTCTGGACTCGGCTACTTTTTCACTTTTTACTTTTCACGGCCGTCTTCAACCTTTGTATCGATTCAAAACATTAGGGAAAACAAAACTGCATCACGCCGTCGATACGAAGAGCTCAACACTTAACTTCTTCGATTCTCACTTTCAAATTAGGTAAACAAACATGAATTCATGCAATGAAACTATTTCAGATCTACTCCGCCTTCATCGTTTATCCATTTTGGTAATTGGTAAAGCCAAATCTGGTTTAGAGAAGAAAGAGTGGGAAGGACAAGATCGAATCGATCTGGGGACTTGTGTTCGAATCGATGAAGGCGGCAATATTTTTCTTTGGATTTCGCATCGATCCCTGGGGTGCTCTAATGGAGATGACGTGGTTCGTACCGATGGCTATGGAGATGGATCGTTTCGATTCGAAATGATCGATATGAAAAGTAAGCTAACGGTCGATTCGAGGTCCTGAACTTTAGATCGATACGAATTACATTTTTATGATCGATACGAAAGGTATCGATTCGAACGTGATCGATGTCAAGTTGAGGACTTCCTGATCGGTACGAACAGGCGACCAAGGATCGATTCGAAGTCGTCCTATATTGATCGATATGGAATTGGCCCTTGATTATCGATTCGAAATGTGCCCCCTTGTATCGATTCGAATTGGTATCCTGATGGATTCAAACGAGCTTCCTGCGATCGATTCGAACCCTCCCTTTGATGGATACGAAATTTTTTGGCAATCGATAGCATGATTCCGATGAGCTTCATCCTTCCATATCTGAGTTTAATTATTAAAATGCACATTTGACTATCCTTTCGAAGCTCGTCGATGGAACTATAACTTAACACCGCGATAACGAACTTTAACTTGAATCGATTACCAACATCAAAATGATACAGTTGTGACGGTCAGCGATGACAGTCACTCCTGCTGGAATCTGATTATCTTCGTTGCTTGCAAGTTTTCTTTAATTCTGCAAAATCTTTTCAAGTAATGAACAGCACTACACAACACACACTCTTACACGTGGGGAATACACGGGTTTTTTATCGCCTAACGATAATTTCTCATAACTTAGCCATTTATGGAACCATCAAGTTCATAGCCATAAGAAATCTAAAGTACAACTCCTCCGAGAATTAAAATTTCGAACATTGAGCCCGAAATCATCGGTCCAACCCCGGACGAATTACCTGATGCATCTTTCATCGCCAATCCATCGGACTCCGTTCGATCCAACGTCTCTGAAGATATGCTAGGGAGAATATGCTTAAGGCATGGTCTGTCAATGGACGACGTATTATTGCCGGGACCAAATGACAGACCACAAAATCCGCCTGAGTGATACACTGCATTAAATCGTCATGCGTGTGCGGCCGGAACGCTCCCTCCGTTCAATGAGTATATAAGAGAAGTATTGTCTTTTTTGGGGATCGCTCCATCTCAACTACACCCAAATGGATATGCTTTAGTGAATAGCTTGTTCATCGTCTTTATGGAGTATCTTCATCGACTACCGATCCCGATCGAGATCAGATATCTGTTCAACTTCAAAAGCCCAAATGCTAATCCATCCCTTACATTCTTAGAAGCAGTAAGGAATTGTCAAGTTGTCACCAGGTCCTAGACCAGGCTAAGCTACTTCAAGACGGAGTGGCTTTACATTAGATGCCCCTAGGGTTCGCCCGGCGATGGTTATTCAGACGTGAGTATAACTGAGTTTTCAAGTAATTATTAAGGCGATTGCAGTTGAAGTGAAACTTATACTCTTTTTTTTACAGCAATAATTCAGCGACCCGAAGGTGGATACTTCAAGGAGATAGTCTGGGTGCTTTAGGAAGTCCCGAGCGGAGTTAGGAATATTGAATTGCTCTTGACGGATAGAAATCTCAGAATTCTTGGGTTGATCGAACGGAGACAAAGCATACTGCTTGACGGCGCATTAAAAACTGCCTCAAGAGAGCGAGTCAAGCGTAAGAAGCCAAAAGTTTTCATAATCGAGGAGGCTGATTCTGAAAGATCTCATACTGATGAGGAACCCCTGGGCGAACTTGCTAATGCATTCCAAGCCATTGAAGAACAGAGAAAAGGCAAGGTAGCCATTTTTAAGTCTCCTAAAAAGGGAAGACGGAAATCGGTCGTCACGTCCCGGCTCGCCCCCGGAATTAGAATTTCGAAGAGGTCTCCCCCAAGAACCGAAAGTCTCTTTGAAGGGCTAGCCGATTTTCCAATCCCGGACAATGTGTCTTTCCAACATGATGCCGGGTTGGAGGAACTCCACCATACTCTAGAATTGAGCGAGCCTTTTATTACTAGCGTGGTCGACACTTCCGGTTGGTCGGGGGGATGCATATTCATACACATTTCACGATACTACACAACCCTTAACCGTGGTCATCTGTTTCGAAAAGCCACTAACTCTCTTTTCATTTTGCTTTGCAGATACTATGACTGGACGTGGTTCGATGTTAGGAAGTCTTCGACAGGCTCGTAAATCTTCCTCATATTACGAGTCACAAAGAAGGGAAGGGGATAGATATTACGATCGCAGATGCTCTGGGTATTCCAGCCAAGAACGATATGATAGAGATAGGGACTACAGAAGTCGGTCTCAATCTCGCACTCCTCCTCCCAGAGCTCCTGTACAACCTCCTGCCTATGTTTCTCGTCCTTCCGAATCTTTGCGGTACAAGTCAGCTTCTCATTCTTCCAGACCCAAGCCCCATCATCCGAGATCTGAGACAATGACCACAGTAGTTGCGGAACAGCCTTCTACGGAAATTTTAGGGGAATGAGCGATCAGGCTTGCACAGTTAAAGAAGGACTTCCCGAACATTTGTTTTGATAACTACATTTTTCCTCCTTATTTGAAGAGAATCCCGTCGGAGGCTGAGCAGATGGTGCAAGATTATGTGCATGACTTCTATGCCCAATACAAGATGTGGTCTAAAGCGGCCGAGAAAGCGTCGTCATTAGCCTTTGAACGAGCGGCTATCATTGAGAAGCTACAAGCCGAGCTGGCTCAAAAAGACCGTATCATACAAGTAAAAAACACGGAAGCCGAATCATCTCAAAAATCAGAGATGGAGGCTCTTACGAAGGCTGATGATGCTCAAGCGGCTATGGATAGAATGAAAAAAGAGCATTATGTCACGGTGGAGGAATGGGCCACCAAAACACCATTGTCACCGTCGAGCGAGATGCGGCTTTGAAGGAACTTAATGAGCTTAAAGCCAAAGTTTCAGAAATTATGAAAGAAAGGGATACCGCCAATATTTCTGCACAAGAGGCATGTGATCAAGCGGTAGAATTCCGGACCGAGCGTGACGTTGCGATGGCTAAAGTAATGGAGATCGAAGCCGAAGTCGATGGAAAAATTGAAATTGCCGAGTCCAAGCTGGAGGCCGACATTGAAGACCTCCTCATCACTTATAATGCTAATGTGTTAAAGCACAAGAATTTGGCTTGACTCGAGAATTATCCGGTACATCTTCACAGCGCTTGGGGACGGCTGATTGAGGAGGAGAAAGCGGCGCATCCGGATGAATCAATTGACCAATTTCAGCTGGAAAACCGGTTGCTGACCGAAGACGAAAAGAAAGCCCTTCATGACACCATAATTTCTTATGAGAAGGAGATGGTCGGCGCCCGACATCTGGAGATCGGGGAAGGTTCAAGTGTTGAACACCAGGCTGCAGTTCTTGAGATCACCGCTCCACTTCCGTCAGAGCCTACATCTACAGTTGATTCACAGTCTGTCCCAGCCTATAACCCGGAGCAACCACAGCTATCTCCTATCCGGGAGCATGTTTCTGAAGTTGCTCAATCGTCAACAGGCCAAGTTGAGGAAGTTATTCCGAACTTATCTCAAGTGTGTTCCAAATGGAGATTTTGTTTTGTAGCGATTACTAATAACTTCTTCCTATCTTTGCTCAGTGACTGGGGTTGCGTCGATTGCTGCGACTCGAGAATCAAGTCAAGGGCAGAAGGCCATCACTACCGAAACGACTGTCGTTACAACAACAGTGCCAACTGAGATGACGCAGGGAAGCACACTATCTCTTGATGAGAAAATGGTGAGTGAGCTACTCGGCCAACATGGTGGCTCCTTTACAGACTTGCCGTTCATCATTAGTGGACTCCGGCCAGCCTCTAGCTCTTCAGTGCAGACTACAGATGTCCCCAGCCAGGCCCAAGCGATTCATGAAGAAGAAATTCTGACCGAGATTAACGCTGAATTAGAGGCTGCGAGACAAGGTGTTAGTGTTGGTTGTGATACGACGGTGCACAGCCCAGCGCCTCTAAGGATAATATCACCTGGCGACACTGTTGTTGATACCCAGGCGTCTGTCCCATCTTCTGTTGCAGATCCAGTCCCTCCAACTCCTCCGGTGGGCAGTATACACCTGGAATCAAGTTTAGAGGAGGACGTTGACATTATGCCCCTAGCTGGGGAGCAACCATTGGAGGGGAGAGGCTCAAAACGGAAGATTTCTAGCGAGTCGGAGGGTTCCCCGTTGAAGAGAAGGCCGAGGAAGAAGAAGTAGGTTGGCTACTTAAGCAAATTTTTGATAGATAGGAATTTTTCTTCTTCTTATTTGTAGGCCGTGTATAGATGCGGGTTTGATCCCCTGCTAGCAGGAATTTTTGGAAGAACTTGCACATAAGCTCTTGCTTCTAGTTAGTTGAAATAAAATTTAGATTTCTTCATTTCAACTGTTTTTTCTTGCTTTACTTGTTTAAGTGTTGTGATGATCATCTTGTGACCGCACCTATTACAGACCTTGAGCAAACGTCCGCGCTCCGGGGACTTAGAATAATTTGCAAACGATAATTTGGTTCGAACTCCGAGAATCCGATAATTATCGATGTCCATGACACAGTTCGCACTGCGGGAACTTCGACTTGATACTTACACTTTAATTCACACTCTGGGAATTCGAAGTTAGTATTTATACTCCGGTCCGCACTCTGGGAACCTGGAGTTGATGTTTATATTCCAATTCACGCTCTGGGAACTTGGGTTAGCCGACAGATGGTCAGTCACATCTGTTTGAGCTTTTTGAGAATTCGTTCACACTATGGGAATGATGGACTTATCGGGATCGTGGATGGTCGGATCACATCCACCCCGAGTTAACAAGCAAGGTCATTAGATGGACGGGTCCATCCTCCTCGAACTTGTTTAAGATATGGTCGAAGTCGTTAGGAGGACGGATCCACCCTCTTCGAAACCGCATTTATATGTTACTCTAACTCGCACTCTGGGAGTTTGGAGTTAGTGTTTATACTCTGGTTCGCACTCTGGGAACCTAGAGTTGAGGTTTATACTCCAATTCGCACTATGGGAATTCGGAGTTACTGTTTATACTCCAGTTTGCACTCTGGGAATCTAGAGTTAATGGAAGGATTGTCTTGTATCAATCCTTTTAGATGTTGGTGTGGTGACATGCCCCCGAGCTCGGGTTTCACTTAGTGAGCGACCGGTCATATCTCATTCACTCCCTATTTGAATAAATCCCACCGTATGATGGAACTTAGCTCTGTGTGCATCATGATGTTGTATGTCATATTCAATAAATCACAGCTCTGGCTCGAAGAGATAGCATTTTATTGCTGAAATAAGAAAATATGGCAAAGTCAGTTGCCTTATTACAAGTTCAAATTTCGAAATGCGAAAATAAAATGCAAAGGAATAAATGGGCTAAAACAAATAAAGCCTGTCATGTATAGCAGCGACGGAGACTCTCGTTATTCCAGGCTCTCGGCAGAGTAAGACCGTCAACGGTCGATAACTTGAATGTGCCATCTCCGAGCTTTTGTGAAATCACAAATGGTCCTTCCCAATTAGGTTTCATGTGTGAAGGAACAGGATAGATCCTCTTGAGTACGAGATCGCCGAGTTCAAAGGTTCGTGGCCGGACCTTGGCATTGTATATTCGGGTGACTCGACTTCGATACGCGGCTGCCCTCAGATCAGCCTCTTCATGCTTTTCATCGAGTAAATCCAAAGATTCAGCAAGTAGTATGGCATTCGTTTTCGGATCATAATACGTCACACGATGAGAAGGCACTTCCGTCTCGACTGGAATAACGGCTTCCGAGCCATAAGATAGAGAAAATGGAGTGTGTCCGGTTGCACTCTTGTGGGTCGTTCGATAAGCCCATAAAGCCATAGGAAGTTCATCAACCCATTAACCCCAGGCTTTTTCCAGTCGTTTCTTCAGAATAGATTTGGTAACCTTATTAACAGCTTCGACTTGGCCATTCGCTTGAAGGTGTGCAACTATAGAGAATTTCTTATGGATATGGAATCGTTGACAGAAATTCTTGAATTCAATGCTGTCGGACTGGGTGTCGTTGTCGGTGATAATATTATGCGGGAGACCAAACCGACAGATAATGTTGCGTACTACAAAGTTAATTACTTTCTTCGTCGTGATTGTTGCAAGAGGTTCAGCTTCAGCCCATTTGGTGAAGTAATCGACTGCGATGATGGCCTACTTCGCGCCACCATTGGCCAAAGGCAATGTACCAGTTATGTCAATGCCCCATACTGCAAACGGCCAAGGATTGACCATTTGGGTTATCTCAGTAGGTGGGGCTATAGGAATCCAAACATGTTTTTGGCATTTAACACATTTTCTAGCGTAGTCTGTTGTGTCACGGTTAACACTAGGCCAATAATACCCGTACCGGAGTACTTTCTTTGCGAGTGCTTGCCCCCCAGTGTGATCGCCACATTCTCCTTCGTGCACATCATGTAACACTCGTTTGATTTCGTCATACGCTATGCACCGGAGGAGAGGGACAGAATATTCTCTTCGATGCATAACTCCGTTTTGAATGATGAACTGCGAGGCTTTTCGAAGAATCTGTCTCTTCTCACTTCTGTGCTCAGGCAATATCCCATGCTCAATATAATCTCAATAAGGGGTCATCCATGACTCCCTACTGGAAGCAGTCTTAAAGGTGAAGTCAGTCTCCGTTTGATCAATGCTCGGAGAGGATAGAGTTTCAACGGGGACGAGCCCTAACTGCTGAGCTTCGCCCGTACTTGCTAACTTTGCCAACGAATCGGCTCTCTGATTATGCTCTCGCGGTATATATAAAATGGAATAGTAATCAAACTGATCAAGCACTTTTCGTATCTGGGCTAGATAGGAAGCTAGCCTTCGATCTTTCGCCTGATATTCACCCCGGACCTGGCACACGACTAATTGGGAGTCACAATAGATTTTCATAGCGGTAATTTTCAGATCACAAGCTAGCTTCAACCCAGCAGGTAAAGCTTCAAATTCGGCTTCATTATTCATCGCACGGAACTCGAATTTTAAAGCATAACATATGGATCGGCCCTCGGGGGTTTCAAGTACTACCCCAGCGCCCGAGCACCGATCGTTGGATGCACCATCATTGTGTAACTTCCAGATGTATTCAGGAGATTTGCTGGTCTCAGGAAAGTCTTCAAGAACAGTAAACTCGGCTATTAAATCTGCTGGGACTTGACCGTGAATAGCTCTCCTTGGAGTGTAAGTGATATCGAATTGACTCAGTTTGATGTTCCATTTGAGTAACCTACCATACGTCTCAGGCCGCATGAGGACCTATCGTAACGGCTGATCGGTGTATACAGTGATGGGATATGCCTGAAAGTATGGACGGAGTTTCCTCGAGGCAATGACTAAGCAGTAGGCTAATTTCTCCAGCTTCGGATAGTTTCTTTCAGCTCCGGTGAGTCGTTTACTAACATAATAGACCGGTTTCTGAACTCGGTCTTCCTACCGAACAAGGGCGACGCTGATTGCATTTTCTGATACCGCCAGGTAAAGATACAACTGCTCGTGGTTGACAGGCTTTGAAAGAATCAGCGATGTGGAAAGATGTTGAACCAACGATTGGAATGCGCCCTCGCACTCTGCAGTCCATTCGAAGTTCCGCTTCCCTTTTCGGATCAAATCGAAGAAGGGGATGCACTTATCGGTGGACTTGGATATAAACCTGCTTAATGCTGCTACCTTTCCGTTGAGACTCTAGACATGCTTTATAGTTTTTGGAGTTTGTAAATTTCTGATAGCCCAGATCTTTTCGAGGTTGGCTTCTATTCCTCTGGCATTGACGATGAACCCAAGGAATTTTCCGGATGCGACTCCAAAATGACACTTAAGGGGATTGAGCTTCATCCCGTTTCTCCGAAGGATATTGAACATTGACTCCAAGTCTCCAATGTGATCAGTGGAGTACCATGATTTCACCAACATATCGTCCACATAAACCTCCATGGTCTTTCTGATCTGGTCATCGAACAACCTGTTAACCAAGCGTTGGTAAGTTGCTCCAGCGTTCTTCAATCCGAAGGGCATGACTTTGTAGCAGTATAGTCCCAGATCGGTTACGAAGCTTGTATGCTCTTGGTCGGGCACATGCATGGGTATTTGATTGTAGCCCGAGTAAGCATCCATAAAAAATAATAATTCATGTCCGGCCGTTGAATCTACGAGTTGATCAATTCGAGGAAGTGGAAAGCTGTCTTTCGGACAGGCTTTGTTTAAGTCGGAATAATCAATGCACGTTCTCCATTTCCCATTTGGTTTCCGAACGAGTACAGGGTTGGATACCCACTCCGGGTATAAAGAATCCCGGATAAACCCATTCGCTTTCAGCTTATCGACTTCTTCTTTAAGGGCGGCAGATCTTTCTGGATCCATACCGCGTCTTTTCTTCTTGACCGGGATATACCGCGAGTCAATATTCAGGGTGTGGCTCGCGGTGTCCGATGAGATCCCACATATATCAGAGTGCGTCCAGGCGAATACGTCGAGATTCGCCCAGAGAAAATCAACCAATTCCTGTTGCATTTCTTGGCTCAACTGAGACCCAACCTCCAGCATTCTCGAATCATCATCGTCGTCACCATCAATTGGAACATCAATCGTCAGCTCAGCCGGGGATGCCTGACTGTTAACAGATTCTTCCTTGTTTTCATTGTCTCTCGGATCAAGATCCCTGTGGAATTGGTTGTGGTGCCCGAGCCGAGGACCAGGCTCTAATTGTCAATTGTTTGTAAAATGGATGCAGAGAGATTCCTCTACGTCCTTTCCTTTCTCTCGTCGCTACGCCTCGCGCAGCTCAGCTACGTAACATGCTCTTCCTGCAGCCTGATCTCCCTATATAACTCCAATCCCACGATTAGTGGGGAACTTGAAGGTCAAACACCAAGGGGCAATCGCTGCCCTGAACTCAGCGAGGGCCTGTCGGCCCAAAAAGGCATTTTATGCGGATTGAATATCCAAAACAACAAACTGTAAAATCCGAACTCTTCGGCACTCTTCAATTCCTAACTCCACTGGCAACTCTACCACCCCAGTGGGTATATTAGCACTCAAGCCATGAATTCTAGATTGACAAGGCTTTAAATCTTTTTCATCTGGTCGTATGCTCTCTTATACAAAATATTCACCGAACTCCCACTGTCCACCAGGATCCTCTTCGTCCAAGCAGAACCAACCTGGGCAGATATGACAAGTGGGTCAAGATTTGGGGCTTCGACCCTATCAGCATCTCGGCTCCTGAATACGATGTAATCCGTCATCGTCTTTTGTAGTTTGGCCGGAGCGCCTTCATCGAAATTACTACAACACTCAAAGTCCACATGCCTAATAAAATTGGCATATGACTCCATTTCCCTCCAGCTTGGGTCTGGTGGATGGGGACTACCACTGACTGTGTTAATAACTAACCTCCCGCCTGTACGGGCAGGTTCCTCCTGTCTTTCTTGAGTTTGCACACGGTTTTGATTGGATGGACCCGCACCACCATGTTGAATATGCGCTTTGCGCTTGTATGATTTTTGTTTGATGATAATAAACATATATACATTCGTTTAAATGTATTTGTTAATATACTATTTTGTTTTCACAGATTAAATAAATATTTATTGAATAAATTAAATAACACAGAATTTGAATTCAAATGAATATTTTATTCAAACAAATACTTATTACAATCTTGAATAGTACAAATTCATGCTCTCACTATACATATACATTTTTGAATACATCACAATTTGATTTACATTAATAACCTCACTACATATCACTCACACTCGTATTTTTCTTCAACTGCATTCCAGTCAGATTCCAGCATCCGAGTAATCTGCAAAAATATTCTCAAACGCAGTAAAATTGAAAAAGAAATATTTTTGCAATTCAAAAATAAAAGATGATTTTGAAAACATTGTTTGCCTCAGTTATTCGGGTTGTTCGTCATCATTTTTGATTGTATCTGTGCATATCAGCATTTTATCAGAGACAGGTGAGCACAGGTCAAACCCAAATGAAAAGCCGGGTTCAACTCACGTGCAGTATATTCAAAATTACGACACGAGCACAAGGTCAAACCCGAGTTTTGAAACTGGATTCAACTCAAGGCGACATGGCATGAATGCAACGAAGACCAATAGCAAAATGGACTGCAACAATCATGTATGCAGATCAGGTCCAGTGCCAACAAACAACACGTCTCGACCAAAACAGTTGCAACATGGATATCAAAAAACAAAACTCACTGGAATGAACAAGCATGCACATACACCAGAAGCTCAAGTCAATGCACAGTGCAAACATATGCACCTAAGTGACACAGTGATACAAGCAACATAATGCAAACTACAATCACGGCAACATGCATGAAGACCGCAGCTCGACCAGGTAACAGCATGGAATATACCAAAGTATGGAGTGTGCAAGTGCAGACAACAGCAACTAAATGCAAAACAGTGGGAACCACAATGCAAGCCGAGCATCAAGACACTAAGCAACTGGAAACAACAATGAATGGATGCAGAGATACAAGGCATATCAAATGCATGCAACAATGTGCACAGGCCAGAAATAATATAGTAATGACAGCAAGCATAAAGTGAAGAGAATATCAGTCAACAATATCAAGTGACAAGTTGAAGCAATAGTGTCACAATATCAAAGCACAGAAAAACCTTGTATCAATAACAATGCAACACAGTGGCAATGCACGATTTAGAAGTGACTCAAAACAAGCAGTGCAGACAACCAAAGTGCAACAAGTATTGCAGTAATAAACAACATCAGAAAAATTAAGTTCAAGGCAACAGTGACAATGCAAACACAACTGAAACGAGACAGGTCAAGAAATTGAGTATCAAAATGATGCAAATAACAACAAGTATAGGCCGCAACAGTATGCACCAGTCCAGGCTATTACATGAAGCCACACAATATGAATGAACTCGCAGCAGTAAAAATTTTTCACGAAATCAACATGTTCAAAGAAAATCAACGCAGTGATAAAAACTCAAGTGAGTATGAAGAATTGACGAAGTCAAAAATCAACACTGTGATGAGCACGGCAATTCAAAGCCACAATTCAAAGCCGTGGGTATCAAGCATCGAATATATGATTGTGAACAAGTCAGTGAAATCCCAAACGTCAATACAAGATCAAGCGGCCAGAGCAAGTAAATTGACGAATTCAAATATATTTAGACGAACGAAAAATAAGGGTAACGAACCCTTTAAAATCCCCCAATCATCATCGGCATTAACATATAAGAGAGTTCGAATACAAGCATCAGAAAAAAAGTCTTACCAATAATCGAACTCACTGAAGCAACCGAAGAAAGCAACACGAAAACGATCGAGCTGAGCTAAATCTCGCGCAATCAACAACTATCGAATAAGTATCGGAGCTTCGCAAAAGCCCTAATTTGGAACAGAGAGCGCAAGGACGAAAGCCCTAATTTTAATCAGGAGAAACGAGAAGAACAAACGGCCGCCATTATCAAGAGAAGAAGAAAAAGGAACGGGCCGAAGAGTTAAAACAAAAAGGGAATAAAAAATCCCTTTTTTTTGGGCCGTCATTGTTTTAAGGGGTTTTTAGTTTATTAATTAAATTAGGGTATTAGGATTGTTTGTTTTGTTTAAATTATTGTCTTTTATATTTTCGTTTGAAAATTGTGAATCAAATCTTCATAAATCACCACCTAGGTTTTAGGTTGTGTCTGATTATCTATTTAGAATTAGTTCAGTAAGAAGGGGTTGCGAGTTTGCAAAAGTCTATAGGCGGTAGCAGGGTTTGCGAGTCTGTTAGAGTGTTTGTAAGCGGGAGACTATTTAATTCTAATAGAAATCTGGGAATGCAGCAGTAGGCAGGGTTTGCCGAAGCTGGGTAAATTTTGTGTGTGATTTATTTTCAGCATATTTACTTCACTAATTCGAGAAAATTTGCTATAACCCTATTCACCCCCCCCTCTAGGGTTAATCTAGATCCTACAAGTGGTATCAGAGCCAGGTTATTTTTTATTTAACTCAAGAGTCATGAATCCACCAAATAATGCTTTTTGTGAGGGGCAATCTATTGCTAGGCCACCCATGTTTAATGGAAATGATTATGCTTATTGGAAAGTTAGGATGGGTATTTATCTTAGTTCTGTTGATTATGATGTTCGGGATATTATTGAAACTGGTTATAAACCTCCCACTATAACTGTTGGTGGTACTGAGATTCCTAAACCTAAGGATAGGTGGGATGCTAACGATAAGAAATTAAAAACTACTAATGCCAAAGCAATGAACGCTTTGATCTGTGCTCTTGATAAGACTGAATTTAATAGAATTTCTCATTGTGAAACTGCACAGGAAATTTGGCATACTTTGGAGGTAACACATGAAGGAACTTCTCAAGTCAAGGAGTCTCGTCTAGCCTTATTCAGCACTGAATACGAAAACTTTGTGATGGAAAAAGGCAAGAGCATAAAGGATATGTTTGGACGCTTTTCAACTTTGGTGTACAAGGCTAGAGCACTTGGGAAGGTATTCACCGAGGTAGAGCTTGTGAGGAAGGTACTACAAGTTTTACCGATGAACTTTGAGGCAAAAGTCACGGCAATACAAGAATCAAAAGATCGAAGTAAACTAAGCATGGAGGAGTTGATCGGCAACTTGATGACATATGAGCTTGAGCTAAAGGCAAAGGAGGAACGCAACAACTCCGAGTCAAAGAAGAAGACGATTGCCTTAAAGAGCAAAGAAGAGAGCGATGAAGAAGAAGAAGATCCAATTGAAGAGCTTGCAATGGCTGTCAATAATCTTAAAAAATGGTCAAGATTCAAGTCACGAAAGAAGAAAATAAGTGGTAATAGGTCAAAAGATTCTGACGATTCCGATAATGAATTAATGTGCTACAACTGCAAGAAGCCTGGCCACTTCAAACAAAAATGTCCACTTCTCAAAAACAACAAAGGAAAGAAAAAGAAAAAGAAGGCCTTTGCAGCAACTTAGGATGATGAAGAAGGAGAGGAAGTTTCGAATAATAGCACAGAGGAGGCTAACTTGTGTCTTATGTCAAAATCGGATTCAGAAGCAAGCTCAGAGGAATCTAGTAAGGTAAGTGACTATTCTTATAAAGAACTTGTTTCGATGTGTTGTGATCTTACTAAAACAATTGATACTCTTGAATCTAAAATTGAAAAACTAAAATCTGATAGGAGAGAACTTGTCCATGAAAATTCTAGGTTAGAAACTGAACTTGAAAATATTCAAAACCTAGACTGTAAAAAATGTAAAACTTTAGATTCGGAATTATCAAGACTTAGGAATAGCTTTGTAAATCTTGAAAAAGAAAATTTAAGTCTTAAGGATAACCTTGACACTAGGAAAAAGGATTTTATAAATAGATGCACCTCACTTGCAACTGAAAACACAACACTAAAAACCAAAGTCCAAAATCTTGAGAAATCTCTGAATAACTTTTCAAGAGGAGAAAAATCATTCAACATGTTATTGAGAAATTAAATTTTTGCTAACAACGGAAAAGGATTAGGTTTTGGGAAAACACAAGTTGATGATAATGCAAAATATAAGAATGTCTTTGGTAGATGTGAAATATTTAGACATCGTGCTGAAAATTGTAGTCATAGGAACAAGAACACAAAATTTATACAAGTTTGGGTTCCTAAGAATTCTACAAACAAATTTCAAGTCTATTGGAATAAAAATAAAAGGACTAAACAAGTATGGGTTCCAAAGGGATTGTTTATTCACAATGCTTCTATCACTAATATCATTGGACCTAAGAGTTTCTCTAGGTCATCCTCCTCTCTTTTTATGTAGGTCTGTTGGCGGGCTAAGGAACAACAAGAATGGTTTCTAGATTCAGGTTGTTCTAGACATATGACAGGTGACAAATCGAAGTTCCTTAGCCTAGAGAATTTTAAAGGTGGAAATGTGATCATGGGAGACAATAGCAAGTGTAAGATTATTGGTAAAGGTGAAGTTGGTAACGGTATTTTTTCCTTGACTAATGTTTTATACGTTGATAATTTGCATCACAATCTCATTTCTATTAGCCAACTATGTGACAAAGGTATGAACGTGATCTTCGATAGTGATACTTGCAAAATCATTGATAAATCTTCTAATAACATTGTTTTTATGGGCAAAAGAAAAGGGAATGTTTACTCGCTTTCATTTGATAATATAAATCTTTCTAGATGTTTGGTAGCCACTGACGAAGAGGCATATTTATGGCATAGAAGACTTGGACATGCTAGCATGAGTCTCTTAGAAAAACTTGAATCGAAAGAATTAGTCAGAGGGATACCAAATCAGAAATTTAAAAATAATAAAGTGTGCAAAGCATGTTCCTTGGGCAAGCTTAGTCGATCATCATTTCGCCCTAAAAACATTGTTAGCACATCAAGGGTCCTTGAACTAATTCACATAGACTTATTTGCACCAAATGAAATTTCAAGCTTGAATGGAAAACGTTATTGTTATGTATTGGTTGATGATTATTCTAGATTTACATGGGTTTATTTCTTAGCCAAAAAGTCTGAATTTTTTGACTATTTTTCAAAATTTGCAAAACTTGTTCAAAATGAAAAAGGAGTTACAATTAAAACCTTGAGAAGTGATCATGGAGGCGAATTTGAAAATTTGGAATTTGAAAGTTTTTGTGAAGAAAATGGTTTAAAACATGAATTTTCTGCTCCACGAACACCTCAACAAAATAGGGTGGTTGAAAGGAAAAATCGTACATTACAGGAATTGGCTAGATCCATGTTGAGTGAGTATAAGCTACCTCTAATCTTTTGGGCAGAGGCAGTGAATACTTCGTGCTATGTAATGAATAGAGTAATGATTAGACCAATACTTGGCAAAACGTCTTATGAATTGTGGCATGAAAGGAAACCGAACATTTCTTATATTCGTATATTTGGATGTCCTTGTTTCATTCTTAACACAGGTGATCAACTTGGAAAATTTGAATCAAAGGCTGATGAGGGAATTTTCATGGGCTATTTAACAAGGAGTAAGGCTTACAGGATATACAACAAACGAACAAAGACAATTGTTGAATCAATCAATGTGAAATTTGATGAATCTGATCTGGAAAGGACGACTGAAAAAACGATTGACGATGGGATAGATCATGAAGGCATTGAAGAAGGGACATCTAGTGAGAAAGCTGAAAGTAGGACGGTTGATACTGATAGATTAAAGTTCAAATCCAATCATCCTCCTGAATTGGTTATAGGTGATCCGACGGAAGGTATACGCACTCGCTCTTCATTTGATACAAACTTGTGTGCATTTTGCTGTGACAGTGGTTTTATTTCTGAAATTGAACCCGATTCTGTTGAAATAGCTCTTAATGATGAAAGTTGGTTTTTAGCAATGCAAGATGAACTTAATCAATTTGAGAGAAATAAAGTTTGGAAATTAGTTCCTAGGCCAAATGACTATCCAATTGTTGGAACTAAATTGGTATTCAAAAATAAATTTGATGAATCAGGAAATGTAATTAGAAACAAAGCTAGGTTGGTCGCAAAAGGATATAACCAAATAGAAGGCATAGATTTTGATGAAACATTTTCTCTAGTTGCTAGGTTAGAAGCCATTAGGATTTTGCTAAGTTTTGCATGTTATAAGGGTTTCAAATTTAAACAAATGGATGTATAAAGTTCCTTTCTAAATGGTGCTTTGAAAGAAGAAGTTTTTGTTGAACAACCCCCCGGTTTTGAAAATCATGATTTTCCAAAACATGTGTATAAACTAGAAAAAGCATTATATGGTCTTAAGCAAGCTCCTAGAGCTTGGTATGACTGCCTTTGTACATATCTTTTGGAAAACGGTTTTAAAAAGGGGAGTGCTGACACAACACTGTTTCTACTACATAAAGGAAGTGATTTTTTGATTGTTCAAATTTATGTGGATGATATCATTTATGGTTCTACTAATGAACTCTTGTGTGAGAAATTTGAACAAGTCATGCAGGCTAAATTCGAGATGAGCTTGGTTGGAGAATTGAAATATTTTCTTGGATTTCAAATCAAGCAAAGCAGTGATGGTATATTCATTTCACAATCCAAGTATGTGTTGGAAATATTGAAGAAATTTGGAGTTGAGAACTCCAAACCATTGAGAACTCCTATGAGTCCATCAACAAAGTTGGACAAAGACGAGAAAGGAATTGCTGTTGATCAGAAGAAATATCGAGGAATAATCGGTTCACTTCTCTATCTTACTGCTTCTAGACCAGATATTATGTTTTCTGTGTGTTTGTGTGCACGTTTTCAATCTAATCCTAAAGAATCTCATTTGAAAGCCACTAAACGAATTTTAAGATATCTCTCACACACACACAAATATGGATTATGGTACCCTTCTTGTGAAAATTTTGATTTAGTTGGTTATTCTGATGCTGATTATGCTGGTTCATTGGTTGACAGAAAAAGCACTAGTGGGACATGTTTCATGCTAGAACATTCATTAGTTTCATGGTCAAGTCGAAAACAGAATTGTGTTGCATTATCCACCACTGAAGCAGAATATATTGCTTTAGGAAGTTGCTGTGCTCAAATTTTATGGATGATGCAAACTCTTTCTGATTTAGGCTTAGCTTATAAACAAGTTCCATTAAAATGTGATAGTAAAAGTGCAATAGACTTGTCAAATAATCTTGTTCATCATTCACGTACAAAACACATTGATGTGAGACACCACTTTCTTAGAGATCACATTGCTAAGAAAGACATTTGCATTGAACATATTTCAACTGAGGCTCAACTTGAAGATATTTTCACAAAACCCCTCCCCGAAGACAGATTTTCCAGATTACGTTTGGATTTAGGGATTATAGAAATCGACTAATCTGACTCCCTAATGATTATCTGAAAAGATATATAGTGATTGAAAATAAGATGAGTGTTGATATTTATCGTATATTATGAATCGAGACGGTATAATTAGTAAATTTCTTTAGAAATTTAAACAAGAATTATAAAACTTTTTGTTGGTAAAAATTCCATGGTCATTTCTATTTCTATCATCTTTCTATCGACCATCACTCATCAAAATCATATATAGTATGTAAATTTGTGGTAGTCTACAAAGGAAATTATTCGTTCTTCAATTAATTATTAAATTATCTATGCTTCAATTTATTATATTCTTCAATAAAAATAAATATCCAAAGTATTCACTCTCATTTAAAAGTCCTCACGGTTATGCATGGGTGAATTACTGGATTTTTGATTATGTGCTTCCATGCTCATTTAAAAGTCCTCACGGTTATGCATGTATGGAACACATATTAAAATTAATTGATTTAAATAGACAAGTTAATTCTAATCCCATTTAAAAGTCCTCACGGTCATGCATGGTTAGAAGATACTTGATTACATTTTTTTTAAATTAAATTGGAATACTGCTAATCTCATTTAAAAGTCCTAATAGTTATGCATGATTAGTAGATATTCAAATTTCCTGAAATAAATATACCACAAATAGACAGAACTGTATGATTTTTATGATTTTATTCCCATCACTTCTGAAAGTCGAATATGTGCCTGACAAGGGTAATTATGATTTTTCTTTGAGTTTTTATTGAAATTTAATATTTATATTCAATTGAGTTAAATGTCTGATTCATGTCTGTCACTTCATCCCTATTTTTATAACACTGTTATTCTTTTGCTGATAACAAAAGGGGGAGAGAAAAATTAAAATTTTGTCAAATAGAATCAAGCAAAGGTCAAATAATTTTCCATTTGCATAGTCTCATTTACATATTTTTATTTGTATGCATATATGTAGGGGGAGTATCATGTAGAGAGGAAGCATTTAAATAGGGGGAGCAAATTGAACGATCAAATACATTTAATACATTCAAAATCTTAAATATATGTTTGTTATCATCAAAAGGGGGAGATTGTTGAATATGCGCTTTGCGCTTGTATGATTTTTGTTTGATGATAATAAACATATATACATTCGTTTAAATGTATTTGTTAATATACTATTTTGTTTTCACAGATTAAATAAATGTTTGTTGAATAAATTAAATAACGCAGAATTTGAATTCAAATGAATATTTTATTCAAACAAATATTTATTACAATCTTGAATAGTAAAAATTCATGCTCTCACTATACATATACATTTTTGAATACATCACAATATGATTTACATTAATAACCTCACTACATATCACTCACACTCGTATTTTTCTTCAACTGCATTCCAGTCAGATTCCAGCATCCGAGTAATCTGCAAAAATATTCTCAAACGCAGTAAAATTGAAAAAGAAATATTTTTGCAATTCAAAAATAAAAGATGATTTTGAAAACATTGTTTGCCTCAGTTATTTGGGTTGTTCGTCATCATTTTTGATTGTATCTGTGCATATCAGCATTTTATCAGAGACAGGTGAGCACAGGTCAAACCATAATAAAAAGCCGGGTTCAACTCACGTGCAGTATATTCAAAATTACGACACGAGCACAAGGTCAAACCCGAGTTTTGAAACTGGATTCAACTCAAGGCGACATGACATGAAGGCAACAAAGACCAACAGCAAAATGGACTGCAACAATCATGTATGCAGATCAGGTCCAGTGCCAACAAACAACACGTCTCGACCAAAACAGTTCAAACATGGATATCACAAAACAAAACTCACTGGAATGAACAAGCATGCACATACACAAGAAGCTCAAGTCAATGCACAGTGCAAACATATGCACCTAAGTGACACAGTGATACAAGCAACATAATGCAAACTACAATCACGGCAACATGCTTGAAGACCACAGCTCGACCAGGTAACAGCATGGAATATACCAAAGTATGGAGTGTGCAAGTGCAGACAACAGCAACTAAATGCAACACAGTGGGAACCACAATGCAAGCCGAGCATCAAGACACTAAGCAACTGGAAACAACAATGAATGGATGCAGAGATACAAGGCATATCAAATGCATGCAACAATGTGCACAGGCCAGAAACAATATAGTAATGACAGCAAGCATGAAGTGAAGAGAATATCAGTCAACAATATCAAGTGACAAGTTGAAGCAATAGTGTCACAATATCAAAGCACAGAACAACCTTGTATCAATAACAATGCAACACAGTGGCAATGCACTATTTAGAAGTGACTCAAAACAAGCAGTGCAGACAACCAAAGTGCAACAAGTATTGCAGTAATAAACAACATCAGAAAAATCAAGTTCAAGGCAACAGTGACAATGCAAACACAACTGAAACGAGACAGGTCAAGAAATGGAGTATCAAAATGATGCAAATAACAACAAGTACAGGCCGCAACAGTATGCACCAGTCCAGGCTATTACATGAAGCCACACAATATGAATGAACTCGCAGCAGTAAAAAAATTTCACGAAATCAACATGGTCAAAGCAAATCAATGCAGTGATAAAAACTCAAGTGAGTATGAAGAATTGACGAAGTCAAAAATCAACACCGTGATGAGCATGGCAATTCAAAGCCACAATTCAAAGCCGTGGGTATCAAGCATCGAATATACGATTGTGAACAAGTCAGTGAAATCCCAAACGTCAATACAAGATCAAGCGGCCAGAGCAAGTAAATTGACGAATTCAAATATATTTAGACGAACGAAAAATAAGGGTAACGAACCCTTTAAAATCCCCCAATCATCATCAGCATTAACATATAAGAGAGTTCGAATACAAGCATCAGAAAAAAAGTCTTACCAATAATCGAACTCACTGAAGCAACCGAAGAAAGCAACACGAAAACGATCGAGCCAGGCTAAATCACGCACAATCAACAACGATCGAATAAGTATCGGAGCTTCGCAAAAGCCCTAATTTGGAACAGATAGCGCAAGGACGAAAGCCCTAATTTTAATCAGGAGAAACGAGAAGAACAAACGGCCGCCATTATCAAGAGAAGAAGAAAAAGGAACGGGCTGAAGAGTTAAAAGAAAAAGGGAATAAAAAATCCTTTTTTTTTCTTTGGGCCGGTCGTTGTTTTAAGGGGTTTTTAGTTTATTAATTAAATTAGGGTATTAGGATTGTTTGTTTTGTTTAAATTATTGTCTTTTATATTTTCGTTTGAAAATTGTGAATCAAATCTTGGTAAATCACCACCTAGGTTTTAGGTTGTGTCTGATTATCTAGTTAGAATTAGTTCAGTAAGCAGGGGTTGCGAGTTTGCAAAACTCTATAGGCGGTAGCAGGGTTTGCGAGTCTGTTAGAGTGTTTGTAAGCGGGAGACTGTTTAATTCTAATAGAAATCTGTGAATGAAGCAGTAGGCAGGGTTTGCCGAAGCTGGGTAAATTTTGTGTGTGATTTATTTTCAGCATATTTACTTCACTAATTCGAGAAAATTTGCTATAACCCTATTCACCCCCCCTTTAGGGTTAATCTAGATCCTACACACCAGACTACGGTGCCCGAACGAACTGATCCAGCTTTCTTTCTCTGATCAATTTCTCAATGAGGTCTTGCAAATGTCTACACTCATTGGTATTATGTCCATAACTTTCATGGAATCTACAGAACTTTCCTGTTTGGATCTGCCTCTCCGACGATGGCTTCGGAGAAGGTTTCTTATACTGCATAGCGTTGCAAATCTGTAAGTACATGTTCTCCAGCGACGTGTTCAGTGGTGTATAATTGTCAAACATTGGGGCCCTACGTTGCGGACCACGGTTCTGATCCCATTTTCTGTTCTGATTATCGTTGTTCCTCGGTTGTTGAGTTTGTATATTTTGAATATTTAACTGGACTTTTCCTGAACTTTCTCCAGATTGTTTGACTGCAACATTACTCTGGATCCCCTCACTGCTAGGTCTTACATCATCATGTTTCCTAGACTATTTTGCATCCTCTCGCCTCAAGAATTGAGCGGCTTTAGAATAGAAACGGTCCAACGATGCGGGAGGCTTCCCAGCTAACTAGTTTCCAAAGTAGGAATCGGGGTCAGTCCCTTTAGTTAATGCCATTAAGATCGAATTATCATTGGGGTTACTGATCTCTGCGCAAGCGGCGTTGTACCTTTCCAAATATCTCCTGAGTGTCTCTCCGGGAGCTTGAGTAACACTGGATAAAGTATTAATGTCTTTAGGCCTGGCGATGTGCATGCGAAACTGCTCGACAAATTTAGTAGCCAACTGGTCGAACGAAGAGATTGATCGAGGAGGAAATCGTGTAAACCACATCGTTGCGATGCCCCCCAAAGAAATGGAAAAACTACGGCACGTTACCGCATCATCAGCTCTTGCAGCACTCATCGACCATTCATATTTTAGGATATGTTGATTGGGGTCGGATTTCCCTTCGTACATGGGCAAAGTCGGCATTCTGAATCGCCGAGGGGGTTCGGCATATAAAATTTCATCCGTGAACGGAGTGTGACTCCAGGAGATTCCCCAACCGTCATTTGTCAAGACCTGACTTTCACGAACCATTTGGCGTATCATGGCTGAAAGGTCTGGCATCAGAGCATTTTGCGTACGTTGGGCCAAAGTGTGGTCGGGTTCCACATTGCGAGGTTGGACCGGGCGCTGTCGACGGTCCGTTCTCGCCTCCTTGGCTCAATGTTTTCTGGAACGTACGGTTTAGGAGTATGCCCTTGTTGGTTATGGGTATCAATCCCTATATCAATCATGGTAGCAGTGGCACGGTTGTCCGTGGTGTATTGTGGAACGGTGCCTCCTTGGGAGGAGGGTCAAGTATGGAAACTGGTAGAAGGGCCAACTCTTAACTGTCCAACGGTCAATGCTGGCTGGCGATCAATTGCTTGTGCATAATTTCCCTCTAGCCTGGATCGGGTAGATCTGTGATTGTAATCGGATGAAGCAGAACTTTCAGTGGAAGAGCGAGACGCATGATCCCGTCTGGATCATCTACGCCCTTGGTGGTCTAGTTGGTTAGCTAATTCAGCATTAACGCGCAACTGCTCAGTTAGTTGTTGTCAGCTTTGAGTCAGTTCCTGGAGCAAAGTCTGGATCTCCTGTCTAGTAACCGGACCTTATGGATCGGAATGCCCGGTATCATCTTGATTAGATGGAGGTACTTGCGCGGGATTCTGTCTATCCCGGCCTTCTTGACCAGCGGCGTTAGAAGCGGTTCTTGTGCTAACCATCTTGAGAAGTGGAATCCTTTTCCTAGACTTTTGCAAATCTGAATAGAACGGAAGGAATCTGAAATTGAAATCTTGATCTCTCTCTTAGATTTATGCAATTCGGTATCGATGACAGATCCAATGAGCACAAGAAAACCAGGGTTCAATTCTCAGTGAAAGCACCAAAGTGTTTGTCCCAAAATTGTACACAACACTCTTCGGAAGTTTTTGAAGAGATAATAAATGAAGAATGTAAATTGAAAATGAGGATTATCTACCAAGCACTCCAAATAACAGTAATGTAAATGCGAAGACAAGCGATTAATAGTGGTTCGGCGTGTTACCTACGTCCACTGTGAAGTTTTTGCAATTTTATTGATTCCCTTTCAACGTTTACAAGTGACTACAGCGAGCAACAGCAAGTTACAACTGGAAATTCGAAATCAACAGAAAGAATATGATGTAGGATGATGGAGATCTCGATCCGGCAGAGTCTTGGCACTTCAGAATCCAAAAAGTTCCCTCTTCTGTAGGCTCTGGGGCTATATTTATAGGTGTAGGAGGCTGAGACTTCGCTCAAATCTCAGGAATATTGAACCTCATTCGGACGCAGTAGGAGGCTGCGAATATCATGAACGTTCTCGGGCTGCTTCCAATTCTGGATAGCTTCGATCTTGGCAGGATCGACAGAAACACCCTCAGATGATACAATATGGCCCAAGAACTTGACCTTGCTCTCCTAAAAATGGCCCTTGGAGAGCTTGGCCTTAAGCTGATGCTGACGAAGAGTATCCAAGACGATCCGCAAATGATGAGCATGCTCTGCCTCGGATCTAGAATAAATAAGAATACCGTCGATGAAAACCAGAACGAATCTATCGATGTATTCCCGGAATACTCGATTCATAAGATCGACGAAGAAAGCTGGTGCGTTCGCCAAGCCGAATGGCATGACCAACCACTCAAAAGAACCATAATGAGTGCGAAAAGCGGTAAGAGGGATGCTATCTTCCGCAACTCAGAGCTGATGAAATCCGGTGGCAAGGTCGAGCTGTGAAAAGACCTTCGCACCGCTCAACTGATCAAACATATCGTCTATCCGTGGTAATGGATAACAATTTCTGATGGTCAACTCATTAAGCTTGCGATAGTCAATGCAAAGCCTAAGAGAGCCATCGGGCTTCTTAACGAAGACCACAGCAACACCCCATGGCGAAGAACTAGACCGAATGAGCTGCTTCATCTCAAGCTCCACTAACTGCTTCCTGAGTTCCTCATTCTCTTTAGTAGACATCCTCGTGGGAGGACGTCCAACTGGGTGGGAGCATGGAATGAGATCGATGCGGATCTCAATGGCCCGCTTTGGCGGCAGGCCAGATACTGGCTCGAATATATCGGGGAAATCCCGAACGACAGGAATACGAGATATGTTCAAATCCTCATCTCGTGTATCCAGAGAAAATAAAGTAACATCAGAAAGCCCAACATCCCGAAGAACAATAGCTAACGGAGAGGACGAATCAGGGTGATGAATGAATAATATCCGCTCCGAACAAATAATTTTGGCGTCGTGCTGAGCGAGCCAATCCATGCCAAGAATCATATCAAAAACCAAATACTCCATAACGTGCAGATTCGCACGGAAAGAAAATCCACAAAGATCGATATCTATATTCTCACAAAGCAAGCTAAGGGTCGTGGATCCGCCGATGGGATTCACAATCCTTAGTGAAGAAACCAGACAAGTAACATCCAAGGATGAAGCATCTACCGGCTCCTTTGATATGAATGAGTAAGAGGCACCCGTATCAAAGAGAACTCTACAAGATCTACCATGAAATAAAATAGAACCTTCGAGAACGGAAGGATGCGTACCTCGAGGCCGAGCTGAAGATGCAGGAGCCTTGGCAGCATTAAGCTTGCCAGGCTTGGCACTAGCTGGAGCAATAGGACAAGTGGAGATCCTGTGTCCCTCCTTCTTGCAGAAGGTGCAATAGAGAGGTTAGGGGCACTCTCGAATAAAGTGATCTGGAGAACCGAAGTTGAAGCATTTCCTCGGAGGACGGGTTCCACTAGGATGTGACTGAATCTGAGGCTGAGTCTGAGGCTGAGTCTGGACAGCAGAACTGCCAGTCTTCTTCTTCTTGTTCCAAGGCTTGTTCTTCTGAAATGGACCCCGCTTCTGGTTGGGGTTTTTGGAACCCCCACCATCATCATCACTATGCTCCATCTCGACTGACTCAAGATGTAGGGCTGCATCGACTAGCTTCTCGAATGAGAGCTCAAGTTGTAGCATAAGATGCCTCTTCAGATATTTGTTCAAGCCCTCAACAAATTTGAGGTTCCTCTTATAAGGAGTTGCAATAAACTCAAGGCCGTACTTGGACAGGGCCTCGAAGGAAGAGACATAGTCGGATACGGAGGACTTCCCCTGCTTGAGATCAAGAAAGCGGCGAGCAAGGGAGTTCTTCTCTGACTCTGGGATGAATTTAAGCTCAAATCTCTGACGAAACTGAGCCCAAGTAAGTGTGGTCTCATCGACCTCGGCAATAAGTAGTTCGTACCAATCCAGGGCACGACTCAGAAGCTGACTAGAAGCAATAAGAACACGGTCATGATCCGGGATATCCATACGAGTGAAAATGCGCTCGCATATCCGAATCCAAGCCTGGACCTCTAAGACATTCTCGGAGCCACTGAACGGCTTCCCTCCGAGATGGGTAAAATCACTGCAGAGACGCGCAAAAACAGACATGCACGGAGCATCAGCAACTGGGGCTGGAGACTGAGAATGAGACTGAGAATTCCGAACCATCTCTATGATCTGTTCGGTAGTCATGAACACGCCCTCTGGATGTGTGTTGCTGGACTGCCCAGCAGCACTAGTCTGACGTGTGGTTCTCCCTCTTCCCCTTCCAGACATACTGAAAGTCAAACGGGAATTAGAGTTAGACATGATTCAATGATTGATACTTAATTAAGGAATACTACGGAATATAATAAATTCCTACATATATTCCTAACTTCTCTATCAATAAGCATAAGGAAGGGATTTGATTTAATTCGGATCCAATTAAAATGTATTGTACTAAGTGTATCCGTTCTGTGTTTGTTATGCTTAATTCTGAACCTTGCTCTGATACAAAAATGTAACGCCCCACTCCGAGACCCACTCTGGTAAAGAGTATTACAGAGTAATACCGTCTACTAGAACGGAGAATGTAGTATAATGGAAGCGACCATATGTAATCAAGCTATAACTATCTACTGAATACGTCGAATATGTGGTTTTCTTTTCTCAAGTGGTTCGACATATCCAATAGATATTTATAACGAAACTACAATGGCTAAGGAAAATAGGTTCAGAACAAACATAATACGAATTGATAACATCATCATCACAGAACAGTCACATAACAGTCACAGGACATAGGTACAATACATCGTCAATACAGATCCAAATATCAAAAGGTGGGTACAAAGCCACCGCTCACACATGTGAGTCAAAAAATATATACATAAGAGTCTGAAATAACAGAGTAGCTGAATAGTGGACAAATAAAAGAGCTATCTATCAGCATAGCAGATAATGTCCAAGCGGAAGCACAGAAAGCTATGTCCAGAGACCTAACCTGAAACAACTCGGTCTGACCCGAGCGAAAACACTCGGGTCAGGCTAGCTAAATAATCAGTAATAACTGAGATATATAATAATGTAGCACATAAATAAAACAGTACTTCTCAAAGAGAAGAGTAATATGGACTACATGAATATAATGACGATCCCCAATCATCAATCAACAGTAAAAATCTCCAAAGAGAAAATCAACACCAAAGTGTGGAATAAATAAAATCGCCTCATATCATCGGCGTAGCCAAAACTATAAAAAGTTGCCCATAGGCAATAATCCCAAAAGTGACCAGAGTCTGTAATCAATGCCCAAGCAAAGATCGATGCTCCAAAGAGCAATAGGGATATACTGAAAAGTCAATGAAATCGAATACAGAAATGCAGTGTCCCGAGACACTGTGAATCCATAGGGTAATCACACTTACATCGTATGGTTCCATAGAACCAACACCGAATGGGGATACTCGAATGGATATAAAAATCATCAGATAATACAAATATTGCACGTGCACCGACCAGAGTCGTTGTTGCCAAGTACTGTAGAGTTGTGATCGATCACTCGCACAGATGCGGAACGCGCGTAACGGCGAGATCCTTCCCAGAAGGATAAAGGCCCAGAGGCACATGCCGAAAATAAACTGCTCCATAGAGCAGGTGTCCAGAGACGGTTGCCCAGAGGCATGATGACCCAGAAGTCCAGTACTGGCCGCCCAGAGGCTAATGTGCCACTAACATCTTGGAGAGGAACCCGTAAAGTGTTAACAATGAGTCTCATACCCCACGTTCGCACTAAACGGTTTACTAACCAATAGCAAGCTCACACTCCAAACAATAAAAAGTCCACCTCGTATCATCGGTAAACTAGACCCAAAGGTCAAAACGATCAACCGAATAGGTCGGGGATTAACCGGAAAGAAAATACACACGGTTCCATAGGCCGGAGATTTCCTAACCGTTTAAGCACCTTTCCACTTCGCTCGATGTGCTAAAAAGCGAGTGTGTGATTTTTATTATAGAAAATAATGGTGCGAAACGGATTTATAATTGATTTTGAAATCACTTTAAAACGGTCTTTTGAAAAGTCTCCTATTATGGAGTAATTAATTTAATAATTAAAAATAATATTATATAATAATTTTCAAAAGCCATTTTGGGGTGAAAAATCCTTTTTATATAGCCCGTGTACGAAATCCAGAGACAAATCTCAAAGAAATCGACGAAAACCAGAAAATCATCAAAAATATTCTAAGTGTTTGAAACCATTCAAAAACTGCTGTGAACCCAAGTTCGGCAATTTATTTGGACTAGCAAACTATGTCCAAATGGCATGAAAACTGGTAGGCCAATAGTCCAACGTCCCTACTTTAAGATGAAAAAAAAAATTCTGGATTCCGAGTTGAGACGAAGTGGCAGCGACGTCTCAAAGTTGAACCCAGAGAAAGATTCATACAGTTTTCCAACAGCGACCGGAGTCTAACTTTGGCACGAAAATCGAAATACCAAACGAACTCCAATGTTGTCCAAATTTTCCAGAGATGGTGTTCCCAACTCCACCTTTCCAACGAGACCAAAAACGTCGAATTTCGACTTCCGATGCGAACGTGGCGGCATCGCGAAGTGGCGCTCAAAAGCTGGAAACAGAGGTGATTTTTTTTTTTTTTTTAGGGCCCCCAGCCCGCTTGGGCTGGGGAGTGGCACCCCCCTCCCCCAGCCCGCTCGGGCTGGGAAGGCGGCCCAGGCCCCAGCCCGCTCGGGCTGGGGATGCGGGCCCATTCCCCAGCCCGCGCGGGCTGGGGTGGGCGGCCCAGTCCCCAGCCCGCTCGGGCTGGGGATGCAGGCCCAGTCCCCAGCCCGCGCGGGCTGGGTAGGGCGGGCCGAGCCCAAGCCCGCGCGGGCTGGGGAGGCCATGCGTGCCAGCCCATGTGGGCTGGCCTACTTCTGGCTAGCCCAGTTGGGCTAGCCCTGCTTTGCCTGGGTGCAGCCCAGGCTTGTCCTGGTGCACCCAGAGCCATGTTTTGGCCTGTTTTAGCCTGTTTTCAGCCCATTTTCAGCCTGAACATTTCCAGCCTGAGCATTTCGCAGTTTTTTGATGGTTTGGGGTGTTTTCTTCAAGTTTTTGGCATCAAATTTCATTAACAACAATCATTAACTAGCATATAATGGTTAATACACTAAATTAAAGGGAACAAAGGGCCAAAGCATAGCATTACCTTATTAAGCAAATTCACAAACACCTTATGTGCAACCCCAAATTCAAAGCAAAATGATCAAAGACCTATGATACACATGTTACATGATAAAACATGTGTTACAAAATGATTTATGAAGTCAAAAGAGGATTAAACACATGTTATAAGAGGTTTTTAGCAATATACCTCTCTAGAAAGCAACAATGAACATTCTAGCATCAACCCAAGTTAGCAAAAGATGATTAGGAGGTATAAGATCATAAAAACACATAAAACATGTGTTAACAAACAAATTTCAGAAATGAGAAAGATATAAAAGTTGGATTTGAGGTGGGTATTTGCATTACCTTTGCATAAAATGACTTGCATAAGCTAAAACTTGAAGGAGACGAAGATGGAGGCATTTTTGTTAAGAAGCTTTAGCAAATGATTAGGGTTTTGATTAGAGTTGAATGAAGAAGGTTATGAGAGTTTGAGATAATATATAGGGGAGGTTTAGGGTGGGTTATTGGGTTAAGTTTTGTAACCCAATAAGAAGAGGGTTATTACAATGTTTCCAAAAAAAATTCTAAGTGTTCATGTATGTTTATGAACTCATTTCTTACCCAAACCCGTTTTAAAATCTCTTTTAAAATATTTAACTCTCCAAAATAACATTTTATCCTCATTTTAAAATCCCATATTTCCTATTTAATTAAAATAGCCTTTTTCAAATAAATTTTGTTATTCGAAATCCTTTTATGCTTCACTAAGAATAAATAAAAATCCTAACTTTTATTTATTAATTGGTAATGCAAATCCCAGGTTGTTACAGACTCCCCCCTTAAGAAAATTGCGTCCCCACAATTCCTCAAGATAGATGTCGTCTATAACATCAAATCCACAAAAGAAGTGATAGAGATAAAATAGAGAATTCTTACCCGCAGAAGAAGATGGGAGAAAGCCAGGATAAGAGCGCTCGATAGATTCTCTGGTCTCCCAAGTGCAGTCCTTAGGATTCGGTGACCATTGAATCTTCACGAGTGGAACCTCTTTGTTGCGAAGGCGTCTAACCTCCGAATCAAGCACACGGAGAGGTTGCTGCTCCAAAGATAAGTCAGGTAAGATCTCTAAATCAGGTACGACATGCGGCTTAATGATAGAATCAGGATCACTAAGACACTTGCGAAGCTGAGAAACATGGAACACGTCATGCATTCCGAAAAAATGAGTAGGTAGAGCCACACGATAAGCAACGGGGCCGATGCGTTCCGTAATAGGAAATGATCCAATATAGCGAGGAGCCAATTTCCCTGTGGAGCTGAAACGCACAACCCCCTTCATGGGAGAAACCCAAATAAAGACAGAATCGCCAATGGAGAACTCAAGTGGCTTCCTATGGTTGTCCGCGTAGGATTTCTGGCGGTCTTGTGCCTCTTTCATTCTCTGACGGATAAGCACGATCTTCTCAGAAGATTCCCGAACTGAATCAGGACCAAGAATGAGCTTCTCGCCAGATTCTAACCAACATGCAGGAGAGCGACATGGCCTTCCGTAGAGAGCCTCGAAAGGTGCCATGCCGATACTAGACTGATAGCTGTTGTTGTAGGAGAACTCTATGAGCGGTAAGTGATCCTCCTAACTACCTCCGAAATCCAAAATACAACAACACAAAAGATCCTCTAAAACACGATTCACCCTCTCCGTCTGACCGTCGGTCTGAGGATGATAAGCAGTCGAGAGATTCAGCTTTGTGCCCAAAGCTGACTGTAGGCACTTCCAGAAGTGACTAGTAAAGATAGTGTCTCGATCGCAGACGATAGAGATAGGAATGCCATGAAGTCGAACGACTTCCTTCACATAGAGCTTGGCCAACTGAGCTGCAGTCCGAGTGGATTTAATCGGAATGAAATGAGTCGATTTGGTCAAGCGATCAACAATAACCCAGATAGAAGTATGGCCTGACCTCGATCGAGGCAGACCATCAATGAAATCCATGGATATCTGATCCCATTTCCATAATGGAATCTCTAGAGGCTGAAGAAGACCAGATGGACGCTGATGCTCGGCCTTGATCTGTTGACAAGTCATGCAACTACTCACATAACTTGCCACATCTCTCTTCAAACCTTCCCAATAATATAGGCGACACATGTCGGCATACATCTTACTCGACCCGGGATGAATAGTGTACTTAGTGCGATGGCACTCATCCAGAATGTCACGCCTAAGTGATAAATCAGATGGTATAATAATACGGTTCTTCCTACGAAGACACCAATGAAAATCAAGAGAATAATCTAGCAATGTCTCATCACTGGATCCCGACTCGAGAAGATGAATAAGATGCAATAAGTCTGGATCCTGCCGCTGAGCATGGGCAATGCGATCCAATAAGATAGGACGAGCTTCCAAGCTAAATAATAAGACCGGAGAATCAGAGGATGGAGCTCGATCTCTAACATCACACAAAGATAGGGTCTCAAGAATATCCCACTCGGCAATCATCATAGAAACTACTGCCGAGTGCTTGCGACTGAGCGCATCTGCAACACGATTACCTTTGCCAGGGGTATACTGAATATCTAAATCATATGAGGCGAGAAACTCAAGCCATCGCTGCTGCCTCATATTGAGATCCCTCTGATTGAATAGATACTTCAGCGACTTGTGATCGGTATAAAGAGTGAAGCGTTCGCCTAATAGAAAATGACGCCACGTCTTCAAGGCAAAGACGATAACTGCCAACTCAAGATCATGAGTCGGATAGCGAACCTCATTCGGACGCAGTTGCCTGGAAGCATAAGCTACTACCCGATCCTTTTGCATAAGCACAGCACTGAGCCCGCTACCACAAGCATCGGTGTAAACAATCAGATCCTGATTACTCTCAAGAACCACAAGAATAGGAGCATGAGTGAGAAGTTCCTTCAATCGCTGAAAAGAAGCTTCACACTTATCAGACCAAATAAAGCGAACACCCTTACGAGTCAGCGTCGTAAGGGGAAGTGCAACTCGAGAGAAATCCTTGACAAACCGACGGTAATAACCCGCTAGACCAAGAAAGCTGCGAATATCATGAACGTTCTCGGGCTGCTTCCAATTCTGGATAGCTTCGATCTTGGCAGGATCGACAGAAACACCCTCAGATGATACAATATGGCCCAAGAACTTGACCTTGCTCTCCCAAAAATGGCACTTGGAGAGCTTGGCCTTAAGCTGATGCTGATGAAGAGTATCCAAGACGATCCGCAAATGATGAGCATGCTCTGCCTCGGATCTAGAATAAATAAGAATATCGTCGATGAAAACCAGAACGAATCTATCGATGTATTCCCGGAATACTCGATTCATAAGATCGACGAAGAAAGCTGGTGCGTTCGTCAAGCCGAATGGCATGACCAACCACTCAAAAGAACCATAACGAGTGCGGAAAGCGGTAAGAGGGATGCTATCTTCCGCAACTCGGAGCTGATGAAATCTGGTGGCAAGGTCGAGCTGTGAAAAGACCTTCGCACCGCTCAACTGATCAAACATATCGTCTATCCGTGGTAATGGATAACGATTTCTGATGGTCAACTCATTAAGCTTGCGATAGTCAATGCAAAGCCTAGGAGAGCCATCGGGCTTCTTAACAAAGACCACAGCAGCACCCCATGGCAAAGAACTGGACCGAATGAGCTGCTTCATCTCAAGCTCCACTAACTGCTTCCTGAGTTCCTCATTCTCTTTAGTACACATCCTCGTGGGAGGACGTCCAACTGGGTGGGAGCCTGGAATGAGATCGATGCGGATCTCAATGGCCCGCTTTGGCGGCAGGCCAGATACTGGCTCGAATATATCGGGGAAATCCCGAACGATAGGAATACGAGATATGTCCAAATCCTCATCTCGTGTATCCAGAGAAAATAAAGTAACATCAGAAAGCCCAACATCCCGAAGAACAATAGCTAACGAAGAGGACGAATCAGGGTGATGAATGAATAATATCCGCTCCGAACAAATAATTTTGGCGTCGTGCTGAGCGAGCCAATCCATGCCAAGAATCATACCAAAAAACAAATACTCCATAACATGCAGATTCGCACGTAAAGAAAATCCACAAAGATCGATATCTATATTCTCACAAAGCAAGCTAAGGGTCGTGGATCCGCCGATGGGATTCACAATCCTTAGTGAAGAAACCAGACAAGTAACATCCAAGGATAAAGCATCTACTAGCTCCTTTGATACGAATGAGTGAGAGGCACCCGTATCAAAGAGAACTTTACAAGATCTACCATGAAATAAAATAGAACCTTCGAGAACGGAAGGATGCGTACCTCGAGGCCGAGCTGAAGATGCAGGAGCCTTGGCAGCATTAAGCTTGCCAGGCTTGGCACTTGCTGGAGCAATAGGACAAGTGGAGATCCTGTGTCCCTCCTTCTTGCAGAAGGTGCAATAGAGAGGTTTGGGGCACTCTCGAATAAAGTGATCTGGAGAACCGCAGTTGAATCATTTCCTCGGAGGACGGGTTCCACTAGGCTGTGACTGAATCTGAGGCTGAGTCTGAAGTTGAGTCAGGATAGCAGAACTGCCAGTCTTCTTCTTCTTGTTCCAAGGCTTGTTCTTCTGAAATGGACCCCGCTTCTTGTTGGGGTTTTTGGAACCCCCACCATCATCATCACTATGCTCCATCTCGACTGACTCAAGATATAGTGCTGCATCGACTAGCTTCTCCAATGAGAGCTCAAGCTGTAGCATAAGATGCCTCTTCAGATATTTGTTCAAGCCCTCAACAAATTTGAGGTTCCTCTTATAAGGAGTTGCAATAAACTCAAGGCCGTACTTGGACAGAGCCTCGAAGGAAGAGACATAGTCGGATACGGAGGACTTCCCCTGCTTGATATCAAGAAAGCGGCGAGCAAGGGAGTTCTTCTCTGACTCTGGGATGAATTTAAGCTCAAATCTCTGACGAAACTGAGCCCAAGTAAGTGTGGTCTCATCGACCTCGGCAATAAGTAGTTCGTACCAATCCAGGGCACGACTCAGAAGCTGACTAGAAGCAATAAGAACACGGTCATGATCCAGGATATCCATACGAGTGAAAATGCGCTCGCATATCCGAATCCAAGCCTGGACCTCAAAGACATTCTCGGAGCCACTGAACGGCTTCCCTCCGAGATGGGTAAAATCACTGCAGAGACGCACAAAAACAGACATGCGCGGAGCATCAGCAACTGGGGCTGGAGACTGAGAATGAGAATGTGAATTCTGAACCAGCTCCATGATCTGGTCGGTAGTCATGAACACGCCCTCTGGATGTGTGTTGCTGGACTGCCCAGCAGCACTAATCTGACGTGTGGTTCTCCCTCTTCCCCTTCCAGACATACTGAAAGTCAAACGGGAATTAGAGTTAGACATGATTCAATGATTGATACTTAATTAAGGAATACTACGGAATATAATAAATTCCTACACATATTCCTAACTTGTCTATCAACAAGCATAAGGAAGGGATTTGATTTAATTCGGATCCAATTAAAATGTATTGTACTAAGTGTATCCGTTCTGTGTTTGTTATGCTTAATTCTGAACCTTGCTCTGATACCAAAATGTAACGCCCCACTCCGAGACCCACTCTAGTCAAGAGTATTACAGAGTAATACCGTCTACTAGAACGGAGAATGGAGTATAATGGAAGCGACCATATGTAATCAAGCTATAACTATCTACTGAATACGTCGAATATGTGGTTTTCTTTTCTCAAGTGGTTCGAAATATCCAATAGATATTTATAACGAAACTACAATGGCTAAGGAAAATAGGTTCAGAACAAACATAATACGAAATGATAACATCATCATCACAAAACAGTCACATAACAGTCACAGAACATAGGTACAATACATCGTCAATACAGATCCAAATATCAAAAGGTGGGTACAAAGCCACCGCTTACACATGTGAGTCAAAAAATATATACATAAGAGTCTAAAATAACAGAGTAGTTGAATAGTGGACCAATAAAAGAGCTATCTATCAGCATAGCAGATAATGTCCAAGCGGAAGCATAGAAAGCTAAGTCCAGAGACCTAACCTGAAACAACTCGGTCTGACCCGAGCGAAAACACTCGGGTCAGGCTAGCTAAATAATCAGTAATAACTAAGATATATAATAATGCAATACATAAATAAAACAGTACTTCTCCAAAGAGAAGAGTAATATGGACTACATGAATATAGTGACGATCCCCAATCATTAATCAACAGTAAAAATCTCCAAAGAGAAAATCAACACCAAAGTGTAGAATAAATAAAATCACCTCATATCATCGGCGTAGCCAAAACTATAAAAAGTTGCCCATAGGCAATAATCCCAAAAGTGACCAGAGTCTGTAATCAATGCCCAAGCAAAGATCGATGCTCCAAAGAGCAATAGGGATATACTGAAAAGTCAATGAAATCGAATACAGAAATGCAGTGTCCAGAGACACTGTGAATCCATAGGGTAATCACACTTACATCGTATGGTTCCATAGAACCAACACCGAATGGCGATACTCGAATGGATATAAAAATCATCAGATAATACAAATATTGCACGTGCACCGACCAGAGTCGTTGTTGCCAAGTACTGTAGAGTTGTGATCGATCACTCGCACGATGCGGAACGCGCGAAATGGCGAGATCCTTCCCAGAAGGATAAAGGCCCAGAGGCACATGCCGAAAATAAACTGCTCCATAGAGCAGGTGTCCAGAGACGGTTGCCCAGAGGCATGGTGACCCAGAGGTCCAGTACTGGCCGCCCAGAGGCTAATGTGCCACTAACATCTTGGAGAGGAACCCGTAAAGTGTTAACAATGAGTCCCATACCCCACATTCGCACTAAACGGTTTACTAACCAATAGCATGCTCACACTCCAAACAATAAAAAGTCCACCTCGTATCTTCGGTAAACTAGACCCAAAGGTCAAAACGATCAACCGAATAGGTCGGGGATTAACCGGAAAGAAAATACACACGGTTCCATAGGCCGGAGATTTCCTAACCGTTTAAGCACCTTTCCACTTCGCTCGATGTGCTAAAAAGTGAGTGTGTGATTTTTATTATAGAAAATAATGGTGCGAAACGGATTTATAATTGATTTTGAAATCACTTTAAAACGGTCTTTTGAAAAGTCTCCTATTATGGAGTAATTAATTTAATAATTAAAAATAATATTATATAATAATTTTCAAAAGCCATTTTGGGGTGAAAAATCCTTTTTATAAAGCCCGTGTACGAAATCCAGAGACAAATCTCAAAGAAATCGACGAAAACCAGAAAATCATCAAAAATATTCTAAGTGTTTGAAACCATTCAAAAACTGCTGCGAACCCAAGTTCGACAATTTATTTGGACCAGCAAACTGTGTCCAAATGGCATGAAAACTTGTAGGCATATAGTCCAACATCCCTACTTTAAGATGACAAAAGAATTTCTGGATTCCGAGTTGAGACGAAGTGGGCGACGTCTCAAAGTTGAACCCAGAGAAAGATTCATACTGTTTTCCAACAGCGACTAGAGTCTAACTTTGGCATGAAAATCGAAGTACCAAACGAACTCCAATGTTGTCCAAATTTTCCAGAGATGGAGCTCGCAACTCCACCTTTCCAACGAGACCAAAAACGTCGAATTCCGACTTCCGATGCGAACGTGGCGGCATCGCGAATTGGCGCTCAAAAGCTGGAAACAGAGGTGACTTTTTTTTTAAGGGCCCCCAGCCCGCTTGGGCTGGGGAGTGGCATCCCCCCCCCCCCCCCCAGCCCGCTCGGGCTGGGGTGGGCGGCCCAGTCCCCAGCCCGCTCGGGATGGGATGCGGGCTGGGGTGGGCGGCCCAGTCTCCAGCCTGCGCGGGCTGGGGAGGGCGGGCCGAGCCCCAGCCCGCGCGGGATGGGGAGGCCATGCGTGCCAGCCCATGTGGGCTAGCCTACTTCTGGCTAGCCCAGTTGGGCTAGCCCTGCTTTGCCTGGGTGCAGCCCAGGCCTGTCCTGGTGCACCCAGAGCCCTGTTTTGGCCTGTTTTAGCCTGTTTTCAGCCCATTTTCAGCCTGAACATTTCTAGCCTGAGCATTTTGCAGTTTTTTGATGGTTTGGGGTGTTTTTTTCAAGTTTTTGGCATCAAATTTCATTAACAACAATCATTAACTAGCATATAATGGTTAATACACTAAATTAAAGGCAACAAAGGGCCAAAGCTTAGCATTACCTTATTAAGCAAATTCACAAACACCTTATGTGCAACCCCAAATTCAAAGAAAAATGATCAAAGACCTATGATACACATGTTACATGATAAAACATGTGTTACAAAATGATTTATGAAGTCAAAAGAGGATTAAACACATGTTATAAGAGGTTTTTAGCAATATACCTCTCTAGAAAGCAACAATGAACATTCTAGCATCCACCCAAGTTAGCAAAAGATGATTAGGAGGCTATAAGATCATAAAAACACATAAAACATGTGTTAACAAACAAATTTCAGAAATGAGAAAGATATAAAAGTTGGATTTGAGGTGGGTATTTGCATTACCTTTGCATAAAATGACTTGCATAAGCTAAAACTTGAAGGAGATGAAGATGGAGGCCATTTTTGTTAAGAAGCTTTAGCAAATGATTAGGGTTTTGATTAGAGTTGAATGAAGAAGGTTATGAGAGTTTGAGATAATATATAGGGGAGGTTTAGGGTGGGTTATTGGGTTAAGTTTTGTAAGCCAATAAGAAGAGGGTTATTACAATGTTTCCAAAAAAATTCTAAGTGTTCATGTATGTTTATGAACTCATTTCTTACCCAAACCCGTTTTAAAATCTCTTTTAAAATATTTAACTCACCAAAATAACATTTTATCCTCATTTTAAAATCCCATATTTCCCATTTAATTAAAATAGCCTTTTTCAAATAAATTTTGTTATTCCAAATCCTTTTATGCTTCATTAAGAATAAATAAAAATCCTAACTTTTATTTATTAATTGGTAATGCAAATCCCGGGTTGTTACATCCAATCAAGCTGAAATTTGGTGTAGATATTCCTCAGCATGCATGCAAGCTCCTGTGAAAATTTCATGGCATTTGGGTCAGTGGATCGCGAGATATGGTCGATACGAAATGGAAGTTCTCGTTGGCTGATTGGTTCGAATCCATCATTTTCGAATCGATCCCTTCGACTCAATAAACTCACGTGGTCCTGTGATGACGTGGCACGCGCACTTCGCCTCGATCCGGTATTTGCTCCGAGATGACCGTGTCGACTCCATATATCTCGCCTCGTTCGTATCAAGGGATGACACATCACCCTGGTCTAATGTCTTATTGGATACGATGTGGTCAACAACCATGGATTCGAACAACTGTTACATCGATGAGTACGAATTAACAAAGGTTGATGGGTACGAATAGGCCTTTTTCGATGGATACGAGCTACATAGCTTCTTAATGGACATGAAGTCAATCGATACGAACCGGGGTCTTCTGATGGATACGAAGTAGGATAACCTAATGGATATGAAATAGAGCAATCTGATGGATACGAAGCACTTGTTGAATATGCGCTTATATGATTTTTGTTTGATGAAAATAAACATATATACATTCATTTAAATGTATTTGTTAATATACTATTCTATTTTTCACAGTTTAAATAAATATTTGTTGAATAAAATAAATTACACAGAATTTGAATTCAAACAGATATTTTATTCAAATAAATATTTATTACATTTTTGAATAGTACAATTTCAAGCTCTCACTATAACTATACAACTTTGATTACAATTACATCACATTTCATATTTACCATTCACCTCACTACATATCACTCACACTCGTATTTATCTTCAACTTCATTCCAGTTTGAATCCAGCATCTGAGAAATCTGCAAAAATATAAACTAACGCAGTAAAATTGAAAAAGAAATATTTTTGCAATTCAAAAATAAAATATGGTTTTTGAAAATATGATTTGCCTTAGTTATTTGGGTTGTTCGTCATAATTTAAATTTGAATTCATCATACATGAACAACTTGTGACATACACAGTGTATTACTGTATATGCCACAAGGCCGTACACACCGATATACACTTGATAATGCTACAGGGACAGGTGAGCACAGGTCAAACCCAAATGCAAAGCCGGGTTCAATTCACGTGCAATATATTCAAAATCACGACACGAGCACAAGGTCAAACCCGAGTTTTAAAACTGGGTTCAACACCAGGCATAGCAACTGCATAGCAACAGCAACAAGGCAGACCACAAAATGCATGCCACCAAGTTCAACAACATCAAAGATGACCAAGTCAAGAGAAGCTCAAGTCAATGCACAGTGCAAACATATGCACCTAAGTGACACAGTGAAGAAGGCAACATGAAGTGAATCAAGTTCAACAATGCAATAAACAATGAAGACCAACAAGCTACATGATGAACAAGTGCAAACCGAATGCAACAAGCATGAATCAAGTACAGTGGCAAATGCATCAGTAATTAAGCATATAATCACACCTACCATGAGAACTGACTCTAGTGACACAAGTGATACCAAACACTACAAACTGCAAATATCCAAGTACTACAAGCCCAACACAGTGCAACTTACAAGTTTCGTACTCGAAAACAAATGACAGTGATTCAAACTACTCACAACAATGCTCGAAGACTCGCCAAGTATAGGACACAGTAGTGACAGTAAGCAATGCAGCAACAATGGTCAGGTAATATGCATCAGGCATTAAAACAAGTGAGTAGTTCAAATGAAAATAAACTCGATCAGTAACCAAGGCTACAACAATGGAAAAGTAATGTATGCAACAGAATTTCAAATAAAACAAATCCAACTTTGTATGCAAATATGTACAAGTGCAGTGTTCAAGACAAAGCAAGCAAGTTCGACAGGCAGCAAACAATAATCAACGTCCAGAAATTCACATCACAAACCAATGTCAAGTTGAACGAATTCAAAGGACGAAGTCATAATAAAATCGCCAATTCAATGTTGAACAAGTCAACAATGTAAAAATGCCAGAAATCAAAGCCGTGAGTATCAAGCCAAGTCAACTGAGAAATTCACGATGCCATCAAAATTCAAAGCCGAGAATTACAAATCGTGTCAACCAAGTAACACAAGTTTATACGATTATGAAAAAGTCAGAATAAATCTCAAACACTCAAGCATCATCAAGTGGCCGAGATGACAAAATTGACAAATTCAAATAGCATCAGACGAACGCAATTATAGGATTTCGAAATCTATATAAACCCATTCATTATCGGCTTTCAAATCATCGAGTTCAAGTACGAAAGACTAGAAGAAGCAAAAAGCATATATTGCATACCGAAGCAATCGAACTCGATCAAGGAGGAGAAGCCGCAAACAATTGAAGCAAGCAAACCGAATCATCAACCATCAAGCGGCAATTCCTCCCGAAGCCCTAATTTGGAACAAAGAGCGCAAGGGACGAAGCCCTAAATTTGCAAGAGGACAGAGTGGCCATTTACACATAGAAGCAAAGGAACGTACCAAGCAAAAAGGAATAGGGCCGGTCGAATTTTAAAAGGGATTTAGTATAATTTTAATTAGGGTTATTTTAATTAGGGTTATTTATGTGTCTTTTAATTATTGTTTTTATTTTTCGAATCAAAACTTTGTAAATCACCACCTAGGGTTTAGGTAGTGTCAGATTGTCTAGTTAGAATTAGTTCAGTGAGCAGGGTGTGCGAGTTTGCAAAGCTGTATAGGCGGGAGCAGAGTTTGCGAGTAAGCGAAGCTCTATAGGCGGGAAGCAAAGTTTGCAAGTAAGCGAAACTCTATAGGCGGAGCAGGGTGTGCGAGTCTAGTAGAGTGTTTGTGAGCGGGAGCAAATGTTTGCGAGCAGGGTGTGCGAGTCTAGTAGAGTGTTTGTGAGCGGGAGCAAATGTCTGCGAGTCTAGTAGAGTGTTTGTAAGCGTGATACTGTTTAATTCTAATAGAAATCTGTGAATGCAGCAGTAGGCAGGGGTTGCCGAAGCTGGGTAAATTTTGTGTGTCATTTACTTTTCAGCATATTTATTTTTGCAGTTTATTTCTGTGTTTAAATCAAGAAAATTTGCTATAACCCTATTCACCCTAGGGTTAATCTAGATCCTACAAGTGGTATCAGAGCCCGGTATTTTATTTAACTCTAGAGTCATGAATTCAACGAATAATGCTTTTTCTGAGGGGCAATCTATTGCTAGACCACCCATGTTTAACGGAAATGATTATGCTTATTGGAAAGTTAGAGTGGGTATCTATCTTAGTTATGTTGATTATGATGTTTGGGATATTATTGAAACTGGCTATAAACCTCCCACTATAATCGTTGGTGATACTGAGATTCCTAAACCTAAGGATAGGTGGGATGCCAACGATAAGAGATTGAAAACGACAAATGCTAAAGCCATGAATACTTTGATATGTGCTTTTGATAAAAATGAATTTAATAGAATTTCTCATTGTACAACAGCACAGGAAATTTGGCACACTTTGGAGGTGACACACGAAGGAACTTCTCAAGTCAAGGAGTCTCGTCTAGCCCTATTCAGCAACGAATACGAAAACTTTGTGATGGACAAAGGCGAGAGCATAAAAGACATGTTTGGACGTTTTTCAACCTTGGTATACAACGCTAGAGCGCTTGGGAAGGTCTTCACTGAGGTAGATCTTGTACGGAAGATACTACGAGTCTTACCGATGAACTTTGAGGCAAAAGTCACGGCAATCCAAGAATCAAAAGATTTGAGCAAACTAAGCATGTAGGAGTTGATTGGCAACTTGATGACATATGAGCTTGAGCTAAAATCAAAGGAAGAACGCAACAACTCCGAACCAAAGAAGAAGACGATTGCCTTAAAGAGCAAAGAAGAAAGCGATGAAGATGAAGAAGATCCAATTGAAGAGCTTGCAATGGCTGTCAATAATCTTAGAAAATGGTCGAGATTCAAGCCACGCAAGAAGAAAACAAGTCGTAATAGGCCAAAAGATTCTGAAAATTCCGATGATGAACTGACGTGTTATAACTGCAACAAGCCTGGCCACATCAAACCAAAATGCCCACTTCTCAAAAACAACAAAGGAAAGAAAAAGAAAAGAAGGCCTTTGCAGCAAATTGGGATGATGAAGAAGGAGAGGAAGTTTCAGATAGCAGCTCAGAGGAGGCTAACTTGTGTCTTATGGCAAAATCAAATTCAGAAGCAAGCTCCGACGAATCTAGTGAGGCAGGTGAGTATTCCTATAGAGATCTTGTTTTTATGTGCTTAGATCTTACTAAAACAATTGATAGTCTTGAATCTAAAATTGAAAAACTGAAATCTGATAGGAGAGAATTTGCTCGTGAAAATTTTAGGTTAAAAACTGAACTTGAAAATATTCAAAACCTAGAATGTAAAAAATGTAAGATTTTAGATTCAGAAGTATCAAAAATTAGGAATAACTTTGAGAGTCTTGAAAAAGAAAACTTGAATCTTAAGGAAAACATTGACACTAGGAAAAAGGATTTTATAAATCGATGCACCTCACTTGTCACTGAAAGCTCAACATTAAAAACCAAAGTCCAAAATCTTGAGAAATCCCTGAATAACTTTTCAAAAGGAGAAAAATCATTCAAAATGTTATTGGGAAATCAAATTTTTGCTAACAATAGAAAAGGACTAGGTTTTGGGAAATCACAAGATGATGATAAAGGTAAAAGTGTCTTTGCTCAATCTGAAATAATTGGACATCATAGGAACACAAAATTTAATCAAGTCAATTTAGTGTGCACGATTTGTAGAAAATTCGGACATAATCAAAATAATTGTTGGTATAGACCCAAACACGTGAAAACTATACCAATTTGGGTTCCAAAAGACACAAATATAAAATCTTTGAAAGTCAAACAAATTTGGGTGCCAAAAGGAACATATATAAATAGTTTTGGGTCTCCACAAACATATGTTTCATATTCTTCCACTAACAATCATGGACCTATAAAAACAAATAGGTCACATAAATCTTTCATCGTGTAGGTGTGGTGGCAGGCTAAGGAACAACAACAGTGTTCTCTGGATTTTGGCTGTTCCAGAAACACAACGGGCGACAAAGCAAAGTTCCTTAGCCTAGTACAAAGGTGACAGAATCACAATGGACAACAACGAAAAATTATCGTAAAGGTAAAACAGGTAAAATTGTTTTGAAAGATATATTAAATGTGATAATCTGCACCGTATTCTGAATGAAATCAGCCAAAGATTGTGATGTTGAAAAGAGATGATTTTTTAATTCTGACTTATTCTTAATTGATATGATTTCTTTTGACTTGTTCTTACTTTGATTTGTGCTTAAAAATAGACCAACCATCCTTTCACCATTGAACTTAATCTGTTTGGTCAAATTATGACATTGATTTGTGCTTAATTGATGACCAATCAGATTTTCAATTTTGAACTAATTTGTTCGGTCAAATGATGGTTACTCATGCTATACGTAGATATATTGGTTTTGATATTTTGGTCACTGCTTGTAAATTTGCACGATTTCAATTTTCATGTGAAAGTTGTTGAAAAAGAACTTTATGAAATTGTTGAAACTTCAAGAAATTGTTTTGAAATAATAATGAAGTTTTAATGACTGTTGATAGTTGTTCATCCTATGGCTTCTAAGATTGACACTATGATATGTTTTTTATTGTTAACACGGCTTCAATTCAAATTCAAAAGAATGTCATTTAAATTGATGTTAAGTTTGAAATTCTTGGTGCACATTTCATGGTTTGATTCAACGAGTGAATATTGAGTGAAATTTAAATTCAGATGCAGATTACACTGGTAATATAGTTGATAGAAAAATTACTAGTGGAACATGATTAATTTTTGAAACATTCATTTGCTGCATCGTTTTTCAAAGAAAATATCTGCATATTTTTCACTTGAAATAATTTTCAAATGACAGAAAATTTTCTCATAAAACCCCCTCGAGAAAATCATGTTTGACCATATTTACAGATTAGTCATTTTTTTTGAAAAATTGAGTTTATAATTTTTGAATTTGATTTTAAATGACAATTTTGACTAATCTGACTCCCTTTGATTATCGAAAAGATGAATAGTAATTGAAAAAGTGATGAGTGTTGATATTTATCATATATTATAACTCGAGAAAGTATAATTAGAAAATTTCTTTAGAATTTCATAACAAGAGTTATAAAAACTTTTTGTTGGGTAAAAATTCCATGACCATTTCTATTTCTATCATCTTTCTATCGACCATCACTCATCAAAATCATATATAGTATGTAAATTTGTGGTAGTTTACAAAGGAAATTATTCGTTCTTCAATTTATATTATTATAAAGGAAATTATCTGTGCTTCAATTTATTATATTCTTCAATAAAAATAAATATCGAAAGTATTCACTCTCATTTAAAAGTCCTCACGGTTATGCATGGGTGAATTACTTGGATTTTTGATTATGTGCTTCCATGCTCATTTAAAAGTCCTTACGGTTATGCATGTATGGAACGCATATCAAAATTAATTGATTAAATAGACAAGTTGATTCTAATCCCATTTAAAAGTCCTCACAGTCATGCGTGGTTAGAAGATACTTGATTTCATTTTTAAATTAAATTGGAATACTACTAATCTCATTTAAAAGTCCTAACGGTTATGCATGGTTAGTAGATATTCAAATTTCCCGAAATAAATATACCACAAATAGACAGAACTGTATGATTTTTTGATGATTTTATCCCTATCACTTCTGAAAGTGGAATATGCGCCTGACAAGGGTAATTATGATTTTTGTTTGAGTTTTATTGAAATTTGATATTTATATTCAATTGAGTTAAATGTTTGATTCATGTCTGTCACTTCATCCCTATTTTTATAACACTGTTATTCTTTTGCTGATAACAAAAGGGGGAGATAAAAGTTAAGATTTTGTCAAATAGAATCAAGTAAAGGTCAAATAATTTTCATTTGCATATAGGCTCATTTACATATTTTTATTAGTATGCATATATGTAGGGGGAGTATTATGTAGAGAGGAGCATTCAAATAGGGGGAGCAAATTGAACGATCAAATACATTTAATACATTCAAAATCTTAAATATATGTTTGTTATCATCAAAAGGGGGAGATTGTTGAATATGCGCTTATATTGTTTGATGATAATAAACATATATACATTCATTTAAATGTATTTGTTAATATACTATTCTATTTTTCACAGTTTAAATAAATATTTGTTGAATAAAATAAATTACACAGAATTTGAATTCAAACAGATATTTTATTCAAATAAATATTTATTACATTTTTGAATAGTACAATTTCAAGCTCTCACTATAACTATACAACTTTGATTACAATTACATCACATTTCATATTTACAATTCACCTCACTACATATCACTCACACTCGTATTTATCTTCAACTTCATTCCAGTTTGAATCCAGCATCTGAGAAATCTGCAAAAATATAAACTAACGCAGTAAAATTGAAAATGAAATATTTTTGCAATTCAAAAATAAAATATGGTTTTTGAAAATATGATTTGCCACAGTTATTTGGGTTGTTCGTCATAATTTAAATTTGAATTCATCATAAACGAACAACTTGTGACATACACAGTGTATTACTGTATATACCACAAGGCCGTACACACCGATATACACTTGATAATGCTACAGGGACAGGTGAGCACAGGTCAAACCCAAATGCAAAGCCGGGTTCAATTCACGTGCAATATATTCAAAATCACGACACGAGCACAAGGTCAAACCCGAGTTTTAAAACTGGGTTCAACACAAGGCATAGCAACTGCATAGCAACAGCAGCAAGGCAGACCACAAAATGCATGCCACCAAGTTCAACAACATCAAAGATGACCAAGTCAAGAGAAGCTCAAGTCAATGCACAGTGCAAACATATGCACCTAAGTGACACAGTGAAGAAGGCAACATGAAGTGAATCAAGTTCAACAATGCAATAAACAATGAAGACCAACAAGCTACATGATGAACAAGTGCAAACCGAATGCAACAAGCATGAATCAAGTACAGTGGCAAATGCATCAGTAATTAAGCATATATTCACACCTAGCATGACAACTGACTCTAGTGACACAAGTGATACCAAACACTACAAACTGCAAATATCCAAGTACTACAAGCCCAACACAGTGCAACTTACAAGTTTCGTACTCAAAAACAAATGACAGTGATTCAAACTACTCACAACAAAGCTCGAAGACTCGCCAAGTATAGGACACAGTAGTGACAGTAAGCAATGCAGCAACAATGGTCAGGTAATATGCATCAGGCATTAAAACAAGTGAGTAGTTCAAATGAAAATAAACTCGATCAGTAACCAAGGCTACAACAATGGAAAAGTAATGTATGCAACAGAATTTCAAATGAAACAAATCCAACTTTATATGCAAATATGTACAAGTGCAGTGTTCAAGACAAAGCAAGCAAGTTCGACAGGCAGCAAACAATAATCAACGTCTAGAAATTCACATCACAAACCAATGTCAAGTTGAACGAATTCAAAGGCCGAAGTCATAATAAAATCGCCAATTCAATGTTGAACAAGTCAACAATGTAAAAATGCCAGAAATCAAAGCCGTGAGTATCAAGCCAAGTCAACTGAGAAATTCACGATGCCATCAAAATTCAAAGCCGAGAATTACAAACCGTGTCAACCAAGTAACACAAGTTTATACGATTATGAAAAAGTCAGAATAAATCTCAAACACTCAAGCATCCTCAAGTGGCCGAGATGACAAAATTGACAAATTCAAATAGCATCAGACGAACTCAATTATAGGATTTCGAAATCTATATAAACCCATTCATCATCGGCTTTCAAATCATCGAGTTCAAGTACAAAAGATTAGAAGAAGCAAAAAGCATAAATTACATACCGAAGCAATCGAACTCGATCAAGGAGGAGAAGCCGCAAACAATTGAAGCAAGCAAACCGAATCATCAACCATCAAGCGGCATTTCCTCCCGAAGCCCTAATTTGGAACAAAGAGCGCAAGGGACGAAGCCCTAAATTTGCAAGAGGAACAGAGCGACCATTTTCACAAAGAAGCAAAGGAACGTACCAAGCAAAAAGGAATAGGGCCGGTCGAATTTTAAAAGGGATTTTGTATAATTTTAATTAGGGTTATTTTAATTAGGGTTATTTATGTGTCTTTTAATTATTGTTTTTATTTTTCGAATCAAAACTTTGTAAATCACCACCTAGGGTTTAGGTAGTGTCAGATTGTCTAGTTAGAATTAGTTCAGTGAGCAGGGTGTGCGAGTTTGCAAAGCTGTATAGGCGGGAGCAGAGTTTGCGAGTAAGCAAAGCTCTATAGGTGGGAAGCAAAGTTTGCGAGTAAGCGAAACTCTATAGGCGGAGCAGGGTGTGCGAGTCTAGTAGAGTGTTTGTGAGCGGGAGCAAATGTTTGCGAGCAGGGTGTGCGAGTCTAGTAGAGTGTTTGTGAGCGGGAGCAAATGTCTGCGAGTCTAGTAGAGTGTTTGTAAGCGTGATACTGTTTAATTCTAATAGAAATCTGTGAATGCAGCAGTAGGCAGGGGTTGCCGAAGCTGGGTAAATTTTGTGCGTGATTTACTTTTCGGCATATTTATTTTTGCAGTTTATTTCTGTGTATAAATCAAGAAAATTTGCTATAACCCTATTCACCCCCCTCTAGGGTTAATCTAGATCCTACAGCACTCTGCCCAGATGGATTCGAAGAGAAGCTTCCATGACGGATGCGAAGCGGACACTTGTCAATCGGTACGAGGAACAACCCCTGCTGATGGATTCAGAGCCCATCGATACGAACTTGATGGATTCGAACATTGCCGACCTGATCGATACGAAGTGATGAGACCTGATCGATACGAAGTGTTGAGATCTGATACCGATGCGAGCAGGATCGATACGAACTGGACATAATTCGATGGATATGAATCAACAACAATGATGGATACGAACTCTGGGCCGTTCCTTCTATATTGAATCGATCATAACTTGAGCATACGAACTCCATTGACTTGAAATTTGGAATGCTGGTTCCTATGGTCTTTCTTGTCATGTCCTATCGATTTAAGCCTGATCTGGGCTCGGACAAAGTTCAGCGATATCCATAGTGAAGCAATGTATAACCAATCTTTGAGAAGAATTACCCTTTGTTTTCGTTTGATCTTTAGGTATCACGGCTTTGCCAAAAGGTGGGATAACAGAGACTTCGTTTCTATATGAGGTCGAGAAATGCTTTTGCGTTGTTGGTGCGAAGAGACCGGGGCAAGATTTATTTGAAAACCACTTCGGACCAATGTATATGCGACGATTGTGTAGGCTGCTTGTGATGATATTGATTTCCGAAGATTCATAGTGGGGGACTGCTTGTTGATCGTTTGGAGTTAAAATCCCAATATACATCCAGTAGTAGTGGTATCTTCATTATGAAATATCCAATGCAAGGACTATTCGCTACTAATCCTAGGGATTTTCCGACAGAATGCTGTAGGAAAGTACCTTCGGTTTGTCCTGTTTCTGGATAACTTGTATGGATGTTTGTCTGACATTGCATTTCTATAGATTACGTACATTGGTTTTTACAAAACATACATCAATGGTGGCGGAGAAGGCAACGTCTCTTAGCTTAACACCCTCCTTGAGACGTATGAGCTTAAGGGTTGTATTTCTGTGGAAGTAAATTAGTAGTCAACGGAAATGGCCGTGTGGCATTCAAAGTGATGTGATAAGTGATTGTGAAAGGTGATCGTTACCTCTGGCCTCGTCAACCGGAAATTACCAAAACAGGGTTAAATGCAGCAGGCCTAAGTGGGTCATTCCCAAGGAGGATATGATCATCCTCTTTTAGATTTGTGATTATGTGGTTTGTATGCTTAGAGGGCCCTCGATAAAGGTCGGTAACGACCGGAGGATGACATATTCGGTACCATCATTTATAGAGGTGGGCCGGTCTTGGAAGAGAAACTTTGTGATGGTTTCTTGGTACATTCTTCTAGAGATGTACTGCTGGAAGGTAGTCCCGTCACCTGGTCATTTGTGTGGAAATCCAAACTCCACTACATGTTTGCCTTTTTAATTGTATTATCCAATTGGACTATATGCTGGAATTTAATCAATGTAACAATTTCGGCTATGATTAATATTATTTGTATAGTAGACGCTACTATAATATAAAAGGATTTGATATGATATGTTTTGGTTATCATAAGGTAAAAACATGTCCGTGTTTATGTGTGGACTTGTCTTACAAGATACTTTGTTTTGATAAAGGAAAAGTTTGGTAATTTAATAAATTCAGTTGAGTGTGTTTCTGACGCTTGTTTACAAAACCGATCCTGGCGTTCTTCCCTTTCAATGCTCAGGTTAGACTGAGTATATTTACAGGTTATGCTTTGGTGCCTTTGGAGCATCAGCAGGCAAGCTGGAGATCTTCATTTCATATATGCGTATCTGTTTTGATTATTGATTATACACTGCATTGCTTAGTTGTTTTAAATTATCAGCATTCATAAGGATAGGTTATTATAAACGTTTAAGCGCATAACTATTGATTAATTGTTGAACTCTGATTGATGTGTGTATATATACAGTTTCTGTTTTGTAAAGATCATTGATATGATATTATATATTTTCCACTGCGATGTGAGATTCTGTATTGTTTTGTTTGTTTCTATCTTCTCTTTTTCTTCTCTTCTCTTCTTCTCTCTTCTTTTCCTTCTCTTGAATTTCCGTCAGTCTATGCTTTTTGGGTCGGACATGTGTTGATTGTTGTTGATTTAAAGGGTATGGATTTTTAGGTCATCACAAACGGTATATAATTTGATAGGGTTTGAGGAGATTTAATTTTGAAGTTGAAATTTGAATTGGAATTGAACTGAGGAGTTTTTTTGGATCTTTAGCCATTGAGGAAGTTGAGCAACAGAAGTTTCGGTACATATAGAAATGAGATATAGAAAGGCTGCTAGGGTTTATAACAGGATAACAAATGGATCGAATCGGATTGAAAGTTGAACGCTACATGGCCCGAAAAGCCCGTTTCGACTCTGGAATGAAATGGTCCATCCATATATCAAAATAGATGTTATAAAATATCTTAAAATCAATGGAATAGGTTTAAGGTCCAAATTCAATTGTATGAAGAAGTTATGCTAAAATCAAGTTATTTCAAATCGATTTCTATTAATTTCTCACTGATTTCTAGGCATTTCGAGCCCATATGATCAAATGACAAGTCTGATCGCTATGAAACTTGAAACCCTATAATAATTCACGGTTACAGATCCGATAAAACTGGTTTCGTCGAAATCTGAGTCAGTGGCCAAAATGGCTATTTTCCAATTAATTAAATAAATAAATTATTAATTAATTAAGTCACTTTTTCAATTCTGATTCTATAATTTACAAATTTTATCATTTTGACTTCTTAAACAATTACAATACTTTAAACAAATTTAGCTGTCGATTTAAAGTTGATTAATCTATCCATTTCCGTGTTTAATTTCAACTTCATCAAATCCAGAAATTATAAATTCAATTTTCAATAGTTCCATTTAATTTGACCTTTCAACCTATTATTTAATTTATCAATATCAAATGGATGAAATTTACATTGGTTCATGATTTATTACATAATTTATCAATTTCCATCTTAATTTCAATTACCATAACATTTAGATATTTAATTTCATTGAATTGCAATAAATCCAATTATTATAGTTCAAGTCCCAATAAATCGATAAATCTTTATTTCCATTCTTTTAATTCAACAAATTTTCTTATTATGAATAAAATTAACATTATTTCCAAATATTACTTTAATTAACATTAACGTAATATTTTATTTAGATTTATTGCAATTGATTCCAATTCAATTTAATGGATTAAAATATCGGTAACTTATAATAATGGTTGCCACTAACTCTTAGTCTCACTTTTATAAGTTATCGTTTCCAACAATGTTATAATTACTTACAAAACATTGATTTTATTCAATTACCATTCATTATATATTAATTCCTAAATAAATTCAATATTTACGTTTGTATTCTTATATTCAATTTATAGCCTAGTATAATACTTACACTATTTCATTTATTAGAATTATATTAAATTGTTAATAATTTGTTTTAATTACCATTTCTATATTTCATTTTAGCATTCACTTCATCATTAAATTATAAAGCTTTTATTTCTTTCTAAATTTAATTACAAAAATCTTATTAAATTAACCAATTTAATTCTCGAAATTTACGGGTCGTTACACTTTTCGAATGGGTACGCCTCTGGAGGGACACTCCGAGAACCTAACTGGATCTCTGCCAACACAAGGTCGGGTTACCTCTGTAACTAGGTGACTAACTGTCATGAGTATGCCATCCCTGGTCGTAATCGACCTTTATCCCGGGATTCAGCAACAAATTCCAACAACCACATAAGTTAAATATCCGGACTCCATACCATGATACCACTTATTATCCAGAAGTGAATGCATATATACTGAGGGGCGCGACCCCCGTAACCTTGCAACATCCTTCCTGTTTCGACCATTTCCGAGGTGTGAGGTTCGATAAACTCTTGTCCCACAAAGCTACGCTTTTCACAAAAGCCATGCTTCGATCAACCAATGATTAGCACTTAGCACGTCACATTACCAAATTGGGAATATATCACTAGTAAATACAAATTACATAACCTCTAAGCTCGTGCGTCTCAGAGAAGGGTGTTAAGATAAGAGAATAAATTCTCCGCTACCAAACAGAAATGTATTTGGTAGAAACCAACTTTACATCTCAAAGTGTAACGTCAGACATACATCCATACAAGTCCATGTTGGGTCTGAATGGAACCGAAGACACTTCCTCCAATTAAGGAAAGAAGCCCTTGCAAATCCGGATAGTCATTAATCACGTCAGGACTTCCCATCACTTAGGGTATCTCTATACCAGAGCAACTCAGTGCAGAGACAATCAACAGGTCATCCTTTCATTTTCGAAAATACCTGGTCTTCAACCACCGTCTTCAATTGCTATCCTTTTCGTCGTATCATTTATGGGTTTTATGACATAATGTCCTCTCCCGGCTTAACTGAATAATGAGCGCTTATTTTAAAAACATATGGATATATTGGGATCTTAGTTAAGTCACAACTTTTATCCCTTGTTTTCCCAGAAACCTTTCCTTTTGAATGGTTTAAACAAATTTCATTTTCAATCTTTTAAACAAAAGGTTCACCCTTTAAGATCCTCTTTAATTTGAACAAGATTTACCAAATCTTTAACAAAGATTCATTCATAGCTTTCAAAACTATTTCCATTTCAAATTTGATTTACCCACAAATCGAAATCCTTTCAACAAAAACAAGTAATTCTTTCTTTTAAATGAAAGCTGTTATCATTTGAAAACAAAGCTCTTTTATTTCAGGAAAATGGGATTAAATTTTCTCAAGTTATAGCCTTTTAAAGCATAATCGAAAAATCAGCGAACTGCTGTACCCTCGGCAAGTTCTATTTGAGTTAAATTTAAATTCAAAATAATTCATTTAGAATACTTCAAAAATGGTTCAAAATCCATATATATACATTTTATAACATGTATAACCCTTTTTAAACCATAGTTTCCAAATTTTACAATTATAAATATATACATATAGAATTCAACTTCAAAATCTTGAATTCAAATTCAAATTAAACTATTTTAATTTCAAAACTTTAACAAGCCATTCAACATAATTTCAACTTCAAAACTCCTTTTCAATTTTTTTTCATATTTAGCCCAAGTTCACTTCCAAACCATTTTGGATTCAAAATTCAACTTTAAAATTTTGAATCAAATTCAAAATACCCATGACTTAGCCAATTTCTTGCGAAATCCATATTTTTGTGTGTGTGGTGTCTGGGGTTTTGTGTGCAATAATAAAATATCACAACCATCATAAATCCAAGCACAATAATATCAATAAGCGGTATAATCCTATAATGCTTATTTTCCATTCACAGGTAAACAAGAAAATTCATCATAGATAAATAAATTACATACAACCCAAAGTAATTCATATCACAGAACATTATATGTCAGAGATATCAAACAATTCAAGGCATTCAATATAATTTAATCATCCATAAGCAAGATCAGTTTATCACACAATTTACAAGTAACCAAATAAATAAATTACTTATGAATTAATTACCTAATCCCGCTTAATTAACATTAATTAATTAGCCTTTGATTAATTATTTATCCCATAATTAATCACATAAATTAATTACCATAAAATTAATCACATTAATTAGTTAACCTTTAATTAATTACATTAACAAATTAACCCTTGATTAATTATCATTTAATTAATTAATTATCCTTAATTAATTTATATTAAGTCATTAGCCTTTAAGTAATTATCATTAATTAACCTTTAATTAAATATATTGATTGATTATCCTTAATTAATTACAATAAGTTATTGTCTTTAACTAATCATATTAAGTAATTATCCTTAATACTTGATTAATTACTCTTTAACTATTTATCAATCATCCTTTAATTACTTAATTCATTATCCTTTAATTATTAATTAATTAACATTTAATCACTAATTATTTTTTAATTACGTACACTAAGTAATTAATCTTTAAGTAAATATTATCCCTTAATTACTTATATAAATTAATCGACCTTACGTAATGAATTAACCTTTAATTAATCTCATTGAGTAATTATCCTTTAATTACTCCCATTAATTAATCATCCTTTAATTTAATTACATTAAGTAATTACCCATTAATTAATCACGTTAAATTAATGAAATTAAGTAATTTACTATCCTTTAATTACTTCTATTAATTAATCAACCTTTAATTACTTTAAAGTAATTAACCTTTAAGTAATCACATTAAGTAATAAAACTTTAATTGCTTACATTAATTAATGATCCTTTAATTACTCAAGACCTTAATAAATCAAAGATAAATCATTACCTTAATTTATTTCCTAATTATCATTTAAATCTTTATTTAATAAACCTTGAAAATAAATTATCATTAACATATAAATTAACTTACCTTTAAGTTAATTACTAATCAAAAACATTATTTAAGATAAAATGTTTATCTTTTTAATCGGCTTCTTAATTAAGCTATTAAATTTATTTCAAAATAAACAAAAGAAAACAAAACTTAATTAATTTTAAGTTAAAATAAAATAGACAACTTATATCAACCAAAAATTAAATAAAATTTCATTATATAAAGGAAATTGTTCCAAGAATATAATTTTAAAACTTGTTTTATTTTAAATTTCAAAAACTCTTATATTACAAACCCAAGACCACTTCGGGTATCCACCCGAATCATTTGCATTTTTACCCGAGTAAACCATAGAGCCTTTCCCTTTATTTATTTTCTTTAAAACTTTTTTTAGTTTAGATCTTGAAAACTATTACTTACACGCGAAACTACCCGAACAGAAACCCGGGGCAGTACCACATTTCCTCGGGTTTGACTTCGAGCCAACCTCTTCTTCCCCAACAAACAACCCAAACATACACACACCTGCACCGTACACCTGCACCGATGATCGGAGCTTCTCCGATCGATACTGCAACCTCCGATGAGTCATCAATGACCATCTCAACATAAGTAACCACCCAGAACCCATGCCGAACACCTAAATAGAAATCGAGAACACCAAGCATCACTTGTAAGCAAACCCAACCACCAAGGTCACCTCAAATCACCCAACTCCGACCATCGTAGATCACACAATAACGCTTGGAGACTCAACAGAGCATACTCTTCCTAATCCCCCTAGACCGGTCGACTCCGGTGCATCGACGATGCTGCACGACCCTCGAATGCAACCACGACCAAAAGTAGGTATAAAACCCTACATCTCCACTTTCCGGCCACCACGACCACCTAGGTTCCTCGACACCATTTTTGCCGAAACCTCCGACCTCCCAGCAAACTTCACCCACGACCCCATGACCCAAACATCCTCCGATCACCAGGATTTGATAGAAACCTAAGCTTAGTTCAACTCGAGAAATCATGACAACTATGAATCTAAAAGTCATGATGTTATCATCAAAATTCACCATTTTCGAAGACAAATTCAATTTTATAATCAAAGCATGGAAAATTAACAATCAAATTTTTAACCTAATTTTGTTCTCTGCTGAAATATTTTATTTTCAAAATATTTCCTAAATATTTCACTTGAATTTATTTTTAAAAATGAGGTTACACATATACAAACATTTTTCATTCAGAAATCTAAAAAAGATTGGAGGATTAGATTTGAATTTTTTGAATGAGTTTTTATAAACTTGTAACAAGAATAGAGACCTAGTTTTCTATATACAGGCATACACACACATATTTACAAACATGCAGGCATATTAATACAATTATAAAAACATAATTAACTTCATAACTTCAAAGATTATCACATGCCACCTAGATATAACAGGTTTAAGAATTTATAAGGGTAGTTTAATCATCTTGAAATGTTAACGGAGAACAAAGATGCCTGGATTTGAATTTTGATTTCAAAAACTAGAAACTTCGTTGATCTTTTACTTTGAAAACAGGATATTTCTTGCTGTTCTTTGTTGAGTTGAATCTACTTTGTTTTGTAAATAATTTTAACTGAAGCTTGGTATTTGAGATGATCTTCTTTGTTTATGTTGCTTTAGGTTTGATTGTTTCAGGTTTAAATGCTTTAATTTTGTTTTGCTTTATTCAGATTTTTGGATTGAAAGAGTTGCTTTATATTTTTTTTCTTTTCTGCTTTGTAGTTTGTCAGGTTTATAGCTTTGAACAGAATTTGAAAAAGTAGAAGATAGAAGAAAATGAGAAGAGAGGGAAAGTAGATGTGTATATATACTTGAATTTCTCTTTATATTTATTAATTTTTTCAAAAATAAAAAGAAGATGACACTTGTAAATGCATGTAGTAATTAGGCTACAAATGTTAATTCATGATAAAATTAACTTACACTTGTATTAATGCATATTATCTTGTTTACACTTGTATTTATATGTTTTAAACCCTTTAGTTTATGAATTACACGTATTATGTTTATATATTATTATTTTTATGTTTTTTTAGATTTATACTATACATACGAATTTCATTTATCTCACGTTGCATTTATAAAAGAAAGAATATTAACCTTTTTCTTAAATCCTATTTTATTAAATCTCATTTTAAACTTAAGCTACTATACTTATTACTAAATATTTATTTTATTAATATGTTTATAAATTTTTTATTTTAACTAAACTATCATACTTTTTAAATAAATATCAATATACATTTCCTTTTATTTATATATTTATATAACCTTAAGAAAATGATTTTAAAATTTAATTATACATTAATAAATAATCACACATATACTATATATTAACTAGTAATTAGCTTTTTAAAAATCGTTATATTAAATTCAAAATATAACTTCCAAATCAATATATATATATATACAAACATGCATATATTATATATAAAAAATTAGAAAAAAAATTATTAATTTAAAATATATTGTTTACAAATCTAATTTATTTTTCAAAATATTTATTCTTGAACTTCAAACCAAATTTTTGTTTACAATTTGTATATACATACATACATACATATATGTGTGTGTGTGTATTTATAACAAACACGTATATTATTTATTTTGGAAAAGTTAAAATTAATTCACAATTTAATCCAAAAATTTATATTAATTTTTAAATTAAATTTGGCTTAAAAATGGGATCGTTACAGTAAGTTTCTAAAACTAGAAATTTAAGCAATTTCGCCAATTTTCGAAATTGTCGATTTAATCAACGTGTTAAATAGCGATCCGAAGCAAAGTCTTGGAATTCGACGAAACCATTTTCTTTACATCCGTAATAGTGTATTATTATCGGATTTCATATTTCATAACATTTGGATGTATCATTTGGTCGTATGATCTAAAAATGCCTAGAAATGATTTAATTTAATTTAAATAGTCGATTTAAAAAGCTTCCACATATGACCGAATTAGCTCCCAAAACTTGTTCCATTGCGTTCGGAATAACGGTATAACATTTGGAACGCTAGGCATCACGGCTCAATAGGAATTCAAGATTTTAAGTTGCTATAATGAGATATTTTTTCAAATAATATTATTAAATTTAGGGTTAAACCCTATTTCCTAGATCTATACACGTGTCCCCTTCTAGTCTTCTACAACAAGCTGCTCTGTTCTTTTTAAATCGTGTAAAACATCCCTCCTTCCTCTTTCATACGATCGAATTTGAAAACAAAATTAAAAAAATGCTCGAAAGGAAATGAATCGTGAAATCTCCTGGGCATTGAAGGCGATGGTCAGCGGTGAGGGTAGTCGAATTCATGACCTAGGATTTAGATTCAATTTCGAATCGTGCACATTAAGGAGCAGTAGCATGGCAAAGGAGGGCGGCGCATCACTTGGAGAACCAAGTCACGGCGGTGAAGCCGCTCGATGAAGAAGGCAACAGTGCTTGGCTATAGGGAGACGAAGTCCGTGGTGGTCATGGGGGGTAGTTTGGTCATGGTGTTGTAGGTGGCGATGTCGGTGGCGACCGTGAGTGTCACGATTCTAGCATAGTGGCAGAAAGAGATGGATGGTCATGGCGGGGCAATTTGGTCATTATAGCAGAGCTATAAACGGACTATTGTTTTGAACATCAATTTGTTTGGAAATTTGATACTAGTTGAAGTGCGAATTAAAGGAGATCTGGGTAGTAATTATTTAAAAGGCTTCAACTTCTCGAGCAGAGGGCATAGTCTTTCTATAGAGGGAAGAGGTATAAATGTGATAAAATTTAATTATATATTTAGTTATTTAATTAAGATTTTAAATTGAGATAGCCAATAAATTGAATAAAATTTGCATTCGTGGTCCAAAATAAATGATATCAAGACGAATCTGGATTCTTGGTTGAGAAATATACCATTTGGAATTAATTGGACTTTTTCGAAGCTAGTTGGGAATTCAAATAATTTGAAATCTAGTTGTCCGGCATAATAAAAATCAAGGTGAGTAAAATCTCACTCATTTGGATTGCTAGTATAATTTAAAAATGTTGAATTTAAATTATTGGTTGTTTGGATGAATTTATAAATTATTATCATTTTGGATTCTATATATAAAGTTGTATATATATTATTAGTTGGATATATACCCACCGATTGGAGTGGTTGAGACCCTACGATCCCCGTACAATACCAGATGACCCTATATACCGTGATATCCCCATCGAAGTGGGATTGGTATTTTTATGTTGTCTAACATCTATGGATGCAGGGATAACAGGTTGGAGGGACCCAACTGGATTCCTCAAAAATATATTAGTTGTTCATATATATTGATATATGATGTGTGTGAATAAGTCTGATATAGATTTGTTGTGAATGTTGGATGCTATAGTAGCACTGGCCATAAATACTTTTTAAAGTTTTTAAGGAATCAAAAAGAAGATTTTGAATATGAAAATAATTATATCGAAATTGGACTATTTAAGAGAGATTCGTTGGATAAGCAATAAATTTGATTTTTGGTTGTACTTAAGTATTCATAAATGATATAAATAGAGATTTAAAAAATATTTATATAAGAGATTTCAAAATGATATCAGGAAATATAAAAAGGAGTTGAAATCGATATTAAAAATAGATTAGTGGAATAAATGGAATTTATAAGGAAACAGAATTTTAAAATGAAATTTTATATATAAGATTGTTTTTATAAACAAGTAAAATCCATGGGAGTAATAAAATTTTGTAAACGATGTATAAGAGGAGAGGATATCAGAGCTAAATTGAAAATATAAATTCATCGTGTGAATTTATATTAGAATATGGAAATCGAGTTTGAAAAATAAGAAAATGGTTATGGAATGGAATGAAATCAATAGGTTGCGAATCGAGAGAAATTTATAAATTAATTGGTTATTGAGATTTGGAAACTATATTTTTATTATTAGGAAGTTAAGTTGTTTAAAAAAGCAAAGTTTTACTTATCAAACTATGCAATTTTAAACTAGTAAAATTGAAATACATCGAGAGGTGAATTTTTAAAATATTTAATATTTTTTTTCAATAAATCCTAATTTTTAACATCAGCTTTGGAAATTGATTTGTTTATCTAAAAATGAATTATTGAGGTTTATAAAAAGTGTTTCACTATTTTAAATAATTACATAAGCATGTATTAAAAACAAATTATTATTCTTTTAATTACTTATTATATATATAGAGTTTTGAAAAAGATTTCAATTTATTTATAAACTCTCTTAAGATGTGAAAACGGATATGGTTTTTAGAAGTTGTAAATGGATAGACAAGATTATAAGTGAGTATAATCGACTTTGGAAAATGTAAAAGGAATTAATATAAATTCCAGAGACGTAGGAGATAGGATAAGGAAATACTAAGTATTGATATTAGAAATGATTTTGGAAAACGAACTTAGAATATTTTCCTATGTGTTGAAATGGAAGATTTTTGAAAATATTTAGTGATGATGGATTTATACCGAGATAGTTTCTAAGTAATGGATTATAAATGGAAGTTGGAAATATTTCACTAAGTGTTGAAGTGAGGTACGGGTGGAAATATCCTGTATGGAAACAAGTATTCAGAAATGTTTTCAAATATTGAAAAATTTGAAAGAGATTTGAATATATATCTTTGTAAAGATATTTTGAAATTAATGTTTTTAAGAATTGTAAATAATGGCCTAGTGACTGCTTATCGATGTTATTTGATAGTTAAATAGCCGACTATCAATTTTAGCTAAGTTAGTTGATCGTTTCAAAGAAACTGGGATCAGATTTAATTATCCAAAAACCACTTCGATCGGTTTGATAGTTACAAACGGTGATATGGTGAAGATAGTGAAGATAGTGATTCGGTTTGTTCAGACCCAGAACAAGTTTTATAGATGAATGCTATCATTGCATTGTTGCCTGGAAGGCAGTGTTAGCATTCCAACTATGAACGCTATTCTAAAAGGTAAATGTAATCTCAAGCCTCATCAACCGAGAATGACTAAATATGGCAGATGCATCAGGGCTAAGTGGGTACACCCAATCAAGGTATGTTATTACCCTTCTAGATACCCTTGGAAACATATATAAATTATGGATATGGTTGTGCATGGAAAAGTTAGCGCTCGATTTTAAGGGTGGGAACAACCAGGGTGATAACATATTCGGTACTATCCAGGTTAGGGATAGGCCGGTCTTGTGTAGCAGGGGATCCCGACAAGGTCCTCGGTCAATTTTTCTAAAGGTGTACTATGATGGGCGGTACCTCAGTAGCCCAGTCATTGTATGAAATCCATTCTCCAATAAGCGTCGTATGGTTATGATTATGCCCAACTATGCTGAAACGTGAGATGCCCGCATTTCGGCTATTTTCTATTTACATTATTCAGATACTATTATAATATCATGTGATTTTGATTAAAATGTTTTGGTTATCGTAAGGCAAAACCCGACGTGTTTATGTGTGACGTGGTCTTACAAGATACCTTTGTTTTTCAAAGGATTTTGAAAATAGTAATAATTCAAATTGAGTGTGTATTCTCACGCTGGTTTTCTAGACCGACTCGGGTGTTATTTTATTATAATCCTCGGGTCAGACCGTGTATTACAGATTTAGGATAGGATGTTATGGCTTAGGAGACGACCTGGATGACAGTTCCCATACTTGATTTATATTCCGCTATGTGTATTATGCTGAAAGTTCAGTATTGTAAGGATAAGTTATTTATAACTGTCCAGATTTATTTGCTGACTGTTGTATTCTGATAATTGTAATACATTAACAGTTACAGTTCTTTTGTTTAAAGATATGTTATTATATATATATATATATATATATATATATATATATTACATTGTTCCACTGCGTTTATGAGATTCTATGTTGTTGTTCCTGTTTCTTCTTCTACCTTCTTCTTATTTACCCCTAATGATCTGTAATTTCTAGCACTCTATTTTCTCAACATGCATTCGAGGGTCGAAAATCCCGTTTGTTACATTAAAGGTTAATTATTTTATGATTCCTTACAATTATTTCATAAAGTTATTTAAGAATGTTTTTCCAAGTAATTTAATTACTGTTTTAAAATGTTGATTGTAATTATTTTTTAAAAGTTAATTAATTATTTAATTAAAGTTATTTTAATTTGATTTTAGTCAATAATTATTTTAAGTTAATTATAATATTATTCAAAATTAATTTATTAATATATTTATATTGTTTAAAAGTTAACTTATTTATATATATTAATATTAATTTAAGAATAATTTATTATTATTATATCAATACTGTCTGAAGTAATTAATTATTATATAATCAAAAAGGTCAAAGTTATTTTTAAATGAAAGTTTAAAAAAGGGTTTCAACCAATGGAAGGGATTTATCAAAGGGTTTATAAATTGGAAAGAGATTTTGGAATTGGAGAAGGAGTTTTGTTTTTTAATGATGTCAGAATGGATATTTGTAAATGGGTTTTAGAGATCTAAAATGGGAAAGTTTTATAAATAGGATTTAAAGATTTATAAAAATTCTTTATAAATAGATTGGTAATTTATAAAATATTTTATAAATTGATTTGGAATGTTATAAAGGAGATACTTATTTATAAAAAATAAAGAGATTTGTGGATAGAATTAGTGTTGGATTATCAACATCTCCGTTTTTATGACATATGGAGTTTTGGTCATTTTTATATTATTTGAAATGGAAAATCTTTCCGAATGTTTCATGAATATACTTATAGTATTACTTAAGTACATGGAAAAAAATTTATGTTTTGAAAATGAAATGGTTTGTGAATACACTTATACCATTGAGATAAGTATGTGGTTATATTTTCTAAGTATCGAAAACATAGTGGTTTGGAAATATACTTATTTTGTTGAGATAGGTATATGAAAGTGATTTCCAAGTATTTGACAAGTTATTTTAAATTTGGAAATTTAATTAAATGAGGATTAGTGATTTCCATTGGATATATAATTTTTGTTTTGAATGTTTGTTTATTTGATAGTTAAATAACCAACTATCAACCTTGGCCTAAATATGTAATCCTTCTTTGTTTTGATGGCACAGAGATATTCCCTACTTAACATGTAAGGATTTTAAGTCTAGAAATATCTATGAGAAACATGGGAATTATACGGTACAGTTACCGTCGGTGGTGTTATATTGTACGTATAAACTTGTTTTGCTCTTGTAGAACACATAAAAAGGATATCCGTCCATTTAAATGGTTAGGGGTGATCCCTGCTCTTATATATTGTCCAACTATTTCCTAAAGAAACGGTATTGAGCATTCCAAAAAATCGATGATTGGTTTTTGGAGCTCCAGGGAAGCGGAAGAGTGTACTCATAAGAGATGATTCGAAAACCATGACCACTCCATAAACCATATGAGGTTTTATGGAGGAGTTTCGTGGTATATTGAGATGTTGGAACCATGTGTGATTCTGAAACCAATTGGGATATGGGAGTCTATGTGTGATTACAAGATCTATTTAAGATATGGGAATCCGTGAGTGATTCCGAGAACCTTTAGGGTATGGGGATCCGTGTGGGATTCCGTGATCTATTTTGATGGCGGTGCATGAGTTGGAATGCTAGAAGGAACCATACTAGCAGGAATGACTAAAACCAAATATTGAAGGCCTGGCTAGTAGGGTTGGCAAACCCATACGGTATAGTCAGCTCCTTCAAGACGTTACTTATAATTGTTATGTATACATGAGACGACGCACTCGGTTTTAGTGAGACCAATAGTTTTTCCTATAGTACATCACCAGGGATTTATGCTTCTTTAGAAGGATATCTCTAATCCTTTTGCAGAAGGTCCTCGAAGTAATATGCACACCTCCATGGAAACCCTACACAATCGGCGAACGTACCTTATCGGTTTTTGATTGTATACCTAGTATTGTTGCGATGAACACTCACGAGCATCATAACTACTTGCTTATTATTATATTCGCCCCTAAACATTATATAGTATTTTTGGATTTCCTGATACAAATATTTGGGTTATCGTAAGGTAAACACCCGTTCGTGTTTATATGCGGCGAGGTCTTATGAGATAAATTTGATTCTAAAGGATTTTACAAGGTGTATTAAATAAAATTCCTTGTGATTTGAGTTTCTCACACTAGTTTTACCAAACTGACCTAGGCGTTGTTTACCTATAATACTCTGGTTAGATCAAGCATATTTCCATATTTAGTTGGAAATTTCAGAGCTTAAGGAGTCGAGTTGGAGACCCAGAGGCGTATTCATGTGCATGGTTATTTTTCCGTTGCATTCATTGTTGTATTTATCAGCAATTGTGAGGACAGGTTGTTATAACTGCCCGAGCTGAATTAGGCTTGTATACTCTAGTTGATGTCTGCATATACTTATATTACAATTTGTTTTTATGTAAATATTGGTTTTATATTATAGATTATTCGTTCCACTGTGAGATTCTATGTTGTTATTTTTCTTCTTGTCTTCTTCGTTCTTTCCCCTGACTATTCGCCTTTCTATTCAAATTGAGTGGGTCATGTGTGGTTTATTTTGCACTTAAACTGGATGGAAAAGTGGTTCGTTACAACCAACTTGAGAAAAATTAATCAAAGCATATTGATTTCTATTTTTATAATACCCTTTCAAAATAAAATGTATCCCGTAAGACCACGCCGCATATAAAATCGAAGAGGTTTTTACGTTATAACAACCAAAACATTTACATTAGGAAATCCAGTATTACTATTATAATGTCTTAGGGTGAAAATATCAATAAACAAGTAGCTATGATGCTTGTGAGTGTATATAACAACAGCAGTAGTTATATAATCAAAGACTACAAAGGCGAGTTCGCTGATTGTGTAGGATTCCAACGAGGTGCATTTAGTACTTCGAGAATGGCTCTCCTACACGGGGATCAAATTTACCCTTCCAAAGCAACAATACATCCCTAATGATGTGCAATAGGAAATACATAGTTGGCCAAGCGGGCGGAATACATCGCTTCATGCATGCATAACAATTATAAGTAGCCCAGGAAAAAGATGACCGCACCCTTATGGGTTAGCTAAACCCCTGACTATGCATCCAAACTCTTTTTTTAGCCATTCCCACTGGTGAAACTATGTTCAAGAATACAACACATGAGATCCACTTGAACAGATCTCAGAATCACATGTGGATTCCAATATCTCAATAGATCTCGGGATCACACATGGATTCCCACATCTCAACAAAGATCTTGGAATCACGCATGGATTTCAACATCTCAAAAAACGCAAATCTCCTCTAAGCATTACACACGTATACGGTTTTGGAGTGGTTAAGGTATTGAGTCATCTCATATGAGTACTCCTACGCTTACCGAGTGTTCCAAAATCAATCAATCTGTGAACGACCCGAACTCAATGTCCGACAAACAACATCAAATTCGTATCGCCGGAGCATGCAACAACATTAGATGATAAAAAACATAGCGGAAACAAAAGATGATATCACAGATACAACATGAATGCAATATGCGATACATCAATTTGATACAATGACAATCATCAACATCAGAAAATATACAACACAAAATACAGCGGAACACGACACAATATAAGATAAGTCTTTAATAGAATCAAGTATTGCAACTCCAATCCAAAACTCCAAAGCCGAAGCTCTAAAACATCAAGCTCGATCCGCCATCAAGGTTGCACAAAGCTAAGCAAGTGCAGTCGATATACTTCAAAGACTCCAAAATGTATCAAACAGAAAGCTGAAGGTTATCAAATCGATACCTACTATCTGACTATCTGAAAAACCAAACTCTAGACTGCCCATGTGGAAAATTGTGGGCACCCAGAGTTTAGGAACGGAACAATAAACTCAAGGTCAGTCGTGGGACTGGTGTGAGCAAACAAAAACATTTGGTCTTTAAAACAAACAAAAGAATTTAAATTTTGAAATACGCAATGCCTTTTGGAAAATGAAACTACCATAAGGCCTCTCGGCACGCACACCATGCAATCGCACACTTGGGGAGATTTCTCCTTATGATAGTCAAACATTCTTACTACGCAAAATTTTATTTTTTGATATTATTATTATTAGTGCATAGTGGAAAACCTTTCGAAAATATAATATTAATCCTAGCCAGCATAGGTACCATTATACTATGCCTACTATAGCTACCACCTGAGGTGGCAGGTAATGCAACTGCAATCTTAAATGGCTCGTATTGGTTGATTGGATTTTCAACAAATGGTCACGCTAAGAAACTTCCCATTGCCACATGGGAATGCCTGTGGAGGGACGCCCCGAGAACCTACCCGGCTCTCTACCAACACAAGGCTGGTTACCCCCTTCCCGAGGAGTAAAACCTAAGATATGCCACCCCCGGTCGTTTGCGACCTTTATCCGAGGATCCACTAGACCAACAACATCACACAATAATAAATATAGTGTCCACATGAGTAAGTATCTGGGCTCCATACCATGATACAACCCTTTTCTAGAAGGAATGGACATACCCTAGGGAAGCTACCCCTGAAACCTTGCCGCATCTTTCCTGTTTCAACCATTACCGGTTTGTGAGGCTCGATGAGGTCTCGTCCACAAAGCTACGCTTTTTCACAAAGCCATGCTTTGATCAACAAATGATCAGCAGCACTTCGTGTGCCACATTACCAAATTGGGAATGTATCACTAGTAACTATCAACTACATAACCTCTGAGCTCGTACGTATCAGAGAAGGGTGTTAAACTAAGAGAATAAATCTCCGCCACCAAATAGAAATGTAGTTGATAGAAACCAGTTTTACATCTCAAAGTGTAACATCAGACACACATACATACAAGTCTATTCTGGGTTTGAACAGAACCGAAGGCACTTCCGAAGAAGCCTTTGCAATCAGGTATTCACAATCTCGATCCGACTTCCCATCACTTAGGGAATCTCTATACCAAAGCTACTCAGTGCAGAGACAATCGATAAGTTATCCTATCGTTCTCGCAAATACCCGGTCTTCACCACCGGTCTTCAAATGCTATCCATAACGTCGTATCATTATTCGGAATGGGTTATATGACACAAAGCTCCTCTCCCAGCTAAACCGAATAATGAGCGTAAAATTGGAAAACATATGGATATGGGATTTCAGTTAAGTCACAACTTTAAAATTCAAACTTTCTTTCAAATGTTTTAAACAAATTACCATTTCAAATCTTTATACAAAAAGATTCATTTCACAAAATTCATCCAGTTTCATAAAGATCCATTCACGGATTTCAAAACAATTTCCATTTCAATTGGATTAACTCATTTAATCTTTAGTCAAAGATTTGACGTGTAGCTTTCAAAATCATTTCCAAAGATTCATTCATAACTTGGAAAACCATTTTCAATTTAAACTTGAGATTCCTTTAATACAAATTGGAAATTCATTTCTTATATGAAAGCTTATATCGTTTGAAAACAAATAGTTTTTATTTCGGGAAATTCCGATTTCATTTATACAAGTTAAAACCTTGGGTTAATTCAAATTCCCAAAGCGACACTTTCTAAAATGGTTTAAATTCATGTAAACTTATATAGCCTTTTTAAAATCATAAGTTCTCAAAATAGAATTCAATTTCAAATTTTTAATTTGGGTTTAAATCAAATTCAAAACTAGGCTAAGTTATTCAAAAATAACTTTTATCTTTAAAATTCCTTTTCAAAAGCTTTCCACTTTAAATCTGATCCATTTCCAAAACCATTTAGATTAAAAGATTCAATTTTAAGACTATTTCAAAAATCTGCGACTTAACAAATTTCCAAGTGCAGTCCATATTCGTATATATATAGTGTAGTCCAGGGGTTTTACACAATAGTGCACAACATCAATCATCACAGATTCATTCACATCAATATCGATAAGCGGTATAACCCACAACGCTTATCTTCATTCAAAGTGATAAAATAAATTAATCATAAAGATTCACCATTACGATTCGATGTGGGTTTCGGATAACCAACTGGAATCCGACTCCATGTCGCATCGAAATTCAAACGCCATTGAACGGGCCAATGGGTTTTCATACTCATACAACAGTATATTCATCACAGATATAATAGCTCGGCACAAAGCATTACATAGCATCACATCACATATCAAATATATCAATCCATCACACAACATTCAATAACAATCAGATCTTCAGTTAAGATGAACAAATTATGTTGTTTTTAATTTATCAACCACATAATTACTTTCATTAGAAATCTTTAATCAATAATTAATTATCATTAACTACAATTGATTAAGTCGTAATCACCTTCATTAATTAATCATCTCTTAATTAATTATCTAAATTAATTTATTCTTAATTGTTAGTTAATTAACTCTTAATTCCTTTTATTTATTAATTATTCCTTAATCAATTACTTTATCATTATTATAATTAATTATCCTTTAATTAAATATTCTTAATTTTTAATTAATTATTCTTAATTATTAATACATTAATCTTAATTATAAATTATTAATTACTTAATTATCATTAATGATATACATTCACTTACTTTTAAGTTAAAAATTTAAAACATTTGATTTATTCCTAAATCACTTTATTAAGTTTTATTTAAAATAACTTGCTAAAAATATAAGTTTAAAACTTAATTGTTTTAAAGATCCTTTATTTCAGAACCTTTAGTTTATACCCTCTAACTTAACAATAAAATCATCATTCATAAAAGAAATAATTTTAGAAATTTAATTAACTAATTTGTTAAAGTTTTGAAACTGGAAACATAAAACCCCAGCCAAACCCGAGCTAAACACTGAAGTACACGAGCCCTACTTCGAGTTTTTCCCTAAATAACCTGAGTGCCTCCCCAAAAATTTCGTTTTAAATCTCAATTTTTTTTAAAGTTCCCTACCCAATAAAACACATAAAACACTCGAACGAGAACTCGAGTTAGTACGAAAATCTCTCGAGACATGCTTCGAGTTTCACCTTTCTCTCCCAAACACGCAATCCACCTGATACATTGACACGCGCATGCACATCTACAAGTCGTCGGAGCAACGGTGATCGACATCGTCACCTTCCACACGCCAACAACCACCCCCTCGATCACCACATCGCCCAGAACTTTGAATTGAACTCGAAATCAAAATCGAGATACATGATCGAATTTGGAGCATCAAACCCGACCAATATCCTTCTCGCCACGACACACCTAACCATCAGAGATCATGAATCTCTGACCTCAACATCACCAAAGCTCCAACTTTCCATTCCCCTACCTGCGATGGAACCCGATACCCTATATATGCCGCAGCAGACATGGTCACAATCTTGTTTAAAATGCTCACTAAACCCTATAACCTCGTCGTTCCTCAACCATGATCATTGATAGACTTAGTTAGTATTTTTCCCATCATCCTCGATCTATGAGCTACCTCTGAAATTAGTCTCAAGCCCCAGTTTGACCTCGATCGACGGCAATTGATAGAAATACATTTTTCGTTCATCTTGCGATTTCACTATACCTACTTGCTTAAAAGTCACGAGACTCATATCAAAAATCATCATTTCATGATACAAACTTGGTTGTATAATCAGATCTTGAAATTAAAATATTCAAATTTTTAATATTCTTAAAACACACTGTATTTTCTAAATTCCAGAAAATAATTTAACTTACTTTACTTACGATTATTTTTCCTACTTGAGTCTTGATTATACTAGTATATTTTGTTTAGATCCTTAGACCTAACAAGAACTAGAGGAATGGGAATTTATTTTCGAAGTTATCTAGAGACTGTATGTTTTAACAGAGTTATATACATACCTGCATACAGACATGCATCTTCAAATCTGTACACATATGTACACATATGTACACATACGTATACATACAAACAAGTTACAACATTATTCATCTCATTCATCATCACTGAGCACAATCAAGATAAAATATTGGGTTTTTAAAGAGAGTTGCTCACCTGAAACTTTGAACAGAGAAGAACAGTGGTTGTTTTTTATGCTGAATTAGCTAACTTGCTTTAAATTCGAATTTGTTTGATCTGGATACATAGCTTCAGGTTGAAGTTGAAGCCTTGCATTGATTTCTTTGCTGTGGTTTGATTTGTTTCCAGGCCTTTATTTTTTTGTTTTCTCAGGTTCAAACTTTGCTCCAGTTTTTTTTTTATGTTGTGCTTGTTCCTGTTTTTTTCTTTTTGATTTTTCCTGAGCCTGCTTGATGCTTTGCTGTTTAAATCAATTGAACTGCGTGCTTGATATTACTGAAGACTCAATACAGGTTAAAGCTTTATGTGATTTCCACATTCTTGTTTTTTTTCCAGATTTTGGTTTTGAGGAGGATTTGCAGATTTTTTTTGTTTTAGTGTTGAGATGATTCCTTGACTTTTCTTTCAAAAATCTATGAGGCTTAAAGAAGAAGCCGAGAAGTTTCTATGATTTTTTCGGTTTTGAGGAGGATTTGCATATTTTCTTTTGTTTTAGTGTTGAGATGATTCCTTGACTTTTCTTTCAAAAATCTATGCATGCACTGCGCAGTCCTACGGTGTTCCGTTTGGAAAAAAGCAGAAAAAAAAGTATAAAAGAATTTTTTTTTTAAAAATAAAATAAAAATAAACATATATATATATACATAAAAAAAATCAAAAAAATTTCTCGTGCCAGTGTTAGTTCAAGGGAATGAGTACAACATTTAGCCCCATCGAGTCCCATTCTTCGTGCTTTCCGACAGTAATACTTAGTATTGCTCTTGGTTGGCATGGGTATAGGGGCCGGGCGTTACATTTTTGTGCTGCAGCTGCACCTGCAGCTGCGCAGCAGGTAGCTGCGCAAGCTACCTGCACAGCTGCAGGAGCTGCGGCTGCAGCGGCAGCTGCCTACAGCTGCAGCGCTGACGCTGCTGGGTATGCAGCTGGGCTGCATTTGCCCGTTGCAGCTGCACTCAGCTGCCGCGTAGTGCATACGCTGCACTGCGCAGTCCTACGGTGTTCCGTTTGGAAAAAAAACAGAAAAAAACGTATAAAAGAATTTTTTTTAAAAAAAAAATAAAATAAAAATAAACATATATATGTACGTAAAAAAAAATCGACTAATAAATGTTTTCAAAGAAAAGTAAATTTATTTCAAAACTTTTGATAGTATTTCGCATACCAATGCGTGTTATTTTGTGTCAAAGTTAAATAAATTGTTATAAATGTATTTTTTTTACGAACTTTAAATAACTTTAATTCAATAAATTAAGTTTTTATGTTTTGCCTTGATACATAAGTATTATGGGGTACTTGTGTATTAATGCAAAATGGAGATGTAATCATTTTTTTTATACGCATGATTGTTTTGCTAAATTTTATTCGCTTTTTGAATATTATACGGGGTTTATTAATGAAATTTTTGAAAGACGATTGTCATCGTTGACTTTTATTTTTTTTAGAAGTGTTTTGAAATTACAAACACTTTGATTTTTGGGTCGGGATAGATTGGACTCTGTTGTACCAATGGGTCAAAACTCCACCTTGACCGACCTGATTTAGGATCGCTACCAGAATCGGTGGTATATCACATGCCCTATTACCACCAAAGGTCAAGGGTCTGCTACATAGGGCTAATTTTATTTTTGATCGGGATCTCCGATCGACAGGTCACGGACTATGGTGGATGGAGGCGTGGGGGTCCCATGTGTAGATCCGTGAACGGGTAGCATACGGCCTTTGCCTTAGACCGTCTTGATTATCCTGGGTTAATCACCAGGTGTATTATGGCGTTATGAGTAGGTTACGGGGTTGATGTCTCCACGCGCGCTCGAGCTCTACCACTGTGATTTTACAATACTAGCGTCTGTTTATTTGGTATATTTTATGAGTCATGTTATATTTATCCCATAATTCCCATAATGCAATTTTCTTTACTTTATGATTTTTGGGAAGTATTGAAGTTGATTTTCAAAACCCAGTACCTTTGGAGAATGTGTGTATGAACTTATTCTTTGTGTTACAAATGATAATTGGGTTAGTATCGTATTGGATTACATACGATAGGTTTGGCCTAAAACAATTGTTTGATTAAAGAAATTGTTTATGAAACCAAGTTTGCATGTTGGTTCTCACACACATAGATGCCTCATGTTGCATTATACATGCGGCGCTTTCTTTTCCTTTTGTTGATTGAGACAATTATTGCTCATAGACCTTACTTCACTCACACTAGAAATAGTCTGACCCGTGTGATTTGTTTTATAATCCTCGGGTCAGTCTGAGGATTATGGTTGCAGGTTAGGTTGCGTGGACTGTAGCAGCACTCATATTATTTTCCACGGTTTGGGGTTTTGGACTTTTCAGCATGGACTTAGGAGTAGTTAATATATGTAATATGGTATGTATTTGGGAGGTGATGTGTATTATGGACTATGTATCGTGGACATTATTATTATGATATGTATTATGCATTATGCTATTGTTGTGCTGAATTGTACATTCTATTATATTCTATACTATGTAACCTGGATAATTTTTATCTTGTACCATTACTTTGAACCAACACTGCACACAAATGTTAAGTAGAAGGAAAAAAAATCAAAAAAAAATTCTCGTGCCAGTGTTAGTTCAAGGGAATGAGTACAACATTTAGCCCTATCGAGTCCCATTCTTCGTGCTTTCCGACAGTAATACTTAGTATTGCTCTTGGTTGGCATGGGTATAGGGGCACATTCTTTATTATTTATTTTTGTACAACTTTATAAAAAGAAAAGAATGATTTAAATATTTTGATTTCATATTGACAAATGATCGCTTTTATTTATATAAGTATATATATAAGAGAATTAAATCCTAGAAATAATATTTTGAAAATCAACACATTAATTCTTTGAAAATAAATACATCTTCTAAATATATTAAAATTTTGGAAAACAAACTATCATTAACTTTTTAAAGCTTTTAAATTCTATTTATTTCCAATACATTTCTTTATAAATTCAATATTTTTTTATAAAATACTCATTCTTATTATTTTAAATCAAATTGCTACTTGTAGTCTAAATTTTATTTATTTATTCTAGAAATTTTCTTATTAATTCATGAATAAATTCACAATTTAATTCCAAAATTAAATTAATTGCCAAATTAAACGTGGTTAATTTTCATGAATGTTACAGGTTCCCCACTTAAAAATTTTCGCCCTTGAAATTTGCTAGGGAGACGAGAGAGAATATATGATAGATAACGAAAAGATTGATCAGATCAGATCGAAATATATATTCTGCATTCGGTTTACCAAATTAGAATATCAACAAATATGAGAATCAACTCATTCAATTACGAAACAATTGGGTTATCTAATCTACGAAGTATACATGTGTATTGGTTAGTTCAAACGGATAGCTGACCGTTTGTAGAATATATCGAAACCCAATGAAACAGACAAAAATAGATTCGACTACAATCTCAGATTCAAGATTTAACTTATTTACGAATTGTTGATAAATAAAACTATGGGTAGTTCTCATGCCGAACGAACTTGAAAATTTAATCGCAAACGAGAAGGTTACCTTATAAAATTCCTTTCCCTTTATGAGCCTTTGAGGTTGAAGGATCATCTTTGATTACATACACTTTCGTCACTAGAGCTTTCTTCTGTGCTGGATAGTCCTTGATCCTATGTCCCGGCTTGCAGTAATAATAGCATCCCGTAGATTCCTGATCTGGCCTCATAAATGGCTCTCTCATTCCTGGCTTCCAAGGGTTCTTACATTTGTCCTAGTAATGACCTTTCTCCAAGCAATTGAGACAAGTAACATCTTTCGCCTTTTTCTTATGTATATTCTTCTTTCCTTTATCTTTCCTCGGTTTCTTTCCACCAAACTTCCTTTTCCTCCAATTTAGATTGCTTGTGTCTCCATTCTCCTTTGGAACTTCCTGCTTATCCAGAGTATCGTATCTATAACCCATATCAATTAATTTAGAAAATGATTCGTTTACGTGAGTAGTCATCCTCCCCTGGAACTCCTTGTTCATTTCCCGAACAAGGAGTTCATTCTTCTTTAATGATGTATTCACTAATTCTGGACCAAATTGCGATAATTCATTGAATTTGTTCAATTATTCCTCAAATGGTAAGCTTCCCTGCTTCAAACCATGAACTCTTGGTACATTCGGGAGATACCAACAGACGGCATATATCGCTGCTCGAACACTTTCTTGAAACGACTCCAAGTAAATTCATCCGCCGGCTCATCCAATCTAACTGTTTTCCACCAAGCTAAAGCCTCTTCCTGGAGTTGTCAGGAAGCTATCAAATGCATCTTATCATCTTCTAATTTTAGTCCCTTGAAAATCCTTTCACACGATCGGATCCAGGCTTGTGCTTCGATAACAGATTCTTTGCCAGTGAATGGCTTTCCACCAAGCTTAGAAAATCTTTGATATAAATCAGCCAGATTTGATTTAGATTGAACTCGTCCTCTTCTTCCTCTCATTCTTACTATCTGTAAATAGTAAGAAAACCGATTTAGGCATTCGGACGAAATATCTTAGAGAATAACAACAGATAAAGAGAATAGACTAAGTAGTTTCGGTTTCGGTTTCACTGGTTGTACTCATTCTAGGGCATACTTCACCCTATCTCTAATGAGCCATCTAATGTGTTACACTCCGTAGCTAAAGTTTTACTCAAACTTTAGCTTTGATACCAACTGTGAACGACGCGAACTCGATGTCCAACAAACAGCATCAAATTCGTATCGCCGGAGCTTACAACAACATTTGATGATAAATAACATAGCGGAAACAAAAGATGATATCACTAATACAACATAAATACAATATCTGATACATCAATTTGCTACAATGATAATCATCAACATTAAAGAATATACAAAACAAAATACAGCGGAACATGACATAATATAGATAAGTCTTCAACAGAATCAAATACTACAACTCCAATCCAAAACACCAAAGCCAAAGCTCCAAAACTTCAAGCTCGATCCACCATCAAGGTTGCACAAAGCTAAGCAAGTGCAGTCGATATACTTCAAAGACTCCAAAATGTATCAAATAGAAAGCCGAAGGCTATCAAATCGATATGTACTATCTGACTATCTGAAAAACCAAATTCTAGACTGCCCGTTTGAAAATTATGGGCATCCAGAGTTCAGGAACGGAACAATAAACTCCAGGTCAGTCATTGGACTGGTGTGAGAAAACAAAAACATTTGGTCTTTAAAAAAAACAAAAGAATTTAAATTTTGAAATCCGCAATGTTTTTTGGAAAATGAAACTACCTTAAGGCCTCCCAGCACACACACCATGCAATCGCACACTTGGGGGAGATTTCTCCTTATGATAGTCAAACATGCTTACTGCGCAAAATCTGTTTTTTATATTATTATTATTAGTGCATAGTGGAAAAAATTTCGAAAATATAATATTAATCCTAGCCAGCACAGGTACCATTATACTATGCCTACTATAGCTACCACCTGAGGTGGCAAGTAATACAACTGCAATCGTAAAGGGGTCGTATTGGATGATTGGATTTCCAACAAATGGTCGGGCTAAGGAACTTCCTTTTGTCACATGGGAACGCCTATGGAGGGATGCCTCGAGAACCTACCCGGCTCTTTGCCAACACTAGGCCGGTTACCCCCTTCCCGGGGAGTAAAACTTAAGATATGCTACCCTCGGTCGTTTGAGACCTTTATCCGAGGATCCTCTACACCAACAATGTCACAAAGTAATAAATATACTACAGTGTCCACATGAGTAAGTATCTGGGCTCCATACCATGATACCACCCTTTTCCAGAAGGAATGCACATACCCTAGGGGAGTTACCCCTAAAACCTTGTCGCATCATTCCTGTTTCGACCATTATCGGTTTGTGAGGCTCGATGAGGTCTCGTCCACAAAGCCACGCTTTTCACAAAGCAATGATTTGATCAACAAATGATCAGCAGCACTTCGTGTGCCACATTACCAAATTGGGAATGTATCACTAGTAACCATCAACTACATAACCTCTGAGCTCGTACGTCTTGGAGAAGGGTGTTAAGCTAAGAGAATAAATCTCCCCCACAAAACAGAAATGTATTTGATAGAATGCAGTTTTGCATCTCAATTTGTAACGTCAGACACACATCCATACAAGTCTGTTCCGGGTTTAAACAGAACCGAAGGCACTTCCGAAGAAGCCCTTGCAACCCGGGTATTCACAATCTCGGTCGGACTTCCCATCACTTAGGGAATCTCTATACCGTAGCTACTCATTGCAAAGACAACCGATAGGTTATCCTATCATTCTCGCAAATACCCGATATTCACCACCGGTCTTCAAATGTTATCCATAACGTCGTATCATTATTCGGAATGGGTTATGTGACACAAAGGTCCTCTCCCGACTAAACCGAGTGAAAAGCGTAAAATTTAAAAACACATGGATATGGGATTTCAGTTAAGTCACAACTTTAAAATTCAATCTTTCTTTCAAATGGTTTAAACAAATTACCATTTCAAATCTTTAAACAAATTCATTTCACAAAGTTCAGCCAGTTTCACAAAGATCCATTCTTGGATTTCAAAACAATTTCCATTTCAATTGGATTAACTCATTTAATCTTTAATCAAAGATTTAACTTATAACTTTCAAAATTGTTTCCATAGATTCATTCATAACTTGGAAAACCGTTTTCAATTTAAACTTGAGATTCCTTTAATACAAACTGGAAATTCATTTCATATACGAAAGCTTATATCGTTTGAAAACAAATACTTTTTATTTCGGAAAAATTCGATTTCATTTATACAAGTTAAAACCTTGTGTTAATTCAAATTCCTAAGGCAACACTTTCTAAAATGGTTTAAATTCATGTAAACTTATATAACCTTTTTAAAATCATAAGTTCTCAAAATAGAATTCAAATTCAAAACGAGATTAAGTTATTCAAAAATAGCTTTTATCTTTGAAATTCCTTTTCAAAAGCTTTCCGGTTTAAATCCGATCCATTCCCAAAACCATTTAAATTCAAAGATTCAATTTAAAACTATTTCAGTAATCCGTGACTTAACCAATTTCCATGTGCAATCCACATTTGTGTGTGTATAGTGTAGTTCAGGGGTTTTACACAATAGTGCACAACATCAATCATCATAGATTCAATCACATCAATATCGATAAGCGTTATAACCCATAACGCTTATCTTCATTCATAGATTCATAGATAAAATAAATTAATCATAAAGATTCACCATTATGATTCGATGTGGGTTTCGGATAACCAACTGGAATCCGACTCCCCGTCGCATCGAAATTCAAATGCTGTTTTACGGGCCAAGGGGTTTTCATATTCATACAACAGTATATTCATCACAGATATAACAGCTCAGCACAAAGCATTACATAGCATCACATCACATATCATATATATCAATCCATCACACATCATTCAATAACAATCAAGAACTTTAGTTAAGATGAATAAATTGTGTGGTTTTTAATTTATCAACCACATAATTACTTTCATTAGAAAACTTTAATCAATGATTAATTATCATTAACTACAATTGATTAAGTCTTAATCACCTTCATTAATTAATCATTTATTAATTAATTATCTAAATTAATTTATCCTTAATTGTTAATTAATTAACTGTTAATTCCTTTATTTATTAGTTATTCCTTAATTAATTACTTTAATTAATAAATCCTTAATTATTAATTAATTAAATCTTAATTATAATTAATTATCCTTTAATTAATTATTCTTAATTATTAATAAATTAATCTTAATTATAAATTATTAATTACTTAATTATCATTAACAATATACATTAACTTACTTTTAAGTTAAAAATTTAAAACATTTGATTATTCCTAAATCACTTTATTAAGTTTTATTTAAACTAACTTGCTAAAAACATAAGTTTAAAACTTAATTGTTTTAAAGATCCTTTATTTCAAAACCTTTTGTTTATACCCTCTAACTTAACAATAAAATCATCATTCATAAAAGAAATAATTCTAGAAATTTATTTAACTAATTTGTTAAAGTTTTAAAACTGGAAACATAAAGCCCCTGCCAAACCCGAGCTAAATACTAAGGTACTCAAGCCCTACTTCGATTTTTTCCCCCAATAACCCGATTGCCTCTCCAAAAATTTCATTTTAAATCTTAAAATTTTGTTTAAGTTCCCTACCCAGTAAAACACATAAAACACTCGAACGGGAACTCGAGTTAGTACGGAAATCTCCCGAGACATACTTCGAGTTTCACCTTTCTTCCCTAAACACGCAATCCACCTGATACATTTATACACGCATGCACATCTACAAGTCATCGGAGCAACGGTGATCGACGCCGTCACCTTCCACACGCCAATAACCATCCCCTCGATCACCAAAATCGCCTAGAACTTTGAATTGAACTCGAAATCAAAATCGAGTTACATGATCTAGTTTGGAGCATCAAAACCTGACCAATATCCTTCTCGCCATGACACACCTAACCACCAGAGATCATGAATCTCTGACCTCAACTTCGCCAAAGCTCAACCTTTCCATTCCCCTACCTGCGGTGGAACCCGATACCCCGTAGATGCTGCAGCAGCCAAGATTACAATCTCGTTTAAAATGCTCACTAAACCCTATAACCTCGCTGTTCCTCCACCATGATCATTGATAAACTCGGTTAGTTTTTTTCCCATCATCCTCGATCTATGACCTACCTCTAAAATTAATCCCAAGCCCCACTTTGACCTCGATCAACAGCAATTGATAGAAAGACGTTTTTCGTTCATCATGCGATTTCACTATACCAAATTGCATAAAAATCACGATACTCATATCAAAAATCATCATTTCGTGATACAAACATGGTTGTATAATCAGATCTTAAAATTTAATATTCAAATTTTTGATATTCTTAAAACCCTCTGTATTTTCTAAATTCCAGAAAATAATTTAACTTACTTCACTTACGATTATTTTTCCTACTTAAGTCTTGATTATACTAGTATATTTTGTTTAGATCCTTAGACCTAACAAGAATCAGAGGAATGGGAATTTATTTTGGAAGTTATCTAGAGCCTGTATGTTTTAACAGAGGTATATACATACCTACATACAGACATGCATCTTCAAATCTGTACACATATTTATACACACAAACAAGTTACAACATTGTTCATCTCATTCATCATCACTGAGCACAATCAAGATAGAAGACTTGGTTTTTAAAGAGAGTCACTAACTTGAAACTTTAAATCGAGAAGAACTGTGGTTGTTTTTTATGTGGAATTAGCTAACTTGCTTTAAATTCAAATTTGTTTGATCTGGATCCATAGCTTCAGGTTGAAGTTGAAGCCTTGCATTGATTTCTTTGCTCTGGTTTGATTTGTTTCCAGGCCTTTATCTTTTTGTTTTCTCAGGTTCAAACTTTGCTCCAGTTTTTTTTATGCTGTGCTTGTTCCTGTTTTTATCCTTTTGATTTTTCCTAAATCTGCTTGATGCTTTGCTGTTTAAATCAATTGAACTGCATGCTTGATATTACTGAAGACTCAATACAGGTTGAAGCTTTATGTGATTTCCAGATTCTTGTTTTTTTCCCAGATTTTGGTTATGAGGAGGATTTGCAGATTTGCTTTGTTTTAGTGTTGAGATGATTCCTTTACTTTTCTTTCAAAAATCTATGAGGCTTAAAGGAGAAGCTGAGAAGTTTCTATGATTTTTTTTTTCAAAAGTTGAATGCCACTTGTCCACCTTGACTTACACTTGTACAATTTTTTTTGCATGTTTTACACTTGTTACATATAGGGAAAATTGTGTTTATACCCTTAATTCAAATTGTTTTGTAAATTTTTGTTTTAAACCTTTATGTAAATGTAATTTCATATGTATCATAGGCCTCCATTTCAAAATTGTCTACATCTTCTTTTATACTCATCTTTACACAAATAAATTTTTTCCTCCATTGTTTTTCACATTACAACCTTTAATTTAACTCACTATATTTACATACATATATATATTTTTATACATTGTACATTCATACATTCTTTATTATTTATTTTGGTACAACTTTTTAAAAAGAAAAAATGATTTAAATATTTTGATTTCATGTTAACAATTGATCACTTTTATTTATATAAGTATATATATAAGAGAATTAAATCCTAAAAATAATATTTTGAAAATCAGCACATTAATTCTTTGAAAATAAATACATCTTCCAAATATAGTAGAATTTTAGAAAACAAACTGTCATTAACTTTTTAAAGCTTTTAAATTCTATTTATTTCCAATACATTTATTTTTAAATTCAATATTTGTTTATAAAATACTCACTCTTATTATCTCATATCAAATTGCTACTTGTAATCTAAATTTTATTTATTTATTCTAGAAATTTTCTAATCAAATCATGAATAAATTCACAATTTAATTCCAAAATTAGATTAATTGTCAAACTAAACGTGGTTAATTTTCAGGAATGTTGCAGGTCAACCAATTTTAAAAATACACAATATCTTGTCTTTTATAAATAATCAAACAATACACAAGAAAGGAAATCATCTCCAAATCATTTAAGTAGATGAATTTCCTTATCATTTATCCTCGGAGAAAAAAGCAAATTTATATGTACAGTATAGCACCACCGAAGGTAATTGTACCATATAATCCCTGTGTTTCCTTAGATTCGGAATGTAATTTTAATTTATAAACCATTATTATTATTCAAAATTCCAATTCTATAAAATCAAAAAAACTCCGTTGTTGTTTATAATTTAAAAGCTATTAAATCGGACCATTAGATTTATATTTAATTAAAAATACAGCTATTTGAAACACTTTTCAAGTATAAATTCACAATTCAAATATTTTTAAACAATCCTTATATTTGAGTTTAAAACCTTAAAAAAATCAATTATTCAAATATCTAAAATTAATTAAATATTTTAATTAAATAAGGATTTAACCAAAATCCTGATTTGTTACATTTTCCCCCTTTAAAAGAATTTCGTCCCTGAAATTCCAAAAGTAAGAAAAATGCCTTCGAACCCTTAAACTTTTCAAAACCAATTAGTTGAAATAGGTTATTAAACTTCAAAGTCTCTTAAATTTACAGAAAATTTTAGCAACGCCTCCTTTGCAGGGTTCGATCGGAAAACCCACAAACCGCCACTATGTGCCCAAACAAACAAAAGCTAAGTGGCCTCCTATACCTAGGGCATAAGTCATCAACCAAATAAAAATATAAACATGTACCTATTAGTCGAGCAACCGACTCTACTCATGCAACCAAAAGCATCAAACTAGCTTTTGCTTACATGAACTGTATCTCACTCACACATAACATTCAAACATATAACTTGCATTTTATTATGTCAATAGCATATAATTTATTGAAGTACATATGATGTACATATAACATCCATATGCAATATCAAATCTGAGCATTTACTTGATTGCACAAATTTCACTTTCGAACTAGTATCGCTCACTCAACTTCTCTAGTGCGTACTTCGATTTGGTTCCTTGATTAGAAATTGCCATTCTCCTTGCATAGCTATATGCTATGATAGGAAATTTTGAAATCAAAGTCCATATCCAGCGTTCGCTGCCAAAATACGAGTGAAAAATCCTAACTAGGACCGGTGTAAATCACCTCAAAATCATGTAACCGAAACTGGATCAAACATATATGCGAATAAAATGGCTACATACAACTTCCCTATTTTTTCCAACTTCTTTCTTAATTATACCAACTCACTTTTTATTTCACATTCATTTTCATTAAACAGGTTTTCGTTTCACTCTAAATTCATTTATAAACCATTTCATAAAACATCACTTAAGGGTACAAATATTTCATGACTTAAGTTTGTAAACACCTTATAAAACACAACTCAGGTTCACCAACACGTTAAAACTTAAGTTCATATATTCATAAAACATTCTTCTACCATCTAAGAGTATACATACAAATTTAAAAATTGTTTTTCTTAACCAAAATGTTTAGCTAATTTAAAACTTCTTTTTAACTAACTATCCCTGCTATTTGATAATTATGAAAACTCAACCTTTATATTTCCTAACCAAAACTAAACTCCAAGTTCTCAACTAACTCGGGAGTTTCGACCTGTTCAAAATCCGCCAAAAAATCAATTTTATTTTAATAAATGAAAGCTACCAAAAAACACATCAAAATGAGATGCAAAACCAAATTACCCTAATGCATAGGACAAATGCATCCGTAAAATAACTTAATCAGAAATTTTAAAATTTAAACATCAGGGTTTTATTTCTTAACATTTTGAAATAATATATATATATATATATATATCACTTTTTGTATATCAAATTAAACTTTTGAATTTAAATCAAAACTTGGTTTACCAACAATTATGAAGCAAAACTATCGTAGTTGCAATACCTCACTTAGAAGCTTGAAAATGAACACCTATGGAGCTGCAGTCATCATCAAAATTATTTTCTAGCAACCAAAGTGAGTTCGGCATTTTCTATCTCCTTCTAAATCCATTATAAATTTTTCATCCAATAATTCTTTCAAATAATACTATTAATTTTTTCCTACAAAGCTTTGAAAAACAAATTTCAAAAACATCGGGGTTTGGATGTCAAATTCTCAGCTTAAATCCTTTTATTTGTAACTACATTTATAAATTATACTTAGAAATTTCACTTTCTTATATAAAATCGTTTCATAAATGTTACTTTGTTTAATTATAATAATAAACTTTTATTAAAGTTAAAATTTAACCCAACATTATCACTGAACGTCTTATAGTCAAACTGTGAAACTGAATTCACAAGGTGTTTATTTTAAATGTTTCCCTAAATTACTATTTACTCAACCGTGTAGTGAAAGTATAAAATTGCCCTTAATCACCACAGTAGCCGATACCCAAAAACTAGTCGAACACCACTACTCAATCAATAAACAATAACCAATACTCCTAACTAGGTGAGCATGAATAATCAAACAACAAATGATAATAATTAAATATTAACATTTCAAAACAACTAAAACATCAAAAACATCTATATTAATTTTACATAAATTATTCCTTTGTATATAAAATGTAATCCTAGGTTAAATTATTTCATTTACAAATTTTAAAAGCAAACTTGTTGGTTTGCCTTGTTTAAGTGTTTAGAAACCGCTATCGATACCATGACGTCCCATGTTTTGCCCAGGATTTATACCCCACTCAATAGATCAATCAATATAATATTAAACATTTTTATAGGACTAAAAATTACACTCTTTTATGTATAATACACTCAACTCATTCTAGGATGCTACCAACCTTATCTTTAATGAGTTACTCATTCTAAGGCTTTATTAACCCAATCTCTAATGAGTTTACCCCACCAAGGCCTAGGTGTTTGCTCAACCTAAGCTCTAATACCAACTGTAACGACCCACCTATTCGATCCTTAAAAGTCGACATTGATACATCCATAATATTTACGTTCCGAACATCCAAGTTCTGCAAAGATAGAATGTTGGGGTGAAAGAAAGAAAAGAAGGAATAGAATATCACATCGTGACAAGTAATACATAATATACAATGGAACTTCATAAAAAGAACACTATAATATAAATATACATCAATCAGAGTCTAAACAATCATCAACGCAGACAGTTATAACAACTTGTTCTCACAAATGTTGTTAAATAAAACAACTAATGCAGCGGAAATAAAATATACGTGAATATGACTTGAAGGCATCCATCTTATCTCCTAAAGCTCCAAAGCATCCAAACTATAACACCCCATAAAATGAACAATAATTATATAGGTTGAATCGAATTAAATGTGATAAGATAGAATATGGAAAAAATTTAAAAGTCAGAATTTGACAATGAATTCCATTGCATTCTTGGTGAAAGTCTAATCTATTTCCATATAAAATATGTTGAAAACGGAGCTCAAGAAAAGAAATTATGAGCATTTGAAGTTTTCAGATTTAAATTAATTTAATTTGAGTTCAAATTCAAATGAGAAATTAAATTTAGGGTTGAAATTTCAAAAATTAGGTTGGTGGCTAAGTAAAAGTTTAATTTGCATTTAAAATTAAAAAGATAACTAGGGAATAAAATAAATTGTGCAATGGACAAAAAATACTTTCCTCGAAATAGAGGAGCGGCTGACCAATATATGTAACCCGGTCGATCGTAGTGGTCAACCGATCAAATAAGGCGGTCGAACTCTTGGCAACGAAAGTTGCAAGTGATGGCTAGGGTTTGAAGTTGTGTTATATTGAGTTGTACGCTCCATATGTGTCTTTTTCATACCTACTTCCATCCTAGGTTCTGGTATGTTTCAACCCCTATAAATAGAACCCTACCTTCTCCAATTTTTTTCATATTATTTTAGGGAATTCAACGAAAATCTACTATTATTATCTCTCTAAATTAGATTCAGAAACTCCATAAAGAATTTAGGTAAGAGTTCAATTCATTATCTAATTATTTCTTCTACCTCCAACCTATTCTTATTTTTTTCTTTCTCCAACTGTTATGAATGTAATAAAAATATATACATCTTCTCAATTGTGTTATATTAAAAGAGAGATTCTGGAGGAGATTGAAAGGCATCCAAACCAAGGAAAGAGAAGTTAAGTTTGTTCTATGAGTGCAAAGCTTTGTATTTCCTTTTTAGCAACTGTTTAGGTTGTCTCTATGGATTTGAATATACCTTAGGGATTTTGGGATTGCAAAAGTATGATAGCTAAAATCCTCCAAAATTCCTTTTATTTCAAAATGTAAGTTATGTGTTGATTTTCTCAATTATTTACATTAATTTGATGGAATTTGTTTTTTTTATGCAATTTTTGATAATTTCATAGCCTATTCCACTTCTCGTTCTTCTTCGGTTCAATTTATGATTCTTTAATGAAAGAAGGGGTTTATATTATGGATTTTATTCATAGTTTACGCCATTTATTCCACAAAAATTTCCTTCTTATCTATTTCTCTGTAAAAAAGGAGTAGAATAGAATATGGAATTTAGATTGCAATTCCTATCGTTTAAGGATTCCATTGATTTGGTGTAATAAATTAAGTCTCTATTTTATTTACAAGTTTGTTATTGTAGTTTTGGTTATGAATATTTATTTCCTGTTTTGGATATTATAATCCCATATTTTAGTATATTGAAATCTTGGTAATTTAAAGAAAAAGGACTAGTAATAGTATATAGTTAGGGAATTGATATTTAACGCTAGTTTAAGGTGTAAAATCTATGCATTCAGAATTCATTAAGCTTTAATAATTAATTATCTTTATACGCATAATTGATGTACATTTATTATGTATATGGCATAGTTAGTTTTTTATTTATTTTTATTTATTTTCCTCATTAGGAATGTAATTGATTGTTAGGAGAAACTAAAAGGAAATTCTTATATAGCCTAATTATTATTCTAAGGCATAATAATGAAGATTCCTTATAAGGCATTATTTATGAAACGGTGAGATGAATATTATTTAATATATCGAGTTTACTTAATATACGGCTAAGCCATAAGGATGTAAAGTCAATAGAGTTATATGATAGAAGTCCGCCCTTCACTTTGAGGCGATCGGCAGCTGTGGCACTTCTTGTTGATGTGAGATATCCTTATGATAAATATCTATAATGGCCGAGGTTAGACCCAAATTTTGTAGGGAAAATCTGCCTAGCTAATCTAGATATCAGTTCCCATACAAATAGTCAGACTAATGTGAGACGTCATTATGAGTATGAACCATAGTACGAGAGGCCTACATGGGGATCTTGAGGTATTAGGTGATCATTTGAGGGCCCGCATCTTTTTCCTAAGTGAAGTGTTAAATGGTCTACGGACATGTTAAGTGCTACCTCTACAAGGGTTCGCTTCTGGATAATGTAGTAAGTGATTGACTGATGGTCCGCCTTTTCAAATAAAGAAGTGTTAATTGACTTGAGATTCCATATGATGCCAAGTAGATTGTACCATTGAGGAGCACACCTTGGATATAGGTATTAAATGATGAAGTCTGCCTTAATTCAGGTATTAATTGACCGGAGTCTTCCTAGTTTCCAATAAAGGTATTAAGTAGTTTGGTTACTATTTTTTGCATTGCTAGCTATTTATGACCTAGGATATGGGTTATGGGATTTTACAAGCCTGCTTCTGGAATGGAAGGTATTAAATGTTTGGTCCACTTCCTTTCCTTATAGGAAGTATTAAATGGTTTTATATTCATAGAAATATTGTTATTTTGAATTATACTACCCATGTACTGAAAATGTAAGGCTCAAGGTTTTTATTCAGTAGACACTTATTGCTCTGACTCTCTCATCATTACAGCATAGGTTACGGATGGAGTAATGGAGGCGACAATGCTTAGATATGGAGAAGCTTGGCTTGTAGCAGTATTTATCATTATTACTTGCTTTTGTGTTTACCCATCTATATAGACAATTGTTGTAATTGATTTATGATACGATTTGATGGTAATTTGTATTATGACATTTTATGGTTTTAAAATAAATAGGTACACTTTGCTTTTATATTTCATTCTATCCGATGTGTGCTCTGAAAGATTAATTTTGGCTCTATATTGTTACTACTTTTTCCAACCAATAGCCTTTCTTAGAATGGATCTAAGTTTTGATGGGAGTTTTCTTGGTTGAAATTTAGGCTTGTTCCGGGATGGGTTGTTACATTTGGTTCCATAGCTTACATTATCCAATCCATGGGAAAACTACGTATGAGAGATGTACTTGTTATTTTTAAAAGGTTTTCAAAAAGAATTTTTAAAATTCTTACTTGTCACCTTATCTTGAGTTTTAATTTAGATAAAAATAATTTCAAAGATTATTTAAAGTCTACTAATAAGAATGATTGTAATAAAACTTTTAATCTGGATTTAAAAGTGATTTAACTGATTTTGAAAGTAACTAGTTTTAATTAACGAGTAAAAATAAACTTCCAAGGCACTATCTCGGATTTCGACGAAACTAGTTTCATTGGATCCAATAATGAATTATAATACGCTATCATGTTTTGTAACAATTGAACGTATCATTTGGTCGTGCGGGATAGGAACAGGTTGAAGTTAATATTGAAAATTTAATATATTAATTAGGTTCAAAAAGCTATCTTCTCCATGCGATCGAAGTGGAGCTCGAAACTAGTTCTACTGCATTGGGAATAGGGGCATAACATATAGAAAGTCAGGCGATACATCTTGATTGGGATCTGAATTATATAGCTAAATATTTTAAATTTTAAATAATATTTTTTTTGATTTAACTTTTCACTACTTGACCTATCTATGTCAGCCCACTTTTAACTGTACAAGCCCATGTACCTTCACGTGTCTCCCCTGTATCTCCCATCCATCGTCTTCTATTTAAGCCATCTCTAGAAAGAATAAAAAAGAAGAAAACAAGATTTCCAAACTCAAATAAAAATCCCATTCTTCATTGAAAATAGAACCCAGAAGTGGTAGAAAATCGATATTGATATTGGTTAAGTGTTGGGTGGCTATTAGCCTCAAATTAGTACTTTAAAAATACTGTAAATTACGTTTAAATCAGAATTAGATTTTTAAAACAAGAAACGATTTTAAAATCCGAAATTGAGTTTCAAAAATATTTTTAAGGATCATCTAATTATATATATTAATTGTTTTTAAATTAATTAAGTATATCAATGTTGTTTTAAGTTATTAAATTATAAATATTAATTTAGAATATCTAATTATAATAATATTCTTTTAAAGTTATTTAATAAAATTGTCTTAAAGTTTTATAATAATATTAATATTATTTTAAAGTTATTTAATTATTATAATATTGTTAAAGTTATTTGTTTATAGTTAATATGTTTTAAGTATTTATAAAAAGGTTAATAGATTGAAAGACTAATTATTTAAGAATAAATATGGTTTTAAAATTAATAATAAGGATTATTAAGAACGTTTTAAAATAAATTATTATTATTTATAAAATGGTAAGATTGATTATTATTATTTCTTAAACAGTATTATGGAATGATTAATTATTAACTTAAGATAACTAAGTTAAAGATTTCCATTTATTTATAATGTTCATTGTTTATAATTATTATTATATAATAATGTTTTAAAGCAAATGATTTTAATTATTTATAATGTTTTTGAGACTATAAATAGAGTTGAAAGACTTGCATTTTATACAGAAATTTATAAAATGGATTGAAGACTTAAGGGAAGGTTATTTGCAAGGGGAAACCGTTTATAAACAATTAGATATTTATAAACAAATTTTAGAAATAGGTTTATAGATATAAAAGAAGTTTTAACAAATGGTTTACGAATTCATAAAGGGGTTATAAGTGATTTTTGAAATGTATAAGAAGCTTATAAGGGGTTGATTTGTACAAAAGGAATTATAAATGGTTTTTGGAAGGTTTATAAAATGATTTATAAATGGTATGGTGAACTATAAGGAAATTTATAAATGATTTGTAGTCGAATGAAAAGAGAATCATTCTCCGTTTTGTAAATATACTTATAATATTGAGATAAGCATATAGATATTTTCTAAATTTTCAAAATAAGAAACAATGGATGTATCTTCTAAAAGTATTCCTATATAAGAAATTTACAAGTGGTTTTCATTCGTAAAAAGTTTATAAAACGATGCTAGTAGTTGCTTATATGCTGGTTTTTCCCATGAAATATAATCTTTGTTTGAATGTTTATTTATTTGATAGTTCAATGAACGACTATCAAATCTTGGCCTAAATATGTAATCCTACATAATTTTGGTGGTACGAAAATATTCCCTACTTAACACCAAAGTAATTTAACTCTAGAAATATCTAGAGAAAACACGGGAGTTATATGGTACGATTACCATCGGTGGAGCCATACAGCACGTTTAAACTCGTTTCATTCTTCTAGGACAATAGTAAGGAGATCCATCCACTTAAACGGTTAGGGGAGGATCCCCTCTCTTATATATTGTCTGATTATTTCCTAAAGAACCTATATTGAGCATTTCGAAAATTGGTGTTTGGTTTTGTAGAGCACCTAGGAGACGGAACAGTGTACCCGTAAGAGATGACTCAAAGCCGTAACCACTTCGAAAACCATATACCGTTCTGTGGAGGAGATTCGTGATATTTTGGAATGTTGGGATCGATGTGTGACTTCAAGACCCGTTGGGGAATGAGAATCCGAGGGTGACTCCAAGATCTAATTGAGATGTGGTAATCTATGTGTGATTCCGAGACCTATTAGGGTACTAGGATCCATGTGGGATTCCATGATCTATTTGGTGGCGGTGCGTAAGCTGGAATGCCGGACGTAGCCTCATCAGTGGAAATGACTAAAACCAGATAATGAGGCATGGCCAGTAGGGTTGGAAAACCCATAAAGTGTAGTCGGCTCCTTCTAGATGTCACTTATAGTTGTTAAGTATGCATGGGACGATGCACTCGGTCTTAGCGAGACCAGCTAGTTTTTCCTATGGTATATCACTAGGGATTTATGCTGCTTCGGAAGAATATTGTAACGACACGTAAATTTTTAATAAAATAAATTGGTTAATTTAATTGGATCTTTTTAATAAAATTTAGAATGAAATAAAATTTTATGATTTACAATGAAATTGAATGTTGGAAATTATGTGTAGAATTTGTAAACAAAAATTAACAATTTAAAATGAAGTTGCAATTAAGTGAAATAGTCTACAATGTTGCACATAGTTACAAAATATAAAATAGGTTAAAAAAATTAAAGAAAGCATTTAATTAACCAATGCAAGGTAAGCAATGCTAATTAAAGTCAAAAATAAATGAATGGTTAGGATGTAATCTAAGCTAAATTTTCGACAAATTAAAATTATGTAAATGTTGTAACTTAGGGCTGTAACAATAAACTTTTAAATGTAGTTAAAGGTAAACGGAGGCAATAATTATGTGTTGTCTGTTTATTTTAGTCTATTAATTGAAAATTTATGCAATAATTGTAGATAAGTAATTATAATGTGTGTTGTTGATAAAAACGTACTTAAATGATAATAAATTGGATATAAGAAAACAAAGGCATTTAGTAGATTAATTAATGAATTCATGAAATAAAAATCGATGCCCTGTAGGTAATTATAATATTGTTTGGAAGTGGAAACTTAAAGTATGAAACCAAGTAAGTAAATTAATTAAGAATATAAATTGTAATTTATGAACACATTTGGAAAATATAATTTGAAGCATACATTAATGAACTGTAATATAAGTCAATGTAAATTACACCCATAAATGTCAATTTATTGAATAGCAAGATTTTAAATCAAGTAAATGGAATCGTTAAAATTTCAATTGATAATTTATAAAATTTAATGTGAAATCAATTGCAGTTAATTGACTAAATTTATGCAGTTAGGATAAATTTGATTTGTTATTGAAGATTTTTGATTCCATAGGATGTAACCAATGTTAATTTTGTTCATAATATGACAAATGGTGGATTTTAGGAGTGAAAATCAAGATTTATTAATTTATTTGAAATTTAAAATTAAATAAGTGAAGTAATTTCAAATAAGTGGAATTTAATATTAAATTATTCCGTTGATGGAAATATGGATAAAATTTGTGGATATTAATGCAATAACTACGAACTAATGAAAATTCATCCAATTGATAATAGGATGAGAACGGTGTATGTAATCAATCTCAACACTTATCCGTTAGTGATAATTTAAAGGTAATTTAACGTTAATGGAGTCTAATAAATTTAAGTGGGTAATCAATTGCAATTAATCTAATTAAAGGTTATACTAGTATAAATTAGGGTAGTAATGAGTAATAATGTATTGCTAAATGGTGTATGAATGAATTGATGATTAAATTTAAGGAAATGATGTTAATGTTATTCATAAATTGGGAAATTTTCTGAATTATAAAAGTGGGAATAAATATTTATCAATTTATTGGATTTGAACTATATTAATAATTGGATTTATTGCAATTAAGTTAATATTTAATTATTGCGTTAACTAAGATTTAGATGAATTTTAAGAATATTAATGCAATAGTCTGAATCCAATGTTAAATTTTTTTTCTTTCCATTTGATAGCAATGAAGTGAATAACATAATGAAAAGTAAATTAATTTGGAATTATTGTAAATTTAATTTTAATTTCTGAATTGTAAGGAAAATGAAGACTAACGCTGAAACTGATGAATGAACCAATGTTAAATTGACCTTTAAATTTTTTTAAATCATCTGTTAATGATCGAGAAACATAAAAGCGATAAAAATTGTAAATTTTAGAATAAAAATTTAAAATGGGTTTAATTAATTAATTATTAATTTATTTAAAAAGTGTAAAAATAGCCATTTTGACCACTGACTCGGATTTTGACGGAACTAGTTCCATCAGATCCGTAATGGTGAAATATTGTAGGACTTCAAGTTTCGTAGCGATCAGACTTGCCGTTAGATCGTACAGACTCGAAATGCCTTAAAATAAATGCAATTGCAATCAATTGAAATCAATTTGGAAAAAATATAGATTTTAGCATAACTTCTTCATACGATGGAATTTGGACCTGAAACTTGTTACATTGCGTTTAGAATATTTAAAACACCTATTTTGATATATGGGCTGACCAAATTTCGTTCCGGAGTCAGAACAGGCTTTTTGGGACATTTCGTCGTTAGCGTGTACATCTATTTTACCTAATCCATTATATTTCAAATCTATCTATAAATAAGTTGTTATAAACCCTAATTTCCCTCATTCTTATTTGTTTGTGCGCACATCTTCTTCTCAACTCCTCTTTTCCAGTGGCAGACAAAATTCTATATTTTCATATCCAATTGCAAATTAAATCCAAAGTAAAAAATTCAAAGTCCTCAGAAAAATTCAGAAAAAATATATATCGAAGCTCTCGAAGAGTGTAAGTCAGATCTGCAATCCCTTTCTCGATCTGAGTTTTTATGTGGCCAGAATTCGAGGAACAAATCTCGGCCTTTCATCTCGTCGTAATCAATTGCAACGGATCTTCGATTCGTGGGTACAGTTCGGTAGAGGGAACCGAGGGGAGCTCATCGGTGTTGGTCGTTCGTCGAATCAACGGTCAGATCTTCGTGGAAAATTCGATTAGGGTATGAGTGGAGGCGACATCTATGGCCTTTTCGTGCTCGACCTTTGTGCTAAGACGGTCGGGGGTTGGGCTGAGGCACGTGGAGGAAGGACGGCGATGTCAGGGGAACATCGATGACGTCGCAAGGGGATAGGGCTGTTTTCTGGTTCGTGCGTTGACAGGGAAGATGGTTGCGTGCGTACAGGGTTCTGGAGGAAGCAGGTATAGGTGACGTGTCCTAGAAAAAGTGTTCTCTTTTTGTTTTTTTTAATTGAAATTCAATCACTATTTTCGCTATATCTTTCACATACGAACGCCAATTCACGCGCGGTTTTTTTATTAGGATCGTATTGAAATTCCGGACTTGATGATGCTAGTTTGGATAAATTCTGAGATGGTCAAATTTTAGGGTTTAAATTGGATTTAAATTCAATTTAAATCCAAAAGGTGAGTGTTTTAACCCACTCACAACTTCTAAAATTTCTTATGTTTGTAAATCGATATATGACGTGATTTAAATTTATTTATGGTTGTTTGGCATATTTTTGACCATCATCTCAGTTAATTTCATTTATCTAAATTAAATTGCTATTTAATTTGTTCATTGCCAGTTAAATTGTTAATTAATTATTCATTGCATATAAACTGCCAACTAAACAGTTATTTATATTATTATTGAATATAAACTGCTATCTAACACCTGTTGTTTATTATCCGTTCTATATTGATGCTATTTTTTGAATTTGATGATGATTGTGATAGATGATTGATGGTTGATATTGGATGAATGGATGTTGTATTTTATATGGTTATAAACTGCAAGTTATTATGCATTTTCATTTCATTTGGGTTTGCGGTTTGAAATGATATATAACCATAAATTTTTATATTTAAATTACGGATTGAAATGATAAATATCCGTATCACTCGACCATAGGGTAGAAAATTATATACAGACACCGCGGTCTATATATATAAAAATATTTTGAAATGTTTTCTATGGTTTCGTAAAGAAATATATATGGTTTTATGAGATATCGATTCGGATATTCGATAAAGGTAATTTGATATGTAGTAAAATTCTTGGTTTTAAGCTAGGAATAAAATTGTTTAAATATAAATAATTTTAATAATAAAGTTGATTTTATTAAATTATATTATGGGAAGTATTTACTTAAATATTATTTTATATAGAGTTTATATTGTTTTTATAAATTAAGTATGAGAAAATAGTTTTGAAATTGACTTGAGATTTTATTTAATTAAGAATTTTATTTAATAAAAATCCATTGGAACTTATTGAAATTTAGATTTTTAAAAGAATATGGTTTTAAAACTAAATTCGGGGTTAAGGTGGTTTAAGTAAAAATATCAAGTCTAAATGAATTGAGGAATATTCAATTCTTGAAATTTGGTGTGTGTGTGTGTGTGTGTGTGTATATATATATATATATATATATATATATATATATATATGAATTATAAAAATTTAGTTTTGAAATATTGAATTTTAAGCTTTGAAAATATTAAATTAGAAATGGTTATTTGGAGGTTCAAATCGATATTTGGAATTTATTTGTGAAATTAAAGAAGTATTTTATTTTATAAAGTAACTTAATAGTTAAACCATTTAAGTGGTGTAGTATGTTTAAAAGTTATGAAATTTAAAGTTTTACGTTTTGAAAGGCGATATTTTAAGTTGGTTCCGGAATATTATAACTTTGAAATATTATAGTTTAAGAAAAGGATATATTTGAAATGATATCAAAAATTGATTTGGGTTTTAAAGAGGAAATGATATCGTATTTATATGGATTTGAAATGGATATTACATTCTGGTTTTAAAAGTATAAACTATTTTAATAAGACCGCGGTGTTATAATAACGTTTGGTTGTTGAAGAGACCGGGATCGGAAGTTGTCGTACTCTCTGCCAACTCCGAAAACCACTTTAACAACCGTGTACGTGGTGGAGTTTCCAGAATGATGTAGAATGGTGGCGACCTTTCCATTTTGGTAAATACCTGGACCCAACTCCCGTGAGTTGGCATAAGGTGGCTAAAATAGGAGCGATTCTCGGGCCAATGAGGTAGCACCTTTAATCGGACACATCCATTCGATATTATACTTGACTTTTGGATTGATTTAGTGGCCACGTTTGTTTTTTTTTATTTGGGGGTGTGGCTCGAGGTGGGCGGTAGCTGCGGCTATGCGTTACCACCAACCCCGATAGCAATTGGTATATCTACCCTGGCATTGCATAGTTGTGCCGTGTCACCTACCATACCGAGCATTTACTACGAGTTTTTGTGTTGTACCTATGGAGTGTCTTCTCGTAGTCTCCCGATCAGGAGATATGCAGGCACTGTATAGACTATTGGCATTATTTGTGTTAAGGGCTATATGGGTAACCCCTTAGCGCTATTTAAAAGTAAGTTTATTTTACAATTAGACACTATTATAATAGCGAAATATACTACATAGTAAATAGTTTAATGGATCCTTAAGAGATGTAAATCCCGAGCATCTCTTGAGTTACTGCACTCATATTTATTTATGTTGATTTAACTTACATAAGATCTTTTAGTTCTGACTCAAGTGTTTTGTTTTTTCAATTCGCTCGAATCAGTCCGACCGTTTCAGGATTTGAAGATTTTATTCTAGAGGATGAAGACAAAGATTTGCATTACTATTATTTATTATAGTACTCCACTACATTCAAAATGTTCCGCTGCATTTCTTTGGTATGTGTGACTCTAATATATATTGTATAAGTAAAATCAAATGTTTTCGTAAAGCAGCTTCATGAACTGTATATTTGATTATTATATTTTATCCTTCCGCTATGAGATTCTATTTTGTTTTATTTTTTTTCTTGTTTTTCTTATTTACCCTATAACAATCCGCATTTCCATATGGTTTAAGTCTAACGTGTGTGGTTTATCGTCGGTTTTAAAATGTACAAAAAGGCGTGATGTTACATCTGTTATCAGAGCTTTGGTTTAGCGATAAACCTTAGCTTTGTGGGGTTTGACTCTTTACTAATAGGGTAGTAATACACTATGGTGAGTCGCTGAGTGTATATGAGAGAGCGTATTTGTTAGTGTTATAAAAAGGTTTTAATATTGTGTTAATCTGTTTCATTTTGTATTTATAAATTCTAGTTGGTGCATGAGACGCTATGACATCAATAGGGATTTCTAAATACTTAATAGGACAGACCGACATAATATTGGTTTTTAATATAGGTGAATGAAATAATTTTGCCTATTATATTTTCTATATATATAAAATAAATTTTATAAATATGGTTGCATTTGGTTGCAATATATTGGTTGTGATGTAATGAAATTTATAAATAATAGTCGAAATAAGATTGAAAATAAAATAAATGAAATTGGAAATTTAGAACTTATGTTCCGGGCTTTTGAAAATCTCTTTTGAATAATTTTGGAATATAATAGTATTGTTTATAAGTATTTTCTGAGATAAATATTTCAATATAATTGGGAAGAATTATTTTAAAGTAGATTTCGAAAAAAATAAGTTGTACTCCCCTCTTTGTCGCTGAAAAATAATTTCGGTGATGGCGGCCGCATCATCGACATTCATTTTCGAGTTTCGAAGAGGGGAGGCCACTGTTGTAGTTTTACAGCAGATTCATTTGTGATAAACAAATATAAATTTAAATTGTTTTGAATATAATTGGATATATAGCCTGTAAGTATATACATTTATCTATTATTTTACAAATAATTTGAAATTTAACCCAGTATTTAGTTCTCAAGTTTTCATTAATTAATAGTCCAATTATTGTAGTGAAATGGAATGTAGTAATATAAAAAATTAAACCTAAGGCTAAGTTATAAAGGAAATTAAAAGGAAGTTAAAATTGTAATTTCTAAGACAGAAGATAAAAATTATTGAACATTTAATTAATTAAAAGAAATAAGATAAACTTGTGTAATTTTTAATTGCATTCTTAAAAGCATATATATAACTTACCAAAGATTTAAAAGTTGAAATGTCTGATAAGAAAATGTAATAGAAATTGTACAAGTAAAGGTAGGTAATGAAAGTGTTCAAAATTTCTTTTATTTATAAGAATTGATGTTATAAAGTTATAAACTTAAGTTGTAATTGAAATTCTACTAGTTTAATAGAAATGTAAGTATTATAAATAAATGATAATAAACTTATTTAAACGGATGAAGCTATTATAAATAAAATAAGTAGAAAAGATGAATGCATTAAATATATGATTGTAGACTTAATGCATCGAGATGCTAAGTAAATGAAATTGAGAAATGAATAAATGCAATGCAAATAAATAAATAAATAAAAATTTGCAAGGAATAAAGGTAAATTAAAAGATAAATCACTATATAATAATAAAAAAAGGGAAATCAAACGACTAATAGTATGAAATGAAATTTATTAAAATGAATGTGATTTATTGATTGAAATCGTTGTTTGCTTTGGTTTATGGTTGTTTGGGCAAGAGTACTTTAAAATTGTTTAGATGAATAATCTATTTAATTTCATCCAAGACTGTTGAGTAATTGATGCACTTAGTAGTTTATTTTCATTTTGTACAATTTAAAGTTTTGAACCCAAGCAACTATTTTGTTTTGTTTGATATAAATGAATGATTGATTTGTGTTGATTCTATGTGATGGTTGTATGCCTTGTTGCAAGGAATTATTGTTTGTATTGATTTGTTGTTTTTTGGTTGAAATAACTTTAAATATTTCATTTTATATAATTGTTAACCTTTTTAGATTATATAAGTGAAATACAGGTTATGGAAGCAATTGCTACTGCATTTGGTTTCATAATTAAGCGTAATTGCCCGACGAATATGTACGTTTTCGGATTATGGTTTATAGCGCTATTATATTGTTTTCTCTTGTTGGGATATATATTATTTTGGAAAATATATGTTATATATTCTTATATTTGATATTGTATTTTCTTACGAGCCTCTCCGGACAAAGGAGACTCTATCGAAATTTTCCATAAATTTCGGACTTAGAATTTTTTTTTTTTAAAATGTTTTTCCAAACATCAATAATTTAAGTACAAAAGATTAAATAGTTATAAATTGGGATATCTTATTTAAAGTAATTAATTTTGTAAATTTAATTTTTTATAAAGTTAATGTTTTGATAAGATGTATTGTTTTATTTCTTCTTTTCCCTTCTTTGCCTTTTATGAGACGAAAAGTTTTGAGTGGGGGAAAGTGTAACGACCCGTAAATTTTTAATAAAATAAATTGGTTAATTTAATTGGATCTTTGTAATAAAATTTAGAATGAAATAAAATTTTATGATTTACAATGAAATTGAATGTTAGAAATTAAGTGTAGCAATTGTAAAAAAAATTAACAATTTAAAATAAAGTTGCAATTAAATAAAATAGTGTACAATGTTGCACTTAGTAATAAAATATAGAATAGGTAAAAAAAATTAAAGTAAGCATTTAATTAACCAATGCAAAGTAAGCAATGCTAATTAAAGTCAAAAATAAATGAATGGTTAGAATGTAATCTAAGCTAAATTTTCGACAAATTGAAATTATGTAAATGTTGTAACTTAGGGCTATAATAAAAAACTTTTAAATGTAGTTAAAGGTAAACGGAGGCAATAATTATGTGTTGTCCGTTTATTTAGTCTATTAATTGAAAATTTATGCAATAATTGTAGATAAGTAATTATAATGTGTGTTGTTGATAAAAACGTAGTTAAATGGTAATAAATTGGATATAAGAAAACAAAGACATTTAGTGGATTAATTAATGAATTCATGAAATAAAAATCGATGCCCTGTAGGTAATTATAATATTGTTTGGAAGTGGAAACTTAAAGTATGAAACCAAGTAAGTAAATTAATTAAGAATATAAATAGTAATTTATAAACATATTTGAAAAATATAATTTGAAGCATACATTAATGAAATGTAATATAAGTCAATGTAAATTACACCCATAAATGTCAATTTATTGAATAGCAAGATTTTAAATCAAGTAAACGGATTTGTTAAGATTTCAATTGATAATTAATAAAATTTAATGTGAAATCAATTGCAGTTAATTGACTAAATTTGTGCAGTTAGGGTAAATTTGATTTGTCATTGAAGATTTTTGATTCCATAGGATATAGCCAACGTTAATTTTATTTATAATATGACAAGTGGTGGATTTTAGGAGTGAAAAATTAAGATTTATTAATTTATTTGAAATTTAAAATTAAATAAGTGAAGTAATTGCAAATAAATGGAATTTAATATTAAATTATTACGTTGATGAAAATGTGGATGAAATTTGTGGATATTAATGCAATAACTACGAACTAATGAAAATTCATCCAATTGATAATAGGATGAGAATAGTGTACGTAATCAATTTCAACACTTGTCCGTTAGTGATAACATAAAGGTAATTTAATGTTAACGGAGTCTAATAAATTTAAGCGGGTAATCAATTGCAATTAATCTAATTAAAGGTTATACTAGTATAAATTAGGGTAGTAATGGTAATAATGTATTGCTAAATGGTGTATGAATGATTTGATGATTAAATTTAAGGAAATGATGTTAATAATATTCATAAATTGGGAAATTTGCTAAATTATAAAAGTGGGAATAAATATTTATCAATTTATTGGATTTGAACTATATTAATAGTTGGATTTATTGCAATTAAGTTAATATTTAATTACTGCATTAATTGAGATTTAGATGAATTTTAAGAATATTAATGTAATAGTCTGAATCCAGTGTTAATTTTTTTTTCCATTTGATAGCAACAAAGTGAATAACATAATGAAAAGTAAATTAATTTGGAATTATTGTAAATTTAATTTTAATTTCTGAATTGTAAGGAAAATGAAGTCTAACGCTGAAATTGATGAATGAATCAACGTTAAATTTACCTTTAAATTCGTTTAAATCATTTGTAAATGATCGAGAAACATAAAAGCGATAAAAATTGTAAATTTTAGAACAAAAAATTAAAAATGGGTTTAATTAATTAATTATTAATTTATTTAAAACGTGTAAAAATAGCCATTTGGCCACTGACTCGGATTTCGACGGAACCAGTTTCATCGGATCTGTAACGGTGAATTATTATAGGACTTCAAGTTTTGAAACGATCGGACTTTCCATTTGATCGTACGGACTCGAAACACCTTGAAATAAATGCAATTGAAATCAGTTGAAATCAATTTGAAAAAATATATATCGAGTTTAGCATAACTTCTTCATACGATGGAATTTGGACTTGAAACTTGTTCTATCGCGTGTAGAATATTTAAAAACACCTATTTTGATATATGGGTTGACCAAATTTCGCTCCGGAGTCAGAACGGGCTTTTTGGTCCATTTCGTCGTTAGCGCGTACATCTATTTTATCTGATCCATTTTATTTCAAATCTATCTATAAATACGTTGTTATAAACCCTAATTTCCCTCATTCTCATTTGTCTGTGCGCACGTCTTCTTCCCAACTCCTCCTTTCCAATGGCAGACAAAATTCTATATTTTCAGATCCAATCGCAAATCAAATCCAAAGCAAAAAATTCAAAGTCCTCAGAAAAGTTCGAAAAAAATATATATCGAAGCTCTTGAGGAGCATAAATCAGATCTGCAATCCGTTTCTCGATCTGAGTTTTTGTGTGGCCGGAATTAGAGGAACAAATCTCAGCCTTTCATCCCGTCGTAATCAACTGCAACGGATCTTCGATTCGTCGGTACAGTCGGGTAGAGGGAACCGAGGGGAGCTCATCGGCGTTGGTCGTTGGTCGAATCAACGGTCAGATCTTCGTGGAAAACTCGATTTGGGTAAGAGTGGAGGTGGCGGCTATGGCCTTTTCATGCTCGACCTTTGTGCTTAGATGGTCGGGGGTTGGGCTGAGGCGCGTGGGGGAAGGACAGCGATGTCAGGGGAACAGCGATGACGTAGCAGGGGGCGGCGACGTTCGTGCTATAGGGCTGTTTTCTGGTTCATGCGTTGATTGGGAAGATGGTCACGTGCGTACAGGGTTCTGGGTGAAGCAGGTATAGGTGACATGTCCTAGAAAATGTTTTCTATTTTTGTTTTTTTTAATTGAAATTCAGTCACAATTTTCGCTATATCTTTCACATACGAAGGCCAATTCATGCGCGGTTTTTTTGTTAGGATCGTATTGAAATTCCGGACTTGATGACGCTAGTTTGGATGAATTTTGAGACGGTCAAACTTTGGGTTTAAATTGGATTTAAATTCAATTTAAATCCAAAATGTGAGTGTTTTAACCCACTCATAACTTCTAAAATTTCTTATGTTTGTTAAATCGATATATGATGTGATTTAAAATTTATTTATGGTTATTTGGCATATTTTTGATCATCATCTCAGTTAATTTCATTTATTTAAACTAAATTGCTATTTAATTTATTCATTGCATTTAAACTGCCAATTAAATTGTTAATTATTTATTCATTGCATATAAACTACCAGCTAAACAGTTATTTAAATTATTATTGAATATAAACTGCTATTTTATACCTGTTGTTTATCATCCATTCTATATTGATGCTATTGTTTGAATTTGTTGATGATTGTGATAAATGGTTGATGGTTGATATTGGATGAATGGATGCTGTATTTTATACGGTTATAAACTGCATGTTATTATGCATTTTCATTTCATTCGGGATTGCGGTTTGAAATGAAATATAACCGCAAATTTTCATTTTTAAATTATGGATTGAAATGATAAATATCTGTATCACTTGACCATAGGGTAGAAAATTATATACAGACACCGTGGTCTATATATATAAAAATATTTTGAAATGTTTTCTATGGTTTCGTAAAGAAATATATATGGTTTTATGAGATATCGATTAGGATATTTGATAAAGGTAATTTGATATATAGTAAAATTCTTGGTTTTAAGCTAGGTATAAAATTGTTTAAATATAAATAATTTTAATAACAAAGTTGATTTTATTAAATTATATTATGGGAAGTACTTACTTAAATATTATTTTATATAGAGTTGATATTGTTTTTATAAATTAAGTATGAGAAAATAGTTATGAAATTGACTTGAGATTTTATTTAATTAAGAATTTTATTTAATAAAAATCCATTGGAACTTATTGAAATTTAGATTTTTAAAAGAATATGGTTTTAAAACTAAATTCGGGGTTAAGGTGGTTTAAGTAAAAATGCCAAGTCTAAATGAATTGAGGAATATTCAATTTTTGAAATTTGGAGATTTATTAAAGGGATACTAGATTTTGAAGTACATATTTCAAATTAAATAATAGAAAAAGTGAAATTGGTGTGTGTGTGTATATATATATATATGAATTATAAAAATTTAGTTTTGCAATATTGAATTTTAAGCTTTGAAAATATTAAATTAGAAATGGTTTATTTGGAGGTTCAAATCGATATTTGGAATTTATTTGTGAAATTAAAGAAGTATTTTATTTTTAAAGTAACTTAATAGTTAAACCATTTAAGTGGTGTAGTATGTTTCAAAGTTATGAAATTTAAAGTTTTACGTTTTGAAAGGAGATATTTCAAGTTGGTTCCCGAATATTATAACTTTGAAATATTATAGTTTTAGAAAAGGTTACATTTGAAAATGATATCAAAAATTGATTTGGGTTTTAAAGAGAAAGTGATATCGTATTTATATGATATTCCGATTTTAAGAGTATAAGCTATTTTGATAAGGCTGCAGTGTTATAATAACGTTTGGTTGGTGAAGAGAACCGGGATCGGAAGTTGTCATACTCATACTCTCTGCCAACTCCGAAAATCACTTTAACAACCGTGTACGTGGTGGAGTTTCCAGAATGAAGTAGGATGGTGGCGACGTTTCTTTTGAGGTAAATACATGGACCCAACTCCCGTGAGTTGGCATAAGGTGGCTAAAACAGGAGCGATTCTCGGGCCAATGAGGTAGCACCTTTGATCAGACACATCCCTTCGATATTATACTTTGACTTTTGGATTACTTCGATGGCCACTTTTGATTTTTTTTTATTTGGAGGTGTGGCTTGAGGATGGCGATAGCTGCGGCTATGCGTTACCACCAGCCCGGATAGGAATTGGTATATCTACCCTGGCATTGCCTAGTTGTGCCGTGTCTCCTACCATACCGAGCCTTTACTACGAGTTTCTATTTGTGTCGTACCTATGGAGTGTCTTCTCGTAGTCTCCCAATCAGGAGTGCAGGCACTGTATAGACTATTGGCATTATTTGTGTTAAGGGCTATATTGGTAACTCTTTAACGCTATGTAAAAGTAAGTTTATTTTACAATTAGACACTATTATAATAGCGAAATGTACTACATAGTAAATAGTTTAACGGATCCTTAAGAGATGTAAATTCCGAGCATCTCTTGAGTTACTGCCATAACGAGAGGGAATTTTCCGCACTCGAAAATCGACATCCATACTTCATATCGTATTCGAATGCAGTAGATTCGACCGTTCAAATCCGATTCGCCGGAGCTTATAACAACATTAAGTAAACAACATAGCGGAAAAAAAGAATAATACATTGATATAAAATATCTGATACAACAGAGTGATACAATGAATATCAATATACATCAGAGAAATGATACAAGAAAATAGCAGCGGAAAAGAAAAATAGATAACATCTAGCAGCGGAACAATATAACTCTAAGATAGTCTTCAAAAGATAACTCCAGCAATAGCAGCTCGATCCAACATCACGATGCACAAAGATAAGCAAGTGCAGTCTGTATCCAAAGACTGAACTAGCTCCAGATAACCTACTAATCTGACTATCTGGAAAACCCAACTCTAGACTGCCCGTGTAGAAAAATTTGAGCACCCAGAGTTTAGGAAAGAAACAATAAACTCTGGATCAGTCATCGGACTGGTGTGAGCGACAAAAACAGTTTATCTTTAAAAACAAACAGCAATTGAGAATTTTAAATTAGATTCGCAATGCTTTTAGAAAATGAGACTACCATAAGGCCTCCCGCACACACACACAATGCAATCGCAGAATCGGAGGAGATTTCTCCTTATGATAGTCAAATATGCTTGATACGCGAATTCCTTGGATATTATAACTATAAGTGCAAAGTGGAGAAAACATTTCGAAAGTAGAATATAAATCTTAGCCAACATAGACATTTCGAACTATGCCTACTATAGCTACCATCCAAACAGTGTGGCGCCACCATGAGTAGATGGCAGGTAATACAACTAAAACCGTACAAGGTACGTATTTGAAGAATGGATTTCCAACAAATGGTCGGGCAAAGTAACCTCCCATACCAAAATGGAACGCCTCTGGAAGGACGTCCCCGAGCATCCCAAATGGATTTCTGCCAAACAAGGCCGGCTACCCCTTTCCCAGGGAGTAAGACCCCAGATATACCACCCCCAGTCCTTTTGGACCTTTATACGAGGCCTCGATTCCAACAACACCACACAGTAATAGATATAGTGTACCCACATGAGTAAGTATCTGGGCTCCATACCATGATACTACCCCTTTCCAGAAGGAATGGTCATACCCTAGTGAGGCGATCCCTAAAACCTTGCTGCCACGATTCTTGTTTCGACCATTACCGGGTTGTGAGGCTCGACGGAGTCTCGTCCACAAAGCTATGCTTTTCACAAAGCCATGCTTTGATCAACAAATGATCAGCAGCACTCAGCATGCCACATTACCAAAATGGGAATATATCGCTGATAACCTTCTACTACATAACCTCTAAGGGTGTTAAGTTAAGAGAATGAATTCTCCGCCGCCAACGGAAATGTATTTGAAAGAAATCTGCTTTATATCTCAAAACGTAATGTCAGACATACAATCTATACAAGTCTATTCTGGATTTAGAACAGAACCGAAGGCACTTCCAAAGAAGTCCTTACAATCCGGGTATTCACAATCCCGATCGAACTTCCCATCACTTAGGGAATCTCTATACTGGAGCAACTCAGTGCAGAGACAATCGATAGGTCATCCTATCGTTCTCGGAAATGCCCGGTCTTCACCACCGGTCTTCAAATGCTATCCATAACATCAAATCACATATTCTGAATGGGTTATACGACACAAAGGTCCTTTCCCGGCTAAACCGAATAGTGAGCGCAACATTTAAAACATACGGATATGGGATTTCAAGTAAGTCACAACTTAATAATTCAAAACTTCCTTTCAAATAGTTTAAACCAATTACCATTTTAAATCTTTAAACAAAAAGATTTAATTCACAAAATTCCATTTACGGATTTCAAAACAATTTCCATTTCATTTGGATTAACTCGTTTAAAATCTTTAAATTAACGATTTAACTTATATCTTTCAAACCGTTTCCATAACTTGGAAAAATTATTTTCATTTTTAACTTGAAATCCCTTTTTAACATAGTTTGGAAGTTCACTTCTTATATGAAAGCTTTTATTTTTTGAAAACGAATAGTTTCATTTCAGAAATATCCAATTTTTATTTACACGAGTTAAAGCCCTTGAATTTAAATTCAAATTCCCAAATCAATACATTTAAAATGGTTTAAAAACCCATATAACTCATTTATAAGTTGAATAACTTTTCTTTATATCCTAGTTTCCAAATTATAGAATTCAATTTCAAATATTCAATTCAAATTTAAATCAAAATATTTAAATTTCAAAACTCAATCAAGCTATTCAAAATAAATTTCATCTTTGAAATTCCATTTCTAAAGCTTTTCACTTTAAATCCAATCCATTTCCAAAACAATTGAATTTAAATATTCAACTTTGAAAATCATTTCAAAATCTGTGACTTAATCGATTTCCTCGTGAAATCCATATTGGTGTGTGTATAAGTGTGGTCCAAGGGTTTAACACAATAGTGCAACATTATTCAATCATCATAGATCAAAACACAGAATATAGTTGATAATATAGGATCTAGAATAACCCTATTCACCCCCCCTTAGGGTTATTCTAGATCCTACAAGTGGTATAGAGCCTGCTATTTTTCTTTAAACTCTAGAGTCATGAATTCATCAAATAATGCTTTTTCTGAGGGGCAATCTATTGTTAGGCCACCCATGTTTAACGGGAATGATTATGCTTATTGGAAAGTTAGGATGAGTATTTACCTTAGTTCCGTTGATTATGATGTTTGGGATATTATTGAAACTGGCTATAAACCTCCCACTATAACTGTTGGTGGTACTGAGATTCCTAAACCTAGGGATAGGTGGGATGCTAACGATAAGAAATTAAAAACCACAAATTCTAAAGCAATGAACGCTTTGATCTGTGCTCTTGATAAAAATGAATTTAATAGAATTTCTCATTGTACAACAGCACAGGAAATTTGGCACACTTTGGAGGTGACACACGAAGGAACTTCTCAAGTCAAGGAGTCTCGTCTAGCCCTATTCAGCAATGAATACGAGAACTTTGTGATGGACAAAGGCGAGAGCATAACGGACATGTTTGGACGCTTTTCAACTTTGGTATACAACGCTAGAGCACTTGGGAAGGTATTCACTGAGGTAGAGCTTGTGAGGAAGGTGCTACGAGTCTTACCGATGAACTTTGAGGCAAAAGTCACGGCAATACAAGAATCGAAAGATTTGAGTAAACTAAGCATGGAGGAGTTGATCGGTAACTTGATGACATATGAGCTTGAGCTAAAAGCAAAGGAGGAACGCAACAACTCTGAATCAAAGAAGAAGATGATTGCCTTAAAAAGCAAAGAAGAAAGCGATGAAGAAGAAGAAGATCCATCTGAAGAGCTTGCAATGGCTGTCAATAATCTTAGAAAATGGTCAAGATTCAAGCCACGCAAGAAGAAAACAAAGGGTAATAGGTCAAAAGATTCTGACAATTCCGATAATGAACTGACTTGCTATAACTGCAACAAGCCTGGCCATTTTAAACAAGAATGCCCACTTCTCAAATACAACAAAGGAAAGAAAAAGAAGAAGAAGGCTTTTGCAGCGACTTGGGATGATGAAGAAGGAGAGGAAGTTTCGGATAGTAGCTCAGAGGAGGCTAACTTGTGTTGTATGGCAAAATCAGAATCAGAAGCAAGCTCCGAGGAATCTAGTGAGGCAGGTGAGTATTCCTATAGAGATCTTGTTTTTATGTGTCTTGATCTCACTAAAGTAGTTGATGCTCTTGAATATAAAATTGAAAAACTGAAATCTGATAGCAGAGAACTTGCTCGTGAAAATTTTAGGCTAGAAACTGAACTTGAAAATATTCAAAACCTAGACTATAACAATTGTAAAATTTTAGATTCAGAATTGACAAGACTTAAGAATAGCTTTGAGAATCTTGAAAAAGAAAACTTGAGTCTTAAGGAAATCATCGACACTAGGAAAAAGGATTTTATAAACGGATGCACCTCACTTGTAACTGAAAACACATCACTTAAAACCAAAGTCCAAAATCTTGAGAAATCTTTGAATAACTTTTCAAGAGGCGAAAAATCTTTCAACATGCTATTGGTAAATCAACTCTTTGCTAACAACAGAAAAGGACTAGGTTTTGGGAAAACACAAGTTGATGATAATGCAAAAGGTAGGAGTATCTTTGATAGATGTGAAATAATTGGACACCGTATTGAAAATTGTAGTCATAGGAACAAGAAAACAAAATTTATACAAGTTTGGGTTCCTAAGAATTCTAGAAACAAATTTCATGTCTATTGGAACAAGAATAAAATGACTAAACAAGTTTGGGTTCCAAAGGGTGTGTTTATTCGCAATGCTTCAGCCACTAACAATCATGGACCTATAAAAACAAATAGGTCACAAAAATCTTTCATCGTGTAGGTGTGGTGGCAGGCTAAGGAATAACAATAGTGTTCTCTGGATTTTGGCTGTTCCAGAAACACAACGGGCCACAAAGCAAAGTTCCTTAGCCTAGTATAAAGGTGACAGAATCACAATGGACAACAACGAAAAATTATTGTAAAGAAAAAACAGGTAAATTTGTTTTGAACGGTATATTAAATGTGATAATCTGCACCGTATTCTGAATGAAATCAGCCACTATTGAGATGTTGAAAAGAGATGATTTTTTGATTCTGACTTGGTCTACATAATTAGCCAATTACATTTATACCAAAATCACTATTCTTCGAATTACTTCATACATATTTGTTTGGATTAAACATTGTGTTTTGGTGGATACATTTGGTCATAATTCGGCTAACTCTATATTCTCTTTTCTGATTATTTACATGGCTTCATTTCAAATTCAAGAGAATGTCATTTGAAAAGCTGTTAAACTTGATGTTGAGATATTTTGTTGCATACTTCATGATCTGGTCTATCAAATTTAGTTAGTGATATTTTGGAGTAAAAGAGAAATTCAGATGCAGATTACACTGGTAATATAGTTGATAGAAAAATTACTAGTGTAACGTGATTAATTTTTGAAACATTCATTTGCTGCATCGTTTTTCAAAGAAAATATCTGCATATTTTTCACTTGAAACAATTTTCAAATAACAGAAATTTTTCTTATATAACCCCTTCGAGAAAATCATGTTTGACCATGTTTTCAGATTAGTCATTTTTATTTGATTTTGAAATGACAAATTTTGACTAATCCGACTCCCTACTAATTATCAAAAAGATAAATAGTGATTGAAAAGGTGATAAGTGTTGATATTTAACATACATTACTCAAGAGAGTATATTTGGAAAATTTCTTTAGGAATTCAAACAAGAATTATGAAACTTTTTGTTGGGTAAAGATTCCATGACCATTTTTATATCTATCATTATTTCTATCGACCATGGTTTATCAAATATTAAATATAGTTGGTCGATATGTGGTACTATAATCAGGGATCATTTGTTTTTCATTTCACATTTTTTAAAAAAAATAAAAAATAAATATCCAAAGTATTCACTCTCATTAAAAAGTCCTCACGGTTATGCATGGGTGAATTACTTGGATTTTTGATTATGTGCTTCCATGCTCATTTAAAAGTCCTTACCGTTATGCATGTATGGAACGCATATCAAAATTAACTGATTAAATAGACAAGTTGATTCTAATCCCATTTAAAAGTCCTCACGGTCATGCGTGGTTAGAAGATACTCGATTTCATTTTTAAAATTAAATTCGAATACTACTAATCTCATTTAAAAGTCCTAACAGTTATGCATGATTAGTAGATATTCAAATTCCTGATATAAATGTACCACAAGAAGATTCAACTGTATGATTTTATATGAACATTATATCCATCATTTCTAAAAGTGGAATATGCGCCTAACAAGGGTAGTTATGGTTTTTGTTTGATTCTTATTGAAGTTTAATATTTATATTCAATTTGAGTTTAATGTTGGATTAATACTGATCACTTTATCTCTATTCTTCTCTAACACTATTATTCTTTTGCTGATAACAAAAGGGGGAGAGAAAAGTTAAGATTTTGTCAAATAGAATCAAGCAAAGGTCAAATAATTTTCCATTTGCATCTAGGCTCATTTATATATTTCTATTTGTATGCATATATGTAGGGGGAGCATCATGTAGAGAGGAAGCATTTAAATAGGGGGAGCAATTAGAGTATATCATTGGTCAAATACATTTAACATGGTCAAAATCTTAAATATATGTTTGTTATCATCAAAAGGGGAGATTGTATGAATATGCGCCTATATGTTTTTGTTTGATGATAATAAACATATATATTCATTTAAATGTATTTGGTAATGTACTATTTTTGTTTTTCATAGATTAAATATTTGTTGAATGAAATAAATTACACAGAATTTGAATTTGAATTCAAACAGAACAAGTGACATAGATTTTGAATTCAAACAGAAATTTTATTCAAACAAATATTTATTACAATCTTGAATATTACAAATTCAAGGTCTCACTATACATATACATTTTTGAATACATCACAATTATTTTTACATTAATAACCTCACTACATATTCACTCACACTCGTATTTTGTCTTCAACTGCATTCCAGTTTGAATCCAGCATCTAAGCAAGCTGCAAAAATATTCACTAACGCAGTAAAATTGAAAAAGAAATGTTTTTGCAATATAAAATGAAATATGATTTTTTGAAAATATGGTTTTCCTCGGTTATTTGGGTTGTTCGTCATCATTCACACTTGAATTCATCACACACGAACAGTGTGACATGCACAGTGTATCACTGTACATGCCACAAGGCCGTGCACATCAATATACACTTGATAATGCTACAGGGACAGGTGAGCACAGGTCAAACCCAAATGAAAAGCCGGGTTCAACTCACGTGCAGTATATTCAAAATTACGACACGGGCACAAGGTCAAACCCAAGTTTTGAAACTGGATTCAACACAAGGCAACATGACACAAATGCAACGAAGACCAACAGCAAAATGGACTGCAACAATCATGTATGCAGATCAGGTCCAGTGCCAACAAACAACAAGTCTCGACCAAACCAGTTGTAACATGGATATCAAAAGCAATGAACAGAGAACATGCATGAAGACTGAATGAAGTACAAAGCATGCATTGATGAACATGTGTACATATGGTGACACATCCAAATGCATCAGTGAGGAAACTGCAGTGGACATGTATACAACAGAAGAAGCCATGATCAAGTCCAAGACAAATGCAAAATGCAACAGTGAATAGCATGGCAATGTGTCAAAGCATTTGTGTCAAAGCGAACAATGTCGAATACATAAACAAGTGTAGCATCTGTTACAGTGAAATGAAGAAATAAGCACTAGTTAACAATGAAGACCACTATGCAGTGCAACAAAGTGCAACTGCGCCAAGACCAAACTGCAATATCAAAGCAATAATATGGATTAATTCAGGTCAATGCAACATGACAATGAAAACTCGAGTCATAGTGCAGACCAAAGAACCAAACTAAGCAATGGCACAACACACATCAATGACAATATAGATGCAAGTGAATTCAACATTTACAACATACAAACAAGCAACTGAGGGCAACAAATGAGGGCAACAAACAACAACTGAGTGCAGCATCAAGTCAGTGTAACCAAATCAAAACAGAGAATAAAATATGAAGACCAAGGCTACAAATGTGCAAATGCTCAAACTCAGGTGGACAATATATAAATGAGACTCAGTGGCGAATCAACAATCTCGGCAAACATCAACAAGTTAATGTATGCATCAGTGATCATATATGAAGTACACAAGTACAAGATCAACACAGCAGTCTCAAGTGACATAGTTGCAAACAACATGAATATCACAAGTAACAGTATGGTTAAATGTCACAAGCATGAACAATCCAGTATGAAAAATGAATGGAGCAATGAGCAAGTGCAACAAAATGGATGCAGCGATATCAGATGTAAACAGTGAACAACAATGCAATGAAGGCAATACTTGAAACCGAGTAAGTACAAGCTGATACATGATAAATCAGACAAGCTCGAAGTCAAAAAACAAAGAAGTGTCGAAATCGTGAAAATATACAGAAGTCAAGTGATAAAAATTCAAGTGCATATGCAGTATTGACAAAGTCAAAAATCAACACCGTGATGACCACGAAATTGATTTAAAGCCGTATCAATCAAGTAAGTATCGAACGCATCGAAATCAAAGTCGTGAGCATCAAGGAGTAAGTATATCAGGAAAGCCGTGTGTATCAAGTTATAAAAAAAATTAGGAAAGTGATGAAGTCGCAAGTGAATACGAACGAATCAAGTGATTCGAATTCATATAAACACTGAACCATAAATCTCATCATCGGCATCGAGTTTGAGTTCGAAAATCACAAAAGCACAAACAAGCAAAGAGATTACATACCACAACAATGAATTCAATCAAAAGAAGCAGCTGCAAACAATTCGCAATCTCGAAGCCCACCAGTACCAATCATAAGCGAAGCAGTAAGCAAGGGCAACAATCGATCATTAGAAATCGAGGACGTGCAAGAGCCGAAAGCCCTAATTCTCACAAGAGAAAAGAACCGAAGCCCTAATTCGAGAAAGAAGCCGAAGCCCTAATTCGACAAAGGGATCGGCCGCAATTGTTACAGAAGGAAAAGCAAGAGGATCGGGTTAAAAAATAGTGGGCCGGCCTTTATTATCAAAAGGGGGTTTTTATTTAATTTTAAAGGGGTTTTTATTTTTATTTTGAGCAAAAATTGTGGAGTCAAGGTTGTATTTTAATTTTTGCTCCTGTTTTATTTTTGAAGTTGTTTTTTCTTTTCGATTCAAAGAATTTGTAAATCACCACCTAGGTTGTAGGTAATGTCAGATTGTCTAGTTAGAATTAGTTTAGTGAGCAGGGTGTGCGAGTTTGCAAAACTCTATAGGCGGGAGAAGAGTTTGCGAGTAAGCGAAACTCTATAGGTGGAGCAGGGTGTGCGAGTCTGGTAGAGTGTTTGTGAGCGGGAGCAAAGGTTTGCAAGTCTAGTGGAGTGTTTGTAAGCGGGATACTGTTTAATTCTAATAGAAATCTGGGAATGCAGCAGTAGGCAGGGGTTGCCGAAGCTGGGTATGATTTACTTTTTAGCATATTTATTTCTGCAGTTTATTTCTGCAGTATGTTTGTGTTGATTTTTGACTTTGTCAATACTGCATATGCACTTGAATTTTTATCACTTGACTTCTGTATATTTTCACGATTTCGACAATTCTTGGTTTTTTGACTTCGAGCTTGTCTGATTTATCATGTATCAGCTTGTACTTACTCGGTTTCAAGTATTGTCTTCATTGCATTGTTGTTCACTGTTTACATCTGATATCGCTGCATCCATTTTGTTGCACTTGCTCATTTCTCCATTCATTTTTCATACTGGATTGTTCATGCTTGTGACATTTAACCATACTGTTACTTGTGATATTCATGTTGTTTACAACTGTGTCACTTGAGACTGCTGTGTTGATCTTGTACTTGTGTACTTCATATTTGATCACTGATGCATACATTAACTTGTTGATGTTTGCCTAGATTGTTGATTCACCACTGAGTCTCATTTATATGTTGTCCACCTGAGTTTGAGCATTTGCACATTTGTAGCCTTGGTCTTCATATTGTATTCTCTGTTTTGATTTGGTTACACTGACTTGATGCTGCACTCAGTTGCTGTTTGTTGCCCTCAGTTGTTGCCCTCAGTTGCTTGTTTGTATGTTGTAAATGTTGCATTCACTTGCATCTATATTGTCACTGATGTGTGTTGTGCCATTGCTTTGTTTGGTTCATTGGTCAGCACTGTGACTCGAGTTTTCATTGCCATGTTGCATTGACCTGAATCAATCCATATTATTGCTTTGATATTGCAGTTTGGTCTTGGCACAGTTGCTCTTTGTTGCACTGCATAGTGGTCTTCATTGTTAACTACTACTTCATTCTTCATTTCCTTGTAACAGATGCTACACTTGTTTATGTATTCGACATTGTTCACTTTGACACAAATGCTTTGACACATTGCCATGCTATTCACTGTTGCATTTTGCATTTGTCTTGGACTTGATCATGGCTTCTTTTGTTGTATACATGTCCACTGCAGTTTCCTCACTGATGCATTTGGATGTGTCACCATATGTACACTTGTTCATCAATGCATGCTTTGTACTTCATTCAGTCTTCATGCATGTTCTGTTCATTGCTTTTGATATCCATGTTACAACTGGTTTGGTCGAGACTTGTTGTTTGTTGGCACTGGACCCGATCTGCATACATGATTGTTGCAGTCCATTTTGCTGTTGGTCTTCGTTGCATTCATGTCATGTTGCCTTGTGTTGAATCCAGTTTCAAAACTTGGGTTTGACCTTGTGCTCGTGTCGTAATTTTGAATATACTGCACGTGATTTGAACCCGGCTTTTGATTTGGGTTTGACCTGTGCTCACCTGTCCCTGTAGCATTATCAAGTGTATATTGATGTGCACGGCCTTATGGCATGTACAGTGATACACTGTGCATGTGACACTGTTCGTGTATGATGAATTTAAGTGTGAATCATGACGAACAACCCAAATAACTGAGGCAAACCATATTTTCAAAAAAATCATATTTCATTTTATATTGCAAAAACATTTCTTTTTCAATTTTACTGCGTTAGTGAATATTTTTGCAGATTGCTCAGATGCTGGATTCAAACTGGAATGCAGTTGAAGACAAAATACGAGTGTGAGTGAATATGTAGTGAGGTTATTAATGTAAAAATAATTGTGATGTATTCAAAAATGTATATGTATAGTGAGAGCTTGAATTTGCACTATTCAAGATTGTAATAAATATTTGTTTGAATAAAATTTCTGTTTGAATTCAAAATCTGTGTAACTTGTTCTGTTTGAATTCAAATTCAAATTCTGTGTAATTTATTTCATTCAACAAATATTTATTTAATCTATGAAAAACAAAATAGTACATTACCAAATACATTTAAATGAATATATATGTTTATTATCATTAAACAAAAACATATAGGCGCATATTCATACAGATAAGCGATATAAACTATAACGCTTATCGTTCATTCACAAATTCACAGATAATATACAGATGTATTATCAATAAATGAATAAATTATACATAGCACAATCCATAGAACAAAGTGTCACAGATCAGATATGACAATCAATTCAAGGCATCTCGTATAATACAATCATTGAAAAGTAAGGTCAAGCATGTAATAATCATTTATAAGCAAGATTAATTAAATTAATTTCCAATTATATTTATTTACCTATGAATTTATTTTCCAATTCTGATTAATTAATTCCAATCATTTGATATAAATTAATTTATCAAACACTTTAATTAATTAAATTATTCTTAATTAATCATATTAATTAAATCAACCCTTTAAACCAATTTCATAATTAATTATCTTTAATTAATCAAAAGATCCAAAATTTATTACTATAAGCGATTAATCCTTAATTAATTTCATTTAGTAATTACATTTAAACAATTTATAATTGATTATCTAAATTAATTAATCCAATTAATTATTAATCACCTTAATCAATACTTAATGATCCTTAGTTAATTATCTTCATTAACCAATAACATTTCTTAATCACTTTCTTAAGAAATTATCTTAGATTGGATCATTATTAATCATTTCTAATTAATTTAATTTATTAATTTATAAATAAAATAAATCATTCTTTAATTACCTTATTGATTAAATCGTTTAATACCTTAATTATCTATAAGATAATTTATTTCATTATTAATGACTTAATTAATACTAAGGTGTAGAACATTACGCTTTTGAATTTAAATTAAAATTACATTTTGAATTTAAGATTCAAAATGATTTATCATTTAAAACTCTAATCAAATTTATATATAATTATAAAACTCTTAAACAATGTAAGGTCTGTTGTTTACTTATATATGAATCTTATATAAGAAAAGTTTTAAATTAGATTACTTAATTTTTATTTAAAATTAAGCTACTAATCATTTAATTTGCAAATTCAAGTTAAAAACAAATCATATACTTTCATTCAAAAACCCTTTTATAAAAACAAGTTTATCAAAATTCAAGTGTAAACATTTGTTTGAAAACAAATCTACCTTTTTTTAAAAAAAACTATCTAATATAAACTTGCTAAAAGCACTTTCAGATTCAAAACTAATTTTAAATTCCAGATTTTAATTCAAGAAAACTTGAATCCATATTTTAACTTTGATTTAAACTTGATTTTAATCTTTGTTTGAAAACCTTGATTTAAAACTTTTGATATAAAATCCAAATTTTGTTTTTTAAAAATTAAAAACAGTGACAATTTTTATCAAAAACCTATAACCATACTAATACTCGAGCAATCCCTAAATTGCTTCGATTCAAATTCGTATCTACTTCGAGTAAATACTCGAATCACTCGAGTAAAACACACGAGAGCTGCTTCCACCCAAACCCAAAGTTCACCAGGATATCAAAGTGCACGGTGCACGTGTATATCACCATCGCTTGCTTCCAACTGCCGCCTTGTCGCCGAGAAAGTCGACGTTCACCCTCGCGTCCATCTCAGACCATCAGAATCCCCATTTTCCACTCAAATTCGAATTCGAGTAAAATTCGAAACTTGGAACATGAGCAGGAACAACGCCCTATCCTGTCAATGCGCCGTTCACCCAACCTCGGCCACCGGAATTCGTGCAACTCCGGTCACGCGATCGTCAACCTCACCTCTTCCATCACCCACGGTCGCGTGCAACTCGATGCACGAGAGAAACCACGTCAATCGATTCCCTGACCACTAAAAAAAAATTAGGTTTACAAACTTAAACCTTGCGCTGCCGCCGCCTCGGCCATCTGCACCCCCATCCACCATTTTTGCTGCAACCACCGTATACTCCTCCATCTCCACACAAAACCCCGACCCTCCTCCTCGACGTATTCGCCAGAATTTCCCCAAACAATGAAATTCGAACAAAACCCAACCCCTCTTGAATTCGTGATCTAAAAATTCCAATTCTTGCCTTAAAAATCAAGTCAAGGTATAAGAATTCAAACTATATATTTGAATCTGAGAATTAAGACTTTCGAATTTTCTGTATATATGATGATGTTTCTCAGTTCTTGGCTTTTCCAGAGCCTCCAACAGGTTATTTTATGTTGATTTTATTTTTAAAACTTAGTTCAAAGTTAAACAGACAACATTGGTTTAACCTAAAGGCCAAATATCAAGTAGATCGTGAAGCAATGATTTTTGAAATCAAAATTTGGTGTTCAGAGTCATAACAGTGAGCCTATATAAACAATTCCAACTCTCAATTTCACTCAGAGGATCTATATGTATAAACAATCTTACTCACAGATATACCTATATATATAAGCAAAGTTTTATACTTTAAAATATCTAAAAAGAATAAGTTACTCACCAAAGATTGAAGTAGAGAAGAACAAAGGCTATGTTTTGAAAACCTGGAACAGATTTTAAATCTGGAATTTGATTCTTTCAGATTGATTTGTTATTTGATTTCCTAATCCTTGTAATTGAAGCTTGAATTGATCTACTAATTAAAGTTGAATCTGTGTTCTTGAATTAGTTGCTTCAGATTTTCTTAACTTTGAAGATGAGCGAACCGATGAGAAGAAAAAGTTGATGTATATAAAAGAAAAGTGTTCAGGGTGATGCAAATTTCCTTGTACAAGGTGTTATGATTTGTTTGTACAAGGTGAAATATTATTTTATAATTTTTGTTCATTTTGCAGATCTCGGCTGAGAGATCTTGTACATGCTGAGAAGATGTTTTGTGTTTTGGTATTAAATGGAAGAGTCCTTGTTTTGTATAATAGGCATGACTCGGTATGCTTGCATTAAATGCATGAAGCATGTTACATTAATTACTTTGGTACTTCATTTGCAAGCTACTCTTCCATATCAAATTTGATTTGTTTATCCTTATGCAGGCTGATGTATATTTTTGTATGTGTTGAGAAGACTTTGTGGTGGATTTTTACTTAATTTAATTTTTTTTCCATGTTGCTTTTAAACTTAATGTATATTTTGTTTGTACTTGCCATTCTACTCACAGGCTGCATTCTTATCATGTTAACCCTCCTTTTTACCAGGCCATGGACATGCGGGATTAACATAATCGGTTGCACGGTCGCCAAGGCTGGTGTACGATAGATTCAGTCGACTGGATGGATGGATGACGCAACGTGCTTAGGAGATGGAAATATGATTGGATAAAGATGAATCAACTATGGTTTGGGTCTAGGAAATATCGTTCGGCATTGGCAATCATTCGGCATAAATTGATTAGGCAGAAGACCAGTTGTGAAATTGGGCAAGGAGAGTATGTTCGGCGTTTATGTGTGCTCGGCACTTAATTATGCTCGGCATGCTAACTATGTTCGACATGAAGATAGGTCCGGTATTTATGTATGATCGGCATGTTAAGTATATTCGGCATTTGCTTGTGTTCGGCATTTAGGTCTGTTCGGCATGATAGTTTGTTCGGCATATTCGGCATTGATGTACGTCCGGCATTCCTTCACTCGGCATCCTCCACTTGGCATTTGTACTCGGAATTGAAGTACGTCCGGCATTCTTTCACTCGGCATCTTCCACTCGGCATTTGAACTCGGCATTAAAGTGCGCTCGGCACACCGCCCCCCAGCATCGATCGGCATGCGTCACTCAAATGCCTCGTCCGGCATTATTCTATCAGACTTCGTTCGACATTCTTCCTCCAGATGCTTCGTTCGGCATGGAACGTTCGGCATTGATGGATCGGCATTACATGGCTCGGCATATGTGGACCAGCCATAAACTCGGTGGGCCTGAATCACGCAAAGGCCCAACAACTCAGGATTTGTCTATAAATAAAGCATGTGGGGGTTCAGAAAAGGGATCCTGATTCTCTCTCCTGCTCTCTAACTTTCTATCCCCTAAGGCTAAGGCTGGCCTATCACTTTGTAACTGTAATCGATTGTTACAGCAATAAAAAAGAAATTACTGGAGTGGACGTAGGCCAGAGTTAGCCGAACCACTATAAATTCCGTGTCTTTACCGCTTTCATTTTAATTTCTGTTGTTCTTCATATTAAATATCCTCCACATACATCTTACCCGTGAACTGTGATTGTTGTTTGGTACTTTCACTTGGATTTGGGTGTTAGTGACCAATTTTGGCGCTAACATTTTGGTGCTTTCACTGAGAATTGAACTCAGGAATTTTGGAGTTAGAAACTTGGATTTAAAAGAGCAATGGCTAGACCATCAACAAGGAAACAAGTAATGGAAAGGAGCAATCAGGAGGGAAGTCAAGAGGCTTCCTCTGGAGATGGAGCAGGTGGAGCATCCATTTACATCACTAGAGAGGAAATGGAGGCGATGATGAAAAGACAAGAGGAGATGATGCAGACTCTTCTCAGACAATTTGCACAAACAGAAAATGCAGGAGCTCAGATCCGTGGAGCTGGATCAGAAGCACTCAACCAGCAAGCAGAGGGAATAGCTCGGCAGGGGGCAACCCCCAATCAGCAAACAGCTATCAATCCAGATGGATCTAGACTTGGGGGCATACCACCAGGAAATGTTGGACCAACCCATGGTGGGATACCAGACGATGTTGTGCAACCCGACACCAACAGGAGTGCAGGAGTGCGAGATGAGGAGTATGTGCCATAATTCCCTCATAAACTCGGGGGGCAGACCAGAGGCGATGGACAAGGATTACATCTTGGGGGCAACGACAGATTAGCGGAGATGGTTAGACGGGCTATGAGAGGTGGATTGGTAAATAGAGACTTGGAGGATGTAAATAGGAGTCCCTTTACTCCTACTATCAGGCAAGCTAGGAACCCACCCGAATTTAAGCTACCAAATTTGGAAATGTATAATGGGAAGGCGGATCCAACGGTTCATCTGACGAAATACATAAGGCATATGGAGGTACTGGGGGCATCGGATGAGGTCATGGCTCGATGCTTCCCATTGTATTTGACAGATATCGCAGCTATGTGGTTTAGACAGCTGGAGAATGGTTCTATCGGCACATGGACGGAGCTAATTGAGAGGTTTATGAGACAGTTTCGGGTCCACATAGTTAGACCCAAGAACGTGATGACTCTGACATCTATGAAGCAATGGAAAGGGGAATCGCTCAAGGACTTCTTAACCAGATTCAACGCAGCAGTAGCCTCAGTGGATCGACCCGATCCGTCAATGGTTTTGATGGCAGCCGTCTCGGGAATCGCGGATAACTCGGATTTCAAAATATCATTAGAACGGGACCCACCGAGGGATTTCGGGGAGTTCTATCATGAGGCAGAAAGGTTCTTGAGACAGGAGGATGCGCAGGCTGAGAGAGTAGGGAGAGAGGCTGAAGCTTATGCAATGAGGGGTGGAGGTCCATCCAGGGAGGATCTAAGTAAAGATGATAAAGGAAAAAGGAAAACGAATGGAAATGGTGGCACTTCGAAAAAACCTCGGAGGGAGTCAAAGTTTTCTTCTTACACAGATTTAACTGAGACTCTAGAAAGGATTTACTTGGACACTCGAGGGCGGCTCCAATACCGAAGGCCAGCAAAGAGAGAGCCTTCAGAATACGAATGGACATTGGGAAAGCATTGCTCATTCCATGAGCTGGATGGGCACAACACAAACGACTGTAGGCATTTGAGGGATATCATTGAGGAGCATGTAAGGAATGGTCATCTATAGCAATATGTCAGGAATCAAACTACGGCAGGGGAGCAAGAGCAGCCACCACCTACCTCTAGCAATGGCGGCATTGGGTCTGGTCAACGCCGGTTTACTATCAACTAAACAGGTTCATGGTTTTGAATAAGTAATATAACTCAAAGTAATACGGCTAGGTCACTTACACACGTACCGGATTGAGGACGGTCCCTAGGCGTGCTCTGAGATAACTGAAAACCGTACTACTTGAGTCTATGAAATTCTGCTTTCTTTCTAGTTTTTTGCAAACTTTGGTTCTCTCTTTCGTATTTCGGGCATTTACTTTTCTTTGGTATGGTTTTGGAGTTTGGATTGAACTCCCGATTTGGTTGGTTTTTTCTTGGTTTCCCATTCTGGTTTGGATGTTTGATTTTTTTGATACGGATTTATGGTTTTATATTTGGTTTTGGATCAATGTAATAAACAGTTCAGGTTTTATAATTACTGCCCCGACCGGAGAGACGGGGCAATGGTCACAAGTTACGAGTCCCTTCGCCGGAGAGCGAAGAAATGGACTCGGGTAGAATATAAAAAGCCCTTGACCAGAGAGTCGAGGCCGGAGAATATAAAAAGTCCTTGACCGAAGAGTCGAGGCCGTAGAATATAAAAAGTTCTTGACCGGAGAGTCGAGGGCGGAGAATATAAAAAGTCCTCGACCGGAGAGTCGAGGCCGGAGAATATAAAAAGTCCTCGACCGGAGAGTCGAGGCCGGAGAATATAAAAAGTCCTCGACCGGAGAGTCGAGGCCGGAGAATATAAAAAGTCCTCGACCGGAGAGTCGAGGCCGGAGAATATAAAAAGTCCTCGACCGGAGAGTCGAGGCCGGAGAATATAAAAAGTCCTCGACCGGAGAGTCGAGGCCGGAGAATATCAAAATCCTTAGCCGGTTTGCTGAGGCCGGTGAATATCAAAGTCTTTGACCGGAGAGTCGAGGCCAGAGAACATACAAGCCCGTGATGGAAAAGTCAAGGCTGGAACAGGATAACAAGACCCGGCGAGGTCTACAAAATCAAGATTTAGCCCGGAGAGGTCGTGGATTTGATGATATGGTTACAAAAAGGATGTGGACTTTGGATATCAGATTTGAGGCTATTCAAAACACACCTTCCAACAGCAAGGCATGTTTTGGGGGCAAGTGTTAACCCGCCTTTTTACCAGGCCATGGACATGCGGGATTAACATAATCGGTTGCACGTTCACCAAGGCTGGTGTACGATGGATTCAGTCGACTGGATGGATGGATGACGCAACGTGCTTAGGAGATGGAAATATGATTGGATAAAGATGAATCAACTATGGTTTGGGTCTATGAACTATGGTTCGGCATTGGCAATCATTCGGCATAAATTGATTAGGCAGAAGACCAGTTATGAAATTGGGCAAGGAGAGTATGTTTGGCGTTTGTATTTGTCCGGCTTTTATGTGTGCTCAGCACTTAATTATGCTCGGCATGCTAACTATGTTCGACATGAAGATAGGTCCGGTATTTATGTATGATCGGCATGTTAAGTATATTCGGCATTTGCTTGTGTTCGGCATTTAGGTCTGTTCGGCATGATAGTTTGTTCGGGATATTCGGCATTGATGTACGTCCGGTATTCCTTCACTCGGCATCCTCCACTCGGCATTTGTACTCGGCATTGAAGTACGTCCAGCATTCTTTCGCTCGGCATCTTCCACTCGGCATTTGAACTCGGCATTAAAGTGCGCTCGGCGCACCTCACCCCAGCATCGATCGGCATGCATCACTCAAATGCCTCGTCCGGCATTATTCTATCAGACTTCGTTCGACATTCTTCCTCCAGACGCTTCGTTCGGCATGGAACGTTCGGCATTGATGGATCGGCATTACATGGCTCGGCATATGTGGACCAGCCATAAACTCGGTGGGCCTGAATCACGCAAAGGCCCAACAACTCAGGATTTGTCTATAAATACAGCATTTGGGGGTTCAGAAAAGGGATCCTGATTCTCTCTCCTGCTCTCTAACCTTCTATCCCCTACGGCTAAGGCTGGCCTATCACTTTGTAACTGTAATCGATTGTTATAGCAATAAAAAAGAAATTACTGGAGTGGACGTAGGCCAGAGTTAGCCGAACCACTATAAATTCCGTGTCTTTACCGCTTTCATTTTAATTTCTGTTGTTCTTCATATTAAATATCCTCCACATACATCTTACCCGTGAACTGTGATTGTTGTTTGGTACTTTCACTTGGATTTGGGTGTTAGTGACCAATTTTGGGGCTAACATATCATTTATTTGCTTGCACTTGAATGTATTACTTTTATTTTGCAAGCCAAAGATATTTATATTTTGTTGTCTGGTTACATACTTTTGCTTTGTTTTGTCTTTGTCTTGCTTATATACTTGAGTATATTTATTTCTTTTGTTATGTCACTTTATAATGTAAATAAATTTCTATTTAAATTATGTTGTTAAATTTTAGTTAATGTGTTTACTTACTATTTTATAGTCTATCTCATTTGTTCACTTACTATTTTACAAAACTATATAATTTATCTCATATATATATATATATATATATATATATATATATATATATGTATGTATATATATTAATTTCCATTTTGAAATCTTAAATACTTGAGTGTATTTTTATTTGTTTGAATCTTAACTAGGTGTATTTATTTTTTATTATTTTTTTCTTTTGTTTCTTGTATTGTATTAATTTGTTAAACTTGTTAAATATAAACTATAAATAATTTGAGATATTTTTATTTTTATTTAAAGACTTCATAATTGAATTTTCAAATCAATTTATCAATAAATTTCAACATTTTAAATCAACATTTAATTAAATTATCAATTTAAAATTTACAAAAATCCGGGATCGTTACAGATTCCCTTCCTTAAGAAATTTCGTCCCCGAAATTTGCAGGCACGAAAATAACACAGAGATTGATTCAATCTCTACTATTTCTCAAATATAAGATATGGATTCCAGATCTAAGTCGGAATATCTCAAAATAAATACCAATTTGTCCCTCTTCGGACTTCAGTTTACACAAGAAATTATATTAGAATTTCAAATTCAGTTTTAAACGAAATTGTTTTATCAATACAATTCAAATTATCCTTCATATTCTATTAATCAATTTAACTCAATTTAAAATTTCCCAATTTATTTAAAATTTTCAATTCCAAATTTCCAATTTATATTCATTAAGGTTTAAATCAAAAACTGATAAGAAACCGGTGAAATACGAAGTAAGGATTTTCTACAACGATTCGTAGGACCATCACCGTACCAAAACTTCTTCTTGCAACTGCCACGAGGCAAATCAAAAGAATTTGGAAAGATGAATCAAAAGAGATTGATAGAGAAAGTTTGTTTCCACTGTTCTAGGGCATTGACCATTTATAGTCGTATTCCTCTGTCCCCTATCTCGTCCTCTTCTTGCACTCATACTCACCATCAGTAGATAGTAAGAGAATTTACTGAGACATTCAAACGGATATCTTAGGGATATACTCATTCTAGGGTATACTTCACCCTATCTCTAATAAGCTACTTAACTTGTTATACTCCTGAGCTAAAGTTTTAACCTTAGCTCTGATACCACTTGTAACGAGAGGGAATTTTCCGCGCTCGAAAATCGACATCCATACTTCACATCGAATTCGAATGTCGTAGATTCGACCGTTCATATCCGATTCGCCGGAGCTTATAACAACATAAGTAAACAACACATCGGAAAAAAAGAATAATACATTGATATACAATATCTGATACAATAGAGTGATACAATGAATATCAATATACATCAGAGATATGATATAAGAAAATAGCAGCGGAAAAGAAAAATAGATAACATTTAGCAGCAGAACAATATAACTCTAAGATAGTCTTCAAAAGAGAACTCCAGCAGCAGAAGCTCGATCCAACATCACGATGCATAAAGATAAGAAAGTGCAGTCCGTATCCAAAGACTGATCTAGCTCCAGATAACCTACTAATCTGACTATCTGAAAAGCCCAACTCTAGACTGCTCGTGTAGAATAATTTGAGCACCCAGAGTTTAGGAAAGAAACAATAAACTCTGGATCAGTCATGGGACTGGTGTGAGCAACAAAAACAGTTTATCTTTAGAAACAAACAACAAGAGAATTTTAAATTAGATTCGCAATGATTTTAGAAAATGAGACTACCGTAAGGCCTCCCGCACACACACACAATGCAAACGCAGAATCGGAGGAGATTTCTCCTTATGATAGTCAAATATGCTTGATACGCGAATTCCGTTGATATTATTACTATAAGTGCAAAGTGGAGAAAACATTTTTAAAGTAGAATATAAATCTTAGCCAACATAGACATTTCGAACTATGCCTACTATAGCTACCATCCAAACAGTGAGGCGCCGCCATATGTAGATGGCAGGTAATACAACTAAAACCGTACAAGGTACGTATTTGAAGAATGGATTTCCAACAAATGGTCGGGCAAAGGAACTTCCCATACCGAAATGGAACGCCTCTGGAAGGACGTCTTCGAGCATCCCAAATGGATCTCTGCCAAACAAGGCCGGCTACCCATTTCCCAGGGAGTAAGAAACCTCAAATATACCACACCCGGTCCTTTTAGACCTTAATACGAGGCCTCGAATCCAACAACACCACACAGTAATAGATATAGTGTACCCACATGAGTATCTGGGCTCCATACCATGATACTACCCCTTTCCAGAAGGAATGGTCATACCCTAGGGACGCGATCGCTGAAACCTTGCTGCCACGATTCCTGTTTCGACCATTACCGGGTTGTGAGGCTCGACGAAGTCTCGTCCACAAAGCTATGCTTTTCACAAAGCCACGCTTTGATCAACAAATGATCAGCTGCACTCAGCATGCCATATTACCAAGATGGGAATATATCGCTAATTACCTTCAACTACATAACCTCTAAGGGTGTTAAGCTAAGAGAATGAATTCTCCGCCACTAACGGAAATGTATTTGAAAGAAATCTGCTTTATATCTCAAAATGTAATGTCAGACATACAATCTATACAAGTCTGTTCTGGATTTAGAACAGAACCGAAGGCACTTCCAAAGAAGTCCTTGCAATCCGTTATTCACAATCCCGATCGAACATCCCATCACTTAGGGAATCTCTATACCGGAGCAACTCAGCGCAGAGACAATCGATAGGTCATCATATCGTTCTCGCAAATACCCGGTCTTCACCACTGGTCTTCAAATGCTATCCATAACGTCGAATCACATATTCGGAATGGGTTATATGACACAAAGGTCCTTTCCCAGCTAAACTGAATAGTGAGCGCAACATTTAAAACATATGGATATGGTATTTCAATTAAGTCACAAATTAATAATTCAAAACTTTCTTTCAAATGGTTTAAACCAATTACCATTTTAAATCTTTAAACAAAAAGATTTATTTCACAAAATTCCATTTACGGATTTCAAAACAATTTCCATTTCATTTGGATTAACTCGTTTAAAATCTTTAAATTAACGATTTAACTTATAGCTTTCAAACCGTTTCCATAACTTGGAAAAATCATTTTCATTTTTAACTTGAAATCCCTTTTTAACATAGTTTGGAAGTTCATTTCTTATATAAAGATTTTATTTTTTGAAAACGATAGTTTCATTTCAGAAAGATCCAATTTTTATTTACACGAGTTAAAGCCCTTGAATTTAAATTCAAATTCCTAAATCAATACATTTAAAATTGTTTAAAAACCCGTATAACTCATTTATAAGTTGAATAACTTTTCTTTATATCCTAGTTTCCAAATCATAGAATTCAATTTCAAATATTGAATTCAAATTTAAATCAAAATATTTAAATTTCAAAACTCAATCAAGTTATTCAAATTAAATTTAATCTTTGAAATTCCATTTCTAAAGCTTTTCACTTTAAATCCAATCCATTTCCAAAACATTTGAATTTAAATATTCAACTTTGAAAATCATTTCAAAATCTGTGACTTAATCGATTTCCTCATGAAATCCATATTGGTGTGTGTATAAGTGTGGTCCAGGGGTTTAACACAATAGTGCAACATTATTCAATCATCATAGATCAAAAAACAGAATATAGTTGATAAGCAATATAAACTATAATGCTTATCGTTCATTCACAGATTCACAGATGATATACAGATGTATTATCAATAAATGAATAAATTATACATAGCACAATCCATAGAACAAAGTGTCACAGATCAGATAGGACAATCAATTCAAGGCATTAGGTATAATACAATCATTCATAAGTAAGGTCAAGCATGTAATAATCATTTATAAGCAGGATTAATTAAATTAATTTCCAATTATATTTGTTTATTTATGAATTTATTTTCCAATTATGATTAATTAATTCCAATCATTTGATATAAATTAATTTATCAAACACTTTAATTAATTAAATTATTCTTAATTAATCATATTAATTAAATCAACCCTTTAAACCAATTTCATAATTAATTATCTTTAATTAATCAAAAGATCCAAACTTTGTTACTATAAGCGATTAATCCTTAATTACTTTCATTTATTAATTACATTTAAACAATTTATAATTGATTATCTAAATTAGTTAATCCAATTAATTATTAATCACCTTAATCAATACTTAATAATCCTTAGTTAATTATCTTCATTAACTAATAACATTTCTTAATCACTTTGTTAAGAAATTATCTTAGATTGGTTCATTATTAATCATTTCTAATTAATTTAATTTATTAATTTATAAATAAAATAAATCATTCTTCAATTACGTTATTGATTAAATCATTTAATACCTTAATTATCTATAAGATAATTTATTTCTTTATTAATGACTTAATTAATATTAAGGTGTAGAACATTACGCTTTTGAATTAAAATTAAAATTACATTTTGAATTTAAGATTCAAAATGAATTATCGTTTATAACCCTAATCAAATTTAAATATAATTATAAAACTCTTAAACAATGTAAGGTATATTGTTTACTAATATATGAAGCTTATATAAGAAAAGTTTTAAATTAGATTACTTAATTTTTATTTAAAATTAAGCTACTAATCATTTAACTTGCAAATTCAAGTTAAAAACAAATCATATACTTTCATTCAAAAACTCTTTTATAAAAAGAAGTTTATCAAAATTCAAGTGTAAACACTTGTTTGAAAACAAATCTACCTTTTTTTAAAAAAAACTATTTAATATAAACTTGATAAAACACTTTCAGATTTAAAACTGATTTTAAATTCCAGATTTTAATTCAAGAAAACTTGAATCCATATTTTAACTTTGATTTAAACTTGATTTTAATCTTTGTTTAAAAACCTTGATTTAAAACTTTTGATATAAAATCCAAATTTCATTTTTTTGAAATTAAAAACAATGACAGGTTTTTATCAACCTGTAACCAAACTAATACTCGAGAAATCTCTAAATTGCTTCGATTAAAACTCGTATCTACTTCGAGTAAATACTCGAATCACTCGAGTAAAACACACGAGAGCTGCTTCCACCCAAACTCAAAGTTCACCAAGATATCAAAGTGCACGGTGCACATGTACATCACCGTCGCTTGCTTCCAGCCGCCGCCTCGTCGCCGAGCAAGTCGACGTTCACCCTCGCGTCCATCTCAGCCCATCAGAATCCTCATTTTCCACTCAAATTCGAATTTGAGTAAAAATCAAAACTTGGAACACTAGTAGGAACAACGCCCTATCCTGTCAACGCGCCGTTCACCCAACCTCGGCCACCGGAATTCGTACAACTCCGGTCACGCGATCGTCAACCTCACCTCTTCCATCACCCACGGTAGCATGCAACTCGATGCACGAGGGAAGCCACGTCAATCGATTACCTGACCACTAAAAAAAATTAGGTTTGCAAACTTAAACCTTGCGCCGCCGCCGCCTCGGCCATCTGCACCCCCATCCACAATTTTTCCTACAACCACCGTATACTCCTCCATCTCCACACTAAACCCCGACCCTCCTCCTCGACTTATTCGCCAGAATTTCCCCAAACAACGAAATTCGAACAAAGCCCAACCCCTCTTGAATTCGTGATCTAAAAATTCCAATTCATGCCTTAAAAATCAAGTCAAGGTATAAGAATTCAAATTATATATTTGAATTTGAGAATTAAGATATTCGAATTTTCTGTATATATGATGATGTTTCTCGGTTCTTGGCTTTTCCAAAGCCTCTAACAGGTTATTTTATCTTGATTTTATTTTTAAAACTTAGTTCAAAGTTAAACAGACAACATTGGTTTAACCTAAAGGCCAAATATCAAGTAGATCGTGAAGCAATGATTTTTGAAATCAAAATTTGGTGTTCAGAGTCATAACAGTGAGCCTGTATAAACACTTCCAACTCCCAATTTCACTCAGAGGATCTATATGTATAAAAAAGCTTACTCACAGATATACCTATACATATATATAAGCAACAGTTTTATACTTTAAAATATCTAAAAAGAATAAGTTACTCACCAGAGATTTAAGCAGAGAAGAACAGAGGTTATGTTTTTAAAACCTGAAACAGATTTTAAATCTGGAATTTAATTCTTTCAGATTGATTTTTTATTTGATTTCCTAATCCTTGTAATTGAAGCTTGAATTGATCTATTGATTAAAGTTGAATCTGTGTTCTTGAATTAGTTGCTTCAAATTTTCTTAACTTTGAAGATGAGCGAACTGATGAGAAGAAAAAGTTGATGTATATAAAAGAAAAGTGTTCAGGGTGATGCAAATTTCCTTGTACAATGTGTTATGATTTGTTTGTACAAGGTGAAATATTATTTTATAATGTTTGTTCATTTTGCAGATCTCGGCTGAGAGATCTTGTACATGCTGAGAAGATGTTTTGTGTTTTGGTATTAAATGGAAGAGTCCTTGTTTTGTATAATAGGCATGGCTTGGTATGCTTGCATTAAATGCATGAAGCATGTTACATTAATTACTTTGGTAGTTCATTTGCAAGCTACTCTTCCATATCAAACTTGATTTGTTTATCCTTATGCAGGCTGATGCATATTTTTGTATGTGTTGAGAAGACTTTGTGGTGGATTTTTACTTAATTTAATTTTTTTCCCATGTTGCTTTTAAACTTAATGTATATTTTGTTTGTACTTGCCATTCTACTCACAGGCTGCATTCTTATCATTTATTTGCTTGCACTTGAATGTATTACTTTTATTTTGCATGCCAAAGATATTTATATTTTATTGTCTGGTTACATACTTTTGCTTTGTTTTGTCTTTATCTTGCTTATATACTTGAGTATATTTATTTCTTTTGTTATATCACTTTATAATGTAAATAAATATCTATTTAAATTATGCTGTTAAATTTTAGTTAATGTGTTTACTTACTATTTTATAGTCTATCTCATTTATTCACTTACTATTTTACAAAACTATATAATTTATCTCATATATATATATATATATATATATATATTTTAATTTCCATTTTGAAATCTTAAATACTTGAGTTTATTTTTATTTGCTTGAATCTTAACTAGGTGTATTTATTTTTTATTATTTTTTTCTTTTGTTTCTTGTATTGTATTAATTTGTTAAACTTGTTAAATATAAATAAATTTCTATTTTATATTACTATAAATAATTTGAGATATTTTTATTTTTATTTAAAGACTTCATAATTGAATTTTCAAATCAATTTATCAATAAATTTCACCATTTTAAATCAACATTTAATTTAATTATCAATTTAAAATTTATAAAAATCCGAGATCATTACAACTACACTCATATTTATTTCTGTTCATTTAACTTACATAAGATCTTTTAGTTCTGACTCGAGTGTTTTGTCTTTTCAATTCGCTCGGGTCAGTCCGAACGTTTTAGGATTTGAAGATTTTATTCTGGTGGACGAAGACGAAGATTTGCATTACTATTATTTATTATAGTACTCCGCTACATTCAAAATGTTCTGATGCATTGTATTATTCTTTGGTATGTGTGACTCCGATATATATACTGCATAAGTAAAATCAAATGTTTTGGTAAAACAGCTTCATGAACTGTATAGTTGATTATTAGATTTTATCCTTCTGTTGTGAGAATCTATTTTGTTTTATTTCTTTTTTTTTTCCTTATTTACCCTATATGTAACAACCCGCATATTTATCGATTTTATATTTAAATATTTTATCGTTAGTCGGATTATAGTCCGAAAAGCTACTTTTTGCATACGTTCAAATTAGGACTCGAGACCACTTCCATTGAGTTCGTAACGCCGTTTGCAACTTTTTTGAGTATAAGCATTGATATGTTTGGAGTTGGTGGATTTTGACCCCTTTTTCACTTGAGACCATTAGTTGGGCTTTTAACCTATTAAACCCAAACCCCACCCTCTCCTCTTCATAACTTTCTAATTGCTTTAAACCTTCAAGCTTCTTCATAAATGGTAGTGGGAATGGGAAATTAAAACTCCAAGCTCAAATTCAACTTCAAATCCATCATTCAACTCCAAATTCAACAAGAAGACATTGGAGTCAAGCTTCTTGCATTGGGATTGAAGTGTGATTGATTCTTGCTTGCTTTGTTCTTCATTTTCATTGGTTTTTGGTGAAAAAGGTGAGATTTTTATCTCACAATTCTAGCCTATAACTATGTTGGACTGTTGGGAATGATTCCCTATCATTTTTGCATGCATATTAGCATTTGGTTTGGAATTGGATTGGCGAAAAACTTCAATTTTTAGCGTTTTGGTGAATTTTCTGCACTTAGGTCGTTCTGGCCATTTTTCTGTGTTCGGAGTTAGGTCGCTCGCGACCTAACCCTTAGGTCGCTCGCGTGTTATCGCACTAGGTCGCACTGCCTTGAATTAACGTCTTCGGAGTTAGGTCGTATGGACCTTAGGTCATAGGTCGTATGGACCTTAGGTCGTAGGTCGTTCTGGCCATTTCTAACGTCTTCGGAGTTAGGTCGTATGGACCTTAGGTCGTAGGTCGTATGGACCTTAGGTCATAGGTCGCTCGGCCTATTTAACTCGACCTGTTTTATGCTAACCCCTTAGCTCGACCTAGCTTAGGTCGTTAGGTCGCGAACCCTGTTAGGTCGCGTGACCCAATACACTTAGGTCGTTTGACCTTATATTCTTTTAGGCCTTTACCTCGTTAGGTCGTAGGTCGCTCGACCTTATTACCTTGTTAAGTCGCGAGTCCTTTAAGTCGCTCGCCTCTTCTAAACCGTGAGTTCCTTAAGTCGTTCGTCTTCCTTAGGTCGCTCACCTGGTTGATTCGCACCTTACCTTAGCTCGGCCATGTTAGGTCGCGAGTTTCCCTTAGGTAGCGTACCCCCTTAAGTCGCTCGACCACTAGGTCGCGAACACCTCTAAGTCGCTCGACCCCTTAAACTCGTAGGTCGCTCGGCCCCTTAATTCCTTGGGTCGTTCGAATGTTAGGTCGCTCGACCTTGTTTAAGACCTTAGGTCGTTGCCCCTTTAGATCGCTCAGTCCTATCCTCCCTTAGGTCTTCACTAGGTCATACTGTTTTGGACGGGGCCCTACCCCATGGACCCCCGCGACTTGACCGGGCAGGTCGAACTCCGTAGCAGGGGCGTTGCCCCCGCACCCCCACCTTGGGGGTTGCCACCCCCCGGAACCCCCCTCCGTAGGGGATCTTATCTTAAAAACATTCAACATAACTTGCTTTGTTGAGATGCTGAGTTGACCATTCTTCGAGAAAAACTATCTTTGGCTTCTCGGTCGATTTTATGGATTTTTGAATATCTATTTCGATGGATTCTTTATCGGTTTCTTTGGATTTTATTCACGTCTTCAAATGTGAATTTTTATGATTGATTATTTCTACAATCACTTCTATGATTTGTCACTTTAAAATATGAAGGTTTCAATACTAGTAGTAAATATCAAAACTCTTTCAAAAAAAGGATTTCAACTCTATTTTCAATAACAAAGCTCTTTTCTTAAACCATTTTCCAATCTACTAGTGTACACAAACCTTTACCTCACTCGTATGAGAAATTGAATTAAACGGCTTAGTAAAACAAGTGGTATAAAACGCTTGCGTTTGCTTCGTCGGTTAACTCTTGGACTTGTTCGATTGAACCTTTTTGTGACAATTTTCTAGTGAAGATCTACAGTTTGTTCGTAAATATTTGAGTTAAGCAAGTGGTTATGGGACATGAAGCTAAACTTTTATATTTACTAGCTTAGTGTAATTGACACTTCTCGTTGATCATGACGATCATTTTGTGATTTAGGCTAGCAATTGTGCGATGTCTCTTTGTTTGCTTCCTGGTTAGGCTAAACACCATTTGTGTGATTCTACTCACACATACCTTTTTGCTTTTTGGTTAGTCTAGACACCATTTGTGTGATTCCACTCACACGTACCTTTTCGTTGCGAGGTCAGGCTTGACATCATTTGTGTGATTCCACTCACACATACCTTTTTGCTTTTTGGTTAGCCTAGACCTCATCTGGGTGATTCCGACTAACCCATATGGGGTAGCTCCCTATGGTCTTCGGACCATCATGTGATAGGCCTCTTTCCCTTTTTCTATGATTTCTGGATTTTTTGTGTTGATTTCTGGAATTTATGTCATTGACTTGTTATGAGTACAAGTTTAGGGTATGATGCCCTCTTTGGATCTTTGAGAAGATTCTTGTGGTATTGATTTATCTCTTATTGATTGATCTTCTGTTGATCATCATTTGCATACTTATAGTAGTATGTCAATATGGATATGTTATGTTTATGCCATATCTTTTATTTTATATCATGTCATCTGGTATTTATAGCTAGACTGATCCGTTTATTATTTTCTTAAATAATACTCGGGTCAGACCGAGATGTTATAGGTGCTTCTGCTTGACTTCTTCCCGGGATTTGCTACTCTGACTTTGGCTAACTATTTAGATTAGCAGTTTTTGTTGTATACACTTGAGATATAGACTTATAGTTGTATTCTTTTGTATAGCACGTGTTGCTATTCTTTTGTATTATTTTGGATCTTTTTGACCACTACTCTGATGTACACTTTCATGTGTTAGTTATATATTCATATCTTCTTCCGCCTTTGTGATATGAATGTCTGTGACTGATTTGTGTTATGCTTATTTCTATGTTTGTTTCCGAAGATTATTTATAGCCACCGTGTGATAAGCAATTACATGGATGGTCGCTCCTCAACAGCCTTATTCTCCGTGCTAGTTGACAGCACTACACCATAGTGTTCTTGGCTAGCGTGGGTATAGAGGTGGGGCGTCACGCTATAACAATCCACCCTTCCGTATGGTTTAAGTCTGACATGTGTGGTTTATCGTTGGTTTTAAAACATATGAAAAGGCGGGACATTACTGATATCTATGATCTTTGTGTAGGAGGATTGTTCCTCAAAGTACTGAGGGCACCTCCATGGAAATCTTATAAAATTAGTGAACGTGCCTTATTGATTTTCGATTATATACCTAGTGTTGTTGTGATGTACACTCATGAGCATCACAACTACTTGATTATTATTATTTTCACCTTTAGACATTATTATAATATCCATGCTCTTTTATATAAAACGATTCTAGTTATCGTAAGGTAAAAATCCGATCGTGTTTATGTGTGACATGGACTTACGAGATACCTTTGATTTCAAAGGTTTTATATAATTTTAAATCCAGCTGGTGGTGTTTTTTGACGTATGTTTTCTAGACTAACTCGGGTATTATTTTATTATGGTGCTCGGGTAAAACTGAGCATATTATAGATTAGTTTGGATGCTTAGAGCTTCAAGAGACGAGTTGGAGGCTCAGAGACATACTTACGTAGATTGTTATTTTCCGCTATATGCATTATAGTGTTTATCAGCAATTGCGAGGACAGGCTGTTATAACTGTCCAGGCTGAAATAGGTTAGTATACTCTGATTGATGTTTGTATATACACATATTACAGTTTTTTGTGTAAAAATTTATGCTATATTATAGATTATTCGTTCCATTGTAAGATTCTGTGTTGTTTAATTTTCTTCTGACCTTCTTCGTTCCTTCTTTTTCCCTATCAATCGGGTTTTCTAGCATTCAATGACTCCACATGAAATATACTGGACATATTAGTATCGATTTTCGAGGGTCAAAAATCTTGATTCATTACAGGTACCCTCAGTACTTCGAGAATGGTCCTCCTTCACTATGATCAGAGTTATCCTTTCTAAGTTACTTAGATATTGTTTTTGATGATAAATACTATAGACATTATATAAAATATAAATACTAATTTTTTATCAGGTTATATATAGTATATAGTTCAGGATATTAGACGTGCTGATTAGTAACACTGTACATTATCAAGAGTAGATTCAAGATGCTTTTTTAAAGTTTTAAGAGTTGGAGAATGAAGACTCGTAGGTATTCTGGAGCGTAGGATTTAAAGATATTTCAGATAAGTTATAAAATCATAGAATTTATGTTAAAACCTTGATAACTCTTCCTTGATCTCTCTATCCTTCTCTAATTTTGTTTTAAAATGTTTTTCAAATATCCTAGTTTTAATATATTATTTTCAAAATATTCCTTAAAACGATTTTCAATCTCATACGCTTAAAAACGATATTATTTTTGTGTTTTTAAGTTTATACACATATATATATTGCATTTTTGTTTATACTTTCATAGTTTATAGTTATATTGATTATATATATATATATATATATATTATTTACATTATATCTAAATTTTCAAAATTGGCATATAAAGTTTTATTAAGTTTTATGATGATTAAAATACGCATAAACTATGCTTAAATGATTTTACAAAGTATTAAACCATTTTACAAAATGATGAGTTTTCAAAATAACATTTTAAACTATTTTTAAATTTTGAAAAGAGTATGTCGACATACTCTATGCATGTATGTCGACATGGGGGCTGATTTTTCAAAATTTAAATTTAAAAAGAAGTTTAGTCATAATTTTCTTATTAATATCTCTTTCTTCCACTCTCTCATTTTCTAAATAAAAATATACCCAATCTCTATCGAAATTTAACCAGAATCAAATTCAATCATCACTAGTTTGATTCTCCTTCATCTACTCTTTGATTTCTCTCATCTCTCCAACTCAAACCAAATTCAAGAGTTATAAGATCAATTATAATAAAGAATAAAGATCTGAGTTTGTAAAACTCTACCAAATCATATTACTATAGGTGTAACGTGGCCTGTAATATTAATTGGGTATGTTTAATAGCCCGTAAATCTAGTGGGTGAGCATATAGCCCAAAAATCAAGTGATTTTGCCAAGACATCATGATTTGGAGGGTGTGTCTCGTAGTCTTGAAATCGATATTGTATTTGCATTTACTAGTTGAAAAGAAATTCGTCCAAGGAATTATATTGGACTGGATGTAAGGTCACTCTGGACCAGTACAAAATCTTTTTAGTGTTCTTTCCTTTTTACTTTTACTGTTTTTACTTTTATCTACACTTTGATTCTGTGATTGTTAATTACATCATTCACAGTAGAATCTTAAAGAATTTGAAAAATATTCATATAATCCAAACACAATTTAACCCCTGCCCTCTAGCGTTAATTTAATCTTAATATCCCTATTCTACCAACTCACATTTGGTATCAGAGCATTGGTTTCAAAGTATTCAAAATCAGATTTTTGAAAATTTTCGAGGCAATTTTTGATAATATTTTTAACACTATTTTCGAAAAGATAATTTGCAAAATTATCATAATGTTGTATCATAAAGTTGCATCTATTCATTATAAAAAAATCACATGATCTTTGAAAAGGTATAAATTGCAAGAAAATATATGTTACATAGCTTTTAACGAACAGACACCTGACGATCAAATTCTATATATCAGAAAGAACAAATAGATATTGGGTAGTCGATGCTCAAGGCGTATGATTGGAAATCTAGAGATTTTGAAGTTATAGTTTACAAAGATGGTGGATCAGTAAATTTTGAAGAAAACTATAAAGGAAATTTGATTGGTATCGACAATGTCGTTAATTCTATAACCCTACTATTTCTAATGTTTTGCTGGTTAGGAATTTAAAGCATAATCTGTTGAGTATTGGTCAAATGTGTGATAACGGTTTCAAAATTAAATACGTAAAAGATAAATGTCATACTGAAGATAATGAGTCAAACATTACCTTTTAAGGGATTAGGAAACAAAACATCTATATATTAAATATGAAAATCTCAAATGATAATTTGTGTCTTTTGGCTAAATCAAGTAATTCTTGGATTAGCATAAATGACTTGGTCATTTGAATTTCAAACTAATTTCTAAAATTGGATAGATGATCGGGTTAATGGTCTTCCCAAATTGAATTTTAAAATTAGTAATTTAAGGATGCGTGTCACTTAGGAAAACTTAGAAAAAGTTCTTTTAAATCAAAAGATATGATTTCTACCTCTCAACCCCCCTTAAACTTCTTCGCGTGGATCTTTTCAGTCCCTCACGGATACAATCTATAAACCACAGTAGATATGTGTTTGTAATCGTAGATTTACCTGGACGATTTTCTTAAAACTTAAAAGTGATGCTTTTGAAATGTTTAAAATATTTGTTAAACGAATTTAAAATAAAATAACTAGTAAAATTAAAACAAATTGGAGTGATCGCGATGGAGAATTCAAAAATGAAATTTTGAGAGTTTCTGTAATAAGAAAGGTATAACTCATAATTTTTCATTAATACCACAATAAAATGGAATGGTAGAACGTTAAAATAGGATGATTCAAAAGTGCACTAGAACTAAACATATTGATATAAGACACCATTTCTAAGAGATATATGTAGACAAAGAAATAATATCACTTGAATTTACAAACACTGAAAATCAAATAGTTGATTCATTAAAAATAACCATTGAATCAAATATCTTTTACTAAATTAATAACAGAGTAAGGAATTTGTTTTCTAAAATATAAAAATAATGAAGTAAAAGTTATAAAATATAGAAAAACAAAATAATCAATTTATAAAATATATGTCGACATATAAGGTAATTTTTATTTTCTGAATTTCCCTCTAAAATTCAATTGGTGGTTATATATAATAACCAAATTTCAACTTTCTTCTTCATTTCTCTATATTCTCTCTACTTTAAACTTCTAAAACAAATAAACCATGGCTTCCTCTAATCCCAAACATTCTAGAGAAGAGAATTTATCATTTTCCTTCCCTTCTCCTACCCAAGGCCCCTTCCAAAACACTACTATAGCCAAAGTTATTAAATTAAAAGAAGAAATGTAAAGGTCCGGATTCCTATATCCGAAAATAACATCTAATATATCACTCCTTTTCGAATGCCAGAGATTCAAATGCAGGAGTCCGGTTCGCTAGCATATTAGGTGAAAACAACACAGCGGAAATAGAAAGAATTATATTGATACACAATATGGATACAATATGATACAATATCAGAGCCAATATACAAGAGCAGAAATATATCTTCGATAGGAACTTCTAAAAAATAGAGAGAGGGAGAGAGAATCCAATAGACTACATCTTCAAAGCCCCAAAGATCTCCAACCTACTAGCTGACTATCTGATAACCTGACTCTAGGCTGCTCATGTGGAAAATTATGGGCACTCGGATTTTAGAAAGGGAACATTAAACTCCAGGTCAGTCATGAGATTGGTATAAGCAAACAAAGCAGTTGTTTGTACAAAAAGAAATAAAAAGAAATTCGCTATGCTTTTTTGGAAAATGAAACTATCACAAGGCCTCCAGGCACACACTCAATGCAATTGCATAAATGGGGGAGATTTCTCCTTATGATAATCAAACATGCTTGATACACGAAAATCCTTTTGATATAATTATTAGTGCACAGTGTGGAAAGCATTTCGAAAGTATATATTAATCTTAGCCGGCATACGTACCATTATATTATTCCTACCGCGATGACCCGGAATTTTGGAAATAGCAATTTAATAATCTTTGTTAATAAGTATTTAAATTGATTTAATAGTCTTTATTAATAATTAAATTGAACTGATAATTTTCTTTTATAATAATTTAAATTGGTAAGTTTATTCTTTCAAAAGCTAATAAATTAGTTTAATAATCTTTTTTTAAAAATATTTAATTAGTCAAATTTAATTCAAAGATAAATAAAAATATTTTCTATTTATAATGTATATATGTATAAATGTCTTAAATAGGAAGTCTTTGTTTTTGATAAAAGATATGATTCAAAATTATAATATATATATCAATGTATATATTATGATTTAAAGTTATTCAATATAATAATTTTTGAAGTTAATACTAAAATGTATTCTAATTATAATATATATATATATATATATATATATATATTTGTATATATATTTTAAATAGAAAGGCTTTGATTTGAATTTAACAAATAAAACATGTTTTCAAAATTTAATATATATAGTGATTTGAAAATTATGTTAAATTCAATATGACACTTTTCTAGAGCTATTTAAAAGTTTATCATTTATTTTCAAAACTCCTTATGTAAATGTTTAATTATCTAAAAAGTATAATGGTTTTAGTTTGAATAAGATTTAATGAAATTTTATTTTTCTTAAACTAAATGATTTATAAATATATAAATAGAGGTTTAAAATATTCTTTCTTTCTAATTATCTTATGAACTAAGTAAAATTTGCATTTATATATAAACACTTAAAAACATACATTCATAAAAATAATTTGTATATATATTTATTGTTTAAAACATAATTTATAATATATATAAATATTAAAAATTAGTAATTAAGTCAAAATTTTATATTTAATAAATATTTAGACACTTGTAGATATCTAATTAAGGATCAAAACATTTGTTAGACAAATGAAACATGTATTTGACAAATGTGATTTATTTGTGCCATGCATAACAAGTGGAAAACACTTATTTAAAAAAAAGAATTTGAATTAAAATATATTCATAAAAAACTGAATTGAAGAACCATGCTTTTTATTTCAGTTCAAATTCTTCTCAAGCTTTTTTTCTTTCATTTTCAAAAACAAAAGAAAAACTGAAATCTATATTCAAAGGGAAATCAAACTGTAAACTTTCAATCTCAAACAACAACAGTTTCAAGCTTCAACCTGTAGTCAAGCTAATATTCAACTCAACATCAAACTGTAAAGATCATCTCAGAAAACTCAAAGATCAAATTCAGTTCAAATGCAAGGTTCTAGGTTATAAGAAATGGAAACCTGTTCCTCTGTTTAAAATTCAGGTAAACAATTTTTTTTTTAAAATAGATTTTTAAAACCTGGACCAGGATATATGTGATGATTTATGTAGTGATATAATTCGCAAATGTTTGAGAAGATGAATGCATGTAAGTATTTAATGCTTGTGTGTTGTTTGCACATACATAAGGTAGGCTATGTTGTGTGTTACAGGTTTCAATTCCTAAATAAACCCAATATCTCATTTCAGAATCATTATTAGATTTTGATTTGCAAATGAAAAATGATTGAAATTGTGTAATATCACTACTAAAAATAATTCCAGGAATTTATATTAAATATTTACCACTAAAATTCTAAATAACAATAATATATATATGGTCAAAAATCAATGAATTCAATTTTAGGTTTGGATTGCATGTTGTAGTAGAAAATCATGAATTTTAATATGAATATCACGATTTTTAGTTTGATATTAAATTGGAATTTGCGAGTTGAATGTTTTAGGCACTTGGGTTGATTGCCGTTGATCGGCACAGTGGATGGGGTCAAGATCATGGTCGAAGCTAGCTAAAGGGTTGCTGATAATAGGAAAAATAGTTTTATATTTTTTCGATGGCCATGGTGGCCGGGCAAAGTTGAAGTAGGGTTTGGTGGCCTTTTTTTTTTAACCGACGTTGTTCAGTAGCAAATGAATCATCGAGAGGAAGATGGAGTGGATCGCGAACATTAAGTTTTCAAGGACATGAATATTAAGTTTTCAAAATAACTATTATATATTTAACAAGCTTTAAAATATATATTTAAGTAGATAAGTTTTAAACACTACAACAAAAATACCTTTTCGCAACTGCCAAAAACAGTTGTAATAGGTCTATTACAATGGACGGCCGCCAGTCTTAATATCCGGAATTGTAATAGATTTGAATATTTTTACAATTGTTGCCAACAGTTGCAGGAGCATTTGTAAAAAAGCTTTTTACAACTGCTTTTGAAAGTTGTGGTAAAGTCTATCATAACTGTTGCATTGACAGTTGTAATAGGTCTCTTTTGCAACTGCTAATAGCAGTTGCAACAATAACTTTTGCAACTGCTTTTCGCAGTTGTAATAGATTCATTCACAACTGTTTTTGACAGTTGCAATAAATCTTTTTACAACTGCTACCAACAATTGCAATTCATCTTCCGACAGCTGCCGTTAACCATAAATTTCACAACATTATAATTAAAATCGATATTTCACTAATAATAACTACAATCGTTAACATTACTTGAAACAACATGAACCATTCACATTTAATTAAAGCTAAAACAACTCAATTTTACACCATTTTTGAATTCATAATTTTATTATTACAAAATATAATCGATTCTTCATAAATATATGGTATATCACTTTTGGGATCAGCAGCAATTGTATTTGAGATAATGCAAACGTTTGTCTGATGAAGCCTAGCCATGTTTTTCCAATGCTCTCATCGCTCCACATTCTCCTAATTAATCAATGATGACGGATCAAATGCTTTGTTACTCGAAGCTACCTACATAATAATGTACTGATTTTTGCTAATGTACCATCATAAAGATAAATATAACGATCTACCTGCATAATAATATAGCAAAGATCACTTTCAGTAGAAAACACTAGTGCAAAAGCACAACAATATAAAATCAACAAAGCAAACATGACAAAAGATCTGATTGTTTTCGGGGATAGATATTATTTTGAGAGACACTGTTTCTATTGACTGCGATGTGTCAACGACTCAGTATCATTTATCTGCAGATACAATTATATTTTTATATGGTGGTTAGTAGCATGAATATGCATGATTAACTGCAAGCACCGCGTTTGTAAAATAACAAGGGACGATAAGTAAAAGATGCTTGTGGAAATAATTTGCATCCATACAAACACATGGTCTGTTTGATTATAAGTAAGTTATTTATTGCAAGGGCGTGCTGGATACATATTATTATAGATATACGTATTATATGAAATAGAGTTGTGTAATTTACCTTTGGTAAAATTGATAGTGAAAGTAGGTTGGTCTGCACCAAGATAGTTGATATGAAAAATGAGTTCTTCAGGAAAATCCTCTTTGCTTCTCCAAATCACTCACCCAATACCTGCATAAACCAATCCGTACATATGTCCACTTACATTTATACTCTTAACAAGTGGCAGAAGGAAATCCCATTCGAGCTCTGGATGCAAATTGGTTCTAACATGTCATAATATTTTTGTTTAATACACTGGTTCTAACACTTAGTCCCTTTGACAAATTCATACCTACTCTCTCATTCATACAAACAGTTTTGGGTCTAGCTAGGTAGCCTTTTCAAAATTACAAAGTTATACTCGCTTGTTACTAACTAGAAAACTATTTTGGGATATGACTATAGTAGTTCCTTGGCATCACTATTCACTGCAATGAGAATCATTGTGATCAAACTGATTCACTTGAAATGGATTTTGATCTTAATACCATGACATGTTAGAACCAATTGGTATAACTGTAAGTGCTACATCATATAACAGAATTGTCAACACTGCACTTGTAACTCAAGATTAAACCTTCTCAAACTGTAATATATTACTAAGGTTCTGAAGTTTGCTAATCAATATATTAATAATCTCATCTTCCAATTTATTGATACCAATAATTGTAAAGTGATGTGGTAAAGAAACTATCACTCATGCACAATCAAGTCAACATGGAGTTAAGTCATCACAATTTTCCTGGAAATAACCACTCACCAAAAAGTGCTATAAATATATGATCCACGAGATAGCTATCACATTGCAAATACCCTCCATTATTCAATACTAATGGCTTCTACTTTAGGATTTTATGTAACTTTTGATATCATTCTTATACTTTTCAGTGTAGACTCTGATGCCCAACTTTCCACCAGCTATTACTCAAAATCTTGTCCACATTTGTTCAACATAATAAAAACAGTGCTCGAATTTTATTGTTACACAGGTTCTAACATGCCAATTGTTGACAATTGTTTAATACAACAAAAGGTAATAATATTTTTGTTTAAATAAATTTTTGTTAAGCAACAATACAAGGGTTCAGAATATAACAGTTACCTTAGGATTTCTGTCCTTGTCTATTAATATAGCTCTACAACCCTACACAAGGAATCATTCGTCAATAAATCATAATGAACGTACATTAAGTATAGCTAATGAATTTCAAGAAATACTTCAAAATAATCATTAGTTAATTCTTTCCGCATTAAATGACAACACATCCTATATTCTTGGATTAAGCATTGGTCAATTTCTGGCACTCTACCTTCTCTAATCTGCGGTTAGCAAGTATTTACTATCAGTAACCAAAGAAGGCAAGTCTTGGTGGTGGGCCCAATAAACATAAATAAAAGGATGGTAATAACATCTCGGTGAGGAATAACATCACGCAAATATATATATATATATATATATATATATATATATATATATATATATATGAAACAAACAAATTAAAAAAGAAAGTAAGAGATAAATATATAGCATCCAAGTGCATAGAATGCAAGAAACAAATGTAAGGCCAGTGATGCAATTTTTATTTGATTACTAAATGAGAAAACAGTGATACATTCTGCAAGGGGAAAAAAGGAAAAGGATAGAGGATAAAAATTTACATATAGTATCAGGGAAGTCATTTACATGACACTTATAGTTATTCAAACAGTAATGTACTTAGCTTATATGAATAAATATTATAAAGAACAAAAAATTAAAGCATTGAGAACTGTAGAGTGTAGGCTTCATACCGCCTTAAGTGTAATTTAAGACTGGTAGGGGGTGCTTTTTTTATAGATTTAATTGAACTTGATATCCACTCATCATGGTTTAGGGTAGCCTCCAGTTCTTGTAGTGGAATATTTCCATAACAATATTATTGTCTTATAGTCACAAGAAAAGTAAAACAGGGTTAACAGCTTACAAGAGCAGATAAGATTCCTTCAATGGTTTTTCCAGAGAAACATTTGTTGATTATATCCAACCTGTCCGATGAGAATAAACCACTTAATTAAAAACAATCTATTCATTTTATATGGAATATATATTTATGCACATTGTGGACACACTATATTACTAAGAAAGATCCTTAAATGACATTTTAGTAATGCGGCCAAAGTGATATTTAGTCTTCATGTATAAACTTAATATAAATAACAAAAAAATCCACTGGAAAAATGTACCTACACAACATGCTATTGTCTTTTAAGGGTATATGCTGAGAAAAACCATCAAGGATCCGATAGATAGCTTCAGTTTTTACTGGAGGAGTACAATTTCACACATATTTACTGGAAAAATGTACCTACATAAGATCAGCATGGAATACACACATGGTTTGTCAACATTTGCCAATGAATTGCTTCAGTTTTTACTGGAGGAGTACAATTTCACAAATAGTTTTTAGTCCACTAATCTTAGCCATGACATATGAAAAATGATATCCATCTACAACATGAAAAGAAAGTGAGTGCATTATCAAACAAGTTGAATAAGGCACTTCTCCCTGATAGATATATACTAGGTTTGCTCATACCCTTCCCCCCTAATAGTGAATACTCGTTATCTAGTCTAAGATCATAAATAAGTTTTGGATTCATAAGAGAAGTAACATATACGTAATAAAATTCAGTTACAGGTTGGTTTAGATAAAATTCAAAATAAAATGAAACAAAAGAAGTTTGCCTTACTCTCTGTAAATATATGTTTAAGCAGATATTGAAAGGAAAGATCATGTTGTTGTCACTACTACCGTCAATCAAGAGCTGTATGGAAATTCAACAATGATCGGTGAATAAACATTCTATCAAATTATTATACTTAAATAGATACAAATGTTAAAATCTTGATAATTGTTATCTGGGACAGACAGCTAATGTTTTTTTTGTATGCACTATTCATATCATAAAGAAGTAGATGCACATATTAATGTCGCAACTGAAAACACATTGCCAAACTTGGTAAATAACTAAAGCTCAAAAATCAATACAACTACCGATACAGAAAAGCGAAAGGAGAACCAGAGACCTACGAACAATGAAAAGTCAAAGGGAACAAATACAGAGCTAACCAGTGAGTTCATCTTTTACATTCTGGTATCACTAAGAGGATTTAACAGAATCTAATACAACAGTTATATTTACTTAATACATGATATTTGTTAACTCTTAGTTTCTTTGGACGTGATGCATTGTTCTTAACTCTTATTTGTAAAGGTCAAACCTTTTGTTCCATTCTCTATTATCCCATTTTCATGAAGTACATATTGTTTAGAGAGACCAAGTTGTTCATTAAATTATCTGTTATCTATACATTCTAGTTTGCTGTTTGAGTAGAATCTAATCACAGTGATACAAGTGTTGAAAACTGATCTATGGAGATTTTTAAGAAAAATTAGTTAGTGACTTTAGTATCCTACAAACTTTATTCAAATAACAATGCAAAAAAAATTGTTATCAAAACAAAATTATTCTCTTTACATAATAAACTAGATGCTTGAATCCTATAAATGAGACCAAAATTTCACTTATTTTATTTTTGTTTTCTAAAACGATACAAGCATGCGCGCGCATATATAAATTGTAATTATACGAAATGTCAAAAGTGATTAATTAAGTTCATTACATGTTTTTTTCATTAATGCTGATTAATTATCATTATTCGGTAGTATGCAAAAACCTTTCAAGTTAATCGAAGGTTACCTGTGAATAATTTGAAAGCAGTTGGCAATTCTCTGCTTTCTTTTAACAGAAATACAGAAGATTTTTTTGCACTATGAAGCCCTGGATCAATAATCAATGGTCTGGCTCTGTTTGCCCTGCATATTTTATAGTAATATGTTTAATTTATTTCCGAGATGCATACTAATTAATTCATATAGCTAATTATTTGACCATCTTAATCACATCATCATACTCTTTCCATCCCAAATGACTAGTGTGCTCCACAAAGTTTATATTTCTTGGCAACAAAGAAAACACAAAAAGCATATCTGCATTTTGTAAATTACCAAAAAAATAGCATTCATAAAAACTCAACTTCAAAGTAAATATAAAACATGACAGTTATGTACTAACCATCTTGAGTAACAAGAGGATAATCAAAGGTGCTTAGATTAATGAACCAACCCCAGTGCTTGCGCATATATAAATTGTAAATTAAATCAGTGTTTTATGATTTTTTGCATACCATAGTGGAATATTTTATTCTTTTATCCAAATCTACTGTGAATTATAATACCACTGGCATCCTGCATTACTTAAGATAAATAACAAGTACTTTTTCAAAAGACCGTGCGGCCTCAATGTCTCAAAACATGAGATGCACCCAAGGGAAATACATTTGTTTGCATTACTTGCTAAAGCCACCCCTTAAAGCATGCTAATAATTTGTGCAATCTACCAATTCCCAATTAAAATGAGATTTTAAAGGCCTATTATTGAAACTAGGGTCTCCAAAAGCCCATGAAAGTTAAGGCATAGATAATTTGTTCTGTTCTCACTTCGTATCCCAATACATTGGTATATAAATATTCATGAATTTCTACAAGTTCCATGGAAAAAAATTGCATATTAAATTTAATCAGATAAAGTAAAAAAGATGAAAGCATAAATGACTTATGTAACAACCCTGAGATTGCAATTACCGAATAATGAATTAAAATTATGATTTTAAGTTAAAAAGGGAGCTAAACAAATTTTTGGGAATTTAAATTTGCAATTGGTTTGCAAATTAAAATATTTTGGGTTGAAATGGGGAATTTTTAAATAAAAAGTGATTATGGGTTAATGGGCCAAATGAGATAATTACATGGTTTTAATTAAAACTAGAATGCTTATTAGGATTTTTGTTCACATGATAACTTAGAAAATAAACTAAGTCCTAATGGGTTTCTAAACCCTCTTACCATAACCCATTAGCCTAACCCCCTCCTATATCATATCTTAAACTCATAACCCTAACCCTCCTCCTCTTCATAAATTCCTAAAACCTAGATCTAAACATAATTAATGGCCTCCATTTAGAAGCTCCATCTTCTTCTCTTCATAAATTAGTTTAATCCTAGAAGAAAAAGAAAAGAGAAGAAGAAAGGTAATGCAATCTCTCCTATTCTCTAATCCTCCTTCTTAATCCTCATTTATCTCTATCATCTTATAGTAATCATTATTTTGTTTTCTTTGTTGATTTTGGATCCTTGAAGCCTCTTGATCTTTGCTTTGGAGTTGAGGAGTTTGGCTTGCTTGATATTGTGCACTAAAACCATTTGATCCTTTGCTTAATTGAGGTAATTACTATGGATTAGTAATTATTGCTAGTTGTAATGCTAAGATTTGGCCTTGGTTTCCTTTAATTTAGTGTAATAATCTTTATATGGTGATTAGTGATTGTTATTAGTGATTTTTTGATGCCCAAAATTGAAATAAACACCCCTAAATGTCAAAAAAATGCAAAAGATTGCTGGCTGGAATTGTGTGCAGGCTGAAATGGGGCTGAATTGATGATCTGGGTGCACCAGAACAGATCTGGGTTGCACCCAGGCTCTGCCCAGGTGAGGCTAGCCCAGCTGGGCTAGCCAGAAGCAGGCCAGCCCACCATGGGCTGGCCATGTCTATTGAACCCCAGCCCGCATGGGCTGGGGCTCCCCAGCCCAGGCGGGCTGGGGCAGATATACACCCAGCCCGCGTGGGCTGGGTGCTTCCCAGCCCGCGTGGGCTGGGAAATAAACCCAGCCCGCGTGGGCTGGGCAGATATACACCCAGCCCGCGTGGGCTGGGCAGCCCACTTTATATAGCTTTGGATACGCCGATGATATGAGGCGATTTTATTTATTTAACACTTTGGTGTTTGTATTCTCTTTGGAGATTTTTACTGTTATTGATGATTAGGGATCGTCATTATATTCATGTAGTCCATATTACTCTTCTCTTTGGAGAAGTATTGTTTTATTTATGTACTGCATTATTATATATATCTCAGTTATTACTGATTATTTAGCTAGCCTGACCCGAGTGTTTTCGCTCGGGTCAGACCGAGTTGTTTCAGGTTAGGTCTCTGGACTTAGCTTTCTGTGCTTCCGCTTGGACGTTATCTGCTATGCTGATAGATAGCTCTTTTATTTGTCCACTATTCAGCTACTCTGTTATTTTAGACTCTTATGTACATATTTTTGACTCACATGTGTGAGCGGTGGCTTTGTACCCAACTTTTGATACTTGGATCTGTATTGACGATATATTGTACCTATGTTCTGTGACGGTTATGTGACTGTTCTGTGATGATGATGTTATCATTTTGTATTATGTTTGTTCTGAACCTATTTTCTTAGCCATTGTAGTTTCGTTATAAATATTTATTGAATATGTCGAACCACTTGAGAAAAGAAAACCACCTATTCGACGTATTCAGTAGATAGTTATAGCTTGATTACATATGGTCGCTTCCATTATACTCTATTCTCCGTTCTAGTAGACGGTATTACTCCATAATACTCTTTACTAGAGTGGGTCTCGGAGTGGGGCGTTACATCTTGGGGCCCGCGTTCAAAAAAAAAAAAAAAAATCAACTGTGTTTACCAGTTTTCTGCCTCCACTTCATGATGCCGCCCTGATCGCATACCAAGTCGGAATTCGACGTTTTTGGTCTCGTTGGAAAGGGGGAGTTCCGAACTCCATCTCTGGAAAATATGGGCAACATTGGAGTTCGTTTGGTACTTCGATTTTCGTGCCAAAGTTAGACTCTGGTCGCTGTTGGAAAACAGTATGAATCTTTCTCTGGGTTCAACTTTGAGACGTCGCTGCCACTTCGTCTCAACTCGGAATCCAGAAATTCTTTTTGCATCTTAAAGTAGGGATGTTGGACTATATGCCTACCAGTTTTCATGCCATTTGGACACAGTTTGCTGGTCCAAATAAATTGCCGAACTTGGGTTCGCAGCAGTTTTTGAATGGTTTCAAACACTTAGAATATTTTTGATGATTTTCTGGTTTTCGAATATTTTTGATGATTTTCTGGTTATCGTCGATTTCTTTGAGATTTGTCTCTGCATTTCGTACACGGGCTTTATAAAACGGATTTAAAAGGATTTTTCACTCCAAAATGGCTTTTGAAAATTATTATATAATATTATTTTTAATTATTAAATTAATTACTCCATAATAGGAGACTTTTCAAAAGACCATTTTAAAAGTGATTTCGAAATCAATTACAAATCCGTTTTACACCATTATTTTCTATAATAAAAATCTCACACTCACTTTTAGCACGTCGAGCGAAGTGGAAAGGTGCTTAAACGATTAGGAAATATCCGGCCTATGGAAACCGTGTGTATTTTCTTTCCGGTTAATCCCCGACCTATTCGATTGATCGTTTTGACCTTTGGGTCTAGTCTACCGATGATATGAGGTGGACTTTTTATTGTTTGGAGTGTGAGCTTGCTATTGGTTAGGAAACCGTTTAGTGCGAACGTGGGGTATGGGACTCATTGTTAACACTTTACGGGTTCCTCTCCAAGAAGTTAGTGGCACATTAGCCTTTGGGCGGCCAGTACTGGACCTCTGGGTCACCACGCCTCTGGGCAACCGTCTCTGGACACCTGCTCTATGGAGCAGTTTATTTTTCGGCGTGCTCCTCTGGGCCTTTATCCTTCTGGGAAGGATCTCGCCGTTTCGCGCGTTGCGCATCTGTGCGAGTGATCGATCACAACTCTACAGTACTTGTCAACAACGACTCTGGTCGGTGCACGTGCAATATTTGTATTATCTGATGATTTTTATATCCATTCGAGTATCGCCATTCGATGTTGGTTCTATGGAACCATACGATGTAAGTGCGATTACCCTATGGATTCACAATGTCTTTGGACACTGCATTTCTGTATTCGATTTCATTGACTTTTCAGTATATCCCTATTGCTCTTTGGAGCATCGATCTTTGCTTGGGCATTGATTACAGACTCTGGTCACTTTTGGGATTATTGCCTATGGGCAACTTTTTATAGTTTTGGCTACGCCGATGATATGAGGCGATTTTATTTATTCTACACTTTGGTGTTGATTTTCTCTTTGGAGATTTTTACTGTTGATTGATGATTAGGGATCGTCATTATATTCATGTAGTCCATATTACTCTTCTCTTTGGAGAAGTACTGTTTTATTTATGTACTGCATTATTATATATATCTCAGTTATTACTGATTGTTTAGCTAGCCTGACCCGAGTGTTTTCGCTCGGGTCAGACCGAGTTGTTTCAGGTTAGGTCTCTGGACTTAGCTTTCTGTGCTTCCGCTTGGACATTATCTGCTATGCTGATAGATAGCTCTTTTATTTGTCCACTATTCAGCTACTCTGTTATTTCAGACTCTTATGTACATATTTTTGACTCACATGTGTGAGCGGTGGCTTTGTACCCATCTTTTGATACTTGGATCTGTATTGACGATATATTGTACCTATGTTCTGTGACTGTTATGTGACTGTTCTGTGATGATGATGTTATCATTTTGTATTATGTTTGTTCTGAACCTATTTTCTTAGCCATTGTAGTTTCGTTATAAATATTTATTGAATATGTCGAACCACTTGAGAAAACAAAACCACCTATTCGACGTATTCAGTAGATAGTTATAGCTTGATTACATATGGTCGCTTCCATTATACTCTATTCTCCGTTCTAGTAGACGGTATTACTCCGTAATACTCTTTACTAGAGTGGGTCTCGGAGTGGGGCGTTACATCTAGGGGCCCAAAAAAAAAAAAGTTTCCAGATTTGATCTCCACTTCGCGATGCCGCCACGCTCGCATTGGTAGTCGGAATTCGACGTTTTTGCTCTCGTTGGAAAGGTGGAGTTTCGTACTCCATCTCTTAAAAATTTGGGCAACATTGGAGTTCGTTTGGCACTTCGATTTTCGTGCCAAAGTTAGACTCTGGTCGCTGTTGGAAAACAGTGTGAATCTTTTTCTGGGTTCAACTTTGAGACGTCGCTGCCACTTCGTCTCAACTCGGAATCCAGAAATTCTTTTTGCATCTTAAAGTAGGGATGTCGGACTACATGCCTACCAGTTTTCATGCGATTTGGACACAGTTTGCTGGTCCAAATAAATTGCCGAACTTGAGTTCGCAGCAGTTTTTGAATGGTTTCAAACACTTGGAATATTTTTGATGATTTTCTGGTTTTCGTCGATTTCTTTGAGATTTGTCTCTGCATTTCGTACATGGGCTTTATAAGAAGGATTTAAAAGGATTTTTCAATCCAAAATGGCTTTTGAAAATTATTATATAATATTATTTTTAATTATTAAATTAATTTCTCCATAATAGGAGACTTTTCAAAAGACCGTTTTAAAAGTGATTTCGAAATCAATTACAAATCCGTTTTACACCATTATTTTCTATAATAAAAATCTCACACTCACTTTTAGCATGTCAAGCGAAGTGGAAAGGTGCTTAAACGGTTAGGAAATCTCCGGCCTATGGAAACCGTGTATTTTCTTTCCAGTTAATCCCAGACCTATTCGATTGATCGTTTTGACCTTTGGGTCTAGTTTACCGATGATATGAGGTGGACTTTTTATTGTTTGGAGTGTGAGCTTGCTATTGGTTAGGAAACCGTTTAGTGCGAACGTGGGGTATGGGACTCATGGTTAACACTTTACGGGTTCCTCTCCAAGAAGTTAGTGACACATTAGCCTCTGGGCGGCCAGTACTGGACCTCTGGGTCACCACGCCTCTGGGCAACCGTCTCTGGACACCTGCTCTATGGAGCAGTTTTTACGGCATGTGCCTCTGGGCCTTTTATCCTTCTGGGAAGGATCTTGTCGTTTCGCGCGTTCCGCATCTGTGCGAGTGATCGATCACAACTCAACGGTACTTGGCAACAACGACTCTGGTCGGTGCACGTGCAATACTTGTATTATCTGATGATTTTATATCCATTCGAGTATCGCCATTCGGTGTTGGTTCTATGGAAACATACGATGTAAGTGTGATTACCTTGTGGATTCACAGTGTCTCTGGACATTGCTTTTCAGTGTTTGATTTCATTGACTTTTCAGTATATCCCTATTGCTCTTTGGAGCATCGATCTTTGCTTGGGCATTGATTATTGACTCTGGTCACTCTTGGGATTATTGCCTAAGGGCAACTTTATATAGCTTTGGATACGCCGATGATATGAGGCGATTTTATTTATTTAACACTTTGGTGTTTGTATTCTCTTTGGAGATTTTTACTGTTATTGATGATTAGGGATCGTCATTATATTCATGTAGTCCATATTACTCTTCTCTTTGGAGAAGTATTGTTTTATTTATGTACTGCATTATTATATATATCTCAGTTATTACTGATTATTTAGCTAGCCTGACCCGAGTGTTTTCGCTCGGGTCAGACCGAGTTGTTTCAGGTTAGGTCTCTGGACTTAGCTTTCTGTGCTTCCGCTTGGACGTTATCTGCTATGCTGATAGATAGCTCTTTTATTTGTCCACTATTCAGCTACTCTGTTATTTCAGACTCTTATGTACATATTTTTGACTCACATGTGTGAGCGGTGGCTTTGTACCCAACTTTTGATACTTGGATCTGTATTGACGATATATTGTACCTATGTTCTGTGACGGTTATGTGACTGTTCTGTGATGATGATGTTATCATTTTGTATTATGTTTGTTCTGAACCTATTTTCTTAGCCATTGTAGTTTCGTTATAAATATTTATTGAATATGTCGAACCACTTGAGAAAAGAAAACCACCTATTCGACGTATTCAGTAGATAGTTATAGCTTGATTACATATGGTCGCTTCCATTATACTCTATTCTCCGTTCTAGTAGACGGTATTACTCCATAATACTCTTTACTAGAGTGGGTCTCGGAGTGGGGCGTTACATCTTGGGGCCCGCGTTCAAAAAAAAAAAAAAAAAAATCAACTGTGTTTACCAGTTTTCTGCCTCCACTTCGTGATGCCGCCCTGACCGCATACCAAGTCGGAATTCGACGTTTTTGGTCTCGTTGGAAAGGGGGAGTTCCGAACTCCATCTCTGGAAAATATGGGCAACATTGGAGTTCGTTTGGTACTTCGATTTTCGTGCCAAAGTTAGACTCTGGTCGCTGTTGGAAAACAGTATGAATCTTTCTCTGGGTTCAACTTTGAGACGTCGCTGCCACTTCGTCTCAACTCGGAATCCAGAAATTCTTTTTGCATCTTAAAGTAGGGATGTTGGACTATATGCCTACCAGTTTTCATGCCATTTGGACACAGTTTGCTGGTCCAAATAAATTGCCGAACTTGGGTTCGCAGCAGTTTTTGAATGGTTTCAAACACTTAGAATATTTTTGATGATTTTCTGGTTTTCGAATATTTTTGATGATTTTCTGGTTATCGTCGATTTCTTTGAGATTTGTCTCTGGATTTCGTACACGGGCTTTATAAAAAGGATTTAAGAGGATTTTTCACTCCAAAATGGCTTTTGAAAATTATTATATAATATTATTTTTAATTATTAAATTAATTACTCCATAATAGGAGACTTTTCAAAAGACCATTTTAAAAGTGATTTCGAAATCAATTACAAATCCGTTTTACACCATTATTTTCTATAATAAAAATCTCACACTCACTTTTAGCACGTCGAGCGAAGTGGAAAGGTGCTTAAACGGTTAGGAAATATCCGGCCTATGGAAACCGTGTGTATTTTCTTTCCGGTTAATCCCCGACCTATTCGATTGATCGTTTTGACCTTTGGGTCTAGTCTACCGATGATATGAGGTGGACTTTTTATTGTTTGGAGTGTGAGCTTGCTATTGGTTAGGAAACCGTTTAGTGCGAACGTGGGGTATGGGACTCATTGTTAACACTTTACGGGTTCCTCTCCAAGAAGTTAGTGGCACATTAGCCTTTGGGCGGCCAGTACTGGACCTCTGGGTCACCACGCCTCTGGGCAACCGTCTCTGGACACCTGCTCTATGGAGCAGTTTATTTTTCGGCGTGCTCCTCTGGGCCTTTATCCTTCTGGGAAGGATCTCGCCGTTTCGCGCGTTGCGCATCTGTGCGAGTGATCGATCACAACTCTACAGTACTTGTCAACAACGACTCTGGTCGGTGCACGTGCAATATTTGTATTATCTGATGATTTTTATATCCATTCGAGTATCGCCATTCGATGTTGGTTCTATGGAACCATACGATGTAAGTGCGATTACCCTATGGATTCACAATGTCTTTGGACACTGCATTTCTGTATTCGATTTCATTGACTTTTCAGTATATCCCTATTGCTCTTTGGAGCATCGATCTTTGCTTGGGCATTGATTACAGACTCTGGTCACTTTTGGGATTATTGCCTATGGGCAACTTTTTATAGTTTTGGCTACGCCGATGATATGAGGCGATTTTATTTATTCTACACTTTGGTGTTGATTTTCTCTTTGGAGATTTTTACTGTTGATTGATGATTAGGGATCGTCATTATATTCATGTAGTCCATATTACTCTTCTCTTTGGAGAAGTACTGTTTTATTTATGTACTGCATTATTATATATATCTCAGTTATTACTGATTGTTTAGCTAGCCTGACCCGAGTGTTTTCGCTCGGGTCAGACCGAGTTGTTTCAGGTTAGGTCTCTGGACTTAGCTTTCTGTGCTTCCGCTTGGACATTATCTGCTATGCTGATAGATAGCTCTTTTATTTGTCCACTATTCAGCTACTCTGTTATTTCAGACTCTTATGTACATATTTTTGACTCACATGTGTGAGCGGTGGCTTTGTACCCACCTTTTGATACTTGGATCTGTATTGACGATATATTGTACCTATGTTCTGTGACTGTTCTGTGATGATGATGTTATCATTTTGTATTATGTTTGTTATGAACCTATTTTCTTAGCCATTGTAGTTTCGCTATAAATATTTATTGAATATGTCGAACCACTTGAGAAAAGAAAACCACCTATTCGACGTATTCAGTAGATAGTTATAGCTTGATTACATATGGTCGCTTCCATTATACTCTATTCTCCGTTCTAGTAGACGGTATTACTCCGTAATACTCTTTACTAGAGTGGGTCTCGGAGTGGGGCGTTACAACTTACTTTTTTACTAAATTGAGAGAAAATCCCCTTAACAGTGTTAAAAACCTCATCTACGGGTCTTGCAGCATCAATCTGCCGAAAATTTATATCATTCTCCATACGAAAGTGCAATTTTAACAGAATGATTCCTATATAATCTTAAATCTCAACTGTACATAACAATTTAAAAGCTCTAAGTTCTGAGTAAATCGCAAGTTTAATTTAAATTGTGACATTAACCACATTTACATGCAACAATTCAACTATGCAAAAAAGAAAATCTATAATTTGGTTATACATTGTTCTAATGCAACAGTCTATTTAGGACAGATTTCGCAAAGTTGAATCTTTTTGTTAGTGATACGATTATTGTCCTGTTTTGTAGTTAGGTATGGCTGATATTCAATACCACTGTAGCTTAGAACCAGGTATAAATGAGATGGATTAGTTAGGCTCTGAAAACTAATTACACCAATAACACCATCTTCTAAAGTATCCAAAGGCATTGGATTTAACATTTGACCAAAAGAGGTAATAGGCTGATTCATGTAGTTTCTTTAATAACAACTCTAAAGTACCCAATAACACAATCCTAGACAACTCCATGACACAAAATTTAAGAAATAATTGAAACTAAGCTGATTCGTGCTTCCACTTAAGTCGCATACTGGTGCTTCCATGCAAACCTACCTTGCAAGATTTTATATGGATGCATAACTTATTCTTAATTAACACATACACCCATGCATAGAAAATGAAATAGCAGATATATGAAGCTCTGTTAGTTTCTTAATTCCCACGATTCTCTAAATGATGGCTGATTATTTCTTATGCAAAGGTTTATCATTAATGAAACATTTTACTTATCAGTGTAAATACTGGGATGCATAATACAATGGTTATTATAGATTTGTGCTTTATACTAATTTCATTAAAGATACATCAAACTGAAAGTATAATAGAAAATAAAATAATAGAACATACAAAAATTAAAGTGTTTTTTTAGTAGTAAATACCTTGTGAACCTTTCCTTTAGAGTCGTAATAGTCAACAACAGGCATACTTGACTCCACAAAAACCTTAAATCTCTTTCTGATGGTCTCAATATTGTCATCATCTCTTCCCTGTTTTCATTTAAAACAGTGTCAAAATTAAAAAAATATTAACACTGATTAATTTTAAAAAGCAAAAGGGTAAAATCAAGCATGCAAATGACCTGATTCCTACTTAGAAGACAAAAAAAGATTGTTTAAAATTGGAAATTCGAAAACTTACTTACAATATCCTATTTTTTTAAATTTCATAACTATGGTATGAAATAATCAAATGAAGTATGAGCTTGCAAAAAGAAACCATTGTCAATTCTCAAGGAAAACAAAAGCTTGTTACAGTAAGTTTTTCTTCATCAAATCTTAAATTTATGCCCAAAACCTATGAATTTCTGAAACCTATGAAATTTCATAGGCTTATAAACCCAAATCAAAAAACCGCAAAACCTATGAAATGAATATACCTTAAGCATACGACATCAGCAGCGGTTTTGAGAACCGAGCACGTTAACGTGAGGAAGACGATGGAAATATCGTACGATATGAGCAGCGGTTTTGAGGAGCAGATTATGTTTTTTTTTTTTGGAAATTAGTGATTTTCGAATTGAATTGGCAATGAGTTTAGTTTTAGGAACTTTTACCCCAATTAATGAATTGAGTGGCCAACGAAAATGGGGGAGGGAAATTGTAATTTTTGGAGGGTAGGAAAATAATGTTGGAGGACAACTGACAAAACAGTTGTTATAAATAGTTTTTTACAACTGGCGTAGATAAGCAGTTGTTAAAGAGGCGTATTACAACTGCTATACAAATAGAGTTGTTAAAAATATTTTTTCTACAACTAAAAATGAACAGTTGTTACAAACTACCTATTACAACTGACAAATTGTGACAGCTGTAAAAGTACAGTTGTAATATGGTCTTTTTCTTGTAGTGAAAGGACATGAATATTAAGTTTTCAAAATAACTATGAACTAAAAATTTATTAAACAACTTTGAAAAGATTTCAAAATTTTAAAAGATTAAATTGGAAGTTTAAATTGTTTTTAATTATAATTGATTTCTAAATGATTTATTTTTAAATAAGGTTTAACAATATAATTAAGTAAATCAATTATAATAAAGAGTTTATCTTTAAGTAATTAAGATTTTGATTAATTTAAGATAGTTAATTTGTGAAGATAATAAAGTTTAATCAATTATTATTAATGATTAAAAAATAGTTAATTAATGTAAATGATTTATTGATAAGTAAGATTTTAATTAAGATAAATGATTTTCTTTATTACATAAGGTCTTTTAAATATAAGGAGTTAAGTAATTATTTAATTAATTTAAATGATTAGTTAATATAATTAACTAAAGAAAATTAATTAGTTTGGAATTAAAGATGATCACTTAATTATGAATTAATTAAGTATAATTACTTAGTAAAGTAATTAGTGGATAATTACTGAATGTAATTAATTAAAGAGAAATTACTTGATGAATTAAGTGGCGGATAATTACTTAGTGGAAGTAATTAAGGATTAGTTACTTAGTGTAATTAATTTAGTTAATTAATTAATGAGATTGATTTAAGTTAATGAACGCGATTAATTTAAGATTAATTTCTAAATGTAATTAATTAAAAATGTAATTAATTAATGAAGTAATTAATTAAGGATTATTAATTAATGTAATTAATTAATAATTAATTAGTGAAAGTAATTAAGGATTAATCAATCAGTGTAATTAATCAAAGGATTAATATAATTAATTAAGCAGTTAATTAATTAAGGTAAGTAACTATAGGATAGTTAATTGCCGTTTATGATTAATTAAGGTTGATTAAAGAAAGTGATTAATTAAAGTATAACTAATTAATGTAACTAATTAAGAATCAATGTAATTAATTATAGTAAGTTAATTAATGGAAGTAAATGGAGGGTCATTGATTAATGTAATTAATGATAGTAATTAAAGGTTAATTACTGTAAATGGTTAAGGATAATTAATTTGTGTAATTAATTGAAGGCTAATTACTTAATGTAATTAAAAAATAATTAATCATGGAAGATTAATTAGGGTAGATAATTAAGAGATGATTAATTAATTAATATGTAATCAATTAATGTTAAGTAAGCAGGATTAAGGTAATCGAAGTGATTAAAAGTTAGTAATTAATTTAATTAGAGATTACTTAAATTGATTAAGAGTGAATCTAACCTGCTTATGGATAATTGCATGATATTAGATGATTTGGATGTGATATCTCTGATATGTGATATGTGCTGCTTTGTGAGATGTTTGGTTGATATATGTTATCTATCTGTGATAATGTGAATCATCTATCTGCATATATTTTGAACGTAAATTAAAATTTTAAAACCCTTAAACAACTTGGACTTTAAAATGGCATTTCGAATTTTGGTGAGATCGGGATCGGATTTCTAAATTTGGATATCCGAAAACCATATCGATCCAAATTAAACGTTAGGTCGTGAACCCAAGTAAAGATTAAGGTGAAGACTCAAAGTGTAAGAACTATTCGTCATTAAAACTCTGAGGATGATTCCAAGATGAGTTTGACGGAGATAGTACTTACAGGTTCGAGATGGAGATTCAGAGTACAAAGGCTATAGTCGTTAACTCTGAGGGTAATTCCAAAATCAGTGTAATGAGATAGTGCCTTCGGTTTCGTTCGAACCCGGAACGAACTTGTATGGATTGAATTCTTTCAGAACATCGCCATTTGGAGGACGATGAGCATTCTAAGATGTGTTCTTCAAAGGTAATCGTAGCCTCAAGCCTCATCAACCGGGAATGGCTAAAATAGGGGAGGTTCAGCAAGGCTAAGTGGGTAGCACCTAAGTAGAACGAGATTTTCCCCTGTTTAGAGGTTCCTTTTTACTTGGCTTAGTGTAAGGTTGGTCGCGCCAACCACGGGGATGTCTTGTTTAGGACTATCCAGTAAGGTATAGTCCTAGCCTTGTGTTGCAAGGGATTTAGGGTGGATCCTCGGTATGGTGATCTAGGCCACGTACTGTGACGAGCGGCCCAGTAGCACTGCCATTGATGGAAACCCATTCTTCCTACGTGCCCTTTACGGTTTTGATTTTATAAACCACTTTGTGGCTAGTATGTTGGAATTTAATCATGTAACAATTTCAGCTATTTCTTATTTACTTGAAAACCCTAGACCTTATTATAATATAACTGGATTTCCTATCAAATGTTTTGGTTATCGTAAGGTAAAAACTTTTCCATGTTTATGTGCGGGAGGTCTTACGAGATACCTTTTGTTTTCAAAGGTTTTCGAAATTAAGCAATTTTAACCCGTTTACTCACACCAGACATATGTCTGGCCCGGAGTTTATTTTATGTTTTATTAAACTCTTGGGTACTCAAATTTTTACGAGTAGCCAAGGGATTCAGGTTAGCTTCAATAAATTATGGAGGAGATTTGGAGCAGGAGGCTTCAGCGTGTAGATATATTATGATTTTGCTGTGCTAGTGTTTGTGTTCGTATCTCTGTGATATACTTAAGTTGTATAATAGACATGTGTTTATAACTGTCTAATATGGGATGTATAAGTTGTTTCTGATGTATATGATATTATGCAATATCATATGTGATATATTATATTTCATTCGTTCCGCTGTGAGTATCTAACATTGTTGAGTTTCTTCTTTTCTATCTTTTCTTCTTCAATCTCTTTCTTTCTTATATCATGACATGTCTTTCTGGGTTAAGAAAGACGGGTCATGATAGTTGGTATTAGAGCGCTAGGTTGAGTGAGTACCTAGGCTTTGGAGTGATTTCTTTCTTGAGAGAGCGTACTTGTATTTTTTATATATCTACTTGATTTGTTGGGTTACCTGTTCGGGTTTTCCAATATAAATTCTCTGGTTGAGGGTAGTGGTGTGTGTAGCATGGCTACTAATGGAAGAAGTCTGAGTGTAGAGGTTGGAAGTGTATCTACCAAGGTTGTAGACCCCAATACCGCCTCGAGTAAGATTTGTAGCATGGTGTAAGGATTTCACCAATCTCTGAAGGAAACCTGTTAAAGTTCGGAGTCCATCTTTGAAGTGCAAGTTTGGCTATACTCCGGTGAGCAAATTTTCAGGAGTTTGGATCTATCGAATGTGCAGAGGCGAGTGATGGTATCTTGGAAACTTCAAAAAGGAGCAGCTGCATGATGAGACGCAGTATCCATAGATGTTTTTAAAGGTGATTTCTCATGGAGCAAGTAATGGAAGTATTTGGGGAACAGTCTTTACCTACCACAGGGAAGACTCGGCTGGATAGGATTTATCTGGATCTTAAGCATGGAGGTTTATTTGTATTGGAGTATGAGACTCAGGTCTTTAAGTTGCTACACTACGGCATGGTCTCATTAGTACCCCTTAAGGAGAGCGAGATGTTTGTGCTTGGTATGAAGCCCGAGTTTCTTGAGAGATATCTGCCATCTCAAAGGCTCTTTTGTGGAGTTGGTTGATGTAGCCTTGTGATTCAAGGAGCTTATAGATTAGAAGTCCTTTGCATCTATGAAAGCAGTGCAGCTAGTCGCGTTCTGTGCACCGACAAGAAGGTCTTCTGGCTTAGCAGTATCATCGAGGTGGAGTTTGGAAGCATCAGTAAAGTGGCCTCGTTTCTCCGATGACTCGAAAATCTTTATGGTTTTACTATTAGCAGTCCAGGAAGATGGTGAAGGCTTGTCCATTTCTTCTGGAAGCTCAACAAAGCAGGATATTTGTTTTGAAGGTGAGCCATCAGTTTTTCAGATAGTTAAGGCATTCTTGATGGATTTACCTTGTTTTGGATGTATTGATCAAGCTTAAGGCTGTTCTAGTTTGTGAAGAGAGAATAATTTCTTTGGAATCTGAACTAGGTAGGATCGCAAAAGTGACTTGCGATTAGTTTGGGAGTTCATCTTGGGTAATCTTTTTTTTGAGATTGAGGCTTCTCATAAGGAAGTAGGAGCTATTGAAGTAGTCGGAGTTTTTTCAGATGTCATCGAGGAAGTCAGAAGTTGGTCCGCATCTAGAGTTTGAGTTCCATATCGATTTGGTTCTAGAAATGATACTGGTGGCTAGCCTGGTAGTAGGATGGTTCTTAAAGAAAGAAGAGTTGGTGTAGCGGCTTAGGAATTTTTGGAAATGGATCGGTCGGATCTAGTTTTCAAGTTTGGATTCTGGTGTAAGGTTGTGTGACCGAGTCAGATGGGTCACTAAAATTTTGTGGATTTGATGACCAGAGTTTCCGGGATATGTTGGATAAGTTTGTGCTCGTGTTCATCAACAACATTCTCATGTATTTTAGAATCAAAGTTGTGTAGTGGAAGTGAGGTAGAAGCTGTTCTAGAGTGGATGCAACCGAAAGTTGCAGTTTTCCTAGGTTAATGGGTTTCTACAGGAAGTTTATATGAATCTCCTAAGTGTACAGAAATTTTCAGGATCTGAAGGCAAGGTTATAGAGTACACCTGTTTTGGCTGTTCCAGTTGGGAGAAGTTAGTTCAGTCTTCTAATGCTTGGGGAGTAGAGCTTGTGTTCTGGATTTCGGCGGATCTTGGAAGACCATTTTGTTGAGTAGGATGCAGAAATTGGTTTGTTTTGGTCCATTTTGTTTCCAAAAGTATATTTTATCTTTCTATGATCTTAATAGGATAAGTTCTTTTGTCTACAAGATTTAATTGCCAGCCCGGATGATTGGAATTCACATTGTATTTCACGTATCTTTGAGGGAATACGTATATGATCCATTGCTGGTTGTAGAATCTATAGTTCAGAAGGATTTGGGACTCGAATGTTGTCTGATATCTTGTTCATATTTATCTAAAGGTGAAGGAGATTTGGATCTTAGTGGTGTAGCTAGTTTAGGTTCTGTAGAGCGAGTATCCCAGTGTTTGTACCTTCAAAACCCTTGATAATATTAGGAAGTCCTATCCAGATTTTTTTTCTGGATAGTTAGATTTGTTTATTAAAATAAATTAGACTATGGTTATTAGTATATGGCTGATACGTATGTTTGCTGATTGAATATAAAAACCTTAGATAAATTATTAAATTATATTTTCTTTTAAATTTTGGGGACGAAATTCTTTTAATGAGGAAGGAATGTGATGACCCGAAATTTTAGGTAATAGCAATTTAGTAATCTCTGTTAATAAGTATATAAATTGATTTAATAATCTTTATTAATAATTAAATTGGATTGATAATTTTCGTTTATAATAATTTAAATTGGTAAGTTTATTCTTTTAAAAGCTAATAAATTAGTTTAATAATCTTCTTTTATAAATATTTAATTGGTAAAATTTATTCTTTCAAAGCTAAATAAAAATATTTTCTATTTATAATGTATATACGTATATATGTTATAAATAGGAAGTCTTTGTTTTTAATAAAAGATATGATTCCAAATTATAGTATATACGAATGTATATATTGTGATTTGAAGTTATTCAATATAATAATTTTCAAAGTTAATATTAAAATGTACTCTAATTATAATATAAATATTTTTTGTATATATATTCTAAATAGAAAGGCTTTGATTTGAATTTCACAAATAAAACATGTTTTCAAAATTTAATATATATAGTGATTTGGAACTTATGTTAAATTCAATATAACACTTTTCAAAAGCTATTTAAAAGTTTATCGTTTATTTTCAAAACACTTTAAGTAAATGTTTAATTATCTAAAAAGTATAATGATTTTAGTTTGAATAAGATTTAATTAAAAATTATTTTTCTTAAACTAAATGATTTATAAATACATAAGTAGAGGTTGAAAATATTCTTTATTTCTAATTATCTTATGAACTATATAAAGTTTGCATATATATATATATATATAAACACTTAAAAACATACAATCGTAAAAATAATTTTTGTATGTATATATATATATATATATTTGAAGTTTAAAACATAATTCAGAATATATATATATATATATAAACAGTAAAACATTAGTAATTAAGGAAAAAATTTATATTTAATAGAGATTTAGACACTTGTAGATGTCTAATTAAGGATCAAAACATTTGTAAGACAAATGAAACATGTATTTGACAAATGTGATTTATTTGTGCTATGCATAACAAGTGGCAAACACTTATTTTTTAAAAAAAGTAAAAAAAATTGAATTAAAATATATTCATAAAAACAGAATTAAATAACCAGGCTTTTCATTTCAGTTCAAATTCTTCTCTACCTTTTGTTCTTTCATTTTCAAAAACAAAAGAAAAACTGAAACCTAAATTCAAAGGGAAATCAAACTGTAAACTTTCAATCTCAAACAACATCAGTTTCAAGCTTCAACCTATAATCAAGCTAGTATTCAACTCAACATAAAACTATAAAGATCATCTTAGAAAATTCAAAGATCAACTTCAGTTCAAATGCAAGGTTCCAGGTAATAAGAAGTGGAAACTTGTTCCTTTGTTTAAAATTCAGGTGAATAAATCTTCTTTTTTTGAAAACATATTTTTAAAACCTGTGATTAGACCTAGATATATGTGATGATTTATGTAGTGATATTATTTGCAAATGTTTGTGAAGATGAATGCATGTATGTATATAAGTATTTAATGCTTGTGTGTTGTTTGCATATACATAAGGTAGGCTCTGTTGTGTGTTACAGGTTTTAATTCCTGAATAAATCCAATATTTCATTTCAAAATCATTATTAGCTTTTGATTTGCAAATGAAAAACGTTTGAAATTGTGTCATATCACTACAAAAAATAATTCCAGGAATTTATATTAAATATTTACCTCTAAAATTCTAAATAACAGTAATATATATTTGGTCAAAAATTAATGAATTCAATTTCAGGTTTGGATCGCATGAATGAATTTGTAGTATAAAATCATGAATTTCAACATGAATATCACGATTTTTAGTTTGATATTCAATTGGAATTTGCGAGTTGAATGTTTTGGGCATTTGGGTTGATTGCTGTTGATCGGCACGGTGGATGGGGTCGAGATCATGGTCGAAGCTAGCTGGAGAGTTGCCGATAGTAGGAAAAATAGTTTTAAATTTTTTCGATGGCCAAGGTGGCCGAGCAAAGTTGAAGTATGGTTTGGTGATCTATTTTTTTTGCCGACGTTGTTCAGTAGCAAATGCATCATCGACAGGATGGCGGAGTGGATCGCGAGGTGGGGAAGTTGTTCGTTAGAGTAGGCCATAGCATCTTGTAGGTCGGCAGGCGATCTAGTGGTCGAAGGTGGTGGCTAGTGGCAATTTTTCGCCGATTGGGTTTGCTTCGGTTTCGATCTAAATGCTCGATCTCGATTCGTGAGTGATATCATGATCTGTGTGATCGTGTTGAGTTGTCGAGGTTGGCGTTGACTTGTCGGAGGCCGGAGCGTTGATCATTGGTAATCAGAGTCGATGTACACGTGAACGTTTACGTTTCGTGTGTCAGGGTGGTTGATTTGGGAAGAAGGTTTTTTGTGTTAGTGTTGTGCTCGAGCGAATCAAGGTGCGATCCGAAGAAGGTGAGTTTAGCATGTGACTCGGGGCTGGCTCGGGTTTTTTATTGTGTTGACTCGGGTTTTGCCTGAGGTGATTTTTTGGTTTATAAAATAAGCAAAATTTTGTAAAAGAAATCAAGTTTTAAAATGTTAAAACAAAGTCAGTTGAGTTTTAAAGATATGGATATTATTCTAATTTCAAAAAGAAATATTCAACAAGTTTTAAAAAATACATTTGAGTAGATAAGTTTTAAAGGATATGAATATTAAGTTTTAAAAATAACTATGAATTAAAAATTTATTGAACAACTTTGAGAAGATTTCAAAAATTTAAAAGATTAAATCAGAAGTTTAAATTGTTTTTAATTATAATTGATTTCTAAATGTTCTATTTTTAAATAAGTTTTATGATATAATTAAGTAAACTAATTATAATAAAGAGTTTATCTTTAAGTAGTTAAGATTTTGATTGATTTACGATAATTAATTTGTGAAGATAATAAAGGTTAATCAATAATTATTATTAATGATTAAAGAATAATTAATTAATGTAAATGATTTATTGATAAGTAAGAGTTTAATTAAGATAAATGATTTTCTTAATTAGTTAAGGTCTTTTAAATATAAGGAGTTAAGTAATTATTTAATTAATTTAAATGATTAGTAAAAATAATTAACTAAGGAAAATTAATTAGTTTGAAATTAAAGATAATCACTTAATTATGAATTAATTAAGTATAATTACTTAGTGAAGTAATTAGTGGATAATTACGGAATGTGATTAATTAAAGAGAAATTGCTTGATGAAATAATTACGGGATAATTACTTAATGGAAGTAATTAAGGTTTAATTACTTAGTGTAATTAATTTAGTTAATTAATTAATATTATTGATTTAAGTTAATGAATGTGATTAATTTAAGATTAATTTCTAAATGTAATTAATTAAAAATGTAATTAATTAATGAAGTAATTAATTGAGGATTATTAACTAATGTAATTAATTGATAATTAATTAATGGAAGTAATTAAGGATTAATTAGTCAGTGTAATTAATCAAAGGATTAGTATAATTAATTAAAGCGTAAATAATTAAGATAAGTAATTACAGGATAGTTAATTACTGTTTATGATTAATTAAGGTTGATTAAAGAAAGTGATTAATTAAAGTAAAATTAATTAATGTAATTAATTAAGGATCAACGTAATTAATTATAGTTAATTAATAAATGGAATTAAATGGAGGGTCATTGATTAATGCAATTAATGAAAGTAAATAAAGCTTAATTCTGTAAATGGTTAAGGATGATTAATTTGTGTAATTAATTAAAGACTAATTTCTTAATGTAATTAAAGAATAATTAATCAAGGAAGATTAATTAAGGTAGATAATTAAGAGATGATTAATTAATTAATTTGTAATTAATTAAGGCTAAGTAAGAAAGATTATGGAAATCCAAGTGACTAAAAGTTAGTAATTAATTTAATTAGAGATTAATTAAATTGATTAAGAGTGAATCAAACCGGCTTATGGATGATTGAATGATATTGGATGATTTGGACGTGATATCTCTTATATGTGATATGTGCTGCTTTGTGAGATGTTTGGTTGATATGGGTTATCTATCTGTGATAATGCGAATCATCTATCTGTATATGTTATTCTAAACATAAATTAAATTGTTTAAACCCTTAAACAACTTGGACTTTAAAACGGCGTTTTAGATTTCGGTGAGACAGGGTTCGGATTTCTAAATTTGGATATCCGAAAACCACATCGATCCAAATTAAACGTTAGGTCATGAATCCAAGTAAAGATCAAGGTGAAGACTTGAAGTTAATAATTATTCGTCATTAAAACTCTGAGGGTGATTCCAAGATGAGTTTGATGGAGATATTACTTTTATGTTCGAGATGGAGATTCCAAGTGCAAGGGCTATGGTCGTTAACTCTGAGGGTGATTCCAAAATGAGCATAACGAGATAGTGCCTTCGATTTCGTTCGAACCCAGAACGAACTTGTATGGATTGAATGCTTTCAGAACATCGTCAATGGAGGACGGTGAGCATTCTAAGATGTGTTCTTCAAAGGTAATCATAGCCTCAAGCCTCATCAATTGGGAATGGCTAAAACAGGGGAGGTGTAGAAAGGTTGAGTGGGTAGCACCCAAGTAGGATGAGATTTTCCCCGCCTAGAGGTTCCTTTTTGTTCGGCTTAGTGTGTGGTTGGTCGCGTCAACCATGGGGATGTCTTATTCGGGACTATCTAGTATGGGATGGTTCCGGTCTTGTGTTGCAGGGGATTTAGAGTGGATCCTCGGTACGGTGATCTAGGTTACGTACTAAGATGGGCGATACACCAGTAGCCTTGCCATTGATGGAAACCCATTCTTCCTACGTGCCCTTTATGGTTTTGATTGTATAACCCACTTTGTGGCTAGTATGCTGGAATTTAATCATGTAACAATTTCAGCTATTTCTTATTTACTTTAAAACCTTAGACCCTATTATAATATAATTGGATTTCCTATCAAATGTTTTGGTTATCGTAAGGTAAAAACTTTTCCATGTTTATGTGCGAGAAGTCTTACGAGATAACTTTTGTTTTCAATGGTTTTCAAAGTTAAGCAATTTTAACCCGTTTACTCACATCAGACCTGTGTATGATCCGGAGTTTATTTTCTATTTTATTAAACTCTTGGGTACTCAAATTTTTACGAGTAGTCAAGGGATTCATATTAGCTTCAACGAATTTTGGAGGAGATTTGGAACAAGAGGCTTCAGCGTGTAGATATATTATGGTTTCGCGGTGCTAGTGTTTGTGTCCGTATCTCTGTGATATACTTGAGTTGTATAATACAGGTGTTTATAACGGTCCAATATGGGATGTATAAGTTGTGTAACCTTGATGTATATAATACTATGTAATATTTTATGTGATATATTATATTTCATTTATTCCGCTGTGAGTATCTGATGTTGTTGAGTTTCTTCTTTCCTATCTTTTTTTCTTCTATCCCTTTCTTTCTTATACCATGATGTGTCTTTCTGGGCTAAGAAAGACGGGCCGTGACACCTACTATAGCTACCATGTTAGATGGAAGGTTCCACAAATAAAACCGTACAGGGTGCGTATTGGGTGATTGGATTTTCAACAAATGGTCAAGGCTAAGGAACTTCCATTCCGAAAGGGTATGCCTCTGGAGCGATGCCCCGAGAACCTAACTGGACTCTACCACCACAAGGCTAGGTTACCTCTGTAACATGGTAACTAACCGTCAAGAGTATGCTTTCCACAGATATAACCAACTTTATCTCGGGATTCCAACAAATTCCAAGAACCACATAAGTAGAATATCTGGGCTCCGTACCCTGATACTGCTTTTTATCCAGAAGAAAATGCACATAACCTAAGGGGCACGACCCCCGTAACCTTACTGCATCCTTCCTGTTTCGACCATTTCAGGGGTGTGAGGTTCGATGAAGTCTCGTCCCACAAAGCTACGCTTTCACAAAAGCCATGCTTCGATCAACCAATGATCAGCACTTAGCATGCCACATTACCAAATTGGGAATATATCACTACTAACCATCAACTACATAACATCTGACCTCGTACGACTTAGAAAAAGGTGTTAAGCTAAGAGAATAAATTCTCCGCCACCAAAAAAAATGTATTTGGTAGAAACCGACCTTATATCTCAAAGTGTAACATCAGACATACATCCATATAAGTCCATCTTGGGTCTGAATGGAATCGAAGGCACTTTGTCCAATTAAGGAAAAAGTCCTTGCAAAACTAGATATCCCCAATCATGTCCGGACTCCCCATCACTTAGGGTAATCTCTATACCGGAGCAACTCAGTGTAGAGACATTCGACAGTTAATCCTTTCATTTTCGTAAATACATGGTCTTCAACCACCGTCTTCAAGTGCAATCTCGTTTCATCGTTTCATTATTCGGAATGGGTTTTATGACTTAACGTCCTCTCCCGGCTTAACCGAATAATGAGCGCTAATTTTAGAACATATGGATACATCCGGATCTTAGTTAAGTCACGAATTTTTTTAGCCCTTATTTTCCAAAACCATTCCTTTTGAATGGTTTAAGCAAATTTCCATTTTAATCTTTTAAACAAAAGATCCATCCCTAAGATCCTCTTAAATTTGAAACAAAGTTTACCAAATCTTTAATAAAGATTCATTCATAACTTTCAAAACTATTTCCATTTCAAATTTGATTTACCCACAACTCGAAATCCTTTCAACAAAAACTAGAAATTCTTCCTTTATATGAAAGCTGCTATCATTTGGAAACAACGGTCTTTTATTTTGTGAAAATCCGATTAAATTTGCTCAAGTTATAACCTTTTAAAGTATAAAACGGAAAATTAGCGAACTGTCGTACTCTTGGTAAGCTCTATTTTGAGTAGTATTTAAATTCCCCAATAATCCATTTAAAATACTAAAAAAATGGTTTAAAATCCATATATATACACACACCACATAACTGTATAACCCTTTTTAATCTATAATTTCCAAAATTCCACATTTTCAAAATTAATTATTTACTTAAAATAAATATTCAAAATAACTTTTATTTCAAACTCCTTTTTCAAAGTTTTTTTTTCATGTTTAACCCAATTTCACTTCCAAACTATTTTGGATTTAAAAATTCAACCTTTAAATTTTTCACCATTTTGAATAAAATAATATTAAACCCATGACTTAACCAATTTCGTGCGAAATCAATATTTGTGTGTGTGTTGTTTAGGGGTTTTGCATACAACAATAAATATCACAACCATCATAAATCCAAGGACAACAATATCAATAAGTGGTATAATCCTATAACACTTATTTTCCATTCATAGATAAATATGTAAATACATCGTAGATAAGTAACTTACATTAATCACAGCTCAATCCAAAGCAATTCATATCACAAAACATTACATATAAGAGATATCAAACAATGCAAGGCATTCAATATAATCCAACCATCCATGAGCAAGATTAATTTATCACATAATTTCTAATTAATTCAAATTTCAACAAAATAAGTTAATTACTTATGAATTAATTAACTAGTCTTACTTAATTAACATTAATTAATTACAAACCATTTGTTATTATCTTAATTAATTAATGAAAATTAATTTATCATCCTTAATTAACCATCTTAATTAATTATCATTTATCCCTTAATTAATCACATAAATTAATTTACTTTAAGTTAATTACATTAATTAATTAACCCTTAATTAATTACATTAATTAATTAACCCTTAATTTTTTACATTAATTAATTAACCCTTAATTATGAATTAACTAACACTTAATTAATCTCATTAATTAGTTAATCCTCAGTTAATTAATTAACAAATTAACCCTTTAATTAGTTACATTAAGTAATCATCTTTTAATCACTTGATTAATTAACCTTTAATCATTAATTAATTATCCTTAATTACTTTCATTAAGTAATTAACCTTTAAGTAATTAATTATCCTTAATTACTTACATTAATAAATTATCCTTGAAGTAACTATCCTTTAATTGCTTATATTAATTAATCAACCTTTAAATTGATTACATGAAGTAATTATCCTTAATAAATTAATCATAATCCTTTAACTAAATTAAGACCTCAATTAACTTAAGATAAACTATTTGTCTTAATTAATTATTTAATTATCATTTAAACCTTATTAAATAAACCTTTGAAATTAATTATCGTTAACACATAAATTAACTTAAACCTTTAAGTAAGTTAACAATTAAAACATCTCTTCTTAATTAGCTTCTTAATCACAGTATTATTAAAATTAAATTAAGAATTAATTTGAGATAAAGGATATATATCAAAACACTTTAAACGTAACTGATTAATTAAAATAATTTATTTTAAATCGTTTAACTAATTCCAAAACTAAAAAAACATTTATTATTTTAAAAGAATTAATCAAGAAATTGTTTAAACTTGATTTAACTTAAATTTGGAAAACTTGTTTTATTTTAAAATGTAAAACTATTACCACACGTACTCAAGACAACGTCGAGTATCAACCCGAGACAAAAACCCAAAATACCCGAGCCTATTCCCTAGTCACTGTCCCTCTTCTTCTTTTTAACTTTGTTTTCTTTTAAAATTTAAAACCTGTTACAAAACCCATTCAAATCACCCGTAACCTTTCCCGAGCCAAAAAAAACAAATCCCTGAGTTCATCATCGAGTCCATACCTTCTTACCTAATCTCAAACAAACCCAGGCATCGCCGTGCACACGTGCACGTGCACCTCCAACCTGATCAGCTCCGACCATCGCCATGACCATCCTCGAGTCAATGACGACCCACATGAATGTCTCGACCACCCAGCGCGATGAACATGCTTGGAAATTGAAATCGAGCCATCGAGCAACCCATTAACCAAAAACTGGTCAATTAAAATAGCCTTACGCCGTCGCTTTCGGCCACCGGATGCCTTGTTGTCATGCCTAGAGCTGCGCCTTAATTCCTCCTTCCTTTTTCCCCACCTTTGGGCCCACTCGATGCCACCGTGACCTCGAAATCATTCGACGAACAAACCTCGACCACGCATGCACCTGAACTCTAAATGCTCTCCACCTCGCCACCACGGTGGATTATAAATCCTCCAAGCGTTTGTCCTATGACCACCCATCTACGACCTTCCTCCAGATATAACCCCGCTATCTACAATCCACATGATCGCCTGAATTACCAAATCGGTGGTACGGAGTCGTACATTTCGATGACCAAACACCAATTATCATTCAACTCGCAAGCACACATGACTTATAAACTTAAAAATCATGATTTTTCTTTAAAATTCATAGTTTGTGAAAACAAATCATACTATATAAATGAATCAAGGAATTAAGATACTTGAATTTTTAACATGCTTTAGAGTTTTACTGTGTTTTTTACTTCCAGTTAAACTACTTCCTAATTATACCTTAAAAACTATTTTAAAATTAAGATTGTGTTAATTCAAACATATTTTGTTCAAGCATCAAATCCAAAAAGAGTTTATGGGATTAGATTTTTGAATTTTGAACAGGTTTTAAAACCTGTAAAGTAAGAACAGAGGTTAAAATATTCATAAATACAGACATGCACATTATCATCTCTCTATATACACAGAGATGCAGGCATATTTACACAGTCATCCAAGCACATTTCTCATCATACTTCAACGATTATCAAGATATAATAGGTTTTAAGATTTTAAATTGCTAGTTTACTCACTTGGGTTTGAAAAACAGAGAAGGTTTTGATCTTGAAAACTGGGAAGTAATTTGAAATTGAAAAGATGGAAATAATTTGAGTTTTGACCTTAAACCTTGATCTGATCTTCTTGATTTTGAACTGCTTCAGGTTCGAAAAACTTGAATCTTTGCTTTGCTTTGCTTTTAATTTTTCTCTGGTTTGTAGTTCGGTAAAGATTGTTTGCTTGATTCAGATTTTTGGATTGAAAGAGTTTGAATTAGATCTTGCATTTTTTTGAAAGAGTTGTTTGTAATAGTTTTTTAAAATCTTTGGTTTGAGTTTCATTCAGGTCTGGTTTTGGTTTTGTGTTTGAAGAGGATGAAAGAAAAATGAAGTGTAGGAGAAGAGAGACGTATATAACTTGCTCTCATTTTATTTATTATTTTGAAAATAAAAGAAACAAAAGACACTTGTAATATTTGCATGATAAAATTATTAACACTTGTTCAATTTTCTGAAAGTGCGGTGTGTATACAATTATATGTGCTAATATAGTACACACGGATCGTGTAATATGGACTACAATATAAATGCGGAAATAGATGATAATAGCATAGTAAATAAAAAATAGAAAAATCACACCAGAGATTTTTATACTGGTTCGGAGCACCGTCCTACGTTCAGTCCCAGACTTCTATCTGGATTTTCACTATTAACAACCTCGCTTCACCCGGAGGAACAGGTTTACAACACCCGAACAACCAAACGGGATTTCACGCCTCTAATACACTGAGGACTTCAACACTTGCCTCTTACAACACAGAGGACTTCAACACAAGAACAAATACAATTGTTGTTGACAACTTGTGTTCTTGAAAACACGGATTTGTCACTAGTAGTACACCCTTCCTATAATCTTATCCTCAAAGTATGCGAATGATGTTTTGAAAAGATTAAGGAAAGTATATTACTTATTGAATCAAAAAATATGAAATAGTTTCAACGATTCAATAAATAATCGAGAGCTTTTAGAATGCAGGAGTATGTAGAAAGTAAGTATAGAGATTAGATTAAAAAGCATATATAATCATGTTGTGTTAATCAACGAATTAGATGAGTTTATATAGATAAGAATGATTGTAACTCTTTGTGAGCAGTTTCCATTAAGAGATATGATCTTTGGTGAAAGGTAAGAGATGCAACCTTTGGAGAAGAGAAGTGTCTTTTGGAAAAATTGCTTTCTGTTTAAAAACGGTCGACAGGTTAAAAAGTGACAAGTAGACAGGAATTTAAATATATATACGTTATGTGCATGTGTGCACGTTCAGTGTGCAAATTATGCAGGAACGGTCGACCGCCTATATTGTGACCGGTCGACCGGTCCCTGTAAAGTTGCACACTGAATGTGCAACTACATTCTAATCGTATATATATTAATTTTCTTGAAAATGCATGATTATTTGAGGATAGATTTTAACAAGTTTATCACTAATATAATATCAAATAATCAATCTACAATCTAGAGTACCATATGTAGCTCTTTATAGCCATAATGACCTTGTTTTGTCGATCGCCTTTAGTTATTTGTCAGAAATCAAAACCTTCATAAAACTTGTGACTCAACATTCTCCCCCTTTTTGATTGATGACAATATATATCTGCAAATCTGAATCTCCCCCTGAATATGTGATCTCTCTCTTTGAATTCTTATATATGTACGTTCCTGCAAACAATTGTTAGCCCTTTCTCCCCCTTTGTCATCGACAAAAAGGAGTAACATACACTAGAATAGTAGAATGAATATGATATGCATAGCAAAATAAATCATTAAAACATAACAGAGTATTCTACAGATCATAATGTCAAACGAAAAATAAGAATAACGACACTATTTAGTACAAGTGTCGATGAATGTTTTTAAAGTGCTAAACCATAATAGAATCTAAGATGAAGCAGATCGTATCTCCTCTTCATCATCATCATCGTCGTCATTATCATCATCTTCTTCTTCTTCCTCATCATTGTTCCCTCTAGATGATTCTCCATGTCCATGACCACTCATACCAGTAGACTCGTCAGATGATGTCCAGGTAAAAACAGGAGCAGCAGGACGTTTTCCTGGGTCTTGTGCTTGAACAGAGGTGGATGTGGAACATGATATAGTATCCCATAGCATACCAAAGAATGACTTGACCTTATTGAAGCGCTTATCAATTTTAGAGTCCATTCGCTTGAGACGTGATTCAAGCAAAAATTGGTTACGCGCAATTGTTTCAAGTGATTCTTTTGTTGATGATTTTGATTTTAATAGTTTCACTTCATCGGAACGAGGACGAGAGGAAGTTGCTCTTTGTTTTCTTGGTCCTCTTTGTTGCCATTCTTCAAAAGACATAATCTCAAGATAAGGTGGAGGAAGCTTCATTCGTTTGATGGTTATTGAATCAATGCATTTTGGTTTTGAGGTTGCAGAATTAGGAGGATTTACTCCGCAAGCTAACAAAAGTCGCATGATATATTCATTGTAGAAGAAATGAGGCCGTGTAGAGTTATTTACCTTGAGAATTTCATCAAAAAACATGTGTACCCAATTGATTTGGATTTCACCATAAATAGCATAGAGTGCTTTGAAGTTTTCTTTATATACTGCATCATAATTTCCAAGTCTAGGAAAAAGAGAATGCATCAAAACACGATGAAGTAGTCTAGCTGTCGGTCGAAGTCCAATAGACTTTGTTCCATCACTATTGTCTTCTATGAACTGATGACTAGTACTATTTCGAGTGAAGACTTCGCAGAAGGTAGATGAAAACTCATCGCCTCGATTTGGTATACCAAGTATAGAGGCAATTCTAGCATGAGTAAGAAAAATTTGCTTACCACAGACCACAGACCAGATGACTCCGTTTGGATTATCAGGTTGATATTCATCGAGATTCATGTTGGCGTAAAACAGTTTAATCATCAAATGATTTATCTCCACATTATTTTCTGAAAAATCTATCAATGGAGTAATGTTGGCATTGTTGGCTAACCTCCGAACGCCATAAGCCGTGAAATCATCAAATTTGATAAAAGAGCCTGGATGAAACTTGTAATTTGTCATCTGATTCCATCTTGTTACAGCAATTGGACTTTGAAGCCACTTTTTGGCGGAGATGCTTAGAGATGAAGTTTCAGAGGTTGTTCCTTTCTTAGATTTCTTTTGAGGAGGAGCCATTGTTGGAAGATTTGAGATTTGGGAATTGAAAATAGGAAACTAGGGTTTGTGATTTTGGGAAAAAGAACAGCTTGGGTCAAAAGAGAAAGAGGGTAGAAGGAAAAATGACGCATATGTATATATAAAAACTGAAAATACGTCAACCGGTCGACCTATGAAATATGGCCGGTCGACCGTTTTCAACCAGGGAGCAAACGGTCGACCGGCTATATATGGGGCGGTCGACCGGTTCTGGTCTGCTGAGAATAATATGTGATTTTGCAAGTTTTTATCATATATCAACCTATATATATTATATTTCATTCTTAATACAAAATATAACCGTTATTACACAAGTGATAGATAAAGATATAATAACTATATATAAATCTAATGAGAAGGTTCGTCATTAGAATTATCGTTGTTTCCTTCAATACGTTTTGACCATGGACTCCATTGTTTCTGAGCTCCTTCATTCTTTTCATAGTTCCGATCCCACGAGTTAGGACTTTTAGATGTTGATGGCCTAGACGACATTGGTTCATGCACGTCATGCTTGTTGGAACCGTAGAAAAATGTTGCCAACTTTTCTAAAACGGATAATCGTGCCGATGTCTGTTGTTGCTCGTGATAAAGTTGACTTTGCCCATAATGGAGCTGTCTTTGAAGGTCTATCTGATGTTTCTGGTAGTGGTGTATTTCATCGATTTGTGCTTTGGTACGAGGAGAATAGAACAGTGTCCTCTTCACTCGTTTTGAATTTGGAGTTTTATCAGACATACAAGAGCATTGATGATGACAACTTGGTTTTTGTTTTGGTGTAGTAGGAGAATAATATTCCTCCGACTCAGAACTCGTAATAGAAATGTATGATTCTTGAGCACATTTATCACAAATGTGAGCCATAGGGAATGTTGTATAGAATATTATGGTTAGATAAAAAAGATGAACAAAATATGAAATTTTTTGCAAGCTTATATACAAGTTTCTTATGTATAAACCTATGGATGTAAGTTAATGGAAAATTTTAACCAAGAAAACATAAGCAGAAATTTTTATTTTAACTCTAAAAATAGCTTTCCTTTTAAAACTAAAATTATAAATTAAGAAAGGAAAGGACGATCACTAAAAGAAAAGAATGAAAAAATGAGTAAAGAGAATTAACCATTAAATCAAGCAGTGGCTTATATTTAATGTAATAAAAAAAAATTATGCAAAAGTTATGGTTAAAGAATAACTAAAAAGAAGACGTTCTTTAGAAATTACTTAGTCAAGATTTTTCCTTGAAATTAAACCAAGCTCTCTTCGTAATCTAATAAAATTAGATTCGAGCAGAGGCTTAGTAAAAATGTCCGCTAATTGATTGTCAGTATGGACATATTCAAGACATATATTTCCTTTGTCAATATTATTTCGAAGGAAATGATGACGGATATCAATGTGTTTGGTTCTAGAGTGATTTACTGGATTTTTAGAGAGATTTATAGCACTGGTGTTATCACAGTATATAATAGAATTTGATAAATGAATATCAAAATCTTGAAGTGTTTGTTGCATATATAGTACTTGAGTACAAGCGAGAGCTGCTGATATATATTCAGCTTCACATGTTGATAGTGAAACACAATTCTGTTTCTTACTGAACCAGGAGACAAGTGATTTTCCAATAAAATGGCACGTACCACTTGTACTTTTTCTATCCGTTCGTGAGCCACCGAAATCAGCATCACTATATGATACTAATTCAAATGGACATTCTTTTGGATAAAAAAGACCGAAATCTTTGGTATTATTAAGATAACGAATTATACGTTTCACTGCTCGTAGATGTGATTCCTTTGGATCGGCTTGAAAACGAGCACATAAACAAACACTCATTATTATATCCGGACGACTAGCTGTAAGATAAAGAAGAGAACCAATCATGCTTCGATATAATTTCTGGTCAATATTCTTACCACTTTCATCTTTTTCAAGATGTGTAGTTGTACTCATAGGAGTTGGTTTACCAGATGTATTTTCTAATCCGAAGCGTTTGATAAGGTTTTCACAGTATTTTTCTTGATTGATAAAAATACCGTTTGAAAGTTGCTTTATTTGAAGTCCAAGAAAATAAGATAGTTCTCCCATATGAGACATTTCGAATTCTTTGGTCATAATACTTGCAAATTCTTTGCAGAGTTTATCGTTTGTTGAACCGAAGATGATATCGTCTACATATATCTGGATAACTAGAATATCTTTTCGAGAATGTTTAATAAACAAAGTTTGATCGACTTTGCCTATTTGAAATCCTGAGTTAATAAGATAGCTACGTAGTCATTCATACCAAGCACGAGGTGCTTGTTTTAAACCATACAAAGCTTTCTTAAGTTTGAACACATGGTCAGGATATTTTTCATATACGAACAAAGGAGGTTGTTCGACATAGACATTCTCTTTGATAAATCCATTGAGAAAAAGCACTTTTGACATCCATCTGATAAAGTTTGAAATTATGGTGACAAGCAAAAGATAATAGGATTCTAATAGCTTCTAGTCGAGCAACTGGTGCAAAAGTTTCTTCATAATCGATACCTTCTTCCTGATTATATCCTTGTGCTACTAATCTTGCTTTATTTTTGGTGATATTTCCTTGTTCGTCGGCCTTATTTTTATAGACCCATTTAGTACCAATTACTGACTGATTAGTTGGTCGTGGAACAAGTTCCCAAACGTCATTGCGCTCAAACTGATTTAGTTCTTCCTGCATGGCAATGATCCAGTAATCATCTGTAGCAGCTTCTTTTGGATTCTTAGGTTCGATATTTGAGAGAAAAGCGACATGACCCATTTGATTGAGTTGACTTCTTGTTCTGACATGTGATGTTATTTCACCGATTATATTTTGAGCCGGATGGTCTCTTAATATTCTTGGTGGTGATTGTAACTCACGTGTTTGAGAAATATTCTCAATAATTATTTCCGAGTCAGAATCAATATTTGTGATGATTTGATTGTCAGTGACTATTGATTCGTCATCATCTGATATAGTGTGAGGATGCTGATAGATTTCATCAAAAGAGACATGAAGTGATTCTTCAATAGTTTTGGTTCGTTTATTAAATATCCGATAGGCCTTACTTCGTTCCGAATAACCGACAAATATTCCTTCATCGGCTTTTAGATCGAATTTGCCAAGCTGGTCTTTCGTATTTAAAATAAAGCACTTGGAACCAAAAACTTTGAAGTATGAGATTTTAGGCTTCCTTTTGTTAAATAATTCATAAGGAGTATTCTTGGTAAGAGGTCTTATGGATACACGATTTAAAACATAACAGGCAGTCGCCACAGCTTCCGCCCAAAAATGTTTTGGTAAGGTGGTTCCATTCAATAATGTTCTTGCACATTCTTGTAAAGTTCGGTTTTTCCGTTCTACAACTCCGTTTTGTTGTGGAGTTCTGGGAAACGAAAAATTATGATATATACCTTTCTTTGTACATAAATGTTCAAATTCATTATTTTCAAACTCTCCGCCATGATCACTTCTTATATTTTTAACTTTAATCCCTTTTGATTTTTGAATTCTTTTGACGAAAGATTTGAAATGATCGAAAGTGTCACTTTTATTTTTTAAGAAAATTGTCCATGTATAACGAGAGAAATCATCAACAATTACAAGCACATATTGACTGTGATTTATTGATTGAACCCTAGTAGGTCCAAATAAATCCATGTGTAGTAACTCAAGTGGTTGTAATGTTGATATGACTTTCTTGGATTTAAAAGATGATTTGTCAATTTTCCTAATTGACATGCATCACAAATGTTGTTAACTTTAAAACTCATTTTGGGTAGTCCTCTAACTAGATTGTTTTTGGCTAGCTTGTCAATAGTTCTGAAGTTTATATGACAGAAGCGTTTGTGCCATAGCCATGGATCATTGTCATTAGCCACAAGACACATATCTGAATTATGATTAATATTCATATTCAGAATATATATATTTCTGTCTCTATAACCTTCGAAAACCAAATTATGGTCTTTATCTAAAATACTACACTTATTATTTGAAAATGAAATAATAAATCCCTTGTCACATAACTGACTAATACTAAGCAAATTGTGTTTTAAATTTCTAACTAGCATGACATTAGTAATAAGAGGTAAGTTAGATGTACTGCAATTGCTCACATCGCCTTTGCCGATGATATAGCCTTTTGAATTGTCTCCAAAAGTGACGGAGCCACCATCTGAATATGTAATATTTGTTGATAGACTCTTGTCTCCTGTCATGTGCTTTGAGCAACCACTGTCCAATATCCACTTTCCTCTTTTCTTAAGTGGGACCTGCAAAAAATAGAATTAAGTCCATGGTACCCACTTTCTATAGGGTCCTAAGAGTTAGGTCTTAGGAGTCCAAACCCATATGGGTCTGGTATCCCCTTTATATATATAATTTTTATTAAAATGCACAGTATTCATGAATTGCTGAATGTATTTGTTCCTAATCAAATTGTTATTTGTTTTAGGAACCCATATTTTGATAGTCTTGACATTTTTCTTTTGAAATTTCACAACTGGTTTTGGTTTGGAATATAATAAACTAAGATTTTTCTTAGCTTCAGTTTTTTGTACTTTCTTCTTCCGTTTATTTCCAAGATGTTTCTTGGTTTCTTGTTTGTTATATCCCAATCCTTGTTTGTCTAAAATAGATTGTGAACTTTCAATTATTTTTGTCAAATTTTCTCGACCTTTGTTAAAGTTAGAAACATTTTGAGTAATGTCATCAAACTTTGTTTGTAAGCTAGCTTTTTCTAGGTCTAGAATTTTGACTTTTGCTTTAAGCTCATGATTTTCAGTAGTGAGAGCATTATTTTTCTCTTTTTGAGTTTCTATTTCTTGACTCAAAAGAGATATTTGAGAGTCAACATTAGATGATGATTCTTGAATATTTTCAAGTTCCTCTTCTAATATTTTCTTCTCATCTTTTAACATATCTCGTTCAAACTCTGCTCTACTTAAATCTGCTTTGACTACTTTTAGTTGACGTTTTATGTCTTTATATTTGACTATTAATTCAGCATTAATATCAAGTAATTCATCAAATGTAGGAATTTGTACCTCATCTTCTGTTGCCATAAAACAAACATTAGCTTGTTCATTCTCTGAACCACTTTCACTTTCTGATGAAGATGACTCTGAATCATCCCATGCTACTGAGAAAGCTCGTTTCTTAGATTTGTCCTTCTTATATTTGAATTTGTCATTTTCTGACTTCTTCTTTTGTTCTGGGCAATCTTTCTGCATGTGTCCCTTTTTGTGGCAGTTGAAACATTCTATAGCAGATGAAGATGGTTTGTTTGATCCAGGTTTCCTTTTATTGTAACGACTGGCTTGTCGATATTTTAGGAATTTTTTAAATCCTTTCGCAATGAATGCCAAATCTTCGTCTTCAGAATCTGATTCATTTTCATCTTTCTCAACATGAAATGCTACATTTTTCTTTTCTTCTTTCTGATCCTTTCTAGCCTGCAAATTTGCTTCATAGGACATTAAATTTCCTATCAATTCATCTGGCTTCATGACGGAAAGGTCATTAGCTTCTTCAATTGCTAATACTTTTCCTTCCCATTCACTAGTCATAGAATGTAGGACTGTTGAAACAACATCGAAATCAGAATACTTTTGTCCTAAGCCAATAAGTGCATGGTGAATAGTTTGAAACCGTGAATACATGTCATTTATTGTCTCATTTGGTTTCATTTTGAAATTTTGAAATTGACTTTTCAGCATGGCTATTTTGGCTTGTTTAACCTTGTTAGTACCTTCATGAGTGATTTTTAGTGTTTGCCAAATTTGATATGCAGTAGTGCAGATACTAACACAGTTATATTCATTTTGGTCTAATGCACAGAACAACATATTTATTGCTCTTGCATTTACGGCTGCTGCCGTTTTCTCAGCTGCAGTCCATTCTGAATAATCAGTTGTTGGATTCACTATTTCTCTTTGAGTGGCATTCCAAGCATCATAGCTATTTGATTGCATAAAGAATGACATACGTGTTGCCCAATAACTATAGTTAAGACCATTGAAAAATGGAGGTCTTTGTGTCGATTGACCCTCCGTGTAAGTAGTGTTTTGAGTGCTAGTACTTACTTATTTGCCATATTACTATAATATATCAAATAACTGTGTTACGGTTATATGATGACCGTGCTCTGATACCAAATGAAAGTGCGGTGTGTATACAATTATATGTGCTAATATAGTACACACGGATCGTGTAATATGGACTACAATATAAATGCGGAAATAGATGATAATAGCATAGTAAATAAAAAATAGAAAAATCACACCAGAGATTTTATACTGGTTCGGAGCACCGTCCTACGTCCAGTCCCAGACTTCTATCTGGATTTTAACTATTAACAACCTCGCTTCACCCGGAGGAACAGGTTTACAACACCCGAACAACCAAACGGGATTTCACGCCTCTAATACACTGAGGACTTCAACACTTGCCTCTTACAACACAGAGGACTTCAACACAATAACAAATACAATTGTTGTTGACAACTTGTGTTCTTGAAAACACGGATTTGTCACTAGTAGTACACCCTTCCTATAATCTTATCCTCAAAGTATGCGAATGATGTTTTGAAAAGATTAAGGAAAGTATATTACTTATTGAATCAAAAGATATGAAATAGTTTCAATGATTCAATAAATAATCGAGAGCTTTTAGAATGCAGGAGTATGTAGAAAGTAAGTATAGAGATTAGATTAAAAAGCATATATAATCATGTTGTGTTAATCAACGAATTAGATGAGTTTATATAGATAAGAATGATTGTAACTCTTTGTGAGCAGTTGCCATTAAGAGATATGATCTTTGGTGAAAGGTAAGAGATGCAACCTTTGGAGAAGAGAAGTGTCTTTTGGAAAAAATGCTTTCTGTTTAAAAACGGTCGACAGGTTAAAAAGTGACCAGTAGATAGGAATTTAAATATATATACGTTATGTGCATGTGTGCACGTTCAGTGTGCAAATTATGCAGGAACGGTCGATCGCCTATATTGTGACCGGTCGACCGGTCCCTGTAAAGTTGCACACTGAATGTGCAACTACATTCTAATCGTATATATATTAATTTTCTTGAAAATGCATGATTATTTGAGGATAGATTTTAACAAGTTTATCACTAATATAATATCAAATAATCAATCTACAATCTAGAGTACCATATGTAGCTCTTTATAGCCATAATGACCTTGTTTTGTCGATCGCCTTTAGTTATTTGTCAGAAATCAAAACCTTCATAAAACTTGTGACTCAACATTTTCATGTTACTTAGCCTACACTTGTAATTTGCATATTATAAATATTTTTATATAATTTATTTATATTTTCTATTAAGTTTTATGTATATGTTTTATATTTTTATTAATTCATTTTATATTATTTATAATTAAATAACTTTTAAATAAAATGATTTTAAAATCTTATTATACATTAATATATATATATATATATATATTAGTTTTAAAATATAGAATTTAACCCTTAATACATTTTTGAAAATTACCATATTGAATTTAAAACATAACTTCCAATTCACAATATACACACACACACACAAATATATATTTAGTAAACAATTTGTTTATTAATTTTAAAATGTAGTGTATTTAAATCCAATTTTATTTTTAAGATATTTATTCTTGAATTTCTAATTCAAATTATATTTACAATCTATTTATTATACACAAAACAAACACATATCTTATTTGTTTTTGGAAAAAAATTCAAATTAATTCACAAATTAATGCTAAAAATTGTACTAATTACTAAATTAAATTTGGTTTAAAAAACGAGAACATTACGGATTCCCCTTCCCCCTCCCCTAAAGAAAATTTCGTCCTCAAAATTTGAAAGCAAAGGATAATCCCAAAGTTTTATTTCAAACAATCAAAGCATACATATCAGCCATATACTAACAACCAAAGCAAAAAATTCGTTCAACCAAACATTCCTATCTATTCAGACACAAATCCAGATAGGTTTTCCTAATACTATCTAGAGTTTTCCCAAGTACAATCATTTGGATCTCCACTACATTGTACTTTCAATAATTTCACTACTTTATCCTTATCCTTTTTTATCTCGACCAATAAGTACGGATTTCAAACTCTACTTTTAGCTTGTCCCTCTTTGAACTTGGATCCTTACAAAAGATCACAACAAAATTTCCAAATTTGGTTTTGACCGAAATCGTTGTATTGATACAATTTAATTTAGTTTCATATTTTATTAACCAATTCATTCCAGTAAAATTTTAAATTCGTTAAAGTCAAGAACGAAAAGACTAATAGGAAACTGATGATGAGAATACGAGATAGGAACCTGTAAACAAAAATTCACAGGGCCTCCTACCGTTTTCTTTACACAAATAGGTTCGACTACGCATTCGGGTTTTAAGATTAAACTCTTCTACGGTTTGTTGGGAAATAAAACTATGCATAGCCCTTGTGTTGAATAAAACTCTAGCAATTTTATCATTAATAAGAAGATTATCTTCCAAAGTTCCTTTCCCTAAAGGTTACCTTGCTTCTTATTTATATCCAGGAAATACTAGTGGAAGGCATATAACGCTGCTAAAATACTTACTTGAAGCTACCCATTGTTAACTCATCTCTGATTCGGTCAAAGTAATGGTCTCCTACCATACTAAAGCTTTTCTTGTAGCTGCCAGGAAGCCATCAAAGAATTGAAATTGGATGATAATCAAAAGAGATTGATAGGAAAAGTTTTTCCTTGTTATTACAGGGTATCGACCATTTGTAGTGGTACTCTCGTGTCCTATACCTCGTCCGCTTCTTGCACTCATTCTCACTATCAGTGAATAGTAAGAGAATTGATCGGGGCATACAAACAAGATATCTTAGGGAAGATACTCACTCTAGGGCATTTCTGACCCTATCCCTAACGAGCCACCTAATGAGTTATACTCCAAGGCTAAAGTTCTTACTCAACCTTTAGCTCTGATACCAAATTGTAACGATCCGGACTCCACCTTTAAAACGACATCCAATACATCACCCGTATTCGATTGTCGGAGATTCAAATGCTGGAGTCCGGTTCGTCGGAGCTTATCACACATTAGGTGAAAACATTAAAGCGGAAACAGAAAGAATTATATTGATACACAATATGGATACAACATGATACAACAAAAGAGCCAATATACAATAGCGGAAACATATCTTTAATAGGAACTTCTAAGAAAGAAAGAGAGAGGGAATCCGACTATTTAATTATTATTTTAAAATCTGTAATACTGATTTAAAAATCTAATTACCTTTTCAAAAATAAATAATTGTTTAATTTGGAAAATGTTGTCTTTTCAAAATTTAAAATGATAATAATTTAATTTGGAAATTTTATTCTTTTTAAAGTTAAAAATATTTAAATGACAAAATTTATCTTTCTAAGCTAATTAAAAAGATATTCTATTTATAATGTATATATAAGTGTATACATTGTAAATAGGGAGTTTGATTTTAATTTTAATTTTAATTTAATAAAAATATTTTCGAATTTATGATATATATATATATGTATATATTGTGAATTGGAAGATTTGATTGGATTTAATATAGAAACTTTTCAATAGCTTATTTTAAAATCTATCTTATTTTCAAAATGTAATTAAAGTAAATATGTATTTTATTTAAAATATAATAGCTTAAATAATATATTATAATAAAATTTTAATTTTTTTTCTTTTAAAAATTGTTTTTGAAATGAATTTAGTTCATATATTAAAGAACAATGTTTTAGTTTGAAACTTTGAAATAAGGTTTAATTTAATATTCTTTTATTTTTAAATTTTTCTTCTTTAAAATTTTTCGTTTGAAAATATATTTTTAAAATATACAAATTAACATTAAAATATGTAACTCTATAAACATAATTTATATGTAAACATTAGAGGCTAATTGGAAATAAACATTAAGACATGATTAAAATAAATAAGATGTGATGTCTTGGAATTTTGTGCTATACTTATTTAATTATTTCCATTAATAATTAATTTAAAATGTTTAGTGTTGATTTAATAATCTAATTATCTTTTCAAAAACTAATAATTGTTTGATTTGACAAATGCTATCTTTTCAAATTTATAATAATGATAATAATTTAATTTGAATATTTTATTCTTTTCAAAGTTAAAAATATTTAAATGATAAAATTTATTTTTCTAAGCTAATTAAAAAGATATTCTATTTGTAATGTATATATATGTGTAAACATTGTAAATAGGGAGTTTGATTTTAATTTAAATTTAAAATAATAAGAAATATTTTCAAATTTATATTTATATATATATATGTGTGTGTGTGTGTGTGTGTATTGTAAATTGGAAAACTTGATTGGATTTAATATAGAAACTTTTCAATAGCTTATTTTAAAAAATTTATCGTATGTCTTCAAAAGTAATTAAACTAAATATTTATTTAGTTTAAAAATATAATAGTTTAAATTGTATATTATAATAAATGTTTATTTTGTTTTCTTATAAAGATTGGTTTTTGAAATCAATTTAGTATACACATTGAAGTATAATGTTTTTAGTTAAAAACTTTGAAAGTAAGTGTAACGACCCATATTTTTACGGATCAAGGATCGTAGAATTGTTGTTCGTAAGTCTTAAGTCGAAAGTCTTAAGTCGAAAGTCTTAAGTCGAAAGTCTTAAGTCATAAGTCTTAAGTCGTAAGTCTTAAGTCGAAAGTCTTAAGTCGTAAGTCTTAAGTCGTAGGTCTTAATTCGTAAGCCTTAAGTCGTAAGCCTTAAGTCGTAAGCCTTAAGTCGTAAGCCTTAAGTCGTAAGTTTTAAGTCGTAAGTTTTAAGTCGAAAGTCTTAAGTCGTAAGTCTTAAGTCGTAAAAGTCTTAAGTCGTAAGTCTTAAGTCGTAAGCCTTAAGTCGTAAGCCTTAAGTCGTAAGCCTTAAGTCGTAAGCCTTAAGTCGAAAGCCTTAAGTCGTAAGCCTTAAGTCCTAAGTTTAAGTCGTAAGCCTTAAATCGTAAGTCTTAAGTCGTAAGCCTTAAGTCGTAAGTCTTAAGTCGTAGGTCTTAAGTCGTAAGTCTTAAGTCGTAAGTCTTAAGTCGTAAGTCTTAAGTCGAAAGTCTTAAGTCGTAAGTCTTAAGTCGTAAGTCGTGGGTCTTGATGAGTCATGACCGACTTAAGCGGGCATACAAGTTAAGGATTTCAGCCTATAAATAGGAGTGCCTATCTTCATTTTTGGAATCCGGATTTTGAAGCGATGAAGTGCTGCCATTTTGAGAGCTCGACTACAACACTTCTTTACTTCTTTTCTCCACTTTAATCTTGTGCTTCCATTCATCTAGATTGAAGATCAAATCGAAGATCCAAGAGTCAAAGTTGAAGGTCTACATCCATCGAAGATAGATTTCATCGTTTGAAGGGAAATCTTATCAGATCAAGCTAGATCCTTTGCTGTCCAGATCTGAAGTTGTTATCTTTTGAGGTGTTTAGGTGATTCGGTGAGTGGTAGTTATCTCTCACACGGACCCAAAGGAGTATATTGGATCGGTGTCTTGTTTATGTGTTAAAGATAGAGATTTCTTGCATTTTCCTTAAGTCTGCATGTAGATCCATTGTCTATGAAGTTTTGGATACCCATTTTGTTACATGTTAACTTATATAAGTTTATTCATCAAGTTTTAGAGATATTTGCTTATAATTCATATTTGTTAGATTTGGACATTTTAATTACGAAATTGCCATTCTTGTATAATTGCTTGTTAGATCTTGTTTGAATGTTTGACTGCTTGGATTAATGATTGATTTGATTGATAGATTGTTGCAAATTAGCTAATAGTTGATTTGGACAAGTTGGTCGAAGATGATTCAAAAGCTAAGTGGAGAGGCTCTTGAGTGGTGAAAGTAGCTTGTGGCATATGGAGCGGATGTTAAAGTTCATATGGATAGATTCGATGATGATGGACTTTGCTATGATGCGATGAAGCAAAGCATGATGTGAGATAGCCTTGATTTAATCCAGACGGGATCATCCTAAGCATGTTGATAACTCGATGATGCAGTTCGAGTTGGTTGATAATGGTGGGCTCGAGAGGCGCTTGGGTTAGTACGAGAATAGTTATTGAGGAGGATGACTAGGAGGCTGAGATTTCATCGTTGTTGAAGGTTCTAGCATGCTCAAAGCAAGAGTACGTTGGGACGGGTCACGATGACGTTCCAAGCACGGGCTGCGACGACGTGCTAGTACTCAGGGTAGTTGCGAAAATTCCTAGGCACGGGCTGCGACGACGTGCGGAGTTATGTCTAGAACCGAGGTTACCATTAGCCCTTGACAGGCGGTCATTCAACTAATGGTGAATTCAAGGCAATGATAACAGTGACAGCCAGAGTCATGGATGTTTGGATGTTTGGTTGTATTGTCATTTGGGTCAGGAGCGATGTTTTCAGGGTGCTTATCTGATCTTGGTTTAGGCCTTGGGGGTTTGCATTTGGAAAACACCGACCTTGACTTGAGTGATATTTACTTTGCTTTAAATGTCTGAATTGCTATGTTTACTTCTGCTTAGTGTGTCTGGGGGCTATCACTGTAGAAAGAGGTGGAGTGGGATGGTTGAGTTCCTATTCCTTTTACCCTTTATGCTCTTTTTGGTATGTTTGATAGTTGATTTACTGCTCACTAAGACTGTTGTCTGACTCAAGGTTTTATGTTTAACTCTTATTACCTTGGGTTGTTCATCCATGTTGGGATGGACAGACTAGGTAGCAGGTGACAGGTGCTGTTCTTAGTGGTCAACGCTGTTGATGACGAAGACGAGCTGGAGGCTTTTGCATATTATTTTCTTACTATATGTACTGGGTGTTCCGCTATTTGTATATTCTCTGAGTGATATGTAGTGAGGCTTGATGTATTGACTTTGCTGATTGCTGTATCAAACTATTATGAGTTTATATGATGAGACTTCTATTCTATAGAGCTTCACTATGTATACTTTCTATTGTATTTTATCCATGCGCTGTGAGTAATACGATGGACTATTCTGCTTTGTCTTATCCTGACTATCATCCATGGCTGCCTGACAAACCTTTCAGCGCACCATTCCCTTGTTTTTGTGCGGGAGTCATGGGCGGTCGTCACATTTGGTATTAGAGCTTTGGTTAATCGATTTTAGCCAATGCTCGCTGACGTAACTACGTATGAGAGACGTAATTGTGATTTTGATGGATGATTACTATATATATAATATAGTAGCTTAGAAGGATTTGAACTTCTTATGCAGTTGTTTCTCAGGGTATATTAATCATTTCTTTTCGATATTAGGAATGAGTCGAAGAGGGAGACCAGCTGCTAGGGGAGGCCATGCTGTTGAGGGGGCTGCTGATTATGCTTCTATGTTCGAGGCTATGATGACTTCGATCATGAGAAGGATGCCAGCTCAGGGGCCATTGGTAGATGTTGGAGTTCAGGTTCAAGCCCCAAGACCAGTGGATTTTGCTAAGCTTTGTAAGGACTATACTGCTCTTGGAGGGAAGGTTTTCTTGGGACAGAATCGACCATAGAAGTCCAGAGATGGATAGATGCTTGTAGAAGGATCTTTGGTGACTTGGGAATTGAGGATGTGACTAAGAGGAAACTTGCATCAAGACAGCTTCAGGGAAGAGCTTCTGATTGGTGGAACTCTATCACCATTGATACTCCAGAGGAAGAGATCACTTGGGAGCAATTCCAAGTCAGATTTGAAGCTAAGTTCATTTCTACAGCTCAGAAATCTGTTTTGTTTAAGAAGTTTGTGGAGCTCAAGCAAGGTGGAAGACCAGTTCTTGAGTATGTTTCTGAGTTTGAAGCTTTGTCCAAGTATGCTCGGTCCTATATTGAATCCCCTTATCAGAAGAATGAGAAGTTTGTGACAGGCCTGGACAGTTATCTTGGGAGGCAGTTGGTGGATCATTTGGACGATCCGTTTGAGAAGCTTGTGGAGAAGGCTCTCAGGCATGAGAATCTGTTTCCTAAGGAAGGATCTGTTGTTGTTGTGACCAAGGAGCAAGGTGGAAAAAAGAAGAGGAAGCAGCAGCAGCAGAAGGGTAAGAATGGTCAAAAGAAGCCGAAGGGTGAAGTGACCTGCTACAATTGCCAGCAGAAGGGCTATCTCTCCAGGGATTGTAAGAATCAGAAGGCGCCGGCGAAGTGCCACAACTGTGATAAGCCGAGGCATTTCAGGAAGAATTGTCCGGAACCGAGGTAGGACAAGCAGATTGTGCAAGCTTATGCTTTGGGGGTTGTTCCATCATCTTCGAAAGCTCCTACTGCAGAAGAGAAGGGGAAGAGTGTGGTGGTTCAAGGTACTCTTTCCATTTGTGGTGTTCCAGTTAGAGTGTTGTTTGATACTGGGGCGTCGCATTCCTTTGTTTGTAGTGAACTTGTAGGACAGTTGGGTTTGGAACCAGATATTGTTGATAGACCATTGGTTGTGACTAATCCAGTTGGGGGTTCGTCATGTTTGTGTATGATATGTCGTGGTCTAGTTGTATCGAGTCATGTTTGCTCTTTTGTTTGTGATTGTTTTGTTCTGAACTTTGCGGGGTTGGGAATTATTTTGGGTATGGACTGGCTTAGGAAGTATGCGGCAAGGGTTGATTGCAAGAGGCTGGAGGTGACAGTCGAGAATGTGGAGGGTCGAAAGGTTGTGATACGATGTCATGAAGAAGGCGTCTTCATGAGCTTCATGTATTCGCTGGTTGTTCCACGGGATGGACTGTCATCGGTGCCTATCGTGAATGGATTTGAGGATGTCTTGGACGAGGTCAAAGGGTTACCGCCGCATAGAGAGATCGAGTTTCGTATCGATCTAGTTGAAGGAGCCAGACCTGTTGTGATGTCGCTTAGGCGAATGGCGCCTAGGGAACAGCAAGAGTTGAAGGTGCAAGTTGATGACCTTTTACAGAAAGGATTCATTTAGCGTAGTGTGTCCGAATGGGGTGCACCAGTTGTGTTCGCAACCAAAGCGGATGGATCGTTGAGGTTGTGTGTGGACTATCGTGAGCTGAATAAAGTGACTAAGAAGAACAAGTATCTGTTGCCGAGAATAGATGACTTGTTTGATCAGCTTCACGGAGCTAAGGTGTTTTCTCAGATGGATTTGGCAACGGGATTTCACTAGTTGGAAGTGGCAAAGGATAGTGTGTCGAAGACTGCTTTTAGGACACCATCCGGTTTCTATGAGTGGCTGGTAATGCCGTTTGGATTGACCAATGCACCGGCATATTTTGTGGATCTTATGAATAGAGTGTTCAGGAATCAGTTGAACAAGTTTGTACTTGTGTTTGTGGATGATATTTTGATTTATTCCAAGACTGAAGAAGAGCACAAGACGCATTTGCGTATTGTTTTGGAAATCTTGCGAAAACATCAGTTGAGGGCTAAGTTTTCGAAGTGTCACTTCTGGAAGAGTGAAGTGAGGTTCTTAGGCCATGTTATCTCTGGAAATGGAATAGCGGTTGATCCCGCTAAGGTGGCAGCAATCCAAGATTGGGTTAGACCTAAGAATGTATCTGATGTGAGAAGTTTTCTTGGATTAGCAGGATATTATCGTCGGTTTATCAAAGACTTTTCCAAGATAGCTGCACCATTAACAGGGTTGACGAAAAAGAACCAAGTGTTCAGATGGGATGCTAAGTGTGAGCAAGCTTTCGGAATCCTGAAAGAGCGATTGACAAGTGCTCCTGTTTTGGCTATTCCAAGTGGAAATGATGAGATGGTGGTTTACACCGATGCATGTGGTACTGGACTTGGAGCAGTGCTAATGCAGAAGGATAAAGTTGTTGCATATACAAGTCGACAACTGAAGCCGCATGAAAGGAATTATCCGACTCATGATTTGGAGTTAGCGGCGATTGTATTTGCTTTGAAGATGTGGAGACATTACCTATTGGGAGTTCGATTTGATTTGTTTACAGATCATAAGTCATTGAAGTATCTTTTCTCCCAAAAGGATTTGAATCTTCGACAGCAACGATGGTTAGAGTTTTTAGCATCATATGATTTTGGTGTAGCCTATACTCCGGGAAAAGGTAACGCAGTGGCAGATGCGTTAAGTCGAAGACATGCAGGTTTGGGAGCCATGTTTTCGGAATGGAAGAGTCTTGAGTATTTGGCTGGATTTGACTTCAGGCCTAGATGTGAATTGGAACCTGAGATCTTGACAAACTTATCGATAAGACCTACTCTAGTGGAAAGAATTGGCGAGAGCCAAAAGCGAGACGATAAGCTTGTCAAGATTATCCGTGATTTGGAATCTGGATTGGACCCAGAGAAGGATAAAGGATTCGAGGTCGATCAAGAGGGTTGGCTTCGGAAACAAGGACGACTGGTTGTTCCCGATATAGATGAATTGAGAAATGAAGTTTTGAAGGAAAGTCATCACTCAAAGTTGACAATTCATCCAGGTGGAAATAAGATGTATCGGGATATGAAGAGAACCTATTACTGGGAAGGTATGAAGAAGGATGTTGGAAATTTTATTTCCAAGTGTATGAACTGCCAGTTGGTAAAAGCCGAACAGAAGAAGCCAAGTGGATTGCTTCAGCCATTAGAAGTTCCTACATGGGAGTGGGAGCAAATATCGATGGATTTTATCGATGGACTACCTAGAACCAGAGCAGGAAATGAAGGGATTTGGGTCATCGTAGATCGTTTGACTAAGAGTGCAAGATTTATTCCTGTTCGATCAATTAGGACTGCATCGAAATTGGCTGAGTTGTATGTTAAGTGGATTGTTCGATTCCATGGTATTCCAAAGAGTATAGTGAGCGATCGAGACCCATTGTTCACTAGTGGATTCTGGAAGAGCTTCCAGGAAGTTTTGGGAACTGAATTGTGTTTGAGTACAGCTTATCACCCCCAAACAGATGGTCAGACTGAGAGAGTCAACCGAGTTTTGGAAGATCTTCTCCGAGCATGTGTTTTGGACTTCGGAGGATCATGGGAAGATCATCTTCATTTGGTGGAATTTTAATATAATAACAGTTACCAGTCAAGTATTGGTATGGCACCATATGAGGCATTGTATGGAAGACCGTGTAACTCTCTGACATGTTGGTTGGAAACTGGAGAAAAGATGATACTTGGGCCCGAAATGATTCGACAGACTTCAGATTGTATAGAGACCATTCAGCGACGAATGAAGGCAGCCCAAGATCGTCAGAAAAGTTATGCCGATAAGCGTCGAAAAGATTTGGAATTCGATGTAGGAGATATGGTTTTTGTGAAGATTTCTACACTAAAGAATGTTATTCGATTCGGGAAGAAAGGAAAATTGACTCCGAGATTTGTTGGACCATTCCCGATCGTCGAGCGAATTGGAAAGCTCGCTTATAAGTTGGAGTTACCAGAAAAGATGTCGGGTGTGCACAATGTTTTTCACATGTCGTATCTACGGAAGTATGTGCACGACCCAAATACAGTGGTTGCTGCTGATAGCTGTGAAGATTTGGAAGTTGATCCAGTTATTAGAAGACCTCGTAAGCCGCTTCGTGTTGTGGAAACTGACACGAAACAGCTTAGGAGGAAGGTAGTCAAGTTGCTCAAGGTACAATGGAGTGATGATGTTAACGACTGTACATGGGAGGAGGAAGAGAGGATGAAGGCAGCTCATCCTGAACTCTTCGATGTATGGCCCTAAGGTGTCGTGACATCTCATGAATTTGTAACTTGTTCTAGTCTTAGAATTCTGCATTCTAGGCTAGTAATTGGATGCATGGTTTGTTGATTTCTATGGATGGTAGGCATGCAGAATAGTTTTGATTGCTCTTGTTTGTTTGGAATTTCGGGGGAAAAATTCCTAAGGGGGAGAGAATGTAACGACCCATATTTTTACAGATCGAAGGATCGTAGAATTGTTGTTCGTAAGTCTTAAGTCGAAAGTCTTAAGTCGAAAGTCTTAAGTCGTAAGTCTTAAGTCGTAAGTCTTAAGTCGAAAGTCTTAAGTCGTAAGTCTTAAGTCGTAAGTCTTAAGTCGTAAGGCTTAAGTCGTAAGGCTTAAGTCGTAAGGCTTAAGTCGTAAGGCTTAAGTCGTAAGGCTTAAGTCGTAAGCCTTAAGTCGTAAGCCTTAAGTCGTAAGCCTTAAGTCGTAAGCCTTAAGTCGTAAGCCTTAAGTCGTAAGCCTTAAGTCGTAAGCCTTAAGTCGTAAGCCTTAAGTCGTAAGTTTAAGTCGTAAGCCTTAAGTCGTAAGTCTTAAGTCAGAAGTCTTAAGTCGTAAGTCTTAAGTCGTAAGTCATAAGTCGTAAGTCTTAAGTCGTAAGTCGTGGGTCTTGATGAGTCGTGACCGACTTAAGCGGGCATACAAGTTATGGATTTCAGCCTATAAATAGGAGTGCCTATCTTCATTTTTGGAATCCGGATTTTGAAGCGACGAAGTGCTGCCATTTTGAGAGCTCGACTACAACACTTCTTCACTTCTTTTCTCCACTTTAATCTTGTGCTTCCATTCATCTAGATTGAAGATCAAATCGAAGATCCAAGAGTCAAAGTTGAAGGTCTACATCCATCGAAGAGAGATTTCATCGTTTGAAGGGAAATCTTATCGGATCAAGCTAGATCCTTTGCTGTCCAGATCTGAAGTTGTTATCTTTTGAGGTGTTTAGGTGATTCGGTGAGTGGTAGTTATCTCTCACACGGACCCAAAAGAGTATATTGGATCGGTGTCTTGTTTATGTGTTAAAGATAGAGATTTCTTGCATTTTCCTTAAGTCTGCATGTAGATCCATTGTCTATGAAGTTTTGGATACCCATTTTGTTACATGTTAACTTATATAAGTTTATTCATCAAGTTTTAGAGATATTTGCTTATAATTCATACTTGTTAGATTTGGACATTTTAATTACGAAATTGCCATTCTTGTATAATTGCTTATTAGATCTTGTTTGAATGTTTGACTGCTTGGATTAATGATTGATTTGATTGATAGATTGTTGCAAATTAGCTAATAGTTGATTTAGACAAGTTGGTCGAAGATGATTCAAAAGCTAAGTGGAGAGGCTCTTGAGTGGTGAAAGTAGCTTGTGGCATATGAAGCGGATGTTAAAGTTCATATGGATAGATTCGATGATGATGGACTTTGCTATGATGCGATGAAGCAAAGCATGATGTGAGATAGCCTTGATTTAATCCAGACGGGATCATCCCAAGCATGTTGATAACTCGATGATGCAGTTCGAGTTGGTTGATAATGGTGGGCTCGAGAGGCGCTTGGGCTAGTATGAGAATAGTCGTTGAGGAGGATGACTAGGAGGCTGAGATTTCATCGTTGTTGAAGGTTCTAGCATGCTCAAAACAAGAGTACGTTGGGACGGGTCACGATGACGTTCCAAGCACGGGCTGCGACGACGTGCTAGTACTCTGGGTAGTTGCGAAAATTCCTAGGCACGGGCTGCGACGACGTGCGGAGTTATGTCTAGAACCGAGGTTACCATTAGCCCTTGACAGGCGGTCATTCAACTAACGGTGAATTCAAGGCAATGATAATAGTGACAGCCAGAGTCATGGATGTTTGGATGTTTGGTTGTATTGTCATTTGGGTCAGGAGCGATGTTTTCAGGGTGCTTATCTGATCTTGGTTTAGGCCTTGGGGGTTTGCATTTGGAAAACACCGACCTTGACTTGAGTGATATTTACTTTGCTTTAAATGTCTGAATTGCTATGTTTACTTCTGCTTAGTGTGTCTGGGGGCTGTCACTGTAGAAAGAGGTGGAGTGGGATAGTTGAGTTCCTATTCCTTTTACCCTTTATGCTCTTTTGGTATGTTTGATAGTTGATTTACTGCTCACTAAGACTGTTGTCTGACTCAAGGTTTTATGTTTAACTCTTATTACCTTGGGCTGTTCATCCATGTTGGGATGGACAGACTAGGTAGCAAGTGACAGGTGCTATTCTTAGTGGTCAACGCTGTTGATGACGAAGACGAGCTGGAGGCTTTTGCATATTATTTTCTTACTATATGTACTGGGTGTTCCGCTGTTTGTATATTCTCTGAGTGATATGTAGTGGGGCTTGATGTATTGACTTTGCTGATTGCTGTATCAAACTATTATGAGTTTATATGATGAGACTTCTGTTCTATAGAGCTTCACTATGTATACTTTCTATTGTATTTTATCCATGCGCTGTGAGTAATACGATGGACTATTCTGCTTTGTCTTATCCTGACTATCGTCCATGGCTGCCTGACAAACCTTTCAGCGCACCATTCCCTTGTTTTCGTGCGGGAGTCATGGGCGGTCGTCACAGTAAGGTATAATTAAATATTCTTTTCTCTTTAAATTTTCTTTCTTGAAAATTTGGCTTTTAAATATATTTTAAAAATGTACAAATAGACATTAAAGAATGTAAATTTTAAAGGTAATTCATATATATATACATTAAAAGCTAAATTAATATGAACATTAAAACATGATAACATAAATAAGAAATGAATTTAAAAACATTTATAAAATTAAGAAATTATTTTACTATTAAAATGTAACATGTGTAAGGCATTTAGCTCTTAAGAAAGACACTTGTAAAACAATCTACATCTTAAAGCAACAAGTGGCATTTGTTTTGTTTATTTTGAAAACATTTTATTAAAAAATGTATTAAGTAAAAACTTGACAAATCATTTTTAGTTCAAACTTTCCTTTTTTCTAAAGAACAAAACTGAAAATCAATTTTAAAGATAATTCAAAACCAGATTTTTAAGAAAGATCAAAGTTCAAAACCAAAAATTAGTTCAAAAATCTGTAGCAAGTTTCAAAATCAAAAAAAAAAGAGAAAGGAAAGTTTTCTACAACACTAACTGTAATCAACTACTGCACAACTACTTTGGATCTACATCAAGTAGATTCAAAACAACAGCAAGTTCAACATCAATAATCAAATCAGCAAGATCAATAACAAGAATCGATACTGAAATTAATCGTCGAACTCTAGATTAAAAATGAAAATTAAAAACAGTTCCAGAAACAATGTTCTCTGCTCTACAATGATGGTGAGTAAACTCTTATTTAAAAAAGTTTTTAGTTGTTGCATGCGATGATTTTGTATGATTAAGTTGTGATATGGTTTGCATGCTTCATTTCATCTGAATATATGTACGAAGATGCTTGATTTCATGAGTGAATATTAGTAAATATTTATACTTGTGCTCTGTTATTAGTAACAGGCTAACTACCATGATAAAATAATTCCCATCTCTCTGTAAAATCAAAATTAGACTATGATTTTAGAAAAGAAAAGGTAAGTAACAATCTGTAACAGTTTTTAAAAATAATTTTTAGTTATTGTATTTGTTAAATATACTGTAAATTCAAGGACTGCAGTAAAAATTGGAAAAAAGGTAAAAATCCAATGTGAAAATTTATATATCTGATTTTATAATCTGAATAGTGAATCCAAATCATGAATTTTAAAATGAAATTGGTAATTTTTCATTTATTATTGGCCGATAATTTGAGTCCTTCTCGAACTTGGGTTTTTTGTCAACAGCCGTTGATCGGCGATGTTTGTTGGCTCGAGATTTGGCCTGAGGGTGGTTAGGAAGTCAGTGGTCACTGGAAAAATAGTGTTGGATTTTTCTGTTTCCCATGGTGGCCGGAGGGGGGAAGATTAGGGTTTTTGTTCCTATTTGTGTCGTCGATGATTATAGTGTTCGAACTGCGACGAAGGCGCACCGGGTTCGTATGCATAAGGGGGAAAAGCCTCGGTGGCTCGAGAGGTGCCTGTGGTCGTAGCAGTTTGGGCACAGGAGGCGTAGTTCGTCGGCGACAGAGGGTTTTCTGATATCGATCATCTTCCAGTTTTGGGTGCGAGTATCGATCTTGTGGTTGCTTGCGTTTTTCGTTGATCTGCTTCGTCGAGGTGGTGTTGAAGTCGATTGTGGGTTGGTGCGAGACCGAGAGTTGATCGACGTTGAACTTTCCGATCGTCAACGTGCACAGAGGACTGCGTGTGCATATGGATTTGTGTGCATATGGATTTGAGTTTGGGGAAGAAGAATGGTGGCCTGGAGTTTTCTTGTGTTCTACGCGTGTTCGACTCGAAGCTTGAATGGTAGGAAGTTGTTTTGGGTGCATCGAGTTTTTGCTGCTTTGGTTTGGGAACTTTTTCCATTTTTTTAAATCATGCTCAAATTTTAAAATTAAAATAAATTTCAAGTTTTAGAAGCTACACTAAAATTTTAAAATAAGTTTTAACTAGTTTTCAAAAAAGGCGTTTCAGGTTTTTAAAACCAAAGCTTGAGTTAATAAATAATTTCAAATTTTAAATAAAGTTTTAAGTTTTGTTTTAACAATAGTTTTGATTTATATTTTTTTTACCTTAACAAAATCTTGTAAACTTTGTTCCATAATGTTTCAAATAAAAAGGAGTGATTTGTTGAAATTAAGTGTGATTTAAGTAAAATAAGTATTTAACTCTAATAATAAAAGAATGATGATTTTAATAAATCATATTCAAGCTTTTAAATTTATTTATTTTAAAATGAAAGTTATGAGTTAATGTAATAAATGATTTATTTCAATTTAATCACGTTGTATTAACTAAAGTAATTAAAGTATAATTACTTAATTAACTAAGATGTTTAATTTGGGAAATTAAATTAAGATAAATTAATTTGTGTAATGAATTAAGTGTAATTAATTATTAAATTAATATTTGATTAATCAAGTTAATTAATTAAGAAATAATCAAGTAATAAGTAATTAAGGGGTTAATTACTAAATGTCAAGAAGGTTATTAAAGGTAATTACTTAATAAAGTAACTAGAGTAATTAATTACTTGGTGTAATTAATTAAATTAATGTGATTAATTTTAATTTTAATTAATTCATTAATTTAATTGATTAAAGAGGATTATTTAATGATGGAATTAAGTATATTACTTGATGTAGTTAATGGAGTATAATTACTTAGTGAAGTAATTAATGAATATTACTGGATGTAATTAATTGAAGGGGAAATTACTTAAGAGAAGTAATTAAGTGATAATTACTCAGTGTAATTAAAAGACTAATTAATGTAATTAATCAAGGAGTTGGTTTAAATGAAGAAGTAATTAAGGGAAATTAATTATTGAATGTGGTTAATTAAGGTTGATTAATGAATGTGATTTATTAAAGATTAATTATTGGATGAATAATTGATTAATGAAAGTAATTAGAGAATCATTAATTAGTGTAATTAATGGTAATAATTAAAGCTTTAATTGATTAATAAATGTGATTAATTAAAAGATAATTAATCAATGAAGTGATTAAGATATAATTAATTAATGAAATTAATTAAGGATTAATGTAATTAATTATAATTAATTAATTAATGGAAGTAATTAAGGTTAATTACTAAATGATTAAAGCATAATTAATTTGTGTAATTAATTTAAAGGCTAATTACTTAATGTAATTAAGTAATAATTAATCAAGGGTGGTTAATTTAGAAGACAATTAATGGATAATTATCTGTAATTAAGATTAATTAATCGGTTTATAAAGTGATTAAAGGTTGATTAATTAATTAAATATTGTAATTAATTAATGATTGTTTAAGAAGGATTATGTGATTAATTCTCAAGTAATTAATTTAATTAAAGATGATTAAATTAATTATAATTTGGATTAATGATTCCTGTTTATGGATGATTGATTGAATGGAATGTTTGGATTTGGTTGATGGTTATAGTTTGAATAATCTATGATGTGCTATGATATAATGTTAATTATAGCTATGATAAGTGTGTGATCTTTATTTGTGAATGAGGCTGTGCGAATTCTATATTTTCAATTGAATTAATTGTTCAAACTAAAATCACTTGGAGATTAAGATGGCGTTTTGGATTTCGATGAGACCGGGATCGGGTTTCCAAATTTGGAATTCAAAAACCACATCGTTCCAAATTAAACGTTAGGTCGTGAATCTCAAGTGAAGAGTGAAGACTCGAGGTATAAGGACTATTCGTCGTTAAATTCTATGAGGTGATTTCAATACGAGTTTAACGGGGTAATACTTTTAGGTTCGAGATGATGATTCAGAGGGCTATTATCGTTAACTCTAAGGGTGATTCCAAAATGAGCGTAGCGAGATAGTGCCTTCGGTTTTGTTCGAACCCGAAACGAACTTGTATGGATTGAATGCTTTGAGAACATCTCAAGTGGACGATGAGCATTCTAAGATAGATGTGTTCTATAAAGGTAATCGTAGCCTCAAGCCTCATAAATCGGGAATGGCTAAAACAAGGGAGGTGCAACAAGGCTAAGTGGGTAGCACCCAAGTAGGATGAGATTTACCCCTGTCTAGAGGTCCCTTTTTATTCCTCTTTGTGGTCAGTTGGCGACGTCCATCTACGGGGTTGTCTTGTTCGGGACTGTCCAGTAAGGGATGGTTCCGGCTTTGTGTTGCAGGGTATTTAGGGTGTATCCTCGGTACGGTGATCTAGGCCTTGTACTGTGACGGGCGGTACCCTAGTAGCCCTGCCATTGATGGAAACCCATTCTTCCTACGTGCCTTTACGGTTTTGATTGTATTACCCACTCTGTGGCTAGTATGCTGGAATTTAATCATGTAACAATTTCGGCTACTTCTTATTTATTTGAGAACCCTAGACCCTGTTATAATATCGCTGGATTTCCTATCAAATGCTTTGGTTTGCGTAAGGTAAAAACTTACCCATGTTTATTTGTGGGGAGTCTTACGCGATACCTTTGTTTTCAAAAGGTTTTCAAAGTTAAGCAACTTTAACCCGTTTACACCAGACCCATGTCTGACCCAAGTCTTTATTTTCTGTTTTATTAAACTCTTGGGTACTCATATTATGGATGAGTAGTCAAGGGATTCAGGTTAGCTTTGACGATTTCTGGAGGAGAAATGGAGAGGGAGGCTTCAGCGAGTAGATATATATACTGGTTCCGCTCTCTAGTTTTGTATCTGTTTTTCTGTGATATAACTGATTTGTAATAACTAAACAGGTGTTTATAACTGTCTAGTTTATGTTGTATAACTCTGATGTTTATGATACTATGTAATATCTTATGTGACATAATATAATTTATTCGTTCCGCTGTGAGATTCTGATGTTGTTTGGTTCTTTCTTTTCTATCTTTTCTCTTTTCTATACCTTTCTTTCTTCTTAATGATGCGTCTTTCTATGGAATGAAAGTCGGTTCGTTACATTGTGGTATCAGAGCGCTAGGTCGAGCGAATACCTAGGCTTTGGAGTGATTTCTTTCTGAGAGTGTGTATTTGTGTGTGTGTCTGTGTGTGTGTGTCTATATATATATATATATATATATATATATATATATATATATACATACCTATTTGTCAGGTTACCTGTTCGGGTTTTCCAATATAAGTTCTAGAGGTAGGAGAGATAATGGTGTGTATAGCACGACTACCATTAGTGGAAGAAGTCTGAGTGTAGAGGTTGGAAGTTTATCTGTCAGGACAGTATTGGGCATCTTGAGTAAGCTTTGTTGTAGTGTTTATGGATTTTACCGACCTCTGAAGGAAACCTTCGCAAGGTTTGGAATCTATCTTTGAAGTGTAAGCTTGGTTGCACGTGTGTGAGGGAATTTTCTACAGTTTGGATCAGTCGGAGTGCTGAAGCAGGTGATGGTATCTTGGTAACCTTAGGATGGAGTCTTGTCTGTATTGGAGTTTAAGACTCAGTTCAGCAAGGTGTTTGTGCTTGGTCTGAAGCCGATTTTCTTGAGATACCCATCATCTTGAAGACTCTTTTGTGGAGTTGGCTGATATAGCTTTGTGATTCAAGGAGCTTTTGGATAAGGAAGTCTTTGGCAGCAGAGGCAGCTTGGAGATGTTGGGTGTGATGTCAGGAAGGTCTCTTGGCATAGTAGTATCCTAGATGTGGAGTCGGGAAGCAGTAGAGTGGCTTGTTTCTTCGATGGTTCAGAAATCTTTGTGATTCTTCTGTCTGTAGGCTGGGCGGATGGTGAAGGCTTGCCCACTTCTTCTGGAAGCTTAGCTGGGTTTGATGTTGTGATTTGGTTGGACCATCAGTTTCTTCTTTTCGGTTAAGAAGGCTTAGGCTGTTCTGATTTATGAAGAGAGAACGATTTCTTTGGAATCTGAACTGGGTAGAATAGCAAAAGTGCCTTGCGATGCGATGGTTCGGAAGTTCTCTTAGTAATCTTTTCTTTTGATTGAGGCATCTCTAGAAGATGTGGGAGCTATTGAAGTGGTTTGAGATTTTTTCGGTTGCCTTCGAGATGTTTAGGGTTGCATCTGCATCAGGAGATGGAGTTTGGTATCGACTTGATTCTTGGAAGCTTTTCCGGTGTTTCAGCCTAGTAGGAGGGCTTTTAGAGTTAGAGGTCTGGTTAAGCAGTCAGGATTTATCAGATCTAGATTTCTGACTGGATTTCTGCTATGGTATTTGTGACGAATTGAATAGGTCACTAAAATTTTATGGAATTTGATGATCATGTTTCTGGGATGAGTTTATCAAGTCTATACTTGTGTTCATCAACAACATTCTTATCTTCCTCAGATCAGAGTTGTACGGCAGAAGAAAGGTGGCAGCTATGCCGGAATAGAAGCAACCCCGAATTCATTGGAAATTTGTGTTTGTCTTAGATTAAAGGATTTCTACAAGGAGTTCACTTAGAAACTTAAGACTTGGTTGTCTTGTGCATCTGTTCTGTTTTCCGAATAGGAGAACTATGTTTGAAGTCTTTTGATTTTGTGTAGTAGAGTTTGTGTGATGGATTTTGATGGATCTTGGGAGAACCATCTTGTTGAGTAGGATCTGGAGACCGTTTATTTCTTTGTCCAGATTTGTTCCGGGAAGCATCTGCGAGATTGGATTGATCAATAAGGTTGAAGGTAGCGTAGGATTGGCAGGAGAGATTTATGGATAAGAGGCAAGGGAATTCAGAATTCGAAGTAGGAGATTTAATTTTTGGATAAGTTTTCTTCGATCGTAAGAGCAATAAGATTGGGTAAGTCTGGAAGCTAGCTCAGAGGTGTATTGGATTTTTCTGTATGCTCTTAAGGTTAAGTGTTTAATCTACCGGATTGAATTTCCAGTTCGGAGGGCTGGAATTCATAGTGTATTTCACGTATCTCTAAGGGAGTACGTGTATGGTTTATCACTGGTTTTAAAACCAGTAGTTCTAGGGAGATTTTGGAAGTTGAATAGGATTTGTCGGTGGTCCGGTATCCAATTCAGATTGTAGTTCTACATATAGGAGCTCTGGATCTGAGTGGTGTAGATAGTTTAGATTCTGTAAAGCGAGTATCCTTGTGTTTGTAACTGGGAAACTCTAGGAAGTTCTATCTAGAATTTTGTCAGGATATTTAGAATTGATTGTTTAAATGATTGCTATGGTTGCTATTATATGGTTGATAGCATAGGCTTGCTATTTTAAAATAAAATCTGTGTGGGATTATTAAATTATCTTTGCTTTTAAATTTCGAGGACGAAATTTTTTTAAGGGGGAAGGAATGTGATGTCCTGAAATTTTGGGCAATACTTATTTAGTAATTTCCATTAATAATTAATTTAAAATTTGTAGTATTGATTTAATAATCTAGTTATCTTTTCAAAAACAAATAATTATTTAATTTGACAAATGCTATCTTTTCAAATTTATAATAATGATAATAATTTAATTTGAAAATTTTATTCTTTTCAAAGTTAAAAATATTTAAATGATAAAATTTATCTTTCTAAGCTAATTAAAATGATATCCTATTTATAATGTATATATATGTGTATACATTGTAAATAGGGAGTTTGATTTTAATTTAAATTTAAATTAACAAGAAATGTTTTCAAGTTTATATTTATATATATATATATACGTATATGTATATACATTGTAAATTGGAAAACTTGATTGGATTTAGTATAGAAACTTTTCAATTGCTTATTTTAAAAATCTATCTCATATCTTCAAAAGCAATTAAACTAAATATTTATTTTGTTTAAAAATATAATAGTTTAAATTGTATATTATAATAAAAGTTTATTTTTTTTCTTTTAAAGATTGGTTTTTGAAATAAATTTAGTATATACATTGAAGTACAATGTTTTAAGTTGAAAACTTTGAAAATAAGGTATAATTCAATATCTTTTCTCTTTAGATTTTCTCTCTTGAAAATTTAGCTTTGAAAAAATATATTAAAAATATACAAATTAACATTAAAGAAGGTAAATTTGAAAGGTAATTTATGTATATAAACATTAAAAGCTAAATTAATATAAACATTAAAACATGATAACATAAATAAGAAATGAATTTAAAAACATTTATAAAATTAAGAAATTATTTTAGTATTAAAATGTAACATGTGTAAGGCATTTAACTCTTAAGAAAGACACTTGTAAAACAATCTACATCTTAAAGCAACAAGTGGCATTAGTTTTGCTTATTTTTGAAAACATTTTATTAAAAAATGTATTAAGTAAAAAGTTGGAAAATCATTTTTAGTTCAAAATTTCCTCTTTTCTAAAGAACAAAACTGGAAATCAGATTTTAAAGATAATTCAAAACCAGTTTTTTAAGAATGTTCAAAGTTCAAAATCAAAAATCAGTTCAAAAATCTGTAGTAAGTTTCGAAATCAAAAACAAAAGAGAAAGGAAAATTTTATACAACAACAACAGTAATCAATTACTGCACAACCTCTTTGGATCTACAGCAAGTGGATTTAAAACAACAGCAAGTTCAACTTCAATAATCAAATCAGCAAGATCAACAACAATAATCGAAACTGAAATCAATCATCAAACTCCAAATTCAAAATGCATATTAAAAACAGTTCCAGAAACAGTGTTCTGTGCTCTGCAATGATGGTTTGTAAATCTTATTTAAAACAGTTTTTAGTTGTTGCATGTGATGATTTTGTGTGATTAAGTTGTGATATTGTTTGGATGCTTCATTTCATCTGAATATATGTATGAAGATGCTTGATTTCATGAGTGAATATCTGTGAATATTTATACTTGTGCTCTGTTATTAGTAACAGGCTAACTATCATCACAAAATAATTCCCATCTCTTTGTAAAATCAAAATTAGCTATGATTTTAGAAAAGTAAAGGTAAGTAACAATGTGTAATAGTTTTTAAAAATCATTTCAAGCTATTGTATTTGTTAAATATACGGTAAACTCAAGGATTACAGTAAAAATTTGAAAAAAGATCAAAATCAAATGTGAAAATTTATATATCTGATTTTATAATCTGATTGGTGAATCCAAATCATGAATTTTAAAATGAAATTGGTCATTTTTCATTTTGTATTGGCCAAGAATTTGAGTCCTTCTCGAATTTGGGTTTTTTGTCAACTATCGTTGATCGGCGATGTTTGGTGGCTCGAGATTTGGCTTGAGGGTGGTTGGGAAGTCAATGGTCAATGGAAAAATAGGGTTGGATTTTTCTATTTTCCGTGGTGGCTAGAGAGGGGAAAAGTAGGGTTTTTGTTCCTGTTTGTGTCGTCGATGATTATAGTGTTCGAACGACGACGAAGGCGCACCGGGTTCGTGCGCATAAGGGGGAAAGGCCTCGGTGGCTCGAGAGGTGCTTGTGGTCATAGCAGTTTGGGCGTAGGAGGCGTAGTTCGTCGGCGATAGATGGTTTTCTGATCTCGAGCATCTTCCAGTTTTGGGTGCGAGTATCGATTTTGTGGTTGCTTGCGTTTTTCGCTGATCTGCTTCATCGAGGTGATATTGAAGTCAATTTTTGGTTGGTGCAAGACCGAGAGTTGATCGACGTTGAACTTTCCGATCGTGCACGTGCACAGAGAACTGCACGTGCATATGGGTTTGAGTTTGGGGAAAAAGAATGGTGGCCTGGAGTTTTCTTGAGTTCTTCGCATGTTCAACTCGAAGCTTGAATGGTGGGAAGTTGTTTTGGGTGCGTCGAGTTTTTGCTGCTTTGGTTTGGGAACTATTTCCAGTTTTTTTTTTTAAAATCATGCTCAGATTTTAAAATTAAAATGAATTTCAAATTTTAGAAGCCACGCTGAAATTTTAAAATAAGTTTTAAATAATTTACAAAAGAGGTGTTTCAAGTTTTTAAAACCAAAGCTTGAGTTTATAAATAATCTCAAATTTTAAAGTAAAAGCAAATTTTGAACAAAGTTTTAAGTTTTGTTTTAACAATAGTTTTGATTTATATTTTTTTACCTTAACAAAATCCTGTAAACTTTGTTCCATGATGTTCAAATAAAAAGGGGTGATTTGTTGAAATTAAGTGTGATTTGAGTAAAAGAGGTAATTAACTCTAATAATCAAAGAATGATGATTTTAATAATTTATATTCAAGCTTTTAAATTTATTTATTTTAAAATGAAAGTTATGAGTTAATGTAATAAATGATTTGTTTTAATTTAATCATGTTGTATTAACTAAAGTAATTAAAGTATAATTACATAATTAACTAAGATGTTTAATTTGGGAAATTAAATAAGATAAATTAATTTGTGTAATTAAGTGTAATTATTTATTTAATTAATATTTGATTAATCAATGTTAATTAACTAAGAAATAATTAAGTAATAAGTAATTAAGGGATTAATTACTTAATGTTAAGAAGGTTATTAAAGGTAATTTCTTAATAGAGTAAATAAAGTAATTAATTACTTAGTGTAATTAATTAACTTATTGTGTTTAATTTTAAATAATTAATTAAGTTTAATTAATTAAAGAGGATTACTAATGATGGAATCAAGTATATTACTTAATGTAATTAATGGAGTATAATTACTTAGTGAAGTAATTAATGAATAATTACTGGAGGTAATTAATTGAAGGGGAAATTACTTGATGGGAAGTAATTAATGGATAGTTACTTAAAAGAAGTAACTAAGTGATAATTACTTAGTGTAATTAAAAGATTAATTAATGTAATTAACCAAGAGTTGGTTTAATTGAAGAAGTAATTAAGGGAAGTTAATTATTGAATGTGGTTAATCAAGGTTGATCAATGAATGTGATTTATTAAAGATTGATTATTGGATGAGTAATTAATTAATGAAAGTAATTAGAAAATCATTAATTAGTGTAATTAATGATAATGACTAAAGTTTAATTGATTAATAAATGTGATTAATTAAAAGATAATTAATCAATGAAGTGATTAAGATATAATTAATTAATGAAATTACTTAAGGGCTAATGCAATTAATTTTAATTAAATTAATGGAAGTAATTAAGCTTAATTACTAAATGATTAAAGCATAATTAATTTGTATAATTAATTTAAAGGCTAATTACTTAATGTAATTAAGTAATGACTAATCAAGTGTGATTAATTTATAAGACAATTAATGGATAATTAATCTGTAATTAAAGATTAATTAATTGGTTTATAAAGTGATTAAAGGTTGATTAATTAATTAATGACTGTTTAAGCAGGATTATGTGATTAATTCTCATGTAATTAATTTAATTTAAGATGATTAAATTAATTATAATTTGGATTAATGATTCCCGTTTATGAATGATTGATTGAATGGAATGTTTGGATTTGGTTGATGCTTACAATTTGAATAATCTGTGATGTGTTATGATATGATGTTGATTATAGCTGTGATAAATGTATGACCTTTATCTGTGAATGAGGCTATGTGAATTCAATATTTTAAATTGAATTAATTGTTCAAACTAAAATTACTTGGACATTAAGACGACGTTTTGGATTTCGATGAGACCGGGATCAGGTTCCCAAATTTGGAACTCCGAAAACCACGTCAATCCAAATTAAACGTTAGGCCATGAATTTTAAGTGAAGAGTGAGGACTCAAGGTGTAAGGACTACTCGTCATTAAATACTCTGAGGGTGATTCCAACACCAGTTTAACGGGGTAGTACTTTCAGGTTCGAGATGAAGATTCAGATTGCAAGGGCTATTGTCGTTAACTCTGAGGGTGATTCCAAAATAAGTGTAGCGAGATAGTATGGATTGAATGCTTTTAGAACATCGTCAGGTGGACGATGAGCATTCTAAGATAGATGTGTTCCATAGAGGTGATCGTAGCCTCAAGCCTCATCAACTGGGAATTACTAAAACAAGGGAGGTGCAGCAAAGCTAAGTGCGTAGCACCCAAGTAGGACGAGGTTTACCTTTGTCTAGAGGTCCCTTTTTATTCGGCTGTGTGGGCAGTTGGCGACGACCATCTGCGGGGTTATCATGTTCGGGACTGTCCAGTAAGGGATGGTTTCGGCTTTGTGTTGCAAGGGATTTAGGGTGGATCCTCGGTACGGTGATCTAGGCCCCGTACAGTGGCGGGCGGTACCCCAGTAGCCCTGCCATTGATGGAAACTCATTCTTCCTACGTGCCTTTACGGTTTTGATTGTATTATCCACTCTGTGGCTAGTATGCTGGAATTTAATCATGTTACAATTTCGGCTATTTCTTATTTATTTGAGAACCCTAGACCCTGTTATAATATCACTGGATTTCCTATCAAATGTTTTGGTTAGCGTAAGGTAAAAACTTACCCATGTTTATTTGTGGGGCGTCTTACGTGATACCTTTGTTTTCAAAAGGTTTTCAAAGTTAAGCAACTTTAACCCGTTTACTCGCACCAGACCCATGTCTGACCCAAGTGTTTATTTTCCATTTTTTTAAACTCTTGGGTACTCAGATTATGTATGAGTAGTCAAGGGATTCAGGTTAGCTTCGACGAGTTCTGGAGGTGAAATGGAGCAAGAGGATTCAGTGAGTAGATATATATAGTGGTTCCGCTGTCTAGTGTTGTATCTGTTTTTCTGTGATATAACTGAGTTGTAATAACTAGACAGGTGTTTATAACTATCTAGTTTATGTTGTTTAAGTTGTATAACTCTGATGTATATGATACTATGTAATACTTATGTGATATAATATAATTTATTCGTTCCATTGTGAGCTTCTGATGCTGTTTGGTTCTTTCTTTTCTATTTTTTCTCTTTTCTATCCCTTTCTATCTTCTTAATGATGCATTTTTCTGTGGAATGAAAGGCGGGTTGTTACATAAGAAATCAATTCAAAATGAATTTTTAAACATTGTAAAGTTAAGAAATTATTTTAATATTGAAATATAACATGTGTAAGGTTATTATACAATGAGAAAGACACTTGTAAATCATTCTAATAACTTAAGATAACAAGAGGCATTTTCTAGATTATTTTTGAAAATATTTTATTTATAAATGTATTTTAGTTCAAACCCTTTTGCTCTTCTAAAAAACTGAAAACCGGATCTTAAAAAGAAAGTTAAAAATCAAAATCCAAATCAGTTCAAAAATCTGTAGCACGTTTCAAAATTAAAAAAAAAAACATTTTTAAATCTGAGGCCTTGCAAATGAAGTTCAATAGAAAATTCAATTGCAAACTGTAAATCAACTACAGCAAATCATTTTTCAAGTTCAACTTCAAATACAACCTGTAATCAAAGTGATTTTCTCAAAAGCAAGTAAATTCAACAACTATAATCAAAATTTGCAAAAAAACTCAAAAACTTACAAGTACCAAAGCAAACTGTTCCAGGATGAAACAATGCTCTCCGCTTCAATAATTAGTGAGTAAACCTTTTTATTTAAAAACAATTTATGGATCTATGATGAAATCTGTTGCATGCAATCTATAATGTTTGCTTGAGTTTGAATATAAATGTGTGTATATGAGTATGATATTGCCTGCATACTTGTTTCTCTATATTATATTTTTGTGCTATGTTGTTGATAACAGACTCATCATCATCACAAGATAATTCATATCTTCTTGTAAAATCAAAATTTGACATTGATTACTGAAGAGAAATTGTTAATAACATTATGTTCTTGTTTTTAAAAATAATTTCAGGTAAATGTATTTCGCTAATACTATGTAAAATTTAAAGTTACAAAGGAAATTATCAAATGGGAAAATTCAAACTTGATGATTCTCGAATTCATCAATATAGTTTGATTTGTCTTCAAAAGCTAGGAATTTTAAAAGCTAAATCATAAATTTTTAAGATAATACTGAGTGAGATATTTAGGGTTGTTCAGAAAAGTAATTTTTAGTCTTTTCTGATGATAGATGAGATCAGGGGGGTCGGGTTTGCTGCTACCGAAGGTGACGTAGGAGTAGAGGAGCAAAGGAAAAATGCTTGAAGGATTTTTCGATCAACGTGGTGATGGCGAATTGATGTAGTAGGGTTTTAGGACCTGTGAACGTCATCTTTTGTTCTCGAGGCAACTGCAGCATCACCAGAGCTTTGGAGATCATTGAAATAGTGAGAAAGACTTCGGGAATGGTTGTTGAATGCTTGGACGTGGTTACGAGTCGCCTAGTGGTCGGCAGCGTCTGAACGTGGTCAGATTTGGTCGATCAGTTAGTTTTAGGTGAGGTCGGTATTACTCGATTTCGATTTGGACTTCATGCTAATTTTTGGGTGGTCGGAATCACCTCAGGGATGGTTCGGTAACGTGTTGGTGGTGGCATCGATGGTCATAGCCTGGTAATCGAAGCATACACGTGCACGCGTGTATCTTTGTTGTGTCTGGGTTGTTCGTTTGGATTGGGTGCTGATCTGCTTGGGTTTACTCGAAGTGATATTCGAGTGTGACTCGAGGAAGAAGAATGCAAGCGTGCTAGATTGATCACTTGGGTTTGACTCGGAATTTTGGCTTTGTGTGCTCGAGTCATTTTCGTTTCCAGTTTATAACAAATCCAGATTTTTCTAAACTAAAATTATTTCAAAATTTTTAAAGGCAAAGCAAGTTTTAAATAAACTTTTAAACTATTTTTAAAATGTATAAAATGTTTAGGCTTAGAAAATAATGTTTAATCGAATATAAGTTTTAAAGTTTGGATTTTAAAGTTTAAAATTTTTTGTTTTAAAAAAATAGTTTTGATTTATTAAAATATTACATTAATTTTTTTTTACCATAAGTGTTTCAAATCGATTAAAATTGTTGATATTACAATATGATTAAGTAAAAAGGTATTTAGCTTTAATAAGTTAAAAGATGATGATTTTAAATAAATCAAATTCAAACTTTAAGTTTAATTTATTTTAAAAATGGAAGTTAAGGGTTCAATGTAATAAATGATTTATATAAATTTTAATCATGTTTTATTAACAAAAGTAATTAAAGTATAATTACTTAATTAATTAAGATGCTTAATTTAGGTAATTAAATTAAGATAAATTAATTTGTGTAATTAATTAAGTGTAATTTATTACTTAATTAAAGATTGATTAATCAAGGTTAATCAATTAAGAAATAATTAAGCAATAAGTAATTAAGAGGTTAATTACTTAATGTTAAGAAGATTACTAAAGATAATTACTTAATAAAGTAATTAAAGTAATTAATTACTCAGTGTAATTAATTAAGTTAATATGGTTAATTGTAATTAATTAGTTAAGTTTAATTAATCAAAGAGGATTACTTAATGATGGAATTAAGGATAATTACTTAATGTAATTAATGAGGTGTAATTACTTAAGTGAAGTAATTATTGGATAATTACTCGATGTAATCAATTAAAGGGAAATTACTTGATGGATAGTAATTAAAGGATAATTACTTAAGGGAAGTAATTAAGTGATGATTACTTAATCTGATTAAAGGATTAATTAATGTAATTAATCAAGGAGTTGATTTAATTGATAAGTAATTAAGGTAAGTTAATTACTAATGTGGTTAATCAAGGTGGATTAATGAATGTAATTAAGTTAAAGATTAATTATTAAAAGATAATTATAGGGATAATTAATTAATGAAAGTATTTAAAGGATCATTAATTAAAGTAATTAAAGGATCATTAATTAATGTAATTAATGATAATAATTAAAGGTTTAATTGATTAATAAAGGTGATTATTTATAGGATAATTAATCAATGGTGTGGTTAAGATATAATTAATTAATCCAATTAATTAAGGATTAATGTAATTAATTGTAATTAATTAATGAAAGTAATTATGGTTAATTAATCTAAGTGATTAAGGGATAATTAATTTGTGTAATTAATTTAAAGGCTAATTACTTAATTGTAATTATGTAATAATTAATAAAGGTTGATTAATTAAGAGATAATTAAAGGATAATTAATCTGTTAATTAAAGATTAATTAATTAGTTTGTAAAGTTATTAAAGGTTGATTATATATTAAAGGGTTTGTATTAATTAATTAATGATTGTTTAAGCAGGATTATGTGATTAATTCTCAAGTAATTAGTTTAATTTAAGATGATTAAATTAATTATAATATGGATTAATGGTTCCTGTTTGTGGATAATTGATTAAATGGAATGTTTGGGTTTGGTTGATGCTTATAGTTTGAATAATCTGTGATGTGCTATGATATGATATTGATTATAGCTGTGATAAATGTGTGATATTTATCTATGTATGATGTTGTGTGAATTCAATATTTTAAATTGAATTAATTGTTCAAACTAAAATCACTTGGACATTAAGATGGCGTTTTGGATTTCGATGAGAGGGGGATCGGGTTTCCAAATTTGGAATTCTGAAAACCACATCGATCCAAATTAAATGTTAGGTCATGAATCTCAAGTGAAGAGTGAAACTCGAGGTGTAAGGACAATTCATCGTTAAAACTCTAAGGGTAATTCCAATACGAGTATAACGGGGGTAGTACTTTCAGTTTCAAGATGAAGATTTAGAGTGCAAGGGCTATTTTCGTTAACTCTAAGGGTGATTCCAAAATGAGTTTAGCGAGATAGTGCCTTTAATTTCGTTCGAACCTGGAACGAACTTGTATGGATTGAATGCTTTCAGAACATCGTCAGGTGGACGATGAGCATTCTAAGATAGATGTTTTCTATAAAGTTAATCGTAGCCTCAAGCCTCATCAATCGGGAATGGCTAAAACAGGGAAGGTGCAACAAGGCTAAGTGGGTAGCACCCAAGTAGGACGAGATTTACCCCTGTCTAGAGGTCCCTTTTATTTCGGCTGTGTGGGCAGCTGGCGATGGCCATCTATGGGGTTGTCTTGTTTGGGACTGTCCAGTAAGGGATGGTTTTGGCCTTGTATTGCAAGGGGTTTGGGGTGGAACCTTGGTGCGCTGATCTAGGCCCCGTACTGTGATGGGCGGTACCCCAATATCCCTGCCATTGATGGAAACCCATTCTTCCTATGTGCCTTTTACGGTTTTGATTGTATACCTATGTAGCTGGAATTTAATAAATGTAACAATTTCGGCTATTTTATATTTACTTGAAAACCCTTAATCCTATTATAATATCATTAGATTTCCTATCAAATGTTTTGGTTAGCGTAAGGTAAATACTTACCCATGCTTATTTGTGGGGAGTCTTACGTGGTACCTTTTGTTTTCAAAGGTTTTCAAAGTTAAACAATTTTAACCCGTTTACTCACAGCAGACCCATGTCCGACCCGGAGTTTATTTTCTGTTTTATTAAACTCTTGGGTACTCAAATTTTTATGAGTAGTCAAGGGATTCAGGTTAGCTCTGACGAGTTCTGGAGGAGATATGGAGCAGGAGGCTTCAGCGTGTAGATATATGTAGTGGTTCTGCTATGCAACTATTGTATTTGTTTCTCTATGATGTACTTGACTTGTAATAACTAGACAGATGTTTATACTGTCTAGTTTGTGTTCTATTAGCTGTATAACTCTGATGTATATGATACTATGTAATATCTTATGTGATATAATATAATTTATTTGTTCCGTTGTGAGATTCTGATGTTGTTTGTTTGTTTCTTTTCTCTCTTTTCTCTTTTCTATCCCATTCTTTCTTCTTAACGATGCATCTTTCTATGGAATGAAAGGCGGGTCGTTACATTGTGGTATCAGAGCACTAGGTTGAGTAAATACCTAGGCTGTGGAGTGATTTCTTTATGAGAGAGCGTACTTGTATGTATGTATGTGTGTGTGTGTGTGTGTATATATATATATATATACCTACCTATTGTTGGGTTACCTTTTCGGGTTTTCCAATAGAAGTTCTAGAGGTAGGAGAGATAGTGGCGTGTATAGCACGACTATAACCAGTGGAAGAAGTCCGAGTATAGAGATTGGAAGAGTATCTGCTAGGCCAGTATCGGGCATCTTGGGTAAGCTTTGTTGTATTGTGTATGGATTTCGCCAATCTTTGAAGGAAACCTTTTCAAGGTTCGAAGTCCATCTTTGGAATGTAGGCTTGGTTGCGCTCGTGCGAGCGGATTTTCTAGAATTTGGATCAGTCGGAGTGCTGTAGCAGTGATGGTATCTTGGCAACCTTAGGAAGGAGTGTTGTCTGTATTGGAATTTAAGACTCAGTTCAGCAAGGTGTTTGTGCATGGGTTGAAGTCAAGTATGTTGAGAGATATCTGCCATCTTGATGGCTCTTTTGTGGAGTTGGCTGATATAACTTTGTGATTCGAGGAGCTTTTGGATAAGGATGTCTTTGGTAGTAGTGGCGGCTCGGTGGTGTTGAGTGTGCTGTCAGGAAGCTCTCCTGGCTTAGCAGTATCCTAGGTGGAGTCCGAAAGTAGTAGAGTGGCATGTTTCTTTGATGGTTCAGGAGTCTTTGTGATTCTTTTGTCAGTAGGTCCGACAGATGGTGAAGGCTTGTCCACTTCTTCTAGAAGATTAACAGGGTTTGATGTTGTGGTTTGGGTGGACCATCAGTTTCTTCTTTTGAAGACTTAAGCAGTTATGATTAGTTAAGAGCAAACACTTTCTTTGGAATCTAAGCTGGGTAGAATCGCAAAAGTGACTTGCGATAGTTCGGTAGTCCTCTTAGTAATCTTTGCTTTGGATTGAGCCATCTCTAGAGGTTTGAGATTTTTTGGATAACTTTGAGAAGTCAAGGTTTGCATCCACATCAGGAGATAGTGATCTGAATCGACTTGATTCCTGGAGCTTTTCCAATAGTTCAGACTGGTAAGAAGGAGGGCTCCCAGAGAGAGAGCTGGTTAAGCATGCAGGATTGATCGGATCTTGTTTTCTGGCTGGATTTTTGCTGTGATATTTGTGACCGAATAGGATAGGTCACTAGGATTTTATGGAATTTGAGGAACAATATTTCCGAGACGAGTTGGTCAAGTCTGTGCTTGTGCTCATCGACAGCATCCTCATCTTCTTCAGATGAGAGTTGTGCAGCGGAAGCAAGGTGACAACTACTCTAGAATAGAAGCAACCCCGTACTATTCGGAAGATTGTGTTTGATTTGGATCAGAGAATTTCTTCAGGAAATTCATTCGGGATCTGAAGGCTTTGTTGTCTTGTGTATCTGTTCTGTTCTCCCGAATAAGAGTAGTATGTTTGAAATTTCTGATGATTGTGTAGTAGAGTTTGAGTGTTGGATTTTGATGGATCTTAGGAAAACCATCTTATTGAGTAAGATCCGGGGATCATTTTATTCCTGATCCAGATTTGGTCCGAGAGACATCTGCGAAGTTTGGATTGATCTAGAAGGTTGAGGCAGCCTAGGATCGGCAGAAGAGTTTTGTGGATAAGAGACAAGGGAATTCAGAATTCGAAGTCGGAGATTTAATTTTGGATAAGTTTCTTCGATCGTATGAGCTATAAGATTTGGTTAAGTCTGGAAGCTAGCTTAGAAGAATATTGTATCTTTCTGTATTCTCTTAAGGTTAAGTGTTTGATCTACATGATTAAATTGCTAGTTCGGATAGCTGGGATTCGTTTTGTATTTCACTTATCTTTGAGGGAGTACGTGTATGGTCTATCACTGGTTTTAGGACCAGTAGTTCTAGGGAGATTTGGAAGTTGATTAGGACTTGTCTGTGGTCTAGTATCCTGTTTAGCTTTGTAGATCTAGATTTAGGAGCTCTAGACCAGAGTGGTGTAGCCAGCTTAGATTCTATAGAGCGAGTATTCCGGTGTTTGCACCTGGGAAACTCTAGGAAGTTCTGTCCAGAATTTTGTTCGAATAGTTAGTTGTTTGTTTATATTGGTTGATATGGTTGCTAGTATATGGTTGATAGCATATGCTTGCTGTTTTAAAATTAAAATCTATGTGGGATTATTAAATTATCTTTGCTTTTAAATTTCGGAGACGAAATTCTTTTAAGGGGGATGAATGTGATGTCCCAGAAATTTTGGGAATATTTATTTAATAATTTCCATTAATAATAATTTTAGAATGTGTAATATTGATTTAATAATCTAATTATCTTTTCAAAAACTAATAATTGTTTAATCTGGAAAATGTTATCTTTTCAAAATTTAAAATGGTAATAATTTAATTTGGAAATTTATTCTTTTTAAAGTTAAAAATATTTAATGATAAAATTTATCTTTCTAAGCTAATTAAAAAATATTCTATTTATAACGTATATATGAGTGTATACATTATAAACAGGGAGTCTGCTTTTAATTTATATTTAAATTTAATAAAAATATTTTCAAATTTATAATATATATATGTATATGTATATGTATTGTGAACTGGAAGATTTGATTGGATTTTATATATAAATTTTTCAATAGCTTATTTTAAAATCTATCTTATTTCCAAAAAGTAATTAAAGTAAATATTTATTTTATTTAAAAATATAATAGCATAAATAATATATTATAATAAAATTTTAATATGTTTTCATTCAAAAATTGTTTTTTAAATACATTAAGTTCATATATTAAAGAACAATATTTTAGTTTGAAACTTTGAAATAAGGTTTAATTTAATATTCTTTTCTTTTTAAAATTTATAAACGTTAAAATATGTAATTGTATAAAGGTAATTTATATGTAAACATTAGAGGCTAATTGGAAATAAACATTAAGACATGATTAAAATAAATAAGAAATCAAATCAAAATGAATTTTTAAACATTTATAAAATTTAGAAATTATTTTAATATTGAAATATAGAATGTGTAAGGTCATTATACCATGAGAAAGACACTTGTAAATCATTCTAGTAACTTAAGATAACAAGTGTCATTTTCTAGATTATTTTTGAAAACATTTTATTTATAAATGTATTTTAGTTCAAACCCTTTTCCTCTTCTAAAAAACTGAAAACTAGACCTTAAAATGAAAGTTAAAAATCAAAATCTAAATCAGTACAAAAATCTGTAGCCAGTTTCAAAATAAAAAACAAACATTTTTAAATCTGAGGCCTTGTAAATGAAGTTCAACAGCAAATTAAATTGCAAACTGTAAATCAACTACAGCAAATCATTTTTCAAGTTCAACTTCAAATACAATCAAAAGCAAGTAAATTCAGCAACTGTGATCAAAATTTGCAGGAAAACTCAACAACTTACAAGTACCAAAGCAAACTGTTCTAGGATGAAAAAAATGCTCTCTACTTCAATAACTGGTGAGTAAACCTTTTTATTTAAAAACAGTTTATGGATCTGTGATGAAATCTATTGCGTGCAGTCTATAATGTTTGCCTGAGTTTGAATATAAATGTGTGTATATGAGTATGATATTACCTGCATATTTGTTTCTGGATATTATATTTTTGTGCTCTGTTGTTGATAACAAACTCATCATCATCACAAGATAATTAATATCTTCTTGTAAAATCAAAATCTGACATTGGTTACTGAAGAGAAATTGTTAATAACATTATATTCTTGTTTTTAAAAATAATTTCAGGTAAATGTATTTCGTTAATACTCTGTAAAATTTAAAGTTACAGAGAAAATCAGAAAATTGGAAAATTCAAACGTGATGATTCTCGAATTCATCAATATAATTTTATTTGTCAAAAGCTAGGAATTTTAAAAGCTAAATCATAATTTTTTTAAGATAATATTGAGTGAGATATTTGGGGTTGTTCAAAAAAGTGATTTTGAGTCTTTTCTGATGATCGATGAGATCAGGGGGGTCGGGTTTGCTACCGAAGGTGACGTAGGAGTGGAGGAGCAAAGGAAAAATGCTTGAAGGATTTTTCGATCAACGTGGTGATGGCGAATCGATGTAGTAGGATTATAGGACTAGTGTACGTCGTCTTTTATTCTAGTGGCAACTGCAGCATCGCCAGAGCTTTGGAGATCATCGAAATGGTGGGAAAGGCTTCAGGAATGGTCGATGAACGCTTAACATGGTTACGAGTCGCCTGGTGATCGGCAGCGTCTGAACATGGTCAGATTAGGTCGATCAGTTTGTTTCAGGTGAGGTCGGTATTGCTCGATTTCGATTAGGACTTCGAGCTAATTTTTGGGTGGTCGGAATCGCCTCAAGGGAGGTTTGGTGACGTGTCGGTGGTGGCCTCTATGGTTAGAGCCTGGTGGTCGAAGCGTACATGTGCACGCATGTATCTTTGTTGGGTCTGGGTTGTTCGTTTGGGTTGGATGCTGATTTGCTTGGGTTTACTCGAAGTGATATTTGAGTGCGACTCGAGGAAGAAGAATGCGAGCGCGCTTGATTGATCACTCGGGTTTGACTCGGAATTTTGGCTTTGTGTGCTCGAGTCATTTTCTTTTCCAGTTTTATAAAAAATCCAAATTTTTCTAAACTAAAATGATTTCAAAATTTCTAAAGGCAAAGAAAGTTTTAAATAAAGTTTTAAACTATTTTTAAAATGTATAAAATGTTTAGGTTTAGAAAATAATGTTTAATCGAATATAAGTTTTAAAGTTTAAAATTTTTTGTTTTGAAAAATATTTTTGATTTATTAAAATATTACATTAAACAAAATTTGTAAATAGTCCATAAGTGTTTCAAATAAATTAAAATTGTTGATATAGCAATTTGATTAAGGTAAAAGGTATTTAACTATAATAAGTTAAAAGATGATGATTTTAAATATATCAAATTCAAACTTTAAGTTCAATTTAATTTATTTTAAAAATGGAAGTTAAGATTTTAATGTAATAAATGATTTATCTAAATTTTAATCATGTTTTATTAACAAAAGTAATTAAAGTGTAATTACTTAATTAATTAAGATGTTTAATTTAGGTAATTAATTAAGATAAATTAATTTGTGAAACTAATCAAGTGTAATTTATTACTTAATTAAAGATTGATTAATCAAGGTTAATAAATTAAGATATAATTAAGCAATAAGTAATTAAGAGGTTAATTACTTAGTGTTAAGAAGATTATTAAAGATAATTACTTAATAAAGTAATTAAAGTAATTTATTACTCAGTGTAATTAATTAAGTTAATATGGTTAATAGTTATTAATTAATTAATTTTAATTAAATAAAGAGGATTACTTAATGATGGAATTAAGTATAATTACTTAATGTAATTAATGAGGTGTAATTACTTAAGTGAAGTAATTAATGGATAATTACTCGATGTAATTAATTAAAGGAAATTACTTGATGGATAGTAATTAAAGGATAATTACTTAAGGGAAGTAATTAGGTGATGATTACTCAGTGTAATTAAAGGATTAGTTAATGTAATTAATCAAGGAGTTAATTTGAATGATAAGTAATTAAGGGAAGTTAATTACTAATGTGATTAATCAAGGTTGATTAATGAATGTAATTAAGTTGAAGATTAATTATCAAAAGATAATTCGAGGGATAATTAATTAATGAAAGTAATTAAAGGATCATTAATTAAAGTAATTAAAGGATCGTTAATTAATGTAATTAATGGTAATAATTAAAGGTTTAATTTATTAATAAATGTGATTAATTAAAGGATAATTAATCAATGGTATGATTAAGATATAATTAATTAATGTAATTAATTAAGGATTAATGTAATTAATTATAATTAATTAGTTAATGAAAGTAATTATGGTTAATTAATCTATGTGATTAAGGGATAATTAATTTGTGTAATTAACTTAAAGGCTAATTACTTAATTGTAATTAAGTAATAATAAATCAAGGTTGATTAATTAAGAGATAACTAAAGGATAATTAAAGATTAATTAATTAGTTTATAAAGTGATTAAAGGTTGATTAATTAATTATAGGGTTTGTAATTAATTAATTAATTAACGATTGTTTAAGCAGGATTATGTGATTAATTCTAAAGTAATTAGTTTAATTTAAGATGATTAAATTAATTATAATATGGATTAACGATTCATCTTTGTGGATGATTGATTGAATGGAATGTTTGGGTTTGGTTGATGCTTATAGTTTGAATAATCTGTGATGTGCTGTGATATGATATTGATTATAGCTGTGATAGATGTGTGATATTTATCTGTGTATGATGTTGTGTGAATTCAATATTTTAAATTGAATTAATTGTTCAAAGTAAAATCACTTGGACATTAGGATGGCGTTTTGGATTTCGATGAGACCGGGATCGGGTTTCCAAATTTGGAATTTCGAAAACCACATCGATCCAAATTAAACGTTAGGTCGTGAATCTCAAGTGAAGAGTGAAGACTCGAGGTGTAAGGACTATTCGTCGTTGAAACTCTAAGGGTGATTCCAATACGATTTTAACGGGGGTAGTACATTCAGGTTGAGATGAAGATTCAGAGTGCAAGGGCTATTGTCGTTAACTCTGAGGGTGATTCCAAAATGAGTATAGTGAGATAGTGCCTTCGATTTCGTTCGACTCCGGAATGAACTTGTATGGATTGAATGCTTTCAGAACATCGTCAAGTGGACGGTGATCATTCCAAGACAGATGTGTTCTATAAAGGTAATTGTAGCCTCAAGCCTCATCAACCGGGAATGGGTAAAACAGGGGAGATGCAGCATGGCTAAGTGGGTAGCACCCAAGTAGGACGAGATTTACCCCTGTCTAGGGGTCCCTTTTTATTCGGCTGTGTGGGCAGTTGGCGACGGCCATATACGGGGTTGTCTTGTTTGGGACTGTCCAGTAAGGGATGGTTCTAGCCTTGTGTTGTAGGGGATTTAAGGTGGATCCTCGATACGGTGATCTAGGCTCCGAACTATGGCGGGCGGAACCCCAGTAGCCCTGCCTTTGATGGAAACCCATTCTTCCAACGTGCCTTTTACGGTGTTGATTGTATACCTATGTAGTTGGAATTTAATAAATGTAACAATTTCGGCTATTTTCTATTTACTTGAAAACCCTAGACCCTATTATAATATCACTGGATTTCCTATCAAATGTTTTGGTTAGTGTAAGGTAAAAACTTACCCATGTTTATTTGTGGGGAGTCTTACGTGATACCTTTTATTTTCAAAGGTTTTCAAAGTTAAACAATTTTAACCCGTTAACTCACACCAGACCCATGTCTGACCCGGAGTTTATTTTCTGTTTTATTAAACTCTTGGGTACTCAAATTTTTATGAATACTCAAGGGATTCAGGTTAGCTTTGACGAGTTCTAGAGGAGATATGGAGCAGGAGTCTTCAGCATGTAGATATATATAGTGGTTCTGCTGTGCAACTATTGTATCTGTTTCTCTGTGATCTACTTGAGTTGTAATAGTTAGACAGATGTTTGTAACTGTCTAATTTTTATTGTATTAGCTGTATAACTCTAATGTATATGGTACTATGTAATATCTTATGTGATATAATATAGTTTATTCGTTCCGCTGTGAGATTCTGATGTTGTTTGTTTCTTTCTTTTCTCTCTTTTCTCTTTTCTATCTATTTCGTTCTTCTTAACGATGCATCTTTCTATAGAATGAAAAGCGGTTCATTATAGACTTCAATGACCAAAGACTTTCAAAATCTACATCTACTAGCTGACTATTTGATATCCTGACTTTAGGCTGCCCGTGTGGAAAACTATGGGAACCCAGAGTTTAGAAAGGGAACAATAAACTCCAGGTCATTCATGGGATTGGTGTGAGAAAACAAAAACATTTGTTTGTACAAAAACAAATAAAAACAAATAAAAAGAAATTCACTATGCTTTTTGGAAAACGAAACTACCATAAGGCCTCTTGGAACACACTCAATGCAATCGCACACATGGGGGAGATTTCTCCTTATGATAGTCAAACATGCTTGATACGCGAAAATCCTTTCGATATTATTATTAGTGCATAGTGTGGAAAACATTTCGAAAGTATAATATTAATCTTAGCTAGCATAGTACCATTATAGTATGCCTACTATAGCTACCATGTTAGATGGCAGGTTCTGCAACTAAAACCGTACAGGGCGCATATTGGGTGATTGGATTTCCAACAAATGGTCAGGGCTAAGGAACTTCCTTTCCGAATTGGTTCGCCTCTGGAGGGACGCCTCGAGAATCTAACCGGATCTCTGCACGGTTTACCTCTGTATTTAGGTAATAACTGTCACGAGTATGCCATCACCCTGTCAGAACCGACCTTTATCCTGGGGTACAAACAAATTCCAACAACCACATAAGTTGAATATCTGGGCTCCGTACTATGATACCACTTTTTATCCAGAAGGAAATGCACCTACCTAAGGGGAGCGACCCCTGTAACCTTGCTGCATCCTTCCTGTTTCGACCATTTTCGGGGTGTGAGGTTCGATGAAGTCTCATCCCACAAAGCTACGCTTTTCACAACAGCCATGCTTCGATCAACCAATGATCAGCGCTTAGTATGCCACATTACCAAATTAGGAACATATCACTAGTAACCATCAACTACATAACCTCTGAGCTCGTACGTCTCAGAGAAGGGTGTTAAGCTAAGAAAATAAATTCTCCGCTATCAAACCGAAATTATTTGATAGAAGCCTGCTTTATATACGTCAGACATACATCCATACAAGTCCATCCTGGGTCTAAATGGAACCGAAGGCACTTCGTCCAATTAAGGAAAAAGTCCTTGCAAATCCGAATATCCCTAATCACGTCCGGACTCCCCATCACTTAGGGTAATCTCTATACCGAAGCAACTCAGTGTAGAGACAATCGACAAGTAATCCTTTCGTTTTCAAAAATACCCGGTCTTCAACAACCATCTTCAAATGCAATCCCATTTCGTCATAACATTATTCGGAATGGGTTTTATGACTTAATGTCCTGTCCCGGCTTAACCGAATAATGAGTGCTTATTTTAAAACATATGGATTCATTCAGATCTTAGTTAAGTCACAAATTTTTTTAGCCCTTATTTCCCAAAACCTTTCCTTTTAAATGGTTTAAACGAATTTCCATTTTAATCTTTCAAACAAAAGATCCATCTGTAAGATCCTCCTAAATTTGAAACAAGGTTTATCAAATCTTTAACAAAGATTCATTCATAGCTCTTAAAACTATTTCCATTTCAAATTTTATTTACCCAGAACTTGAATTCCTTTCAACAATAACTGGAAATTCTTCCATTATATGATAGCCGTTATCGTTTGAAAACAAAGGTCTTTCGTTTCAGGAAAATCCTATTAAATTTGTTGAAGTTATAACCTTTTAAAGTTTAAATCGAAAAATCAGCGAACTACCGTACTCTTGGAAAGCTCTATTTTTTGTTGAATTTAAATTCCGAAAATAATTCATTTAAAATGCTAAAAGAATGGTTTAAAATTCATACACACACACACATACTACGTAACTGTATAACCCTTTTTAAACTATGGTTTCCAAAATTTCAAATTTTCAAAATTAATTAATTATTTAAAATAAATAGTCAAAATAATTTTTATTTCAAACTCCCTTTTCAAAAGGTTTTCATATTTAACCCAATTTCACTTCCAAACTATTTTGGATTAGAAAGTTCAACCTTTAAAATTTTCGGCATTTGAATAAAATAATATTAAATTCAAAATACCCATGACTTAACCAATTTCCTACGAAATCCACATTTGTGTGTATGTGTGTCGTCTAGGGGTTTTGCATACAACAATAAATATCACAACCATCATAAATTCGTGCACAACAATATCAATAAGCGGTATAATCCTATAACGCATATTTTCCATTCACAGATAAATATGTAAATTCATCGTAAATAAATAACTTACATTAATCATAGCTCAATCCAAAGCAATTCATATTACAGAACATTACATATCATAGATATCAAACAATTCAAGGCATTCAATATAATCCAACCATCCATGGGAAAGATTAATTTATCACATAATTTCTATTTAATTCAAATTTCAATAAATATGTTAATTACTTATGAATTAATTAACTAGTCCTGCTTAATTAACGTTAATTAATTACAAACCATTTGTTATTATATTAATTAATTAATGAAAATTAATTTATCATCCTTAATTAACCATCTTAATTAATTATCCTTAATTACTTAATTATCCATTAATTACTCACATAAATTAATTAACTTTAAGTTAATTACATTAATTAATTAAGCCTTAATTAATTACATTAATTAATTAACCCTTAATTTTTTACATTAATTATTTAACCCTTAATTATTAATTAACCAACCTTTAATTAATTAATCCTCGATTAATTAACTAACAAATTAACCCTTTAATTACTTACATTAAGTAATTATCTTTTAATCACTTGATTAATTAACTTTTAATCATTAATTAAATACCCTTGATTACTTTCATTAAGTAATTAACTATAACAACCCGTATATTTGGACCATTTAAATTGACAATAATCCACACATGTCAACTTAAATAGCACAAAACACGAATCATTAATGGAGTATAGATATATATAAATGAGAATCATCACAGAATCACAGAAATATAACATCACAGAATAGTGCAGCGGAAATACAACATAGTCATAAGAGTAGTTCATGAAGCTACACAGAAATACAACAATGTCTCAGATAAAATAAAATAGAACAACATAGATGTCCAATAGTCTAAATAGCAAGAGCAATACTGATAAGATAAGATAGTGAAAGTCTTCAGTCTTCAGCTCCAAATAAACAGCAGCAGCAATCCTCAATCTGATCCGAGCATATGCACAAACAACACTCGAATCAAGACATATATTCTTATACAGATAATATGGTTCAAATTTTGAAATAAACAATAACTCAAAGATGTATGGAATAAACATCTTTCAGGATCCGATAAACTATTTATACATAATAGTGTACGATACAAAGATAATGTCTAACAGTAAAGTAAAATATCAAAATAGCGTTAAGGCGTTACCATTATCCCCCTTAACACATTTTATAAATATCATAGTCTAGACAGCACTGTAAACTCCACCGTAAACTAGTGGGATATCAGGGAGTACTCCATAGGTATAATACAAAACAAATTCGTAGTGGTCTCGTATATGGAATACAAGTATGACAAGGCACATGAGGCAATACCCAAGGTAGTGAAACTACCGTTCGCCTGATCCGGACTGGTGAGAACGCTTCGCCGCAACGATCGCAACACCGCGAAACAACACTCCAAATTCAAGGGTGCGCACCAATCAATCACAAAAGTAAATGAGTAGTTTACGAAGAAGTGTGTTCGCTCGAGGTAGCTAACCCCATTTGGCCCGGCACGGCTCCTGATTTTAGTCATTTCCAATTTGACACAAATGTCAAGGCTATCCACTATCGTTCTCTTTCTTCAATCAACGCGTTCGTCATTTCAACCACTTCATTCTGGACCACACTCCACGTATAGTTATTAAAGTGGTTTTTGGTTTAGACAGTGAGTATGTCCCTAACCGATTCCGGTTCCTTTAATAACCTTCGCAATTAATTTTCTGATTGGTCGCTTAATATATTTCAAAAACCAATTCAATTTCAATTTCAATAATAATTCGTAAATCAACATTTCGTTATTCATTCTAAAACAAGTTCCAAAATTTTCATTTCATAAATTCACAATTTATTTCAAAATTTCTATAATTCCATTTCAAAGTTTCAACTTAAAACAATTTCAAATATTCATTTAATTCCAAGTATAAGTTCGTTCCAAAATCATTTAACGTACAAATCGTTTTAAATTCAATTATCGATTTTATTCTATATTCATTACATTATTTATCATTAAACAATTTCAATTAAATTTCCAACTCATTACTTCCTTAAGTTCGTTTCATTATCAAAGCTTACATATTATTCAATTTGAATTTATCGAATCCAATTCTCTAAATTACATGCATTTCATTTGTTTTCGATAAAGCGCGTTCTATTTCTTATTAAAGAAATTCAATTTCATATATTTATTTCATTCGTTACAAATTTCAAATCTCAATTAAGAATTTGGTTTCACTTATTCAAAATTTCAATTTCTCTTAATAAAGAATATTCAATTTAATTCAATTATTACATAATTCATTCTATTCAATTTAGTTTAATCATTAAACAATTAAATCTTATTCAATTATTAAACAATTTCAAATCTTAATTATTATCATTTCAAACTTATTCATTAATAATTCCGAACTTAATTATTAATTTTAAAACCAAATTATTAATAATTTCAAAACTTAATTTATTAATAATTTCAAACTTAATTATCCAATTTCAAAACTTCGTTATTAATAACTTCAAACTTCATTATAAATAAATTTCAAGACTGGATTATTAATAATTCCAAATTGGTTATTACACATTTCAACTTAATTATTCATAATTTCAAAATCAATTATCAATTAATTCTAAATTTAATCATTAAATAATTAAATTTTTAAAAACAATGTCCTTTTGTCAATTACACGTTAATATTTGTTTCAAATTAAATATTCACATTTTCGTTCATTCAAATTTAAATTCCAATTTTATTCAAACCTTATTGTTAGTCAAATAAAATCTTATTTCATTTTAAATCAAAACATTGACCAATCGGTTTTAATTTAATTTTCTATCCTAAGTCAAAGTTATTTGGGTATCTATCATTTCAACCCGATTCCATTTCAATTCAAAACAAAACATACAAAGGGAACTTGCAGTGTGATAGCTGGGATGGTGTCAAAGTAAATAAACAAGCAATAGCATCCATACATAACAATTTAACAATTTATTTAAATAATCCCGAAATAATCGTATTAATTTACATTTGTTATTTATGCAAATTAATAAAATTATTCCTAGAATCTACACTATCATTTCATGTAGATTAAAGATTATTATATTACGGTTTCCACTTGTCGTTCAAATTCAATTTCAATTTTAATACTACAACAATTAAACGAATCTATGTTCACAGGTCCAAAGGTTCCTTATCAAATTCTACGTTAAATATAAATTAAGGGGTCAAGTTCGACTAACCTAATTTTAACATGTGAAAGGGGTCAGGTTTACAAATCAAATTCGACAAATATAATCCGTTTAATTTATTAACTATTCTATGTCAAATTACTTGCAATTTAATATCACTTAGCACAAATAACATCCAAAACATATCACATAGCGATCAACTAGCATAAGAATATATGTCGTGAAAATTAATTTCACCTTTCGTGGATAAAGAAGTTGACGGCGAAGCAAAGAAGCACGAAGAGAGTCGGTAAAGTGCGAACAACGGACACTGTAATATCGATAAGAGAAAACGATATTAATACAATAAACGTTGTATATAATTTATAAATTTATATAAATGCGCTTACCGACGACGGAGAAAAGAACAAAAGCTGAGAGATCGGTGCTGCTGCAACAAGAAGTCAGTCGGTTGCTGCAACAACAGAGAAAAAGAAACGGTTACTGTTTACTCAACAAATCGATACCATTCAATTTCAAATTTTTTTTTCTTTTTCTTCTCTCTTTTTTTTTTTTTTTTTAAACGTAGGCGCACATTTACTTCTTCTATGCTTGCATGTAGCTACTCACGCATGCAAGGAACATGCATGCATAAACATAATTTCAACAGAGCCTAAGATTTCACTCACGCATGTAAGCCATCTGAAGTCATGGCTTCATCAAACTCCCCACTTCCCTTGCATACAACACACGCCAAACACACACGGTACATGCATGCATAAAACATCTTTCCCACTTTCACCAAGTCTGCATATCATGACTCTTTGTTCAGAAATTTTTTTTTTTTATATATATATATAAAAATACACGCAACTATTTTTCTTCTTTAGTAGCTCACGCACGCACACATACAAGGCCATATACACGTACACCTCAAGCATACACACACAACGCACGCACCACCAGTTTTAAAATTTTTTTTTTTTTTTATATGCCGCAACTAAAATTTTGCAGCAACATCATCCCCTTTATCACGTTCATGCGCCTTCATGCATGCCCACATTACACAGTCACTCACATATGCAAGCCTTCAAAAAAAAATTTTTTTTTTTTTTTTATACAAACATGACACGCTCCTAAAAGAACACAGCACGCACAAAAATGCTAACACACATACACGCCCCAGCACTAGTGCAACTTCATATATCTTTTTTTCTTCCTTCACGCAACAGTTTCCCACCTTCCTCCCTACCCTTCACGCAAATAGTTCCTCTCCTTTGTTTTCTCTTTTTTTTTTTAGAAAGAAGGCTCAAAAGAAGAAATGAGAGAGAGTGTGAAGAAATGGGAGAGGGAAGGTGTGCGCATTTGCTTTGCTGGGAAGGTGAGGTGAAGAAACAATGTTCATTTGTTCATTTGGACATGAAAATAGTGTGAAGAAATGGAAGAGGGAAGGGGTTACCTGTAGCTTGTAAAATGGGAATAGAAACAGTGAATAAAATGGACAGTGTACTAATTTATGAACAAATTTATGAACTTCCCAAACATCACACCCACTCCCAAGTTTACAATGAATTCCCAAACGTTCACACTTTTCCAAAGCAACTCCTAGTTGTTAGCTCCCAACTACCCACTTGAATGCATCAGCTGAGACTAATTTATTTTAAATTCTCTTTTTTAAACGGGCTGAAATTTTAATTAACCGGTCCGTTTAACAGTTAAAACAACGTGACGTTTTTTTTTCTTTCTGATTCGCGCAAATAAATATACCGTTATGATCAGTGCGACGAGGCGATTCCAACGGTATACAGATTATTGCGATACGATAGTTTTATAAAATTCGCATTTACGCCGCTAAAATTGCGCGTTTTATAAAACAATTTAAACGGAGTAGGCGATGACAGTTTTTGAAGAAACGAATTTCATAATCATGATCAGAATAATTTTTACAACATAACTGTGTAAAAATATTTGGATTTGGAAGATAAATTTTACGCAGCTTTATATTGACTGATATACAGTAAAACGTGAACGAAGTTTACTGTAATATTTTGCGACGAAACTTTTTCCATGCTCATATCTAACTAGACGTATGTCATACATAAAGTTTGGACGCAAATTGAAATCGTTTATAAATTTTCGAAATTTTACATTAAAACGATGAATTTTACAATTTTAAATCGGGTCGGAAATCAGGGTCGTTACATTAACCTTTAAGTAATTAATTATCCTTAATTACTTACATTAACTAATTATCCTTGATGTAATTATCCTTTAATAAATTATATTAATTAATCTAACTTTAAATAAATTACATTAAGTAATTATCCTTAATAAATTAATCATAATCCTTTATTTAAATTAAGACCTCAATTAACTTAAGATAAACTATTTATCTTAATTAATTATTTAATTATCATTCAAACCTTATTAAATAAACCTTTGAAATTAATTATCATTAACACATAAACTAACTTAGACCTTTAAGTTAGTTAACAATTAAAACATCTCTTCTTAATTAACTTCTTAATCACAATATTATTAAAAATAATTCAAGTAAACAGTAACAGAATGCATGAGTAACTTAAAGGATGCTTGGGATCACCATCCTTTAAGGATCCGTTAAACTATTTACTATATAGTAATATTGCGATATTATAATAATGTCTATCAGTAAAATAAACTTACTTTAAAATAGCATCAATGGGTTACCCATATAGCCCCAGACACGTAATAGTCCCAGTAGTCCATCCAATATCTGCATATCTCCTGATCGAGAGACTATGAGAAGATACGCATGGGCTGCGGGAGAGAACCAAACTCGTAGTAAAGCTTGATATGGTAGGTGACACAGCACACAAGGCAATGCCGTGGTAGATATACCAATTATGCACACGGGCTGGTGGTAACGCAGCAGCCACATACGCCCACCTCGGAACACACTTCCATATCAAAAACGGAGGATAGCCATCAAATCAACCACAAGTGAGAGTATAGTATCGAAGAAGTGTGTCCGACCAGAGGAGCTACCCCTTTTGGCCTGAGATCGCTTCTGTTTTAGCCACCTAATGCCAACCCACGGGAGTTGGGTCAACGTAATATACCTCAAGAACGACGCCACCATCCTACTTCATTTTGGAATCACCACCGCGTACACGGTTGTTAAAGTGGTTTTCGGAGTTGGCAGAGAGTATGACAACTTCCGATCCCGGTCTCTTTAACAACCAAACGTTATTATAACGCCGTGGTCATTTCAGAATAGTTTATACTTCAAAAAGATTAAATCATTTCATTTCAAAACTATAGTCCTTTCAAACTAATTTATACTTCGAAACCAAAACCATTTTTATTTCAAAACTACTTATTCAATCAAAACAGTTTATACTTCGAAACCAAAAACATTTTTATTTCAAAACTATATTCAAATCAAGATAGCTTATCATTTCCATTTCAAACATATATCCACCTTTCAAAAATTATAATACTTTCAATGTTATAACTTTTTCGAAACCAAAATACTTGAAATCAATCAACTTTGAAAATCATAACATTTTGAAATCATACATTTGAAATCATGGAACATTCCTTTAATTCTTTACATTTTACAAATTTATTCAATTAAACCAAAATTTCAAATTTCCAATTTAATTCAAATCAAACCATCATTTTCAATTCAATAAAGTTTCCTTACAAAACATTTCAAATCTTATCAATTTAAATATAGATTTGATCCATAAAATAAACTATTAAATTTTTAATATACTTCAAAGCTTTAATATCCCACATTTCAAAACTAAATTTTATAATTTCATATATCTCAAATTTAATTTCATTATTACTTAGTTTTGAAATATTCATTTCATAAATCCCATATCATTTAAATAAACTCAAATTACAAGTAAACCAAATATCTTTTCACATAAATATCAACTTCAAATATTCATTTATCAAAATCAAATATCATTCCAAATTCATATTCTTTCTCAAAATAAAGATCAAATCATTTCCAAACCATTTAAATCATCAAAATATCAAATCCTTTCAAAGCCTCATTATCAAATAATCATTTGAATTCAATTTCAAATATTCAAATTTAAATATCATTTTAAAAATCAATTATGTCATTTATTTATTATTTCAAATATCATTACAAAATACATTTCAAAATTCCATTCAAAAATTCATTTATCTTATTTCATTCAAATTAACACATAACCAAGTAAACCTTATTTAAATTCAAATTCAATTTAAATTCCTTAAAAATTCAAATTTAAATATTGAATATATATTCAAACTTCTTAAATTTCACAAATTATCAATTCCAAAAGTTAAACCATTAACACTTTAAAATATGACTCAAATAGTGTTAAAATCTATAATATTTCAAACATTGTCAAAATATAGCAACGACAGCATTTATAAACTGCTATCGTAGCTTAAAATTTCCACAATAATTTAGTTTAGGAACAACGGTATTTACAAAATGGCATAATAGATATTTAGTTACTTCAGACATAGTTAAATTCAAAACAATAGCATTTTAAAGTGCTGTCATAAAGCTACACTATTTTAGAAATGCTATTAATAAAATTCCAGATTTTACTATAACTTCAGAAACATTAAACTTCAAAAAAAATTCTATTTTAAATTTTTAAATCATATTTCTAGACTTCAAAATTTCACATTTAAATCAAATTAACATATGATTTATCACAACAAAATTTTATAATTAAATATCCAATTAAAACTCACTTTCATTCGTTAAGTCAAAATTTCACTGTTTCTTAACTTATAAATTTCAACAAAACTCAACATTTTTCTTCAAATATTATCTCAAAACTTTAAATTTAATTTCCATTATTTACTTACATTTTTAAAATAAAATTTAAAGTCAAAAATCACATTTTCTTCAAATTTACATACTTAAATTCATAAATTCAAAACTTAATATTTGACTTTCTTAAAACCGTAAAATATACATTTTTAATTCAAAAATCATACTTTTAAAAATACATATAAAAATCATTTAAAAATATACCATGGGGTCTACATATAATTTTCTAACCTAGATCAAGTGATACAGATATATATCATTTCAATCCACAATTTAAAAAGAAAACTCGGGTTCTATCATTTCAAACTCACAATCCTAAGTAAAATAAATACAATAAAAATCACGCAGGCCTATCATTTCAGCCCATAATGATTTTTCCTATTCTAATGTCTATTCGAGTGTGTATCATTTCAATCCATAGTGATTCTATTCTAACTAGGAACTTGCAGTGTGAATATATGCATAAACAATATAAACAATGTCAATGTCACAATATAATGTCATATATCAAATACAAGGTGATAATTAATAGTTTTGACATGGTAATAACATCGCATAGCATATCATATGATCATCATTAACTTGCGTAAACATTTTATATTACTAAACACTTGCCATTAATTTATATTTCGTAAGTAAATATGTCAGAGTGAGCAAAACTCGCCTTTTACAAAGCTAGAGACCAAAACAACACACAAGCACGATTCCAAGGGCACGACAAGAACGATTTGGCACAACTTTGATTCAAATGAGAGAGCGAAGATATGATCTTGCACACAACAATTAAACAAAGCAATATAAACATACGTATAAAATACAAAGATTAATTGAAACAATAGGAAAGTAGAAGCAACAAATGACACAACCAAGCTTTTCAACCATTTTTGCTTGACCACAACTCCATGTATGCTCGGCCATACATGCTTAGGGCTTGGAAACACATGTTTTTAGGTGGATAAGGATCTGGTTTGCATCACAAAGGCATGGAAAGAACAAAAATGTGAAGTGGTAGGAGATGATATGAGGAGGTAGGTGATATAACTTGAAGAATACAAGGAACAAAGCAATATAGGCAAGTTTGCATCAACATTTGGCTCGGCCATGGTCAATATTGAGCTAGGCCATGCTTGTAAATGTCAGGTCAGTGGAATGGCTGATGGTTAGAGATGATATAGGAAGGTGGCGGTGGAGTTAGGGGGTGGCCAAGGCAAGATATGGAGGAGATAGTGAAGATAGGCTTGGCTATGTAGTGCTTTATGGAAATTTTTGCAAAGTTTGTGGTGCTTTGGTCATATGGAGGTCACGGCCTGAGGTGATGGTCAGAGAAGAGGCTGATGGTTACTGTGGCTAGTGATGGTGGAGAGGATGGTGGTGATGATGGGTGGTAGAGGCCAAGCAAAGTTGAAGAGAGATCTAGGCAAAACAATGGAAATAAGAAGGAAAGGTAGAAAGAAGAAGACATTAACTTGCAATTTTTTTTCCTAATTTGGTAATGGCCGTCAGTTTTTTGAAATGAGAAAGGTTTCTCACGTGAAATACAAAGAGAATACAAGGATAGAGGAAAAGAAATGTACGGCTAAAACAAGGAAGAGGAAATCGCAAAAGCAAATGAAAAGACAAGGAGATGAAAAGACTAGAAAATGAAAAGATTTTGTCCATTTGTTTTCTTACTTCATTTATATTAAATTAAACTAAATACAATTCAGAAAATAAAATAAAATACTTAACAAAAAAGGAAAAAGAAAATAAATAAATAATTTAAATAAAAATATAAAATAAATAAGAAAATAGCTTAATAATTAAAACTAGACTTTAAAAATTGAAAACAAAATACAATAAGCATTAGAAAATTATAACAATACTTTAAAAATGTTTTAAAAATAAAATATGTATATAACATGACATGTTACACAAAGTACAAAATGATTGGACAATCAAAAATATTATTTATATAAATTAAAATAAATAATATTGTTAAATAAAACAATTTACATTCAATATTTGAAAAAGCATAACTTTCACAATATAATTCGGATTTCAACGAAATGAAAAGCAGTATTCTTGAAATTTAATTTATTTTAATAATAAAAGATAAAATTCAAAATTAAAATATATAAATTTAAAATTTAAAATTCAAAGTTTGACCAGATTGACCAAAATTCACATTTTAGGAAAATAATCAATTTATTCATGTTTGGAATTATAATTCACATCAAAATCAAAATATATATTTGAAATAAAAAAATTATCCATTTTAATAAATAAAATAAAGTTTTTAAATCAGGAATTTCAATTTAAAATAATTACAAAATATGGGGTTGTTACAAGGAAGATGACGAAGTCTGATGCATTGGAGAAGTATGTTTTGATCGAGATGGAAATCTCGTCGAACAAAAGGGAACTATTGCCTTCATTATCATCATTTTCTTATTCACAAATCCTCGATCATTAGAAAATCATGTTAGGATGGTAGTTCTCTTCGTTAATTTGATTGTGTGTTGTGTATATTTAATTTAATTTAATATTTGTTTCACTTATTTATATGCACATTTTAAGATATGATTGGATTATGGTACGGTATTGAGTGAATATATACACTGGTTTCGTTACTATTAATGATTTATGTTATCACTTATCATTTCTTATATATCATCATAGTTATTATTTCCGTTTCATGATTATCTCATTTTAAATATCACGTATTGTTCTCATATAAATCATTATCATCATCATTATATGTCATTAGTCTATAATATTTTATTTAGGGCAAGTTAGAGTTAGAGTAAGACTTAGTGTTAGAGTTATAGTTTTAGGTGGTCATTTTTGTTGATGACAAAGGGGGAGAAATATATAAAATCTAGGCACAGATTAAGAGGGAGTTTTTTAACCCAAGGAGAGTTATATTATATTTTATATACAGAGTTGTCATCATAAAAAAGGAAGAGTTTGTTAGTACCTTAGGTATTGGTTTTGATGATAACAACTATAGACATTATATAATATATAAATACTATTGTTTTATCAAGTTATATATGGTATATAGTGCAGAATATTAGACAGGTGTTGATTAAGAAGATTGGACAGTATCAAGAGTAGATTCAGGAAACTGATAAAGAGTCTCAAGACTTGGAGAATGAAGATTCATGAGTATTGAAGAGTTCAAGATATTCCAGATAATTTATAGAGTCGTAGAATTTATGTTAAAACCTTGATAGCACTTTCCTGGTCTCTCTCCCCTTCTCTAATTTTGATTTAAATTGTTTTCAAATATCTTAGTTTTAAAATAATCTTTTTAAAATATTTTTCAAAAGATATTTCAATCTCTTATACTTGAAAGATATTATTTTAGTGTTTTTATGTTTATATATAAATATATTGAATTTTTGTTCATACTTTAATAAATTATAATTATTTTGATTTTTTATATATATTATTTGTATTATATTAAAATTTATAAAATTATATTATATCAAAATTTATAAAATTATTATATAAATATTAAGTTTTATTATGATTAAAATATGTATAAACAATGCTTAAATGATTTTACAAAGTATCAAACTATTTTAAAAAACAATGAGTTTTCAAAATAATTTTTTTAGAGTATTTTAAATTTTAAAAGAGTACATTGACATATTCTATGTATGTATGTCGACGTAGCGATCGATTTTTTCCAAATTTACATTTCAAAAGAAGTGTCTTCTCATTGTAACTCTTACGAATGGATGTGGTCGTTATTCCTTAATGAATAATAAACTTCCAAATTAATTTTTAATCATAATTTTCTTATTCATCTCCCTTCCTTCCATTCTCTTATTTTCTAAATCAAAATATACCCATACTCTACCAAAATTCAACTTGAATCAAATTCAATCATCACTAGTTTGACTCTCCCTCATCCACTCCCTAATTTCTCTCATCTATCTCATTCAAACTAAGATCAAAGTGCTATTCTAGAGTTATAGGATCAATTGTAACCAAGGTCGAAGATCTGATTTTATAAAAAATTATAAATCACACTAATATACTTATGAGTGTGATTGTAGCCCGTAACATCAGTTGGGCGTGCTTAGTAGCCTGTAAATCTAGTGTGTGTGCTTACAGCCTAGAACTCAAGCGACTTTACACAGAAGTTGGGATTCTGGAGGGTGTGTCTCGTAGTCTTGAAAACGAGATTGTATTTGCATTTACTAGTTGAAAAGAAATACATACAAGGAATTGTGCGGTACTGGATGTAGGGTAACTCAGAATAAGTATAAAATTCTGGTATGTTCTTTCCTTTTTACTTTTACTGCATTTACTTTTATGTGCACTTTGATTCTGTGATTGTTTCTATGATTGTTAGTTGCATCATTCCAAGTAGAATCTTAAAGAATTTGAAAAATATTCATATAATCCATTAAACAGTATTCAACCCCCCTTTTAGTGTTAATTTACCCTTAAGATCCTATGACGACCCACATTTCGAAAGGTTTAAATCGACAATAATCTAGATATGTCCAATCTAAACAATTCGAAACATAGATAATCAATGGGGTTAACTAAGAAAAATACGAGAGGAAGTAAAAACAACACAGAAACTCACAACGGAACTACAAAATATAATGATCAATTAAACAGTTCATGATGTTGTTTATATTATACATTTGATTATAATTTATACAGCATTTATCAGAGTTATGTGTACAACAGGGACAAAAAATAATAATGCAGTAGACAACATAATGCAGGAAATAATAATAGTAATAATATACCAAAATCTTCATCTTCGTCCTCCAGAAAATGATCCGCAGAGCATTTTTAAATACACAGGGCTGACTCGAGCATAATAAAAAGACAAAACACTAGAGTCAGGACTAAAATATCCTTTTGTGAGTCAAATCAATATCATATAACATGAGTGTAATAGCGTCAGAGATGTTTATGGTGTTTTACATCTCCTATCTAGTGTATAATGTAGGTTCAATAACTCAAGGGATGTTATGGGATTTTCCATCTCTTAAGGTGTGACGACCCGCCTTCCAATTTCACAGAAAGACGTATCATCAATAAGAAAACAAAGAGATAGAAATAGAAAAGATAGAAAGAGAGAATAACAACATCAGAATCTCACAGTGGAATAGAACAAAATATAATACATCACATAACTATTACATAGTTTTACATATATCAGAGTTATACAACATCATACAAACAAGACAGTCATATATATCTCCCATTACATACATCCCAAAATACAACATACATCAACTAACATAGCAGTAATAGACAGATAGATACGTCTGGACTCCTGCTCCTAGCTCCTTTAGACTTCAAACAATCCAAGACCTGATCACTTGGCTACTCATAAAAATTTGAGTACCCAAGAGTTTAAGAAAAACAGAATAAACTCCGGGTCATACATGGGTCTGGTGTGATTAAACGGGTTAAAGTTGCTTAACTTTGAAAACCATTTGAAACAAAGGTATCACGTAAGACTTCCCACACATAAACTAGGGTAAGTTTTCACCTTACGCTAACCAAAATTTTTTGCAAGAATTCCGATGATATTATACTAGGGTCTAGGGCTTTCAAGTAAATAGAAAATAGTTAAAATTGTTACAATAATTAAATTCCAGCTACTAGCCATAAAAGTGGGTAATACAATCAAAATCGTAAGGGCATGTAGGAAGAATGAGTTTCCATCAATGGCCAGGCTACTGGGGTACCGCCCGTCACAGTACGGGGCCTAGATCACCGTACCAAGGATCACTCCCGATCCCCTGCAACACAAGGTCGGAACCATCCCTTACTGGACAGTCCCGAACAAGACAACCCCGCAGTTGTGGCCAACAACTGCCCACACAGCCAAAATAAAAGGGACATCTAGACAGGGGTATATCTCATCCTACTTGGGTGCTACCCACTTAATCTTGCTGCACCTCCCCAGTTTTATCCATTCTCGGTTGATGAGGCTTGAGGCTACGATTACCTTTAGAGAACACATCTCTTAGAATGCTCATCATCCACCTGATGATGTTCTGAAAGCATTCAATCCATACAAGTTCGTTACGAGTTCGAACTAAACCGAAGGCATTATCTCGTTACACTCATTTTGGAATCACCTTCAGAGTTAACGATGATAACCCTTGCACTTTGAAACACCGTCTCGATCTTCACTTAAGATTCACGACCTATCGTTTAACTTGGATCGATGTGGTTTCCGGATAATCATAACTGACACTCGATCTCGGTCCTAACGAAATCCAAACGTGTTTTAAAGGCCAAGTGGTTTAATAGTTTAAACAATTTAATTCAACACTTTGATTTCACATAGCATTTATCACACATAAATCATACTCAAACATCACAGATATATCCAAAGTATATCACAGAGTACCACAGAATATCACCCAATAGATATCATAAATCCAGATATTCTACTCATACAAACATCCAAACATGAATTATTAATCCATGGTATAATTAATTTAATTAACTTAAATTAAATTAATTACTTACGAATTTATCACTTAATTCTACTTAATTAATTAATTACAAACCATTTAATCAATTAATCATTTCTTAATTACCCTTTTAAATCATTTAATTAAACCTTAATTACTTAATTAATTACTCCTTAATTATTAATTAGTAACCTTAATTATTAATTAATATAACTTAATTACCCATTTATTTACCACTTAATTAATAAATTCTTAATTCTTAATTTACTTACATAATTAGTTGTCTACTAATTATATATTAATTAACTTTAAGTAGTTAATTTAAAATTCTTAATTTCAAATTAATTAAACACTTAATCATTTATTAATCAATTTTAATAACAAATTTATAGATCTCAATTCATTTAGTTAATCACCATTATAACCGAATTAACATTCTTAATTACCTTACAATATAAATTAATTAAACTAGATTTATTTATCTTACATCTTAAAATCTTCCTTAATAACTTTAAGTAAACTAGTTACTAACTTAAAAAGCTTTAATGTTAATTAAATTTAACACTTATCTTAAATTATGTAACGATCCCAATTTTGAATTAAGTTTAAATTAATAATTAATGTAAATTTTGGAATAAATTTGAATTAATTTGAATTCGAAATATATATTTATATGTATATATGAGTAAATTTGAATTCGACTTTAGAAATTGAATTTGGATATTGAATTTGTATTTGAATTTAAATTTAAATAAATGACTTAGAAATTGATTTGGGTTTAAAAATATTATTTATGTAAATTAATTAATGGTAGTTAGTTTTAATGCATAAAGATATATTAATACGAATTATATATTTGATAGTTAAACTTTAAAACAAAGAAATAAAAATAATTATTTAGAATAGAAATAGATATAAAAATATATAAGTGATTCTTTGGTGTACAAAATAAGTTAAAACTGAAAAGAAAAAAACAACAAACAAGTATGTTGCTGTAAATTTTATATATGCAATGCAAAAGAAACAAACAAGAATGTACATATAAAGAAAGAAAAGAAAAAATCAAAAGGAATAAGTATGAACTCTTGAAAAGAAAAGAAAGAAAAAAAATTCTACAGAGCAAAACTGTACATACAAAAAGAAAGTATGCAAGAGGAGATAAAACAAAATAAATATCTACATTAACAAAGGTATGCAAGAAGAAGAAAAAAATATCTACATAAGCACAAACAAAAAATCATTTCAGCCGAAATAACTGAAATCATCTCAGTATCCTTAGCATACAAAATAGGTTTATATCAGCCACCAAAGTAGAAAAAATCTTTAGTCAACAAAAAAAATCTGATCAAGTCAAATAAAAAAGAAAAAAAAGGAAACAAACTAACCCAGTAAGAACCTCCCCTCTGCAAACACTGTGCCTCTTTTATATATACATATTGTTCCAGTTCGTTCAAACGTTACTACACAAAAACAGAGAAAAAAAATTAAAGGTAGAAAGAAAAAAAACTGCAGCCTTCAACACGAGAATTGGCATCTATTTCAAATAGTTTCAAGTGAGCAATCTTTTATTTTAAAACCCTTTAATCTATAACTAATTTTCCCGTGATTTATTCTTGAAGCAAGATAGTTGCATGAACATGAATGTGTTTATATATATGTGCATGTATATATGAGGTGGTTGAATGTCTGTACATATACATATGTAATTCTGTTTTCAGTTTACAGGTTTTAATAAATCAAAATTAAAAATTCAATATCTCTTCCATTTATCAAATTCAAGCTATAATCTCTGAACAGAAGATGATTGAAACAAAGTAACATAAATTTTATAAATGGTTCTAAAGATTTACATCAAATAATCATTTAAAAAAAAGAGAATTTACAGTAAACCCATTTTTAAGTCAAGAAATCAAAAAAATTAATTGTGTGTTTTGATCCCATAATCAGAATACTGTTAACAAATGATGAATTTTGATGTGAATTCAAGATTTTTAGGTTGATAGGTTGAGTGATATTGGGAGTTGAACGGAAAATGGAGTTGTGTCAATTTCTGACGATCGATCGAGTGTTCTTGGTTGAGATTAATGATGAAGGAGGATGAAAGGTTGGGTCATAGGGGAAAAATACTCGTTTGAATTATAGGCCGCCATTGTGGCATGGCGTAGTTAGTTTAGGGTTTAGGGTATTGATTCGAATGAGGTGATTGTCGAGGCATTTTCGATGTCGTGGTCGCATCGGGTTCAACTAGAGTAAGGGAGAAAGAAGCATAAGTATGTGATGAAGCTTTGGATGGAACGGCGTACACTCCAGTGACGTTTCACGGCGGTAAGAGGGGGTTTTTTTGATTTGGATTTGGGTTCTAGTTCGATCGAGAAGCTTGTTTTTGATTTCGAACTTGCTTTGGATTTGGGGTGGCTGAGATCGAGGGTGGAGATGATCAATGACTTGTCGGTGGTGGTCGTGATGACCGGAGTGTCGCTGTGCCACTGTGCACGTACACGTGTGAGTTTTGGTGCAGCAGGGAATGATGGCGATCGAGGAAGAAGCGGTAGCCTCGGGAAATAACTCGGGAAAATGGTGATATAGCTCGAAGAAGAGTTTGCTCGCGTGTTGCTTCGGGTAGAACGTGGGTGTTTGCTCGAGTCTGGGTTGAGCAGGCTTTAAGAAATTGTTATGGGAAGGTTAAAAAAAGTTTTAAATAAAAGAATTTGATTGTTAAAAGGATTTCTAAGTTTTAAACAAAAGTAAAACAAGTCTTACTTATGGAAGTGTTTGCGCAAAAAAGGGGCAAACACCCCAAAGTCGTACGATTTAGTTGATTATATGTTGTTCTTAGTGATTTGGGTGATTTATACAAATATGTAAAAATCAGGGACTAAACTACAAAAGACACACAGATTTATAGTGGTTCGGCCAGAACGTGCCTACGTCCACTTTATATGTCATTCTCCTTTTCTCTTCAGATTACAAGTACAAAGCTTTGTATACAAGTATATGAAAGTTGTTTGAAAGTTCCTTCCGTGCTTGAGCTCTCAAACTTCCCCTCCATTGTTGTACCCCTGCCCCTCTATTTATAGAGTGAGGCTGAGGGTAGGGGTCCTGGATGTATATAGCTGCTGGTGGACCTGGGCTGAAGCAATCTGGTCTGGCAATGTTGGTTCGGCAACACCTTGGTTCGGCGGTGAGTGGTATGTTGTTTGGACCGGTGGTAGCATGGAGATGGAGAACTTGGTTCGGCGGTAGGTTGGACCGGTAGTAGCATGGAGATGGAGCTGGACCGGTAGTAGCATGGTTCGGTGGAGGCTGGTTCGGTGTGGGTTTGGACCGGTGGAGCTTGGTCCGGTACCGAATGGTTCGGTGTTGAAGGTGTGTGTTTACTTCGTTTTACCGAATGAGCTTAAATGAGATGGTTCGGTGGAAGCCGAATGAACACTTGTATGCCTTATTCTGAGGATGCCGAAAGAACACTTGTATTTGGGAGTGCCGGATGAACCTGTGTGTTCTGAGTGCCGAATGAGGCCTTGCTTCATATTGCCGAATGATTAATACCGAATGGACTTTTACGCATCGGTTATGAGTGAAATCCCAGACTTATATACGCCTGCTGGCTGCTTCTTCTTGGTTCGGTCGTGGTGTAAACGCACATAACATTGATGTTCCAGTTTTGACCAAAAATGGGATAACACTTTGCCCCCCAAAACATGCCTTGCGATAGGATAGGAAGGCGTGTTTTGTAATGCCATGAGTTGGATGTTCATATCCTGTTGACAACCTGTAAAGTGCTTGATATTTTATATGGCCTCAAATGACGACCGTTCGGGATCGAGCTATATGGGATGAAGCGCGGCCGTTCATGGTCAAGCGCCTAACTTCAAATGACGACCGTTCGTGATCGAGTCATTTGAGGTGAAGTGCGACCGTTCGCAGTCAAGCGTCTAAATCCATGCGACGATCGTCCGAGACCGAGTCATTTGCGGTGGAATGTGATCGTTCACGGTCAAGCGCTTTACTTCGAATGACGACCGTTCGGGATCGAGCCATTCGCGGTAAAGTGCGACCGAGCCCGGTCAGAGGGCGGACCTCAAATGGCGACCGTTCGCGATCAAGCCACTTGGGGTGAAATGTGACCGCTCACGGCCGGCGCCGTTCGCGGCAAAAGATGAAATGGGACCGTTCGCGGTCAAGCGCCTTACTTCGGATGACGATCGTTCGAGATCGAGCCATTCGTGGTAAGGTGCGACTGTTGGCGGTCAGGCGGTGGACCTCAAATGGCGACCTTTCGCGATCGAGCCATTTGTGGCGAGATGAGTTGTGCCGTTCGAGGCGAGTTTGTGACTGTTCGAAGTCGGGTGCCGTTCGAGGCGAATTGTGACCGTTCGCGATCGGGTGCCGTTCGAGGCGAATTGTGACTGTTTGAAGTCGGGTGCCGTTCGAGGCGAATTGTGACCGTTCGCGATCGTGTACCGTTCGAGGCGAATTGTGACTGTTCGAAGTCGGGTGCCGTTCGAGGCGAATGAGTGTGCCCGGGGGGAGGGACTTAATAATATCAGTGCCGGATTTATTGTTTGGGGGAGTTTCCGAATCAAAGACTTCGGCAGTTCGCTGCCATGCAAGAGGTGCTCGTGGACCGTTCGCGATCCACGGGCATACAAGTAATTTTTCCATAGAGTTGTAAATGTTAAAGAAATAATCATATGAATCTTACAGCAGAAATGTCCAAACAGGAAGAATTTAAATGTTCAAATCAAAATCAAAGCAAAAGGCAGAACGAAGATGTCAAAGCGTAAACTCTTACTATAACACGGCTGGTAGTCATTTAGAGCATGCCTATGGATCGTGTGCGATCGCTCACATGTGTAAATGATTTAACCGTGTTAGCGAGAGGTTTACAACTTGTTCATCGTTATTTTAATCAAGCAATCAATGGATAATCAAACGGTGCCCCGATTCAGGGTCACCTCTAGCCGATGTAGACGGTGGTCGCTCTGGCTCCACTGCTGGAGTTCGCCTCCTCACGTACTGAAGGAGCATACCGTTCCTGATATGCCCTTCCACCTCGTCCTTCAAATGCCTACAATCATTAGTGTTATGACCGTATAATTCATGGAATACACAAAACTTATCTGATTTTCTTTCGTCAGAGGTTGGATCCCTTCGCATTGGTCTACGATACGGAACATGCCCCTTGGTATCCTGATAAATCCGTTCCAGACTCTCATTCAGCTCAGTGTCAGTGATGAATCGCGGCTCCCTCCTTTGCCGCTTTGACCTGTCATCATTATCCTCAGCCTTTCTCTTTCCTTTGCTAGTCTCCGCACCTTTTCCAGGTGGCTCTTGATTGCGTAAACGTCGTCTTCTTCCTCTCTTTCTGCACTAGCATCTTCCAAACGCAGAAACTTTTTAGCCTCATGATAGAACTCTCCCAGATTCATAGGCGGGTCCTTGGTTAATGAATTCTTGAACTCTGTGCTATCAGCTATTCCAGATACAGCCGCCATCATGACCATAGATGGATCTGGTCGATCCACTGATGCTGCCGCCGCATTAAATCGCGTTAGAAAGCTCCTCAAAGTCTCTCCAGTTTTCTGCTTCAAGGTTGCCAAAGTCATCACATTCTTGGGTCTCGCAATATGAACCCTGAATTGTCTCATGAATCTCTCAGTTAAATCTTCCCACGTTCCTATGGAGCCGCTCTCTAGTTGCCTAAACCATAACGCTGCAATGTCCGTCAAATACAGTGGAAAGCACCGGGCCATGATCTCCTATGATGCCCCTAGCACTTCCATGTGCCTCATATACTTAGTAAGATGGACCGCTGGGTCTGTCCTCCCATCGTACATCTCTACTGATGATAACTTGAATTCTGGTGGGTTCCTAGCCATCCTAATCGCAGAAGAAAAAGGACTCATGTTTACATCTTCCAAGTCTCTGTTTACTAAACCGCCTCTCATAGCTCTTATAACCATCTCTGCTAATCTGTCATTGTCTCCAAGCTGTAGTCCTCGTTCACTGCCTTCGACCTGCCCCCCCCCCCCCCCCCCCCGAGTCCGCGGGAGTTTTCATGTGTATGCCTCCCTGGCTGAACGTTCATTCCTCTATTGCTACCAGGTGGCTCGGATGCCCCCATCTCTCTTCCCGGGGTCGGATCAACATGCTCTGCGTGAGTGCCCCCAAGCTCTGGCGCTACGCCAGATGGTCCTGCTCCATTCTGAACTCCAGTTGCTTCTTGGTTTTGTGCTCCAAGTTGCCCAATTTGCTGAAGCAAGTTCTGAATCATCTCTTCTTGTGTTCTCATCATAGCTTCCATCTCATCCCTGGTGATGAAGGCTGAAGCTTGGTTTGCTCCTGAGGAAGCCTCTTGACTCCCTTCCTGTTGACTTTGCTCTGGCCTTGGCCTTCTGCTTGATTGTCTCGCCATGACTCTTCCAATCTGAATCTCTAAACTCTCAAATTCAACTTCCAAGCGGTAGGTCCTTGAGTTCAACTCTCAATGAAAGCACCAAAATGTTTGCGTAAAAAATGGGCAAACACCCCAAAGTCGTACGATTTAGTTGATTATATGTTGTTCTTAGCGATTTGGGTGATTTATGCAAATATGTAAAAAGCAGGGACTAAACTGTAAAAGACACACAGATTTATAGTGGTTCGGCCAGAACGTGCCTACGTCCACTTTATATGTTATTCTCCTTTTCTCTTCAGATTACAAGTACAAAGCTTTGTATACAAGTATATGAAAGTTGTTTGAAAGTTCCTTCCGTGCATGAGCTCTCAAACTTCTCCTCCATTGTTGTACCCCTGCCCCTCTATTTATAGAGTGAGGCTGAGGATAGGGGTCCTGGATGTATATAGCTGCTGGTGGACCTGGGCTGAAGCAATCTGGCCTGACAATATTGGTTCGGCAACACCTTGGTTCGGCGGTGAGTGGTATGTTGTTTGGACCGGTGGTAGCATGGAGATGGAGAACTTGGTTCGGCGGTAGGTTGGACCGGTAGTAGCATGGAGATGGAGCTGGACCGGTAGTAGCATGGTTCGGTGGAGGCTGGTTCGGTGTGGGTTTGGACCGGTGGAGCTTGGTCCGGTACCAAATGGTTTGGTGTTGAAGGTGTGTGTTTACTTCGTTTTACCGAATGAGCTTAAATGAGATGGTTCGGTGGAAGCCGAATGAACACTTGTATGCCTTATTCTGAGGATGCCGAATGAACACTTGTATGCCTTATTCTGAGGATGCCGAATGAACACTTGTATTTGGGAGTGCCGGATGAACCTGTGTGTTCTGAGTGCCGAATGAGGCCTTGCTTCATATTGCTGATTGAATTAATACCGAATGGACTTTTACGCATCGGTTATGAGTGAAATCCCAGACTTATATACGCCTGCTTGCTGCTTCTTCTTGGTTCGGTCGTGGTGGAAACGCACATAACATTGATGTTCCAGTTTTGACCAAAAATGGGATAACAGGAAGTAAATGGTTTTCAAGAACAATTGTTTTCAAAAAGGGTGTTTAAGTTTTAAAAACAAAGAAGTTTGATTTTGTAAACAATTCAAGTTTTAAAATAAAGATAAACGAGTTTTTTTAAATATGTAATAGACAAGTTTTTTTAGAGTGATGTTTGTATTAAAAGTTATTTATTAACTTAGAAAAGTTTTAAAGAGTTAAAGGTTAAATCTGAATGTTTAATTAATTAAAATTGATTTCTAAAGTATTTTATTTAAAATAAAGTTAAAGATTAAGATTTAGTAATCAATTACATAAAGATTTATCTTAAGTAATTAAGAATTTTGATTAAATAAATGTGTGAAGATAATTAAACCAATTCAATCATTATTAATAATTAAAGAGTGTTGGTTAATGTAAATAATTTAATTAAAGTTGATTAAGTGATTAGGAATAATCACTTATTGTAAATAATTAAGAATAATTAATTAAATAGTAATTAATTAAGGGCTGATTAATTTATTGGTGAATTAATTAAAGGATAAATGAATAATTAAAGGTCAATTATTCAATAATTAAACGTTGGTTTATTTAATAAATGATTAAAGAACAATTAATCAAATGATTTGAAATCAATTAATGTTAATTACCATGATCGATAACTTATCTGATTTAACTTAATCAGATAACTAATTAAGTTACTTATGGATGTTTTGAATTCTATTGATTGTTGAATTGTTCAATATTTCTGATATACTATGCTTTGAGCTATGAATTATTTTGGTGTGATCTGTGATGAATGTAATTTATTTATCTGTGATAAATTTATATTATTTATCTGTGTATCTGTGAATGAACGATAAGAATTATAGATTATGCCGCTTATCATTATTGATGTGTTTAAATATGTGATATGATGATTGATGATGTTGCACTATTATGTATAACCCGTGGACTACACCGTACACACACAAATATCGATTGCACGAGGAAATCGGCTAAGTCACAGATTTTTATCAATTTTAAAGGTTGAATTCTTGAATCCAAAATAGTTTTGGAATTAGAATTTAAAACTTTTTGAAAATGAATTTCAAAAATAAAAGTTATTTTAAATAACTTAATAAAATTTGAAATTTAAATAATTTAATTTAAATTTGAATTCAATATTTGAATTCAAATTCAATAATTTGGAAATTATGATCTAAAAAGCTTATACAAGTTATAAAGGTATTTATATGGGTTTTAACCATTTAGAAAGTATGGTTTTTGAAATTTAAATTTAAACCCAAGTTTTATACTTGAATGGCTTTAACTTATGAAATATAATCAGTTTTTCCCAAAACGAACAAAAAACTATTTGTTTCATATAATAATAGCTTTCATAAAAAGAAAGGATTTCAAATTTGTATCGAAAGATTTCAAGTTGAAATGAAATTGTAAATAGTTTGGGTAAAACTATGAATTAACCTTTGTAAAGACGATTAAATCTTGTTTTGAAACCGAACAGAATTTTAAATGGTGTATCCTTTATATACCAGATTTGAATTGGAATTTGAAAGTTATGAATTAAATCTTTAATTGAAAGATTGGATTGTTAATCCAATTTGAAATGGAATTTTTTTTGAAATACATGAATGAATCTTTGTGAAACTGGGCGAATTTTGTGAAATAAATCTTTTTATTTAAAAAGATTTGAAATGTTGATTTGTTTAAACCATTTGAAAGGAAAGTTTTGGATTTTAAGTTGTGACTTAACTGAAATCCTATATCCATATGTTTAGAATATTATGCTCATTTTTGGATTTAGCCAGGAGAGGACTTGGTGTCATATAACCCATTCTGAATAATGATACGTCGATACGGATAGCATTTGAAGACCAGTGGTGAATACCGGGTATTTTCGAGAACGAAAGGGTAACCTGTCGATTGTCTCTGCACTGAGTCACGACGGTATAGAGATTTCCTAAGTGATGGGAAGTCCGATCGGGATTGCGAATACCCGAACTTGCAAGGGCTTCTTCGAAAGTGCCTTCGGTTCTGTTCGAACCCGGAACAGACTTGTATGGTTGTATGTCTGACACTACACTCTAAGATATAAAGTAGATTTCTTTCAAATACATATCTGTTGGTGGAGGAGAATTTATTCTCTTAGCTTAATACCCTTCTCTGGTACGTACGAGCTTAGAGGTTATGTAGTTGAAGGTTATCAGCCATATACTCCCAATTTGGAAGTGTGGCATGCTAAGTGCTGCTGTGTGTTGATGATCATTTGTGATCAAAGCATGGCTTTCGTGTAAAGCGTAGCTTTGTGGACGAGACCTCATCGAGCCTCACAAACTGGTAATGGTCGAAACAGGAAGGACGCGGCAAGGTTTCAGGGGTAGCTCCCCTAGGGTATGACCATTCCTTGTGGAAAAGGGTAGTATAACGGTATGGAGCCTAGATACTTACTCATATTGGCAACGTATTATATATTTATTACTGTGTGATGTTGTTGGTGTAGAGGATCCTCGTATAAAGGTCGCAAACGACCGGGGGTGGCATATCTTTAGGTATTACTAGGGACGTAACCGGCCTTGTGTTGGCAAAGAGCTAGGTAAGTTCTCATGGCGTCCCTCCAGAGTCATTCCTATGTGGCAATAGGATGTTCCTTAGCTTGACCATTTGTTGAAAAATCCAAACAAAACAATACGAGCCTTGTACGGTTTTAGTTGTAGAGCCTGCCATTTAAAATGGTAGTTATAGCTGGCATAATATAATGGTACCTATGCTGGCTAAGAATAATATTATACTTTCGAAATGTTTTCCACTATGAACTAATAATAATATAAAAGAAGAATTTTGCGTAGTAAGCATGTTTGACTATCATAAAGAGAAATCTCCCCTATGTGTGCGATTGCATTGAATGTGTGTCGGAAGGCCTTATGGTAGTTTCATTTTCCCAAAAGCATTGCGGATTTCAATCTAAATTTCTGTTTGTTTTAAAGATAAAAAACCGCTTTGTTTACTCACACTAGTCTCATGACTGACCTGGAGTTTATTGTTCCTTTCCTAAACTCTAGGTGCCCACAATTTTCCACACAGGCAGTCTAGATTTGATTTTTTTCCAGATAGTCGAATAATAGGAACCGATTTGATATCCTTTGAAGACTTTTGATTATGGATCGCATTTTCTACACTTCAGCTTTCATAGCAGACCTTTTTTAGCATGGTGCAACTTGATGGGGGTTCGAACTAGCTTTGGACTGAAGATGGAGTTTTAGAGTTGGCATTGAAGACATTATCTTTCCGCTGCTATTCCTTGTATCTCTGATAGTGTTGATATTCGGTTGTATCATTCTATTGTATCATCATTGTATCGGTTATTGTATTAAATGTTTTATATGTATTATTCATTTCTTTCCGCTATGTTGTACTTGATGTGTTATAAGCTCCGACGAACCAGATTCGACATTTGGATCTGCGGCATGGGAATACGAGTGTCGTATTCGCTGCCGATTTTCGAAGGTCGAGTCAGGATCATTATAATTGGTATCAGAGCTGAAGGTTGAAACTTTAGCTCAGGAGTATAACACATTAAGTAGCCCATTAGAGATAGGGTGAAGTAAACCCTAGAATGAGTAATTCCTAAGATATCCGTTCGAATGCCTTAGTAAATTCTCTTGCTATTCACTAATAGTAAGTGTGATTGCAAGAAGAGGACGAGATAGGGGATATGGGAGTACCAATACGAATGGTCAAACCCTGCAACAACGGAAACAATCTTTCTCTATCAATCTCCTTTGATTCGTCTTTTCAATTCTTTGATTGCTTCGTGGCAGCTCGAGGGATAAGCTTCGGTACGATGGTGACTCCTGCGAATCGTTTAAATAAGTTTCTATTTCATATTCTCTTCGTCAAATTTCTGTCAGCTTTTCGTTTTTAACTTCAATGAATTTGAAATTCTGTTTGAAATAAATTGATAAATTAATATAAATTTGAATATGAAGATATGTATCGATAAAACGATATCGATTAAAACCAAATTCGAATTCAATTGTAATTTCTTATGAATAACAAGTCCGAAGAGGGACAAGTTATATATACTTTGGGGTATTCTGACTTGAATTTGGAATCCATACCTAGTGTTTGAAAATTGTGAAATATTTAAATCCATTTATCTATTATATGGGTCTCGATATATTCTACGAACAGTTAGTTATCCTTCGAACTAACCAGTGCCGTGCATATTTTGTAGATTTGATGGCCCGAGTATCTTGTATGGCATTGAATGAGTTTGTTCTCATATTGGTGGTATTCTGATTCGGTAAGCCAAATACAGAATACATATCTAGTTTGACGTGGAAAACTGTTTCTCTATCTTGGTGTATCTATCTTTGTTGTTTCCGTGCCTTCAAATTTCGGGGATGAAATTTTTTAAAGGGGGAATCTGTAATGATCCCAATTTTGAATTAAGTTTAAGTTAATAATTAATGTAAATTTTGGAATTTTTTTTAATTACTTTGAATTTGAAATATTTATTTATATGTATATATGAGTAAATTTGAATTTGACTTTTGAAATTAAATTTGGATATTGAATTTGTATTTGAATTTAAATTTAAATAAATGACTTAGAAAATGATTTGGGTTTAAAAATATTATTTATGTAAATTAATTAATGGTATTTGTTTTAAAGGATAAAGGTATATTAATATGAATTAGATGTTTGATAGTTAAACTTTAAAACAAAGAAATAAAAATAAGTATTTATACTAGAAATAAATATAAAAATATATAAGTGATTCTTTGGTGTAAAACATAAGTTAAAACTGAAAAGAAAAAAAACCACAAACAAGTATGTTGCTGTAAATTTTATATATGCAATGCAAAAGAAACAAATAAGTATTTACATATAAAGAAAGGAAAGAAAAAATCAAAAGGAATAAGTATGAACTCTTGAAAAGAAAAGAAAGAAAAAAATATCTACAAAGCAAAACTGTACATACAAAAAGAAAGTATGCAAGAGGAGATAAAACAAAATAAATATTTACATTAACAAAGTTATGCAAGAAGAAGAAAATATATCTACATAAGCACAAACAAGAAATCATTTCAGCCGAAATAACTGAAATCATCTCAGCCTCCTTAGCACACAAAATAGGTTTATATCAGCCACCAAAGTAGAAAAATCTTTAGTCAACAAAGAAAAATTTGATCAAATCAAATAAAAAAGAAAAAGAAGGAAACAAACTAACCTAGTAAGCACCTCCCTTCTGCAAACACTGTGCCTTTTTTATATATACATATTGTTCCAGTTCGTTCAAACGTTACTAAACAAAAACAGAGAAAAAAAATTAAAGGAAGAAAGAAAAAAAACTGCAGCCTTCAACACGAGAATTGGCCTCTATTTCAAACAGTTTCAAGTGAGCAATCTTTTATTTTAAAACCCTTTAATCTATAACTAAATTGCCTGTGATTTATTCCTGAAGCAAGATAGTTTCATGAACATGAATGTGTTTATATATATGTGTATGTATATATGAAGTGGTTGAATGTCTGTACATATATAAATGTAATCCTGTTTTCAGTTTACATGTTTTAAAAATTAAAATTTCAAAATTCAATATCTCTTCCATTTATTGAATTCAAGCTATAGTCTCTGAACAGAAGATGATTGAAACAAAGTAACACAAATTTTAAAAATGGTTCTAAAGATTTACATCAAATAATCAACTAAAAAAAAGAGAATTTACAATAAACCCATTTTTAAGTCAAGAAATCAATAAATTTAATTGTGTGTTTTGATCCCATAATCAGATTACTGTTAATAAATGATGAATTTTGATGTGAATTTCAAGATTTTTAGGTTGATAGGTTGAGTGATATTTGGAGTTTAGTGGAAAATGGAGTTGTGTCAATTTCTGAAGATCGACCGAGTGTTCTTGGTTGAGATTAATGGTGAAGGAGGACGAAAGTTTGGGACACAAGGGAAAAATACTCATTGGAATTATAGGCTGCCATGGTGGCGTGGCATAGTTAGTTTAGGGTTTAGGGTATTGATTCGAATGATGTGATTGTTGAGGCATTTTCGATGTCGTGGTCGCATTGGGTGAACTGGAGTGGGGGAGAAAGAAGCACAAGTATGTGATGAAGCTTTGGTTGGAACGGCGTACACTCCGATGACGTTTCACGGCGGCAAGAAGGGGTTTTTCTGATTTGGATTTGGGTTCTAGTTCGATCGAGAAGCTCATTTTCGATTTCGAACTTGCTTTGGATTTGGGGTGGTTGAGATCGAGGGTGGAGATGATCAGTGACTTGTCGATGGTGGTCGTGATGACCGGAGTGTGGTCGTGCGACTGTGCACGTACACGTATGAATTTTGGTGCAGCTGGGAATGATGTCGATCGAGCAAAAAGGGGTAGCCTCGGGAAATAACTTGGGAAAATGGTGATATAACTCGAAGACGAGTTTGCTCGCATGTTGCTTCGGGGAGAATGTGGGTGTTTGCTCGAGTCTGGGTTGAGCATGCTTTAAGAAATCGTTACAGAAAGGTTTAAAAAGGTTTTAAATAAAAGAATTAGATTGTTAAAAGGATTTCTAAGTTTTAAACAAAATTAAACCAAGTCTTCCTTATGGAAGTAAATGGTTTTCAAGAACAATTGTTTTTAAACAGGGTGTTTAAGTTTTAAAAACAAAGAAGTTTGATTTTGTAAATAATTCAAGTTTTAAAACAAAGATAAACGAGTTTTTTAAATATGTAATAGACAAGTCTTTTTAGAGTGATGTTTGTATTAAAAGTTATTTATTGAATTAGAAAAGTTTTAAAGAGTTAAAGGTTAAATCTGAATGTTTAATTAATTAAAACTGATTTCTAAAGTATTTTATTTAAAATAAAGTTAAAGATTAAGATTTAGTAATCAATTACGATAAAGATTTATCTTAAGTAATTAAGAATTTTGATTAATTAAAGATAAATAAATGTGTGAAGATAATTATACTAATTCAATTATTATTAATAATTGAAGAGTGTTGGTTAATATAAATAATTTAATTAAAGTTGATTAAGTGATTAGCAATAATCACTTATTGTAATTAATTAAGAATAATTAATTAAATAGTATTTGATTAAGGGCCGATTAATTTATTAGTGAATTAATTAAGGGATAACTGAATAATTAAAGGTCAATTATTCAATAATTAAAGGTTGGTTTATTTAATAAATGATTAAATAACAAATAATCAAATGATTTGAAATCAATTAATGTTAGTTACCATTATCGATAACATATCTGATTAAACTTAATCAGATAACTAATTAAGTTACTTATGGATGTTTTGAGTCCTATTGATTGTTGAACTGTTCAATATTTCTGATATACTATGCTTTGTGCTATGAATTGTTTTGGTGTGATCTGTGATGAATGTAATTTATTTATATGTGATAAATTTATATTATTTATCTGTGTATCTGTGAATGAACGATAAGCGTTATAGATTATACCGCTTATCAATGTTGATGTGTTTAAATATGTGATATGATGATTGATGATGTTGCACTATTGTGTAAAAGCCCTGGACTACACCGTGCACACACAAATATGGATTGCATGAGGAAATCAGCTAAGTCACAAATTTTTAACAATTTTAAAGATTGAATTCTTGAATCAAAAATAGTTTTAGAATTAGAATTGAAATCTTTTTGAAAATGAGTTTCAAAAATATTAGTTATTTTAAATAACTTAATAAAATTTGAAATTTAAATAATTTAATTTGAATTTGAATTCAATATTTGAATTCAAATTCAATAATTTGGAAATTATGATCTAAAAAGATTATACAAGTTATAAAGGTGTTTATATGGGTTTTAACCATTTAGAAAGTATGGTTTTTGAAATTTAATTTTAAACCCAAGTTTTATTCTTGAATGGCTTTAACTTATGTAAAATGTAATCAGTTTTTCCAAAAACGAACAAAAAACTATTTTTTCAAATAATAATAGCTTTCATAAAAAGAAAGAATTTCAAATTTGTATCGAAAGATTTCAAGTTGAAATGAAATTGTTAATAGTTTGGGTAAAACTATGAATTAACCTTTGTAAAGACGATTAAATCTTGTTTTGAAACCGAAGAAAATTTTAAATGGTGTATCCTTTATATACCAGATTTGAATTGGAATTTGAAAGTTATGAATTAAATCTTTAATTGAAGGATTGGATAGTTAATCCAATTTGAAATGGAATTGTTTTGAAATACGTTAATGAATCTTTATGAAACTGGGTGAACTGTATGAAATAAATCTTTTTATTTAAAAAGATTTGAAATGGTGATTTGTTTAAACCATCTGAAATGAAAGTTTTGGATTATAAGTTGTAACTTAACTGAAATCCTATATCCATATGTTTTTGAATATTACGCTCATCATTCGGTTTAGCCGGGAGAGCACCCGGTGTCATATAACCCATTCCGAATAATGATACGTCAATATGGATAGCATTTGAAGACCGGTGGTGAAGACCGGGTATTTTCGAGAACGAAAGGGTAACCTGTCGATTGTCTTTGCACTGAGTCACGCCGGTATAGAGATTTCCTAAGTGATGGGAAATCCGAACAGGATTGTGAATACCGGATTTGCAAGGGCTTCTTCGGAAGTGCCTTCGGTTCTGTTCGAACCCGGAACAGACTTGTATGATTGTATGTCTGACACTACTCTCTGAGATATCAAACAAATTTCTTTCAAATACATATCTGTTGGTGGCGGAGAATTTATTATCTTAGCTTAACACCTTTCTCTGATACGTACGAGCTAAGAGGTTATGTAGTTGAAGGTAATCAGCGATATACTCCTAATTTGGTAGTGTGGCATGCTAAGTGCTGTTGTGTGTTGATGATCGTTTGTTGATCATTTGTGATCAAAGCATGGCTTTTGTGTAAAGCGTAGCTTTGTGGACGAGACCTCATCAAGCCTTACAAATCGGTAATGGTTGAAACATGAAGAATGCGGCAAGGTTTCAGGGGTAGCTCCCTTAGGGTATGACCATTCCTTCTGGAAAAGGGTAGTATCATGGTATGGAGCCCAGATACTTAATCATGTGGGCACCGTAGTATATATTTATTACTGTGTGATGTTGTTGGTGCAGAGGATCCTCGTATAAAGGTCGCAAACGATCGGGGGTGACATACCTTTAGGTGTTACTCCCGGGCAGGGAGGAAACCGGCATTGTGTTGGCAGAGAGCTGGGTAAGTTCTCAGGGCGTCCCTCCAGAGGCGTTCCTATGTGGCAATAGGAAGTTCCTTAGCCTGACCATTTGTTGGAAAATCCAAACAAAACGATACGATCCTTGTACGGTTTTAGTTGTAGAACCTGACATTTAAAATGGCAGCTATAGCTGGCATAATATAATGGTACCTATGCTGGCTAAGGTTAATATTATACTTTTGAAATGTTTTCCACTATGCACTAATAATAATATAATAGAAGAATTTTTCGTAGTAAGCATGTTTGACTATCATAAGGAGAAATCTCCCCCATGTATGCGATTGCATTGAGTGTGTGCCGGGAGGCCTTATGGTAGTTTCACTTTTCCAAAAGCATTACGGATTTCAATCTAAATTATTTTGTTTGTTTTAAAGGAAAAAACCGTTTTGTTTACTCACATCAGTCTCATGACTGGCCTGGAGTTTATTGTTCCTTTTCTAAACTCTGGGTGCCCACAATTTTCCACACGGGCAGTCTAGAGTTGGTTTTTTTAGATAGTCGAATAATAGGAACTGATTTGATATCCTTCGAAGCCTTTTGGATCATGGATCGCATTTTCTACCCTTCAGCTTTCATAGCTGAACTTATTTAGCGTGGTGTAACTTGATGGGGGTTAGGGCTAGCTTTTGACTAAAGATGGAATTTTGGGGTTGGCATTGAAGACATTATCTTTCCGCTGGTATTCCTTGTATCTCTGATAGTGTTGATATTCAGTTGTATCATTCTATTGTATCAGTTATTGTATTAAATGTTATATATGTATTATTCCTTTCTTTCCGCTGCGTTGTACTTGATGTGTTATAAGCTCCGGCGAACCAGCTTCGACTTTTGGATCTGCAAGTTGGGAATACGAGTGTCGTATTCGGTGCCGATTTTCGAAGGTCGAGTCAGGATCGTTTTAAATTAACTACTTAATTAAAATATTAATTAAGATTTAAAAAATTCTTAATCAATTAAAACATAAAATAAACTCTTAACTTAGAATTGTCAAACATTAATTACTTCATCAATACTTAAAATTGTTTAAGATGGTTAACTTCAAATTTTATTAAGCTTAGCCTTTGAAAACCAAACCCAAGAAAATCTCAGGTTTACTCGAGTTAACACTCGAGTTTCTACTCCATTTCCCCCGAGTCCCCTCTTCTTCTTCATCACGTACTTTTTAGTTTAAGTTTTAAACTTTAATAAACTGGGAAGCATCCTCACGAACTCGCGTTCCAACCTGAGGCAACCCTTCACTTTCTCGAGCATCTACTAGAGTTGCTCACAACCAAAAACTCCTGACACCATTCCAATGTCATGCACGTGCACAGCGCCTCGCCGATGCTTTGGCGAACTATGCTCCCTCCGGCGAGTCGCAAACTATCGCTACATCCGAAAGCAGAAATCGATTCGACTCCATAAGCTCTAAATCAAAATCGAGTCTCCAGTTCGAAAACTGGAACTCGACCCCACCTATCAAATCGCTTCGCCCTACCCACGCCGTCCACCTGAGGTGATACGACTCTGGCCTCACCTCGTCGATTCCCCATACTACCCTTCCCTTGAATGCCAGACAACTCGATCAACCAGAGGTGACGAAATCTCCTTGTTTCCGACCACCTCCAAACTCGAGTGTTAAACCCTAACTTTGCTTCATCCCATCATTCCTTGAAATGGAAAAATTATTTAACAATTTTCCCGATTCCACCATCAGCCATACTAGCTTCAAGCAAAATCTTAACACCCAGCATACCTCCGATCGCCAGGAATTGGACATAACTCATTTTCAGTTCAACTATGGACTTCTCTTAGCACTCTCAACTAAAAATCACCATTTTAGTTTTAAAAATCCTATTTTCTAATGATGATTCAAGTTATATAATTGAATTAACAATTCATAATACTCGAATTTGACATAAATTTAAATTTTGCTCCATAAAACTAAATTTACAAAGGCAATACATCACAATCAAGCTTAAAAAAAATTTTAGACCATAATTTAAGTTTAAACAAACTTGTTTTGGTTGAAACTCTAAACCTAACAATGGTTGGATGAAAATGTATGTAACCAGAAACAAGAAGAACAGGCCATTCAAAAATGCACAGTACAGTCATACACACACACACAGAACTACTTACTTAAAAATATACAAGTAAAGCACAAATCATTCATGAATCAGATGCACAGATTTAGGTTTTAAAATGATATGTTTACTCACTTGAGAAAAGATTGAACAGAGCAACTTCCCCCTCTTTTTTTTGAAAAGCTATTAGCTTGATCTTCTTCGATCCTTCTTGATTTGTTTAGTTAAGTTGTTATTTAAGTTTGTAAACTAGTGATGCTACCTTTTTCTTTTTCTGGTTTGCTGTGTATCTTTGAGCGAACAGGAACTAAAATATATGTACATATATATAGAGAAAAGTATTTTACAGGGGTAGGTATTTACTGGTACATTCTTTTCTTATGTTTGATCAGAGAGATTTTTTTTGACCAGGCAAGATTTTTTTTCCCTGAAACTAAAATGATTTATAAACATTTCGAAATGACCTATTTTTTGTGCTTGAGATGATAGTATTTGATGCATGTCTCCTTCCATGTTTACATCTTATCCCATTGATCTTGTATGTACAAAGATTTTTTTTTTCTTGCCTTGCATATGCACAAGTATTTCTATAGTATATATATATTCTAGAATTAAAGGTGTTAACTTTATGTTTTTCATAGAACTATAGAAGTTACCTTATATATTTATTTCTATTTTTAACATAAATCCTTATTTTTATTTTTATTTTAATCTTAAACTATCAAACACATAATTTTTATTCTTATATTTTTATACTTATATTTAGTATTGATAAGATTGATTTTATTTTAAGCATTATTAACTAGATTACATCTATATATATATATATATATATATATATCAAATATTAATAAGGTAGAGCATTAATTAAATTATTTGAGAGTTTTTATTTTGAATTTCCAAATCATAACTTTCTTTCAAAATGCATATATATATATATATATATATATATATATGGTAAAGGCTAATTTATTTATTTATTATTATTATTATTCTTTTTTTCATAAGTTTGCATTTTAAATAAATCAGATTAAATGCTTATTAAAATAATATTGCCAAAATGCCAGATCGTCACATTCCTCCCCTTTTAAAAGAATTTCATCCCCGAAATTTAAAGAAAAAGATAATTCAAAAGCTTTTATATCAATTACCCAACATGCATATCATCTATACATTAGCAATCAACCAAACAATTTATACTAACAAACATTACTAGCTATCCGGACACAAATTTGGACAGGCTTTCCTAAAACAATCTAGAGTTTTCCAGGTACAATCTCTAGGATCCTCGCACCACTGCACTTTGACAAGCTTCACTACTTTGCTCCTGAGTTGCCACTCGTCTTGATCAACAATCTAAACAGGGTTCCTGACCACAGTCAAATTTGGCTCGACGTCCAAATCTTCCTGGACTACTGGTTCTACAATCAGTGATGGGTCATGGACAAACTTCCTTAGATGGGATACATGAAATACATTATGATTTCCAAACATCCGTTCTGGCAATTCAATTATGTAAACCACAGCACCCATCCTTTCCAGCACCCGGAATGGACCAATACATCTCGAGGAAAGCTTTCCCGTCTTTTCGAATCTAATAGCTCCTTTGATCAGGAAAACTTTGACAAAGATTAAATCTCCAATCTCAAATTCCAATTGTCTTAGACTTTTATCTGCATACTTCTTTTGACGGTCCTGAGCAGCTTTCATTCTCTTCTTGATAAGCCCAACTTTCGCAGATGCTTCACGAATCAAATCTGGTCCAAGCACAAGACGATCTCTGGACTCTATCCAACAGGCTGGGGAACTACACGGTCTTCCATATAAAGCTTCATAAGGAGCCATCTTAATACTCGCCTGGTAACAGTTATTATAGGAGAATTCCGCTAGATGTAGATGGTCTACCCAAGATCCACCAAAATCCAAAACAGAAGCTCGCAGCATATCCTCTAGAATTCGGTTCAGTCTCGCCGTCTGTCTGAGGATGATAGGCTGTACTTAATCTCAAACTTGTTCACATAGCTGACTGCAAAGCCTCCCAGAATTTGCTGGTGAAGATAGGATCTCGATCACTTATTATACTGACTGGAACACCATACAATCTGACTATCTCTCTCAAGAAAATCTCTGCCAGAGAAGCTGCAGTACGAGTTGCCTTAACTGGTATAAAATGGGTGCTTTTGGTTAGACGATCCACAATCACTCATATTCCTTCATTTCCTTTCTTGGTTCTAGGAAAACCATTGATGAAATCCATAGAGATCATTTCCCATTTCCATTCGGGAACTTCCAAGGCTGCAACAAACCTACCGACTTCTGTTGATCACCCTTCACTAGCTGGAAGACCACACATCTATTGACAAAAGGGCAATATCCCTCTTCATTCCTTTCCACCAGAAAACACTTTTCATGTCTTTATACGTCTTTGATATTCCTAGGTGGATACTCAATCTGGAACGATTACTCTCTAATAACACCTCCAGTCTCATCATTCGGAACACAAATCCTCCCGTTAATCCTCAATGTTCCTTGGTCATCAATCTTAAAACTTGAACACTGTAACAGCCCAATTTTTTTTTAACAAGTATTTTTCACTTGTATTTTTCTAAAAAAAAAAAACTTTGGGGTTTATTTAAAGTGATTAAAAATAAAAAAAAATAAAAAATTTGGGCAAAATTTTTAATTAAATAATAAGATCTCTGAAATTTTGACATGGTTAAGAATTAACTTTAATTTGGTAATTTGGGTTTTTGTCGAGGATGGTAAATAACTTAATTTCTAGCAAAATCAAGTTTTAATTAAGAAAACATTAATAGCTTAGGTGGTTAAGACATCTGGGCTATTCACGACAGGTCACGAGTTCGAGTCTCAGCATGGTCAGAATTTCGAATTTTTTTTGTGTATAAATGAACTGGGAAATTACGCGTTAAAAAGGGCACGTAAATTTAGGGAATAAATACTATATATATATATATATAAGATTATATATAAGAAAACGTATAGAATTTTAATCCGTTATTTTTCTCTTTCCAGTAAAATTTACTTCCCAATTTATATACATATATAATTTGATTTAAATCATTTCCTTAAAATACTAAATATGGAAATTTAAAGTTGTGAAACGGTTAATTTTGTTAAAAGACAACTCCATTTGAATTTTAATAAAAGGAATTTTGTATATATATATATATAATATGTGAAAACCAATTAAGTTTGTTAAGTAATAATTTTGAAGAATTTAGTGTATTAATGAACTGTTAAATTTCGCGTTTAAAGGACGCGTAAAAATTTATGATATAGGTAACAAAATAAACGTATAAATTAAAAACGTTATTTTTATATAACTTTGGGTGTTTTATATTACGTCAGTTTGGCGTATTTTAAAAATCATATTTCAACATCGATATGTATTTAAAATATCGTATCAATGGTCTGTATACAAAATCAACGCTTGCTTTAATCACGCATATAAAGTATAGAATCCAAAGCTTTGTATAACTGGCAATTAATATTTTCGCAATCCTTATCTCAAATCCAGAGGAATAACGTGCATATCCAGGCATCAAAGAAAAAAAAAGCACGCAAATCTGAATTTAAAAAAGAAACGTTCAAATCTGTTTGTAACTGTTCTTTAAAATATAATGATAATAATCAACTCTTCCTTTTTTGATTTAAACATACCATATATTTCTTCTTAAATCACGCATATATCATTTGAGAGAAAATCAATTTTGCATTCCTTTGCGCGTGACACAAAATTTTATTCTTTTAACATTTTTGGCATTTGCCTCTTACCTTTTTGTTTCTTGAGCATGTCACTGTATTCATTTATTCACGCAACCTAAATGGACCAATATATTTGATTGCCTAAAATCAACTCATGCATTCAAATTTAACCTTGCCTATCTTTTCAAATTCTCACATTCCTATTTATATCTCTCTGTTTCCACTGCCTTTATTTTGCAAGATAAAATTTTTCGTTCCTATAATCACGCACATAAAGTAAAAATCATATTTAAATATACTTATCAATTAAAATATCAGTCAGTGATTTTTATAACAAACGTTACTTTTGTTTTAACTGTCAAAATTTGTTTTAAACATTTATAACAAACTTTTGTATCCAAATATCTTTTGCCTAAAATCAATCTCTTGCCTAATATCAGTTCTTCCAAATGTCGTTTCTTCAATCTACAATCACGCAACTATCAAAAAAAAAAATGTTGAAATCAAAACTCATAAACTGGCAATGAATATCACGCATATAAAATCAAATCTAATTGCTAACCGTGGTCCCTAAAATCACACGAGCCTTATCCATTCAAACAAGATAAAAACTGGAAATAAATCACTGAGCTCTGCTTGCTTTTTCTTTTTCCATTGATTTCGCCTCAAATCAATTCTTTATCTGCAAAACGTTCAATCTTCTATCAATGCTGCCGTTTTTTTTTCAATCTCTTGCCAAGGTGTTCACATTCAAACTTTTTGAACGTACAAAATTTTGCTTTATCAATCAATTGTTTAGGCATGCCAAGATATGTTGCCATTTTTGTACCGAGCCCTTTTGATTTTCTTCACGTGTATATGTTTTCTTGCATCTAAAGCAAACTCTCCCCTCTATAAATATATTAGCCTGGTTCGTATTTTATCTCCTCATCTTGCATAACATCATCCACAAGGAGAAAAGCTTCTATCAGGTAATATTACTATTCCTCTTCTTCTTTTGCATCCTCTCCGTTTTCCTTCTTCAGTTTTTTTCCTTTGCTTTCCCATCTTTTGGCTCGGCCACTCCAACCCTGACTACCACTCTAGTGCTCAGCCAAGTTTCCTACGAGACATATATTTTGAAAAAAAAACCTTGTTTCTAGTAGCAGTGGATATGTGTGTTGATGATGAGGTCTTAAGAGAAATGCATTACCTTGCAAATTCATTCAAGTCAGGTCAATAACCTGTAGGAAGCTAGGTTATGGAATTAGTGTAGTTATGATGTAGTAAGTGTTATTCTGGATGTACTTATCACTAATGATTTGTGCATGTTTTACCATCTTGTAACAGTAGATAGCAGAGAGACGCAAGTTGTAGGCAGAGAGTTGCGTGAGTTTTGTTTTGCATAGGATGTTAGACATGTTTAAAAAAAAATAAAAAAATAAAAAAAAATAAAGAAAAATAAATAAATAAATAAATAAATATAAAACGAGAGTAAAGAAGAATATAACAGAGGGAGAGAAAGAGAATTTTCAGGGTTCATCAGAATATAACATGTTGACATAGTGAGTGAGCCTTCAGTTGCATATAGGCAGGCTTTTAGTGAAATCTTGACCGTGTTTTAGGTAACTGACTTGGGTAGTTATTCGCTGATGATAGTAAAAATTTTAAAGAAGAAATGATGTATCCGTGCATGTTTTATAAAATATATATATATAAGATTCGGTTGAAAAAAAAAGGGAGAAAGCCTGTAATACTTCAGATAACAGAGAAGATGTTAGGTGGAAATGTTTAGTTGCATATAAAAGCATATAACTGCAATATGCTTTATAGTTGCGTGGGACAGTGCATAAGCCTGTAGGTAGTAGAGTATTGGATGCACTTGTACATGCATATATCACGGCCTATAGGAGAAAAACTTCACCATTTTGTTTTAGATGGCCTTTAGGTAAATTTTACCTTGATTTTTGAAATGGCATGGTTCAGTAATGGGTAGGAAAATTTTTGTTATGTTTTGATAGTATACCCAGTGGAGTGGTCGAGCAAGTCGAACTAATTCTCGTCCTATTTTTAATTTTTGCTTTGACCGTAAATTTCTAAAGTCACGTATCCGGTATTTGGATCTTGTTATAGATTTGAATCTAGGCGTGACATCCGGGATATTTGATCGTTACTCTCTGTTCGTTTCTTTTCCGGTGGATTTTCGTTTTGAATCAAAAAAATTCTGCAGCCTTCAGGTGAGTTTTTCTCACCAGACAAACATGCCTATATTTCTGTGAATTATCGCAAGTGTATGTGTAAATTATTATTTAACTTTTATCTGTCTGTAATATAACGTAGGATGTTAAACTCCATTTAAATTGACACCTCATCAGTTATTTATCTGTTGTAATATTTCTGCAATTATATTGTTAAATGTTTATTTACTGATTTAAATCATCACTGCAAGTTCCCTATAAATTTAAATCGTTAAGGCTGAAATGATAGGCCTAAAACGATGATTATTATGCATTTATTCAGTTAACTGTTTAATTTTAACTTGGGATTGCGGGTTTGAAATGATAGAACCCGGGGTTTGTAAAATTGCGGATTGAAATGATATAAATCCGTATCACTTGACCTAGGCTAGAAAATTTTATACAGACCCGTGGTTCCTATAATATTTTTCTGAAATATTTTAAAATTATTTCTAAATGGAAGTTTATAATATTGTGGTTTAATGTATTTAAAGGATTTTTATAAAGATTTAAAAATGATTTTTGAATGAGTTAAGATTTTAAATAAATAAATATAACTTATTTGGAAAAATTCTGGATTTTTATTAAGATGAGATTTCAGTTAAGAAATAATTGATAATAAGTTGTATTTGGAATTTAAACTAAATTGATAAGTTAATAACCTATTACAGCATTTAAATGCTGTCTTTTAAAATTGGACTGTTTAACCCATAAACTTTAGGTAGCATTTCATAAGTGCTGCAGAAACTGGAATTTGATTGTTTTAAAAATGTAAGGAAATTAATTTTGGGAAAAAGGTGTAAATTTTGGAATTTAATATGTAATTAGAAAAATTTTAAGAAATTGATTTTTTGATGGATTTAAAGGAAGAATTTAACTTTAAAATTTGGTAAAGGCAATAAATTCCAAATAAATTGAATAAATTTAAAAAGTATGTATAAAGTGGAAAGTTTAAATCAATATTTGATATTGAAGGAATTTGAGATATATTTTGATTTTAAAGTACGAATACCATTTTAAGCTGTAACCACGGGTTATAATAACGCTTGGTTGGCAAAGAGACCGGGATCAGATATGGACATACTCTCTGTCGATACCGAAAACCACTTTGACTAACCGTGTACGCGGTGGAGATCCTAGAATGAAGTAGGATGGTGGTGACGGTTCCTTTAAGGTAAATACGTGGACCCGACTCCCGTGAGTTGGCATAAGGTGGCTAAAACAGGAGCGATTCTCGGATTAATGAGGTAGCACCTCTGATCGAACGCACTTCTTCGTATGCCATTCTATTACTCCTGTGATTGTTTTGGTGCGCACCTTTGATTTGGGAGTGTTGTTCGAGGTGGGCGGTAACTGCGGCTACGTGTTTCCACCGGTCCGGATAGCAATTGGTATATCTACCCTGGCATTGCCTAGTTGTGCCTTGTCACCTACCATAGCGAGCCTCCTACGAGTTTCTATTTGTGTCGTACCTATGGAGTACCCTCTGGTAGCTTCCTGATCAGGAGGTATTACGGTACTGTATAGACTATTGGCATTATTTGTGTTAAGGTGGAAAATGTAAAGCCTTAACGCTATTTAAAAGTAAGTTTATTTTATAAATAGACACTATTATAATAGCGCAATATACTACATAGTAAATAGTTTAACGGATCCTTAGAGGATGGGCGATCCCACGCATCCTTTAAGTTACTTGCTCTATATTACAGTACACTTGAATTAGCTTACACTATATAAGTATGTATGTCCTGACTCGAGTGTTTATGTTTTATGTTACGCTCGGGTCAGCCTGAGTTGCAGTTCAGTTTTCATCCCGGAGCTAGGATTTCTGTAGATCACTTTCAAGCTGCTGGCAAACTTCCTTTCCAGTTCGTTATCTAAAATTTTGAAATCAAGACTAGTGGACATTTGGACTGTTTACTGATAAGTTAAAACTATATTTGGATTTAAGACTATGTAAATTTTACTTGAGTAAGAATATTTAACTATGTAAATTTTACTTGAGTAAGAATATTTATAGTGGCTTCATGAACCACTAAGTATTTTTAATTCCGCTGCGAGTATTCTGATTCTGTGTCTGTGATTAATTATTTACTGCATATTCTGAGTTCTGCCAAATTTATTTTTACAACGCGGTATTTTGAACAATTCAAGTCCGACATGTGCGGATGCGAATGGTTGAAAACACCGGGTCGTTACATCTGGTATCAGAGCTTTGGCTCTAGGCAAAACTTAGAATGTATGGTAAAATTTGATTTACAGAATCACTTTCATTCGAGCTTGAATCTCTTCCTTTTTGAATTTTGGAACGTTCCCTGCGGTTCCGAAGTTCATTCGTGTCCCTCACTATTTATTTTTCTTTCGATTCGGGAGTATCACATAACTCCACTTAGGATGATCTTTATAGTGAATTGGCGGTTTCGCCAATATTCTAATATAGCGGTGAAACTCCTTTACAACTAGCATTGATTCACCGGAGATTTATATTTATCCTCGGTTTAGATACTAGTATCTTTGGTTATTCTGAACTCTATCTCTTCAGATCGAATGTAGATTTACCCCAGAAAATTCACATCGATCTGACTCTTTAAGTCACGGTTGACCAGGTTAAGATTGCCCGCGATTTATATAAACTTATCTGGTTTCTTATTCTGTTATTTAACCATCGGATCTTCTGATTCCAACTTATCTTTAAATCAAAATTCTCTTTAATTTGAGTCCTTCAAAACTTGAATCTCTATCCTTGTTTTGAAAAAAATTATTCCTATATTTGGGAAAAATCTAATATTATATATATAAGTATAATTTTCAGAATTTAACTAGTTGTTTAGAGATAATAATGTTTGATTTTATTTATAGTTTTGTAAACCATTGGTTTTGTCTTAATAAATAATTGAACTATAAAACATGGTTATAAATTTATTTGGAAACAGAAATGGATTTAAAACAAGAATTTAAGAATTTAATATCTGATAGTTTCAAACCTTGTGTTTAAAGTCTTAAAAGGATATATTATTATTTAAATTATTTTCGAATATAAATTTGTTTCCAAAGAATTTTAAAGTTTTAAAAATCAGTGCTCTTCTCTTTGTCGCTAGAAAATAATTTCGGGGATGAGTACAACATCATCGACATTCATTTTCGAGTATCGAAGTAAAGAGACCACGATGTAGTTTTGCTTCAAAAATTTAATTAATTTGAATTTCTAAAATATGACTTAATTTATAATATATATAGATATATGATTTAAATTTGATTTGACATATACTATATGTATGTATTTATTTATCTCTAAAGGGTTTGAAGTTAATTGGAAATTTAATTCATAAATTTATGTTAAAAGGTGATTCTAATGATAAAATAAAGTCAAATTTGGAATGAATATTTAAACTTGAATAATATAGTTGGAAAATTTTACTTGTATAAATTGCATGCCAATATAACTTACCTAAATCATTCAGAAATTAACTATGTAATTGGATAATGTATAATATAAAAGGATTTTATAAATAAAAATTTGAGTGGTTATAATAAATGTTATACACTTAAAGTTTCAGTTACAACAATACAAATAGAGGTAAAAAGAAATAAAATAATAATTGAATAATATACAATATCAAATGGTGTTAAAGGAAATTTAGAAATATATTGGAATAGTTATATTAAATATAATCTACTTAATATGTGCGATAAGATATATTAAGCAGAATATATTTAATAATAATCTGGAATAAAGAAAATTAAATTTGTTGAATAAAAGATGATTATTATAAATGACTATACAAATTTCTGATTTTAGAAAATAATTGGATAATAAGATAATTAATTTGGAAATAGTTAAGATTGATTTAACTTCTGTAAAAATCAAATGAATTAAATCAATTATTGAATATTAATTTAAATTGAATTTATATAGTTTAGATATTGAGAAAAATATTTCACATAGATGAGAAAAATATTGAGAAAAATAAATTTAATTATAGTTTGGAATAAAGAAGAAACTAAATGGAGAATTTGGTTTATTTTGGGAAATGGTAAATTTACTTTAAAAATAAAGTTAAATTACCATTTCAAATTTGGACTAAAATTAAACATTTTAAATTAGAATGTTATAATACCTTGTGAAAAATTGGAGAAAAAAAAATGAATGATTTTTCTTTTTTTAGTGTAGGGATATTATACAAGTAAATATGTAAATAAATAAATGTTAAAATTTTAAGTATAAATAGATGAAATCAATGATTAATTTAAAATTGAATTTTTATTGTTTAGATTAATGATTCTAATTTAAGTTTCAATTTAGTTTTCTTTCAGGTTGTTTCTATTCACCTACCTTCTTCCTTTTCAAGGACGAAAAGTTCTGAGTGGGGGAGAGTGTAACAGCCCAATTTTTTTTAAACAAGTATTTTTCACTTGTATTTTTCTAAAAAAAAAAACTTTGGGGTTTATTCAAAGTGATTAAAAATAAAAAAAATAAAAAATTTTGACAAAATTTTTAATTAAATAATAAGATCTCTGAAATTTTGACATGGTTAAGAATTAACTTTAATTTGGTAATTTGGGTTTTTGTCGAGTATGGTAAATAACAAAATTTCTAGCAAAATCAAGTTTTAATTAAGAAAACATTAATAGCTTAGGTGGTTAAGACATCTGGGCTATTCACGACAGGTCACGAGTTCGAGTCTCAGCATGGTCAGAATTTCGAATTTTTTTTGTGTATAAATGAACTGGGAAATTACGCGTTAAAAAGGGCACGTAAATTTAGGGAATAAATACTATATATATATATAAGATTATATATAAGAAAACGTATAGAATTTTAATCCGTTATTTTTCTCTTTCCAGTAAAATTTACTTCCCAATTTATATACATATATAATTTGATTTAAATCATTTCCTTAAAATACTAAATATGGAAATTTAAAGTTGTGAAACGGTTAATTTTGTTAAAAGACAACTCCATTTGAATTTTAATAAAAGGAATTTTGTATATATATATATATATATATATATATATATAATATGTGAAAACCAATTAAGTTTGTTAAGTAATAATTTTGAAGAATTTAGTGTATTAATGAACTGTTAAATTTCACGTTTAAAGGACGCGTAAAAATTTATGGTATAGGTAACAAAATAAACGTATAAATTAAAAACGTTATTTTTATATAACTTTGGGTGTTTTATATTACGTCAGTTTGGCGTATTTTAAAAATCATATTTCAACATTGATATGTATTTAAAATATCGTATCAATGGTCTGTATACAAAATCAACGCTTGCTTTAATCACGCATATAAAGTATAGAATCCAAAGCTTTGTATAACTGGCAATTAATATTTTCGCAAGCCTTATCTCAAATCCAGAGGAATAACGTGCATATCCAGGCATCAGAGAAAAAAAAAAAGCACGCAAATCTGAATTTAAAAATGAAACGTTCAAATCTGTTTGTAACTGTTCTTTAAAATATAATGATAATAATCAACTCTTCCTTTTTTGATTTAAACATACCATATATTTCTTCTTAAATCACGCATATATCATTTGAGAGAAAATCAATTTTGCATTCCTTTGCGCGTGACACAAAATTTTATTCTTTTAACATTTTTGGCATTTGCCTCTTACCTTTTTGTTTCTTGAGCATGTCACTGTATTCATTTATTCACGCAACCTAAATGGACCAATATATTTGATTGCCTAAAATCAACTCATGCATTCAAATTTAACCTTGCCTATCTTTTCAAATTCTCACATTCCTATTTATATCTCTCTGCTTCCACTGCCTTTATTTTGCAAGATAAAAATTTTCGTTCCTATAATCATGCATATAAAGTAAAAATCATATTTAAATATACTTATCGATTAAAATATCAGTTAGTGATTTTTATAACAAACGTTACTTTTGTTTTAACTGTCAAAATTTGTTTTAAACATTTATAACAAACTTTTGTATCCAAATATCTTTTGCCTAAAATCAATCTCTTGCCTAATATCAGTTCTTCCAAATGCCGTTTCTTCAATCTACAATCACGCAACTATCAAAAAAAAAATGTTGAAATCAAAACTCATAAACTGGCAATGAATATCACGCATATAAAATCAAATCTAATTGCTAACCGTGGTCCCTAAAATCACACGAGCCTTATCCATTCAAACAAGATAAAAACTGGAAATAAATCACTGAGCTCTGCTTGCTTTTTCGTTTTCCATTGATTTCGCCTCAAATCAATTCTTTATCTACAAAACGTTCAATCTTCTATCAATGCTGTCGTTTTTTTTTCAATCTCTTGCCAAGGTGTTCACATTCAAACTTTTTGAACGTACAAAATTTTGCTTTATCAATCAATTGTTTAGGCATGCCAAGATATGTTGCCATTTTTGTACCGAGCCCTTTTGATTTTCTTCACGTGTATATGTTTTCTTGCATCTAAAGCAAACTCTCCCCTCTATAAATATATTAGCCTGGTTCGTATTTTATCTCCTCATCTTGCATAACATCATCCATAAAGAGAAAAGCTTCTATGTGACGCCCCACCTCTATACCCACGCTAGCCAAGAACACTCCGGAGAAGTGCTGTCAACTAGCACGGAGAATAAGGCTGTTGAGGAGCGACCATCCATGTAATAGCTTATCACACGGTGGCTATAAATAATCTTCGGAAACAAACATAGAAATAATCATATCACAAATCAGTCACAGATATCCATATCACAAAGGCGGAAGAAGATATGAATATATAACTAACACATGTGTGTGTACGTCAGAGTAGTGGTCAATAAGATCCACGATAATACAAAAGAATAGCAACACGTGCTATACAAAAGAATACAACTATGAGTCTATATCTCAAGTGTATACAATAAAAACTGCTAATCTAAACAGTTAGCCAAAAGTCAGAGTGATGAATCCCTGGGAAGAAGTCAAGCAGAAGCACCTGTAACATCTCGGTCTGATCCGAGTATTATTTAAGAAAATAATAAACGGATCAGTCTAGCTATAAATATCAGATGACATGATATAACATAAAAGATATGGCATAAACATAAACATCCATAACGACATACCGCTATAAGTATGTAAATAATGATCAACAGAAGATCAATCAATAAGAGATAATCAATATCACAAGAATCTTCTCAAAGATTCGAAGGGGGCATCATACCCTAAACTTGTACTCATAACAAGTCAATGACACAAATTCCAGAAATCAACACGAGAAATCCAGAAATCATAAAAAGGGAAAGAGGCCTATCACATGACGGTCCGAAGACCATGGGGAGCTACCCCACATGTGTGAGTGGAATCACACAGAATGAGGTCAAGACTAACCAAAAAGCAGAAAGGTATGTGTGAATGGAATCACACAAGTGGTGTCTAGTCTAACCTTGCAATGAAAGAGACATCGCGCAATTGCTAGTCTAATTCATAAAGCGATCATCAAGATCAACGAGAAGTGTCAATTACACTAAGCTAGTAAATATAGAAGTTTAGCCTCATGTCCCATAACCACTTGCTTAACTTAAATATTTACGAACAAACTGTAAATCTTCACTAATAAAATTGTCACAAGGGGTTCAATCGAACAAGTCCAAGAATTAACCGACGAAGTGAACGCAAGCGTTTCATACCACTTGTTTTACTAAGTCGTTTAATTAGATTTCTCATCCGAGTGAGGTAAAGGCTTGTATATACTAATAGATTGGAAAACGGTTTAAGAAAAGAGCTTTGTTATTAAAAATAGAGTTGAAATTGTTTGTTAAAAGAGTTTTGATATTTACTACTAGTATTGAAACCTTTATATTATAAAGTGACAAAACACATAAGCAAGTGTAGAAACAATCAGTCACAAAGATCGCATACGGAGATGCGAATAAAATCCAAGGAAATCAGCTCAATGTTTTTCATATAAGATCCCCTACGCAGAGTTATATGGGGTTCGACCTGCCCGGTCAGGTCGCGGGGGTCCAGGGGGCAGCGCCCCCGGCGGGGTGCGGGGCAGCGCCCCGTCACGGTACGACCTAAGTGAAGACAAGCGGCTTACGACCTAAAGCAAAATGAGGTCTAACGACCTAAAGAGTTCGCGGCCTAAGGGATACGACCTAAGTGGCGCGACCTAGTGGATGACAGGTCATACGACCTAAGGGTAAGGTCGGAGGCGACCTACGACTTAGTGGGGTCGAACGACTTAAGGACAGCCGACTTAACAAACAGGTCATACGACCTAAGGGTAAGGTCGGAGGCGACCTACGACTTAGTGGGGTCGAACGACTTAAGGACAGCCGACTTAACAATTCGCGACTTAGAGAGGCTTAGGTCGGATACGACCTACGACCTAGTGGATGACAGGTCATACGACCTAAGGGTAAGGTCGGAGGCGACCTACGACTTAGTGGGGTCGAACGACTTAAGGACAGCTGACTTAACAAACAGGTCATACGACCTAAGGGTAAGGTCGGAGGCGACCTACGACTTAGTGGGGTCGAACGACTTAAGGACAGCCGACTTAACTCTTAACTCGCAGCCGACTTAGCACTCTAACTCGTGAACGACTCAACACAGGCGAACAGAAATACAAAGGCGGTGACTTTTCAACGCGCGCGACTTACGACTTAGGCTTAACTCGTGGACGACTTAGCGATGGCCAGAAACGACTTAACTCCGAGGCAGTGCGACCTAACTGCAGTTTTTTGTCAAAAACGCTAAAAATTGGAGTTTTTCGCCAATCCAATCCAAACCAAATGCAAATGCACATGCTAAAGTGATGGGGAATCATTCCCAACAGTCCAATATAGTTATAGGCTAGAATTGTGAGATAAAAATCTCACCTTTGCACTAAAATTTATGAAGATGAAGCTTGAAAGCAAGGAGAAGCAATCCAAAGCTTGAATCCAATACCTTCTACTTGAATTTGGAGTTGAATGATGGAGTTGCAATTGAATTTGAGCTTGGAGTTTTAATTTCCCATTCTCTTCACCATTAATGCTAAAGCTTGAGTTAGTTAGGAAATTTATGAAGAGTGAGGAGAAGAGGGTTGGAACTTGGGCTTAATAGGCTAAACTAACCCAAAGTCCAAAGCGGGAAAAGATAGTGAAATTTCACTAACTCCAAACCTATCGATGTTTATACTTAAAAAGTTGTAAACGACATTTCGAACTCAATGGAAGTGGTCTCGAGTCCTAATTTGACCGTTTGCAAAAAGTAGTTTTTCGGACCAAAATCCGATTAACGATTTAATATTTAAATAAAAATATTTAAATGTAAACTCGATAAATATGCGGGTTGTTACAGACTCCCCTCCTTAAAGAAATTGCGTCCTCGCAATATATATATAAGGTGGAAATAAAAAGTAACAACCATAAAAGCATATTAACACAAGAGAAATTTGAAATAAGAAGTTCACCTCAAAGGGCAGGAGTAAGCAAGTCCGGATGTGTACGCTCGATGAATTCTCTGGATTCCCAAGAACAATCCTTAGGATTTAAGGACCATTGAACCTTTACTAGTGGAACATCTTTATTTCGAAGTCGTTTAACCTCAGAAGCTATAATTCGAATAGGATGCTGCTCATAAGTTAAATTCGGCGAAACTTCAATTTCTTCCACAACAGCAGGCTCAAGAATAGAATCGGAATCCCGAAGGCATTTCCGTAATTGAGAAACGTGAAATACATCATGTATAGCAGAAAACTGAGCCGGCAATGCAAGGCGATAAGCCATGGAACCAATACGTTCAGTGATAGGAAATGGCCCAATATATCGAGGCGCTAACTTCCCCGATCGACTGAAACGTACAACACCCTTCATAGGTGAAACACGAATAAAAACAGGATCCCCAACAGAAAATTCTAATTTCCTTCTTCGATTATCGGCATAGGATTTTTGTCTACTCTGGGCTTCTTTCATCCTATGTCGAATAAGTTCAATCTTTTCCGTGGAATCACGAATAAAGTCTGGACCTAAAACCAGCTTCTCACCGGCCTCAAGCCAACAAGAAGGAGATCGGCATGGCCTTCCGTAGAGTGCCTCGAAAGGTGCCATACCAATACTAGATTGGAAGCTATTATTATAGGAAAATTCAACAAGTGAAATATGATCTTCCCAACTTCCACCAAAATCAAGCACACAAGCACGAAGAAGATCTTCAAGAGTTTGATTCACACGCTCGGTTTGTCCATCGGACTGGGGGTGATAAGCGGTGCTAAAATTAAGCTTCGTTCCTAAAGCTTTTTGAAGACTCTTCCAAAATCCACTAGTAAACAATGGATCACGATCGCTAACAATAGAAGTAGGAACTCCATGCAATTTTACAATTTCCTTGACAAATAGTTTGGCCAAAAGAGGAACGGTTCGGTTAGACCGAACCGGAATAAAATGGGCGGATTTAGTAAGTCTATCAACAATCACCCATAAGCTATCATGACCCGAACGAGAACGGGGAAGGCCATCTATAAAGTCCATGGAAATTTGATCCCACTTCCAAATTGGAATTTCTAAAGGTTGCAATAACCCACCAGGCCTTTGATGTTCGGCCTTGACAAGTTGGCAAGTCATGCAACACTTAACAAAGTTAGCAATATCAGATTTCATTCCCTCCCAATAATAAAGTCGCTTCATATCAGCGTACATTTTACTACTACCGGGATGAATGGTGAATTTAGAACAATGGGAATCTTCTAAAATATCTTTACGAAGATCTCCAATATTTGGTACGATAAGTCTACCAAATTTTCGAATGCCGCCACGAGAATCAATATCATAGTCTTTCAAACCTTCAATATCAATTTTATCCTTAACATTTTTGCCAAGAAGAGCCAATTCAGAATCTAGCCCTTGAGCTTCAAGAATGCGGTCTAAAAGAGAAGGATGAGCCTCAAGGCTACATAAAACAAGCGATGAGCATAAATCGGATACGCGCTCTCGAATCTCACAAGTGGATAAGATCTCGAGATCGTTCCATTCGGATATCATCATAGAAACAACTGCTTGTTGCTTACGGCTAAGAGCATCGGCGACACGATTACCCTTACCGGGGGTATAAAGAATATCAAGATCATAAGGTGCAAGGAACTCGAGCCAACGCTGTTGACGTAAATTAAGTTCTTTTTGAGAAAATAAATATTTCAAAGACTTATGATCCGTGTAAAGAATAAATTTCTCTCCCAATAGATAATGACGCCACATTCGAAGGGCGAAAACAATAGCCGCGAGCTCTAGATCATGTGTGGCATATCTAGTCTCGGCCGGCTTCAATTGCCTAGAAGCATAAGCAACAACACGTTCTTTTTGCATAAGAACGGCACCCAAACCAACGTGACTAGCATCGGTATAAACAACAAAATCTTGATTCCCCTCGGGAATAACAAGAATAGGAGCATCGGAAAGGAGTTCTTTCAATTTCTGAAAAGAGGCTTCACATTTGTCCGACCAAATGTATTTAACTCCCTTCTTAGTCAAGCCAGTAAGAGGCACGGCAATCTTAGAAAAGTCTTTAATAAAACGACGGTAATAGCCCGCCAATCCGAGAAAACTACGAATCTCTGTCACACTCTCCGGTCTCTTCCAATCTTGAATCGCTTCAATCTTTGAAGGATCCACAGATATCCCGGATTCGGAAATAATATGACCGAGAAACTTCACACGAGATTGCCAAAAGTGGCATTTAGAAAATTTCGCCTTTAATTGATTACTCCTAAGTGTTTCCAATACAATCCGAAGATGTTTCTCATGTTCCTCCTCGGTTTTTGAATACACAAGAATATCATCAATGAATATGAGAACAAACCGATCGAGGAAATCTTTGAAAACTCGATTCATGAGGTCAACGAAATAAGCTGGAGCATTCGTTAACCCAAATGGCATAACAAGCCATTCATAAGATCCATATCGAGTACGGAATGATGTCAACGGAATGCTATCCTCAGCGATACGAAGCTGATGGAAACCGGTAGCCAAGTCCAATTGTGAAAAGACCTTAGCACCACTAAGCTGATCGAATAGATCATCAATCCGAGGTAAAGGATATTTATTTTTAATAGTAAGATCGTTAAGCTTGCGATAATCAACGCAGAGCCTCAGAGTACCATCGGATTTCTTTACGAAAATAGCCGAAGCTCCCCAAGGCGAGGAACTAGAGCGAATAAATTGCCTCGTCTCCAACTCAGATAATTGTTTACGCATCTCCTCATTTTCCTTATTGGACATGCGATAAGGAGGACGAGTAATAGGTTGAGCTCCAGAAACAAGATTAATTCTGAACTCAATTGCTCGTTTAGGTGGTAAACCTAAAACGGGCTCGAATATGTCGGAAAATTCACGAACAACATGAATACAAGAAATAATATCATCTTCATCATCATCATCGTTATCACGAGGATTTAAAGAATATAAAGATGCCACCAAACATGATTCTGAATCTTTAAGATTAACAGAAATATGTTTAACAGATTGTGGATGTCGGAGATGAATAGTCCGCTCAGGACATAGGATATGGGCTTGATAACGGTTAAGCCAATCCATTCCCAAAATTATTCCAAAGCCTAAGTAACGCATGACATGCAAATCGGCTAGGAAAGAAAAATCACATAAAATAATCTCCACATCTTTACAAAGCAAACTAAGAGTTGCGGATCCACCAACAGGATTCGCAATTTTTAAAGAAGTCATCAATGCAGTAACAGTTAAGGAAAAAGTGTCTACCAGTTCCTTTGATATAAAGGAATGGGATGCACCCGTATCAAAGAGAACTCTAATAGGTTGATCATGAAATAAAATAATACCATCAAGAATGGAATGAGAAATACCTTGGCCACGAGATGTGTTGCCAGGGGCTTGAGCCACATTTAACTTTCCCTCATTCCTGCTTTTACGTTTGAGGCATTGATGTATAAAGTGATCTGGGCTCTTACAATAGCGACAAGATTTGGGCTTAGAGCACTTATTCGCATAATGATCCCCAGACCCACAGTTGAAGCAACTCGCACCACTAGGAGAAGGATACTTTGCCACAGGGGTTGCCTGCTTACCCTTTTTGTTGGGATAAGGACCCTTGAATTTGTTTGGCCTCTTCTTGTTGTTGAATTTTGGTTTAGCGCCTTCCACTTCAACATCACTCTCTCTATCAGCCTCTTCAAGACGAAGAGCGATATCGACGAGTTGATCAAATGCGACTTCTAGTTTCAGGAGCAGTGGCTTCTTAAGACTCTTATTTAAGCCATAAACGAACCTCTGGTTCTTCTTCAATGGGGTGTTGATGTATTCAACCCCATATTTGGAAAGCGACTCGAAGGCTGCGACGTAATCAGTCACAGAGGATTGACCTTGAACAAGGTCTATAAAACGTCGAGCCAAGCTTACTTTCCCAGCTTCTGGTACAAACTTTAACTCGAAGCGTCCCTGAAATTGCTCCCAGGTGAGATCCGCTTCATTAATTTCTGAAATAAGGAGTTCGTACCAGTCCAATGCTCTCTCTTGGAGCATGCTGGAAGCCACCTGAACGCGGTGGAGATCGATAAGATTCATGCGAGAAAAGATTCGATCGCATGATTTTAACCAAGCCTGGACCTCGATGATATTTTCCGAACCTTTGAAGGGCTTCCCACCCAAGTTGGTGTAATCGCTGCACAAGCGTGCAAATCCCGACTTTGGGTGAGTAGGTTCCGGGTTAGCTCCAGCTGCTTGAGCATTAGTTACTAAATCAAGAAGCTGTTGAGCAGTCATAAAAACTCCATCCGGAGGAGCAGCACCAGATGATCCAGTTCTGGGACGGCCTGGTCTAGACATTCTCTTCCTTAAAGAAAGAAAGAAGAGAAGGAAGAAGGTTATTTACCAATGAACATCAAGCAATCTTGATAGATAAAACAAGGAATCATAAAGGAAATAGGATGAGTCGGTACGAAGACTCAAATTAATCCTATGGTATGACTCCTAAGATAGACCTAGGACGATGATCCTTGTTAAGTTATTCTACATTGTTCCGAAGTTTGGCTCTGATACCAAGCTGTGACGCCCCACCTCTATACCCACGCTAGCCAAGAACACTCCGGAGAAGTGCTGTCAACTAGCACGGAGAATAAGGCTGTTGAGGAGCGACCATCCATGTAATAGCTTATCACACGGTGGCTATAAATAATCTTCGGAAACAAACATAGAAATAATCATATCACAAATCAGTCACAGATATCCATATCACAAAGGCGGAAGAAGATATGAATATATAACTAACACATGTGTGTGTACATCAGAGTAGTGGTCAATAAGATCCACGATAATACAAAAGAATAGCAACACGTGCTATACAAAAGAATACAACTATGAGTCTATATCTCAAGGGTATACAACAAAAACTGCTAATCTAAACAGTTAGCCAAAAGTCAGAGTGATGAATCCCTGGGAAGAAGTCAAGCAGAAGCACCTGTAACATCTCGGTCTGATCCGAGTATTATTTAAGAAAATAATAAACGGATCAGTCTAGCTATAAATATCAGATGACATGATATAACATAAAAGATATGGCATAAACATAAACATCCATAACGACATACCGCTATAAGTATGTAAATAATGATCAACAGAAGATCAATCAATAAGAGATAATCAATATCACAAGAATCTTCTCAAAGATTCGAAGGGGGCATCATACCCTAAACTTGTACTCATAACAAGTCAATGACACAAATTCCAGAAATCAACACGAGAAATCCAGAAATCATAAAAAGGGAAAGAGGCCTATCACATGACGGTCCGAAGACCATGGGGAGCTACCCCACATGTGTGAGTGGAATCACACAGAATGAGGTCAAGACTAACCAAAAAGCAGAAAGGTATGTGTGAATGGAATCACACAAGTGGTGTCTAGTCTAACCTTGCAATGAAAGAGACATCGCGCAATTGCTAGTCTAATTCATAAAGCGATCATCAAGATCAACGAGAAGTGTCAATTACACTAAGCTAGTAAATATAGAAGTTTAGCCTCATGTCCCATAACCACTTGCTTAACTTAAATATTTACGAACAAACTGTAAATCTTCACTAATAAAATTGTCACAAGGGGTTCAATCGAACAAGTCCAAGAATTAACCGACGAAGTGAACGCAAGCGTTTCATACCACTTGTTTTACTAAGTCGTTTAATTAGATTTCTCATCCGAGTGAGGTAAAGGCTTGTATATACTAATAGATTGGAAAACGGTTTAAGAAAAGAGCTTTGTTATTAAAAATAGAGTTGAAATTGTTTGTTAAAAGAGTTTTGATATTTACTACTAGTATTGAAACCTTTATATTATAAAGTGACAAAACACATAAGCAAGTGTAGAAACAATCAGTCACAAAGATCGCATACGGAGATGCGAATAAAATCCAAGGAAATCAGCTCAATGTTTTTCATATAAGATCCCCTACGCAGAGTTATATGGGGTTCGACCTGCCCGGTCAGGTCGCGGGGGTCCAGGGGGCAGCGCCCCCGGCGGGGTGCGGGGCAGCGCCCCGTCACGGTACGACCTAAGTGAAGACAAGCGGCTTACGACCTAAAGCAAAATGAGGTCTAACGACCTAAAGAGTTCGCGGCCTAAGGGATACGACCTAAGTGGCGCGACCTAGTGGATGACAGGTCATACGACCTAAGGGTAAGGTCGGAGGCGACCTACGACTTAGTGGGGTCGAACGACTTAAGGACAGCCGACTTAACAAACAGGTCATACGACCTAAGGGTAAGGTCGGAGGCGACCTACGACTTAGTGGGGTCGAACGACTTAAGGACAGCCGACTTAACAATTCGCGACTTAGAGAGGCTTAGGTCGGATACGACCTACGACCTAGTGGATGACAGGTCATACGACCTAAGGGTAAGGTCGGAGGCGACCTACGACTTAGTGGGGTCGAACGACTTAAGGACAGCTGACTTAACAAACAGGTCATACGACCTAAGGGTAAGGTCGGAGGCGACCTACGACTTAGTGGGGTCGAACGACTTAAGGACAGCCGACTTAACTCTTAACTCGCAGCCGACTTAGCACTCTAACTCGTGAACGACTCAACACAGGCGAACAGAAATACAAAGGCGGTGACTTTTCAACGCGCGCGACTTACGACTTAGGCTTAACTCGTGGACGACTTAGCGATGGCCAGAAACGACTTAACTCCGAGGCAGTGCGACCTAACTGCAGTTTTTTGTCAAAAACGCTAAAAATTGGAGTTTTTCGCCAATCCAATCCAAACCAAATGCAAATGCACATGCTAAAGTGATGGGGAATCATTCCCAACAGTCCAATATAGTTATAGGCTAGAATTGTGAGATAAAAATCTCACCTTTGCACTAAAATTTATGAAGATGAAGCTTGAAAGCAAGGAGAAGCAATCCAAAGCTTGAATCCAATACCTTCTACTTGAATTTGGAGTTGAATGATGGAGTTGCAATTGAATTTGAGCTTGGAGTTTTAATTTCCCATTCTCTTCACCATTAATGCTAAAGCTTGAGTTAGTTAGGAAATTTATGAAGAGTGAGGAGAAGAGGGTTGGAACTTGGGCTTAATAGGCTAAACTAACCCAAAGTCCAAAGCGGGAAAAGTTAGTGAAATTTCACTAACTCCAAACCTATCGATGTTTATACTTAAAAAGTTGTAAACGACATTTGGAACTCAATGGAAGTGGTCTCGAGTCCTAATTTGACCGTTTGCAAAAAGTAGTTTTTCAGACCAAAATCCGATTAACGATTTAATATTTAAATAAAAATATTTAAATGTAAACTCGATAAATATGCGGGTTGTTACATTCTATCAGGTAATATTACTATTCCTCTTCTTCTTTTGCATCCTCTCCGTTTTCCTTCTTCAGTTTTTTTCCTTTGCTTTCCCATCTTTTGGCTCGGCCACTCCAACCCTGACTACCACTCTAGTGCTCAGCCAAGTTTCCTACGAGACATATATTTTGAAAAAAAAAACCCTGTTTCTAGTAGCAGTGGATATGTGTGTTGATGATGAAGTCTTAAGAGAAATGCATTACCTTGCAAATTCATTCAAGTCAGGTCAATAACCTGTAGGAAGCTAGGTTATGGAATTAGTGTAGTTATGATGTAGTAAGTGTTATTCTGGATGTACTTATCACTAATGATTTGTGCATGTTTTACCATCTTGTAACAGTAGATAGCAGAGAGACGCAAGTTGTAGGCAGAGAGTTGCGTGAGTTTTGTTTTGCATAGGATGTTAGACATGTTTAAAAAAAAATAAAAAAATAAAAAAAAATAAAGAAAAATAAATAAATAAATAAATAAATATAAAACGAGAGTAAAGAAGAATATAACAGAGGGAGAGAAAGAGAATTTTCAGGGTTCATCAGAATATAACATGTTGACATAGTGAGTGAGCCTTCAGTTGCATATAGGCAGGCTTTTAGTGAAATCTTGACCGTGTTTTAGGTAACTGACTTGGGTAGTTATTCGCTGATGATAGTAAAAATTTTAAAGAAGAAATGATGTATCCGTGCATGTTTTATAAAATATATATATATAAGATTCGGTTGAAAAAAAAAAGGGAGAAAGCCTGTAATACTTCAGATAACAGAGAAGATGTTAGGTGGAAATGTTTAGTTGCATATAAAAGCATATAACTGCAATATGCTTTATAGTTGCGTGGGACAGTGCATAAGCCTGTAGGTAGTAGAGTATTGGATGCACTTGTACATGCATATATCACGGCCTATAGGAGAAAAACTTCACCATTTTGTTTTAGATGGCCTTTAGGTAAATTTTACCTTGATTTTTGAAATGGCATGGTTCAGTAATGGGTAGGAAAATTTTTGTTATGTTTTGATAGTATACCCAGTGGAGTGGTCGAGCAAGTCGAACTAATTCTCGTCCTATTTTTAATTTTTGCTTTGACCGTAAATTTCTAAAGTCACGTATCCGGTATTTGGATCTTGTTATAGATTTGAATCTAGGCGTGACATCCGGGATATTTGATCGTTACTCTCTGTTCGTTTCTTTTCCGGTGGATTTTCGTTTTGAATCAAAAAAATTCTGCAGCCTTCAGGTGAGTTTTTCTCACCAGACAAACATGCCTATATTTCTGTGAATTATCGCAAGTGTATGTGTAAATTATTATTTAACTTTTATCTGTCTGTAATATAACGTAGGATGTTAAACTCCATTTAAATTGACACCTCATCAGTTATTTATCTGTTGTAATATTTCTGCAATTATATTGTTAAATGTTTATTTACTGATTTAAATCATCACTGCAAGTTCCCTATAAATTTAAATCGTTAAGGCTGAAATGATAGGCCTAAAACGATGATTATTATGCATTTATTCAGTTAACTGTTTAATTTTAACTTGGGATTGCGGGTTTGAAATGATAGAACCCGGGGTTTGTAAAATTGCGGATTGAAATGATATAAATCCGTATCACTTGACCTAGGCTAGAAAATTTTATACAGACCCGTGGTTCCTATAATATTTTTCTGAAATATTTTAAAATTATTTTTAAATGGAAGTTTATAATATTGTGGTTTAATGTATTTAAAGGATTTTTATAAAGATTTAAAAATGATTTTTGAATGAGTTAAGATTTTAAATAAATAAATATAACTTATTTGGAAAAATTCTGGATTTTTGTTAAGATGAGATTTCAGTTAAGAAATAATTGATAATAAGTTGTATTTGGAATTTAAACTAAATTGATAAGTTAATAACCTATTACAGCATTTAAATGCTGTCTTTTAAAATTGGACTGTTTAACCCATAAACTTTAGGTAGCATTTCATAAGTGCTGCAGAAACTGGAATTTGATTGTTTTAAAAATGTAAGGAAATTAATTTTGGGAAAAAGGTGTAAATTTTGGAATTTAATATGTAATTAGAAAAATTTTAAGAAATTGATTTTTTGATGGATTTAAAGGAAGAATTTAACTTTAAAATTTGGTAAAGGCAATAAATTCCAAATAAATTGAATAAATTTAAAAAGTATGTATAAAGTGGAAAGTTTAAATCAATATTTGATATTGAAGGAATTTGAGATATATTTTGATTTTAAAGTACGAATACCATTTTAAACTGTAACCACGGGTTATAATAACGCTTGGTTGGCAAAGAGACCGGGATCGGATATGGACATACTCTCTGTCGATACCGAAAACCACTTTGACTAACCGTGTACGCGTTAGAGATCCTAGAATGAAGTAGGATGGTGGTGACGGTTCCTTTAAGGTAAATACGTGGACCCGACTCCCGTGAGTTGGCATAAGGTGGCTAAAACAGGAGCGATTCTCGGATTAATGAGGTAGCACCTCTGATCGAACGCACTTCTTCGTATGCCATTCTATTACTCCTGTGATTGTTTTGGTGCGCACCTTTGATTTGGGAGTGTTGTTCGAGGTGGGCGGTAACTGCGGCTACGTGTTTCCACCGGTCCGGATAGCAATTGGTATATCTACCCTGGCATTGCCTAGTTGTGCCGTGTCACCTACCATAGCGAGCCTCCTACGAGTTTCTATTTGTGTCGTACCTATGGAGTACCCTCTACTAGCTTCCCGATCAGGAGGTATTACGGTACTGTATAGACTATTGGCATTATTTGTGTTAAGGTGGAAAATGTAAAGCCTTAACGCTATTTAAAAGTAAGTTTATTTTATAAATAGACACTATTATAATAGCGCAATATACTACATAGTAAATAGTTTAACGGATCCTTAGAGGATGGGCGATCCCAAGCATCCTTTAAGTTACTTGCTCTATATTACAGTACACTTGAATTAGCTTACACTATATAAGTATGTATGTCCTGACTCGAGTGTTTATGTTTTATGTTACGCTCGGGTCAGCCTGAGTTGCAGTTCAGTTTTCATCCCGGAGCTAGGATTTCTGTAGATCACTTTCAAGCTGCTGGCAAACTTCCTTTCCAGTTCGTTATCTAAAATTTTGAAATCAAGACTAGTGGACATTTGGACTGTTTACTGATAAGTTAAAACTATATTTGGATTCAAGACTATGTAAATTTTACTTGAGTAAGAATATTTAACTATGTAAATTTTACTTGAGTAAGAATATTTATAGTGGCTTCATGAACCACTAAGTATTTTTAATTCCGCTGCGAGTATTCTGATTCTGTGTCTGTGATTCTGTGATTAATTATTTACTGCATATTCTGAGTTCTGCCAAATTTATTTTTACAATGCGGTATTTTGAACAATTCAAGTCCGACATGTGCAGATGCGAATGGTTGAAAACACCGGGTCGTTACAAACACTGACCTTTCCTAACTCTTCTGATGATTCTTCTCAATTTCCTATCTGATCCTTGCTTGCTCGAAATCCTCTCCAGGAGAGATGGAACCACTTTCAAAAGAGACAGAACTGCATTCCTGTTAAGAGCATCTGCCACAACATTTCCCTTCCTCAGAGTATACAGGATATCCAAGTCATAGGAAGCCAGAAACTCGACCCATCGCTGCAGCCTCAGATTAAGATCCTTTTGAGAAAAAAGATACTTCAACGGTTTGGGATCCGTGAATAACTCGAATTTCTCTCCCAAAAGATAGCGTCTTCAGATCTTTAAAGCAAAAACAATGGCTAACAATTCTAGATGGTGCGTAGCGTAGTTCCTTTCATGTGGCTTCAATTGCCGACTCGCATATGCAATAACTCTTCCATTCTGCATCAACATTGCTCCGAGTCCAATTATACAGGCATCTGTATAAATCTCAAATTTGCTCTTTCCATCCGGAATAGCTAGCACAGGTGCATTGGTTAGCCTCTTCTTCAACTCCTGGAAAGCCTATTCACAGTGGGGTGTCCATTTAAACTTAACTCCTTTCCTTGTCAACTTGGTCAGATGTGAAGATATTTTGGAATAATCCTTGATAAATTTTCTATAGCAGCCGGTTAATCCTAGAAAAGTACGAAGTTCGGTCGGTGTCTACGGCTGTTTTCACTCCAGAATAGTCTCAACCTTTGTTAGATCTGCAGAGATACCTTCTTTAGAAACAATGTGCCCTAAAAATTTGACTTCCGATTTCCAAAAATGGCACTTAGAGAACTTCGCCTTCAAAACATGCCTTCTTAGAGTCTCTAGCACAATTCTCAAATGTTGCTTGTGCTCTTCTTCAGTCTTAGAGTAGACCAGGATATCATCGATGAACACCAGAACAAACTTATTCAATACATCTCGAAAGACTCGGTTCATCAGGTCGACAAAGTAGGCAGGAGCGTTGGTTAACCCGAAAGGCATAATCAATCATTCATAGAAACAATTTAGCCCCCTAAATACAATTAAGGGGATACTATCGTCAACTACCCTTAACTGATGGAAATGTGAAGCAAAATCCAGTTGAGAAAAGACAGAAGCACCATGCAGCTGTTCAAATAGATCATCAATACAAGAAAGAGGGTATTTATTTCGGATAGTCACTTTGTTCAACTCTCGATAGTCAACACAGAACCTTAGCGATCCATCCGACTTGGTGACAAGCACCGCAGCAGAACCCCAACGGGAAAAACTGGGCCAAATCAATCCCTTCTCCAAAAAGATCCAGAGTTTGATCAACTAGCTCATCCCTCTCCCTAGGAGCCATCCTCCTGCCAGGCTAAATCACTGGTACTGCTCCTCGAACCAAATCAATGCGAAACTCTATCTCTCGATGTGGAGGTAAACACTTGACTACCTCGAATACATCAGGAAAATCTTGGACCACGTTGATATCTTCAACTATCTCTTGAGAAGTCTCAACTCCATGTAAAAGACTACTCAAGTGAATTCCAGAATCATCACACATCACTCTAGCAATCCCACCCAGATTGGTTTCCAACGAAACTGTTCTCTCATCATAATTCAAGACAGCCTTATACTTATCAAGCTAATCCATCCCCAATATAAGGTCAAACCCCTTAAAATCCAACACATAAGGGTCACAAGAAAAACTATAGGACAGATAGGAAATCCCCAAATCCTTACCGATCATATCTAATTTGGTTACCCCTCCTATAGGATTAGATACAAAGATGGGATGGTCAACAGTACTAGGGGTAAGAAAGAACTTCTCTACAGATTCTAGAGAAATAAAAATCAAAGAAGCACCCGAATCAAATAAAACTTTAATATACTTGCCATCTAAAAGTAATGTTCCTTCCAATACTCCCTTACCTTTAGATGAAGTTGATGGTGCACCCTCCAAAGCAAACACCTTATTCTGTTGAGCTTTATGAAGTAGCGGGAAATCCTTTATCATATGACCTAGTTGGTGGCAATTGAAGCCTAGAGATTTCTGAACCAAAGCCGAACCCGGTCCTCTTTGATGCGACTGCTGCTGCTGTTGCTGATTTCCTGGGACACTTATTCGCCAAGTGACCTTCTTGATGACATATATAGCATTTGCGAGGTCCGTTATTACGTCCAGGTTTCTTCTTGTTCAGCTTCTTCCAATTGGGATTGAACTTCCTCTTATTTGGATTAGGAAAATTCCCTCCCGATGTTGCTACAAGTGCCACTGATTTCTTGTTCATCAAATCCTCATATCTCAGAGCCATATCAATTAACTTGACAAAAGATCCTTTCAAATGCGCTGTCATCTTTTCATGAAATTCTAGCCTCAAGCCTTGCACAAACATTTCGTTCTTTTTGAGGGGAGTGTCTATGAGCCCTGGTCCATAGCAAGATAGTTCATTGAATTTAGTCTCATACTCCGCTATAGTCATGCTTCCCTGCTTCAAATTCATAAAATCCCGGTATAGACGAGTTTCTCCCGCTGTTGGCATGAATTTCTCCTCAAATAACTCTTTAAATCTTTCCCATGAAATGTCATCCTCAGAGATATTTGCTATCGCTGCAACCCACCAGGCTGCAGCGCCTTTTTGCAATTGCCATGAAGCCATTTCCCTTTTTTGCTCATCAGACAGCTTCATACTCTTAAAGATCTGCTCACATGAGTGTAGCCAAGCTTGGACCTCAATTATAGTCTCTGACCCATTAAATTGCCTCCCTCCAAGGTTGGTGAAGTCTTTGGATAAAGCAGCAAAACTAGACTGAGTCGGTGCTGGATCCACAGCCTTACTAGCAGTCTGACTTTGTCCATTATCGGTCGAGGTACTGCCCCTACCTCTGCCTCTCCTTCCAGAACTCATGTTGGCAACCTGGACAGGTAACTCGACAAATTTAGATAGGTATATAGTTATATAAAAATACAAATACGCACTCTCAAGATGGATATTACTCTAGAGCCTAGGTATTATCTCAACTTATGCTCAGATACCAACTGTGATGACCCGCCTTCCAATTTCACAGAAAGGCGTATCATCAGTAAGAAAAGAAGGAGATAGAAATAGAAAAGATAGAAAGAAAGAATAACAACATCAGAATCTCACATCAGAACGGAACAAAATATAATACATCACATAACTATTACATAGTTTTACATATATCAGAGTTATACAACATCATGCAAACAAGACAGTTATATATATCTGCCATTACATACATCTCAAAATACAACATACATCAACTAACACAGCGGAACTAGATAGATAGATACGTTTGGACTCCTGCTCCAAGCTCCTCCAGACTTCAAACAGTCCAAGACCTTCTCACTTGTCTACTCATAAAAATTTAATTACCCAAGAGTTTAATAAAAACAGAATAAACTCCGGGTCAGACATGGGTCTGGTGTGAGTAAACGGGTTAAAGTTGTTTAACTTTCAAAACCACTTGAAACAAATTTATCACGTAAGACTTCCCATACATAAACACGGGTTACCTTACGCTAACCAAAACATTTTGCAGGAATTTCGGTGATACTATAATAGGGTCTAGGGTTTTTTAGTAAATAGAAAATAGCCGAAATTGTTTCATTAATTAAATTCTAGCTACTAGCCACAAAAGTGGGTAATACAATCAAAACCGTAAGGGCACGTAGGAAGAATGGGTTTCATCAATGGCAGGGCTACTGGGGTACCACCCGTCATAGTACATGGCCTAGATCACCATACCGAGGATCACTCCCGATCCCCTGCAACGCAAGGCCGGAACCACGCCTTACTGGACAGTCCCGAACAAGACAACCCCATAGTTGTGGCCAATAACTTCCCATACAGCCGAAATAAAAGGGAAATCTAGACAGGGGTATATCTCATCCTACTTGGGTGCTACCCACTTAACCTTGCTACACCTCCCCTGTTTTATCCATTCTCGGTTGATGAGGCTTGAGGCTACGATTACCTTTAGAGAACATATCTCTTAGAATGCTCATCGTCCACCTGACGATGTTCTGAAAGCATTCCATCCATACAAGTTCGTTTCAGGTTCGAATGAAACCAAAGGCATTATCTCGTTACACTCATTTTGGAGTCACCCTTAGAGTTAACGATGATAACCCTTGCACTTTGAAACAACATCTCGATCTTCACTTGAGATTCACGACCTATCGTTTAACTTGGTCGATGTGGTTTCCGGATAACCATAACTGACACCCGATCCCGGTCTCATCGAAATCCAAACGTGTTTTAAAGGCCAAGTGGTTTAATAGTTTAAACAATTTAATTCAACATTTTGAATTCACATATCATTTATCACAGATAAATCATACTCAAACATCACAGATATATCCAAAGCATATCACAGAGTATCGTAGAATATCATCCAATAGATATCACAAGTCCATATATTCTACTCATACAAACATCCAAACATGAATTATTAATCCATGGTATAATTAATTTAATTAACTTAAATTAAATTAATTACTTAAGAATTTATCACTTAATTCTGCTTAATTAATTAATTACAAACCATTTAATCAATTAATCATTTCTTAATTACCTTTTTAAATCAATTAATTAAACCTTAATTACTTAATTAATTACTCCTAATTATTAATTAATAACCTTAATTATTAATTAATAAAACTTAATTACCCATTTATTTACCACTTAATTAATCAATTATTAATTATTAATTAAATTACTTAATTAGTTATCTACTAATTATATATTAATTAACTTTAAGTAATTAATTTAAAATTCTTAATTTCAAATTAATTAAACACTTAATCATTTATTAATCAATCTTTAATAACAAATTTATAAATCTCATTTCACTTAGTTAATCACCATTATCGATGAATTAACATTCTTAATTACCTTACAATATAAATTAATTAAAATAGAATCATTTATCTTACATCTTAAAATCTTCCTTAATAACTTTAAGTAAACTGGTTACTAACTTAAAAAGCTTTAATGTTAATTCATTTTAACACTTGTCTTAAATTAACTACTTAATTAAAATATTAATTAAGATTTAAAACATTCATAATTAATTAAGACTTAAAATAAACTCTTAACTTAAAATTTTCAAACATTAATTACTTCATTAATACTTAAAATTGTTTAAGATGATTAACTTCAAATTTTATTAGGCTTAGCCTATGGAAACCTAACCCGAGAAAATCTCAGGTTTAATCGGGTTAAAACTCGAGTTTCTTCTCCATTTCCCCCGAGTCCCCTCTTCTTCTTCATCACATATTTTTTTTAGTTTAAGTTTCAAACTTTAATAAACTAGGAAGCATCCTCACGAACTCGCGTTCCAACCCGAGGCAACCCTTCACTTTCTTGAGCATCTACTCGAGTTGCTCACAACCAAAACCTCCTGACACCATTCCAATGCCGTGCACAGTGCCTCGCCGATGCTCTGGTGAACTATGCTCCCTCCGTCGAGTCGCAAACTATCGCTACATCCGAAAGCAAAGAATGATTCGACTCCGCAAGCTCTAAATCGAAATCAAGTCTCCGGTTCGAAAACTGAAACTCGACCCCACCTATCAAATCGCTTCGCCCCGCCCACGCCGTCCACCTGAGGCGCTACGACTCCGGCCTCACCTCATCGATTCCCCATACTACCCTTCCCGTGAATGATAGACAACTCGATCAACCAGAGGTGATAAAATCTCCTTGTTTTCGACCACCTCCAAACTTGAGTGTTAAACCTAACTTTGCCTGCTCTCATCATTCCTTGCAATGGAAAAGTTTTTAACAATTTTCCTAATTCCACCATCAGCCATACTAGCTTCAAGCAAAATCTCAACCCAACATACCTCCAATCGCCAGAAATTGGTAATAACTCATTTTCAGTTCAACTATGAACTGCTCTTAGCACTCTTAACTAAAAATCCTATTTTAGTTTTAAAAATCCTATTTTCTAATGATGATTCAAGTTATATAATTAAATTAACAATTCATAACACTCGACTTTAACATAAATTTAAATTTTGCTCCGTAAAACTAAATTTACAGAGGTAATAAATCACAATCATGCTTAAAAAAAAAAATTAGACCATAATTTAAGTTTAAACAAACTTGTTTTGTTTGAAACTCTAAGCCTAACAATAGTTGGATGAAGATGTATTTAATTTTTCTCTGTTGAATCACTAGTTTTGATTCATGACAAGACGATTCAGAAGAATATGCACTCATACATGAAAAAAAGAAAACATCAGAGGATCAAGACTACAACTCTATGCTTAAAGAGGATCAAGACTACAACTCTATGCTTAAAGTAATTATTATTTGTGTTGAGTCTTAGACATATGTTAAAATCAATCCTCAAGTTTTCTAGTTTTCTATATTTCTTTAAAAACAAAGTTCACTGTGCAATATATGCACTGCAAGTCGACTGGCTATGCATGCCCAGCCGAATAACTGCGCATATGCATCAGAGAGTACTCTTTTTATAATTTTAAAACGATCAAATATTTTAAAATTTTCAAATTCAGTTGACTGATCGAAATCGACCAGTCGACTTATCGAGCTTCAATGTCATAATTCTGAATGGACATCTTCTTCCATGAAGATTTGCACTTCGTGAAAATATGCCTCTTGGCTGAAACTCTTCACTAAGAGTTGCATCGCTCTGAAAGCTATATATAGGAGTTATCACATACTTCATAATCAAGAATTTCTTATTCTAATTCTTTCTATTCTCTCTTGTGATTATTCTAGTGCATTTAAATTCTTCGTTGCTTTGAATCTTTGAATTATATTTCATGTACTTTGATTCTTAGCAATATTCTTCCTTTCAAATCTTCACATACTCTTTATATACTTGAGGAATTGATTATAGGAAGTTTGTAATCTTAAAGACAAATCAGTGTTATCAAGAATACATTGAGTCAACTACTTTTATATTCTGTTAGGTCCTGTTCTATTGCTCACGCAAGGGAAAGTCCTCTTCGGCCGCTGAGGCAAAAATCATGTCCTATTGCTCAGGTGTCTGTTCTGCTGCTCAGACCTATTCCTTCGGGTTAAGTGAGGGTATTGTTAGTTAAAGCCAGAAGTTAGTCTGGGACTGGACGTAGAACGAGAGTTCGAAGCAGTATAAAAATTCCTGGTGTGCTTACTCTTATTTACTTTACTACTTTTATCTGCTTCCAAACTTAGTGTAATATATATTCCATATCCATCGTTCCACACATACTTTCATTTGGTATCAGAGCAAGGTTTCTTATAACCGTTACACAGTTTTTTGATATCTTGCTCATATGGAAAACAACACCAACTCTACCACTAACACTTGTTTTATTGAAGGTCAATCCACTGCCTGACCTCTATTTTTCAATGGTTTGAACTATAATTATTGGTCCACTCGTATGAGAATCTACATGGAATCAAATAGTTTTGAATCATGGAATATTACACAAAATGAATGCACTCTTCCTACTGGAGAATACTCCACTTGGTCAAACACACAAAGATTAGATGCTACTGCCAATGCTAAAGCTATGAACATGCTATTTTGTGCATTAGATAGAAATGAATTCAATAGTGTTAGCATGTGTAAGACTGCTTATGAAATATAGAGAACACTTAAAATCACTCATGAAGGAACTAATAAAGTCAAACAAAGCAAAATCTCCATGCTCAAAAATCAGTTTCAAAACTTTAGAATGAAACAAGATGAGTCTATAAATGATATGTACTCTAGATTCCGTGACATATTCACTCATTGTTAGCACTAGGAGAAAAGTATACAGATTTTGATATTGTGTCAAAACTCCTCAACTCACTCACAGATGAATGGGAGAGAAAAGTTTTAGCTATCGAAGTAGCTAACGATATCTCAACCATAAAACCAGAGGAGTTGATAGGAAATCTAATGTCTTATGAAGTTAGTTTAGAGGCTAAAAGAGTACAGGCACAAGACAAAAAGAACATAGCTTTTCGGGCTAAGAAGAAGAGAACCAAGATTCAGATAATGAGAATTTAGCATTCATTGCCAAGAATTTCAAGAAGTTCTTAAAGTATCGAAAGAACAACAGATTCAATGATAAAAAGAATTTCTCAAGCAAACCATCTGCATCAGCTGTAGAATGTTATAACTTTCACAAGAATAGACATATCCTGAAAAAATGTCTAGAACTAAAGAATAGTTATTCCAACAAGGGAAGAAAAGACGGGTAGAAAAAGAAAGCATTCTCTGTCACATGGGACGACTCAGATTCCTCATCATCAGATAATGACAGTAACAATGGAAATGAACAAGAAAATGTGTGCTTCATGGCCATAGAAAATGAGGTTAGTGATCTTACTTTTGGTGATCTAATAGAAATTAATTCAAAACTTTTGAACACCCTAAAAAGTTTCAAAAGAAAATATAAAGAACTCGTGAAAATCAGAATAAAGCAAAATTCGAAAGAGATATGCTTAAAGATGAGAAGAAAATACTAGAGGAAGAACTTGGAAAACTTTAAGAATCAGTCTCTAATACTAATTCTCAACTTACTTTATTGAGTCAAGAAATTGAAACTCAAAAGGAAAAATGTTCTTGTCTCTGAAAATCACAAGTTAAAAACAAAAGTAAAATCACTTAAACTAGACAACACTGTGCTAAAAAGTAAGTTTGAGAATATTACTAAAAATGTTTCTAACTTTAATAAAGGAAGAGAAAATTTGTCTAAAATTATTGAAAATTCTCAATCAGTCTCAAGTAAAAAGGGGTTAAATTATGTTAAGAAGTCAATAGCTCCATCTAGAATAGAAAATAAAAGGAGAATTGATTTTAAACCCACAATCACTAAAGAAAATTCAAAAAGGACAAACTTGAAAACTATAAAAATATGGATTCCTAAAATAAACAATAGTTTTATTAGGAAGAAATATACAAACACCTTTTTAGAAACTGTTCATAAAAATAAGGATTGCATCTTTAAATGGGATACTGAGCCCTCTTGGGTTTGGTTTCCTAAGATTTAACTCTTAGGATCCTATTAAAAAGTGGGTACCAATGTTATCTCATATTTTTTGTAGGTCCCACTCAAGAAAAGAGGAAAATGGATACTCGACAGTGGTTGTTCAAAACATATGACAGGAAACAAAGATATGCTATCAAATATTGCGTACTCAGATGGAGGCTCTGTCACCTTTGGAGACAACTCCAAAGGTTATATCATCGGCAAAGGCGATGCTAGCAACAACGGTATTTCAAATTTACCTCTTATTTCAAACGTTTTACTAGTCAAAAATCTAAAACATAATTTACTCAGTATCAGCCAATTGTGTGACGAACGATTCAAATTACTTTTTCTGAAAATAAATGCTGTATTTTTGATCAAAATCAAAATCTTATCTTTGAAGGAAATAGAGACAGAAATATCTATGTTTATGAAAATAAATCATAATTCAGATATGTGTTTAATAGCCAAAGAAAATGATTGTAAGGACCCGATTCTTCGTCTTCCGAAAATTCAACATCGATACTCACTTTATCGACTGCCGAGAAATCGAATGCCGAAAAACCGAACACTTAGGGTTTTAAGAAAAAGAAAAAGACAGAAGAAGAGATAAGAGGAGAGAAAATAGAGAGGAAAGAGAATAGAAAATAGAACGGAACAGAACAGAACACAACAATATCAGAATCTCACAATTCGCAGCGGAACAACATATAATAATAAATGAATAATCTTTAAACAAAGAACTATATCAGTTATTACATTTTATACATTACATTTCATTACATCAGAGTGTACAACATCATACAACAACAAATAGCGGAAAAAGAAATACTATATACTAGTAATACGCCATGCCATCCAGCTTGCCTCCAACAACTCCTGAATATCCAGAATATCCTGATAAACCTTAACTCTTGACTGCCCGTGTGGAAATTGATGGGCACCCAGAGTTTAGGAAGGAAAACAATAAACTCCGAGTCAGTCATGTGACTGGTGTGAGAACTCAAAATAGTTTATTTATCTTTAAAATCAAAATAGAGAAATATTTTTAATTTCAATTCGCAATGCTTTTAAAAATGAGACTACCATAAGGCCTCCCGCACACACACACAATGCAAACGCAGAATCGGAGGAGATTTCTCCTTTTGATAGTCAAAGATGCTTGATACGTATTAAAAGAACATTTGATTTTATTACTAGTGCATAGTGTAGGAAATATTTCAAAAGTAAAATATAAATCTTAGCCAACATAGACATTCCGAACTATGCCTACTATAGCTACCATCCAAACAGTGGGGCGCCACCATAAGTGAATGATAGGTTCTACAACTAATACCGTACAAGATCGTATTGTTTCTTTGGATTTCCAACGAATGATCAGGCCAAGGAACTTCCCATTGCCACATGAGAATGCCTCTGGATGGACGTCCCGAGAACTTAACCAGCTCTCTGCCAACACAAGGCCGGGTTACCTTTATCACTAGGTAACTACTACACGAGTATGCCATCCCCCGGTCCTTTGGGACCTTTAACCGAGCGCTTGTAATCAATTCACACAATCATAAAGTGTTTTCAACATGAGTAAGTATCTGGGCTCCATACCATGATACCACCCTTTTCCAGAAGGAAATGCACATACCCTAAAGGGAGCTACCCCTCATAAACTTGCCGCATCTTTCCTGTTTTGACCATTCCGGGGTGTGAGGCTCGACGAAGTCACGTCCACAAAAACATACTTTATACAAAAGCCATGCTTTGGGTCAACAAATGATCATAGAAATGATCACCAGGACAGACGATCAAATAAATGATCCTATCACAAATAATCAACACAATGATCATTTACAGCAACACTTAGCATGTCACATTACCAAATTGGGAATATATCGCTGATAACATTCAACTACATAACCTCTGAGCTCGTACGTCTTAGAGAAGGGTGTTAAGCTAAAATAATAAATTCTCCGCCACCAACAGAAATATATTTGAATGAAATCGGCTTTATATCTCAATTTGTAACGTCAGACATATAATCCATACAAGTCTGTCCCGGGCTCGAACAGAACCGAAGGCACTTACAAAGAAGTCCTTGCAATCCAGATATTCACAATCCTGATCGGATTTCCCATCACATATGGAGAACTCAATACCGGAGCAACTCGATGCTGAGTCAATCGACAGGTCATCCTATCGCTCTTGCAAATACCGGGTCTTCAACACCGATCTTCAATGCTATCCATTACGTCGTATCACTATTCGAAATGGGTAATCCGAATAACGAGCGCAATAATTTAAAAATAAGTGTGCATTCAAATTCAGAAAATCACAACAAATACCTTTCAAAGGTAAATATTGATAGTCAGTTATTGAACTATCAATGGATATGCACACATCACCAGATTCCAAATAATTTTCCAAATTATTTATTTCCCAAAAATATCTTTACAAGATATATAATTTTCATACTTCAAAAATAAATCAATATTTATTTTTAAACAAATTCCACTTCCTTTTATAAATTCCATAGTGAATTTATATTTCACAGTATCCATGCATATATGATTTCAATTATTCATTTCAATTTATCTTCAAAAAGACAAATTCTCAAAATATTCACTTTATATTGGAAAACATTTCCATACTTATTTATTCATAAGTAATTCACAAATTTTATTTATTTTCAACACTTGGAAAATATTCAATATACTTCAATCGAAATTAAGTATATATTTCATTCTTTAAGTAAATCATTCTTTTAAACATATTTATTTGGGCCAAAACGAATGTTGCGTAAAACATCGTTACGACAACCCAAAATCTCTAGTATAGGGATTTGAAATTAAAATAGATATATAAATCCCAATACTATACAAAACATTTCCTTTCGGAAACCATTTACTATAACAACAGTGTTATAGTCCACCATTTCCTTCTATTTCTCGAAAACGTCTATTTCAACAATGAATGTTGAAATCTATGGTTTCGAATCTCAACACATTTAAAACATCGTTAGATAGTTTTAATTCTGTTTAAAATATCACATCCTAAACATTTTCTTTAACATATTATTCACTATTCAAAAACGTGAATATACTACGTTAACAATTTCATCCTTTTATTCATTTTATTTCAAAGGATTATTCACAGTTCAAAAACGTGAATATAACTCCATAAATAAGTTATAACAATTTACTTATTAAAATAAGTCGTTTGCGAATTTATAAAACAACGTTTGTAAATTCCTTTCTATTTATTTTATAAAAACTCCTTTTATAAATTCCTTTATTAACCTATTCACTTTATATCTCAATTATGAACCAAAAGTCCATATTATAAGTTAAATACTTATAAAACGATTATTTTACAAAATCTTTCTTTTTAAGACTTTCTAAATTATAAATCTTATAACTTATAAGATTCATTTATTTATCAAAAATCCATTCTTCAATTAACTTTTCAAATTTTATAAACCTACTGCTTATAAAATTCCATTTATAACTTCACCGTTTATAATTCTATAAATTTCATTCATTTATGGAATTCATTTACAATTCATTCTAACACTTATAAAAACTCGTTTTATAATTCAAATATTTTTAATTTACAAATTATCAATTTATAAATCTCTTATATAAATCAATTTATATTATTCTTTTAAAATATCTTTAATCTCCTTTATAATTTCATCATTCTGATTTATAAAATAATCAAATTTTATAAATCCTATATTTAAACTTTTTGTAATAAATTCAAAAATCCCAATTTAAATTACTTTATAAGATCATTAATACCATATTTTCAAAAAATCAACTTTTAACTATATTTCTCAAAAATCATAATTTTTATAACATTAAAAATTATAGCGTTTATTTATTTAAAATGGATCAATTCCAAAAATATAGTATACTTCAAAAATCACTTTAAAAATCATTTTTAAAATTCCAAAATTTGGCCTAGTGATGCTACACCCCAAATAGCCAATCACGACAACAACGATATCATATATCGATATGATAATCCATCAAATATCAAAATATCTGAAATCAAATAAATACTGTTGAGGAATCCAGTTGGATCCCTCCAACCTGTTTTCCTGCATCCACAAACATTAGCACAATACTAATTCCGCTCCAGTACGGAATTATCGCGGTATATGGGATTTAAAATATTATCCGCTTAATAGACGGCGCAATAGGGTCTCATCCGCTATACAAATGCGGGAAATCAATAACTCCAATATATACATATGCCAATATATATATATATTGCTATTATATATAATACCAATTTCACTGTTTATGAAATATTCGCGGTATATGTTTTTAATAAATAACATCCGCTTACTAACGGCGCATAATGTCTATTTTAACAATCAATAGATAACAGTCATCATTCAAACATGCATTCAAATATTTTAAATCTTACTATTTAAAATAAAATCGAAACTGATTCGATTGAGTGAGAAGTTCTCATCTTGATTTAAATTTCGTTTTAGCGATTTATTTCGAATAAAATTAAACGCGCGTTTAATTTTACCCAAAATTCTCACTAACTCCAAACGACTCCAATCCAATTTAATCGCGTAGTGCTCGTCCATACGATTCCAACGCAACTGGTTTCGTGCGTTTTCGACCTCGTACGAAAAAGTTATAAATTTTTGAAGTTTACACGATTTATATTCATAATTTACAACTAAATTTTATAATTTTCAAACCTAACTATCATCAGCCGTTGAGATCTCTTCCCAGCACATCAAGACCGCACAATTCCTTCATCTCTCCCACGCGACATCTCCAGGTCGTTTCTCATAGGCGACCGAACCCATATCACATATTTTAGGGTTAAATTATTCGATCACTACGACGACAACCACCTCGATCAAGATACTCTACCACGTGCGCCTCCCCCCATGCTACCTTCGGCCCAAGAAGCTTGAAACTCAGCTCAACATATAGCACGAATCTCGAGGCCGAACGCAACCCCTTTGAACGAGATTTGCCGCCAATCCGTGCAACGAAATTCGATCACAACCGTTCAGATTGAAGATCACACTTAGCTCTACGCTTTTGTAGTTGGAAGTTTTTAAAATTATTAAGTGGATTGGAAGATAAATGAGGAAAAGCAATGGTGATTTTCGGCCATTTATTGTTTCTGGCGGCTATGATATTAGGGTTAGGGTTTAAAATAATTTGGGAAAAAGAAAATAATAAGGTGCTATTTATAGGAAAACGAACGAAACACTATTCATCCGGGAATTCCGAACTCCGATTTATGCGTCGAAACTGACGTTCCTAGGGTTTATCCCGCATTCTGGACACAATGGAATAGGTTTTGGAAGCTAATTCGGTCATCTGTGCGAGATATGGCAACAAACGATCGATTTAAATTAAACCGATTTAAACGATTTTCTAGGCGTTTTAATTTGTACCGGACAAACGGTAAATCCAATTGACACGAAATTTGAAACCTTACAATAATATCACATTACGGATCCGATGAAACTGGTTTCGTCGAAATCCGAGACTTTTTGAAAAATGGCTATTTTAACTCGCCAAATTAATAATAAAACAATTTCGATGCGTTTCGAGCTGCCACGATCAAACGATAGCTCCGATTGACACGAAAATTGAAATCCTGTAATAACTAACTATTACGGATCCAATGGAACTGGTTTCGTCCAATTCTGAGACTGTTCAAAATTTGACTATTTTCACTAGTCGATTTAATATTAAAATATTCAATTTTCACAAATTAACTTTTAATTCGATTTTAAAAGTTCTAAAATATCGTTCTAACTTCAATATGATAAAATAAAATTTCCCAAATCATTTTCAATCATATTTAACTCGATTTTTAATTATTTCCATAATTTTACATATTAAATTATCGATTTAATTATTCAATTAAATCCAATTATTCGAATAAAAATTTATTTGACTTATATATTCACTTATTAATATTTAAAATTAATTAAATATTCAAATTTTAAGTACTAAAAATCCTGGGTCGTTACAATCTTCCCCCTTTAAAAGAATTTCGTCCTCGAAATTATCAAGTAAGAAAAGTTACAGAATCCATTAATTTTCCCAAAATTCATAGTTAAACTTCTTACAATAACTTACTAAGTTTTCAAATCATACTTAGTTATCTTTTAAAAAACAACTACTATTGTTTAATTTTCAATTCCAAATCAAAGTCTAAGTTTTCCAAAATTTTCCCAAAATTTTCAAAAATTTTCTAACGCCTTATATTTTCGGAAAAATTCGCCATAGTCTCCTTTGCGCGGCTCGATCCGAAAAAAATGACAGTATATATATCACAAATATACATCTCATCAAGTAATGAGGCATCCCGCAGGGAAAAAAAGTGTAAAAGTACGATATTTAATCCGAAATATGTACCTTATATTTTATTAGCAAGCATATACGCTAATATAGCGCGAAAGCGAGCTCCAAATGCGAAGCAAACGCGATCCGCACCTGCTAAACACTCAACAAACAACATGAGAACATGCATATAGACAATAGTATCGATATACAACATATAGCAACATAATAACTATATATGTCAACATAGCAAATGCAACCAAACAACAAATGCAAACATCAACCAACTACCATTCATAATCATTGAATATTCATTCGTATTTTCATTAATATTTAATGAATTGGGTTATCAATTTAATCACATTTGATTCATTAACGGTGGATGTTTTTACTAACATTCATTCTCAATTAGTTTATATTCACTAATTCATATTCAAGTTGGTTTACTTACAATTGGATTTCAATCACTTTAGCTTCCAGTTTCATTAACTCTTAATGAATTATATAAAATCAACTAACAATCATATAACAACCAATGTATATTAATTACAACCAAATTCCTTTGCTTATATTCATTCAATTTGGTTTAACACCTTCACTTTCAGTTGGTTTAATTAAATTGATTTCATTCAATCTTTCAACTTCCAATAACATGAGATTTTAATGAATTAACACCTATATTCATTATTTCATATCAACTTAATTTACATTCAATTGATTCATTTAATCCATTCATTCAATTCATTTACAACAGTTGAATTCCATTTATATAACTCAAGTTCATATTCATTTAACTTTATTGATTTACTTTGACACCAATATCAACTTCATTCAACATCACTTAAGTTATACTCCATTTAACTTTAAATTCACTTTTACTTACAACTCATATTCATATATATATATATCCATATAGTTTCACTTCCTATATATATAAGTTTATTTCACAATTGTAGATCACATTAATTATAATTCAATTCTTATAATTCTTTTTGCTTATACAATTATTCTTTTACTTAGATTATTCAAACAACTAAACAATCAACTTATATACACTTTTAATAATTCTGAAAAATTATTTCTATATATATAAAAATATAATCAAGGTAAAATTATTTCATTTACCCAATTTTAAAACAATACTGTGTCGAATTGTTCTATTCAAGTGTTTATAAACCCCTTCGGCATAGTTGTCCAGACCACGCTGACGAAGGTTCATATGCCACTCAACAAACCAATCATCACAATATAAAGCAATTTTATATATTCACTAACAAATACGCTCTCATAGCTATTATTACACTCAAACTCATTCTAGAGCACTACTGACTCTATCTCTAATGAGTAATACCCAACAGAACCATGGTTGTCACTTAACCAACAGCTCTGATACCAAATGTAACAAACGGAAATTTTCGACTTTCGAAAATTCAACATCGATACTCACTTTATCGACTGCCGAGAAATCGAATGCCGAAAAACCGAACACTTAGGGTTTTAAGAAAAAGAAAACGACAGAAGAAGAGATAAGAGGAGAGAAAATAGAGAGGAAAGAGAATAGAAAATAGAACGGAACAGAACACAACACAACAATATCAGAATCTCACAATTCGCAGCGGAACAACATATAATAATAAATGAATAATCTTTAAACAAAGAACTATATCAGTTATTACATTTTATACATTACATTTCATTACATCAGAGTGTACAACATCATACAACAACAAACAGCGGAAAAAGAAATACTATATACTAGTAATACGCCATGCCATCCAGCTTGCCTCCAGCAACTCCTGAATATCCAAAATATCCTGATAAACCTTAACTCTTGACTGCCCGTGTGGAAATTGATGGGCACCCAGAGTTTAGGAAGGAAAACAATAAACTCCGAGTCAGTCATGCGACTGGTGTGAGAACTCAAAATAGTTTATTTATCCTTAAAATCAAAATAGAGAAATATTTTTAATTTCAATTCGCAATGCTTTTAAAAATGAGACTACCATAAGGCCTCCCGCACACACACACAATGCAAACACAGAATCGGAGGAGATTTCTCCTTATGATAGTCAAAGATGCTTGATACGTATTAAAAAGAACATTTGATATTATTACTATTGCATAGTGTAGGAAATATTTCGAAAGTAGAATATAAATCTTAGCCAACATAGACATTCCGAACTATGCCTACTATAGCTACCATCCAAACAGTGGGGCGCCACCATAAGTGAATGATAGGTTCTACAACTAATACCGTACAAGATCGTATTGTTTCTTTGGATTTCCAATGAATGATCAGGCCAAGGAACTTCCCATTGCCACATGAGAACGCCTCTGGATGGACGTCCCGAGAACTTAACCAGCTCTCTGCCAACACAAGGCCGGGTTACCTTTATCACTAGGTAACTACTACACGAGTATGCCATCCCCCGGTCCTTTGGGACCTTTAACCGAGCGCTCGAAATCAATTCACACAATCATAAAGTGTTTTCAACATGAGTAAGTATCTGGGCTCCATACCATGATACCACCCTTTTCCAGAAGGAAATGCACATACCCTAAAGGGAGCTACCCCTCATAACCTTGCCGCATCTTTCCTGTTTTGACCATTCCGGGGTGTGAGGCTCGACGAAGTCACGTCCACAAAAACATACTTTATACAAAAGCCATGCTTTGGGTCAACAAATGATCATAGAAATGATCACCAGGACAGACGATCAAATAAATGATCCTATCACAAATAATCAACACAATGATCATTTACAGCAACACTTAGCATGTCACATTACCAAATTGGGAATATATCGCTGATAACATTCAACTACATAACCTCTGAGCTCGTACGTCTTAGAGAAGGGTGTTAAGCTAAAATAATAAATTCTCCGCCACCAACAGAAATATATTTGAATGAAATCGGCTTTATATCTCAATTTGTAACGTCAGACATATAATCCATACAAGTCTGTCCCGGGCTCGAACAGAACCGAAGGCACTTACAAAGAAGTCCTTGCAATCCGGATATTCACAATCCTGATCGGATTTCCCATCACATATGGAGAACTCAATACCGGAGCAACTCGGTGCAGAGTCAATCGACAGGTCATCCTATCGCTCTCGCAAAAACCGGGTCTTCAACACCGATCTTCAATGCTATCCATTACGTCGTATCATTATTCGTAATGGGTAATCCGAATAACGAGCGCAATAATTTAAAAATAATTGTGCATTCAAATTCAACAAATCACAACAAATACCTTTCAAAGGTAAATATTGATAGTCGGTTATTGAACTATCAATGGATATGCACACATCACCAGATTCCAAATAATTTTCCAAATTATTTATTTCCCAAAAATATCTTTACAAGATATATAATTTTCATACTTCAAAAATAAATCAATATTTATTTTTAAACAAATTCCACTTCCTTTTATAAATTCCATAGTGAATTTATATTTCACAATATCCAAGCATATACGATTTCAATTATTCATTTCAATTTATCTTCAAAAAGACAAATTCTCAAAATATTCACTTTATATTGGAAAACATTTCCATACTTATTTATTCATAAGTAATTCACAAATTTTATTTATTTTCAACACTTGGAAAATATTCAATATACTTCAATCGAAATTAAGTATATATTTCATTCTTTAAGTAAATCATTCTTTTAAACATATTTATTTGGGCCAAAACAAATGTTGCGTAAAACCTCGTTACGACAACCCAAAATCTCTAGTATAGGGATTCGAAATTAAAATAGATATATAAATCCCAATACTATACAAAACATTTCCTTTCGGAAACCATTTACTATAACAACAGTGTTATAGTCCACCATTTCCTTCTATTTCTCGAAAACGTCTATTTCAACAATGAATGTTGAAATCTATGGTTTCGAATCTCAACACATTTAAAACATCGTTAGATAGTTTTAATTCTGTTTAAAATATCACATCCTAAACATTTTCTTTAACATATTATTCACTATTCAAAAACGTGAATATACTACGTTAACAATTTCATCCTTTTATTCATTTTATTTCAAAGGATTATTCACAGTTCAAAAACGTGAATATAACTCCATAAATAAGTTATAACAATTTACTTATTAAAATAAGTCGTTTGCGAATTTATAAAACAACGTTTATAAATTCCTTTCTATTTATTTTATAACAACTCCTTTTATAAATTCCTTTATTAACCTATTCACTTTATATCTCAATTATGAACCAAAAGTCCATATTATAAGTTAAATACTTATAAAACGATTATTTTACAAAATCGTTCTTTTTAAGACTTTCTAAACTATAAATCTTATAACTTATAAGATTCATTTATTTATCAAAAATCCATTCTTCAATTAACTTTTCAAATTTTATAAACCTATTGCTTATAAAATTCCATTTATAACTTCACCGTTTATAATTCTATAAATTTCATTCATTTATGGAATTCATTTACAATTCATTCTAACACTTATAAAAACTCGTTTTATAATTCAAATATTTTTAATTTACAAATTATCAATTTATAAATCTCTTATATAAATCAATTTATATTATTCTTTTAAAATATCTTTAATCTCCTTTATAATTTCATCATTCTGATTTATAAAATAATCAAATTTTATAAATCCTATATTTAAACTTTTTGTAATAAATTCAAAAATCCCAATTTAAATTACTTTATAAGATCATTAATACCATATTTTCAAAAAATCAACTTTTAACTATATTTCTCAAAAATCATAATTTTTATAACATTAAAAATTATAACGTTTATTTATTTAAAATGGATCAATTCCAAAAATATAGTATACTTCAAAAATCACTTTAAAAATCATTTTTAAAATTCCAAAATTTGGCCTAGTGATGCTACACCCCAAATAGCCAATCACGACAACAACGATATCATATATCGATATGATAATCCATCAAATATCAAAATATCTGAAATCAAATAAATACTGTTGAGGAATCCAGTTGGATCCCTCCAACCTGTTTTCCTGCATCCACAAACATTAGCACAATACCAATTCCGCTCCAGTACGGAATTATCGCGGTATATGGGATTTAAAATATTATCCGCTTAATAGACGGCGCAATAGGGTCTCATCCGCTATACAAATGCGGGAAATCAATAACTCCAATATATACATATGCCAATATATATATATATATATATATATATATATATATATTGCTATTATATATAATACCAATTTCACTGTTTATGAAATATTCGCGGTATATGTTTTTAATAAATAACATCCGCTTACTAACGGCGCATAATGTCTATTTTAACAATCAATAGATAACAGTCATCATTCAAACATGCATTCAAATATTTTAAATCTAACTATTTAAAATAAAATCGAAACTGATTCGATTGAGTGAGAAGTTCTCACCTTGATTTAAATTTCGTTTTAGCGATTTATTTCGAATAAAATTAAACGCGCGTTTAATTTTACCCAAAATTCTCACTAACTCCAAACAACTCCAATCCAATTTCATCGCGTAGTGCTCGTCTATACGATTCCAACGCAACTGGTTTCGCACGTTTTCGACCTCGTATGAAAAAGTTATAAATTTTTGAAGTTTACACGATTTATATTCATAATTTACAACTAAATTTTATAATTTTCAAACCTAACTATCATCAGCCGTTGAGATCTCTTCCCAGCACATCAAGACCGCACAATTCCTTCATCTCTCCCACGCGACATCTCCAGGTCGTTTCTCATACGCGACCGAACCCATATCACATATTTTAGGGTTAAATTATTCGATCACTACGACGACAACCACCTCGATCAAGATACTCCACCACGTGCGCCTCCCCCATGCTACCTTCGGCCCAAGAAGCTTGAAACTCGGCTCAACATATAGCATGAATCTCGAGGCCGAACGCAACCCCTTTGAACGAGATTTGCCGCCAATCCGTGCAACGAAATTCGATCACAGCCGTTCAGATTGAAGATCACACTTAGCTCTACGCTTTTGTAGTTGGAAGTTTTTGAAATTATTGAGTGGATTGGAAGATAAATGAGGAAAAGCAATGGTGATTTTCGGCCATTTATTGTTTCTGGCGGCTATGATATTAGGGTTAGGGTTTTAAAATAATTTGGGAAAAAGAAAATAATAAGGTGCTATTTATAGGAAAACGAACGAAACACTATTTATCCGGGAATTCCGAACTCCGATTTATGCGCCGAAACTGACGTTCCTAGGGTTTATCCCGCGTTCCGGACACAATGGAACAGGTTTCGGAAGCTAATTCGGTCATCTGTGCGAGATATGGCAACAAACGATCGATTTAAATTAAACCGATTTAAACGATTTTCTAGACGTTTTAATTTGTACCGGACAAACGGTAAATCCAATTGACACGAAATTTGAAACCTTACAATAATATCACATTACGGATCCGATAAAACTGGTTTCGTCGAAATCCGAGACTTTTTGAAAAATGGCTATTTTAACTCGCCAAATTAATAATAAAACAATTTCGATGCGTTTCGAGCTGCCACGATCAAACGATAGCTCCGATTGACACAAAAATTGAAATCCGGTAATAACTAACTATTACGGATCCAATGGAACTGGTTTCGTCCAATTCTGAGACTGTTCAAAATTTGACTATTTTCACCAGTCGATTTAATATTAAAATATTCAATTTTCACAAATTAACTTTTAATTCGATTTTAAAAGTTCTAAAATATCGTTCTAACTTCAATATAATAAAATAAAATTTCCCAAATCATTTTCAATCATATTTAACTCGATTTTTAATTATTTCCATAATTTAGCATATTAAATTATCGATTTAATTATTCAATTAAATCCAATTATTCGAATAAAAATTTATTTGACTTATATATTCACTTATTAATATTTAAAATTAATTAAATATTCAAATTTTAATTACTAAAAATCCTGGGTCGTTACAATGATCCTTGATTATGGCACAAACGATTCTGTCATATTAACTTCAAAACTATTAACTAGCTTTCTAAAAATAATTTTGTAAATGGTCTACCAAAAATGAATTTTAGAATTGATCATATTTGTGATGCATGTCAGTTAGCAAAATTAACTAAGTCATCTTTCAAATCTAAAAAGTTTATTTCAGCATTTACTACATATGGATTTATTTGGACCAACACAACTACAATCCATTAATCATAGTAGATATGTGTTTGTAATTATTGATGATTTTTCTAGATATACTTGGACTATTTTTATGAAAAATAAAAGTGGTACCTTCGATAATTTCAAAAATTTTGTCAAGAGAATTCAAAATTTTAGAAGTTTGAAAATCAAAAACATAAGAAGTGATCACGGAGGTGAATTCGAAAACATAGCCTTTGAACATTTTTGTAAGAATAAGGGAATATTCCATAATTTTTCGTTTCCTAGAACTCCACAACAAAATGGAGTTGTAGAACGTAAAAATAGAACCTTACAAGAATGTGCAAGAACTTTGTTAAATGGAAGTACGTTACCAAAACATTTCTGGGCTGAAGCAGTTGCAACAGCTTGTTATGTTTTGAATCGTGTTTCTATTCGACCACTAACTATGAATACTCCTTATGAACTTTTTATTGGACGAAACCAAATATTTCTTATTTTAAATTTTTCGGTTCAAAATGTTTTGTTTTGAACACAAAAGATCAGCTTGGAAAATTCGATCCAAAATCTGATGAAGGAATCTTTTTAGGATACTCAGATCGAAGCAAAGCTTATCAAATTTATAATAAAAAGACAAATATCATCGAAGAAACACTTCATGTATCCTTCGATGAAAATTATAAACAAATCCCAAGTATAAGAGATGATGAAGAATTTTCTGATAATATCACAAATACAGATTTAAAAATAATGAAGACATTGTTCACAGTAACAATGAATTAAGATCTCCACCTAGATTATTAAGAGATCATCCTTCTATTAATGTTATTGGAGAACTCAATTCATCTGTTAGAACAAGAAGTCAATTAAATCAAATGGTTCATGTAGCTTTTCTTTCTCATATTGAACCTAAAAATATTAAAGAAGCATCTGCCGATGAAAATTGGTCAACCGCTATGCAAGAAGAACTAAACCAATTCGAAAGAAATGACGTTTGGGATTTAGTTCCACGGCCTAGTGATCAATCAGTTATTGGTACAAAATGGGTCTTCAAAAATAAAGCAGATGAATAAGGAAATGTTACTAGAAATAAAGCTAAATTAGTTTCTCAAGGATATAATCAAGAAGAAGGGATTGACTATGAAGAAACGTTTGCTCCAGTCGCTAGACTAGAAGCAATACCAATCTTACTGGCCTGTGCATGTTTTCATAACTTTAAATTGTGTCAAATGAATGTTAAAAGTGCTTTTTTAAATGGCTTTATAAAAGAAAATGTTTATTTTGAAAAACCCCCCTTATTCATTCACAAACAATTTTCAGACCATATCTATAAACTTAAAAAGGCGTTATATGGATTAAAACAAGCACCTCGTGCTTGGTATGATCGTCTAAAAAGTTATTTAATAGACCCTGGTTTCAAAATTGGGAAGGTTGATCAAACCCTTTTTACTAAGAAAACCAAAGAAGATATCATAATAATCCAAATTTACGTTGACAATATTATTTTTATTCAACTAATGAAAAGTTATGTCAGGAATTTTCTAAAATAATGACTAATGAATTTCAAATGTCTCACATGGGGGAATTAAATTATTTTCTAGGTTTACAAATTAAATAACTTGAAAACAGAAATTATATAAATCAAGAAAAATATTGTAATAATCTAATTAAATGTTTTGGTATGGAAAATATTTCTGCCAAACCTACTCCTATGAGTACAACTATACATCTTGAAAAAGATGAAAACGACAAAAGTGTAGACCAAAAATTATATCGAAGCATGATTGGATCATTACGTTACTTAATAGCAAGTAGACCTGACATAATGATGAGTGTTTGTTTGTGTGCACGATTTCAAGCAGATCCAAAAGAGTCACACATTAGAGCAGTGAAACATATATTACGATATCTTAATAAAACCAAGGACTTTGGATTATTTTATTCGAAAGAATGTCCTTTCGAATTAGTTTCATATAGTGATGCGGATTTCGGAGGAAGTCGACGGATAGAAAAAGTACAAGCAGTACTTGTCACTTCATTGGACGATCTCTTGTATCTTGGTTTAGTAAGAAAAAAAATTATGTCTCACTCTCAACTTGTGATGCAGAATATATATCTGCAGCTTTGGCATGTGCTCAAGTAATCTATATGCAGCAAACACTTCAAGATTTTTGTTTTAATTTATCTAAATCAGCAATTTTTTGTGATAACTTAAGTTCTATCAACCTATCTAAAACTCCAATTAATCATTCACGAACAAAACATATTGACAGACGTCATCATTTTCTTCGTGATAGCATTGAAAAAGATATAATAAATCTTGATTTCGTATCTTCTGAAAACCAGTTGGCCGGTATTTTTACTAAACGTTTAAATGAAAACTCTTTTCTAAAATTGAGACGAGAACTTGGAATCATCTCGTTTAAAAATTTATAATAAAATCAAAAAAAAAAAAATTGAATAAGCTGGTATTCGAACTCAGAACCTCCTGGTAAGTATGGATATGTTTTTGCCAGTAGGCTACGTGATGTTTCTTATCTAAGCTCATAGCTCACTTCAGCTTATTTCTTTTTTTTTATGTTCCACATTTCCTTGATTATGGTCCTCAATCCTCTTATGGATGATATTCAATCACTCTATTTTTAATCTCAGCTATTTATTTTTTAGTTTCAGACTTCTCTGTTTATATTCATTCGAAAATATTCCTACTTGATTAAAGAAAATATTACTTCTATCAAAAACAATCAAACATGGTTTTCAACTTTGCATTGTTTATCTACACCATGGCCGGATCATGCTCAGACGAGCCTTCCTCTCATTACTCATCTGGATATTTTTCAATTAATTATGAATCTCCAAGTTAAGGGTCTTCAAGACTTCCAACTCCAACTCCTACTTATATCCCAATATGTCCACCACAAGACCATCATACAGGATATACGCCAGAAAATAAACGCACACGAAGAAACTTATTTCCATCTTTGACAACTAAAGAAAAGATAGATGACTTGCATCACTATCAGAGGGAAACATTTGAACCTTAGCATGAAATGTATTATGAACAAAAGAGTCATGGTAGGAGACTTAGTATTCTTAAATGATGTGCTGCAAAAATATGTGGTTCATCCCCCATCAACACGAACGCACATATTCACTTATCTCAACGCTCTCATATATCACCGAATTCATGGGAACATGGAGGAACGAGCAACTCACCGATTCAAAAAGAATGTTCTCCTATGAAACTATTTGTTGAATATACAAAAATTTATCCAGGAGAAGAATCGGAAGACTCACACTCTCATTTCTAATTTTGTATACACAAAAACTAGTATGCTCATTTTCTTTGTTTTAAAATGTACTTATGTTCATAAAATAAACTTGTATGTCTTCATGAAAAATATTTCAAAAACTGTTTTATAATTATTTCTTACAGTTAATTGACTGAAATTCAAATTCAGTCAACTACTTACAGGGAAATCAAACTCTCGGGAAACCAGTCAGTCGACTGACCTAACACGATCAGTCGACTAGCTGTATAAATTTTTTGTTTTCTTTTAGTACACCAGTCGACTGACTTCTTTCGTCCAGTCGACTAACTGTATGTAATTTTTTTACCCTTTTAAATTACTTTTTACTCCACTCTCACTTTTCCATTCTCAATTTTTTTCTCAAATCCATTTCGTAAAAAACCCTAAATCCCAAATCAATTCAAAATTTTCACCAAATCCTTGATCAAATGGCTCCTACAAAGCGAAATAGGCAAAGTTCCTCTTCCATTGGACCTATCGATACCCAAATTGCACAATGGCTATATAATGATGTAGCGATAGGAAGATGGCATAAAATGAAAAATTCGCGGATCTTTGAAGGTTCATTTATGGTCTACAACGATTTTGCAGCTTACGGATTACAAGAGCTTATGCGTAGATCTGGATTGGAATCACTACTCGACTTGAATCTCAATTCTCACAAGATTAATCATCTCATGGTGAAACTTTTCTATGCTAATTTAAATCTTCCTCATCAACGTCCATCAAATAGAGATGATTGTTTTTGGATTTTAGTTTGTGGACATCAAGTTTTCTTCTAGACCGAATGGCACACATACTTCAATCGGCTAACTATGGCATTCGTCTAGATGATGTCGATTGTAATATTCAAAAAAGAAATCAAGTTAGCCACATGTTCATGGGTGACAATATTACGGAACAAAAATCTATTTTTCTTCGACCAAAAGCGAGAATTCTTCACAAAGCGTTCATGAGGAGTATCCTTCCACGTACCGGGTCTTATGAACTTATCTACCCGGAAAATTTCAAAGCACTATAGGCGTATGGGGAGGAATTCAAGTTAACTGGCTATGTAAAATATTGGATGAATTTATCACCTTCAACAACGGTAATATGAGAATCATTTACTTCGAAGAATATATAATGAGATTACTTTAAAATGTGGGTACACCTCAACCTGAATCCAACACTTCTTCCATTGGAGTTATCAACATTCGCACCTTGAGTCTCATGAAACTGCCGTCAGCTCCTTCAGCGTTTATCTCATATGAAGAATGGCATCGCCAATAATGACAACAACAATCAGGTGGACCGATCATTCGAGATCGAAAACCTCATCCCGAAGAAGACGAAGAAATTCGTCTTGCAAAATTGGCTAGTATACGAGAATAGGGATCGTTTCTAAAAATCATCAAATACTAGGAACTCGTCTGAAGAAAGTTGATAAAAAACTAGAAAAGGTCAAAGGATTCTCTTCTATACTATGGGATGCGATTTCATGTTCTTCGTCCATGATTCTTCGGTAGCACATGAAAAGCGACCAGAACCGAGATTCACATGGTCTACTTCCGAGGAACACACCGGAAGCGATACTAGCGGACCAAGTGGTAGTGGACAAAACACGTCAAGGCCTGGAGAGGAGCATATGTCTGAAGAGGAATATGATTGGGATCATGATAAGTACTCTATCTATTGTTGGTAAGATTTGATGGAATTTGTTCTTTGTTCAAATAAATTCCTTTGCAAACTACTCTAGTAAACATTATGAGACCTGTAGTAAGTAGTCTCATTATTGTTGTTTATGTTTTTATTCATCTCATGTACTATGATACTCTGTTTTATCAATGTGTACTGTTCGTGTATTGTACTCTGTTTTCTCTGTTTGTGTACATTAAAATTAATTTAATCTGTCTCCTTTTTGTCAATGACAAAGGGGGAGAAAAAGTATGTGTACTAACATATTTGATGCAGGAAAATGATATCATATATTCGGGGGGAGAAAATTTTCTCTCTAAGATTTATACAGGTTATCATCAATCAAAAAGGGTGAGAATGTTGAATCACTAGTTTTGATTCATGACAAGACGATTCAGAAGAATATGCACTCATAGACGACAAAAGAAGACATCGGAGGGTCAAGACTACAACTCTATGCTTAAAGAGGATCAAGACTACAACTCTATGCTTAAAGTAATTATATACGTGTTGAGTCTTAGACATATGTTAAAATCAATCCTCAAGTTTTCTAGTTTTCTATGTTTCTTTAAAAAAAAGTTCATTGTGCAATATATGCACAGCCAGTCGACTGGCTATGCATGCCCAGTCGACTGACTATGCATATGCACAATAGAGTACTCTTTTTCTAATTTTAAAACGATCAAATATTTAAAAAAGTTCAAATTCAGTCGACTGATCGAAATCGACCGGTCGACTGATTATACTTCAACTGTCATAATTCTGAATGGACATCTTCTTCCATGAAGAGTTGTACTTCGTGAAAATATGCCTCTCTTGGCTGAAACTCTTCACTAAGAGTTGCATCTCTTTGAAAACTATATATAGAACTCAATTCATCTTCACATAATTGATAATCACGATTTTATGATTCTAGTTCTTTCTATTCTCTCTTGTGATTATTCTAGTGCATTCATATTCTTCATTGCTTTGAATCTTTTAATTATATTTCTTATACTTTGATTCTTCGCAATATTCTTCCTTCCAAATCTTCACATACTCTTTATATACTTGAGCAATTGATTATAGGAAGTTTGTAATCTTAAAGACAAATTAGTGTTATCAAGAACACATTGAGTCAACTACTTTTATATTCTGTTAAGTCCTGTTCTACTGCTCAGGCAAGGGAAAGTCCTCTTTGGCGGCTGAGGAAAAAATCATGTTCTATTGCTCAGGTGTCTGTTCTGCTGCTCAGACCTATTCCTCCGGGTTAAGTGAGGGTATTGTTAGTTAAAGCTAGAAGTTAGTCTGGGACTAGACGTAGAATGGGAGTTCGAACCAGTATAAAAATTCCTGGTGTGCTTACTCTTATTTACTTTACTACTTTTATCTGCTTCCGAACTTAGTTTAATATATATTCCATATCTATCGATCCACACATACTTTCATTTTCTAGTTTATTTCACTCTGTAACCAGATATAAGAAGAACAGGCCATTCAAAAATACACAGTACAATCATATATATATATATATAAATATAAAACTACTTGCTTAAAAATATACAAGCTAAGCACAAATTATTCATGAATCAGATGCACAGATTTAGGTTTTAAAATGATATGTTTACTCACTTGAGAAAAGTTTGAACAGAGCAACTTCCCCCTCTTTTTTTGAAAAGCTGTTAGCTTGATTTTCTTTGATCCTTCTTGCTTTGTTTAGTTGAGTTGTTATTTAAGTTTGTAAACTGGTGATGCTACCTTTTTCTTTTTCTGGTTTGCTGTATTTCTTTGAACGAACAGGAACTAGAATAGATGTACATATATACAGAGAAAAGTTTTTTACAAGGGTAGGTATTTACTGGTACATTCTTTTCTTGTTTTTGATCAGAGAGATTTTTGTTTTGTTTAGACCAGGCAAGATTTTTTTCCCTGAAACTGAAATGATTTATAAACAATTCAAAATGACCACTTTTTTATGCTTGAGCTAATAGTATTTAATGCATGTCTCCTTCCATGTTTACATCTTATCCCATTGATCTTTTATGTACATAGATATATTTTTTTTCTTGCCTTGCATATGCACATGTATTTCCATAGTATATATATTCTAGAATTACCTTAAGTGTTTACTTTATGTTTTTCATAGAACCATAGAAGTTACTGTAATGACCCAGGATTTTTATCAATTAAAATTTGAATAATTAATTAATTTTAAATATTAATAAGTGAAATTTATAAGTCGAATAAATTTTATTTCGAATAATTGGATTTAATTGGATAATTAAATCGATAATTTAATAGTTGAAAATACAGAAATAATTGAAAATTGGGTTAAATATGATTAAAAATGATTTGTAAAATTTTATTTTATCATATTGAAGTTAGAATGATATTTTAGAACTTTTAAAATCGAATTAAAAGTTTATTTGTGAAAATTGAATATTTTAATATTTAATTATCGATTGAAAAATAGCCAATTTTCGAACAGTTTCAGAATTGGACGAAACAAGTTTCATCGGATCCGTAATTTGGTATTATTATATGGTTTCAAATTTTGTGTCAATCGGATTTATCGTTTGTCCGGTGCAAGCTAAAACGCCTAGAAAATCGTTTAATCAGTTTAATTTTAAATTGAACGTTTATTGCCATAACTCGCACAGATGATCGAATTAGCTCTCGAAACATGTTCCATTATGTTCGGAACGCGGGGTAAACCTTAGAAACGCCAACCGGCACGCTTCGTTTGGAGTTCGGAAATTCCGGGTGAATAGTAAATTGGGAAATTTTCTATAAAAGCCCCCCTTCATAATTTGCAAAAATATAAAAAACCTAGGTTAAAACTGCAGGCCGTCGTTCCTAATATTCAATGGCCGAGAATCTATCTTCTTCCTCCCTCAATCTCTTCTAATCCATCAACTAATTCGAGAAATCTTCAACATGAAAGTTGTAGATCTAAGTGAGTGCTAAAGATCTATACGGTTATGATCGAGAATAGTGGAGTAGATTGACGGCAATTTGCAGTCAAAGGGGGTGCGTTCGGCCTCTTTTTTCGTGCAAGAGGCTTGACCGAGCTCGCTGTGGTTTTGGCCGAAGGTGGAGGTGGTGATGAGCTTTCGTTTTGCTGTGGTGTGATGGAGTTTAGTCGAGCGTGGTGGCCGAACTATTAGACCCTAATAATCAAAGTTGGGTTCGGTTTCACGTTGATTGCCTGGAGAAGGAGACGTGCGCGTGCAAGAAGCATATGGACGGTGGTGATTTGCTGGGTGATGGATCCAAGGGCTGAGAATAGATGAAGCTTAAAATTATAAAGAAAAGTTGTAAATTGTTTATATAAAATTCGTGAAACTTGTAAAAATCATATCTTTTTCATACGAGGTCGAAAACGCGCGAAACCAGTCGCATTGGAATCGTATGGACGAGTACTACGCTATGGAATTGGATTGGAGTCGTTTGGAGTTAGTGAGAATTTCGGATAAAATTAAACGTCCGTTTAATTTTATTCGAAATAAATCGCTAAAACGAAATTGAAATCAAGGTGAGAACTTCTCACTCAATCGAATCAGTTTCGATTTTAATTTTAAATAGTTAGATTTAAAATTCTTGAATGTATGTTTGAATGATGATTGTTATCTATTGACTGTTAAAATAGACATTATGCGCCTTTAGTAAGCGGATGTTATTTATTAAAAACATATACCGTGAATATTTCATAAACAGTGAAATTGGTATTATATGTAATAGCAATATATATATATTGGCATATGTATATGTTGCAGTTGTTGATTTTCCCACATTATATAGCGGATGAGACCCTATTGCGCCGTCTATTAAGCGGATAATATTTTATAAATCCCATATACCGCGATAATTCCGTACTGGAGCGGAATTGGTATTGTGCTAACATCTTTGGATGCAGGGAAACAGGTTGGAGGGATCCAACTGGATTCCTCAACTGTATTGATTTGTTTACAGATATTTTGATATTTGTTGATTATCATATCGATATATGATATTTGGATGTCGTGATTGACTATTTGGTGCTGCTGCATCATCAGATCCATTTTTGAAGTTTTAAAGTAACGATTTTGATTTTTAAAAAGGATTTTAAAGTTATTTTTCAAAGTATATGTTTTATTAAATTTTGAATTGTTAAAAATAAATAAACGTTAAAATTTTAATGTTATAAAAGTATGGTTTTATGAAATGTAAGTGAAAAGTGATTTTTGAAATAAATAGTTAATAAATTTATGAAATGGTTTAAATTGGAATTTTTGGACTATTACAAACAATTTTTATAAAAGATTTATAAAATGGATATTTATAAATTAAAAATATTGGAATTATAAAATGAAGTTTTTTTATAAGTGTTAAAATGAAGTATAATGGATACATAAGTGAATGAGAATTTATAGATTTATAAATTGCGAAGTTATAAAATGAATAGATTTTGTAAAATAGAAGATTTATAAGTAATTATCTTATAAATCAGGTTTTGGCATTTAAATGAAATATAAATGGAATCTGTTAATAATGAGATTTATAAATCGAAGCATATAAATAGAAATGGAATTTATAAACATTGTTTATAAATTCAAAATCAATTAAATTTGATAAATTGAATATTGAAGTTTATTAAAGGAAATATATTTACGATTTTGGACAGTGAATACCTTATTGAATAAAATAGTCATGTTTGGCAAAATGAATATTATAGAATGAAGTTAATTATTTTAAAGATGTTTTAAAATGTATTATGAATCGAAACCATAGATTTCAACATTTATTGTTGAAACAGACGTTTTTGAGAAAGAAGGAAATGGTGGACTATAACACTATTGTTATAGTAAATGATTTCCGAAAGGAAATGTTTTATATAGTATTAGGATTTATATATCTATCTAAATTTCGAATCCCTATACTAGTGATTTTGGGTCGTAGTAACGATGTTTTACGCAACATTCGTTTTAGCCCAAATAAATGTGTTAAGTGAATGTTTTCCTTAAAGAATGAAATATATACTTAATTTCGATATTAAGTATATGGAATATTTTCTAAGTATTGAAAATAATTGGATTTGTGAATCACTTATTAATAAATAAGTATGGAAATATTTTTCCAATGTGAAATGAACGTTTTATAATTTATCCTTGTAAGATAAATTGAAAGTGAATATTGAAAATCGATTGAAAATCGTACATCATAGATATTTTGGGATTATAAATTCACTATGGAATTTATAAAAGAAAGGGGAATTATTTTAAAAATAAACGTTGATTTATTTTTGAAATTATGGAAATTAATTTACGGATTTGGAACGTAAATATAAAATAGATCGTTAAGGATTTATTTAATTGGTTTAAATAAACTATTTTGAAATGAAAGTATTTCCGAGAAAGGAAAATTATTAAAATTTGTTTTTAAAAAATGGTAAAGGATTGAAAGGTGATTTGAAAATTAGTTTTCAAATGTTTGAAGTGTGGGAAATTTTATATCTAGTAAAGATATTTTGGGAAGTAAATAATTTGGAAAATTATTTGGAATTTGGTGATGTTGAGCATGCCTATTGATAGTTAAATAATCCGACTATCAATATTTACCTTTAAATAGGTATTTGTTGTGATTGTTTGAATTTGAATGCCACACTTATTTTTGAATAAGCGCTCACTATTCGGGTTAGTCAGAAAAGGACCTTGGGGTCCTATAACCCATTTTGAATATGTGATACGTCGTTATGGATTGCATTTGATGACCGGTGTTGATGACCGGGTATTTGTGAAAACGGAAGGATTACCATCGAGTTACTCTACATCGGCTGATCTCCGATATAGAGGTTTTATCACCCTTAGTGACGGGAAGTCCGGTCGTGATTAGTGAATATCCGGATTGCAAGGACTTCTTTGGAAGTGCCTTCGGTTCTGTTCGAGCCCGGAACAGACTTGTATGGATTGTATGTCTGACATTACAAATTGAGATATAAAGCCGATTTCTTTCAAATATATTTCTGTTGGTGACGGAGAATTTATTCTCTTAGCTTAACACCCTTCTTTGAGACGTACGAGCTCAGAGGTTATATAGTTGAAGGTTATTAGTGATATACTCCCAGTTTGGTAGTATGGCATGCTGAGTGTTGCTGTGAAATGATCATTGTTTGATCATTTGTGATATGATCATTTGTTTGATCGTTTATCTTTGTGATCATTTCTATGATCATTTGATTGACCCAAAGCACGACTTTTGTATAAAGTGTGGCTTTGTGGACGAGACTTCGTCGGACCTCACACCCCGGAAATGGTCAAAACAGGAAGGATGCAGCAAGGTTATTAGGGGGTAGCGCCCCTTTAGTGTATGTCATTCCTTCTGGATAGAGGTGGTATCATGGTATGGAGCCCAGATATTTAACCTATGTTGTTGCTGCATATTTTGTGGTTGTTGGAAATCGAGGATCCTCGGATAGATTGGTTAAGATCGGGGGATGACATATTCAAGTCAGTAGTTACCCAGTTAGGGGTAACCCGGCCTTGTGTTGGCAGAGATCCGGTTTGGTTCTCAGGACGTCATTCCAGAGGCGTTTCCATGTCGCAATGGGAAGTTCCTTGGCCTGACCATTTGTTGGAAATCCAAAGAAACAATACGTCTTGTACGGTTTTAGTTGTAGAACCTGCCATGGAATGTGGCGGTAACCTGCTATTGAACATGGTAGCTATAGTAGGCATAAGTGTGAAATGCCTATGCTGGCTAAGATTTATATTCTACTTTCGAAATTGTTTTCTACACAATGCACTAGTAATAATATCAAATGTTTCTTTTTAATGCGTATCAAGCATCTTTGACTATCATAAGGAGAAATCTTCTCCGATTCTGCGTTTGCATTATGTGTGTGTGCGGGAGGCCTTATGGTAGTCTCATTTTTAAAAAAACATTGCGAATTGACTTTAAAAATATTCCTCTATTTTGTTTTAAAGATAAACTGTTTTGAGTTCTCACACCAGTCACATGACTGACTCGGAGTTTATTGTTTTCCTTCCTAAACTCTGAGTGCCCACCAATTTCCACACGGGCAGTCAAGAGTTAAGGTTTATCAGGATATTCAGGAGTTGCTGGAGGCAAGCTGGATGGTATGGCGTATTACTAGCGTATAGTATTTCTTTTCCGCTGTTGATGTTGTTTGTTGTTGTACAGTCTGATGATGTAATGTAATGTAATGTAATAACTGATATAGTTCTTTGTTGAAAGATTATTCATTTATTTATTATATGTGTTCCGCTGCGAATTGTGAGATTCTGATATTGTTTTGTTGTTTCTGTTCTGTTCTATCTTTTTTTATCTTCTTCTACTTTTTCTTCTTCTAAAACCCTAACGGTACGGTTTTTCGTCTTTCGATTGCTCGGCAATTGATACAGTGGACGTATTGATGTCAGTTTTCGTCAACGAAAAATCGCAAACGTTACAGTTACCTTATATATTTATTTCTATTTTAACATAAATCCTTATTTTTATTTCTATTTTAAGCTTAAACTATCAAACACTTAATTTATATTCATATACTTGTACACTTATATTTAGTATTGATAAGATTGATTTTATTTTAAGCATTATTAACTAGATTACATCTATGTGTGTGTGTGTGTGTGTGTGTGTGTGTGTGTGTTTAGATCAAATGTTAATAAGGTAGAGCATTAATTAAATTATTTGAGAGTTTTTATTTTGAATTTCCAAATCACAACTTTCTTTCAAAATGCATATATATATAAATAAATGGTAAAAGCTAATTTTTTTATTTATTATTATTCTTTTTTGATAAGTTTACATTTTAAATAAATTAGATTAGATGCTTATTAAAATAACATTGCCAAAATCCTGGATCGTCACATAAGGATCCGTCAAAATATTATATATAGTAGAATACACTGTATATATAATTTATAATCAGCAAAATAAATATTTTTCTTAGCGTTAAGGCTTTACATTAACCCCCTTAATGCATTTTTAAGCATTTTCATATAGCTTTCATACAACGCCATAGTAGCACGTCGAGGGATAGGGATGCGTTGTGATATGATAACACTAAACCAAAATCGTAGTGGTCTCATATAGGGATAAAAGTATGACAAGGCACGTGAGGCAATGCCCATGGCAGGATACTACTAGTTCGGGTCACAGGGCTAGTGGTAATACATCGCAGCCACGATCACGCACCGTGTACATTCATCTCAAATCAAGTCAAAGGGAGGCTATCCCAAAATCAAGGTGCACCAATCGAAACCAACAACAAGAGTAATAATATGGACCAAGTTCAAGAAAATCAAAGAATGGATGTCCACTAGGGGTAGCTAGCCTGCTTAGCCCTGTCAAGCCATCCTGTTTTAGTCATTTCAAATTGGCACAAGTGCCGGTATCTATCCATCATGTTCTCTTTCTTCAAATCCAACAAACAACGCCAAATCCAACCACTTTGTTCTGCAGTCTCCTTCGCATATATAGTTGTTAAAGTGGTTCCAATATTGACAGAGAGTATGCCAATAAGAGGCCCCGGTCTCTTTAACAACCAAACGTCATTTCACAAGCCGGTAGGTACTTTTATATTTCGAAAATAATTCGTACTTGATATCAAAATATCATATTCGCCTAAAAATCAATTTCATCTCAAAATATCATATTTACTCAAAATATGTTATTTCACTTCAAAATCAATTCCCCTCAATATCTCGATTTCAGTTCCGATTCAAAATTTCTTCGAATTTTCATTTGGGTTATAACATAAATTTAACCCAAATTCTATTTAAATCCATCATTTAAAAATAACATTCCATTCTTTGACTGGTTTGAGTTTTAGAAAATAGTTTGAATTTTTTTAAATAGTTTGAAAAAGTTATATTAGTTTAATAGAAAATAGTTTAATAAAATGGTTTATGTGACAGCCCGCAAATCCGTACCCCTTGAATCAACATTATTCTACCCTAATTGACTCAAGTGGAACAGAAATACGAACCATTGAGGTTAAAAGAAAAGAGATAGAAGAAGAAGTAGACTAAACATTATCAGAATCTCACAGTCGCAGCGGAATAAAATATAATAGCAACTATATATCTTTACACAAAAATGAAATCTATAACTGTTTATATACATCATAGCATCAAAGTATCTCATACATCAACAATCATCAATAAGACATACCATACAATCATAGCATAGCAGCGGATATATATATATATATAGAATAGTACGTCTCGGACTCCAGCTCCTCTCCTGCTCCATAGCAACCTATCCTGAACAATAATACTCGGTCTGACCCGAGCATTATAATGAAATAACACCCGAGTCAGTCTGGAATACCAGCTGATAATAATGCACACAATTGATTATTAAAGTTTCAAAAATCCTTTTGAAAACAAAAGCATCTCGTAAGACCACGCCACAAATAAACATGTCGGGTTTTTACCTTACGATAGCTAAAACACTTTTTATAGAAATCCTCTTATATTATAATAGGGTCTATTTACAAATACTTATAAAATAGCCGAAATTGTTACATTCATTAAATTCCAGCTACTAGCCACCGAAGTGGGTAATACAAACAAAACTCGTAAAAGGCTCGTAGGGAAAATGGATTTCCAACAATGACTAGGCACTGGGGTACCACCTGTCACAGTACGTGGTCTAGATCACAGTACCGAGGACTACTCCCTTCGTCCCCTGCAACACAAGACCGGAATCACCTATGGGCAATTCCGAATAAGATCACCCCGCGGTTGGGATCAGCAACCGCACCACTAAGCCGAAATAAAAAGGAACCTCTAGACAGGGATGACCTTACTCTCCAGTGGGGGCTACCCACGAAGCCTTGCTGCATATCCCCTGATTTTCAGTCATTCCCGGTTGGTGAGGCTTGAGGCTTAACGTTACCTTTAGAACGTTTCACTTAGAATGCCCATCGTCCGCTGACGATGTCACGAAGCATTCGTCCATACAAGTCCGTCCCGGGTTCGAACGGAACCGAAGGCACTATTCCTACTACATCCATTTTGGAAATATCCTCAGGATTAGTAGCGACTAGCCCTTGCACTTCACTGCTCCATCTTCGACTCCGAAAAACGTTTATCGCACGAAAACGTACAAACCGGATCGAAGTGGTTTTCGAGAAATAAATCTCGATCCCGGTCTCTTCGAAACGATCAACGCAATTTGTCCAATATTGATAGTCGGTGATTTAACTATCAATTTATATTCATAAACATCCATAGCATCCATCACACAATAAATAATTCCCAAATTATTTATTTACCTCAAATATCTTTAAAAGATATATTACCAAATTTCCAAATCTCATTTGAAAACATTTCTCAAAATTCCTCCTTTACAAGGTAAATCATTTACCATATATTTCCATTGGAAATATCCAAGTTCAAAACAGTTTAGATTTAAAAACAGACAAAAACATTTTAATTTAAAATATACTTTAAATAGATAAATTTACTACTAATTATTTACTCAAAATATAATTTCAAATTATTTTAAACAAAACTACTATATAAGATATAACTTGATTTAAAATAAGGTTTTAGTTATACTATAATTAAAATTTAGAGTTTTTAAAGAAATTAACAAATTTCAAACAACTTTATTCAAAAACTAGCTTTAAGCAAAAATCCATTTGTAAAAAAAATATTTATTAAGATATTAATAAAATTTTACTATTGCTAATTTACAAATAATCACTTTAGAATAATAATTTTTAAAACATTCTTTAAAACCAGTTTAAGATTTTAAAACTTTCTTTTTATAAAATCAATTTAAAACTCGAACTTGGTTTTTTTCCCAAGGAAATCTCATTTCTTCTAAATCATCACAGAAATCCTTCTCACGATTTCTGTCCATTTATTTACTTTAGTTTTGTGGTTTTATAACATAAATTTATTGCCCAAATCTCCAACTAATAACATTTATCTTTAATCATCATTCCAGATTTTACAACTTCCAATTTCCATTCTAAATAGATTTCAAATTTTAATCCTTTAAAATTCATTATTAATCATATCTTTTATTTCTCTAAATTCAATTTATCAAATATAATTAATTTTGGATTTATAATTTATCCAGTAATATTTCTATACAAATTTATTTCAGTTTTCCATCCAAATCAGGTTCCAAATATTTATATTCTTTTAATTTCTTATTTAACCATTTCTCAATTTCTTTGAAACCCAATTTAATTTCTTTATAATTAAAACTGCAATTTTCTTTATAACTAATATTCTGGGTTTATAGTTTAAACCACAATATCACAATGCAATTAAATTCCAACTTATCAATCACAATATATAAACAGGCATAATCATCAATATAAAAATATTACTACTTTGTGAGGAATCCCGTTGGATCCCTCCAACCTGTTTTCCCTGCATCCACAAATATTAGCACAACAGTATATATATCAATTCAATTTGATAATAACTAACATATTCAGCTAAACATCCAAACAAACAATCAATACTAGCTATCTACTTTACTAGTATCCAGATGTGAGTGAGAATAACTCACCTTGAGTTTCGGCGAGCGTTCGAAATTCAAATTAAATCGAACGACGTTCGATTTAACCCAAATTTTTACTTGCCCGGATTGGTTCCGGATCTGTTCCACAGCGTAGAGCTTCCTTCTGCGATTCCAACAAATCCAAAATCATCGAAATCTGAGGTCGTATGAATTTGTTAGGATTTTATAAAGTTTGAATCGGATTTTACACAATTTCTTATTTTTTTTTTTATAATACCTAAATATACGGCCCGCTACCCTACTCATCTTCCTCTTCACGCGATACTACAGGAAGCCGAACCCAAAAACAAAAACTAGGGCTCACCGCCGCTCGTCCTCCAGCCCACTCGAGCGCGATCAGGTACCGCCATGCTAAAGCTCGTCACAGTCTCCACCACTGCTCTCGATGCGGTGAAGCTCGGCTCACCCATCTCGACCAAACACGCATACGAACGGCCCACGTTCGGCACCTCCAAGCGCCTCCTACGGTCAACGATATCCCAAATCAACCGTTGGATCTGAAGCCTACGTCGATCTCTACAATGTTCTAGTTGGGAGATTCGTGAATTACTGAGTGGATTATGAGATTTGAGAGGAAGAAGCTAAATCGTTTTCGGCCATTGACATATGCCTAGCGGCGGCCGGTAAAAATAAACTAGGGTTTAGGGTTAAAATGAATATATAATATAATAAAATATTATTTAAATGTTATCTCAAATTATTTTACCACTTATGCAAACGAATCCCAAATCACACGTTCCGACAGGCTATCCTGGGGTTTTTCCGCGTTCCGGACACAATGGAACATGTTTCGTCAACTAATTCGATCATATGCACGAGATACGGAATTAAACGTTCAATTTCAAATTAAACCGATTAAAACGATTTCGATGCGTTTCGAGCTGCCGGGGTCAAACGACAACTCCGATTGCTACGAAAATTGAAATCCGGTAATAACTAACTATTACGGATCCAATGAAACTGGTTTCGTCAAATTCCGAGACTGTGCCCCGGAAGGCTATTTTAACTCGTCTATTTAATTAAGCGATTTTCGAAATTATCGAAATCACTCCAAATCTCCACTTTTAAAATTTTATTAACTTAACAATAATTCATATAACATTTATAAACACATTAAAAATCGCTTTGACTCATTCCGGACCAAAATCTAATCTATTGCAATTTTAATAATATTAAATTCATTTTAAATTAATATAAAATTCCAAATAATAACGTATCAACCTTTAAATTCTTCCAAAAATCCCATAATATCAATTATGTCCAATTGAACTTAAAAACACATTTAAACATCATTTTTATATAAATTCACATCCAATTTTCCAAATTATCTAAATCCAATATTCAATTATTATTATTCAATTTCCAATTTAGCTTCCGTATTTGAATTTTTGACTAATTTTATTAACTTAACCCAAGTCATCTATCTCTAAATTCAAATTATAATTCATATTCAACATTTAAAATGAATTAAATGTTCAATTTGAATAGCTTAAAAATACGGGATGTTACATTCCTCCCCCCTTATAAAAATTTCGTCCCCGAAATTTGTATAAGGTAGAACATACCCTCAAACTCATCTACTTATCCCATTAGCTTAGTTAAAAGCTTATATACATTTCACAAAATCCTTTTTGCTCAATTCCTAACCCAATTGCTTTATTAACTCTAAAGCTTCAATTTTTAACTTATAACTTTCCAAGTTATTTAACTTTTCCCAAAACCCAAAAATTTTCTAACTCCCAAAATTTCCGGAAAATTTTGGCAGAGTCTCCCCTGTACGGAGGAGCTTCTGCGATATCGCAGGATACACAAATATATATACATCGGCCCACACGGCCGGAAACCAAAATATAACACAATATATATATCATTTTCCAATTATATTTGCGTAGGCGTACCTTTATAGCAAATTTTCATGGCAAGCAGCTAATATTATGCGAATACGCACTCCAACTCTCTCAAACGCCTCCCGTACCTGTGCTTACTCAAACAAACTCATTAGTTTCAAAGATATGAGTATTTAACAACATTTCAAATGAAAATGCAAGCCAACTTATCCATTTCCATTCCAAACAACACTTTGCATGATTTCATAAGTAAATCCATATTTTATAACATGCACACAGTTCATTTTCTAATGCCAAATCCCATTTTATTTCACATAAATGATTTACATACAAGTTCGGCCATTCCAATTCATAATTACTACTACAAATTCATATTCACTTCAATATAATGAATATATGCATTTAATTCATTTACCTTACCTTTATACTCAAATCCCTTTATTAAGATTTAGCCCATTCTATTTCATCCAAACTAACTTCGTTTTATTACACTTGAAATGGTTTACATTCAAGTTCATTATATACCATTTATCAATCTCAACTAATTCATTTCCCAATTTGATTTACAATCAAATTTTATTTTAAGCATGAAACATTTGCATTTCTTTTATAAAGCATTTCTCATTCATATGCAAACATCACTTATCCAAAAGTCAATTCATTCCAATTGATTTAAAAACCCATTCCATATGCTATTTTAAATCAATTCACTTGCATTCTTTCACAAACTCCTTAAATTAGATTCCAATCCATAACAATTTATTCAAACATCAATTCAATTGCATAATACCTCAATTCTTTCTTGCATACCAAATTTAGTTTCATTTTAATTTGACTTCACTTAATCAAATTCTAATTTATCCAAAACCAATTTAGTTGTTTAAACAACTCAATTCTGAATATATTCAAATATTCATGTCATTCAAGCAAAACAATTGCCACTTATACTTAACCATTTAAAATTAATTTTCAACTTAAATTTATATTAATTCTCTTTCAATTTTTCATGGTTTACAATCCAATCATTCTTATTTCAATGCAATTGTTAAATTACATTTGCTTACATCTTATTTCATTAACCAATCCAAGTTTATATTCTTGCTTTTCATCTTTCAAATCTCATCCTTATATTTCCAATGCATTTCCATATCACAATATTATTAAAGCCATTCCACTTGCAATTCAATGCCTATCACCCAAACAAAATTTATGCAAGACCACATTATAAAGCTTAATCTCATTTATTTAATTTACTTAAGCTTTCTTCACAATATTTTCGTTATCTTCTTATATCAACTTTATTTTATTTCCATTTGATTCTCATTTAATCAAATTTTCAATTCATATACACATTTAATGCTCTTTGTTTAGTTATCCAATCCATTTTAGATTTATTTTATTAACAAAGAGACCATTTAAATTATTCCACTCATTTGAATTTTATCCACAATTCAAACCATCTTTAGTATATTCAAATCCCATTATTCATTCACACTTCCAATATTTACTACCTTAATTGAATCCCAATCCAAATCAGGATCTTCATTTATCTCCCAATTTTGCCTGACTATCAAATTCTATTCACTATAATACAAATTCAATTAATTTGTAATTAGATTCAGTCAATAACCTAATCCATATTAGGTTTTAATTCACTTCCACAATCACCATTTTCCAAATATTCACTTTGGCCAAATTTAAATTTTCAAACTTTCCTTTTCACTCCTTTAAATATAATCCAAATTTCTTTCAATATTATTATTTATTATACTTTACATTTCATTTATGGTCAAAATTTTAATTTGCCACACTCTTCAACTCTTCCCATTTCACAATAACATATTCAAATTATAACACTTAATAACTTAAGAATATGAATTCCTTTATGCAATTATAAACAATTTACATTTCACCTTTATAACTATTTACTTTAATTCCAATTCATCCAGATTGAATTAAATTCCAATTTCTCAATTTTAAATTTTCCATTTCATCTAGATTTATTTCAATTTCAAATTCACAATTTAATTCTCCAAATACAAGTTCAAAACTTGTTTATTAACTGAAGTTCATACACTTCTTTTATATTCCACTTTACCTTATCTTAATCCACATTCATTTGAGATTAAGTTAATTCCACCATACCATTTCACTATTTCCTCATTTGTGATTATAATTCTATTTCTATTTATAAGTTCACCAACTTATCTACTTAACAGCTTATATAGCTCATTTTAATCCATCTACAACTTATAATCACAATTTCAACTTTTATAAATATATACCCCTGAATTCATAAAGATATAGATCTTTTTTTTTTTTTTTTTTTTTTTTTTTTTTTTTTTTTTACCCAAATCTTTTACAAATTCTAAATTTCATAATTTCAGATTATAAGTATATTACTTAATAGCTTGTGGGTACAATCTATTACACAACAACCCAATTTTCAAATCAACTTACTTTTGATTTAAACCCAAATCCATTTAATTCTGGGTCCAATATATTTAACTTGTCCAAGTTAAATTTAAATTTCCATTCACTTCAATACCCTTCATTTACTTCAATACATTTTATTCACTTTCAATTACTCAAATTAAATTTTTAATTCCATGATTAAAATTTCTCATTTCCTTCTTATTAGCATTAGCTCCACTTAACAAATTCAATAGTTGATTCATTTCAACTTTACTCATTATTTAATTAGAACTTTCCCAGAATTCAATTTACCCGGTTTTATCTCAAAACCATTTTGAAATATATCAAATATATATACCCATTTGGTATATCAAATCAAATTTCCATGTTTTCCAAACCAATTTGTTTGTACCCAAAACAATTTGTTCATATCCCAAACAAATTTCCATTTTTGAAATATCCAAAACAACTGTTATCCCCAACAAATCCAAACAATACCATAACCAATTACTAGGGAAGCAATCCATCACTTTAGAAACTCGAAAATGAATTCTAATGATGTGGCCAGCATCATCAGGATTATTTTCCAGCGACTACAGTGAGTTCAATGCTTCTTAACTTTCCAACTCCATTTCAAAATAGTTGTCATTCAAAAATATTACCCAAAACAATATTCCATTATTGCCTTCAATACATTGGAAAACATTTCAAACTTCCCAGGATTTTAAATTTCCAAACTTTTATTTTCAATGCATTTAAAATCCTTTCCAAAACTTCCAGGTTTTAAATTCTGGTTAAATTCTAATTTTAATTTCACTTCTTATTTGCAACATATTTAATTAACTCTATTTGGTATAGACCATTTTCATATCTTATATTCTTATTAGCTTATTATTTCAAATTTTGATCAAATTCAAGATTCTTATTTGATTTGGTATTAACATCCAACAAACACCCAATACATAATAAGCTAGAAAATCATTTCTTTTATATCAAATATAATTTTGGGTAAAATTATTTTATTCACCCATTTTAAAAACAATACTATGTCGGTTTATCTTGTTTAAGAGTTTAGAAACCCCTATCGATACGGTTGTACTTCCCGCACCGACCAGAATTCATAAACACTCAACCGATAAGTCAACATAGTAAAAAAAACAATTTTATAAACACTAACAAGTACGCTCTCATATTTATTATTATACTCAACTTATTATAGAGTACTATTAACTCTATTAAATGAGTAATTATCCAACCAAAGCCTAGGTTGTCGCCAATCTAAGCTCTGATACCAAGTGTGACAGCCCGCAAATCCGTACCCCTTGAATCAACATTATTCTACCCTAATTGACTCAAGTGGAACAGAAATACGAACCATTGAGGTTAAAAGAAAAGAGATAGAAGAAGAAGTAGACTAAACATTATCAGAATCTCACAGTCGCAGCGGAATAAAATATAATAGCAACTATATATCTTTACACAAAAATGAAATCTATAACTGTTTATATACATCATAGCATCAAAGTATCTCATACATCAACAATCATCAATAAGACATACCATACAATCATAGCATAGCAGCGGATATATATATATATAGAATAGTACGTCTCGGACTCCAGCTCCTCTCCTGCTCCATAGCAACCTATCCTGAACAATAATACTCGGTCTGACCCGAGCATTATAATGAAATAACACCCGAGTCAGTCTGGAATACCAGCTGATAATAATGCACACAATTGATTATTAAAGTTTCAAAAATCCTTTTGAAAACAAAAGCATCTCGTAAGACCACGCCACAAATAAACATGTCGGGTTTTTACCTTACGATAGCTAAAACACTTTTTATAGAAATCCTCTTATATTATAATAGGGTCTATTTACAAATACTTATAAAATAGCCGAAATTGTTACATTCATTAAATTCCAGCTACTAGCCACCGAAGTGGGTAATACAAACAAAACTCGTAAAAGGCTCGTAGGGAAAATGGATTTCCAACAATGACTAGGCACTGGGGTACCACCTGTCACAGTACGTGGTCTAGATCACAGTACCGAGGACTACTCCCTTCGTCCCCTGCAACACAAGACCGGAATCACCTATGGGCAATTCCGAATAAGATCACCCCGCGGTTGGGATCAGCAACCGCACCACTAAGCCGAAATAAAAAGGAACCTCTAGACAGGGATGACCTTACTCTCCAGTGGGGGCTACCCACGAAGCCTTGCTGCATATCCCCTGATTTTCAGTCATTCCCGGTTGGTGAGGCTTGAGGCTTAACGTTACCTTTAGAACGTTTCACTTAGAATGCCCATCGTCCGCTGACGATGTCACGAAGCATTCGTCCATACAAGTCCGTCCCGGGTTCGAACGGAACCGAAGGCACTATTCCTACTACATCCATTTTGGAAATATCCTCAGGATTAGTAGCGACTAGCCCTTGCACTTCACTGCTCCATCTTCGACTCCGAAAAACGTTTATCGCACGAAAACGTACAAACCGGATCGAAGTGGTTTTCGAGAAATAAATCTCGATCCCGGTCTCTTCGAAACGATCAACGCAATTTGTCCAATATTGATAGTCGGTGATTTAACTATCAATTTATATTCATAAACATCCATAGCATCCATCACACAATAAATAATTCCCAAATTATTTATTTACCTCAAATATCTTTAAAAGATATATTACCAAATTTCCAAATCTCATTTGAAAACATTTCTCAAAATTCCTCCTTTACAAGGTAAATCATTTACCATATATTTCCATTGGAAATATCCAAGTTCAAAACAGTTTAGATTTAAAAACAGACAAAAACATTTTAATTTAAAATATACTTTAAATAGATAAATTTACTACTAATTATTTACTCAAAATATAATTTCAAATTATTTTAAACAAAACTACTATATAAGATATAACTTGATTTAAAATAAGGTTTTAGTTATACTATAATTAAAATTTAGAGTTTTTAAAGAAATTAACAAATTTCAAACAACTTTATTCAAAAACTAGCTTTAAGCAAAAATCCATTTGTAAAAAAAATATTTATTAAGATATTAATAAAATTTTACTATTGCTAATTTACAAATAATCACTTTAGAATAATAATTTTTAAAACATTCTTTAAAACCAGTTTAAGATTTTAAAACTTTCTTTTTATAAAATCAATTTAAAACTCGAACTTGGTTTTTTTCCCAAGGAAATCTCATTTCTTCTAAATCATCACAGAAATCCTTCTCACGATTTCTGTCCATTTATTTACTTTAGTTTTGTGGTTTTATAACATAAATTTATTGCCCAAATCTCCAACTAATAACATTTATCTTTAATCATCATTCCAGATTTTACAACTTCCAATTTCCATTCTAAATAGATTTCAAATTTTAATCCTTTAAAATTCATTATTAATCATATCTTTTATTTCTCTAAATTCAATTTATCAAATATAATTAATTTTGGATTTATAATTTATCCAGTAATATTTCTATACAAATTTATTTCAGTTTTCCATCCAAATCAGGTTCCAAATATTTATATTCTTTTAATTTCTTATTTAACCATTTCTCAATTTCTTTGAAACCCAATTTAATTTCTTTATAATTAAAACTGCAATTTTCTTTATAACTAATATTCTGGGTTTATAGTTTAAACCACAATATCACAATGCAATTAAATTCCAACTTATCAATCACAATATATAAACAGGCATAATCATCAATATAAAAATATTACTACTTTGTGAGGAATCCCGTTGGATCCCTCCAACCTGTTTTCCCTGCATCCACAAATATTAGCACAACAGTATATATATCAATTCAATTTGATAATAACTAACATATTCAGCTAAACATCCAAACAAACAATCAATACTAGCTATCTACTTTACTAGTATCCAGATGTGAGTGAGAATAACTCACCTTGAGTTTCGGCGAGCGTTCGAAATTCAAATTAAATCGAACGACGTTCGATTTAACCCAAATTTTTACTTGCCCGGATTGGTTCCGGATCTGTTCCACAGCGTAGAGCTTCCTTCTGCGATTCCAACAAATCCAAAATCATCGAAATCTGAGGTCGTATGAATTTGTTAGGATTTTATAAAGTTTGAATCGGATTTTACACAATTTCTTATTTTTTTTTTTATAATACCTAAATATACGGCCCGCTACCCTACTCATCTTCCTCTTCACGCGATACTACAGGAAGCCGAACCCAAAAACAAAAACTAGGGCTCACCGCCGCTCGTCCTCCAGCCCACTCGAGCGCGATCAGGTACCGCCATGCTAAAGCTCGTCACAGTCTCCACCACTGCTCTCGATGCGGTGAAGCTCGGCTCACCCATCTCGACCAAACACGCATACGAACGGCCCACGTTCGGCACCTCCAAGCGCCTCCTACGGTCAACGATATCCCAAATCAACCGTTGGATCTGAAGCCTACGTCGATCTCTACAATGTTCTAGTTGGGAGATTCGTGAATTACTGAGTGGATTATGAGATTTGAGAGGAAGAAGCTAAATCGTTTTCGGCCATTGACATATGCCTAGCGGCGGCCGGTAAAAATAAACTAGGGTTTAGGGTTAAAATGAATATATAATATAATAAAATATTATTTAAATGTTATCTCAAATTATTTTACCACTTATGCAAACGAATCCCAAATCACACGTTCCGACAGGCTATCCTGGGGTTTTTCCGCGTTCCGGACACAATGGAACATGTTTCGTCAACTAATTCGATCATATGCACGAGATACGGAATTAAACGTTCAATTTCAAATTAAACCGATTAAAACGATTTCGATGCGTTTCGAGCTGCCGGGGTCAAACGACAACTCCGATTGCTACGAAAATTGAAATCCGGTAATAACTAACTATTACGGATCCAATGAAACTGGTTTCGTCAAATTCCGAGACTGTGCCCCGGAAGGCTATTTTAACTCGTCTATTTAATTAAGCGATTTTCGAAATTATCGAAATCACTCCAAATCTCCACTTTTAAAATTTTATTAACTTAACAATAATTCATATAACATTTATAAACACATTAAAAATCGCTTTGACTCATTCCGGACCAAAATCTAATCTATTGCAATTTTAATAATATTAAATTCATTTTAAATTAATATAAAATTCCAAATAATAACGTATCAACCTTTAAATTCTTCCAAAAATCCCATAATATCAATTATGTCCAATTGAACTTAAAAACACATTTAAACATCATTTTTATATAAATTCACATCCAATTTTCCAAATTATCTAAATCCAATATTCAATTATTATTATTCAATTTCCAATTTAGCTTCCGTATTTGAATTTTTGACTAATTTTATTAACTTAACCCAAGTCATCTATCTCTAAATTCAAATTATAATTCATATTCAACATTTAAAATGAATTAAATGTTCAATTTGAATAGCTTAAAAATACGGGATGTTACAGTTTATATATTAAAAATGGTTTATATAGAAAATATTTGGAAAATCAAAATAATTTGAATATTTAAAAAGATTAGTTTTAAACAATTTATATTAAAATAATTTGTTCGAAAATAATTGTAATGTCTGATTCAATTACAAACCTTCTAATTCAAATCAATTTAAATTTCCATTTCAATTTAAATCAATTCAATTCTGATTTCATTCGATTAACTTTCATTCCAATTTTAATTCAAATCAATATCGATTTCAAATTAATTTAATTTCGATTTCAATTCCAATTTGAATTAATTCAATTCAATTCTCAAGCTTAAACCATTTCGGTTTGCAGAAATTCTTGTTCGCTTTAGAGTACCGATTTAAATCACTTAAATCAAATTTAACTTTAATATTCAATTTAAGATTAAAATCTTCAAATATTCAATTCCGAGCTCAATTTTGAAATATCAATTAAATTACTTTTACTTAGCAATATTCAAAGTTCGAAAAAATTCCAATCTTTTAAAGCAAATCAATTTTCAAAATTCAAGTTAAATTTCGATTATAACTTCAAAATCTCAACTTTGATTATTTAAACAATTCCTGTTACCAAATATGAATTTCAACATTTCGAGCTTAAGTTCAAAAATAATTCGATTTCCATAAATTCGATTTTTATTTCTTTAAATCAATTCATTTAAATAATTTCAGATCAAAGATTTTAAAATCATTTAATTTAACCAATCTAGTGTCCGTATATAATTTCCTACCCTATGGCCAAGTGATCAGTTATTTCAATTTAATTTCAGGGATGGATATATATCATTTCAATCCAAAATAAATGTCATAAGTATATATATTTTCAACATATTTCTCAACTTATACAAAATAATTCAAAGTACAGTTTTATATGCTATAAATAATATATAGGATGATCACAGGATATATCAAAATAATTAAACATCCAAATCATCCAAAATATCAATCAATAGCATCCATCACAATCAACATCCAAATTAGTCAAAATATCATAACCATTTACTAGTTATCAATAATTGGCAATTTAACTAGCAATTTAATTCACATTTCAAATTTGAACCATCAATTCAAATTCCTATCATTTTAATTCATATCAGTTTAAATGTCAGTTAAATTTACAAAACAACAGTTAATAATTTTAAATCACTTCACGATAAAAATTAAACTGACATAAAAATTATTTTAGTACTTCGTGAGCATATAAAATACTCATCTTTTATTTGAAACTAAAAATATTTCGTCTTCAAATAAACTCCACTTCCACCCCAAGCCGTAGTCGATATGGTTCGAACGAAATTTGTTTTACTCGAATCCAACCTCGTTTGAACATTTTACGAATTAATAGGCATTACGATTTAATTAAACAAATTTAGCAAAACAAAATTAAAAATAAATAAAATAAAATAAACAAACCGTTACCTCCTTCATTGTAATGACCAATAAATTCTAACTATTTTAGTAACGTAATTGACTGAATCTTTCTTGAAAATATAGCAATAAAGTTTAGCAATGAAAATTTGATATTTGGAATACATCTATTTAAACTTAGCAAATGGTAAAATTTTACTGGAAAATATGAAAGTTTATTTTGTTGTATAATTTTATCTATATTTAAATTGGTTAAATTGTTGGAAATAAAATATTTTCAAAATCTAAATATTTGTATACAAGAAAATAATGCAAATCATTATCTGAGTAAGACATCATATTTCAATTCGCCAAATTTTGACTGCTATAGCCCCATTTATCTTTTTACGGCGCTTTAGCAGCAATTTGATAGTGAATATTGACTTTTGATAAATGATCTTATCACTCATATATGTTAATCATTCTCTTCGTCTCATAATGTTGATCTCCACGGTATATTCATTTATATGTTTTGGTGTCTAGTACATGGTGAAAACCATGAAACGGTTAATCGTATCGGTACCCATTTTGAGTCTTTAAAATGTTCTATTTCCATACATTTTCAAACTGCTGAAAACAAACAGCCATCTTCTTTTAGTATTCCTAAATCCAACTTATTGACTTTTGCTATTCCATCTTTTCATTTATATTTGCCGGTTTATTTATCTCTGGTTGGTTCAGTTGGTTCTCTCCCTCTTTCTCCCTCATGCTCTCTGTCATCTCTAAAAGAAAAATATAAAATAATATATAAAAGTTTATATAGATTTTATATGAAAGCTAGCTCCATCGATTTGAGTCCTCTCATAGAAAGCCTTCACCTATGGTCGTGCCATGCTTGTAACCGAACCTCCACCTTAGCTCCGAACCACAGCCAACTCAACACCCTATGCCTCGTCAACCAGCCACACCCTAAAACTACCATGTCCGTACCCCTTTAACATCAAAAACCATCAGCCTGCAACCTCCCAGATCAACCCCCAACCCTGTCGACCACTTCACCGCCCACACACATAGCAGCCCCTCCGCGCCTTTGTCCACAATCCCTAAACAAATAGCCACCTTGTAGCCGAACGCCATTGGACTTATCTCCACCAGAGCCTCAACTTCCCCAGCCCACGATTCAAAGCCAACAGCCGTCCTATGCCTTAGCTTTCCCATGCAAATCTCTGACAGCCCACATCTGCCAGAATCTCCACCAATCGCATCTCTAACCTCCACCTGACACTCAATCCTTTACCCTACTCAGATCCACCTCCTCACTACACACAGTCCGCTTCCCCATAACATGATAGTTGACAGCGGGCTTCCTTCCTGATCCATCTTCGAGCCCACTAGAGATAAGTTGCATGCTTTTGAAAAAAAATACTAGAAAGAGTACGTATTTCAGTTTGCGCGCGCGCACACACACACACACACACACACACACACACACACACACACATATATATATATATATTGGATAGCCTACTTCAACCAATGGCCACACAATGGCCCATCTCCCTGTTTTATTTTTATTTTTTCTTTCTAATTGGTCAAAGGTGATTTATAACACTTTGTTTTATATTTTCTATTTACAGTTTAGATTTAAGTGTATTTTCTATTGTTTGCAGTTTTATATATTCAAGTATATTTGATTTTGTTATATAGATGTGTTTAAGGAATATAGATTTTGAGTATTGATTTTAAAATATCATATATAGATATTTTATCTTATATATGTGTTCTAAATTGAATATTAATTTTTAAAGTATAATATGAAGAGTATATTTTAATATGGGATTTAAACTGAATATTGGTTCATATAATATAAAGATTTTTCTTTTAAATATGTAGGTAAATTTTGATTTTTAAAATTTATGTATGTTGTTTTTGTTGAATTCAAATTCAATTATCTAATTTGTTACATCCATCTTTTAGTCATCCTCTCCAGTCGTTGTTGTAAGGAGATTTACAACAGTAAATTTTCTAGCTTGATCGATTGTCGTGTTCGTGGTTCAAAATCATAGCTTGTTGTTTTTTCGATTTTCTCTAGCTTCGAAAGGTGAGTAATCACTCACAATTAACATTCTTATATTTATTAATTTTAGTTCACATGAAATGACAATTGATATATATTGTTAAATTTGAATTGTTAAGTCATTTAATTGTTAAATATGATATGCCATTATCTGCAATTGTTAACCTATGACATATGACACCATAACCTGTTAAATATACTATATTTAAATTTGTTACTAATGATTATGCTTATTGTTGATAAGTTATATTGTTTTCATATTTTTTTCTCACTCTACAAGTTCCCTGTTAGTTTAGAAATTCTCTATGGGCTGAAATGATACATACCCGAAAAATCTATAAATTAAGGAAAAATCGTTATGGGTTGAAATGATAAACCCAAGCGATTTTCATTGATTTGAAATTTTGGGATTGCGAGCTGAAATATAAATACCCGTAAAATATTAAATTTAAATTACGGATTGAAATGATAAATATCCATATCACTTGACCATAGGATAGAAAATTTTATACGGACGCCGTTGGTCTATTTTCGAAAATGATTTCCAAGGTTATGGAAAGGAAATTTATATAAGTTTCAATAAATATTGATTTTGAAATATAATGCATAAATTTATTTTAATAAATGTGAAAATGTAGATTTTAAATTATATGTTTTGAAAATTTTAAATTTTTTAGTTAAGTGGTGAAAATGTAAATTTTAAGATTTTACTTATATTTTTATGATTTCTAAAATATATAAATAAGATGTATATTGAATTCAATAATAAGATTTAATTTAATAAAATTTAATATACTTTAATTTAATTATTTTATATAATATATTAAGTATTTATATAAAAATATATTAATATTTGGAAAATAGATTTTGTAGTAACTTTAATTAAATAAAGGTTGAGAAGATAATTTGGTTAAAGTAGTAATTTAATTTGTTGAGAATTGAATTTAAATAAGAATTGATTGGAAGCTTATTGCAAGATTTTGAAAGGTATGATTTTATAATTTGATTTAATAAAAGGCGATTAGAAGAATATTTTCAAATTAAAATAAAACTGAATACTTAATTTTGATTTAAATTTGTAATTTGAGATTTTATTTAAATGTTATTGAAAATGATTAAGCGAACAATTCCAAATTTAAATAAAATTAAAGTTGAATTTGAAATTTAAATGGATTTACCAAATTGAGTTATTGTAAATTGTTTGAATACTTAAACTTTGAAAACTATTGAAGGAAGTGATATAAATTTAAAATTAGCATAAATTAAAAATGGTTTCATTGAGAATTTGAATTGAACTGAGGTTGATTTAAATTGAATTTTGGGAAATAAAGTTGATTTGAATCAATTCGTGAAACCGAAAAAGCCATCCAAACTTGAAATTATTTTCCATACACACACACGCACACACACACACACACACACATATATGTGTGTATATATATGTGGGTGTGTGTGTGTATTAATATATGAAATATTTTTAAAATAAACTATTTTTAATCTACAAATTACTTTAATTTAAAACTATTTCAACATATAAAACTATTTTCAATATTTAAATTATTTAAGTTGGAACTGTTATTATTGAATTTAAATGCGAATAATTTGATATGATGTTTTAAACTATTCAAAGCGATATGATTTCGAAGTGATATGATTTCAAACGTGATATGATTTTTTAAATGAATATGGTATTTATATATGAAGTATAAACTGTTTGATATAAAATAACCACGGCGTGAAATAATCCTTTGATTGTTAAAGAGACCGGAACAGATATTGTCATAATCTCTACCAATACCAAAAACCATCTTAACAACTGTGTACGTGTGGGAGATTTCAGAAAGAAGTAGGATGGTTTGGCGACGATTCTGTATGAGGTATTAACGCAATCCTGACTCCAACGATTTAGCTTGATGTGACTAAAATAGGAGCTACACCGGGCCAAGTGAGGTCACACCTCTGATCGAGCATGCTTCTTCGATACCATTATATTACTTTGTGATTTGATGGGGTGCACCTTTGATTTGGGAGTGTGTCTCGAGGTGGACGGTAGTAGCTGCTGTGCGTTACTACCAGTTCGAATCCACAAAATGATAGTATCCTACCCTGGGCATTGCCTCGCGTGCCTTGTCACATGGCTTATCGCGCCCGCTACGATTTTTTTTATACCATACTTATGGAGTGCCCTCTGATAGCCCTCCAGTTTACGGAGGAACTACAGTACTGTATAGACTACGGGAATATGTAAAAATGTGTTAAGAGGGATATGGGCAATGCCTAAACGTTATTTTAATGGTTTACTTTACTGTTGACGTTATTATGTAGCGTATTGTACTATGTATGTAGATAGTTTAATAGATCCTTAGAGGATGGGAATCCCAAACATCCTTTAAGTTATTTTGTAATTCACTTAACATTTCACTTGATTTAATTTTACTGGTATAAGAATGTTAATCCTGACTCGAGTGTTTTGTGTTTTGCTATATGCTCGGGTCAGACAGAGTGTCACAGCATTTGAGACTCACCTTTGGAGTTTGGAGCTTCGCTTGAAGATCAGTCTCTGTATATTCCTCATTCTAGTTACTTAAGTTTATTCCAGTTTTTTTATTCTGACTTGTCATTGCGTTTGTATTAGTAACTTCTATGTATTCGAGATATCTATTGTATTTTACTTTAAACTCTGACATCTACATAGTAGCTTCATGAACTACTATTTATCTATTTCACTGCTTATTGCTATATTACTCTATGTCTGTGATTCTGTGAGTGATTTATTTACTGTATATAATAAGTTTTACTAAGTACAAATTAACAATCTGTTCTTTGAGCAATTCAAGTCTGACATGAGTGGATGATTGTCGATTTGAATGGTTCGAAAAGACAGCTCGATACATTCATCCTCTCGTCCTAGGCATTTGCACACGCTCGCAACCCAACACGCAACCAACTTCAAGACACATGCACTCCAAACCAATGAACGCTAGCCATCATAAACTACCTCCCTCTAGTGCCGCCGATCACCTCGTTCACTAAAAACACACGTGAATTCCCATTAACACAAACCCTAAATTGATGAATGTGTTGCAGCCATCGCCTCACCATCAACCCTTCCGTGCTCTCGCCTACACCTCCAGGCCATAACCATCTCACGATCATTATTTAGTTTTTTTTATTTTTTCTTCATTCTCTTTTTTTAGCAGCAAGGACTTGAAATCAAAGAAGAAGGGGATACGGGAGAAATAAAACAAAGGGCGGATGCTTGTACGATATGTTTGGTGGGAGAAAATAATTTATTATTATACTAGAAAATATCTAGCTTACGACATCCAAAATTTATCGAGCTCCAAATGAAGGAAGTCACTTGGCGTTCCATATGTTTTATCCCTATTTCGAACACAATGTAACAAGCCTCAAGGTCTAGTTCGATCGTATGCACATGATAGCTTTTCAAATCAAATTATTTTAATTAAATTCCTTTAATTAATTTTTACACGTTTCCAGCTCGCATGGCCAAACGACAAGTCCGATTGTGATGAATCTTGAAATCCTACAATAATTCACTATTACGGATCCGATGAAATTGGTTACGTCGAAATTTGAGACAATGGCCAAAATGGCCATTTTTGCTCGTTAAATAAAATATAAAATTTTCAATTTCTGTTTATTCACTTTTAAATCCAATTTTAAATGTTAACAACCTTCATTCATATTTAGATAAAATTTAAATCCATTTTCGATATCATTTTCTTTCACATCAATTCAAGATTTAATTATATAAATAATTCCAATATTAAATTTAAACAATTAATTATCCAATAAATTACATTATTTCAAATATAACTTAATCAACTTATAAAAAACTTATTCAAATTATGAAATTTACTTTCAAAATGAATTCAAATAATAAAAAACAAATTTCATTTTACAGTAATTAAATATTTATTATTCAATTCTTGCTATTGATTATAAACACATTAAATACATAGAATTTTGTTTCAATACTCGTTATTGCTAAAATAATTGAAACTAGTTATTTCAAAATTTTATTCGAGTTCTATTAAATTATTACACTAATAGATCATAAAAAATTATTTTTCACCATTTTTACTTAATTAAATTTAATAATTTAAAATCGTTAAATTACGGGTCGTTACATTCTCCCCCACTCAATACTTTTCTTCCTCGAAAAGGGGTTATGTAGAGAATTTAATAAATGATATATTTTACTCAAAAATAAATAAATTACAAACTTTAAATCTTATTTACAAAACCTATACTACGCTCTCGCTACGTCACTGTGATCAATTTACGGAATTACAAGTTAGTTATCAAAACAAGTCATAAAATTTTAAAACCTTAAATTTTTTCTAACATGCGGATTTACGGAAAATTTCGGTAGAGTCTCCTTTATGCGGCTTGATTAGAAATTTTTTAAAACAGAATATATAACACAAATATGCCAAATATATCAAATATACATCTCGTCTCAATGATTAGGCATCCCGTAGGGAAAAATATAAAAGTGTGGTATGTAATGCGAGATACATACCTTATTATTATTAATACGAGCGAGTTTGCTCTTTTTAAGCAAGCAAAAGAAAAATAAATCCGCGTATACATCCAAACGATCTTCGTATGTACCTATGTCAACTCAATTTAGAATTTTAATTACTTATAATAAGATATAGAACATGTATGAGTTTAATAACCTGTAAAACATGCATTCTGAATCCAAATCATAAACACAAGCACAAATACACAACATATAACAAGAAAATGCAATCAAAAAAGTTATAACGCTGATTTACCACAAAATAATCTTTCAACTATGAGTATTCATTCAATTAATCGAATTAACTCATAACTATGTTAATTTACATCTTCCAATGTCCATAGCTAATTTATACACTTCATTTTTATTAACATTCAATTGTTATTAACATTTAATTGGTTTACTTCCAATATATTTACATCTATTTTATTTACATTTGATTTATTAAAACTTTAAATATTTCACTTATGTTTAACATTGTTTGTACCAAAATTGGGCACAACACTCTTCGGAAGTTTTTGAAGAGATAACAGTGAAGAATATAAATTTAAAATGAAGAATATCTAACAAAAACTCTAAACAACCGGAATGTAAATGCACAGACAAGCGATTTAAAGTGGTTCGGCGTGTTGCCTACGTCCACTATGAAGTTTTTACGACTTTATTGATTCTCTTTCAATGATTACAAGTGATTACAGCAAACAACAGCAAAGTACAACTTGGAATTCGAATTCAACAGCAAGAGTATGATGTAAGTCTTGATCTGGCAGTGTCTAGGCGCTTGAGAATCAAAAGGATCCTTCTTCTGTAGGCTATGGGGCTCTATTTATAGGCGTAGAAGGCTGAGACGTCGGTCAAACTTCGGGAGACTCGCTCTGGCATGTGAGGGGGGCCACATGACCAATTCTAGAGAGTTTCGACTCGATCTGTGATCAATACAAAATCATTTCGTATCGATCAAGATCATATCTGATAGAGCTAAATTTTGATGGGAACGTCCCTTGGCTCATACGTAATCTTCTGTGAAATTTTCATGGCATTTGGATCGGTGGATTCTGAGTTATGGTCGTTACGAACTTGGGTTGCTCGCTGGCTGTTTGGTTCGAATCCATTAATTCAAATCGATCACTTCGACTCGATGATAACGCGCGTGAGCAAGTTGACGTGGTCCGCGCTCTTTGTGTTGATCCGCTTTTCACTCCTGTTTGAATGAGTCATTCCGAGTATTTCTCCACGCTTGCATCCATAACTAACGCGTCATCTCTGGCCTGTTTGACTCGATAGATATGAACAAGTAACTATTCATGGATTCGAACAGGGGTCTTTAAGTATAATACGTAACCATATGATGGATACGAATATCGAGTATCTAATGGATACGAAGAGCCATAACTGGATGGATTCGGACAGCAACAATCATTGACCGATACGAACAGATGACGACCGGTGGTTACGAACTAGACATTAGTTGTCCAATACGAAGCATACTACTCATTGTTCGATACGATACCGATCGATTCGAAGTATGGCATAATGATGGATGCGAAGTAAGATAACCTGATGGATGCGAACATCCGTTGCCAGATGAATTCAAATAACCACTTATCGATGGTTGCGAACTAGATAGATACGAAGTAAGACCTAGCCGATCGATACGAAATGCATGCTATGTTGATGGATACCAATGAGATCGATACGACCCGAGGTTCCTTGATGGATACGAAGATGTTGCCTCTCTGATGGATACGAAGGTGATGGATTCAAACCGGAGCTCGGTGATGGATACGAAAATGGGGTTATCACCTTCAATTTGCATCGATCATAACTTGAGCATGCGAACTCGGATTGACTTGAAATTTGGAATGCGGGCTTCCATGGCTTAGTTTGTCTTGTCTTGTCAGTTGTAGCCTGATTCGGACTCGGACAAAATTCGTCGATATCCATAGCGAACATGTGCATACTTGATATCCAAGACGATTATCTTGAGCTTGTAATCAGTTCTTTGATATCTCAGCCTTGCCAAAAGGCGGGATAACACTTGCCCTCCAAAGTACGTCTTGTGGAAACATGACGTGCTTTGAAAAGCTGCAGTCTTCACTCTGAACAGCAATTGCTCTTTTGACGAAGGTTGTAACCTTGCGTTACTATAACTAATTACTGTATGATAGTGCTTAGGTGTTTGTCGCCGTAATCGCTGACTCTTGTCAATGTTGCATGCTCACGAGTCGTTGTCAGTTCTCTTGTACCCAATTTCACATTGACCCTCTCATGAATCGAGATGAAACTCAAGTTATAATAACGCTCGATGGTTGCTTTTGGACATTCCTTCATATTGATCCTCTCTTGGATCGATATAGAAGTGTGGAAGATGTAACAACCTGCATATTTATCGATTTTATATTTAAATATTTTATTTAAATATTTTATCGTTCGTCGGATTTTGGTCCGAAAAGCTACTTTTTGCAAACAGTCAAATTAGGACTCGAGACCACTTCCATTGAGTTCAAAATGTTGTTTGTGACCTTTTTGAGTATAAGCTTCGATATGTTTGGAGATAGTTGATTTTTGCTACTTTTTCCCTCTTATGACTTTGGTTTGGACTGCACCCTTATTAGCTCAGTTCCAACCCCCTCTTCTCTTCATTACTTCATAATTTCCTAATACATTCAAGCTTCATCAAAAATGGGGGAAGAGAAAAAGAATTAGGAAATCCTAAGCCCTAGTTTCCATTAGCAAATCCATCTTCTGGCTCCAAACTCAAGTGAACCCATTGGTAAGCTTCTCTTCTTCTTCTCTAACCCATTCTCTTATCAAATTCAGAAATTCCTAAACCTAATTTAGGAGATGTTTCTCTTTTTAGCTTAGATTCAAGCTAGTTGAGTTGGAATTGAAGAGTGATTGTTCTTACCATTGCTCTATAGCTTCTTCTTCAATCGTTTGGGTTCAAAGGTGGGATTTTTATCTCACATCTTTGTCTATAATTATCTTCGATTGTTAGGTATGAATTCCTAACACTTATTCATGTGCAATTGATTTTGGTTTGGATTGATTTCGTGTATATTCCAGTTTTTGGTGTTTTGGTCTAATTTATGAAAATCCTATTATGGATATTTGGACATTGATATTTGAGGCGTATCGAAGAGCCGTTTAGGATTGGTTGTCGTTCGACGTAATTCCTTAGTCATCGCCATTTGCTCGTTCGATCGTTTCCGATATTCATTTGGCCATTGTTGGCCTAGGTTAAGGGATGCCCTGAACCCTTCATTCAGACGTCTTAAACGTAATATTCAGACGTTTGAATATTGTTCTGGGAAGATTTCTATTCCCAGATTCAGATGTCTGAATATATGGTTTCAGACGTCTGAGTTGGTTCATTTGGAACCAGAAAGGAAATAGGCTAAAACGTGCCTATTTCAGACGTCTGGATCTAGGGATTCAGACGTCTGAATTCTGTCTTTGGAAAATATTTATTTTCCAGATTCAGACGTCTGAATCCTTGATTTCAGATGTCTGAATCAGCACTATTTTGCCTATTTGCCTATTTGCTTAAGAATTTCAATTTAAATCGATTCGTGATGATCCTATTTGTTGTTATCATTTATTATGACTTTGATGACTCCTTTTTAGGGATTTTTGAATATCCATTTCGATGGATTCTTTATCGGTTTCTTTGGATTTTATTCACGTCTTCGAATGTGAATTTTACTGATTGATTGTTCTTACAATCTTCTTTGGGATTCGTCACTTTAAAAATATAAAGGTTTTCTATACTAGTAGTAAATATCAAAACTCTTCTTCAAATGATTTCAACACTATTTTATTACAAAACTCGTTTTCTCAAACCGACTTCTAATCTATTAGTATATACAAACCTTTACCTCACTCGTATGAGAAATCTAATTAAACGACTTAGTAAAACAAGTGGTATGAAACGGTTGCGTTTACTTCGTCGGTTAATTCTTGGACTTGTTCGATTGAATCTCTTGTGACAATTTTCTAGTGGAGACCTACAATTTGTTCGTAAATATTTAAGTTAAGCTAGTGGTTATGGGACATGAAGCTAAGCTCATATATTTGCTAGCTTAATGTAATCGACACTTCTCGTTGATGATGACGATCATCTTTGTGATTTATACTAGCAATGTGCGATGTCTCTTTGTCTATGTGGAGGACTGTTCCTCATTTTATTGAGCTTCGTCTCATTTCTTACATGGGTCGTACCTATTTAGGTGCGTCGATGTTTGTTTACACATGGGTCGTACCTTTTTAGGTGCGTCAATGTTTATTATGCATGGGGTGTACCTTTCTAGGTGCATCGATGTTTGTTTACTTCGTGGAGCAATCGGCTCAATAAGTCGGGGCATGGGACGTATCTTTCTAGTTGCGTTGATGTTCGTCTATGTACATGGGGCGTGTCTTTCTAGGTGCGTCGATGTCCAGTTTGTGGGATTGGCCATCCTTTTCTTGTGATTTCTGGATTTCGTGTGTTGAATTCTGGAATTTATGCTTCACCTATCTTCGTGATTTCTATTGATTTGATTTATCAATTATTGTGGCTTGGTGAATGAAATTAGGAGTATGGCATTCCTTTTGATCCTTGAGTAGATTATTGTGATATTGATTAATCTCTTGTTGATTTTCAATTACTTATATATCACAGCTTGGCATTGTGTTTATTATATGTTTAGTCATATATCTTATTCTTTATCATTTCATCTGATATTTATAGCTAGACTGATCCGTTTATTATTTTCTTATTAAATAATACTCGGGTCAGACCGAGATGTTACAGGTGCTTCTGCTTGACTTCTCCCCTGGGATTCATTACTCTGACTTTCGGCAAACTACTTAGATTAGTAGTTTACTTTGTTGTATACACTTGAGATATAGACTCATAGTTGTATTCTTTCGTATAGCATGTGTTGCTATTCTTTTGTATTATTGTGGATCTTTTTGACCACTACTCTGAGTTACACTTTCATGTGTTAATTATGTATTCATATCTTCTTCCGTCTTTGTGATATGAATTATCTGTGACTGATTTATGTTATGTTTATTTCTATATTCGTTTCTGAAGATATTACAGCCACTGTGTAGTAGCTTTGAGTTTGTGTCGGTATGTCGGATTTCCCTCTTGATAAAGAAATGCATGTTATACTATCTGACATATCGATGCTCGCGCAAAGCAATTACACGGATGGTCGCTCCTCAACAGCCTTATTCTCTGTGCTAGTTAACAACATTCACAGTAATGTTCTTGGCTAGCGTGGATATAGAGGTGGGGTGTCACAGCTTGGTATCAGAGCGAAACTTCGGAACAATATAGAATAACTTAACAAGGATCATCGTCCTAAGTCTATCTTAGGAGTTATACCATAGGATTAATTCGAGTCTTCGTACCGATTCATCCTATTTCCTTTATGATTCCTTGTTTTATCTATCAAGATTGCTTGATATTCATTGGTGAATAACCTTCTTCCTTCTCTTCTTTCTTTCTTAAAGGAAGAGAATGTCTAGACCAGGTCGTACCAGAACTGGATCATCTAGTGCTGCTCCCCAGGTTGGAGTTTTTATGACTGCTCAACAGCTTCTTGATTTAGTAACAAATGCTCAAGCAGCTGGAGCTAACCCGGAACCTACTCACCCAAAGTCGGGATTTGCACGCTTATGCAGCGATTACACCAACTTGGGTGGGAAGCCCTTCAAAGGTTCGGAAACGATCATCGAGGTCCAGGCTTGGTTAAAATCATGTGATCGAATCTTTTCTCGCATGAACCTTATCGATCTCCACCGCGTTCAGGTGGCTTCCAGCATGCTCCAGGAGAGAGCATTGGACTGGTACGAACTCCTTATTTCAGAAATTAATGAAGCGGATCTCACCTGGGAGCAATTTCAGGGACGCTTCGAGTTAAAGTTTGTACCAGAAGCTGGGAAAGTAACCTTGGCTCGACGTTTTATAGACCTTGTTCAAGGTCAATCCTCTGTGACTGATTACGTCGCAGCCTTCGAGTCGCTTTCCAAATATGAGGTTGAATATATCAACACCCCATTGAAGAAGAACCAGAGGTTCGTTTATGGCTTAAATAAGAATCTTAAGAAGCCACTACTCCTGAAACTAGAAGTTGCATTTGATCAACTCATCGATATCCCTCTTCGTCTTGAAGAGGCCGATAGAGAGAGTGATGCTGAAGTGGTTGGCGCTAAACCAAACTTCAACAACAAAAAGAGGCCTAACAAATTTAAAGGTTCTTATCCCAACAAAAAGGGTAAGCAGGCAACTTCAGCTGCAAAGACACCTTCCTCTAGTAGCGGGCAATGCTATAACTGTGGTTATAAGGACCATTTTGCGAACAAGTGTTCGAAGCCCAAAGGTTGTCGCTATTGCAAGAAACCGGGTCATCTTTTATCTGCATGTCCCAAACTTTTCAACAAGGACATGATAAAGCTAAATATTGTGCAAGCCCCTAGTAACACTTCTCGTGGTCAAGGTATTTTTCACTCAATCCTTGATGGCATTGTTTTATTTCGTGGTCTTCTTGGTTGAGTTCTTTTTGATATGGGTTCCATCTCACTATTTTATATCAAAAGAACTTGTTGATTCTTTTTCTTTAAAAATATTTTTGGGCTTGATGAGTTCTTTGAGAGTTGTGAATCCGGATGGTAGGTCCGCAACACTCAATTCGCTTTTATTTGATGTCGAAAATTATTTTATGTGATTTTTCTTTCCGAGCCGATAATTTTACTTTGGCTTCGGAATTGATTATTTGTAAGGATCGGCTTAATCGTTGTGAAGCCCATATCCTATTTTCTGTGTGAACTATTCATCTTTGACATTTTCTATCTGTTAAGCAGATTTCTAAATTTTCTTTGTGATTCCGATTTCACATTTTTGGTGGAATCATCTTATTCCTTAAACCCACTTATGAGGAAAGTGTTGTTTCTCTTATCTAAATAATTTGTGAAACTTTTCCGGTATTTTTGAGTTTGTCTTAGAATTATCACCTAAGAAATCTTTTGTGTGGTGTTAAGGTCTTTAGTTCGACCTTGCCACCGATTTTCATTTGGCGACGAGTTGCGGAAGTTAGCATTCCACTTCCGCACTCCGCACTCGTTATGATTCCTATGAATGAATTATTATGTCATTCGGTTTGTCCAGCTTATTTCATCCATTTTATAAATCGAATATTCTATGAATATTTCGATGAGACCATTCTTTTATTTATTGATTTTTGGATGAAAATAGCAATTTAAAATTTTGCAAAATCTTTTTCATAAGATTTATTTAGAAGTATAACCGGATTTTTGTTCTTAAAACGAAAAAAGAATATTCTTAGAAATTTTTGAGAAACTTACCTATCCTATAGAATACGATTTTGTGATTGTATTGCCCATTTAGTGTTTTAAGAATTTTGGTCGATGCGCTTGATCAACGTTATCGATAGGAATTTCCTAAACGCTTTGATGAGACAATCAGACACAGTATATTAACTTGAAAATAGTAAATTTTTCTAGAAAGATTATTACATAATGATAAATGTAATTTGAAAGTTTTAACTTTCCAGGAAAGAAGATTATTTAAAAGAAATTCTTTCTTTTCGATACTCTTATTCTTGTGATTCCCGTTGGGAACCAAGACTTTATCTTTTGTACCAATGCTTATCGTATTGGTTTGGATGCTGTTCTCTTACATAAGATAACGTGCTATCACTTGTGCTTCTAAATCATTAAAAGCCGATTGAGACTAGGTATGCCACTCATGATCTAGTGCTCGCGGCTATTGTTTTCGCTTTTAGAGTTTGGCATCATCATTTTTGGATGAAAAATCTGTTCTCTACCCCGATCATAAATCTTTGGAATAATTATTTTCTCATATGGAACTCCATGTTGACTCGAGTTCCTGACATCTTATGATCTTGATATTCTTTTTATTCCTGGAAGGGAAATCGTGTTGCCAATGCGCTTTGTCGTAAGCAACAAGTGGTTGATTCTTCGATGTTGTCTGAATGGAATTTTCTTTTTATCAAGTTCATCGGACGTTTTGGTATACTTCGTTTTATTGAGATTTATCTCATTCCTTTTATGGACTAGTGTCCGGTGTTCTTTTATGGTGTTCGGTTCATCGGATGTACTGTTATTATACTACATCGATGTTCCATCTCATTTGGATTCATTGGATGTACCGTTTGTACTACATCAATGTTTTTGCTATTTGATTCATTGGATGTACCGTTTGTACTACATCAATGTTTTTGCTATTTGATTCATTGGATGTACCGTTTGTACTACATCAATGTCTTTGCTATTTGATTCATTGGATGTACCGTTTGTACTACATCAATGTGTTTGGTATTTGATTCATTGGATGTACCGTTTGTACTACATCAATGTCTTTGCTATTTGATTCATTGGATGTACCGTTGTACTACATCAATGTCTTTGCTATTTGATTCATTGGATGTACCGTTTGTACTACATCAATGTCTTTGCTATTTGATTCATCGGATGTACCGTTTGTACTACATCAATGTCTTTGCTATTTGATTCATTGGATGTACCGTTTGTACTACATCAACGTCTTTGCTATTTGATTCATTGGATGTACCGTTTGTACTACATCAACGTTTTTGCTATTTGATTCATTGGATGTACCGTTGTACTACATCAATGTCTTTGCTATTTGTTTCATTGGATGTACCGTTTGTACTACATCAATGTCTTTGCTTTTCGATTCATTGGACGTACCGTTTTTGTACTATGTCGGTGTTTCGAAATTATTCGGTCTTTGGTTCATTGGGCGTACTGTTTTTGTACTAAGCTGATGTTCCAAATCATTTGAGTTTCTAGTTTCTCGGGCGTACCGTTTCTGTACTACGCCGTTGCACTGGCTCAATTTTCTGCTATTCTTGACGTTTTCTTCGTCTTTTAACTATGGATATGCTTTTAGGTTTCCTATTTTATTCTTGAGCCCGGTGTTATTGATGAAATTGAAGTTTCACCAGATTTGACTTATGAGCAACATTCCATTTGCATCATTGCTTCGGAGGTTGAGCGCCTTCGGAATAAAGATGTTCTTCTTGTAAGAGTTCAATGGTTCTCAAATCCTAAGGATTGCTCTTGGGAATCCTGAGAATTCATCGAACGATCCCGTTCAGGCTAACTCTTTCATGCTCCTTATGGTGAACTTCCTATTTCAAATTTTCTTTTGTGTTGATATGCTTCTATGGTTGTTACTTCTTATTTTCTTCTTAAGTATTGCGAGGACGAAATTTCTTTAAGGAGGGGAGTCTGTAACAACCCGCATATTTATCGATTTTATATTTAAATATTTTATTTAAATATTTTATCGTTCGTTGGATTTTGGTCCGAAAAGCTACTTTTTGCAAACAGTCGAATTAGGACTCGAGACCACTTCCATTGAGTTCAAAATGCCGTTTGCGACCTTTTTGAGTATAAGCTTCGATATGTTAGGAGATAGTTGATTTTTGCTACTTTTTCCCGCTTATGACTTTGGTTTGGACTGCACCCTTATTAGCTCAGTTCCAACCCCCTCTTCTCTTCATTACTTCATAATTTCCTAATAAATTCAACCTTCATCAAAAATGGGGGAAGAGAAAAAGAATTAGGAAATCCTAAGCCCTAGTTTCCATTAGCAAATCCATCTTCTTGCTCCAAACTCAAGTGAACCCATTGGTAAGCTTCTCTTCTTCTTCTCCAACCCATTCTCTTATCAAATTCAGAAATTCCTAAACCTAATTTAGGAGATGTTTCTCTTTTTAGCTTAGATCCAAGCTAGTTGAGTTGGAATTGAAGAGTGATTGTTCTTACCATTGCTCTATAGCTTCTTCTTCAATCGTTTGGGTTCAAAGGTGAGATTTTTATCTCACATCTTTGTCTATAATTATCTTCAATTGTTAGGTATGAATTCCTAACACTTATTCATGTGCAATTGATTTTGGTTTGGATTGATTTCGTGTATATTACAATTTTTGGTATTTTGGACTAATTTATGAAAATCCTATTATGGATATTTGGACATTGATATTTGAGGCGTATCGAAGAGCCGTTTAGGCTGGGTTGTCGTTCGACGTAATTCCTTACTCATCGCCATTTGCTCGTTCGATCGTTTTCGATATTCGTTTGGCCATTTTTGGCCTAGGTTCAGGGAATTCCCTGAACCCTTCATTCAGACGTCTGAAACGTAATATTCAGACGTCTGAATATTGTTCTGGGAAGATTTCTATTCGCAGATTCAGACGTCTGAATATATGGTTTCAGACGTCTGAGTTGGTTCATATGGAACCAGAAAGGAAATAGGCTAAAAAGTGCCTATTTCAGACGTCTGGATCCAGGGATTCAGACGTCTGAATTCTGTCTTTGGAAAATATTTATTTTCCAGATTCAGACGTCTGAATCCTTGATTTCAGACGTCTGAATCCTTGATTTCAGACGTCTGAATCAACACTATTTTTCCTATTTACCTATTTGCTTGAGAATTCCAATTTAAATCGATTCGTGATGATCCTATTTGTTGTTATCATTTATTATGACTTTGATGACTCCTTTTTAGGGATTTTTGAATATCCATTTCGATGGATTCTTTATCGGTTTCTTTGGATTTTATTCACGTCTTCGAATGTGAATTTTACTGATTGATTGTTCTTACAATCTTCTTTGGGATTTGTCACTTTAAAAATATAAAGGTTTTCTATACTAGTAGTAAATATCAAAACTCTTTCTTCAAATGATTTCAACACTATTTTATTACAAAGCTCGTTTTCTCAAACCAACTTCTAATCTATTAGTATATACAAACCTTTACCTCACTCGTATGAGAAATCTAATTAAATGACTTAGTAAAACAAGTGGTATGAAACGCTTGCGTTTACTTCGTCGGTTAATTCTTGGACTTGTTCGATTGAATCTCTTGTGACAATTTTCTAGTGGAGACCTACAATTTGTTCGTAAATATTTAAGTTAAGCTAGTGGTTATGGGACATGAAGCTAAGCTCATATATTTACTAGCTTACTGTAATCGACACTTCTCGTTGATCATGACGATCATCTTTGTGATTTAGACTAGCAATGTGCGATGTCTCTTTGTCTATGTGGAGGACTGTTCCTCATTTTATTGAGCTTCGTCTCATTTCTTACATGGGTCGTACCTATTTAGGTGCGTCGATGTTTGTTTACACATGGGTCGTACCTTTTTAGGTGCATCAATGTTTATTATGCATGGGGTGTACCTTTCTAGGTGCATCGATGTTTGTTTACTTCGTGGAGCAATCGGCTCAATAAGTCGGGGTATGGGACGTATCTTTCTAGTTGCGTCGATGTTCGTCTATGTACATGGGGCGTGTCTTTCTAGGTGCGTCGATGTCCAGTTTGTGGGATTGGCCATCCTTTTCTTGTGATTTCTGGATTTCGTGTGTTGAATTCTGGAATTTATGCTTCACCTGTCTTCGTGATTTCTATTGATTTGATTTATCAATTATTATGGCTTGGTGAATGAAATTAGGAGTATGACATTCCTTTTGATCCTTGAGTAGATTATTGTGATATTGATTAATCTCTTGTTGATTTTCAATTACTTATATATCACAGCTTGGCATTGTGATTATTATATGTTTAGTCATATCTCTTATTCTTTATCATTTCATCTGATAGTTATAGCTAGAATGATCCGTTTACTATTTTCTTATTAAATAATACTCGGGTCAGACCGAGATGTTACAGGTGCTTCTGCTTGACTTCTCCCCTGGGATTCATTACTCTGACTTTTGGCAAACTACTTAGATTAGTAGTTTACTTTGTTGTATACACTTGAGATATAGACTCATAGTTGTATTCTTTCGTATAACACGTGTTGCTATTCTTTTGTATTATTGTGGATCTTTTTGACCACTACTCTGATTTACACTTTCATGTGTTAATTATGTATTCATATCTTCTTCCGCCTTTGTGATATGAATTATCTGCGTCTGATTTATGTTATGTTTATTTCTATATTCGTTTCTGAAGATATTACAGCCACTGTGTAGTAGCTTTGAGTTTGTGTCGGTATGTCGGATTTCCCTCTTGATAAAGAAATGCATGTTATACTATCTGACATATCGATGCTTGCGCAAAGCAATTACACGGATGGTCGCTCCTCAACAGCCTTATTCTCCGTGCTAGTTGACAGCATTCACAGTAATGTTCTTGGCTAGCGTGGGTATAGAGGTGGGGCATCTCAGAAGGTCACGTTCGCATCGATGTATTCGGCATTAGTGGATATGAATCACCATTTCGTATCGATGGACTTCGATCGTTGTGGGTCGAGTATCGATAGATATGAATAAGTAGTTTCGAATTGATGGAGTTCAATGCGTTTAAGACTGTCTTCACCGCGTGTTTCGTATCGATGAACTCTATTGTTTGATATGAATAGGCGATCCATAATTCATATTGGTGAAAATTGACTTCTGGATGCTGTGACCCGATGGATTCGAACGGCTTAGTTCGCATCAGCGCCTTGTGGGTGGAGTCGAACCGATCTAAATGAACTGCAGCTTCGAACCGATAAGTGCTGGTGGTAATTTCGCCTCGACAAAGGCAAGGACCGATGGATTCGAATGGATCATTCGAATCGACCCGTGGGTCGACCGCTTACGACCGTTTACGTGGACTGGGAGGTGAATTGGCCCGGTTTTTTCCCTAGGCTCCATATAATTACTTGTGATTTAGCCATTTTCACTTTTTTACTTTTTACTACCGCACCCTCTATTTTTTACTTTCACATCGATTTACACTCTTTGAGAAAGAAAAGGAACCGCATAGCGCTTTCAAATCGATCAGATTTACTCTTCCATTCCTTCGAGTTTTAACTTTAATTTATGTAATGAATCGGTTGCAACTAAATCCAAACGACGAGGTTATCTCAGATCCACTCCATCTTCATCAATCATCCATTCTGGCAATCTTTAAGGTTGGATCTGGGTCAAAGCTTGGTCGAAAATGGCCATGGCGATGTCTCTGTTGATTGAAGAAGAAACAATGGAAAAAACAAATTGGTCTGTGTTTCGTGTCGATCTGGGGACCTATGTTCGAGTCGATGACGGCAATGAGGTTTTTCCTTGGATTTCGCATCGATCCCTGGAATATCCTTATGGAGACGTTGCAGCTCATATCGATGGTGATTGTGGTAGATCGTGTCGATTGGTAACGATCGATGCGAGACATAAACAAGCAATCGTTTCGAAATCCTTGGCTTCGGATCGATACGAATTTTATTCCCATGATCGATATGACAAGCATCGATTCGAATGTGATCGCTGTGAAGCCGTGGGTTTCCAAACCGATAAGAATCTAACTACTAGGGATCGATTTGAAGATATCTTTCCTTATCGATACGAACTCGAATCCTGACGATCGATTTGAAGTATGCCCCTAGTGATCAATACGAAATTCAGATCTTGACGGTTACAAACTCCCCATGATCAATTCGAATCCATCCCATGATGGATACGAAATTTTGAACACTCCTTCGCAAAATTCCGACGAGCTTCATTCACGGATATGTGGACTTGGCAGTTTAATTCCACACTTGACTTTCTTTCAAAGCTCGTCGATGGAACCATACCACTTTAATTCGGATCAATTGCTAACATCTGGATGATTCGGTGGTGACGGTTAGCGATGACGGTCATTCCAACTAGAATCCGAGTATCTTCATCCTTTGCCAATTTTTCTCTAACTCTGCAAAATTTACCCAAGTAATGCACAGCACTGCACAAAACACACTTTACACGAGGGGAACACACGGGCTCTTTGTCGTCTAATGATGATTTCTCGTGAGTTGGCTAGTTATGGAAACTTCAGGCTCGCAGCCACAAGAAACTCAGAGTTCAATCCCTCCCGTGCTTCGAATACCGGAAATTGAGATTGAAGTTATTGATCCAGCTCCGGACGAGGCACCCAACGCATCTCTTATCAACAACCCATCGGACTATGTTCCATCCAACATTTCGAAAGATATACTAGGGAGAATATGCCTAAGGCATGGTTTGTCGATGGATGACGTGCTATTGCCGGGACCAAATGATAGACCACATAATCCACCGGAAGGGTATACCGCATTCAATCGACATGCGTGCGCAGCCGGAACGCTCCCTCCGTTCAATCAATACATAAGAGAAGTGTTGTCTTTTTTGGGGATCGCCCCCTCTCAGCTACACCCGAATGGATATGCCTCGCTCAATAGCTTGTTCATTGCATTTATGGAATATCTCTATCGATCGCCGCTCCCGATTGAGATCAGATACTTATTCAACTTCAAAAGTCGAACAGATAGCACGTCCTTCACATTCCTGGAGGCAGTAAGAAACTGTCAGGTGGTCACAGGATCTTGGACTAGACTGAGCTACTTCAAGACGGAGTGGTTCTGTGTTCGATGTCCTTAAGGATTTGTCAGGTGATGGCTATTTAGACGTGAGTATTGTCATCCTCTAGGGTAATTGATAAGACAGCCATAGACGAAGTCGAGCTTGCATCTCTTTTTCCTTTCCTTACAGCAGTAATTCAGCGACCCGAAGGTGAATATTTCAAGGACATAGTTCGGGTCCTCTAAGAAATCCCAAGCGAAGAGAGGAATATCGATTTGCTTTTGACAGATAGGAATCTTAGGATTCTGGGGCTGATCGAATGTAAGCAGAATATAAGGCTCGACGGTGCATTAAGAACTGCCTCGAAGGAGCGAGTTAAACGAAAAAAGCCTAGAGTTATCATAATCGAAGAGGCTAATCCTGAAAGAACCCACACTGATGATGAATCGTTGAGTGGTCCTGTGGATGCAGCCCAGGATTCTGAAGAAAAGAGAAAAGGCAAGGCGGCCGTTTTCAAGTCATCTAAAAATATGAGACATAAATCTGTTGTCATGTCCCGGCCTGCCTTTGGAATTCGAATTTCGAAGATGTCTCCACCGAGAACAGAAAGTCTTTACGAAGGGCTCGCCTATCTTCCAATTCCAAACGATGTGTTCATGCAGCTTGATGCCGGATTGGGTGAACTCTAACACGCCCTAGTTTTAAGCAAATCTCTGCCCACTAGCGTGGTTGACACATCCGGTTGGTCGAGGGGTTGCATATACATGCACACTTCATGGCACTACACAAGTTTTGATCGTAAGCTGCTTTTTTATGAAGATTATTAACTTCATTTTTGTTTTTCTTTGCAGGCACCATGTCCGGTCGAGGCTCAATGCTCAACAGTCTATGCAGCAAACGTAAAACTTCGTCCTACTACGAGTCACGCAGGAGGGAAGGAGATAGGGATCACGATCAAGGCTATTCCAGCCAGGAGCAGTCTGATAGGGATAGAGGATATGTACGCCGATCCCGATCTCGCACACCCCCTGCCAGAGCTCCTGCACCCCGCCAGTTCATGTTTCGCGACCTTCGAAAACTCCGCGACATAAACCATCTGCCCAATCTTCTAGGTCTGAGTCTCAATGTAGAACTGAGGTTACGGACCCTTCCTCTACTGCACAGGCCCTTGTTAAACCCACTGGCGAAGGAGCGATAAGGATCGCTCAGCTGAAAAAGGATTTTCCTGATATATGTTTTGATGGGTTCGTCATTCCCCCATGCTTGAAAAGGATTCCGGCATCGGCCGAACATACTGTGCATGATTACGTAGCGGATATATTATTTCAGTATCAGGAATGGTCGAAAGCCACGAAAAAACCATCGAAGGTAGCCTTCGATCGAGCTATTATGATTGAGAAGCTGGAGGAAGAGCTCGGTCAAAAAGATCGAATTATTCAAGCGCTCAATAGTGTGGCCGAGTCTTCTCGCAAATTTGAGATCGAGGCACTTAAGAAAGCCGAAGAGGCCCAGGTGGCGGTGGATAGGATGAAGTGGGAGCATTATGCCACAGTGGAGGACATGGGCCATAGGAACACCATTGTTACCGTTGAATGGGATGCGGCCCTTAAAGAACTTAACGAGCTTAAGTCCAAATTTTCTTGAAGTCATAAAGGAAAAGGATGCTGCTAATGTTGCCGCACAGGAAGTGTGCGATCAGGCGGTGGTGCTCCGGAGGGAAAGAGATGCGGCCATGGAAAAGGTCCACGAGGTGGAGACCGAAGTTGATGAGAAGGTTCGGCTGGCAGAGACCAGGCTTGAGGCGGACATAGAGGAGCTTCTCCTCACTTATAATGCCAACGTGCTGAGACACAGGAACTTGGCATGGCTCGACGATTACTCCACACATCTATACAACGCATGGAATTTGCTGGTCAACGAAGAGAAGGCGGTGCTATTAGGTAGTGCCCTCGATTAATTTGAGCTGGAGAACCGCATATTAAGCGAAGAAGAAAAGACGGTTCTCCATGATTCTATGATCTCTCATGCAAGAGAGTGACTAGGCACCTAGCACTTAGAAACTGGGGAAGGTTCCGGAGTCGAGCACTTTGCTACAAGTTCTGAGATTATAACTTCATATCGATCTGAGCCCACTCTAGTGACCGAGCCCCAGCCCGCCCCGGCCTGTGACCCTGAACAGCCATGCCTATCTCCTATTAAGGAGCATTCTTTCGAAGCTGTTCAGCCAACCGCAAGCCGAACTGAGGAACGTACTCTGAACAAATTTCATGTGTATTTGAAATGAAGGGCTTGTTTTTGAAGCGTGTTCTAACAACTTATTTTCTTCCTTGTCTAGTGAGCGAAGTTACACTGACAGCGCCTCCTGCAATCCAAGAGTCACATCAAGTGCATGAGGCCATCATTACTGAGGCGATCACCACGACTGCGGTTGCGTCGATTGAGAGGACACAGGAGAGCTCAATTTCTTTTGAAGAGCAGATGATTAATAAGCTCCTGTGCCAACACAGCGACCCTTTTGCGGCCATGTCGTTCGTCCTTAGCGGATTTCCACCGGCCTCTTGTGCTTCGACACAGAACGCCGCTACCTACAGTGAAGCCCGTGCTGCTCGTGAAGCAGAGACATAGGCTGAAATTAAAGCTGAGATGGATGCAGCGACTCACGGCGTTGATTCTAAGGGTGGAGTAACTGCGTCGGGTCTGACTCCACTTAGGATGATATCACCCGGGGGGACCTGGTTGATACTAGAGTGTCTACTCTGCCCCGGGTTGCAGATCCAGTTCCTCCGACTCCTCTTGAAAAGAGAATCCCTGTAGACTCAAGTTCGGAGGAAGAGATCGACATCATGCCTTCGTCCGGAGATTCCCTACCTGAAGGGAAAAGTTTGAAATGAAAGATCGTTAGCGGTGCCGGCGGCTCTACATCAAAGAAAAAGCCGAGAAAGAAAAAGGAATAGATAGATTCCTTAGGCACACTTTTTGGGTAGATAGGTGTTTACTTTTGCTTCAGTAGGTCGTGTATAGACGCAGATTCGGCCCCCGCTAGGAGGCCTTTTTTTGGAAGAACTTGTACATAAATTCTCGTCAGTTAGTTGAAATAAAACTCTATTTTCTTTGCTTCGACTATTTTTCTGTCTTTTATGCTTAAGTGTTGCATTGTTCGAATCATAGCTTAGTATGCATGCGGAGTATCGGTTCTGGAGCTGAATCTATTTCATACACAAGCCATAAAATCATGGATACAAGCCGCCACACAAGACCAAGCTGGATACTCGATGTTGTATTGTTTCAGTCAATGTTTCACACTTAAGCACTGCCCCCAGTTTGGGAATCCAGTTGTAATGATTGGCTAACGATCGCAATTCTATCTCTGCCTTCCAAGCTTAACATCATCAAATCGATGTTGAAGCAAGTGAAAGGTGAGCGGTTTCAGTTGTGTGCGTTCACCGATAATAATCACATCTACACTCTGGGGATCAGTATTTATATTTCGGTGGTCAATCGCACCTATCAAAAATCTCGAGCACATGTCCACACTCTGGGGACTTATGATAATCTGTGATCGATAATCTGTTTCGCACTCTAGGAATTCGAGAGTCATCGATGTTTGTAATGCAGTTCACACTCCAGGAAATTTGAATTAGTATTTGTACTCTAATTCACACTATGGGAATTTGGAGTCAGCATTTATATTTCGGTTCGCACTTCGGGAACCTAGATTTGATGTTGGTACTCCAATTCACGCTCTGGGAATTTGGAGTTGATCGACAGATGGTCAATCACATCTGTTTAGGCCTTTTAGGAATTCGTTCACACTCTGGGAACGACGGATTTATTGGGATCGTGGACGGTCGGATCACATCCACCCCGAGTTAACAAGCGAGGTCGTTAGACGGACGGGTCCATCCTCCTCGAACTTGGTTAGGATATGGCCTAAGTCGTTAGGCGGACGGGTCTACCCTCTCCGGAACCGCATTTATATGTTTTACTCCAACTCGCACTCTGGGACTTTGGAGTCAGTCGATAGATGGTCAGTCACATCTTTTGGACATTTTAGGAGGTTGTTTACATTCTGGGAATGATAGATTTATCGGATCGTGGATGGTCGGGTCACATCCATCCCAAATTAACAAGCGAGGTTGTTAGATGGACGTGTCCATCCTCCTCTAACTTGGTTAGCACACGGATGGAGTCATTAGGCAGATGTGTCCGCCCTCTCCTAAGCCGTCCTTAGAATTTTCACACTCCTACTCGCACTCTGGGAGTTTGGAGTGGTTTTAAGGATTGTCGCGTATCAATCCTTTTAGATATTAGCGTAGTGGCTTGCCCCCGGGCTCGGGTATCATTTAGTGAGTGACCGGTCATATCACAATCACTCGCTATTTGAATAAATTCTACCGTTCGATGGAACTTATCTCTCCAAGCATCGTGATGTTGTAAGTCATATTCAATAAATCACAGCTCTGGCTCGAAGAGATGGCATTTTATTGCTGAAATGAGAAAACATGGCAAAGTCGGTTGCCTTATCACAAATTCGAATTTCGAAATGCGAAAACAAATTACAAATAAAGGAATGAATCGGATAAATGAAGCCTGTCATATTTAGTAGCAACGGAGATTTTCACTCTTCCAAGCTCTTGGCAAAGTAAGACTGTCAACGGTTGATAGCTTGAATGTGCCATCCCCGAGCTTTTGAGTGATCAATTATGGACCTTCCCAATTTGGCTTCATGTGTGAAGGAACCGGATAGATTCTTTTCAGAACGAGATCGTCAAGTTCGAAGGTCCGTGGTTGGACCTTGGCATCGTATAATCGGACGACTCGATTTCGATATGCGGCTGCCCTCAAATCAGCCTCTTCACACTTCTCATCCAGTAGGTCCAAAGATTTAGCGAGTAATATGGCGTTAGTTTTCGGATCATAATAAGTCACACGATGAGAAGGTACTTCCATTTCGACTGGGATAACGGCTTCTGAGTCGTAAGATGGAGAGAAGGGAGTGTGTCCGGTCACGGATATGTGGGTCGTTCGATAAGCCCATAAAGCCATAGATAGTTCATCAATCCACCTGCCCCCGGCTTTTTCTAGTCGTTTCTTCAGAATAGATTTGATAACCTTATTAACAGCTTCAATTTGGCCATTCCTGAGGGTGTGCAACCACAGAGAATTTCTTATGGATGTGGAATCATTGGTAGAAATTCCTGAATTCAACACTGTCGAATTGAGCCCCGTTATCAGTGATGATGGTATGTGGGAGGCCAAATCGGCAGATGATATTGCGAACTATGAAGTTGATTACTTTTTTCGTGGCGATTGTCGTAAGAGGTTCAGCTTCAGCCCATTTAGTAAAGTAATCAACTGCGACGATGGCATATTTCGCTCCTCCTTTAGCAAGAGGTAGAGTGCCAATGATATTGATCCCCCATACTACAAACGACCAGGGACTGACCATTTGGGTTATCTCAGTAGGTGGGGCTCTCTGAATTCGAGCATGTCTCTAGCATTTATCACATTTCCTTGCATAGTCTGATGCGTCACGGTTCACAGTTGGTTAGAAGTATCCATATCGAAGTACTTTCTTGGAAAGGGCTTGCCCTCCGGTGTGATCGCCACATTCTCCCTCATGCACATCATGTAGCACTCTTTTGACTTCATCGTGTATGATACATCGGAGGAGAGGGACGAATATCCTCTTCTATACATGACTCTATCCTGAATGGTAAGCCGCGAGGCTTTTAGATGAACCTGTCTCCTTTCACTCCTACACTCGGGCACTGTTCCGTGCTCAATATAGTTTCGATATGGGGTCATCCACGACTATTTTTCGGAAGCAATTTCAAATATAAAATTGGTTTCCATCTGATCAATGCTGGGAAAAGATAAAGTTTCAATGGGAACGAGTCCCATCTGCTGTGCTTCGCCTGTACTTGCTAACTTGGCTAATGAATCAGCCTTCTGGTTGCGCTCGCGGGGTTTGTAGAAAATGGCATAGTGATCGAATTGATCAAGTACATCTTTGACCCGAGCTATATAGGCTGCTAGTCTTCGATCCTTGGCCTGGTATTCACCCCGAACTTGGCATATGATTGGCTAAGAGTCACAGTAAATTTCCACAGTGTAATTCTCAAATCGTTGCCTAACTTTAACCTAGCGAGTAAAGCTTCATACTCAGCTTCATTGTTGGACGCATGAAACATGAATTTCACGGCATAGCATATGGATCGGCCCTCGGGGCTTTCAAGTACTACCCCAGCACCTGAGCACCGATCATTGGACGCGCCATCGGTATGCAGCTTCCAGATGTATTCGGGAGGTTTACTGGTCTAAGGCAAGTCCTCTGGGATAGTGAACTCGGCAATAAAATCTGCTAAGACTTGACCATGAATGGCTCTTGGGGTATAAGTGATATCGAACCGACTCAGTTCGATATTCAACTTAAGCATCCTACCAGATGTCTCAGGCCGTGTTAGGACCGGTCGTAACGGCTGATCGTTGTACACAGTGACAGGATGAGCCTGAAAATATGGACGGAGCTTCCTTGAGGCAATGACTAGGCAATAGGCCAACTACCCTAGCTTTGGGTAGTTTCTCTCAGCTCCAATTAGTTGCTTGCTAACATAATAGATCGGTTTTTGCACTCGGTCCTCCTCCCGAACCAGGGCAGCACTGATCCCATTCTCTGATACCGCCAGGTAGATATATAACTGTTCGTGGTCGATAAGCTTTGATAAAATTGGAGGTGTGGAAGGATGTTGAACCAGTGCTTGGAACGCGCCTTCACACTCCGTAGTCCATTCTAAGTTTCGCTTTCCTTTTCGGATCAGATCAAAGAAAGGGATGCATTTGTCGGTAGACTTCGATATGAACCTACTCAATGCCGCTACCTTCCCATTGAGACTCTGAACCTGCTTTATTATTCTTGGAGTCTGCAAGTTTTTGATTGCCTAGATCTTTTCTAGATTGGCTTCTATTCCTCGAGCGTTGACAATGAACCCAAGGAACTTTCCAGATGCGACTCCAAAGTGGCACTTTAACGGATTAAGCTTCATTCCGTACTTTCGAAGGATGTTAAACGTTGAATCCAAATCTTTGATGTGATCGGTGGAGAACCGTGATTTCACCAGCATGTCATCTACATGAACTTCCATGGTCTTCCTAATCTAATTGGCGAACATCCGGTTGACTAGACGCTAGTAAGTCACTCTGGCAATCTTTAGTCCAAACGGCATGACTTTATAGTAGTAGAGTCCGAAATCGGTTACGAAGCCGGTATGTTCTTGGTCAGGTACATGCATGGGTATTTGATTGTAGCCAGAATAAGCGTCCATGAAAGATAGTATTTCGTGTCCAGCTGCTGAATCTACATGCTAATCAATCTTGGGAAGTGGAAAACTATCTTTTGGGAAAGCTTTATTTAGATCAGAATAATCAACACATGTCCTCCATTTCCCATTCGGCTTTCAGACAAGTACATGAATGGATACCCACTCTAGGTATAAAGCATCTCGAATAAACCCGTTTGACTTGAGCTTATCGACCTCTTTCTAAGGGCGGCAGATCTCTCTGGATCCATACCACGCCTTTTCTGTTTGACCGGGATACATCTCGGGTCAATATTCAGGGTGTGGCTCGCGATGTCCGATGAGATCCCACACATGTTAGAATGTGTCTAGGCGGACACGTCGAAATTCGCCTGGAGAAATTCAACCAATTCCTGCTGTGTCTCTTGGCTCAACTGAGACCCAATTTTTAACATTCTCGAATCATCATCATCGTCACCATCGATTGGGACATCAATCGTCAGTTCAGCCGGGGAAGCTTGATTTTCTATGGATTCCTCCTTGTTTTAATTATCTCTAGGGTCAAGATCCCTTTGGAATTGGTTGTGGTGCCCGGGCCAAGGGCCAGGCACCAATTTTCAATTATTCGCAAAGCGGACGGGGAGAGATCCCTCTACGCCCTTTCCTTTCTCTCTTTGCTGCGCCTCTCGCAGCTTAGCAACATAACAGGCTCTCCCAGAAGCCTGATCTCCCTGAATGACTCCAATCCCACGATCAGTGGGGAATTTTAAAGTTAAACACCATAGGGCAATTGCTACCCTGAATTCAGCAAGGGCCGGTCGGCCCAAAAATGCGTTGTAGGGGGATTGAATGTCTAACACAACAAATTGCAATATCCGGAATCTCGGGCACTCTCCAACTCCCAGCTCCACTGTCAACTCCACTACTCCAGTGGGTATATTGGCACTTCCATCGAAGCCATGAATTCGAGATTGGCAAGGTTTCATATCCTTGACTTCCATTTTCATCAGATCTTAAGCTCTCTTGAACAAAATATTTACTGAACTCCCACTATCAACCAGGATCCTCTTCATCCAAGCAGGACCAATCTGGGCAGATATGACCAGTGGGTCAATGGTAGGGGCCTCGACCCTGTCAGCATCCCGACTTCTGAACACGATGTCATCAGTCATTGTTTTCTGTTGTTTGGCCGGAGCCCCTTCATCAAAATTACTGCAACACTCAAATTCTGCATGCCTGATAAAACTGGCATACAACTTCATATACCTCCAGCTTCGATCTGCTGGATGGGGACCACCACTAACTGTATTTATCAAAAACCTTCCGCCCGTACGAGCGGGTTCCTCTCGTCTTTCTTGATTCTGTGTATGATCTTGGTTTGACGGGCCCGCACCACTAGATTGCGGCGCCCGCACGAACTGATCTAATCTTCTCTCCCTGATCAACTTCTCAATGAGATCTTGCTAATGTCTACACTCGTTGGTATTTTGTCCATAACTTCCATGGAATCTACAGAATTTTCCCGTCTGAATCTGCCTCTCCGACGATGGCTTCGGAGCAGGCTTCCTATATTGCATAACATTGCAAGTTTGTAGATATACGTTCTCTAGCGACGTATTCAGTGGTGTATAGTTATCAAACATTTGAGCCCTACGTCACGGGCCACGGTTTTGATCCCGTTTTTTATTCTAATTATCATTGTTTCTCTGCTGAGACTGCATGTTCTGTATATTCAACTGTACTTTCCTAGAACTCTCACCCAACTGTTTAACTGCCACATTACTTTGAATCCCCTCACTACTGGGTCTCACATCGTCCTGCTTCCTTGACTGTTTCGCGTCCTCACGGCTTAAGAATTGAGCGGCTTTGGAGTAGAAACGGTCCAACGACGCGGTAGGCTTTCCAGCTAACCAGTTCCTAAACTCAGAGTCAGGGTCATTACCCCTGGTCAGTGCCATTAGAATTGAATTGTCATTGGGATTACTGATCTCTACACATGTTGCATGGAACCTTTCTAAATAGCGTCTAAGTGTTTCCCCTGGGGCCTGGGTGACGCTGAATAAAGTGTTAACATCTTTAGGTCTAGCAACATGCATACGAAACTACTCTACAAACTTTGTAGCCAATTAGTCAAACAAAGAAATTGATCATGGTGGTAGCCTTGTAAACCACATTGTTGCAATGCCTCTTAGAGAGATGGGAAAACTACGGCACTTCACAGCGTCATCAGCCCTTGCCGCACTCATTGACCACTCATATTTCAAAATATGTTGATTGGGGTCCAAATTTCCTTTATACATCGGTAATGTCGGCATCCTGAATCGTCGAGGACGTTCAGCATAAAGAATCTCGTCCATGAAAGGGGTATGACTCTGGGAGATTCCCCAGTCGTCGTTGGTAAGACCCTGGCTTTCACGGATCATTTTCCTAATCATGGTTGGAAGGTCTGGCATTGCAACGTTCTGCGCACGTTGGGCCAAAGTGTGGTCGGGTTCCACATTGCGAGGTTGGACCGGGTGCTGTCAGCGGTCCACGTCTCGCCTCCTTGGCTCAACGTCTTCTGGGACATAAGGTTCAGGAGTACGTCCGTGTTGATTTCTGGCATCAACCCCAAGGTCAATAGCAGTAGCGGTGGCATGGTTATCTGTGGTATACTGAGGGACAGTTCCTATTCGGGAGGAGGGTCCAGTATGAAAACTGGCCGAAGGACCAACCCTTAGCTGTCCGACAATCAAGGTGGGCTGATGTTAGATGACCTGTGTGTGACCTTCATCTGGTCGAGGACGGACCAGATCTTTGGTTGTAGCCAAATGAGGCAGAACTTTCTATGGAGGAGCGAGAGACTTGATTTCTTCTATGCCTTCTACACTTCTGGCGATTTAGCTGGTTGGTCAACTCAGCATTTACACGCAGTTGTTCTATCAACTGCTGCCGAATCTGTGTTAGTTCATGTAGCCATAACTGGGACTCTTGCCTGGTAACCGGGCCTTGTGAGTCTGAGGGTCCGGTTGCGTTCTGGTTGGTTGGTGCCAACTACGTGGGATTTTGCCTATCCCGGCCTTCCTGGTCGCCAATGTTGGAGGTGGTTTTTGTGCTAACCATCTTGAGGGTTGAATTCCTTTCTTAAACTTTATGCAAATATGAATAGAATGGAAGGAACTTGAATTAATGGACTGGATTTCTCTCTTAGATTTTTGCAATCCGGTATCGACGACAGATCCAACGAGCAAGAGAAAATTTGGGTTCTCTCAGTGAAAGCACTAAAGTGTTTGTATCAAAATTGGGCATAACACTCTTTGGAAGTTTTTGAAGAGATAATAGTGAAGAATATAAATTTAAAATGAAGATTATCTAACAAAAACTCCAAACAACAGGAATGAAAATGCACAGACAAGCGATTTAGAGTGGTTCAGCGTGTTGCTTACGTCCACTATGAAGTTTTTACGACTTTATTGATTCTCTTTCAACGATTACAAGTGATTATGGAAAATAACAGCAAATTACAACTTGGAATTCGAATTCAACATCAAGAGTGTGATGTAAGTGTTGATCTGGCAGAGTCTGGGCGCTTGAGAATCAAAAGGATCCTTCTTCTGTAGGCTCTGGGGCTCTATTTATATGCGTAAAAGGCTGAGACTTCGCTCAAACTTCGAGAGACTCGCTCAGGCACGTGAGAGGGCCCACAGGACCAATTCCAAAGAGTTTAGCCTTGATCTGTGATCGATACGAAATCATTTCGTATCGATCAAGATCATATGCGATAGAGTTGAAATTTGGTGGGAACGTCCCTTGGATGTACGTTATCTTTTGTGAAAATTTCATGGCATTTGTTCGGTGGATTCTGAGTTATGGTCGATACGAACTTGGGTTGCTCGGTGGCTGTTTGGTTCGAATCCATTGATTCGAATCGATCACTTCGACTCGATGATAAAGCACGTGAGCAAGTTGATGAGGCGTGCGCTCTTCATGTCGATCCACTTTTCACTCCGGTTTGATCGAGTCATTCCGAGTATTTCGCCATGCTCGCATCCATAACTAACGCGTAATCTCTGGCTTGTTTGGCTCGATAGATACGAACAAGTAACTATTCATGGATTCGAACAGGGGCCTCTAAGTATAATACGTAACCATCTGATGGATACGAATATCTGGTATCTGATGGATACAAAGAGTCATAACTCGATGGATACGAACAGCAGCAATCATTGATCGATACGAACAGATGACGACCAGTGGTGACTAACTAGAGACTAGTTGTCCAATACGAAGCATACTACTCATCAATCGATACGAAACCGATCGATTCGAAGTATGGCATAACGATGGATGCGAAGTGAGATAACCTGATGGATGTGAACAGAAGTTGCCAGATGAATTCAAATAACCACTTATCGATGGTTGCGAACTAGATGGATACGAAGTAAGACCTAGCCGATCGATACGAAACGCACGCTCTTTTGATGGATATGAATGAGATCGATACGACCTAGGGTTCCTTGATGGATATGAAGATGCTGCCTCTTTGATGGATACGAAGGTGATGGATTCGAATCGGAGCTCGGTGAAGGATACGAAAATGGGGTTATCACCTTCAATTTGCATCGATCATAACTTGAGCATACGAACTCGGATTGACTTGAAATTTGGAATACGAGCTTCCATGGCTTAGTTTGTCATGTCTTGTCAGTTGTAACCTGATTCGGACTCAGATAAAATTCATAGATATCCATAGCGAACCTATGCATACTTGATATCCAGGATGATTAATCTTGAGCTTGTAATTAGTTCTTTGATATCTCGGCCTTGCCAAAAGGCGGGATAGCAAACATATTTCACATAAATTCATTTTGCGGAAAATTTTCTAACTTATTTCACTGATTTATTACATATTCAGTTAGTTAACTTTAAATTTTATTGAACTCATTCTATTTGCATTTAATTTATTTAAATTAAATTTAAATCAAATTTATTTACTCACATCAATTTTACCTAAACTTATTTTTTTTATTTTTTTATTCAATTCATTTCACCGCTCAAATTGCATTTCATTTTATAATTTAAGATCTTATCCATACTATAAATTCATTTTATAGCTTAAGTGGAATTAATTCACTTTATTAATATATCTAGTTCCATTCGAATCCATTTCAATTCATTTAATCTTTATTAAGTGAAATTTTATTTCATTTAATCCATTACTCCTTTTATTTAACTTTATTCAAGTTAAAATTTTATTTTTCTTATTGTTTGCATTCAACAAATTAAATATTTGTTTTTAGCTTAATATTTTTCTACTCTATAAGTTATACAAACCTATTCATTTAAAATTTCGTTTCATATTTTATCTGATTAATTTCAAACACGATTCACTTTTATTTAAGCTTTCTTGAGCTAGACTTCATTTTATTTACTTCATTTTACTAACCCAATTTATTTAACATTTCTTAAGTTAATTATTTTAGTTCATATCTCAAATTCAAATTGATAAGTTATAAACTTATTTTTTATCCATATTATTTTCAATTTATAAGTTCAAAACAATTTCATATATTTATCAAATCATACTTGAAATATTTTTCAAAATCGAAACTTGTTTTAACTGGAAATAAATTTCTTTTGGTAGCAATTCTCGCTCTGAAACTTGAAAATGAATACTGGCGATGGTGTTGTCATTTCCATAATTATTTCCCAGTGACTAAAGCTAGCCAATGCTTTTATTTCTTTTAAAAATCTTTCTAAAATATATTCGTAGCCAAAATACTTTCAAACAATATTGGTATTTATTTTAAAGGCTTGGGAAACAAATTTGAAAATCAACGGCTTTTTAATTCTTAAATTTTTAGCTTTTAAATCCTTCCTATTTATAAGCTATATTAAAAATATACTTATTCCATTTTGTTATCTTATTACCAAAACACTTCATTAGTTTACAACTTTGTTATTGTAAACAATTATTATTACAACTAAATTTTAATTCAACTTAACTATCGAACGCTTCATGAAATAGAGTTCACAAAGCATTCATTTTTATTTTTATTCAAACAATAATCGATGATAACTAAATATTATCATTTCCTAACAACAACATTCATAAATATTATCATTTTATGCATAAAATATAATTTAGGTAAAATTATTTCATTTACTCGATTTTAAAACAATATTATGTTGACTTGCCTCTTTAAGTGTTTAGAAACTCCTGTTGACAACAGAGTGTCCCATGCACCGATCAGAATACATAAGCGACTCAATGGATAAGTAAACACAATATAGAACATTTTATAACACTAATAAGTACACGCTCTCATATATGTACACTCAAACAACTCATTCTAGGGAACTACCCTATCTCTAATGAGTTAAACCTCACAAAGCTAAAGTTATTGCTAAACCAAAGGTTTGATAACAAGTGTGACGTCCCATATTTCGAAAGTTTTAAATCGACATTAACCACACACGTCCAACTTAAACAATCCGGAACATAGATAATCAATGGGGTAAATTAAGAAAAATAAGAAAGGAATAAGAAAACAACATAGAATCTCGCAGCGGAACGACAAAATATAATAATGAAATAAATAATTCATGAAATCATTTGTATTATACATTTGATTATAATTTACACAACATTTATCAGAGTTATATATACAACAGGGGCAAATAAAATAATGCAGCAGAGAACATGATGCAAGAAATAGTAATAGTAATAATATACCAAATTCTTCGTCTTCGTCCTCCGGAAAATGATCCTCGACGTGTTGAAATACTCAGGGTTGACTTGAGCGCAATAAAAAGACAAAAAACTCAAGTCAGGACTAAAATATCCTTGTATGAGTCAAATAGATATCACATAACACGATTGTAATAGCGTTAGAGATGTTCACGGGGTTTTACATCTCCTATCCAGTGTATAACGTGCGTGCAATAACTTAAGAGATGTTACAGGATTTTCATCTCTTAAGGATCTGTCAAAATATTATATATAGTAGAATAGGCTATATCTATAATGTCTAATCTATAAAAATAAATATTTTTCTTAGCGTTAAGGCTTTACATTAATCACCCTTAATGCGCCTTTGAGCATTGTCGTACAGTCTGCATATAACGCCCCAATAGCACGTCGGGGTATAGGGATGCGCCATGATACGAAAACACTAAACCAAAATCGTAGTGGTCTCGTATAGGGATAAAACTATGACAAGGTACGTGAGGCAATGCCCCAAGGTAGGATAGTACCAGTTCGGGTCTTAAGGCTCATGGTAATGCACCGTAGCCACGATTGCCCACCGCATAATCCATCCCATATCAAGTCATAGGGAGGCTATCCCAAAACCAAGGTGCACCTATTGAAATCAACAACAAGAGTAATAATATGGACCAAGTCCAAGAAATTTGAAGAACGGATGTCCACTAGGAGTAACTAGCCCTCTTGGACCTATAAAGTCGTCCTGTTTTAGTCATTTCAAATTGGCACAAGTGCCGGGGTCTATCCATCATAGTTCTATTTCTTCAAATCCAGCAAACGATGCCAAATCTAGCCACTTCATTCTGTAGTCACCTCCTCGTACACAGTTGTTAAAGTGGTTCCAATATTGATAGGGAGTATTCCAATAAGAGGCCCTGGTCTCATTAATAACCAAACGTCGTTTTACACACAAGTTGGAACTTTTATACTTGGAAAACAATTCGTACTTGAAATCAAAATATCATATGCGCTTTAAAATCAATTTCATTTCAAAATATCATATTTACTCAAAATATGCTATTTCACTTCAAAATCATTTCCCCTCGATATCTTGATTTCAGTTCTGATACAAATTTTCTTCTAATTTTCATTTCGTTTATAACTTCAATTTAACACAAATCGTATTTAAATCCATCATTTAAATATAACATTCCATTCTTTGACCAGTTTGAATTTTAGAAAAAAATTCTAATTTTTTAAATATTTTTAAAAATTTAAACTAGTTTGATAGAAAATAGTTTAATAAAATGGTTTATATATTAAAAATGGTTTATATAGGAAATAGTTGGAAAATCAAAATAATTTAAATATTTAAAAAATATAGGTTTTAAACAGTTTATGTTAAATAATTTCAAAGTCAAACTGATTCAACTCGAAATCTTCTAATTCAAATCAATTTAAATTTCCATTTCAATTTAAATCGATTCAATTTTGATTTCGATTCAAATTAACTTCAGTTCCAATTTCTATTCAAATGGATTTCGATTTCGATTTCATATTAATTCAATTTTGATTTCAATTCCAGTTAATTTCAATTCAATTCTGAATTAATCTCAATTCAATTCTCAAATTTAAACCATTTCGATTTACATTAAATCGAGCTTAACTTCAGAGTATCGATTTAAATCACTTAAATCAAATTTAACTTCAATATTCAATTTAAGGTTCAAATCTTCAAAATTATTAAATTCCTAGCTCAATTTTGAAATATCAATTTAAATGCTTTCACTTAAATCAAATGGAATTATCCTCGAGGTCTGCTTCGATCATATGTAGAAGATAGCTTTTCTGACCAAATTATTTTAATTAAATTCATTTAATTAATTCCTACGTGCTTCAAGCTCGCACGTCCAAACGACAACTTCGATCGCAGTGAAACTTGAAATCCTACAATAATATACTATTATGGATATGATGAAATTAGTTTCGTCTAAATCCGAGACAATTGCCAAAATGACTATTTTTACTCATTAAATAAAAAATAAAATTTCCAGTTTCTATTAATTCGCTTTTAAATTCAATTTTAAATGTTAATAACCTTCATTTATGTTTAAATAAAATATAGATCAACTTCTGTTCACATTAATTCAAGATTCAATTATATAAATAATTCCAATATTAAATTTAAACAATTTAATTATCCAATAAATCTCTTTCACCTTTTAAATCAGTCCTCTCCCCTTTTTCTCCTTCATTCTAATTGAAATCACGAGGAAATTCAAAATTATAAATCGCGTTACTTTCCCCTACTTCCTCTGATGTAGCAGTTCAAATCAATTCAAATTAAAAAAATCCTCACAAAATCGAAAGACACTCGTGTCCTAGCTAGCAAAGTGGCAAGGCAGAGTTCACGATTGAATGAAGTTGCAACAGAAGGTCACATCTAGCTAGGACGAAGGCTGTTATCTGTACGAACGGAGGGAAGGAAATAGAGTCGTGGCAACCTTCACGGTCAAGTAAACCTGGAAATGAGGGTGGCGTTCGAAGTTGCGATGGGCGGCAGCGTGCAGAAGGTGGTCGAAGAGCTGAGGCGAGGCCGATGTTCATTTTAAGGTAGCTAAGGCAGCGTTGTCTCATTTAGTATGGAAGGTAGCGACGATAGAAAGGATTCATTCTTGAGCATGGCTGTTTGGATGGTCGACGTCGATAGATTGAGCGCACAGGCAGCTGGGGTTCATGACCGATGTTCATCGCGATGGAGACGTTGACGTGCGGCAAAGATGTCGTTAAGCGTTGATTAAGGGTATTCAAAATTCATTCTGTAATTAATTGAAAATTTAATTCGATTAAATTTTTTTATCTTATAAATGCTATATTTCATTCATACGGGGTCAAAATTATATGGAATAAATTTCATGCACTATAATATTGAATACTTCATAATAAAATTGATTTGGGATTTTTTGGATTCTGCCGCGATTTTAGAAGAAATAAAATCTAGATATTCGGCAAATTTAAAAATCAAGGTGAGAAAACTCTCACTCATTTGGATTACCAAAATTTAAATTATAAAATATTTGTAATTAAATTTTGGATGCTAGTTGAATTTGTAAAATTTGATGTCCGTTGATTGATATAACACACACACACACACACACACACACACACACACACATATTAGTATTTGGAGTGATATTTCCGCATATTATAGCGGACGAGACCCTATACGCCCGACATAATACCGAATGACCCTATATAGCTTGATATTCCCCTTGGAGTGGGATTGGTATTTTTATGTTGTATTAACATTTGTGGATGCAGGGAAACAGGTTGGAGGGATCCAACTAGATTCCTCAGAATGTTGAATTTAATTTCATATATGTGATATGGATTGTGTAGAATAATCTAGTATAGATTATTGTAGTGATTGAAATTATTGGATGCTATTGTAGCACTGGTCTGAATTTTGATATTTTAAACCCCATGAATATATATTTTTAAATGGAATGAATTAAAGGAAATTTTTGATATAAAAATATTTATACGGGAATTATTAAATGAAGATTTAAAAAATGAATTATACAAGAGAATTTATAAATGATATAATGGAAATATGAAGAGGGGTTAAAATCAATATTTAAAATAGATTGGAAGTATAAACGGAATTTATAAGAAATGAGTTTATATAATGGAATTTTATTAATAAGATTTGTTTTATAAATAGGTAAAACCAAATGGGTTCTAAAATTTATAAACGATGTTTATAAATAAAGGAATTATATATCTGATGAAAATTGGGAATATAAGGGAGAGTTTATATTAGAACATGAAAACAGGGTTGAGGAAAATAGTAGATTCTATTTCTGAAATGAGAATTGTTAGGGAATCGAAAACAAACTGATATTTTGTGGAATCAAGAGGAATTTATAAATTAAATTGGTTATCAAGATTTTAAAATATATTTTTATTTTTAAGAAGCTAAGTTGTTTCAAAGGGAAAACTTTATTATTTAAACTATGAAATTTTAACTAGTTAGTATTGGAATACTTCGAAAATGGATTTTCAAATATTTAATATCTATTGAAATAAAAAAAATTATTTTCAAAATCATCTTTGCAAATTGATTTGTTTCATTTTAAATGAGTTATAGGTGGTTTATTAAAAATGTTTAAAATTTTAAATAATAACTTAAACATATTTTAAAAATAAATATAAATTACTATTCTTTAAAAATGCTCGTTATATATATAGTTTTGAAATGATTAAAATTTGTTTATAAATTCTCTCGATATGTTGATGGGATTTATTAAAGGATAAAATCTTATAAGTGAAAACTTATAAATGGAATTTCAGATACTTAAGAAAATTTTCGATATGCAATAACTTCGGGAAGATTTTGAATTCCTTCAAAGGAGTTGTAAATGGTTGGTTGGGATTATAAATAAGTATAATCGATTTGAAAATCGTAGGAAGAGTTTATTAAAATCTCGAAGACTTATGAGATATGTTACGAAATATATCCAAGCTTAATCTTAAAATGATTTTAGAAATTATACGTATAAATATTTTCCTAAGTATTGAACGGAGCGTTTTGGAAAAAAATTTTGTGGGAAAAGATTGGAATAGAAATATTTTCTATGTGTTATAAAAATGGAAGTTGGAAATATTTATAAGTATTGGATATGGGGAATGTCCTATTATGGAGTCAAGTGTTGAATTTTTTTCAAATATAAAAATATTCAAAGTGATTGCATATATATCTTGGTGGAGATTTTTTGAAATAAATATTTTCGAGATTATAAAATAAGGTCTAGTGTCTTCCTATGGATGTATTATTGATAGTTAAATAACAAACTATCAATATAGGCCAATTTTGTTAATCGTTTCGAAATGACCAGGATCGCATTTAATTATCGAAAAATCACTTCGATCCAGTTTGAACGTTACAAATGAATACCATGAAGATGATGAAGAAGGTGATTCGGGTTGTCCAAACCCAAGACAACTTGTATGGATGAATGCTATCAGAGCATCGTCATTGGAGGACAATAAGCATTCTAAGTAAAATTGTTTTCTTGAAACGTAACGCTTAGCCTCAAGCCTCATCAACTAGGAATGACTCAAACAGGGGAGACGCAAAAGGCTAAGTAGGTTGCACCCAATTAGGGTATGTTATCACTTTTCAGTTGTCCTCGGAATCTTATATATTATGGATATGGTTGTGCATGAAAGAAGGAGCGCTCGATGGTAAGGGTGGGAATACTGGGGTGATAACATATTCGGTCTATCCAGGTAAGGGTTAGGCCGGTCTTGTATAGCAGGGAATCCCGACGAGGTCCTTGGTATATTGTTGTAGAAGTGTACTGCGGTGGAGGATACCCCAGTGACCTAGTCATTCGATGGAATCTATTCTCCAATAAGTGTCGTGTGGTTTTGATTATGCCCAATTATGCTGAAATGTGAGATGCAAGCATTTCAGCAATTTTCTATTTACTTTCTATAGACACTATTATAATATTAGGCGATTTTGATAAAAATTGTTTTGGTTATCGTAAGGTAAAAACCCGTCTTGTTTATGTGTGACGTGGTCTTACGAGATATCTTTGTTTTCAAAGGATTTGAGAACTTTAATAATTCAAATTAATATGTTTTCTCATGCTGGTTTTCCAGACTGACTCGGGTGTTATTTTAATATAATACTCAGGTCAGACCGAATATTACGGATTCATGATAGGATGCTATCGAGCTCAGGAGATGAGCTAGGTGACAAGATGTATTTCTGTAGATTTGTATTTCCACTGTCTGAGGACAAGTTACTAAATTGTTCAGATTTCCATTGTGTGAGGACAAGTTATTAAATTGTCCAGATTGATTGTTGTATATTTGTCACGACCTAAAGTCCCGCGTTCAAAAATCAATATCAAATACCTCACTTGTATTCAACTGCCGGAGATTCAAACGTTGAACTCTAGTACGGATGGAGCTTATAACAACATTAGATGATTAAAACAGAGGAAACAAAAGATGATATCATTAATCACAATACAGATACAACACTTGAATACAACATCGTCACAATATTCGGTTACAACAAATCGCCACCATCATCAGAGTACTACATATGATACCACAATAGAATAATAACAACACCATAGCAGAACGACAACAGAGTTTTCAAAAAGGTCTCCAACATACTTCAACTTCAATAAGGTCTTCAAAAACTCTAAACACTTCAAAAGATTTCCAAATCAATAGCTTTCCAAAATTCACAGCTTCCAAAAGGCTTCTAAATTCAAGCTGGCTTCAAAACACGAATAACCTGCTTCTAGGCTATCCGTGTGGAAATTATGGGCATCCACAGTTTAGGAAGGGAACAATAAACTCCGGGTCAGTCACGGGACTGGTATGAGTAAAAAATCAGTTGTTTGTACAAAAACAATTTTTAAAAGAAATCCTATACGTTTTTGAAAAATGAAACTACCATAAGACCTCTCAGCACACACACAATGCAATCGCACACTTGGGGTAGATTTCTGCTTATGATAGTCAAATATTCTTAATATGATAAAATTCTTTTGATATTATTATTAGTGTATAGTGTAAAAACATTTTGAAAGTATAATATTAATCTTAACCAGCATACGTACCATTATAGTATGCCTACTATAGCTAGCATATTAGATGGCAGGTTCTACAACTAAAACCATACCGGGCGCGTATTGGTGATCGGATTTCCAACAAATGGAGTCAGGCTAAGGAACTTCCTATGCCACATGGGTACGCCTTTGGAGGGACGCCGTCAAAATCTAACCGGATGTCTGCCAACACAAGGCCAGGTTACTTCTGTAACTAGGTAATTGTCAAGTGTAAGCCATTCCCCGGTCGTAACCAATCATTATCCGAGGCCCCAACAACAATAACCACAAAGCCATATAATTGCAATATCCACATAAGTTAAGTATCTGGGATCAATACCATGATATCACTTTTTATCTAAAAGGAAATGCACATACCCTAAGGGGCGCTACCCCCAATAACCTTGCTGCATCCTTCCTGTTTCGACAATTTTCGGGCTGTAAGGTTCGACGAGGTCTTTTCCACAAAGATACGCGTTACACAAAAGCCATGCTTTAATCAACAAATGATCAGCAACACTTAGCAGCACTCACATGCCACACTACTACATTGGGAGTATATCACTGATAATCGTCAACTACATAACCTCTAAGCTCATACGTCTCAGAGAAGGATGTTAAGCAAAGAGAATAAATTCTCCGCCACCAAACATAAATGTGTTTAATAGAGATCAGCTTTATATCTCAAAGTGTAATCTCAGACATACAACCATATAAGTCCATTCCGAGTTCGAACGGAACCGAAGGCACTTCCAAAGAATCCCTTGCAATCCGGGTATCCATAATCCCAATCGGATCCCCATCACATATATAGATCTCTATACAGGAGTAACTCAGTGCAAATTCATTAGACAGGTTATCCTATCGTTCTCGAAGACCACCGGTCTTCACCACCGTCTTCAATTGCTATCCGTTTCATCGTATCACTATTCGGAATGGGTTATATGACACAATGTCCTCTCCCGGCTAAACCGAATAGTGAACGCTTAATTTCAAAAACACGTGGATATATCAATCACAAAGATTCACCATTAAGTTTCGATGTGGATATCAGATAACCAACTGGAATCCGACTGCCTGTAGCTTCGAAATTCAAACGCCGTTTTATGGGTCAAGGGATTTTCACATTCATACAGAAATACATCACAGATTTCACAGCTCGGCACAAAGCAATTCATATCACATGGTGTCACAATCACATATCAGAGATATCAATCAATACAAAGTATTTAATAATAATCAATCATCTACAATTAAGATGAATTAACAATGTGATCATAATTAATTAATCACATAACTATTTTCATTAATTATTTTTAATTAATGATTTATTATCCCTAATTATTAATTAATTAGTCCTTAATTACTAATTAATTAATTTTAATTAAATCTTAATTATTATTTAATTAATCTTTAATCATATTTAATAAATTAATTAATTATTCTTAATTAATGCTTAATTATAAATTGATTAATCTTAATTACTTACATTACCTAATTATTCCTTAATTAATTACCTTAATTAATTAATCTTTAATTTTAAATAAATTGACTTAAATTAATAATTTATTAAACGTCACCGTATAATTAGTTAACCTTTAATTAAGTAATTGTTCTTTAATTATTAAGTAATTATAAATCATATAATTTAATTAATCACTTAATTATCATTAAAATTTTAATTAACAAATCTTGTTATTAGTTAACATAACACATAGATTAACTCAAGATATTTAGTTCAATTGATGATTTAAAAACATTTCTTTACAATTAACTTCTTTAATTTCATTATTTATTTAAAACAATTTTAAGAATTAATTTATAAATGGTGATCATGCAATTAAATAAAAGTTAATTACTTCTTCACTAACTTTAAACTTGAGCCAAAACAATTAATTAAAGGATGAGTTAAAAATGTTTAAAATTTGAATTTGGTTTAAAGTTGAGAAACTTGTTTTTAGATCGAACCTGAGATCTCCCTGAGCACCACTTGAGTCAAAAGGCCGTCTGCTTCGAGTCTTTCCTCAAATCCACCCGTATGTTTTTTTTCAAACTTAAATTTTTGTTTAAGTGTTAAAACCCAGTGCTACTTCAAAAATACTTCGAGTCAGAACTCGAGCTTGTGACCTGCTTCCCCGAAGACTACTTCGAGTTGTCCCCTTCCCTTCTTCAAAAAACTCCTGACACAACCAGGTACATTGTGCATATGCAAAATGATTCCAGCTACCGCTGATCGACGCTATAATTGTTGATAGTTCGACGACAACTCCTCATAGGCCCTTGAACACCCAGCAACATAAAACGACGTCGAACTTGCAAACGAACTTTCCGACCCAAACTGGAAAAAGAACAATCGTCACACAATCAACTCGCACCGCCGCCTCAGGCCATCTGAGACTACGATGCAACGACGAGATGCCCGCAATGCGAATTCCGACCATAACTAAGACATGATCTTAAACCCTAGATTGGCAATGTCCGGCCACCATGATGATTTATAAATTCGTCCAATAATTTTCTGATGATCCCTGACTATCATGCTAGTTCCAACCCCGATAATGAGATATCTTATGTCGTCAATCACCAGAATTTGGTGAAAAACGTGATTCTGTTCATCCTCGATTTTCTCAGAGGATACTTTATTAAAAATTATGATTTTGCTTTAAAAATCATCAATTTCAAAAAAAAAATCGACTTATATACTTGAGATCAAGAATCATGGTAATTAAAACTTCAACCTGTTTAAAGTTTACCTGTAATTTCCAATTTTCCAGAACAAAACCTTAATTGTTTTGCTATAATTTATTTTTAGAACTTAAAACATGTTTAAACAAACAATTTTTGTTTTAGATTATAAAATTTTAACAAGAATCAGGGAGAGAGAAATCAAATTTTAAACAGGTTTTTGAAAACTTGGAAATAACAAAGGCAAGTATGCCTGTGACTCAAACATGCACACTCATCTCTGCCCATACATTTACAAATAAGTGCATGGATGTAAGTACTTTACATTTTATTTCAAGCATAATCACAAATAACACATAACACTCCAGATTTTGTACTCACCTCGATCAAGAAGAAAAACAAAGAGCTTTAAATCCTGGAAGTTGAAAACAAAAAACTGGAATTTGAATTTGCTTGTTGAGTTGATTTGTAATGATCCTTGAATCTTTGATTTGTTTGATCACTGAGTTGTTCTTTACTTGTTTGAAATATTTCCTCTAAAGGCTTGAGCTTTGAACCTTGGTTTTCGGATTTGAATGAAATGCAGTAATTGATTTTCTTTGATTCCCAAGCTTAAAATAATTTGTATTTGTTTACTTGATTTTTTCTTTGTTTTCTGGTTTGTTGTTTTTAATCTTCTGTTTTCACAGGCTTTTGATTTTATACAGGTCTTTGATTTTGAAAATGAATAAAAGAAATGAGAAAGAGGACATGAAACATTTATATAGATTTAAACCTTCCTTTTATTAATTTTCAAAAATATAAACTAAAATGACACTTGTTCAAATCCTATCTTAAAATCTAACACTTGTTAATACCCTTGCTTATTAATTAACACTTCTCTTTGTATATATTACTTATTTTACACTTGTAAATTTTTATGAGAATAATATCTTTATATTATTAAAATTGTATTTTCTATTTTATATTATTAAATTTCCTTTGTTATATTTATACAACTTTTAAAAGAAAATGTTTTTAATACTATTTTATACAATAATAAAATCACACATATATGTTAATATTTTGAATCCAAATATTTTACTAAAGCATTTATTTAATTTTTTAAATTCAAGTTCAAATTCAAATCTAAATTCAAATCAACCCATATATATATATTCATATATTTTTATAATTCAAATAATTTTGAAATATTCACTAGTTTGAATTTTCAAACTAATGCAAATATAATCTTCTTTATATATATACAAATTAACACTTAATTAATTTGTTTTAAAATTTTCCAATTAATTTTCAATTAAATTTCCAAATTAAATTTCAAAAATTAAAATCAAGTACTAATTTTAAATTGATAAAATTTGGGATGTTACAGATTTCCTCCTTAAGAAAATTTCGTCCTCGAAATTTGGAAAGAGAGAGAAAGACAAATAAAGAATATACAAATAAAGAAAAAGACAGAGAAATGGCTTACCAATTAAGATGGAATATCCACTCTGGAATTGGGATAGGACTTCTGCATGCTATCCTCTGTTTCTCGAGTGCAGTCGTTCGGATCACCACTCCCTTGCACTTTAACCAATTTCACAATTTTATTCCTCAACTGCTTTTCACCTCAATCAATTATTTTCAATGGCTCTCTTTTAACTACCAGATTTAGTGTGATCTCCAAATCCTGTTGAGCAGCCTCCTTAATAATACAGTGTGGATCGTGCACATATTTTCGAAGATTTGAAACGTGAAACACATCATGTACCCTAGATAACCAGCTGGGTAACTGCACTCGATATGCCAAAGGACCAATCCTCTCTAGTATAGGAAAAGGACCAATATATCGCAGTGCCAGCTTACCAGTCTTCCCAAATCTCAACACACCACGCATTGGAGATACTTTTAGAAATACAGAATCTCCAACCTGGAATTCAAAGATCTTCTCCTACGGTCGTAATAACTCTTCTGACGACTTTGAGTCATTTTCAATTCCTTTTGAATAAAATCAACTTTTTTGGTAGCTTCCTTTATCATATCGGTTCCAAGGACGAGTCTATCACCTGACTTGATCCAAAACGCAGGTGATCGATACGGATGACCATATAAAGCTTCGAAAGGAGCCATTTTGATACTGGCTTGATAGCTATTATTATATGAGATCTCAACTAGATGTAAATGCTCCTCCAAAGAACCTCCAAAGTCAAGTATACAAGCACGCAAAAGGCCTTCTAAGATTCGATTTATTCTTTCCATCTGCCCATCTGATTGTGGATGGTAAGCAGTACTGAAGTTCAGTTTGATTCCCAATGCGGCTTGAAATGCCTCCCAAAATCTACTAGTGAAGATCGGGTCACGATCACTCACTATACTGTTGGGTATACTATGGAGACGAATAATTTATTTTACATATAATTCAGCCAAACTTGTTGTCCGGGTAGATTTCACTGGGATAAAGTCGGCTCTCGTAGTCAAATGGTCCACAATAACCCAAATCGCTTCATTCCCTTTTCGAGTACATGGCAAGCCATCGATGAAATCCATCGATACTTGATCCCACTTTCACTTAGGCACCTCCAATGGTTGGAGTAGACCCGCCATCTTCTTTTGATCACTTTTAATTTGTTGACAAGTAGCACAACGACTCATTAGTATATAGATATATCCGTCTTCATTGCTTTCCACCAGAAAGTTCTTTTGATATCTCGATACATCTTATTAACTCCTAGATGGATACTAAGTTTGAACTTGTGACACTCGTCCGAAACTTCCCATTTAAGGTCTGGGATATCTGGAACACACATTCTGCTTTTCAACCTAATAATTCCACTATGATTGATTTCAATACTGGCATCTTTGCCTCGAAGGATTCTCCCATAAATGTCTCGAAGAACCTTGTCTTCTTTTTTCCTGCTAGCGAATTTCTCAAGAAGAGTAGGAGTAGCAACAAGATGAGCAAGAATAACGCGTTTTCTACTCAAGGCATCGGCTACCATGTTGGCTTTTCTAGGCGTATAAAGAATATCCAGGTCATAAGACGCTAGAAATTCCAACCAACGTTGTTGCCGCAGATTTAAATCCTTCTAGGTAAAGAGATATTTCAGAGATTTGTCGTCGGTGGATAATTCAAATCATTCACCTAAAACAAGAAGGATTTATCAAGTACAAATATTAAGTTAAGTAAAACTTTTAAATTCTTAGGAAAACTGAAAGATATTTTTACCCAGAAGATAGTGACGCCAAATTTTTAAAGCGAAAATAACAGCCAAGAGTTCCAGATCGTGGGTTGGGTAGTTTTTCTCATGTGGACGTAATTGTCTACTCGTGTAGGCAATTACTCTACCATTTTGCATTAGCACTGCACCCGCACCATCACCACAAGCATCTATATAAACAGATAAGCCTTGATTCTCGTTAATACTAGCGAGAACGGAAGCAATAGTCATTCTCCTTTTCAACTCCTGAAAAACTTCATCCCATTTCGGAGTCCAATCAAACTTAGCATTCTTCATTGTCAGTTTAGTCAATGGACTGGCCAACTTGGAGAAATCTTGGACAAACTTTCTGTAATATCCGGCTAACCCCAGAAAACTTTTGACTTCTTTTGGAGCAGTGGGTCGCTTCCAGTCTAGAATAGCGAAAATCTTGCTAGAATGTTCGTCGACTGAAATTCTATCGGATTAGAAAACCGTCGAACGAATTTAGAAATAAAATTTATACCGCAAGCGCACGGTGTACGAATGTAGCACGTGGCGAATATGGGTCGATCCGCAGGGAGTTGATGATTTTAAAAATTTCTATTCAATCAAATTATACCAAAGTCGAGTGAAATTGTTGGATAGAACTAAAATGAAGCTAAACTAGAATTGAAATGTGATTAGTAAACTATTGAACTAGAGAACAATTTAGAGGCAAATCCACTCTCATATTTTTGTAAATCAACAAACACATAATTTATGATCTCTAACTTTGATATTAAGTGAAATAATCATTGCATTTATCATAAGTATGGTTTGTTTATGTTATTAGTTAACATAACTCAAACCATCAAACTATAATACAACAATTATACCACTTACAATTCTCATGAAAAAGAAGCCAAAGCAAAAACTATTTTAAGTATGATCTATTTACTATTGTAACTAGTAACATAGATCATCAAATTTCATTTTTACTTTCATTTCATAATCAAAAATTAATTAGCAAAAGTTGATGTAAATTGTGTTTATGTTGAGTAAGAATAGCTCATTTGCATAAGCAATATAAGCTATCAAACCCACTTGTATAAACTTACATCAAAATTCACATTCATGAAGCATAAACAAAGAGATCATAAATCATAAAAAATGTTGAAATTACATAAAGTTAGAGAGCTTCATCACCCCTAAATTGAAGGGGTTTAGCTACTCATTTGTGGCATTAAAGCATCACAAATAAGTTTCAACATTAAAGAAAAGAAAATAGAAAATAAGCAAAGAAAGCAAAAGAGATTAGCTACTAACTACTTGCATAAATGTAAATCTAAGCTATGAACATAAGAAGAAAGAGAGCATATAAATAAACATTAACAATAAAACAAAGAAAAACATGTAGAAAAGAGAGAAGAAAGAGGCTTGGAAGCCATTTTTATTTCATAGAACATTGAGCTTACACTTTGATTTCTTAATTTCCTAAGTAAAATGAAAGAGTAGATGATCCTCTTCATGTACATAAGAGGGCTATTTATACATGCATAAAACCCTAATTCTCTTTTTAGGGAGCTTCCCAAAATACCCTTGAGGTGGTGTAGCCTCCAAGTAATCATTAACATTCACTAATCCCCCACTTAATATGTACATGAAGCTTTAAGTCCTTTTAGCATGTGCTTAGCTTCTAATTGGAAGTTAGGTAAGTGGGTGGGGTCCTCCATGATCTTGAACTTGAATTATTTCCTCTTCATTCCTTTGTATTTCCTTATGCATGCATGTATCTTCATATAAGCCTCTTCCATATGCATCCAAATTCCTATAAAAATAATCAAAAAATGTCCAAGTAAAAATTCTTACATTGACACATGCACAAAAATGACCGTTTTGCCCCTGAATGATGATGAAAATATGATGGTTTGGAAATAATTGAATTTTGGTTTTAAACATGTTAAAATGCCCAAATATGATGATTATTTAAAAAAAGAGATAAAATATGGATGTAAATATATGCACAATTACGTGCACATCATAGAATCTACAGAAATTCCTTCTTCATTAACAATGTGACCGAGAAATCTAACATGCTTCACCCAAAAATGACACTTAGAATTCTAAATATTTCCAAAAAAATTCTTAAATGCTCAGCGTGCTCCTCTTTAGTCTTGGAGTAGATCTAAATATCGTCAATAAACATGAGAATGAATTTACTCAACACTTCTCGGAATACACAGGTCAATAAGTCTATGAAGTATGCGGGAGCTTTGGTTAGTCCGAAAGGCATGACTAACCATTTGTAGAATGTGTCTGCACCCCTGAAAGTAGTTAAGTGAATACAGTCTTCAGCAATTCGAAGCTGATGGAATCCTTGGGCTAGATCCATCTTCGAAAATAATCGAGCGTCGTGCAGCTGATCGAACAGATCATTAATTCTGGGTAAAGGAAATTTGTTTTTAAGAGTTAATTTCTTGAGATCACGGTAATCCACACACTATCTCAAAGATCCGTCAGACTTGGCTACGAACGCGATAGGTGAACCCCAATCGAAAACATTAGGACATATTAATCCTTTTTCTAGCAAATCTCGGGTTTGAGTGACTAGTTCTATCCTTTCCCTGGGTGCCATCCTGCATCTTGCATGAACAATAAGATGATCATTGGGTACTAAGTCAATTCTGAATTCCTCTATGCGGTGTAAAGATTTAACTTCTTCGAATACATCTAGAAATTCCCAGACAATAGGTATAGATTCCAGACTAGGTTCAGGATATCCCAAAGTATACATCGGTTTATCTCTCTTAGGAGTTGGATCCTCACAAAGAGATTTCAATAAAATTTCCATGTTTTGCTTTGATCGAAATCGTTTGATTGTTACAATCTAGTTTAGCTTCGTATTTCGTTAACCAGTTCATTCCGAGTAAGATTTCAAATTCATTAAAGTCGAGAATGAAAAGGCTGATAGGGAATCGATGACAAGAATACGAGATAGGAACCTCTTGAAAACGTAGACAAAGTTTCGCAGGACCACCAATTGGATTCTTCATGCAAATGGGCTCGTCGACAAATTCGGTCTTAAGTTTTAATTCATTTACAGTTTGTTGAGAGATGAAGCTTTGTTTAGTTCCCATGTCAAACAAAATTCTAACAATTCTATCATAAAGAATAAGGTTACCTTCTAGAACTCTTTCTTTATCTGCCTTTCAAGTTGAGGGGCCATCTTTGATCGTGTACGCATTTGCTACCTGAGCTTGCTTCATTGCTGGGAAATCTTTTATTACCTGTCCAAGCTTGTGACAATTATAGCATTCTCTAGTTCCCTATCTTGTCTTCGTAGGTTGTTCTTTCTTAACTTGTTTCTTTGGATTCTTGCAGCTGTTTGAGTAATGGCCTTTTCTTGACAATTGTAACAAGTAATATTCCTAGACGGGTTTCCCCGATTATTCTTCTTCTCCTTATCTTGATATGGTTTCTTGCCTTCGAACTTCCTTTTCTTCCAATTTTGACTGCTTACATTTCCTTTCTCCTTTGGAACTTCCTGTTTATCCAGGGTAGCATATCTGTACCCCATATCGATCAGAGAGGAAAAGGATTCTTTCACGTGGGCTGTCATTCTCTCATGGAATTTCTTATTCATTCCCTGAATATACCTTTCGTTTTTCTTCAGAGGTGTGTTTACCACCTCCGGACCAAAACGAGACAACTCGTTGAACTTATTTAAATATTCCTCAAATGATAAACTTCCTTGCTTCAAGTCCATAAATTCCTGTTACATTCTAGAGATACTAGCAGACGGCATATAGCATTTTTCAAACACCTCTTTAAATCATTCCCAAGTGAACTCATATTCAGGCTCATCCACTGTAACTGTCTCCCACCAAGCTAGAGCTTCCTCTTGGAGTTGCCAAGAAGCTATCAATCGCATTTGATCGTCTTCTAACTTCAACCCTCTAAAAATTATTTCACATGATCGGATTCAGGTTTGGGCTTCGACAATAAACTCCTTGTTAGTGAATGGCTTTCCACCTAGCTTGGAAAAACGTCGATACAGATCGGCCTAATTCGACTGAGGTTGAGTGGGAACGGCTGCTTCCGCTGTTGCGGGGACTTGACAGTTGTAGAGGTATTTCCCCGTCCCCTAGCTCATCCTCTTCTCCCACTCATTCTCACTATCTGCAAATAGTAAGAAAACTTGATTTAGGTATACGGACGAGATATTTTAAGGAATATCAACGGTTAAAAGAAATAGACCAAATTTTTTTAGGGTTTTGGTCTATCGGGTTATATTCATTCTAAGGTATTCTTCACCCTATCTCTATTGAGCCACCTAATGTGTTATACTTCATATCTAAAGTTCTTACTCAACCTTTAGCTCTGATACCACTTGTCAGGACCCAAAATCCCACATTCAAAAACCAACATCAAATACCTCACTTGTATTCGACTGTCAGGGATTCAAACGTTGAACTCCAGTTCGGATGGAGCTTATAACAAAATTAGATGAATATAAATAGTGGAAACAAAAGATGATATCATTAATCACAATACAGATACAACACTTGAATACGACATCATCACAATATTTGGTTACAACAAATCGCCACCATCATCAGAGTACTACACATGATACCATGATAGAATAATAACAACACCATAGAGGAATGACAATAGAGTTTTCAAAAAGGTCTTCAACATACTTCAACTTTGATAAGGTCTTTAAAAACTCTAAACACTTCAAAAGATTTCCAAACCAAAAGCTTTCCAAAATCGACAGCTTCCAAAAGGCTTCTAAATCCAAGCTGGCTTCAAAACACGGATAACCTGCTTATAGGCTGCCTATGTGGAAATTATGAGCACCTAGAGCTTAGGAAGGGAACAATAAACTCCGGGTCAGTCATGGGACTGGTATGAGTAAATAAAAATAGTTGTTTGCACAAAAATAATTTTTAAAAGAAATCCGAAATGTTTATGAAAAATGAAACTACCATATGACCTCCCGGCACATACACAATGCAATCACACACTTAAAGGAGATTTCTTCTTATGATAGTCAAATATGCTTGATACGATTAAATTCTTTTGATATTGTTATTAGTGCATAGTGTAAAAACATTTTGAAAGTATAATTTTAGTCTTAGCCAGCATACGTGCCATTATAGTATGCCTACTATAACTACCATATTAGATGGCAGGTGCTACAACTAAAACCGCACTAGGCGTGTACTGGTGATTGGATTTTCAACAAATGGTCAGGCTAAGGAACTTTCTATGCCACATGGGTACACCTCTGGAGGGACGCCACGAGAACCTAGCTGGATCTCTGCCAACACAAGGTCGGATTACCTCTGTCACTAGGTAACTAACTGTCACGAGTATGCCATCCTCCGATCGTAGCCAACCTTTATTCAGGGCCCCAACAACAACAACCACATAGCAAAAGAATTTCAATATCCACATAAGTTAAGTATCTGGGCTCCATACCATGATACACTTTTTTATCTAGAAGGAAATGCACATACCCTAAGGGGCGCTACACCTAATAACCTTGCTGCATCCTTCCTGTTTCGACCATTTCTGGGTTGTGAGGTTCGACGAGGTCTCGTCCACAAAGCTATGCTTTACACAAAAGCCATGCTTTGATCAACAAATGATCAGCAACACTCAGCAGCACTCAGCATGCCGCACTACAAAATTGGGAGTATATCATTAATAACCATCAACTACATAACCTCTGAGCTCGTACGTCATAGAGAAGGGTGTTAAGTTAAGAGAATAAATTCTCCACCACCAAACAGAAATGTATTTGATAGAGATCAGCTTTATATCTCAAAGTGTAATGTCAGGTATACAACCATACAAGTCTGTTTCGGGTTCAAACGAAACCGAAGGCACTTCCAAAGAAGCCCTTGCAATCCGGGTATCCACAATCCCAATCGGACTCCCCATCATACATGGTGACCTCTATACCGTAGCAACTCAGTGCAGAGTCATTCGACAGGTTATCCTATCGTTCTCGAAGACACTCGGTCTTCACCACCATCTCCAATTACTATCCATTTCGTCGTATCACTATTCGGAATGGGTTATCTGAGACAAAGTCCTCTCCCGGCTAAACCGAATAATGTGCGCTTAATTTTAGAAACACATGGATATATGAATTACTAAGATTCATCATTAAGGTTCGATGTGGGTTTTGGATTACCAACTGGAATCCGACTCCCTCTCGCATTAAAATTCAAATGTCATTTTATGGTTCAAGGGGTTTTCACATTCACACAGAAATACATCATAGAAATCACAGCTCATCGCAAAGCAATTCATATCATATGGTTCACAATCACATATCAGAGATATCAATTAATACAAAGTATTTAATAATAATCAATCATCTACAATTAAGATGAATTAACAATGTGATCATAACCAATTAATCACATAATTATTTTCATTAATTATTTTTAATTAATGATTTATTATCCCTAATTATTAATTAAGTAGTCCTTAATTATTAATTAGTTAATCTTAATTAAATATTAATTATTATTTAATTAACCTTTAATCATTAATTATTAAATTAATTAATTATTAATTAATGTTTAATTATAAATTAATTAATCTTAATTACTTGCATTAATTAATCATTGCTTAACTAATTACCTTAATTAATTAATCTTTAATTTTAAATAAATTGACTTAAATTAATAATTAATTAACCTTCATTATATAATTAGTTAACCTTTAATTAAGTAATTATTAAGTAATTATAAATCATATAACTTAATTAATCACTTAATTATCATTAAAACTTCAATTAACAAACCTTGTAATTATTTAACATTAACACATAGATTAACTCAAGATATTTAGGTTAATTAATGATTTAAAAACATTTCTTATAATTAACTTCTTTAATTTCATTATTTATTTACAACAATTTTATGAATTAATTTATAAATGGTGATCACATAATTAAATAAAACTTAATTAATTCTTCACTAGCTTTAAACTTGAGCCAAAACAATTAATTAAAGGATGAGTTAAAAATGTTTAAAATTTGAATTTGGTTTAATGTGGAAAACTTGTTTTTAGATCGAACACGAGATCTCCTCGAGCATAACTTGAGTCAAAAGGCCGTCTGCTTGAGTCTTTCCTCAAATCCACCCGTATGTTTTTTTTTCTTTTGAAACTTAAATTTTTGTTTAAGTGTTAAAACCCGATGCCACTCCAAAAATACTTCAAGTCAGAACACGAGCTTGGGACCTACTTCCTCGAAGACTACTTCGAGTTGTCCCCCTCCCTTCTTCAAAACAACTCCCTGACATAACCAGGTACATTGTGCACATGCACAATGATTCCAGCCACCACTGATCGACGCTATGATTGTTGACTGGTCGACGACAACTCCTTATAGGCCCCTGACCACCTAGAAACATAAAATGACGTCGAACTCGCAAACGAACTTGCTGAATCAAACTGGAACAAGAGAAATCGTCACACAATCAACTCGCACATTCGCCTCAGGCCATCTGACGCAACTTTGTCAGAGCTTCGCCTACCTCCCTAGTTTTGATCGCCACCGGTGCGGTCGACTTCGATGCAACGACGAGACGCCAGCAACGCGAATTCCGATCATAACTAAGACATGAGCTTAAACCCTAGATTGGCAATGTCCGGCCACCATGATGATTAATAAATTCGTCCAATAATTTTCTGCTGATCCCTGACTATCATGCTAGTTCTAATCCTGATCACGAGATCCCTTATGTCACCGATCACCAGAATTTAGTGAATTGTGATTCCGTTCATCCTCGATTTTCTCATAGGATACTTTATTAAAAATTATGATTTTGCATTTAAAAATCATCAATTTCAAAATCATTTTGACTTATATACTTTAGATCAGGAATCATGATAATTAAAACATCAACATGTTTTAAGTTTACCTGTAATTTCAAATTTTGCAAAAGAAAGCTTTAATTGTTTTGACCTAGTTTATTTTTAAAACTTAAAACATGTTTAAAAAACAATTTTTGTTTAGATTATAAAGTTTAACAAGAACCAGCGAGAGAGAAATCAAATTTTAAACAGGTTTTTGAAAACCTAGAAATAATAGAGACAAGTATGCCTGTAATTCAAACATGAACACTAATCTCTGGCCACACATACACACATAATTGCATGGATGTAAGTACTTTACAATTTATTTCAAGCATCATCACAAACAACACATAAGACTCCAGATTTTTAAGGGTTTACTCACCTTGATCAAGAAGAAAAACAGGGAGCTTTAAATCCTAGAATTTGAAAACAGAAAACTGGAATTTGAATTTGCTTGTTGAGTTGATTTGTAATGATCCTTGAATCTTTGATTTGTTTGATTACTGAGTTGTTCTATACTTTCTTGAAATCTTTCCTCTACGGGCTTGAGCTTTGAACCATGGTTTTTAGATTTGAAATGAACTGCAGAGGTTGATTTTCTTTTATTCCCAGGGTTAATATAATTTGTATTTGTTTACTTGATTTTTTCTTTTTTTTTGGTTTGTTGTTTTTAATCTTCTGTTTTCACATGCTTTTGATTTTTATACAGGTCTTTGATTTTGAAAATGAATAAAAGAAATGAGAAAGAGGAGATGAAACATTTATATAGATTTAAATCTTCTTTTTATTAATTTTTGAAAATAAAAACTAAAATGACACTTGTTCAAATCCTACCTTAAAATTTAACACTTGTTAATACCCTTGCTTATTAATTAACACTATCTTTGTATATATTACTTATTTTACACTTGTAAATTTTTATGAGAATAATATCTTTATATCATTAAAATTGTTTTTTCTATTTTATATAATTAAATTTCCTTTGTCATATTTATACACCTTTTAAAAGAAAATGTTTTTAATACTATTTTATACATTAATAAAATCACACACATATGTTAATATTTTGAATCCAAATATTTTACTAAGGCGTTTATTTAAATTTTTAAATTGAAGTTCAAATTCAAACTCAAAGTCAAATCTAAATTCAAATCTACCCATATATATATATATATTCATATATTTTTAAATTTCAATTAATTTTGAAATATTCCCTAGTTTGAATTTTTAAACTCTGATGCAAATACAATCTTATTTATATATATACAAATTAACACTTAATTAATTTGTTTTGAAATTTTCAAATTAATTTTCAATTTAATTTCCATACTAAATTTCAGAAATTCAAATCAATTGCTAATTTTAAATTGATAAATTTTAGGTTGTTACAATATTGTACTCGGATAATGGTATGTACATTGGCATCATAATTCTTGTATTTAAAATCTATTATTATATAATATATTTTTTTCCGCTGCGAATGTGAGATTCTGTGTTTGTTGTTCTATTTTTCTTCAACCTCTTTCTTCTTCTTTACCCTAATTATTCGCTCTTTCGTACAATTTGGATTGAACAAGAGTGAGTTATTATCGACTTAAAGGGTATGGAACTACGAGTCGCTATAGTAAGAGTGCGTGTTTGTTAGTGATGCAAAAACATTTTATATTGTGTTGTTTTATCTGTTGAGTAGCTTAAGAATTCTAGTCTATGCATTTGGCCAACGTTATTGGTAGGAATTTCCTAAACACTCAAACAAGACCAACTGATACGGTATTGTTTTAAAATTGGTAAATGAAATAATTTTACGTAGGAATACTATATATATGTGTAAAAGAATAATTTTTCATAGTTATTCCTGGGTTGTGCTTGTTTGTTAGGAAATGATAATATTCCTTCTTTATCATCTAGGATTTGATCAGTTATGCTCACCCGTTTCTAGGTATTGATAATTATCGATTAATCTATCTTGAATTTTCCTTTTTTGAACCTAGTTTGGGTAGATAGGAAATTTGAGAACATTGAAACTAACATCTTATAGTTTTACTATTTGACTATAGGACATTTGTTGATATTTTTAGGTTAAAATTAGGTTTTAATAAATGTTGTTTTATTAAAAGAAATTTGGAATATTTTGAAATAATATTTGGAAATGATTGAATATAAAAATTGGTTGTTAAATTGGGGTTTTATTAAAGAAGTTACTAAAAGAAAGTTTAAATATTTCAAAAATAATGCTTGAAAAATAATTAATATAAGGAAGCTAGAATATTTTCACAATAAATAATAGAGAAATGATTTCCTTTAAAGGGAGATATTTTATAAATTTTATTTACAAGAACGTGTGTATAAATAAAAGGAATTGGAGAATTTAAATCATGGTGATTTTGGAAAAATGGTTTTCAAAGTTTAAAATTTAATAATTACATTTGAAAGTATTTTCTGGATAAAAATATTTCTAGAGATTTTCAATGGGATATAAGCACTAAAATCACTTCAATAGTTGGAAAATAATTCTGACGATGATTGCAACGCCGTCGGTGTTCATTGTCAAGTTTCTAAGTGGGGGATTGCAACGATTAGGATCTCGATATATAATTGTGATATCTCGAAATTATAGACTTCTGAAATCGATAAATAATTGAGTTAATTAATAAGATCTTGATTTATAGATTGAACAAATAAATATGATAACAAATAATTATGATGACAAATAAATATAATTTTTCGATATCCTTCTAGTATAATTATTTAAAATTTTCAAAATTTTTATTTATCAAACAAGTGTAATATGTGTTTGTTTAAATACATATATGAGTCAATTTAATTTGAATTATGGGTTGAAATTCGAATATTATTTATTAATAACAATAGTAGTTCAAGATAATATTGGATTTGAAAATAAATGTGTTTTATAAGTAGATTGAAAATAGATTTGAATTGGGGATTTAAGAAAAAAAAATTAAAATATATTTAAAAGATAAAACTGTCTTGGTTCAAACTTAAAGTTAATAAAGAAGTAATTAAGTTTTATTTAATTACATGATCACTATTTGTTAATTTATTCTTAAGAATCATTCTAAATCAATAAAGGGGGTTAGACAATTAACAAAAAGAAGGGTTTTTGAATCATTGATTTATTTAAATTTCCTAAATTTAAATTGGAGCTAATGAAAATATAAATAGATGATCTACTTACATAAATGAAAATTAATAAGGGTTTAAACTAAATTTTAAAATTAATTTAATTAAGGGTCTCAAACATAAACTCCTTAGTTTTAACAAATGTAAACTATAGGACATTAAAAATTAACAAGTGTAGGATAAATAAACATCAAAACAACAAGTGGCAATTTGTTTAATTAAATATAAAATGTAAATAACATACAAAAAGAAAAAAAAAGCAAGATCAAAATCTAGAGACCAAGAAAGTTTGAAAGCAACAGATTAAACAAAAATGAGAATAACTTATAATCATATCCAAAATCAGTTTACAAACTCGAATTAAACTCTTCATTGTCAAATCTAAATCAACCTGAACAATGCAAAGAAATTCATATTCAAAGTTGCTATCAGCCTGGATCAAAGCATTCAGGTTCAAAGATCAAAACAACAATCAAAAAGTCAATTCAAGAAATCTTCAAACCTGAAATGGATTCAAGTAAGCAATCAAATCAAACTGGAAGCAAAGCATGAATTCAGCAAAACAGTTTTCTGTTTGAATCAAAAGAAGAAAAAAAATCAAAATTTGGAAAGCAACAGGAAACTCAAAAACTTTTCTCTGTTCTGTGCATGTGACAGGTGAGTAAACATCATTTTCTTCCCAACTTATCTCTGTTTATTTTGATTCTGGTGATAAAGTTTTGAGTAACTTTATTTATTTTTTTATTTTTAAAAAATTAGTATAAAATCTGAATGCATGTTAGTATTGTTAAAAATATATATATATATATATATATATATATATATATATGATTGTGTGCAATCTGCTGTGTATATATAGGAATGAATAGAGTGCATGCTGTTGATTGTGTCTTCTCTGTACTGTGTTTTCTAACTCATAATTTTGATAAAAGAAAAATCATTATCTCAGAATCTACTTGCTATTTGGATTTAGACTGTAAATAAAAACTGTTTGTTTTATCATAAACTAAAAAGATAAAAATTTGTTTAAGTTAAACAAAATTGTAAACTGCTCTGGAATAACAAAAGAGCAGAGCAAGTTCAAGTTAAGTGAAATCTCAAATCTCTTAATTTATAAATTAAAATATAAAAACTGAAACCTTATCAAAAAATTTGATTTTTGGAAGAAAGATCAAATATTTTAGCATGGGTTTGAATGAGAAATTCGAGTTTATTTATAATTTGTATTTGGGGTTGTCCATGACAATTTAAGTGATCGGATTTGTCGTGGTCGTCACTGGTGATAGAGGGGTGATCGGAGAAGTCGGCAAAATTGTGAGATGGGTAATCTAATCATTGAGGTGGTGGCGGTTACTGATTTTCGTTTGTAACCCTAGTTTCTGGGTTTGGTCAGAAATGCTCATTCCATTCTCTATGGTGGACCGAGCATCACCAATTTGTGGGGACTTATGGAGTTACGGATGGCGAAGATATGGCAAGAGGCTTAGGCGTTCTGGTGATCAATATTTTGTGATTCGAAGGTTTTCAGGTTGGGGTTGATACCAGTTTTATGCTCGAAAGTCTCGATTTTGTTTTTGTGAAGTGGTCAATACTTTGATGATCGGGATCAGGTGAGGAGCCGATCGTCGACATGAGGAAGTTCTCGTAGGTAATCGGAGGAGGGTAGTTGATCGGTGCATGTGCACGGTGCAACTCTGGGTACCTGTCTTGTTTGTTTTTGGGGAAGATGATTTGAACTCGGTTTGAATTCGAGTTGATTGTGGGTTTGGCTCGTGTAATCAGGGAGTTTGCGCGAAGAAGGGGTTGTTTGGTCTCGAAGAAGAATCGAGAGACTCGGGTTCAATTACAGAAACAGGTTTTAAGTTGTAAACCTGTAAGTTAGTTTTAAATTTAGTTTAAATTATGAATTCAACAAAGAATTTGAATCTTAGGATTTGAAAGAAATAAGTTTATAAATTCTAATGTTATAATTAAGTTGAATATTATAGTATCTATAATATGTCTTTAAAATCTGAAATGAGATTTTAAACAAGATTTTAAATTATAAATTTTTGAACCTGAATTCAAAGCATGATTTGGATTCTAGTTTGAAATGAAATAACTTTTTGAATTTAAATGTTTTCCAAAACCACTTGGAATATTTAAAGTATATATTAAATTGAATATGGGTTAAACTATTTTTAAATTTACCTTAAGTAATCCATTAAAATGAAATAAAAAGGGTTTACATACTTAAACCTTGTTTAAATTAAAATTTGATTCATTTTAAATCTTAATTTAAAAATGGAATTTAGAGGAAGTTTAAAAGAAAATTGTTTTTATATTTCTTCGATAATGATAATTAAATAATGAATAAGATTAATGCTTATCAACAAGTTAATTAGAACTTAATAATTTATAATTCATTAAATGATTTAGGTAATTAAGTTTTATTAATTAAGTAACTAAGAATTTTTAAATTAATTAATTAAGGTTATATTAATTAATTAGGTTAATTAATCTGTAGTTGGAGATTATTATTTAAATTTTAATTAATGATTAAAGATTAATTAATCGAGTGATTAACAATTAATTAGATTGTAGTTAACACTTAATTAATTTAATAATTAGTAATTGATTAATTGGTAATTAAATATTAATTAATTGGTAACTAAATATTAATTAATTAGTAATTAATAATGGTTATCTGAGTTAATTTATTAAGAAAGAAATTAAGAATTGTTAATGAAGGTCATTAACTTAAGAATATTTAACAATTAAGTAAAGTGACTAATTGTAATAATTAATTGGATTAATTAATTAATAATAACCATTTTTGAAATTGTTTATATTTAAATTACTTAATGGAAGTAATTAATGAATTAATTGCTTAATGTCATTAATTGAGTTAATGTAATTAATTTAGATTAATTAATTAAGTTTAATTAATTTAAACTCTTGATGATTGATTACTTAATTAATGGAAGTGTAATTACTTAAGGAAGTAATTAACGATAATTACTGGGTGTAGTTAAAGATGTTGATGATGAAAGTAATTTGGATTAAATTCCTATGTAATTAATCAAGGAATTAATTAAAGAATAAATTAAGGATTAATTATTCAATGAAGAAAATAAGGGTAGTTAATTACCGGATGTTATTAATCAAGGGTGATTAATAATTATGGTTAATAATTAATGAGGTAATTTAAGGTTGATTACTGTATTTGGTTAGGGATAAAATTAATTTGTGAATTAATTTAAAGGATAAATAGAATGATATGGGAAGCCTTTGATTAATTGTTATCCTTAATATGTGGTCCGTGATGCTATGTGATAAGATATGTTAAATTTAAACTGTGATGATGTGGTATTCTATTGATGATGAATCACTGTGACATCCTGTATTAAAAGTAGAATTGTATTTCTCTTGAATAATCTAAGTTAAGTTGACAAGAGTTTCGAAGAGACCGGAGTCGGGTATTAGAAAATACCCGAAACCACTTCGATACTTTATATATTGATATGTGAATCAATAGACTGGTATGGAATGATTTAAATTGGACCATTTAATCAAAGTATAGGTACTTAGAAATTGATGTGTGGATTAAGTGATATTGTGACAACTTGAGAAGTTGTAAATTGACATAAGTTATCCCGGGTTTATATAAGTTGTATACTTTTGTATTCCATGTTAGTTGGGTTTACTCACGCTGGTTTCCAGCCTGACCCGGGTGTTACTTTGATGTAATGCTCGGGTCAGACCGAGTATTACAGATTTTCAGGTAAGGACGTTCTAGAGCTCAGGAGGCGAGCTAGATGGCAGGGACGTATGGAGAGTTTCCACTATGATATTGTATATGTCTGAGACATGTTAAATTGTATCTGTCCAATGTTGTGTAAAATTGTTATAACTCTTATATATCGATGATAATTGATAGATACAGTTTCTCTTTCTATAATTGTTATTATTATGTGATATTATATTTTGATCCGCTGCGAATGTGAGGTTTATGTGTCATGTTTCTATTTTCTTCTTCTTTCTCTTTCCTTCTTTCTTAACTATCTGGAAATTTCGGTATTGAAATTTTTGGGTTGTTACATTTGGTATCAGAGCTGAAGGTTTAGCGAGAACCTTAGCTCTGTTGGGATTACTCATTAAGGATAGGGTAAGTGGTACCCTAGAATGAGTTGAGTGTATTTATATGAGAGAGCGTACTTGTTATTTTCTTATATAAAGGTTTTTAAAAGATTTCAAAAGTAAATGAATCTTATATAAGAAATAGATTATCTATTATATTAAGGAAATTGGTTGTTGTATTAATTAAATTAAATGTTATATTAAGAATTAAATTAAGAAGTAATAGAATACAACCAAATTGAAAATTTGAATTAAATAAAGATAAGTTTGAAATAGATTCAAACTAAAAATTGAAATCTTGAATTAGAGAAGTATCTCAAAATAAGATAAATTGGTTTTAAAATGTTAAAGGAGAAAATATTATTCAGACTATTTTGAATATGATCTTATTTTAAAATAAGAGATGTTATTTGATATATATGAATGAAAGGGTCCTATTTCAAACATGGGTTGTTTGAAATTTTAAAGGAATTTGTTTGAATTTAAAACTAAAGGTGGTTTAAAATTTTAAATTATAACTTGGTATGTAAAAGAAATTAATATGTATACATGTGGATATACATAATATTAGAGTTGGTTTGACATAAACTGTAAATATTGAGTTTTGAATTTGGAATAAGATGTGATACCCAAGTGATAAGTTTTGAACTTATAAGTGGGAAAAATTATTAATGTGAAGTTTAGAATTTTGAAACTTGAAATGGAGGATTCAAGTTTGAGTAAAGTTAAACAGGATTGATTGAATTTAACTCGGAGGAAGTTAAATAAGTTTGAATGAACAATCTGATTTGGAAATTTCAAGGTGAAATTGAGATTTAATTTGGGGAGTTAAATGATTAATCTGAATTGGGAGTTTGTGTGATCTCAAGATGGGTTTGAGATTTGGAAATTGTAAATTAATGGATGTTTTAAGATGATTTAGATGATATCATCCTATTGTTGTTAAAAATCTTTAAGTTCTGAATTGGATTTGTTTGAATGAATGAGAAGTGAAGTGAGATAACATATCCATTATAGAGATAATTTAAAATGGAATTTTGAGAATTTAACTCGAAATTAAATTGTTTTAAGGCTTTTCATAATGGTTACCTTGGTTTAAAGAGTTAAACCAGCCTTAGTAAATTTAACTCGAATTTATATAATTCGAGATGGTTTAAATCTGGAACTTGAATTGAAATTAGTTCAAATTGAATTTGATTTGAAGTAATTGAAATTGTGATTAAGGATGTATGAGTATAAGGTTCAAATGGAAAATTTGAATTGAATTAATTTGAAATAATTTGAAATTTTAGGTGGGTTCAATTTGAAATTAGTCCAAATTTATTTGAATAATTTGGAATTGTAATTAAAATTGAATAGTTTTAAATTCAATTGGAATTTGAATTAGATTTGGGAGGAAGTCAATAATAATTCAACTTGATTTGGAAATGGTGTTGAAATAAATTGAAATTGGAACTAGTTTAATTGAAATTTATCTGGATTAGAAAATTTTGAGATCAAAGTTGAATAAAGTTAAATGTGAAAGGAAACTTAGATTAATTCAACTTGAATTGGGGTTGAATCAATTTCAATAGAAATTGAAGTTATTTAAATTGGAGTTAAGTCAATTTAAATGAAAGTGGAATTTAAATTGAATTGATTGGGAATTGAACAGTTTTGACTCTGGACTATTTTTAATATAAATTGTTTTTGTATAAACCTATTTTTCCAAGCTATTCATTATATATACAACCTTTCTTTTAAAAAGCCAAACTATCTTATACTTGTTTTACAATTGTTTTTGAAACTGTTTAATAATTTTCCAACTGTCTATAAACTAATTAATATATTTCAACTATTTTACAAAACTATACTATCTTACTACTATTTTGCAATTATCTAAAATTTCTATAATTATTTTAATTATTTTCTAATTATTTACACCTATCCTACAAACTAGTAATTATCTTTCAACTACTTATCTATTTTTAAAAATTTTCAAGCTATTTTCTAAATAAACTGGTCGGAGTTCAAACTGTTATTGGTTAAATACCCAATCGAGATAAGAGTTTAAGGAATAATCCAAATGTGGATTAAGGTAATTGTGAGTAAGTGAATAGAATTTAAAGGAAATGTGAATAGAAATGGAATTAATTTGGCTAATAACCAATAAGACAAATACGTAGGGTGTACGTATGTTATTCTATTCGCATAGTGATTTGATCCAGATTCGAGCACAGAATTTTGAGATAGTTATATCGATCCGAGTGGGATTTTCCACTCGATTTTCGACAGTGAACCTGGATATGGATTGTTGTAACAACCCGATATTCGCGTCAATTCATAATCGACGTTAAAACGATTTATATTTTTCGTCAATTGCCATTTTGAAGTTTTTTTTAAAATTTAAATTACAAATTGTTATAAAAGTTTGACGGGCTTTGAAAATAATAGTGGTCCATTTCTTTATTGGGCTTTAAAAATCGTTCGGCCCATTTCTTTGTTGCCGTGATTTTATTAAGGGTTAATAACCCGTTCCCCCCCCCCCCCATTTCTCTTTTCATTTTCGAAACCGAACCCTTAAACCCTCAAAAGAATAAAAATGGCGGCCACGTACATCCCCTTTCATTCGCCTCAAAAACTAGGGCTATTGAAATCAGGAATGTCGACTTTATGATGATGGTCACAGCTTGCCTTGGCGATCAACGCTCCTAGGTGCTGGCGGCTACTTCAATTCGATCGAATTCGTGCTCCTCAAAAACCACGGTGAGTAATTTATACTCACATCTAATTCGTTCTCTGTCCTGTGCTTCAGTTATTCATGTATATGTTGATGATTTTTATCTTCCTGGGTTCGATTTCTGTATATTTGACGCAAGTATGATTTTGGGAAATCATGATTTTGATGAGAATTTGGATTTGACTTTTTGTTTGATGATTTCATTGTGATTCCGGTTGTACATAGCTATTTTGTTTCTTTTCGATTTAACTCGAGATTTGCATTGAGATGTTGGTCAGTAACTCCACACTGCAACCCTTGTTCCTTCTGTAGCTCCATGCTGCCACTGATCATATGATGAAGTCGTTTACGTGCTCGACTTTGACCATTTACCGTTGCATAGAAACTTTGAATCATTGCACTTGTTTACCAGCAGTTGTCACTGCCTATTTCTATTTGCACATGGACTTTGAGTTGTAGCCCTTTCCCCTGTTGCATTATGTTGCGTTGCACGTGTTGGTGATTTTCATGCTCACTTGTAGGTGAGATTCCGTGCTCCCGTTCTCGCTTTGCGTTGCACGTGTTGGTGATTTTCATGCTCACGTGTAGGTGAGATTCCGTGCTCCCGTTCTCGCTTTGCGTTGCACGTGTTGGTGATTTTCATGCTCATGTGTAGGTGAGATTCCATGCTCCCATTCTCGCTTTGCATTGCACGTGTTGGTGAGTTTTCATGCTCGCAAGTAGGTGAGTTTTCGTGCTCCCGTTCTCGTTATGCGTTGCACGTGCTGATGAATTTTCATGCTCGCATGTAGGTGAGTTTTCGTGCTCCCGTTCTCGCTTTGCGTTACATGTGTTGATGAATTTTCATGCTCGTGTGTAGGTGAGTTTTCATACTCTCCTTCGAGTTTTCATACTCCGTTTGAGTTTTCATACTTTACTTCGAGTTTTCATACTCCGTTCGAGTTTTCATACTCTGTTCGAGTTTTCATACTCTGTTCGAGTTTTCATACTCCGTTTGAGTTTTCATACTCTCCTTCGAGTTTTCATACTCCGTTTGAGTTTTCATACTCTCCTTCGAGTTTTCATACTCCGTTCGAGTTTTCATACTCTCATTTGAGTTTTCATACTCTGTTCGAGTTTTCATACTCCGTTTGAGTTTTCATACTCTACTTCGAGTTTTCATACTCCGTTTGAGTTTTCATACTCTGTTCGAGTTTTCATACTCTCCTTCGAGTTTTCATACTCCGTTTGAGTTTTCATACTCTCCTTCGAGTTTTCATACTCCGTTCGAGTTTTCATACTCCCGTTCGAGTTTTCATACTCTTATCTTGTGATTTCTGGATTTCTTGTGTAGATTTCTAGAATTTGTGCTTTACCAATTTTCGTGATTTCTATTGATAAGTTTTATCAATTCTTGTGCATTGGTGAACTCGTGTGTTATTGACTTGTTATGAATACAAGTTTAGGGTATGATACCCCTTCCTATCTTTGAGAAGATTCTTGTGACATTTTTGATGAATGAAAATCCACTTATCGTAGTTGCTACTGATGTCGCTGTTTTAATCCCGTGTTTTAAAAATTGTTTTCAAAATTTTTACGATTTGCGTTTTCAAAAGAATGAGGAAGCGAATTAAACGTTTCAGTAAAATCGAGGACTATGACCCCTTTCTTTTGCTGATTCGCTTAATTCCGGACTTGTTCGTTTGAGAATGTAAATTGTAATTTTATAAATAAAATGGTTTTCAAATTTTTTTTTTTTACAGTTTACGCTTTCAAAAGAATGAGGAAGCGATTTAAACGTTTCAGAAAAATCGAGGACTATGACCCCTTTCTTTTACTGATTCGGTTAATTCCGGACTTGTTCGTTTGAGAACGTAAAATGTTATTTATTTAAAATACACAATTTTGCACTTTCAAGGAAACGATGAAGTGAATTAAACGATTTAGTAAAACTCGTGGTTATGGGTCAGGTGTGTTTGCTATTTCGGTTAATTTCGGACTCGTTAATTGAAAAATTTGTAATTTGAAATTTGATTACCGTTGTGGTAATTTCTAATTATCGTTTTGATAATCGGATGTTTGTGATTTCTGATTTATCGTTTTTGATAATTAGATATTTATTGTTTCTAATTATCGTTTGTGATAATTAGATATTTGTGGTTTAATTATCGTTTGTGATAATTAAACATTTGAGATTTGAGATTTGATTATCAATTGTGATAATTAGATATTTGTGGTTTAATTATCGTTTGTGATAATTAAACATTTGGGATTTGAGATTTAATTATCAATTGTGATAATTAAATATTTGTGATTTCTGATTATCGTTTTTGATAATCAGATATTTGTTGTTTTTGATTATCGTTTGTGATAATTAAATATCTGTGATTTGAGATTGATTTTCGATTTTGATAATCGAATACTTGTTGATTTGATTATCGTTTTGGATAATCGAATATTTGTGATTTGAGATTTCTGAATTATCTATTGATAATTAGATTTTGATGATAATTTGTGAATTTCCTATATGAAAATAAAAGATTTCTTTGGCGTTTATATTGTACTACGCCAGTGTACCGGCTCAATTTTCTGCTATTCATGACGTTTTCCACGTCTTCCTATTACGGAAATGCCTTAGGGATTTTTTATTTTTATTCTTGAGCAACCTTCTATTCATATCAATGCTTCGGGGGTTCAGCACCTTCGAAATAAAGATGTTTTTCTCGTGAAAGTTTAGCGGTTCTCAAATCCTATGGATTTCACTTTGGAATCCAGAGAATTCATCGAGCAAACACATTCAAGCTTATTCTTTCATGCTCTTATGGTTGTTACCTTTTGTCCATTTATTCCTTATGATTGCGAGGACGCAATTTCTTTAAGAAGGGGAGTCTGTAACAACCCGGTATTTGCGTCGATTAATAATCGACTTTTAAATGATTAATATTGACACAAATTTCCATTTGAAGTTTTAAATTTTGAATTTTTAAATTTCTTTTATAAATTGTTAAAAAAAAATTCGGGCTTTAACGTTTTAATATAGGCCCATGTTTATTTCGTTGCCGTTCCTTTTTATTCAATTCGACCCGATCCCCTCTTTCTCTTTTTCTATTTTTCGTTCATAACCCTTAAACCCTCAAAAGAACAAAAATGGCGGCCTCGTATTGTTCGTCCTTCATCGGCAAAAAATAAAATTAGGGCTTCATCAATTAATGGCTGCTCGCGCTCGTGCTCTCGTCGGCTGCTCCAACTCGTGGCATAGGTGAGTGATTCTCTCACTCACATCTCAATTCATCCTTAGTGTAGTATTTCGGTAGTTCGAGTTTATCTTGTTATTGATTCGAGATAAAAATTTATTTGGGGTATTGCTTTTATGGTTTCTTGCTTATGTTCGAATCTGTGAACTCGCTAACTACTTGATTTTTGAATTATGGCTTTGATTTCTCGGCCCGCGTGAGCCTCGTCTCTGACCATCTCGGTGTCCATCTTTTACTTGTCGTACTTGCAGTATATTGATTATTGCAGTGTATATGAGTTTGATTCATATTTATGCATTTGCTGGGAGTTGCATTTCTGGTCAATCTTCATACCTGTGTCACTGATGTCGGCTTGCCTTATTCATTTCTCTGTCGAACTATGGTTCATTTTACAGTGTCATCCCCCTTGTAATTTGCAGTTGCATTTTTATATTGTACACAGCCTTGTGCACTTGCTCATTTGAGTTATGCTGCTTCTCGTGCACCTCTGAATTGTTTAGCCCTGTACAGTTTGTTATGTACATTCATTTGTATACATATTTTACATTCACTTGTGGAAGTTTTAAACTGCTGCCACTTGCTTCTTGCATTTGTTGGCACTGTTAAACTTCATGTTGAGGCTGCACTTCCCTGTCTGCTGCTTGACTCGAAGTTTGGCACTCAATTAGCTTGTTCTGTCCACATCATTAATACTTGACTTGGAACTAAATTTTTATGATACTTGTTAACTGCAACTTGGTTTTGCATAACTGATATGCAGATACTTGAGCACTTTTGTTGATTCACTGCAACTTCTGAATTCATATTTAATATGCAGATAAACTAAGAATTCATTGTCTTTCCACCTCTGTTTGCATTAATGTTGAGTTTGCATTTTCGTACCACTAGTGTTCATGTAGCTCTTTTTGCATTTTTAATGCCTTGGTTTCATTTAGGCTTCACTGGAATTTAGTTCGAACGACGGCTTTGTTATTTCAGTCATTTAGACATGAATGAAGTTGCTTTGTTGATTTTAGCCTTGACTTCCTTGCTGCTGTACATACTTTACTTCTACTTAGTGGCAATTGGTTTGTATACCATTATCACAGTGCAGCCTTGCCCCCCTTTTTCCTGCTGCACTTGTTTGATTGTTGTATATGGGTTTTTATTGCTTTGTGTCTTCATTTGTACACTCTCAAGTCCTATAGCATTGTGTGAACTGAATCATGCAGTTCCATTTTTGTTGCATCTTTGAATTTTATTGCCGTGATGTTTTTACTGCCATCATGAACATTAGTGTACATTCCCGGTAGCTCTGTCCAGTTTCACAGTTGTAGAACTGTTGTATCTTTTGGAGCATGCATTGTATTGTTTCGACCAGTTCACATGTTTAGCTGGGTTATATGTTTTGATCACTGCTGCACTTCCCCTACCAGTTGCATTGTTTCACTTGAGTACAAGTAGCTCCACTACTACTTGCAAAAGAATGTCCAACCTGGTACATTTATTCATTTGAACGATTTCTGGTTAATTGCAGTTTTATTCGAACTGCATCTTTCTGTGCATCATGAATGTACCACTTTGTAGTTCACCGTACCATGTGCATTTGGATTGATATTTGAACCTTCACTGATTTTGGTTCGTTGATCTTTTGGGTACATCATCACTATAGTGGCACGGCAGTGCACGCAAGCGTGAACTGCAGCCACACGGTATTTATTGGGTACATCATCACTATAGTGGCAAGGCAGTGCACGCAAGCGTGAACTGCAGCCACACGGTATGGCGTGTATGATAATCTATTTGTTTGATTTATGGATCTTTTGCGTATTCCATATGCGGTAGTGGCGAGGCAGTGCACGCGTGCGTGTACTGCAGCCCTACTGGAATTAATATTTTAATTGATATTTAAATGGTTTGAACTGTTTTGTTATTTCAATTCAATATTCTGAATTGCATTCTGATTTGGTTTATTTACTATCGTCTATTCATTATTTGATTATTATTGCTTCTGTGCACTAATAACTGAGTTTGAATTAGACTGACCCGAGTATTATTTTCTTCGAATCTAATACTCGGGTCAGACCGAGTATTTCAGGTTGTAGATATTCTGCTTTGGGTTGCTGCTTGAGCTATGAAGTTCTTTCATATCTTTTGGAGTAGTCGTCGTCATTTGTAGTAGTCTGTATAATTGTATAGGAAAATATGTATTCATGTATATTATATACGTTAATGTACTTGTATATGTAACTTCCTGAGTCGACTGTGGTAGTTGTATCATATGTACCGTGTCATATGTATTGTATCAAATGTATTGTAACTGACATCAGTTATTATATATATGAGACTTTCTATTTTATTTGTGTTCCGCATTATATTATCTGTGTAATATTTTATATTTACTGTTCTAAACTATTATGAACCATCGTAGTTCGTTTTATACTGGAATTGGGGTATTTCGATGGGAGAAAATAAATCAGAGATGGAAAATGAAAGAATATATATATTTACATACCACTCCTATCGAGATAACCAATACTAGTGTAAGGCCTAACTATTGATGGCCGCTCCTCAACAGCCTTATTCTCCGTGCTAGTTGACAGCACTACACCGTAGTGTTCTTGGCTAGCGTGGGTATAGAGGTGGGGCGTCACAATTGTTGATTGGTTCTGGATATTCTCTATCATAGTTAGGCTATGTAAGGAGAATGACGGTTTCTGATCAAGAAACCAGATCTGTGTCTGCACTAGGAAGTCGGGGGGACGATACTAGTTCGGAAATGAAATTGCGTGATCGAGTGAGCGATCAGATTGGTATAGCGTACGGATGATGTGTGTACATCGTACGGATTTGAATGAAAATGATATTGAAAGGAATAATCAAATTTGAATATTTGATTTTGGATAAATAAAGTTATATATCTTTGTTATATAAGATAAAACTACCCTTGATGAATCTTTTGCCAGAAGAAAAGGGTTTTTGGAAATGTTTAAAGTATAAAAGGAGTTGTATACAAGTTTGAAATGATCCAAAGTTTTGAAATTTGTATATATCTGAATATATATATATATATATATATATATATATATATATATATATATATAAATGATCATATGAGGATTTTGGAAAAAGGTTTTGGGAACCTATGTATTTGGAAAGGCTTTTGATTTGTGGGTAAAATCAATATTGAATTTGGAAAGCCTAGTTTGAGAATTATCGATTTTGGAATAATTGATTTTTTGTGAAGGAGCTTTGTATGAAATCATACTAGGTGCATGATTTGAAGATACTATATGTATAGTATAAAATGTTCTGATGATGGCTCTGGGGAAAAAGGCGCTCCCTTGAAATGAACTTCTCAAGAGTACCATCGGGTGGTGCTGCCTTGAGCCCCAAGGGGGGTTCTAAAGTTGATCCTGTGAGGAGTCCGGACGAAACTAGTTCCTGAGGATTATGAGTTGAGTATACCATAGTGTAAGTTGTGTCTGCCGCTGAGAGCCAGCAGTTACATGGAATTTTGCTGCGATGGCAACGTAACCCAGGATGTAATTGCGACCTATGGTATAACATAGCGAAAGTCGTGTGTGCCGCTGAGAGCCAACAGTCTGTGTTTGATTTTATATCGGCAGACTGCGACCTATGTAGGAGTGGAGAGGTTTCATTTCGACATCGAAAATCAGAGGCCGCTGAGAGCCTGCAGTTACATGGACTTTTGCTGTGACGGCAACGTAAGCCTGGGTGTAACTGCGATCTGTTGTGTGGGTTCCATGGCGTAATCGAGAGGCCGCGGAGAGCCTGCAGTTACATGGACTTTTGCTGCGACGGCAACGTAACCCTGGAATGTAACTGTGACCATGGATGGGGGTGATGATTTCCAGAGCATTCTCACCAAAGATATATCCTCTATTTTCAAAAACTGATTTCTATATTTTCAATAAAAATTGTTTTCAAAGTATTTTCACTGGATATTGAAAACGAGTCTGCCAAGCACTTGTAGATTTCCAGTCATACGCCTGATCAACGTATGACCGAATTTCTAGGAGAACGAGGATAGACTGGTTGAGACATCGAGTTATAAAAGTATTTTTATAAAAACTATTTTGGCAATATTATATAGATTTTAAAGGTGTTTGAAAAATGATCAAAGAATATTTTAACTGGATTTTTAAATATTTTCTGCTTTCATTCCTTTTCGAGGACGAAAAGATTCAAAGGGGGAGGAATGTGATATCCCGAAATTATAGACTTCTGAAATCGATAAATAATTGAGTTAATTAATAAGATCTTGATTTATAGATTGAACAAATAAATATGATAACAAATAATTATGATGACAAATAAATATGATTTTTTTGATATCCTTCTAGTATAATTATTTAAAATTTTCAAAATTTTTATTTATCAAACAAGTGTAATATGTGTTTGTTTAAATACATATATGAGTCAATTTAATTTGAATTATGGGTTGAAATTCGAATATTATTTATTAATAACAATAGTAGTTCAAGATAATATTGAATTTGAAAATAAATGTGTTTTATAAGTAGATTGAAAATAGATTTGAATTGGGGATTTAAGAATAATTTTAAAAAAAAAAATATTTAAAAGATAAAAACTGTCTTGGTTCAAACTTAAAGTTAATAAAGAAGTAATTAAGTTTTATTTAATTACATGATCACTATTTGTTAATTTATTCTTAAGAATCGTTCTAAATCAATAAAGGGGGTTAGAGAATTAATAAAAAGAAGGGTTTTTGAATCATTGATTTATTTAAATTTCTTAAATTTAAATTGGAGCTAATGATAATATAAATAGACGATCTACTTACATAAATGAAAATTAATAAGGGTTTAAACGAAATTTTAAAATTAATTTAATTAAGGGTCTCAAACATAAATCTCCTTAGTTTTAACAAATGTAAACTATAGGACATTAAAAATTAACAAGTGTAGGATAAATAAACATCAAAACAATAAGTGGCAATTTGTTTAATTAAAAATAAAATGTAAATAACATACAAAAAGAAAAAAAACAGATCAAAATCTAGAGACCAAGAAAGTTTGAAAGCAACAGATTAAACAAAAATGAGAATAACTTATAATCATATCCAAAATCAGTTTACAAACTCGAATTAAACTCTTCATTGTCAAATCTGAATCAACCTGAACAATGCAAAGAAATTCATATTCAAAGATGCTATCAGCCTGGATCAAAGCATTCAGGTTCAAAGATCAAAACAACAATCAAAAAGTCAATTCAAGAAATCTTCAAACCTGAAATGGATTCAAGTAAGCAATCAAATCAAACTGGAAGCAAAGCATGAATTCAGCAAAATAGTTTTCTGGTTGAATCAAAAGAAGAAAAAAAATCAAAATCTGGAAAGAAACAGGAAACTCAAAAACTTTTCTCTGTTCTGTGCATGTGACAGGTGAGTAAACATCACCTTCTTCCAACCTTATCTCTGTTTATTTTGATTCTGGTGATAAAGTTTTGAGTAACTTTATTTATTGTTTTTATTTTTAAAAAAATTAGTATAAAAATATGAATGCATGTTAGTATTGTTAAATATATATATATATATATGATTGTGTGCAATCTGCTGTGTATATATAGGAATGAATAGAGTGCATGCTGTTGATCGTGTCTTCTCTGTTCTGTGTTTTCTAACTCATAATTTTGGTAAAAAAAAATCATTATCTCAGAATCTACTTGCTATTTGGATTTAGACTATAAATAAAAACTGTTTGTTTTATCATAAACTAAAAGATAAAAATTTGTTTAAGTTAAACAAAATTGTAAACTGCTCTGGAATAACAAAAGAGCAGAGCAGGCTCAAGTTAAGTGAAATCTCAAATCTCTTAATTTATAAATTCAAATATATAAACTGAAACCTTATCAAAAAATTTGATTTTTGGAAGAAAGATCAAATATTTTAGCATGGGTTTGAATGAGAAATTCGAGTTTATTTATAATTTGTATTTGGGGTTGTCCATGACAATTTAAGTGATCGGGTTTGTCGTGGTCGTCACTGGTGATAGAGGGGTGATCGGAGAAGTCGGCAAAATTGTGAGATGGGTAATCTAATCATTGAGGTGGTGGCGGTTACTGATTTTCGTTTGTAACCCTAGTTTCTGGGTTTGGTCAGAAATGCTCATTCCATTCTCTATGGTGGACCGAGCTTCACCAATTTGTGGGGACTTATGGAGTTACAGATGGCGAAGATGTGGCAAGAGGCATAGGCGTTCTGGTGATCAGTATTTTGTGATTCGAAGGTTTTCAGGTTGGGGTTGATACCAGTTTTATGCTCGAAAGTCTCGATTTTGTTTTTGTGAAGTGGTCAATACTTTGATGATCGGGATCAGGTGAGGAGCCGATCGTCGACATGAGGAAGTTCTCGTGGGTAATCGGAGGAGGGTAGTTGATCGGTGCATGTGCACGGTGCAACTCTGGGTACCTGTCTTGTTTGTTTTTGGGGAAGATGATTTGAACTCGGTTTGAATTCGAGTTGATTGTGGGTTTGGCTCGTGTAATAAGGGAGTTTGCGCGAAGAAGGGGTTGTTTGGTCTCGAAGAAGAATCGAGAGACTCGGGTTCAATTACAGAAACAGGTTTTAAGTTGTAAACCTGTAAGTTAGTTTTAAATTTAGTTTAAATTATGAATTCAACAAAGAATTTGAATCTTAGGATTTGAAAGAAATAAGTTTATAAATTCTAATGTTATAATTAAGTTGAATATATAGTATCTATAATATGTCTTTAAAATCTGAAATGAGATTTTAAACAAGATTTTAAATTATAAATTTTTGAACCTGAATTCAAAGCAGAATTTGAATTCTAGTTTGAAATGAAATAAGTTTTTGAATTTAAATGTTTTCCAAAACCACTTGGAATATTTAAAGTATATATTAAATTGAATATGGGTTAAACTATTTTTAAATTTACCTTAAGTAATCCATTAAAATGAAATAAAAAGGGTTTACATACTTAAACCTTGTTTAAATTAAAATTTGATTCATTTTAAATCTTAATTTAAAAAATGGAAATTAGAGGAAGTTTAAAAGAAAATTGTTTTTAAATTTCTTTGATAATGATAATTAAATAATGAATAAGATTAATGCTTATCAACAAGTTAATTAGAACTTAATAATTTATAATTCATTAAATGATTTAGGTAATTAAGTTTTATTAATTAAGTAACTAAGAATTTTTAAATTAATTAATTAAGGTTATATTAATTAATTAGGTTAATTAATCTATAGTTGGAGATTATTATTTAAATTTTAATTAATGATTAAAGATTAATTAATCAAGTGATTAAAAATTAATTAGATTGTAGTTAACACTTAATTAATTTAATAATTAGTAATTGATTAATTGGTAATTAAATATTAATTAATTGGTAATTAAATATTAATTAATTAGTAATTAATAATGGTTAATCTGAGTTAATTTATTAAGAAAGAAATTAAGAATTGTTAATGAAGGTCATTAACTTAAGAATATTTAACAATTAATTAAAGTGACTAATTGTAATAATTAATTGGATTAATTAATTAATAATAACCATTTTTGAAATTGTTTATATTTAAATTACTTAATGGAAGTAATTAATGAATTAATTGCTTAATGTCATTAATTGAGTTAATGTAATTAATTTAGATTAATTAATTAAGTTTAATTAATTTAAACTCTTGATGATTGATGAATGATTACTTAATTAATGGAAGTGTAATTACTTAAGGAAGTAATTAACGATAATTACTGGGTGTTATTAAAGATGTTGATGATGAAAGTAATTTGGATTAAATTCCTATGTAATTAATCAAGGAATTAATTAAAGAATAAATTAAGGATTAATTTATTCAATGAAGAAATTAAGGGTAGTTAATTACTGGATGTTATTAATCAAGGGTGATTAATAATTATGGTTAATAATTAATGAGGTAATTTAAGGTTAATTGCTGTATTTGGTTGAGGATAAAATTAATTTGTGAATTAATTGAAAGGATAAATAGAATGATATGGGAAGCCTTTGATTAATTGTTATCCTTAATATGTGGTCTGTGATGCTATGTGATAAGATATGTTAAATTTAAACTGTGATAATGTGGTATTCTATTGATGATGAATCACTGTGACATCCTGTATTAAAAGTAGAATTGTATTTCTCTTGAATAATCTAAGTTAAGTTGACAAGAGTTTCGAAGAGACCGGAGTCGGGTATTAGAAAATTCCCGAAACCACTTCGATACTTTATAGATTGATATGTGAATCAATAGACTGGTATGGAATGATTTAAGTTGGACCATTTAATCTAAGTATAGGTACTTAGAAATTGATGTGTGGATTAAGTGATGTTGTGACAACTTGAGAAGTTGTAAATTGACATAAGTTATCCCGGATTTATATAAGTTGTATACTTTTGTATTCCATGTTAGTTGGGTTTACTCACGCTGGTTTCCAGCCTGACCCGGGTGTTACTTTGATGTAATGCTCGGGTCAGACCGAGTATTACAGATTTTCAGGTAAGGACGTTCTGGAGCTCAGGAGGCGAGTTAGATGGCAGGGACGTATGGAGAGTTTCCACTATGATATTGTATATGTCTGAGACATGTTAAATTGTATCTGTCCAATGTTGTGTAAAATTGTTATAACTCTTATATATCGATGATAATTGATAGATACAGTTTCTCTTTGTATAACTGTTATTATTATGTGATATTATATTTTGATCCGCTGCGAATGTGAGGTTTCTTTGTCTTGTTTCTGTTTTCTTCTTCTTTCACTTTTCTTCTTTCTTAACTATCTGGAAATTTCGGGATTGAAATTTTCGGGATGTTACAATAATTGTTTTGAGAAAATAAATTTTGATCTGATTCCGAAAGTATAATTTGATTCACTGCAGAGTAAATATGCAAATTATCATTTTAAACGATCTGTGAAAAAAGAAATAATAGTTTTATTTGAGATAGTTTTGGAGTATGAATGATTTTGGAAATAGTAATAATATTATTTTTAAAGGGATTTTTAATGTATTAATATATTGGAAATAGTATTCTTAGAAATATATTTAAGTATAAACATCTTTTGAATTTTTTTTGAAGAAATGGTATATTTTCTTTGGATTGGTTCGTGACATAAGTCCTGACTTGTTTTGTGGTGATCAGTATAATCTTCATAGTGACGATCAGATGCTTGCTTAGGCGAATGGTATTGTGCATTTAGTAAATTATTCTCTTTTTTATTGTACAGTCGAACGAGTTTAAATCCTGACAAATCTGAAATAAGTTGAAAATTTATAATTTGATAAAACTATTTATTTGGAAATATATTTAGTATTGTTTGAAAATGGATTTCAAAAGAAAGAAGTAGCTTTAAGTTAACTAGTTCGAGTGGCTCGAAAATAAATAAAAATGATTAAGAGATGCGTTTGGATGGTAAATGTTTCCCATGTGTATTATCCTTCTAGTAAGGAAATCTATGACACTGTTTGGTAATACCAAGTTCCTCGGTTCCACTTTAGGGTTACTCGGGCTATATAGATATTTATATATATTTTTAGTGGACTAAAATAAATATAGTATCATTTCAAAAGCTTTTCAAATAAATATCCAGGTATTTGACTCTTAAATTTCCTAAATATAAAGGTATCTTGATTTAAATTGGGATAGTTAATGAAGTTTTAATTGGGTCGCATCTTTAAGAAGGTTTAACAAACCTTGTTTTATAAAACTATATCTTCTAGATTTTAAAATCTACAATTAAAATTCACTTGATGTTATTGGGCTAGCTAATAAACATTTTACCTTTCAGTGTCGAAAGAAGAGTAGATTCTATGATAAAGTTCGGATACCAACATCCTACTCTTCTTATCTACTAACCAAACTAAACATGTAAAGAGGTTGTATTGATCAACTCAGTGTTCAGACCCAAAGTTATTTTATGCCTCCTTCTGAATAGATGAACATGAATAGAATTAAAATTTGATATTTCGTATAATCTCTTAGGATATAAAAGATTAGTATACAGGTTAGTTAATAAAGTAAAGTAATTTTGTAAATGGGTTTCATAAACAAAGTAGTATTATTTAATTGTTTGAACCTAATTTTGAATTTTTTGAATTTTTATCAAATGTTTTCATAAATAATTTTCGCAGAAATAGAACTGGTATTGGTGAGGACGAAATATACAAGTACATAGGTTATACGTAGATCATTTTCCCTTCTTATACAGTTTTCGATCCAAAATTCGAGTACATGACTTGAGATGTTTCACATCATTCCAAGTAAGTATTTATTATATGATTTTTGATGGCGAGCACTTGATGAGGGTTCTTTAAAGTTTTCTATCATGGTTTACGGCTATGTAAGGAGAATGGAGGTTTCTAATCAAGAAACCTAATTAGAGTCTCACTAAAAAAATCGGCAAGCGATACTAGTTCAAAAGGAACTTATGTATTCGAGTAGTGATCGAATCAAAATTAGTATATGGATGCTCAACAAACATATATGGACTTACGAATGGTTTTGGGTGTCCGTGTAGTGAAATTTCGAGGATTTCTATTGAATAGAAAAGCACAAATTTTAATAAATTCTGCAAGCGCACAGGCGTGTAGTATGCAGGTCGAACATAGGGAATTGTGTTTTAAAATATTTGAAATCTAAATTTAAATCTTAGGTGTGTTAAACAAATTCGATGGTGGATTTTGAACAGGAAATAATAACAATAATATACTCCAAATTAAATTTGAATCTAATCAAAATTGCAATTAAAATATAAAATTGTAGAAATCAGAGAAGAAAATAATAGTGCTTAAAAGAAAATAATAGTGGAAACAACTGAAATAAATGAACTGAATTTATTAACTAACTGGAAAAGTGCAGAAAATAACTAAGAACAAGAATAAATAAATTGCTAAATCTAATTTACTATCCTACGTATTTTGTTCGAAAATAAAAACACTGCTGAATTTAAAGCTAAACTAGAAGAACAATGATGGGGTAAGAGATGATTTTCCATCTGCATTGCTCTCTCTATTTAAAGACTCCAGCCTCCACAAATAACCCTACTATTTAGGTCCATGTGCTTGATATTTGGAGAAAAATAAGGCCACCTCACTTTGAATTGGTCTTTGCTTTGTTATTTGATTAACAAATGGCCTTGCTTTGAGAGATTTTCAGCTAATCTTTGAAAGTGTATTTTCAATATTTGCATTTGCCTTCTTGCACGAATAGTACACATGTTGGTGAAGTGAGATGCATTTCTTCATGAACGATGTGTGCTTTCTCTTCGAATTATTCGGTACTCAAAATGTTGCACTATTTTTTTTTTTCGTGTCATTTGAACCATTGGACGGCACAACCGATTAATTTCAACGTTGCACTTCGAAATCTATAATCTGCAAAACCACAACAAAATACCCGTATAATACCGCTTTATTAAAATAAAAACATATGAAACAAATGGTTTAAAACGCAAAAAAATACGTTCATCAAATACCTCCACACTACAAATTTATTCGTCCTCGAATAAGCAAGAAAATAAAACTAACTAAATCCTTTTTCATAGGAAACACGATTGCATTGAGCGTATGCAATAAGCCGTTAGACCTCTAGGTGTCCCTAGTAGGACGAGTGTGTCTCGTGAGGGTTTTCAGCGGATACTACCCACAAAATCCAAATGCAGTATGTGATGATTCTAATGTACTACATGAATGCAAAATTTTAACAAATGGAGACTCGATTTACTTCAGGATAGTTGCAACAAAATAATGTATATCAATTTTAGATAACTTCTTCAAATTTTTGGTTCCTCACTAATCACAAATTTTAATATAACTCAAGTTTTCATACATTTGATTCTAGTTTGGCCACTTTTTCGGTCGATAGCATAGTGCAGCCATGAAATAAATTCTTCACTGTTAATCACAGTTTTTTTCAAAATGGTATTTTTCATTTCCATTTGTATAAAAAGCCAAATCAACAAAGTCAATAAGTGTTTCGGTTTCAAAGCTTAGTCTCTCTTTACTAATATTATTTTTACACCTAACTTTTAGACCATGATATACCACCCATGCAGTGCCTCACCGGCTTACATGAGAGTTGCGACAGAGCTTGGCGGATTGTGCAAACCGACGCTCACTATGTCAGAAAAGGTTGGTAATCCTTAGGTGATTATTTATTTAATTAATTATATACCTAACTCAGAATGCTGAGGCCAAATATACCATCCATGCACTGCCTTGCGGGCTTACGTGAGAAGAGTACACAGCGTGGCGAGTGCACACACTTTCATAAGTGTGCACACCTATTGACTCTAGGTGTTTCTTATTATTATTATTATTATTATTATTATTATTATTATTATTATTATTATTATATATACATATATATATTTTTTGAAATTAACTAAAGAGAGTTATGCAAATCAACTTAGCACCACTTAACTTCAATGATTTGAAATGTCAGCGCATGTACTTTAAATCTGCCACTTTTTTTAAACAAAGACTACAGTTTAGAAAGGATTTCATAACCATCACCTACGAATCCCCCTATATACTAACCTCACTATTATCGCTTGTAATTCAACTTTTCATTATATTTTACATTTCAAATTAGTGATTCACAAAAAATTTCATTAATTGACTTCAACTGCTTAGTTACTTTGTCTTGACTAATTAAAAATAAATCGAAGTCCTGAAAATAATGGGAAATGAGAAAAAAATTGAAAGGAAATTTGAAAACAAATAATGAGATGATTTTTTTTATATGATTCCACACTATGAAATATGAACAAACAGAATGAGATATGCATCCCCCCACACTGGAATGAGACAGTGTCCCAACTATTAAATGGAATGCAAATGCAAAACAGAAAAATAAAATAAAAAATATACAACCTGATATGTACAAGATAGTGAGTGGCTTATGCCGAGTAGCTGGGTTCATGGAGATCCACGAACTCATCGTCCTCGTGTTATTCAAACTCTAGAAATGGCTTCGAGCGCTGTCCATTGACCTTTGAAATGTAACTGTCCCTAGGTTATTCAATTTCAACTACATCATAAGGGTATACTGTTTTCACAATATATGGACCTGTCCAACGGGATCTCAATTTTCTCGGAAATAAATGAAGTCTGGAATTATATAAGAGAACTTTCTGACCTACTTCGAATGTCTTACAAACTATGGATTTATCATGATAAAATTTAGTTTTCTCTTTATAAATATTTGCATTTTCGTACGCTTCATTTCTTAGTTCTTCTAATTCTAACAATTGTAATTTACGATGCGATCCGGCTTTTTCTATGTCAAAATTAAGGTATTTGATTGCCCAAAGTGCGCGGTGCTCAAGCTCAACGAGTAAATGGCATGCTTTTCCAAAGACTAATGGTATGGTGACATTCCTAGATTGGTTTTATAAGCTGTGTGAAATGCCCAAAGGGCGCCTATCAATTTAGATGACCAATCTTTTCTGTTGGAGTTAACCGTCTTTTCAAGAATTTGTTTAATTTGTCTATTGGAAATCTCGACTTGACCGTTAGTCTGTGGATGATATGGAGTAGATAGTTTTATGAGTGATAGAGCATTTCTTAAGAAGAGATTCAAAAGCACGATTGCAAAAATGAGAACCGTTATCACTTCTAATGGCTTGAGGTGTGCCAAAATGGGAAAATATGTTTTCTTTCAAAAATTTGACAACATCTTCATTGTCATTCTTTCTGTTGGGAATGGCCTCCACCCATTTAGACACGTAATCTACTACAAGTAGGATGTAGAGATTTCCAAAAGAATTGGGGAAAAGGACCCATGAAATCGATGCCCCAAACATCAAAAATTTCTTTGACAAGGATTGGGTTTAGGGGCATCATGTTACGTTTGGAAATACGGCCCGTTTGTTGACATCTTCCGCATTTAGAGCAAAATTCGTGGGCATCACGAAAAAGAGAAGGCCAATAAAAACCGCACTGTAACACCTTGGCAGCAGTTTTCTTTGCTCCAAAATGCCCTCCATGTGCTTGATTATGTGAAAAAGAGAGGATGCTATGGAATTCATGATCGAGGACACATTTACGTATGATTTGATCGGTGCAATATTTGAAGAGATAAGGATCGTCCCAGTAAAAGTTTCGAACATTGGAGAGCAATTTTTTGTTTATCTAGTTTTGACCAATGGGAAGGTGTTTCATTTGTGACAAGATAATTTACGATGTCTGCGTACCATGGTGCACTGGAGAGGGAAAGAATTTGATCATCGGGAAAATGATCGTTGATTTGAGAGTTATCGTAGTTTTCCTGAACAATAAGAGAAAGATGATCAGCTATGACATTTTCAGAACCCTTTTTATCTCGTATTTCTAAGTCAAACTCTTGAAGAAGGAAAATCCAACGGATTAAGCGGGGTTTGGCATCCTTTTTCGTGAGTAAATATCGCAAGGCGGCATGATCGGTGTAAACTATGACCTTAGAACCTACGAGATATGATCTAAACTTATCGAGGGCAAAGATAACTGCTAAAAACTCTTTTTCCGTGGTTGAGTAATTCAATTGAGCTTCGTTAACAGTTTTGCTAGCATAATAGATGACTCAAGGATGTTTATCGATTCGTTGACCTAAGATGGCTCCAATGGCATAATCAGAAGCGTCACACATTAATTCGAAAGGCAAAGTCCAATTTGGAGGTTGGATGATAGGTGCAGTGTTCAAGATCGATTTGAGGGTTTCAAAACACATTTTACATTCATTGGAAATTTCAAATTTAACGTCTTTAGCCAGAATATTCGAAAGAGGTTTTGTAAATTTTGAAAAACCTTTAATGAACTTCCTGTAAAATCCTGCATGGCCGAGAAATGAACGAATGTCCTTTACGGACCTTGGAGGAGGAAGGCCAACAATAAGATCAACTTTAGATTTGTCAACTTCTAGGCCATTTTTAGAGACAACATGACTAAGACTATTCCTCGCTTAACCATAAAATGACATTTTTCCCAATTAAGAACAAGAGATTTCTCCTTACATCGCTTTAAGACACTTTCTAAACGAAGGAGGTACTGATCAAAAGATGACCCATATAATGAAAAATCGTCCTTGAAAATTTGTATGAAATAAACCACCATATCAGAAAATATACTCATCATAAATCTCTGAAAGGTAGCGGGAGCATTACAAAGACTGAAGGGCATGCGACGATAAGCGAAAGTTCCGAAGGGACATATGAATGTTGTTTTGTGTTGGTCCTCTAGCGCAATTGGAATTTGTTTATAGTCGGAGTAACCATCAAGAAAACAATAATATTCATGATCCGCTAAGAGTTCGAGCATTTGATCAATGAAAGGGAGGGGAAATGATATTTTCTTGTTGCTGCATTGAGTTTTCGAAAGTCGATGCAAACGTGCCATTTTGTTTTGACTTTTGTTGGAACAAGTTCGTTGTTCTCATTTTTGGTCACAGTGATTCTAGACTTCTTCGGCACAACTTGTACCGGACTTACCCAAGAACTGTCAGAGATTGGGTAGAAAATGTTATTGTCTAAACATTTGATAATTTCTTCCTTTACCACTTCTCTCATATTAGGGTTTAGTCGCCTTTGAGCTTTGCGGGTGGGTTTAGCCTCGTCGACTAAATGTATTCGATGTTCGATGATTGATGGACTAATTCCTTAATTTCAGCGATTACCCATCCTATTGCCTCTTTATTTTCCCTTAAAAATTTCAAAAGTTGTTCTTCTTGGTCCTTAATGAGATCGGATGCCAAGATTAGAGGGAAATTTCCCGAAGAATCTAAGTATGCGTACTTAAGATCGTTTGGAAGAGGTTTGAGGTCTACTTTAGGGCGTACTTCTTTTGAGGCTTCAGTAGACATCAACTGATTGAATTCTAGTGAATTATGAGAAGAGAGGAGCATATCATTTGATTCATAAATGTATTCATCTTCATTTAAATTAGAATTAAAATGATGTAGGCACATGTTAAGAGACTCCGTAATATCACTAAAATCATTTTCTACAATTGTTTGGATCATGTCAACTTCTTCTATTTCAAGATCCCTTGGTTGTTTGTCAAGATTGAATATGTTTAGTTCAATGGTTAGGTGCCCAAAGGAAAGTCGGAGTTGACCATTCCTACAATTTATGATAGCATTTGATGTTGCTAAAAATGGACGACCTAATATCAAGGGAATCTGACCGTTAGGATTTGAGACAGGTGCGGTCTCTTGGACTATGAAATCGACTGGGAAATAGAATTGCTCGATTTGTATCAAAACATCTTCAACTGTGCCTAATGGTTTTTTGACAGATCGATTAGCTAGTTGAATTGTGATGTTTGTAGGTTTTAATTCCCCTAGTCCAAGTTGACAGCACACAATATAAGGCAAAAGATTCACACTCGCTCCAAGATCAAGTAAGGCATGACTAATGTGAGTGTTACCTATTTTACAGCTGATTGTAGGACAACCGAGGTCCTTATACTTGATAGGGGAGGGATTTGAAAGAACAGAGCTAGTGTTTACAGTTAGAAATGCAGTCTTAGGAACGTTAGTGGCACGTTTTTGAGTACATAGCTCTTTCAAACATTTGGCATATTGAGGAACTTGCTCGACGGTATCAAGAAGTGGAATATTGATTCGAACTTGTCTAAAGATTTCAAGAATTTGGTCAAAACTAGCGGGCTTCTTCTTTTTGTTGAGTTTATGGGGAAATGGAGCGATGGGTTTATAGACTCATTCGAAAGTTTTTCGTTCGAAGAAGAAGGTGTTATATTAGAGGGTGAAGATATGGGTGCTGAAATGTTGGGGTTGCCAACATCAGAAAGTGAAGAGTTGTCGGGATTGCAGACCTTGGATGAAGAATTAGAGTTGTTTGGATTGACAACAGTGGGTGTTGACTGAGTTTTAGAATTTTGAATAAGGGAAGACTTAAGAAGGACGTCGGGGTGGCCGACATGGTTGTCCACCTTCTTTCCAGACCTTAATGTGGTGACAGCATTAACTGGATTTACATCTTCGTCCTCACAAAGATTTACTCCTCGAGAGTTATACTTTGGATTCACTTCGGTTTGACTAGGCAATTTACCTTTCTTATTGATTTTCATGAGATCCTTATTCATTATCAGCAATTGTTCATTTTTTTGGTGATTTGCTCAATTCTTGCATCTTGGTTAGTGATTTGTTCCTTTTGTTTAGAGAGTTGTTTTTCCAATCGAGCAATTTCTTTTAAAGGCTGAGAAGGTTGGGGTTGATGGATTGAAATTAGGATACCTGTATGGTTGATTTAAAGGTTTTGTGTGAGGAGTTGGTTGTGAATTTTGAGCATTAGATGTTGGGGCTCGATAATTTGGATTTAGTATCATCGGATGCACATGCGATGGATTAGCCACATTGTTAGGATTTGACCACGAAAAATTTGGATGATGCTTCCAGTTAGGGTTGTATGTGGATGGATAAGGACTGTTTTGAGCTATAGCATTGATTTGGTCTTGTGTGTAGTAATGGAGTAGTCCTTCTCCTTCTTGAGGAGTTTGGGCATCTAGAGGAAGATGTGATGGGTCAATGGCATGTACTCCTCTGTTTGGAGTACGAATTGGAACACGAATCTTTTCCCATTGCATATCCTTTTCCGAGCATTCTTTTAAAAATTCCCAAGCTTCCTCGTCTGTTTTTGCCATGAATTCTCCTCCGCACAATGATTCAAGTTGGGATCTTGATTGATAGTTAAGCCCTTCATAAACGATTTGGCACAAAATGTATTTAGGGATTGCATGATGTGGGCAACTATATAACAATTGATTGAACCTTTCAAAATATTTTGAAAAAGTTTCCCCTTCATTATGAGAGAATTGGTTGATTTCAGTTCGAATTTTAAGAGTTTTGTGGAAAGGAAAAAACTTCTTTAAAAATATAGTAACGAAATCATCCCAACTTTTAATTGAATTTTTAGGAAGAGAATTAAGCCATCTTTTCGCACTTTCTAGAAGTGCAAATGGAATAAGCCTTAGCTTGATGGATTCATTAGAAAGTTGTTGCATTTTAGTTGTAGAAGCGTATAATTCAAATTCACTAAGAAATTCATAGGCATTTTCAAACCCAGTGAATTTTGGTACCCCTTGGATAAAAGAATGTTTTAGCTCAAAATTACTTCCTTCGACAGGCTGAAATGAAATAACCGAAGGTTGAATAGTCCATGTTGGATAGCACCGTCTCTAAGGGATAATGATCGGTTCTCATGAAATTCATTATTTTCAACATGTGATTTAGGTGATAATTTTGGTGAATTGTGGTGTGAACTGTGTTGTGAACCGTGTTGTCAACCGTGTTGTCAACCGTGATTGATCATATTTGTTTGATTTGAAATTTTCGTCGATTTGTTTAATGAAATATTTTGGCTTTCTAAACGGTTAAAATTATTTCATGCCCAAACGCGCATAAACAAATCAAGGTGTAATAGCCAAAAGTAGATTTATAACAGTTTTTATTTGGGCACATGTAGAGTAAAAAAAATACTTACAGAGGGGTATGGCTGTCCGTCCAGTGCAACTGAGCAGTGCTAGTGATTCAAACTCCATAGTTTGTGGTTGCTATGTTGTTGCTACCTATCAGATATCTAAGAGCTGATATCCTTAGAAAAATGAAACTGCAACTGTGTGTTGTTGATGCAATTGAAGCACTGCTAACAAAGCGTGAAGCAATTGAAAAAAAGAACAAAACGCGCAGCAAGTAATGCTTAAAAAAAATACGCACAGCAAATGATGTGGATGATGTAGTGAAAAAATATAAATTGAACGCAAAAGAATGTAAAAGCGTAAGTGCAAAATATAACGTGAGATTCTAATATAAGAGTAATGTGAGCTGCGTATGTGAAATGCAACTGACTGATATGCAATGAATGTAAGGAATCGAAACAGCAAAAATATGCAGCAAATGAAAAGAAAAAACGATATTTTTTTTACGTAAAACGCTACTTTAGTGAAGGAACTGAAAAAAGAAAAAAATGATTTTTTTTGAAAACTAATGCAAAAATAAATAAATTAACACGAATAGACTTAAAAAAAGAAAAATCAAAAATTTCAAAATAGCAATTCCATGGCAACGGCGCCAAAAACTTGTTGTGGCTTTTCTATTGATTAGAAAAGCATAAATTTTAATAAATTCTGCTAGCGCACAGGCATGTAGTATGCAGGTAGAACACAGGGAATTGTGTTTTAAAATATTTGAAATCCAAATTTAAATCTTAGGCGTGTTAACAAACTCGATGGTGGATCTTGAACAGGAAATAAAAACAATAATATACTCCACATTGAATTTGAATCTAATCAAAATTGCAATTAAAATATAAAATTGTAGAAATCAGAGCAGAAAATAAAAGTGCTTAAAAGAAAATAATAGAGGAAACAACTGAAATAAATGAACTGAATTTATTAACTAACTAGAAAAGTGCAGAAAATAACTAAGAACAAGAATAAATAAATTGCTAAATCTAATTAACAATCCTACGTATTTTGTTTCCCTTGAGTATTATCCTTCTAGTAAGGAAATCTACGACACTATTTGGTAATACCAAGTTCCTTGGTTCCACTTTGGGGTTACTCGGGCTGTATAGATATTTATATTTTTTTTATGGATTAAAATAAATATAGTATCATTTCAAAAGCTTTTGAAATAAATATCCAGGTATTTGACTCTTAAGTTTCCTAAATATAAAGGTATCTTGATTCAAATTGGGATAGTTAATGAAGTTTTAATTGGGTCACATCTTTAAGAAGGTTTAACAAACCTTGTTTTATAAAACAATGTCTTTTAGATTTTAACATCAAGAATTAAAAATCACTTGATGTTATTGGTCCAGCTAATAAACATTTTAACTCTGAGTGTCGAAAGAAGAGTAGATTCTATGATAAAGTTCGGATACCAATATCCTACTCTTCTTAGCTACTTACCAAACCGAACATGTAACGAGGTTGTATTGATCAACTCAGTGTTTAGACCCAAAGTTATTTTATGCCTCCTTCTGAATAGATAAACGTGAAAAGAATTAAAATTTGATATTTTATATAAACTCTTAGGATATAAAAGATTAGTATACAAGTTAGTTAATAAAGTGAAGTAATTATGTAAATGGGTTTCATAAACAAAGTTGTATTATTTAATTGTTTGATCCTAACATTGAATTTTTTGAATTTTTATGAAATGTTTTCATAAATAATTTTAGCAGAAATAGAACTGGTATTGGTGACGACGAAATATACAAGTACATATGTTGTGCGTAGATCATTTCCCCTTCTTATATTGTTTTCGATCCAAAATTCGAGTACATGACTTGAGATGTTTCACATCATTCCAAGTAAGTATTTATTATATGATTTTTGATGGTGAGCACTTGATGAGTGTTCTTTAAAGTTTTCTATCATAGTTTACGGATATGTAAGGAGAATGGAGGTTTCTAATCAAGGAACCTAATTAGGGTCTTACTAAAAAAATCGGGTAAGCGATACTAGTTCGAAAGGAACTTATGTATTCGAGTAGTGATCGAATCAAATTTAGTATATGGATGCTCAACAAACGTTTTATGGACTTACGAATGCTTTGGGTGTCCGTGTACTCAAATTTCGAGGATTTCTATTGATTAGAAAAGCATAAATTTTAATAAATTCTGCAAGCGTACAAGCGTGTAGTATGCAGGTAGAACATAGGGAATTGTGTTTTAAAATATTTGAAATCCAAATTTAAATCTTAGTCGTGTTAAACAAATTCGATGGTGGATCTTGAACAGGAAATAAAAACAGTAATATACTTCAAATTGAATTTGAATCTAATCAAAATTGGAATTAAAATATAAAATTGTAGAAATCAGAGCAGAAAATAAAAGTTCTTAAAAGAAAATAATAGAGGAAACAACTGAAATAAATGAACTGAATTTATTAACTAACTGGAAAAGTGTAGAAAATAACTAAGAACAAGAATAAATAAATAGATAAATCTAATAAACAATCCTATGTATTTTGTTCGAAAATAAAAACACTGCTGAATTTAAAACTAAACTAGAAGAAGAGTGATGAGGTAAGAGATGATTTTCCATCTGCATTGCTCTCTCTATTTAAAGACTTCAGCCTCCATAAATAACCCTACTATTTAGGTCCATGTGCTTTATATTTGGAGAAAAATAAGGCCACCTCACTTTGAATTGGTCTTTCCTTTGTTATTTGATTAACAAGTGACCTTGCTTTGAGAGATTTTCAGGCTAAACTTTGAAAGTGTATTTTCAATATTTGCATTTGCCTTCTTGCATGAATAGTACACATGTTGGTGATGTGAGATGCCTTTCTTCATGAACGATATGTACTTTCTCTTCGAATTATTCGGTACTCAAAATGTTGCACTCTTTTTTTTGTGTGTCATTTGAATCATTGGACGGCACAACCGATTAATTACAACGTTGCACTTCAGAATTTATAATCTGCAAAACCACAACAAAACACCCGTATAATACTGCTTTATTAAAATAAAAATATATGAAACAAACGTTTTAAAATGCAGAAAAATACGTTCATCAAAGGACGAAATCCTTTTAAGAAGGAAGAATGTAACAGCCCGCAATTTTATCACTTTGATTTTTAAATATTTAATTAGTTTTAAATATTCAAGTTTGGGGCTTTATTCATAATGTAGTAAAGATCTATGTTCAAACAACTTCTTGATTTCAATTATGTATTTTTAAATTAATTTATAGAATTATCCCAAAATTTTCAATTTGAAAAATTATTTGAATTACCATATGACGTATTTTACGTCGAATGGTGGTATTTTTGAATTTAATAGAAATTGATAAATAGTATTTGAATTATCATATGACGTATTTTACCTCAAAATCTTTTTATTTACTTACCCTTGTACAATTTGAACTTAGAATTTAATGAAGGTTAGCTTATACATGAAAATAACTTGATGCAAAGCACCACTATGTAACCATTTTGTCTCTTTAACCGCTATTGTCACCCAGATGTCTGGCCATATTCAGGGTCTGGTTCCCCGCAACGTTGCCGGTATATATATGAATGTTTGTGTCTTCAATATTCCACTCTAGTTTTCTTTCCTGTGAATGAAATAAGCTCTCATTCGCTTTCAAAAATCTTTATCTCCCAATGAAATCAATATTTGTAAATAATTCCAAAACGAAGGTTGTCCATCTTCATCTCTATTATTTATAGAATTTGACGGCACTCGATTACATAGAGTAACGATCAAGTAATCTTCAAAAATCAAAATGAGGGAAATTTTGTTCATACATTTCAAAAATTAAATTCTCTTGATCTGCTTTGAAGTACTTGATGTCGTCAACATCGTTAATTTCGTATGGCGACACGGTATTCTTGGTGAAGTTTCGGCAAGATTCTACGATGACAATTTGGAATGATCAAAACTAGGGTTCGGATTTGCTTTCGATTTAGCATCGATTGAAGATTTGGAGCTTGGTATTGTGAACGTGGAGGAAAGTGCTTCGAGTGGTGAAAATTTGGTGAATATCAAAGCATATTATTGTCGCACTTCTTTTTTTCACGTGAAAGTGATTGGGTTCGGCGGTGATGGTCACGAGGGAAAGGATTGGGTTCGATGGCCAATATTGATAGTCGATTATTTAACTATCAGTTAAATTCACAACATCCATCAAGCAAAAATAATTTTCCCAAATTATTTATTAATCCTCAAAATATCTTTGCAAGATATATTTCCATTTTCAAACCTTTGAAAACACTTTTCAAACCACACTCTTCTCATGGAATGAATTCTCAAATATTTATTTCCACTGAAAACACCTAGTACAATACTTTAGATTTTTAAAATAATTTAGAACACTATATTATGGAATATACTTTAACATTTAAATTGAAAACCACTTCAAACTTTATTAAAACTATACACTTTAGGAATATTTAAAATGAGTTTACTTTATAAAATATAAAACTAGATTTTTCTCCTTTAAAACAAAATACCAAGTCACCTTTACATAATTACTATGATAATAGATTTGAAAAAGACTTACTTTAGTATTTAAACATTTAGAAATAATAAATTTTATAAAACATGCTTTTTTAAACAACATTAAAGCTTTTAACTTATTTAAAAAAAAATTACTTTGAAAACGTACTTGGCTATCTGGGGAAATACGCTTCTCTTTCATATCTTTTAAAAATAAATCACTATTTATTTTTAAACAAATTTACTCATTCCCTTAATAAATTCCCACGGTGAATTTATTCCTCCAAATATCCACTGATATATTGCTATACTTTTATAAACCAAGTTTATAAGTTTCATAAACTCAATTTCCTTTTAAAATTCTGATTCCGAACACTTAGATCAATTTCCAAATTGACTCCCAATTTACTTCATTTTGAAATAAATTTCTTTACTTACTCGATTTATTTCAAAATCCATTAACTTTAGATTTTATTCCTTAATTATGATTTAAAATCTTTTTAATTAAAAATACCAATTTCATATTTCCCAAATTTCTTCTTTATCCTTTCAAATAAATTCAAACCTTAAATTTCAAAATAAATTCTTTATTTCTTGAAATAATATCACTTGAGTTTAAAAATAAAATTGCTTATTCCCATTTATTCAAAATCTATTTCCCGCACTTGGAATTTTATTTATCAGAATTCAAAAATCACTTTTTATTCTCTTCTAATTCATTTTTAATTTACTCAAATTTCTACGATTATTTTACTCAAAATTCACTCTTTTATTTTCTTTTCAGAAACCCCATTTCTATAGATTTTGATAACTCAGTTCATCGAAATATTTTAAATCAACCATACTATCCAACATTTCCTATTATCAATATAATTCATCACGGGATAGCAGATAATTATATCACGGAATATTTTAACAAATCTAAATATTTTGAGGTGTCCAGTTGGATCCCTCCAACCTATTTCCCTGCATCCATAGATGTTAGCACAATAAAATATCAATTCCACTTCGAGGTGGAATATCGCGGTATATGGGTTTTAAATATAATATCATCTGCTATTATGCGGCGAATAGGGTCTCATCCGCTATATAAAGCGGGAAAATCAATCACTCCAATATATACTATATACATACTATTATATATAATATAGCACCTCAAATCAATTCAATCATTCAACCAATTATTTAAATTTAACCATTTAAATTTAAATAAAACCCATATGAGTGAGATTAACTTACCTTTGATTTTTTTTTTTGCAATCCCAATCTAATCTCGACTTGTTTCTTCATAAATTTTAGACCTTGTACAAATATTTATACGATTTATTAATATTTGAAATAAGTTACAAATAATTCACTGCTTAATAAATTAAATTGACCATTATTCAAATTAAAATTAATCGTTTGGTTTTTAACTAATAAATTTTATTTTAAATAAATTTTCCCTTTAAACCACATACGTTACATAAAATAATCTATAAAATTTCCAAAATCTCAATTATGTTTATCTTTCTGATTCGAAACATTTAAAATTTCTGCCTTTATAAATCTTGTATATACTTTTCAGTTTAAACATGATAAAAATGGTATTTAAGCTCATTTAGAAATTCCTCTCTATACAAAACTACTTTAGTTATAAACTTCAGAAAATTATTTTCTAACCTATATACACATCTACACAGAAATAGTTTTATTTAACTGTAATATATATATATATATCCATGTATAACTATTCACGAATATATATATATATATATATATATATATATTCAATACAGAAAATACCTTTACTGTAATTATTAAATTTTCTATAATTGAACGAATAATTAATAAAATACCTCGCTGCCGAGTTCAAAATCGGACGGAACCTTAGCCTCGACAATATTGCACCACTGACATTAGCCACATCCACGACCGCCTTCACGTTGCCAATCGTCTCTCGTCTCCCGGCTGCAAACAAACTCGCAAATCACCAACCCGTCGCCGCCCACCACTCCAGTCACCCTTGTCGTCGAGGCCGCGCTGTGCCTCCAAGTGCTCGTGCTTGCGAGGTCGACCCGAAGATCTCCAAACCCATTCACCATCTCAAACTTCGATCCTCCTTCGCATGCGTAAGGGCACGCACATGTTCTTCCCCCTTTAGCAACCGCAGACTTTCTCTTGACCTCCCCCTTGTGCCACGTGCTCACGAGCGGCCCTCCCTCTCTCTTTTTTCTGGGTTTCGATTTCAATTTAAAAATGAAGAAGAGAAGGAGCTAGGGTTTTGATTTCAAAAAGGCTTAGCCATTGATTGATTTTTGAAATTTGATTTTCATTCAATTGAGAATAAACTAAAGAGAGGGGAAGAGTGGGTTTTGATTTGAACGGCCGCAATGTTTTTTTCTTCTCTTTTTTTTGTTTTGGCTGTAATGTTTTAAATAGGGAAGAAGACGTGGGTGAGGTAGCGCATTTAAGGTGGGAAGGGGGAGCAATATCTGATGTTGGCGTGTTGAGAAAGGCTGCATTGATTTGAAGGGGAAAACTATTGATGTGAAAGAAATACAGTTGAAGGTTGACAAGGATATATATATATACATCAATTAATTCAAATTGTCTCGATAAATGCAAATCAAAATCTCGACATTTTATTGAGACGTGCCGCTAGGCATTTATAATGTTATACCCCTATTTCGAACGCAATTGAAAAGGTTTCGAGTTCTAATTTGATCATATGGTGATGATAGCTTTTTGAACCCAGTTATAATATTAAATTTCAATATGAATTTTAGCGCGTTTACCTATTGTACAGTCACATGACAACTCCAAGGACTACGAAATTTGAAATCTAATAATAATACAATATTACCGATCCAATGGAACTGGTTTCTACGAATTACGAGACTGCGCCTCGGAAGGCTATTTTAAATATCGATTTAAATGATAAAATTTCAAAACTTAACAAACACTTCCAAATCAAATTTTAACACTTCTACTATCTTCAATACTATCAATATAAATTTTACAAGCCTTTAAAATATTTTTAACAAGCTCGAAACTCCAGATTTTATATTTTACCCTATTCCCAATTATTATATGAAATAGTTATATCATCCAACAAACCGCTATATTAAATTCTGAATCTATTTTATAGAATAAAATCCGAACTTTTCATATTCAAAATCAATTTATAATCCAAATCAAATATTTAGACCCACTTAAATATTCCAAACTCAACGATGAAAATCCAGATCGTTACAATAAAAGAAATTGTTCTAAGAATATAATTTTAAAACTTGTTCTGTTTTAAATTTCAAAAACTGTTATATTATGAACCCGAGACCACATTGGTTATCAACCCGAGTCATTTTTATTTTACCCAAGTAAACCCCTGAGCCTTTCCCTTCATTTTTTTTAAAACTTTGGTTTTAGTTTAAATCTTAAAACTGTAACTTGCCCGTGAAACTACACGAACACAAACCTGGGCCAATGCCACATTTCCTCGAGTTCGACTTCGAGCCAACCTCTTCTTCCCCCATCAAACAACCCAAACATACACAAACGTGCACCATACACTAGCACCGATGATCGGAGCTTCTTCGATCGATACTGCAACCTCCGACAAGCCATCAGTGAACTTCTCAACACAAGTAGCCACCCAAAACCCATGCCGAACACCTAAATCGAAATCGAGAACACCAAGCATACCTGTAACCAAACGCAGCCACCAAGATCACCTAGAATCACCTAACTCCGACCATCATAGATCACGCAATCACACCTGGAGACTCACCAGAGCATACACTTCCTAATTCCCCCACACCGGTCGACTCTGGTGCATCGACGATGCTGCGCGACCCTCGAATGCAACCACGACCAAAACTAGATTTAAAACCCTACATCTCCACTTTCCAGCCACTATGACCGCCTAGGATCCCCAACACCATTTTTGCCGAAACTTCCGACCTCCCTGCAAACTTCACCCATGACCCCGTGACCCAAACATCCTCTGATCGCCAGATTTCGACAGAAACCCAATTTTAGTTCAACTCGAAAAATAACGACAACTATGAATCTAAAAATCATGATGTTCTCATCAAAATTCACCATTTTCGAAAACAAATTCGATTATATAATCAAAGCATGGAAACTTAACCATCTAATTTCTGACATAATTTGGTTCTCTACTTAAATATTTTGTTTTCAAAAAATTTCCTAATTATTTTCACTTGAATTTATTTTTAAAAATGACATTACACATATTTAAACATTTTTCATTCAGAAATCAAAGCCTAAAAAAGATTGAAGGATTAGATTTGAATTTTTTGAGTGTGTTTTTAAAAACCTGAAACAAGAACAGAGACCTGGTTTTCTATATACAGGCATACACACACATATTAACAAACATGCATGCATATTAACACAATCATACAAAAATATTTCACTTCATAACTTCAAAGATTATCATATGCTACCCAGATATAACAGGTTTAAGAATTTATAAGGGTAGTTTACTTACCTGGAAATGTTAACAGAGAACAGAGAAGTCTGGATTTGAATTTTGATTTTAAAAACTAGAAACATAGCTGATCTTTTACTTTGAAAACTGGAGATTACTTGTTGTTCTTTGTTGAGTTGGATCTACTTTGTTTTGAAAATTATTTGAACTGATGCTTAGTATTTGAGATGATCTGCTTTGTCAATGTTGCATCAGGTTTTATTTTTTCAGGTTTAAATGCTTTGATTTTGTTTTGCTTGATTCATATTTTTGGATTGAAAGAGTTGTTTGTATATTTTTTTCTTTTCTGGTTTGTATTTCTCTGGTTTGCAGCTTTGAACAAAATTTGAAGAAGTTGAAGATAGAAGAAAATGAGAAGAGTGGGGAAGTAGATGTGTATATATACTTGAATTTCTCTTTATATTTATTATTTTTTTCTAAAATAAAATGAAGATGACACTTGTAATTGCATGTAGTAATTAGGCTACAAATGTTCAATTCATCATAAAATTAACTTACACTTGAATTAATGCATATTATCTTGTTTACACTTGTATTTATATGTTTTAAGTCCTTTAATTTATGTATTACATGTATTATGTTTATATTATTTTTTATGTTTTTTTTTAGATATATACTATATATATAAATTTCATTTATCTCATGTTACATTTATAAAAGAAAGAATATTTTCCTTTTTCTTAAATCCTATTTTATTAAATCTCATTTTAAACTTAAGCTACTATACTTATCAATAAATATTTATATTATTAATCTATGTTTATAAAAGTTTTATCTTAACTAAACTATTATACTTTTTAAATAAATATCTATATACATTTCCTTTTATTTATATATTTATATAACCTTAAGAAAATGATTATAAAATTTAATTATACATCAATAAATAATCATATATATGTATATTATATTTTAACCGTTAATTAGCTTTTTAAAAATCATTATATTAAATTCAAAGTATAACTTCCAAATCAATATATATGTATACATATATATATTATATATACAAAAATAGAAAACAAATTTTTATTAATTTAAAATATAGTGTTTTCAAATTCAGTTTATTTTTCAAAATATTTATTTTTCAACTTCTAAAAAAAATTCTATTTACAATTTATGCATATAAAACAAACAAATATATTATTTAATTTGGAAAAATTCAAATTAATTCACAATTTAATCCAAAAATTCAAATTAATTATTAAATTAAATTTGGCTTAAAAACGGGATCGTTATAGATTACCCTCTTAAAAAATTTCATCCCCGAAATTTGCTAGACAGGGAGATAAACAAAGAACATAGAAAGATAGAGAAAGGACTTATCAGATCAAGCTGAAATATCTATTCTAAATTTGGAATAGATCAGAATATCACCAATTATAGGAGAACGATCTTATTCAATACTTCATGAATTATAATCGGGTCATCATGTCTACGAAATAGGCAGGCGCATTGGTTAGTCCGAAAGGCATAGTTAACCATTCGTAGAATATATCTGGACCCATAAAACATACAAACGGATACAATTTTTCGCAATTCTAAACTATATGGAAACCTTGGACTAGATCCATCGTTGAAAAGAATCGACATTGGATGATAATCAAAAGAGAGTGATGGAAAAAGTTGATCCTTGTTGTTACAGGGTATCGACCATTTGTAGTGGTACTCCCATGTCCCCTACCTCGTCCTCTTCTTGCACTAAATTGGTTTAGGCACACGGACTAGATATCTTGGGGATACTCATTCTAGGGCATTTATATCCCTATCTCTAATGAGACACCTAATGTGTTATACTCCAAAGCTAAAGTTCTTACTCAACCTTTAGCTCTAATACCAGACTGTGACGACCCGAATTCAGCATCAAAAAATCGACATCCATACATCATCCGTATTCAATTGCCGTAGATTTAAATGTTGAAATCGGATTCGCTAGAGCTTATAACACATTACGTAAAAACAATACAGTGAAAACATAAAAGAATTATTATTGATACACAATAATTGATCCAACAATGATACAATATGAAATGATCAACATATCAGACATATATACAACAGTGGAAAAACAAAGTAGCGGAAAACAATAGCAACAACAGCAGAAAGATAACATCTTCATTGCCAAAGCAACAAAGCTCCAACCCAAAAGCTTGAACCATAATCCTGTTGTAGTGTAACAAATACGATTTCCAAATCCACAGACTTCAAAGATTGCCAAAAGCTATACCTACTGGCTGACTATCTGATAACCTAACTCAAGGCTGCCCGTATGGAAAATTATGGGCAATCGGAATTTAGAAAGGGAACAATAAACTCCAAGTTAGTCACGGGACTTGTGTGAGCAAACAAAAACAGTTATTTGAACAAAAGAAAGGAAAAAGAAACCCGTTATGCTTTTTGGGAAATTAAACTACTATAAAGCCTCCTGCCACACAAACAATGTAATCGCACACTTGGAGGAGAATTCTCCTCACGATAGTCAAACATGCTTTATATGTGAAAATCCTTTTGATATTATTATAGTGCATAGTGTGGAAAACATTTGCAAATATAATATTATTCTTAGCCAGCACACTTACCATTATAGTATGCCTACTATAGCTGCCTTGTTAGATGGTAGGTTCTACAACTAAAACCGTACAGGGCGCGTATTAGGTGATTGGATTTCCAACAAATGGCTAAGGCTAAGGAACTTCCTTTCTGTAACATCCCACCTTTTGTACGTTTTAAATCGACAATAAACCACACACATCAGATCAAACCATACAAAAGGGCGAATTGTTATTGGGGCGATTAAGAAAAAGCAGAGAAAGAATAAAAAAAAGAACAGAATCTTGCGGTGGAACTACAAAATATAATAATCAAATAATAGTTCATGAAGCTTTTTTACAAAAACATTTGATTATACTTACACAACACAGAATCAGAGTTACCAAAGAATAATAAATAACAATGCAGCAGAACAGTATGAATGTTGTGGAATAATATAATAAATAGTAGTAATACAAATCTTCGTTTTCGCCCTCCAGAGATAAAGTCTTCAAATCCTAAAATGCTCAGACTGACCCGAGTGAATTGAAAAGACTAAACACTCGAGTAGAGCTAAAAGATCTTATGTAAGTTTAATCAATTGTAAAATATGAGTGGAACGGAGTCAGAGACGTTTATGGGATTTGACATCTCCTATCCATTCTCTAACGTGAGTGCAGTAACTAAAGAGATGTTCGGGATTCACATCTCCTAAGGATCCTTAAACTATTTACTATGTACTATTATTTCGATATTATAATAATGTCTATTAGTAAAATAAACTTGCTTTTAAATAGCATTAAGGCTTTACATTTTCCACCTTAACACGTAAAAGTCCCAGTAGTCCATCCAGTATCAGCGCATCTCTAGATCTGTAGACTACCCTAATACTCCACGGGCTATGAGAGAAATCCAAAATCGTACAAGGAGCGCTAGGGTAGGTGACACGGCACAACTAGGCAATGCCAGGATAGATATACAAATTACGCTTTCGAACCGGTGGTAGCGCGTAGCAACTACTACCGCCCACCTCGAGCCACAACCCCAAAATCAAAAGGGCTCAAATCAATCACAAACTAATAGAATGGTATCGAAGGAGTGTGTCCGATAAAAGGTGCTACCTTCTTATCCCGTCAATCGCTCTTGTTTTAGCTACCTTATGCCAACTCATGGGAGTTGGGTCCACGTATTTACCTCAAAGGGAACACCGCCACCATCCTGCTACATTCTGAAATCTCCACTGTGTACACGGTTAACAAAGTGGTTTTTGGAGTTGGCAGAGAGTATGACAACTTCTGATCCCAGTGTCTTTAACAACCAAACGTTATTATAACACCGTGGTCTTTTCAAAATAGTTTATACTTTTAAAACCAGAATATAATATCCATTTAGCCCATATAAATACGATATCACTTCTGTTTTAAAACCCAAATCAATATGATATCATTTTTATAAAACCCAAATCAATATAATATCATTTTTATTTCAAATATATCCTCTTTCCCAAAATCTTAGCACTTTCAATGTTATAACACTTTGACACCAAACACTTGAAATTATAACATTCTCAAATCATAATACTTTGAAATGCGTAACTTTGAAACATAACTTCCATCACTTAAATGGTTCAAATATTAAATACTTTATATAATAAATAGCTTCTTCAATTTCGCAAATCAATTCCAAAACAGGTAAAATTCCAAAATTTTATATTTAAACCAAATCCTAAATTATAAACTTCAATACAATTCAGTTCCAAATAAACTATTCCAAATTATATTGATTTCACAACCGATTGATCCACAAAATAAACACTTTTCAAATTCAGTATATTTCAAGCCATAAGTATTCAACAATTTCAAAACTAAGTTTGATAATTACAATTCAACAATTCAATTTTCTATTATTTATCTTTGAAATATTTTACTTAATAAATCCATTATAATTTAAATATAACCCAAAATTCAAATAACTGAATATCTCCTTAAATTTAATTATACTTGAAATATTCGTTTAAATCACTCTAAAACAAAATCAAGTTAAAAGAATCATACCCTTTAAAGCCTCAGTTTTATTTAAATTTCAAATCAAATTTGTTTGAGTATAATTCTTAAATAATTTAATTTAAACCAGTTTCATATTTATCTTCCCACCTTAATTTATTAAGTCTTTATAAACTCTATATACAATATAACTTAATCAAATACTTAACCATATTATATAAAAACAATCAAACTTTATTATTTGGCTTATTTTATATTTCCAAACAAATTTACACATAGCTAAAAATCAATAATAAAATAATATTTATATAACATCTGAAATCAATATTTATATAACCCATTTATTACTTTACAAAACCATAGTAATCATGTCAAAATATTTTTATATATAGACCGCAGTGTCTGTATAAAATTTTCCATCCTATTGTCAAGTGATACGGATATTTATCATTTCAATCCGCAATTTAAAATATAAATACAATTATGTATCATTTCAAACCGTAATCCCGAGTGAAATAAAATCCATAACAACTTGCAGTTTATAACAATATAAAATACAACATCCATTCATCCAATATCAATCATCAAACATTTATCACAATCATCATCTAATTCAATCAATAACGTCAATATGGAACAGATAATAAATAACAGGTATTTACTGGCAGTTTATATTCAATAATAAATTAAATAACAATTTAACTGGCAGTTTATATGCAATAATAATTGAATAACAATATAATTCAATAAATTCAATTTAACTGAGATGATGACTAAAAATATGCCAAACAGTCATAAATATATTTCTAACCACATCATAAATGAATTTAACAAACAGAATAAATTTTAGAAGTTGTGAGTGGGTTAAAACATTCACTTTTTGAATTTAAATCCAATTTAAACTCAAAATTTGAAAAGTCCTCGAATTTGCGCAAACAAGCATCAAAATGTCCGAAATTCCGATACGATCCCAGTGGAAGAAACCGAGTGTGAGTTGGAGTTCGTATGCAAAAGATATGTGAGTTAGAAGATTTGCGACTTAGATTAAAAATTAAATGAAAAAAGAAAACAAACCAATGGAATAGAACACGTCGACATGCTCATTCCTTCTTCACACTCCAGTACATGCAACTGCACTCGAGATGCTACCGCCAAATTGCCGTCGCTCGAAGCCAGCTGGGTCCAAGCCTACAACACCCACGCCTACGCCGACAGTCCTCCTCCACCATCGGCACACCCCGGCCTCACCGCTCGCTGGAAAACCCCAACCGCCGCCGGTGAATACAAACCCTAATCGAATTGTCCACGGCAATCTAGCCGTCAAATCGCCACACAAACTACACCAATGGACAGCGCACGAGACTCTCTACAAAACCCATAAATTGATTCGTCGATCGGACGAGTTTGATCTCTGTGCGATGAACGACCGTAACTTGATCATCAATTTATGGACAAATAGGGATTCAAATGGGAAAATGAATTTTAGATCTGAGTTGCGCTCGTCGATGGCTTCGAAAGGGTATATAATTTGATAGGGTTTGAGGAGATTTAATTTTGAAGTTGAAATTTGAATTAGAATTGAACTGAGGAGTTTTTAGTGTTTTCAGCCATTGAGGAAGATGAGCAATAGAAGTTTCTGTACATACAGAAATGAGAAATAGAAAGCCTGCTAGGGTTTATAACAGGATATATATAGGCAGATTAAAAATAGGAACAAATAGATCGAATCGTTTTGAAAGTTGAATGCTACACGGGCCGAAAAGCCCATTTCGACTCCGGAACGAAAATGGGTCAACCCATATATCAAAATAGATGTTTAAAATATTTTGAAATCAATGGAATGGGTTTAAGGTCCAAGTTCCATCGTATGAAGAAGTTATTCTAAAATCTAGTTATTTCAAATCGATTTCAATTGATTTCAATTTCATTGATTTTTAGGCGTTTCGATCCCGTTCGATCAAATGACAAGTCCGATCGCTACGAAACTTCAAATCCTGCAATAATTCACTGTTACAGATTCGATGAAACGTGTTTTGCCGAAATCCAAGTCAGTGGCCAAAATGGCTATTTTCCAGCTAACTAAACAAATAAATTATTAATTAATTAAATCACTTTTTCAATCTGATTCTATAATTAACAAATTTTGTCTTTTTGACTTCATAAACAATTACAATACTTTAAACAAATTTAGATGTCGATTTAAAGTTTATTAATCTATCCATTTAGGTGTTTAATTTCAATTTCATTAAATCCAGAAATTATAAATTAAATTTTCAATAATTCCATTTAATTTGACCTTTCATCCTATTATTTAATCTATCATTATTAAATGGATGAAATTTAAATTGGTTCATGATTTAGTACATAATATTCTCAATTTCCATCTTAATTTCAATTACTGTAACATTGAGATATTTAGTTTTATTGAATTACAATAAATCCAATTATTGTAGTTCAAACCCAATAAACTAATAAATCTTTATTCCCATTCTTTTAGTTCAATAAATTGTCTTATTATGAATAACATTAACATTATTTCCAAATATTAATTTAATTAACATTAACATAATGTTTTATTTATATTTATTTCAATTGATTCCAATTCAAATTTAATGGATTAAAATATCGGTAAATTATAATAATGGTTGCCACTAACTCTTAGTCGCACTTTTGTAAGTTATCATTTCCAACAATATTATAATTACTTACAGAACATTGATTTTATCCCATTACCTTTCATTATATATTAATTCATAAATAAATTCAATATTTATGATCGTATTCTTGTATTCAATTTATAGCCTAGTATAACACTTACATTATTTCATTTATTAGAATTATATTTAAATTGTTAATAATTTGTTTTAATTACCATTTCTATATTTCATTTTAGAATTCACTTCATCATTAAATTATAAAGTTTTTATTTCTTTCTAAATTTAATTACAAAAATTTTATTAAGCTAACCAAATTAATTATCGAAATTTAGGGGTTGTTACACTCTCCCCCACTCAAAAATTTTCATCCTCGATAAGGAAAAAGCAGGGAAAAGAAAGAATTAAGTAAATAATACATCTTATTCAAAAATATTAAATTTATAAACAATAAATTTACAAAATTAATTAATTTAAATAAAATATACCAATTCATAACCATTAAATCTTTTTATACTCTAATTAATAAGGTTTGGAGAATATTTTCAAAAAATTCTAAGTCCAAAATTTACGAAAAATTTCAACAGTGTCTCCTTTATATGGAGAGGCTCGGAAGAAAATATAATATCAAATATAACAATATATAACATATATTTTCCAAAATAATATATATCTAACACAGGAAAACAATATAATAACGCTATAAAACGCAATCCAAGAACATACCTATATGTCGGGAAATTAACGCTTATTTATGAAACCAAAAGTAGTAATAATTGCTTCCATAACCTGTATTTTACTTATATCATCCAAAAAGAGTTAATAACTTTATAAAAATGAAATATTTAAAGTTGTTTCAACCGCTAACAAACAAATCAATATAAACAACAATCACTTGCAACAAATCAATGTCAAACAACAACACATTCCATTATCCACCCATAGATTCACTGTTTATTTCACTTATTTACACTTATACGTACATAAATTCATTTTTATATATTCATATCATATAAATTCTCTTTCTATTACACTACATTTATTCATTTCTCAATTTCATTTATTTACTTTAAAAATAAATAGTTACAACATTAGCTTAAGTTCAAAATCTTTACTTACATTACTCATTTCCTATTTCATTTAATTAGTAGTATTAAAATTTTGACTCAAGTTTATAACTATTTTCATGTCAAATTTCTTATTTATAAAGCTAATTTTTATTGAACACTTTCATTATCTAAGTATTAGTTGTATAATATTCTATTACATTTTCTTATAAGCATTTCAAGTTTTTACATCTTTTGGTAAGTTATATATATGCCTTTAAGAATGTAATTGAAAGTTATACAAGTTTTTCTCGTTTCTTTTAACAATTTAATGTTCAATAATCATATCCTTTGTTTTGTAGGTTACAATTTCAACTTTCTTGAAATTTCATTTATAACCTAGCATTTAATCTCTTATTTTAATTAGAGGTTCCAATTATTAATTAGTTACGACCCATTTCACTAAAATAATTGAAACAGTTAATTAACGGAAACTTAAGAACTGAATACCGGGTTAAATTTCAAATCATTTTAAAATAACAGATAGATGTATACACTTACAATTTATATATCCAATTATATTTAAAACAATTTGAAATTTACATTTGTTTATCAAAATAAATTTGTAGTAAAACTGCCACAGTGGCCTTCCCACATTAAAACTCAAGAATGAATGTCGACGATGCGTGCACTCATCACCGAAATTATTTTTCAGCGACAAAGAGGGGAGTACGGAACTTATTTCTTTCCAAAATTTCTTTAAAATAATTCTTTCAAATTATACCGAAATATGTATATCGGAAAATACTTCTAATATTATTATTATTATATCCCAAAATCATTCAAAATAAATTTTCAAAAACCCCGGAACTTAGATTCTAAATTTCCAATTTTCATTAATTTTATTTTCTTCAAATCTTATTTCCAATTATTGTTTATAAATTTCACCACCTAACTACCAACGTATTACAACCAAATATATATCATTTATAAATTCTTTTTTTACTTTATGTACAGAAAATATAATAGGCAATCATTTACCTATATTTAGAACAAATATTGTGTCGGTCTGTCCTATTAAATGTTTAGAAATCCCTATTGATGTTATAGCGTCATATGAACCAACATGAATTTATAAATACAAAATGGATCAAATTAACACAATATTAAAACCTTTTATAACATTAACAAATACGCTCTCTCATATATATATATATACACACACACACACACTCGGCGACTCATCATAGGGTATCACTATCCTATTAATAAACAGTCAGACCCCACATAGCTAAGGTTTATCGCTAAACCAAAGCTCTGATACCAGATGTAACATCCTGCCATTTTGTATGTTTTAAATCGACAATAAACCACATACGTCAGACTCAAACCATACAAAAGGCCAAATAGTTATTGGGGTAGGTAAGATAAAGCAGAGAAAGAAAAAAACAAAATAGAATCTTGCAGCGAAACGACAAAATATAATAATCAAATAATAGTTCATGAAGTTGTTTTACAAAAACATTTGATTATACTTACACAACATAGAATCAGAGTTACACATACCAAAGAATAATAAATAACAATGCAGCAGAATAGTATGAATGCAATGGAATAATATAATAAATAGTAGTAATGCAAATCTTCGTCTTCGTCCTCCAAAGATAAAGTCTTCAAATCCTAAAATGGTCAGACTGACCCGAGAGAATTGAAAATACAAAACCCTCGAGTTAGAGCTAAAAGATCTTATGTAAGTTAAACCAATGGTAAAATATGAGTGGAATGGCGTCAGAGATGTTTACGGGATTTGACATCTCCTATCCAGTGTCTAACGTGAGTGCAGCAACTTAAGAGATGTTCGGGATTCACATCTCCTAAGGATCCGTTAAACTATTTACTATGTAGTAATATTCGCTATTATAATAATTTCTATTTGTAAAATAAACTTACTTTTAAATAGCATTAAGGCTTTATATTTTTCACCTTAACACGTAATAGTCCCAGTAGTCCATCCAGTATCAGCGCATCTCCAGATCGGGAGACTACCGTAAATACTCCACGGGCTACGGGAGAAATCCAAAATCGTATAAGGCACCCTAGGGTAGGTGACACGGCACAACTAGGCAATGCCAATGTAGATATACCAATTACGCTTCCGAACCGGTGGTAGCGCCAGCAGCTACTACCGCCCACCTCGAGCCATACCTTCGAAATCAAAAGGGCCCAAATCAATCACAAAGTAATAGAATGGTATCGAAGAAGTATGTCCGATAAATGGTGCTACCTTCTTAGCACGTCAATCGCTCATGTTTTAACCACCTTATGCCAACTAACGGGAGTCGGCTCCACGTATTTACCTCAACGAAACGCCGCCACCATCCCACTTCATTCTGAAATCTCCACCGTGTACACGGTTGTTAAAGTGGTTTTCAGAATTGGCAGAGAGTATGACAACTTTTGATCCCGGTCTCTTTAACAACCAAACGTTATTATAACACCGTGGACTTTTCAAAATAGTTTATACTTTTAAAAATAGAATATAATATCCATTTCAAACCCATATAAATACAATATCATTTCTATTTTAAAATCCAAATCAATATGATATATTTTTATAAAACCCAAATCAATATAATATCATTTTTATAAAACCCAAATCAAAATAACATCATTTTTATTTCAAATATATCCTCTTTCCCAAAATCATAGCACTTTTAATGTTATAACATTTCGAAACCAGATATTTGAAATTATAACATTCTCAAATCATAATACTTTGAAATTCATAACTTTGAAACATAACTTCCAACACTTAAATGGTTCAAATATTAAAATCATTTATATAATAAATAGCTTCTTCAATTTCGCAAATCATTTCCAAAACAACTCGAATTCCAAAATTTTATATTTAAACCAAATCCCAAATCATAAATTTCAATACAATTCAGTTCCAAATAAACTATTCCAAATTTTATTGATTTCACAACCGATTGATCCACAAAATAAACCCTTTTCAAATTCAGTATATTTCAAGCCTTAAGTATTCAACAGTTTCAAAACTAAGTTTGATAATTACAATTTAGCAATTCAATTTTCTATTATATAGTTTTGAAATATTTTACTTAATAAATCCATTATAATTTAAATATAACCCAAATTTCAAATAACTGAATATCTCCTTAAATTTAATTATACTTGAAATATTCATTTAAATCACTCTAAACCAAAATCAAGTTATAAGAACCATACCATTTAAAGTCTCAATTTTATTTAAATTTCAAATCAAATTTATTCGAGTATAATTCTTAAATAATTAATTCAAACCAATTTCATATTTATCTTCCCACCTTAATTTTATTTAAGTCATTATAAACTCCATATGCAATATAACTTAAATAGATACTTAACCATATTATATAAAAACAATAAACCATTATTATTTGGCTTATTTTGTATTTCCAAACAATTTACACATAGCTAAAAATCAATGATAAAATAACATTTATATAACATCTGAAATCAACATTTATATAACCCATATATTTCTTTACAAAACCTTAGCAGTCATTTCAAAATACTTTTATATATAGATCGCGGTGTTTGTATAAATTTTTTTATCCTATGGTCAAGTGATAGAGATATTTATCATTCAATCCGCAATTTAAAATATAAATACGGTTATATATCATTTCAAACCGCAATCCCGAATGAAATAAAATCCATAACAACTTGCAGTTTGTAACAATATAAAATACAACATCCATTCATCCAATATCAATCATCAAACATTTATCACAATCATCATCCAATTCAATCAATAACATTAATATGGAACAGATAATAAATAACAGGAATTTACTGGCAGTTTATATTCAATAATAAATTCAATAACAATTTAACTGGCAGTTTATATGCAATAATAAATTAAATAACAATTTAATTCAACAAATTCAATTTAATTGAGATGATGATTGAAAATATGCCAAACAGTCATAAAAAATTTCTAGCCACATCATAAATAAATTTAACAAATATAAGAAATTTTGGAAGTAGTGAGTGGGTTAAAATACTCGCATTTTCAATTTAAATCCAATTTAAACCCAAAATTTGAACATTCTCCGAATTCGCCCAAACCAGCATCAAAATGTCCGAAATTTCGATATGATCCCAGCGGAAGAAAGGACGTGTGAATTGAAGTTCGTATGCAAAAGATACGTGAGTTAGAAGATTTACGACTTGGACTAAAAACTAAATTAAAAAAAGAAAACAAACCAGTGGAATAGAACATGTCATCATGCTCATTCCTCCTTCACGCTCCAGTACACGCAACCGCACTCGAGACTCTGCAGCCAGATCGCCGTCGCCCGAAACCAGCCGCATCCAAGCCTACAACCCCCATGCCTACGCCGACACTCCTCCTCCACCATCGGCACACCCTGGCCTCACCGCTCGACTGGAAAACCCCAATCGCCGCCGGTGAATACGAACCCTAATTGAATTATCCATGGCAATCGAACTGTCAAATCACCACACAAACTGCATCGATGGACAGCGCACGAGACTCTCTACAAAATCCATAAATTGATTCACCGATCGGACGAGTTTCATCGCTGCGTGATGAACGGCCGTAACTTAATCATCAATTTGTGGACAAACAGAGATTAAAACTGAAAAACGAATTTCAGATATGAGTTGTGCTTATCGAGAGCTCCAAAACGTTGTAACGACCCAGAATTTCAATTATTTGAAATTCTTATATTTAATTAATTTTAAATATTCAAAAGTAAAATTTATAAGCTGAATAGATTTTATTTCGAATATAGTGATTTAATTAGATAATTAAATTGTTGGTTTAATATTTGAAATTGCAGAAATAATTGAGATTTGAATTTAATGTGGATAAAAATGATTTATAAAGTTATATTAAATTCTATTTGAAGTAGTATGATGTTAGAGAACTTTTAAATTTGATTTAAAAGTTAATTTGCAAAGAATTGAATATTTTAATATTTATTGACGAGTGAAAATAGTCATTTTTCAAACAGTCTCGGATTTCGATGAAACTAGTTTCATTGGATCCGTAAAGTTAAATTATTGTAAGATTTCAAATTTCATGTCAATCGGATTTAGGGTTTGTTCGAGGCAAGCTAAAACGTATAGAAATCTGTTTAAGTAAAATTAAAATTAAAATAATTCGATTCGGAAACCTATCTTCCAAATACGATCCAACTGGCTTCCGTTATATATTCCATTGTGTTCGAAATAGGGGTAAAACATTATAAATGCCATGTGGCATGCTTCGATCGAAGTTCAAAATTTTCAAGATGAATAGTGTTTTGCAATTTTCTATATAAGGACCTAATTTTCTTCATTTGCATCAAAACGCTAGACCATTAGGGATAGCCGCCACCTAGCTTTCTACGGCCAAAAATGCATCCTCTTCCTCCTCGTTTTTTTAAATCTACGCATTAATTCGAAAAACTTCCAACTAGTAAATTGTAAAGCTTAACACGATCTACGAATCCAATGGTCAAGATTGGATTTAACGCTATGGATCGACAGAAAATAGCCTCGTTCATTGTGCATTCGAGCACGTTTATCAAGGTGATGGCGCAACCGGATTCGACCGGCCTCTCGCCGATGGTGGCTCGTGTGGAAGACTTCGAAATGGCACCATGTTTATCGAGAAATCTCGATTTCCTCCTTATTCTTCCCCGCGCCACTCTTCCTTTCCATCTTCTCCTTCTTCTTAGCCGATCCTTTTCTACTTCTTATTTTCTTTTTATACAAGCTTAAGTTAAATTAAAATATAACTGCAGTATTAAACACTCATGCACACGAACCAGAGTCGAGCTTGAAGCAAACTCCAAAAGCCTCGTGCATCGACTCGGTCGACCCTCGACACCAAAATCAGACCCAAACGCCACCGTGCACGTGCACGGTGGTTCGCTACACCTCCGATGGACCACGCTACTTCCAGCAAACCACGATTCGCCCTCTCATTGGAAAACAAAACCCAAATTGTCGCATGTTGATCGAAAACGAAATTTCGCCTGTAGCTCGAACCAAAGGCTCGAACATCCTACCGATAACCACAACGTTCTATCACCACCCATCACCGGAGGCAAAGCCCCTTTGCCAATGCCATGTCCAGACCTTCCTCGGCCTTCACCCAAATCCACGTGCCACTCGATTCGAACACGGCGACGAAATCAAATTTTTTAATGAACACAGTGAATTATGAACTAAACCCTACTTTTATTTCAACCTCAAAATCCTTGCATTCGAAAAATCTTTAAGCATTTTTCCTGTGTTAATAAATCTGCAAGCTTGCTTCATAAAAAATTTCAACAATTAAATTTTGTTGAATCAACCGATGTTGGCAAAAATGCATCTTTTATTCATTTTCGAATTGCACCTTGATTGCTTAAATAAAAATTATCAGTTTTATGTTAAAAGTCATACCTTTGTATATAGATTCAAGTTATATAGTTGAATCAGCAATCTAGAATATTTGAATTTAACATAAAATTTATGATTTGCCCTGTAAATTACTTTCTAGTGGACATACTCTACTGACAGGATGAAAACAAGTTTAAAACATGATTTATATTCAAACAACTTGCTTTGTTTTTTAAAAAAAACGTAAGCCTATAAATATTTGAATGAAAATATTATGTATTTTGAATGGTTTACTTAACTCTGTAACTACACAAAAAGTTCCTATTCAAATTTGACTGAAAACTCATACTTGAACACAGAATTGAAAACCAAATACCTAGGCCATCATAATATTATCAATACATCATACACTCAATTGAACTTAAGACTTAAAGGTTTTGTTTACTCACCAAAATTTGTTGAATAGAAAGTAATTTTGTTTTGTTTTGAAAGGCTGTAAAATTGAATCTCTGAAAACTTCTCTGCTTGTTGAACTTATTTGAAGATATAAGATGATGTTTTATTTTCCTTTCTTCTTTCAGGCTAGTTTCTTAAGTTTTTGTTAAGTTTTGTAAATGATAAAATATTATGATGTATATAAATCTAAGCATAACTTTGAACAGCTGTAGGTTATATAGGTACAAGTCTCGCATGCTTCTGATTTGCTTGTATTTAATACACTGAAATGTGAAATGATCTTGCAATTTCGGCTGTAAGATTTTTTGGACAAAGAGCGGTGCTAATTAATGCATGTGTCTTCAATTATGATTATATATAATTAATGGTTTCTGATATTTGTATTTGTACAAAGATATTTATATAAGTATAAAGGTATTTTGTATTTAAATGTTATGAATACTTTGTTTTCTCATGCATACATAATTTCACAGCAGCTTGATAAAATCTTTGTTAAAGAATTTGTATAGTACAAATGTAAGTCACAGATTATCCTTTCTTAAGTTTATGTAAAGTTAATATAATTATTTCTTTGACTATATACCATGTGTGTTTATATTTGAATGCTCTCATGTTCTATTTGAAATCTGATGTTGTTGCTAACTTAACTTCTAAATTTTATTTTCTGTTTGTAGTTAAATTTTTCAAACATTGATTTATAACATTCTATTTGTATATTTATATTTCTAGTTACATCTTATATTTTACAATCATGTTTTATACTTATGTTTTAATATTCATGTTTAATAATGATATGGTTGCCTATTTTTAAACATTATTATTTAAAGACTACAATTATATATTCATATGTATATTATCAAATAATAAAAATATAGAATCTTATATTTTTATTGAATAAGAGAGATTTTGTTATAAACATTTTAAAAGATTTTATTTTAATTTTTCAAATCAAAATTTTCTTTACAAAACATATATGTGTGTTTATAACTGTTAAATATTCAAAAATCTAATTTATAAATTGAAATGCTTGTATTTCATTTGAATTAGATTAAATATTATTAAAATATACCGTCAAAATCCCGGATCGTTACATTCCTCGCCCCGTAAAAAAATTTCGTCCCGAAATTTAAAACAACAGTTAACTCAAAAAACTTTTATATTAATAATCCAAACATACATATCATCCATACAATAGCAAACAATCAAACAGTCTACTCAAACAAACATTACTAGTTATCCAGACATAAATCTAGATAATCTTTCCTAAAGCTATCTAGAGTTTCCCAGGCACAATCTCTGGGATCTTCACTCCACTGCACCTTGACGAGTTTCACCACTTTGTTAATGAGCTGCTTCTCGTCCTGATCCACAATCCAAACTGGATTTCTAACCACAGTCAAATTGGGTTCCACTTCCAAATCTTCTTAAACTACCGGTTCTACAACCAGTGATGGGTCATGAACAAATCTCCTCAGATGCGATACATGAAATACATTGTGAATTCCAGACATCCGCTCTGGCAATGCAATTCTATAAGCTACAGCTCCAATTCTTTCCAACACTCGGAATGGTCCAATAAATCTTGGAGCAAGTTTTCCCGTCTTTCCGAATCTTATAGCACCGTTGATTGGGGAGACTTTGACAAAAACTAGATCTCCAATCTCAAATTCCAATGGTCTTCGTCTTCTATCAGCATACTTCTTCTAACGAACCTGAGCAGTTTTCATCATTTTCTTGATAAGCTCAACCTTCGCAGAAGCTTCTCGAATTAGATCGGGTTCGAGCACATGACGTTCTTTCGATTCAATCCAACAGGATGGGGATCTACACGGTCTTCCATACAAAGCTTCGTAAGGAGTCATCTTAATACTTGCTTGTTAACTATTATTATAAGAGAATTCCACTAAATGAAGATGGTCTTCCCACGATCCACCAAAATCCAACACACAAGCTCGTAACATATCCTCAAGAATACGATTCAGCCTCTTCGTCTGTCCGTCTCTTTGAAGATGATAGGCTATACTCAATCTCAAATTTGTTCCCATTGCTGATTGCAGAGCCTCCTAGAATTTGCTAGTGAAAATAGGATCACAGTCACTTACTATACTGATTGGAGCACCATGCAATCTGACTATCTACTTCAAGAAAATTTCTGCCAGAGAAGTTGTAGTATGAGTTGCCTTAACGGGTATAAAATGGGCGCTCTTAGTTAAATGATCCACAATAACCCATATCTCATCATTTCCTTTCCCGGTTCTAGGAAACCGTCGATAAAATCCATCGAAATCATCTCCCACTTCCAATTTGGAATTTCCAAAGGCTGCAATAATCCCGTTGACTTCTGTTGATCACCTTTAACTTGTTGGAAGATGGCACAACTATTGACATACCTAGCAATATCTTTCTTCATGCCCGGCCACCAAAAAACGCTCCTCATATCCTTATACATCTTCGAGATTCCCGGATGAATATTTAATTTGGAGCGATGACCCTCCGATAAGACTTGCTGCTTCAAATCCTTAAAATTCAGAACACAGATCCTCCCGTTGATCCTTAATGTTCCCTGGCCATAAATTTCAAAACTAGGACACTGACCTTTCCTGACTCTTTTGATGATTCCTCTTAATCTATTATCTGCTTCTTGCTTGCTTGAAATCCTTTCAATAAGAGATGGAACAACTTCCAGAAGAGATAGGACTGCGTTCCTGCTAAGAGCATCAGCTACAACATTCGCCTTTCTCGGGGTGTACAGAATATCCAAATCATAGGATGCCAGAAATTCGACCCACCGCTGCTGTCTCAGATTAAGATCTTTTTGAGAGAAAAGATATTTCAACCGTTTGTGATCTGTGAACAATTCGAATTTCTCTCCCAAAAGATAATGTCTCCAAATCATGAAAGCAAAAACAATGGCTAACAGTTCAAGATCGTGCGTAGCGTAGTTCTTCTCATGAGGCTTCAATTGCCGACTCGCATACGCAATTACCCTTCCATTCTACATCAGAACTACTCCCAGAACAACCATACAAGCATGAGTATAAACCTTGAATTTTCTCTTCCCATCTAAAACAACGAGTACTGGTGCACTAGTTAGCATTGTCTTCAATTCTTGAAAAGCTTCTTCACACTGGGGTGTCCATTTGAATTTTGCTCCTTTCCTAGTCAGCTTAGTCAGATGTGCAGAAATCTTGGAATAATCCTTGATTAATTTCCTGTAGTAGCCAGCCAATCCTAGAAAACTGCGAACTTCAGTCGGTGTCTCCGGCTGTTTCCACTCCAGAATAGTTTCAACTTTCGCTGGGTTTACAGAAATGCCTTCACCAGAAACAGTGTGCCCTAAAAATTTAACATCCGATTTGGAGTAGACCAAGATATCATCAATGAATACCAGAACGAACTTATTCAATACACCCTAAAGACTCGGTTCATCAAGTCAACAAAGTAGGCAGGAGCATTGGTTAACCCGAAAGGCATAACCAACCACTCATAGAAACAATTCGGTCCTCTAAATGCAGTCAAGGGAATACTATCTTCAGCTACCCTCAACTGATGGAAACTTGAAGCTAGATCTAGTTGAAAAAAGATAGAAGCACCATGCAACTGGTCAAAAAGATCATCGATGCGAGGAAGAGGATATTTATTTCGGATAGTCACTTTGTTCAATTCTCTATAATCCACACAGAACCTTAGTGATCCATCCGATTTAGTGAAAAACACTGCAGCAGTGCCCCAACAAGAAAAACTGGGCCTAATCAACCCCTTCTCTATAAGATCCTGAGTCTGCTTAATTAATTCCTCTCTCTCCGTAGGAGCCATTCTTCTACTGGGCTGAATCACCGGCACTGCTCCTGGAATCAAATCAATACGAAACTCTATCTCTTGATGCGGTGGCAGACACTTAACTTCTTCAAAAACATCAGGAAAATCTTGTACCACATCGATACCTTCAATATTCTCTTCAGAAATCTTGATTCCATGAATAAGACTACTCAATTGAATTCCAGAATTATCACACGACACTCTGGCAATTCTACCCAAATTAGTTTCCAGCGAAACTGTTTCTCATCACAATTCAGAACCGCACTATACTTATCCAGCCAATCCATTCCCAAAGTAAGATCAAATCCCTTAAAATTTAACACATAAGGGTCACAAGAGAAACTATGGGATAGATATGAAATCTTCAAGTCCTTACAGATCGTATCTAATTTGGTCACCCCTCCTATAGGATTAGATACCAAGATAAGACTGTCTACAGAACTAGGGGTAAGAAAGGACTTCTCTACAGATTCCAGATAAATAAAACTCAAAGAAGCACCGGAATCAAACAAAACTTAATATATTTTCCATCTAAAAGTAAAGTACCTTCTAATACTCCTTTGCCTTTCGAAGAAGAAGATGGGCTGGCTTCCAAAGCAAAGACCTTATTCTGAGGCGCCCTCTGCAGAAGTGGACAATTCTTGATCATGTGACCAGGCTGATGTGAAACACAGCGATCTCTGAACCATAGCTGATCATAGACCACTATAATGCGGTTGTTGCTGCTGCTGCTGCTGCTGGAATCCTTTTCTAGGACATTTATTTGCCAAATGACCTTTCTGTTGACAAAAGTAGCATTTGCGAGGTCCGTTGTTAATTACAGGCTTCTTCTTGCTCGGCTTTCTCCATTTGGGATCAAACTTCCACTTATTTGGATTAGTGAAATTCCCACCTGAAGCTGCTACTGATGCCATAGATTTCTTACTCGTCAAATTCTCATATCTCAAGGCCATATCAATTAAATCAACAAAAGATCCTTTCAAAAGCACCGTCAATTTTTCATGAAATTCAGCCCTCAATCCTTGCACAAACTTTTTATTCTTTTTGAGGGGAGTATCAATGAGTCCTGGTCCATAGTAAGAGAGTTCGTTGAATTTGGTTTCATACTCAGAAATAGACATGCTGCCCTGCTTCAAATTCAGGAAATCCACATACAATTGTGTCTTCCCTGCCGTTGGCATAAACTTCTCCTCAAATAACTCCTTAAATCTGTCCCATGAAATGTTATCCTTAGAAATGTTTGCTACTGTTGCATCCCACCAGGCTGCTGCACCACTCTACAATTGCCACGATGCCATTTCTCTTTTCCGTTCATCCGACAACTTCATGCTCTTAAAAATGCGCTCACAAGAGCGTAGCCAAGCTTGAACTTCAATTATCGATTCTGAACCTTTGAATGGTTGGCCTCCAAGGTTGTTGAAGTCTTTGCATAAAGCTGCAAAACTAACTTGAGGCGGTACTGGATTTACACCTCACTAGCATTTTGACTCCGTCCATTATCAGTTGAAGTACTGGCTCTACCTCTGCTTCTTCTTCCAGAACTCATGTTGGCCACCTGGACAGGTAATGTAACGACCTGGAATTTTGGGAAATATAAATTTAATAATCTGTATAAATAATTAAATTGGTTTAATAATTTTTCTTTATAATTTTAATTCAAACTGATAAATTATTCTTTTTAAAGGTTAATAAATATTTGATCTGATAATTATGATCAATATCTTTTTAACAATTTAAAATATTGATAAGATTTATTTTTCAAAGCTAATGAAATTTTATTCTATTTATAATATATACATTTGATATATATTGTGAATAGAAGATCTTTTGTTTTAAATTAAAGATGAAGTTCCAAATTGTAATATATATATATATATATATATATATATATATATATATATGTTATAATTTGAAATTTGTTTTAAATTTAATTTAATCAATTGATAATTTATAATGTATGAATATTATAGACTGAAGCTTTGTTTTAGAATCAATGTTTTCAAAAGTTAATTTAAAGATTAATTCATTTGTTTTAAATATAAGATAAACAGTTTATTTTTAAATAAGATAGTTTATAAAGGTTTTGAACAAAGTTTTGTTTTGTCTTTCTTTTAAAATATTTAAAATATGATAGTTTGAAAGGAATTTAAAATAAGCTTTGTTTTGTTTTCTTTTAAAAATGCTTATTATAAAATGGTTATAAATGATAAATATAAATGTTAGATTTTAAATAACATGTATAAGAATTATTTGCATTTTTATTAGTGTTAGAATATTTCCTTTGAAAATAAACTTATATTTATTTATAAAGTAAATTTAATAAGTAAGTTATATTCACTTTTAAATTAAGAAAAAATTAATTAAAAATACATAAGAACATGTGTAAGCATAAAAGTCATTCTAACAACACATGTAAGTAAAGTAAGCAAGTAGAGAGACAAACGTAAGTTTAATTAACAAATGGCAACCATTTCATTTTAATTTTAATAAAATATTTTAAGAAGAAAACTAGTTTTCTCAAAAACATTTTTTCCTTTATCTTCATTTCTTTAAAATTTTAATGGCTTACCAGAAACTTTTCTTCAACACTAAGATTTAAAACCAGAATCAAATCTGAATTTAGTTAAGATCTACAAAATCAACCTGCAACCTCCAAATCTTTTGTTAATCAAATGAAGTTCAACTCAGCAATTTCAACATGTAATGCTAAGCATGCATGGATTCATCTTCATCAGCAAAGCAAATCTGTAGGCATGCAGTAGATTTCCATTAGCAAATCACTTCAGATGTTCAAAGCCTGGAAATTTAAATCTGCTGTGATCTGCAAAATTTAACAGGTGGGTAAACCTTTAAAAAATAGTTTAAACTTGTGATGCATATGATTGGATTTGTGTGATAATATTATTTGTATATATTCTGATTATAGATGCATGCTTGAATATTTGAAGTGCCTGTATATATATAAGGAATTGCTCCTGTTATTTTACAGGATCTAAATAAACCTTTAAATTTCCTTATCTTCTCTTGTATTAAATTTCAGATCCTGATTTCTAAAAGAGAAATGTAGAAAGTGATGTGATGTTAATTATAAAAATGAACTTGGGAACTTTTATCATGTTTTTATCTTAAAAATGTATAAGATACAGTGAATCACAGTTGAATGTCGAAAATCAACAATCTTGTTTTCTGAATTGGATTTCATAATTGTGTTAAGGGCTAAAAGTTAGGATTTTTAAAATACATATCATAATTTTTAATTGAGTAATTATGATGAATTTGGGGTTTATACGAAATTGAGGATTTTGTAGATTGTTGATTATCTATACATTAATTTGGTTTGAGATTTGGATCCTAGCTTGAGTGTAGATTGTTGGTTATAGGAAAAATGCAAAAGAATTTTTATATTTGTTGAATCGATGGGAATTGGCACGATTAGGGTTTTAGAGTTGTTGGTTTTGGCCGAACAGTAGAAGCTTTTGCGTCTTTAATTTTTGATTGAGCTCGTTCGTTTTTGGGGTGGATGTTGTGCTTGGATGTGGGGTTCGATGGTGAGTCTGGCGGAGTTCAACGGCGGCGAGAATGGTCGCCGATGGGTTTGGTTTGTGCTTGAGTATCTGCAGAATGTTCGAGCTCGATACTCGAATTCGATTCGAGGTTGCTTTCTTCGATCTGGGTTTATGAGGGTGTTTGCAGATGAGTTTGTGACCGTGGAGGGTCGTCGCGATGAACATTGGTGGTCGGCGGCGGAGGTGCATGAGCACCATCTTTTGTGTGTGCAGTTTTGGGTCTGGGGGAGTAATGGGTTTTGGGGATGACGAATCGGCTCGAGTAGGCTCTTGCGTAGTTCTCGGGACCGACTCGAAGGCATAGGAGGCTGGGAATCTTCGGGGAGGACGCGTGATGTCACTGTATTCGACTCAGGGATTTGGGTTTGCTTTGGTGATGTATCGGGTGCACTCCTTGTTGCCTCGGGTTGTGTTTACTGTTTTGGTAGTTGGGTATAACACTAAGTTGCAATATAAACTTGAGTTGATTAAATTAAAAATCAATCAATTTATTATAAACAAGTTTTATAAAGGATTTAAAATGCAAAGTTCAAAACTTGTTGTTTAATTAAATGTTAATGAAACTTTTAAAGTATAAGTTGAAAATTATTTATTTCATTTTACTTTAAATTTATTTAAAGTAATTTCAGTTTGAAAGTAATTTAATTACATTTTAGAGTTCAATTTAGAAGGATATTTTGAATTTAAATATTAAATCAAAGTTTAAATGTTAAGCAATGATTCAAACCTAAGATTTCAAATTTATATTTGAAATAAATTAGATTAATTTAAATGTTTTAAAGTATTCTAAATTTTGAAATTTATTTCTAAATTTCCTATTTTTCAAATAAGATTATCATTATGATTTTGAAAACCAAATAGGATAATTTGTTTAAGTTGTTAAAATTTGATTTATTCAAATAATTCATTACAAGATAAATAAGGTTAATTTATCTTTGATTTGAATATAAAAATATTAAATTTGATTTGTTAATAAGTAAAGTTTAATTAAGATTTAATGTTCTCTTAATTAATTAAGGATTTTGAAATTATAAGAAGTTAATTAATTAATTATTTAATTAATTTTAAATAATTTGTTAATTATTTATTTAATTTTAAATAACCACTTAATTTAGAATTAATTAAGTGTAATTACTTAATGAAGTAATCAATGGTTAATATTTGAATATAATTAAGAATGAAAGTAATTAATTATGGAAGTAATTAATGGTAATTACTCATGAAGTAATTAGTGAAGTGATTATTGGTTAATCACTTGATGATATCAATTAAAGAATTGATTAATATAAAAGTTAATTAATTATGGGGTAATTAATTAATTAAAGATTAATGATTTTTTTAATAATGGAATTAATTACTTGGTAAGCAATTAATTAAGAGAGTAATTAAGAATTTTTAATGAAGTAATTAGAGATAATTGCTTGTTAAGTAATTAAGAATTAATTACTTAATTATTCAGTTAATTAATTAATGTGATTAATTAATTAATTAATGAATTTAACTTAAGATTAATTACTAGGTGTAATTAATTAAAATTTTAATTAAGTAATAAAGTAATTAATTAAGGATTGATTTATTAATTTAATTGATTAATAATTACTTATTAAAGTAATTAAAGATTAAATAATTAGATTAATTAGTCAAAGGTTAATATAATTAATTAAAATGTTAATTAATTAAGATAAGTAATTACAAAATTGTAAATTACTGATTATGATTAATAAATTGTGATTAATTAATTGTAATTAATCAAGGTCTACTGTAATTAATTATAAATGATTAATGGAATTAAATGAAGGATCATTAATTATTGTAATTAATGACAGTAATTAAAGGTTAATTACTAAATATGGTTAAGGATAATTACTTGAATGTAATTAAAGTATAATTAATCAAAGGAGATTAATTAAGGATATCATTAAGAGATGACTAATTTATTTATTTGTAATAAATAAATAAAGAAGGATTAAGGTTAATCCAATTGATTAAAAGTAAATCAATTTTGTTTTAGATAATTGACTTATATTGAATGATTGATTTATATTAGATAATTGATATTGGATGATCAATTGATATCAGATGATTGATATTGGATGATCAATTGATATTGGATGATTGATATTGGGTGATTGGTTGATACTGGAGGATTTGGATATATCTGATATGTGATATGTTGCTTTGTGGAGATGAATGTTTGATGTGAATTATCTCTTGTGATAATATGATTCATCTATCTGTTTATACATCATCCTGAATATAAGTTTAACTGTTGAAACCCTTAAGTATAACTTGGACATTAAAATGGCGTTTGGTTTCGGTGAGACATGGATCGGGTTCCATATTTGGAATCCGAAAACCACATCGGTTCCAATTAAACGTTAGGTCGTGAATCCAAGTGGAGCAAGTGAAGACTCGAGGTGTAAGGGCTATACGTCAGTATAACTCTATGGGTGATTCCATGATGAGTTTGACGGAATAGTACTTATAGGTTTGAGATAGTGATTCAGAGTGGAAGGGCTATGGTCGTTGACTCTGAGGGTGATTCCAAAATGACTGCAACGAGATAGTGCCTTCGGTTTCGTTCAAACCGGGAACAAACTTGTGTGGATTGAATGCTTTCAGAACATCGTCAGGTGGACGATGAGCATTCTAAGATAGATGTGTTCTATAAAGGTAATCGTTGCCTCAAGCCTCATCAACCGGGAATGGCTAAAACAGGGGAGGTGCAGCAAGGCTTCGTCGGTAGCTCCCACCGGGGAACAAGATTTTCCCCTGTCTAGAAGTCCCTTTTTATTCGGCTGTGTGGGCAGTTGGGTCGCAGCCAACTGCGTGGTTGTCTTGTTCGGGACTGTTCAGTAAGGAATGGTTCCGGCCTTGTGTTGCAGGAGAGCGGGCGTACTCCTCGGTACGTTGATCTAGACCATGTACTGTGACGGGCGGTACCCCAGTAGCCCTGCCATTGATGGAAACCCATTCTTCCTACGAGACCCTACGGTTTTGATTGTATTACCCACTTTTGTGGCTAGTAGCTTGAATTTAATCATGTAACAATTTCGGCTATTTCTTATTTACTTGAAAACCCTAGACACTATTATAATGTCACTGGATTTCCTATTAAATGTTTTGGTTATCGTAAGGTAAAAAAAATTCCATGTTTATGTGTGGGAAGTCTTACGTGATACCTTTTCTTTTCAAAGGTTTTTCTAAAGTTAAGAAATTTTTAACCGTTTACTCACACCATACCCCTGTCTGACCCGAGTGTTTATTTTCTATTTTATTAAACTCTTGGGTACTCATATTATGTATGAGTAGTCAAGTGATTCAGGTTTGCTTGACGAGTTCTGAAGGAGATATAGAGCAGGAGGCTTCCACGTGTAGATATATATTATGGTTCCCTGTGTTTATTGTATCTGTATCTGTTGTTCTTGAGTTGTATAATTAGACAGACGTTTATAACTGTCTAATATCTATTGTTTTAAGTTATGTACTCTGATGTAATAAGATACTATTTAATATTTTATGTGGTATATTTTATTTTATTCGTTCCGCTGTGAGTTCTCTAATATTGTTTTGTTTCTTCGTTCTCCTTCTTTTCTTCTTCTATCCCTTTCTTTCTTCAAGATGATACGATTTCCTGGGGATTGAAAGTCGGGTCGTCTCAGTTGGTATCGGAGCATTAGGTCGCGTGAATACCTATGCTCTAGAGTGGTGTTTTTCTTGAGAGTGCGTACTTGTAATTTTTATATATAACTATATATATATATATATATATATATATATATATATATATCTACCTGATCTGTTGGGTTATCTGTTCGGATTTTCCAACATAAGTTATAGAGGTAGATGGAATAGTGGTGTGTGTAACACGACTACCACTGATGGAAGGGGTCCATATATTGAGGTTGGAGGAGAATTTGTCGAGACTGTAGACCTATTACCGTCTCGAATAAGATTTGTAGTTTGGAGTAAGGATTTCTCCGATATCCGAGAAAATATTTTTAAAGATTCAGAGTTTATCTTTGAAGTATAAGTTTGGATTTTGCTCGGGTGAGCGAATCTTTATTGAGTTTGGATCTGTCGGAAGTGCATAAGTAAGTGATAATATCTTGATAACTGCGTGATGAGACGCAGTAACCATGGATTTTTTTTTCGAAGATGTTTTCTTTTGAAGCAGTTTAGAAGTATTTGAGGAGCAATCTTTACCTGCCGCAGGGAAGACTCGTCTGTATGGAAGTTGTCTGGATCTTTGGCATGATGATTGGCTATTCTGGAATATGAGATTAAGGTCTATAAGTTATTTGCTTTGGCATGGTCTCATTTGTCATTCCTTAAGGAGAGCGAGATTTTGATGCTTGGTTTGGAGCCCGAGTTTCTTTTGGGATGTCTGCCATCTTGGAGGTTCGTTGTGTGGTTTGTTAATAGTTTTGGTTTTCGAGAAGCCTTTGGATTAAAAGTCTTTGGTTAGCTGTGGTAGCAGTTTCAACTTGAAGTGTTCGGTGTGCTGACGAGGAGATCTTTTAGCTTTACAATATCATCGAGGTAGAGTTTGGAAGCAACAGTGTAGCCGTTTCTCCGATGGTTCAGGAATCTTTATGGTTTTTCTTTCAGCAGTCCGAGCTGTTAGTGAAGTTTTCTTGGAGGGTTAACCTTGTTTGGAAAAGCTTAAAGCTGTTCTAATTGGTAAAGAGAGGACGGTTTCTTGGGAATCCGAACTAGGTTGGATCGCAAAAGTGACTTGCGATTAGTTTGGAAATTTTTCTTGGACAATCTTTTGTTTGAGACTGAGGATTCTCATGTGGAAGTAGGAGCTACTGAGGTAATCAGGAGGCTGACTACATCCGGAGTTGAGTTCCATATTGTTTTGGGTACAGAAGTGATTTTGGTAGTTAGCCTGGTAGTAAGATGGTTCTTGGAGAAGAAGAGTTGGTGTAGCAGCTCAGAATTTTTGGAATTTGGATTGGTTAGATCTTGTTTTGAGTAGGATTCTGTAGTAAGGTTGTGTGACCGAGTCTGATGTGTCACTCAGATTTTATGGATTTGATGAACAAAGTTCTCGGATATATTGGATAAGTTTGTACTCGTGTCCATCAACAGTATTCTTTTCTATTTCAGAATCTGAGTTGTGCAGCGGAAGCGAAGTAACAGCTGTGCAAGAAAGGAAGCAAGTTCAGTTTGCTTTTTCTTGGGAAGAAGAGCTTGTGTTCTGGATTTCGACGGATTTTGGAAGACCTTTCTGTTGAGTAGGATCCAGAAACTGGTTTGTTTTGGTCTAGTTGTCTCTGGAAGTATCAGCATAGGTGAAGCTGATCAAGAAGAAGTTTGGCAGCCCAGGATTGTCTGTTGAGTTATACAGATATGAGATAAGGAGTTTGGAGTTCGAAGTTGGAGACTTCGTTGTTGTTGAGAATTCTCAGGTTAGGAGAGAACAATATTTGGGTGAGATTGGATGGTTAGTGCTGTGGCATTTGAGATTTCTTATCTGTGTTTGATAGGATAAGATTGAATTGCCAGTTTGGATTGCTGGAATTCATTATATTTCACGTATCTCTGAGGCAATACGTGTATGATTCACCGATTGGTTGTTGAATCTGCAGTTCAATTGGATTTGGAAGTTGAGCTGGACCTGAGTATAATCTGATGTTCTGTTGAGATTGATGGACCTGGAGATGAGAGGAGCTCTGGATTTTGGTAGTGTAGTTAGTTTGTTGGCTTTTGAAGAGCGAGTCTCCCGGTGATTTATACTTGGAAAACTCGAGATAGTATTAGAGATTTATTCTGATTTGCGTCCGGATAATTAGTTAGGGTTGTTTGTTTGAGGGATTGCTATGCATGTTAGTTACTGGTTGATAGGTATGCTTTGCTGATTGAAATTAAAATCTTTGCTGGGTTATTAAATTACCTTTGCTTTTAAATTTCGGGGAAGAAATTCTTTTAAGGGGGGAGTATTGTAACGACCCGGAATTTTAGGCAATATAAATTTAATAATGTGTATAAATAATTAAATTGTTTTGATAATTTTTCTTTATAATTTAAATCTAAACTGATAAATTATTCCTTTTAAAGGTTAATAAATATTTAATCTGATAATTGTGATCAATATCTTTTTAACAATTTAAGATATTGATAAGATTTATTTTTCAAAGCTAATCAAATTTTATTCTATTTATAATATATACATTTGATATATATTGTGAATAGAAGATCTTTTGTATTAAACTAAAGACGAAGTTCCAAATAGTAATATATGTATTTGTATATGTTATAATTTGAATTTTGTTTTAAATTTAATTTAATCAATTGATAATTTATAATGTATGAATATTAGAGATTGAAGCTTTGTTTTAGAATCAATGTTTTCAAAAGTTAATTTAAAGATTAATTCATTTGTTTTAAAATATAAGATAAATAGTTTATTTTTAAATAAGATAGTTTAAAAAGGTTTTAAACAAAGTTTTGTTTTGTCTTTCTTTTAAAATATTTAAAATATGATAGTTTGAAAGGAATTTAAAATAAGCTTCGTTTTGTTTTCTTTTAAAAATGCTTATTATAAAATGGTTATAAATGATAAATATAAATGTTAGATTTTAAGTAACATGTATAAGAATTATTTGCATTTTTATTAGTGTTAGAATATTTCTTTTAAAAATAAACTTATATTTATTTACAAAGTAAATTTAATAAGTAAGTTATATTCACTTTTAAATTAAGCAAAAATTAATTAAAAATACATAAGAACACGTGTAAGCATAAAAGTCATTCTAACAACACATGTAAGTAAATTAAGCAAGTAGAGAGACAAATGTAAGTTTAGTTAACAAATGGCAACCATTTCATTTTAATTTTAATAAAATATTTTAAGAAGAAAAGTAGTTTTCTCAAAAACATTTTTTTCCTTTATCTTCATTTCTTTGAAATTTTAATGGCCACCAGAAACTTTTCTTCAACACTAAGATTTAAAACCAGAATCAAATCTGAATTTAATTAAGATCTACAAAATCAACCTGCAACCTCCAAATCTTTTGTTAATCAAATGAAGTTCAACTCAGCAATTTCAAACTGTAATGCTAATGGAAATCAACTGTATAATTAAAAGCATGCATGAATTCATCTTCATCAGCAAAGCAAATCTGTAGGCATGCAGTAGATTTTCATTAGCAAATCACTTCATATGTTCAAAGCCTGGAAATTTAAATTTGCTGTGATCTGCAAAATTTAACAGGTGAGTAAACCTTTAAAAAAACAGTTTAAACTTGTGATGCATAGATTGGATTTGTGTGATGATATTAGTTGTATATGTTCTGATTGTAAATGCATGCTTGAATATTTGAAGTGCCTGTATATATATAAGGAATTGCGCCTGTTATTTTACAGGATCTAAATAAACCTTTAAATTTCTTTATCTTCTCTTGTATTAAATTTCAGATCCTGATTTCTAAAAGAGAAATGTAGAAAGTGATGCGACGTTAATTATAAAAATGAACTTGGGAACTTTTATCATGTTTTTATCTTAAAAATGTCTAACATATAGTGAATCACAGTTGAATGTCGAAAATCAACAATCTTGTTTTCTGAATTGGATTTCATAATTGTGTTAAGGGCTAAAAATTAGGATTTTTAAAATACATATCATAATTTTTAATTGAGTATTATGATGAATTTGGGGTTTATACGAAATTGGGATTTTGTAGATTGTTGATTATCTGTACATTAATTTGGTTTGAGATTTGTATCCTAGCTTGAGTATAGATTGTTGGTCATAGGAAAAATGCAAAAGAATTTTTATATTTGTTGAATCGATGGGAATTGGCACGATTAGGGTTTCAGAGTTGTTGGTTTCGGCCGAACTATAGAAGCTTTTGCGTCTTGAATTTTTGATCGAGCTCGTTTATTTTTGGGGTGGTTGTTGTGCTTGGATGTGGGGTTCGATGGTGAGTCTGACGGAGTCAACGGCGGCGAGAATGGTCGGAGATGGGTTTGGTTTGTGCTTGAGTTTCTGCAGAATGTTCGAGCTCGATACTCAAATTCAACTCGAGGTTGCTTTCTTCGATCTCGGTTTATGGGGGTGTTCGCAGGTGAGTTTGTGACCGTGGAGGGTCGTCGCGATGAACGTGGGTGGTCGGTGGTGGAGGTGCATGTGCACCTTGTTTTTCTTGCACAGTTTTGGGTCTGGGGGAGTAACGGGTTTTGGGGATGACGAATAGGCTCAAGTAGGCTCTCGCGTTGTTCTCGGGTCCGACTCGAAGGCATAGGAAGCTGGGAATCTTTAAGGAGGGCGCGTGATGTTACTATATTCGACTCGAGGATTTGGGTTTGCTTTGGTGATGTATCGGGTGCACTCCTTGTTGCCTCGGGTTGTGTTTACTGTTTTGGTAGTTGGGTATAACACTAAGTTGTAATATAAACTTGAGTTGATTAAATTAAAAATCAAGCATTTTATTATAAAACAAGTTTTATAAAGGAATCAAAATGCAAAGTTTAAAACTTGTTGTTTAATTAAATGTTAATCAAACTTTTAAAGTATATGTTGAAAATTATTTATTTTATTTTACTTTAAATTTATTTAAATTAATTTCATTTTGAAAGTAATTTAATTACATTTTGGAGATAAATTTAAAAGGATATTTTGAATTTAAATATTAAATCAAAATTTAAGTTTAAATGTTAAGTAATGATTCAAACCTAAGATTTCAAATTTATATTTAAAATAAATAAGATTGATTTAAATGTTTTAAAGTATTCTAAATTTTTAAATTTGTTTATAAATTTCCTATTTTTCAAATAAGATTATCATTATGATTTTGAAAACCAAATAGGATAATTTGTTTAAGTTGTTAAAATTTGATTTATTCAAATAATTCATTACAAGATAAATAAGGTTAATTAATCTTTGATTTGAATATAAAAATATTAAATTTGATTTGTTAATAAGTAAAGTTTAGTTAAGATTTAATGTTCTCTTAATTAATTAAGGATTTTGAAATTATAAGAATTTAATTAATTAATTATTTAATTAATTTTCAATAATTAGTTAATTATTTATTTAATTTTAAATAACCACTTAATTAAGAATTAATTAAGTGTAATTACTTAATGAAGTAATCAATGGTTAATATTTGAATATAATTAAGAATGAAAGTAATTAATTATGGAAGTAATTAATGGTAATTACTCATGGAGTAATTAGTTGAAGTGATTATTGGTTAATCACTTGATGATATCAATTAAAGAATTGATTAATATAAAAGTTAATTAATTATGGGGTAATTAATTAATTAAGGATTAAGGATTTTTTAATAATGGAATTAATTACTTGTTAAGTAATTAATTAAGAGAGTAATTAATAATTTTTAATGAAGTAATTAGAGATAATTACTTGTTAAGTAATTAAGAATTAATTACTTAATTATTTAGTTAATTAATTAATGTGATTAATTAATTAGTGAATGAATTTAACTTAAGATTAATTACTAGGTGTTATTAATTAAAATTGTAATTAAATAATAAAGTATTTAATTAAGGATTTATTTATTAATTTAATTGATTAATAATTACTTAATAAAGTAACTAAAGATTAATTAATTAGATTAATTAGTCAAAGGTTAATATAATTAATTAAAATGTTAATTAATTAAGATAAGTAATTACAAAATAGTAAATTACTGATTATGATTAATAAATTGTGATTAATTAATTGTAATTAATTATGGTCTAATGTAATTAATTATAATTGATTAATGGAAGTAAATGAAGGATCGTTAATTATTGTAATTAATGATAGTAATTAAAGGTTAATTACTAAATATTGCTAAGGATAATTACTTGAATGTAATTAAAGTATAATTAATCAAAGGAGATTAATTAAGGAGATCATTAAGAGATGATTAATTTATTTATTTGTAATAAATAAATAAAGAAGGATTAAGGTTAATCCAATTGATTAAAAGTAAATCAATTCTGTTTTGGATAATTGATTTATACTGAATGATTGATTTATATTGGATAATTGATATTGGATGATCAACTGATATTGGATGATTGATATTGGAAGATCAATTGATATTGGATGATTGATATTGGGTGATTATTTGATACTGGATGATTTGGATATATCTGATATGTGATATGTTGCTTTATGGAGATGAATGTTTGATGTGAATTATCTATTGTGATAATATGATTGATCTATCTGTTTATACATCATCCTGAATATAAGTTTAACTGTTGAAACCCTTGAGTATAACTTGGACACTAAAATGGCATTTGGTTTCGGTGAGACCGGGATTGTGTTCCATATTTGGAATCCGAAAACCGCATCGATTCCAATTAAACGTTAGGTCGTGAATCCAAGTGGAGCAAGTGAAGACTCGAGGTGTAAGGGCTATACGTCGGTACAACTCTGTGGGTGATTCCGTGATGAGTTTGACGGAATAGTACTTATAGGTTCGAGATAGTGATTCAGAGTGCAAGGGCTATGGTCGTTGACTTTGAGGGTGATTCCAAAATGAGTGCAACGAGATAGTGCCTTCGGTTTCGTTTGAACCCGGAAAGAACTTGTATGGATTGAATGCTTTCAGAACATCGTCAGGTGGACGATGAGCATTCTAAGATAGATGTGTTCTATAAAGGTAATCGTAGCCTCAAGCCTCGTTAACCGGGAATGGCTAAAACAGGGGAGGTGCAGCAAGGCTTCGTGGGTAGCTCCCACTGGAGAACAAGATTTTTCCCTGTCTAGAAGTCCCTTTTTATTCGGCTGTGTGGGCAGTTGGGTCGCGGCCAACTACGGGGTTGTCTTGTTCGGGACTGTACAGTAAGGAATGGTTCCGGCCTTGTGTTGCAGGGGAGCGGGCGTACTCCTCGGTACGTTGACCTAGACCATGTACTGTGACGGGCGGTACCCAGTAGCCCTGCCATTGATGGAAACCCATTCTTCCTACGAGACCCTACGGTTTTGATTGTATTACCCACTTTTGTGGCTAGTAGCTGGAATTTAATCATGTAACAATTTCGGCTATTTCTTATTTACTTGAAAACCCTAGACACTATTATAATATCACTGGATATCCTATCAAATTTTTTGGTTAGCGTAAGGTAAAAACTTTTCCATGTTTATATGTGGGAAGTCTTACGTGATACTTTTCTTTTCAAAGGTTTTTCTAAAGTTAAGCAATTTTTATCCATTTACTCATACCAGACCCCTGTCTGACCCGAGTGTTTATTTTCTGTTTTATTAAACTCTTGGGTACTCATATTATGTATGAGTAGTCAAGTGATTCAGGTTTGCTTGGCGAGTTCTGGAGGAGATATAGAGCAGGAGGCTTCCACGTGTTGATATATATTATGGTTCCGCTGTGTTTGTTGTATCTATTGTTCTTGAGTTGTATAATTAGACAGATGTTTATGACTGTCTAATATTTGTTGTTTTAAGTTGTGTACTCTGATGTAATAAGATACTATGTAATATTTTATGTGATATATAATATTTTATTCGTTCCGCTGTGAGTTCTCTGATATTGTTCTGCTTCTTCTTTCTCTTTCTTTTCTTCTTCTATCCCTTTCTTTCTTCAAGATGATACGATTTCCTGGGGATTGGAAGTGGGGTCGTCTCAGGTAATTCAACAAATTTAGATGGATGTATATAATTATATGAAAATACAAATATGCACTCTCAAGAAAAGTATTACTCAAGAGCCTAGGTACTTGCTCAACCTAGCGCTCTGATACCAACTGTGACGACCCGCCTTCCTAACCGCAGAAAGACGTATCATCATTAAGAAAGAAAGGGATAGAAATAAAAAAGAATAGAAGGAAAGAATAACAATATCAGAATCTCACAGCGGAATGGAACAAAATATAATACATCACTTAACATTACATAGTTATACATACATCAGAGTTATACAATATCATTCAACAGGACTGTCATATACATATATGTCCATACATGCATCCAAAATACATCATACACTAACTACACAGTGGAACTATATAGATAGATACATACGTCTGGTCTTCTTCTCCAAAGCTCCTCCAGAAAATCAGTACTCCAAATACCTATCACTTGGCTACTCATAAAAATTTGAGTACCCAAGAGTTTATGAAAGACAAAATATAAACTCCGGGTCAGACATGGGTCTGGTGTGAGTAAACGGGTTAAAATTGTTTAACTTTGAAAACCATTTGAAAATAAAGGTATCACGTAAGACTCCCCACACATAAACACGGGTAAGTTTTACCTTACGCTAACCAAAATATTTTATGGGAAATCCGATAATATTATAATAGTGTCTAGGGTTTTCAAGTAAATAGAAAATAGCCGAAATTGTTACATGATTAAATTCCAGCTACTAGCCACAAAAGTGGGGAATACAAATCAAAACCGTAGGGCCTCGTAGGGAAAATGGGTTTCCAACAATGGCAGGGCTACTGGGGTACCGCCCATCATAGTATAGGGCCTAGATCACCGTACCGAGGATCACTCCCGACCCCCTACAACACAAGGCCGGAACCATTCCTTACTGAGCAGTCCCGAACAAGATAACCCCGCAGTTGTGGCGAACAACTGTCCACACAACTGAAATAATGGGACATCTAGACAGGGGTATACCTCGTCCTGCTTGGGCATGACCCACCTATGCTTGCTGCGTCTCCCATGTTTTAGCCATTCCCGGTTGATGAGGCTTGAGGCTGCGATTATCTTTATTGAACATTATTCTTAGAACGCTCATCGTTCGCCTGACGATGTGCTGAAAGCATTCAATCCATACAAGTTCGTTCTGGGTTCGAACGATACCGAACGCATTATCTCGATACACTCATTTTGGAATCACCCTCAGAGTTAGCGACGATAACCCTTGCATTCTGAAACACCATCTCGATCTCCAATTGAGAGGTCACGACTTATCGTTTAATTTGGATCGATGTGGTTTTCGGAATATCGAATTGATACCCGATCCCGGTCTCATCGGAATCCAAACGCCATTTTAAGGGCTAAGTTGTCTACTTAACTTAAAAAATTTAATTCAATACTTAGAATTCACATAACAAATCATAGATAAATCATACACAGTTATCACAGATATATCCAGAATATATCATAAAATAGATATCAGAGACAATTAACAGGATCAGCAATTCATATCAATATAGTTTGATTTAACTTAACTTAATTAATTACTTAGGGATAAATCATTATTGTTCTTTTTAATTAATCATTATTTAATCAACTTATTAAATTTATTAATTATTACTTAATTATTCAGTTAATTAATTGATTTATTACTAACCTTAATTTATTTATTGTATAAAAGTCAAATACTTATTTAATTATCACTAATTACATAATTAATCATTTATTATAAATTAATTTATCATTTAATCCTTAATTATTTACTTAATTTAACTACCATTTATTAATTAACTTAAAGTAATTAATTAAGATTTTTAAGTTTAAAATTGATTTAAGCACAAGATCAATTTTTAATTACAAATTAAATTAAAGTTATTAATTTAATTATAAGCATAAATTAATTTACATTTTTTTATTACCATATATAAATTAATTATCTTACCATTCAAAAGTTCTTTTAATAAACTCTAAATCAAATATTAACTTAAAACTAACTAACATTATTTACTTTATTTAATGTTAAACTTTGTTAATCAAAATACTTAAATGTTTAGGCAAAAATCATCAGACCCGAGGCAGGCACCATGTTTACCGAGAAAATCTCGAGTTCCTCCCTATTCTTCCCCGCGTCACTCTTCCTTCCCATCTTCTCCTTCTTCTTACCTGATCCTATTCTACTTCTTCTTTTCTTTTTATACAAGCTTAAGTTAAATTAAAATATAACTGCAGTATCTAATACTCACGTACACGAACCAGAGTCGAGCTCGAAGCAAACTCCAAAAGCCTCATGCATCGACTCGTGTCGACCCTCGACACCAAAATCAGACCCAAACGCCACTGTGCACGTGCATGGTGGTTCGTCGCACCTCCGATGGCTCATGCTACCTCCAACAAACAACGATTCACTCTCTCATTCGAAAACAAAACCCAAATTGTCGCGTTTTGATCGAAAACGAAATTTCGCCTGTAGCTTGAACCAAAGGCTCGAACATCCCACCAATAACCACCACGTTCTATCACCACCCATCACCGAAGGCAAAGCCCCTTCGCCAACGCCATGTCCAGACCTTCCCCGACCTTTACCCAAATCCACGTGCCACTCGATTCAAACATGGCGACGAAATCAAATTTTTTACAGAACACAGTGAATTATGAACTCAAACCCTACTTTTATTTCAACCTCAAAATCCTTGCATTCGAAAAATCTTTAAGCATTTTTCCTGTGTTAATACATCTGCAAGCTTGCTTCATAACAAATTTTAACAATTAAATTTTGTTGAATCAACAGATATTTGCAAAAACGCATCTTTTATTCATTTTCGAATTGCACCTTGATTGCTTACATAAAAATTATCATTTTTATGTTAAAAATCATACCTTTGTATATAGATTCATGTTATATAGTTGAATCAGCAATCTAGAATATTTGAATTTAACATAAAATTTATAATCTGCCCTGTAAATTACTTTCCAGTGGACATACTCTACTGACAGGTTGCAAACAAGTTTAAAACTTGATTTATATTCAAACAACTTGCTTTGTTTTAAAAAAAAATATAAGCCTATAAATATTTGAATGAAAATATTATGTATTTTGAATGGTTTACTTAACTCTGTAACTACACAATAACTGCATATTCAAATTTGGCAGAAAACTCATAGTTGAACACAGAATTGAAAACCAAATACCTAGGCCATCATAATATTATCAATACATCATACACTCAAATGAACTTAAGACTTAAAGGTTTTGTTTACTCACCAAAATTTGTTGACAGAAAGTAATTTTTGTTTTGTTTTGAAAGGCTGTAAATTTGAATCTCTGAAAACTTTTCTGCTTGCTGAACTTATTTGAAGATATAAGATGATGTTTTATTTTCCTTTCTTCTTTCAAGCTAGTTTCTTAAGTTTTTGTTAAGTTTTGTAAACGAGCAAATATTATGATGTACATAAATATAAGCATAACTTTGAACAGTTGTAGGTTATACAGGTACAAGTCTCACATGCTTTTGATTGCTTGTATTTAATACAATGGAATGTGAAATGATCTTGCAATTTCGGCTGTAAGATTTTTTTGACAAAGAGTGGTGCTAATTAATGCATGTGTCTTCAATTATGATTGCATATAATTAATGGTTTCTGATACTTGTATTTTGTACAAATTTTTGTATAAGTATAAAGGTATTTTGTATTTAAATGTTGTGATTACTTTGTTTTCTTATGCATACATAATTTTACAGCAGCTTGATAAAATCTTTGTTAAAGAATTTGTATTGTACAAATGTAAGTCACAGATTATCCTTTCTTGAGTTTATGTAAAGTTAATATAATTATTGCTTTGACTATATACCATGTGTATTTATATTTGAATGCTCTCATGTTCTATTTCAAATCTAATGTTATTGCTAACTTAACTTCAAAATTTTATTTTCTGTTGTAGTTAAATTTTTCAAACATTGATTTATAACATTCTATTTGTATATTTATATTTCTAGTTACATCTTATATTTTACAATCATGTTTTATACTTATGTTTTAATATTCATGTTTAATAATGATATGGTTGCCTATTTTTAAACATTATTATTTAAAGACTACAATTATATATTCATATGTATATTATCAAATATTAAAAATATAGAATCTTTGATTTTTATTGAATAAGAGAGATTTTGTTATAAACATTTTAAAATATTTTATTTTAAGTTTTCAAATCAAAGTTTCCTTTACAAAACATATATATGTGTTTATAACTGTTAAATATTCAAAAATCTTATCAATTTATAAATTTAAATGCTTGCATTTCATTTGAAATAGATTAACTATTATTAAAATATACTGTTAAAATCCCGGGTCGTTACACTTGAGATCCATGAACTCCCCATAAAGCTGGGATTTCCCGGCGTCGGGCATCCACTTAGCAATGAAATCATCCCTGAAAATGGTGATAGATAAGCTTAGAAAAGGCACGAAAGCGACAGAGAAACAGAATTCCAAGAAACACAAGAAGATACCTAAACTGCTCCTAAGAAAGATCAGCCTCGACGGTGTTAGCCGTAACAGACTCCCACCAATCTAGGGCAGCATCTTGCAACTGCCATGCTGCTAACTGACATTTCTGGGCATCAGTAATCTCAAGACCAGTAAATATCCTCTCTAAACTACGCAACCACTGCTGAGCTTCAATAATGCTCTCTGAACCAAAAAACGTGGTGCCACCAAGTTGTGTGAATTCCTTACAGAGAACAGTATACTTAACAGGTGCAACGGGTGGAGGAGCTGGGGCACGACCCCTACCTTTGGCATTTCCTCAATTCATCCTGAAAATATCAAGAATGAATTTAGGATAGGGTATAGAGAAGACAAATATAAGATAAGATAAATTCACTTGGATGAATATCCTAAAGAAGAAAATACTAACAAGGTAGATACGAAAGGAAGGAGGTATATAAAATTTCCTTTAAAACAAGAAAAGTTTATATCAAAATAATTCTTTGAAAAATCCTTTGAAACACCATTTTGAAAATCATTTTATACTTTAAAAATACGTTCTCTCACAAAGAAAGTGATACTGAGATTGATTTCACTCATTCTAGGTTATTTCTACCCTATCTCTAATGAGTTTTGCTCCACAGGCTGTGGTTTGCCTAAAACCAAAGCTCTGATACCAAATGTAACAACCCGATATTTTCAGCAGTTCGCATCCACACATGTCGAACTTGAATTGCTCAAAATGCCGCATTGTAAATAAATTAGGAGAAAATAAAATCATCACAGAATCACAGACATAGAAATATCAGAATAACTCACAGCGGAATATAAAATACCATATTAGTTCATGAAGCTACTATAACAAACTCTCAAAAAAATTCATAATATCAGTCTGAAAACAAATACAATTGAAATTCCAAATATATAGAAGTCCACTAGTACAAGCTAAAATAGAACAACTGAACTGAAATAGATAAACAGATAATCTAGAGAGGCAAAATCTCCAGCGATTCCTACCTCCAAAAAGGAAAATCCAAATCTAAGCTGTGAATACTCAGGCTGACCCGAGCGTAAAGCAAAACACAAAACACTCGTGTCAGGACATACATACTTATATAATGTAAACCAACTCAAGTGAACTATAATAAAGTACAAGTAACTTAAAGGATGCTTGGGTGTGACGCCCCACCTCTATGCCCACGCTAGCCAAGAACACTACGGTGTAATGCTGTCGACTAGCGCGGAGAATAAGGCTGTTGAGGAGCGACCGTCCGTGTAATTTCTTTGCGCGAGCATTGATATGTCAGATAGTACAGCATACATTTCATTTAAGGAGGAAATCCGACATACCGATGCAAACTCAAAGCTATCACGCGGTGGCTATATATAATCCTCGGAAACAAATATAGAAATAAGCATAACATAAATCAGTCACAGATAATTCATATCACATCGGCGGAAATAGATATGAATAAACCACACTTAAAAGTGTTTATCAGAGAAGTGGTCTAACAAGATCCACAATAACACAGAAGATTATAAATAAATGCGGAACACAGATTGAACAGAAAAATCTCATATATATAATAACTGATGGCAGTTACAATACATTTGATATGGTACATATGATGCAACTACAACAGTTGACTCAGGAAGTTATACATATAAGTACATTTTCAATATAATATACATGAATACATATCTTCATATACAATTACATCGACTACTATACATGACGACTACTCCAAAAGATATGAAAGAACTTCATAGCTCAAGCAGCATCCCGAAGCTAAAAATCTACAACCTGAAAATACTCGGTCTGACCCGAGTATTAAATTCAAAAGAAAATAATACCCGGGTCAGTCTAATTCAAACTCAGTTATTAGTGCATAGAAGCAGTAATAATACGCAAAATATCCTAAAATCAAAAGCAGTTAGAATATTAATCAAAGAAATACCGTGTGGCTGCAGTTCACGCTTGCGTGCACTGCCGCGCCACAACAGTGATGATGTACCCAATAAATACCGTGTGGCTGCATAAAGATGCACTGGTCACTCTTGAGTACAAATGCACTAAGCATAGCTGAGGCAACACTCAAGTACAAAAGTGACACAAGACAGAAACTACAAACTGCACGTGGCAAAAATGGGTCAGAAGCAAGCTAAAAATGAGCAAGTACACAAGGCAGTGTACAACATGAAGACACCACCGAATGAAGGTGGGGGCACCAGTGACATGGCAGCAGTGACACGGCACCACAGCACACATCACATATATATCAGAAGCAAGCTAAAAATTCAATACATCATGAGACCAATACGCAGCAGTGCACAAATGAAGACACTGCAGATGCAACAGGCAAGGGATGATGTGAAAGAGAGAATGTCATGTTTTAACATACAGTGAAACATGAGGAAGTTCAATACCATTGCACATAACAGATGCAATAAAAACATGCACACATATATAAGTGTATGCAAGAAACAATACATATGTACTCAGGTGGCTGCAAACTTAACGAGGTCGAAACTGTTTCAACTTGATGAAATCAAGCCATGACAAAATCAAATGACTGCAAAAATCAAGCAAACGTAGAGAACAAGCTACATGAAGGCAACATGACGCAAGGTCGAGCTCAGTACAACACAGTGTACATAAATACACGCAAATGCATCAAAGCACTGAGCCATGAATGCAAAGTGCAGCCACAACAGACAAGGGAAACAAGTGCTACAGGTCAGGAATGTAAATGCGAACATATGCAGTACAGTGGAGCATGTGCACATAAGTGATGAACTGGCTGTGCCACTACATGAATTCTCGATGCATCAATTTCAAATAGAAATGCATAAGAACATGAAGATATGCAGCATGAATCTGAATATATCAATTTCAAATAAAAGGCAATATTTATTTATACACATGAAGTCAATATGACAACAAGGCAGCAACAAGCAACAGTGGATCAAATGTAAACTCCAGTTAATAATGAGCACAGTATGGTTCAATCTTACAGGAATCAATGTTCAGGTCACCTAACTCGAAGTCAACAAACAGGGAGGTCAGACTTCAAGTAAACATGGCGGCATAAAGAAACCAAACCCAGATTGAAACAGCATGCACAAGAGTGGAAACAACAACCATGAAATACAAGTGCAAGTACAAAATGAATGCCACGACTACAGAGGGTCAAGGGCAGTCACAACTGTACCCATTCAAACACACTTAAATAAAGAACTCGAAGGCATTATCAAGTTAATGTCGAAGTTCAACTAAAACAAATTCGATCAAATTATCTTAGCCGAGAAAATCATCACAACGGCCAAGTAGAAATCAACCAGAGGCAAGAAGACAAGTTCGAAGTCAAAATCAAAAGCAGCCCCAAAATCACCTCAAGGCAGAAAAGCATCAACACGAACAAATACCAAATCGAAGCCGAAGCAACGAAAACAAATAAAGCAGACGAAGTTGAACTGTGTTGAATTAGATGTGAGAGAACTCACACAAGTTCAAGTCGAAATCACTAAAATTCAAAGTAATAATAGCCAAGACTTCAAGCAACAACATACACACATAACTCGAGCATGAATTAGATGTGAGCAAACTCACCTTTGTTCGCCAAGTTGAAGTAGCCGCGAGCAAGTTGAAGGAGCCATTGAAGTTGACGCCTTCGAGTTGAATGAGTCCTACCTCCAGAAGACGAACGAGCGCGAGGACGAACGAAGACTAGCAAAGGCGAGAGGATGCCGCCATTTTCGTTCCTCTCGTTCGATTTAGGGTTTAGAATAAAAAGAAAAAGAATAAGAAAGGGGAACGGGTTTATTTGTTTAAGTAATTGTCACGGCCCAAACTTAAAAAGTGGACCATTATTTAAAAGTCAAAGCCCCTCAAACTTTATAACCATTTTTAATTTAAATTTTAAAAACGTCAATTTGAAATTTGACGAAAATATCGGGTTGTTACAGACTCCCCTCCTTAAAGAAATTGCGTCCTCGCAATCTTAAGGAATAAATGGGCAAAAGGTAACAACCATAAGAATATATCAACACACGATGAAGAAATTTGAAATAGGAAGTTCACCATATAGAGAATGAGAGAGAGAGAGAGTCTAAACGTGTTTGCTCGATGGATCCTCCGGATTCCTAAGTGAAATACCTAGGATTTGAGAACCACTGCACTTTCATGAGAAGAACATCTTTATTTCGAAGGTGCTGAACCCCCAAAGCATTGATGTGAATTAAAATGTTGCTCAAAGTCAAATCTGGTGAAACTTCAATTTCTTCAATAATACCGGGCTCAAGAATAAAAAAATCGGAATCCCTAAGGCTTTTCCGTAGAAGGAAGACGTGTGAAAACATCATGAATAACAGAAAATTGAGCCGGTAATAAGAGGCGATAAGCCATGGAACCCATACGTTCAGTGATAGGAAATGGCCCAGTATATCGAGGCACTAACTTTCCCGACCGTCTGAAACGCACAACACCTATCATAGGTGAAACACGAATAATATGGAACAACAGCGTAGTACAATAACGATACGTCCAATGAACCGATCAACATAAAAGAACATCAGACGTAAGTCCATAAAAGGAATGAGACGAAGCTCAATAAAACGAAGTACATCGAAACGTCTGATGAACCTGGTAAAAAGATGATTCCATTCGGACATCATCAAAGAAACAACCACTTGTTGCCAACGACAAGTGCATAGGTAACACGATTTCCCATCCGGGAGTGGTAAAGAATATCAAGATCATAAGATGTAAGGAACTCGAGTCAACGTGGTTGACGTAAATTAAGTTCTTTGTGAGAAAATAAATATTCCCAAGATTCATGATCCGGGTAGAGAACAAATTTCTCACCCAAAAATAATGATGCCAAATTTTTAAGAGCAGAATCAATAGCCACGAGCACTAGATCATAAGTGGCATATCTAGTCTCAAATAGGCATAAATGATTTAGAAACACAAGAGACAGCACGTTCTCTTATGCAAGAGAATGGCATGCAAACCAATACGATTAGCATTGGTACAAACGATAAAGTCTTGGTTCCCTCTGGAATCACAAGAATAGAAGTATAGAAAAAGAGTTGTTTTAAATAATATTCTTACCCGAAAAGCTTAAAGCTTTCGAAATTTACAATTTACTTTATGTAATTATCTTTTCAGAAAAATTTACATTTTATAATTTAATTTATTGTGTCTGATTGTCTCATCAAAGCGTCTAGGAGATTCCTATCGATAACGTTGATCAAGCGCATCGACCAGAATTCTTAAAGCACTTAATGGGCAATGCAATCACAAAATCATCTTTTAATTTCATAAAAGAAATTCACAATTTTCAATCTCAAACGGACGAGTCCGGAATTAAACGAATCAGTAAAAGAAAGGGGTCATAGTCCTCGATTTTGCTGAAACGTTTAAATCGCTTCCTCATTCTTTTGAAAGCGTAAACTGTAAAAAATTTGAAAACTATTTTTTTTTTTTTGAAACAATTTTTAAAACACGTGATTAAAATAGCAATGTCAGTAGCAACTTCGACATACGTCAAAATTTCATCGAAATAATTGGCATCAAAATATAATACCAATGAATTTTCGTTCATCAAAAAGGTCACAAGAATCTTCTCAAAGATAGAAAGAGGTATCATACCCCAAACTTGTATTCATAACAATTCAATAACACACGAATTCACCAATGCACAAGAATTGATAAAACTTATCAATAGAAATCACGAAAATTGGTGAAGCACAAATTCTAGAAATCCTCACAAGAAATCCAGAAAACACAAGCTAAGAGTATGAGAACTCGAACGCGAGTATGAAAACTCGAACCGGAGTATGAAAACTCAAACGGAGTATGAAAACTCGAACAGAGTATGAAAACTCAAACGGAGTATGAAAACTCGAACAGAGTATGAAAACTCGAACGGAGTATGAAAACTCGAACGGAGTATGAAAACTCGAACGGAGTATGAAAACTCAAACGGAGTATGAAAACTCGAACGGAGCATGAAAACTCAAAGGAGAGTATGGAAACTCACCAACACGCGAGCATGAAAATTCATCAACACATGTAACGCAAAGCGAGAACGGGAGCACGGAATCTCACCTACACGTGAGCATGAAAGTCACCAACACGGGCAACGCAAAGCGAGAACGGGAGCACGGAATCTCACCTACACGCGAGCATGAAAAATCATCAACACGTGCAACGCAAAACGAGAACGGGAGCACGGAATCTCACCTACCCGCGAGCATGAAAAATCATCAACACGTGCAACGCATAACGAGAACGGGAGCACGAAAACTCACCTACATGCGAGCATGAAAACTCACCAACACGTGCAATGCAAAGCGAGAACGGGAGCACAGAATCTCACCTACACGTGAGCATGAAAGTCACCAACACGGGCAACGCAAAGCGAGAACGGGAGCACGGAATCTCACCTACACGCGAGCATGAAAAATCATCAACACGTGCAACGCAAAGCGAGAACGGGAGCACGGAATCTCACCTACCCACGAGCATGAAAAATCATCAACACGTGCAACGCATAACGAGACGCTATCTCATGGTTGCAAGCCATTAATTTTGACACACGAATGGCCCGAAGACCGTGGGGCGCTACCCCACATGTGTGAGTCGAAATCACACAGATTGAGGTCCAAACTAACCAAAAAAATCAAAAGAGGTATGTGTGAGTGGAATCACACAAGTAGTGTCTAGTCTAACCTCACAATCAAAAGAAAAGTATGTGTGAATGAAATCACACAAGTGGTGTCTAGACAATCCTCAAAGCCCAAGAGATATGTGTGAGACGAAATCACACCGATGAGGCCTAAGCTATCCACGTCGACAAAGAGATGTGTGTGAGTCAAAATCACACCGACGAGGCCTAAGCTATCCACGCCGACAAAGAGATATGTGTGAGTCAAAATCACACCGACGAGGCCTAAGCTATCCACGCCGACAAAGAGATGTGTGTGAGTCAAAATCACACCGACGAGGCCTAAGCTATCCACGCCGACAAAGAGATATGTGTGAGTCAAAATCACACCGACGAGGCCTAAGCTATCCACGCCGACAAAGAGATATGTGCGAAACGAAATCACACAAATGGTGTCTAGGCTAACCGAAAAGGTATGTGTGAACGAAATCACACAAATGGTGTCTAGCCTAACCAAAAGCGACATCGCACAATTGCTAGTCTAAATCATAAGAATGATTGTCATGATCAACGAGAAGTGTCAATTACACTAAGTTAGTGAATATAAAAGTTTAGCTTCATGTCCCATAACCACTAGCTTAACTTAAATATTTACGAACAAACTGTAGATCGTCACTAGAAAAATTGTCACAAGTGGTTCAATCGAACAAGTCCAAAAATTAACCGACGAAGTAAACGCAAGCGTTTCATACCACTTGTTTTACTAAGCCGTTTAATTAGATTTCTCATACGAGTGAAATAAAGATTTGTATATGCTAGTAGATTGAAAAACGGTTTAAGAAAAAAAAGCTTTGTAGTAAAATAGTTTTGAAATCATTTGGAGAAAAGGGTTTTGATATTTACTACTAGTATAGAAACATTTATATTTTTTTAAAGTGACAATTCACCAAAATGATTGTAGAAACAATCAATCACAAGAATTCACGTTCGAAGACGTGAATAGAATCGAAAGAAATCGATTAAAATTTGGAAACCAAATCAATTCACAAGAATTCACATACAAAGATGTGAATAGAATCCGAAAGAATCAATATTGAACCTTCAAAAAGTATGTTCACAAAAATCCCGAAGAAAATATCACCAAAGTTGCTAATAAATAATAGCAACAAATCGGGAAAATATTCAAGAATTGATTAAATTAAGAAATCAAATCAATTCACTAAAATTCACATTCGAAGACGTGAATAAAATCCAAAGAATTCGATTCCAAATCCGTCAAAGTTGGAATACCCAAAAATTCCAGAAATAGAAGTTATCAAAGTCGACAAAGATGATAACAACTAAACGGAAAAGAAGAATCGATTAACAATTGGAAAAATCAAAGCAAAACGAGCAAGGTACTCGAGACAGAAAATAGCAGGGCAAAAGTCGATCAAGTCAGCGACTCTATCTCAACTAAGCACAGATAAACTTTTGATTCTTTACAGGATCCAAAAGTTGTTGGGCAGATATGAATATGCCATCCAGAGATCGACTACTGGATTGAATAGCACTAAGACTGCCAGATTCAACCAATTCTTCTTCTTTAAGAAAAGAAAGAAGGAAGAAGAAAACGATATTCACAAAAATGAATTTCAATCAAACTTGATTGATAAAACAAGGAATCATAAAGAGAATAGGATAGAACGGTACGAAGACCCGAATTAAATCCTAAAGCACGACTCCTAAAATAGACTTAGGACGATGATCCTTGTTATAATATTCCATATTGTTCCGAAGTTTGGCTCTGATACCAAGCTGTGACGCCCCACCTCTATGCCCACGCTAGCCAAGAACACTACGGTGTAATGCTGTCGACTAGCGCGGAGAATAAGGCTGTTGAGGAGCGACCGTCCGTGTAATTTCTTTGCGCGAGCATTGATATGTCAGATAGTACAGCATACATTTCATTTAAGGAGGAAATCCGACATACCGATGCAAACTCAAAGCTATCACGCGGTGGCTATATATAATCCTCGGAAACAAATATAGAAATAAGCATAACATAAATCAGTCACAGATAATTCATATCACATCGGCGGAAATAGATATGAATAAACCACACTTAAAAGTGTTTATCAGAGAAGTGGTCTAACAAGATCCACAATAACACAGAAGATTATAAATAAATGCGGAACACAGATTGAACAGAAAAATCTCATATATATAATAACTGATGGCAGTTACAATACATTTGATATGGTACATATGATGCAACTACAACAGTTGACTCAGGAAGTTATACATATAAGTACATTTTCAATATAATATACATGAATACATATCTTCATATACAATTACATCGACTACTATACATGACGACTACTCCAAAAGATATGAAAGAACTTCATAGCTCAAGCAGCATCCCGAAGCTAAAAATCTACAACCTGAAAATACTCGGTCTGACCCGAGTATTAAATTCAAAAGAAAATAATACCCGGGTCAGTCTAATTCAAACTCAGTTATTAGTGCATAGAAGCAGTAATAATACGCAAAATATCCTAAAATCAAAAGCAGTTAGAATATTAATCAAAGAAATACCGTGTGGCTGCAGTTCACGCTTGCGTGCACTGCCGCGCCACAACAGTGATGATGTACCCAATAAATACCGTGTGGCTGCATAAAGATGCACTGGTCACTCTTGAGTACAAATGCACTAAGCATAGCTGAGGCAACACTCAAGTACAAAAGTGACACAAGACAGAAACTACAAACTGCACGTGGCAAAAATGGGTCAGAAGCAAGCTAAAAATGAGCAAGTACACAAGGCAGTGTACAACATGAAGACACCACCGAATGAAGGTGGGGGCACCAGTGACATGGCAGCAGTGACACGGCACCACAGCACACATCACATATATATCAGAAGCAAGCTAAAAATTCAATACATCATGAGACCAATACGCAGCAGTGCACAAATGAAGACACTGCAGATGCAACAGGCAAGGGATGATGTGAAAGAGAGAATGTCATGTTTTAACATACAGTGAAACATGAGGAAGTTCAATACCATTGCACATAACAGATGCAATAAAAACATGCACACATATATAAGTGTATGCAAGAAACAATACATATGTACTCAGGTGGCTGCAAACTTAACGAGGTCGAAACTGTTTCAACTTGATGAAATCAAGCCATGACAAAATCAAATGACTGCAAAAATCAAGCAAACGTAGAGAACAAGCTACATGAAGGCAACATGACGCAAGGTCGAGCTCAGTACAACACAGTGTACATAAATACACGCAAATGCATCAAAGCACTGAGCCATGAATGCAAAGTGCAGCCACAACAGACAAGGGAAACAAGTGCTACAGGTCAGGAATGTAAATGCGAACATATGCAGTACAGTGGAGCATGTGCACATAAGTGATGAACTGGCTGTGCCACTACATGAATTCTCGATGCATCAATTTCAAATAGAAATGCATAAGAACATGAAGATATGCAGCATGAATCTGAATATATCAATTTCAAATAAAAGGCAATATTTATTTATACACATGAAGTCAATATGACAACAAGGCAGCAACAAGCAACAGTGGATCAAATGTAAACTCCAGTTAATAATGAGCACAGTATGGTTCAATCTTACAGGAATCAATGTTCAGGTCACCTAACTCGAAGTCAACAAACAGGGAGGTCAGACTTCAAGTAAACATGGCGGCATAAAGAAACCAAACCCAGATTGAAACAGCATGCACAAGAGTGGAAACAACAACCATGAAATACAAGTGCAAGTACAAAATGAATGCCACGACTACAGAGGGTCAAGGGCAGTCACAACTGTACCCATTCAAACACACTTAAATAAAGAACTCGAAGGCATTATCAAGTTAATGTCGAAGTTCAACTAAAACAAATTCGATCAAATTATCTTAGCCGAGAAAATCATCACAACGGCCAAGTAGAAATCAACCAGAGGCAAGAAGACAAGTTCGAAGTCAAAATCAAAAGCAGCCCCAAAATCACCTCAAGGCAGAAAAGCATCAACACGAACAAATACCAAATCGAAGCCGAAGCAACGAAAACAAATAAAGCAGACGAAGTTGAACTGTGTTGAATTAGATGTGAGAGAACTCACACAAGTTCAAGTCGAAATCACTAAAATTCAAAGTAATAATAGCCAAGACTTCAAGCAACAACATACACACATAACTCGAGCATGAATTAGATGTGAGCAAACTCACCTTTGTTCGCCAAGTTGAAGTAGCCGCGAGCAAGTTGAAGGAGCCATTGAAGTTGACGCCTTCGAGTTGAATGAGTCCTACCTCCAGAAGACGAACGAGCGCGAGGACGAACGAAGACTAGCAAAGGCGAGAGGATGCCGCCATTTTCGTTCCTCTCGTTCGATTTAGGGTTTAGAATAAAAAGAAAAAGAATAAGAAAGGGGAACGGGTTTATTTGTTTAAGTAATTGTCACGGCCCAAACTTAAAAAGTGGACCATTATTTAAAAGTCAAAGCCCCTCAAACTTTATAACCATTTTTAATTTAAATTTTAAAAACGTCAATTTGAAATTTGACGAAAATATCGGGTTGTTACATTGGGACTGCCCATCCTCTAAGGATCCGTTAAACTATTTACTATGTAGTAATATTGCGCTATTGTAATAATGTTTACTGTAAAATAAAATTACTTTAAAATAGCGTTGAAAGGGTTACCCATATAGCCTCCAACATGTAATAGTCCGAGTAGTCCATCCAGTATCAGCGTATCTCCAGATCTGGAGACTACCCCATGGGCTACGGGAGAAAAACAAACTCGTAGTAAGGCTCTATATGGTAGGTGACACGGCACACGAGGCAATGCCAGGGTAGATATATCAATTACGCTTTCGGGCTGGTGGTAACGCATAGCAACCACTACCGCCCACCTCGGAACACCCTTCCAATCAAAATGGAGGATGTACATCAAATCAATCACAAGTAAGAGTATAGTATCGAAGGAATGTGTCCGATCGGAGGAGCTACCTCACTTGGCCCGTCGATCGCTCCTGTTTTAGCCACCTTAAGCCAACTCACGGTAGTTGGTTCCATGTTCATACCTCAATAAGATCGTCGCCACCATCCTACTACGTTTTGGAATCTCCACAGCGTACACATTTGTTAAAGTGGTTTTTAGTATCGACAGAGAGTATGTCCATATCCAATCCCAATTCTTTAACAACCATTCGTTATTATAACCTATGGTTATAATTTAAAAATCATAGTTTATACTTAAAAATAAAGTATCATTTTCAAATTCGAAATCTTTATCAAAATAAAGATCAAATTATTTCCAAACCAATTCAATAATCAAAATATCATATCTTTTCAAAACTTCATTATTAAATCATTATTGAATTCAAATCCAAATATTCAAATTAAATAACCTTTTAATTCAAATATATCATTCATTTATTATGATTTCAAATCACAACGAATAGTTTATATCTAATCAAAACAATTCATTTAAACTATTTAAAAGTGAAGTTATTATATTTACAAATCAATTATTCAATTTCCAAAATTTTAGACAATTCTGAGCTCATTTATTTAGTTAAAAAAAAACTATAAACATTGAAATTTTCAACCTTTCACAGCATTTAGAAAAAGCTGATGTAAGTTATAATTGAAAACAGTTAAATTCAGCAAAGACAGCATTTAAACAAAACTGCAGTAATAGTTTAGTTCGTTTGAAAACAGTTCATTCAGAAAAGACAGCATTTAAACAAAACTATTGTAATAGTTCAGTTCATTTGAAAATAGTTCATTTCAGTCTACCGCAGCACTTATCAAGTGCTACTGTAGCCCTCTATTTAGTTTCAGATTTTAGTTATCATTCTGCTACCACAGCACTTACACGGTGCTGTAATATACTTAATTAAAAATTTAGGCATAGTTCATTTGTATCAACCACAACACTTACAAAGTGCTGTAATATCATTTACTTCAGATTTTAAGTTAACTTCAGAAATGATAGCATTTCTGAAGTGCTATTATTTAAATTCCAAATTTTCAATACAATTTCATAAATAATTAAACTTTAATTTAAACCATTTTTAACTTATAAAAATCATATTTGCTCACTTTAAAAGTGATCATTTAAATACCCTTTAATTTATGATTTTATAAAGTGAAATTTTCATACAAAAATCAAATTTTAATAATAATTTACTTATTAGATTCAAGCATATTAATTTCAATTCTTTATGATTGAAAATTTAACTAACACTTAAGTTTAAAATTTCCATTTCAAAATTATAACTTATTTTCATTTTATTTATTAAATTTAAAATTCACTTTTAACCAAAAAAATTCAAATTTCAAATTTAAGTTATATTTCCATTTCAACATAAAATTTATGTATTTCACATTTTAATTTGTACAAAAATCATTGACACTTTATAAAAATCATTTTTAATTCAATTTAAAATCAAATTATCATATTTTCTTACTTAACTTAAATTCCATTTATAAACAAAATTATAAATTCCAAAATTTACTTATATTTTAACTTCTACTTTAACATTTATTTATTTCACTTATTAATTTATAGAAAATCACTAATATTTTAAAAAAATCATTTTTAATTATATTTAAATGAAAATATCATAATATTTACATTTTTAAAATACTTTAAATTTTTTAGAAAAATATATATTAACCACAGGTCTGTATATAATTTTCTAGCCTAGGTCAAGTGATACGAATAATATATCATTTCAATCCATAATTTACAAAGAAAATCTGGGTTCTATCATTTCAAACCCGCAATCCCAAGTCAATAAAATAAATAAAAATTGGTCAGGCCTATCATTTCAGCTGATAAAGATTTTTCCCTATTCTTAAGTCCGTTCGGTTATGCATCATTTCAACCCATAGTGATTCTATTCTACAGGGAACTTGCAGTGTGATAATCAGATATAAATGATAGTAATATATGGCAGTAATAGATGATATGACAGGTTTATTAATAGGGCGAACATCATATGAATCATATCACAGGCAGGTATAACATGATATAGCAGTTTACATATTCACCTGGTGTCACTTCACAGTTTATATAAGTAAATATGTCAAGTGTGATTACTCACTTGTTTCAAGCTGGAGATAGCAAGGCAAAGCCAAACGAATTTCAGAAGGCACGATAACATAACTAAAGACTTGAGTGGAGTGGAGAGCCAAGTTTTTATCTTGTACACAACACATAAACAAGACAAGTATAAATATTATTTCAAACCAAATATACTTTGAAACAATTTAAAAGAAAAGCAATGAAGCACAAAGTGGTTTGAAAATTGCCTCAACCATCGTATACTCGGCCTAGGGGTCTAATATGTTCGGCCAAAGTGGCGATTTGGGCTAAGGTATGGATCCAAATAAGCATGGCTAGCTAGAGATAAAGGAGTGGAAGTTACAAGGGTAGGAAAATACAAAGTGTTAAGGCAAATAAGTGATTTTGGTGCAAACTTTGGGGTCGGCCAAAGGACAATTGGGCTCGGCAATTCATGCTACAAGTCTGGACAGAGGCTAAGGCTGATGGTCAGGGTGGTGGAGGAGCAGGTGGTGGCATCAAAGGAGGTTTCAAGGTGGAAAAGTGAAGGGGTATATGCATTAAGGGCTCGGCTATGGCATATTCAAGGTGTTTATGGAGTTTTTATGGTACGAGCAACACATACAAGGTCACGGCCTGGTCAAGATGGAGTGGAAGGATGGTAGAGTGGCCATGGATGGTGGACTAGCCGTAGATGGTGGTGAAGTTGGTCGGAGGTGGTGGTGGAGGGCAATGGCCGAGCAAAGCATGAAGATTCCAAGGCAATTTACAAAGGAAAATCAATAATAAAAAAAGAGGAAAGAGTAGAAAATATAAGAGCCGTTACCTTCTTCCTTTCAGATCTGAAAACTTGCGTGAAAAGTGATATAAGAAGAGGTGTTTTCACATGAATTGCAGAAAGAAAAAGTCACGGCTATAGCTAGGGAAAGGACGGCCCAAAAATTGAAGAGGTGGAAAATGAAAAGTCAAAAGTTAAAAAGGCTAAAGTCTTTTGAAATTTCCCTTTTCTTTTATGCAAACAAACTAAAATAAAAACCAGGTAAATAAAATAAAAATGAATACAAAATAATGTGAAAATGAAATAAATAAATAAAATTTAGGAAAATATAGAAAAATATAAGAAACTAGTTTATTATATGTAAACTAGTTTTGAAAATTGAAAACAAAATATAACTAGTTTTGGAAAAATAACAATTTCACTTAAAAAAATATTTTAAAAATGAAATATGTATATAATATAACATGTTACACATATATACACAAATTAGAACGAGATATGACAAATAAAAATATAATTTATATAAATTAGAATAAACAATATTGTTAAATAAATCAATTTACACACAATGTTCTAAAAAGCATAACTTTCACAATATAAATCAGATTTCAACTAATCAAAAAGAAATATTCTTAAAATAATCTATTTTCATAATAAAAGATAAAACGAAAAAATTTAAATATTTAAATTTTAAATTTAAAAGTCAAAGTTTGACCATATTGACCAAAAATCCACTTTTCTAGAAAATATTATATTTATTCATGTTTGAAATTATAATTCGCATAAAAATAAAAATTTATATTTAAAAATAATAGAAATTATTCATTTTAATAAATAAAATAAAGTTTTAAATCAGGAAATTCAATTTAAAATAAATAATGTATACAAATAAAATAATCAAAAAATACAGTGTTGTTACAAAAGAGTTTTGGACTTATAATATGCAGTAAGAATTTACTTTAGTAAAGTTGAAAGGAATTTGAGATAGTAAGTGAATTATATGATTTGAAATTTTACTAAGGAAGTTTAAATCGAATTGAATTTTAAGTGGATTAGTTAAGTGGTTAAGTGATTATATAATTGAATTTGGAAGTTTAGGTAATCAAGTTGTATAACTTATAAAATGTGAAAAGGTAAGTAAAACCAATTGTTAAAATGGTTAAAAAAATTGTTAAGAAAAACAAGATATGAATTTGAATAATGAGATGAAATTTAACTTAAGTACAAGTTAAATAAAATAGAATTCGAAATGAAATAGAGGTGAACTTAAGTTGTATAGCGAAAGTGAAGGTAAATGAAGTTGGAACGAAAGATAACTTAAGTGATGTTGAATAAAGTTGATTTTGGTATCGAAATAAACTAATAAAAGTAGTTAGATGAATATGAATTTGAGTTATATAAAGAAATTCAAATTTAGTGGTAAAATGAATTAGCACTAAAAAAAATGTTTTTGTTAAGTTGTAAATTAGTAATACTATTGGAAATGTTGTATAAAAATGTGATTATAAGGAATACTAGAATTCAATTTGAAATTGAATAATTAAATGAAAGTCAAATAGATATTAAACCAATTGAAATTAAATATGTTAAACCAAATTGAATGTAAGCGAAGTAATTAATTTGGTAATGTTGGATATGCATTGATTCTTAGATGGATGTTAGTTGATTGAATAAAAATTCATATGGAATTGAATTAATAAAATTGAAAGCTAAATAATTGAATCCAAAGTGGAAGAAAGTAAATCTGAATAGAATTGAATTTGATTTTAATTGGAGGTAAACAAACTTGAATGTAAATTAGTGAATCTAAACTAACTGAATACAAATAAATGAATATTAGAGGAATCCAATGTTAATGAATCATAATGAGATTAAATTGAAAATCAATTCAATGAATATTAATGAGAAGTGAATTCATATTGATATGGTTATGGATAGATTGGATAGATATGGATTAATTGGATGATAGTTGGTTGATGGTTGGGTCTGTTGGGGTGATTTCATTTGCTATATTGGCATAGATAGTGGTTGATATATGTTGTATATTGATATTACTTTCATATATACATGTTTCTCATGGTTTTTGAGTGTTTAGTAGGTGCGTATGGCGCTTGCTTCGCTTTTGGAGCTTGCTTTCGTGCTATATTAGCCGTATATGCTCGCTAATAATATATAAGGTACATATCTCGGATTACATTTCGTACTTTTACACTTTTTTATCCCTTCGAGATGCCTCATCCTCGAAGATGAGATGTATGTTTGTGATATATATATGTTATGATCCTACTATGATCGAACCACACAAAGGAGACGCAGGCGAATTTTTTCGAAATTTAAAGTGTTAGAAATTTTTTGGGAAAATTGGAAAACTTTTGGTAACTAAAGTTTGATTTTTGAATTAAAAGTAAACGATATTAATTGGTTTTGAAAAGATAACTATGAATGTATTTAAAAAACTTAGAAAAGATTTTGTAAGTTTAACTATTGGATTTTGGAAAAAGTTAAAAGGTTAAATAGATTTGGTAAATCTAAATTGAACGAATTGTTTCGAAAATTTAATGGATATTGTGACTTTTTCTTACTTGGTAATTTCGAGGACGAAATTCTTTTAAGTAGGGGAGAATGTAACGACCCAGAATTTCAGTTATTTGAAATTCATATATCTAAGTAATTTTAAATATTCAAAAGTAAAATTTATAACCTGAATAGATTTTATTTCGAATATAGTGATTTAATTGGATAATTAAATTGTTGATTTAATATTTGAAATGCATAAATAATTGAGATTTGAACTTAATGTGGATAGAAATGATTTATAAAGTTGTATTAAATTCTATTTGAAGTAGTATGATGTTAGAGAACTTTTAAAATTGATTTAAAAGTTAATTTGTAAAGAATTGAATATTTAATATTTAATTGACGAGTGAAAATAATCATTTTTCAAACAGTCTTGGATTTCGACGAAACCAGTTTTATTGGATCCATAATGTTAAATTATTGTAAGATTTCAAATTTCGTGTCAATCGGATTTACGGTGTCACGACCCGTCTTCCACTAACCAGAAAGACGTATCATGAATTAAGAAAGAAAGGGATAGAAAGAGAAAAGAAAGAAGAGAAAGAAGTAACAACACTAGAATCTCAACAACGGAACGAATAAATTATATTAATAACATAAGCATTTACATAATATACAACATCAATCAGAGTTACACAAAATACACAACATGTACTAGACAGTTATAAACACCTGTCTAGTATTTACAACTTAATACAAACACAAAACAAAGAACACACAGCGGAAAGTATATATCTATAACGCAGAAGCCTCCTGCTCCATTGCTCCACCAATATTTGTCAAAGCCAACCTGAATCCCTTGGCTACTCGTAAAAATTTGAGAACCAGAGAGTTTAAGAAAACAAAAGATAAACTCCGAGTCAGACATGGGTCTGGTGTAGGTAACAGGTTAAGGTTGATTAACTTTTAAAAACCTTTTGAAAAGAAAGGTATCACGTAAGACTTCCCACATATAAACATGGAAAAGTTTTTACCTTACGCTAACAAAACATTTGATAGGAAATTCGGTGATATTGTAATAGTGTCTAGGGTTTTCAAGTAAAATACAGAAATAGCTGGAATGCTTACAACTCACGTTCCAACATAGTTGGGCATAACTAATACGTACGACACTTACTGGATTTTGGATTCCATCAATGGCAGAGCTACTGGGGTACCGTCCGTCACAGTACGTGGCCTAGATCACCGTACCGAGGAGTACGCCCACTCCCCTACAACACAAGGCCGGAACCATTCGTTTACTGAACAGTTCTGAACAAGACAGCTCCGGCAGTTGTTGCAATCAACCGCCCACACAACCGAAAATAAAGGGACCTCTAGACGGGGAAAATCTTGTCCTACTTGGGCATGACCAACTTAACCCTGCTGCACCTCCCATGTTTTAGCCATTCCCGGTTAATGAGGCTTGAGGCTACGATTACCTTTAGAGGACACATCTCTTAGAATGCTCATCGTCGTCCTGACAATGTTCTGAAAGCATTCAATCCATACAAGTTCGTTCCGGGTTCGAACGAAACCGAAGGCATTATCTCATTACACTCATTTTGGAATCACCCTCAGAGTTAACGACGATAACCCTTGCACTCTGAATCTTCATCTTCACTTGAGATTCACGACCTATCGTTAATTTGGATCGATGTTGTTTTCAGATATCTAAATATGGAAACCCGATCCCGGTCTCATTGAAATCCAAATCGCCATCTTTTAGGTCCAAGTTGTTTTAAATGTTTAAAACAATTCTATTCAATATTATCTTTATACACACTGATAGATAATACACAACATCACAATAGATAACCAATATTATCATCACAACAGGTAATCCATATTATCATTCCAAATAGATAATTCATATTATCAATTCAAATGCAACCATAGCACACAACATCATTTGTTTCATATCTGAGATCTCAACCATTCAGGGTAATCAGTATCAAGCAGCATTCACAAGCAATGATTTATTTATCATCATTCTATAATTAATTTAAAATGAATTAAATTAATTACATCTTTCCTAATTAATTTAAAATAAAGTAAATTAATTACTCATCCATATAAATCTTGCTAACACATCCATTAATTAATTACAAACCAATCAATTGATTACTCTCAACAAATTACCCTAATTAATCATCCTTGATTAATTATCCTTTAATTATATTTAAGTAATTAACCTCCAATTAATTTCACAAGTTAATTATTTCAAACCAAATTCAGTAATTAACCTGTAATTACCTGATTAATTAATTAATTATAAGTAGTTACATTAATCCTTAACTAATTACATTAATTAATCCCTTCACTGATTAATTATTCTTAATTAATCCATCCTTAATTATATCGTTAATTAAATAAATTAATGATCCTTAATTATTTATTTATAATTATCCTATTAAATTAATTATCAAGTATCCATATTGATTAATCACTCTTGATCAATCATATTAAGTAATTGATCATTATTAAATTAATTACATATTTTATTGTCTCCAAATAACTCAATTATCAAAACCTAAATTAATTACACTAAGTAATTAATTATTAATTGCTTCCTCAAGTAATTATTCTGCATACTAATTACATATTAATTACACAAAGTAATTAAATTCCAAAACACCTCCATTACCCAATTATTCTTCAATTAAATTACATCAAATAATTTGTCATCTTAATTACTTCATTGAGTAATTATTCATTTTTAATTACATTGGGTAATTACTTCTCAAATTAATCAGTGATTAATTTAAATAATTAAACTTAATTAATTCACTAAATTAACCAAAATACCTTAATTAATTACAATTAGTAATTAATTTCTCAATTACTTTCATTAAGTAATTATACTTAAATAATTCAAATGATTATCTTTAAATTAATTAATACAATTAATTATTAAAATTAATCACATTAATTAATTATTAAATAATCCTAAATTTATGACCTTCATTAACCAAAATCAAATCTTTAATTACTTCTCTAAAGTAATTAACTAGATAAATCAATATTAATTACAATTTAATTATATATAAAACCCATTTATTAATCTCTAATTATTTAATTAATCAAGTGATAATTAACAACTTAATTAATTTTTAATTACTTGATTAATAAATTCAAATCATTATAAATTAAATCAAATCTTATTTATTTAATTGATTTCTTAATTACAGTTTAAATCAATCTTAATTAACTTACTAATCCTTTAATTAATTAAACAAAACCCTTAATAATTTAATTAATTAACCCAAGTTATTAATTAAGTAACTTAATTAATTACAAAACTTAATCATCTTAATCATTTAAATGAATTATAAATTATTAAGTTCTAATTAACTTAACATAAACATATATCTTATTAATGATTAAATCATCTCTATCAAAGTAACTTATAAATAATTTGCTTTTTAAATTTCATCCAAATCCTATTTAAATCAAGATTTAAAATGAAATCAAATTTAAACTTTAACAAGGTTTAAGAATTTAAAACCTTTTTATTTCATTTTAAAGAATTACTAAAGGTAAATTTAAAAATAGTTTAACCCATATTCAATTTAAAATATACTTTAAATATTCCAAGTGATTTTGAAAACATTTAAATTCAAACGCTTATTTCATTTCAAACTAGGATTCAAATCATGCTTTGAATCCAGGTTTAAAATTTCAAATTTAAAAAAAATCCTGTATAAAATCTCATTTCCGATTTATAAAACACATGTTATAAAATATTATAATATTCAAACTTAATTATAACATCAGAATTACAACTTATTTTCTTTTGAAAACTCTCAGATTCAAATTCCAATTTGAATTCAGGTATTCAATCCAGATTTTAACTTAAATTTAAAAATCTAGTTTTAAATCTCATTTTTCAGATTTATAAATCACTTTATAAAATACTGTACAGTTTTAGTTTTTAAATATTTTATTTCTACAAATTTATTTATTTGAAATCAGGAATTCAAATTCATTTGAATTCATAATTTAAACTTGCTTCAAATTTAATTCAAACCTTGCTTTGCTTCCTTTTTATTTAAATTTTGTTTAAAATTTAAATAAACCTGAAACTGCCGGGTTACAGAAAACAAAACCTGAAACTAACATTACTCGAGCCATACCTATTTTACTTCGAGTTATCTCCCACCTATCTTCGGGTAAAACTTCAAGTGACTCGAGCATTAACTTGAGTACAAACTGCTTACACCCAAAATAATGAAACACCCAAGAATTCCTAGTTCACCAGAAACTAAGAGCACCGTGCACATGCACGGTCGCTCTGACCATCACCATACAACAACAGAACTTCGAACATGTCCAAAATCACCCAAGCACTCTACCCCGATAACCTGAACTACACCATCCACCAGAAAACAAAAATCCAGCCTCAACCAAAAACCTGGAAACTCAGTGCTTCATCAAAGCCCAAAACCTGTCAACGGCCAGAACCTCGTCCTCCGACCACCGTTAGAGCTACAACTCCGGCCACAACCTTGTCATGGACCCAGCTACATTTTCCCGAAGTTGCTTCACACTCGATCAACCAAAGTAGCAGTGATGATCGAATTCAAACTTGATCATAAAACTAGGGTTGTGGATAAATTTTAATCACCGTCGACGCCATATCAACCTGATCACCATACAACCAATTTTTCTTGACGCTCCGATCATCCATCTTCCATCATACAAAAACATGATCCCCAATCCACTTGAATCAACAGAGACACTCCAAAACCCAATTTTGGGTCAAAACAGTAATGCACGGTCAAACCTAACTTAGAATTTTTGATTTTACTCTTAAAAATCATGAATTGGTCTAAGGTTTTAATTTTTATACCTAAATTGCTAAATTAACAAGTTTGAATTTTAACAGTGACTTGAGTTTTCCCCCTTTAAACTTAATTTCCAGAGCAATTTCAGTTCCTATTTAAGTTAAGATAATTTTTAAAATTAAGTTTATAACCAAAAAAACAACATTTGTTTAAATCCTAAGTCTTAAAAATTAATGGATAAAGAGAAATGATTTAAATTGAAACCAGGCTTGAAATCTTAGAATAGAAATGTTCTTCAGGCATTTCAAAATATTCATATAACTCACATCACAAATGCATAGGAGTTGTCAACAAATATACAAATACAACTTATTTAAAACATGATTCAACAACCAGATTTACCTTAAAAAATTTTAAAAAGAAGTGTTACTCACTTTTATCTTCAGAAAAACAAAACCATCATTTAGAAAAGCCTTTTTAATCCTGTCCTTTTGATTAAATGTTGTAGGTTCTATGATCCTTTAATTTTGATAAAAATGCAGACTTGAGATTGTTCAAATTTCAGGTTGCTTTCATATGAAACTCTTACCCAAAATTATATGCATGCAGGCTCTTGAAAAATGCAGAAATTTGAATTGCAGGGATTTATTTCAGGTTTGCAAATCTTGTTTCAAGTTTTGGAATGGAAGTCTACTGATATGATATTGCAGAGTTACAGGTAATTTGAATTGAGGTTACAAAATGATTTGCAAAGAAAAAAAGATGATGCAGATTAAAAATGCAGGATTTGGTTGAAGATGATTACTGGGATTTGTATTGCTCAGTTTCAAGAGGCATGTAGAACAAGTTTTCCAGATTTTCAGAAAAATGCAGATTTGATTTTCTCAAGTTAATGAATTGCAAATTTGTATGAGACAGTTTTAAGTTTTCTTTGTCTTTTGAATTGAAATGAAAAAAAGAAAGGAAGAAATGAAGATATAGGCTTATATAAGTGTAAATTTCAGATTTATCAAATAAAAGAAAATTTTAAAACAAAAAGTGCCACTTGTACTATTTTCAACATTTGTCAAATTTATATGTTAACTTGATAACACTTGTTTTAATTAAGCTTAAGAATGCAACACTTGTCTTATTTAGAGTAATTAATATTTAATTTACAAGTTATTATGTATATTAAGCCTAATTTTAATTTGTTAGTTAATATTTAAATACGTATATAAATTTATAAAAAGAAATAAAAACAAATCATGTTTATAAATAAAACTTATATACATATAAAAAATAAAATAATTAAAATCAATACTTTAGAATTTAAATTCAAATTAAATTCAAAATCTAATATTTTAAAATCAAGTTATAACTATAATTAAACTTTGAAATAACAATTGCCATTTTTATTCAAACTCTATTTATAAAACAATACATTGTTAATATTGTATTTAAAATGTCTCATTATTAAATTAAAACCATTTTAAAAGAAATTATATTTTTATTAATAAATTATCTATTTTATCAAGCCATAAAACTTTTTGTTTGTTAATTCATTTTAAATTTAAAACTCAAGCCAAATTTATTTTAAACATTTTAAACATTTTTCTTATCAATTTTAAAATCATATATTTATTTATTTATTAAATAGCTTTGAAAACTCAATATTAAATAAAAATCAAAATTTCCAAATTATTAGTGAATATATTAGAATTTTAAATCATGATTCATTAATTAAATTTAAACCAAACTCATTTAATTAATAACTTTGAAAAGTTAATATTAAATAAAAACAAATTCTCAAATTACTAAAAATATTAGAATAAGAAAATATGTTTTATTTATTAAATTTAAAACAAAGTTAATCTATTTACAATATAAACTATATATTTATATTATAAATAAAAACTAATTTAATATTTTTAAAAGATAAAATAACCAATTAAATATTTATTGAAGAAGATTATTAAATCAAATTGAATTATTAATAACAAAAAAATATCAATATAAATTTAATTTTAATACAGATTATTAAATTGATATTCTTAAAAATTCCGGGATGTTACAATCCTTCCCCCTTAAAAGAATTTCGTCCCCGAAATTTAAAACAAAGGTAATTTAATAATCTCATTAAAGATTTTAAATTCTAAAACACAAGTATATATCAAACATATGCTAACAACCATAGCAACCAATTCATTCAATCAAATAAATCTCACTATCAAGACAAAATTCTGGATAGAATTTCTTCGAGTTTCCCCAGGTGTATATATATATACTGGGATACTCGCTCTATAGAAATCAAACAATCAATACTATGAAGCTACAAAGTTTCTATTCATCTATATTTATAACACTAGACAAGATATCATACTACAGACAAGTCTGACTCAATAACCAAATCTCCCAGAATAGCTGATTCCAAAACCAGAAATAGATCATACACGTACTCCCTTGGAGATATGTGAAACACATCAAATTCCAGTTGTCCAAATTAGCAATTCAATCCAGAAAACCAAACACATATTCAAAACAGAATACAGAAGAAATCCAAAACATCTCGGAGCTAGCTTACCCAAACTTACCAAAATTTATAGCTTCTAAAAACTGAGAAACTTATCCAAAATCAGATCGCCGACTTCAGATCCACCAAAACACTTCAGACGATCACGAGCTGCCTACCTCCTACCTGATCAGCTCAATCCTTGCCGATGTCTCAAGAAACAAACTAGACCAAACCCAATCCACCAAAATGATCCTCCCCGATCAACCAAGATCAAGAAAAAACTCCACTCACAACCATCAGAAGAAAACAAACTTCTCCTATCCGAAAAAGAAAAACAGATGCACTCCCAAACTGCTTCCGCTGCACAACTCTAATCTGGAGTTGAAAGAATGCTGATGAAGAACACATGCACAATCTGGACAACATAACCAAGAAGATTTCTGATAACCAAGAGAAAACTCAGAAGCTCCTCCAATCCTAAGCTACTTCAACAATCTCCATCTCAAGGAACTAACCTTTAACTAGTTGAACCACCGGTACCACACTTAGAATCCTGGTCGATAAGAAAACAAAATCTCTAGATGCGGACAACCTCCGACTTCTCTGAAAAATCTCCAACAATCCAAGAGAATACGCTATTATCACAAGTCACTTTTGCGATCAATCCAAACTAAAATCCAAAGAGAACTGTTCTCCCTTTACCAAATCAGAACAGCTTATGCTGGTCTAGACAATCCATCGAAGAATGGATACACTCAACTGCTTCTGAACTTCATCTCCAGAAAACCGCTAAGCCAGAAAACTCTACCGACACACAGAACACTTCGAGCTGCACTGCTGACACCAATGCCAAAGAATTCCCAATCCAAGCTCTTCGAGAAACCCGGACTTCAAACCAAACAGAAACACCCTGCTGAACTCAGCCACAACACCGAAGGAGACCTACTTCCTTAAATTTGTTCCAAAGAAATTATCTTCGGAAATATCCATAATCACTGCATCTCATCACGCAGCTACTTTCTCCTGAGGTATCAAAATACCATCACTCGCTTTTGCTCAGCCAACAGATCCAAACTCTACTCATCCATCTTCAAAGATGAACTCCGAACCTTAACAGGTTACCTTCAGAGATCGATGAAGTCCTTACACTACTGCAAAGCTCACTCGAGATGGTATTAGGTCTACAGCCTCGATAGATACACTTCCAACGTCAAACATACAAACTCCTTCCAATGGTAGTCGCGTTACACACACCACTACCTTAATCTACCTTTATAATCTATATTGGAAAACCCGAACAGGTATCCCAATAGATAGGTAGCAATACATATATATAAATATATTAAAAATTACAAATACGCTCTCTCAAGATAGACACCACTCTAGAGCCTAGGTATTCACCCAACCTAATGCTCTGATACCAACTGTCACGACCCGTCTTCCACTAACCAGAAAGACGTATCATGAACTAAAAAAGAAAGGGATAGAAAGAGAAAAGAAAGAAGAGAAAGAAGAAACAACACTAGAATCTCAACAGCGGAACGAATAAATTATATTAATAACATAAGCATTTACATAATATACAACATCAATCCGAGTTACACAACCTACACGACATATACTAGACAGTTATAAACACCTGTCACTATACCATAGATAGGATTTTGGCGCTGCCTTAGGCGGCACATTTGATACGGCTATAAGCCGTATCAAATTTTAATACGGTTTATAGTCGTATCTATATTATTTAATACGGCTGTAAGCCGTATTAACATTTGATACGGCTTGTAGCCGTATTAAAATCCGTGCCTCTTTTCGTGGGAAAATTTTCCCCAAAACGCACACCCTCCCTCCTTTTTTTTTTTATTTCCAGCGCTTTTATTTTCACCGTTCTATTTCACCCTTCAATGAATTCCACTGTATGCAACCTCCAAAACAAGAATTCGTGAATATATTTAGGGGATTTAAGCTTCGTCTGCGGTTGGTTCAGAGGATTGGAGGAAACGAATTTTGGGCGTGGATGTTCAATTTGGATTTGGGTGGGTTCGCCTGAATTAGTTCGCGGTTCAAGGGTGTCGAGGTAAACATCAAAGTCTTTCAGTTTATACTTGTCATAATTTCACCTTTTTTTGTTTTGTTGTATAATTATCGTTGGTGGGTATCCGTATTCTTAGGTTTTGCGTACCCATTTGATGAATTAAAGAATATTATCTTGTTATCGCAAATCTTTCGAAGTGTTTTCGAGAGAAGTTGGGTTCCCATCTTGTGCACTGAACTGATTTGGTTATATTTTTTTACAAGCTTTTATGCCGTAACCATAATTTCTATTAACAAATGCCTCGAAGCTCGGTTAATGTTGTTATTTGTAAGATTGAGCTGTTGTATTTACAATCTGTTTGGGAACAAATTTTACTACAACTACCTAAAATAGTTTAAAGTTACAGCTTTTGCGTTGGTTCACATGAATATGAGATAATAGAAGTGTTTAGATATAAGTTTAAATGTTGGCTAATTTAACAAAACGAGGTGTAGATTGGCGACCATAGCAATTGACATCCTAGCTTAATCTCTGAGTGATTGTGATGAGCCAAAAAACAGTTTAACTGGCAATACAAATTGGATTTGATACATGACTCATACACCAATATAAAGCGGATATGATATGTTGTTCGATCTGTAGTAGGTTTTGCTGTAATCTTCAAATGAACGTGGTCAGCAAAAGTATATTTTGGATAAGTAATATGATTGGATTTTTGTATCCTTGCATAATTTACAGCTTGGTGCTAATATTGTATATGGTTCTGACATTGTATATGGTTTTGACATTGTTTTATAAGTGGATAAAATTATTGTTAATGGCGCAAGCCAAGTATCAAGAGAGGGGTAATGCATAGACATTACTTCGGTGCTACAAAATATCGCCGTTGTAATGGCAAATTTTTTGGAAACAGTTTGGTGCTAATGTTGTATATTGTTCTGTCATTGTTGTATAAGTTAATATCTAATACTGTCGTAAATTTATTGTTCTATCTACATCGTGTAAAAATATATCGGTTGGGCCTGACCCTTTTCGATTTCTAGCCATTACTACAGCCGAGTAAATGGCATCCATTCTTCCCGGTGCCTCGTTGAAGTATCTGTATAATTTTGTAAAACGAAATGTATACATTGATACAGCTTTAACAAATGGACGTTATTTTCTCCAAGTTTTATCTATGCTTAGTGTTGTGTTAACAGCATAAACTAGCATATGACAATAGATAGAAAGAACAAAATAAAATGCAAGGAACGAAAGTTTCTTTGATTCTTGCAGGCTGCAGAATCATCAGATATCAAATACTTGATGTTAACGAGGTACCTCCACGACTCTGATCTTTTGGTGTACTCTTCAAACATTACTTCTTGTAGTTGCCAATTTATTAATGTTTGGTGTAAGTGAAAATGAAATCCATGAAAGACTCAAATTATAAAAACCATCAATAGAAGACTTAACATAAGAAACAATATCTTTTTGTTAGAGCAAATCCAATAGCAGCCCGTTCAACAAAAATATTCAAGGAGGCTTCTCCAGCACCATCATTTATTTTAGGCTGAACATTCAGCTGAATATTAAACAAATAAAAACAATTTGAAACAAAATCCTTAATTTACAAACAAAATATATTTCCCTTTTTTTTCACCCCTCTTTTAATTTTCTTCCCTTTTCAAAATAATCCCATGACAAAAGAAATTGCATCTACTGACCTTCAAGCTGACAATTATGAAAAACTAGCCAAGTGTTATATTCAATTTTTCAAATTTATAAAATGTCGACTTTAAGGAAAATTTCCAAATTTTGAACATTTTTCAAATTAACGAGTTTTTTCACTTAAAAGGCTTCTCAAACCAAATTAATCGGTTTCATGAACAACACTCAATTTAGTTAGTTTTAAGAACAAAAGATAAATAAAGTACCATTTTCAACGACATATTTTTTTTAATTTATCATTTTCTGGTTTCAAAGACATTGTATTATTTTAGTAACAATAAAAAATAATATTTCATTTATGATTTTACTGTAAAATGGTATTATCTTTTTTTGTCTTTAAAACTAATTATTCGCAGGTGTTGTCTAGAAAGTATTACATCCTAAGAATTTCATTATTTTACGTTTTAATGCATTAGACTAAATAATACTAAAATGATACCGGAAGAGTCACAAAATATAGCTATATAATTACTAGAAGTAACTTGCTATTTAACATTCCTAAGATATGAGAAAAATGCTGTTCTTGGGGTAAAAATTCAATTTAGATCACTAAATTGAATACGTCTACACATTAGGCAATCCTACCCAATACATGCAGTAAAATCCAACACTTCACCTCAATAAGATGCATTTGTCAATTCAATTGAGTGAGACATGACAGTTTTTTTAATCTATGGTAGACTATCAGATCTTACTATACAGTACTTAAGATTGTTTAATACATTTTTTTTCTCATTCTAAGAATGTAGTTGATGCTACAAGTTTTTATCTATTACAAGTAATGGCAAATTGATCAAAGTTTTAAATTTTGCAAATGAATAATACAGAATCTTACACGGTGGATTTTTAATTAAAGTATGTATTTTATATGTAATGTAAAATATGTACTATAAATTTACGATAGTGTTAGATATTTATTAGCGTATATAGCAAATTAAAACAAAAAAGTATCAGAATTAAAAAACCGAAATTGATGCGGAACTTCCGGAATTTCCGAAACGGATCCGAAATTTTTTAAAATTACCAATGGCCGAAACGAAAATGGAAAACAGAATTTCGAACCTTGCCTCATGCAACTATATTGTACGAAGATAAATGATGTAAATTCAGAATCAGGTTTTTATGCAATTTTTATAGTGGTTCGTTGTACATTATGCATCGCCAACTTCTCAACTCGTGACAATATACAAAACCAATCAAAGAATAAAATCTTGAAAGTGTTGTAGAAAAGTATTGTTTATAAGCACTTTGTCAATGTGAGTAGCAATACCTCTACGTCTCCATGTGAATTGAAAATCTTGTGTGTATATATACACACACATATATATAAATTATATTTACGTCTAATGTTCTAATATATATGATATAGGAGGGCAATATGTCTTTCAGTATAGACAAAAAATTGAATAAATGAATCTGATCAAAGATCTACATACTATATAGACGGGGTGAAGAAGTTTATTAGTTTTGTTGATGAAAATGGTGGTAAGAAAGGAGTGTATTTACGCCCTTGCACTCGGTGCAAAAATATGAAGACGATCAAATTAGATGACATTCATTTTCATTTGCTTAGATGGGGTTTTATCCAATCATATACCGTATGGTATTTTCATGGGGAAAAAAGGGTAGAGAAGGAAAAACAACAACCAGTTAGTCATGCCACAAGTACCGACGAGTCTGAACATATTATGATGGAAGATCTAGTCAATGATGCAGATAGATTTCATCATTTTCAACCTGAAAATCCATTGTCTGATCATGCTAATGTTGGAGAGCCGTCTACGGTTGATGGCAATTGGAAGGCCAATGAAAGTAAGAAGTATAAATCGCTTTTTGGTAGCGCAAAAGAGCCACTGTATCCTTTATGTTCAAAAGGGTTGACGAAGCTGTATGCCATTGTGAAACTGAATAGCTTGTAGACCCAATACGGCTTTTCAAATAATGGTGTGACTGCACTCCTCGAACTAATAAAGGAGTTACTCCCCGAAGGTAACACGTTGCCGACAAAGTACTCCGACGTGAAGAAGTTAATTAAGCAAGTTGGGATGAATTACAAAACTTATGATGCATGCATCAATGATTGCATATTATACTGGAAAGATGATACGAATAGAGTTTTGTGTACAAATTGCAACGAACCAAGATATATGACATCATTCAACGAAGAAAGAAAAGGCATCAAAGTACCTCGAAAGACATTAAGGCATTTTCCTTTAATTTCTACATTGAAGAGATTGTATACTGTACCATGGATAGCAGATGCGATAACCTGGCATGGTCGTGCCAAGTCTGATCCAACCATAATGCGTCATCCATGTGACACTTCTCAATGGAAAGCCGCGGATTATTTTGACTAAACATTTGCTGTCGAGCCACGAAATGTCCACTTGGAATAGCAACAGATGGTTTCTGTCCACATGCTTCTCTATCTAACCCTTACAGTTGTTGGCTAGTAATTGTAGTACCATATAATCTTCCTCCGTCTATGTGCATGAAACGAGAGTTTTCAATGTTGACACTGTTGATTTCTGGGTCAAAACAACCAGGAAAGGATATTGATGTTTATTTACAGCTGTTGATAGACGAGTTAACGCAGTTATGGGAAGGAGTCGTTACATATGATTCATTAAATAAATCCAAATTCACAATGAGAGCTAGGGTGTTATGGGCAATCCATGATCACCCTGCTCTTGGGACTTTATCGGGATGTACGACTCACGGTTATTTTGCATGTCCGGTTTGTGCGGAAAACACTTGTTCTTATCATCTTTCTGAAAGTAAAATGGTGTGTTACATGGGACATCGAATGTTTCTTCCTAAAGAACACAAGTTTCTATACGACAAGACAAATTTCAACAACGAACAAGAACTTCAACGTCCTAAACCGACATTGACTGGTTTTGAAGTTGAAAAGAAAGTAGCGAATAACAAAATGAAAGTTGGTAAACACAAAGAAGAAATTAGTCGAAAATGGAAAAAGTCAATTTATGAAGAAGTTGACAATGTTTCTGCATGGTACAGGAGGTCTATCTTTTTTGATTTACCATATTGGAAAGCAAATATGATTCGCCATAATATTGATGTTATGCATACGGAGAAAAATGCCACAGAGCATCTCATCAGCACCAATATGGACCATAAAGATAAGTCAAAAGATGGCATCAATGCACGCAAGGATTTGAAAATCATGGGTATAAAACAAAATTTGTGGGTGATGGAAGATCCTGAAACAAATAAAATAATCATACCAAAGGCAACTTTCACTTTGAGCAAAAAAGAAAAGATACTGTTTTGCACCATTTTGAAAAACGTTAAAGCACCCAACAAATTCTCTTCGAACTTCCACAACAATGTTAGCATCAATCCTCCCGAACTAAGAAATATGAAGTCACATGATTAGAACATCATAATGCAACATTTGCTTCCGGTGTTGCTTCAACATTCTTATCCACAACATAAGGATCTGCGAAATGCTATTCATCGTATTAGTCTATTCTTTAACATTTTGTGCTCATAGGTGATCAATAGGGAACACCTTATAAAAGCAAAGGCTAGTTTGGTAGAAGCAATGTGTGTTTTTGAAAAACATTTTCCACCTGCATTTTTTGATATCAGTATCCATCTTATGGTTCATTTAGCCGATGAAGCATTAATTTGTGGTCCTGTCAGATATAGATGGATGTATCCCTTTGAACGGTAAATAACTAATTTCAGTTATGTACATTATTATTCGATAGAAATAGCTATTATGTACAATATATAATTGATCACATTCACAGGTTGATGAAAACATATAAAGGATACGTGCGCAACAAGAGATACATTGAAGGTTGTATTGCAGAAGGATATATCGTACAAGAAGCTAGCCTTTACTGCATGGAATATATGCCAAACGGAGGTGATGGCAATCATAAACATACTCGCGAAGCATTTTTAGACGAGGATGATGAGTTTGCTGGTGAGATACCTTTAGATAATGGCAAAGATATAACGTTAACCCAAATGCAGTTTGAACAAGTGCGTAGATGGGTCCTTAATAAGTATGATGGATTGGATGAATGGAAGAAGTAAGTTCACACCTTTGTTTTGAGTTTCCATTTTTTAATTCAATTTATGTATTCGTTTTGATATGTGTTTTTCATAGGAGGTATAACTCCTATGCGAAAAGTACTAGATTTCAATCACGAGGCAGAGGTACAACTGTCGAAGTCATTCAAAGTTTTACTCTATGGTTACGCAACGAGGTATTACAGCATCTTAAATATTTCACGTGTTTATAAGTTGGCAATACACCTTCGTGACCATGTTTTGTTTTACTTATTGTATTTTATGTAGTTGTTGAAGTGCATCGATGTTGATCCAACTCTCTGGCTGCTAGTGCATGGGCCGAAGTTCACGGTGTTTAGTTATACTAAGTACCAAGTGAATGGTTTTTTATTTTCCATGAAAATGTACGAAAATCGTATGGTAACACAAGAAAGCGGTGTATGCATGAAAGCAATTACAAAATTTAGAGCGAGTGGTAAAGAAAATTATAAGGAAGCAGAAACAACGTATTACGGAGTCATTCAGTAGATACTTGAGTTGGATTACACTGACTTCAAACAAATAGTTTTTTATTGTGATTGAGTAAAGGTCGAGGATAAGATCAATGGTTGCAAAATAGATCCTGTGTCAAACTTGATCATGGTTAATTTACGGAAATTGAAGAGCAAAGATAGCGTGAATGATGAGCCATTTATCCTTGCATCAGAAGCGAGTCAAGTGTTCTACTTAACAGATTTAAAAAATAGCGGTTGGTCTGTGGTTTTGCATACACCAAAACGGTTGACTACAAATGTGGATGACATTGAGTTTCCTACCGTCTATCAATCAGCTTTTAAAGATAATGAAAAATTAGAAGACCTTACCAAAACCATTTCTTAACTAATGAATTGTTAAATGCTTCATTTCTCGTTTGAATTCCTATTCCTTGGGGTAGTAGAAGTGTGAGATATCATTGAACCAAACAAAAATTCACATAAAGAGAAGATTTCTTAAAATGTCTATATTGTTGTTGGTTTCTGTTATATTGAAAAGTTTCATGATAGTATGTTTTTTATAGACTTGTAGATAAAAGGGGATTTATTTTTAAAACTAAACGTGGAATCGAAATTATAAATTTAAACCATTTTCATAAGTTGATTGTAGTCAAATTTGAAATCCAAGTAGTTCTTCTGTTGTTATTGCTTTTTTACTTTTGTTATTGCCATGAATTGATGGTTGATGAGACCGCTTTTATTGGCTAAACAACAAATTTTACAGTGATGTTGATTTCATTTTTATTTTAGGACAGTTGAATTGATATATTCGTAGATTATTTCTTTTTTCTTTTCTTTTTGTAATCTGTGATACAATTACAAATCAATAATGGTTATTTAACCGTGTGTAGGAAACTATGCCACAAAATTCAGCATCATCACATTCATCATGTTCAGAAGAAAAAATAGTTGATCAAAACTTATTTGGTATTCCAGTCTCAGAAAACGCTGGAAAAATCACCACTATGTTGGGTAAACTAGTAAGAGCTCATGTGCCGATATCATACATAAGTTGGAACAAAGTACCCGGTACATATAAGGATGATGTGTGGAACCAATTTGTGGTAAGTTTTTTCTTTGATTCATTTCTGACGATATTTAAAAAATATTTATGGTCAGTCACTCTATTTTGCAATGTATATGCACTACCCGTTACAGTCGGTTTCTGAAACCCGCTTTATGTCTGATAGAATTGATTAACTTGTTTATGTATTTTACTTTTTGTAGAAAATGTATGCGCTCGAACCGCCTTCAAAGGAATTTTTTTCAAAAAGAATGTCCGAGGCTTTTAGGAGACACAAAAAAAAACTTGGGAGCAAGTTTTTACGACACTTTCGACAATGACGAAGAATGAGTGAAGAATTGTCCATCTACAATTGCTCAAGAAGATTGGAACGAGTTCATAAAAAATGAAGCAACGCCTGAAGCGAGCGGAAGAAGGGAGTTAGCCAAAAAAAGATCATTGCTCGGTTATGCTCACCATGCAGGCCTTAAAAGTCACGCTAGAATAGAACACAAAATGGTAAGTTATATTCATTTTTTTTCAAAAATGGTAAAAATCACAATTAACATATTTTATATATTGCAGATCGTTGCAAATCCATCTGCAAATATCAATCGTCGTCATGTATGGGAGAAGACACACACGAAAAAAGATGGTAGCATATCAGATGCCAATTCTTCGTACTTCGTAAGTTATTTTGTTTGGTTGACGCAATGGGAAATCTAATTTTATAGAAATTTGGTAGTTTGTTTGAAGAATTTGGGTTAATAGTGTCGGTTTGATGAATTTAGGTTTCCGTTTGACAAATTTGGGCTGCTTCACTTTGTTATATGAGTTTGATGAAGTTTTAATTTTTTCAAAACATCGTTCAATGTTGGTGGGTGAAGATTTAAATTTGCTAAACCTTTAAGTTTGATCCACTTTTTAATTTTTTTAACGTATGACTGAAAATATTTTAACTTTCTTTGAATTTAACGTAGTTTTAGTGGTCTTAGCATAGTTTGAAACGGGGTTGAAACTGATTTTGACATTCGATCTAACCTGACTAAAATTGCTACTAAAATTGAATTTTATTTCTGATTGCACTGAAAAAACATTTTCGAACCTGAACTTCACATGATTTGAAAATGAAACAAATTTTAACAATAATCAATCTTAACACAATAAATTATTACACACACATTATTAGAAACCTATATTTTAGATTAAACTCATTTCTTAATTCACAATACAACCTTATTTTGGATTAAATTACCAATACAACCTTATTTTTTGTAATTACTGAAATATAACTATTTCTGTTGAAAACTTCAATTCAATCCTTTCAAACCTAATCAAAGACCATTTTCTGATTATATGTCAAGATTTTGCCCAAACTTTTCAAATATGCCCACGACTTTGGTAAGAGCTAGTGTTCACACATGCGCTTAGAAAATTATAACCATATATGTCACTACAGTAGATAGTTTTAGTTGACATGTGTGTGTTTGATGATACATTTTAATTGAATTGTATTTTCAACAAGCTATTTTCTCTGTAGGGAAGTTTTGTCAAAACTGCTCCTATAGTTAAACATGAGCAATTTTCTTTCTTTTATGCACCATGTGTCCATATAAGTATTATGCAATCTCAGGATCAAATTGCGAAATTGAAGGAAAAGATCACCGATATTGATAAAGAAAAATTGACAGTGGATGAAGATATCGTATCTCAAGTGATGGGAAAGGATACAAGGGGTAAGAGCCGCGGTGTTGGAACCGTCATACCAAAGACTAATATTAAGGCTTCTGCTATTGCACATAAACGATTGAAACATGTTTGCGGAGACAATGCTGAGTTGAAAATGAGGATGGGAAGTTTGGAGGGTACGGTGGGAAGTTTGGAGAGTACAGTAGGAAATTTGTCTGGGCAAATGGAGCTTCTGATCAACATGGTGGGAAACATAGAACAAGGAGAATGCAACAAACAACTCAATGCTTCTACATTCGTTGTTTCTCAATCCCAGGATACGACCAATGTGGTGAACAATCAAAAATGTGAAATCCTCAACTCTGATCTAGACATAATAGCAACAGGCATTTATTAGTTGCTTTTTATTCTTACTTGTTTTCGATGCAGTTATTTTGTTGGATAGATCTAGACAATAAATTTTATTGCAATAGGTACTGTATGTCGAGATTCTACATCGTCCAAAATCCATGGGAAATCTGTACCATCCACACATAAAAAATTGGTTTTGAACAATATACTGCTACCAGATGAGAGAACCAACAAAATAAATCATCAATTTGCAGAGACCATTGTTGATGTTGGAGTGGGTGGGTATGTGTGCCATCCGAAGATTATGATTCGATATCTTTAGTAGGTATGTGAGCTCATCCAAAAATTATTTATCTGGTTTTTGATTATATGCCATCCAAAAATTATTTATCTTTAACATGCAATTCCTTAGTAGTAAAGTGTATTTCCATATCCAATATATCTTTCTTACAAGTGTGATGCAAGGATACATATGTGCACTATATACTAGTTAACATTTGAAAGCTAAAAGTTTGCATTTAGAATGGCTTTCAGTAGAATGGCTTTCATTTCAATTTTATTGTCAGAAAAGGAAGTGTCTGAATGCAGAATAGTTTCAACTTTTATCCACATGCTATTAAATGGAAATAAAGTGGAACTGTGTATAGCTAAACGTATGTATTTGATGAGTATGGAGACATAATTTTTAATTAAAGGAAACATGCTGGTATTTGGAACAATAGGTAAGATGAACGCGTTATTACCGATTTACTTTCTACCAGAACATTAATTCTTGTAGTACATCTTGTGTTTAAAAGTAAATATATGTTCTTGTTGTATTTGGAAGGTAAAGCTCTGTTTACTCTATCCTCAAATATGGTAGTTTCAAAAAGAATATACACTTTAGTAATTTTCCAGGATAGAAAAAATGCATAATTTGTTGATTTCATATATCTATTCATATTTTCTTTGTACTAATTTACTAACTTAAATTAAAAATTGTATAGCTCACGTTGTTTGTAAGTTGAAAGATGCTGTTATGAGTCATAGATCCGTTAAGATCAGGGCCGGTTCTTGGGCTAGGCCTACTAGGCGGCCGAATAGGGCAACCCATCTCCTTAGGGCAACATTGCGATGGGAGAAAGCCAAATACCTAAATTCATCTATTTCAGTCCTCCTTCCACAATACGTACACCTTTCTCTTCTTTTCCATGCTCCAACTCTACTTAATCCATCTTCCTCAATTTTTCAAGTCCAGAATCCCTTGTACACTTGCTCAGGTATCATGAATTTTGAAAAAAAAAATCATTGTTGAATAAACCATTGCTTGAATTTCGGTTTAATGTAAACAGATCAGAATCTGTCTATACCCTTACTATTTTTCCAATTTTTATTCTGAATGATTGTTTTCATTTAATATTTACAATAAAATGATGAATACCCTGCATATTTTCCCTTTTGCAGACCATAGCTGTATGCTCCAATATGAGGGTAATTTATTTGACTATAAGTCTCTCTTTTTATTGAATAATAAAATAAAAGATCCAATGTGATTCCTTCATTATTATGCGATTCTTATCCCTAAACGGCATTTATTGGTTTCTAATTATCATTGCTATTGAATGTGATTTGGACAATGCATTTTGTAAACTGTTCATTGTTTTTGTCATGGTTATTTTGCCTACATAAACATTGCTTAAATTAGCATTGATGTGAGCCGATTAACTAATAAATAAATAAATATTGCTATCATTTTATTAATTGAATGTGAAGTTAATAATAAGTTCTTAAGTTGATTGTGCTCTTAAAGTTAATAAATAACAATTAATTGTAAAGTAGATGTAATTTCAACCGTGAAAGATGAAGTTTCAGTTTGTTATGGTTTAAATTTCCAGTTCAGATAGTCATGGTTGGATGGGTAAAAATTAAATGTTCGTAATTCTACAACTTTTTCAACTTTTTAATATGAGATGTGTAGGAAATATATGATAACACAAGTTGCATTCAGTTTTGATAACATTATTTTGAGATATATTTATTTTGCATGTCCCTTTTATGAAAAATATAGTCATGATAATTTTATAATATTATTATTTTATTTTAGTTTTTTTCCCTCAAAAGGCAATAAAATCCCCACTTGTCTAGGGCAACCTAGAACCCAGAACCGGCCCTGGTTAAGATCACAAAATTTTAACGTAATATAATTAAAATAATACCCTTGTGGTGGTATCACTGTATCATATTAAAGATTGATAATTTTGTAGATAAGATTGTATGTAAAAAATTCAAAATTGAATGTTCTTATCCTTCTGCTCCATTATGATCATTTTTTAATGCCTCTTGTCAAACTACTTTATATATTGCCACCCACACAAAATTATACACATAAAACTCTGAATCGTAATGCGAGATTCTAGAAAGAGATGTATTATTCACAGAGAAATGACGTTATTTAAACCCTTGCTTGAAGAGAGAATGTCTACAGGGAGGATGTCATCAGGCTTTGAACATGATACTGTTATCCTTTTTTGAAATAGTTTGGATTAGTCACACATTTCTGCTGTTAATAATGCTAACAATGGCATCGTCGTTTGGTCTTAATAGTCGTATAACTTCTGAATCCTTTTTGGAAATTTTATTTCAAGATTGTAAATTTTAGAGTGATATGTTTTGATTAGTGAATTCTACCATTAGCAAGGTAAACTATAGTAAATAGTTTATAATGATTATACTATATATGTTATTCTAATAACTTATAACTAAACGTAATATATCAGTCATATACTATTCTAATAACTTATGACTAAATGTAACATATTAGCCATCGATTTTATATGAACAAATGAAGAAACCAAAAAGAGACGGGAAAAAAATTCAGTATATATATCCACTAGATGAAAGGTTGTTGATTCACAATTTTATTCCAAGTCGTCATAAATTAAATTTCTTATTCATTCCATATTTTGCTCCAATAAAGAAGAGAGTGGTTATGCTCTGACTTGAACTAAAGAGAATATCGATAGTATTTTTCATATGCCAAAAGTTTGCATTTCAGGTTCATGTAGGAACTTGTTAATACATGATACGGTGTTAGCTACACGACAGTATAGTTACAACGCATTTTAGGCTTTTAGTCGAATTGTAGGGTCATAAAACAAGTATATATGAAACTTGAACAACCTCTGTTTGAGAGGTAATATATAGAGATTGCAATCTTAATGTATTAAAAGTGACTCCTTTTTCTTATTTTGTCCCATTGTCTTGGAGCTTGAGAGAAGAATTTTGGTTAACTTTCTTGGATAAGTGCTGGAAATTCTAGCATAGAGTAGTTGTAGAAAGAATGATAAGAAGTAAAGTAACAGAAAAGAGACTTGTTGAGAAGAAGCCTTTCATTGGGGGTTACACTGATTAGGAACCCCACATATCTTTGTTTATTTTTGATTGAACTCAGAATAATCATTTTTAATTAATTACCCCATGCCCATACCCATATATTGGAACAGACACTTCATTTTCTTAAAACTTGATCTTTATTAAGGACCACATATCCACAGACTGCAAATAATTGGAGGGTCATTTCACCAGTTCACAACATCACTGCCAACACCTAACATTTCATTGCAACTGCACTTCACATTTCACATATATACCCTAATACTTCACTGCAACTACACTGCCTGCAACCCCATCAAATACACCCTGCCTACTTGCATACAACACTTTCCTTCCTCTATCAACTACATTTGCATCACGACACTGCCAATTGCATCAGCCAGTTGCATTACAAGTTGACTGCATACAAGTTGACTGCACACATATGTGCTTATTTTCATTTCTTTCAACTGTCATTACTTATATTCATTTCTGTCATATACCCCTGATTACCTACATACTTCATTGAACATTGTTTTAATAAAACATAGTAAGAACTGTTGCTTTCTTCTGCTCTATGCCTGTTACATTCCAGCTATAGTCGAACTAGATTGATGTTATATAGGTTTTTACCTGAGCTGTTGATACCTTGTATTCTGTTAGTTTAAACTTATATTACCGATTCAATAATATTAAAAAACCAGGGCTCATTTTGGATGCCTTTTTAAAAATAGTTGAAAGAGTCCGAGTCTGGGGGTAAGCTTGGTGATCTGGATGCATATGAGATTGAAGGAGGCGAAACAAAATCTGAAATACTTCAAAATCTTGCAGAGTTCCAGTTTTCTTGTGTATGCAACATGGAAGTTCATATTATATTTATTTTTGCTGAGAAAGTGCTGTTGTATAAAACTTCAAAATCTTGCAGAGTTCCAGTTTTCTTGTTGTATATTATAACATATATGAGCAACATCTTTTCCAGTTATTTTTTATAATACTTCTATTGTATAATATTGACCATATTTTGTATAATACTGCTTCTATTGTAATCCAACTATTTCCGTATCTATTTCTGCTTTAAATACTGCTTCTATTGTATAATACTGCATCTATGCTATTGTAATTCACGGCTACGAGCTATGTGAATTAGATACTGCTTTTATTGTATTATACTGCATCTACGGTATTGCAATTTATGGTCATGAGCTTTGTGAATTAGATACGGCTTATTGCTGTATCTATTACATCAATTAGATACGGTCCAAAGCCGTATCTAATTCATGTGCTTAGTATACGAAGTAGATACGGCCATGGACCGTATCTAATTGGAGAATTAGATACGGTCCTTGGCCGTATCTAATTAGAGAATTAGATACGGTCGATGGCCATATCTAATTATTAAACACGCTTTCTTTTGATACGGCTTACGGCCATGACTATTTGCTTTAGATACGGCCCTAAGCACTGCCTAATTCGCCATTTTGGTGTAGTGTATCTAGTATTTACAACCTAATACAAACAAAATACAGAGAACACACAGCAGAAACTATATATCTATAACGCAGAAGCCTCCTGCTCCATTGCTCCTCCAATATTTGTCAAAGCCAACCTTAATCCCTTGGCTACTCGTAAAAATTTGAGTACCCAAGAGTTTAAGAAAACAAAAGATAAACTCCGGGTCAGACATGGGTATGGTGTGAGTAACAGGTTAAGCTTGCTTAACTTTTAAAAACCTTTTGAAAAGAAAGGTATCACGTAAGACATCCCACACATAAACATAGAAAAGTTTTAACCTTACGCTAACCAAAACATTTGATAGGAAATCCGATGATATTATAATAGTGTCTAGGGTTTTCAAGTAAAATATAGAAATAGCTGGAATGCTTACATCTCACGTTCCAACATAGTTGGGCACAACTAATACGTAGGGCACTTATTGGATTTTGGATTCCATCAATGGTAGGGCTACTGGGGTACCGCCCGTCACAGTACGCGGCCTAGATCACTATACCAAGGAGTACGCCCGCTCCCCTGCAACACAAGGCCGGAACCATTCCTTACTGAACAGTTCTGAACAAGACAACCCCGGTAGTTGTTGCAATCAACTGCCCACACAGCCGAAAATAAATTGACCTCTAGACAAGGGAAAATCTTGTCCTACTTGGGCATGACCCACTTAACCTTGATGCACCTCCCATGTTTTAGCCATTCCCGGTTGATGGGGCTTGAGGCTACGATTACCTTTAGAGGACACATCTCTTAGAATGCTCATCGTCCTCCTGACAATGTTTTGAAAGCATTCAATCCATACAAGTTCGTTCCGGGTTTGAACGAAACCGAAGGCATTATCTCGTTACACTCATTTTGGAATCACCCTCAGAGTTAACGACGATAACCCTTGCACTCTGAATCTTCATCTTCACTTGAGATTCACGACCTATCGTTAATGTGGATCGATGTGGTTTTCAGATATCCAAATATGGAAACCCGATCCCGGTCTCATCGAAATCCAAATCGCCATCTTTTAGGTCCAAGTTGTTTTAAATGTTTAAAACAATTCTATTCAGTATTATCTTTATACACACAGATAGATAATACACAACATCAGAATAGATAACCAATATTATCATCACAACAGATAATCCATATTATCATTCCAAATAGATAATTCACATTATCAATTCAAATGCAACCATAGCACACAACATCATTTATCTCATATCTGAGATCTCAACCATTCAGGGTAATTAGTATCAACAGCATTCAAAAGCAATGATTTATTTATCATCATTCTATAATTAATTTAAAATGAATTAAATTAATTACATCTTTTGTCAGGACCCGATTCTTCGTCTTCCAAAAATTCAACATTGATACTCACTTTATCGACTGCCGAGTAATCGAACGACGGAAAACCGAACACTGAGGGTTTTAAGAAAAGGAAAGAGAGAAGAAGAGAGGAGAAGATAGAAAATAGAGAGAAAAGAAAATAGAAAATAGAACGAAAATAGAAAAAAACATAGAATAGAACGGAACAGAAAACAGCAGAACAATAACAGAATCTCACAATTCGCAGCGGAACAACATATAATAAATAAATGAATAATCTTTAAACAAAGAACTATATCAGTTATTACATTACATTACATTTCATTACATCATATCATCAGAGTGTATAACAACAAACAGTGCAGCGGAAAAAGAAATACTATATAACTAGTAATACGCCATGCCATCCAGCTTGCCTCCAGCAACTCCAGAATATCCAGAATATCCTGATAAACCTTAACTCTTGACTGCCCGTGTGGAAATTGGTGGGCACCCAGAGTTTAGGAAGGAAAACAATAAACTCCGAGTCAGTCATGTGACTGGTGTGAGAACTCAAAACAGTTTATTTATCTTTGAAAACAAAATAGAGGAATATTTTTAAAGTCAATTCGCAATGCTTTTAAAAATGAGACTACCATAAGACCTCTCGCCACACACACAATGCAAACGCAGACTTGGAGGAGATTTCTCCTTATGATAGTCAAAGATGCTTGATACGCATTTAAAAGAACATTTCATATTATTATTAGTGCATAGTGTAGGAAACAATTTCGAAAGTAGAATACTAATCTTAGCCAGCATATGTACCATTATATTATGCTACTAATAGCTACCATATTAGTTGGCAGGTTCTACAACTAAAACCGTACAAGTTTCGTATTGTTTCTTTGGATTTCCAACGAATGATCAGGCCAAGGAACTTCCCATTGCCACATGAGAATGCCTCTGGATGGACATCCCCGAGAACCAAACCGGATCTCTACCAACACAAGGCCGGGTTACCCCTAACTGAGTAACAACTGACCGAATATGCCATCCCCCGGTCCTTTGGGACCTTTTCAACCGAGCGCTCGTAATCAATTCACACAATCATAACAAAGTGTTTTCAACATGAGTAAGTATCTGGGCTCCATACCATGACACCACCCTTTTTGTAACATCCCGCTGCTGTTTTAAAATATAGCACTAAATTTAGTTATATAGAAGAAAAAAATCGTTATGGATATAAAATAAAATTTGGAGTAAAACGCCACGAGCGGAATTGTAATCGGAGACCAAATTGCGGTAGGGCAATATCGCGGTTAAGGGTATAAAAATTTATTCGAGGGGTATAAAAATAAATAAATTAATATGTTGTCATTCGAGCTCTGCAAACTTATCTAATTCATAATTATGCACCCTCATCCTTATCCCTTTCATAATTATAATTTAACCTATATGTTTAACCTTTTGCTTTAAAAGTGAATATTTCTCATCTATATAAGCACCGCATCCCTTATGCAAATCAATTTTCCTGTAACGCAAGCAAGTAAAGGCTGTAGCATTGCAAATTTCTTTTTTCGTCAGATAGCAAAGGAAACCAAAGTGAGTATATTTTACCTTTACTTTTCTTTACGGTATACGAGTACTACATATTCAATTAAACTAATATCAGCATCTTCTGCTCATGTTAATATCAGCACATATATTTCACCGTTTCTCTTCTCTTCGGTCCAAAAGATTTTGCTTGAATAAAAAAGAAAAATTAGTTAACTATACGAACATGAACTACAAAGCAAAACTACGTATTTTGCTGTATTGATTGAAGAAACTTTTAGTACAATATCATCTTTAAAAAAAAAAAAAATTAATACATGCATGGAGCGTCAAAATGAACTAAAGGATATGTAAAATATATGGTTACGTTGTGCATGCGTTATTCATATGTTTGCATATATACATTCTTTCCTAGCCTGTACCCATTTTAATAGCCTTGAACTATGACCATTTTGAATATGGATAAGTTTACTTCTCTGTGTATATGTATATCATGTTATATGCTTACACTTAACAGATATTTATGCTACCTTGACCTTACTCATTTTTTATACATAACTGTGCACATATTTTATAATCTATTTATTTCTAATGTGTTGCTTAAGTTGAATAAGCTGGACACAAATTAAAATTTCGAAACCTCATGTTTTAAAGCACTGTACACATTTAAAAGTGATGAAAATGGTTAACAAGTCAATAGATTACGTAAAATATGTATGGAGCATGTACAAGTGTAGTGTAGGCTCGCTAGTATACATGGCACGTTGGTGCTTTGCAATAGTAACTTTGTTGAATGTGCATGTTTACATTGTAAAATAAAGGACATGATTGCTTTAACGTACATGCTTGCAAACATAAAGTGAAGACAAATGCATGACCAGTATTAACGTGTATGCTTGTAAAAATGATGTGCTTGCTTCTTTAAAATAGTGAACATAAAAGGAACGCATACTTTAGAAGAAGAAAAAAATATATCCATGAATGCTACTTCAACTTGATAACATATTGTTCCAAAACTATAAGTATTAATAACTCAAAATCTACGATGATTTTGAGCATGGAACCAAAAGGAAAAATGTAGAGGGAAGTGAGACGAATAAATCGACTAGCTTTCGCCTGACAGACGGACTCCGTGGTGATCAGAAATGATACCGTTAAATCCGCGACCGTATGATGAACGGGAGCGTTACGGCCAAAACGGAAGGTACCGGCAGGACCGTATTGCATAGCGGAATACAAAGATGGTCTCGGTTCGGTCATCGAAGGTGTGTAGAAGGGTGAACAAAACCAAAAAGTTTTAGAGTACAATGCTACGCAATATTCTGTTCGCGTACGCACCGCGAACAACTGAAGTAAAAATACGATCGCCCACGATAACGTTACGCGACCACAAAACAGCAATAAAATAAACTGGTAAACTTATTTTGTAAAACTTCAAAAGAACCGACGTTTGACGCAAAACGCGTCAACCGAAAATATTTTATTTTTTTAAATTAAAAATTATGGAAAAATTCTATAAATTAAATTAAAATGACATCATCGAAAATCAAGTCCAAATTTGAAACGTATATTTTGTTATAATTTAAATTCAAATCCGATGAAGTTCTTCAAAATTTTGTTTACGTGTTAGGTTTATGAATGTTCAATGATGTTATATAATGTAAGTCAATGCTACGTTGCATGAATACGACATTTATATGTGATATAAAATAGAAAACAATACCGTTTTGGAAATAAATGGTATATTGGGAAGTTAAATACAAAATAATTTGAATGAATTTAGCCAATGAAGCAAACGAGACGAGGTGAGACTACTAGACGCTAGAATCTATCCTAGCGGACAGATTCGGGGTCGCTCCCTGAATCGTGACGACCTGGTCCCTCGTCACTTATTGTCCAAACGATCTGTTGCACGGACACAACCACGGTGACAGGCGCAGTGCAAACGGGAAACGAGGAAGAATCGAGAGTAATCTCATTGATAGATATGTGATGAAACAAAGATGAAGATTATAGCACAACGGGGTGAGCGCCAACGGTAAATAGGAAAAGATAGTGCAACTCATAGATCGTGTGGGGGCACCCACAATTTCTGATCGGAAGATATACGGATGAAAAAGGCCGTAATATCGGATCGATACAGAATCTAGTAAGAGTGAATAATGAATAGGATTCACTAGAAATTCCATACCTCGTAAACGAACGTCTTGACAGTGGTATGTCTATTTAATAATGAATACAACTTAATATGAATAGGATGTGATATCCCAGTTGATTAGACTTGCAGCTGTGATTCATTTTAAATAGTGCCATGACATGGGTAATTGAATTGAAATAATTTAATGTAATATGGGCGGGTTTAGATTATGGAGTACGTGACATATCTATTTCTTTTAATATCACATATATAATCTGACTCCACACAATTATATGAATCATTGATGCACTATTATACTCACAGCTAGATATTTAGCCTGACTCGAGGTTTTGTTTTGTGACAACTCCTCGGGTCAGACCGAGGCTTTTCAGGATGATTACCTTTTCACGTTTTGAGGTGATTTCATACGACATTGAGATGGACGGCAACTGGCATACAGTATATAAATTTAAAGTAGTTGTAGATCTAGAGCTTCACGGACGTACACTTGCTACATGCCTCAAAGGAACTGTCAGAGTCATTTGGAGGAGAGATGTTAGAGAGATACATTTAGAGTCCGTTGAACTATGCTAAGTTGATTTTGTGTAGTCGTGTCGTATGTCCTTTGTATATATTTGTCTGTGTATGTATTAAGACGTCATTTTTGGGACAGTTATGTATAGCTGTAGATATATGGTAATGGTCTGACGTCTGTTTGTACCTATGTATATGTATATATATCTATCTTTTTGGTCCGCTGTTTTGTGAAACCATTATTTATTGTGTTCTGCTATGTGATTTAAATACAAATTCTCTGAACTTGTGTATACTACATTGCATCGATATGAGATACGTATCATTTCAGAAATGCTCAGGTATTTTAAACGTATCCATGTTGATCCAAAGTAGTGTAGACGAGAGATCGCTCCTTTAGTGCCCACTGATCCGAGCTATCGGATGGTAAACTCCCTCTGATATTTCGGTCACTGGAGCGTGGCGTCACAGCGTGGTATCAGAGCCAGGTCTTAATAGGATTTGTATAAATCAGTAATCAGAACGCATTTGACCATAAGGGAGTCAGACTTAGTTTGTTACCCTGTCAGTAAAACCCACGGGAATTGGGATTATCTCGTTTAGGTGATAGACGAGATCTAATAAATGTTTTAAAGGGAAAAACATTGGGATAATACTTGATATGTATTTGTACTACATATGTAATTGTTAGTGAAATTTTATTATATAATAAAATGACAAATGTTCTTTATCAGAAAATGGTAGGACCAGGTAGACCCAGAACCGGCTCAACTGTTGAGTCACCAAATGGTCAATCAAGCAATCAAAATGTACTTTTAACAATGGATCAATGGGTCGAAGTCATGAAGCGTGTTCAAGATATGGGCATGCTCAGAGACAATAATCAAAATCCCGGATCAGAGTTTACCAAGCTCTGCAAAGACTACTCAAGTCTAGGTGGTAAACCGTTCTTAGGAAATGAAGGCATAATGGGAGTTCATAAATGGCTGAGAACATGCGAAAGAATCTTCGGAGATCTGAATCTCTCCGATCAGGACAAGAGAAGGTTAGCATCTCGACAGTTGCAAGGAGGTGCCTTAGATTGGTATGAAGCCATAACTGCTGCAACTCCAGAGGAAGACATATCTTGGCAAGAATTCAAAGATATTTTCAAAGCCCATTTTCTTCCTGAAGCAGAGAGAGCAGCACTGCGTCGAAAATTTATTGACCTCACTCAGAAAAATTTATCAGTGACTGAGTATGTCAATGAGTTTAATGCACTATCGAAGTATGGATCGGCACTCATTAGCACCCCATTGGAAAAGAATGAGAAGTTTGTTCTTGGTCTAAATAATGAACTAAGAGATAAATTACTTACTCAACTTCGATTTCCATTTGAGGAGATTGTGGATATGGCTTTAAGATTTGAAAAGGTGCGAGAGCGAGATTTGGTTTCTGAAAGTCAACCTACTCAGAAAAACCAGCAACAAAGGAAGAGGCCATTCTTCTCAAAGAAGAATGCAAAGTTTCAAAAGAATAAGTGACCATTCCAACCTAAGAAAGAGGACCAGAAGAAGCAACAATCTAAAGCACAAGTAGAATGTTACTCCTGTGGAAAGAAGGGACATTATGCTAATGAATGTAGAAATACAGGTCAAGGTTCTACGAAGAAATGTTACAATTGCAATGAAATGGGACATATAGCGAGACAATGCACAAAGCCGAAGAAGCAGACTCAAGGGAAAATGTTCGCACTAGATGGTCCCAGTTCGATGAAACCAGATGAGGGAAAACAAGCTTCGGTCCTAGAAGGTACTATTTTATGGCATGGATTATATATTAGAATTCTTTTTGATAGTGGTGCATCACATTCATTTATATCGAAAGAAATAGTAGAAAAGTTAAAATTGGATGTATCTTCTCTTAACAATTCTCTTAGGGTGGCCAATCCTGTTGGAGGATGCGTTACCCTGGGGATGAAATGTAGTGGAGTTGTAATTTGCTTATCTGGGTATTCATTCTCATGTGATTTGTTTATTATGGATTCCTTGAGTTATGGAGTTATTTTGGGAATGGACTGGCTCGAGCACTATCGAGCTCAATTATACTGTTCGAAACGAGTAATCACTCTCCAACATCCCGAGTACCCCAAGCGAATCCTTATAGCTCTAGAAAAAGCAAATGCTAGTTCGGGTTATTCTTTATTTGCTTTGGAATCTAAAGACGAGGAAATAGGACAGATTCCAGTAGTCAGAGATTTTTCTGATATCTTTGAACCAGTTACTGGTCTACCACCACATCGAGCAGTTGAATTCAAGATAGATTTGAAACCTGGAACTCAACCTTTTAGTAGACCACCTAATCGAATGTGCCCCAGTGAGATGGAAGAATTAAGATCTCAAATAGAGGATCTTGAGCAAAAGAATTTCGTCAGAACGAGTAGTTCTCCTTGGGGAGCATCGACTTTATTTGTTAAAAAGGCGGATGGATCACTTCGACTCTGTATAGATTACAGAAAATTGAATGACTATACTATCAAGAATAAATATCCACTTCCAAGGATTGATGATTTATTTGATCAACTGAGTTGTGCAAAGGTCTTTTCACAACTAGATCTAGCCACTGGTTTTCATCAACTAAGAGTTGCGGAGGATAGCATTCCACTAACCGCATTTCGAACTAGATACGGTTCCTACGAATGGTTAGTAATGCCATTCGGATTAACGAAAGCTCCAGCTTATTTTGTTGATTTGATGAATAGAGTCCTCAGAAGTTATTTGGACAAGTTTGTCCTAGTTTTTATTGATGATATCCTCGTCTACTCAAAGACAGAAGAAGAGCATGTGATTCATTTGAAATTGGTCTTAGAAACTTTAAGAGAACACCAACTTAAAGCAAAACTTTCAAAATGTCACTTCTGGCAGAAGAAAGTGAAATTTTTGGGACATATAGTCTCGGAGAAAGGAATTTCAGTTGACCCAGCTAAGGTCGATGCTATTCAAAAGTGGAAGCGACCCGAATCAATAACTGAAATCAGAAGTTTCTTGGGTTTAGCAGGATATTATAGAAGATTTATAAAGGATTTTTCCAAGATTTCTGCTCCATTAACTAATTTAACGAAGAAAGGAGTTAAATTTATCTGGTCGGATAAATGTGAAGGGGCTTACCAGAAGTTGAAAGAATTACTTTCGAACACTCCAATATTAATAGTTCCAGAAGGAAATCAGGATCTAGTAGTATACACAGATGCCTGTGGAACAGGGCTTGGTGCAGTATTAATGCAACGAGATAGAGTTGTAGCATATGCGTCTAGACAACTCAAGCCTCACGAAGTAAAGTATGCAACTCATGATCTTGAGTTAGCAGCCGTGGTATTTGCCTTGAAACTTTGGAGGCATTATTTATTAGGAGAAAGGTTTGTTTTATACACAGACCACAAATCGTTAAAATATTTATTCTCTCAAAAAGACTTAAATATGCGACAACAACGATGGTTAGAATTTCTAGCCGCGTATGATCTAGAAATTCTGTATACGCCAGGTAAGGGCAATAAGGTTGCAGATGCTCTCAGTCGAAAACACCAGGCCGTAGTGTCAATGATGTTAATAGAATGGAAAGAGTTGGAAATTTTGTCCTCGTGTAACCTTCAGTTTAGGAGAGTGGATGAAAAAACAGCCATGTTGGCAAGTTTGGATATTCGACCAAGTTTACTCGATCGAATTCAAGCTAATCAAAGAAATGACCCAATCCTATCCGATCTAATTAATCAGTTGAAGAATGGTAATGCATCAGAAGCTCTTAGCAAGTTCGAGTTAGACTTGAAGGGAAACTTAAAATTTAAAGGAAGACTGTGCGTTACTAACACAGCCGATTTAAGAAAAGAAGTTCTAGACGAATGTCATCGATCTTTATTTTCTATACATCCTGGTGGTACAAAGATGTACAATGATATGAAGCGGATGTACTATTGGGAAGGCATGAAGAAAGACATCGGTGAATATGTGAAACGATGTATTACGTGCCAGTTAGTTAAGGGCGAGCATCAAAAGCCCAGTGGACTTTTATTACCTCTCGAAGTTCCTCAATGGAAATGGGAACAGATTTCTATGGATTTCATTGATGGACTTCCCAGATCAAGGTCAGGAAATGAAAGTATATGGGTGATAGTTGATAGACTCACTAAAAGTGCCCATTTCATTCCTGTTAGAATGAATAGAACCGCAGAAAGTTTAGCCAGACTATTCCTAAAACATATTGTACGATTGCATGGAATTCCAAAGAATATAGTGTGCGATCGTGATCCGATACTTACCAGTCAATTCTGGCAAAGCCTACATTCAGTCTTGGGAGTACAACTCAATCTAAGCATAGCATATCATCCTCAGACGGATGGACAAACGGAAAGAATAAATCGAATTGTAGAAGATCTACTCAGGATATGTATCTTAGAGTTCGGGGGTTCATGGGAAGAATATCTTCATTTGGTTGAATTCTCCTATAATAATAGTTTTCAATCCAGTATCGGTATGGCACCATTTGAAGCTCTGTATGGAAGACCATGTCGTTCTCCAGCCTGTTGGTTAGAAACTGGAGATAAACTTATACTAGGACCAGATATGGTTCGAGAAACGACTGAGAAGATCGAGCTTATCAGAGATCGTATGAAGATCGCTCAGTCTCGACAGAAGAGCTACGCTGACCAACGTAGAAAGGACTTAGAATTTGTGATCGGAGATTACGTTTTTATAAAGGTATCTCCAATGAAAGGAATTGTAAGGTTCGGCAAAGCAGGAAAATTAGCTCCAAGGTATATTGGACCTTATCCAGTTATGGAGCGTATAGGAAACCTTGCTTACCGAGTTGAATTACCAGTTTATCTATCCGGAGTTCATAACGTGTTCCACGTATCCCAATTAAGGAAATGTCTACGGGATTCCGATATTATTATAGAACCAAAGCAGCTAGAAGAACTAGAAATTGAACCAAACTTGACTTTCACCGTTGAACCAGCAAGAATAGTGGACTCAAAGATGAAGCAGTTAAGAAACAAGCAAGTTCCACTAGTCAAAGTTCAATGGTCAGATAATCCCAAAGACTGCACTTGGGAAACCGCGGAGCAAATTAGAAAATCACATCCCGAGTTAATTGATACCCATTAGGTACGTATTTATATATTCATCGAGTCATGGATGTTAGGACTTTATTGGTTGATTGGACAATTTTTAATATACGAATATAATACAGTACTCTCTATTAAATTGCGAGGACGCAATTTCTTTTAGGGGGGAAGTCTGTAACATCCCGCTACTGTTTTAAAATATAGCACTAAATTTAGTTATATAGAAGAAAAAAATCGTTATGGATATAAAATAAAATTTGGAGTAAAACGCCACGAGCGGAATTGTAATTGGAGACCAAATTGCGGTAGGGCAATATCGCGGTTAAGGGTATAAAAATTTATTCGAGGGGTATAAAAATAAATAAATTAATATGTTGTCATTCGAGCTCTGCAAACTTATCTAATTCATAATTATGCACCCTCATCCTTATCCCTTTCATAATTATAATTTAACCTATATGTTTAACCTTTTGCTTTAAAAGTGAATATTTCTCATCTATATAAGCACAGCATCCCTTACGCAAATCAATTTTCCTGTAACGCAAGCAAGTAAAGGCTGTAGCATTGCAAATTTCTTTTTTCGTCAGATAGCAAAGGAAACCAAAGTGAGTATATTTTACCTTTACTTTTCTTTACGGTATACGAGTACTACATTTTCAATTAAACTAATATCAGCATCTTCTGCTCATGTTAATATCAGCACATATATTTCACCGTTTCTCTTCTCTTCGGTCCAAAAGATTTTGCTTGAATAAAAAAGAAAAATTAGTTAACTATACGAACATGAACTACAAAGCAAAACTACGTGTTTTGCTGTATTGATTGAAGAAACTTTTAGTACAATATCATCTTTAAAAAAAAAAAAATTAATACATGCATGGAGCGTCAAAATGAACTAAAGGATATGTAAAATATATGGTTACGTTGTGCATGCGTTATTCATATGTTTGCATATATACATTCTTTCCTAGCCTGTACCCATTTTAATAGCCTTGAACTATGACCATTTTGAATATGGATAAGTTTACTTCTCTGTGTATATGTATTTCATGTTATATGCTTACACATAACAGATATTTATGCTACCTTGAGCTTACTCATTTTTTATACATAACTGTGCACATATTTTATAATCTATTTATTTCTAATGTGTTGCTTAAGTTGAATAAGCTGGACACAAATTAAAATTTCGAAACCTCATGTTTTAAAGCACTGTACACATTTAAAAGTGATGAAAATGGTTAACAAGTCAATAGATTACGTAAAATATGTATGGAGCATGTACAAGTGTAGTGTAGGCTCGCTAGTATACATGGCACGTTGGTGCTTTGCAATAGTAACTTTGTTGAATGTGCATGTTTACATTGTAAAATAAAGGACATGATTGCTTTAACGTACATGCTTGCAAACATAAAGTGAAGACAAATGCATGACCAGTATTAACGTGTATGCTTGTAAAAATGATGTGCTTGCTTCTTTAAAATAGTGAACATAAAAGGAACGCATACTTTAGAAGAAAAAAAAAATATATCCATGCATGCTACTTCAACTTGATAACATATTGTTCCAAAACTATAAGTATTAATAACTCAAAATCTACGATGATTTTGAGCATGGAACCAAAAGGAAAAATGTAGAGGGAAGTGAGACGAATAAATCGACTAGCTTTCGCCTGACAGACGGACTCCGTGGTGATCATAAATGATACCGTTAAATCCGCGACCGTATGATGAACGGGAGCGTTACGGCCAAAACGGAAGGTACCGGCAGGACCGTATTGCATAGCGGAATACAAAGATGGTCTCGGTTCGGTCATCGAAGGTGTGTAGAAGGGTGAACAAAACCAAAAAGTTTTAGAGTACAATGCTACGCAATATTCTGTTCGCGTACGCACCGCGAACAACTGAAGTAAAAATACGATCGCCCACGATAACGTTACGCGACCACAAAACAGCAATAAAATAAACTGGTAAACTTATTTTGTAAAACTTCAAAAGAACCGACGTTTGACGCAAAACGCGTCAACCGAAAATATTTTATTTTTTTAAATTAAAAATTATGGAAAAATTCTATAAATTAACTTAAAATGACATCATCGAAAATCAAGTCCAAATTTGAAACGTATATTTTGTTATAATTTAAATTCAAATCCGATGAAGTTCTTCAAAATTGTGTTTACGTGTTAGGTTTATGAATGTTCAATGATGTTATATAATGTAAGTCAATGCTACGTTGCATGAATACGACATTTATATGTGATATAAAATAGAAAACAATACCGTTTTGGAAATAAATGGTATATTGGGAAGTTAAATACAAAATAATTTGAATGAATTTAGCCAATGAAGCAAACGAGACGAGGTGAGACTACTAGACGCTAGAATCTATCCTAGCGGACAGATTCGGGGTCGCTCCCTGAATCGTGACGACCTGGTCCCTCGTCACTTATTGTCCAAATGATCTGTTGCACGGACACAACCACGGTGACAGGCGCAGTGCAAACGGGAAACGAGGAAGAATCGAGAGTAATCTCATTGATAGATATGTGATGAAACAAAGATGAAGATTATAGCACAACGGGGTGAGCGCCAACGGTAAATAGGAAAAGATAGTGCAACTCATAGATCGTGTGGGGGCACCCACAATTTCTGATCGGAAGATATACGGATGAAAAAGGCCGTAATATCGGATCGATACAGAATCTAGTAAGAGTGAATAATGAATAGGATTCACTAGAAATTCCATACCTCGTAAACGAACGTCTTGACAGTGGTATGTCTATTTAATAATGAATACAACTTAATATGAATAGGATGTGATATCCCAGTTGATTAGACTTGCAGCTGTGATTCATTTTAAATAGTGCCATGACATGGGTAATTGAATTGAAATAATTTAATGTAATATGGGCGGGTTTAGATTATGGAGTACGTGACATATCTATTTCTTTTAATATCACATATATAATCTGACTCCACACAATTATATGAATCATTGATGCACTATTATACTCACAGCTAGATATTTAGCCTGACTCGAGGTTTTGTTTTGTGACAACTCCTCGGGTCAGACCGAGGCTTTTCAGGATGATTACCTTTTCACGTTTTGAGGTGATTTCATACGACATTGAGATGGACGGCAACTGGCATACAGTATATAAATTTAAAGTAGTTGTAGATCTAGAGCTTCACGGACGTACACTTGCTACATGCCTCAAAGGAACTGTCAGAGTCATTTGGAGGAGATATGTTAGAGAGATACATTTAGAGTCCGTTGAACTATGCTAAGTTGATTTTATGTAGTCGTGTCGTATGTCCTTTGTATATATTTGTCTGTGTATGTATTAAGACGTCATTTTTGGGACAGTTATGTATAGCTGTAGATATATGGTAATGGTCTGACGTCTGTTTGTACCTATGTATATGTATATATATATATATATATCTTTTTGGTCCGCTGTTTTGTGAAACCATTATTTATTGTGTTCTTCTATGTGATTTAAATACAAATTCTCTGAACTTGTGTATACTACATTGCATCGATATGAGATACGTATCATTTCAAAAATGCTCAGGTATTTTAAACGTATCCATGTTGATCCAAAGTAGTGTAGACGAGAGATCGCTCCTTTAGTGCCCACTGATCCGAGCTATCGGATGGTAAACTCCCTCTGATATTTCGGTCACTGGAGCGGGGCGTCACACTTTTCCAGAAGGAAATGCACATATCCTAAAGGGCGCTACCCCTCATAACCTTGCCGCATCTTTCCTGTTTTGACCATTCACGGGGTGTGAGGCTCGACGAAGTCACGTCCACAAAAACATACTTTATACAAAAGCCATGCTTTGGGTCAACAAATGATCATAGAAATGATCACCAAGATAGACGATCAAATAAACGATCCTATCACAAATAATCAACACAATGATCATTTCACAGCAACACTCAGCATGTCACATTACCAAAATGGGAATATATCGCTGATAACATTCAACTACATAACCTCTGAGCTCGTACGTCTCAGAGAAGGGTGTTAAGCTAAAAGAATAAATTCTCCGCCACCAACAGAAATATATTTGAAAGAAATCTGCTTTATATCTCAATTTGTAACATCAGACATACAATCCATACAAGTTTGTTCCGGGCTCGAACAAAACCGAAGGCACTTACAAAGAAGTCCTTGCAATCCGGATATCCACAATCCTGATCGGATTCACCATCACATATGGAGAACTCTATACCGTAGCTACTCGGTGCAGAGTCAATCGACAGGTCATCCTATCGCTCTCGCAAATACTCGGTCTTCAACACCGATCTTCAATGCAATTCACAACGACGTATCACATATTCGGAATGGGTTATACGACCCCATGGTCCTTTCCCGGTTAACCCGAATAGTGAGCGCTTATTCAAAAATAAGTGTGGCATTCAAATTCAAACAAATCACATCAATTACCCATTCAAAGGGAAATATTGATAGTCGGTTATTGAACTATCAATGGATATGCACACATCACCAGATTCCAAATAATTTTCCAAATTATTTATTTTCCAAAAATATCTTTACAAGATATATAATTTTCAATACTTTAAAAATAAATCAATATTTATTTTCATACAAATTCCACTTTCTTTTATAAATTCCATAGTGAATTTATATTTCACAATATCTATGAATATATGATTTTAATTATTCATTTTCAATTTATCTTCAAAAGGATAAATTCTCTAATATTCACTTTATATTGGAAAACATTTCCATACTTATTTAATAAGTAATTCACAAATCTTTTATTTTCAACCTTTGGAAAATATTCAATATACTTCAATCAAGATTAAGTATATATTTCATTCTTTAAGGAAATCATTCTCTTAACATATTTATTTGGGCCAAAACGAATGTTGCGTAAAACATCGTTACGACAACCCAAAATCACTAGTATAGGGATTCGAATTTTAAGATAGATATATAAATCCCAATACTATACAAAATATTTCCTTTCGGAAATCATTTACTATAACAATAGTGTTATAGTCCACCATTTCCTTCTATTTCTCGAAAACGTCTATTTCACCAATGAATGTTGAAATCTATGGTTTCGAATCTCAACACATTTTAAAACATCGTTAACTTGTTTTTAATTCTATTTAAAACACCACATTCAAACATTTTCTATAACATATTATTCACTATTCAAAAACGTGAATATACTACGTTAACAACTTTCATCACTTCTATTCATTTTATTTTAAAGGATCATTCACAGTCAAAAATGTGAATATAACTCCATTAATAGGTTTCAACAATTAACTTATTAAAATAAGTCGTTTGCGAATTTATAAAACAACGTTTATAAATTCCATTTCTATTTATTTTATAACAACTTCCTTTTATAAGTTCCTTTATTAACCTATTCGATTTATAACTCAATTATAAAACAAAGGTTCATATTATAAGTGAAATACTTATAATTTATTCGTTTGCAAAAAACGTTCCTTTGAACTTCATAATTATAAATCTTATAACTTATAAGATTCAATTATTCATCCAAATATATTCTTTAATAATTTCACAAAATTTATAAATCTTACTATTTATAAATTTCCTTTATAACTTCACCATTTATAATTTTATGAATTCCATTCATTTGCAAAATTCATTTTCACTTCATTCAAACACTTATAAAAACTCGTTTTATAATGTCAATATTTCAATTTATAAATATCCATTTATAAATCTCTTAATATAAATTAATTTATATTATTCTTTAAAACATCTTTAATCTCCTTTATTATTTCACCATTTTGATTCATAAAATAATTAAATTTTATAAATCCTATATTTAAACTTTTTACAATAAATTCAAAAATCCAATTTAAACTATTTTATAAAATCATTAACCCATATTTCTCAAAAATCAACTTTTAACTATATTTCTCAAAAAATCATAATTTTTATAACATAAAAATTATAACGTTTATTTATTTAAAATGATCAATTTCCAAAAGTATTTTATAAACGTATACTTTCAAAAATCACTTTGAAATCCTTTTAAAATTCCAAAATTTGGTCCAATGATGCTACATACCAAATAGCCAATCACGACAACAACGACATCATATATCGATATGATAATCCATCAAATATCAAAATATCTGAAATCAAATAAAAACTGTTGAGGAATCCAGTTGGATCCCTCCAACCTGATTCCTGCACCCAAAAACATTTGCACAATACCAATTTCGCTCCAGTACGAAATTATCGCGGTATATGGGATTTAAAATATTATCCGCTTAATAACGGCGCAACAGGGTCTCATCCGCTAAACAAATGCGGGAAATCAATAACTCCAATATATACATATGCCAATATATATATTGCTATTATATATAATACCAATTTCACTGTTTATGAAATATTCGCGGTATATGTTTTTAATAAATAACATCCGCTTACTAACGGCGTATAATGTCTATTTTAACAATCAATAGATAACAATCATAATTCAAACATGCATTCAAATATTTTAAATCTAACTATTTAAAATAAAATCGAAACTGATTCGATTGAGTGAGAAGTTCTCACCTTGATTTCAATTTCTTTTTAGCGATTTATTTCGAATAAAATTAAACGGACGTTTAATTTTACCTAAAATTTTCACTAACTCCAAACGACTCCAATCCAATTCCATCGCGTAGTGCTCGTCCATACGATTCCAACGCAACTGGTTTCGCGCGTTTTCGACCTCGTATGAAAAAGTTATGCATTTTTGAAGTTTGTACACGATTTAAACTAAAGTTTACAACATATTATTAACTAATTTTAACCTAGCAAGGTCATGGCCGTAGGATCCTTAGCCTCCAAATCACGACCGTGCATATCATCTCCTTCCCCCCCTTCGTTCTCTACAGGCCGCAACTCAAACCCATACACGCAAATTAGGTTTTCAAATTCGAGCCTCCTCGTTACACTAAACCTCATCACACCACCGCCATGTTGAAGCCCATTGCAAGAGCTACCTCCACCACCCCCAGCATGAAGCTCGGCTGCCCCATGAGCCTAGAAAGGCGTGCGCAACCTACAGAAAACACGGCCAAAAATCTCACAAAATACAACACCAATCTCGATCTCCACCGTTGAATATAAGGATCTCGCTGCCCTCTATAACTTTGTAGTTGAACACGAAGCTTGAAAGTGAATGGATCGAGAGATAATCGAGGAAGAAGGAGGAGAAATACTGTTCTTTGGTTTGTAACTGGCGGCGGCTAGGGTTCTATTTTCTTTTTCTTTTTATTTTGAGAAAGGGGTGGTCTATTTATAGAATTTTGAACGACACTATTCATCCCGGAAATTCCGAACTCCGATTTACGCGCCGTAACCAGCGTTTCTAGGGTTTACCCCACGTTCTGGACACAATGGAACAGGTTTCGAAAGCTAATTCGGACATCTGTGCGAGTTATGGCAATAAACGTTCAATTTAAATCAAACCGATTTAAACGATTTTCTAGGCGTTTTAATTCGTACCGAACAAACGGTAAATCCAATTGACACGAAATTTGAAACCTTGCAATAATATCACATTACGGATCCGATGAAACTGGTTTCATCGAAATCCGAGACTTTTGAAAAATGGCTATTTTAACTCGCCAAATTAATATTAAAAATAATTTGATGCGTTTCGAGCTGCCACGATCAAACGATAACTCCGATTGACACGAAATTTGAAATTCGGTAATAACTAACTATTACGGATCCAATGGAACTAGTTTCGTCCAATTCTGAGACTGTTCAAAAATTGACTATTTTCACTAGTCGATTTAAATATTAAAATATTCAATTTTCACAAATTAACTTTTAAATCGATTTTAAAAGTTCTAAAATATCATTCTAACTTCAATATGATAAAATAAAATTTTACAAATCATTTTCAATCATATTTAACTCGATTTTCAATTATTTCCATAATTTAACATATTAAATTATTGATTTAATTATTCAATTAAATCCAATTATTCAAATAAAAATTTATTTGACTTATAAATTCACTTATTAATATTTAAAATTAATTAAATATTCAAATTTTAAATTAATAAAAATCCTGGGTCGTTACAATCTTCCCCTCTTAAAAGAATTTCGTCCTCGAAATTATTAAGTAAGAAAGTTACAGAATTTATTAACTTTCCAAAACAAGTTTAAACTTCTTACCATACTTTACCAAGTTTTCAAATCATACTTAGTTATCTTTTTAAAAACAATTACTGTTGTTTAACTTTCAATTCCAAATCAAAGTTAAAGTTTTCAAAAAATTTCCAATTTTCTCAAATTTTTTCCTAACGCCTTAAATTTTCGGAAAAATTCGCCATAGTCTCCTTTGCGCGGCTCGATCCGAAAAAAAATGACAGTATATATATCACAAATATACATCTCATCAAATAATGAGGCATCCCGAAGGGAAAAAAGTATAAAAGTACGGTATGTAATCCGAGATATGTACCTTATATTTTATTAGCGAGCATATACGGCTAATATAGTGCGAAAGCGAGCTCCAAATGCGAAGCAAACGCGATCCGCACCTACTAATCACTCAACAAACAACATGAGAACATGCATATATGAACATAGTATCGATATACAACATGTAGCAACATAATAACTATATATGTCAACATAACAAATGTAGTAAAAGCAACAAATGCAACCATCAACCAACTATCATTCATAACCAATAAATATTCATTTATATTCTCATTAATATTAAATGAAATAGGTTTTCAATTTAAATCACATTTGATTCATTAACAATGGATGTTTACTAACATTCATTTTCAATTAGTTTATATTCACTAATTCATATTCAAGTTGGTTCACTTCCAAATTAAATTCAATTCTATTTAAGATTCACTTAACTTCCAATTAAATTTCAATTACTTTAGCTTCCAATTTCATTAACACTTAATGAATTATATACAATCATCTAACAACCATATAACAACCAATGTATATTAATTTACTTCGATACCAATATCAACTTCATTCAACATCACTTAAGTTATATTCCATTTAATAAACATCACTTGGTTTTACATAACTTAAATTCCAACTTATAAATCAATTCAGCTTTCAAATTCTAAAGTAAATTTCCATTTAACTTTAACCAAGGTCAAATTTCATTACTTATTCAAACTCATTTTTTATTTTTAACTCATATTCATAAATATATTCACATAGTTTCACTTCTTATATATATAAGTTTATTTCAAAATTGTAAATCACTTTAATTATAATTCATTTGCTTATACAATTATTCTTTTATTTAGATTATTCAAACAACTAAACAATCAACTTATATCCACTTTAATAATTCTGAAAAATTATTCCTTTATATATAAAATATAATCAAGGTAAAATTACTTCATTTACCCAATTTAAACAATACTATGTCGAATTGTACTATTCAAGTGTTTATAAAACTCCTTCGGCATAGTTGTACAGACCGTGCTGACGAAAGTTCATATGCCACTCAATAAACCAATCATCACAATATAAAACAATTTATATTCACTAACAAATACGCACTCATAGCTATTATTACACTCAAACTCATTCTAGAGCACTACTGACTCTATCTCTAATGAGTAATACCCAACAGAACCATGGTTGTCGCTTAACCATATGCTCTGATACCACATTGTCAGATCCAGGCTTTTCAACCCTCGACAGCAGTCACAACCGGTAGGCTTTTTAACCATCCCAGCCCCACCGTGGCAACAACTGGTATCCCAAACTTGCTTTTACGGCCAGCCTCTCGACTGTCTCAGGTTACACCTAACCAACCCCCTAAAAGAGGACGTGTGGGGGTAAGAGTCTCCCGTTCGCCACCTAACCGCGAAGCGAGAACCCCCCATCACATAGCCCAAAGCTTAGCAAGACTGGTGTGAGAACTCAAAACAGTTTATTTATCTTTGAAAACAAAATAGAGGAATATTTTTAAAGTCAATTCGCAATGCTTTTAAAAATGAGACTACCATAAGACCTCCCGCCACACACACAATGCAAACGCAGACTTGGAGGAGATTTCTCCTTATGATAGTCAAAGATGCTTGATACGCATTTAAAAGAACATTTCATATTATTATTAGTTCATAGTGTAGGAAACAATTTCGAAAGTAGAATATAAATCTTAGCGGCATAGGTACCATTATATTATGCCTACTAATAGCTACCATATTAGATGGCAGGTTCTACAACTAAAACCGTACAAGTTTCGTATTGTTTCTTTGGATTTCCAACGAATGATCAGGCCAAGGAACTTTCCATTGCCATATGAGAATGCCTATGGATGGACATCCCCGAGAACCAAACCGGATCTCTACCAACACAAGGCCGGGTTACCCCTAACTGAGTAACAACTGACCGAATATGCCATCCCCCGGTCCTTTGGGACCTTTTCAACCGAGCGCTCGTAATCAATTCACACAATCATAACAAAGTGTTTTCAACATGAGTAAGTATCTGGGCTCCATACCATGACACCACCCTTTTCCAGAAGGAAATGCACATATCCTAAAGGGCGCTACCCCTCATAACCTTGTCGCATCTTTCCTGTTTTGATCATTCACGGGGTGTGAGGCTCGACGAAGTCACGTCCACAAAAACATACTTTATACAAAAGCCATGCTTTGGGTCAACAAATGATCATAGAAATGATCACCAAGATAGACGATCAAATTAACGATCCTATCACAAATAATCAACACAATGATCATTTCACAGCAACACTCAGCATGTCACATTACCAAAATGGGAATATATCGCTGATAACATTCAACTACATAACCTCTGAGCTCGTACGTCTTAGAGAAGGGTGTTAAGCTAAAAGAATAAATTCTCCGCCACCAACAGAAATATATTTGAAAGAAATCTGCTTTATATCTCAATTTGTAACGTCAGACATAAAATCCATACAAGTCTGTTCCGGGCTCGAACAAAACCGAAGGCACTTACAAAGAAGTCCTTGCAATCCGGATATCCACAATCCTGATCGGATTCACCATCACATATGGAGAACTCTATACCGTAGCTACTCGGTGCAGAGTCAATCGACAGGTCACCCTATCGCTCTCGCAAATACTCGGTCTTCAACACCGATCTTCAATGCAATTTACAACGACGTATCACATATTCGGAATGGGTTATACGACCCCATGGTCCTTTCCCGGTTAACCCGAATAGTGAGCGCTTATTCAAAAATAAGTGTGGCATTCAAATTCAAACAAATCACATCAATTACCCATTCAAAGGGAAATATTGATAGTCGGTTATTGAACTATCAATGGATATGCATACATCACCAGATTCCAAATAATTTTCCAATTTATTTATTTTCCAAAAATATCTTTACAAGATATATAATTTTCAATACTTTAAAAATAAATCAATATTTATTTTCATACAAATTCAACTTTCTTTTATAAATTCCATAGTGAATTTATATTTCACAATATCTATGAATATATGATTTTAATTATTCATTTTCAATTTATCTTCAAAAGGATAAATTCTCTAATATTCACTTTATATTGGAAAACATTTCCATACTTATTTAATAAGTAATTCACAAATCTTTTATTTTCAACCTTTGGAAAATATTCAATATACTTCAATCAAGATTAAGTATATATTTCATTCTTTAAGGAAATCATTCTCTTAACATATTTATTTGGGCCAAAACGAATGTTGCGTAAAACATCGTTACGACAACCCAAAATCACTAGTATAGGGATTCGAATTTTAAGATAGATATATAAATCCCAATACTATACAAAACATTTCCTTTCGGAAATCATTTACTATAACAATAGTGTTATAGTCCACCATTTCCTTCTATTTCTCGAAAACGTCTATTTCACCAATGAATGTTGAAATCTATGGTTTCGAATCTCAACACATTTTAAAACATCATTAACTTGTTTTTAATTCTATTTAAAACACCACATTCAAACATTTTCTTTAACATATTATTCACTATTCAAAAACGTGAATATACTACGTTAACAACTTTCATCACTTCTATTCATTTTATTTTAAAGGATCATTCACAGTCAAAAATGTGAATATAACTCCATTAATAGGTTTCAACAATTAACTTATCAAAATAAGTCGTTTGCGAATTTATAAAACAACGTTTATAAATTCCATTTCTATTTATTTTATAACAACTTCCTTTTATAAGTTCCTTTATTAACCTATTCGATTTATAACTCAATTATAAAACAAAGGTTCATATTATAAGTGAAATACTTATAATTTATTCGTTTGCAAAAATCGTTCCTTTGAACTTCATAATTATAAATCTTATAACTTATAAGATTCAATTATTCATCCAAATATATTCTTTAATAATTTCACAAAATTTATAAATCTTACTATTTATAAATTTCATTTATAACTTCACCATTTATAATTTTATGAATTCCATTCATTTGCAAAATTCATTTTCACTTCATTCAAACACTTATAAAAACTCGTTTTATAATGTCAATATTTCAATTTATAAATATCCATTTATAAATCTCTTAATATAAATTAATTTATATTATTCTTTAAAACGCCTTTAATCTCCTTTATTATTTCACCATTTTGATTCATAAAATAATTAAATTTTATAAATCCTATATTTAAACTTTTTACAATAAATTCAAAAATCCAATTTAAACTATTTTATAAAATCATTAACCCATATTTCTCAAAAATCAACTTTTAACTATATTTCTCAAAAAATCATAATTTTTATAACATAAAAATTATAACGTTTATTTATTTAAAATGAATCAATTTCCAAAAGTATTTTATAAACGTATACTTTCAAAAATCACTTTGAAATCCTTTTAAAATTCCAAAATTTGGTCCAATGATGCTACATACCAAATAGCCAATCACGACAACAACGACGTCATATATCGATATGATAATCCATCAAATATCAAAATATCTGAAATCAAATAAAAACTGTTGAGGAATCCAGTTGGATCCCTCCAACCTGATTCCTGCATCCAAAAACATTAGCACAATACCAATTTCGCTCTAGTACGAAATTATCGCGGTATATGGGATTTAAAATATTATCCGCTTAATAACGGCGCAATAGGGTCTCATCCGCTAAACAAATGCGGGAAATCAATAACTCCAATATATACATATGCCAATATATATATTGCTATTATATATAATACCAATTTCACTGTTTATGAAATATTCGCGGTATATGTTTTTAATAAATAACATCCGCTTACTAACGGCGTATAATGTCTATTCTAACAATCAATAGATAACAATCATCATTCAAACATGCATTCAAATATTTTAAATCTAACTATTTAAAATAAAATTGAAACTGATTCGATTGAGTGAGAAGTTCTCACCTTGATTTCAATTTCTTTTTAGCGATTTATTTCGAATAAAATTAAACGGACGTTTAATTTTACCCAAAATTTTCACTAACTCCAAATGACTCCAATCCAATTCCATCGCGTAGTGCTCGTCCATACGATTCCAACGCAACTAGTTTCGCGCATTTTCGACCTCGTATGAAAAAGTTATGCATTTTTGAAGTTTGTACACGATTTAAACTAAAATTTACAACATATTATTAACTAATTTTAACCTAGCAAGATCATGGCCGTAGGATCCTTAGCCTCCAAATCACGACCGTGCATAGCATCTCCTTCCCCCCCTTCGTTCTCTACAGGCCGCAACTCAAACCCATACACGCAAATTAGGTTTTCAAATTCGAGCCTCCTCGTTACACTAAACCTCATCACACCACCGCCATGTCGAAGCCCATTGCAAGAGCTACCTCCACCACCCCCAGCATGAAGCTCGGCTGCCCCATTAGCCTAGAAAGGCGTTCACAACCTACAGAAAACACGGCCAAAAATCTCACAAAATACAACACCAATCTCGATCTCCACCGTTGAATATAAGGATCTCGCTGCCCTCTATAACTTTGTAGTTGAACACGAAGCTTGAAAGTGAATGGATCGAGAGATAATCGAGGAAGAAGGAGGAGAAATACTGGCCTTTGGTTTGTAACTGGCGGCGGCTAGGGTTCTATTTTCTTTTTTTTTTATTTTGAGAAAGGGGTGGTCTATTTATAGAATTTTGAACGACACTATTCATCCCGGAAATTCCGAACTCCGATTTACGCGCCGTAACCAGCGTTTCTAGGGTTTACCCCGCGTTCCGGACACAATGGAACAGGTTTCGAAAGCTAATTCGGACATCTGTGCGAGTTATGGCAATAAACGTTCAATTTAAATCAAACCGATTTAAACGATTTTCTAGGCGTTTTAATTCGTACCGGACAAACGGTAAGTCCAATTGACACGAAATTTGAAACTTTACAATAATATCACATTACGGATCCAATGAAACTGGTTTCGTCGAAATCCGAGACTTTTTGAAAAATGGCTATTTTAACTCGCCAAATTAATATTAAAAATAATTCGATGCGTTTCGAGCTGCCACGATCAAACGATAACTCCGATTGACACGAAATTTGAAATCCGGTAATAACTAACTATTACGGATCCAATGGAACTAGTTTCGTCGAATTCTGAGACTGTTCAAAAATTGACTATTTTCACTAGTCGATTTAAATATTAAAATATTCAATTTTCACAAATTAACTTTTAAATCGATTTTAAAAGTTCTAAAATATCGTTCTAACTTCAATATGATAAAATAAAATTTTACAAATCATTTTCAATCATATTTAACTCGATTTTCAATTATTTCCATAATTTAACATATTAAATTATTGATTTAATTATTCAATTAAATCCAATTATTCAAATAAAAATTTATTTGACTTATAAATTCACTTATTAATATTTAAAATTAATTAAATATTCAAATTTTAAATTAATAAAAATCCTGGGTCGTTACAATATTCCCCTCTTAAAAGAATTTCGTCCTCGAAATTATTAAGTAAGAAAGTTACAGAATTTATTAACTTTCCAAAACAAGTTTAAACTTCTTACCATACTTTACCAAGTTTTCAAATCATACTTAGTTATCTTTTTAAAAACAATTACTATTGTTTAAATTTCAATTCCAAATCAAAGTTAAAGTTTTCAAAAAAATTCCAATTTTCTCAAATTTTTTCCTAACGCCTTAAATTTTCGGAAAAATTCGCCATAGTCTCCTTTGCGCGGCTCGATCCGAAAAAAAAATGACAGTATATATATCACAAATATACATCTCATCAAGTAATGAGGCATCTCGAAGGGAAAAAAGTATAAAAGTACGGTATGTAATCCGAGATATGTACCTTATATTTTATTAGCGAGCATATACGGCTAATATAGCGCGAAAGCGAGCACCAAATGCGAAGCAAACGCGATCCGCACCTACTAATCACTCAACAAACAACATGAGAACATGCATATATGAACATAGTATCGATATACAACATGTAGCAACATAATAACTATATATGTCAACATAACAAATGTAGTAAAAGCAACAAATGCAACCATCAACCAACTATCATTCATAACCAATAAATATTCATTTATATTCTCATTAATATTAAATGAAATAGGTTTTCAATTTAAATCACATTTGATTCATTAACAGTGGATGTTTACTAACATTCATTTTCAATTAGTTTATATTCACTAATTCATATTCAAGTTGGTTCACTTCCAAATTAAATTCAATTATATTCAAGATTCACTTAACTTCCAATTAAATTTCAATTACTTTAGCTTCCAATTTCATTAACACTTAATGAATTATATACAATCATCTAACAACCATATAACAACCAATGTATATTAATTTACTTCGATACCAATATCAACTTCATTCAACATCACTTAAGTTATATTCCATTTAATAAACATCACTTGGTTTTACATAACTTAAATTCCAACTTATAAATCAATTCAGCTTTCAAATTCTAAAGTAAATTTCCATTTAACTTTAAACAAGGTCAAATTTCATTACTTATTCAAACTCATTTTTTATTTATAACTCATATTCATAAATATATTCACATAGTTTCACTTCTTATATATATAAGTTATTTCAAAATTGTAAATCACTTTAATTATAATTCAATTCTTATAATTCATTTGCTTATACAATTATTCTTTTATTTAGATTATTCAAACAACTAAACAATCAACTTATATCCACTTTAATAATTCTGAAAAATTATTCCTTTATATATAAAATATAATCAAGGTAAAATTACTTCATTTACCCAATTTAAACAATACTGTGTCGAATTGTTCTATTCAAGTGTTTATAAAACTCCTTCGGCATAGTTGTACAGACCGTGTTGACGAAAGTTCATATGCCACTCAATAAACCAATCATCACAATATAAAACAATTTATATTCACTAACAAATACGCACTTATAGCTATTATTACACTCAAACTCATTCTAGAGCACTACTGACTCTATCTCTAATGAGTAATACCCAACAGAACCACGGTTGTCGCTTAACCATATGCTCTGATACCACATTGTCAGATTCAGGCTTTTCAACCCTCGACAGCAGTCACAACCGGTAGGCTTTTCAACCATCCCAGCCCCACCGTGGCAACAACTGGTATCCCAAACTTGCTTTTACGGCCAGCCTCTCGACTGTCTCAGGTTACACCTAACCAACCCCCTAAAAGAGGACGTGTGGGGGTAAGAGTCTCCCGTTCGCCACCTAACCGCGAAGCGAGAACCCCCCATCACATAGCCCAAAGCTTAGCAAGACTGGTGTGAGAACTCAAAACAGTTTATTTATCTTTGAAAACAAAATAGAGGAATATTTTAAAGTCAATTCGCAATGCTTTTAAAAATGAGACTACCATAAGACCTCCCGCCACACACACAATGCAAACGCAGACTTGGAGGAGATTTCTCCTTATGATAGTCAAAGATGCTTGATACGCATTTAAAAGAACATTTCATATTATTATTAGTGCATAGTGTAGGAAACAATTTCGAAAGTAGAATATAAATCTTAGCCAGCATAGGTACCATTATATTATGCCTACTAATAGCTACCATATTAGATGGCAGGTTCTACAACTAAAACCGTACAAGTTTCGTATTGTTTCTTTGGATTTCCAACGATTGATCAGGCCAAGGAACTTCCCATTGCCACATGAGAATGCCTCTGGATGGACATCCCCGAGAACCAAACCGGATCTCTACCAACACAAGGCCGGGTTACCCCTAACTGAGTAACAACTGACCGAATATGCCATCCCCCGGTCCTTTGGGACCTTTTCAACCGAGCGCTCGTAATCAATTCACACAATCATAACAAAGTGTTTTCAACATGAGTAAGTATCTGGGCTCCATACCATGACACCACCCTTTTCCAGAAGGAAATGCACATATCCTAAAGGGCGCTACCCCTTATAACCTTGCCGCATCTTTCCTGTTTTGACCATTCACGGGGTGTGAGGCTCGACGAAGTCACGTCCACAAAAACATACTTTATACAAAAGCCATGCTTTGGGTCAACAAATGATCATAGAAATGATCACCAAGATAGACGATCAAATAAACGATCCTATCACAAATAATCACCACAATGATCATTTCACAGCAACACTCAGCATGTCACATTACCAAAATGGGAATATATCGCTGATAACATTCAACTACATAACCTCTGAGCTCGTACGTCTCAGAGAAGGGTGTTAAGCTAATAGAATAAATTCTCCGCCACCAACAGAAATATATTTGAAAGAAATCTGCTTTATATCTCAATTTGTAACGTCAGACATACAATCCATACAAGTCTGTTCCGGGCTCGAACAAAACCGAAGGCACTTACAAAGAAGTCCTTGCAATCCGGATATCCACAATCCTGATCGGATTCACCATCACATATGGAGAACTCTATACCGTAGCTAATCGGTGCAGAGTCAATCGACAGGTCATCCTATCGCTCTCGCAAATACTCGGTCTTCAACACCGATCTTCAATGCAATTCACAACGACGTATCACATATTCGGAATGGGTTATACGACCCCATGGTCCTTTCCCGGTTAACCCGAATAGTGAGCGCTTATTCAAAAATAAGTGTGGCATTCAAATTCAAACAAATCACATCAATTACCCATTCAAAGGGAAATATTGATAGTCGGTTATTGAACTATCAATGGATATGCACACATCACCAGATTCCAAATAATTTTCCAAATTATTTATTTTCCAAAAATATCTTTAGAAGATATATAATTTTCAATACTTTAAAAATAAATCAATATTTATTTTCATACAAATTCAACTTTCTTTTATAAATTCCATAGTGAATTTATATTTCACAATATCTATGAATATATGATTTTAATTATTCATTTTCAATTTATCTTCAAAAGGATAAATTCTCTAATATTCACTTTATATTGGAAAACATTTCCATACTTATTTAATAAGTAATTCACAAATCTTTTATTTCATCCTTTGGAAAATATTCAATATACTTCAATCAAGATTAAGTATATATTTCATTCTTTAAGGAAATCATTCTCTTAACATATTTATTTGGGCCAAAACGAATGTTGCGTAAAACATCGTTACGACAACCCAAAATCACTAGTATAGGGATTCGAATTTTAAGATAGATATATAAATCCCAATACTATACAAAACATTTCCTTTCGGAAATCATTTACTATAACAATAGTGTTATAGTCAACCATTTCCTTCTATTTCTCGAAAACGTCTATTTCACCAATGAATGTTGAAATCTATGGTTTCGAATCTCAACGCATTTTAAAACATCGTTAACTTGTTTTTATTTCTATTTAAAACACCACATTCAAACATTTTTTTTAACATATTATTCACTATTCAAAAACGCGAATATACTACGTTAACAACTTTCATCACTTCTATTCATTTTATTTTAAAGGATCATTCACAGTCAAAAATGTGAATATAACTCCATTAATAGGTTTCAACAATTAACTTATCAAAATAAGTCGTTTGCGAATTTATAAAACAACGTTTATAAATTCCATTTCTATTTATTTTATAACAACTTCCTTTTATAAGTTCCTTTATTAACCTATTCGATTTATAACTCAATTATAAAACAAAGGTTCATATTATAAGTGAAATACTTATAATTTATTCGTTTGCAAAAATCGTTCCTTTGAACTTCATAATTATAAATCTTATAACTTATAAGATTCAATTATTCATCCAAATATATTCTTTAATAATTTCACAAAATTTATAAATCTTACTATTTATAAATTTCATTTATAACTTCACCATTTATAATTTTATGAATTCCATTCATTTGCAAAATTCATTTTCACTTCATTCAAACACTTATAAAAACTCGTTTTATAATGTCAATATTTCAATTTATAAATATCCATTTATAAATCTCTTAATATAAATTAATTTATATTATTCTTTAAAACGTCTTTAATCTCCTTTATTATTTCACCATTTTGATTCATAAAATAATTAAATTTTATAAATCCTATATTTAAACTTTTTACAATAAATTCAAAAATCCAATTTAAACTATTTTATAAAATCATTAACCCATATTTCTCAAAAATCAACTTTTAACTATATTTCTCAAAAAATCATAATTTTTATAACATAAAAATTATAACGTTTATTTATTTAAAATGAATCAATTTCCAAAAGTATTTTATAAATGTATACTTTCAAAAATCACTTTGAAATCCTTTTAAAATTCCAAAATTTGGTCCAATGATGCTACATACCAAATAGCCAATCACGACAACAACGACATCATATATCGATATGATAATCCATCAAATATCAAAATATCTGAAATCAAATAAAAACTGTTAAGGAATCCAGTTGGATCCCTCCAACCTGATTCCTGCATCCAAAAACATTAGCACAATACCAATTTCTCTCCAGTACGAAATTATCGCGGTATATGGGATTTAAAATATTATCCGCTTAATAACGGCGCAATAGGGTCTCATCCGCTAAACAAATGCGGGAAATCAATAACTCCAATATATACATATGCCAATATATATATATTGCTATTATATATAATACCAATTTCACTGTTTATGAAATATTCGCGGTATATGTTTTTAATAAATAACATCCGCTTACTAACGGCGTATAATGTCTATTTTAACAATCAATAGATAACAATCATCATTCAAACATGCATTCAAATATTTTAAATCAAACTATTTAAAATAAAATCGAAACTTATTCGATTGAGTGAGAAGTTCTCACCTTGATTTCAATTTCTTTTTAGCGATTTATTTCGAATAACCCGAAATTTTCACTAACTCCAAATGACTCCAATCCAATTCCATCGCGTTGTGCTCGTCCATACGATTCCAACGCAACTGGTTTCGCGCGTTTTCGACCTCGTATGAAAAAGTTATGCATTTTTGAAGTTTGTACACGATTTAAACTAAAATTTACAACATATTATTAACTAATTTTAACCTAGAAAGATCATGGCCGTAGGATCCTTAGCCTCCAAATCACGACCGTGCATAGCATCTCCTCCCCCCCCCCTTCGTTCTCTACAAGCCGCAACTCAAACCCATACACGCAAATTAGGATTTCAAATTCGAGCCTCCTCGTTACACTAAACTTCATCACACCACCGCCATGTCGAAGCCCATTGCAAGAGCTACCTCCACCACCCCCAGCATGAAGCTCGGCTGCCCCATGAGCCTAGAAAGGCGTGCGCAACCTACAGAAAACACGGCCAAAAATCTCACAAAATACAACACCAATCTCGATCTCCACCGTTGAATATAAGGATCTCGCTACCCTCTATAACTTTGTTGTTGAACACGAAGCTTGAAAGTGAATGGATCGAGAGATAATCGAGGAAGAAGGAGGAGAAATACTGGCCTTTGGTTTGTAACTGGCGGCGGCTAGGGTTCTATTTTCTTTTTTTTTTATTTTGAGAAAGGGGTGGTCTATTTATAGAATTTTGAAGGACACTATTCATCCCGGAAATTCCGAACTCCGATTTACGCGCCGTAACCAGCGTTTCTAGGGTTTACCCCACGTTCCTGACACAATGGAACAGGTTTCGAAAGCTAATTCGGACATCTGTGCGAGTTATGGTAATAAACGTTCAATCTAAATCAAACCGATTTAAACGATTTTCTAGGCGTTTTAATTCGTACCGGACAAACGGTAAATCCAATTGACACGAAATTTGAAACCTTGCAATAATATCACATTACGGATCCGATGAAACTGGTTTCGTCGAAATCCGAGACTTTTTGAAAAATGGCTATTTTAACTCGCCAAATTAATATTAAAAATAATTCGATGCGTTTCGAGCTGCCACGATCAAACGATAACTCCGATTGACACGAAATTTGAAATCCGGTAATAACTAACTATTACGGATCCAATGGAACTAGTTTCGTCCAATTCTTATACTGCTCAAAAATTGACTATTTTCACTAGTTGATTTAAATATTAAAATATTCAATTTTCACAAATTAACTTTTAATTCGATTTTAAAAGTTCTAAAATATCGTTCTAACTTCAATATGATAAAATAAAATTTTACAAATCATTTTCAATCATATTTAACTCGATTTTCAATTATTTCCATAATTTAACATATTAAATTATTGATTTAATTATTCAATTAAATCCAATTATTCAAATAAAAATTTATTTGACTTATAAATTCACTTATTAATATTTAAAATTAATTAAATATTCAAATTTTAAATTAATAAAAATCCTGGATCGTTACATCTTTCCTAATTAATTTAAAATAAATTAAATTAATTACTCATCCATATAAATCTTGCTTACACATCCATTAATTAGTTACAAACCAATCAATTGATTACTCTCAACAAATTACCCTAATTAATCATCCTTGATTAATTATCCTTTAATTACATTCAAGTAATTAACCTCCAATTAATTTCACAAATTAATTATTTCAAACCAAATTCAGTAATTAACCTGTAATTACCTCATTAATTGATTAATTATAATTAGTTTCATTAATCCTTAATAAATTACATTTATTAATCCCTTCACTGATTAATTGTTCTTAATTAATCCATCCTCAGTTATATCATTAATTATATAAATTAATGATCCTTAATTATTTATTTATAATTATCCTATTAAATTAATTATCAATTATCCATATTGATTTATTACTCTTGATCAATCACATTAAGTAATTGATCATTATTAACTTAATTACATCTTTTATTATCTCCAAATAACTCAATTATCAAAACATAAATTAATTATACTAAGTAATTAATTATTATTTACTTCCTTAAGTAATTATTCTGCATACTAATTACATATTAATTACACAAAGTAATTAAATTCTAAAACTTCTCCATTACCCAATTATTCTTCAATTAAATTACATCAAACAATTTATCTTCTTAATTACTTCATTGAGTAATTATTCATTTTTAATTACATTGGGTAATTACTTCTCAAATTAATCAGTGATTAATTTAAATTAATTAAACTTAATTAATTCACTAAATTAACCAAAATAGCTTAATTAATTACAATTAGTAATTAATTTCTTAATTACTTTCATTAAGTAATTATAGTTAAAAAATTCAAATGATTATCTTTAAATTAATTAATACAATTAATTATATAAATTAATCACATTAAGCAATTATTAAATAATCCTAAATTTATGACCTTCATTAACCAAAATCAAATCTTTAATTACTTCTCTAAAGTAATTAACTAGATAAATCAATATTAATTACAATTTGATTATCTATAAAACCCGTTTATTAATCCCTAATTATTAAATTAATCAAGTGATAATTAACAACTTAATTAATTTTTAATTACTTGTTTAATAAATTCAAATCATTAATTAAATTAAATCAAATCTTATTTAATTAATTGATTTCTTAATTACAGTTTAAATCAATCTTAAATAACTTACTAATTATTTAATTAATTAAATAAAACCCTTAATATTTAATTAATTAACCCAAATTGTTAATTAATTAACTTAATTAATTATAAAACTTAACCATCTTAATCATTTAAATGAATTATCAATTATTAAGTTCTAATTAACTTAACATAAACGTAAATCTTATTAATGATTAAATCCTCTCTATCAAAGTAACTTATAAATAATTTGCTTTTTAAATTTCATCCAAATCCCATTTAAATCAAGATTTAAAATGAAATCAAATTTAAACTTTAGCAAGGTTTAAGAATTTAAAACCTTTTTATTTAATTTTAAATAATTACTTAAGGTAAATTTAAAAATAGTTTAACCCATATTCAATTTAAAATATACTTTAAATATTCCAAGTGATTTTGAAAACATTTAAATTCAAAAGCTTATCTCATTTCAAACTAGAATTCAAATCATGCTTTGAATCCAGGTTCAAAATTTTAAATTTAAAAAAAAATCCTATATATAATCTCATTTCAGATTTATAAAACACATGTTATAAAATATTATAATATTCAAACTTAATTATAACATCAGAATTATAACTTATTTTCTTTTGAAAACTCTTAGATTCAAATTCCAATTTGAATTAGGTATTCAATCCAGATTTTAACTTAAATTTAAAAATCTAGTTTTAAATCTCATTTTTCAGATTTATAAATCACTTTATAAAATACTGTACAGGTTTTAGTTTTTAAATATTTTATTTCTGCAAATTTATTTATTTGAAATCCGGAATTCAAATTCATTAGAATTCATAATTTAAACTTGCTCCAAATTTAATTCGAACCTTGCTTTGCTTCCTTTTTATTTAAATTTTGTTTAAAATTTAAATAAACCAGAAACTGTCGGGTTACAGAAAACAAAACCTGAAACTAACATTACTCGAGCCATACCTATTTTACTTCGAGTTATCTCCCACCTATCTACGGGTAAAACTTCAAGTGACTCGAGCATTAACTTGAGTACAAACTGCTTACTCCCAAAATAATCAAACACCCAAGAATTCCTAGTTAACCAGAAACTAAGAGCACCGTGCACATGCACGGTGGCTCTGACCATCACCATACAACACAAGAACTTCGAACATGTCCAAAGTCACCCCAGCACTCTACCCCGGTCACCCAAACTGCACCATCCACCAGAAAACAAAAATCCAGCCTCAACTAAAAACCTGGAAACTCAGTGCTTCATCAAAGCCCAAAACCTGTCAACAGCCAAAACCTCGTCCTCCGACCACTGTTAGAGCTACAACTCCGGCCACAACCTTGTCATGGACCCAGCTACATTTTCCCGAAGTTGCTTCACACTCGATCAACCAAAGTGGCAGTGATGATCGAATTCAAACATGATCATAAAACTAGGGTTACAGATAAATTTTAATCGCCGCTGAAGCCATATCAACCTGATCACCATACAACCAATTTTTTTTGATTCTCCGATCATCCATCTTCCATCATACAAAAAAATGATCCCCAAATCCACTTGAATCAACAAAGACACTCCAAAACCCAATTTTGGGTCAAAACAGTAATGCACAGTCAAACACAACTTAGAATTTTTGATTTTACTCTTAAAAATCATGAATTGGCCTAAGGTTTTAATTTGTATACCTGAATTGCTAAATTAACAAGTTTGAATTTTAACAGTGACTTGAGTTTTCCCCTTTAAACTTGATTTCCAGAGCAATTTCAGTTCCTATTTAAGTTAAGATAATTTTTAAAATTAAGTTTATAACTAAACAAACAACATTTGTTTAAATCCTAAGTCTTAAAAATTAATGGATAAAGAGGAATGATTTAAATTGAAACCAGGCTTGAAAACTTAGAACAGAAATGTTCTTCAGGCATTTCAAAATATTCATATAACTTACATCACAAATGCACAGGAGTTGTCAACAAATATACAAATACAACTTATTTAAAACATGATTCAACAACCAGATTTACCTTAAATTTTTTTAAAAAGAAGTGTTACTCACCTTTATCTTCAGAAAAACAGAGCCATCATTGATTTAGAAAAGCCTTTTTAATCATGTCCTTTTGATTAAATGCTGCAGGTTCTATGATCCTTTAATTTTGATAAAAATGAAGACTTGAGATTGCTCAAATTTCCAGGTTGCTTGCATTTGAAACTCTGACCCAAAATTATATGCATGTAGGCTCTTGAAAAATGCAGACATTTGAATTGCAGGGATTTATTTCGGGTTTGTAAATCTTGTTTCAAGTTTTGGAATGGAAGGCTACTGATATGATATTGCAGAGTTACAGGTAATTTGAATTGAGGTTACAGAATGATTTGCAAAGAAAAAAAAGATGATGCAGATTAAAAATGCAGGATTTGGTTGAAGATGGTTACTGGGATTTGTATTACTCAGTTCCAAGTGGCATGCAGAACAAGTTTTCCAGATTTTCAGAAAAATGCAGATTTGATTTTCTCAAGTTAATGAATTGCAGATTTGTATGAGACGGTTTTAATTTTTCTTTGTCTTTTGAATTGAAATGAAAAAAAGAAAGGAAGAAATGAAGATATAGGCTTATATAAGTGTAAATTTCAGATTTATCAAATAAAAGAAAATTTTAAAACAAAATGTGCCACTTGCACTATTTTCAACATTTGTCAAATTTATATGTTAACCTTATAACACTTGTTTTAATTAAGCTTAAGAATGCAGCACTTGTCTTATTTAGAGTAATTAATATTTAATTTACAAGTTGTTATGTATATTAAGCCTAATTTTAATTTGTTAGTTAATATTTGAATATGTATATAAATTTATAAAAAGAAATAAAAACAAATCATGTTTATAAATAAAACTTATACATATACATATAAAAATTAATACAATTAAAATCTATACTTTGGAATTTAAATTCAAATTAAATTCAAAATCTAATATTTTAAAATCAAGTTATAACTACAATTAAACTTTGAAATAACAATTGCCATTTTTATTCAAAATCTATTTGTAAAACAATACATTGTTAATATTGTATTTAAAATGCCTCATTATTAAATTAAAACCATTTTAAAAGAAATTATATTTTTATTAATAAATTATCTATTTTTTCAAGCCATAAAACTTTTTGTTTGTTAATTCATTTTAAATTTAAAACTCAAGCCAAATTTATTTTAAACATTTTAAATATTTTTCTTATCAATTTTAAAATCATATATTTATTTATTAAATAGCTTTGAAAACTCAATATTAAATAAAAATCAAAATTTCCAAATTATTAGTGTACATAATAGAATTTTAAATCATGATTCATTAATTAAATTTAAACCAAACTCATTTATTTAATAACTTTGAAAAGCTAATATTAAATGAAAACAAATTCTCAAATTACTAGAAATATTAAAAAAGAAAATTTGTTTTATTTATTAAATTTAAAACAAAGTTTATCTGTTTACATATAAACTATATATTTATATTATAAAAACCAATTTATTATTTTTAAAAGATAAAATAACCAATTAAATATTTATTGAAGAAGATTATTACATCAAATTGAATTATCAAACAAAAAAAATATCAATATCAGTTTAATTTTAATACAGATTATTGAATTGATATTGTTAAAAATTCTGGGATGTTACATACGGTTTGTTCGGGGCAAGCTAAAACGCGTAGAAATCTGTTTAAGTAAAATTTAAATTTAAATAATTCGATTCGGAAACCTATCTTCCAAATACGATCGAATTGGCTGCCGATATATATTCCATTGCGTTCGGAATAGGGGTAAAACATTATAAATGCCAGGCGGCACGCTTCGATCGGAGTTCGAAAATTTTCGAGATGAATAGTGTGTTGCAATTTTCTATATAAGGACCTATTTTTCTTCATTTGCATCAAAACCCTAGACCATTAGGGCTAGCCGCCACCTAGCTTTCTATGGCCGAAAATGCATCCTCTTCCTCCTTATTTTTCTTCAAATCTACGAATTAATTCCTAAAACTTCCAACTAGTAAATTGTAGAGCTTAACACGATTTACGAATCCAATGGTCAAGAATGGATTTAACGCTATGCATCGATAGAAAATGGCTAGCGTTCATCGTGCGTTCGAGCACATTTATCTAGGTGATGGTGCAACTGGATTCGACCGGCCTCTGGCCGATGGTGGCTCATGTGGAAGGCTTCGAAATGGCGCCGCCTGGTCGTTGTCAAATCGAAGGATGAAGGGGCGGCATCGAAGAATCGAACGTAAGCTATGGGTTTGATGCTAGCGTTTTTCATTGGGAAGAAGAAACAAAACTCGTGGCCGCGATTTTCTGTAGTGAAACTAACGGCCGAGTTTATTAAAGGTTATAAAAATAAAATAAAATTGCAAATTATTATCTTTTAAAATTCATTTAAACTTCTAAATTGCATAACTTTTTGGTAAAAGGTCTGTTTCGCGCGAAACGAATTGCATTGGGTGCATATTGATGAGCACTAGATTTTAGAGCTGATTTGGAGTTGATTGAAGCTAATGTTAATTTTGGGTATAATTAAATGCGCGCTTAATTTTATTCGGAATAAAACGCTGAAATCGCGACTACAAGCAATGTGAGTACAACTCACTCTTTCTGAGTTACTGATATTTTTATATAAGTGAGAAATAATTTATTTTATGATGATTGATGATTGTTTGGATGATATATGATATATTATCTATATATTGATTGGTATTTGGATATATTCCTGCCTAGTGGAGTAGATGACCCTATACGTTCCCGTGTATGAGCGGATGACCCTATGTACGCCGTCTGCCTTTAAGCGAACATTGTACATTTATTCTAATATGTATATTTATTGCAGGTGACAGGTTGGGGGGATCCAACGGGATTCCTCACCTGTATTGATTTATCTACATATAATGTGATATATGCTGTTATCATATGATATATGTTGTTTGGATGTTATGATTGATGTATTTAGTGTTGTTGCAGCATGGAGCCTATTTTTGGAATTTTAAAAATGTTGAAGTGATGATTTCCAAATTTAAAAAGATTTTAAAGTGATTTTTGAAATAAATTTTTTATTGATTTTTGAATTAAAAAGGAATTGAATTTATTTTGAATAAATAATTATTATAATTTCTATGTTATAAAATTATGATTTTTGTGCAATATAATAAAAATGTGATTTTTGAAATATTGAGTTAATGATTTGGTAAATAGTTTAAATTGAGTTTCTGAATTATATTAAATGGTTTATATATGGGATTTGTAAAATTGATATTTTATAAATTAAAATATTGGATCTGTAAAACGAGTTTTGTAAATGTTAAAATGAAGTTATAAATGGATTTTATAAGCTGAATACGATTTATACAATTTGTGAAGTTATAAAAAATGAATTTGAAAATAAATGATTTATAAGTAATTAACTTATGAATTGGATTTGGCCTATAAATGAGATGAATGGAATTGGTTAATAAAAGAGATTTATAAATTGAAGTTTTTATAAAATATTAATGTGATTTATAAACATTGTTTTATAAATCCGAATTTGATTGAATTTGATAAGTTAAATATAGAAGTATATTAATGGAATTCTATCCACGATTTTGGATAGTGGATAATCTTTTAATAAATTTGTAGAAGTTTTGATTTAGATAAATGAAGTATATTGACGATTTTGGACAGTGAATAATCCTTTAAGTTAAATAGATGTTTTGGGAAGTAACATATTGAATGGATTTAAAACGATTTGAAGATGTTTCAAAATGTGTTAAGTATCGAAACAATAGATTTCAACATTCATTGTTGAAATAAACATTTTCGAGAAATAAGGAAATGATGGACTATAACTCCATTGTTATGTAAATGATTTTCGAAAGGAAATGTTTTTGTACAGTATTGGGGTTTATATATCTATCTAATTTTCAAATCCCTGTACTAGTGATTTTGGGTTGTCGTATCGATATTTTACACAACATTCGTTTTGACCCAATAAATGTGTTTAAAGAGAACGTCTTCCTTAAAGAATAAAATATATATTTAATAGTGTTTTAAGTATATGTAATATTTTCTAAGTGTTGAAAATATAAATTGAATTGTGAATTACTTATTATTAAATAAGTATTTGGAAATGTTTTCCAATGTTGAAATGATTTTGAGAATATATCTTTTAAAGATAATTTGAAGTGAATATTTGGCGAATGATTTAATGGATAGAATATTAATTAAAAGGGCTTAGTGATTGTTATGGCGCTACATATTTGTTTGCTTGTTTTGATAGTTAAATAACTGACTATCAAACTTGGCCAAATTTTAGTTCCTCGACTGGATGTGGGAACTATTTAGTAGTACACTTAGTATGTAGCCTTCTATGTAGGCTTGATTATCATTTGTGTTGAGGATACTGATTCGTATAGTGTGGAGTATTACTCCAATCTATCGAGCTTCCTTCTTGGCCCGAAGGATAGAAAGTTGAAAGTTGGAGATGTGATATGTCTATGAGACTTCGTTTCTGTATGAGGTTGAGAATGCTTTTGTGTTGTTGGTATGAAGAGACCGGGATCAGATTTATCTGAAAACCACTTCGGACCAATGTATATGCGATGATTGTGCAGGTTGCTTGTGATGATATTGATGTTCCGGAGTTTCATAGTGGGGGACTGCTTGTTGATCATTTGGGATTAAAATCCCAATATACATTCAGTAGCAGTCATCTCTTCATAATGAAATATCCAATGCAAGGATTATTCGCTACTAATCCTATGGATTTTCCGACAAGATGTGGTAGGAAAGTACCTTCGGTTTGTCCTGTTTCTGGACAACTTGTATGGATATTTGTCTGACATTGCATTTCTATAGATTACGTACATTGATTTTTACAAAACATACATCAGTGGTGGCGGAGAAGGCAACTTCTCTTAGCTTAACACCCTCCATGAGACGTGTGAGCTTAAGGGTTGTATTTTTGTGGAAGGCAATTAGTAGTCAACGGAAGTGGCCATGTGGCATTCAAAGTGATGTGATAAGTGATTGTGAAAGGTAATCGTTACCTCTGGCCTCATCAACCGAAAATGACCAAAACAGGATTAGATGCAGCAGGGCTAAGTGGGTCATTCCCAAGTAGGATATGATCATCCTCTTTTAGATATATCTTTACATGCTATGACGTCGTGTATCTGATTATGTGGTTTGTATGCTTAGACGGCCCTCGGTAAAGGTCGGTAAAGACCGAAGGATGACATATTCGGTACCATCTAGTTATAGAGGTGGGCCGATCTTGGAAGAGAAACTTTGTGATGGTTTCTCGGTACATTCTTCTAGAGATGTACTACCGGAAGGTAGTCCCTTCACCTGGTCATTTTTGTGGAAATCCAAAACTCCACTACATGTTTGCCATTTTGATTGTATTATCCAATTGGACTATATGCTGGAATTTAATCAATGTAAGAATTTCGGCTATGATCAATATTATTTGTATATAGTAGACGCTACTATAATATAAGAGGATCTGATATGATATGTTTTAGTTACCGTAAGGTAAAAATATGTCCGTGTTTATGTGTGGACTTGTCTTACGAGATACTTTGTTTTGATAAAGGACAAGTTTGGTAATTTATTAAATTTAGTTGAGTTTGTTTCTCACATTGTTTTACAAGACTGATCCGGGCATCCTTCCCTTTCAATGCTCGGGTCAGACCAAGTATTTTTACAGGTTATGCTTTGGTGCTTTTGGAACTTCAGTAGGCAAGCTGGAGATCTTCATTTTGTGTACGGGTATCTGTTTTGATTATTGATTATCCGCTACATTGCTTAGTTGTTTTAAATTATCGGCATTTGTAAGGATAGGTTATTATATCTATTTAGGCTGATAACTATTGACTGATTGTTGAACTCTGATTGATGTGTGTATATATACAGTTTCTGTTTTGTAAAGATCATTGATATGATATTATATATTTTTCGCTCACTACAACAAAAAGTGTCTTTTATAGCGGCATATAGCCACTATTAATCACAACCATAGCGGTTTGATAAGCGATGTATATCGACATGTTATAAAAAACTGTTGAATATTTATAACACAAAATATGCCTCTATGGTTGACTTTAGTTTTATAACGCAAATTCGCCGCTATGGTACGTTAATTCAATAGCTCATTGTTGCCGCTATAATACAGTTAAATCTCAACGGAACTGGAAATCTTTATAACACCAATTTGCTGCAATAAAATATTTATTCAATAGCTCATTGTTGCCGCTATAGTATAACTAAATCTCAACGGAATTGGAAATCTTTATAACACCATTTTGTCGCTATAAAATATTTATTCAATAGCGGTCATTTCACGCTATTAAATCAACATGTTATAGCATTGATAAATTCTTTAACAGCTCATATATGCCGCTATAAAAATCGTAGATACACTTTTCAAGAGCTATGCCTACATATTACATTTTAATAATAGCAATCAAACGAAATCTTCATAAACGAGTAAAGATTATAATCAACAAATATAACACAAGAGCATGCTCAGAAAGAAATGTGATATATTTTTCATTACAGTGTACAAACATTAAAGCAAGTGCATAACCATTGAATAAAACATAAGCCTGCAGCCAAGTTAACACAGAGAAACAGAAAATACTGTCAATTTAATAAGTTTACAAACATTAAAGCAATCCTTCCAAATATTAAAGAGTACAAACATTACAGATTTCCAACATGCAAGATCTGATCTAGTTGCGTACTAAGGACCTTGCTTCCTTCCAAATAAGCCTGCGAAGTTAACACAAAGAAACAGAAAATGTTAAAACAAGTGCATGCTCAGATAGAAATGTGATATATATTTTTCATTACAGTGTACAAACATTAAAGCAAGTGCATGAACTGCATGAACTAGAAACTGCAATTGATTATTTCTACTGATCTATTTTCCTAATATGGAAAATAGATTAAAGCAATGTTAACCTCTTCACTTGCCACTATCAATACTTGCTTTTGAGTTTCAATTCATCCACCAGAGCAACTACTATCACCAGAGCAAATCACACATCATTACATTCGAAAATCTACCCACCCCAATTCTGCCTGAATCTTGCCTTCTGGTTCACTGCGACAATACAACAACTTACTTGCGTGACCATACTCTATCTGCTCCGATTTGCTGCTAGCATTAGCATTACAGAGAGTGCCTTCAACAAACTCCACCTCTCTCTGATCAAATCAACATCTCCACCGAAATACAAATTGTCACATACTCCCTGTCGCCATTCATCATATATTATCCACAATACTGGTGCTCATCAGAACCTCCTTGCCAATAACCAAATTCACAGTCTGACCTTAACATTCACTACACTTCCTCCTGCCTACAACACTACATACAATTTTTTTCATATCTTCCCATACAACTCCCGGCCATACCACGACATCAATACAACATACTTCTATTAGCATTGCCTCAAAGCTTACCGAGCTACGACAGCCTCTTCACAAAGAAAAAGAAAAAAAAGCTACTGACCAAAAACAAAGAAAATCAACCTTCTTCTACATACAAAACAGTGGCATTCTCCTCGACCTCGACAGCACCACTTCATTTCTGATACAACTTGCTTACATAAACATAACATATGCCCCAGTTCACCTCGCCAACACTCCACGTCTACATACATCACACTCTTTGCCTCGACCTGCCTTTTGCAACTATTGCAACCGTTTCAACAAACATTCCCAATACCCATACACTTCTCCCTCTGTCAACTGTCAGCCAGATCCATTATATCACAGAACCACCAAAAATCACGAAACCACCCATCTCCACTACAAACATTCACTACCACACTTCTTCCTCTGTCAAACAATCATACAAGTTCAATTTCATCCACTCAGTCATCATTAACTTCCATCATTTGCCTGCCATCAATCCACATCAACAGCACCTCCTTGCTCAACTACAACTCCACCATTTCACCTTATTCACTACACTACAGTCATCTCTCTCTTACAAACACTCCTCATATACCACACTACTTCGACATTCACATCAGACAACATTCATCACTTCAATAAAATCAGACTACCACTACAATACCATAGAAAAGCTGTTGTCAAACTGTTTTCCTAATGTCCCACTACAATAACAAGTTCATCCATTTCATCATCGACCTCACATCGACTTTCCATACCAACCTGCATCCAAATCGAATCCTCTCCTGCAATCACCTCACTCTCCACTACCGACGTCATCAATTCACCCCCAGTACTTCACCTCCATGCTCCTCACTGTCATCAAAAAAACTCACTGCTGTAACTCACCACATATAATTCCACTTCTCCTTCAACTGATCACCAGAGCATCAGTCCCCTGTCAAACACCACCATCCTATTTCTCCTCAAACTGAAAGTCAACCAATACATCAATTCACCTTATCGGTTAATTGCTTCATCACCATAAACATCGACTTCACCCACTTCACCTCCAACACCGTATTCATCCCCGAACCCAATCTTCGAACACCCAAATTCAAGAGCAACTCTAACATCGAGCATCTCTAGTCTACATCACCCCTCACTGCAGCCCGAAGCCCCATTCCTTGCTCTACCAATCAATCACTACATACATTCAACTATATCATCTATACCTCATTCCTGAAGTCCAAATAGTCAACTACAAACAAACCACTACAACTGGTACTCCACCAACCAGAATTTATAGCTAATAACTAAATGTAACAATAAACAAAAAATAAACGGTAAAGACTTACTCAAAATTCATTCCATTACGACGTGCGTAGCAGGCCAAGCTATAATAGAAGAGAGGGCATCTTCCATGTACTGTAATTCGGATGTTTGCCTCCATAACTCTACCATTGGCTCTTTTACAGTCATTATCCAAACTTTAACTGCATTGTGTCCTAGTGGTTTGAAATGCACCCTTGCATTTGGATCGGTTGACTCCATCCTTCCTAAAGCAACTACTTTCCCATTTCCCAATAAATCCATTAACTTGCATTTGTTATTTGTTCTTGAATTTGCAGTCTGTAAGTTGAAAAAAGAAAAAATAATGAAGTTGCTAATCATTAAAAAATAGAAACACACAATAAAAATCAAGTACCATAAATGTTTTCACCACATCCATAAGCGTAATAGGAGCTGTAGTGTCAACCATCTCAACAACTACTTGCGATTCAGGCCATGCAACCTTCTTAACAACAACATCTGCAATTCGGATCAAACCATGGGCTGGCCTCTGCAAAAAAGCTTTTGGATTTAGTGGATCATCTATCCAAACAATCATAGCTGATGGCCCAAGAGGAACATCATTAACAATTTCTCTGAGATGCTCGAATGTAATCGTCCTAAAGCCACTAATTGCTTGCTCCCTCCCCAATCAAAAATCTTGCATTTGCATTCTAAGCTGCTACTTCTACTCTATTAGAGGTAAAAATATTTATTTAGTAAATAATGTATATAATAAAATTGCATGTTCATTGTGAAGAATTTTTTTTACCTTATCCTCTTCTTCTTCAATGTGATCGGTTGAATTTAAAACAATTCTATTCTTCGGCCACGCCACATTATTATCCTTTGCTTCCCCAATAAGTGTGAAAGAAGGTGTAGACCTCTATAGAAAAGCATCAAGCTTGATTGGACAGTCAACTAAAACTATCATCGCATCTGGCCCTAAAGGAACATTATTGACAATCTTGTTTGGATCGTCTGACACGAATCTTCCTTCAGCAACGATCTCTTCATTCCCTCGCCAATCCAATAAATCACACTTCTTCATATTTTTATCAAAGTTGCACTACATGTAAACATAGGAAATTTATGTTACTAATTGAATAAAAAGTTAAATACAAAGATGTGAAACCAATAAAAAAAATTACTTGAGGTTTGTTTACTTCTGTCCCACTGTGTCTACTTCTGTCCCACTTCTGTCAAAATAAAAAAACATGTCATTTTGTTAATCTGGTAATGCAAACTGTTGGCTTGTTGAAGTATGCAAGTATTCAAGTGTGCAACTGTTCAAGTGACTGTATGCAACTGTTCAAGTGATTGTATGCAAGTGTTGAAGTGTGTATGCAAGTGTTCAAGTGTGCAAGCAATTAGTGATCAAAATTTAATGATAATTCTTACCTGATTTTTCTCTAGTTGTAGAAATCTGTTCTCTAAGTTCAACAATTTATTTTCAAGTTGCAGTGTATGCTTATCCTTAACTTTCGATAAAGCTGCTCTACTAAGAATCATTCCTCTTCCCATCGCTCTAAATCGACCCGGTCTTTCTTGCCCTAGCACTTGTGCAAGTGCATCTGCTCTATAATTAACTGGCGAGCTCGATTGTAAAACACTTTCAATTTGTTTAATCTTTTCCTACAAAACATGATTAATTTCATATTATTGCAGTTTAAATTAAAACGTAGTATTTGAATTAAAATAGGAAACACACTGAGAATCTTGTAAATTTATTTAGCTTGGATTAAATTTGGTGATTGATTTATTTTTTGGGTTGGATGCAGAATGTTCTAGCAGATGCATAATTTTACACTTGATTTGGCAACATGCCAAAACCAACAGAAATATATGAGATGCAACATGCCAAAACCAAAAGATATATATGAGATGCATTCAGATGATTAGTCAACTGAGTTTAAGCTAAATTAGCATGAGAATTTAGTCAAAATATGACATGCTCAAAACATTTTTGCAAACAAGGGAGCCAATTCTGTGTATATCACAAATCAATAATATTTTATAATATTTGTACAAGTTATACTACGAAGTAGATTATTTTTAGGCTACACACATACTGTTTTGCTTAAATATGATATTTGGGAAGGAAGTTAATACCTGAAAAATAATTTTCTCGAAGTTTATAGATCTCTCGAATCTCTCACATATTCAGGAGCTAAAATTTTGCAGACTGAAGGAGCAATATATGAATACATTATACTAAGTTTGTGGACTTAAGGGGAATTCAAACTAAAATACAATAATCCTACAACACGGTATCCCTTTGCTCCATTTTCTTTAAGAAATTAATTAATATTAGCAGCCTCTTGCTATGAAAATTATTAGGCAGCACAAGGATTTGCCACAATATGAGACTCAAGACCATAATATGACACAAAATGACAGCCAACTGCAAATCATTTACAGAAATACTAGAAATTATCATAAAGCTAAACCATACACAGAGTTCCAACATTTTACAAATTCAAGTGCATGATTACTAATAAACTTAAATGCTGAAATACAGTCATAACAATAGGAAACTGATGAGGTTTTTATTTGGAACAAGCTAAGATCAAATTAATTCAAGCAATTAGGTGATGCCTAAGTCAGGCGATGCATATATATTAAGTTGGTGAATGCTAAACAAGTAAACATGTATCACACAAGTATTTATATATGTACCATAAGTATTTGAAAAGTATGAACTTACTATAGCATCTGCAGCAATCAAATTCACCGGTTCACCATTTTTCTTAGTGCGAGATTTGATCCAAACTTCACTTCTAGGGACAGAAGAGTGATCACCACTTTCGCTTTTGTATATTTAAAAGAATGCCAAACAACAGATTTCATTAACTTAAAAGTTTTCATAAATATTGCAGTAAATAAAACTACAATTTTCTTACCAAATCTTCAGCCATTCGAGCCATTCCTCTACGACCGCATGTGTGTGGCAACAGTCTCTGTCTAATAGCTTTGTTCTTCTTGCTCAAAGCCTAAAATAAGAATCATTTCAATAAATGTAAGAAAGAAAGAAATTTGTTAGTGAACTCGGATTTTGTAAATTTCTGCTTTTTTTTCAGGTATAAGTATCATATGGAGGAAATTTTGGAGTAATCATTGAACTCATAACAAAGTTCATATTTTTACAGCTTTGAATATAAACGAGTATTTGTACACAGTGGTTATAAATATATCAAATTTTAAATACAAAATTTAGTATGCATATTAATTTGTGTCAGAATTCCTTAATTTTGGTTTTGAAGGTTTTGAATATATGGGTATGAAAGATTTACTATATGTCTAAACGTCATGTCGCCTGATTACAGATTTACTATACACTAGTTTTAACAATGTCTAGTATATGTAATTTGATATGTACAAAAGCCAGTCATCTACTTTTGATTTTGAAAACTGTAAGTATGCCATGACTTCAAATGCATACAGAATATTGTATTTTCATTTGATATGTACACTAGTTTTAATATTTTTTATCTGCATCATTCTTTAATATGTATTTGAAGACTGAAATTTCTTATACCTTGAATTCCGAACTTGTTTTCAACTTGATAAACTTCTTCCATTCAATCATACATTTAATGTTAGATGGTTTCAACTGAAGTCTTTCTTCCATAAACTTTGCTTGTACCAACTGCCGAACTAATCTACATTTTGATGCCCGCCAAATACTACTCATTTGTTGAAAAACTACTGTTTTGTGCCAGTTTAAATCCAATTTAAACCTTGCCCGTGACAATCAAAATTCGGCGTAAAGTGTTTGAGGTAAGCAATCAATGTAAGATTTAATCTTAAAGCAAAAGAGAGTGTCACCTGAATGCTTTCCCGTAAAACATCTTTCAATTTGGTACTAATTTGCTTCCAATTACTTAATGTAACCGGAACAATTTCTCGTACAAGTGGTCCTAAGTAAGAAGATAATTTGACCGGCCCTGGTCCTATTGGTTCACCTACGGTGTTAAATTGAACTTCTATTTGCTCCAAAGAATTGAATGGAAGTCTTCTAACTTTGGTTGGCCCTCTAGGTTTTCTTCTCGGATTTCCTTCCGACTGAACTATGTTGTCTGCAAGTGTTTGTGGGTTGTCTTGTATTTTGGCATTGTTTTCTAGATCGATTTGTACTTGATTTATTTCTAATGCATGTGGGTTGTCTTCAATAGAAACCTCGTCTTCTACTTGATTGTCTTCAAACAGCTCCTCTCTTGTACGTTTCTTCCTATGTTCGTCAATTTCTTTTTGCATGCGACCTCTCTTTTTCACAGCCTTACTTTTCTTCCCTATTTTCTGTATATATAAAAGAAAATTTTACAAATTAGATCATAAAAGCCCATAAAATTCTCACTTTCAAAAATATACAGTTTAAATTTTGCTCGAGTTTCATATATGTTCCCGTTAAACTTGGTTTTAAATTTTGCTCGAATTTCAGAACTTACGTAGAAAATGGAACCTGTATAACTACAAATCCTTGACCTTAGACAGAAGATTTTATGCTTCCAAAAACCATTTCATAGAGGTATATGTGAATAGACATTTAGTTTGCAAGAGAACTGTGCAGTAAGCATTATGTGAATAGACATTGAGTTTTGAGACTTATGTCTGGTGCATAAAAGCACAATCATTTAATCACATTTCAGATATGACTCCCTCATATGCAAAAGGACAATACAGTAAGCATTATGTGAATCATGTGGTCTTTTTCTTGAATTTTATGTTGGTATAATTTAAGTGCTCTCGGTTTCCATTTTAGCTAAAAAGATGAATTGTTTCTTAAGCCATCATAAAAAAATGCTCAAAGACAGATTTAGTAATTTATAACCTGCTCTGATTTTCATCGATCGTTAAGAAATTGACCTTTAACACTTTAAAAAAAAATTCCATGCAGGCATAAACTTAGGCATTCGAGTGTACTTGTCGACAAAACATGTACCTATTGCTTAAGCTATAATTGGAAGTTTTGGAAGCGGATGTGTAAAAAAAATGGAACCATCAATAAAATACAATCACCAAAGCACTAAGCTTTAAGCTATATTTATTCAAACAAATTTCTGCTATTCCAAAAAATAAAGTACAAGTTTTCACAGTTTAATTTTAAATTAATGAAATTTTTTATTAAAGTTTTTAGTTACATTTCCTCTTCATTAATGAAAAAGTTATTATGCCTTAGTTTATGATACATAACACACCTTCGCACATTTCACATGGTAGTTTAAACTCCATCTATACATTGCAATAACTGAGCCATCTCACATTGCTTTATGTAAAAAAGTCAGCACCTTGTTGCTGTCAGAAATGGGCATTAAGTTGGATACGCAGCATTAAGTTGGATATGCAGCCAGTTACTTAAAAGTTTAAATAATATTTAATTGATTTTTAACCTTCCAAGTACTATTCCATTTAATAAAACACAATATCAAGCCAAATTCAATTCCTTCAACATAAAATGAAGTATTGTTGCATTCACACCAATGCTACATACACCTATCCGCGGACAAAATTCATCCTTTGATTGTTGAACTCATACATTTCACACATAACACATAAGACACTTCTCGAGGATACAAGAATAAACTACAGTGAACTCTACACAACAAAAGCTACTTATTCTGAACACTATATGACAGTGATAATGACGTAAAAATGCATTATGAAGACTTTTAAGATATTTTTATAATTATCTTTTTTTTTGTACAAAGAACAACCAAAAAAAGCCTTTCGACCTTTACTAAATGACTGAAAAACAAGGGGAATAATGGTTTTAAAAAACAAATTAAGACCTGACATATGAGGAAAGAAAAATAAGTTGGCACACAAGACACAAGTATATGTAGAGAGCAAAAACCATCACCAATAAAATTAGGCTGAAATAAGAATAAGCAGAGACAAGTTGTTGAAGGGACTGCTTTTTTGATATGGAAAAGAATTTTAGAGGGACTCGAAACAAAATACAACCATTAAGGGGATAATTCATATCGTATATCTATCACTGGCAAATAAGTAGGGATTACAAACCTCATAAGCAAATAAAACTGGAAATCTACTCAAATATGCCTTCACAATCTTCTCTAACATGGCTAACATTCTCCACGGAATCAATATCCATGTCAGTTTCTTCCCAATCTTCCCTAACAAAGCTAACTTCCATAACAGGATCATCTGTCTCTAATTCATGATAACCCCTTGGTGGTGCTTTCATTACAACATACCAATTAGAGTGATCATTCTCTCTTGAATAAAAAACTTGTTTTGCTTGAGATGCAAGGATGTATGGATCTTTTACAAATAAAGAATGATTTTGTTGTAAATTGACAAGAGTGAATCCGTCTTCAACCTTCACTCCATTTCCTATATTTGCCCAGTGACACTTAAATATGGGAATATAAAAAACATGATAGTCTAGCAAGATTATGCCCGTCACTACCCCATAATAAGTGACCACATCAACTCTTTGAGAAATATCTTTTGCACTTGCCCTACACGTAGTTGCATCATAAGTAACTCCGTAGTTTTGGGTTTCTCTTTCAACGTCTTTTATATGAAAACGATGTCCGTTAATTATATGTCCTTTGTAGGACAATGCATTACTACTTGGGACAAAGGCAATCCATTTTAGTATTTCATCACTTGTGGATTGAATAGGTATCTGCAAACAAATCATTTTACATAAATTTTGAAGTAAAAAGAAATCTTTTTTGTCAATGGAAGGATAAATTAAAAATAAACTAACCTTCTTTTTAATCCAATCTGAGAAATTATCTGTATGTTTTTTCCACAGCAATGTCGCATTTTTTTCCATACGCTTATCAAAATTTTGTAACTCCTCCAAATGCATACTGGTGTTTAAATAATTTTACCCAAGTTATATTGAACATCAAAATTTTATTATAAAGGTATAAACAAAATATAATATGTACTTACTCTAAATATGGTTCCACCACAGCCATATTCATTAGCACGGCCAAATGAGCAATATCTTTTTCATTCGATGACAATGCAATTGTCTTCGGTTTTAAAATTGGACGTCCTTCGAGTATCACATTGTTTTCATAATCTTCATTTCGAACTTCTTTCTCCTCCATTTGTACTTTCCTTTGTAGAAATTCACTAAAAAATCTCATTGATTCTTCCGCAAGATAAGATTCTGCAATACACCCTTCAGGTCGTGCATAATTCCTTATATAATCTTTAAGTGTTTTCATATGCCTTTCAAAAGGGTACATCCAACGAAAATGAACCGGACCACACAATTGCGCTTCTCTTCCAAGATGAATTTTCAAATGTATCATTATATCAAAAAAGGAAGGTGGAAAATATCTTTCGAATCCACACAAAATTTCAATAATCTCATCATTAAATTGTTGCAACATCTCTCATTCAAGAACACGTTGAGATATTTTATTGAAAAACGAACATTAACGAATTATTAGTGTTCTAACTTTCTTTGGTAATAAACCTCTAATCGCAACAGATAACAATTGTTGCATTAGGACATGATAATCATGCGACTTCAACCCACTGACTTTGCAATCTTCTAATGATACAAATCTTTTGAAATTTGAGCAATAACCATTAGGACCTTTAAAATCATGTAACCTCTTACAAAATATTTTTTTTTCGGACAATGACAACGTATATGGAGCCGGTGATAGATATGTTATATTCCCACGAGGTTGTGCATAAAGACTTTGTCGAATCCCCCAATCCTCCAAATCCTTCCTAGAATTAATTCCATCTTTCGATTTATTGTCATGCAACATCGTGCTTAGTAGGCTTTCAGCGACGTTTTTCTCAACATGCATCACATCTAAATTATGTCGCAAGGAAAGTTCCTACAAATATCAATAATACAACAATTTATTAACTTTTATATTGTTAGGTAAATGAAAGAAAATATAATTTTAATACTAACCTCCCAATATGGAAAATCAAAGAAGATTCATCTTTTTTTCCACCTTATTAGCTCTTTTTTTCTATCATCTTCTTTAGTGTGAGTACTCTTCCTCTTTTTACTTTTTATCTTCTTACTCAACTCCGTCTTTAGCTTCTTCTTACTCATCTTCCTTAATTTTTCTTCATTCTTATCATTCCCAAAAACATTTGGAAAACCATTCAAAATAGCAGAAATATTTCTTCCCGTTAGAATTCTAGGTCTATTACCGTCCTCTACAGTGTTATCAAACCAAGTTTTTTGTTTCCTCCATGGATGTGAAGGATCTAGAAACCTTCTATGTCCCATGTAAACACTTTTCCGACAATGATTCAACCACCGATGATGAGTGTTAACACCGCATAATGGACAAGCTTTTTCGCCTTTTACACAACATCCTGCAAGATTTCCAAAGGCTGGAAAGTCATTTATTGTCCATTGTAAAATTGCTCTTAAATTAAAAACCGATTTACTGAATGCATCATATATATCAATTCCATTATTCCATAAATAATTTAAGTCTTCTACCAAAAGCGCCAAGTATACATCAATATAATTTCCAGGTTGCTTTGGACTAGGAATTATTAATGTTAGCATAATATTTTCTTTTTTCATACATAACATAGGCGAGAGATTATATGTCACAAGCATTCGCCAACAACTATGTTTGGAGCTCATCGAGACAAATGGATTGACAACATCTACAGCAAGACCAAGTCTTAGATTGCATGGATCAGATGAAAATGCTTTCCACCTCTCGTCCACTACATTCCATGTTACATAATCTACAGGATGTCGCATTTTTCCATCACTGCTTTTATTGTTAAAATGCCACCTTAGATCTTCTGCCATCTTTTGAGATCTATACATTCTCCTAAATCTAGGAATGATTGTAAAATACCTCAACACTTTAGCTGGAACACCATGTATAATCCCCTTAGTGCCCTCATTTATCTTCCACCTCGAAGAGTTACATTTCGGACAACTTTCTAAATCTTGAAACTCTTTTCTAAAAAGACAACAATCATTCTTACAAGCATGAATCTTTTCAAACCCCATGTCAAATACTTTGAGAAATTTTTTTACATCATACAAATTCTTAGGAAGTACATTATTCACTGGCAGCAACAACTGTAGTACGTTCAAAAGCTTATCAAAACCAGTATCAGATAATCCAATCTCACATTTAAGATTATACAAAGCAGTGATGGCGGATAGTTTAGTTTGACCTACACAATCCGGATATAAGGGGGTTTCTGCATCCTCTAAATTCTTAAGTAAATCATTCTCACGTTTTCGAACATCATCGTCTTCTTTAACATCAGTTAAAAAAGTATGATTCAAAAAATCTTCATCTTCAAAATGAATAGCTTTAAGTAGATCAAATGTATTGTCCAACTTCATGTCTACGCCCATATTTAACTGTTCGCCATGATGATACCACTTAGTACTACTCTTGTACTTAGGATCCATCCCCCTTATAATTAAATGTTCAACGATAATATCATCATGTTGTCGACTAAGATTTCGGCAATCTAAACAAGGACATAAAAGCTTCTCTGCATTTCTTATATTTCTCTTTGCAGCTTCTACGAAACATCTTGCCCCTTGCGAGTACTCCTTGGAAGTTCTATAATGAAAAAAATTCAACATAATAGTTGAGTTTAACATCAAATATTTTTATTTTATGAAATTAAACATGGTTGAGAATATTGAATTATCTACTTACCTGTGTAAATGAACTCAATATTTTTCCATTAGCATATAATTAAGGATACACACGGGAAGAAAGAGTGCTCAAGCTCCAAAGCTAAAGAGAAAAAAGATTGTCTTTGATTTCAAAAACACAAAATTCAACAAGAATAAGGAATTTCCAAAATACGTAGAATGTTAGAGGTTTCCATAAACCTAATGTTCATGTTTATAGCTAAACACATATGCATGCACATGATCTTTTATATATACTAGTTATGTGTAATTATTGGAATCTATCTTTCTTCATGTATACTGGTTATATGCACATCAAATATTTTTATTTGTAAGTAATTGTTTTTAAATATTGGGATATTTGGAGAATTTTTTTTAAAAGAAGCTAATTTAAATATTTTATTAAGTCATTACTAATCTCTCCCTTTGATTTTAATCCATAGTTTTCACAAAGATTTTATTAACTCCCTTAGTTAGAGGGTACAAGTGAAATATAATACTCTTTATGAAAATTGCAAATAGCAGTAACCTTTATACAACTGCAAGCAGGTATGATCATTCTCACAGGAAAAAGAATTGTATAGTTGGTTTGGCTTAGCACGCCAGGGACATATTGGAAAAGGAACTCCTATTTTATACTCTTGCTTAGACTAGTAAATGCGTTGAAAATGAACATCGTTAATAATACTATTCATCTCTGCAGCACTCCACATTTGACTTAATTTAACTTAACAGTGAACATCATCGTCATCATGGAAAACGAACGATTATTATTTTAAAACTAATCTTAATTACTAACATACATATCACACACTCATATTTTAAAACTATAATTCCTTCTCTAACAAACTGCACATCCTCCTCAACACCGTCACAAAAGTGCACTACATACTTCAACTTCCCTGCAGACCTGAACAACTTCTGCCAACATTTGCACTTCGTCCACACAACATACAACCAGTGCATCCTCCTACCAATCACCATCCTATCCATAAGTTCACCAACTTCAACGACCAAACTTCAAACAACTGTGCACATACTACTGCTACATCCACTTATACTTGCTACAAAACCCATCACTGCCTCAAAACTGCATACTTACTTCCATGCTTCACGCACTACTGCAAACTTCACCATTACAACAACATACACCATCACCAGTCAATCACTACCTTCACCATCACCTGACTACTTCATCACTTCCCTATGCACTTCCAACCACCAAGCCAACAGCTCCTCACCACTTCCACCTGAACCATCTCCTCGAATTGCAAATTCATCACTGCAAGTTCAACAACCAGGAATCAGACATACAGTGCTGCTCACCTCTGCCGACCACTGCAACATATACTTCTGCCAGCAATCCATTGCACCAACATACGCCTCTGTCATATTCAAATACAATGATGCATACATACCTTACGAGCAGCACTGCCTCAACGTAAAACCTCCATCACCCCTGAACTCCAGAAGACTCTGCCATTCACCAACACCTACAACAACACTACAAGTCACCATCCTCCCTGCTTTCAACCACCACTGCCTTGCTTCTTCCATCTCTGTTCCACTGCCCATTCATCAGTAAATCCACTTTCTTTCTTCCTTGAAATCGTCTCGACCCCTAATAATAGCCGAATCATCTCAGCAACCCAAAACTAGCGACCAGCACGAATGTGAGAATCCCTTAATCGAATTCGAATTGATTGACTTTTACTAGAATTTTATATTGAAACAAAGACTGGCTAATTGTTTGTACCTTATAATATCCTTTTCTAAAGTAATCCTTGTTCATGAATTCAACAAAATTGGGTTTAGTGGGTTCGAAACCGCAATGTCACATTTAGTACGATGTGGTCACCATTTTCTCTCTCATCTAGAGCGCATAAAATATCTCATATACACGATTATTATGCATTATATCATTGTTGAGAAAAATATTGAAAGACACTTGTTCACCTGAAAAACCAAACTATCATCTTGTTCATTAAACAAACAGAGTAGACACAAAAGTTGCATCAACATGATAAACATGTTTATGCATAAATTAGAATTGTAACTTCATTAGAATTGTAACTTCAAAGTTCACATGTCCTCAAGACATTTTAAGGCAAAAAATCATGCATTAACTAAAAATGTTTGATATAGAATATCGAAATGGACATAATGAAAAGGAACCAAGAAATATCATGATTATGCACTTATGTTATAGGTAGAATTATGCCAGATTGATCTTTCGTGAAAACGGAAGGCTTTCAAATCACTGGAGCCTCATGCTAGCAAACAAAAATTAGATGTATGCAAACTCAAAAAAAGAATAACCATAGATTTTATATAACAAAATATAATTCAGAAATCCAGTAATGGTATATAAGATCCAACGATAACATCTTATGTGAATCGGTGCAAATCCCTAAGCCATACTTGTTACCTACTACCAATAAGAAAGGTATGAAGAATGAACAAAATTTAAACATCTACACACAGTGACCCAGGTGATCCATTAGGTATGAAGATATGTATGAGCTAACAGCTTGAAATAAAAACATTCAAAGTGTGAACAGAATAAAGCTGTAACTGGATATCATCAATTATCAAAACATATCCTCCTATTTTGAAAAGATGCAAACTATTAACTACAACCAAGAATTGACATTGAATGACTCTGAATTAGAAGAACCATTATTAAAGAAAGAACTAATATGAGCAAGGAGAGTGATTTTTAAAAAAATAAAAAATATCAAGAAAATACCAAGGGAAAAGAAAAAACGTTTCCCCTAATAAAAATGCAATAAAATTATTTCCCTAACCTTCTTTTAGAAGCATTATATATTGATAAAAATATACAATTTTTTTTTGAAAAATGGAAATTGTGCTCTTACATCAGCATATTTTTTTGGTAAGACTAATCATCCGATCAACCAACATCACTAGCACTCAACATCTTTTCAAACATGGGTGTGATAATAGAGTTATTGCTGAATTATAGTTCAGGAAAGACCAATTCAAATTAGCAGAAGAAGGTAAAAGAATGATCCAAGCTCCTATACATGAACATTTTATATCAAGTAAATTTTTGCTGATATTATAAGAGCACTCATTTTTGTGTATTGTATATGAGCAGAACAACTTACCTATCATCATCATGAAAATTACAATACAACTATTAAAGATCACAAATGGCAACAATGACAAATTTCGAACTTAGCATAAACTGAATGTATGATTCGTGCATAAAAATCAAAATTTGACAGACATACAAGAAAATTACAAAACACAAAATTAGTACCCATCTTTTCTCCCAAAGAACAGTTGTAAATACATGATTCAGTAACAAGCTATGAAATTCATCTCAAAACCTAGAAAAAGACATACTCATCACAGAAACTTGCACAATAGAATAAATACGAAGAAAAAGGATTTTACCTCAAAAGGATTTTGAATTTGGAAATATTGATGAACGAAGAAACCAATGGTCGAATATTAGGGTTCCAAACGCCGTTGAGTTGACTACTGAGGAGCAAACTATTGAAGTGGAGGAGAACGGCTGCAAATATCCAAGATGGTGCGAATAGTTTCGATTATGATTTCTTAGTTGGAGACGAAAATTGACAGTTTTATTTTGGGAGGGATACGAAAATGGTTAAGTATTTTTAGGAGGGAGACGAAAATTTTAGAGCACGAGCGTTACGCAGCATGATATAAAAAAAATAGTTAAAAAACAAATGCTAAGTATATAAACAATAACGCTTTAGAATAAAGCGTTATTAAATGGCGTTATTAATAATATATTTTCTTGTAGTGGCTGCGATGTGAGATTCTGTATTGTGTAGTTTGGTTCTATCTTTTCTCTTTCTTCTCTTCTCTTCTTTTCTTTCTCTTAACTTTCCGTTAGTCTGTGCTTTTTGGGTCGGACGTGTGTGGATTATTGCCGATTCAAAGGGTATGGATTTTTGGGTCCTCACAAACGGTATATAATTTTATAGGGTTTAAGGAGATCTAATTTTGAAGTTGAAATTTAAATTGGAATTGAACTGAGGAGTTTTTTGGGTTTTTAGCCATTGAGGAAGATGAGCAATCGAAGTTTTTGTACATATAGAAATGAGAAATAGAAAGGCTTCTAAGTTTTATAACAGGATATATATTGGCAGATTAAAAATAGGAACAAATGGATCGAATTGGGTTGAAAGTTGAACGCTACATGGCCCGAAAAGCCCGTTTCGACTCCGAAACGAAAATGGTCAATCCATATATCAAAATAGATGTTTTAAAATACTTTAAAATCAATGGAATAGGTTTAAGGTCCAAATTCCATTGTATGAAGAAGTTATGCTAAAATCAAGTTATTTCAAATCGATTTCAATTGATTTCTAAGCGTTTCGAGCCCGTACGATCAAACGACATGTCCGATCGCTATGAAACTTGAAATACTGCAATAATTCACCATTACGGATCCGATAAAACTTGTTTCGTCGAAATCCGAGTCAGTGGCCAAAATGGCTATTTTCCAGTTAACTAAATAAATTATTAATTAATTAAATCACTTTTTCAATTCTGATTCTATAATTTACTAATTTTATCATTTTGACTTCTTAAACAATTACACTACTTTAAACAGATTTAGATGTCGATTTAAAGTTGATTAATCTATCCATTTCGGTGTTTAATTTCAATTTCATTAAATCTAGAAATTATAAATTAAATTTTCAATAATTCCATTTAATTTGACCTTTCAACCTATTATTTAATCTATCAATATCAAATGGATGAAATTTACATCGGTTCATGATTTATTACATAATATTCTCAATTTCCATCTTAATTTCAATTACCGTAACATTTAGATATTTAATTTCATTGAATTGCAATAAATCCAATTATTATAGTTCAAATCCCATTAAACTGATAAATCTTTATTTCCATTCTTTTAATTCAACAAATTGTCTTATTATGAATAACATTAACATTATTTCCAAATATTACTTTAATTAACATTAACATAATATTTTATTTGGATTTATTGCAGTTGATTCCAATTCAATTTAATGGATTAAATATCGATAACTTATAATAATGGTTGCCACTAACTCTTAGTCGCACTTTTATAAGTTATCATTTCCAACAATGTTATAATTACTTACAGAACATCGATTTTATTCAATTACCATTCGTTATATATTAATTCATAAACAAATTCAATGTTTACGTTTGTATTCTTATATTCAATTTATAGCCTAGTATAACACTTACACTATTTCATTTATTTGAATTATATTTAAATTGTTAATCATTTGTTTTAATTACCATTGCTATATTTCATTTTAGCATTCACTTCATCATTAAATTATAAAGTTTTTATTTGTTTCTAAATTTAATTATAAAAATCTTATTAAATTAACCAATTTAATTATCGATATTTACGAGTCGTTACACTTTTCGAATGGGTATGCCTCGGGAGGGATACCCCGAGAACCTAACTGGATCTCTGCCAACACAAGGTGTAACTAAGTGACTAACTGTCATGAGTATGCCATCAGGGGTCCTAACTGACCTTTATCCCGGGATTCAACAACAAATTCCAACACCATATAAGTTAAATATCCGGACTCCATACCATGATACCACTTATTATCCAGAAGTAAATGCATATACCCTAAGGGGCGTGACCCCTGTAACCTTGCAGCATCCTTCCTGTTTCGACCATTTGCGGGGTGTGGGGTTCGATAAAGTCTCGTCCCACAAAGCTACGCTTTTCACAAAAGTCATGCTTCGATCAACCAATGATCAGCACTTAGCATGTCACATTACCAAATTGGAAATATATCACTAGTAAATACAAACTACATAACCTCTAAGCTCGTGCGTCTTAGAGAAGGGTGTTAAGCTAAGAGAATAAATTCTCCGCCACCAAACAGAAATGTATTTGGTAGAAACTAGATTTATATCTCAAAGTGTAACGTCAGACATACATCCATACATGTCCATGTTGGGTCTGAATGGAACCGAAGGCACTTACTCCAATTAAGGAAAGAAGCCCTTGCAAATCTGGATATTCACTAATCATGTCAGGACTTCCCACCACTTAGGGTAATCTCTATACTAGAGCAACTCAGTGCAGAGACAATCAACAGGTCATCCTTTTATTTTCGAAAATACCCGATCTTCAACCACCGTTTTCAATTGCTATCCTTTTCGTTGAATCATTTATTCGGAATGGAATTTATGACATAATGTCCTCTCTAGGCTTAACTGACTAATGAGCACTTATTTTAAAAACATATGGATATATTGGGTTCTTAGTTAAGTCACAACTTTTATCCCGTGTTTTTCCAAAAATCTTTCCTTTTGAATGGATTAAACAAATTTCCATTTTTAATCTTTTAAACAAAAGATTCACCCTTTAAGATCCTCTTTAATTTGAACAAGATTTACGAAATCTTTAACAAAAATTCATTCATAGCTTTTAAAACTATTTCCATTTCAAATTTGATTTACCCACAATTCGAAATCCTTTCAACAAAAACTAGAAATTCTTTCTTTATATGAAAGCTGTTATCATTTGAAAACAAAGGTCTTTTGTTCGGGAAAATCGGATTAAATTTGCTCAAGTTATAGCCTTTTAAAGCATAAATCGAAAAATCAGCAAACTGCTGTACCCATGGCAAGTTCTATTTGAGTTAAATTTAAATTCAAAACAATTCGTTTAAAATATTTCAACAAAGGTTTAAAATCCATATACATAAATACATACATTTTATAACCCGTATAACCCTTTTTAAACCATAGTTTCCAAAATTTCAAATTATAAACATATACATATAGAATTCAACTTCAAAATCTTGAATTCAAATTCAAATTAAACTCTTTTAATTTCAAATCTTTAACAAGCCATTCAATATAATTTTAACTTCAAAACTCCTTTTCAAAAAAAATTCATGTTTAGCACAAATTCACTTCCAAACCATTTTAGATTCAAAATTTAACTTTAAAATTTTGAATCAATTTCAAAATACCCATGACTTAACCAATTTCCTACGAAAACCATATTTTTGTGTGCGTGGTGTCTGGGGTTTTGTGTGCAACAATAAAATATCACAACTATCATAAATCCAAGCACAATAATATCAATAAGCGGTATAATCCTATAAAGCTTATTTTCCATTCACAGATAAACAAGTAAATTCATCACTGATAAATAAATTACATACAATCCAAAGTAATTCATATCACAGAACATTATATATCAGAGATATCAAAAATTCAAGGCATTCAATATAATCCAATCATCCATAAGCAAGATCAGTTTATCACATAATTTAAAATTAACAAAATAAATTAATTACTTATGAATTAATTGCCTAATCCTTCTTAATTAACATTAATTAATTAGCCTTTGATTAATTATTTATCCCATAATTAATCACATAAATTAATTTACCTTAAAATTAATCACATTAATTAATTAACCCTTAATTAATTACATTAACAAATTAAACATTAATTAATTATCATTTAATTAATTAACTATCCTTAATTAAGTTATATAAAGTCATTAGCCTTTAAGCAATTATCATTAATTAACCTTTAATTAAATATATTAATTGATTATCCTTAATTAATTACAATAAGTGATTATCTTTAATTAATCATATTAAGTCATTATCCTTAATCACTTGATTAATTACTCTTTAACTATTAATCAATCATCCTTTAATTACTTAATTAATTACCCTTCAATTATTAATTAATTAACATTTAATCACTAATTATCTTTTAGTTACTTACATTAAGTAATTAATCTTTAAGTAAATATTATCCCTTAATTACTTATATAAATTAATTAACCTTACATAATTAATTAACCTTTAATTAATCTCATTAAGTAATTATCCTTTAATTACTTCCATTAATTAATCATCCTTTAATTAAATTACATTAAGTAATTATCCATTAATTAATCACCTTAATTTAATAACATTAAGTAATTAACTATCCTTTAATTACTTCTATTAATTAATCAACCTTTAATTACTTTAAAGTAATTAACCTTCAAGTAATCACATTAAGTAATTAACTTTTAATTACTTACATTAATTAATGATCCTTTAATTACTCAAGACCTTAATAAATCAAAGATAAATCATTACCTTAATTTATTTCTTAATTATCGTTTAAATCATTATTTACTAAACCTTGAAATTAAATTATCATTAACATATAAATTAGCTTAATACCGTTAAGTTAATTACTAATCAAAAACATTATTTAAGATAAGCCATTAATCTTTTTAATCAGCTTCTTAATTAAGCTATTAAATTTTATTTCAAAATAAACTAAAGAAAACAAAACTTAATTAATTTTAAGTTAAAATAAAATAGACAACTTTTATCGACCAAAAATTAAATAAAATTTTATTATATAAAAGAAATTGTTCTGAGAATATAATTTTAAAACTTGTTTTATTTTAAATTTCAAAAACTCTTATATTACAAACCCGATACCACTTCGGGTATCCACCTGAGTCATTTGCATTTTTACCGAAGTAAACCCCCGAGCCTTTCCCTTTATTTTTTTCCTTTAAAACTTTGTTTTTAGTTCAGATCTTGAAAACTATTACTTACATGCGAAACTAGCCAAACAAAAACCCGGGCCAATGCCACAATTCCTCGGGTTTGACTTCGAGCCAACCTCTTCTTCCCCCAAAAACAACCCAAACATACACATACATGCACCGTACACCTGCACCGAATATCAGAGCTTCTCCGATCGATACTGCAAACTCCGATGAGTCATCAATGACCATCTCAACATAAGTAACCACCCAAAACCCATGCCGAACACCTAAATCGAAATCGAGGACACCAAGCATCACTTGTAAGAAAACCCAGCCACCAAGATCACCTCGAATCGCCCAACTCCGACCATCATAGATCACGCAATAATGCTTGGAGACTCAACAGAGCATACTCTTCCTAATCCCCCTAGACCGGTTGAATCCGGTGCATCGACGATGCCGCACGACCCTCGAATGCAACCACGACCAAATCTTGGTATAAAACCCTACATGTCCACTTTCCAGCCACCACGACCACCTAGATCCTCGACACCATTTTTGCCGAAACCTCCGGCCTCCCAGCAAACTTCACCCACGACTACGTGACCCAAACATCATCTGATCACCAGAAATTGATAGAAACCCAATTTTAGTTCAACTCGAGAAATCATGACAACTATGAATCTACAAATCATGATGTTATCATCAAAATTCACCATTTTCGAAGAGGAATTCGATTATATAATCAAAGCATGGAAAATTAACAAACAAATTTCTAACCTAATTTGGTTCTCTACTGAAATATTTTTTTTCAAAATATTTCCTAAATATTTCACTTGAATTTATTTTTAAAAATGAGGTTACACATATACAAACATTTTTCATTCAGAAATCAAACCTAAAAATATTGAAGGATTAGATTTGAACTTTTTGAATGATTTTTTAAAAACTTGTAACAAGAACAGAGACCGGGTTTTCTATATAAAGGCATACACACACATATTTACAAACATGCAGGAATATTAACACAATTATACAAACATATTTAACTTCATAACTTCAAAGATTATCACATGCTACCCAGATATAACAGGTTTAAGAATTTATAAGGGTAGTTTACTCACCTGGAAATGTTAATATAGAACAAAGAAGCCTGGATTTGAATTTTGATTTCAAAAACTGGAAACTTAGTTGATCTTTTACTTTGAAAACTAGAGATTGCTTGCTGTTCTTTATTGAGTTGAATCTACTTTGTTTTGAAAATAATTTTAACTGAAGCTTGGTATTTGAGATGATCTGCTTTGTTTATGTTGCTTTAAGTTTGATTGTTGCAGGTTTAAATGCTTTAATTTTGTTTTGCTTTATTCATATTTTTGGATTGAAAAAGTTGCTTTGTATATTTTTTTCTTTTCTGGTCTGTAGTTTCTCAGGTTTATAGCTTTGAACAGAATTTGAAAAAGTAGAAGATAGAAGAAAATGAGAAGAGAGGGGAAGTAGATGTGTATATATACTTGAATTTCTCTTTATATTTATTATTTTTTTCAAAAATAAAGAGAAGATGGCACTTGTAAATGCATGTAGTAATTAAGCTACAAATGTTCAATTCATGATAAAATTAACTTACACTTGTGTTAATGCATATTATCTTGTTTACACTTGTATTTATACGTTTTAAACCCTTTAATTTATGAATTACATGTATTATGTTTATATATTATTTTTTTATGTTTCTTCAAATTTATACTATATATACAAATTTCATTTATCTCATGTTACATTTATAAAAGAAAGAATATTAACCTTTTTCTTAAATCCTATTTTATTAGATCTCATTTTAAACATGAGCTACTATACTTATTAATAAATATTTATTTTATTAATCTATGTTTATAAAAAAATTATTTTAACTAAACTATTATACTTTTTAAATAAATATCTATATACATTTCCTTTTATTTAAATATTTATATAACCTTAGGAAAATGATTTTAAAATTTAATTATACATTAATAAATAATCATATATATATTATATTAACCATTAATTAGCTTTTTAAAAATCATTATATTAAATTGAAAATATAACTTCCAAATTAATATATACATATATACACACACATATATATATTACATATAAAAAATTAGAAAACAAATTTTTATTAATTTAAAACATAGTATTCTCAAATCCAATTTTTTTCAAAATATTTATTTTTGAACTTTAAACCAAATTTCTATTTACAATTTTTATATACATACATATATATATATAACAAACACATATATTATTTATTTTGAAAAATTCAAATTAATTCACAATTTAATCCAAAAATTTATATTAATTTTAAATTAAATTTGGCTTAAAATGGGATCGTTACAGTAAGTTTCTAAAACTAGAAATTTAAGCGATTTCGCCAATTTTCGAAATTGTCGATTTAATCAACGCGTTAAAATAGCGATCCGAGGCACAATCCTGGAATTCGACGAATCCATTTTCATTAGATCTGTAATAGAGTATTATTATCGGATTTCAAATTTCATAATGTTTGGATGTGTCATTTGGTCGTATGATCTAAAAATGCCTAGAAAAAATTTAATTTAATTTAAATAGACGATTTAAAAAGCTCTCTTCCACATATGACTGAATTAGCTCTCGAAACTTGTTCCATTGTGTTTGGAATAACGGTATAACATTATGAACGCCAGGCAGTACGGCTCAATAGGAGTTCAAGATTTTAAGTTGCTATAACAAGATATATTTTTTCAAATAATATTATTAAATTTAAGGTTAAACCTTATTGCCTAGATCTATACGCGTGTCCCCTTCTAGCCTTCTAGAACAAGCCGCTCTGTTCTTTTTAAATCGTGCAAAACCTCCTTCCTTCTTCCTCTTTCATACGATTGAATTCGAAAACGAAATAAAAAAAATTCTCGAAAGGAAATGAATCGCGAAATCTCCTAGGCATCGACAGCGATGGTCGGTGGTGAGCGTAGTCGAATTCATGACCTAGGGTTTAGATTTAATTTCGAATCATGCAAGTTGAGGAGCGATAGCATGGCGAAGGAGGGTGGCGCATCACTTGGAGAAGCAAGTCACGGCAGTGAAGCCGCTCAATGATGAAGGCGACAATGCTTAGCTACAGGGAGACGAAGTCCGTGGTGGTCATGGAGGGTAGTTTGGTCATGGTGATGTAGGTGGCGACCCTAAGTGTCACGATTCTAGCATGGTGGTAGGAAGAAGTGGATGGTCATGGGGGGAGGGGCAATTTGGTCATTATAGCAGAGCTATAAACAGACTATTGTTTTGAACATCAATTTGTTTGGAAATTTGATACTAGTTGAAGTGCAAATTGAAGGCGATCAGGGCAGTAATCATTTAAAAGGTTTCAACTTCTCGAGCAGTGGGAATAGGCTTTCTATAGAGGGAAGAGGTATAAATGTGATAAAATTTAATTATATATTTAGTTATTTAATTAAGAGTTTAAATTGAGATAGCTAATAAATTGAATAAAATTTGCATTCGAGGTCCAAAATAAATGATATCAAAACGAGTTTGGATTCTTGGTTGAGAAATATACCAGTTGGAATTAATTGGAATTTTTCGAAGCTAGTTGAGAATTTAAATAATTTGAAATCTAGCTGTTCGGCAAAATAAAAATCAAGGTGAGTAAAATCTCACTCATTTGGATTGCTAGTTTAATTTAAAAATGTTGAATTTAAATTATTGGTTGTTTGGATGAATTTATAAATTATTATCAGTTTGGATGCTATATATATAGTAGTATATATACTAGTAGCTGGATATATACCCACCGATTGGAGTGGATGAGACCTTATGAGCCCCGCACAATACCAGATGACTCTATATACCGTGATATCCCGATCGAAGTGGGATTGGTATTTTTATGTTGTCTAACATCTATGGATGTAGGGAAAACAGGTTGGAGGGATCCAACTGGATTCCTCAAAAATATATTAATTGTTCATATGCATTAATATATGTTGTGTGTGGATAAATTTGATATAGATTTGTTGTGAATGTTGGATGCTATAGTAGCACTGGCCATAAATACTTTTTAAAGTTTTTAAGGAATCAAGAAGAAGATTTTGAATATGAAAATAATTATATCAAAATTGGACTATTTAAGAGAGATTGGTTGGATAAGCAATAAATTTGATTTTTGGTTGTACCTAACTATTCATAAATTATTTAAATAGAGATTTAAAAAATATTTATATAAGAGATTTCAAAATGATATCAGGAAATATAAAACGGAGTTGAAATCGATATTAAAAATAGATTAGCAGAATAAATGGAATTTATAAGGAAATGGATTTATAAAATGAAATTTTATATATAAGATTGTTTTTATACACAAGTAAAATCCATGGGAGTAACAAAAAATTTATAAACGATGTTTATAAATAAGTGAAGAGGATATCAGTGATAAATTGGATATATAAATTCATCGTGTGAATTTATATCAAAATATGGAAATCGAGTTTGAAAATAAGAGAATGGTTATGGAATCGGAATGAAATCAATAGGTTGTGAATCGAGAGAAATTTATAAATTAATTGGTTATTGAGATTTTGAAACTATATTTTTATTATTAAGAACTTAAGTTGTTTAAAAAAGCAAAGTTTTACTTATCAAACTATGCAATTTTGAACTAGTAAAATTGAAATACATCGAAAAGTGAATTTTTTGAATATTTAATATTTTTTCAATAAATCCTAATTTTTAACATCGGCTTTGGAAATTGATTTGTTTATCTAAAAATGAGTTATTAAGGTTTATAAAAAGGGTTTCGGTATTTTAAAAAATTACTTAAGATGTGTTAAAAACAAATTATTATTTTTTTAATTACTTATTATATATATAGAGTTTTGAAAAAGATTTTAATTTATTTATAAACTCTCTTAAGATGTGAAAACAAATATGATTTTTAGAAGTTGTAAATGGATAGATGAGATTATAAGTGAGTATCATCGACTTTGGAAAATGTAAAAGGTATTAATATAAATTCCAGAAATGTAGGAGAGAGGATAAGAAAATCCTAAGTATTGATATTAGAAATGATTTCGGAAAACGGACTTAGAATATTTTCCTATGTGTTTAAATAGAAGATTTTTGAAAATATTTAGTGATGAAGGATTTATACCGAGATAGTTTCTAAGTAATGGATTATAAATGGAAGTTGGAAATATTTTAATAAGTGTTGAAGTGAGGTACGGGTGGAAATATCCTGTATGGAAACAAGTATTCAGAAATGTTTTCAAATATTAGAAAATTTGAAAGAGATTTAAATATATATATATTTGTAAAGATATTTTGAAATGAATGTTTTTAAGAACTATACGTAATGGCCTACTGACTGCTTATGGATGTTATTTGATAGTAAATAGCCAGCTATCAATTTTGGCCAAGTTAGTTGATCGTTTCAAAGAAACCGAGATCGGATTTAATTATGCAAAAACCACTTCGACTGGTTTGATCGTTACAAACGGTGATATCGTGAAGATTGTGAAGATAGTTATTCGGTTTGTTCAGACCCAGAACAAGTTTTATAGATGAATGCTATCATTGCATTGTTTCCTAGAAGGCAGTGTTAGCATTCCAAGTATGAATGCTATTCTAAAAGCTAAACATAATCTCAAGCCTCATCAACCGGGAAGGACTAAAATATGGGAGATGCGTCATGGCTAAGTGGGTCACACCCAATTAGGGTATGCTATCACCTTTCTAGATACCCTTGAAAATATATATAAATTATGGATATGGTTGTGCATGAAAAAGTGAGCGCTAGATTTTAAGGGTGGGAACACCCAGGGTGATAGCATATTTGGTACTTTGCAGGTAAGGGGTAGGCCAGTCTTGTGTAGCAAGGGATCCCGACAAGGTCCTCGATACATTTTTCTAGAGGTATGCTCTGATGGGCGGTACGCCAGTGGCCCAGTCATTGTATGAATTCCATTCTCAATAAGCGTCGTATGGTTATGATTGTGCCCAACTATGCTGAAACGTGCTATGCCCACATTTTGGCTATTTTCTATTTACATTGTTTAGATACAATTATAATATCATGTGATTTTGATTAAAATGTTTTGGTTATCGTAAGGCAAAACCGGTCGTTGTTTATGTGTGACGTGGTCTTACGAGATACCTTTGTTTTTCAAAGGATTTTGAAAATAGTAATAATTCAAATTGAGTGTGTATTCTCACGCTGGTTTTCCAGACTAACTCGGGTGTCATTTATTATAATGCTTGGGTCAGACTGAGTATTACAGATTTAGTGTAGGATGCTATGGCTTAGGAGACGAGCTGGATGACAGTTCCCATACTTGATTTATATTCCGCTATGTGTGTTATGCTGAAAGTTCAGTATTTGTAAGGATAAGTTATTTATAACTATCCAGATTTATTTGCTGATTGTTGTACTCTGATAATTGTAATACATTTACAATTATAGTTCTTTTGTATAAAGATATGTTATTATATATTATATATTGTTCCACCGCGTTTATGAGATTCTATATTGTTGTTCTTGTTTCTTCTTCTACCTTCTTCTTATTTACCCCTAATGATCTGGAATTCCAGCACTCGATTTTCTAAGCATGCTATATAGGGAATGTATTCATGTCGATTTTCGAGGGTCGAAAATCTCGTTTGTTATATAAAAGGTTATTTATTTTATGATTCCTTATAAGTATTTCATAAAGTTATTTAAGAATATTTTTCCTTGTAATTTAATTACTGTTTTAAAATGCTGATTGTAATTATTTTTTAAAAGTTAATTAATTATTTAATTAAAGTTATTTTAATTTGATTTTTAGTCAATAATTATTTTAAGTTAATTATAATATTATTCAAAATTAATTTATTAATATATTTATATTGTTTAAAAGTTAACTTATTTATATATATTAATATTAATTTAAGAATAATTTATTATTATTATATCAATACTGTTTGAAGTTAATTAATCATTATATGATCAAAAAGGTAAAAGTTATTTTTCAATAAAAGTTTGAAAAAGTGTTTCAACCAACAGAAGGGATTTATCAAAGGGTTTATAAATTGGAAAGAGATTTTGGAATTGGAGGAGTTTTGTTTTTTAATAATGTTAGAATGGATATTTATAAATGAGTTTAGAGATCTAAAATGGGAAAGTTTTATTAATAGGATTTAAAGATTTATAAAAGAGTTATAAATAGATTGGTAATTTAAAAAATATTTTATAAATTGATTTGGAATGTTATAAAGGAGATACTTATTTATAAAAATTAAAGAGATTTTTGGATAGAATTGGTGTTGGACTAATAACATCTCCGTTTTTATGACATATGGAGTTTTGGTCATTTTTATATTATTTGAAACGGAAAATCTTTCCGAATGTTTCATGAATATACTTATAGTATTACTTAAGTACATGGAAAAGTTTCTAAGTTTTGAAAATGAAATGGTTTGTGAATATACTTATACCATTGAGATAAGTATGTGGTTATATTTTCTAAGTATCGAAAACATAGTGGTTTGGGAATATACTTATCCTGTTGAGATAAGTATATGAAAGATATTTCCACATATTTGAAAACCTTTTTTCAAAAATATTGTAAATTTAATTAAATGAGGATTAGTGATTTCCATGGGATATATAATCTTTTGTTTTGAATGTTTGTTTATTTGATAGTTAAATAACCGACTATCAAACCTTGTCCTAAATATGTAATCCTTCTTTATTTTGATCGTACAGAGATATTCCCTACTTAACATCTAAGGATTTTAAGTCTAGAAATATCTAGGAGAAACACGGGAATTATATGGTACAGTTACCGTCGGTGGGGTTACATTGCACATATAAACTCATTTTGCTCTTGTAGAATGCATAAAAAGGATATCCGTCCATTTAAATGGTTATGGGTGATCCCCGCTCTTATGTATTGTCTAATTATTTCTTAAAGAAACGGTATTGAGCATTCCGAAAAATCTACTATTGGATTTTGGAGCTCCAGGGAAGCGGAAGAGTGTACTCATAAGAGATGATTCGAAAACCATAACCACTCCAAAAGCCATATGTGGTTCTATGGAGGAGTTTCGTGGTATATTGAGATGTTGGAATCCATGTGTGATTCTGAAACCAATTGGGATATGGGAGCTTACGTGTGATTCCAAGATCTATTTAAGATATGGGAATCCGTGAGTGATTCCGAGAACCTTTAAGGTACGGGAATCCATGTGGGATTCCATGATCGATTTTGATGGCAGCGCATGAGCTGGAATGCTAGAAGTAACCATACTAGCAGGATTGACTAAAACCAAATATTGAAGGCCTGGCTAGTAGGGTTGGCAAACCCATATGGTATAGTCAGCTCCATCAAGGCGTTACTTATATTTGTTATGTATACATGAGACACGCAATCGGTTTTAGTGAGACCAGCGGTTTTTTCTATGGTACATCACCAGGGATGTATGCTGCTTTAGAAGGATATCTCTAATCCTTTTGCAGGAGGATCTTTCCTCGAAGTACTATGGGCACCTCTATGGAAACCCTACACAATCAACGAACGTACCTTTTCGGTTTTTGATTGTATACCCAGTATTATTGCGATAAACACTCACGAGCATCATAACTACTTGATTATTATTATATTCACCACTAAACATTATATAATATTGCTAGATTTCCTGATACAAATATTTTGGTTATTGTAAGGTAAAAACCCATTCGTGTTTATGTGCGGCGTGGTCTTATGAGATAAATTTGATTCTAAAGGATACTACAAGGTGTATTAAATAAAATTCCTTATGATTTGAGTTTCTCACACTGGTTTTACCAAACTGATCTAGGCATTGTTTACCTATAATACTTTGGTCAGACCAAGCATATTTCCAGATTTAGTTGGAAATTTTGGAGCTTAAGGAGTCGAGCTGGAGACCCAGAGGCGTATTCATGTGCATGGTTATTTTTCCGTTGCATTCATTGTTGTATTTATCAGCAATTATGAGGATAGGTTGTTATAACTGCCCGAGCTGAAATAGGATTGTATACTCTGATTGATATTTGCATATACTTATATTACAGTTTGTTTTTATGTAAATATTAGTTTTATATTATAGATTATTCGTTCCACTGTGAGATTCTATGTTGTTATTTTTCTTCTTGTCTTCTTCGTTCTTTCCCCTAACTGTCCGCCTTTCTGTTCAAATTGAGTGGGTCATGTGTGGTTTATTTTCCACTTAAACTGGATGGAAAAGTGGGTCGTTACAACCAATGTGAGAAAAATTAATCAAAGCATATTGATTTCTATTTTTATAATACCCTTTCAAAATAAAATGTACCCGTTAAGACCACGTCGCATATAAACTTGAATAGGTTTTTACCTTATAACAACCAAAACATTTATATTAGGAAATCCAGTATTATTACTAAAATGTCTAAGGGTGAAAATATCAATAATCAAGTAGTTATGATGCATGTGAGTGTATATCACAATAGCAATAGTTATATAATCAAAGACTGCAAAGGCGAGTTCGCTGATTGTGTAGGATTCCAACGAGGTGCATTTAGTACTTTAAGAATGGTTCTCCTACACAAGGATCAAATTTATCCTTTCGAAGCAACAATACTTCCCTAGTGATGTACAATAGGAAATACATAGTTGGCCAAGCGGGCGGAATGCATCGCTTCATGCATGCATAACAATTATAGGTAACCCAGGAAAGAGACGATCGCACACTTATGGGTTAGCTAAACCCCTGACTGTGCATCCAATCTCTAGTTTTAGTCATTACCACAGGTTAAACTACGTTCAAGAATACAACACATGAAATACACTTGAACAGATCTCAGAACCACACATGGATTCCAATATCTCAATAGATCTCGGGATCACGCATGGATTCCCACATCTCAACAAAGATCTTAGAATCACATATGGATTTCAACATCTCAAAAACCTCAAATCTCCTCTAGGCATAACACGCGTATACTGTTTTGGAGTGCTTACGGTTTTGAGTCATCTCATATGAGTACTCCCACGCTTACTGAGTGTTCCAAAATCAATCAACGATTTTTCAAAATACACAACATCTGGTCTTTTACAAATAATCAAACAATACATAAGAGTGGAAATAATCTCCTAATCCTTTAAGCAGGTGAATTTCATTACCATTTATCCTAGGAGAACAAAACAAATTTATATGTACAGTATAGCACCACCGACGGTAATTGTACCATACAATCCCAGTGTTTCCCTAGATTCGGAACGTAATTTTAATTTATAAACCATTATTATTATTCAAAATTCTAATTCTATAAAATCACAAAAACTCTTTTATTGTTTATAAATTAAAAGCTATTAAATAGGACCATTAAATTTACATTTAATTAAAAATCCAGCTATTTGAAACACTTTTCAAATATAAATTCACAATTCAAATATTTTTAAACAATTCATATATTTGAGTTTAACACCTTAAAATCAATTATTCAAATATCTAAAATTAATTAAATATTTTAATTAAATAAGGATTTAACCATAATCCCGATTTGATACATTTTCCCCCTTTAAAAGAATTTCGTCCCCGAAATTCTTTAAAGTAAGAAAAATGCCTTCAAACCCTTAAACTTCTCAACACCAATTAGTTGAAATGGGTTATTAAATTTCAAAGTCTCTTAAAGTAACAGAAAATTTTGGCAACGCCTCCTTTGCAAGGTTCGATTGGAAAAGCCATAAACCGCCGCTACGTGCCCAAACAAGCAAAAGAAACTAAAGCTAAGTGGCTTCCTATACCTAGGGCATAAGCCATCAACCAAATAAAAATATAAACATGTACCTATTAGTCGAGCAACCAACTCTACTCATGCAACCAAAAGCATCAAACTAGCTTTTGCTTCCATGAACAGTATCTCACTCACACATAACATTCATACATATAACTTGCATTTTATTATGTCAATAGCGTATAATTTATTAAAGTACATATGTTGTACATATACCATCCAAATGCAATATCAAATCTGAGCATTTACTTGATCGCACAAATTTCACTTTCGAACTAGTATCGCTCACTCAACTTCTCTAGTGCATACTTTGATTCTGTTCCTTGATTAGAAATTACCATTCGCCTTGCATAGCTATATACTATGATATGAAATTTTGAAATCAAAATCCACATCCAGTGTTCACTGTCAAAATCCGAGTGAAAAATCCTAACTAGGACCGGTGTAAATCACATCAAAATCATGTACCTGAAAATGGATCAAACATATATGCAAATAAAATGGCTACATACAACTTCCCTATATTTTCCAACTTCTTTCTTAATTACACCAACTCACTTTTTAGTTCACATTCATTTTCATTAAACAGGTTTTCGTTTCACTCTAAATTCATTTATAAACCATTTCACAAAACATCACTTAAGTGTACAAATATTTCATGACTTAAGTTTGTAAACACCGTATAAAACACAACTCAAGTTCACCAACACATTAAAACACAAGTTCATATATTCATAAAACATTCTTCTACCACCTAAGAGTACATATACAAATTTAAAAATTGTTTTTCTTAACCAAAATGTTTAGCAAATTTAAAACTTGTTTTTAACTAGCTATCCCTACTATTTAATAATTATGAAAACTCAACCTTATATTTCCTAACCAAAACTTAACTCCAAGTTCTCAACTAACTTGGGAGTTTCGACTGTTCAAAATCCGCCAAAAAATCAATTTTATTTCAATAAATGAAAGCTACCAAAAAAACACATCAAAATGAGATGCAAAACCAAATTACCCCAATGCATAGGAAAAATGCATCCGTAAAATAACTTAATCAGAAACTTCAGAATTTAAACATCAGGGTTTTATTTCTTAACATTTTGAAATAATAATAATAATAATATATATATATCACTTTTTTATATCATATTAAACTTTTGAATTTGAATCAAAACTTGTTTTACCAACAATTATGAAGCAAAACTATCGTATTAGCATTACCTCACTTTGAAACTTGTAAATGAACACCTATGGAGCTGTAGTCATCATCAAAATTATTTTCTAGCAACCAAAGTGAGTTCGGCATTTTCTATCTCCTGCTAAATCCATTATAATTTTTTCATCCAAAAATTCTTTCAAATAATACTATTAATTTTTTCCTACAAAGCTTTGAAAAACAAATTTCAAAAACATGGGGGTTTTGGTAGTCAAATTCTCAGCTTAAATCCTTTTATTTGTAACCACATTTATAAATTATACTTAGAAATTTCACTTTCTTATATAAAATCGTTTCATAAATGTTACTTTGTTTAATTATAATAAACAACTTTTATTAAAGTTAAAATTTAACCCAACATTATCACTGAACGTCTTATAGTCAAACTGTGAAATTGAATTCACAAGATGTTTATTTTAAATGTTTCCCTAAATTACTATTTACTCAACCGTGTAGTGAAAAGTATAAAACTGATCCTAATCAACCACAATAGCCGACACCCAAAAACTAGTCGAGCACCACTACTCAATCAATAAACAATAACCAATACTCCTAACTAGGTAAGCATGAATAATCAAACAAAAATGATAATAATTAAATATTATCATTTCCAAACAACTAACACATCAAAAACATCTATACTAATTTTAATAAATTATTCCTTTGTATATAAAATGTAATCCTAGGTTAAATTATTTCATTTACCAATTTTAAAAGAAAACTATGTTGGTTTGCCTTGTTTAAGTGTTTACAAACCTCTATCGATACAATGACGTCCCACGTTTTGCCCAAGATTTATACCCCACTCAATAGGTCAATCAATGTAATATACAACATTTTTATAGGACTAAAAATTACGCTCTCTTATATATAATACACTCAACTCATTCTAGGGTGCTACAGACCTTATCTTTATGAGTTACTCATTCTAAGGCTTTATTAACCCAATCTCTAATTAGTTTACCGCACCAAGGCCTAGGTGTTCGCTCAACCTAAGCTTTAATACCAACTGTAACAACCCACCTTTTCGATCCTTAAAAGTCGACATTGATACATCCATAATATTTACGTTCCAAACATCCAAGTGCTGCAAAGATAGAATGTCTGGGTGAAAGAAAGAAAAGAAGGAATAGAATATCACATCGTGACAAGTAATACATTATTTACAATAGAACTTCATAAAAAGAACACTATAATATAAATACACATCAATCAATGTCTAAATAATCATCAATCTAGACAGTTATGACAACTTGTCCTCACAAATGTTGTCAAATAAAACAACTAATGCAGCGGAAATAAAATATATGTTAATATGACTTGGAGGCATCCATCTTATCTCCTGAAGATCCCAAGCATCCAAACTATAACACCCCATAAAATGAACAATAATTAAATAGGTTGAATTGAATTACATATGATAAGATAGAATATGGAAAAAAAATTAAAAGTCAGAATTTGACCATGAAATTTATTCCATTGCATTCTTGATGAAATTCTAATCTATTTCCATGTATAATATATTGAAAACGGAGCTCAAGAAAAGAAGTTATGAGCATTTGAAGTTTTTAGATTTAAATTAATTTAGTTTGAATTCAAATTCAAATGAGAAATTAAATTTAGGGTTGAAATTTCAAAAATTAGCTTGGTGGCTAAGTAAAAGTTCAATTTGCATTTAAAATTAAAAAGTTAATTAGGGAATAAAATAAATTATGCAACGGACAAAACATACTTTCCTCGAAATAGAGGAGCGGTCGATCAATATATGTAACCCAGTCGATCGTAGTGGTCGACCGATCAAATAAGGCGATCGAACGCTTGGCAATGAAAGTTGCAAGTGATGGCTAGGGTTTGAAGCTATGTTATATTGAGCTGTACGCTCCACATGTGTCTTTTTTTTACCTACTTCCATCCTAGGTTCTGGTGTGTTTCAGCCCTTATAAATACAACCCTGACTTCTCCAATTTTTATTCATATTATTTTAGGGAATTCAACAAAATTCTACTATTGTTGTCTCTCTAAATTAGATTCAGAAACTCCATAGAGAATTCAGGTAAGAGTTCAATTCATTATCTAATTATTTCTTCTACCTCCAACCTATTCTTATTTGTTCTTTCTCCAACTGTTCTGAATGTAATAAAAATATACACATCTTCCCAATTGTGTTTTATTAAAAGAGAGAGATTCTGGAGGAGATTGAAAGGCATCCAAACCAAGGAAAGAGAAGCTAAGGTTGTTCTATGAGTGCAAACCTTAGTATTTCCTTTTTAGCAACTGTTTAGCTTATCTCTATAGATTTGAATATACCTTAGGGATTTTGGGATTGCAAAAATATGAAAGATAAAATCCTTCAAAATTCCTTTTTATTTCAAAATGTAAGTTATGTGTTGATTTTCTCAATTATTTACATTAATTTGATGGAATTTGTTTTGTTTATGCAATTTTTGATAATTTCATAGCCTATTCCACTTCTCGTTCTTCTTCGGTTCAATTTGTGATACTTCAATGAAATAAGGGGTTTATATTATTGATTTTATTCATAGTTTACGCCATTTATTCCACACAAATTTCCTTCTTATCTATTTCTATGTAAAAAAGGAGTAGAATAGAATATGGTGTTTAGATTGCAATTCCTATTGTTTAGGATATTCCTTTGATTTGGTGTAATAAATTAAGTCTATATTTTATTTACAATTTTGTTATTGCAGTTTTGGTGATGAATATTTATTTCCTGTTTTGGATGTTATAATCCCATATTTTAGTATATTGAAATCTTGGGAATTTAAAGAAAAGGGACTAGTACTAGTATCTAGTTAGGGAATTGATATTTAACGCTAGTTTAAGGTGTAAAATCTGTGCATTCAGAATTCAGTAAGCGTGAATAATTAATTACCTTTATAAGCATAGTTGATGTACATTTATTTTGTACATGGCATAGTTATTTTTGTATTTATTTTTATTTATTTTCCTCATTAGGAATGTAATTGATTGTTAGGCGAAACTAAAAGAAATTCTGATATAGCCTTATTATTATTCTAAGGCATAATAATGAATATTTCTTATAAGGCATTATTTATGAAGCGGTGAGATGAAATTATTTAATGTCTGGAGTGTACATAATTTACGGCTAAGCCATAAGGATGTAAAGTCAATAGAGTTATATGACAGAAGTCTGCCCTTCACTTTGAGGCTACCCGCAGTTGTGGCACTTTCTATTGATGTGAGATATCCTTGTGATAAATATCTATAATGACACTAGGTTAGACCCAAATTTTGTAGGGAAAATCTGCCTAGCTAATCTCGCTATCTGTTCCCATACAAATAGTTGGGCTAATGTGAGACGTCATTATGAGTATGAACCATAGTACAAGAGGCCTACTTGGGGATCTTGAAGTATTAAGTGATCATTTGAGGGCCCGCATCTTTTTCCAAAATGAAGTGTTAAATGGTCTAGGGACACATTAAGTGCTATCTCTACAAGGGTTCGCTTCTGGATAATGTAGTAAGTGATTGACTGATGGTCCGCCTTTTCAAATAAAGAAGTATTAAGTGACTTGAGACTCCATATGATGCCAACTAGATTGTACCATTGAGGAGCACACCTTGGAAATAGGTATTAAATGATGAAGTCTGCCTTAATTCAGATATTAATTGACCGGAGTCATCCTAGTTTCCAATAAAGGTATTAATTAGTTTGGGTGCTATTTTTTGCATTGCTAGCTATTATGATGTGGGATATGGGTTATGGGATTTTACAAGCCTGCTTCTGGAATGGAAGGCATTAAATGTTTGGTTGAGGACCCATTTCCTTTCCTTATACGAAGTATTAAATGGTTTTAATGGTTTTATATTCATAGACATATTCTTATTTTGAATTATACTACCCATGTACTGAAAATGTAAGGCTCAAGGATTTTATTCACTAGACACTTATTTCTCTGGCTCTCTCATCATTACATCATAGGTTAAGGATGGAGTAATGGGGGTGACAATGCTTAGATATGGAGAAGCTTGGCTTGTAGCAGTATTTATCATTATTACTTGCGTTTATGTTTACCAACCTATATAGACAATTGTTGTAATGGATTTATGATACGATTTGATGTTAATTTGTATTATGAAATTTTATAGTCTTAAAATAAATAGGTACACTTTGCTATTATATTTCATTCCATCCGATGTGTGCTTTGAAAGATTAATTTTGGTTCTATATTGTTACTTCTTTTTCTAACCAATAGCCTTTCTTAGAATGGATCTAAATTTTGATGGGAGTTTTCTTCATTGAAATTTAGGCTTGCTCCGGGATGGGTTGTTACATTTGGTTCCATAGCTTACGTTATCCAATCGACGGGAAAACAACGTATGAGAGATGTACTTGTTTTTTTTAAAAGGGTTTTCAAAAAGAATTTTTAAAATTCTTACTACACACACGCACACGAACCTTATTTTCTTGAATATATGCATACACACTAGGCAACCCTTTTATTTTAGCGTATAAATACTATTTTAGGAAATCATCACTGAAGATAATCAATCTTTTTCTAGATAAAGGAACCCTACCCAAGGAGACCACCCATTTATGAAATGCCTAAATGGTTTAGACAATATCTTAGGACTATTGAGTAGATTCTAATTCCTCTAATTGCATTGGTGGCACCTTTTGCCCTACCTACTCATGCAGTACCTCATCCTGTTGATTTTCCTAATTTGTGTATGGACTTTCTCAATATAAGAGGGAAGACATACTCTATAACTAAAGGTTATTCTGAAGTTAAAGCATGGGTTAGTAACTGCGAGAAAATATTTAGAGAGCTTGGTTGGGATGATCAACTACGAAGAAGAATAGTGGCTTGGCATTTGAAGGGAGAAGTTTTGGATTGGTGGAACATTATAAATAATGAGCACCTTGAAAGAATATCCTCTTAGGACGAATTCAAAGATAGATTTGAGATGAGGTTTATGTCTAGGGCAAAAGCGAGCCTACAACTGGAAAAGTTTATTCAACTAAGACAAGGATATTATACTCTTAAGGAGTATATAGCTAAGTTTACCGAGTTGCTAAATTTGGAATGAGCATGATAGATCAACCTATGAAAAAGGCCATGAAGTTTGTAAAGGGCCTAAATTCCCTGCTAAGAGAATTATTGTTGACTCAAGCGCCAGTTGGGGCCACATATGAGATGTTGGTGGAAATGGCAATAATGCATATGGCCAATGTTGAAGATAAGGGAGTAGAAAAGGAGAAGACTGCATTCATCCAAAAGTAAGGAGGATCCAAGAAGGGAAGCTTTTAGGCTAAAAAGAAGTTGAAGGGGAGGTTTAAGAAGGATGGTAAGATGTGCAAGAGATGACAAAAGAAGGGTGATGAAGCTAAAGATTGTAGGGTTAGTCTGATGAAGGAAGCCTTTAAAGGGAAGTGCTTTAGCTGCCACGAGGAAGGGGATCTCAAGAATCAATGCCCAAATTTGGTGAAGGGAGGATCAAGTGGACATGCCAATGCTATTGAAGCCATACGTATTGCTAGTAGGCCAGGGAGGATCAAGCGGATAGGCCTATGCTATTGAAGCCATCCCTATTGCTGGTGGGCAACCGAGAGACTACGGGAAAGCAACACTAAAAGGTATAACTCTTATTTATGGAGTTACCATTCATACCCAATTTGATTAAGGGGCATCAAACCCGAATGGTCAACAGTCCAATAGAGGTTTCTAATCCTATTAGGGGTTCGCCACATCTCACTTATTTGCAATGACCTAGTGTTAGACATATGTGACATTGAATTCATATGTAATGCGTACATTCTAAATTTTGAGGGGTATGGTCTAATCATGGGAATGGATTGGTTATCATATTATGGAGCCATTCTTAATTGCGGTATGAGGGTCATACAGTTAAGCAGCTATGGAGGTCGGACCTAGAAGTTCTTTGTACACCCAAAGATTTAGTTGAGTTAAGCCTACTATACTCGCTGAATCTATCTATTATTCGAAAGCCTTCATCCGTACCCAAAGTTTATGAATTTCTTGATGTCTTCAAGGTGGCATTGGGTCTCACGCCCTATAGGGAGGCCGAGTTTCGAATTGATTTGGAGAAGTATGCAATCCGCCACCCATCTTTAAGGCATATGGCCCCTAAAGAAAGAAGGGGGTTGGATAAGAAAATCTAGGAACTATGAAAGAAAGGATTCATCTATAGGAGTACTTCTACATGGGGAGACCATATTGTTTTCACCACTAAAGCCGACGGTTCTTTGAGGCTTTGCGTCGATTATAGGGAATCGAAAAAGTTGACAAGAAACGATAGGTACCCTTTACCTAGGATTGATGACTTGTTTGACCAACTTGTAGGAGCTAGGGTCATTTCTCAATTAGACCTGGCATCAACATTCCATTAATTAAGAATAGCAGAGGAGAGCAAGTTAGAGTCCACGTTTCGCACTCCAGATGGTCTTTATGAGTGGGAAGTAATGCCTTTTGGATTGACGAAAGCCCCAGCATACTTTGTAAATTTGATAGGGGGCAACTCAACAAGTTTTTCATGGTGTTTGTTGATGATATCTTGATTTCTCAAAATGCAAGAAGAAGCATGAGGACCACCTTAAGAAGGTATTAGAGACTTTGACGAGGCACCGACTAAAGGCTAAATTTTCTAAATGCCACTTTGGACGAGTGAAGTCGGATTTCTTAGGCATATTGTTTCGAAACAAGGACTGGGTGTAGACCCCACTAAAGTGGAAGCTGTTCAAGGATGGAAGACACCTAAGAATGCATCGCAGGTTACAAGTTTTCTAGGATTGGCAGGCTACTAAAGAAAGTTCATCAAGAACTTTACAAGAAAAGCGGCCCCGTTGACCCAGTTGACTATGAAGAACCTAGTCTTTTCTTAGGATGATAAATGCACTAAGGCATCTGAAAAGCTTAAGGAGTCATTGGCTAGTGCACCTTTGCACATAATTCCAGATGGAACCAAAGCATTTATGGTTTTCATATATGCTTGTAGCACATGATTAGGAGCGGTTTTAATGCAAGAAGGGAAAGTAGTTGCTTACGCTAGTAGACAACTAAAGGATCATGAAAAGCGGTATCCTGTGTATGACTTAGAATTTGGCAACTTATGTCTTTGCCTTAAAGACGTGGAAGCATTATCTCTTGGAAGAAAGGCTTGAGTCATTCACGGATCAATAATCACTCAAATACCTATTTTTCCAAAATATTTGAATCTTAGACAATTGAGACGGATGAAGTATATAGCATCATTTGACTTTTAGTATTCAATATACCATTGGAAAAGGGAACGTAGTCGCCAACGCCCTTAATCGAAGGCATGCTACCCTAGGTGCTATATATGAATCGAAACGGTTGGAGTTTCTCTCGAATTTTAACTTCCAACCGTCAATAGAACCCATCCAAGGTTTTTTAGCAATTATGGAGATTAGCCTAGCCTTAATGGACTGCATATGGAGAGGGCAAATGAAGGATGAGAAGTTAGCAGAGATTTTGGAGAATTTGAGGAAAGGGGAGCGTTTTAGCCATGCTAGTAGGTATTCAGTTGATGAGAAAGGATGAACGCCTTTGTGTTACGATGATTGATGATAAGTTGAGAGAGGTGCTTATGGAGTGTTACCTCTCAAGAATAACCATTCATCCTGTTGGAGATAAGATGTATAAGGATATAAGAAGATTTTCTTTTCGCATGGAATAAAGAAGAGCGTAGCTGAGTTTGTTGTTAGGTGTTTATCTGTTCAGAAAGTAAAAGCTGAGCAAAGGAAGTCTGGTGGATTATTATTACCTTTGGAAATTCTGACTTGAAAGTAAGAACATATTTCAATGGATTTTGTGGAAGGATTGCCTAGAAGTCAGAACGATAATGAGCTATTTGGGTTGTTGTGGATAGACTCACTAAGAGTGCTCATTTAATTCTAATCAGGAGATATAGGACTGCTACTTCTCTCGCATAGATTTACATCAATGAGGTAGTTTGTTTGCATTGATTCCAATGAGAATAGTCGGTGATAGGGACCCATTATTCATCAGTGATTTTTAGAGGATCCTATAAATAGCTTTCAGAACTTCTTTGAATCTTAACACTCTATGTCATTCATGGACCGATAAACAAATAGAGAGGATGGATAGGATTTTGGAGGACTTGTTGAGAGCTTGTGTCTTGGACTTCGAAGGACATTGGGAGCAGCATCTACCTTTAGTTGAGTTTGCTTATAATAATAGCTATCAAGAAATGATTGGTATGGCCCCTTTTAAAGCACTTTATGGGCGGTCACGCAACTCGCCAAGTTATTGGTGGGAAGCCACCGACAAAGTATTACACGGACCCAATTTGATCCGTGACACCATAGAAAAAAGTATAGTTGATCAGGCAAAGGATGAAGGCAGCATAAGACTGTCAGAAATCTTATGTGAATAAAAGAAGGAAAGAGCTTGAGTTTGAGGTTAAAGATATGGTGTTTTTAAAATATCCCCTCTTACAAAATTTGTTAGATTTGGCAAGTTTAGAAAACTTGCGCCTGAGTTTGTCAGTCCATTAAGAATTTTGGAAAGGATATGAAATTTGGCATACCATGTGGAGCTTTCTAACAAGTTGGCAGGAGCCCGCAATGTTTTCCACATTTCTAGCCTTAGGAAATACCTTCATGACACCGCTATTAGTGTACAGCCTAATCGGTTAGGGGATTTTGAGATGGAGCTGATAGTGCCTCATGCCATCGCACGCATTATGGAGCATGGAACTCGAAGATTCCGTAATAAAATAATTAGACTAGTTCGAAAATAATGGGGACAATTTGGCGAAAACCAGATGGATGACCGAGGAGAAGATGAAGAACATTCATCCAGAGCTTTTCATTGGTTATTACTCTCCAAATTTTAGGATATTGGTTGCATCGTGGTTGCCAGATTGGATGGTATTGTTACACTTTTTCACAGTCACTTTGCTCTCATGCATAAATTTTATGCATGTTTAGGGTGTTTGCATACATACTTGCATGACACATTTACATTCACGCTAGGATTGAGCTCACTTTAGATGTCTACAGTACATTATCACATTGCACTATTGGTTAAGTAGATGGTTGCGCAGATAACTTGGTTGTATAACATGGATGTTATTGTGCATTACATTGTTCGCTCCTTTAAAGATTTCGGGAAGAATTCCTTTTTAAGGGGGAAAGAATGAAACACCCTATAAAAGGAACCATAATAAAAAGGATTATATTAAATTAAATATAATAAGATAGAATGCAGAAATTTTATTTAAGGTGATGAAATTTTGATTTTCATATATAATATATTAAAAATGAAGCTCAAGCAAAGAAGTCATGAGCGTATGAAGTTTTCAGATTTAAATTAATTTTGTTTAAATTCAAATTCAAATTAGAAATTAAATTTAGGGTTTAAATTTAAAAAATTAGCTTGGGGGCTAATAAATGTTTATTAACCTTTAATGTTAAAAAGTTAATTATGGAATAAAATAAATTTTATAGGGAAACAAAATGAACGCTCCTCAAAATAAAGAAGCGGTCGACCTATATAAGTCAACTGGTCGACTGTAGTGGTCGACCAGTCACACATAGGTAGTCCACCCATTGGCAATGAAAGTTGCCACTGACGGCTGTAGTTTGAATCTATGTTATATTTAGTTGTACGCTCCAGATTTGTCCATTTCTTACCTACTTCCATCCTACGATACTGCTGCGTTTTAACTCCTATGAATAAAACTCTACCCTTTCTACTTTTTATTCATATTATTTTAGGGAATTCAATGAAACTTTTCCCTTATCGTCTCGTTAAATTAGATTTAGAAACTCCTAGAGAATTTAGGTAAGAATTCAATTCATTCTCTAGTTATTTCTTCTACCTTCAACCTATTCTTATTTTGTTCTTTCTCTAACCATTCTAAATTTAATAAAAATATATACATCTTTCTATTAAGAGAAATTCTGGAGGAAATTGAACGGTGTACAATTCTAGGAAAGCAAAGCTAAGGCTGTTCTATGAGTGGAAACCTCAGCATTTATTTTTCAGTAATTGTTTAGTGTATCTCTGTGGATTTGAATATGCCTTAGAGATTTTGGGATTACGAAAATACAATAGGTAAATTCCTCCAAAATACCTTTTTATTTCGAAATGTCAATTCTTTGTTGTGATTCTTAATTATTTACATTAATTTGATGGAATTTGTTTTGTTTATGGAATTTTCGATAATTTCATGGTCTATTCCACTTTTCCTTCTTCTTTGGTTGAATTTGTAATTCTATAATGAATTATGGGATTTAGATTACGGATTTTATTCGTATTTTACGCCACTTATTCCTCACAAATTTCCTTCTTATCTAATTCTTTGTAAAAAAGGAGTTGAACATAACATGGAGTTAAGATTGCAATTCCCATTGTTTAGGATATTCCATTGAATTGTTGAATAAATTGAGCATCTATTTTATCTACAAGTCTGTTATTGCAGTTTTGGTTATGAATATTTATTTCCTATTTTTGATATTAGAATCCCTTATTTTGGTATGTTGAAATCTTGGGAATTTGAAGAAAAATGACTTGTATTAGTATCTGGTTACAGAATTCACATTTAATGCTAGTTTAGGATGTAAAATCCATGCGTTTAGAATTTATTATGCGCAAATATATATTTATCTCTATTAGCTTAACTAACGTATAATTATTGCGTATATGACGTAGTTAATTAGATATTTATCTTTATTTATTTCCCCAATTAGCTAGGTAATTGATTGTAAGATGAAAATAAGAGGAAACTCTTATATAACCTAATTATTATTCTAAGGCGTAATAAGGAAGATTCCTTATAGCGCCTTATTTGTGAAACGGTGAGACGAGTATTACTATGTTTATATGAAGTGTATTTAATTTATAGCTAAGCCATAAGGATGTAAAGTCAATAAAGTTACATGACGGAAGTCTGCCCTTCACTTTGAGCTACTAGCAGTTGTGCACATTTCCTATCGATGTGAGATATGCTTATAACAAATATATATAATGACGTGAGGATAGTCCCAAATTCTATAAGGGAAATCTATCCAGCTAATCTAGTAATTAATTCCTACGAATAGTCGGACTAATATGCGATGTCATTATGAGTATAGGCTATAGTATGAGGGACTTGCTTGGGGTCTTGAGGTACGAAGTAATTGTTTGAGGGCCTACCTCTTTTTCCTAAATGAGTTATTAAATGGCCTATAGGACACGCCAAGTGGTATCTCTATAGGAGTCCGCATTTGGATAAGATATTAAATAAATGTTGAAGGTCCACCTTTCCAAATGAAGAAGTACTAAGTGACTTGAGATTCCAGATGATGACGGCTAGATAGTACCATTGAGAAGAACGCCTTGGAAATAGGTATTAACTGATGGGGTCTACCTTAATTAAGGTATTTACTGATCAGAGTCTGCCTATTTTAAAATAAACAGTATTATGTCGCTTGGTTACTATCTCTTGCATTGCTAGCTATTTATGACATGAGATTTGGGTTATGGGATTTTAGAAACCTGCTTCTGGAATGAAAGGTATTAAGTGGTTGATTGAGGACCTGCCTCCTTTCCTTATAAGTAGTATAAAATGGTTTTATGTTCATAGACATATTCTTACTTTGAAATATACTGTCCAACTAGAGTAAAGGTAAGACTCGAGGTTTTTATTCACCAGACACTGTTGTTCTGAATCCCACCCCATTACAACACAGGTTAAGGATGGAGTAATGGTGACGACGATATATAGAGATGGAGAAGCATGGCTTGTGGTAGTATTTATCATTATTACTTACTTTTATGTGTACCTATGTATTTAGACAATTGTTGTAACGGATTTATTATACGATTTGATGGTATTTTGTATTATGATATTTTTATGGTTTTGAAATAAATGGATACACTTTTCTTTTACATTTTATTCCATCCGTTATGAGCTCTGAAAGATTAGTTATGACTATGTATTATTATTATTTTTCCAACCAACAGCCTTCCTAGAATGGATATCTGTTTCGATGGGCCTTTTCTTGGTCGAAATTTAGGTCTATTCCACGGTGGGTTGATCATAAACTAGACCTATAAACTTGCTCGTTCTGACCAAAGAATTAGAATAAAATAACACTCGGATCAGTTTGGTAAACCAACGTGAGAAAATTCAATCAAAACATGTTAATTTCTATTTTTATAAAACCCTTTCAGAACAAAAGGTATCTCGTAAGACCACGCCGTAAATAAACACGGACGGTTTTTCACCTTATGATTGTCAAACCATTTATATGAGAAAATCAAGTGTTATTATAATAATATCTAATGGCGGAAATATTAATAATCAAGTAGTTGTGATGCTTGTGAGTGTACATCAAACCAATAATAGTTATATAATCGAAAACCGCTAAGGTGCATTTGCTAATTGTGTAAGATTCCATGGAGGTGCTATAACGACCCAGAATTTTAGTTATTTGAACTTGGAATATTTAATTAATTTTAAATATTGAATAATTAATTTTATAAATTAACTAACCTGAATCTCAAATATAGTGATTTATTGGATAAATTAATTATTAAATTTAGTAATTGAAATTGATTAAATAATGGAATCTTGAGTTTTAATTTAGATAAAAATAATTTCAAAACTTATTTAAATTCCACTAATAAGAATGATTGTAATAAAACTTTTAATCTGGATTTAAAAGTGATTTAACTAATTTTGAAAGTAACTCGTTTTAATTAACGAGTAAAAATAGCCTTCCAAGGCACAGTCTCGGATTTCGACGAAACCAGTTTCATTGGATCCATGATAATGAATTATAATACGCTGTCAAGTTTCGTAACAATTGAACGTATCATTTGGTCGTGCGGGATAGACACGTTGAAAATAATATTGAAAATTTAATATATTAATTGGGTTCAAAAAGCTATCTTCTCCATGCGATCGAAGTGGAGCTCGAAACTAGTTCTACTGCATTGGGAATAGGGGCATAACATATAGAACGTCAGATGACACATCTTGATTGGGATCTGAATTATATAGCTAAATATTTTAAATTTTAAATAATATTTTTTTTTATTTAACTTTTCACTGCTTGACCTATCTATATCAGCCCACTTTTAACTGTACAAGCCCACGTACCTTCACGTGTCTCCCCTGTTATCTCCTATCCATCTTCTTCTATTTAAACCATCTCTAGAAAGAGGAAAACAAGATTTCCAAACTCAAATAAAAATCCCATTCTTTATTGAAACTAGAACCCAGAAGTGATAAAAAATCGATATTGATATTGGTTAAGTCTTAGGTGGCTACTGGCCTCAAATTAGTACTTTAAAAATACTATAAATTGCGTTTAAATCAGAATTGGATTTTTGATACAAGAAATGATTTTAAAATTCGAAATTGAGTTTCAAAAATATTTTTAAGGATTATCTAATTATATATATTAATATTGTTTTTAAGTTAATTAAGTAAATCAATGTTGTTTTAAGTTATTAAATTATAAATATTAATTTAGGATATCTAATTATAATAATATTCTTTTAAAGTTATGTAATAAAATTGTCTTAAAGTTTTATAATAATATTGATATTATTTTAAAGTTATTTAATTATTATAATATTGTTAAAGTTATTTGTTTATAGTTAATATGTTTTAAGTATTTATAAAAAGGTTAATAGATTGAAAGACTAATTATTTAAGAATAATTATGATTTTAAAATTAATAATAAGATTATTAAGAATGTTTTAAAATAAATTATTATTATTTATAAAATGGTAAGATTGATTATTATAATTTCCTAAACAATATTTTGGAATGGTTATTATTAACTTAAGATAACTAAAGTTAAAGATTTCTATTTATTTATAATGTTCGTTGTTAATAATAATTATTATATAATAATGTTTTGAAGCAAATGATTTTAATTATTTATAATGTTTCTGAGACTATAAATAGAGTTGAAATACTTGCATTTTATAAAAAAATTTATAAAATGGATTGAAGACTTAAGGGAAGGTTATTTGCAAGGGGAAACAGTTTATAAATAATTAGATATTTATAAACAAATTTTAGAAATTGGTTTATAGATATAAAAGAAGTTTTTACAAATGGTTTACGAATTCATAAAGGGGTTATAAGTGATTTTTGAAATGTATAAGAAGCTTATAAGGGGTTGAATTTGTATAAAAGGAATTATAAATGGTTTTTGAAAGGTTTATAAAATGATTTATAAATGGTTTGGAGAACTATAAGGAAACTATAAATGATTTGTAGTCGAATAAAAAGAGTGAATCAAATCTGCTTATGGACGATTGCATGATATTAGATGATTTGGATGTGATATCTCTGGTATGTGATATGCTTTGCTTTGTGAGATGTTTGGTTGATATGGGTTATCTATCTGTGATAATGTGAATCATCTATCTGTATATATTCTGAACATAAGTTAAATTGTTTAAACCCTTAAACAACTTGGACTTTAAAATGGTGTTTCGGATTTCGGTGAGACTGGGATCGGATTTCTAAATTTGGATATCTGAAAACCATATCGATCCAAATTAAACGTTAGGTCGTGAACCCAAGTAAAGGTCAAGGTGAAGACTCGAAGTGTAAGAACTACTCGTCATTAAAACTCTGAAGGTGATTCCAAGATGAGTTTGACGGAGATATATACTTTCAGGTTCAAGATGGAGATTCAGAGTACAAAGTCTATGGTCATTAACTCTAAGGGTGATTCCAAAATGAGTGTAATGAGATAGTGCCTTCGGTTCTGTTTGAACCCTGAACGAACTTGTATGGATTGAATTCTTTCAAAACATCGCAATTTGGCGGAAGATGAGCATTCTAAGATGTGTTCTTTAAAGGTAATCGTAGCCTCAAGCCTCATCAACTGGGAATGGCTAAAACATGGGAGGTGCAGCAAGGCTAAGTGGGTAGCACCCAAGTAGGATGAGATTTTCCCTTGTTTAGAGGTTCCTTTTTATTCCTCTTAGTGTGTGGTTGGTCGCACCAACCACGGGGATGTCTCGTTTGGGACTATCCAGTAAGGTATAGTTCTGGCCTTGTGTTGCAGGGGATTTAGGGTGGATCCTCGGTACGGTAATCTAGGCCACGTACTGTGACGAGCGGTACCCCAGTAGCCATGCCATTAATGGAAATCCATTCTTCCTACGTGCCCTTTACGGTTTTGATTATATAACCCACTTTGTGGCTAATATGTTGGAATTTAATGATGTAAGAATTTCAGCTATTTCTTATTTACTTGAGAACCCTAGACCCTATTATAATATAACTGGATTTCCTATCAAATGTTTTGGTTATCAGAAGGTAAAAACTTTTCCGTGTTTATGTGTGCGAAGTCTTAAGAGATACCTTTTGTTTTGAAAGGTTTTCGAAATTAATCAATTTTAGCCCGTTTACTCACACCAGACTTATGTCTGACCCAGAGGTTATTTTATGTTTTATTAAACTCTTGGGTACTCAAATTTTTACGAGTAGCCAAGAGATTCAGGTTAGCTTCAATGAATTCTGGAGGATATTTGGAGCAGGAGGCTTCAACGTGTAGATATATTATGATTTTGCTGTGCTAATGTTTGTGTTCGTATCTCTGTGATATACTTGAGTTGTATAATAGACATGTGTTTATAACTGTCTAATATGAGATGTGTAAGTTGTGTAACTCTGATGTATATGATATTATGCAATATTTTTATATTTTATTCTTTCCGCTATGAGTATCAAACGTTGTTGAGTTTCTTCTTTCCTACCTTTTCTTCTTCTATCTCTTTCTTTCTTATATCATGATGTGTCTTTCTGGGCTAAGAAAGACGGGTCATGATAGTTGATATCAGAGCGCTAGGTTGAGTGAGTACCTAGGCTTTGGAGTGATTTCTTTCTTGACAGAGCGTACTTGTATTTTTTTATATCTACTTGATTTGTTGGGTTACCTGTTCCGGTTTTCCAATATAAGTTCTCTGGTTGAGGGTAGTGGTGTGTGCAGCACGACTACCAATGGAAGAAGTCTGAATGTAGAGGTTGGAAGTGTATCTGCCGAGGCTGTAGACCCAATACCACCTCGAGTAAGCTTTGTATCATGGTGTAAGGATTTCACTAATCTCTGAAGGAAATCTGTTAAGGTTCGAAGTCCATAGTTGAAGTGCAAGTTTGGCTGTACTCGGGTGAGTGGATTTTCAGGAGTTTGGATCTATCGAATGTGCAGAGGCGAGTGATGGTATCTTGGCAACTTCAGGAAGGAGCAGCTGAATGATGAGTCACAGTATCCATGGATGTTTTTTAAGGCGATTTCTCATGGAGCAAGTAATGGGAGTATTCGGGGAACAGTCTTTACCTACCATAGGGAAGACTCGACTGGATAGGATTTATCTGGATCTTAAGCATGGAGGTTTAATTGTATTGGAGTATGAGACTATGGTCTATAAGGTACTTCACTACGGCATGGTCTCATTGGTACCCCTTAAGGAGAGCGGGATGTTTATGCTTGGTTTGAAGCCCGAGTTTCTTGAGAGATGTCTGCCATCTCAAAGGCTCTTTTGTAGAGTTGGTTGATATAGCCTTGTAATTCAAGGAGCTTACGGATTAGAAGTCCTTGGCATCTATGAAAGCAGTGCACCTAGGAGTATTCTGTGCGCCGACAAGAAGGTCTTCTAGCTTAGCATTATCATCGAGGTGGAGTTTGGAAGCATCAGTAAAGTGGCCCTGTTTCTTCGATGACTCAAAAATATTTGTAGTTTTATTATTAGCAGTCTAGGCAAATGGTGAAGGCTTGTCCATTTCTTCTAGAAGCTCAGTAGAGCAGGATAAATTTTTTTTGTAGGTGAGCCATCAGTTTTTTAGATAGTTAAGGCATTCTTGACGAATTTACCTTGTTTTGGATGGATTGATCTAGCTTAAGGTTTCTAGTTGGTGAAGAGAGAACAGTTTCTTTGGAATTTGAACTAGGTAGGATCGCAAAAGTGACTTGCGATTAGTTTCGGAGTTCATCTTGGGTAATCTTTTGTTTGAGATTGAGGCTTCTCATAAGGAAGTAGGAGCTATTGAAGTGGTAGGAGGTTTTTTAGATGTCATCGAGGAAGTCAGATGTTTGTACGCATCTAGAGTTTGAGTTCCATATCGATTTGGTTCCAAAAACGATACTAGTGGTTTGCCTGGTAGTAGGATGGTTCTTAGAGAAAGAAGAGTTGGTGTGGCGGCTTAGGAATTTTTGGAAATGGATTGGTCAGATCTAGTTTTCAAGTTTGGATTCTGCTGTATGGTTGTGTCACCGAGTCAGATGGGTCACTAAAATTTTGTGGATTTGATGAACAGAGCTTCCGGGATATGTTGGATAAGTTTGTGCTCGTGTTCATCAACAACATTCTCATCTATTCTAGAATCAAAGTTGTGCAGCGGAAGTGAGGCAGCAACTGTTCTAGAGTGAATGCAATCGGAAGTTGCAGTTTTCCTAAGGTTAATGGGTTTCTACAGGAAGTTTATATGAATCTCCTAAGTGTACAGAAATATTCAGGATCTGAAGGCAATGTTATAGAGTACACCTGTTTTGGCTGTTCCAGTTGGGAGAAGTTAGACCAGTCTTCTAATGCTTGGGGAGTAGAGCTTGTGTTTCGGATTTCGGCAGATCTTGGAAGACCATTTTGTTGAGTGGGATCCAGAAATTGGTTTGTTTTGGTCCAGTTTGTTTCATAAAGCATCGGCAAAGGTTGAGTTGATCAGGAGGAAGATAGGCAGCCCAGGATCGTCAGGAGGAGTTACGTGGATAAGATGGATAAATTTGGAATTCAGGATTGGAGACTTTGTTGTTGTTAAGGTTTCTCTGGTTAAGAGAGCAGTAAGATTGGGTAAGATTGGAAAGCTAGCTCTGAAGTATATTGGATCTTTCTGTGATCTTGATAGGATAAGTTCTTTTGTCTACAAGATTTAATTGCCAGTCCGGATGATTGGAATTCACATTGTATTTCACGTATCTCTGAGGGAATATGTGTATGATCCATTCTGGTTGCAGAATCTACAGTGCAGAAGGATTTGGGACTCGAGTGTGGTCTGATATCTTGTTCATGTTTATCTAAAGGAGAAGGAGATCTGGATCTTAGTGGTGTAGCTAGTTTAGGTTCTATAGAGCGAGTCTCCCAGTGTTTGTACCTGGGAAACTCTTGATAGTATTAGGAAGTCATATCCAGATTTTTGTCTGGATAGTTAGATTTGTTTGTTAAAATAAATTGGTCCCTATGGTTATTAGTATCTGGCTGATACGTATGTTTGCTGATTGAATATAAAAACCTTAGAAAGATTATTAAATTATCTTTGCTTTTAAATTTTGGGGACCAAATTCTTCTAAGGAGGGTGAAATGTGATGACCCAGAATTTTGCGTAATAGCAATTTAATAATCTTTGTTAATAAGTATTTAAATTGATTTAATAATCTTTATTAATAATTAAATTGGCTTGATAATTTTCTTTTATAATAATTTAAATTAGTAAGTTTATTCTTTTAAAAGCTAATAAATTAGTTTAATAATCTTCTTTGATAAATATTTAATTGGTAAAATTTATTCTTCCAAAGCTAAATAAAAATATTTTCTATTTATAATGTATATACGTATATATGTTATAAATAGGAAGTCTTTGTTTTTAATAAAAGACATGATCCAAATTATAGTATATATGAATGTATATATTATGATTTGAAGTTATTCAATATAATAATTTTCAAAGTTAATAGTAAAATGTACTCTAATTATAATATATATATATATATATGTATGTATATATATTGTAAATAGAAAGGCTTTGATTTGAATTTAACAAATAAAACATGTTTTCAAAATTTAATATATATAGTGATTTGGAAATTATGTTAAATTCAATATAACACTTTTCAAAAGCTATTTAACAATTTATCGTTTATTTTCAAAACACTTTAAGTAAATGTTTAATTATCTGAAAAGTATAATGGTTTTAGTTTGAATAAGATTTAATAAAAATTTATTTTGCTTAAACTAAATGATGTTTTATAAGTAGAGGTTGAAAATATTCTTTCTTTCTAATTATCTTATGAACTATGTAAAGTTTGCATATATATATATATATAAACACTCAAAACATACAATTAAAAAAATAATTTGTATATATATTTATAGTTTAAAACATAATTTCATAATATATATATATATTAAAACATTTGTAATTATGGAAAAAATTTATATTTAATAAAGATTTAGACACTTGTAGATATCTAATTAAGGATCAAAACATTTGTAAGACAAACGAAACATGTATTTGACGAATGTGATTTATTTGTGTCATGCATAACAAGTGGCAAACACTTGTTTTTTTAAAAATAAAAAAAATTGAATTAAAATATATTCATAAAAACTGAATTAAAGAACCAGGCTTTTCATTTTAGTTCAAATTCTTCTCAACCTTTTGTTCTTTCATTTTCAAAAACAAAAGAAAATCTGAAATCTAAATTCAAAGGGAAATCAAACTGTAAACTTTCTATCTCAAACAACATCAGTTTCAAGCTTCAACCTGTAATCAAGCCAATATTCAAATCAACATCAAACTGTAAAGATCATCTTAGAAAATTCAAAGATTAACTTCAGTTCAAATGCAAGGTTCCAGGTAATAAGAAATGGAAATTTGTACCTCTTTTTAAAATTCAGGTGAGTAAATCTTTTATTTTTTAAAATAGAATTTTAAAACCTATGATTAAACCTAGATATATGTGATGATTTATGTAGTGATATAATTTGTAAATGTTTGAGAAGATGAATGCATGTATGTATATAAGTATTTAATGCTTGTGTGTTGTTTGCATATACATAAGGTAGGCTCTGTTGTGTGTTAGAGGTTTCAATTCCTAAATAAATCCAATATCTCATTTCAAAATCATTATTAGCTTTTGATTTGCAAATGAAAAATGATTGAAATTGTGTAATATCACTACTTAAAATAATTCCAGGACTTTATATTAAAAATTTACCTCTAAAATTCTAAATAACAGTAATGTATATACTTGGTCAAAAATCAATGAATTCAATTTCAAGTTTGGATTACATGAATGAATTTGTAGTATAAAATCATGAATTTCAATATGAATATCACGATTTTTAGTTTGATATTCAATTGGAATTTGTGAGTTGAATTTTTTGGGAATTTGGGTTGATTGCCGTTGATCGGCACGGTGGATAGGGTCGAGATCATGGTCGAAGCTGGCTGGAGGGTTGCCGATAGTAGGAAAAATAGTTTTATATTTTTTCGATTGCCAAGGTGGCCGGGCAAAGTTGAAGTAGGGTTTGGTGATCTTTTTTTCCCAACATTTTTCATTAGCAACTGCATTATCGAGAGGATGGCGGAGTGGATCGCGAGGTGGGGAAGTTGTTCGTCAGAGTAGGCCATAGCATCTGGTCGGTCGGCAGGCGATCTAGTGGTCGAAGGTGGTGGCTAGTGGCAATTTTTGGTCGATTGGGTTTGCTCCAGTTTCGATCGAAATTCTCAATCGCGATTCCTTAGTGATATCACGATCTAGGTGATCGTGTTGAGTTGTCAAGGTTGGCGTTGATTTGTCGGAGGCCGGAGCGTTGATCATTGGTAATCGGAGTCGATGTACACATGAACGTTTACATTTCGTATATCTGCGTGGTTAATTTAGGAAGAGGGTTTTTTGTCCCGGTGTTGTGCTCGATCGAATCAAGGTGCGACCCGAAGTAGGTGAGTTTAGCAGGTGACTCGAGGCTGGCTCGGGTTTTTTAGTGTGTTGACTCGGGTTTTCCTAAGGTGATTTTTTGGTTCATAAAATAAGCAAAATTTTGTAAAAGAAATCAAGTTTTAAATTTTTAAAACAATGTAAGATGAGTTTTAAAGTTATGGACATTATTCTAGTTTCAAAAAGAAATATTTAACAAGTTTTAAAAAATATATTTAAGTAGATAAGTTTTAAAGGATATGAATATTAAGTTTTCAAAATAACTATAAATTAAAAATTTATTAAACAACTTTGAAAAGATTTCAAAATTTTAAAAGGTTAAATTAGAAGTTTAAATTGTTTTTAATTATAATTGATTTATAAATGTTCTATTTTTAAATAAGCTTTAATGAAATAATTAAGTAAATCAATTATAATAAAGAGTTTATCTTGAAGTAATTAAGATTTTGATTAATTTAAGATAATTAATTTGTGAAGATAATAAAGGTTAATCAATAATTATTATCAATGATTAAAGAATAGTTAATTAATGTAAATGATTTATTGATAAGTAAGAGTTTAATTAACATAAATGATTTTCTTAATTAATTAAGGTCTTTTAAATATAAGGAGTTAAGTAATTATTTAATTAATTTAAATGATTAGTAAAAATAATTAACTAAAAAATTAATTAGTTTGAAATTAAAGATAATCACTAAATTATGAATTAGTTAAGTATAATTACTTAGTGAAGTAATTAGTGGATGATTACTGAATGTAATTAATTAAAGAGAAATTGCTTGATGAATTAATTAGGGGATAATAACTTAATGGAAGTAATTAAGGTTTAATTACTTAGTGTAATTAATTTAGTTAATTAATTAATGTGATTGATTTAAGTTAATGAATGTGATTAATTTAAGATTAATTTCTAAATGTAATTAATTAAGTAATTAATTAATGAAGTAATTAATTAATGAAGTAACTAATTAAGGAATATTAATTAATGTAATTAACTAATAATTAATTAATGAAAGTAATTAAGGATTAATTAATCAGTGTAATTAATCAAAGGATTAATATAATTAATTAAGCAGTTAATTAATTAAGGTGAGTAATTACAGGATAGTTAGTTACTATTTACGATCAATTAAGGCTGATTAAAGAAAGTGGTTAATTAAAGTATAATTAATTAATGTAATTAATTAAGGATCAATGTAATTAATTATAGTTAATTAATTAATGGAAGTAAATGGAGGGTCATTAATTAATGTAATTAATGAAAGTAATTAAAGGCTAATTATTGTAAATGGTTATGGATAATTAATTTGTGTAATTAATTAAAGGCTAATTACTTAATGTAATTAAAGAATAATTAATCAAGGAAGATTAATTAAGGTAGATAATTAAGAGATGATTAAGTAATTAATTTGTATTTAATTAATGCTAAGTAAGCAGGATTAAGGTAATCCAAGTGATTAAAAGTTAGTAATTAATTTAATTAGAGATTAATTAAATTGATTAAGCGTGAATCAAATTGGCTTATGGATGATTGAACGATATTGGATGGTTTGGATTTGATATCTCTGGTATGTGATATGTGCTGCTTTGTGAGATGTTTGGTTGATATGGGTTATCTATCTGTGATAATGCGAATCATCTATCTGTATATGTTATTCTAAACATAAGTTAAATTGTTTAAACCCTTAAACAAGTTGGACTTTAAAACGGCATTTTGGATTTTGGTGAGACTGGGATCCGAATTCCAAATTTGGATATCCGAAAAGCACATCGATCCAAATTAAACATTAGGTCGTGAATCCAAGTAAAGATCAAGGTGAAAACACTCGAAGTGTAAGAATTATTCGTCATTAAAACTCCGAGGGTGATTCCAAGATGAGTTTGATGGAGATAATACTTTTAGGTTCGAGATGAAGATTCCGAGTGCAGGAGCTATGGTCGTTAACTCTAAGGGTGATTCCAAAATGAATATAACGAGATAGTGCCTTCGGTTTCGTTCGAACCCAGAACGAACTTGTATGGATTGAACGCTTTCAGAACATCGTCAATGGAGGACGATGAGCATTCTAGGATGAGTTCTTTAAAGGTAATCATAGCCTCAAGCCTCATCAATTGGGAGTGGCTAAAACAGGGGAGGTGCAGCAAGGCTAAGTGGTTAGCACCCAAGTAGGACGAGATTTTCCCCTGTCTAGAGGTACTTTTTATTCGGCTTAGTGTGTGGTTTGTCACGTCAACCATGGGGATGTCTTATTCGGGATTATTTAGTAAGGGATGGTTCTGGCCTTGTGTTATAGGGGATTTAGAGTGGATCCTCGGTACGATGATCTAGGTCACGTACTGTGACGGGTGGTACCCCAGTATCCTTGCCATTGATGGAAACACATTCTTCCTCCGTGCCCTTTATGGTTTTGATTGTATAACCCACTTTGTGGCTAGTATGCTGGAATTTAATTATGTAACAATTTCAGCTATTTCTTATTTACTTGAAAACCCTGGACCCTATTATAATATAACTGGATTTCCTATCAAATGTTTTGGTTACCGTAAGGTAAAAACTTTTCCGTGTTTACGTGCGAGAAGTCTTATGAGATAACTTTTGTTTTCAAAGGTTTTCAAAGTTAAGCAATTTTAACCCGTTTACTCACACCAGACCCATGTATGACCCAGAGTTTATTTTCTGTTTTATTAAACCCTTGGGTACTCAAATTTTTACAAGTAGCCAAGGGATTCAGGTTAGCTTTAATGAATTTTGGAGGAGATTTGGAGCAGGAGGCTTCAGCGTGTACATATATTATGGTTTCACGGTGCTAGTGTTTGTGTCTATATCTCTATGATATACTTGAGTTGTATAATAGACAGGTGTTTATAACGATCGAATATGAGATGTATAAGTTGTGTAACTCTGATGTATATGATACTATGTAATATCTTATGTGATATATTATATTTCATTCATTCCGCTGTGAGTATCTAATGTTGTTGAGTTTCTTCTTTCCTATCTTTTCTTCTTCTATCCCTTTCTTTCTTATATCATGATGTGTCTTTCTGGGCTAAGAAAGACGGGCCGTGACACCTACTGTAGCTACCATGTTAGATGGCAGGTTCTACAATTAAAATCATACAGGGCGCGTATTGGGTGATTGGATTTCCAACAAATGGTCAAGGCTAAGGAACTTTCTTTCCGAAAGGGTACGCCTCTGAAGGGATGCACCGAGAACCTAACCGGGACTCTACCAACATAAGGCCGGGTTACCTCTGTAACTTGGTAATGAACTGTCAAGAGTATGTTATCCCCCAGTCATAACCAAACTTTATCTCGGGATTCCAACAAATTCCAATAACCACATAAGTAGAATATCTGGGCTCCGTACCCTGATACCACTTTTTATCTAGAAGAAAATGCACATAACCTAAGGGGTGCGACCCCGTAACCTTACTGCATCCTTTTTGTTTCGACCATTTCAGGGGTGTGAGGTTCGATGAAGTCTCATCCCATAAAGCTACGCTTTTCACAAAAGCCATGCTTCGATCAATCAATGATCAGCACTTAGCATGCCACATTACCAAATTGGGAATATATCACTACTAACCATCAACTACATAACCTTTGAGCTCGTACGAATTAGAAAAAGGTGTTAAGCTAAGAGAATAAATTCTTCGCCATCAAACAAAAATGTATTTGATAGAAACCGACCTTATATCTCAAAGTGTAACATCAGACATGCATCCATATAAGTCCATCCTGTGTCTGAATGGAACGGAAGGCACTTCGTCCACTTAAGGAAAAAGTCCTTGCAAAACCGGATATCCCAAGCACGTCCGGACTCCCCATCACTTAGGGTAATCTCTATACCGGAGCAAATCAGTGCAGAGACAATCGAAAAGTAATCCGTTCATTTTCGTAAATACCTGGTCTTCAACCACCATCTTTAAATGCAATCACATTTCGTCGTCTCGTTATTCGGAATGGGTTTCATGACTTAGTGTCCTCTCCCGGCTTAACCGAATAATGAGCGCTTATTTTAGAACATATGGATACATTCGGATCTTAGTTAAGTCACAAATTTTTTTACCCTTAATTTTCAAAACCTTTCCTTTTGAATGGTTTTAGCAAATTTCCATTTTATTCATTTAAACAAAAGATCCATCCATAAGATCCTCTTAAATTTGAAACAAGGTTTACCAATTCTTTAACAAAGATTCATTCATAGCTTTCAAAACTATTTTCATTTTAAATTTTCTTTACCCACAACTCGAAATCCTTTCAACTAAAACTAGAAATTCTTCCTTTATATGAAAGCTATTATCATTTGAAAACAAAGGTCTTTCGTTTTGGGAAAATCCGATTAAATTTGCTCAAGTTATAACCTTTTAAAGTATAAACCGGAAAATTAGCGAACTATCGTACACTTGGCAAGCTCTATTTTGAGTTGAATTTAAATTCCCAAAATAATTCATTTAAAATACTAAAAAAATTATTTAAAATCCATATATATATATATATATATACACACACTACATAACTGTATAACCCTTTTTAAACTATAATTTCCAAAATTCCAAATTTTCAAAATTAATTATTTACATAAAATAAATATTCAAAATAATTTTTACTTCAAACTCCCTTTTCAAATGTTTTTTCATATTTAACCCAATTTCACTTCCAAACTATTTTGGATTCAAAAATTCAACCTTTAAAATTTTCACCATTTTGAGTAAAATAATATTAAATTCAAAATACCCATGACTTAACCAATTTCCGGCGAAATCCATATTTGTGTGTGTGTTGTCTAGGGGTTTAGCTTACAACAATAAATATCACAACCATCATAAATCCAAGGACAACAATATCAATAAGTGGTACAATCCTATAACGCTTATTTTCCATTCACACATAAATATGTAAATTCATCGCAGATAAATAACTTACATTAATCACAGCTCAATCCAATGCAATTCATATCACATATCAGAGATATCAAACAATTCAAGGCATTCAATATAATCCAACCATCCAGCAGTAAGATTAATTTATCACATAATTTCTAATTAATTCAGATTTCAACAAAATAAGTTAATTACTTATGAATTAATTAACTAATCCTGCTTAATTAATGTTAATTAATTACAAACCATTTGTTATTATCTTAACTAATTAATGAAAATTATTTTATCATCCTTAATTAACCATCTTAATTAATTATCCTTAATTACTTAATTATCCCTTAATTAATCACATAAATTAATTTACTTCAAGTTAATTACATTAATTAATTAACCCTTTATTAATTACGTTAATTAATTAACCCTTTATTAATTACATTAATTAATTAACCCTTAATTTTTTACATTAATTAATTAACCCTTAATTATTAATTAACTAACCTTTAATTAATCTCATTAATTAATTAATCCTTAATTAATTAATTAACAAATTAACCTTTTAATTACTTACATTAAGTAATTATCTTTTAATCATTTGATTAATTAACCTTTAATCATTAATTAATTATCCTTATACTTTCATTAAGTAATTAACCTTTAAGTAATTAATTATCTTTAATTATTTACATTAATTAATTATCCTTGATGTAATTATCCTTTAATTGCTTATATTAATTAATCGACCTTTAAATTAATTATATTAAGTAATTATCCTTAATAAATTAATAATAATCCTTTAATTAAACTAAGACCTAAATTAACTTAAAATAAACTATTTATATTAATTAATTATTTAATTATCATTTAAACCTTATTAAATAAACCTTTGAAATTAATTATCATTAACACATAAACTAACTTAAACCTTTAAGTTAGTTAACAATTAAAACATCTCTCCTTAATTAGCTTCATAATCACAATATTATTAAAAATAACTTAAGAATTAATTTGAGATAAAGGATATATATCAAAACACTTTAAACTTAATTGATTAATTAAATTTTAAATCGTTTAACAAATTCCAAAACTAAAAAAACATTTATTATTTTAAAAGAATTAATCAAGAAATTATTTAAACTTGATTTAATTTAAAATTGAAAAACTTGTTTAATTTTAAAATCTAAAACTATTACCACACGTACTCGAGACAACTTCGAGTATCAACCCGAGACAAAAACCCAAAATACCCGAGCCAATTCCCTAGTCACTTCACCTCTTCTTCTTTTTAACTTTTGTAACAACCCGCATATTTTATGATTAAATATTTTAATATTTTATTTTAATATTTTATCGTTAGTCGGATTTTAGTCCGAAAAGTTACTTTTTGCATACGGTCGAATTAGGACTCGGAAACCCTTCCATTGAGTCCAAAACACCGTTTGCGATCTTTTTGATTATAAACTTTGATATGTTCGGAGTTAGTGGAATTTTGTCACTTTTTCACTTTGGGCTTTGGGTTTGGTTTAGCCCATTAGCCTAAGATATTTACTCTCCTTCCCTTCGTAACTTCACTTTCATTTCCTAACACTAAAGGTTCATCATAAATGGAGGAAGGAATGGGAAATTAAAACTCCAAGCTCAAGTTCATTTGTAAATTCAACATCCAACTCCAAATTCAAGGAGAAGCCATTGATTCTTCCTTTGCTTTCAAGCTTCTTCTTCATAGTTTTTGTGTAAAGATGAGATTTTTATCTCATATCTTTGGCTATAACTATCTTTTATTGTTAGGTATGAATTCCTAACACTTATTCATGTGCATTTGCTATTGATTTGGATGAATTGGTGAAAATCCCAAATTTTGGTGTTTTGGGTTTCAAATCTTTAAAAATCCAATCTTTGATGTTTAAACACATTTTTGGTGATGAATCGAGGAGCCAATACGACCGGGTAGCCTATGGGCATAATTTCCTAGCGTCCGTGCTCGATCGGTTGCAAATTGGGAGAGTTTTTTACACTTCAGCCCCTTAGGTCGCTCGGCCTGCACACATTAAACTCTCGGCCTGTAGTTAGGTCGTTCGTTCCATAGGTCGCACGCTATAGGTCGCTCGGCCTTCCTTACCCTTAGGTCGTTCGGTCTACACCGTAGAAGCCCCTCGCCCTGCAGCTAGCTCGCACGCCCCTTCGGTCACTTGGCCTTAGGTCGTAACCCATAGGTCGCTAGGTCGCTCGGCCCTCTTTACTTCCTTAGGTCGTCCGGCTTGCATTCCGTCGGCATTGGTTAGGTCGCATGCACATTAGGTCGCTCCCCTATGGGTCGCTCGGTCTGGTTTCCTTCAGGTCGGCCTGCATTTAGGTCACTCCTCCATCCTTAGGTCGGTCGCCCCCTAGGTCGCTCGGCCTCCTTGCCACTTAGGTCGTTGACCATCCTTAGGTCGCTCGGCCCGTTTGCACCGTTAGGTCACGCCACGCCATAAGTCGCGCCCCGATTAGGTCGCATGAACTTGGGTCGCGCCACCTTTTAAGTCGCCCTGCTCGTATGCCGCTACCACTTAGGTCGTTTGCACTGTTGAGTCGCACCATTCCTTAGGTCGCTCATCTGCTAGGCTGCGTCGTGTCGTGTAGCAAGGGTATTTCCACTTTGATGAATTTGGAATCGAATTCTTTGGATTTCATTCACGTCTTCGTATGTGAATTTTTGTGATTGATCATTTTCACGATCATTTTCGGGATTTTTCACTTTAAAAATATACAAACCTTCTCCTCACTCGTACGAGAAATCTAATTAAACGGCTTCATAAAACAAGTGGTATGAAACGCTTGCGTTTACTTCGTTGGTTAATTTTTGGACTTGTTCGATTGAATTCTTGTGACAATTTTCCAGTGGAAATCTACAATTTGTTCGTAAATATTTAAGTTAAGCTAGTGGCTATAGGACATGAAGCGAAGCTTTTATATTTACTAGCTTATTGTAATTGACACTTCTTGATGTTCCTTGATGATCATTTTTGTGATTTAGACTAGCAAATGTGCGATGTCTCTTTGTCTACGAGGGAGACTAAACCCCGTTTCTGTGGAGCTCCGGCTCAATTTGGTGGGGTAGCGACCCATGTTCTTTGGGCCGTTTTGTGGAGCTTCGGCTTAAAATAAATGGTTAGCTACCATGGAATAGCGTTCCATTTTGTGATACACGTGTTGGTGAGTTTTCATGCTCCCGTTTTGTGATAGGCCTCCCCCCTTTTGTGATTTCTGGATTTCCATTGATGATTTCTAGAATTTTGTGTTTCACAAATTTTCGTGATTTACATTGATAAGTTTTATCAATAATTGTGCGTTAGTGAATTTTTGTATCATTAACTTTTGTGATTGACATTGATATTATTGTCAATATTTATAGTTTGATGATTTAGTAAATAAGGAGTATGACATTCCTTTTTGATCTTTGAGAAGATTCTTGTGATATTGATTAATCCCTAGTTGATTTTTCAATTGCATACTTATCACAGTATGGCTTTATGGTTATTATATATTTATGTCATGTCTCTTATTCTATATCATTTTATATGATATTTATAGCTAGACTGATCCATTTATTATTTTCTTATTAAATAATACATGTGCTCTGCTTGACTTCACATCTGGAATCATCACCCTGATTTTTGGCTAACTACTTAGATTAGTAGTTTTTGTTGTATATATTTGGGATATAGACTCATTTATTTGTCCATATTCTTTTGTGACATTGTGGATCTTGTTTGACCACTATTCTGATGTACACTTTCATGTGTTATATATTCATATCCATTTCCGCCTTTGTGACATGGATGTCTGTGACTGATTTGTGTTATGTTTACTTCTATATTTGTTTCCGAAGAATACATATAGCCACTGTGTAGTAGCTTTGAGTTTGTATCGGTATGTCAGATTTCCTCCTTCAGCCATATGCATGTTGTACTATCTGACATATCGGTGCTCGCACAAGGCAATTACACGGATGGTCGCTCCTCAACAGCCTTATCCTCCGTGCTAGTTGACGGCATTACCCCGTAATGTCCTTGGCTAGCGTGGGTATAGAGGTGGGGCATCACAGCTTGGTATCAGAGCCCAACTTCGGAATAATGTAGAATAATCTAGCAAGGATCATCGTCCCAAGTCCATCTTCGGAGTCGTACTTTAGGATTTAATTCGAGCCTTCGTACCGATTCATCCTATTTTCTTTATGATTCCTTGTTTATCTATCAAGATTGCTTGATGTTCATTTGGTGAATAACCTTATATCCTTCTTCTTTCTTTCTTTCTAAAGGAAGAGAAATGGTTAGACCCGACCGTCCCAGCGCCGGTCAATCTCGTGTTACTCCCCAAGATGGAGTATTTATGTCTGCCCAGCAGCTTCTTGATCTAGTAAGGAATGCTCAAGCAGCCGGATCAAATCCGGAGTCTACTCACCCTAGGTCTGGATTTGCACGTTTGTGCAGCGATTATACCAATTTGGGTGGAAAGCCATTCAAAGGTTCCGAAACCATTATTGAAGTCCAGGCTTGGTTGAGATCGTGCGGTCGAATCTTTTCTTGCATGAATCTTATTGATTTTCACCGTGTTCAGGTGGCCTCTAGTATGCTCCAAGAAAGAGCATTAGATTGGTATGAGCTTTTGATTTCTGAAATAAATGAAGCGGATCTTACTTGGGAGAAATTCCAGGAATGCCTTGAATTAAAATTTGTGCCAGAAGCTGAGAAGGTGACTTTTGCTCGCCGATTCATTGACCTTGTTCAAGGTGAATCCTCTATGGCAGATTATGTCGCATCTTTCGAGTCACTTTCTAAATACGGGATCGAATATATAAACACCCTATTGAAGAAAAACCAACGATTTTTCTATGGCTTGAATAAAAATCTCAAGAAGCCATTACTTCTAAAGATAGAAGTTTCTTTTGATCAACTCGTTGATATCGCTCTTCGACTTGAAGAGGCAGATAAAGAAAGTGATGTTGAAGTTATGAGTGCCAGACCAAATTTCAACCACAAGAGAAGGCCTAATAAGTTCAATGGTCCTTATCCCAACAATAAGAAAGGGAAGCAGCCTCTCCAGCAACTAAGACTTCTACCCCAAGTGGTGGGCAATGCTACAATTGTGGTTCTAAGGACCATTATGCGAACAAGTGTTCAAAGCCTCGTATTTGTCGCTATTGCAAAAGCCAGGGTCATTATTTATCTTCTTGTCCCAGACTTCAAAATAGGAAGGAGGGAAAGCTTAATGCTGCTCAAGCCCCTGGAAACACATCTCGTGGTAAAAGTATTTCTCATTCTATCCTTGATGGCATTATTTTATTTCGTGATCATCCTATTCGAGTTCTTTTTGATACGGGTGCGTCCCATTCTTTTATATCAAAAAGAACTTGTTGATACTTTTTCTTTGGATGTTTTGTGTTTAATGACTTCTTTGAGAATTGGGAATCCGGTTGGTGGATCCGCAATAATCAGTTTATTGTGTAAAGATGTCGAGATTATTTTATGTGATTTTTCTTTCCGAGCCGATTTGCATGTTATGCCCTACTTAGGCTTTGGAATGATTTTGGGAATGGATTGGCTTAACCGCTATAAAGCCCAAATCCTATGTCCTGAGCGGACTATTTATCTTCGACATCCTCAATCTATTAAGCAGATTTCCATTGACCTTAAAGATTCGGATTCCAGCTTAGTTGCATCTTTATATTCTTCAAATCCTCATGATGACGATAATGATGATAAGGAAGATATTATTTCTCTTATTCACATTGTTCGTGAATTTTCCAACATATTTGAGCCCGTTTTAGGATTACCACCTAAGCGAGCAATTGAGTTCAGAATTAATCTCATCCCTGCAGCTCAACCTATTACTCGTCCTCCTTATCGTATGTCCAATAAAGAAAATGAGGAGATGCGTAAATAATTATCCGAATTGGAGACGAAGCAATTTATTCGGTCTATTTCCTCGCCTTGGGGAGCTTCGGCTATTTTTGTGAAGAAATCCGATGGTACACTTAGGCTTTGCGTTGACTATTGCAAGCTTAATGATCTTACTATCAAGAATAAGTACCCTTTACCTCGGATTGATGATCTATTCAATCAAATTAGTGGTGCTAGAGTCTTTTCACAATTAGACTTAGCTACCGGTTTTCATCGGCTTCGTATTGCAGAGGATAGTATTCCTTTAACATCTTTCCGTACTCACTATGGATCGTATGAATGGCTTGTTATGCCATTTGGTTTAACGAATGCTCCATCTTATTTCGTTGATCTTATGAATAAAGTTTTCAAAGACTTTCTCGATCGGTTTGTTCTCATCTTTATTAATGATATTCTTGTGTATTCTAAAACCGAGGAGGAGCATGAAAAACATCTTCGGATTGTGTTGGAAACTCTTAGGAGCAATCAACTAAAAGCAAAATTTTCTAAATGCCACTTTTGGTAATCTCGTGTGAAGTTTCTCGGTCATATTATTTTCGAATCTGGAATTTCCATGGATCCTTCAAAGATTGAAGCAATTCAAAACCGGAAGAGACCGGAGAGTGTGACGGAAATTCGTACTTTCCTTGGATTGGCAGGTTATTACCGCCGTTTCATAAAGTACTTTTCCAAAATTTCTGTGCTTCGTACTAGTTTGAAAAAGAAGGGAGTTAAGTACATTTGGTCGGACAAATGCGAAGCCTCTTTTCAAAAATTAAAAGAACTCCTTTCCGATGCTCCTACCCGAGGGAAACCAAGATTTTATTGTTTATACCGATGTTAGTCGCGTTGGTTTGGGTGTCGTTCTTATGCAAAGAGAACGTGTTATTGCTTATGCTTCCAGGCAATTGAAGCCAGCCGAGACTAGATATGCCACTCATGATTTAGAACTCGCGGCTATTATTTTCGCACTTCATATTTGGCATCATTATCTTTTAGGAGAAAAATTTATTCTTTACACGGATCATAAACCCTTGAAGTATCTATTTTCTCAAAAGGAACTTAATTTGTGTCAACAGCGTTGGCTCGAATTTCTTACAGCTTATGATCTTGATATTCTTTATACTCCCGGAAAGGGAAATCGTGTTGCCGATGCACTTAGTCGAAAGCAACAAGCGGTTGTTTCTATGATGACATCCGAATGGAATGATCTCGGAATTCTATCCACTTGCGAGATTCGAGTTCATGTTTTCGATTTATGTTCATCTCTTGTTTTATGTAGCCTTGAGGCCCATCCTTCTCTTTTAGACCGCGTTCTTGAAGCTCAAAAGCTAGATCCCGAATTGGCTCTTCTCGGCCAAAATCTTAGGGATAAAATTGATATCGAAGATTTGAAAGACTTTGATATTGATTCTCGTGGCGGTATTCGAAAATTTGGTAGTCTTCTCGTGCCGAATATTAGTAACCTTCGTAAAGACATTTAGAAGATTCTCATCGTTCTAAATTTACCATTCATCCCGGTAGTAGTAAAATGTACGCGGACATGAAGCGACTTTATTATTGGGAGGGAATGAAATCTGATATTGCTAACTTTGTTAAGTGTTGCATGACTTGTCAACTTGTCAAGGCCGAACACCAAGGGCCTTGTGGGTTATTGCAACCTTTAGAAATTCCAATTTGGAAGTGGGATCAAATTTTCATGGATTTTATTAACGGCCTTCCCCGTTCTCGTTTAGGTCATGATAGCTTATGGGTGATAGTCGATAGACTTACTAAATCCGCCCATTTTATTCCCATTCGGTCCAATCGAACCATTCCTCTCTTGGCCAAACTCTTTGTCAAAGAAATTGTTAAATTGCATGGAGTTTCTTCTTCTATTGTTAGCGATCGTGATCCATTGTTTACTAGTGGATTTTGGAAGAGTCTTCAAAAAGCTTTGGGAACGAAGCTTAATTTTAGCACTGCTTATCATCCCCAGTTCGATGGACAAACTGAGCGTGTGAATCAAACTCTCGAAGATCTTCTTCATGCATGTGTTCTTGATTTTGGTGGAAGTTGGAAAGACCATATATCTCTTGTTGAGTTTTCCTATAATAATAGCTTCCAATCTAGTATTGGTATGGCACCTTTCGAGGCACTCTATGGAAGGCCATGCTGATCTCCTTCTTGTTGGCTTGAGGCCTGTGAGAAGCTGGTTTTAGATCCAGATTTTATTCGTGATTCCACAGAGAAGATTGACCTAATTCGTCATAGGATGAAAGAAGCCCAGAGCAGGCAAAGATCCTATGCCGATAACCGGAGAAGGAAATTAGAATTTTCTGTGGGAGATCTTGTGTTTATCCGCGTTTCACCCATGAAGGGTGTTGTACGTTTCAGTCGATCTAGAAAGTTAGCGCCCCGATACATTGGTCCATTTCCTATCACCCAACGTATTGGTTCCGTGGCATATCGCCTTTTATTACCAGCTCAGTTTTCTGTTATTCATGACGTGTTTCACGTTTCTCAATTACGGAAATGCCTTTGAGATTCTGATTCTATTCTTGAGCCTGGTGTTGTGGAAGAAATTGAAGTTCCACCTAATTTAACTTATGAGAAACACCCTATTCGTATTATTACTTCGGAGGTCAAGAGCCTTCGAAATAAGGATGTTCCGCGTGTTAAAGTCCAATGGTACTCAAATCCTAAGGATTGCTCTTAGGAATCTAGAGAGTTCATCGAGCGAACACATCCGAACTTACTTTCCCGTGCTCTTTGAGGTGAATTAATGTTTCAAATTTCTTTTGTGATGATATGCTTTCATGGTTGTTACCTTATGTTTCTTCTTAAATATTGGGAGGATGCAATTTCTTTAAGGAGGGAGTCTGTAACAACCCGCATATTTTATGATTAAATATTTAAATATTTTATTTTAATATTTTATCGTTAGTCGGATTTTAGTCCGAAAAGTTCTTTTTGCATACGGTCGAATTAGAACTCGGAACCCCTTCCATTGAGTCCAAAACACCGTTTGCGATCTTTTTTAGTATAAACTTTGATATGTTTGGAGTTAGTGGAATTTTGTCACTTTTTCACTTTGGGCTTTGGGTTTGGTTTAGCCCATTAGCCTAAGTTATTTACTCTAGCTCAACCCCCTTCCCTTCATAACTTCACTTTCATTTCCTAACACTAAAGCTTCATCATAAATGGAGGAAGGAATGCGAAACTAAAACTCCAAGCTCAAGTTCATTTGCAAATTCAACATCCAACTCCAAATTCAAGGAGAAGCCATTGATTCTTCCTTTGCTTTCAAGCTTCTGCTTCATAGATTTTGTGTAAAGGTAATATTTTTATCTCACATCTTTGGCTATAATTATCTTTGATTGTTAGGTATGAATTCCTAACACTTATTCATGTGCATTTGCTATTGATTTGGATTGAATTGGTGAAAATCCCAATTTTTTGTGTTTTGGGTTTCAAATCTTTAAAATCCAATCTTTGATGTTTAAACACGTTTTTGGTGATGCATCGAGGAGCCAATACGACCGAGTAGCCTATGGGCATAATTCCCTAGCGTCCATGCTCGATCGATTGCAAATTGGGAGAGTTTTTTGCACTTCAACCCCTTAGGTCGCTCGGCCTGCACACATCAAATTCTCGGCCTGCGGTTAGGTCGTTCATTCCATTGCTCGCACGCTATAGGTCGCTCGGCCTTCCTTACCCTTAGGTCATTCGGTCTGCACCGTATAAGCCCCGCGCCTTGCAGCTAGCGTGCACGCCCCTTAGGTCGCTTGGCCTTAGGTCGTAACCCATAGGTCGCTAGGTCACTCGGCCCTCTTTACTTCCTTAGGTCGTTCGGCTTGCATTCCCTCAGCATTGGTTAGGTCGCGTGCACATTAGGTCGCTCCCCTATGGGTCGCTCGGTCTGGTTTCCTTTAGGTTGGCCTGCATTTAGGTCGCTCCTCCATCCTTAGGTCGCTCACCCCCTATGTCACTCGGCCTCCTTGCCACTTAGGTCATTGACCATCCTTAGGTCGCTCATCCCGTTTGCACCGTTAGGTCGCGCCACGCCTTAAGTCGTGCCCCACTTAGGTCGAATGCACTTGGGCCGCGCCACCTTTTAAGTCGCCCTGCTCGTATGCCACTACCACTTAGGTCGTTTGCACTGCTGAGTCGCACCATTCCTTAGGTCGCTTATCTGCTAGGTCGCGCAGTGTTGCGTAGCAAGGGTATTTCCACTTTGATGAATTTGGAATCGAATTCTTTGGATTTCATTCATGTCTTCGTATGTGAATTTTTATGATTGATCGTTTTCACGATCATGTTTGTGATTTGTCACTTTAAAAATATACAAACCTTATCCTCACTCATATGAGAAATCTAATTAAACAGCTTCGTAAAACAAGTGGTATGAAACGCTTGCGTTTACTACGTCGGTTAATTCTTGGACTTGTTCGATTGAATCTCTTGTGACATTTTTCTAGTGGAAATCTACAATTTGTTCGTAAATATTTAAGTTAAGCTAGTGGCTATGGGACATGAAGCGAAGCTTTTATATTTACTAGCTTATTGTAATTGACACTTCTCGATGTTCCTTGATGATCATTTTTGTGATTTAGACTAGCAAATGTGCGATGTCTCTTTGTCTACGAGGGAGACTAAACCCCGTTTCTGTGGAGCTCCGGCTCAATTTGGTAGGGTAGCGACCCATGTTCTTCGGGCCGTTTTGTGGAGCTTCGGCTTAAAATTAATGGTTAGCTACCATGGAATAGCGTTCCATTTTGTGATACACGTGTTGGTCAGTTTTCATGCTCCCATTTTGTGATAGGCCTCCCCCTTTTTGTGATTTCTGGATTTCCATTGATGATTTCTATAATTTTGTGTTTCACCAATTTTCGTGATCTACATTGATAAGTTTTATCAATATTTGTGCATTGGTGAATTTGTGTGTCATTAACTTTTGTGATTGACATTGATATTATTGTCAATATTTATAGTTTGGTGATTTAGTAAATAAGGAGTATGACATTCCTTTTTGATCTTTGAGAAGATTCTTGTGATATTGATTAATCCCTAGTTGATTTTTCAATTGCATACTTATCACAGCATGGCTTTATGGTTATTATATATTTATATCATATCTCTTATTCTATATCATTTTATCTGATATTTACAGCTAGACTGATCCATTTATTATTTTCTTATTAAATAGTACTCGGGTCAAGCCGAGATGTTAGAGGTGCTTCTACTTGACTTCACATCTGGGATCATCACCCTGATTTTTGGCTAACTACTTAGATTAGTAGTTTTTGTTGTATACATTTGAGATATAGACTCATTATGTATCCATACTCTTTTGTCTGGTACTTTTTGCTATTCTTTCGTGACATTGTGGTTCTTGTTTGACCACTACTCTGATGTACACTTTCATGCGTTATATATTCATATCTATTTCCGCCTTTGTGATATGGATGTCTGTGACTGATTTGTGTTATGTTTACTTCTATATTTATTTCCGAAGAATACATATAGCCACTGTGTAGTAGCTTTGAGTTTGTATCGGTATGTCGGATTTCCACCTTCAACCAAATGCATGTTGTACTATCTGACATATCGATGCTCGCACAAGGTAATTACGCGGATGGTCGCTCCTCAACAGCCTTATCCTCCGCGCTAGTTGACGGCACTACTCCATAGTGTTCTTGGCTAGTGTGGGTATAGAGGTGGGGCATCACAACTTTGTTTTATTTAAAATTTAAAAACCTGTTACAAAACCCATTCAAATCACCCGTAACCTTTCTCGAGCTAAAAAACAAATCCCTGAGTTCATCTTCGAGTCCACACCTTCTTACCTAAGCTCAAACAAACCCAGGCATCACCGTGCACATGTGCACGTGCACCTCCAACCTGACCAGCTCCGACCATCGCCGCAATCATCTTCAAGTCGATGACGACCTACACGAACGTCCCGACCTCCCAGCGCGATGAACATGCTTGGAAATTGCAATCAAGCTATCGAGCAACCCACAAACCCAAAACTGGTCAATTAAAATAGCCTCGCGCCGCCGCTTCTGCCCACCGGATGCCTTGCCGTCGTGTCTAGAGCTGCGCCTCAGTTCCTCCTTCCTTTTCCCCACCTTTAGGCACACTCGACGCCACCATGACCTTGAAATCGTTCGACAAACACACCTCGACCACGCACGCACCTGAACCGCAAATCCTCTCCGCCTCACCACGGTGGATTATAAATCCTCCAACCGTTTTTCCTACAACCACCCATCTACGACCTTCCTCCAGTTATAACCCCGCTATCTACAATCCACATGATCGCCTGAATTATCGAATCGGTGGTACGGAGTCGTACTTTTCGATGGCCAGACACCGATTATCATTCAACTCAAAAGCCCACACGATTTATAAACTTAAAAATCATGGTTTTTCTTTTAAAATCATAGTTTTTTTGAAAACAAATCATACTATATAAATGATAAAGAAATTAAGATACTTGATTTTTAACATGCTTTAGAGTATTGCTGTTTTTTCTACTTCCAGTTAAACTACTTCCTAATTATACCATAAAAACATTTTTAAAATTAACATTATGTTAATTCAAACATATTTTATTCGAACATCAAAGCCAAAATGAGATTAGGGGATTAGATTTTTGAATTTTGAACAGGTTTTAAACCTGTAAAGTAAGAATAGAGGTTAAAATATTCATGAATACAGACATGCACATCATTATCTCTCTATATACACAGACATGCACGCATATTTACACAATCATCCAAGCACATTTCACATCATACTTCAAGGATTATCAAGATATAATAGGTTTTAAGATTTTAAATTGCTAGTTTACTCACTTGGGTTTGAAAAGCAGAGAAGAGTTTGATCGTGAAAACTGGGAAGTAATTTGAAACTGAAAAGCTGGAAATGATTCGAGTTTTGAACTTAAACCTTGATCTGATTTGCTTGATTTTGAACTGCTTCAGGTTAGAAAAACTTGAATCTTTGCTTTGCTTTGCTTTTAATTTTTCTCTGGTTTGTAGTTCGGCAAAGATTGTTTGCTTGATTCAGATTTTTGGATTGAAAGAGTTTGAATTAGATCTTGCATTCTTTTTGAAAGAGTTGTTTGTAATAGTTTTTCTTAATCTTTGGTTTGAGTTTCATTCAGATCTGGTTTTCGTTTCTGTTTTTGAAAAGGATGAAAGAAAAATGATGTGTAGGAGAAGAGAGACATATATAACTTGCTCTCATTTTATTTATTATTTTGAAAATAAAAGAAACAAAAGACACTTGTAATTTTTCATGATAAAATTATTAACACTTGTTCAATTTTCATGTTACTTAGCCTACACTTGTAATTTGCATATTATAAATATTTTTTTATAATTTGTTTATATATTCTATTTATATATATATATATATATATGTTTTATATTTTTATTAATTCATTTTCTATTATTTATACTTAAATAACTTTTAAAGAAAATGATTTTAAAATCTTATTATACATTAATAAATATATATATATATATATATATATATATATATTAGTTTTAAAATATAGAATTTAACCCTTAATACCCTTTTTGAAAATTATCATATTTAATTTAAAACATAACTTCCAATTCACAATATATATATATATATATACATACATATATTTAGCAAACAATTTTTTTATTAATTTTAAAATATAGAGTATTTAAATCTAATTTTATTTTTAAGATATTTATTCTTGAATTTCTAATTCAAATTCTATTTACAATTTATTTATTATATACAAAACAAACAAATATCTTATTTGTTTTTGGAAAAAATTCAAATTAATTCACAAATTAATCCTGAAAATTATATTAATTACTAAATTAAATTTGTTTTAAAAAACGAGATTATTACAGATCCCCCCTCGAAGAAAATTTCGTCCTCAAAATTTGAAAGCAAAGGATACTCCCAAATTTTATTTCAAACAATCAAAGCATACATATCAGCCACATACTAATAACCAAAGCAAACAATTCATTCAACCAACCATTCCTAGCTATCCAGACACAAATCTGGATAGGCTTTCCTAATACTATCTACAGTTTTCCCAAGTACAATCATTTGGAACTCCACCACATTGTACTTTCAATAATTTCACCACTTTATTCCTTAACAGGTTTTTATCTCGACCAATAAGTATGGATTTCAAACTCTACTTTAGCTTGTCCCTCTTTGGACTGGGATCCTCACAAAAGATCACAAAAAAATTTCCAAATTTGGTTTTGACCGAAATCGTTGTATTGATACAATTTAATTTAGTTTCATATTTTGTTAAGTCAAGAACGAAAAGACTGATAGGAAACTGATGATGAGAATACGAGATAGGAACCTGTAAACAAAAATTCACAGGGCCTGCGAACGGTTTCTTTACACAAATAGGTTCGACTACGCATTCGGGTTTTAAGATTTAACTCTTATACGGTTTGCTGGGAAACAAAACTATTGAAAACGATTCGAATCTTTGCGTTCGAAAATCGACATCCATATTTTACATCATACTCGAATGCCGCAGTTTCGACCGCTCGAATCCGAGTCGCCAGAGCTTATAACACAATTAAGTAAACAACATAGTGGAAGAAAAGAAATGAATATCAATATATACAACATGATCTAATATCTGATACAACAGATGATACCATAGAATGATACAACTGAATATCAACACTATCGGAGATATGATACAAGAAATAGCAGCGGAAAAGAAAGAGATAACACCAGCAGCGGAACAAAATCTCCAAGATAGTCATTAAGGAAGAACTCCAAAACTGTAACTCCATCTCCAAGAACACATCCAGAAATAGCTCAACTCCCAATAACGATGCACAAAGATAAGCAAGTGTAGTCCATATCCAAAGACTGAACTAGCTCCAGATAATCTACTAATCCTGAGTATTTGAAAAACCCAACTCTAGACTGCCCATGTGGAAAATAGTGGGCACCTAGAGTTTAGGAAAGGAACAGTAAACTACAGGTCAGTCGTGGGACTGGTGTGAGTAACAAAAACAGTTTTAATCTTTAAAACAAACAATAAAAGAATTTAAAGTAGATCCGCAATGCTTTTAGAAACTGTAACTACCATAAGGCCTCCCGCCACACACACAATGCAAACGCAGAATTGGAGGAGATTTCTCCTTATGATAATCAAACATGCTTGATACGCAAATTTCTTTGATATTATTACTTTAAGTGCAAAGTGCAGGAAAACATTTCGAAAGTATTATATTAACCTTAGCCAACATGGACATTTCGAACTATGCCTACTATAGCTACCATGTTCAATAGTAGGTTACCGCCACATTCCATGGCAGGTTATACAACTAAAACCGTACAGGGCGCGTATTGTTTCTTTGGATTTCCAACAAACGGTCAGGCCAAGGAACTTCCCATTGCCACATGGTGTTGCCTCTGGATGGACGCCCCGCGAACCTAACCAGATATCTGCCAACACAAGGCCGGGTTACCTCTGAACTAGGTAACTACCGACACGAGTATGCCATCCCCCGGTCGTAACCGACCTTTATCCCAGGATTCACCAACAACCACAAAGTAATAAATTTGCAGCAACCACATAGGTTAAGTATCTGGTCTCCATACCATGATACTACCTCTATCCACAAGGAAATGAACATACCCTCAGGGGCCGCTATCCCCAAATAACCTTGCTGCATTCTTTCTGTTTTGACCATTACCGGGTTGTGAGGTTCGACGAAGTCTCGTCCGCAAAGCTACACTTTTCACAAAATCCACGCTTTGATCAACAAATGATCAACAACACTCAGCATGCCACATTACCGAGTTGGGCATATATTATTGATAACCCTCAACTACATAACCTTTGAGCTCGTACGTCTCAGAGAAGGGTGTTAAGCAAAGAGAATAAATTCTCCGCCACCAACAGAAATGTATTTGAAAGAAATCTGCTTTATATCTCAAAATGTAATGTCAGACATATAATGCATACAAGTCTGTTCTGGGTTCGAACAGAACCGAAGGCACTTCCGAAGAAGCCCTTGCAAAATCAAAATAATTCCTAATCACGTCCGGACTTCCCATCACAATGGGTGCTCAAATCTCTATACTGGAGATCAGCCGATGCAGAGACATTCGACAGGACAACCTTTCGTTTTCGAAAATATCCAGTCTTCACCAGGTCTTCAAATGCTATCCATATACGTCGTATCACTATTCGGAATGGGTTATATGGCACAAAAGTCTTCTCCCGGCTAAACCGAATAATGAGCGCAATATTTTAAAAACATATGGATATTGGGATTTCAATTAAGTCACAACTTATTACCCAAAACTTTTCTTTCAAATGGTTTAAACGAATTACCATTTCCAATCTTTTAAACAAAAAGATTCAGTTCACAAAGATTAATTCACGGCTTTACAAGATAATTCCATTTTCAAATTGGATTTACTCATCCAATCTTTCAATTAAAAATTTAATTCATTGCTTTCGAAACCGTTTCCAAAGACTCATTCATAACTTGGAAAACCATTTCCATTTCCAATCTTTTATATAAAAGATACATTATTTAAAAAAAACTTCTTCAATTTCAAAACAAGATTTAATTATCTTACAAAGATTAATTCATAGTTTTTCCAACTATTTACAATTTCATTTCAAACTTGAAATCTTTCGATACAAACTGGAACTCCTTTCTTTTTTTTGAAAGCTATTGTTATTTGAAAGAAATAGTTATCATTTTTGGAAAGCACTGATTACAATTTACATAAGTTAAAGCCATTCAAGTATAAAGCTTGGATGTAAATTCAAATTCCCAAAATCATACTTTTATCTAGATACAAACCAATATAACACATTATGACTTGTATAATGTCTAAGATTAAAAATTCCAAGTTATTGGATTCAATGTCAAAATTTAAATCAAATGATTTAAATTTCAAGTTTTCATTAAGTTATTCAAAATAACTTTTATTTTTGAAATTTGTTTCAAAAGTTTTCAATTCAAAATCCAAAACTATTTTGGATTAAAAATTCAATTTCTAAATTTGATACAAATCTGTGACTTAACCAATTTCCTCATGAAATTCACATTTATGTGTGTACAAGTGTGGTCCAGTGGTTTCACACACAATAATGCAACATCATTCAATCATCACAGATCAAATACAACAATATATTTGATAAGCGGTATAACTATATCGCCTATCTTCATTCACAGATTACATATTAATAAAATGAATGAATTACATCATAGATAATTAATTACATTCTTCCCAGATAAATAAATTACAGATCACAACACATATCAGGATATATCACAAAGCATCACATATCAGGGATATCAAACAATTTAACCATTCAATAAAATCCAAACATCCATAAATAGGATCAATTAATTATCTGATTGATTTTAATCAGATTAATTTCTTATGAATAAATTTGCTAGTCATAGCAAATTAATCAATTAATTACACCCAATTAACTATACTGAATAATTAATTCTTTAATTATTTCCATTAAATAATTACTCTACACAAATGAGTACTATTAAATTAATTAATCTAAATTAATTATTACAAATTAGTCACATTAAGTAATTAATCCTCAATTAGTTACCATTCGATTAATTCCCTTAATTAATTCGACTGATTTTCCAACTAAATTGGTTACAAATGAATAAATTATCAAATCCTGATTAATTGATTTCAAATCATTTAACATAACTTAATTAATTAATTATCTTTATTAATTATTCTTAATTAATCACATTTATTTAATTAACCTTAATTAACCTTAATTATTTACCTTAATTAACTATCTTTCAATCATAAGTTAATTTACCATTAATCATTAATTCTTAATTAATGAAATTTGTCCTTTTAATTAATTGACTCTTAATGAAATTCCTTTAATTTCTTATTTATTATTTAAATCTCATTTAAATAAAATGTAGGTAATTAAATTAGTCAAAACACTTAAGATCTTTAATTAATTAAAGTTAAATTATCCTCATTCTAATCATTTACCCAATTTCATTTTAATCTCAAATCAATTTTAAAATACACTTTAACAATTAAATTTCTTAAATCATTTTATTTTTAAAAACTTCCATTTTTTTCAAAACTGAAATACATATTAAGTTTCGATTCCAGATTAAACTTAGATTTTTAACTTTGCTTACATTTAAAAACTCTACTTTTCATTTAAACTGAGTTATGAAATTTATAAAAAAACAAAACAAAACTGCGTAATAGATTTCTGTAAAAACCTGTAGCCAACAAAATACCCGAGGAAACATACTTCTCCTTCGAGTCAAAATCACAAAGACACGAGCTCCACTTCGAGTTTCACTTCCAACTCCTTCTTCCCAACCCACTGCAACCAAAACCAAATTTCCAGACCCAAACCAACGTGCTCGTGCACGTGTACAACCCAGATTGCCATCTCCGGTCAGCGCTTCATCGACGAGCAAGTCGACATTCGCCTCAACACCAGACTCCGATCATCTGAATCTCGTCATAACCTCATATATGAAATTTAAGCAAAAATTCAAAACTTGGAACAATGACAGTACTTCCACTAGAAATCTGTCGTTGCCTCAATCTCGCTGCCTCGACCACCGGAGGATCTGAAACTTCGGTCAGCTCTTCATCGCTTTCTCCTCTACCATTCCCCCAAACACGACGAACTCGGTCGCCTGAGGACGATGCACGAATCGCAAATCTCTGACCTCTCTAAACCAGGTCACCAAACTTTGAAATCTTCCCGCCGTCGCCACCATGGTCTGAACACCATCCCATTATTTTTCCCAGAACCCTCGTAGACTCCTTCACCTTCACGCGAAAGCTCGCCTTCCAGAACTCCTCTGATCGCCTGAACTAGGTCAAAACCCAATTTATGATCAACTCAAAACTGCTCTTCACGTATTTAATGAAAAATCAAAATTCTTGTTTTAAAAATCATATTTTACAATGATGATTCCAAATATATACTCGATTCAACAATCTATTGCAATTGATTTTATCATGTATAAACAAATTCATTTGTGTTATGATATTTCAAAGTTATCTTTAAACTTATTTTACTGTAAATAAATTATTAACTCTAATTTAAAATAAAACAAACATGTCAAGTTTTCAATCTTTCAACCTAACAAAGATCATAAGATTTGATATCTGGGTTTTTTTTAAAACTTGATGCTCTGAATCAAGAAGACAGAGGTGATTTCAACATAATAGGCATTCACGCCTCCGGACAATTATACGCAGAGGTGATTTATATATGTATATGCACGGTGAAGCAGTCCCAGACCTCATATTTAACAAGCAACAATCAAAGATATTCAGTTTAATTTCAAATTGTTTACTCACGGATTTCCAGAAATAAACAAAGCTTGCTTTCATTTGAACCAGGCTTAAGAAACTGCTAGCTGAAGCTTCCCTTTCTTGATCTCTGATTTGTATGAATTTGTTTGATGTTTTAAGTTGAACTTTTTGTTTAAATTTTAAGATGGTATTTACTTCCAAAAGTTATTCAGTCTTGGATGGACAGAACTGAGATATGAAGCTTGATATAAATGAAAAGAGTTGTACATGGTGATATTATTTTTTGTTTGTACAACACTAAAGATTTTTTTTTTTACCAGGGAAGATCTTGGAGTTTGAAAACATTTTGTACATTTTCGAACTGACTTTGGTGTGTTAGAGAGATCTTGCATTAATTACTAAGTACTTTGTGTTTCTACTTGTGATATTTACATTTTCTTTTGCCTTGTTGCTGTGTTGTTTTCAGGTTGATATATATTACTTTAGTCTTCTTATTATACTATGTACACTTGATTTTGTTTTTCTCCTCATGCCTACTTGTTTTCGGCTGATATGATATTGCATTAATTAGGCTTGTCTTCTCTTTGTAAAAATCTACATACTTATTTATTTATTTGTTTGTACATATATATTTTCTTTTGCTTTGCATTTCTAAACTTCACATATAAGATTCTACTTATTATTTATATAGTTGAATGTAAGCTGTCTGTATTATCTTTGCTTTGGCCTTATTACTTTGGAATCTTGATGTTATATTTTTTTTATATGTTGTCAGATTGGCCTGTGTTAACTTTATACTTTATAAAGTTCTAGTATATTTTGTTCTTTACATTATTCATAAATTCCAATTCAAATTTAATTCAAATACATTTTTCCAAGTAATTCATAATTTAACTAATATTTTATGTCAATTACCAATTATTTGACAATCTTTATTCAAAAAATTAAACTAATTAACAATTTGAAATTAGTAAAAATCCGGAATCGTTATAGATTCCCCCCTTAAGAAATTTCGTCGCCGAAATTTGCCAGGGAGACATCAAAGATAGAAGAAGAATGTTTTAGAACATCAATAATAAATACAAGAACGAATCTATTTAACACATCACAAGATACTCGAGTTATCCGGATCTACGAACTATGCAGGGGCATTGGTTAGTCCGAAGGGATATATAACCATTCGTAGAATAAATTGGAAACCCAAAAATAGACAGATATATGGATACAATTCCAAAACTTTTAGTTTAGAAACTAAAGTATATCTATCAACCATAGCAATCAAAGCAACCAGTTTATCCAAACAAACAATTTTAGCCTATCTGGAGTTTATGTCCCATGAAAAATATATCAAAGCTTCTTCCCGGAGCTGCCAGGAATCATCAAAGAATTGAAATCGAATCAAAGGGGATTGACAAAGAAAGATTGTTTCCACTGTTGTTATAGAGTATTGACCCATTGTAGTCGTATTCCCCTGTCCCCTATCTCATCCTCTTCTTGCACTCATGTCTACTATCGGTGGATAGTAAGAGAATTTACTGAGGCATTCGAACGGATATCCTAGGTATACTCATTCTAGGGTTTACTTCACCCTATCTCTAATGAGCTACTTAACATGTTATACTCCTGAGCTAAAGTTTCAACCTTAAGCTCTGATACCAAATGTAAACGATTCGAATTTTCGCATTCAAAAATCGATATCCATACTTTACATCATAATCGAATGCCGCAGATTCGACCGTTCGAATCCGAGTCACCGGAGCTTATAACACAATTAAGTAAACAACACAACGGAAGAAAAGAAATGAATATCAATATATACAACATGATCCAATATCTGATACAACAGATGATACAATAGAATGATACAACAGAATATCAACACTATCAGAGATATGAAAAAAGAAATCGCAGCGGAAAAGAAAAAGGTAACACCAGCAGCGGAACAAAATCTCGAAGATAGTCTTCAAGGAAGAACTCCAAAACTGTAACTCCATCTCCAAGAACCCATCCAGAAATAGCTCAAACTTCCAATAACGATGCACAAAGATAAGCAAGTGCAATCCATATCCAAAGGCTGAACTAGCTCCAGATAATCTACTAATCCCGACTATCTGAAAAACCCAACACTAGACTGCCCATGTGGAAAATAGTGGGCACCCAGAGTTTAGGAAAGGAACAATAAACTCCAGGTCAGTCGTGGGACTGATGTGAGTAAGAAAAACAGTTTTAATCTTTAAAATAAACAACAAAAGAATTTAAATTAGATCTGTAATGCTTTTAGAAAATGTAACTAACATAAGGCCTCCCGCCATACACACAATGCAAACGCAGAATTGGAGGAGATTTCTCCTTATGATAGTCAAACATGCTTGATACGCAAAATTTTTTGATATTACTACTATAAGTGCAAAGTGCAGGAAAACATTTCGAAAGTATAATATTAATCTTATCCAACATGAACATTCCGAACTATGCTTACTATAACTACCATGTTCAATAGCAGGTTACCGCCACATTCCATGGCAGGTTATACAACTAAAATCGTATAGGGCGCGTTTCGTTTCTTTGGATTTCCAACAAATGGTCAGGCTAAGGAACTTTCCATTGCCACATGGATACGCCTTTGGAGGGACTCCCCGAGAACCTAACCGGATCTCTGCCTACACAAGGTCGGCTTACCTTTGAACTAGGTAACTACTGACACGAGTATGTCATCCTCCGGTTGGTCGTAGCCGACCTTTATTCCGGGATTCACCAACAACCACAAAGTAATAAATTTACAGCAACTACATAGGTTAAGTATCTGGGCTCCATACCATGATACCACCTCTATCCAGAAGGAAATGAACATACCCTCAGGGGCACTATCCCCAAATAACCTTGCTGCATTCTTTGACCATTACCGGGTTGTGAGGTTCGACGAAGTCTCGTCCGCAAAGCTACGCTTTTCACTAAAGCCACGCTTTGATCAACAAATGATCAGCAGCCCTTAGCATGCCACATTACCAAGTTGGGAATATATTAATGATAACCTTCAACTACATAACCTCTGAGCTCGTACGTCTCAGAGAAGGGTGTTAAGCTAAGAGAATAAATTCTTTGCCACCAACAGAAATGTATTTGAAAGAAATCCGCTTTATATCTCAAAATGTAATGTCAGACATACAATCCATACAAGTCTGTTCTGGGTTCGAACAGAACGAAGGCACTTTCGAAGAAGCCCTTGCAAAATCCGGATAATTCCTAATCATGTCCGGACTTCCCATCACAATGGGTGCTCAAATCTCTATACTGGGGATCAGCCGATGTAGAGACATTAGACTAGACAGCCTTTCATTTTCGAAAATACCCAGTCTTCACCACGGGTCTTCAAATGCTATCCATATACGTCGTATCACTATTCGGAATGGGTTATATGACACAAAAGTCCTCTCCCGGCTAAACCGAATAATGAGCGCAATATTTTAAAAACATATGAATATTGGGATTTCAGTTAAGTCGCAACTTATTACCCAAAAAATTTCTTTCAAATGGTTTAAACGAATTACCATTTCCAACCTTTTAAACAAAAAGATTCAATTCACAAAATTCACCCAGTTCACAAAGATTAATTCATGGCTTTAAAAGACATTCAAATTGGATTTACTCATCTAATCTTTCAATTAAAGATTTAATTCATAGCTTTCAAAACCGTTTCCAAAGATTCATTCATAACTTGGAAAACCATTTCCATTTCCAATCTTTTATATAAAAGATACATTATTCTAAAAAAAAATCTTCAATTTCAAAACAAGATTTAATTATCTTTACAAGATTAATTCATAGTTTTTCCAACTATTTACAATTTCATTTCAAACTTGAAATCTTTCGATACAAATTGGAAATCCTTTCTTTTTTTTTGAAAGCTATTGTTATTTGAAGCAAATAGTTATCGTTTTTGGAAAGCGCCGATTACAATTTACATAAGTTAAAGCCATTCAAGTATAAAGCTTCGATATAAATTCAAATTCCCAAAACCATACTTTTAACTGGGTACAAACCCATATAATACATTATGACTTGTATAATGTTTTAGATTTGTAACAATCCTGTATTTTCTGATTGTTTTAATTGTATATTTTATGAATTCTTTATTTAAAAACTTTATTTTGATCTACTAAAATGAATAATTTCGTTATTTTAAATATAAATTTTGATTTTAATGTAAATTATAATTTCAAACATGTATAAATTGAATATTTTCCGAAAAAGTGAATTTTGGTCAAAATGGTCAAACTTTGACTTTTAAATTTAAAATTTGAAAGTTTGAAAATTTTGAATTTTATCTTTTATTATGAAAATAAATAAAATTTTAAGAACACTGCTTTTTGTTTCGTTGAAATCTGATTTATAATGTGAAAGTTATGCTTTTTTAATTATTGTGTGAAAATTTGTTGTATTTAACAAAATTGTTTATTTTAAATTATATAAATAATATTTTATTCGGTCAAGTAATGTTCTAATTTATGTTTATATGGGTAAAATAACATGTTATGTATATATTTTGGTTTTAAAACATTTTTAAAAAGTGTACTTGACATTTTACAGTGTCAGTTGTATTTTGTTTACCATTTCTAATTCCATCTTCAATTAATTTAAAAAAAATTATTTATTTATTTTTCTATTTTCTTAAGATCTTATTATTTTTCTCATTCCCACTTTATTTTTTTCCTCATTTATTTGAATTATTTGACTTTTTTTTTAAAGTGAAATAGAAATTCTCTAAGGCTAAATGGTATTTTATTTGTAATTTTCATGTCCTGTTTCCAATTTTTAAACAATTTCTTTAATTATTTTTCTATTTTCTCTAAATTTAATTATTTGTTTCAGTTTGAATATATTTAATAAATTATTTTATTTCCAAATTTTGCTTTAGAATATTTTTAAAATGAATTATATATTTTTCCAAAGCCAATGATGATTTAATTGTAATTTTTGAACCCTGTTTTGGAATTTTAAGCAATTTCTTTAATTCTTTTTCCATTTTATTTAAAATTTATTATTTATTTTTATTTTATATTACGGCTTTTAAAGTCAGATTATTGAAATTTTATTTTGTTTTTATTTAACTAAAAGAAAGTGGAAATTTGAAAGGACTTAAGCTTTAAATCTTGTGACTTTTCATTGTCTAGTCTTTTCACTTGCCTTGGCCTTTCATTTTCTAGCATAGTTGTACATTTCTTATTGATAATTCACGTGAAAACTTCTCATCCTCCTCACAACTCACGGCCAAGTTCATTTCTGAAATTATTTTCAAGTATTTCCAATGGCTTCTTTCCACTTTTTCTCCTCTCTTTCATTGTATTTTGCCATCCTCCTCTTCTAGCTTTGTTTGGCATCTACCACCTTCATCTCCACCAACCACCTCCTCCACCATCTACAGCAGCTACACCTCCCCCTCCTCTGACTTTAACCAAGCCTTGCCCATCCATGGAGGTTAGCATTGCAAACTTTGCACCAAACCCTTCCAAATTGCCTAACCATGTTTCATACTTCACCATTTCCCTTCCTATTCACTTTGGCCACCCCTTAGACACCACCACCAGCTGCTACTTCACCTCTGGCCACCTCTAACCATCAGCTCCAGATCTGACCTGACCCATTTATGACATGATCTAGCCTTGTTGTGCCCAAAAAACTCTAACTTTTGCACTTGACCCTTTGTATGCTTCATGTTGTATCTCTTACCATCATCATCTCCATGTTGTTGTGCATATATGATGCATACCCGAACCTATAACATGGTCATGGCTGAGCCATGTTGACACCTAGGCTGAGCCTAGTATGGTGTGATCAAGCCCATTTGATCAAGTGTCAAGCCATGTTGTCATCGTCAAGCAATTTGTGTTAAAGCTGGGTAATGTTCTTTGTTGATTCAAAATTTCCATTTCGTTTCAATTCATATTTTTATTGTATATATATATATATATATTATCTTGTTTATTTTTTGTATACAAGATCAATATCAAGGCTCTCCATCCATTCGAATCAAATCGTGTGTGTCATGCCTTTGGAATCGCTCTTGTGTGTGTTGTTTGTCTCTAGATTTGATAAAGGTGAGTCTTTCTCACTGTGACATATTTACTTATGAAATGGTAATCGATAACAAGTGTTAGTAATTAAAAATGTTTATGCAAGTTGATGATGATTATATGATATGCTATGCTTTGTTATTACCATGTCAAAACTGTTAATTATCACCTGACATCTGATATATGACACTATATTGTGACATTGACATTGTTTATATTGTTTATGCATATATTCACACTGCAAGTTCCCTGTTAGAATAGAATCACTATGGGTTGAAATGATACATACTCGAACGGACTTTAGAATAGGAAAAAATCGTTATGGGCGGAAATGATAGGCCTGAGCGATTTTTATTGTATTTTATTTGACTTGGGATTGCGGGTTTGAAATGATAGAACCTGGGTTTTCTTTGTAAACTGCGGATTGAAATGATATATATCTGTATCACTTGACCTAGGTTAGAAAATTATATACAGACCCCGTGGTATATTTTTAAATGATTTTTATTAAAATATGTATTTTTAAAAGTATGAAATTTTGATTTAAAAATATATATTTTATAGTTTTAAGAAAATTAAATATTAAGTCTTGAAATTGTGAATTTAAGTACATAAATTTGAAGAAATTGTGAATTTTGACTTTAAATTTTATTTTAAAATGTAAATAAATAATGGAGATTAAATTTAAAGTTTTGAACTGATATTTGAAGTAAAATTCTAAGTTTAATTAAATTTATAAGTTAATAAATAGTGAATTTTGACTTAATAAATGAATGGAGTTTTTAAATTGAATATTTGATCTTAAAATTTTATTGTGTTAAATCATATGTTAAAATGATTTTAAATGTGAAATTTCGAAGTCTAGAAATATGATTTTCAAGTTATAATAATAAAATTTGGAGTTTTATTATTACTTTTGAAAAGCTAAAATGAAATCTGGAATTTATAGCATTTTCAAAATGCTGTAGTCTTTTGATAGCATTTTTAAATGCTATTGTTTTGAATCGAACAATGTTTGAAATTACTAAATATCTATTAAGGAATTTTATAAATGCAGATATTCTTGAACTAAACCATTTTGGAAACTATAAGCTACGATAGCACTTTATAAATGCTGTTGTTGCTATAATTTGACAATGTTTTGAAATATCATAGATTTTAACACTGTTTGTGTTATATTTTGAAGTGTTAAATGATTTAACTTCTGAAATGGATTTATTTGTAATAGAAGTTTTGAATATATTTTAATATTTAAATTTGAATTTTTAAGGAATTTAAATTTGAATTCGAATTTAAATAGGGTTTACTTTGTTGTGTGTTAAATGGAATAAAATGTAATGAGATAAATGAATTTTTGAATGGAATTTTTATTGTATTTTGTAATGATACTTGAAATAATAAATGAATGAATTATTTGATTTAAAAATGATATTTAAATTTGAGTATTTGAATTTTAATTCAAACATTGATTTAATAATGACGTTTTGAAAGGATATGATATTTTAATGATTTTGAAATGGTTTGGATTGAAAGAATCTGAATGTGGAATGATATTTGATATTGATTTATTTGATAAAGGAATATTTGAAGTTTATATTTGTAGGAAAAGATATTTGGTTTAATTTAATTTAAGTTTATTAAAATAATATTGGATTTATGAAATGAATATTTCAAAACTAAGTGTTAATGAAGTTAAATTTAGGATATATGAAATTATAGAATTTAGTTTTGAAATGCGGGATATTAAAGCATTGAAATATATAAAAAAATTGAATAGTTTAATTTGTGGATCAAATCTATATTTGAAATTGATATAATTTGAAATGGTTATTGGGAAATTTAATAGAAACTGATGGTTTGAATTGAATTATGTTGGAAATTGGAAATTTGGGATTAACTGAATGAATTGTAAAATGTAAAGAATTAAAGGAATGTTTCATGATTTCAAATGTATGATTTTGAAACGTTATGATTTTCAAAGTGTAATTGTTTCAAGTATTTTTAGTTTCAAAACAATTATACTTTGAAAGTATTATGATTTTGAAATGAATATATGTTTGAAATGTTTTGGTTTCGAAGTCACTATTTTAATTGAATAAATAGTTTTGAAATAAAAAAAGTTTTGGTTTCGTAGTATAAATTATTTTGAAAGGAATATAGTTTGAAATGAAATGATTTGATCTTTTTTTGAAGTATAAACTATTTTGAAATGACCACGGCGTTATAATAACGGTTGGTTGTTAAAGAGACCGGGATCGGAAGTTGTCATACTCTCTGCCAACTCCGAAAACCACTTTAACAACCGTGTACGCGGTGGAGATTCCAGAATGAAGTAGGATGGTGGCGATGATCTTGAGGTATATTACGTGGACCCAACTCTCGTGAGTTGCATAAGGTGGCTAAAACAGGAGCGATCTCGGGCCATGTGAGGTCATTCCTCCGATCGGACACATTCCTTCGATATTATACTCTTACTTATGATTGATTAGATGGCCATCCTCTGATTTTGATATGGGAGTGTGTTCCGAGGTGGGCGTATGTGGCTGCTGCGTTACCATCATCCCGTGTGCGTAATTAGTATATCTACCCTGGCATTGCCTTGTGTGCCGTGTCACCTACCATACCGAGCCTTTACTATGAGTTTGTTTTTCTCCCGTAGCCCGTGGAGTATTTAGGGTAGTCTCCCGATCTAGAGATATGCTGATACTAGATGGACTACTGGGACTATTACGTGTGAAGGGTGATATGGGTAGCCCGGAACGCTATTTAAAAGTATGTTTATTTTATTGTAGACATTATTATAATAGCGCACTATTACTACATAGTAAATAGTTTAACGGATCCTTAAAGGATGTGCGATCCCAAGCATCCTTTAAGTTACTGATGCATTTTTGTTACTGTTCACTTGAGTTGATTTACAGTTCATAAGTATTTATGTCCTGACTCGAGTGTTTTGTGTTTTTCTTTACGCTCGAGTCAGATTGAGTGAGTTAGCATTCAAGATTCATCTTTGGAATTGGAGCTTTCCTTGAAGATCCAGCCATCTATTTTGCTTTCTGTATCCAGTGATTTCAGTGATGTATTCTGGTTTGTACCTGATGTGTCTTGTTACTCTTCTGTTGTATCTTATTTAACTCTGATGTATCTTATTTTTATGTAATAGCTTCATGAACTACTATCTCTTTTCATTCTGCTGCATTATTATTTACTCTGTGTTTGTGATATGTGATTATGTATTTACTGTATATTCTGAGATTTGCCAAATTTTATTTACAACGCGGTATTTTGAACAATTCAAGTCCAACATGTATAGATGCGAATGGTAGAAAATATCGGGTTGTTACAAGATTAAAATTTCTAAGTTATTGATTTCAATAACAAAATTTAAATCAAATGATTTAAATTTCAAGTTTTCATTAAGTTATTCAAAATAACTTTTATTTTTGAAATTCATTTCAAAAAATTTCAATTCAAAATCCAAAAATATTTTGAAATTAAGAATTCAATTTCTAAATTTGACACAAATCTGTGACTTAACCGATTTCATCATAAAATCCATATTTATGTGTATATAAGTGTGGTCTAGGGGTTTCACACACAATAGTGCAACATCATTCAGTCATCACAGATCAAATACAACAATATATTTTATAAGCGGTATAAACTATATCGCTTATCTTCATTCACAGATTACAGATTAATAAAATTAATGAATTACATCACAGATAATTAATTACATTCTTCCCAGATAAATAAATTACAGATCACAACACAAATCAGGATATATCACAAAGCATCACATATCAGGGATATCAAACAATTTAACTATTCAATAAAATCCATACATCCATAAATAGGATCAATTAATTATCTAATTGATTTTAATCAAATTAATTTCTTATGAATAAATTTGCTAGTCATAGCAAATTAATCAATTAATTACACCCAATTAATTATACTGAATAATTAATTCTTTAATTATTTCCATTAAATAATTACTCTACACAAATGAGTACTATTAAATTAATTAATCTAAATTAATTATTACAAATTAGTCACATTAAGTAATTAACCTTCAATTAATTACCATTCGATCAATTCCCTTAATTAATTCGACTGATTTTCCAATTAAATTGGTTACTTATGAATAAATTATCAAATCCTGATTAATTAATTTCAAATCATTTAACATAACTTAATTAATTAATCATCTTTATTAGTTATTCTTAATTAATCGCATTTATTTAATTAACCTTAAGGTAACTACATAGTTAATTAACCTTAATTATTCACCTTAATTAACTATCTTTCGATCATAAGTTAATTTACCATTAATCATTAATTCTTAATTAATGAAATTTATCCTTTTAATTAACTAACTCTTAATGAAATTCCTTTAATTTCTTATTTATTATTTAAATCTCATTTAAATGAAATGTAGGTAATTAAATTCATCAAAACACTTAAGATCTTTAATTAATTAAACATAAATTACCCTTATTCTAATCATTTACCCAATTTCATTTTAATTTCAAATCAATTTTAAAATACACTTTAACAATTAAAATTGCTTAAATCATTTTATATTTACAAACTTCCATTTATTTCAAAACTGAAATACATAATAAGTTTTGATTCCAGATTAAACTTAGATTTTTAACTTTACTTACATTTAAAAACTCTACTTTTCATTTAAACTGAGTTTTGAAATTTATAAAAAAAACAAAACTGGGTAATAAGTTTCTGTAAAAAACTTGTAGCCAACAAAATACCCGAGGCAACATACTTCTCCTTCGCGTCAAAACCACAAAGGCACGAGCTCCACTTCGAGTTTCACTTCCAGCTCCTTCTCCCCAACCCACTGCAACCAAAACCAAATTTCCAGACCCAAACCAATGTGCTCGTGCACGTGTACAACCTAGATCGCCATCTCCAGCCAGTGCTTCATCGACGAGCAAGTCGACATTCGCCTCAACACCAGACTCCGATCATCTGAATCTCGTCATAACCTCGTATACGAAATTTAAGAAAAAATTCAAAACCTGGAACAACAACAGGACTTCCACTCGAAACCTGTCATCGCTTCAAACTCGCCGCCTTGACCACCAGAGGACCTGAAACTCCGGTCAGCTCTTCATCGCCTTCTCCTCTACCATTCCCCCAAACCACGGCGAACTCGGTCGCCTGGGGACGATGCACGAATCGCAAATCTCTGACCTCTCAAAACCAGGTCACCAAACTTTGAAATCTTCCCGCCGCCGCCGCCACGGTCTGACCGCCATCCCATTATTTTTCCCAGAACCTTCGTAGGCTCCTTCACCTCCACGTGAAAGCTTGCCTTCCAGAACTCCTCCGATCGCCTGAACTAGGTCGAAACCCAATTTATGATCAACTCAAAACTGCTCTTCACGTATTTAATGAAAAATCAAAATTCTTGTTTTAAAAATCATATTTTGCAATGGTGATTCCAAATATATACTTGATTCAACAATCTATTGCATTTGATTTTATCATGTATAAACAAATTCATTTGTGTTATGATATTTCAGAGTTATCTTTAATCTTATTTTACTGGAAATAAATTGTCAACTCCAATTTAAAATTAAAAAAACATGTCAAGTTTTCAATCTTTCAACTTAAAAAAGATCATAAGATTAGATATCTGGGTTTTTTTTCAAACTTGATGCTCTGAATCAAGAAGACATAGGTGATTTCAACATAACAGGCGTTCACTCTTCCAGATAATTATACGCGGAGGGGATTTATATATGTATATGCATGGTGAAGCAATCCTAGACCTCAGATTTAACAAGCAAAAATTAAAGATATTCAGTCTAAATTTCAAATTGTTTACTCAAAGATTTCCAGAAATAAACAGAGCTTGCTTTCATTTGAACCAGGCTTAAGAAACTGCTAGTTGAAGCTTCCCTTTCTTGATCTCTGGTTTGTATGAATTTGTTTGATGTTTTAAGTTGAACTTTTTGTTAAAATTTTAAGATGGTATTTACTTCCAAAAGTTACTCGGTCTTGAATGGACGCAACTGAGATATGAAGCTTGACATAAATGAAAAGAGTTATATAGGGTGATATTATTTTTTGTTTGTACAACACTAAAGAATTTTTTTACCAGGCAAGATCTTGGAGGCTGAAAACATTTTGTACATTTTCGAATTGACTTTGGTGTGTTAGAGAGATCTTGCATTAAGTACTAAGTACTTTGTGTTTCTACTTGTGATATTTACATTTTCTTTTTCCTTGTTGCTGTGTTGTTTTTAGGTTGATATATATTACTTTAGTCTTCTTATTATACTATGTACACTTGATTTTTTTCTCCTCTTGCCTACTTGTTTTCAGCTGATATGATATTGCATTAATTAGGCTTGTCTTCTCTTTGTAAAAATCTACATACTTATTTATTTATTTCTTTGTTTGTACATAGATATTTTCTTCTGCTTTGCATTTCTAAACTTCACATATAAGATTCTACTTATTATTCATATAGTTGAATGTAAGTTGTGTGTATTTTCTTTGCTTTGGCCTTATTACTTTGGAATCTAGATGTTATATTTTTTTATATGTTGTTAGATTGGCTATGTGTTAACTTTATACTTTATAAAGTTCTAATATATTTTCTTCTTTACATTATTCATAAATTCCAATTCAATTAATTCAAATACATTTTTCCAAGTAATTCATAACTTAACTAATATTTTATATCAAATACCAATTATTTCACAATCTTTATTCAAAAAATTAAATTAATTAACAATTTAAACTTAGTAAAAAGCCGGGATTGTTACAATTATGGACAGCCCTTGTGTTGAATAAAACTCTAGCAATTTTATAATTAACAAGAAGATTATCTTCCAAAATTCCTTTCCCTAATGATTACCTTGCTTCTTATTTATATCCAGGAAATACTAGTGGAAGGCATATAACGCTGCTCAAATACTTACTTGATGCTACCCATTGTAGACTCATCTCTGATTCGGTCAAAGTAATGGTCACCCACCATACCAAAGCTTTTCTTGTAGCTGCCAGGAAGCCATCAAAGAATTGAAATTAGATGATGATCAAAAGAGATTGATAGGAAAAGTTATTCTTTATTGTTACAGGGTATCGACCATTTGTAGTGGTACTCTTTTGTCCTCTACCTCGTCCGCTTCTTGCACTCATTCTCACTACCAGTGAATAGTAGGAGAATTGATCGGGGCATAAAGACAAGATAGCTTAGGGAATATACTCATTCTAGGGCATTTCAGACCCTATCTCTAATGAGTCACCTAATGAGTTATACTCCAAAACTAAAGTTTTTACTCAATCTTTAGCTCTTGATACCAAATTGTAATGATCTGGACTCCACCTTCGAAAATTGACATCCAATACATCACCCATATTCGAATGCCGGAGATTCAAATGCTGGAGTCCGGTTCGTCAGAGCTTATAACACATTAGGTGAAAACAATAAAGCGGAAACAGAAAGAATTATATTGATACACAATATTGATACAACATGATACAATATAAGAGCCAATATACAATAGCGGAAATATATCTTCAATAGGAACTTCTAAGAAAGAGAGAGAGAGAGAGAGAATCCGACAGACTGCATCTTCAAAGCTCCAAAGATCTCCAAACAAAAACTCATACCAAAAATTATCATGCTGAAATGAAACAGATGCGATCCCAAATCCACAGACATTGTGATGTCACGGAAATTTAGGCAATATTTATTTAATAATTTCCATTAATAATTATTTTAAAATGTGTAATATTGATTTAATAATCTAATTATCTTTCAAAAACAAATAATTATTTAATTTGGCAAATGTTATCTTTTCAAAATTTAAAATGATAATAATTTAATTTGGAAATTTTATTCTTTTTAAAGTTAAAAATATATAAATGATAAAATTTATCTTTCTAAGCAAATTAAAAAGATATTCTATTTATAATGTTTATATGAGTGTACACATTGTAAATAGGGAGTTTGATTTTAATTTTAATTTTAATTTTAATTTAATAAAAATATTTTCAAATTTATGATATATATATATATCTGTGTATATATTGTGAATTTGAAGATTTGATTGGATTTAATATAGAAACTTTTCAATAGCTTATTTTAAAATCTATCTTATTTTCAAAACGTAATTAAAGTAAATATTTATTTTATTTAAAAATATAGTAGCTTAAATAATATATTATAATAAAAGTTCAATTTTTTTCTTTTAAAAATTGTTTTTGAAATAGTTTAGTTCATATATTAAAAACAATATTTTAGTTTGAAACTTTGGAATAAGGTTTAATTTAGTAATCTTTTATTTTTAAATTTTATTTCTTTAAAATTTTGCTTTTGAAAATATATTTTTAAAGTATACAAATAAACATTAAAATATGTAACTGTGTAAAGATAATTTATATGTAAACAATAGAGGCTAATTGGAAATAAACATTAAGATATGATTAAAATAAATTAGATGTGATGTCGCGGAATTTTGGGCAATACTTATTAATAATTTCCACTAATATTTAATTTAAAATGTGTATTATTGATTTAATAATCTAATTATCTTTTCAAAAGGGGATGTATACATTAAGATATGATTAAAATAAATTAGATGTGATGTCGCGGAATTTTGGGCAATATTTATTAATAATTTCCACTAATATTTAATTTAAAATGTGTAGTATTGATTTAATAATCTAATTATCTTTTCACCTTAATTAACTATCTTTCGATCATAAGTTAATTTACCATTAATCATTAATTCTTAATTAATGAAATTTATCCTTTTAATTAACTAACTCTTAATGAAATTCCTTTAATTTCTTATTTATTATTTAAATCTCATTTAAATGAAATGTAGGTAATTAAATTAGTCAAAACACTTAAGATCTTTAATTAATTAAACTTAAATTACCCTCATTCTAATCATTTACCCAATTTCATTTTAATTTCAAATCAATTTGAAAATACACTTTAACAATTAAAATTGCTTAAATCATTTTATATTTACAAACTTCCATTTATTTCAAAACTGAAATACATAATAAGTTTTGATTCCAGATTAAACTTAGATTTTTAACTTTACTTACATTTAAAAACTCTACTTTTCATTTAAACTGAGTTTTGAAATTTATAAAAAAAACAAAACTGGGTAATAAGTTTCTGTAAAAAACTTGTAGCCAACAAAATACCCGAGGCAACATACTTCTCCTCCACGTCAAAACCACAAAGGCACGAGCTCCACTTCGAGTTTCACTTCCAGCTCCTTCTCCCCAACCCACTGCAACCAAAACCAAATTTCCAGACCCAAACCAACGTGCTCGTGCACGTGTACAACCTAGATCGCCATCTCCAGCCAGCGCTTCATCGACGAGCAAGTCGACATTCACCTCAACACCAGACTCCGATCATCTGAATCTCGTCATAACCTCGTATACGAAATTTAAGAAAAAATTCAAAACCTGGAACAACAACAGGACTTCCACTCGAAACCTATCATCGCTTCAAACTCACCGCCTTGGCCACCAAAGGACCTGAAACTCCGGTCAGCTCTTCATCGCCTTCTCCTCTACCATTCCCCCAAACCACGGCGAACTCGGCCGCCTGGGGACGATGCACGAATCGCAAATCTCTGACCTCTCAAAACCAGGTCACCAAACTTTGAAATCTTCCCGCCGCCGCCACCATGGTCTGACCACCATCCCATTATTTTTCCCAGAACCTTCGTAGGCTCCTTCACCTCCACGTGAAAGCTTGCCTTGCAGAACTCCTTCGATCGCCTGAACTAGGTCGAAACCCAATTTATGATCAACTCAAAACTGCTCTTCACGTATTTAATGAAAAATCAAAATTCTTGTTTTAAAAATCATATTTTGCAATGGTGATTCCAAATATATACTTGATTCAACAATCTATTGCATTTGATTTTATCATGTATAAACAAATTCATTTATGTTATGATATTTCAGAGTTATCTTTAATCTTATTTTACTGGAAATAAATTGTCAACTCCAATTTAAAATAAAAAAACATGTCAAGTTTTCAATCTTTCAACCTAACAAAGATCATAAGATTTGATATCTGGGTTTTTTTTTCAAACTTGATGCTCTGAATCAAGAAGACATAGGCGATTTCAACATAACAGGCGTTCACTCTTCCAGATAATTATACGCGGAGGAGATTTATATATGTATATGCATGGTGAAGCAATCCTAGACCTCAGATTTAACAAGCAAAAATTAAAGATATTCAGTCTAAATTTCAAATTGTTTACTCAAAGGTTTCCAGAAATAAACAGAGCTTGCTTTCATTTGAACCAGGCTTAAGAAACTGCTAGTTGAAGCTTCCCTTTCTTGATCTCTGGTTTGTATGAATTTGTTTGATGTTTTAAGTTGAACTTTTTGTTAAAATTTTAAGATGGTATTTACTTCCAAAAGTTACTCGGTCTTGAATGGACGCAACTGAGATATGAAGCTTGATATAAATGAAAAGAGTTATATAGGGTGATATTATTTTTTTGTTTGTACAACACTAAAGAATTTTTTTACCAGGCAAGATCTTGGAGGCTGAAAACATTTTGTACATTTTCGAATTGACTTTGGTGTGTTAGAGAGATCTTGCATTAAGTACTAAGTACTTTGTGTTTCTACTTGTGATATTTACATTTTCTTTTTCCTTGTTGCTGTGTTGTTTTTAGGTTGATATATATTACTTTAGTCTTCTTATTATACTATGTACACTTGATTTTTTTCTCCTCTTGCCTACTTGTTTTTAGCTGATATGATATTGCATTAATTAGGCTTGTCTTCTCTTTGTAAAAATCTACATACTTATTTATTTATTTCTTTGTTTGTACATAGATATTTTCTTTTGCTTTGCATTTCTAAACTTCACATATAAGATTCTACTTATTATTCATGTAGTTGAATGTAAGTTGTGTGTATTTTCTTTGCTTTGGCCTTATTACTTTGGAATCTAGATGTTATATTTTTTTTATATGTTGTTAGATTGGCTATGTGTTAACTTTATACTTTATAAAGTTCTAATATATTTTCTTCTTTACATTATTCATAAATTACAATTCAATTAATTCAAATACATTTTTCCAAGTAATTCATAATTTAACTAATATTTTATATCAAATACCAATTATTTCACAATCTTTATTCAAAAAATTAAATTAATTAACAATTTAAACTTAGTAAAAAGTCGGGATTGTTACAATTATGGACAGCCCTTGTGTTGAATAAAACTCTAGCAATTTTATAATTAACAAGAAGATTATCTTCCAAAATTCCTTTCCCTAATGATTACCTTGCTTCTTATTTATATCCAGGAAATACTAGTGGAAGGCATATAACGCTGCTCAAATACTTACTTGATGCTACCCATTGTAGACTCATCTCTGATTCGGTCAAAGTAATGGTCACCCACCATACCAAAGCTTTTCTTGTAGCTGCCAGGAAGCCATCAAAGAATTGAAATTAGATGATGATCAAAAGAGATTGATAGGAAAAGTTATTCTTTATTGTTACAGGGTATCGACCATTTGTAGTGGTACTCTTTTGTCCTCTACCTCGTCCGCTTCTTGCACTCATTCTCACTACCAGTGAATAGTAGGAGAATTGATCGGGGCATAAAGACAAGATAGCTTAGGGAATATACTCATTCTAGGGCATTTCAGATCCTATCTCTAATGAGTCACCTAATGAGTTATACTCCAAAACTAAAGTTTTTACTCAATCTTTAGCTCTTGATACCAAATTGTAATGATCTGGACTCCACCTTCGAAAATTGACATCCAATACATCACCCATATTCGAATGCCGGAGATTCAAATGCTGGAGTCCGGTTCGTCAGAGCTTATAACACATTAGGTGAAAACAATAAAGCGGAAACAGAAAGAATTATATTGATACACAATATTGATACAACATGATACAATATAAGATCCAATATACAATAGCGGAAATATATCTTCAATAGGAACTTCTAAGAAAGAGAGAGAGAGAATCCGACAGACTGCATCTTCAAAGCTCCAAAGATCTCCAAACAAAAACTCATACCAAAAACTATCATGCTGAAATGAAACAGATGCGATCCCAAATCCACAGACATTGTGATGTCACGGAAATTTAGGCAATATTTATTTAATAATTTCCATTAATAATTATTTTAAAATGTGTAATATTGATTTAATAATCTAATTATCTTTCAAAAACAAATAATTATTTAATTTGGCAAATGTTATCTTTTCAAAATTTAAAATGATAATAATTTAATTTGGAAATTTTATTCTTTTTAAAGTTAAAAATATATAAATGATAAAATTTATCTTTCTAAGCTAATTAAAAAGATATTCTATTTATAATGTTTATATGAGTGTATACATTGTAAATAGGGAGTTTGATTTTAATTTTAATTTTAATTTTAATTTAATAAAAATATTTTCAAATTTATGATATACATATATCTGTGTATATATTGTGAATTTGAAGATTTGATTGGATTTAATATAGAAACTTTTCAATAGCTTATTTTAAAATCTATCTTATTTTCAAAACGTAATTAAAGTAAATATTTATTTTATTTAAAAATATAATAGCTTAAATAATATATTATAATAAAAGTTTAATTTTTTTCTTTTAAAAATTGTTTTTGAAATAGTTTAGTTCATATATTAAAAACAATATTTTAGTTTGAAACTTTGGAATAAGGTTTAATTTAGTAATCTTTTATTTTTAAATTTTCTTTCTTTAAAATTTTGCTTTTGAAAATATATTTTTAAAGTATACAAATAAACATTAAAATATGTAACTGTGTAAAGATAATTTATATGTAAACAATAGAGGCTAATTGGAAATAAACATTAAGATATGATTAAAATAAATTAGATGTGATGTCGCGGAATTTTGGGCAATACTTATTAATAATTTCCACTAATATTTAAGTTAAAATGTGTAGTATTGATTTAATAATCTAATTATCTTTTCAAAAGGGGATTTTCACTTCAAGGGCTTATTTGTGCAGGTAATAAGTTTTAAGGACATCATTTTTGAAAAATTAGTTTTAAGGACATTTTACAGGAAAAAGTTCAGTTATACAGAAATAATGATAAAATGATTTATCATTTTCCTGTATAACTAAAAAAGATAAATGAATTTATCATTATGCTGTAAATTGTCCTTAAAACTAATTATTCAGAAATATTGTCCTTAAAACTTATTACCCTGCAAATAGAAGCCCTTCAACCTAATTTCCACTTTTCAAAAACTAATAATTGTTTAATTTGACAAATGCTATCTTTTCAAATTTATAATAATGATAATAATTTAATTTGGAAATTTTATTCTTTTCAAAGTTAAAATTATTTAAATGATAAAATTTATCTTTCTAAGCTAATTAAAAAGTTGTTCTATTTATAATGTATATATACGTGTATACATTGTAAATAGGGAGTTTGAATTTAATTTTAATTTAAATTATCAAGAAATGTTTTCAAATTTATATTTATATATATATGTATGTATGTATATTGTAGATTTGAAAACTTGATTGGATTTAATATAGAAACTTTTCAATAACCTATTTTAAAAATCTATCTTATATCTCCAGAAATAATTAAACTAAATATTTATTTTGCTTAAAAATATAATAGTTTAAATTGTACATTGTAATAAATGTTTATTTTGTTTTCTTTTAAAGATTTGTTTTTGAAATAAATTTAGTATACACATTGAAGTACAATGTTTTTAGTTGAAAACTTTCAAATTAAGGTATAATTCAATATTCTTTTCTCTTTAAATTTTATTTCTTGAAACTTTAGCTTTTAAAATATATTTTAAAAATATACAAATAAGCATTAAAGAATGTAAATTTTAAAGGTAATTTATATTTATAAACATTAAAAGCTAAACTAATATAAACATTAAAACATGATAACATAAATAAGAAATGAATTTAAAAACATTTATAAAATTAAGAAATTATTTTAATATTAAAATGTAACATGTGTAAGGCATTTAACTCTTGAGAAAGACACTTGTAAAACAATCTACATCTTACAGCAACAAGTGGCATTTGTTTTGTTTATTTCTGAAAGCATTTTATTAAAAAATGTATTAAGTAAAAACTTGGTAAATCCTTTTTAGTTCAAACTTTCCTCTTTACTAAAGAACAAAACTGAAAATCAGATTTTAAAGATAATTCAAAACCATATTTTTCAGATATTTCAAAATTCAAAATAAAAAATCAGTTCAAAAATCTGTAGCAAGTTTCCAAATCAAAAACAAGAGAGAAAGGAAAGTTTTCTACAGCAGTAACTGTAATCAACTACTACACGACCACTTTGGATCTACAACAAGTAGATTCAAAACAGCATCAAGTTCAACTCCAATAATCAAATCAGCAAGATCGACAACAAGAATCGAAACTGAAATCAATCATCAAACTCCAAATTCAAATTGCAAATTAAAAACAGTTCCAGAAATAATGTTCTCTTCTCTGCAATGATGGTGAGTAAACTCTTATTTAAAAAAGTTTTTAGTTGTTGCATGTGATGATTTTTTGTGATTAAGTTGTGATATGGTTTGGATGCTTCATTTCATCTGAATGTATGTATAAAAATGCTTGATTTCATGAGTGAATATCAGTAAATACTTATACTTGTGCTATGTTATTAGTAACAGGCTAACTGCCATCACAAAATAATTCCCATCTCTCTGTAAAATCAAAATTAGGCTACGATTATAGAAAAGAAAAGGTAAGTAACAATGTGTTATAGTTTTTAAAAATAATTTTAAGTTATTGTATTTGTTAAATATACTGTAAGTTCAAGGATTACCGTAAAATTAGAAAAAAGGTAAAAATCAAATGTGAAAATTTATATATCTGATTTTATAATCTGAATAGTGAATCCAAATCATGAATTTTAAAATGAAATTGGTAATTTTTCATTTAGTATTTGCCGAGAATTTGAGTCCTTCTCGAATTTGGGTTTTTTGTCAACTGCCGTTGATCGGCGATATTTGGTGGCTCGAGATTTGGCCTAAGGGTGGTTGGTAAGTCACTGGTCACTAGAAAAATCGGGTTGGATTTTCCTATTTTCCATGGTGGTCGGAAGGGGGAAGAGTAGGGTTTTTCTTTCTGTTTGTGTCGTCGATGATTATAGTGTTCGAACTGCGGCGAAGGCGCATCGAGTTCGTGTGCATAAGGGGTAAAGGCCTCGATCGCTCAAGAGGTGCCTGTGGTCGTAGAAGTTTGGGCGCAGGAGGCATAGTTCGTCGACGATAGAGGGTTTTCTGATCTCGAGTATCTTCCAATTTTGGGTGCGGGTATCGATTTTGGGGTTGCTTGCGTTTTTCGCTGATCTGCTTCGTCGAGGTGATGTTGAAGTCGATTGTGGGTTGGTGCGTGACCGAGAGTTGATCGACGTTGAACTTTCCGATCGTGCACGTGCACAGAGGACTGCATGTGCATATGGGTTTGAGTTTAGGGAAGAAGAATGGTGGCCTGGAGTTTTCTTGGGTTCTTCGCGTGTTCGACTCGAAGCTTGAATGTGGGAAGTTGTTTTGGGTGCATCGAGTTTTTACTGCTTTGGTTTGGGAACTGTTTCCAGTTTTTTAAATTATGCTCAGATTTTAAAATTAAAATAAATTTCAAATTTTAGAAGCCATGCTGAAATTTTAAAATAAGTTTTAACTAGTTTTCAAAAGAGGTGTTTCAGGTTTTTAAAACCAAAGCTTGAGTCTATAAATAATTTCAAATTTTAAAGTAAAAGCAAATTTTAAACAAAGTTTTAAATTTTGTTTTAACAATAGTTTTGATTTATATTTTTTTACCTGAACAAAATCTTGTAAACTTTGTTCCATGATATTTCAAATAAAAAGGCGTGATTTGTTGAAATTAAGTGTGATTTAAGTAAAAGAAGTATTTAACTCAAATAATCCAAGAATGATGATTTTAATAAATCATATTCAAGCTTTTAAATTTATTATTTTAAAATGAAAGTTATGAGTTAATGTAATAAGTGATTTATTTTAATTTAATCATGTTGTATTAACTAAAGTAATTAAAGTATAATTACTTAATTAACTAAGATGTTTAATTTGGAAAATTAAATTAAGATAAATTTATTTGTGTAATTAATTAAGTGTAATTAGTTATTAAGTTATTATTTGATTAATCAAGGTTAATTAATTAAGAAATAATTAAGTAATAAGTAATTAAGGGGTTAATTACTTAATGTTAAGAAGGTTTTTAAAGGTAATTACTTAATAAAGTAATTAATTACTTGGTGAAATTAATTAAAATAATGTGATTAATTTTAATTCTAATTAATTAATTAATTTTAATTATTTAAAGAAGATTGCTTAATGATGGAATTAAGTATATTACTTAATGTAATTAATGGAGTATAATAACTTAGTGAAGTAATTAATGAATAATTGCTGGATGTAATTAATTGAAGGGGAAATTACTTGATGGGAAGTAATTAAAGGATAGTTACTTAAAAGAAGTAATTAAGTAATAATTACTCAATGTAATTAAAAGATTAATTAATGTAATTAATCAAGGAGTTGGTTTAATTGAAGAAGAAATTAAGGGAAATTAATTATTGAATGTGGTTAATCAAGGTTGATTAATTAATGCGATTTATTAAAGATTAATTACTGGATGAATAATTAATTAATGAAAGTAATTAGAGGATCATTAATTAGTGTAATTAATGATAATAATTAAAGGTTTGATTGATTAATAAATTTGATTAATTAAAAGATAATTAATCAATGAAGTGATTAAGACATAATCAATTAATGAAATTAATTAAGGATTAATGTAATTAATTATAATTAATTAATTATTGGAAGTAATTAAGGTTAGTTACTAAATGATTAAAGCATAATTAATTTGTGCAATTAATTTAAAGGCTAATTACTTAATGTAATTAAGTAATAATTAATCAAGGGTGATTAATTTAGAAGACCATTAATGGATAATTAATCTGTAATTAAAGATTAATTAATTGGTTTATAAAGTGACTAAAGGTTGATTAATTAATTAAATGTTGTAACAAATTAATGATTTTTTAAGCAGGATTATGTGATTAATTCTCAAGTAATTAATTTAATTTAAGATGATTAAATTAATTATAATTTGGATTAATGATTCCTGTTTATGGATGATTGATTGAATGGAATGTTTGGATTTAGTTGATGCTTATGGTTTGAATTATCTGTGATGTGCTATGATATGATGTTGATTATAGCTGTGATAAATGTATGACCTTTATTTGTGAATGAGGCTGTGTGAATTCAATATTTTCAATTGAATTAATTGTTCAAACTAAAATCACTTGGAGATTAAAATGGCGTTTTGGATTTCGGTGAGACTGGGATCGGGTTTCCAAATTTGGAATTCTGAAAACCACATCGTTCTAAATTAAACGTTAGGTTATGAATCTCAAGTGAAGAGTGAAGACTCGAGGTGTAACGACTATTCGTCGTTAAATACTCTTAGGGTGATTCCAATACGAGTTTCACGGGGTAGTACTTTCAGGTTCGAGATGAAGATTCAGAGGCAAGGGCTATTGTCGTTAACTCCGAGGGTGATTCTAAAATAAGTGTAGCGAGATAGTGCCTTCAGTTTTTTCGAACCCGGAACGAACTTGTATGGATTGAATGCATTGAGAACATCATAAAGTGGACAATGAGCATTCTAAGATAGATGTGTTCTATAAAGGTAATCGTAGCCTCAAGCCTCATCATCCGAGAATGGATAAAACAGGGGAGGTGCAGCAAGGCTAAGTGGGTAGCACCCAAGTAGGATGAGATTTACCCCTATATAGAGGTCCCTTTTTATTCGGCGGTGTGGGGCAGTTGGCGACGGCCATTTGCGGGGTTGTCTTGTTCGGGACTGTCCAGTAAGGGATGGTTCCGGCTTTGTGTTGCAGGGGATTTAGGGTGGATCCTCGTTACGGTGACCTAGGCCCCGTACTGTGATGGGCAGTACCCCAGTGGCCATGCCATTGACGGAAACCCATTCTTCCTACGTGCTTTTACGGTTTTGATTGTATTACCAACTCTGTGGCTATCATGCTGGAATTTAATCATGTAACAATTTCGGCTATTTCTTATTTATTTGAAAACCCTAGACCCTATTATAATATCACTGGATTTCCTATCAAATTTTTTGGTTAGCGTAAGGTAAAAACTTACCCATGTTTATTTGTGGGAAGTCTTACGTGATACCTTTGTTTTAAAAAGGTTTTCAAAGTTAAGCAACTTTAACCTGTTTACTCACAGCAGACCCATGTCTGACCCAAGTTTTTATTTTCTGTTTTGTTAAACTCTTGGGTTCTCATATTATGGATGAGTAGTCAAGGAATTCAGGTTTATTTGACGAGTTCTAGAGGAGAAATAGAGCAGGAGGCTTCAACAAGTAGATATATAAAGTGGTTCCGCTGTCTAGTGTTGTATTTGTTTTTCTTGGATATAATGAGTTGTAATAACTAGACAGGTATTTATAACTGTCTAGTTTATGTTGTTTAAGTTGTATAACTCTGATGTATATGGCACTATGTAATATCTTATGTGATATAATATAATTTATTCGTTCCGCTGTGAGATTGTGATGTTGTTTGGTTCTTTCTTTTCTATCTTTTCTCTTTTCTATCCCTTTCTTTCTTCTTAATGATGCGTCTTTCTGTGGAATGAAAGAAAGGTTGTTACATTGTGGTATCAGAGCGCTAGGTTGAGTGAATACCTAGGCTTTGGAATGATTTCTTTCTAAGAGAGCATATACACACACACACACACACCTATTTGCTGGGTTACCTGTTTGGGTTTTCCAATATAAGTTCTAGAGGTAGGAGAGGTAGTGGTGTGTATAGCACGACTAACACTAGTGGAAGAAGTCTGAGCGTAGAGGTTGGAAGTGGATCTGTCAGGACAATATTGGGCATCTTGAGTAAGCTTTGCTGTATTGTGTATGGATTTTACCGACCTTTGAAGGAAACCTTCACATGGTTCGGAATCTATCTTTGAAGTGTAAGCTTGGTTGCGGGCGTGCGAGGGAATTTTCTAGAGTTTGGATCAGTCGGAGTGCCTAAGCGAGTGATGGTATCTTAGTAACCTTAGGAAGGAGTCTTGTCTGTATTGGAGTTTGAGACTCAGTTTAGCAAGATTTTTGTGCTTGGTTTGAAGCCGAGTTTCTTGAGATACCTGCAATCTTAAAGACTCTTTTGTGGAGTTGGCTGATATAGCTTTGTGATTCAAGGAGCTTTTGGATAAGGAAGTCTTCGGCAGCAGAGGCAGCTCAGAGATCTTGGGTGTGTTGTCAGAAAGGTCTCTTGGCATAGCAGTATCCTAGAGGTGGAGTCTGAAAGCAGTAGAGTGGCTTGTTTCTTCGATGGTTCAGAAATCTTTGTGATTCTTCTATCTATAGGCTGGGCAGATGGTGAAGGCTTGCCCACTTCTTCTGGAAGCTCAGCTGGGTTTGATATTGTGATTTGGTTGGACCGTTAGTTTCTTCTTTTCGGTTAAGAAGGCTTAGGCTGTTCTGATTTTTGAAGAGAGAACGATTTCTTTGGAATCTGAACTGGGTAGAATCAAAAAAGTGCCCTGCGATGCGATGGTTCGGAAGTTCTCTTAGTAATCTTTGCTTTTGATTGAGCCATCTCTAGAGGATGTGGGAGCTATTGAAGTGGTTTGAGATTTTTTTCGGATGCCTTCGAGAAGTTAAGGTTTGCGTCTGCATCAGGAGATGGAATTTTGTATCGACTTGATTCTTGGAAGCTTTTCCGGTGTTTCAGCCTAGTAGTTAGAGTTAGAGGTCTGGTAGCAGTCAAGATTTATCGAATCTAGATTTCTGATTGGATTTCTGCTATGGTATTTGTGACCGAATTGGATAGGTCACTAAGATTTTATGGAATTTGATGATCATGTTTTCGGGATGAGTTGATCAAATCTATTACTTGTGTTCATCAACAGCGTTCTCATCTTCCTCAGAGCAGACAATGAAGCGGAAGCAAGGTAGCAGCTATGCCAGAATAGAAGCAAACCTGGATTCATTGGATGTGACGACCCGGAATTTTTTAACAATTTAAATTGGAATAGTTAATTGATTTAAAAAAATATTTTAACTTGAATTCCAGATATCAATATTTACTTGATAATTAAATTATTGAATTATATAATTTAAATATCGAATCATATAATTTGAAATTGGGTAAAACAATGAATCTGGGATTTCTAAACCTGTTTAAAATAATTTGAAGGCTTATAAAATTTATATTGATAGCACTAAAGATAATATAATGGTTGAAATTTAATTTAAAGGTGATATGTTCAGTTTTGAAAATATATCGTTTAAATTGGAATTAAAAATAGCCTTCCGAGGCACAGTCTCGGAATTCGACGAAACCAGTTCCATTGGATCCGTAATAGTTAGTTATTATTGGATTTCAATTTGCGTAGCAAGCAGAGTTGTCGGTTGACCCTGGCAGCTCGAAACGCGTAGAACTATTTGAATCGATTTAATTTAAAATTTATCGTTTACTTCTGTAACTCGCGCATACGATCAAATTAGCCTCCGGAACATGTTCCATTGGGTTCGGAATGCGGGTAATACCTTATAAACGTCTGTCGGCATGTCTGATTCGGGGTTCGAAATTTCACGATGCGACACAGGATATTTTCAATTTTTAATTATATAAGCAAGCGTGCGTGGGAAGCTAACCCTAATCGATATTTATTCACCCTCTCTCTAATCTACAGAAACAAATCGTGTCTCCCTTTCGTCTTCTGAAGCACGCCACTCTCTTGTCTTCCACTACTTCTATAAATCCTTACTTTCCTTCAGTTAAACAAAAAGAAAAAAAATTGAAATCGAATTCAAGGAAATGGCCGAGCTAGAAATTCAACGGCCTCCTTCTCCCTGTTCAAAATTCACGAACCTCCCTTACATTCGAAATCGAGATCGCAACCACCTCATTCTCAAAAACAAATCAGGAGCCGAGTCGATTGCAGAAGTCAGCGCTCTCTCCCTCCTTCTTTTTCTATTTCTTTCCGCCTCGGTTCAGTCGAAGTCATAGCTCGTCGATCGAGTTGTTTCGTTCGAGAATCCAAGGCTCTGTCGAACGCGAGGCAGCAGATCGAGGGGATCGAAGAGGAAGCAGGGGAGCAGCATCGGATCTCGTTCATGGTAGGGAGGTGCGCTCGCAAGGATCTAGATTGGGTCACGATGGTCTCTGTTTGTGTGCGAGTGAAGCTAGGATTTGGGACAAGATCGGTCGCGACGTCGGAGATCTAAGGGCGTGATGATCGAGAATCGAGGTCATTGGTAGCCTGGGTTCATTTGTTATCTGAGAGGTATTCGCAGATTATTTATTTATTGATATTTATTTGCATTTGTTTTAGTGAAGAATAAACGAATAATAAGCATATATTCTCATATATCCACGTTTAAATTTATGTAAACATATAGGAATATTAATGTTTAAAATAAAGATTTGTTTTATAGCAAGATAAAAGACTTTTGAATAAAATTTATTGTTTTTAAAATGCTATGGTTACTAAAAATAAATTTGTAAAGGAAATTTAGTTTAAAAACCAAATGATTTTTTTTTCAGACTAAATTATTGGTCAATTTAATTCATTGAATGATAAATTACTTAGAGATTATTTCAGATATTAATAAATTATGTAATGTGTACAAGGTCTAATACTGTGAAGAGAACAAGTTAGGATTGGATTGGATTGCAAAAATCAAAGGTGAGTAAATCTCATTCTGTTGGATTTTTATTTAAATTTAAATTTAAATGGTCAAATTTAAATATTTGGGTGAATGATTGAATGTATTTGATATGCACTGTGAATTGATGTTCTGGTGATTTTGGTATTGGATGGTTCTCGAGTTAATGATTGCTTAACTAGAAGTATTGGGAATTTTAAGTTGTTTTAAACTTAAAACAATAAATAAGAAAATGTGTCCGTTTAAAAGTTACTAAAGGCTTAATGATTTATGATACTTTAAATTAGTAGGGTAATTAAATGGATAATTAATTAATTCAATTAACTAATGATTTGGGTTATTTAATTCAGTAATTAAAGGTATTTAAATAAATAATAAATTAATTTGTAAGTTAATTAACTAAGTATAAGTAATTCAGAATAATCATTTGATGGTGTGATAAATAGTTACTTAATGTAATTAATAAAATATAATTGCTTAGTGAAATTGGTCAAGAGAATTAACTAAGATGATTAATTATGGAATAATTAATTTATTAACGAAGTAAATAAAAAGAATAGTTAATTACAGATTGAGATTAATCGAGAATGATTAATATTGGGATTGAATTAAGCTAATTTATTTAGATTAGAACAAATTAAAACATAATTGGGAACCATTAATTTTTATAATCAACGATGTAATTAAAGATTGATTAATTAAGATGAATTAATCAAAAATGACCCATGAGAAACTAATTAATGTACGTAATTAAGAATTGGCGTAGTTGATATTGGTTAATTAATTTGTGACGTAATAAAAGATTACTCATTGATTTAGTTAAGAATATTTAATATCATAAAATTTAATAAAGATAATTACTTGAAGGTAATTGAAAATAATTAATCCATGGTAAATAATTAAGATGAATTATGAAGGAATGATTGATTAATTGATTTGAAACTAATTATTGTTAAATGAAGGGACCTAAGTGATTGAGGATTGAAATTCAATTAGGATCAATTGAATTAGTTTGGAAGCTATAAAATTTGCTTATGAATGATTGAGTGTTATTGGATGCTTTGAATGAGTTGATATCTCTAAAATGAAATGTTGTGATTTTCATTTGGATAACTTGAGATATGATGGTATGAGTCTCAAAGAGGACGGGATCGGGTATTGAGAAATACCCGAAATCCCTTCGAATTTATATAAATTGATTTGTTAAATCAATACGATGAAATGAAACGACTTAAGTGAATGGGTTTATTTTATCTAAGTTTGGTACTTAGGATTTATATGTGAAATAAGTGTTGCTATAGCAAATTGTGAATTGGTTAAATTGATAAAAGTTACCCGGGTTTATTTAAGTAGTTTTCTTGGTATTCCTTGTTAGTTGGGTTTACTCACGCTGGTTTCCAGCCTGACCCGGGTGTTACTTTGGTGTAATGCTCGGGTCAGACCGAGTATTACAGATTTTCAGGTAGGTACGTTCTTGAGCTCAGGAAGCGAGCTGGATGATAGAAGTGTATAGAATATTTCATCTGTTATTATATTATTGTTAATCCGAGGTATGATAATTGTAAATATTCAGTGACTGTAGGAAATGTGAAACTCTGATGTATTAGCATGTATCGACAGATGTAATATTCTCTTGTAGACTGTTATTATTTATTATTATATTTTATCCGCTGTGAATGTGAGATGTTGTTGATTTTGTTCTTCTTCTTCTATCTCTTTCTTCTTTTTCATAACTATCTGGAATTTTCGGGTTAGAAAATTTCGGGTCGTTACATTTGGTATCAGAGCAGAAAGGTTAGCGAGAACCTTGGCTCTGGTGGGGATTACTCATTTAATAGAGTCTGTAGGACTCTAGAATGAGTTGAGAATATTTATATATGAGAGTGTATTTTTTATTTTCTTATATAAAGGTTTTAAATGATTTTATATAAAAGTATATTTTGTTATATAAAGAAATATTTCATTCTATAAAATATTAAGGTAATTGGTTGATAGATTATTGGAATTAAAATTAAGAAATAATATAATACAACCAAACTGAAATTTAATAAAGATAAGTTTGAAATGGATTCAAACTGAAACTGAAGTTTAGAATTGGAATTAAATTAAGTAGAAATAAAAATACAACCAAATTAAAATTTAATGGATTAAAAATGAAATCCTAAATCTGGTTCCAGAATTTGGAAATTTCGATTCAAAGTAATGAAAAATAACAAATAAGTATATTTGGATAACTGGGACTTGTTGCAAAAAAATAATATAATAGGTTGTTTGAAATTTGATTAGAATTTAAAACCAATGGTGGTTTAAAATTTTTAAACATGGCTGGGAGGGCCAAGAAATAAATATATATGTATGGATATACATGATATCAAAGATAATTTGAAATAAACTCTAAGAGGTTGAGTTTTGATTTTCCCTGAAGTATGATGTAGAAACCCTGAGTGATATAAGTTGTGAACTTATAATAGGGAAAGAACTTTGAAGTTTGAAGCGGGAATTCAAATTGAGGAAGGTTGATTGGATTAAGTAAATTGGAATTTAACTCGGAAAGTTAAATGGTTGATTTGAATTAGGAATTTGTGTGATCTCAAAACGGGTTTGAGATTTAAAAATTGATAATGGATGGACGTTTCAAAATAAATTTGAATAATTGAATTGTAAATTAAACTTGTTTAAGAACTGGCTTCAAACTGGAAGATAAAAGTTGAATAATAAATTAAAATTTTTATAAATGAAATTGTATTGAATTCTTATTTGAACCTTGAAATACATAAGCAAAGATAATTTAAAATGGAATTTTTTGAGAATTGAACTCAGAAATTAAATTGATTAAAAACTTTTAATAAAGGTTAATTTGGTTTAAATGGTTAAACCAACCTTTGAGAATTTAACTCGAATTTACATAATTCGAGATAGTTTAAATTCAAGATTGAAATTGAATTAGTTCAAAATTGAATTTGGTTTGAATTAATTGGATTGGAATAATATGAAATTATAATTAAAATCGAACAGGATTAAAATCAACTAGAATTTGATTTAAATTGGGGAAGGAATCAAGATTGATTCAACTTGAATTGGGAATTAATCAAGTCCAATGGAATTTGGAGTTATTTGAATTGGAATTGGGTCAATTTAAATGGAGATTTAAATTGAATTGTTGGGGAAGTGAACAGATGACTCTTGACTATTTTCAACATAAATTGTTTTGATATAAACTTATTTTTCTAAGCTATTAAATATATACAACCTTTCTTTCTTAAAGCCAAATTATTTTATATACTTGTTTTACGATTATTTTCGGAGCTATTTAACCATTTTTCAACTGTTTTCTAAACTAAATACTATGTTACAAACTAATTTCTATTTTACAACTATTTTGCAATTATTTAAAATTTCTGAAACTTTTAACTATTTTACAATTAGTTAACTATTTTACAGTTATTTTGTAAACTGATAATTATTTTTCAACTACTTATCTATTTTAAAATTTTCAAGCTATTTTCCAAATAAACTGGTCGGAGTTCAAACTATTATTGGTAAAATACCCAACTGAGATGAGAATTGAAGTAATAATCCAAACGGGAATTAAGGTAAATGTGGATAAGTGAATGAAAATTTAAGTGAATGTGAATAGTAAGGAAATTGATTTGGCTAATAATCAATGAAGTTAAATACGTAGGGTGCACGTATATTATTCTATTCGCAAAATGATTTTAACCAGATTCTAGCACAGAATTTCGAGATGGTTTATCGATCCGAGTTGGGATTTTTCACTCGATTTTCGACGGCGAACCTAGATATGGATTGTTGATTGGTTCTGGATGTTCTCTATCATAAATATAGCTATGCAAGGAGAATGACGGTTTCTGATCAAGAAATCAGATCTAAGTCCGCACTAGGAAGTCGGGTGGACGATACTAGTTCGGAAGTGAAATTGTGTGATCGAGCGAGCGATCAGGTTGATATAGCATACAGATGGTATGTGTACATCGTACGGATTTGAATGAAATTGATATTGGAAAGAGAAATTAAATTGAGATATTTGGTTGTGAATAAACAAAGTTGTATAACTTTGTTATATAAGATAAATCTTCCCTTGTTGAATTCATTGCTGGAAGAAAAATGTTTTTGAAAATGTTTGAAGTACGAAGGAATTTTATGCGAGGTTGAAATGATCCAAATTTTTAAATTTTATATATCTGAATATATATATATAAATGATCTTATGAGGATTTTAAAAAGGTTGTGGGAACCTTTGGATTTGGAAAGACTTTTGATTTTTGAGTAAAATCAATATTGAATTTGGAAAGCCTAGTTTGAGAATTATCAATTTGGATAATCGATTTTGTGTAAACGAGCTTGATATGATATCATACTAGGTGTATGATTTGAAAGATACTATATATGTGTAGTATAGAATGTTTTGATGATGACTCTGGGAAAAAAGGCGCTCCCTTGAAATGAACTTCTTAGGAGTGCCACCGGGTGGTGCAGCCTTGAGACCAAGGGGGTTCTAAAGTTGATCCTGTGAGGAGTCCGGACAAAACTAGTTCCTGAGGATTATGAGTTGAGTATACCGTAGCGAAAGTCGTGAGTGCCGCTGAGAGCCAACAGTCTGCGATTGATTTTATATCGGTAGACTGCGACCTATGGTATAACATAGCGAAAGTCGTGTGTGCCGCTGAGAGCCAACGGTCTGCGTTTGATTTTATATCGGCAAACTGCGACCTATGTAGGAGTGGAGAGGTTTCATTTTGACAGCAAAAATCAGAGGCTGCGGAGAGCCTGCAGTTACATGGACTTTTGCTGTGACAGCAACGTAACCTTGCATGTAACAGTGATCTGTTGTGTGGGATCCATGGCGTAATCGAGAGGTCGCGGAGAGCCTGCAGTTACGTGGACTTTTGCTGCAATGGCAACGTAACCCTAGAATGTAACTATGACCATGGATGGGGGTGATGATTTCCAGAGCATTCTCACCAAAGATATTTCCTCTATTTCAAAATGCTTTCAATATTTTCAATAAATTATTTTCCAAATATTTTCACTGGGTGTTGAAAACAGGTTTACCAAGTACTTATAGATTTTCAGTCCTATGCCTGATCAACGTATGACTGAATTTCTGTGAGAACAAGGATGGACTGGTTGAGACATCGAGTTATAGAAGGTATTTTTATAAAAGAGCTATTTTATTAGCCTGATGTGAATTTAAAAGCATTTCTAAAATTTTTAAATAAAGATGTTGGAATTTTGGGGAAATAAAAGGAAATCCAAACTAGAATTTTAATGAAGTGATTTTGTAATTAAAATCGAATATTGATTTAGAAGTTGAAAATAAGCTAATTGGTTAAATAATTGTTTGATTGAGTACGTTAATAAAATTTAACTCGGTTACATAAAATGGAATGTAAGTTAATAATGGAATTTGGGAATGAATTCGAATTTTAAATAGAATTCGACTTGGATTTGATAATGAATTAAATAAGAGGAGATGTTGTAAAATAAAAACAAATAAAATAGAGTTGGATTGAAGAAAAATGTGATGGTTTGAATTACAAATAAAATTCAAGTGTGATTTGAATAATATTTAATGAAATTTGCAAGTAAATTGGATATAATAGAAGTGATTATAATAGATATGGTTTGTGTTGCAAACCAAAACCCCATGTGAATAGAAATAAATTGAGAATAGCCTTGTATTAATAAAATAAATTCGCAAATGAATTAAGGAAGTGAATTAAAAATATAAAATGAGTTAAGTATGTGTTGGATGTTATTTTGATAAATTGAGAAGGTGGATTAAAATTAAAATTTAAGTGGATGGGCTAACTAAATTTAATGGGATTTGACTAAATGAGAATTAAATCGAAGTAAAATTAAGTTCAATGTTGGAATGAACTAAAGTAAATTCACTTAAGTTTAAAATTTATGGAAGTTTGGCTTCGAGTAAGGATAAAAGCCCATTAAATAAAAGCTTAGATTGAATTAATTTAGAAATGGCTCGAAGTATACAAGAATGGAATGTGTCGAGCCAAATGAATGAATTGAAATTAACTTAAAATAGTTATAAACTAAATAAATACTCTATTAAGCGAATATTGACGAATTGGTATAGAATGAATCGTCGTATGACGTAAATAAAAGTAATTAAAACTCTATGGGCTTATAGAGATTAAATAAATTGATTTTGAAATCAACTAAATTGAATATGAGCTTGATTGGATTTAAAATCAATTGGATGTAATAAATTGTGTTGCAATCCATTAAAATTGAATGAAATGGCATATAAATTTGGTTGAAATAATTGAATAAGCTTTAAAATTATATGAATCACTCATGGGAAGTGTTTGGCGCTTGTTGTGTATGTAATACATGTGTTTAGCTATCGAAAGTAAGTGGAATGCTAGTAAATTTTCTATATATGGCACTTACAAATTTAAATTGAGTAAGTACAGGTACCGGGAAGCCGTTTGGCTGGATTTGGTTGCGCTTTTTGCTAAAATAATTAAGTTGCTTGCTTAAAATGCTAAATAAGGTACGCCTACACAATAAAAATAGGAAATATGAACTGTTTTTGCTTTTTCCGACCGTGTGGGTCAATGTATACATATTTATATCACTTGTCAAATTGCAAAAGCTCCTCCGTACAAAGGAGACTCTGCCAAAAATTTTCCAAAATTATGGAAGTTAGAAAACTTTTGAAATTTGTGGGAAAATTTTGCTAACGACAAAACAATTTCAAATGGGAAATTCAGAGTAAATTGTAGATGAACTAATATGAATCTGTTATACTTGAAAGATAAAATTTAATATTCAAATTTAAAGTAAATTGAAATCGTATGAAGTGGGGAAAAACCAGTTTGAATAGAAATGGCTATGAAAACTTCTGTAAGGGAAAGTATGTAAAGATTTGAAAGGGCTATGATTAGATATTATTGCTAAGTAGGTTATGCAGGTATTGAAAGGGGGAAAAGAAAATTGAATTTGATTCCAAAAGATAAATGTGAATTGCCAGACAAAAGGTATGTATTTTACGTTTCTGTATGAAGTTGGATTGGGTTTTTGATGTAGCCACTTGGCTTTTGTTTTCTTTTGGAATTTGGGAGCCCGTAAAGGCCTTTTGTAGTAGTACCCAGCTAGACGCGCAAAGGAGACGCTGGCAAAAAAATTCGGAAATTTAGGGAGTTAGAAAATTTTGAAAAATTTTTGATAATTCAAAATTTGGTTTTAAATTAAAATTTAGATGATTGAGCAAGAGGGTATTGTTTGAAACTATAAAAGATTTTAGGAAGTTGGTTAAGGTGACAGTAGGCCTTAATAAAGGATAGTTGGTAGAATGTTGAATTGTGAATTTTGGGAGAAGGTAAACGGGTATCGGACCATTCTTCCTATCTAGAAATTTCGGGGACGAAATTCTTTTAAGGGGGGAGGAATGTGACCACCCGGAATTTTTAACAATTTAAATTGGAATAGTTAATTGATTTAAAAAAATATTTTAACTTGAATTCCAGATATCAATATTTACTTGATAATTAAATTATTGAATTATATAATTTAAATATCGAATCATATAATTTGAAATTGGGTAAAACAATGAATCTGGGATTTCTAAGCCTGTTTAAAATAATTTGAAGGCTTATAAAATTTATATTGATAGCACTGAAGATAATATAATGGTTGAAATTTAATTTAAAGGTGATATGTTCAGTTTTGAAAATATATCGTTTAAATTGGAATTTAAAAATAGCCTTCCGAGGCACAGTCTCGGAATTCGACGAAACCAGTTCCATTGGATCCGTAATAGTTAGTTATTATTGGATTTCAATTTGCGTAGCAAGCAGAGTTGTCGGTTGACCCTGGCAGCTCGAAACGCATAAAACTATTTGAATCGATTTAATTTAAAATTGATCGTTTACTTCTGTAACTCGCGCATACGATCAAATTAGCTCCGGAACATGTTCCATTGGGTTCGGAATGCGGGTAATACCTTATAAACGTCTGTCCGCGTGCCTGATTCGGGGTTCGAAATTTCACGATGCGACACAGGATATTTTCAATATTTAATTATATAAGCAAGCGTGCGTGGGAAGCTAACCCAAATCGATATTTATTCACCCCCTCTCTAATCTACAGAAACAGATCGTGTCTCCCTTTCGTCTTCTGAAGCACGCTACTCTCCTATCTTCCACTACTTCTATAAACCCTTACTTTCCTTCAGTTAAACAAAAAGAAAAAAAAATTGAAATCGAATTCAAGGAAATGGCCGAGCTAGAAATTCATCGGCCTCCTTCTCCCTGTTCAAAATTCACGAACCTCCCTTACATTCGAAATCGAGATCGCAGCCACCTCATTCTCAAAAACAAATCAGGAGCCAAGTCGATTGCAGAAGTCAGCGCTCTCTCCCTCCTTCTTTTTCTATTTCTTTCCGCCTCGGTTCAGTCGAAGTCATAGCTCGTCGATCGAGTTATTTCGTTCGAGAATCCAAGGCTCTGTCGAACGCGAGGCAGCAGATCGAGGGGATCGAAGAGGAAGCAGGGGAGTAGCATCGGATCTCGTTCGTGGTAGGGAGGTGCGCTCGTAAGGATCTAGGTTGGGACACGATGGTCTCTGTTTGTGTGCGAGTGAAGCTAGGATTTGGGTCAAGATCGGTCGCGACGTCGGAGATCTAAGGGCGTGATGATCGAGAATCGAGGTCATTGGTAGCCTGGGTTCATTTGTTATCTGAGAGGTATTCGCAGATTATTTATTTATTGATATTTATTTGCATTTGTTATAGTGAAGAATAAACGAATAATAAGCATATATTCTCATATATCCACATTTAAATTTATGTAAACATATAGGAATATTAATGTTTAAAAAAAAGATTTGTTTTATAGCAAGATAAAAGACTTTTGAATAAAATTTATTGTTTTTAAAATGATATGGTTACGAAAAATAAATTTGTAAAGGAAATTTAGTTTAAAAACCAAATGATTTTTTTTCAAACTAAATTATTGGTCAATTTAATTCATTGAATGATAAATTACTTAGAGATTATTTCAGATATTAATAAATTATGTAATGTGTACAAGGTCTAATACTGTGAAGAGAACAAGTCAGGATTGGATTGGATTGCAAAAATCAAAGGTGAGTAAATCTCACTCTGTTGGATTTCTATTTAAATTTAAATTTAAATGGTCAAATTTAAATGTTTGGGTGAATGATTGAATGTATTTGATATGCACTGTGAATTGATGTTCTGGTGATTTTGGTATTGGATGGTTCTCGAGTTAATGATTGCTTAACTCGAAGTATTGGGAATTTTAAGTTATTTTAAACTTAAAACAATAAATAAGAAAATGTGTCCGTTTAAAAGTTACTAAAGGCTTAATGATTTGTGATACTTTAAATTAGTAGGGTAATTAAATGGATAATTAATTAATTCAATTAACTAATGATTTAGGTTATTTAATTCAGTAATTAAAGGTATTTAAATAAATAATAAATTAATTTGTAAGTTAATTAACTAAGTATAAGTAATTCAGAATAATCATTTGATGGTGTGATAAATAGTTACTTAATGTAATTAATAAAATATAATTGCTTAGTGAAATTGGTCAAGAGAATTAACTAAGATGATTTATTACGGAATAATTAATTTATTAACGAAGTAAATAAAAAGAATAGTTAATTACAGATTGAGATTAATCGAGAATGATTAATATTGGGATTGAATTAAGCTAATTAATTTAGATTAGAACAAATTAAAACATAATTGGGAACCATTAATTTATATGATCAACGATGTAATTAAAGATTGATTAATTAAGATAAATTAATCAAAAATGACCCATGAGAAACTAATTAATGTACGTAATTAAGAATTGGCGTAGTTGATATTGGTTAATTAATTTGTGACGTAATAAAAGATTACTCATTGATTTAGTTAAGAATATTTAATGTCATAAAATTTAATAAAGATAATTACTTGAAGGTAATTGAAAATAATTAATCCATGGTAAATAATTAAGATGAATTATGAAGGAATGATTGATTAATTGATTTGAAACTAATTATTGTTAAATGAAGGGACCTAAGTGATTGAGGATTGAAATTCAATTAGGATCAATTGAATTAATTTGGAAGCTATAAAATTTGCTTATGAATGATTGAGTGGTATTGGATGCTTTGAATGAGTTGATACCTCTAATATGAAATGTTGTGATTTCATTTGGATATCTTGAGATATGATGGTATGAGTCTCGAAGAGGACGGGATCGGGTATTGAGAAATGCCCGAAACCCCTTCGAATTTATATAAATTGATTTGTGAAATCAATACGATGAAATGAAACGACTTAAGTGAATGGGTTTATTTTATCTAAGTTTGGTACTTGGGAATTTATATGTGAAATAAGTGTTGCCTATAGCAAATTGTGAATTGGTTAAATTGATAAAAGTTACTCGGGTTTATTTAAGTTGTTTGCTTGGTATTCCTTGTTAGTTGGGTTTACTCACGCTGGTTTCCAGCCTGACCCGGGTGTTACTTTGGTGTAATGCTCGGGTCAAACCGAGTATTACAGATTTTCAGGTAGGTACGTTCTGGAGCTCAGGAAGCGAGCTGGATGATAGAAGCGTATAGAATATTTCCGCTGTTATTCTATTATTGTTAATCTGAGGTATGATAATTGTAAATATTCAGTGACTGTAGGAAATGTGAAACTCTGATGTATTAGCATGTATCGACAGATGTAATACTCTCTTGTAGACTGTTATTATTTATTATTATATTTTATCCAGAATGTGAGATGTTGTTGATTTTTGTTCTTCTTCTTCTATCTCTTTCTTCTTTTTCATAACTATCTGGAACTTTCGGGTTAGAAAATTTTGGGTCGTTACATTAGAAATTTGTGTTTGTCTTGGATCAAAGGATTTCTACAAGGAGCTCATTCGAAAACTGAAGCTTTGATTGTCTTGTGCATCTGCTCTGTTTTTCGAATAGGAGAACTGTGTTTGATGTCTTTTCATGTTTGTGTAGTAGAGTTTGTGTGGTGGATTTTGATGGATCTTGGGAGAACCATCTTGTTGAGTAGGATCTAGAGACCGTTTATTTCTTTGTCCAGATTTTTTCCGTGAGGCATCAGCGAGATTGGATTGATCAATAAGGTTGAAAGCTGCCCAGGATCGGTATGAGAGATTTGTGGATAAGAGACAAGGGAATTCAGAATTCGAAGCCGAAGATTTAATTTTTGGATAAGTTTTCTCCGATCGTAAGAGCGATTAGATTGGGTAAGTCTGGAAGCTAGCTCAGAGGTGTATTGGATATTTCTGTATGCTCTTAATGTTAAGTGTTTAATCTACCGGATTGAATTGCCAGTTTAGAGGGATGGAATTCGTAGTGTATTTCACGTATCTCTAAGGAAGTATGTGTATGTCATATCAGTGGTTTTAAAACCAGTAGTTCTAGGGAGATTTTGGAAGTTGAATAGGATTTGTCTGTGGTCCGGTATCCTGATCAGATTGTAGATCTAGATATAGAAGCTCTGGATCTGAGTGGTGTGGCTAGTTTAGATTCTATAAAGAAAGTATCCTTGTGTTTATAGTTGGAAAACTGTAGGAAGTTTTATCCAGAATTTTGTCTGGATAGTTATAATTGATTGTTCAAATTGATTGTTATGGTTGCTAGTATATGGTTGATAGCATAGGCTTGCTATTTTAAAATTAAAATCTATGCGGGATTATTAAATTATCTTTGCTTTTAAATTTCGAGGACGAAATTCTTTTAAGGGGGAAGGAATGTGATGCCTCGAAATTTTGGGCAATACTTATTTAATAATTTCCATTAATAATTAATGTAAAATTTGTAGTATTGATTTAATAATCTAGTTATCTTTTCAAAAACTAATAATTATTTAGTTTGACAAATGCTATCTTTTCAAATTTATAATCATGATAATAATTTAATTTGGAAATTTTATTCTTTTCAAAGTTAAAAATATTTAAATGATAAAAATTATCTTTCTAAGCTAATCAAAATGATATTCTATTTATAATGTATATATGTGTATACATTGTAAATTAGGAGTTTGATTTTAATTTAAATTTAAATTAATAAGAAATGTTTTCAAATATATATATATTGTAAATTGGAAAACTTGATTGGATTTAATATAGAAATTTTTCAATAGCTTATTTTGAAAATCTATCTTATATCTTCAAAAGTAATTAAACTAAATATTTATTTTGTTTAAAAATATAATAGTTTAAATTGTATATTATAATAAAAGTTTATATTATTTTCTTTTAAAGGTTGGTTTTTGAAATAAATTTAGTATATACATTGAAGTACAATGTTTTTAGTTGAAAACTTTGAAAATAAGGTATAATTCAATATTCTTTTCTCTTTAAATTTTCTTTCTTGAAAATTTAGCTTTGAAAATATATTTTAAAAATATACAAATAAACATTAAAGAATGTAAATTTTAAAGGTAATTTATATATATAAACATTAAAAGCTAAATTAATATAAACATTAAAACATGATAACATAAATTAGAAATGAATTTAAAAACACTTATAAAATTAAGAAATTATTTGAATATTAAAATGTAACATGTCTAAGGCATTTAACTCTTAAGAAAGACACTTGTAAAACAATCTACATCTTAAAGCAACAAGTGGCATTTGTTTTGTTTATTTTTGAAAACATTTTATTAAAAAATGTATTAAGTAAAAACTTGGCAAATCATTTTTAGTTCAAACTTTACTCTTTTCTAAAGAACAATACTGAAAATCAAATTTTAAAGAGAATTCAAAAGCAGATTTTTAAGAAAGTTCAAAATCAAAATTCAGTTCAAAAATCTGTAGCAAGTTTCAAAATCGAAAACAAAAGAGAAAGGAAAGTTTTCTACAACAGCAACTATAATCAACTACTGCACAACCTCTTTGGATCTACAACAAGTAGATTCAACACAACAGCAAGTTCAACTTTAATAATCAAATCAGCAAGATCAACAACAAGAATCGAAACTGAAATCAGTCATCAAACTCCAAATTCAAAATGCAAATTAAAAACAGTTCCAGAAACAATGTTCTCTGCTCTACAATGATGGTGAGTAAACTCTTATTTAAAAACAGTTTTTAGTTGTTGCATGTGATGATTTTGTGTGATTAAGTTGTGATATGGTTTGGATTCTTCATTTCATCTGAATATATGTATAAAGATGCTTGATTTCATGAGTGAGTATCAGTAAATACTTATTGTGCCCTGTTATTAGTAACAGGCTAACAACCATCACAAAATAATTCCCATCGCTCTGTAAAATCAAAATTAGACTACGATTTTAGAAAAGAAAAGGTACGTAACAATGTGTTATAGTTTTTAAAGATAATTTTAAGTTATTGTATTTGTTAAATATACTGTAAATTCAAGGATTGCAGTAAAAATTAGAAAAAAAGTAAAAAGCAAATGTGAAAATTTACATATCTGATTTTATAATCTGAATAGTGAATCTAAATCATGAATTCTAAAATGGAATTGGTAATTTTTCATTTAGTATTGGTCGAGAATTTGAATCCTTCTCGAATTTGGGTTTTTTGTCAACTACCGTTGATCGGCGATGTTTGGTGGCTCGAGATTTGGCCTGAGGGTGGTTGGGAAGTCGGTGGTCACTGAAAAATAAGGTTGGATTTTTCTATTTTCCATGGTGGCCAGAGAGGGAAAGAGTATGGTTTTTGTTCCTGTTTGTGTCGTTGATGATTATAATGTTCGAACGGCGACAAAGGCGCACCTGGTTCGTGCGCATAAAGGGGAAAGGCCTCGGTGGCTAGAGAGGTGCTTGTGGTCGTAGCAGTTTGGGCGCAGGAGGCGTAGTTCGTTGGCGATAGAGGGTTTTATGATCTCGAGCATCTTCCAGTTTTGGGTGCGAGTATCGACTTTGTGGTTGCTTGCGTTTTTGGCTGATCTGCTTCGTCGAGGTAATGTTGAAGTCTTTTGTGGGTTGGTGCGAGACCGAGAGTTGATCGATGTTGAACTTTCCGATCGTGCATGTGCACAAAGGACTGCGCGTGCATATGGGTTTGAGTTTGGGGAAGAAGAATGGTGGCCCGGAGTTTTCTTGAGTTCTTCGCATGTTCGACTCGAAGCTTGAATGGTGGGAAGTTGTTTTGGGTGCACCTAGTTTTTGCTGCTTTGGTTTGGGAACTGTTCCAGTATTTTTTAAAATCATGCTCAGATTTTAAAATTAAAATGAATTTCAAATTTTACAAGCCAAACTGAAATTTTAAAATAAGTTTTAACTAGTTTTCAAAAGAGGCGTTTTAGGTTTTCAAAACCAAAGCTTGACTTTATAAATAATTTCAAATTTTAAAGTAAAAGCAAATTTTAAACAAACTTTTAAGATTTTTTTAACAATAGTTTTGATTTATATTTTTTTACCTTAACAAAATCTTGTAAACTTTGTTCCATAATGTTTCAAATAAGAAGTGGTGATTTGTTGAAATTAAGTGTGACTTAAGTAAAAGAAGTATTTAACTCTAATAATCCAAGAATGATGATTTTAATAAATCATATTCAAGCTTTTAAATTTGTTTATTTTAAAATGAAAGTTATGAGTTAATGTAATAAATGATTTATTTTAATTTAATCATGTTGTATTAACTAAAGTAATTAAAGTATAATTACTTAATTAACTAAGATGTTTAATTTGGGAAATTAAATTAAGATAAATTAATTTGTGTAATTAAGCGTAATTAGTTATTTAATTAATATTTGATTGATAAAGGTTAATTAATTAAGAAATAATTAAGTAATAAGTAATTAAGGGGTTAATTACTTAATGTTAAGAAGGTTATTAAAGTAATTAATTACTTGGTGTAATTAATTAAGTTAATGTGTTTAATTTTAATTAATTAATTAAGTTTAATTAATTAAAGAGGGTTACTTAATGATGGAATTAAGTATATTACTTAATGTAATTAATGGAGTATAATTACTTAGTGAAGTAATTAATGAATTATTACTGGATGTAATTAATTGAAGGGGAAATTACTTGATGGGAAGTAATTAAAGGATCGTTACTTAAGAGAAGTAATTAAGTGATAATTACTCAATGTAATTAAAAGATTAATTAATGTAATTAATTAAGTAGTTGGTTTAATTGGAGAAGTAATTAAGGGAAGTTAATTACAGAATGTGGTTAATCAAGGTTGATTAATGAATGTGATTTATTAAAGATTAATTATTGGACGAATAATTAATTAATGAAAGTAATCAGAGGATCATTAATTACTGTAATTAACGATAATAATTAAAGGTTTAATTGATTAATAAATATTATTAATTAAAAGATAATTAATCAATGAGGTGACTAAGATATAATTAATAAATGGAATTAATTAAGGATTAATGTAATTAATTTAATTAATTAATTAGTGGAAGTAATTAAGGTTAATTACTAAATGATTAAAGCATAATTAATTTGTGTAATTAATTTAAAGGCTAATTACTTAATGTAATTAAGTAATAATTAATCAAGGGTGATTGATTTAGAAGACAATTAATGGATAATTAATCCGTAATTAAAGATTAATTAATTGGTTTATAAAGTGATTAAAGGTTGATTAATTAATTAAATGTTGTAATTAATTAATGATTGTTTAAGCAGGATTATGTGATTAATTCTCAAGTTATCAATTTAATTTAAGATGATTAAATTAATTATAATTTTGATTAATGGTTCCTGTTTATGGATGATTGATTGAATGAATGTATGGATTTGGTTGATGCTTATGGTTTGAATAATCTATGATGTGCTATGATATGATGTTGATTATAGCTGTGATAAATGTATGACCTTTATCTGTGAATGAGGCTATGTGAATTCAATATTTTAAATTGAATTAATTGTTCAAACTAAAATCACTTGGACATTAAGATGGCGTTTTGGATTTCGATGAGACCGGGATCGGGTTTCCAAATTTGAAACTCTGAAAAACCACATCGATCCAAATTATTAGGTCGTGAATCTCATTTAAAGAGTGAAGACTCAAGATGTAAGGACTATTCGTCTTTAAATACTCTGAGGGTGATTCCAACACGAGTTTAACGGGGTAGTACTTTCAGGTTCGAGATGACGAATCAAAGTGCAAGGGCTATTGTCGTTAACTTTAAGGGTGATTCCAAAAAGAGTGTAGCGAGATAGTGTCTTCGGTTTCGTTCGAACCTGGAACGATCTTGTATGGATCGAATGCTTTCAGAACATCATTAGGTGGACGATGAGCATTCTATGATAGATGTGTTCCATAAAGGTCATCGTAGCCTCAACCCTCATCAACTGGGAATGGCTAAAACAGGAGAGGTGCAACAAGGCTAAGTGGGTAGCACCCGAGTAGGACGACATTTACCCCTGTCTAGAGATCCCTTTTTATTCGGCTGTGTGGAAAGTTGGCAAGGGCTATTGTCTTTAACTCTGAGGGTGATTCCAAAATGAGTGTAGCGAGATAGTGCCTTCCGTTTTGTTCGAACTCGGAACGAACTTGTATGGATTGAATGCTTTGAGAACATCGTCAAGTGGACGATAAGCATTCTAAGATAGATATGTTCTATAAAGGTAATCGTAGCCTCAAGCCTCATCATCCGAGAATGGCTAAAACAGGGGAGGTGCAGCAAGGCTAAGTGGGTAGCACCCAAGTAGGATGAGATTTACCCCTATCTAGAGGTCCCTTTTTATTCGGCTGTGTGGGCAGTTGGCGACAGCCATTTGTGGGGTTGTCTTGTTCGGGACTGTCCAGTAAGGGATGTTCCGGCTTTGTGTTGCAGGGGATTTAGGGTGGATCCTCATTACGGTGACCTAGGCCCTGTACTGTGATGGGCGGTACCCCGGTAGCCATGCCATTGACGGAAACCCATTCTTCCTATGTGCCTTTACGGTTTTGATTGTATTACCAACTCTGTGGCTATTATGCTGGAATTTAATCATGTAACAATTTCGGCTATTTCTTATTTATTTGAAAACCCTAGACCCTGTTATAATAACACTGGATTTTCTATCAAATGTTTTGGTTAGCGTAAGGTAAAAACCTACCCATGTTTATTTGTGGGGAGTCTTACGTGATACCTTTGTTTTCAAAAGGCTTTCAAAGTTAAGCAACTTTAACCCGTTAACTCACACCAGACCCATGTCTGACCCTAGTGTTTATTTTCTATTTTGTTAAACTCTTGGGTACTCGTATTATGTATGAGTAGTCAAGGGATTCAGGTCAGCTTTGACGAGTTCTGGAGGAGAAATGGAGCAGGAGGATTCAGCAAGTAGATATATATATAGTGGTTCCGTTGTCTAGTGTTGTATCTGTTTTTCTGTGATATAACTGAGTTGTAATAACTAGACTGGTGTTTATAACTGTCTAGTTTATTTTGTTTAAGTTATATAACGCTGATGTATATGATACTATGTAGTATCTTATGTGATATAATATAATTTATTTGTTCCGCTGTGAGATTCTAATGCTGTTTGGTTCTTTCTTTTCTATCTTTTCTCTTTTCTATCCCTTTCTTTCTTCTTAATGATGCATCTTTCTGTGGAATGGAAGGTGGGTCGTTGCATAAGAAATCAATTCAAAATGAATTTTTAAACATTATAAAATTAATAAATTATTTTAATATTGAAATATAACATGTGTAAGGTTATTATACCATAAGAAAGACACTTGTAAATCATTCTAATAAGTTAAGATAACAAGTGGCATTTTCTAGATTATTTTTGAAAACATTTTATTTATAAATGTATTTTAGTTCAAACCCTTTTCCTCTTCTAAAAAACTGAAAACTGGATCTTAAAAAGAAAGTTAAAAATCAAAATCTAAATCAGTTCAAAAATCTATAGCAAGTTTCAAAATCATAAAAATAAACATTTTTAAATCTGAGGCCTTGCAAATGAAGTTCAGTAGAAAATTCAATTGCAAACTGTAAATCAACTACAGCAAATCATTTTTCAAGTTCAACTTCAAATACAACCTGTAATCAAAGTGATCTCCTCAAAAGCAAGTAAATTCAGCAACTGTAATCAAAATTTGCAAGAAAACTCAACAACTTACAAGTACCAGAGCAAACTGTTCCAGGATGAAATAATGCTCTCTGCTTCAATAATTGGTGAGTAAACCTTTTTATTTAAAAACAGTTTATGGATCTATGATGAAATATGTTGCATGTAGTCTATAATGTTTGCTTGAGTTTGAATATAAATGTGTGTGTATATAAGTATGATATTGCCTGCATATTTGTTTATGGAAATTATATTTTTGTGCTATGTTGTTGATAACAGACTCATCATCATCACAAGATAATTCATATCTTCTTGTAAAATCAAAATTTGACATTGATTACCGAAGAGAAATTGTTAATAACATTATATTCTTGTTTTTAAAAATAATTTCAGGTAAATGTATTTCGCTAATACTCTATAAATTTAAAGTTACAAAGAAACTCATAAAATGGGAAAATTCAAACTTGGTGATTCTTGAATTCATCAACATAATTTGATTTGTCTTCAAAAGATAGCAATTTTAAAAGCTAAATCATAAATTTTTAAGATAATATTGAGTGAAATATTTAGGGTTGTTCAGAAAAGAGATTTTGAGTCTTTATTAATGATCGATGAGATCAGGGGGGTCAGGTTTTCTACCGAAGGTGACGTAGGAGTAGAGGAGCAAAGGAAAAATGCTTGAAGGATTTTTCGATCAATGTGGTGATGGCGAATCGATGTAGTAGGGTTTTAGGACCTGTGTACGTTGTCTTTTGTTCTCGAGGCAACTGCAGCATCACCAGAGCTTTGAAGATCATTGGAATGGTGGGAAAGGCTTCGGGAATGGTCGATGAACGCTTGGACGTGGTTACGACTCGCTTGGTGGTCGGCAACATCTGAACGTGGTCAGATTTGGTCGATCAGTTAGTTTCGGGTGAGGTCGGTATTGCTCGATTTCGATTTGGACTTCGTGCTAATTTTTGGGTGGTCGGAATCGCCTCAGGTAAGGTTCGGTGATGTGTTGGTGGTGGCGTTGATGGTCAGAGCCTAGTGGTTGAAGCGTACACGTGCACGTGTGTATCTTTGTTGGGTCTGGGTTGTTCGTTTGGGTTGGGTGCTGATTTGCTTGGGGTTACTCGAAGTGATATTCAAGTGTGACTCGAGGAAGAAGAATATGAGCGTGCTTGATTGATCACTCGGGTTTGACTCGGAATTTTGGCTTTGTGTGCTCGAGTCATTTTCGTTTCCAGTTTTATAACAAGTCCAGATTTTTCTAAACTAAAATGACTTCAAAATTTTGAAGGAAAAGCAAGTTTTAAATAATGTTTGAACTATTTTTAAAATGTATAAAATGTTTAGGTTTAGAAAATAATGTTTAATCGAATATAAGTTTTAAATTTTGGATTTTAAAGTTTAAAATTTTTTACTTTAAAAAAATAGTTTTGATATATTAAAATATTAAATTAAAAAAAAATTACCATAAGTGTTTCAAATCAATTAAAATAGTTGATATTGCAATATGATTAAGGTAAAAAGGTATTTAACTTTAATAAGTTAAAAGATGATGATTTTAAATAAATCAAATTCAAACTTTAAGTTTGATTTAATTTATTTTAAAAATGGAAGTTAAGGGTTCAATGTAATAAATCATTTATCTAAATTTTAATCATGTTTTATTATCAAAAGTAATTAAAGTATAATTACTTAATTAATTAAGTTGTTTAATTTAGGTAATTAAATTAAGATAAATTAATTTGCGAAATTAATTAAGTGTAATTTATTGCTTAATTAACGATTGATTAATCAAGGTTAATCAATTAAGATATAGTTAAGTAATAAGTAATTAAAAGGTTAATTACTTAATGTTAAGAAGATAATTAAAGATAATTACTTAATAAAGTAATTAAAGTAATTAATTACTCAATGTAATTAATTAAGTTAATATGGTTAATTGTAATTAATTAATTAAGTTTAATTAATCAAAGAGGATTACTTAATGATGGAATTAAGTGTAATTACTTAATGTAATTAATGAGGTGTAATTACTTAAGTGAAGTAATTATTGAATAATTACTCAATGTGATTAATTAAAGGGAAATTACTTGATGGATAGTAATTAAAGGATAATTGCTTAAGGGAAGTAATTAAGTGATGATTACTCAGTCTAATTAAAGGATTAATTAATGTAATTAATCAAGGAGTTGACTTAAATGATAAGTAATTAAGGGAAGTTAATTACTAGTGTCATTAATCAAGGTTGATTAATGAATGTAATTAAGTTAAAATTAATTATTAAAAGATAATTAGAGGGATAACTAAATAATGAAAGTAATTAAAGGATCAATAATTAAAGAAATTAAAGGATCATTAATTAATGTAATTAATGATAATAATTAAAGGTTTAATTGATTAATTATAGGATAATTAACCAATGGTGTGATTAAGATATAATTAACTAATGTAATTAATTAAGGATTAATGTAATTAATTAGTGAAAGTAATTGAGGTTAATTAATCTAAGTGATTAAGGGATAATTAATTTGTGTAATTAATTTAAAGGCTAATTACTTAATTGTAATTATGTAACAATTAATAAAGGTTGATTAATTAAGAGATAATTAAAGGATAATTAATTTGTTAATTAAAGATTAATTAATTAGTTTATAAAGTGATTAAAGGTTGATTAATTAATTAAAGGGTTTGTAAATAATTAATTGATTAATGATTGTTTAAGAAGGATTATGTGATTAATTCTCAAGTAATTATTTTAATTTAAGATGATTAAACTAATTATAATATGGATTAATGGTTCCTATTTGTGGATAGTTGATTGAATGGAATGTTTGGGTTTGGTTGATGCTTATAGTTTAGATAATCTGTGATGTGCTATGATATGATATTGATTACAGCTGTGATAAATGCGTGATATTTATCTGTGTATGATGTTGTGTGAATTCAATATTTTAAATTGAATTAATTGTTCAAACTAAAATCACTTGGACATTAAGATGGCGTTTTGGATTTCGATGTGACCGGGATTGGGTTTCTAAATTTGGAATTCTGAAAACCACATCGATCCAAATTAAATGTTTGGTCGTGAATCTCAAGTGAAGAGTGAATACTCGAGGTGTAAGGATTATTCGTCGTTAAAACTCTAAGGGTGATTCTAATACAAGTTTAACGGGGGTAGTACTTTCAGTTTCGAGATGAAGATTTAGAGTGCAAGGGCTATTGTCGTTAACCCTGAGGGTGATTCCAAAATGAGTATAGCGAGATAGTGCCTTTGGTTTCGTTCGAACCCCGAACGAACTTGTATGGATTGAATGCTTTCAGAACATTGTCAGGTGGACGATGAGCATTCTAAGATAGATGTGTTCTATAAAGGTAATCGTAGCCTCAAGCCACATCAATCGGGAATGACTAAAACAGGGGAGGTGCAGCAAGGCTAAGTGAGTAGCACCCAATTAGGACGAGATTTACCCCGTCTAAAGGTCCCTTTTATTTCGGCTGTGTGGGAGGTTAGCAACGGCCATCTACGGGGTTGTCTTGTTTGGGACTGTCCTGTAAAGGGTGGTTTCGGCCTTGTATTGCAAGGGATTTATGGTGGATCCTTGGTACGGTGATCTAGGCCCCGTACTATGACGGACGGTACCCCAATAACCCTGCCATTGATGGAAACCCTTTCTTCCTGCATGCCTTTTACGGTTTTGATTGTATACCTATGTAGCTGGAATTTAATAAATGTAACAATTTCGACTATTTCTTATTTATTTGAAAACCCTAGACCCTGTTATAATATCATTGGATTTTCTATCAAATGTTTTGGTTAGCGTAAGGTAAAGCTTACCCATGTTTATTTGTGGGGAGTCTTACGTGATACCTTTTGTTTTCAAAGGTTTTCAAAGTTAAACAATTTTAACACGTTTACTCACACCAGACCCATGTCCGACTCGGAGTTTATTTTTTGTTTTATTAAACTCTTGGCTATTCAAATTTTTTTGAGTAGTGAAGGGATTCAGGTTAGATTTGACGAGTTCTATAGGAGATATGGAGCTGGAGGCTTCAGCGTGTAGCTATATATAGTGGTTCTGCTATGCAACTATTGTATTTGTTTCTCTATGATGTACTTGAGTTGTAATAACTAGACAGATTTTTATAACTGTCTAGTTTGTATTGTATTAGCTGTATAACTCTGATGTATATGATACTATGTAATATCTTATGTGATATAATATGATTTATTCGTTCCACTGTGAGATTCTGATGTTGTTTATTTCTTTCTTTTCTCTCTTTTCTCTTTTCTATCCCTTTCTTTGTTCTTAACGATGCGTCTTTCTATGGAATGAAAGGCGGGTCGTTACATTGTGGTATCAGAGCGCTAGGTTGAGTGAATACCTAGGCTTTGTAGTGATTTCTTTCTGAGAGAGCGTACTTGTGTGTGTGTGTGTATATACACACACACACATACATACATATATACCTATTATTGGGTTACCTGTTCGGGTTTTCCAATATAAGTTCTAGAGGTAGGAGAGGTAGTGGTGTGTATAGCACGACTATAACCAGTGGAAGAAGTCCGAGTATAGAGATTGTAAGAGTATCTGCTAGGGCAGTATTGGGCATCTTGAGTAAGCTTTGCTGTATTGTGTATGGATTTTGCCAATCTCCGAAGGAAGCCTTTTCAAGGTTCAAAGTCCATCTTTGGAATGTAGGCTTGGTTGCGCTCGTGCGAGTGGATTTTCTAGAATTTGGATCAGTCGGAGTGTTGTAGCAGTGATGGTATCTTGGCAACCTTAGGAAGGAGTTTTGTCTGTGAGTTTGATACTCAGTCCAGCAAGGTGTTTGTGCAAGGGTTGAAGCCGAGTATGTTGAGAGATATTTGCCATCTTGAAGACCCTTTTGTGGAGTTGGCTGATATAGTCGAGGAGCTTTTGGATAAGGAAGTCTTTAGCAGCAATGGCAACTCGGTGGTGTTGAGTGTGCTTACAGGAAGGTATCTTGGCTTAGAAGTATCCTAGGTGGAGTCTGGAAGTAGTAGAATGGCCTGTTTCTTCGATGGTTCAGGAGTCTTTGTGATTCTTCTGTCAGTAGGCCGGGCAGATGGTGAAGGCTTGTCCACTTCTTCTGGAAGCTCAGCAGGGTTTGATGTTGTGGTTTGGGTGGACCATCATTTTCTTCTTTTGGAAGACTTAAGCTGTTCTGATTAGTTAAGAGCAAACACTTTCTTTGGAATCTGAGCTGGGTAGAACTGCAAAAGTGACTTGCGATAGTTCGGTAGCCCTCTTAGTAATCTTTGCTTTGGATTGAGGCATCTCTAGAGGTTCGAGATTTTTTGGATATCTTAGAGAAGTCAAGGTTTTCATCCGCATAAGGAGATAGAGATCTGAATCGACTTGGTTCCTAGAGCTTTTCCGGTAGTTCAGTCTAGTAGGAAGGAGGGCTCCTAGAGACAGAGCTGGTTAAGCAGTCGATCGGATCTTGTTTTCTGGCAGGATTTTTGCTGTGATTTGTGACCGAATCAGATCACTAGGATTTTATGGAATTTGATGAACAATATTTCCGGGACGAGTTGGTCAAGTCTGTGCTTGTGTTCATCAACAGCATCCTCATCTTCTTCAGATCAGAGTTGTGCAGCGGAAGCAAGGCGGCAGCTACTCTAGAATAGAAGCAACCCCGGACTACTCGGAATATTGTGTTTGATTTGGATCAGAGAATTTCTTCAGGAAATTCATTTAGGATCTGAAGGCTTGGTTGTCTTGTGTATCTGCTCTGTTCTTCCAAATAAGAGTAGTATGTTTGAAATCTTCTGATGATTGTGTAGTAGAGTTTGAGTGTTGGATTTTGATGGATCATAGGAAAACCATCTTGTTGGGTAGGATCCGGAGATCATCTTATTCTTGATCCAGATTTGGTTCGAGAGACATCTGTGAAGTTTGGATTGATCTAGAAGGTTGAGTCAGCCCAGGATCGGCAGAAGAGTATTGTGGATAACAAAAAAGGGAGTTCAGAATTCGAAGTCGGAGATTTAATTTTGGATAAGTTTTCTCTGATCGTAAGAGCTATAAGATTTGGTTATGTCTGGAAGCTAGCTTAGAAGAGTATTGGATCTTTCTGTATTCTCTTAAGTTTAAGTGTTTGATCTAGAGGATTAAACTGCCAGTTCGGATAGCTAGGATTCGTTTTGTATTTCACTTATCTTTGAGGGAGTACGTGTATGGTCTACCACTGGTTTTAGGACCAGTAGTTCTAGGGATATTTGGAAGTTGATTAGGACTTGTTTGTGGTCTAGTATCCTGTTTAGATTTGTAGATATAGATTTAGGAGCTCTAGATCAGAGCGGTGCAGCCAGTTTAGATTCTATGGAGCGAGTATTCCGGTGTTTGCACCTGGGAAACTCTAGGAAGTTCTGTCCAGAATTTTGTCTGAATAGTTAATATTGTTTGTTTAAATTGGTTGCTATGGTTGCTAGTATATGGTTAATAGCATATGCTTGATGTTTTAAAATTAAAATCTATGTAGGATTATTAAATTATCTTTGCTTTTAAATTTCAGGGACAAAATTCTTTTAAGGGGGGAGGAATGTGATGTCCCGGAATTTAGGTAATATTTATTTAATAATTTCCATTAATAATTATTTTAAAATGTGTAATATTGATTTAATAATCTAATTATCTTTTCAAAAACTAATAATTGTTTAATTTGGCAAATGTTATCTTTTCAAAATTTAAAATGATAATAATTTAATTTGGAAATTTTATTCTTTTTAAAGTTAAAAATATTTAAATGATAAAATTTATCTTTCTAAGCTAATTAAAAAATATTTTATTTATAATGTATATATAAGAGTATACATTATAAATAGGGAGTTTGATCTAAATTTAAATTTAAACTTAATAAAAATATTTTCAAACTTATAATATATATATATATGTATATATTGTGAATTGGAAGATTTGATTGGATTTAATATAGAAACATTTCAACAGCTTATTTTAAAATCTATCTTGTTTTCAAAAAGTAATTAAAGTAAATATTTATTTTATTTAAAAATACAATAACTTAAATAATATATTATAATAAAAGTTTAATTTGTTTTCTTTTAAAAATCGTTTTTGAAATAGATTAAGTTCATATATTAAAGAACAATATTTTAGTTTAAAACTTTGAAATAAGGTTTAATTTAATATTCTTTTCTTTCTAAAATTTCGTTCTTTAAAATTTCGCTTTTTAAAATATATTTTTAAAATATACACATGAACGTTAAAATATGTAATTGTATAAAGGTAATTTATATGTAAACATTAGAGGCTAATTGGAAAAAAACATTAAGACATGATTAAAATAAATAAGAAATCAATTCAAAATGAATTTTTAAACATTTATAAAATTAAGAAATTATTTTAATATTGAAATATAAAATGTGTAAGGTTATTATACCATGAGAAAGACACTTGTAAATCATTCTAGTAACTTAAGATAACAAGTGGAATTTTCTAGATTATTTTTGAAAACATTTTATTATAAATGTATTTTAGTTCAAACCCTTTTCCTCTTCTAAAAAACTGAAAACCAGATCTTGAAAAGAAAGTTAAAAATCTAAATCTAAATCAGTTCAGAAATATGTAGCAAGTTTCAAAATCAAAAACAAACATTTTAAATCTGAGGCCATGCAAATGAAGTTCAATAGCAAATTCAATTGCAAACTGTAAATCAACTACAACAAATCATTTTCCAAGTTCAACTTCAAATACAACCTGTAATCAAAGTGATCTTCTCAAAAGCAAGTAAATTCAGCAATTGTAATCAAAATTTTCAAGAAAACTCAACAACTTACAAGTACCAAAGAAAACTGTTCCAGGATGAAAAAATGCTCTCTACTTCAATATTTGGTGAGTAAACCTTTTTATTTGAAAACAGTTTATGGATCTATGATGAAATCTATTGCATGCAGTCTATAATGTTTGCTTAGATTTGAATATAAATGTGTGTGTATGAGTATGATATTGCCTACATATTTGTTTCTGGATATTATATTTTTTTGCTCTGTTGTTGATAACAGGCTCATCATCACCACAAGATAATTATCTTCTTGTAAAATCAAAATTTGACATTAATTACTGAAGAGAAATTGTTAATAACATTATATTCTTATTTTTAAAAATAATTTCAGGCAAATGTATTTCGTTAATACTCTGTAAAATTTAAAGTTACAGAGAAAATTGGAAAATAGGAAAATTCAAACTTGATGATTCTCGAATTCATCAATATAATTTGATTTGTCATCAAAAGCTAGGAATTTTAAAAGCTAAATCATATTTTTTTTTAAGATAACATTGAGTGAGATATTTGGGGTTATTCAGAAAAGAGATTTTGAGTCTTTTCTGATGATCGATGAGATCAGGGGGGTCGGGTTTGCTACCGAAGGTGACGTAGGAGTAGAGAAGCAAAGGAAAAATGCTTGAAGGATTTTTCGATCAACGTGGCGATGGCGAATCGATGTAGTAGGGTTTTAGGACCTGTGTACGTCGTCTTTTATTCTCGAGGCAACTATAGCATCGCCAGAGCTTCGAAGATTATCGGAATGGTGGGAAAGGCTTCGGGAATGGTCGATGTACGCTTGGACGTGGTTTCGAGTCACCTGGCGGTCGGCAGCGTCTGAACATGGTCAGATTTGGTCGATCAGTTAGTTTTAGGTAAGGTCGGTATTGCTCGATTTCGATTTGGACTTCATGCTAATTTTTGGGTGGTTGGAATCGCCTCAGGGGAGGTTCGGTGACGTGTTGGTGGTGGCATCGATGGTCAGAGCCTTGTGGTCGAAGCGTACACATGCACGAGTGTATCATTGTTGTGTTTGGTTTGTTCGTTTGGGTTGGATGCTGATTTGCTTGGGTTTACTCGAAGTGATATTCGAGTGTGACTCGGGGAAGAAGAATGCGAGCATGCTTGATTGATCACTCGGGTTTGACTCAGAATTTTGGCTTTGTGTGCTTGAGTCATTTTCGTTTCCAGTTTTATAACAAATCCAAATTTTTCTAAAATAAAATGATTTCAAAATTTTTAAAGGCAAAGCAAGTTTTAAATAAAGTTTTAAACTATTTTTAAAATGTATAAAATGTTTAGTTTTAGAAAATAATGTTTAGTCGAATATAAGTTTTAAACTTTGGATTTTAAAGTTTAAAAAATTTTTTGTTTTAAAAAAATAGTTTTGATTTATTAAAATAATACATTAAATAAAATTTGTAACTAGTCCATAAGTGTTTCAAATCAATTAAAATTGTTGATATTGCAATATGATTAAGGTAAAAAGGATTTAGCTTTAATAAGTTTAAAGATGATTATTTTAAATATATCAAATTCAAACTTTAAGTTTAATTTAATTTATTTTAAAAATGGAAGTTAAGGGTTTAATGTAATAAATGATTTATCTAAATTTTGATCATGTTTTATTAACAAAAGTAATTAAAGTGTAATTACTTAATTAATTAAGATGTTTAATTTAGGTAATTAAATTAAGATATATTAATTTGTGAAATTAATCAAGTGTTATTTATTACTTAATTAAAGATTGATTAATCAAGGTTAATCAGTTAAGATATAATTAAGAAATAAGTAATTAAGAGGTTAATTACTTAGTGTTAAGAAGATTATTAAAGATTGTTACTTAATAAATTAATTAAAGTAATTTATTACTTAGTGTAATTAATTAAGTTAATATAGTTAATTGTAATTAATTAAGTTTAATTTATCAAAGAGGATTACTTAATGATGGACTTAAGTATAATTACTTAATGTAATTAATGAGGTGTAATTACGTAAGTGAAGTAATTAATGGATACTTACTCGATGTAATCAATTAAAGGGAAATTACTTGATGGATAGTAATTAAAGGATAATTTATGCGAGGTAATAATGTGATGATTACTCGGTGTAATTAAAGGATTAGTTAATGTAATTAATCAAGGAGTTGATTTAATTGATAAGTAATTAAGGGAAGTTAATTACTAATGTGATTAATCAAGGTTGATTAATGAATGTAATTAAGTTAAAGATTAATTATTAAAAGATAATTAGAGAGATAATTAATTAATAAAAGTAATTAAAGGATCATTAATTAAATTAATTAAAGGATCGTTAATTAATGTAATTAATGATAATAATTAAAGGTTTAATTGATTAATAAAGGTGATTAATTATAGGAAAATTAATCAATGGTGCCATTAAGATATAATTAATTAATGTAATTAATTAAGGATTAATGTAATTAATTATAATTAATTAGTTAATGAAAGTAATTATGATTAATTAATCTAAGTGGCTAAGGGATAATTAATTTGTGTAATTAATTTAAAGGCTAATTACTTAATTGGAATTAAGTAATAGTAAATCAAGGTTGATTAATTAAGAGATAATTAAAGGATAATTAATCTGATAATTAAAGATTAATTAATTGGTTTATAAAGTGATTAAAGGTTTATTAATTAATTAAAGGGTTTGTAATTAATTAATTAATTAATGATTGTTTAAGCAGGATTATGTGATTAATTCTTAGTAATTAGTTTAATTTAAGATGATTAAATTAATTATAATATGGATTAATGGTTCCTGTTTGTGGACGATTGATTGAATGGAATGTTTGGGTTTGGTTGATGCTTATTGTTTGAGTAATCTGTGATGTGCTATGATATGATATTGATTATAGCTGTGATAAATGTGTGATATTTATCTGTGTATGATGTTGTGTGAATTCAATATTTTAAACTGAATTAATTGTTCAAACTAAAACCACTTGGACATTAAGATGGAGTTTTGGATTTCGAAACCGGGACCGGGTTTCCAAATTTGGAATTCCAAACACCGCATCAATCCAAATTAAATGTTAGGTCGTGAATCTCAAGTGAAGAGTGAAGACTCGAGGTGTAAGGATTATTCGTCGTTAAAACTCTAAGGGTGATTCTAATACGAGTTTAACGGGGGCGGTACTTTTAGGTTGAAATGAAGATTCAGAGTGCAAGGGCTATTGTCGTTAACTCTGAGGGTGATTCCAAAATGAGTATAGCGTGATAGTGCCTTCAGTTTCGTTCAACCCCGGAATGAACTTGTATGGATTGAATGCTTTCAGAACATCATTAGGTGGAAGATGAGCATTCTAAGATAGATGTGTTCTATAAAGGTAATTGTAGCCTCATGCCTCATCATCCGGGAATGGCTAAAACAGGGGAGGTGCAGCAAGGCTAAGTGGGCAGCACCCAAGTAGGATGAGATTTACCCCTGTCTGAAGGTCCCTTTTTATTCGGTTGTGTGGGCAGTTGGTGACGGCCATCTACGGGGTTGTCTTGTTCGAGGCTATCCAGAAAGGGATGTTTCCAGCCTTGTGTTGCAGGGGATTTAGGGTGGATCGTCGATATGGTGATCTAGGCCCCGTACTGTGGCGGGCGGTACCCCAGTAGCCCTGCCATTGATGGAAACCCATTCTTTCTACGTGCCTTTTACAGTTTTGATTGTACGCCTATGTAGCTGGAATTTAATAAATGTAACGATTTCAGTTATTTTCTATTTACTTGAAAACCCTAGACCCTATTATAATATCACTGGAGTTTCAATCAAATGTTTTGGTTAGCGTAAGGTAAAAACTTACCCATGTTTATTTGTGGGGAGTCTTAAGTGATACCTTTTATTTCAAAGATTTTCAAAGTTAAACAATTTTAACCCGTTTACTCACACCTGACCCATGTCTGACCCAGAGTTTATTTTCTGTTTTATTAAACTCTTGGGTACTTAAATTTTTATGAACAGCCAAGGGATTCAGGTTAGCTTTTACGAGTTCTTGAGGAGATATGGAGCAGGAGGCTTCAGCCTGTAGATATATATAGTGGTTCTGCTGTGCAACTATTGTATCTGTTTCTCTGTGGCGTACTTGAGTTGTAATAGTTAGACAGATGTTTATAACTGTCTAGTTTGTGTTGTATTAGCTGCATAACTCTGATGTATATGATACTATGTAATATCTTATGTGATATAATATAATTTATTCATTCCGCTGTGAGATTCTGATGTTGTTTCTTTCTTTCTTTTCTCTCTTTTCTCTTTTCTATTCCTTTCTTTCTTCTTAACGATGCGTCTTTATATGGAATGAAAGGCGGGTCGTTACAGACTTCAACTACCAAAGACTTCCAAAATCTACACCTACTAGCTGACTATCTGATAACCTGACTCTAGGCTGCCCGTGTGGAAAATTATGGAAACCCAGGGTTTAGAAAGGGAACAATAAACTCCAGGTCAGTCATGGGATTGGTGTGGGCAAACAAAAACAGTTGTTTGTACAAAAACAAATAAAAAGAAATAAAAAGAAATTCGTTATGCTTTTTGGAAAATGAAACTACCATAAGGCGTCTCGGCACACACTCAATGCAATCGCACACGGGGGGAGATTTCTCCTTATGATAGTCAAACATGCTTGATACGCGAAAATCCTTTTGATATTATTATTAGTGCACAGTGTGGAAAACATTTCGAAAGTATAATATTAATCTTAGCTAGCATAGTTCTATTATAGTATGCCTATTATAGCTACTATGTTAGATGGCAGGTTCTACAACTAAAACCGTACAAGGCGCATATTGGGTGATTGGATTTTCAAAAAATGGTCAAGGCTAAGGAACTTCCTTTCCGAATTGGTATGCCTCCGGCGGGATGCCCCAAGAATCTAATCGGATCTCTTCTAACACAAGACCGGGTTACCTCTGTATTTAGGTAACTAACTGTCACGAGTATGCCATCACCCAGTCGTAACCGACCTTTATCCCGGGATACCAACAAATTCCAACAACCACATAAGTAGAATATCTGGGCTCCGTACCATGATACCACTTAATAATGCACCTAACATAAAGGGAGCGACCCCCATAACTTAACTGCATCCTTCCTATTTCGACCATTTTCGGGGTGTGAGGTTCGATGAAGTCTCATCCCACGAAGCTACACTTTTCACAAAAGCCTTGCTTCGATCAACCAATAATCAGTGCTTAGCATGCCACATTACCAAATTGGGAATATATCACTAGTAACCATCAATTACATAACCTATGAGCTCGTACGTCTCAGAGAAGGGTGTTAAGCTAAGAGAATAAATTCTCCGCCATCAAACAGAAATGTATTTAATAGAAACCTGCTTTATATACGTCAGACATACATCCATACAAGTCCATCATGGGTCTGATACTAATACCCGGTATAATATAATCTAACATAATAATATAAAAATACATATTAGTAACCACTTGTATTGCCTGCTTTATTAGAATACACACATATAAACATCAGAACATAACTGGTATAATATAATGTGTATTAACATACCATTAATAACCGAAATCAGCAAAACAAAATATAAAAATTTTAATAAAGTAAAAGATATATATGTATGTACGTATATAAATTAAAATTAGTATTTAGAACACATTTTAAAATCAAAATCTCTAGATATTAAAATCAATATTCATTAAATATGCGTATTTGGGATCAATATATTTGTAAATTATATATAAAAAAAGAAATCAAAGACTAAAACCCAATGGAAATATATAACACGCGACCCAAAAAATATAAAACAGCTAATATATAACTGTATACTTTATATATAAAAATGTAATAAAAGAGCTGCAGGAAAGTTAAACCATATGAAGTAATTTTGAAAGCTGTGGGAAAATTTGTACTTAAACAGTAATATATAATTTTTACTATCAACAGTCTTTAAACTTAAAAAAATAAGAAAGAAGAACAAGAAAATATAAAGAAAAACAAAAAAAATGTGCGGCCGTTACCTTCAGGAAGAAGCACGTGCGAGAAGATGAAGGCAATATAAGATGCGGATGAAATTACGTACGTGGGTTTTTGTATTTAACATAGGCCTGCGTTAATTTGGTGTATGAAAGGTAAGAAATAAATGATTTGAAACGGTAGAGGAATTATAGGATTTCATTCCTATTAAATACAAATAAGAAAAAGGAAAGTGTAAAAGAGATGAAATAATTTACACGTGAAGTATAAGGCAAGATTTTTCATTCCTTCTAAAATGCACGGCTGATAATTTTAACAGCTAAGGTAAGAAATCAAAAGTGTGCGCCTTAGAGATGCAATAATTAAATAGAAACATACGCCCAAAATTTATAACAAAGTAACGTACTTTGAATTTATTTGTTTCGTGTTTATTTAGTAAAATATATTCTAAAGTATATTTCAGAAGATAACGTATCATTTATATGACGCCAAATAATTTTAACAAGAACGGATATAAAACGTACCAAATAAAACGTATAACTAAATAGCTATTTACACATTATTTATTTCTTAATTTAAAAGTTGATTTGTTACATCTGATTTGTTTATTATTTTACAAAATAAACGGATGTATATACGTATAAAAGAAACGTATAAATTTATTTATTTTTACACATTATTTATTACTTAATTTAAAAGTATATAACCAAATTTAAAAGAAAATCGGAACAAATGTTGTACGAATATATACAGTTTAAATAAAAGATTTGGAAGTTAAAATTTAAAATTTAAAATTTAAAATTTCAATTAAAGTTAAACTTTAACCCAAAATCAAAATTACAGAATTGTCTATATTTATTACAATTTGGGCAAATGATTTATAATCAAATCAAGAAATTTCTAAAATTCAAATTTTTAAGTAATCAAACACCAAAGTTTTAAGTAAGATGAATAAAAAATACAAAAATTCAATTAAATACGTAAATAAAACCATTCAAAATTATTAAAATTTTACGGGTTATTACATTATATGGTATCTTTTAACCAATAGTCATTAGACATAACTTTTCTCCTGCAAAACAACATAACTTTTTAAAGAACAAGTAACTTTTCAAAATAACTAAATATTATTTTAAACAACAATATCATGGTGATTTTGTGACATATTCATATGAAAATAGTGTTAATAATTTTATTAAAAAAATACCATCTTAAAATTTTTCAAAAATCAGATTATGAAATTTTGGAAAACCTTGCTCTGATACCAAATGTGAGAAATGCAGATTACGGATCTTAAGGCTGAAATAACACTAGGGGTGAATAGTGTTTTATGGATTTTCTAAATCATTTTAAAACTTATGTAATTTAATCACCAACAAATGCAATTCACAGACACAGAATCAGACACAGATGAAGATACTAAATAAAAATAGTAAAGGAAAGAACACACCAAGATTTTATACTGGTTCAGAGTTACCCTACATCCAGTCCCGCACAATTGTACAGATTTCTTTTCAAAAATAGTCTTCCAAATTACACCCTCAGTTTCAAGGCGACAAGGTACACCCTTCAGTATTCAAGTCTGGGGCAACCTCTCTTGATTTAACCAGGTTACAGGATCACCTAATTTATTTCCGAGGCTACAATCACACCCAACTGATTTCAAGGCTCAACCTCACCTTTTACTCAACGTTTTGATTTACAAAAGATCCTATAACTCTGAATAGCACTGAGATCTTATGAAGAGAGAGTGGCAGAGAATCAAATAAGAGATAATCAAGTTTAGTTCACTTGGTATTTCGAAAGAGCATAGTTTTGGATTCTTTAGAATAAACGAGGAAGATGAAAAGGAGAGAAGACAAGTGATATCTAATTAAAAATTCGTTTAGAACTGATGGTATTTATAGAAGATCAACAGCCATATCTATTCGTGAAAGGATACGACGAATAGACACTTCTTTTGAAAATTTGAATTTTGAATTTAACGGGCACTATGTCGACATGGGGGGTAGGGGTATGTTGACATGCTCAAGGCAAAAATTGATATTTTGATTTTTCTTATTAAAATTGGTTTCTACAATTTGTCAAAACAATTTTTGAACTTTTTAAGTATATTTGAATATAGTTTAAGCATATAAAAGAGTTTAGAAAGTAATTATTAATATATATCATCTTAATCTATAAAGTGGTGTAAAATGTGAGAATATAAATATTTAAAAGCTAAATATTAAAACAAGAGATATTTTAAAATCAAGGACAATTTTGAAATCAAAATATTAAAAATGAGAAAGATAATTTTGAGGCTAAAATATTTCAAAAAAGAGAGATGTCTTTTCGAAAAGAAGGTTTTGAAAACATTTAAAATAAAAGATATATTTTTGAAAAGAATTTTCATAAAATTAGTGGACATCAAAATAGGGCCACTATATGTTCCACTAGATATTGTTGTGGGTTCCATCCCTCTGGGTTCCATCCGTTTAACAGGCTCGAAGTGGATTCCATTCCATGATTAAATTTCGAATAAAGATGTAAGTGCTTTCAAGAAGTTTTAACATAATTCTAGACTTAATACTTATCTTGTACTATTGAAATCTTGAACTCTTAATATCTTGATACTCATGAGCCTTCAATCTTGATATATTTAGTCATGAATCTCTATACTGTACAATCTTCATTCTTGGTACCTGCATGTTTATATCCTGCATATATATATTTTTATATATAAACTATAATGTTAGTATTTATATTTCATAAAAAGTCCTAAGGTTGTTGTCATCAAAACAATCATCTTAAGGACTAACAGGTTCTTTACATTTCTGAAACCGATTCATAATTTATATCAAAATATCATATTCACTTCAAAATCATATCACTTTCAAAATCATATTCACTTCCTAAATCATATTCATTTTCAAAATCATAATCACAAAATAGGTTAAACCATCATATCAAAATATTTTCATTTTAAATCAATTAAATCAAAATCATAACAGTTCCAACATTAAACATTTTGAATATTGAAAATAGTTTGTATATTGGAATAGAGTTACGATAAAAATAGTTATATTTAAAAATAGGTTATAGATTGAAATAGTTTATATATTAGAAATAGTTATATCTTAAAATAGGTTATAGATTGAAATAGTTTATATATTAGAAATAGTGTATATATTAAAATAGGTTATATATTAAAATAAATATATTAATTTAAATATTTTAAACATAATATACTTTATTTTTATTAAATTAAATATTATATTATGAAAGAAATAAAGAAAAAGTAAATAAAGTTATAAGTAAAATCTTAAAATTTGCATTTGAAAACTTACTTATAAGTATAAAGTGGTACACCCCCTTCCCCTACCTCGTCCTCTTCTTGCATCATTCTCACTATCTGTAAATAGTAAGAAAATTGATTTAGGCATACGAACGAGATATCTTAGGGAATATACTCATTCTAGGGAATTTCTAACCCAATCTCTAATGAGTCACCCAATGCGTTATACTCCAAAGCTAAAGTTCTTACTCAACCTTTAGCTCTGATACCAAATGTGATGACCCGCACTTCAACCTTTGAAAATCGGCATCCAATACATCACCCGTATTCAAATGCCGGAGATTCAAACGTTGGAGTCTGGTTCGCTGGAGCTATAACACATAAGATGAAAAACAACACAGCAGAAAAAAATGAATTTCATTGATACACAACATGGATTGCAGCATACTACAACAAGCGACCAACATTATTAGAGCTAATATATACAAAACAACAGCAAAATACAACATAACAGCGGAAAAATAACAACAGAGTCTTCCAAGAGACAGTCCAACATACTGCATCTTCATCTCCAAAGCTCCAAAGTCCAAACCAAAATGCTCAAAAAACAAAAGCTTCCAAAGAATTGCAAATCTACATCTACTTAGCTCCCGAACCTACTGATAACCTGACCCTAGGCTGCCCGTGTGGAAAATTAGGGGCACCCAGAGTTTAGAAAAGGGAACGATAAACTCCGAGTTAGTCATGGGACTGGTGTGAGAAACATAAAAACAGTTATTTGTATAAAAAGAAATCTGTTCATGCTTTTTGGAAAATTAAATTACCATAAGGTCTCCCGGTACACACCCAAATGCAATCGCAAACATGAGGGAGATTTCTCCTTATAGTAGTCAAAAATGCTTGATATGTGAAAACCCTTTTGATATTATTATTAATGCATAGTGTGGAAAAACATTTTGCAAGTATAATATTAATCTTAGCCAGCATACATACCATTATAGTATGCCTACTATAGCTACCATGTTAAAGGTAGGTTCTACAACTAAAACCGTAGAGGACTCGTATTGATTGATTGGTTTTCCAACAAATGGCCAAGGCTAAGGAATTTCCTTTATCTGAATGAGTACACCTCTGGAGGGACATCTCAAGAACCTAACCGGATCTCTGCCAACATAAGGCCCTCCGTAACTAGATAACAAACTGTCAGGAGTATGCCATCCCCTGGTCGTAACCGACCTTTATCGAGGGCCCTCAAATTCCAACAACCACATAAGCAAAATATATGGGCTCCATACTAGAATACCACTTTTTATCTAGAAGGAAATGCACATACCCTTAGGGTCGCAAACCCCATAACCTTGCTGCGTCCTTCCTGTTTCTACCATTTCCCGAGGTGTGAGTACGATGAAGTCTCGTCCCACAAAGCTACACTTTTCAAAAAAGCCATGCTTCGATCAACCAATTCTCAGCACTTAGCATGCCACATCACCAAATTAGGAATATATCACTAATAACTATTAACTACGTAACCTCTAAGCTCGTACGTCTCAGAGAAGGATGTTAAGCTAAGAGAATAAATTCTCCGCCACCAAACAGAAATGTATTTGATAGAAACCAGCTTTATATCTCAAAGTGTAATGTTAGACATATATCTATACAAGTCCATCCTGGGTCTGAATGGAACCGAAGGCACTTCGTCCAATTAAGGGAATAAGTCCTTGCAAATCTGAATATCCCCAATCTCAACCGGACTCCCCATCACATAGGGTAATCTCTATACCGGAGCAACTTAGTGCAAAGAAAATCAATAGGCAATCCTTTCGTTCTCGAAAATATTTGGTCTTCAACACCGTCTTCAAATGCAATTCCATTCCATCCTATCATTATTCGAAATGGGTTTTATGACTTAATATCCTCCCCCGGCCTTTTCGAATAATTAGCGCTTATTTTAAAACATGTTGATACAAGTTTCCATTTTTAGTCTTTTAAACAAAAGATCACCTTTGAGATCCGATGTGGTTTTCGAATAACTATTTGCAATCTGATTCTTGGTCTCATCGAAATTCAAATGCCGTCTTAAAGGCCAAGTTGTTCAAGTAAACAATTTTAATTCAATTCAAAAGTTCACATTCACACAGCAATTCATCACAGATATATAACTTACATTTAACACAGCTCAATCCAAAGCAATTCATATCACGGAATAATACAGATTAATATACTAGAGATATTAATCAATCCAAACATTCAATATAATTAATCATCGATAAGCAAGATTAATTAGTTGTTCAATTCCTAATTAATTCAATTTAATCTCCAAATAAATTAAATTAATTACTTTAATTACTTTTAAATCCTGCTTAATTAACATTAATTAATTATAAACCGTTTATTATTACTTTAGTTAATTAATGAAGTAAATTAATCAATCCTTAATTAATTATCCTTTAATTATTAATTAGTTATCCTTTAATTATTAATTACTTAACCTTTAATTAATTAACTTTAATTATTAATTAATTAACTTTTAATTAATTAACCTTTAATTATTAATTAGTTAACCTTTAATTACTAATTAATTAATTAATAACTAAATATATTATTCTTTAATTACTTTCATTGATTAATTAATCCTTAATTACTTAAGACCTTAACTAATTAAAAGATAAACCATTTATCTTAAGTATTTTACTTGATTATTATTTAAGTTTATTTATTAACCTTGGAATTAATTATCATTAACATATAAATTAACTTAAGATTCTTAAATCAATTAATAATTGAAAACATTTCATTTCCTTAATTACAATATTAAATTTATTTAAAATAAACTTTAAAATAAAGGTTATATATAATAAAACACTTTCAACTTACTTAATTTAAATAATTTATTTCAAAACCTTTAACTAATCCCAAACTTAAATAAACAATTATTATTTAAAAGAATTAATTGAGAAATTATTTAAAACTTGTTTTATTTAAAATTGAAACTGTTATTCAATTACCCGAGACTAACACGAGTTCCCACCCTAGCCAAATGCCAATTTTCTCGAGGCCAACCCTAAGTAAACTCCTCCTTCTTTATTTTAAAACTTTTTTTGATTTAAAATTTAAAACTTGTTAATCATGTTAACCCATGCGAACACCCCGAAGCCAAACCCGAGCCATCCTCTAATTTCCCCGAGTATAAACCCGACACAACTCCATCTCCTTCCATCCTAACACAGCAACTACCCAAGCCTGAAACATGTGCACGTGCACAGGTGATCGAAGCAGCTCCGACCATCGAGGCCACCTCCAACACGTCGATGACCATCTCCCCAAACAATCTGACCACCCAGAACCTCGTGACTTCCACGAAACCTGATTCGAGCATATCGACTTCCACCTGGAACAAAACAGTTCATCCAAGAACCACCTCGCATGGCAACCTTCAGTCACCCGAAGGCCCGACACTCCGACCAAAGCTTGCCACGAAACCACGCATCGATTCCCCCCATACGGTCAAGTCCAATGCATTGACGACGCTGCAGCAACCTAAATTCCTACATCGACCAAAACCTGGGTTTAAACCCTACTAAGACACCGTGCCGCCACCATGATGATCGGAAAATTCCTCGATCATTTTTGTCGACGTTCCTGACCTCCGATCATGCTCCAGCAACAACCCCGAGATCCAAACATCCTCCGATCGCCAAAAAAATGCCCAAAATTCTCTTCTCATTCAACTCACTAGCTCTCATGATTTATAAAATTAAAAATCATGGTTTTTCTATTAAAATAATAGTTTTCGAAAAAAATCAAATTATATAAATGAATCAAGAAATTCAGACACTTCAATTTTGGCATGCTCTTGAGTTTTACTTTATTTTTTGATTTTTCCGGAGAAACTCAACCCAATAATGCTTAGAAATATTTTTAAAATTAAGATCTCGTTATTGCAAACATATTTGTTTTATATATCATAACCTATAGAAGATTAGGGGAAGAGAAATTGATTTTTGAACTTGATTTTTGATCTATAAAACCAAACAGAGGTGTATATATATATACAGAGACATGCACACCATAAATTTCATATTTATATACATGCAAGCATTATACACATTCATGCAAAACATATTTCCCATCATAACTTCAATGGTCATCACACAAATTTGGTTATAGATCAGATTAAGGCTGTAGAAAAATAGTTTACTCACATATTTGTGTTTGAACAGAGAAGGCCAGATATTTGAAAACAGGAAGTGGATTTGAAACTGAAAACTTGAATTTGATCTGCCTTGTTTTGATTTGCTTGATTGTTGATCTGATCTATAGCTTCAGGTTTGAAAATTGGAAAGGTGGTTTGCAAGTTTTTATTTTCTGTTTTTATTTCTGGTTTTAATTTTAGAAAATGAAAGATGAAAGAAAAAATAAAGAGTAGAAGTAGAGATGTAGTTACAGCCTTAATTTATAATTTTTTTTAAATATGAAAATAAATGTGACATTTGTTAATTGCGCGATAAAATTGCTACACTTGTTTAATGCATGTATTACAAAGCTTACAAATGTCTTAAACCTTTTATTTTATTTTATTTTCATATGTTTTTATTAATTTATATTATATTTTCAATTTTAATAAATACATTTCCTTTTATTAGTATTTATAAAATCTTTAAAGAAAATGATTTAAAATTTAATTACACATTAATAAATAAACATATATATATATATATATCAGTTTTTAACCCTTGAATAGCTTTTGAAATTATTATATTGAATTCAAAACATAATCTTCCAAATCACAATATATATAGGTGTATATATATATACTAGAAAACATATTTTTATTAGTTTTAAAATATAAAGTTTTTAAATCCAATTTATTTTTAAGATATTTATTTTGAATTCCAAATCATTTTCTAATTACAATCTATACATATATACATATAAATAAATACATACCTTATTTGTTTTGGAAAATATTCAAATTAATCCACAAATTAATTCTAAAAATTATATTAATTACTAAATTAAATTTGGCTTAAAAATGGGATCATTGCAAATTCCCCCCTTAACAAAATTTCATCCTCGAAATTTGATAGACAGGGAGACAAACAAAGAACATATGAACACATAAAAAGATAGAGAAATGGCTTACCGGATCAAGTCGAAATATCTATTCTACACTTGGGATAGGACTTCTACATGCTTTCCTCTGTTTCCCAAGTACAATCATTCGGATCTCCACTACATTGTACTTTCATCAATTTCACCACTTTATTCCTTAACCGCTTTTCATCTCGACCAATAATCTTCAATGATTCTCTTTTCATTGCCAAGTTAGGTGTGATTTCCAAATCCTGTTGAGCGGCCTCCTCGATGATATGATCTGGGTCGTGCACATATTTCCGAAGGTGTGAAACATGGAACACATTATGTATGCCAGCTAATCAATTAGGTAACTGCACTCGATAAGCCAAAGGAACAATCCTTTCAAGTATAGGAAAAGGATCTATATATCGCGGTGCCAGCTTACCCCTTTTTCCAAATCTCAAAACTCCACGCATTGGAGAAACCTTTAAGAAAACTGAATCTCCAACCTTGAATTCTAAAGTTCTTCTTATATGGTCGGAATAACATTTCTGTCGACTCTGGCCAGTTTTCAACTTCTTCCGAATGAAATCAACCTTCTCAGAAGCTTTCCTTATCATGTCAGGACCAAGAACAAGCCTATCACCCGACTCAATCCAACACGCAGGTGATCTACAAGGACGACCATACATTGCTTCAAAAGGAGCCATTTCAATACTGGCCTAATAACTATTATTACATGAAAACTCAACCAAATGCAAATGGTCCTCCCATGAACCTTCAAAATCAAGAATACAAGCATGCAAAAGATCTTCCAAGATTCGATTTATTCTCTCAGTTTTTCCATCAGACTACGGGTGGTAAGCAGTACTGAAGCTCAACTTGGTTCCTAGTGCGACTTGAAATGCCTTCCAAAATCTGTTAGTGAAGATCGGGTCGCGATCACTCACTATATTACTTGGTATTCCATGGAGTCGAACAATTTTCCTTCACATATAACTCTAGCAAACTTGCAGCCGTTCGGGTGGATTTAATTTGGATAAAGTGGGCAGTCTTGGTCAGACGATCCACAATAACCCGAATCGCCTCATTACGCTTCCAGGTTCGTGGAAAACCATCTATGAAATCCATAGACACTTGGTTCCATTTTCATTTGGGCACTTCCAGTGGTTGGAGTAAACCTGCCATCTTCATTTGATCACTCTTTATTTGTTGGCAAGTTGTGAATCGACTAACAAAAATGGATAATCCCTTTTCATCGTTTTCCACCAGAAAGTCCTCTTAATATCTCGATACATTTTGTTAACCCCTGGATGGATACTAAACCTGAATTTGTGGCATTCATCCAATACTTCTCGTTTGAGACCTGGGATGTCTGGGACACAAATCCTCCCTTTCAACTTTATAATTCCACTATTATCGATTTCAAAGCTGGAATCTTTTCCTTGACGTATTCTTCCATAAATTTCTTGGAGAAACTTGTCTTCTATTTGCTTACTAGCATCTACTCAAGAAGAGTGGGGGTGACAATAACATAAGCAAGAACAACATGTCTTCTACTCAAAGCATCTGCTACGACGTTGGTTTTACCAGGTGTATACTCAAGAAGAGTGGGGGTGACAATAACATAAGCAAGAACAACATGTCTTCTACTCAAAGCATCTGCTACGACGTTGATTTTACCAGGTGTATACTTAATATCCAGGTCGTATGACGCTAGGAATTCCAACCAACGTTGCTGCCTTAGATTCAAATCCTTCTAGGTAAAGAGGTATTTCAATAATTTATGGTCAGTGAACAATTCAAAATTTTCACCTAGAAGATAATGACGCCAGATTTTCAAAGCAAAGATAACTGCCAAAAACTCAAGATCGTGGGTCGGGTAGTTTTTCTCATGTGGTCGCAATTATCTACTCGTGTAGGCAATCACTCTAACCTCTTGCTTTAGAACAGCATCCACTCCTTCACCATACGCATCTGTGTAAACAGATAGATCTTTATTCCCGTTAATAATAGCAAGAACGGGAGCAGTGGTCAACCTTTTCTTCAATTCCTGGAATGCAGTTTAAATTAATTTGGCATACTTTATAGTCAGCTTAGTTAATGGACTGGCTAACTTAGAGAAATCCTGGACAAACTTTCGGTAATATCCGGCTAATCCCAGAAAACTTCTGACCTTTTTTGGGATTGTGGGTTGCTTCCAATCTAGGATAGCAGAAACCTTGCCAGGGTCAACAGAAATTCCTTCTTCTGTTATAATATGTTCCAGAAATCTAACTTCTTTTACCCAAAAATGACATGTAGAAAATTTGGCAAAAAGAATATTCCTCCGATTCGGCCAAAGTAATGGTCTCCCACCATGCCAAAGCTTCTACCTGGAGCTGCCAGGAAGCTATCAACCTCCTTTGATCATCTTTCGATTTCAATCCTTTAAAAATCCTCTCACAAGATCGAATCCAAGCTTGCGCTTCTATAGTAGTCTCCGAACGTTTGAATGGTTTCCCTTCAAGTCTTGAGAAATTCCGATATAACTCTGCCAGATTTAGCTGGGGTTGGATGGGAAGAGCTACTCCTTCCATTACTGTTGTTGTAGGGTCTCGACCATTTGTAGTGGTACTACCCCTTCCTCTACCACGTCATCTTCTTGCACTCATTCTCACTATCTGTAAATAGTAAGAAAATTGATTTAGGCATACAGACGAGTTATCTTAGGGAATATACTCATTCTTGGGCATTTCTAACCCTAGCTCTAATGAGTCACCTAATGAATTATACTCCAAAGCTAAAGTTCTTACTCAACCTTTAACTCTGATACCAAATGTGACGACCGCACTTCAACCTTCGAAAATCAGCATCCAATACATCACACGTATTCAAATGCCGGAGGTTCAAACGCTGGAGTCTGGTTCACTAGAGTTATAACACATTAGATGAAAAACAACATAGCGGAAGCAAAATGACTTTCATGGATACACAACATGGATTACAACATCCTATAACAAGCAACCAACATCATCAGAGCCAATATATATGACAGAACAGTGGAATACAACATAACAGCGGAAAAAAAACAACAAAGTCTTCCAAGAGAGAGTCCAACATACTGTATCTTCATATCCAAAGCTCCAAATTCCAGGCCAAAAAGCTCAAAAAACAAAAGCTTCCAAAGACTTCCAATCTACATCTACTTAGCTCCTGAGCCTACTGATAACCTGACCCTAAGCTGCACGTGTGCAAAATTAGGGGCACCCAGAGTTTAGAAAAGGGAACGATAGACTCTGAGTCAGTCATGGGACTAGTGTGAGAAACATAAAAACAGTTATTTGTAAAAAAAGAAATTTGTTCACGCTTTTTGGAAATGAAACTACCATAAGGTCTCCGGGCACACAATCAAATGCAATCGCACATATGGGGGAGGTTTCTCCTTATAGTAGTCAAACATGCTTGGTATGCGAAAATTGTTTTGATATTATCATTAGTGCATAGTGTGGAAAAAAAATTACAAGTATAATATTGATCTTAGCCAGCATATGTACCATTATAGTACGCCTACTATAGCAACCATGTTAAATGGCAGGTTCTACAACTAATACCGTAAAGGGCTTGTATTGATTGATTAGTTTCCAACAAATGGCCAAGGCTAAGGAACTTCCTTTATCAGAATGGGACGCCTCTGGAGGGACGTCCCGAGAACCTAGCCGGATCTCTGCCAACACAAAGCCGGGTTACCTCTATAACTAGGTAACTAACTGTCATGAGTATGCCATCCCCCGTTCGTAACCGGCCTTTATCGAGGGCCCTCAAATTCCACCACATAAGCAAAATATCTGGGCTCCATACCAGAATACCACTTTTTATCCAGAAGGAAATACACATAACCTTAGGGTCGTGAACCTCATAACCTTGCTGCATCCTTCCTGTTTCGACCATTTCCCAAGGTGTAAGGTTCGACGAAGTCTCATCCCACAAATCTACGCTTTTCACAAAAGCCATGCTTCGATAAACCGATGCTCAGCACTAAGCATGCCACATTACCAAATTGGGAATGTATCACAAATAACTATTAACTACATAACCTCTGAGCTCGTACGTCTCAGAGATGGGTGTTAAGATAAGAGAATAAATTCTCCGCCCCCAAACAGAAATGTATTTGATAGAAACCAGCTTTATATCTTAAAGTGTAATGTCAGACATACATCCATACAAGTCCATCCTGGGTCTGAATGGAACCGAAGACACTTCGTCCAATTAAGGAAAGAAGTCCTTGCAAATCCGAATATCCCCAATCTCGACCGGACTCCCCATCATATAGGGTAATCTCTATACCGGAGGAACTCAGTGCAAAGACAATCAACAGGAAATCCTTTTGTTCTCGAAAATATCTGGTCTTCAACACAGTCTCAAATGCAATTCCATTCCGTCGTATCATTATTCGAAATGTTTTTTATGACTTGACGTCCTCTCCCGGCCTTTTCGAACAATGAGCGCTTATTTTAAAACATGTGGATACAAGTTCCCATTTTTAATCTTTTAAACAAACGATCACCTTTAAGATCCTATGTGGTTTTCGGATAGCCATTTGGAATCTGATTCCCTGTCTTATCGAAATTCAAATGTCGTCTTAAAGGCCAAGTTGTTTAAGTAAACAATTTTAATTCAATTCAGAAGTTCACATTCACACAGTAATTCATCACAGGTACATAACTTACATTTAACACGGCTTAATCCAATGCAATTCATAATCCATCCAAAGCAATTCATATCGCAGAATAATGAAGAATAATATACTAGAGATCTTAATCAATCCAAACATTCAATATAATTAATCATCCATAAGCAAGATTAATTAGTTGTTCAATTCCTAATTAATTCAATTTAATATCCAAATAAATTAAATTAATTACTTTTAAATCCTGCTTAATTAACATTAATTGATTATAAACCATTTATTATTACTTTAATTAATTAATGAAATTAATTAATCAATCCTTAATTAATTATCCTTTAATTATTAATTAATCATCCTTTAATTATTAATTAATTTACCTTTAATTAATAAACCTTTAGTTATTAATTAATTAACCTTTAGTTATTAATTAACTAACCATTAATTAATAATTAATTAATTGATTGACTGATTAATTAATTATTCTTTAATTACTTTCATCAATTAATTAATCCTTAATTACTTAAGACTCTAATTAATTAAAAGATAAACCATTTATCTTAATTATTTTATTTAATTATCATTTAAGTTTATTTATTAACCTTGGAATTAATTATCATTAACATATAAATTAACTTAAGATTCTTAAGTCAATTAATAACTGAAAACATTTCATTTCCTTAATTAACTATTTAATTACAATATTAAATTTATTTAAAATAAACTTTAAAATAAAGGTTATATATATTAAAACACTTTAAACTTAACTAATTTAAAATAATTTACTTCAAAACCTTTAACTAATCTCAAACTTAAATAAACAATTATTATTTAAAAGAATTAATTGAGAAATTATTCAAAACTTTTTTTTAAATTTAAAACAGTTATTCAATTACCCAAGACTAACCCGAGTTCCCACCCGCGCCAAACGCCAATTTTCTTGAGTGCAACCCCAAGAAAACACCTTCTTCTTTATTTTAAAACTTTTTTTTGATTTAAAATTTAAAACCTGTTAATCATTTTAACCCACGCGAAAACCATGAAGCCAAACCCGAGCCATCCTCTGATTTCCCCACGTACAAACCCGAGACAAATCCTTCTCCTTCTATCCTAACAAAGCAACTACCCAAGCCTGACACATGTGCACGTGCACAAGTGATCGAAGCAGCTCTGACCATCGAGGCCACCTCCAACACGTCGACGACCATCTCCCCAAACAGTCCGACCACGTAGAACCTCATGACATCCAGAAATCGAATTCGAGCATATCGACTTCCACTAAAACAAAACAGTTCATCCAAGAACTACCTCACATGGCCACCTCCGGTCAATAGAAGGCTAGACACTCCGAGCAAAGATTTGCCACAAAACCACGCATCGATTCCCCCTATACTGATCATGTTCAGTGCATTGACGACGCTGCAGCAACCCAAATTCTGACATCGACCAAAACCTGGGTTAAAACCCTACTAAGACACCGTGCCGCCACCATGATAATCGAAAAATTTTCCGATCATTTTTGTCGAGGTCCTTGACCTCCAATCATGCTCCAACAACAACCCCGAGACCTAAACATCCTCCGATCACTAGAAAATGCCTAAAATCCTCTTCTCATTCAACTCGCAAGCTCTCACAATTTATGTAACGACCCGCTATTTTGGACTATTCGCATCCGCACATGTCGGACTTGAATAATTCAAAATACCGAATTGTTAATTTAAATTTGGAAAAACTAAACATATACAGTAAATAAATAATCACAGAATCACAGACACGGAGTAATAATATGCAGCGGAAGCAAAAGGTAGTAGTTTATGAAGCTACTATATATATATATATATATATATATATATATATATATAACAGAGTTAAATAATTACAACAGAAGTCTCGAATACAATAGTCAAATACGAGAATCAGAATACATTACTGGAATCAACTGAACATTTAAAAGCTGATAGATAGCTGGATCTCCAAGCGAAGCTCCAACTCCAAAGGTGAGTCTCGAATACTGGTACACTCAGTCTGACCCGAGCGTAAAGCAAAACACAATGACTCGAGTTAGGATTAATATTCTTATATCAACAAATCCAACTCAAGTGAAATAGCAATTGAAATACAAGTAACTCAAAGAATGTTTGGAATAACCATCCTCTAAGGATCCGTTAAACTATCTACTATATAGTGGTGTACGCTAAGTAGATAATGTCTATCAGTAATATAAATTATCAAAATAGTGTTAAGGCGTTACCATTATCCCCCTTAACACATTTTATGTAAATGTTACAATCTATATAGCACTTTAAACTCCACCGTAAACTGGTGGGATATCAAGGAGTACTCCATAGGTATAACACAAAACAAATTCGTAGTGGTCGCGTATATAGGGATACAAGTATGACAAGGCATATGAGGCAATACCCAAGGTAGTGAAACTACCGTTTGCCTGATCCGGACTGGTGAAAACGCATCGCCGCAACGATTGCAAAACGGCGAAACAACACTCCCAAAATTCCGAGGGTGCACCAATCAATAACAAGTAGTGAGTAGTTTACGAAGAAGTGTGTTCGCTCGAGGTGGCTAATCCCATTTGGTCTGGCACGGCCCCTGTTTTAGTCATTTCCAATTTGACACAAGTGTCAAGGCTATCCATTATCGTTCTCTTTCTTCAGTCATCACGTACATCATTATAACCACTTCATTCTGGATCACACTCCGTGTATAGTTATTAAAGTGGTTTTCGGTTTAGACAGAGAGTCTGTCCATAACCGATTCCGGTGTCTTTAATAACTTTCGTAATTATTACACCGATTGGTCGTTTACTATATTTCAAAACCAAATCAATTTCAATTCCAATTAGAATTTATAAATCAACATTTCACTCGTCTTCCTAATTCCATTTCCATAATTTACGTTTCAAACTTCCAAATTTATAATTTCAAAGTCTTATAATTCAATTTCAATTTTTATTTAAACAATTCAAATATTGATTCAACTTCGCATATAAATTTCATTCCGAAATCATTTAAATTAATTTAATTTAAAATTCAAATCAATGTAAATTCATTGATCGATTTCATTCAATATTCATTAAGTAAGTTTGTCATTTAACACAATTTCTAATAAATTTCCAATTCATTAAATCAATTACTTAGGTTCAACTTCATTATATCAAAACTTCAAATTTTAATTAAATTAGATTCGTCAAATCAAATTCTTTAAATTACAAGTCTTACATTAATTTCAATAAATCACATTTTACTTCTTATTAAAGAAATTCAATTGCACTTATTTATTTACTTAGTTACAAATTTCAAAACTCAATAAATAAAGAAATTTAATTTCACTTATTCAAGAAGTTCAATTCCACTTATTAAAGAATTCATTTTTATTTAGTTATTAAATAACTTAATCTTATTTAATTATTAAATAATTTCAAAACTTAATTATTAAATAATTTCAAAACTTAATTATTAAATAATTTCAAACTTAATTATTAAATAATCAATTTTAAGACAACGTTCTTTTACAACCTACTATGTTAATATTTTGCTCAGATTATTAAATATTAACATTTTCCTTTCATAAACATTCAAATTCCAACTTCATTTCAAACTTATTATTTATTCAAATAAAATTATTATTTTATTTAAATCAAATTATTGACCAATCGAGTTTATATTTAATTCTCTATCCTAAGTCAAAGTTTTATTTGGATATTTATCATTTCAACCCGATTCCATTTCAATTCAAAAATCAAAGCATAGCAAAGGGAACTTGCAGTGTGATAACTGGGATGGTGTCAAAGTAAATAAACAAGCAATAGCAACCATCAATAACAATCCAATAATTTATTTAAACAATCTCGAAATAACCGTATTAATTTACATTGTTGTTTGTGCAAATTAGTATAATTATTTCTAGAATCTACACTATCATTTCATGTAGATTAAAGATTATTACATTAATATTTATACGGTTCTTCGCTTGATATCTATTATTCAATTTAATACTAAATCAATTTATACAACAAACATTCAAATGGTTCAAGGTGTAAATAATCATATTTTTACATGTCAATTTATTAAATATTTAATGGGTTCATATTATGAAAATGTCATCTAAATCATATTTAACACATATATCAAATCTAACTATCCTACGTCAATTTCCATTTCAAATTTCTTATCACTTACAACATTAACAATTTAACGTCCAGTCAACATCAAACAATCAATCATTTAACAACCAAACTGGATTATCATTATATAACTAACAGATAATGGTGTTAGATATCACAGGTGAACTGATACAGGTACTAACATATATAGCAGTGTAAATAACAAACAGCAGCATATTTCAATTATCGTTTCAATTGAAATCAAATTTGATAAATAAAAGAACACTAATCATGAGTGATTGCTCACCTTTCAAGGCTAGAGAAGATGGATAAAGAAATGAGCTACGAATTCCACAACACAAATTCCAAATCAAAGCTATATTGGCACGAATTCAATGAACATATCTGATAACAGAAATGGATGGGAACAAATCAAAATTACTTGATATAAAAATTGAGACGAGATGTATATTATATTATTATTCTTCTTAAACATAACTATTCAAATTAAAAATATACATATACATCTTAAATAAATCCTACATTTAAATATATGTACCCTGAAATCAAACATATACATATATTATATTTTTAAGTCGGTGTATATAGATATACTAATATATAATCTAATGCATAAGATAGTGAAAACCAGGTTTAATAAACTGACAGGTAATAACTTTGAAAACATATATACTGTTGAAATAATAAAATACTTATATAACTTATATATACAGCTTTCAGTTCATATAACTATTGTTATAAACAGACTTATACATAAAAATCAACTATACACGTGTAAGCTCACATATTAAACTGTCATTATACTGTCAATTTAGAAAAATCTATATAAACGACATATAATAAAATGCATATATAACATGCGAAAACTTTATATTCAAAATATCTATTTTTATTTAACTAATACACATATACTTCTTATATATGACAAATATATATATACGAATACATCACAGACAAATTTTAACTTATATAACATATAAACTAAGATAAACATTTCATATAAACGTCTGAGCTTAATGTGTATTAGCAACACTACTCTATATAAAAACTTATATAGACAATACTCATATTACACTTATAACATAAGACAAGGTACTAAATTATATATGATAAAGCCGTGACAGTAGAGAAAACAAAAATATAGATATAATATAAAATATATTGCTTATTTATTTATTCTTATAATATACATGCGCATAGCAGAATGTAAAAGAAAGTCTACCTCGGCTCCGAGTCAACAGGCAGGGCACGGCGGTGAGGTTGTCGTTTGGACGGTGGAGGAGGATGCGTCGAAGGTCAAGTGGCGGAGGAAGCCAAGGCGGAAGGAGGGAAAAGAACGTAGGTGGTCGGGTGTTTGCCATACAGCAGCGGTTGTATTGGTGGCGAGCAGGAGATGCAGTTTTGGGCTGGTTTGATGGCCGAAGGTAAGGGTGGCTCGGGCTCAGGTGGGAAGAGGGTCAATCAGGCTGATGGTGGGTGAGAATGATAGAAGGGAGAGTAGTAAAGGGACGGGAAAGGAGAAGGTGGATACGATGAGTATGGAGAAATGCAAGCAGCATATAGATTTCTTCAGTGTATAAATTACTATTCGCGTGCTTATGTTCTGGGAGGTTGAAAAGAAGAGAGCAGGTAACAGAGTTTGGCCAAAGCAAATAAAGAAGCAGCTTATATTTTCTTAACGAAAAAAAAGGAATGAGGGAAGACCAAAAGACTGTGTGAACCAGTAAAAGATTGGAATGAGCATGCAAATAATTACTATTAATTCCAATTTTGAACGGAAAAAGTAGCACCAATTCATGGAGATAATAATGCCTAGTGACCATTGGAATTTAAACGGTGGGAACTGAATAATCATAAAACTTGTAACATACGAACTTTCGACGCTCGAAAGTCGACATTAATACGTCCACTGTATCAACTGCCGAGCAATCGAAGGTCGGAAAACCGTACCATTAGGGTTAAAGAAGAGATAGAAGATAGAAGAAGAAAGAAAAAGCAACAGAAACAATATCAGAATCTCACAATCGCAGCGGAACAATATATAATAGATAAATGAATAATCTTTAAATCAAAAGAACTGTATATTTTATACATTCCATCACATTACATTACATTACATTATCAGAGTTTACAACAAAAAATAGCGGAAAAGAAATACTATATACTAGTTGATACGCCAAGCCATCCAGCCTGCATCCAAATCTCTACAGCAACTCCTGAATTCCAGAATATCCTGATAACCTGACTCTAGACTGCCCGTGTGGAAATTGGTGGGCACCCAGAGTTTAGGAAGGAAACAATAAACTCCAGTTCAGTCATGGGACTGGTGTGAGAACTTAAAACAGTTTATTTTTAAAAACAAACAAAGAAATATTTTAAAACAGATCGCAATGCTTTTAGAAAATGTAACTACCATAAGGCCTCCCACATACACACACAATGCAAACGCAGAATCGGAGGAGATTTCTCCTTATGATAGTCAAACAAGCTTGATACGCAAATTTCTTTGATATTATTACTATAAGCGCAAAGTGTAGGAAAACATTTCGAAAGTATGATATAAATCTTAGCCAGCATAGACATTTCGCACTTATGCCTACTATAGCTACCATGTTTAATAGCAGGTTACCGCCACATTCCATGGCAGGTTATACAACTAAAACCGTACAAGGTGCGTATTGGAGTTTGGATTTCCAACAAATGGTTAGGCAAAGGAACTTCCCATTGCCTCATGGCTACGCCTCTGGAAAGACGCCCCGAGAACCTAACCGGATCTCTGCCAACACAAGGCCGGGTTACCCCTAGCTGGGTAACTATTGACACGAATATGCCATCCCCTGGTCGTAACCGACCTTTATCCCGGGATTCACCAACAACCACAAAATAATAAGTTTGCAGCAACAACATAGGTTAAGTATCTGGGCTCCATACCATGATACCACCTCTATCCAGAAGGAAATGACATACACTAAGGGGGTGTTATCCACTAATAACCTTGCTGCATCTTTCCTTTTTTGACCATTACCGGGGTGTGAGGTTCGACAAAGTCTCGTCCACAAAGCTACGCTTTTCATAAAAGCCACACTTTGGTCAACAAATGATTAGTAGCACTCAGCATGCCACGTTACCAAATTGGGAATATATCACTAGTAACCATCAACTACATAACCTCGGAGCTCATACGTCTCAGAGAAGGGTGTTAAGCTATGAGAATAAATTCTCTGCCACTGACAGAAATGTATTTGATAGAAACTAGCTTTACATCTCAAATTGTAACATCAGACACACATCCATACAAGTCCGTTCCGGGATCAAACAGAACCAAAGGCACTTTCAAAAGAAGCCCTTGCAATTCGGATATTCACTAATCACGACCGGACTTCCCATCACAAAGGGTGATAGAATCTCTATATCGGAGATCAGCCGATGTAGAGTCATTCGAGGGTAATCCTTCCGTTTTCAAAAATATCCGGTCTTCAACACTGGTCTTCAAATGCTATCCACTATGATGTATCACTGTTCGGAATGGGATTTATGACCCAAAGGTACTCTCCCGGCTAAACCGAATAACGAGCGCTTATTTTAAAATAAGTGTAGCATTCAAATTCAAGCAATTCACAATAAAAACCCATTTAAAGGTAAATATTGATAGTCGGTTATTTAACTATCAATAGATATGCACAATATCCCCAGATTCCAAATAATTTTCCAATTATTTATTTTTTCAAAAATATCTTTACAAGATATATAATTTTCCACACCTCAACCATTTGAAAACAAATTTCCAATCACTTTTCACCTTTTCAACTTTTGAAAACAAAATTTCAAATCATTTTCCTTATGCGGAAACACTTCCAAATATTTATTCATTTTCATTTCAAAATGGTTCATTTAAACCAATTAAATAAATCCTTTCCGATTTACTTCAAATTTACGTTCCAAATCCGTAAATTTATTTCCACACTTCAAAAATAAATCAATGTTTATTTTTAAAACAATTTTCACGTTCCTTTATAAATTCCATGGTGAATTCACATTTTCAAAATATCTATTAATATACGATTCTCAAATCGATTTCAAATATTGACTTCCAATTTATCTTTAAAAGATAAAATCTCAAAACATTTCACTTCATATTGGAAATCATTTCCATACTTATTTAATCATAAGTAATTCACAAACCTATTTATTTCCAACATTTGGAAAATATTCAATATACTTAAATTGCAATTAAGTATATAATTTATTCTTAAGGAAAACATTCTCTTAAACACATTTATTTGAGTCAAAACGAATGTTGCGTAAAACATCGTTACGAAAACCCAAAATCACTAGTATAGGGATTCGAAATTAAGATAGATATATAAATCCCAATGCTATATAAAACATTTCCTTTCGAAAATCATTTACTATAACAATAGTGTTATAGTCCACCATTTCCTTTTTATTTCTCGAAAAAGTCTATTTCAACAACGAGTGTTGAAATCTATGATTTCGATCCTTAACGCATTTTAAAACAACTTCAAATCTTTTTAAATTCTTTTTAAAAGATTACTTCCTAAAACATTTCTTTAATATATTATTCAATGTCCAAAATCGTGAATATAAATCGTTTACCAAATTCAACACTCTACATATTTAATTTAAAGGATTATACACTGTCCAAAATCGTGGATATATCTCCTTTAATAAGCTTTCATATTTATTTATCAAAGTAAGTCGATTTCGGATAAAACAATATTTATAAATTCCATTTATATTTTATAACAACTTCAACTTATAAAATCGCTTAATTAACAAATTCTATTTTCATCTCATTTAAATGCCAAAATCCAATTTATAAGTTAATTACTTATAAATCTTTTACTTTACAAAAATCTACTCATTTTATAACTTCACAATTTATAAATCTATGAATTTTATTCATTTATGAAATCCATTTATACTTCATTTCACGCTTATAAGAACTCATTTTATAATTCCAATATTTTAATTTATAAATATCAATTTTATAAATCTTTTATATAAACCGTTTATAATAATTCAAAAATCCCAATTTAAACCATTTTACAAATAAATTAACTACATATTTCAAAAATCACATTTCGGTTATTTTTCACAAAAATCATAATTTTTATAACATAAAAATTATAACGTTTATTTATTTAAGATGAATCAATTCAAAAATTCAATAAAATGTATATTTTCAAAAATCGCTTGAAAATCCTTTTAAATTCGAAATCGTTACTTTAACGTTTTTAAAACTCGAAAAATAGGCCCAATGCTGCAACAGCACCAAAACATCAACCACGGCATCCAAACATCATATGTCAATATGATAACAGAATATATCGCAAATATCTGTAAATAAATCAATACTGTTGAGGAATCCTGTTGGATCCCTCCAACCTGTTTCCCTGCATCCACAGATGTTAGCACAATACCAATCCCGTTTCAATACGGGATATCGCGGTACATAGGTTTATATAAAATATTATCCGCTATTATGCGGCGCAATAGCGTCTCATCCGCTATATAATGCGGGAAAATCAACTCCAACTACATATATAATACCAATTCCACTTCAAGATGGAATATCGCGGTATATGTGTTTAATAAATAACATCCGCTTAATATACGGCGCATAGGGTCTATTTTAAAATAATAGATAGCAATTTATCATCCAAGCATACAATCAAGCAATTTCAAAGTTAACTATTTAAAATTTAAATCGAAACAATTCGATTGAGTGAGAAGTTCTCACCTTGCTTCCAATAACAGTTGCAGTGTTTTCTTTCGAATAAAATTAAACACGCGTTTAATTTTACCCAAAATTATCACTAGCTTCAATCAACTCCAATCCAGCTCCATCACGTAGTGTTCGCGAATACGAATCCAACGTAATTTGTTTCGTCTAAAACGGACCTCGTACGAAGAAGTTATCACGTTTTAAAGTTTGTACGATTTTAAAATATAATAAATTAACAAAAAAAATTTATTTTAAACCCTACATAATCACGGCCGTTCGTTTGAACTGATGAGATATCGGCCACCCATGCTTTCTTCTCCATCGTACACGGTTCCCTGGTAACGAACGCAAATAACAACCCACGGCGGCCGCCTTTCCATCAATTAACGCAACCACCACGTCGATTTCAACGACGATCAACTACCTCCACTTCGATGCCAAAGTCGAGCTCTACTCCCGCCGTGAGTATAGGCGTACTCGGTTGTACTTTTATCTCAAAAATCGTGCTCGAACCGGTTACGAACGGAACCAAGTTTCGCCTCCAAACGACGACGATAGCGAAAACTGACCGTTGGATGTGAAGATCTCTCGATGCTCTGTAACTTTGTAATTGAATGTTTGTTGTAATATTGCACGGATTTGAAGAAATCAGAGGAAGAACGAAACAAATTTCTGGCCTTTGAATTGAAAATGGCGGCCAGCCCTAACTAGGGTTTCTTTTGTGAAAAAGTGAAAAAATGAAGGGCTTTTATAGACATTCTCGCGACACCATTCATCCGGAATTTTTTCCGAACTCCAAACGAAGTGTGCCGCCTGGCATTTATAATGTTTTACACCCATTCCGAACGCAATGGAATATATATCGGGAGCCAATTCGACCAAATTTTGAAGATAGGTTTTTGAATCGACTGTTTAAATTAAAAATTCACTTAAACCGATTTCAGTGCGTTTTAGCTTGCCCTGGACAAACCGTAAGTCCGATTGATATGAAATTTGAAACCATAAAATAATTTAACATTACGGATTCAATGAAACTGTTTTCGTCAAAATCTAAGACTGTTTGAAAAATAACTATTTTTACTCGTCAATTAAATATTAAAATATTCAATTTGCACAAATTAACTTTTAATTCAATTTTAAAAGTTCTATAACATCATTCTAACTCCAATATGATTTAATACAACTTTATAAATCAATTTTAATCACTTTAAACCCAATTTCCAATTATTTCTGTAATTTCGAATATTAAATTATCGATATAATTATCAAATTAAATCTGGATATTCAAAATAAAATTTATTGGACTTACAAATTTTACTTGTTAATATTTAAAATCAATTAAATATACGAATTTCAAATTACAGGAATTCTTGGTCGTTACAATAAGAAACCAAAAGGCATCAAACCTGTATTGTTACGGTAACCATTTCTGTGGATTCCGCTATGAACCGGGCTTCAAAACACAGAATTTTATATACCGTAGAGATCAACACAACGAGACGATCAAAATGTTATATCGATATCAGTGGTATGATTGAATTATAAAAATTCGAATTTTCTACTAGCGGAAAATGCAAGAAAAACGCAGAAAAATAAGATCGACGCAGCTAAAGAAATCCGAATTTTGAAAAACGAAAAATGACGTCTTGCTCAGAAGACGGTTTCGAATTTTTCTATGTAAAAATAATTAGGTTTTGAAAACGTTTTATTTTCATCGATTTTTAACTGATTAATTTGAAATAAATTTGCGTACAAAGATAAACTCCATATTTTCGGACGAAAATTTACCAGTTGCTATGTTTAACTAGACGCATTTCAAATATTAAATTTTTATTTTTAAAATTTCACGAAAATTCAAATAATTAAATAAATAAAACGACTAAAATCTACGTGTTGTTACACTCTCCCCCACTCAAAACTTTTCGTCCCCGAAAAGGGAGGAGGTAGGAGAATAGAAACAATCAAAAGAAAATAGACTTGAATAACATTATAAACAATTAATTTAAACCATATAAATTTCAATTTAAATAAATTTATATTCAACAATTTTTTTTTAAATTCAAGATTTTCATTAATTGATTTGATTTCTCATTTATTAATGTTAGGTACAAAAGGTTTCTTTCAAATGAAATTCAATTTAAATTCAATTAATTCAAGATACTCCCTTAAGTTGATTTAATTCATTTTATTAACTTTCAAAACAAATTTTTCTTCTATTAATCACACCTATGATTTATTTAACTTATTATTCTATTTATCTCCATAAACATTTTATAATTAAAATTTAAGTGAATAACATTTATTATACGCACTCACATTTTATTTATAAAGACAATTTATGTTATATATTATCCAATTTTCTTAAATTAAAAATGTCAAAGATCATAAATTTGAATAGTCATTTATTACAATCATACTTTATTCGACAAATTTGATTCTTCTTTATTCCAAATTATTATTAAATTTATTCTACTTAATATATCCTATCACATATATATTAAATATATTTACATTTATTATAACTACTCAAATTTACTTAAAAATTCCTTTGATATCATTTATATTGTATAATATTCAATTACATAATTAACTTTTGAAAATTTAGGTAAGTTATGTATAATGCAATTGAGTATTATCCACATAAAATTTTACAATTCAATTATTTCAATTTAAGTATTTAGTTAAAAAAATTGGCTTTATAGAAAATCATCCTTAAATCAAAAAAATTTAGAATTAATTTCTGATAAATTTCAAACCATTTTATAGGTAAATATACATATACTATATATATATATATATATATATCAAATCAAATTTAAAATCATATCCTAATATATTATAAATCAGGTCATTATTAAGAAGTTCAAATCAAATTTATTTTCCAAACAAAAGAGTAGCAAATCTACTAAATGGTCTCTCCACTTCGAAACTCGAAAATGAATGCCGATGATGCGGCCACCATTACCGAAATTATTTTCCAACGACCACAGAGAAGAGCTCTAATTTAATCAAAATTCTTTGAAAACCATTTCTATTTGAAAATATTTAAATAATATACATTTTAAACTTAAACCATAGTTTGAAACTATCGGAAATTAAATTCTCAAATTCTAAATTAAATTCACTTCAAATTCTAATCAAATTATACCCAAGTTTTATAAATTCATTTATATTTTGCTATAGCCAATGGTTTACAAAACAATGAATTAAAATCAAGATAACATCATTTAGTTAACCAATTCATTTAACAATTATCAGAAAATTTACTTATATACATATAATCATACAAAATTTTCATTTATCAAATTTGAAAACAATATTGTGTCAGTTTGCTCTGTTAAAGTGTTTTGGAAATCCTATCGATAGCATTGACCAGACGAATCGATCGAAAATCCAAATCAACATCAACAACTCAAACAACATAATGTATAAAACATTTTAAATATTAATTTACAAATACACATCCTCGCTCTATAATACAGAAATGGATTTCAAAGCAAGGATAGAGATTCAAATTTGATGGACTCAAGTCAAAGAGAATTTTGATTCGAAAATAGGTTTGAAACAGAAGATAAGATGATTCAATTAACAGAACCGGGAGATGGATAAGCTTATTTAATTCACGGACAACCTTTCGGGTCAACTGCGACTTCAAGAATTAGATCAATGCAGAATTCCAAGGCAAATCGACATTTGATCTCAAGAAATAGAATTTAGGCATAGCACGAGATAGATAGCATCGTAAACCGAGGATACAGAAATCTCCGGTAAATCAGTGCCTATTATAAAGGAGTTTCACTCATTTACAAATTATTCGAAGATTGGCGAGACCGTCGATCTATTATAGATATCATTCGAATTGGAGTTATGGAATGCTCCAGAATAGAAAGAAGACGAATAGTGAGGGATACGAATGAATTTTTGAAACCGCAGGGAATGTTCCAAAATTCAAAGGAATCGAGTCGAGAGGTAGAGATTCAAACTCGAATGAGAGTGATTCTGTAAACACATTTACCCTATATGCTAAGTTTTGCCTAGAGCTATCAAAGCTCTGATACCAACCGTAACGACCCGCTATTTTAGACTATTCGCATCCGCACATGTCTGAATAATTCAAAATACCTAATTGTTAATTTAAATTTGGCAAAACTGAACATATACAGTAAATAAATAATCACAGACACAGAGTAATAATATGCAACGGAAACAAAAGATAGTAGTTCATGAAGCTACTATATATTTATCAGAGTTCAATAAGTTACAACAGAAGTCTCGAATACAATAGTCGAATACAATATCAGAATACATCTCTAGAATCAACTGAATATCTTAAAGCTGGATAGATAGCTGGATCTCCAAGCAAAGCCCCAACTCCAAAGGTGTCTCGAATTAAGACACTTGAATTTTGACATGCTTTTGAGTTTTACTGTATTTTCTGAAAGCTGGATATTTCCCATCATATATGAATAGATTGTAATTAGAAATATTTTTAAAATTAAGATCTTGTTGTTCCAAACATATTTGTTTTATATATCATAACTTATAGAAGATTTGGGAAAGAGAAATTGATTTTTGAACTTGATTTTTGATCTGAAAAACCAAACAGAGGCACGTACATATATATACACACACACACACACACAGACATGCACACCATAAATTTCATATTTATATACATGCAAGCATTATATACATTCATGCAAAGCATATTTCCCATCATAACTTCAATGATCATCACATACATCAGGCTATAGATCAGATTAAGGTTTTAGAAAAATAGTTTACTCACAGATTTGTGTTTGAACAGAGAAGGCCAGATATTTGAAAACTGGAAGTGGATTTGAAACTGAAAACTTGAATTTAATCTGCCTTGTTTTGATTTGCTTGATTGTTGATCTGATTTATAGCTTCAGGTTTGAAAATTAGAAAGGTTGTTTGCAAGTTTTTATTTTCTATTTTTATTTCTGGTTTTGCTTTAGAAGATGAAAGATGAAAGATGAAAGAGAAAAAAAAGAGTAGAAATAGAGATGTATTTATAGCCTTAATTCATAATTTTTGTAAAATATGAAATTAAATGGGACACTTGTTAATTGCATGATAAAATTGTTACATTTGTTTAATGCATGTATTACAAAGCTTACAAATGTCTTAAACCTTTTATTTTATTTTATTTTCTTACGTTTTTATTAATTTATATAATATTTTCAATTTTAATAAATACATTTCCTTTTATTAATACTTATAAAATCTTTAAAGAAAATGATTTAAAATCTAATTATACATTAATATATATATGTATATCTATATATATATATATATATATCAATTTTTAACCCTTAAATAGCTTTTGAAAATTATTATATTGAATTCAAAACATAATCTTCCAAATCACAATATATATACATACATACATATATATATAGTAGAAAACATATTTTTATTAGTTTTTAAAATATAGAGTTTTGAAATCCAATTTATTTTTAGGATATTTATTTTTGAATTCCAAATCAATTTCTAATTACAATCTATTCATATATACATATAAACAAATACATATCTTATTTCTTTTGGAAAAACAAATTAATTCACCAATTAATTCTAAAAATTATATAAATTACTAAATTAAATTTAGCTTAAAAATGGGATCGTTACAATTTCAATCCGCAATCCTAAATTTCCAAAATCACTAAAACCTCTTGGGTTTATCATTTCAACCCATAACGATTTTTTTCTATTCTAAAGATCCGGGTATGTGTCATTTCAACCCACAAGGAATTCTTAAAACTAAGGGAACTTGCAGCATGATTTACATAAAATAAATAACATAACACAAAAGCATACATAAAAATTTACATAAGATGGTACATAACTTACATAATGAATCACATAACATATTACTTACATAACCAAATACATACAATAACACATAATTACATACAAACTACATAATATAGCATATATCCATATTTAACATGGAAAGTGACATAAGATTCCTACCATAACATAACCCAATATGCAACCATTTTTAGCATAGAAATTTAGGTAATTTCTAATATTGCAACATAACATATATATGAATATAAATTTTTTTTTCTTTTTTTTTCTTTTCTTTTGTCATTTCACACATAAATTTCACTTACAATAGTAATAACAATTGCCATCACAAAAGTGTCAACTTTTAAATCAATATAACATTTTCCTTTTTTTCTTTTTAACATAGCAATTTAATATAAACATCATATTGATAACCATATCATCACATCTTTTTTTATAAATAAACAACATAATACCAATAACAATTTCATGTCAAAAATAACAAGTCAACACAGCTAAACATATGCCATATCAAATCATAACCAAACAACACAAAGTTCTAAACTATTGCAACATTCCATTAACATATCAATTGATATTCATCCACTTAGCATAAGATTATAAATCGTGAGTGAATAGCTCACCTTTCGAGGCTAAGAAATATTTGGCAAAACAAAGCTATGAAACTTGAATCTTAATTCCAAAGCCACGCAAGCTAGAATTGATGGATCACCAAAATAGAAATATGTAGCCATTTTTATGGAATAAAAGAGAACAGAGACAAAGAGGGCTCGACCTAAGATAGGAAAAGAAGGGTATGGTTTTGGCTTTGGGTGGTGATTGGTGGCCGAAAAAAGGATGAGGAGATGAGGGCTTGGATGGTGGAAGAGAGGGCGTTACAGGGAGGAGGAAGGAAGGATTGAAGAAGAGGGGCAAAGAGTATTGATTTGTGAGGTTTTGGAGATTTTAGATCTAGAACTTTCATTAAATTTTAAGAGAAAGAAGGAAGTGTGTTAAGAAAGTTTTCTCAAGAGAAAATTATGTATATACAAGTTAGTCAGAAGGAAACAAATGGTCGTAGGCATAGGAATAGACACAAGTCTCTTGGTATGGTTAGGGTCTCTTGGTTAACCAAGGCCCATTAGGACTTAGCCAAATTTCGTAACTGAACACCACAAACTTATGTCAGTTTTTCATAGAAATTAAAATATTTAAGACAATAGAAATTTGATTTTGACGAAATGAAAAGTGGAGAAATAATCAGAATTCAGTCTAGTATCATATAAAAAGAATAAAATTTTAAAATTCAAATTTAAAATTTTCAATCAAAGATCAAATTTTGACTAAGTTTGACCAAAATTTAAAATTTTAGAAAATTTTCTATTTCATTGAATTTAGAAAAATATATTACTCAATGTACCAAAATTTGTTCTTTAATTTTAACCTTTAAATACAAATAATAATGTATTTTAAGATTGACTTACTTGAACCTCCATTAACATTGGTTTGTCCTCATTCAAATGTTTATTTTATTCAATTCAATATACATTGCTTATTCGTTACTAAATCAATTGCCATCTGTATCTCTTTACCTTAATTAAAATATTTAATTCCAATTAATTCAATATTACATTTCCAGTTGAATGTTGGTTACACACTAATCGTTTTATTTTCATTAAATAATTCAAATAAAGTTTTATCCTTTTATTTCGATTTACATGTTCTTTATATTCCATCAAATTTCTCTTTTAATCAAAACATGTATTTCCTTTTTTATTTCCTCAACTTCCTCTTTTATTTTAATCCAAACATACATTTCTATTATTACGTCCATTACTTACAATTCCTTTTATTTAAAAGATTTTAATTACATTTAATTCCATTGATTACAAAATAAATTCCACTGCAGATTAATCAATGGGATAAGGAATAAATCAATTGTCGCAACTTAGTAATTCATATCTATTAATTTACTGTTTAGACAAGAAGTATAAATCTACTTACCAAATAATTGATTTCTTATTATACGCTAACATACTTAGAATATTTTTTATCCCATTATTTAATAACATCTATTGTTATAGTTGATTGAAATTGCACGAATACATTTGTCAATTACATTCAATCAATATTATTAAATTATATTCTAAAATGCGTTACCAACTTCCATTTATTAAAGATTAGTTGTTTTAGGATTTCATCTAAGATCATGTTTTATATTCTAAAAAAAAAATTAAAGTAATAATTGAAAATTCTTTATTTCTAACCATACTCTAGTCAACAATTATAATTAATATTTTTATATTTGTTTGAATTTACAAGTCATTGCATTTTTTCTACCTTAGCATTTCAGGACGAAATTCTTTTAAGAGCGGAGGAATATAACGACGCGGATTTTTTATCGTTTGATTTGAATAATTAATTTATTTTAAATATTGAATATGGAATATAAATTGATTTTTGAATATGAATATCTGGTAGGATTATAGAATGGATTATATTTCAAATATAGCGATTTATCGTAATACAGAAATGGTGGATAATAGAAATTTGAGTTGAATATGAATCGAAATGATTTCTAAAGTTGATATAAATTCTATTAGAATTAGAATTGAGTTAGAAAGTTTTTAAAACTGAAATTTTAAGTGATTTTGTCATTAGTTGACGCGTTAAAATAGCGATCTGAGGCACAGTCTCGGAATTTGACAAAACCAGTTCTATTAGATCCGTAATAGTGTATTATTAGCGGATTTCAAATTTCGTAGCATTTGGATTTGTTGTTTGGTCATGCGAGCTAAAAACGCACAAGTTTAATTTAATTAAAAATAGTCAATTTAAAAAGCTATTTTCTTCATATAATTGAATTAGGCCCCGAAACTGGTTCCATTTCGTTTTACCCAAATTAATCAATATTTTGAAGTGGTCTGAACAAGTTAAATCGACATAGTATTTTTTTGAAGTGGGTAGATGAAATAATTTTACCCAAATTGTATTTTGATATAAAAGAAATAATTTGCTAAAATTATTATAGTATATTGATGTGTTTGGATGTTATTGTTATAATCAAAACAAGATTATAAACTGGAATGGTCATATATAATCAAATTAAAAGGTATAAGTATGAATTATAAAAATGAGTTAAAATTAAAATTTGATTCAAACCAAAATTTGGAAATTTAAATCCCGAAAATTTCGGAAATGTTTTCCAAGTGTTTTGAAATAAATACTGATAATATTATTGTGGAAATGTATTTGAATAGAAAATGTTCTTAAATGGATTTTGAAAGTGATAAAGCATTGAACTCGCCGTATTCGCTAGAAAATAATTCTGGTGATGACAACCGCATCATTAGTCTTCATTTTCAAGTTTCTAAGTGATGGATAGCTACCTTGATTGTTTGTTTTGGAATTGTTGATAAAATAAGTTTGATTTGAGAAATCCCAAAAGGAGTTTGTTTTGGTAAAACCAAAGTGTGATTTAAAAATTCAAAAGGATAATTTGGGTTACAAAAAGAAGTTATGCTTGATTTCAGAATGATTTGAAATAAAATCCAGTTTTAAAGTTACTAAGTAATTGGTTGAGATGAGCAAAGCTAGAACCAGATTATAAATGAGATTAACTCAAGTTTAAGTTTAATGAGATTGTATTTGATCCAAAATGAAATGGAATTTGATGGTAATAGAATGAACTAATTACACAAATTAATTATTGAATTGAATTTGAATTGAAAATATTGAATAATTAAAGTGAATATGAACTTAAGTTTTAAAGTTGTATATAAACATAAGTAATGGTATAAAACATTTATAATAAGACTTAAGAAGTAATTTTGATGGAATGATTTCCGAAATGAACTTAACTCAAGTAAAGGAAATTAAAGTGAATTCAGGATGTGTTAAATGGAATTGGATTTGAATTTGTAATAGCTTAGTAAAATGAATACAGACTTGAGTATGGAAATCAAATTGAAGGTAATCTGGAATGAATTAGAGGAAAGTAAGCTTAAACTTTGAAATGGAAATCCAAATTTGAATTATAAAATGAATTTATACTCAAGCCAACTATATGAAGTGATTTTTGAAATACAAATCGAATTGTGAAGTGGAAAATGGTAGTGACTAATTAGATGAATTGTTAGTAAATTGAATATAGAAAGACTCAACCTGATTGAGTAAAATGGATTATGGATTTAATTTGAATGTAGAATTGAGTTATAAACGGAATTCGACTTAAATGCAATCGAATTAGATGTATTTTGAAATATTGTCAAATAAAATAGAAATGGATTGAACTAGTGATGACTTAAGTTGTAATGAATTCAATTTAAGTGTAAACTGAATATGGTTGGGAATATTGTTGATAAGAATGAAATTCAACTTAAGTAACTAATTTATGAAATGGTTCATAAATAAATTGGGAAGGATTGGAATTTTGTTGAATATAAAATTGAGTGAACAAGATTTCGTGAATAGATTGAATGTGAATTAATAGAAAATTGATAAATTGATTTGGAATCAGTTTAAAATAGCTATAAACTAGAATGGTTATTTCATTAAATGAATATCACTAAATAGCATGGATTGAACTGCCATTCGACATAAATAGAAGTAACAAAAAAAATCCAAACAGATAAAAAAATGAATAAATTGATTTGGAATCAATTTGAAATGGATATGAATGTAATGGTTGTGAATATGAATTAAATGCCAATAATTTGGTTGTCAATCGTTCGTATTGAATGAAATGGTATATAAATCGATTGAAAATAACTAAATTAGTATTGGAACCTTGTGATTGCTTATAAATACATGTTTAATGTGCTTAGTTATGCAAAGTTTGTGTTTAACTATTTAAATAAATGAAATGTTATTAAATTCATGTTTTTGGGACTTATGTGTTTAAATTAGGTATGGGTACAAATAGACCATTTGGCTATATTTTGGTTACGCGATTGCATATAAATTGAGCGAGCCTGTTTTATGATGCTAAAATAAGGTATGCTTACGAATTTAGAGCATAAAAAATAAAAATATAGATATATATTGCGTTTTCCAGCCATGAAAGCCGATGTATATCTTTCTGTCATATTTGTCATATTGCAAAAATGCTCTCCGTACAAGGGAGACTCTGCCAAAAGTTTTTGAAAATTTAACGTGTTAGAAGAATTTCGAAAATTTTCGGAAAACTTTTGTTAAAGGAAAAAAAATTGATTTGAACTTTAACTTGAAATAAAGGGTTTCGATTTTGGAAATGGAAAATAATTGTTTTTGATAGAACTAAAAGACTTAGAAAAGTGAAATGTAGAGTTTTAATAAGTTGGTTTTGATAAGTAATGGGTTTGGAGCATTTTTCCTGCCTTAGCAATTTCGAGGACGAAATTCTTTTAAGAGGGGAGGAATGTAAGGACCTAGATTTTCAATCGCTTGATTTCAAACATTTAATTTATTTTAAATATTCGATTCGGAATATAAATTGATTTTTTAAATATGAAGATTTGGTGGAATTACAGAATGAATTATATTTCAAATATAGTGATTTATCGTAATACGAAAATGGTGAATAATTGAAATTTAAGTTGAATATGAATCAAAATGATTTCTAATGTTGATATAAATTCTATTTGAATTGGAATTGAGTTAGTAAGTTTTTAAAACTTAAATATTAGGTGATTTCGTTAATTTTTGAAATCGTCGATTTAATCGACACGTTAAAACAGCGATCCAGGGCACCATTTCAAAATTCGACAAAATCGGTTCCATTGGATCCATGATAGTGTATTACTATCGAATTTTAAATTTCATAGCATTTTGATTTGCCTTTTTGTCGTGCGAGCTAGAAACGCACAGATTTAATTCAATTAAAAATAGTCAATTCAAAAAGCCATCTTCTTCATACAATCGAATTAGGCTTCGAAATTTGTTCCATTTTGTTCGAAAAAGGAGTATAACATTAGAAATGTCAGGCGGCACGCCCCAATAGGAGATCGAGATTTCACCGTATGTAATACGAGATATTTTGTATAAAATAAAATATAAATTGCAAAGTCAAACCCTATACCCACCTACCCTAGTGCCACCCTACCATCTGAAACACGCCATTCTTCCAGCTTTTCTAGTTTAAAATCGTGTACCCTCCTTGTTTTTCTTCTTCAAATTGAAATCAGTTTAAATAAAAAAAAAAATCACGCAATTAAAATCGCGAGGGCAAGAGCAATGATGGAGGAGGGGATCTGCCTCCGCTCGAGCTCAGTTGGACCGTGTCTTCGTTCTCGCGCATACGTGCGCATGCACAATGGGCGGATGGTGCGGTGATGTTTAGCGTGGCGTCGAGTTCGTTCCTGATGCGAACGAAGGAGAATCGAGCATATGCCTGGAACGAGATAAGAGAAGGCAAGGAAACGTGTTTTGTAATTGGGGGGTTGGCGAGTCAACGCTGGGTCGGCGGCAGAGCCTGGTGGAGGGAGGAGGCAGCCATGGGGAGATGTTCGCAGTCTGAAGCGAAGAGTTATTTTGAGGGAGAAGAGTTAAACATGGTAATTAATTCTAATTACTACAATTGGCAAAATAATTATATTGTTTAAATTTAAAAATCTTATAGATCCTATATTTCATTCATACGAGGTCGAAATTATACGGGATAAGTAGTGTTGCGCTCGTGGCATCAGATACCACACATAGGAATTGGTTTGGGATTTTTCGAAGTCAGCTGGAATTCTAGATTTCAAAAATCTGGATGTTTGGAAAACAAAAAAATCAAGGTGAGTTAATCTCACTCATTTTGGATTATTGATTTTAATTTATAATAATTAAAATTAATTATTGGTTGATGAGATGTATAAATTTTTATCAGTTGGATGTTATATTATTTATAGTAGTGTATATATTAGTAGTTGGGTATATTTTCATCGATTGGAGCGGATGAGACACTATGTGTCCCGCATAATAGCGGATGACCCTATATTACTGCGATATCTCGCCTTGAAGCGAGATTGGTATTTTATGTTATTTAGCATCTATGGATGCATGGAAACTGGTTGGAGGGATCCAACTGGATTGCTCAAAAATATATTGTTTTGTTTCGTATATAGTGATATATGATGTGATTGAATAATCTGTTATGGATTGTTGTGTGATTTGACTTATTGGATGCTATAGTAACACTGGCCTAAATTTTGGTATTTTAAATAACATAAATAATTGTGGTGTTTCTTTTGCTATTCTTTTGCTGTTCTCCTGGCTTCTGTCAGCCAGTGGAAGTTCGGGTCTTGTCCTGTAATCAGATTTTTGGGAGGCATATGTTCTCTGCATGCCTCGCCTGCTTTTGTGAGCCTCCAGAGAAAGGCTTTTTTCTCCTTTTTTTCCTATACATTTATAATTTTATTAAAAAAAATACCATAAATAATATTTCTGAATTTTAAAAAGAAATTCAAAGGTGATTTTTGGAAATAAAATTATTTATATCGAAATTAGAATATTGAATAAGAAATGGGTTGGATTAAATAAAAGATATGATTTGGAATTCATTTTATCTATTTTGTAAAATGTTCAGATAAATATTTTTGAAATTAATTTATACAAGGAATTTGGACCAATTGATTTTAATAATATGTCATAAATTATAAATGGAAGTTGAAATCGATTTTTGAATAGATTTGGAACTATAATTGGATTTGTTGAGAAATAGATTTCCAAATGGAATTTTAAATAGAAATCAATTTATAAATGGATTTTAGTAATATAAATTGGCAATAAACTGGAAATGAGTTTATAAACTTAAAAGCAATGTTTGTGAATAAAGTGGAATGATTATCATTTGATAAGTTGGGAATATAAATTCATGGTGTGAATTTAAACTTAAATATGGAAATCGGTTTAGAAAGAAATAGTGGATTCTATTTTGGAATTTGGATATAGTAGTGAAATTGGAAATATAAATTGATTTGTGATAAATCGAGAGAGATTTATAAGTATAAAATCGGCTATGTTGAATTTTAAAATTTTATTTTTTCAAGAAGTAAGTTTTGCTTTTAGAAAAGGATTTTTATTTATTAAACTAGGTAGTTTAAAAAATATTTTTTGGATTAAAATATTTTGAAAAGTTAGTTATTCAAATAATTAAATTTGTTGAAATGAATTCTAAGTTTTATAAACAAGCTTTGTAAATCGATTAATATTATTTGTAAAAAAAATGAATTGGAAATGAGTTATCAATGTTTATTTAAAGCGTTTTGATATTTTAAATAATTACTTAAACGTGTTTTAAAAATAAATTATTATTCTTTAAAAATACTTATCAGATATATGGAGTTTTGAAGTGATTGAAATTTATTTATAAATCTTCTCAAGATTTGTAAACAGTGTTTAGTTAACGGATATGATTTGATAAGAGGAATCTTATAAAGGATTTTGGGAGAAAATGGAATTTTCAAAATATTGAAATATGGGAACTTCGAAAATGAATTAGAATTCATAAAAGATGTTACAAATGAGCAGTTGGGATTATAGACAAGTATAATCGATTTTGAAAATTTTAAAGGAAATTAATTAATGAATTCCGAAAACTTATAGAATCTAGTATAAATGAGTTAAGGAATTTACAAATAGATTGTAATGGATTTTGAGAAGTATGAAATAAATCGAACATTTCCTATGTTTTGAAAATAAAATGGATTTGGAAAATTTACTTATGAATATTTTCCCAAGTATTGGGATTAAAGATTTTGGAGATATCTTAGCGACGAAGGATTTATATAGAGATATTTTTCTAAGTAATGGATTATAAATTGAGTTTGGAAATATTTCACTTAGTGTTGAAGTAAGATATGATTTGAAAATATGATGTTATGGTTATAAGTATCTGGAATTGTTTTCAAGTATTGAATTACTGGAAGAGATTTGAATAGATATCTTTGTAAAGATATTTTGAAGTAAATGTATTTCAAAGATTTGAATATGGGCCTGGTGACTGTTTATGTGTGTAATTTGATAGTTAAATAACCGACTATCAAATCTGGCCAATTTCGTTAATCGTTTCAAAGAGACCGAGATCAAATCTATTTCCATTGGTTGGATTAACGTAATAGGGGGTTCTCGCTTTTTGTTTGGTGGCGAGAAAGGGACTCTTACTCCTACATGTCCCGAGGAGGCAGTATAAGGCCTTGATGGGTTGGTTCGCAAGGTGCTTACAGTCACGAGGCTGGTCGTAAAAGCAGATTCAATGTACCATTTTATGCCACCGTAGGGCTGGGATGGTTGGAAAGCCTATCGGTCGTCACTACTGGATGGTTGAAAAGCCTACGGTTGTTGCACTTGGTATCAGAGTTGAAGGTTAAGTGATAACCTTGGCTTTGGTGAGGATTAATCATTAAAGATAAGGTCCGTAGTACCCTAGAATGAGTCTGAGTGTATTATAGATATGAGTGCGCGTTTGTTAGTGAATATAAATTGTTTTATATTGTGTTGACTCCTCGGTTAAGTGTTTATGAATTCTGGTTGGTACGGTCTACATAACTGTATCGAAGGGGTTTCTAAACTCTGAACAAGTTATATCAACATAGTATTGTTTTAAAGTAGGTAAATGAATAATTTTACCCAAATTATATTTTGATATAAAAGAAACAATTTTCAGAAATTATTACAGTATATTGATATGTGTGGATGTTATTATCATAATTAAAACAAGATTATAAATTGGAATGGTCATATATAACCAAATTATAATGTATAAGTATGAATTATACAAATGAGTTAAAACTAAAATTTGATTCAAACCAGAATTTGGAAATTTAAATCCCAGAAATTTCGAAAATGTTTTCCAAATTTTTTGAAATAAATAATGGTAATATTATATGGAAATGTATTTGAATGAAAATGTTTTTAAATGAATTTTGAAAGTGATAAAGCACTGAACTCACTGTAGTCGCTGGAAAATAAGTCTGGTGATGATGCCGCATCATCGGTCTTCATTTTCGAGTTTCTAAATGACATATTACTACCTTTATTGTTTGTTTTGGAATTGTTGATAAAACATTTGATTTGAAAAATCCCAAAAGGAGTTTGTTTTGGTAAAACCAAAGTTTTATATAAAAATTCAAAAGGATGATTTGAATTACAAAAAGGAGATGTGTGTGTGTGTGTGTGTGTATAATTTTAGAATAATGTGAAATAAAACCCAGTTTTAAAGTGATTAAGTAATTGGTTGAGATGAGCAAAGCTAGAACTGGATTATAAATGAGATTAACTAAAGTTAAGTTTAATGAGATTGGATTTGATTCAAAATGAAATGAAATTTGATGGTAATAAATTGAACTAATTAGAAAAATTAATTAGTGAATTGAATTTGAATTGGATATATTGAATGATTAAAGTGAATATGAAACATAAGTTTTAAAGTTGTATATAACTCAAGTAATGTTATAAAATGTTTATAATAAGACTTAATAAATAATTTTGATGGAATGATTTCAGAATGAACTTACTCAAGTAAAGGAAATTAAAGTGAATTCAGGATGTGTTAAATGGAATTGGATTTGAATTTGTATTAGCTTAATAAAATGAATATAGACTTGAGTATGGAAATCAAATTGAAGGTAATCTAGAATTAATTAAGGGAAAGTAAGCTTAAACTTTGAAATGGAAATCCAAATTTGAATTATAAAATAAATTTATACCCAAGCCAACTAAATGAAGTGATTTTTGAAATAAAAATCTAATTGTGAAGTGGAAAATGGAAGTGACTAATTAGATGAATTAGTTAGTAAATTGAATATAGAAATCAGACTCAACATGGTTGAGTAAAATGGACTGTGGATTGAATTTGAATGTGGATTTGAGTTATAAATGGAGTTTGACTTAAATGTAAGCAAATTAGGTATATTTTGAAATATTATCGAATAAAATAGCAATGGATTGAAATGATGATGGCTCAAGTTATAAATGAATTCAATTTAAGTGTAAATTGAATATAGTTGGGAATACTGTTGATAAGAATGAAATTCAACTTAAGTAACTAATTTATAAAATGGTTCATAAATAAATTAGGATGGATTGGATTGTTGTTGAATATAAAATTGAATTAACAACATTTTGTGAATAGATTGAATGTGAATTAATAGAAAATTGATAAATTGATTTGGAATCAATTTAAAATAGCTATAATCTAGAATGGTTATTTTATTAAATGAATATCACAAAATAGCATGGATTGAAATGTCATTCGACACAAACAGAAGTAACAAAAATTATGCAAACAGATCAAAAGTGAATAAATTGATTTAGAATCAATTTGAAATGGATATGAATGTAACGGATGTGAATATGAATTGAATGCCAATAATTTGGTTGTCAATCATTTGAATTGAATGAGATGGTATATAAATCGAATTAGAATTCATAAAAGAAGTTAGAAATGAGTAGTTTGGATTATAGACAAGTATAATCGATTTTGGAAATTTTAAAGGAAATTAATTAATGAATTTCGAAAACTTATAAAATCCGTTATAAATGAGTTAAGGAATTTACAAATAAATTATAAAGGATTTTGAGAAGTATGAAATAAATGGAATGTTTCCTAAGTTTTGGGAATAAAATGATTTCGGAAAATTTACTTATGAATATTTTCCTAGTATTGGGATTAAAGGTTTTGGAGATATTTTAACGACGAAGGATTTATATAGAGATGTTTTTCTAAGTAATGGATTATAAATCGAATTTGGAAATATTTCACTAAGTGTTGAAGTGAGATATGATTTGAAAATATCATGTAATGGATATAAGTATTTGGAATTGTTTTCAAGTATTGAATTACTAGAAGAGACTTGAATAGATATCTTTATAAAGATAGTTGAAGTAAATGTTTTTGAAAGATTTGAATATGGACCTAGTGACTGTTTATGTATGTAATTTGATAGTTAAATAACTGACTATCAAATCTGGCTAATTTCGTTAATCGTTTCGAAGAGACCAGGATCAGATTTAATTATCCGAAAACCACTTTGATCGGATTTGTGCGTTACGAATTGTGATATGCTAAGATAATGAAGATGGTGATTTCGGAAATTCGGTTTGTTTTAGACCCAGAACAACTTGTATGGATAAATGCTATCATTACATTTCACCTGGAAGGCAGTATTAGCATTCGAAGTATGAATGCTATTCTTAAGGTAATATATAGCCTCAAGCCTCATCAACCGGCAATGACTAAAATAGGGGAGATGCAGCAGAGCTAAGTGGGTCGCACCCAAGTAGGGTATGTTATCGCTTTTCTAGATACCATCGGATATACTATAATTATGGATATGGTTGTGCATGGAAAAGAGAGCGCTCGATATGGTGGGAACCCCTAGGGTGATAACATATTCGATACTATCCAGTAAGGGACCGGTCATGTATTGGCAGGGATCGTAGGTACGATCTCGGTACATTTTTCTAGAGGTGTACTGTGGCGGACGGTACCCCAGTAGCCCTGTCATTGTATGGAATTCAATATCCACTATGAGACTGTACCGTTTTAGATATGCCCAACTATGCTGAAAAGTGAGATGCAAGCATTTCGGCTAGTTTATATTTTATTATCTATAGACACTATTATAATACTAGATGATTTTGATATAAAAGGTTTTGGTTATCGTGAGGTAAAAACCTGTCGTATTTATGTGTGGTGTTGTCTTACGAGATACCTTTGTTTTTCAAAGGATTTTGATAGCGGTAATAATTCAAATTGAGTGTGTTTTCTCACCTGGTTTTCAGACTGACTCAGTTGTTATTTTATTATAATGCTCGAGTTAGACCGAGTATTACAGGTTCAAGATAGGATGTTATGGAGCTCAGGAGACGAACTGGAGGAGTCTTAGGCGTATTCCACGTACTTGATTATATTCCGCTGTATGTGCATGCTGTATATGCAGCACTAGTGAGGACAAGTTATTATAACTATCCAGATTGATTTTTAGATTGTTGTACTCTGATTATGGTATGTAAAATAATAGTTATAGTTCTTTTTGTATAAAGATGTGTAATTATCTTTTCTATGTTATTGTTTCTATTTCTTCTATCTCTTCTTCTTCTTTACCCCAGCAATCAGTATTTCCGACACTGGAATATTCGACATGTTATAAAGTGAACGAATTGATATCGATTTTGGAAGGTCGAAAACCTGGATTGCTACAAATGCCTTGTCCATTCAATGTCTCGTCCAAACGTACAAAGTATGTGAAATCTATGACTGCTCGGAACATAACTATACAAAGATAAGAAAAGCAAGAATTAAATTACAAAGTATGTTGATGTGTGAGCTATTGAATATGTCTAATATAGAAAAAGTACAACCCATAGAAATACATAGTACAACCCATAAAATATATAGAACAATTGCAACCCATATAAATACACATAGAATCACATAGAACAAATACAACCCAATGAATAATGGCATAGGAACAAGTAAAACTCATAAAAATACATGAAATAGTTACATAAGAACAAATAACATATGAAGAACAAATATAACACCTAGAGACATATAGAAATCACTCGAAATGTCTAATATAACCAACCCATAGATCATCAGCATGACCAACGAAGGTTGTCTGATGATCCATAAAATTCAAATAGTCAAAAGATGATCTAGACATTTGCAACATATTTTCTTGTTCTACTTTGACTATAATTTTTCGGTCCATCGACTTTCTCTAGTAAACATAATATATGTACTTCTGGCATCTCAATCTTTTCTTTTTATCCTACATTTTGTATGGTTATTGTAAGCTTCATTGATGGTGATACAAAAATCTTCACCGACCTTCTCTTCCATGTGTCTTTGATTAGCTTGTACATAAGCTTTAATCAACACTGAATAACCATGGAGAGTCCAAGTCTGATTTGCCATTTGTAATCATATGAACTTCTCATACCAACCCTTACAATATAAACAGTAATCATGAAGAGTGCAAGTGTAGCCATTCAATGCCTTGTATATACTTATATTGTAGCCATGTTGTGCAACTCGTAACCACTCAATTCCTTGGCCATACATACATTGTAGCCATGTTGTTTCTATGCAATCCGTAACCACTCAATTCCCTGTCCATACGTACACTATAGCCATGTTGTGCAATACATAATTATTCAATGCCTTGTCTGTATGTATATTGTAGCCTTCTTGTGCAATTTGTATTGTCCATGCATACACTATAGCCATGATGCACAATCTATAACCTTTCAATGCCTTATCCATACATACATTATAGCCATGCTGTGCAATCCGTAACCATTCAATGCCTTGTCCAAACGTATATTGTAGCCATGTTGTGCAGTCCATAACCACTCAATGACATGTTCAATCCTACACTATAGCCATGTTGTCCAATCCATATCTTGTTCTCTCCCACACCTATATATAGTTTGGATTTGAACTACTCAAAACACAACTACAAAAGCTAAGCACCAATAATCAAGTTACATACTTCTCTAAGAAAAAATTAATCATCACCTTTACTAATACAACCGAGTAGGAAGCAAAGCTTCAACGACAAAGAAGAGCTGGACGACCAAAGCATGGAGTTTGAAATGCTACAGCTCGTAGTAGGCTACTCTTACGTTTTGTTGACGGACGCTCTACCAGCAAACACCGTGGTAGTATGCCTAGAAAAATTGACCATTGTTATAAGAAAGACTATAAAGATGGACATAAAAGGATGATGAATGACTATTTCATTAACAATCCAACATATAATATCATATTGTTCTGTCGTCGATTTCGCATGAGCCTGGATATTGTTAGCAAAATTTATCTCAAACTCTATGACAACAACATCTATTTTACTTACAGGTTAAATGAAGCACTTGAACCTGGAATTTCATCATATGTCAAAATCTCGACTGCATTAAGAATGTTGAGCTATGGAATGTCTGGTGATCAATTAGACGACTATTTCAAGATTGCATCATCAATAGCGATAGAATGCATGAAGGAATCCTGTAAAACGGTGATCGCGCAGTTCAGCGATGAATACTTATGTATGTTAGGATCAAATAATGTTACCATATTACTAGCTAGAGGAGAAGCTAGGGGTTTTCTAGGTATGCTAGGTAGTTTGGACAGCTTGCATTGGGGATGGAAAAATTATCCGACCAGTTGGAAAGGAATGTTCACCGAACATAAAAAGGTGCCAACAATGATTTTAGAAGATGCGGCATCCAATGATTTACAGAATTGACATGCTTTTTTTGGAGTACCAGATTCGTTAAATGATATAGACATTTTAAAGCAATCATACATGTTTTTGGAACTATCTAACGGTCTGTCAACGAAAAGTTGATAATGTTATGCATCGAATGGGATATTACCATATGGATGGCATATATCCAAAGTGGAGAACTTTAATGCAAGGATATAGGGTCACAATCAACGATAAGGAGAAGTATTTCATTGAAAAATTGGCAAATTACCAAGAGGACATCGAACGCACATTCAGTGTTTTGCAAGCAAGATTTCAACAAAATCCTGCCCGATTTCATGATGCAAGAGTTCTTTTTAAGAATGTGTATACATGTATCGTAATTCAAAACATGGTTGTGGAGTCTGAAAGAGGTGGGTATAAGAACCGAAAAACTAATTAACCAGAAACATTTAACGATTCAAACACTGGACCTTAAAAAAAACATTAACTTGATAGAGGAATATGTTTCAATGGTGAAGCATATTGAAGACCGAATAGCACATTTTGAATTACGTGACCAATTGGTGGATCACTTATGGGCGCACAGAGGAAGAGCTGTTAGAACTACTTAGCCGTAAATATAAAAGTAAATTATGAGCTCGTTGACTAAATTTTTTGTTGAAATCATTGTAAAGTAATTTGCTTAAGTTGTTTACTAAGTGTTTTGCACACTTTGTTTCGAAGATTGTATGTTGAGCTTTCTGTAATATTAATGGTCAACTTTTTTACTTCTTGGTACTGCAACAAATTTTGTTTACCTAAGTTGTTTGCTTCTTAGTACTGCAACAAATTTCATCAAACATTTCTACTTAGTTTGAAATAAAAATCATACAATAATATCATAGCTAATACAACAGACACAAATATACAACTATTACAACGAACACTAAACAGCTACAGCTTAATACCCACTTACACTACCTCTCTCTTTCTCTCATTTGCTTCCAATTGTTCATTACGAGTTCTTGCTGTAGAGAAGAAAGCTTGCTAAAATCACAAGTCATAAGTTTAATAAGGTTCTTCTCTCGCATCATAGTTTTCCTCTCTATTTGGGCATGTTTCTTGAACTCTCTATCTTCCGTAACAACTTATAAAAAATTCGAATCTGATTGATTCATTTGTGTTGAATACTTTGCTCTATGCTCTCTCGTTTTACCAATAAAATTCGCCTGAGCATCTAAGAATCTTGAAAAATAAGCATTTCACTGCTCTAATTAAATTGACCAATTTCTAGAAATAGGACAACCGTCAGCATTTCCATATAGTGGCAATATTTCTTGAGAACTAGAATCGCTTTCTGGACTAGAATCGGAGTAGCACATTTTTCTAGTCTTATTCTACTGCCCAAACACGAAGTTGTTTGAGTTCTTCCATTTCGGTAGAGAGGAGAGGAAATCAAAGCATCTTTGATGCTTGAACAGATGGTTGTATTGTGCTTAGTAAGTCTTGCACGCTTCTTCTATTTATTCAACAAAGTCAGAAGTGTATGAATATACAATACAACTTGAAAACTATGAAACAAAACTAAAATTAAACTTACAACATCATAAGAAACAGCACCGCTTTGTTGTCTACTCTCTAACCTGATTAGTATTGCCAAGTAGTTTTGGCAGGCAGGGTTCATAATCTGACATCCTCCTCTTAGAGACGCATAAGTTCTCTTGAACGGCTCTTTGGTGTTATAGTAATCCGCAACTCTTTGCCAAAAACAAAATTCGTCTTTTATGTTTTTGAACAGGATGCTATCATTTGAAGGTCGTATCTAGGCTTTAGCAAGCGACAAACATTGTTGCAAAGTAAACTTTCTTTTTCTTGGCATCATTTTCTCCAGTATCACTTTTGGCGGTTTCAGCTTCAATGTCATCTATTCAAACATCAAATCCAACTGAAGTTGATCCCTTACAAAGACTGCCTAACATACGCTCAACGATTTTCACTTCTTCTTTTTGTAGTATTTGCACTTTGAGGCGGATTCATCTCTTCAATAGCTTCATCGTTACCCTCTTTCGTCTTTTCTGCTTCGGCATCTTGGTCTTCTTCTTATTCGTCATCACTGCTAACAACATTAACATTGGTAGGAGCGTTACGCACGTAAGAATACTGCACCGAAAGATTCTACATAGCTTCTCTGTTTCGAGCCTCCAACTATTGCACACTAAGATGATGCTGTTATTTGTGGTCATCTTGCATCATCAACGACATGTACGATGAATGATCTACGTACACGCCAATAGGACGACGTGAGTAGTATGGTTGTGGAGCGGTATTATGGTAGTAAGGTTGTTGATGATGATGGAAGCTAGCAGGAGCGTGAGGTGAGTAAGGTTGAATATAGTGTGTATTTGAATACGACATATAGCCATATTCATATTATGGTTGAAGCGTTTTTTGTTGATTTGGAGAACGGACGTCGGGATAACTGGTAGAAGGGTGAGAATGATCAAATGGACGGTTTTATGATGTTGACATTGCATAGAAGAGGGGAAAAAGCAAAGCAGTGGTGTTGTGGAGGATGGATGAAGAGAGGAATGGTTAATATATGGGTTGAAGTATCCGTTGTGTTTGCAACGGTATAAAATCAAAACGGTGGAGTGTTTGTTGTTTTAACTAAAAGACGGAGACTTTGCCGTTTTAATAACCAGTCATCTGTTCACTCAATCAGTCACAATATCGTTCAAAACCAGCCACAAAGAAGTGAACAAGCCATACCTAATTACGCGGTGGTTGGTTTTTCAATTGGACAAGCAACTGCTGGATCTACTTTAAACTGGACTATCCTTGTAGGGTAAGCAGTTTTTACGCTGCTGTCTAACATTTCAATTAAAACTGTTTGCCAGTTGGATGTTTTAATCTATTATATAATAATAATGCCGTGAAGTATTTTTCTTTGAAGCACACCCACGACTACAGGTACTTCCATGATTTATTTTATTTTATTTTCCATCCAGTGATAGGACAAGCGCCATCACATCCTTGAACAGAAACACATCAAATAAATGCTATTTCTGGCATAGACGTAAATCTCGCTTTCACAACTGATATATCCTTATCGCTGTATTAAGTAAATACGTAATTATCATCTAACAACCTATAGTAATAAACTTAATGATGATATAACCTGTTGATTCTTCCGAATCATTGCATACTAATTAGGTGATCATCTAAGCACCCATGAAGAAATATAACGCTTTCAAATTTATATCGATATTACTTTCTCAACCAATGTATCGTTATCTCGTGTCAATCAGATAATACATGACTCATACACTGTAAAATATATATCATTATCTCTGTATTAAGTTGATGATCCATGACTCAACCGCACTCATTAAGCAGATATGACCTTGTTGCTTGAACTGATAGGTAAATGTATGAATGCTTCTCAGCTGCACTAATTAAGTAGATATGAGCTTGTTGCTTGAACTGATTGGTAAATATATGAATGCTTCTTAGTTCTCATAGATACATACTTGATATATACTTCCTCAAACCAAAGCGTGGTTTGAAACAGAATTTAATTATATAACATTTTAGTATCACTGTTTTCTAATCACAGATAGTAAATGGGGAAACTTCATTCTATATGTTATTGATGTGTTATGGGTCGAAAACGTTCATCGAGTGACCAAACACACTTTCTTGTTCTGAATGCTAAGCTTATATTTGCAGAACAAGAAACATCGTCCACCTACTATCTAATTGCTACTTGTATTTCTTACCTAATTAAATAACCCCATGGCTCCGTAGTCACATTCTTAACATGAAACACTGTCGTCACATTTATATTTGAGTTAGCTCCAGTGTCTATTTCTTCTAGCTCTCTGTATTATATATTGTGTTTACGTAACTTTATCGTTCTCAAAATCCTTTTTGTTTATATTTTCGTTGTAGGGTTTACGGTCTGGATGGTGGAATATATGTGACATCTATTAGGTTCTAACAACGTTTCTTAATTTTGATCTACGATACATGATCCAGATAAGTAGCAAAAGAATTCGGGTTATTATTTGACCGTTGCACAACTCAGTTCCATCTTAGTAGATAATTTGGTCAAATGGATAATAATATACTTCTAGGAATTTTTGGGATGAATTTTGTACTTGATATCTTGACTCTTGTAAATGGTGTAGAGAAGGCAAACAATAATGGTCGGTTTGTATATACAAATTCAATAGATGACTAATGCACCAAGTAATTCAAACTTTGAGTCCTAGTTAGCTCTCGTTTAATATAGCCTTTTCATTGATTTTGAACATCTGAGCACGCACACATATATACATTCAGAATGTGGTGAAAATAAAAGGGATTAGAGAGATGTAGCGAGATTGAAGTGTAATCGATCCTTGCACACACATACAGATATATATATATATATATATATATATATATATATATGTATGTATGTATGTATGTATGTATGTATGTATGTATGTATGTATGTATGTATGTGTATATGTATATATGCATGTATACGCAAGGATCGACTACACCTCAATTTTGCTACAGTACCTCTAATCCCTTTAAGTTTCAAAATGCAGTTAATAAGTGTTATTAATTTGGAAATTTTGTTAAACGTCATTTTTAAGTTTCAAAATACAATTGCCCCTCCTTAAAAAGAAAGTTTTTAAAAAAAACTCATTATTAAATTTTGGCATGTTTGCAGAAAATTCTACAGATATTTAAAGTTTTTGAATTGCAAAGATAACAAATATTTGCATTTTTCAAAAAAAAATTCAAAAAATTCAAAAAAATAGTTTTGATTAATGAAAGATGCAATTAAAGTTCAATTTTAATTTTTGAAGGTGTAATTTAAATCATGTTTTAAGAAAGATTTTTTTTGTACGAAAGTTAAAAATATGGGACAGATCCTAATCTCCACTGACTATGAGTTAACAGGAGTGCATTAGCCAGTTACAAGAAATAAATGACATCCATCCTTTAATGTTAGCAGTAAACATTTCCCGAACCATAGTTAATAAGCGTAGCGTTTTAGTCTACAGTAGGTAAAAGAACTAGAATACGTATGCGATGTGCAAACATAAAAATTATATCATGTATTCCTTTGTTGAACATAAATATCGCATATGTTACATCTTCATGCATGGTCATGAACTGCTGGTGAAAGTAACGGCAAATCATGCATGGATATATAAGAAGCTGCATACCTCCAACTCTCCAAAATAAATACATTCTACGTACACTTAATATAATAGAATAAGCAAAGTGCATAGGTCAATGGAGTTGACAAGAGAGTTGAACGAAGTGAAAGAAACTTTTATGAGTGGGAAAACAAAGAGCTTGTCTTGGAGGAAGTCTCAGTTGCAAGCTCTTATGAAACTTCTCAAAGAAAACAAAGATGAAATCTTCAGGGTGCTTAACCAAGATATGGGAAAACATAAACTCGAAGCTTTCAGAGATGAGGTATCATACATACATTTGTTCATAAACCTACAAAAGCCAGTTGTTTTAGTAAGACTGTTTGGTTGCATGCAGGTAGGACTTTTGATGAAGTCCGTTGAATTTCATCTGCAAAATATGAAGAAATGGGTGAAGCCAATTAAGGCAAGTTTCATCTACGTGCTCAAATGTGAATTTACTGAAACTATTCATTTTATTAATTTAATTTAATTTTTTTTTTCCTTCGTTAGATCGACCTTCCAATAGCAGGCTTCCCATCATCATGCGAGCTGGTGCAAGAACCATTAGGTGTTATTCTTCTGCTTCCTTCCTGGAATTTACCAATTGGTACCTTCTTCTGTGCATTATTTTCTTAATTTTCATTCTACCCTTAGGAAGAAGAAACTTATTTCAAGTTTAGGTCTCGTTCGAAACTTATTACACAAATGTATCATTTTTCAATATTCAGTATTTTATACTTCCGCATTTCGAAAATGCAATAACAAAATTTGAATCTATATATACTTGTGCAAATTTAATGTGTACAAATATATATTTTTTAAAGAAAATATTATACATGCGCATTTTTAAAATACACATGTACAGAAATACTGCATAGTGATAAAAAGCCAAATTTTCATAATAAGTTTCAAACATAGTAAAAACTTGAAATAAGTATTTTTCAGAGGTTTAGAATGAAAATTTGTCCTATTTCCTTTTATAATCAATAAAAGCACTGGATTATAATTAATATATATTTTATGCAGGGATTTCATTAGAACCACTAATTGGAGCAATTTCAGCTGGAAATGCAGTAGTGTTGAAGCCATCAGAACTCGCTCCATCTTCCTCTGATTTTCTAGCAAGAACAGTTCCGAAGTACTTGGATCAAAAAGCTGTGAAAGTCATTCAAGGCGGTCCTAATACTGGTGAGAAGTTGTTAGAGCACAAATGGGCGAAGATTTTCTTTACTGGTAATTATTAGTACTTATATAACTATATATTATGAATAAGATTAATGAACATATTCAATGTTGTGATTTGTGATATAAAATCATACTTCAATGAAATAAATATAATAAAATGGAAACATATACTTGGACCTGATCAAAATAATATATATATATATATATATATATATATATATGTATGTATGTATGTATGTATGTATGTATGTATATGTATGTATGTATGTATGTATGTATATATATGTATGTATATATGTATATGTATGTATGTATGTATACATATACATATATATATATGTGTGTGTGTGTGTGTGTATCTGTATGTGCGCGCGCGCGCACGTGCGTGTGTGTATGTATGTATATGTGTGTGAATCGTAGTAATAAAAGAGATGATTTTACTCTTTTAAATCAAGTGCAACAATTTATTTGTTGTTATGAATGAGTATTTGAAAGATCAAGTAATCTCTTGTTATAAATTGACTAGTGTATAAATCATTGTAATATAAGGAGAAGAATTATTGTTCTAGAATTTAGAGATTGAGATTTTTTTTTTCCTCAACTTTTAGAGATTTTTCTATATACTTTTTTGATGATTCTAATAATGCTTCTTTGAAAGAAATTTGTTGTCTATTGTTTTTTTCACTCTTTATCTCTTCTCAAATCTAATTGTCTATGGATCAACATGAATAATCTGTGACTACTGCTCAGAATAATCTGACGATTTCCCAATATCACTGCATAACTAGCTTATGAAAAATATATTGTCCACACCTTACCGTTTATTAATTCCAATAACCCCTTTGCAAAATAAACAAGTAGAGTTCTCAACAAATCGTTTTCCTATCATCTGTATTAACCTCTTCAGGTATTTATCTACATTTATGTCACAAATTATAGCACATGATATGTGTCATAGTATATATACACTATATTAAAGTGTATATTCAAAACATTTGTTAGAGCTTACATGACTCATTTTGTTCAGGAAGCGCACGAGTTGGGAGTATTGTGATGACAGCAGCAGCAAAGCATTTAACACCTGTTGCCCTTGAGCTTGGAGGTAAATGCCCTGCAATCATAGATTCCCTTTCGAGTGGTCGAGATAAAAAGGTACTTTTCTAGAACTACATTTGTTATAGAACAATGCTAGCATCACTCTCTTGCTACACTATTCATGTGCATGGTGATCTATGTAGCTATTAATGGTTTCAATGTGGCATTCAGTAATTTCCACCAATAAGGTCGCGAGTGTAGCCTTACTGTCCTTAAGGGAGAGTGATGGTATCATTTAAATAAACATGAATTGTACTTTGGGAATCCATATTCTCCTGACAAATTCATGATTTTAAGGTAACTGTGGAGCGAGTAGCTGCAGGAAAGTGGGGTGTGTGTTCCGGCCAAGCCTGCATAGCTGTTGATTATGTGCTCGTGGAACAGAAATTTGCTCCTGCACTGGTATTCATTTTTCAATTATCGAGAAATAATTAATTAAAAGTTCTTGCAAAATAGCCTGAATCAGAAAGTCTATCAAAAATCATCAAAAGCAATTCTGAAAACAAAAACAAAACCAAAAAAAATGAGATTATTTTGTGTTAGTTAGCTCAGATTACTATTCTAATCGGTGAACATGAATTGTATGCATCAAATTCATCAATACTATATTTGCATTTAATCTGGTCTATTTCTATTTTTAAACTAGATTGAATTGATGAAGGCAACGCTGAAGAAATTTAACACAGAACCTGCAAATTCAGGAAGGATTGTTAACAAGCTTCACTTTCAAAGGCTGACAGATTTACTAGAAGAGCCTTCTGTTTCATCATGCATTGTGCATGGTGGTTCCAGGGATGTCAATAACCTGTAATCACTTTCCACCTCTCTCTCTCTGTTTTTTTTTTTTTCTTTTTTTTTTCTTTTTTCTTTTCTTTTCTTTTCTTTTTTCTTTTTCATAAATACATTGTTTTCTAATTTATCTAAAACAAATATGTTTTAGGACAATCGAACCTACAATATTGGTAGATCCCCCATTGGATTCCAAAATCATGACTGAGGAAATATTTGGCCCTCTTCTTCCCATTATTACAGTGTGTGCTCAAAGTTTAGCATTATAAATACAATTTAATTACTCGTACAGTATTGATCTCACAGTTTATTGTTTTATAACAGGTAAAGAATATAGAAGAGAGCATTGATTTCATAAACGCAAGGCCTAAACCTCTTGTGATTTATGCCTTCACCAACAACGAAAAGCTTAAGCAAAGAATCCAGAATGAAACTAGTTCTGGAACACTGACTTTCAACGATGCGCTTATACAGGTATTTTGCTTAAAAGCTAGAAATTGCATTCATATATTTCCATACGATGAGAAACAATATGTACTTGGAAGCTGGAACATAAAAGGATCGGCTACACCCTAAATCCCCTTTGATATCACTTACAAGTCTCGATTTAAATAATATAGAAAAAGAGACACACGTGTTATTTAGATAAATGGTCATTAGAATGGACTCATTTATGTTATTCTACCATTTATAACATGGGAAATATTATCATGTGCTTTAAAGGTACATGGTTAAGATTATGAATTTATCAAAGTACCCATCTTGAATTCCACGTATCCACTTTTGTTTGAGAGGTAAAATAGATATTTAACTCAGTTTTTTTTGTCTTTTAGCCTGAAACAATCATTGCTAACATCCGTGCCCTTAGACACATGATAACAAAACCCTTATAACGTAAGCATTACATGCATTAATTATACAGAGATGGTTAAATTTGTAATATGATTTTACTGTTATACAGTACGTTGTTGATGCAATACCGTTTGGAGGTGTTGGAGAGAGTGGATTTGGAAAGTACCATGGAAAAAGCAGCTTTGACATGTTTAGTCATGGAAAGCCAGTAGCAAGGAGGAGCTTTTTGACTGAGTTTAGTTTCAGATATCCACCATGGAATGACAAAAAACTGGAGCTCATAAAATGTTTATATGAGTTCGATTATTTGGGATTTATATTGGTATATTTGGGACTCAAATGATAAATCTTATGAAAGGTGGGATTTATATAATTATGTTGCCAAATATAATACACTAAAAAGGCACTTGCTTGTGTATTAAGAAACGGATTGAGCCGTTTTATACTTTATAGTGTTCATGGAGGTACGTCACATGTATGTTGCATTATGTTTGATATAAACAAGGCTTAATTGAACAATATTCAGAATATGTTGTAATCCTTCTATGTGCTTGAACCTTGGTATAACTCATCTCGCATGTATTGTACCACTGAAAATTTACTGTAATGAAGTGTCTATTTGTATCTTATAAATGCATCTCATTTGTATTGTATGATTGAAAATTTGCTGTACTAAAGTATTACTTGTATCTTATAAAATGCATACTGTATAAAAGTTCATAAACAAATTCAAGAACCGTGTATATTCCGAAAAGAAAAAAACTAAAGTAGCTGGAAGCTTAGAAAAGAAAAAACTAAATTGTAGCTGGAAGCTTGGGATACAGTAATGGCAAAATTACAGAAATAACAAGTGTGTAATTAGATTCCAAGGACTCCAGTCACTCCACCAAATTACTACTTTTTTTTTCTTTCCTTTAGTTGTCCATATCCATTCCTTTGCACGTTTCTATAGAGCAGCATATTTTTCCACCTTGATCATTGAGTTTTACCAAGAAGATTTTGGAGCTCCCCTTTCATAAATGATTTAGCTGTATCTGAAAAATAGATAATAAAACAAAATGTATTTTAATTTTGTTGTCAAAGCACAAATTTACACAGAGAAAATATAAATAGTGAAGGAGACTAAAATGCTTACCATCTGCACCACCAATGTGTTTGCCATTGATGAAAACTTGTGGGACAGTGTATCTACCAACTAAGTCTAGAAGAACATTTTGAATCTCTGCACCATCATCTGTGTTATGTATTCAAATGTTAGTAATCGAAACCTATCGAAACCTGATGATAAGATATACGAAGGAAAGAATATTCGAAAGAAAGATTACAGTGCTAAACATTGGACAAAGGACTACACACACTATCATTTATAGTACCTTAGCACACACAGTTCATGCATAAGTAAATAGAAGTTCTTTTATAAGCATAAAATTAATATTCAAAATGATGGTAAAATCAATCTTGCAAAATTCTTCTAAGTCATTGAAGAAACTATTGTTTTTTCCCCTCATGTTTATGAATATCAAATTTTGAGTTGAAAGTACTTAAAAACTATTAATTATATGCAAGCTGGGCCATGGCTACGTAGGGCTATGGACAAGTTTCTATATCTTGCACCTTCATAAACTTACTAATAATATTATGATAATAGTTAAACTAACAACAACAAAATATTTTTAAAAATTACATAATTTGCATATGCTAATCAATTATTTCATTAAGAACCGTTCCTTATGATTTCAATGAAAAGTGGTCAAGTTACAACTCAATTACCGAAGTCGTTATTCATGCCATCTCGCGCAATATGTTTGTTGATACACGAAGATTTTTGATCAATGACAATGTATAAAGGAAGAGATATATGCAAGATAGAGGAAGATCAATGAAATATAAACTTGAGTATGATTTTTATATATATATAGGTTTATTTGTTAAAATCCATCCTCAAAAATTGCACAAACACAAGAACACATTCATTATACTTCAATTTTTCACTGTGCATACTTCAATTCTTCATAATGCATAAATTCATATGTCAGTCGACTGAACTGGCAAACATGTACAAATATGCACAGTTTCAGTCGACTAAATTTTCTGCACAGTCGACTGAAAATTTTCCAGAAAGATTCTTACTATAATTTCAGTCGACTAAAATTCCTGTACGGTCGACTGAATTTGAACCTGCGAATTTTGCATGAAAGGACACCTTCTTCTTCTCAAGAGTTGCGACCATTCCTCAATAGAAATGGAAGCTTCTCTTATCTACAACCCTTGGCAATACATGCATCCTTTTTACAACTATAAATACATGATTCAAACATCATTCAAGACATCGAATTCTCTTACTCTAATCTATCTATTTCTTGATCATATTTTCTAAACATTATCAAAGCAATCACTACTCTCTTTGCTTGAATCACTATTTATATTTAATATATTTGATTCATAGCAAATTCATAATTCCTTAATCTTCACAAACATATTTCATATTCTTGAGGATAAGATTATAGGAACATTGTACTACAATAGACTCATTCGTGTTATAAAGAACACAACTAGTCAAAACTTGTTTAGCATTGAGGTTTGAAGTCCTCTTAGGTAGTTTGAGGCAAAGAAATCCCGTTCGGTTATTCGGGTAAGTTGTAAACCTATTCCTCCGGGTGAAGTGAGGGTGTTAGTTAGTGAAATTCCTAAGTGAACTTAGGGACTGGACGTAGGACGAGAGGTCCGAACCAGTATAAAATCCTGGTGTTTCTTTGCATTTACCTACTTTATCTATCTAGACTTTTTCCATATTACACGATCCTACCGCATAGCCTCTTTCAATTGGTATCAGAGTCTGGCCGTCCTATAACCATAACACCGTTATTAGACATATTGATAATATGGAAAATAACGCAAGTACAAGTACAACTTCTGCCTATAACTCTACATTTGCCGAAGGACAATCTACTCAAAGACCCCCTCTTTTCAATGGACTTAACTATAACTATTGGGCTACAAGGATGAGGATTTATATGCAAGCAACTAGCTTCGAAGCATGGAACGCCACTCAAGTAGAGTTCGTTGTACCCACAACCGACTATCCTACATGGACACAAACTCAGAAGAATGAAGCTAGTGCAAATGCCAAAGCAATGAATATGCTATTTTGCGCCTTGGATAGAAATGAATTCAACCGAGTTAGCATATGTACTACTGCACATCAGATATGGGATACACTTAGAACCATACACGAAGGCACTAACAAGGTCAAACAAACAAAGATCTCCATGCTAAAGAATCAATTCCAAAACTTTAGAATGCGACAAAATGAATCTATCAATGACATGTATTCAAGATTTCAAGACATTCATCATGCCTTAATCGGATTGGGAGAAAAGTTTACGGATTTTGATATTGTATCTAAGGTTCTAAATTCACTCACTGATGAATGGGAAAGAAAGGTGCTAGCAATCGAGGAAGCAAACGATCTATCTTCAATGAAACCAGAAGAATTAATTGGAAATCTCATGTCATATGAAGTTAATATGCAAGCTAAGAAAGATCAAGCTCAAGAAAGAAAGAATGTTGCTTTTCACGCGGAAAAAGAAGATTCAGAATCGGAAGATGAGGATTTAGCATTCATAGCCAAGAATTTCAAAAAATTCTTAAAATTTAGAAAAGGGAACAAAAACGGATTCAAAAAGAATTTCATGAGTAAACCTCCTTCCTCAAATATAGAATGCTTTAATTGTCACAAGAAAGGACACATGCAAAAGGATTGCCAAGAACAAAAGAAGGAAAATCAGAAAAGTTTCAACAACAAAAACAAAAAGGATAAATTCAAAAAGAAGGCATTCTCTGTAACATGGGACGATTCAGATTCATCTTCATCTGAAAGTGATAGTGATAGCGACAATGAACAAGCAAATGTATGCTTCATGGCTCAAGATTCTGAGGTAAGCAATTTAACTTTCGATGATTTAATTGAAGTAAACACTGAACTTTTAAGCACAATAAAAAGTCTTAAAAAGAAAATTAAGGAAATTCGTGAAAATCAAAACAAAGCTGAGTTTGAAAGAGATATGTTACATGATGAAAAGAAAATTCTTGAAGAAGAACTTGAAAAAGTTCAAGAATCTTATTCAAACTCAGAAACTCAATTATCACTTTTAAGTTAAGAAATTGAAACTCAAAAGACTAAGAATGATATAATTGCTTCTGAAAATCATGAGTTAAAAACAAAAATTAGACAAATTGAGTTAGAAAACAATAGTCTTCAAGCTAGATTAGATAACATTACTAAAAATGTTTTTAACTTTAATAAAGGAAGAGAAAATTTATCTAAAATTTTAGAAAATTCTCAATCCTCTTCAAACAAACATGGATTAGGATATAAAAAGGAAGTAAAAATTTCTAAAAATAAAAATTTTAAAAATTCAAAACAACAAATATTACTTCAAGAACCTATTCAAACAAAAGTAGAAACCAAGATAGTCAAAATTTGGATTCCAAAGACTAACAATATTTTAATTAGGAATAAATATATTAAAACATTTATAGATAATGTTCACCATAATAAAAACTATATTTATAAAAAGGATACTAAACCAAATTGGGTTTGGTTTCCTAAACTCTAATTTTTTAGGACCCTATTAAAAGGTGGGTACCAATAATTTCATATCTATTTTCAGGTCCCACTCAAAAAGAAAAACATGGATATTAGACAGTGGTTGTTCAAAACACATGACCGGAGACAAAGATATGCTTACAAACATAACATACTTTGATGGTGGCTCGGTTACCTTCGGAGACAATTCAAAAGGCTATATCATTGGCAAAGGAGATGTGAACAATTACGGTACATCAAAATTACCTTTTATAACAAATGTTTCATTAGTTAAAAATTTAAAACATAATCTACTTAGCATAAGTCAACTATGTGACAAAGGCTTTAAAATAATTTTTTCGGATAATAAATGTAGTATTTTTGATCAAAACCAAAATCTTGTTTTTGAAGGAAATAGAGATAGAAATATCTACGTTTTAAATATGAATATTAATCATAATACAAGTATGTGTCTACTTGCCAAAGACAATGATCCTTGGTTATGGCACAAAAGATTTTGTCATATAAATTTTAAAACTATTAGAAAACTTTCTAAAAATGATTTAGTAAGAGGTCTACCCAAGATAAACTTTAAAATAAATAATCTTTGTGATGATTGCCAAAAAGGTAAATTAACAAAATCATCTTTCAAATCTAAGAAAATTATTTCGACTTCACAACCATTAGAATTATTACATATGGATTTATTTGGACCAACACAAGTTCAATCCATTAATCATAATCGATACGTATTTGTAATAGTTGATGATTTCTCAAGATATACATGGACTATTTATATAAAAAATAAAAGTGATACTTTTGAAAATTTTAAAACATTTGTCAAAAGAATTCAAAATACTAAAGACTTAAAAATTAAAAATATTCGAAGCGATCATGGAGGAGAATTCGAAAACGAGGATTTTGAAACTTTTTGTAAAAAGAAAGGAATAAATCATAATTTTTCATTTCCTAGAACTCCACAACAAAATAGAGTTGTAGAAAGAAAGAATAGAACATTACAAGAATGCGCAAGAACATTATTAAATGGATGTTCCTTACCAAAACATTTTTGGGCAGAAGCCGTTGCTACTGCATGTTACGTATTAAATAGAATATCAATTAGACCACTAACTAAAAATACTTCTTATGAACTATTTAATAACAAAAATCCAAATATATCGTATTTTAAAGTATTTGGATCAAAATGTTTCATTGTAAATACAAAAGATCAATTAGGAAAATTCGATCCAAAAGCTAACGAAGGAGTTTTCGTAGGATACTCAGAACGAAGTAAAGCATATCGAGTATTTAATAAACATACAAACATAATTGAAGAAACTTTACATATATCTTTTGATAAAAATTTTAATAGAAATTTAAGTATAAAAGATGATGAAGAATTAATAAATATAGAAGAAACAAATCTTGAAAATAATAATTTAAGATCCCCTCCTAGAATATTACGAGATCATCCAACTCAAAATATTATAGGAGAAATAAATTCTCAAGTTAGAACAAGAAATCAACTAAATCAAATGGGTCATGTAGCTTTCATTTCATCAACAGAACCTAAAAATCCTAAAGAAGCATCAACAGATGATTATTGGATTATTGCTATGCAAGAAGAATTAAATCAATTTGAACGTAACGACGTTTGGGAATTAGTTCCCCGTCCTAATAATCAATCAGTAATAGGAACAAAATGGATTTACAAAAATAAAGTAGATGAATTAGGTAATATAACAAGAAATAAAGCTAGACTAGTAGCACAAGGATATAATCAAGAAGAAGGTATTGATTTTGAAGAAACATTTGCTCCCGTCGCAAGACTTGAAGCAATTAGTATACTTTTAGCTTTTGCATGTTTTCACAATTTCAAACTCTATCAGATGGATGTGAAAAGTGCATTTTTAAATGGTTTTATTAAAAAAAATGTATATGTAGAACAACCTCCTTTATTTATACACGAAAAATATCCAGATTATGTCTATAAATTAAAGAAAGCACTATATGATCTTAAACAAGCACCTCGTGCTTGGTATGAAAGACTTAAAAGTTATTTATTAATTTCGGGATTTAAAATTGGAAAAGTCGATCAAACACTCTTTATTAAAGATACTTCAAAAGACATTTTAATAATTCAAATATATGTAGATGATATTATATTTGGATCAACAAATGAAAATTTATGCAAAGAATTTTCAAATATAATGACTAAAGAGTTTGAGATGTCTCATATAGAAGAATTATCATACTTTCTTGGACTTCAAATAAAACAATTATCAAATGGAATTTTTATAAACCAAGAGAAATATTGTACAAATTTAATTAAACGTTTCGGAATGGAAAACACTTCAGCTAAACCTACTCCTATGAGTACTACTACTCATCTCGATCGAAATGAAAATGGCAAAAGTGTAGATCAAAAATTATATAGAAGTATGATAGGCTCCTTACTTTACTTAACCGCAAGTAGATCAGACATAATGATGAGTGTATGTTTATGTGCACGTTTTCAATCTAATCCTAAAGAATCACATTTAAGAGCATTTAAACGAATTATACGATATCTTAACTACACTAAAGACTTTGGACTTTTTTATCCAAAAGAGTGTACATTTGAATTAGTATCATTCGGTGATGCTGATTTTGGTGGATCTCGAACAGATAGAAAAAGTACAAGTGGTACATGTCATTTTATTGGAAAATCACTTGTATCATGGTTTAGTAAGAAACAAAATTGCATCTCACTTTCCACCTGCGAAGCAGAGTATATATCAGCCGTATTAGCTTGTACTCAAGTTATATACATGCAACAAACACTCAAAGATTTTAACATAAATTTAACAAATTCTACAATATATTGTGATAACACTAGTACAATAAACTTATCTAAAAATCCAGTTAATCACTCTCGTACAAAACATATAGATATTCGTCACCATTTTTTACGTGACAATATCGAAAAAGGTATAATTAACCTAGAACATATTTCTACCGAAAATCAAATTGCCGATATATTTACTAAACCCTTATTAGAAAATTCCTTCATAAAACTTCGACGAGAATTAGGGATAATATCCTTTAAAGATATAAATTAAAGTTACAGTAGATATATACATATTTCAGTCGACTAAAAAAATTTCCAGTCGACTGGATACAAATCAAGAGTTATTCTCAGCTATATTATAAACCTCACATTTTTTTAACTGATTTATTAATAACATCCTTACATTTTTAACAAATTTTTCCTTAATCATTGAATATTTATGTGGTTACAAATCTTAGCTAAACAATAACCATTAATTGTTTAGTCAAATTCTATTATAGATTCTTAAAAAATTAGTTTTTAAAACATCTAAATTTTACAATTAAAAACTTAACAAACTCAAAATGTCGTCTAACAACTCCTACTCTCCAATCAACATCACATCGTCAAGCAAAAACTCTCCAACATCACCAAAACTCCCCACACCAACACCACCACATGAGCCGATGTATAATTGGAAAAATTATCGTACTGGTTACACTCCAGAAACCAAGAAGGCCAAGCGCGGACTTTTTATTTCTCCGGACACGAAAAGAAAGATTGATGAGATTCATCACTTTCAACAACAACAGATTGACCTTCAACGAGAACTATACTTCGAGCAAAAGATTACAGCTAGACGTTTGAACTTCCTAGAGCAAATTGGCTTACGTTTCTGTGGATCAAAGAAGAACGAAGTGGCTGAGCCCCTACCTCGACCCGTCAGTTCATTTGATCCATCTTCATCTTATCGTACACCAAACGATCCCGTCAATCCATGGATGTCTCCTAAGACACCACAATATAGTCCGAATTCATGGGATAAAAATTACATGAAGAATGAAGGAAAGAAGAATCCAAGTCCTTCTCAAAAGAAATAATTCAAATATATTATTTGTAACTATTTTTCTTAAAATAAATTGTTTAAATTCAAAAAGAACCTGAAACAACAAAAGTACATGATTCAGTCGACTGAACTTATAAGCCCAGTCGACTGAATGCAAACAGAAAACATTTTTTCATATTTTCAGTCGACTAAATATTTCTGCACAGTCGACTGAAACTTAACAGAAACTCTCGGGAAAATATTCAGTCGACTAAAATCTCTGTTCAGTCGACTGAATTCAAACCTAAAAAGTTTCGGTCTACAATTCAGTCGACTGAACAGACATTTTCAGTCGACTGAACGGCCTTTTCCAGGTAAAATTCCCTATATTTACATCAGTTTTTCACTTCCAAAATCACTTTTTACATCTTCTTCCCCAAATTTCCCCAAAACCCTAGATCTCAAATACTTTCAATCTCCCTCAAATCAAAAGCAAATGGCACCAAAACGATCTAGAGCTTCATCCTCTTCATCCTCCGAGCCTATTGATGCTCAAATTGCTCAATGGCTATATGATGAAGTCGCGATAACCCGATGGAACAAGATGAAGAACTCAAGAATATTCGAGCATTCCTTTGTAGATTTCCAAAGTCTTCACACCTACAATTTCCAAGAGCTCACTGATCGAGCAGGCTTAACTCCTCTTCTTGATTTGAAACGGAATGACATTGCCATAAATCATATTACGGTCAAGTTGTTCTACGCAAATCTCAATCTTGGACACCAAACTCCAAGGAATCCAAACGACAGTGTTTGGAGCATGGTCTACGGAAAGAATGTTTGGTTTTCTTTGGATCGAATAGCTCACATTTTAGGGTCAACTAATATCGGAAGGAAACTAGAAGAAATAGAGTTCAATCCACAAATTCGTGATAACATAAATCACCAATTTATGGATGATAATATAAATTTCCGAGATTTCAAATCTACTTCTCTTCGACCTCGAGCAAGAATTCTACATAAAACTCTAATGAGAACGATCACTCCTCGCACGGGCTCATATGAAATCGTTTACCCAATTAACTATCGAGCTTTATATGCCATCTTTGGCAATATTAAAGTCAATTGGGTACAACTAATCCTTGATGAGTTTCTCTCGTTTCATAATGGTAAAATGCGCACAATTTATTTTGAAAAATATATCATGCGACTTCTCCTCAATGTTGATACACCATTACCGGATTCAGAAAACACAATGGTCCATCAAATAAACCATCGGACCATAAGCCTTATGCAACTCCCTACTCGACCTCCTCGATTTATATCACTTGCCGAATGGGAAGCTAGGCGTCAAGAGCAACAACAACAACCTCCACCACCTCAACACGAAGAGCATTTCGAACAAGAAGAAGAAATTCGTCTTGTTGACCCGACCTACTCTACCAACCAATCCTTAGGATATTATCAAGAAATCAACAAATTCTTGATAATCGTCTTAAAAAGGTGGATAATAAGCTTGACAAAATCAAAGGATTTTTTAATAAGCTTTGGGACGCTATCTAGTGCTCAAGCACCACTACCGCTTCAACATCTCGTGGCAAGCGTCCTGCACCAACATTTACATGGACGTCATCCGAGGAGCATACCAGTAGCAGCACAAGCGGAGCTAGTGGTGGACAAGGAGGAAGAGCTTATCGACCATCAACAGGAGGACCAGTCATTAGAGAATCATGAGACAGGAAAGGTTCTTACGATTGGGATAGGGATCAGTAATTTATTTGAGTTGTTGTTCTATTATGTTTCTTGCAACTATGGCATTTGAACTATTATGTTTAATGCATTTTTTTATGCAATTCTAAGATTCATTCTTTTTGGTTTAAAGTGATTGTTTTAATACCATGCAACTACGGTTATTACTTCCTTTTTGTCGATGACAAAGGGGGAGAAAATCTATGGTACTAACTTTGTTTTGTAGGAAAGATAGGTGTACACATTCAGAGGGAGAAAGTTTAAACATCTTTAGAAAATCAAGTATTGTCATCAATCAAAAAGGGGGAGAATGTTGATACACGAAGATTTTTGATCAATGACAATGTATAAAGGAAGAGATATATGCAAGATAGAGGAAGATCAATGAAATATAAACTTGAGTATGATTTATATATATATAGGTTTATTTGTTAAAATCTATCCTCAAGAATTGCACAAACACAAGAACACATTCATTATACTTCAATTTTTCACTGTGCATACTTCAATTCTTCATAATGCATAAATTCATATGTCAGTCGACTGAACTGGCAAACATGTACAAATATGCACAGTTTCAATCGACTAAATTTTCTGCACAGTCGACTGAAAATTTTCCAAAAAGATTCTTACTATAATTTCAGTCGACTAAAATTCATGTACGGTCGACTGAATTTGAACCTGCGAATTTTGCATGAAAGGACACCTTCTTCTTCCCAAGAGTTGCGACCATTCCTCAATAGAAATGGAAGCTTCTCTTATCTACAACCCTTGGCAATACATGCATCCTTTTTACAACTATAAATACATGATTCAAACATCATTCAAGACATCGAATTCTCTTACTCTAATCTATCTATTTCTTGATCATATTTTCTAAACAGTATCAAAGCAATCACTACTCTCTTTGCTTGAATCACTATTTATATTTAATATATTTGATTCATAGCAAATTCATAATTCCTTAATCTTCACAAACAAATTTCATATTCTTGAGGATAAGATTATAGGAACATTGTACTACAATAGACTCATTCGTGTTATAAAGAACACAACAAGTCAAAACTTGTTTAGCATTGAGGTTTGAAGTCCTCTTAGGTAGTTTGACGCAAAGAAATCTCGTTCGGTTGTTCGGGTAAGTTGTAAACCTATTCCTCCGGGTGAAGTGAGGGTGTTAGTTAGTGAAATTCCTAAGTGAAGCTTAGGGACTGGACGTAGGACGAGAGGTCCGAACCAGTATAAAATCCTGGTGTCTCTTTGCATTTACCTACTTTATCTATCTAGACTTTTTCCATATTACACGATCCTACCGCATAGCCTCTTTCAATATTTAAACGTCTCCTTCTCAATACATAGAATCATGAATCCATTTGATTCATCATGAGTCCATGTCAGAACAAAGTGTTTTTAATATGACCAAATTTTATTCAATTTGGAAATTATGAGCAAAGACCGTAGTTGTGAGAATGATCACAAACTATCAGGCCCCAATACCTTGCCTACTTTCATCCGTTTTTACAAACTAATATAAACGAAAATAATAAATTTACACTTACTATTTTTACTAACTATTATTTTGAGATAAATGTTTCATTTTAAGATTTACAAACTAATACAAATGAAAATAATAAATTTACACTTGCTATTTAGTAATTATTATTTTGAGATAAATGTCTGATTTTTTATTTCGATGTTTTACCACAAAGGGAAATGATTGAAATATGAAAAACTACGGTAGAAAAAAATACGTTCTAACAAAATTAACATAACAGCACAATTGCTCACATTTTAAATTTTATTTTTACTTTCAACTTATTTTTGATCTATGACTCACAATAATGTTGATAAATTTCCTTCTGGAATGCATTCACCCTAAATTAACATTTTAGTATTTGTTGCAAAGTTTTATAACGCACAAAAAATAGTTTGATCCATTGTGTTTGTCGTTATCTCGGTGCATATTTTAAACTAAATATATATGTATTGTTTATTAAATCAATTTTATCAAACTTCCGATATTAAATTCAAGATTTATCTTTAAAAAATTATTCAAAATAAAATAAAATCACAATTTTTAATTCAATCAAATTAATGTAATTAACAAATATTCATTTATTTGTAGTGCTATTAAATCCTAAAAAGTAACAAAATACAAAACTCGCTATATGAACAAAAATGAGAAATTTATTTTTCACGTAAGTATAAAATGAATAAATCGACTAACAAATATCGATTTTTTTTGGAGTAAACAAGAATTATATATTTAACCAAAGAACAAATTTGATTTGTTGGTACATTTGTCTCAACAAATTAACTATACATTGCAAGAAAATTTCTAATTCTTAACAATATAAATTTTAAAATTGATATATTCAGTTTTTCACAGCATTGGCTTGTTTTTATTTAGAGGATTCAATTTGTATTAAAAAATATTAGTAAATATGGTATATAAATATATCCCTATGGGAACTGGGTGTTGGGTTGTTGAACTGCTTGATCAGCTCTACCTATATACCTAGAACTGTCAATTTACAGGACAATTATTTAGCGTACATAATATTTGCCAGCATTTGTTCCTGCAAATGTTTACATTGCCAACATACGTCACTGTGCAACAACATAAAATAAGTGCAAGTTTTTGTGGTGTACTGCAAATAGATATAGAATACTTAAATATGTGTAATGTTGTGCAACAACACATATTTCCATTAAATTTTTGCAGCATAAATATTTGCACTGCACACCGACATTTGGTGAACTACGATCATACTTCAGCGATCTTCGTTTTGACATCTTTGATGATGGTGAAGCATGTATTATAAGCCACTCTCAACACGGAGTCGACTGGTGGTGGTCTCGTGGTGTAACAACACATTTGGTGATGGTCAAAATTTGATCTTACACAAATGATGATCAGACAAGCTTAGGTGGGTGTCAGAAGGTGCAGATTCTAGCAAGTAACCGGTTGGTGATAGTCGAAGCGAGTGCAGATGATCGTGGAGGCAGAAATCAATGGTCAAATTTTGCTTGAAATAGGAGGATGATGATAATTAGAAGGACTTGGAAAATAGTAAAATAATGGGAGGAATTTTCTAAATAGTGGTTTTTGAAAAAAGGAATGTACGCCCAATTTTAGCAAAGATAGACATAATGAGTTACAATAATCTAAAAATAATTCTACATGCAATAGCGATTATTTCAGTTTTACCAAAAAGTATAGTATGATATATAGAGTTTAATAGTTTATATTTAAAAATGGAAATTACAAAATTTAAAAGCTCTTTTCTCATACAAAAATCATTTTTTCTAAAACAGAAAATCAATCATTTTGTCATTTGGTGCTTCTCTTGTTCTATCGTCCAGGATAGGCAACGGCCTTACTCTAACCTCAATTGTCCCCAACTTTCAACTTCTATGCCTTCTGACACTCTGTTTCCACGATTGAACTTTCCCCATGATTACATAGTTTGGAGTGATTTGAAGAATACTAAGATGCATTATACAAGTTATATAGGCTACTTCTCTATTCATAGTTGTTAATACAAATTTGTCATGGAAATTGATAATGATCATCACATGCTTTATTATTTCTCTACTGGTGATTCCTTTTCACTTTGCACTTGGGTCCGTTAGGTGATATCAACAAGAAAGTTATGATAGATGATGACTGGGATCATGATTTCATCTACTCGGAAGAATCAGCTAATTATTCTCCCCAACTGCTTACCTAGCTATGTGATCATTGCGAAAATGAACTTTTAGCGTTATAATACTTTTTTTTGGGAATGATTTGATTTCTTTCGACTATTACCAATGACTTCTTCTTTAAGTGTTTATTTTGTCTACAGAAGGTTTGTTTCTCTTTTGTTTTCTTCACTAGCTGAAGATTACCATCTTCGCTCCTCTACCTCAATTTATTATTCTTCTAAATTAAAAAGGAACTAAACCATTGAACTTTGCTCGTCTTGCGAAAAATCAAATCGCTTGCATAAGAATGTAGTGTATATGTGTGTGCAACCATAAGAAACACAAAGATTAAGTAGTCCTAAATACAAGAAAAAGTATGGTTCTAAATAAAAAAATTCAACATATATTACAAAAATTAAAAGTCATAAAATTCCATATTTCAAGAGAAGTATCTTTTCACAAAACAGTAAAATAAAAATCAAAATAAAAGGTCCATTTAATATAAAGATGGATAAAAGAAGGCGTTGTTAAAAAGACCCCAAAAATGGATAAGGAGGGCATATCTTGGATAAAACAATGCCCTAAAAAAATCCATTGAAACCTAATAAAAAAACAAACTGAACTAAAATAATTTGAAATAAACTTTGCATGAAATATTGATTATCACTCTTTTATTAATTAATGATATAAAAATATAATTAGAACCAACTTCGAAACTCCGAATTTTGAATAAAATTTGAAAATTGTATAAAAAGAGTAAAATTATATATATATATATATATATATATATATATATATATATAATTTCAAATATTATCTCAAAAATTTCATAAAGAAGTTAATGAATCCAAGAAATAATTTTAAAAACATGAAAGTTGACTAATGTTTCAATTTTAGCATAATAATTGACTTAAGAGTTATATATCATTCATGGTTCAGTATTTGCTTTCAATTCAATTCATGTCACTTTAACCATCTTTTCATTTATTAACGTATTTTTAATTTAGTAACTATCGTTTAGACACCATTTTGTTACTAAAGTCATGACATCAAACTCCATTGAAGCTTGAACCAAAAGAATTATATAAAAGGAAAGATTTATAAAACATCCTCTTTAAGTTTCAAAGTACACAGTCGTCCCATCCCAAAAACATGTTATATATTTTCAAGTTTCATGATATTTGCGAAAAACTCTACAAATATTTACGAAAAAGCTCTGCAAATATTTGCAGTACGGAAACTTCATATATTTGCAGAGTTTTCTGCAATATTTATAGAGTTTTCTGCACATATTTGCAGATATATCTGCAAGAGAATTTTGCAAATATTTGCAGTTTTTAAAAAATTCAAAAAAATTATTTTGATCATAGAATCATGCGAATATTATTTAGATTTAATTTTCGAAAAAAAAAATTCTTACCTAAATTAAAAGTTGAAGTGTAATTTAAAACATGTTTTTGAAAAGAGTTTGTCACGTATCAATTCTGACCAAATTTCCTTTATGTAAAAATTCCTTTACAAAGATATCAAAATGTTAACTTTGTAAGATAATAACATATGAAGAATATAAAGTTCGCTGTAACTTCTTAGTTTCCAGTCTTGAACAAATAAACTTTTTTTAAAGAAAAATATATTTCAAACATTAATAAATTTTTCTAAAAGTAAATAAAGATAAAAGAGGAAATGTTTTAGCAACAATTTTTTTTATTCAACATTCAAATTCCACACTCCGGTTTTGGTATATGTGATGGACGTACTTGGAAAACATGCAATTACAATAAATATTAATATTGATCCAAAATCAAAGCATAAAAATTTATGAAATATTTTATCTGAAGCTGTAAATTCACCAAGAATATGTAGTTCAAATTGGGCTCAGTGAATATGTAGTTAGAAGTGACTTTAGCCAATAGGTAGTTCTAAGTGACTATAGCGCTTTCTTTTTTTAAAGAACTCGACTCCAGAGAGTAGAGTTGAAGAATTCGATAGGCCCGCCTCAAAAGCCAGTGCCTTGGGGCTTTTCCGACGCCACGTGCATCCATGGCGCCTCAGAAGTCAAAAGCCACAGCTTGAAGCCTAGAGCTTTTTGGAGCCTAAGCGCGTCTAGGCAAGGGCTTTTTGTAGTTCGTTCTAAAAAGCACGTTAAAAATAAAAATAATATTTAAATAATTCGTATGCGTGTACACAGTAGCAAACCGTAGTCTCCTATTACGCAGCCGCCACGAAAACAAGTTAATGGCCGAAAATGACCGGTCTTCTCCCCCGTTTATCTCTCGATCCACTCATCTATTTCAAAAACTTCCAACTACGGAAATCCAGAGCTCGACGAACTCTATGCGATCAACGGTTGTGATTAGGATCGGTGAACCACAGCGGCCTCGGGGTGAGCTCGAACGTGCGCAATTGGAGGAGGAAATTCATAGCGTAGAGGCGACCGAATGCAACAGGATCATGGCAAAGGTGGAGCATTTGTGTGGCCTTCAAATGGCAGTCGCTGATCGTGCTATAGCGGAGCGTGGTGGGTGCAGCAATGATCTTTGAACGGCGGTCGATGGGTTTTCGAAATCCTGAGTGTACGGGCGGATGAAGAAGAGAAATCGAATAGGGCGGCCGCGATTTCCTGTAGCCAAATCAACGGGCCGATTTAATCTAGGGTTTGTAAAAATAAAAATAAAAGTTTGTTTATAAAATTTTATTCAATTGTTTAAAATTTTATATCTCATGCATACGAGGTCGGAATCGGACGAAACAAGCGGCGTCGGAATCGCAACGATGAGCACTACGCTGTGGTGTAAATCTGGAGTCGATTGGGACAAGCGAAAATTTTAAGTGAAATCGAACGTGTTTGATTAATTTAAAATTGGAGCGTTTGGTGAATTAAAACTCAAGGAAGGTTGATCTCACTCAAATTTGGAATGCTGGCGATAAATTTTAAGCAGTTAAAATTGATAAATGATTGATTGGTTAAATTGATGCATTTTTATCAATTGGACATGATATCATATATATTATATATATTAAGTCGAGTGATTGCTATTTCCACATTTATATAGCGGATGCGCCCGTATAATAGCGGATGACCCTATATATCGCGATATTCCACCTTGAAATGGAATTGGTATTTTTATGTTGTACTAATATTTGTGGATGCATGGAAACAGGTTGGAGAGATCCAACTGGATTCCTCAAAAATATTGAATTTAATTGCATATATAGTGATATATGTTTTTGTTGAATAACCTCTGACATGTTATTGTCTGATTTAAATTAATGGGATGTTATGGCAGTTAACCTGGATTTTCGGTGCTTTCAAATACAAATAAAAATATGGTTTAATTTGGTAAAGAATTGTAAATGGAAATTTTGAAGTAAAAATGACTATATAGAGTTTTGAATAAATCTATTGGCTTAAGTAAATGATTACGAAAATTGTAATGTAGTTATTTCGAATTATGGTGAACAGCGGTTTTGAGAATAAAATTATATAAAGGATTTTAGTTATTAACCGGGTGATTTTAAAAGTGTTAAAAATATTTTTAAAAATTAGTTGTTTAATAATTTTAAATTGTTTAAAGCATATTTGATTATTAATTAGTTGCTTATAATGATTCATAAAGATTTATTATTATTTAAGCATTGATCAGCCTTTTGTTTTTTTATAGGTAATTATTAAATATTAATATGGCTTGTATAATAACTTTTATTTAAGTATATTTGACTGGATTAAACTTGAAAATCTAGTTTCGAACTTATAAGTATTATATTTGAGATAATTTTTAAAATAAAGTTTTTGGGAAATAATGGCATACTCACGTGGCGTAAATCGGAAGCAGTGGGTGCCTGCAGCTAAGTCTTGAATTTCTCTGAGATAGAGACGCAACCATTGAGTTGTGATCCATGATTTGATACCGCAGTGGCACTTTCCACATTATTTTTAAAAGGGTTTTTAAATATATATATTTTTTAAAAATATACTATGTGAATATACCGAATTCTATAAGATAAGTACAAACTTTTGATAAAAAGATTTAATTTATTAAAAATTTAATTTAAAATTACTTGTGAAAATGAAGTATTTGGTTGAATTGATTGTTCATTTGATGGTTAAATAACCGGCTATCAAATCTGCACTAAATATAAATTTGAAAATATCTAGAAGAAGCATGCGAATTATATGGTAGAGTTACCGTTTGAGGTGCTATACAAACGTATAAACTTGTTCGTTTTTCTAGAACGTGTTTAAGGAAATCCGTCCACTAACAGTTAAAAGGTGATCTCCGACCTTATCTTCATCCGTGTATTTCCTAGAGAACCAGGGTTGAGTTTACCGGAAATATCGAACGTTGTTTCGAAGAGATCGGAATTGGATTTGTAATCTGAAAACCATTTCGATCAAACGAGTACGTTTTCGTAATGAAGACAAAAGCATAGAGTCGAAGATGGAGCAGTGAAGTGCACGGGATAATCGCTACTAATCATGAATGTGGTTCCAAAATGGATATAGTAGGAATTGTGTCTTCGGTTCCGTTCGGACCGGGAACAGACTTGTATAGATGAATGCTATCAGTATATTGTTATTGGAGGACAATGAGCATTCTAAATGAATATTTCTAAAAAAGGTAACCGTAGCCTCTAACCTCATCAACCGGGAATGACTGAAAATCAGGAAAGATGCAGCAAGGCTAAGAGGGTCGCACCCAAGTAGGGTAATGTTACCCTTATCTAGAGTTCCTTTTATTCGGCTGTGTGGTGCGGTTGCTGATCCGAACCGCGGGGTAATCTTATTCGAACTATACAGCTTAGGGGTAGTCTGGTCTTGTGTTGGCAGGGATCGATAGGTTTGATCTTGGTATGCTGTTCTAGACGTGTACCGTGACAGGTGGTACCCCAGTGCCTAGCCATTAAAATGGAATCCATTCTCCAATACGTGCATTTACGGTTTTGATTGTAGAGCCTATTATTGTTGTAATTTAATTAATATAACAATTTCAGCTATTTAAATATAAGCATTTGTACTTATACACTATTATAATATCTGTATAATATCAGAGGATTTTGATATGAAATGTTTTGGTTATCGTAAGGTAAAAACCGTCGTGTTTATTTGTGGCATAGTCTTACGAGATACCTTTGATTTTCAAAGGAATTTGAGACTTTAATAATTCAAATGGATTGTGTTTTCTCACGCTGGTTTTCCGGAGTGATTCGGGTGTTATTTTATTATAATGCTCGAGTCAGACCGAGTATTACAGGTTCAGGTTAGGATGTTATGCAGCTCAGAAGACGAGCTGGATGCGAAGACGTATTACTCATACTTGTTTATTACCGCTGTAGTGTTTTGTTTGTATTTGCCAGAAATTATAAGGGCAGTTTTTGTAACCGTTCGGGCTGGTAATTATGAATTTGCGTACTATGATGTGAAACATGTATATTACAGTTTTGATTTGTGTAAAGAGCTATTGATATTATATATTGTTCTAACCGCTGTGAGATTCTGTTTTGCTTTAGTTCCTTCTTTTCCACCTCCTTTTTTTTCAATCAACAATCTATCTTTTCGGCACTCGATCATTCGGCATGTTATACAACGGCGTATTTATGCCGATTTTCGAGGGTCGTGAAGGGCGGGTCATCATATGTGGTATCAGATCTTAGGTTGGCGATATATCTAAGCTTTGGTGGGAATTACTCATTAGAGATAGAGTCGGTAGTACTCTAAAATGAGTTTAAGTGTATTAATAGATATGAGCGCGTAATTGTTAGTGCATATAAAATGTTTATATATCGGGTTGACTTATCGGTTGAGTGTTTAAGAATTTTTGTTGGTACGGAAAGTACAACCGTATCGATAGGGGTTTCTAAACTCTTAAACAAGGTAAACCGACATAGTATTGTTTTAAGTGGGTAAATGAAATAATTTTACCCAAGATTATATTTTGTTATAAAAGAAATAATTTTCTGAAATTATTATACTGCATATATTTGAATGTTTGGTTGTTAATATTATAACCAAAACAGATTACAACATTTGAAATGGTTTTATATATATCTATATATAATAGCAAAACCCCAATTTGAAGCTTTTGAAATGTCTGCAATACCCTTTTAAATCTATATTTTATGAAGGGGCTTTTTCGTCATTCCTTTATCCATGTCACGGTCCCACCTTTGGTACTCACGTCTTTTGCACGTACTATAACTGCAATTGCGATTTACCATCTTCCCATTCTCCACCATCATATATTTTTTCAAGGCTTTCTCTTTCAAATCATGAAATCATCCTCACGTTAATTGAGTTATGAGCAACTCAAGCGGTTCATCAATAGATAACAATCCAGCAAATTAGGCACAACCAAGCAAATCGAGCCACCATCGGCAAAGCTTCCAGTTGTAGGAAGGATAGATCTTGCTAAACGCGACAACATTCATCATTATTAGAGGCTGCAAAACATCTTAGAAAATTCACAATCTCGACAATCTGTCACCACTTAGGAAAAGGTTCAGACAAATGAAGGTATAAATCTGGCATGTAATGTGGTTTAGGTCATTTTTAGGGTGAGGTAAAATCATAATTTAATGTATATTTGATAACTTATTAGTATAAATGATTGTGATTCATTATTCATTTGTTGGCTGCAAATCATTGTCACATTCTCTGATTCTGATACCTTTGATGTAGCTGGAGACTGAAAATTTTAGGGCACGTCAGCATGTCTTCAATTCCTTTTTTATATGAAGTGAGCCAGTTATAATACACAAATCAAAGAATGATATGGTGGCCACAACGGGAAAGATGAACAATTCAGATTTGTCAAATATGGTTAATGAGGTGGTGGAACACATGGTGGTTTTTCGAATTTGAAACGAGCGAGATCTTACTACCTAGACTGTCTTTCAATATATTCAGCGCGATTGATATTCTTCAAACTATTATTGTAATCCTCCTTTTATTTGATAATAAGTTATGCATGAATCATTTAGGAATATGCTATGTTGGGTTATCAAAGCTGAACAGTTGCAGTACTTTATACTCGAGAAGAGGATGATTTGTGAAAGCTTTGTTTTTGAGGGCTAGATCTTATTTGACAACTACACTTGGTATGAAATTAATATTGTTGTACAATTAAGTATTGTCATTTGAACTATACAATGAAATATTATTGCATTTCATTACTAAAGGTTTATTACATGCTTTATACTAATGCCTTGGATCTAGGGATCGCCTATAAACTACAATACATTTTATTTTATACTTCATAGTTTACTAAGACATTACTCTAATAATTATTGATCAATAATTGAACCAGTTAGAACATAATGATTAGTTTAACATTCAACCTTTGCATGTAAACTCTCTTAATTTATAGTAACAGTTTTTTTGGTTGTATGTATGATTATATATGTACTTAAATTAATGCTATTGGTACATTTTATCTATGGATTGTTACGTAAGTTAGTGACAATTGGATAAGTATGAAATATTTGATATAATTCTACTTAATTATTAGTTTGACTGTAGATTACACATTTATATGATGGTAACTTATAAATATTTAAATGATTTCAAAATCGATTTTTAATTGTTGTTACTTCTTTCATTTGAGTGTGTATGCATACTCTCTCACTTTCTCTTAACCACATGTGAAAAGCCTATATTTATAAACACGTCTGTTATAAATGGCTAATTGTGTTAATCTCCACATAAAATAATATAGTGGAATTGTTCAAGCACGTCCACCTAGATGATATGAATACCCTTAATTTTATTGTTAATATGAAATACGTTAATACAAGATGCACTTACTCGTGGAATCAACCAATTTCAAGACCCTTTTCCCATGCTTTAGTAATCATTGATACTTTGAGTGTTAGGGGTTAAAAGTCTAATGGGATTGAGAGGTTAGTATGGTGTGTGTATAATGGATGATAATTGATCTACCACGTTTAGAGAACTTCAATGTTAAATCGTACTATATATAAATGTTATTAACTAAACCGGACCAAAACCGGACCGCGCTAAAAAAACATATTCTGATTGTTGATTTTAACTAAACGTTTGATGTGGTGCGTAAACCATTTGGACTCAAACTGGAGTGAACCGATCCATATCCACACCTAGATAGTAATGCTCTAATTATGCAACGTATACTTCTAATTCTTTACATAAGGTTCTCTTATTCTATGAGAATTGTTAAACGAAAAACAAAATGGCTAATGTGAATGTTAAAATAATTAAATTTTAGAATTGAAAACATTAATTCCCAATAAAATAGTAATGATTTATGTGTGTGCTCTTCTATACAAAACACAAAATACCAAAAAAAATTCTCCATAATATCAATGCCCTAAAATACACCATACCTAATTAAATCATGTATACATTATCATTATAAAAAATGAAAATCAAACTAAATAACATAACAGAAATCAAGTCATCAAATTCACAATATCATTCATTATGACAAATCAATTGAAAAATATAAATTATTTAATTTGAATAATTTTTAAGCTATGCAATTTAAGATTTGCAAATTTGAATGTGCAATTTAAATGTACCTTGGTGATCTAAATATTATGAGTTCCGTCGTTGCCTTTTATCAAAAATATGGGAGCAAAAGCTCCTAAGAATATACATAATTTTTTTTGCAAGTTTTGATGATTTGAAATAATTTGATGAACTGGTTTTGAGCGAATGATAATTAGGGGAATGGATTATTTTTAATATTGCTTTTGGGGGGAGAAAAAACACAAGGTCAACCGGGTCCTTCTAGAATATAAACAATACAGCTAAACGTCAAAAAATTTCGTTTATTAAATTTTGATTTCTATTTTCTTCTCTTAAATATCACTACTCTTAGCTATTTTATTTTTACCTTTAACAATACCTCATTTTGCTTTAGATTTATTTTATATAAAAAATTATCGCAAATATTGTCAATGTGCGTATCCACTATTTCATAACAAAATAAGTGCTCTATCCACTATTTCATAACAAAATAAGTACTCTAGACTAAAGTTCTAGAGGTTTTGGGTTTGAACCACAAGGACATCAAAATTATGTTGCTATTAATTTCACTATTTTTTCACCAAAGCTTTTTTTAAAAGACAAAAATGAGACGGTTTTTTCTATGTACACGTGAATCGCACATGCATGAGTACTGGTGTATATATATATAACCAAAATAGAAATTGTATAAAATAATTTATACAAAAAGAGTATAACTAAAATTTGATTTAAACCAGGATTTAAATTCCGGAATTTTTGGAAAATGGTTTAAAAGGAGTTTGGAACTAAGTGTTGGGATTTTTAAATCTTGAAATTTTTTGAAATGTTTTCCTAGGTATTTGAAGTGAATAATGGAATACTATTTTGGAAATATTTTTAAATAGAAAATGTTTTAAAATAAAATTTTGGAAGTAAGGAAGCACTGAACTCACTTCAGTCGTTGGAAGATAATCCTGGTAGTGATGGTCACATCATCAGTATTCATTTTCGAGTTACTAAGTGATGGATTGCTGCCGTGGCGGTTGGTTATAATTATTTGTTTTGGACTTGCTGAAAAACAAGTTTGTTAGAAAATTCCAAAAGGGAAATTGTTTTGGGTAAAACCGAGTTGTTGTAAAAATCCGAAAGTATGATTTGATATACCAAGGGAATGTACATATATTTATGGTTTCAAAATGATTTGAAATGAAACCGGGTGATTAAATTCTAGGGTTTCCATTTAAATGTTTTGTAAAATCAGAGAAAAATCAGTTTTGAACTTATAAATTGATGTTTATATAGATAAGAAAGGAAAATGAAAATTTTAACTCCAGAATTAAATTTTAACTTGAGTAAATTAAAGTGAACAAGATAGGTTAAAATTTAACTTAAGATAAGTTAAATAAATAGAAGTTGAATTTGATTTGAATTGCGTATTAAGCTGGAAGTGTAAGATGATTGTACAACTGTAATTTATAATTATTGAATGAAATGGATATTCTGAAGCTATTAAGTGATATAGATAATCCAGAGTTGTGATTATAAAATGCAAATGGACTCAAGTCAGCAATATGAGATAGTAAGTAAATAAGTTTTTGAACTTATGAATAAAGAAATGAAACGGTAAAGCATAAATGAAAATGGTTTGTATTTTATGGTAAAAGGAATGGAAAATTCAAAATTGAATTTTAAAGGAAATGTGAATTGAAATTGAGTAAAATATAATATGAATGGTGAAGTGTTTATACAACCATGTGTTATAAATATTGAATGTGAGTAAACTTAGAGGGTACATTTATGAAATTGTGAATAAATAAGTTGTATAGCTTATTAAACTGGGAAAGTGAAAAGGTATAACCAAGTTAAAAAAGGTTAAGAAATTGATAACAAGAAAAGAATTCAATTTAAGAGTAAATGGATGGAAATATGATTTTGGAGTAGAATTTGGAAATGAAATGGAGTTTTAAAATCGAATATAACTTAAGCAATGATATGGAATGCTCATAATAAACCTTAGAAATAATTTTGTGAAATGGTTTATAATAAATTAGCTTGAAATGAAATGTTGTCCACTATAAAATAAAGTGAATATCACCATGGGAATTAAATGAAGTGAATGGAAAAGATGTAAAATAAATGGGAAGTAAAATTAATAGAAATAGAAGTGCGGGTGTGTGAACCCCGCTATGATAATTGTTCGAGAATCGAATTACATAAGAATCTCCCCAAAATAATAATATTAATTGAATATACTAAGTAAATGGAAACAAATAAATTGAATAAGATTCAATTTGAAATGGAATTTGGTTGCAATGGAAACTTGAGTGATTATTTATGAAAATGATTCATAGATAAGATTAACATGGATTGGAATGTTGGTTAATACAACATAAAGTAAACAAAGTTGGTGAATAACATAAGTGGAAACCAAGGAAAGATAGAAACATCGATTTAGAATCAATTTAAAGGGAAATAAATTGAAGTTAATAAAATGGATTTACATATAATGGAAGTGAATACAAATGGGATGCAAATAAATGGATTGTGAATCAATTTGAAATTAATACAAGTGAATTTATGCAAGTAAAGCACATATAAAATCAAACGGAGTGAGTATGAGTTGGGTGTTGTAAATATGAAATTAATGCATAAATGTGAATGAAATGATATATGAGTCCATAGAAGAAAATTGAAATTAGTATTGGAACCTTAAAATTTTTTGTAATATATGATTGGCATGTTTGGTTTATGAAGTTTATATCTTTAGCTAGTTAGATGAACCAAATGTTATATAAAATTTCATGGTTATGAAACTTATGTGCTTATTTTGAGTAAGTACAGATACAGAGAGCTGTTGAATAGATTTTTGCATTGCGTAAATGCATATAAAATAAGCCGCTCGTTTAAAAAAGCTATTATGAGGTACGCATACGCAATAAAATAAAGAAATGATAATATATTGTTATATATTTTGTTTTCCGATCGCGTGGGTTGATGTATATATATTTATCTCTCTTGTGATATTGTAAAAGGCTCTCCGTACAAATGAGACTGTCAAAAAATTTCGAAAATTTAGGGTGTTAAAATTTTTTTGGAAGTTTTTTGAAAAATTTTGGTTAGCTAAGAAAGTTGATTTTTGAAACGGTGTTAGAAATCAAGGTTTTGAGTTAGAAAGAGAAATAAGTTGTTTTGAATAAAACTAAAAGGGTTTTGAGAAGTGAATGTAGGATTTTAATTAAGTGGATTTTGGGTAAGTAAATGAGTTTGTGAGCATTTTTCCTACCTTAGCAATTTCGAGAACGGAAATTTTATAAGGGGGAGGAATGTAACGACCCGGAATTTTGGTCGTTAGTTTTAGACTTTTTTTTTATTTTAAATGTTGAATTCGAATTATTAATTGATTTTGAATAGGGAAGAATTAGTTAAATGGGTTAAAATTTCGAATATAGTGATTAATTGGCTTTGGTGAATATAAATTATTATTTGAAATTGGGTAGAAATGTGAAAGTAAATGTACATGGAAATAATTTCTAAAATTTATTTGAAGTCTATTTGGATTAGAATTAAAATATTGAACTTTTGAATGAGATTAAAAGTCGATAAGTTTAAAATTGAGAATTTATATATTAATTAATTAAATAGTGAAAAATTAATATATATATATATATATAGAAATAATGTAAATAATCAAATTTTGATTTAAAATGAATCAGAATGGTTTCTAATATAAATATAAATTCTATTTGAATTATAATGAAATAATTAAATTTTAAAGATTGGAATTTTAAACGATTTAGAAAATCGCTCAATTTAATCGATGGGTTAAAATAGCCTTCTGGGGTACAGTCTCGGAATTTGATGAAATCAGTTTCATTGCATCCGTAATAGTGTATTACTATCGGATTTCAAATTTCGTAGCGTTTGGAGTTATCGTTTGGTCGTATGGGAGATAAAAGCATTGAAATAAATATCGAAAATTTAACATTTTAATTCGATTCGAAACGCTATCTTCCGCATACGATCGAATTAAGCCTCGAAACATGTTCCATTGTGTTCGGAATAAGGATAAAACATTATAAATGTCAGATGACACGTCTCGTTTAGAGTTCGTTCGAAAAAGAACGTTAAAAATGAAAATAATATTTAAATAATTCATATATGTGTGTGTATATGCGTGTACACAGTAGCAAACCCCAGTCTCATATTACGTAACCGCCACGAAAACAAGTTAATGGCCGAAAATGGCCGGCCTTCTCCCTCGTTTATCTCTCGATCCACTCGCCTATTTCAAAAACTTACAACTACGGAAATGAAGAGCTCGACGAACTTTATGCGATCAACGGTTGTAATCTGGATCGGTGAACCACAGTGGCCTCAGGGTGAGCTCGAACGTGCGCAATTGGAGGAGGATATTGATGGCGTGGAGGCGACCGAATGCAACAGGGTCGTGGCCGAAGATGGAGCGTTCGTAGGGCCTTCGAATGGCAGTCGCTGATCGTGCTATAGCGGAGCGTGGTGGGTGCGACAATGATCTTTGAATGGCGGCCTATGGGTTTTCGAAATCCTGAGTGTACACGTGAATGAAGAAGAGAAATGGAATGGGGCGGCCGCGGAAGCCAAATCAACAGGCCTATTTAATCTAGGGTTTGTAAAAATAAAAATAAAAAGTTTATTTATAAAATTTTATTTATTCAATTGTTTAAAATTTCATGTCTCATGCATACGAGGTCGGAATCGGACGAAACAAATGGCTCGGAATCGCAGCGACGAGCACGACGCTGTGGTGCAGATCTGAAGTCGATTGGAACGAGTGAAAATCTTAGGTTAAATCGAACGCGTTCGATTACTTTAAAATTGGAGCGTTTGGCGAATTAAAACTCAAGGTGGGTTAATCTCACTCAATTTTGGACTGCTGGTGATAAATTTTAAACAGTTAAAGTTGGTAAATGATTAATTGGTTAAATTGATGCATTTTTATCAATTGGATGTGATATCATATATAGTATATATATTTATTAGAGTGATTGCTATTCCCGCATTTATATAGCGGATGAGACCTTATGCGTCCGTATAATAGCGGGTGACCATATATACCGCGATATTCCACCTCGAGGTGGAATTGGTATTTTTATGAGGGAAACAGGTTGGAGGGATTCAACTGGATTCCTCAAAAATGTTGAATTTAATTGCATATATAATGATATATGTTTTTGTTGAATAATCTATGACAGGTTATTGTGTGATTTAAATTGATGGAATGTTATGGCAGTTAACCTGGATTTTTGGTGCTTTTAAATACCAATAAAAATATGTTTTAATTTAGTAAAGAATTGTAAATGGGAATTTTGAAGTAAAAATGACTATATAGAGTTTTGGGTAAATCTATTGGCTAAAGTAAATGGTTTTGAAAAATTGTAATGTAGTTATTTCGAATTATGGTGAACAGAGGTTTTGGGAATAAAAATATATAAAGGATTTTAATTATTAACCGAGTGATTTTAAAAGTGTCAAAAATAATGTGGAAAATTAGTTGTTTAATTATTTTAAATTGTTTAAGACATATTTAATTATTAATTAGTTACTTACAATGATTATTAAAGATTGATTATTATTTAAGCATTGGTCGACATTTTGTTTTTTTAAAGATAATTATTAAATATTAATATGGCTTGTATAATAGCTTTTATTTAAGTATATTTGACTGGATTAAACTTGAAAATCTATTTTCGAACTTATAAGTATTATATTTGAGATAATTTTTAAAATAAAGTTTTTGTAAAGTAATGGTATATACCGCATGGCGTAAATCGGAGACAGTGGGTGCCAACAGCTAAGGCTTGAATTTCTCTGTGATAGAGACGTAACCATTGAGCTGTGATCCATGGTTTGACACCGCGGTGGCACTTTCCACATTATTTTTAGAAGGGTTTTTTAATATATATTTTTAAAAAAAATGATACTCTGTGAATATACCGAATTCGATAAGATAAGTACAAACTTTGGATAAAGAGATTTAATTTATTAAAAAATTAATTTAAAATTAGACTTGGTTCCCGTGAAAATGAAGTATTTGGTTGAACTGATTGTTTATTTGATAGTTAAATAACCGACTATCAAATCTGCACCTAAATATAACTTTGGAAATATCTACAAGAAGCACGGGAATTTTATGTACAGTTATCGTTCGAGGTGCTATATTGTACGTATAAACTCGTTCGTTCTTCTAGGACGTGTTTAAGAAAATCGGTCCACTAATGGTTAGGAGGTGACCTCCAATCTTATCTTCGTCCGTGTATTTCCTAAAGAACCGGGGTAGAGTTTACAAAAAATATCGGGACGTTGTTTTGAAGAGAACGGGATCAGATTTGTGATCCGAAAACCACTTCGATCCAACGAGTACGGTTTCGTAATGAAGACAAGAGCATGGAGTCGAAGATGAAGCGGTGAAGTGCAAGGGCTAATTGCTACTAATCCTGAAGGTGATTGCCAAATTGATGCGGTAGAAATAGTGCCTTCAGTTCCGTTCGGACCGGGAACGGACTTGTATGGATGAATGTTATCGGTACATTATCATTGGAGGACAATGAGTATTCTAAATGAATATTTCTAAAAAGGTCATCGTAACATCTAGCCACATCAATCGAGAATGACTAAAAATCAGAAGAGATACAGCAAGGCTAAGTGGATCGCACCCAATTAGGGTAAGGTTATCCCTATCTAAAGTCCCTTATTCGGCTATGTGATGCAGTTGTTGATCCCAACCGTGGGGTAATCTTATTCGGACTATCCAGGTTATGGGTAGTCCGGTCTTGTGTTGACAGGGATCGATAGGTTCGATCTCGATACGTTGTTCTAGACGTGTACCGTGACAGGTGGTACCCCAGTGCCTAGTCATTCAGATGGAATCCATTCTCCGATACATGCCTTTACGGTTTTGATTGTAGAGCCTAGTATTGCCGGAATTTGATTAATGTAACAATTTTAGCTATTTGAACAAGTATTTGTACTTATACACTATTATTATATCAAAGGATTTTGATATGAAATGTTTTGATTATCGTAAGATAAAAACCCGTCGTGTTTATTTGTGGCGTGGTCTTATGAGATACCTTTGAGTTTCAAACAATTTTGAAACTTTAATAATTCAAATTGAGTGTGTTTTCTCACGCTGGTTTTCCAGACTGACTCGGGTGTTATTTTATTATAATGTTCGGGTCAGACCGAGTATTACAGGTTCAGGTTAGGATGCTATGAAGCTCAGGAGACGAGCTGGATGCGAAGACGTATTACTCGTACTTGTTTATTACCGCTGTAGTGTTTTGTTCGTATTTGCCAGAAATTGTGAGGGCGGTTTTTATAACTGTCCAGTCTGGTAATTATTGATTTGCATACTCTGATGTGAAATATGTATATTACAGTTTTGATTTGTGTAAAGAGTTATTGATATTATATGTTGTTCTGGTCGCTGTGAGATTCTGTTTTGCTTTAGTCCTTTCTTCTTCTACCTCCTTTCTTTTCCCTCAACAATCTGTCTTTCCGACACTCTATCATTCGGCATGTTATACAACGGCGTATTTATGCCGATCTTCGAAGATCGTGAAGGGTGGGTCGTCACAGGAAACACCTGCCAACTCGACTAGAGCTGCGGACAATTAATTTCTTCTCATTTTCAAAAATAAAATAAAAGCAAACATAAATCAAATGTGAAAATTTCATTTGATAAAGCATTATAAAATAAAAGCATTTTTAGTATAAACAGTTCTTAGTAAGAGAATTATTATACATAAAGTGAAGTAAAATAATAATTTATGAATGTAATTGGGATGAATGAATATTTCAATCAAGGTATGTAGTTAATTTGAGAATACAAACACGATAAAAGAAAATGAGAATTAGGAGAGAGAGAAAATAAGATATCAGTTTATTCGAATTCAGATACATAAGCCATTCATGTGTCATAGTGAATTTTCAAATAAAAATTAAAAGGTATTTTTGGATGTTTGCTTTTACATCCAGAAGTCATATGACAACAAAGGTATTATAATCATACATTAGCGTGGTAACATGCATAATCCCAAGTCTCAAATTTCAAATAATTCGATGATCTGCTATGTTCATTTAAGATATTAGATTTTGAGCTGTAGTGACATATTTATTACAAGATATTAGATATGTGATTGAAGATCATATTACACAGACTAGTCAGAATTCACAAACATTGGAATCAACGTAAATGAAAAAAACATGATGTCCAATCCAAATATACCGATGATGTTTCCATGGTATCGTTAAAGGGACTCCAAAAAATGAATAGAGTATTTTTTCATTTTTCATAAAATTACTGAGGAGTGTACAAATGTTTACCCCCCGCCCTCTATAACAAAAAAAAATATGTTGCTATCCTTGGTTTTTTCAATGCTTAATCCTCATTTTTGACTTTTTTCGATAAAACCTCGTCAAAAATAATTTTCGGTGAACCATCATCAATTTTGTTCAGTTTTCGATAAGGGTTACTGAATTTTACTTTGCACAATGGATAAAATTGTACCGTTTTATTTGGATGAAGCCTCCAAAACAATTTTTTTCCTTTAGATGAAGTAGTCCTAAAATTTGCCCCTCTTATTCAAAAATGGAGTTTCTTTAACAATCCCCTAAAATTGAAACTTATATCTGTCATAAGGAATGACCAAACTGCTCATAGTCTAGCCCTTGGTTTTCCTTTTTGATAAGTTATATATAATCATTTTACATTGCATAACATGGATAAATTTATGTATGCATCACATGTAGATTCAAATTACTCATACTGCCAAATTGTCATTATTATCCCGCCTTTCGCCAAGGCCGTGATACCATGGAGTTGGCTGAATGGATTTCGCGAACATCAAGGCAGAATGCACGAAGAAATGATTATCAGGAACGAAGATCATTATAAACAAGACCACGTATGATAATCAAGCGAATTCAAGCGAATAATATCCCGCAAATGGCTAAGTATGGATTTACACTTCCCCAGGACAGGGGATCAGATCAGATCAATATGACTAGGAACGGATCAGATCGAATCACTATGGCTATGGATCACTTGGACTGGCAGTTCAACTCAACAATGATCGTTCAATATCTTAACAAACACCGCAACAACTCTGAAAACAAATCAGGAAACATGAAAAGAAGACAGAGGTGGGTGCCCCACCTTAGGGATCGTCGATCCCCGACCATTGATCTTCACCAATCGGTGTCGATCCGTCATAATAGCCCACATAGATCCCATATTTTCTGGATTGGTCCGTGTTGGCTTAGGTCTTCTGCATGTAGATTTTCAGCTGGATATTTGTATGTCTTCTTCTATAAATACCGGATCATTGGCCCCAGGAGAGAGATTTTCTCTCCAACTCTCTTCATCTTCTTCCTTAGGCTATACTCCACCTGTTTGCACAAAAAATGGACAAATACCTCCAAGTCGTATGATTTAGTTGATTATATATTGTTCTTAATGGTTTGGGTGATATATACGGATACATGAATGGACTAAACTGTAAAAGATACACAGATTTATAGTGGTTCGGCCAGAACGTGCCTACGTCCACTTTATATGTTATTCTCCTTTTCTATTCAGATTACAAGTGCAAAGCTTTAATTATAAGTAACTGAAAGTTGTTTGAAAGTTTTCTCCGTGCTTGAGCTCTCAAACTTGTCTGCCATTGTTGTACCCATGCCCCTCTATTTATAGAGTGAGGCTGGGGACAGGGGTCTTGGATGTATATAGCTGCTGGTGGGCCTGCGCTGAGGCAATCTGGCCTGGTAGTGCTAGTCTGGTACGCCTTCCTCATGTTAGTTCGGTAGGAGGTGCTATGTGGTTTGGTTCGGTGTTGCTTGGAGATGGAGGTTTGGACCGGCATTGTGTGGTTCGGTGTAACCGGTCAGGTGAGATGTTGGACCGGGAGACTTGGTGGAGACGTGGTCCGGTAGAAGCTAGGGAGTGGTTGGAAATGGATTGGTTCGGCAGGTATGGAAAGGGGCTGGTTCGGTATGTAGGGGAGAAACCTTGGTCCGGTGGTGAGAACTCGCCCAACATTTGCCTCCCAAAGTGGGGCATATGCCTGCATGTGTCGCGCTTTGTTTCGCATTCGGTTTTAAGCGCCGAGCCACCTGGTCCGGTCATTGATGCTTGCTTATAAATAAAGGCCACGTGCCTTCGTTATTCCTTACCAACCGAGCCAAACCTTTTGCCGAATCAAACTCTTATTCTTGCCGAATCAAAGTGTTAGCCGAACCAGGTGAGACCCCTTTGCCGCCGAATGATCTTTTATATCGTTCTACCGAATGAACTTGAGGGTTCTGAGTACCGAATGAATTGGAGAGTATGATTGCCGAATGAGCCTTCATATTTGTAATGCCGAATGAACTCCGTAAAGTTCAAGTGCCGAATAGGTCTTGTGCCTTGGGCCACCGAATGGGTTTGAGAAGCATTAGCGCCGAATGAACTTTCGGTTTTGAACTACCGAATGTACATATGTACTTGAATTACCGGATGAAGCCGGAGGCTTCGAGCACCGAATGTTCTTTTATATTTGCTTTACCGAGTGATCTTGAGAGTTTGAATGCCGAATGATCCTTATGTTTGAACTATTGATTGAACTCTGGGACCCTGAATGCTTAATGAATCTCTAGCTTTTCATGCGTCGACCTACGAATGAAACTCTAGATTGTACATACTTGCTTTTTTATATTTTCATATTTCTTGTTCTAACAACATACTTTTGCTTTTGTGTTTGCAGATAAATGTCTCACAAAGTGGAAACCCGATCAGAAAAGAAAAAATTTACAGACAAAAGTGAGTCTTCCGTCGTGCCCCCAATCCAGCCGGGACCAGCGCGTCATGGACCTGCCCCGAGGTCATTAGTGGACGGATATGGCCCTCAAGAGCTTCTGATCTCTCCTTCCGATTGCTTTCCGAGCTCCCTCAAAGAGGGACAACTTAATGTTATCGCTCGCTCCTTCGGGATTGACAGAGCGAGCATGCTACTGCCGGGAGATGGTGTGATGTCGTATGATCCTCCTGAAGGATATTTTGCCTATAGCCGATACCATTGCATGTGCGGGACCATTCCTCCAATCAATGCATGGATAGTCAGCTTCATTACCTACCTGAAGGTGGCTCCTTTTCAGCTTCAGCCCAACTGCTACGCCATCTTAGTGTGTCTATTCGTTATCTTCCAGAGGAGGTATGGACGCCCCCCTTCTAACCGGAAAATCCGATATTTGTATAATCTGAAGGGCTACAAGAAGGGGTCTCCGTAAATTAGTTTAGAGTCGGCCGTGTCCTTCAAGCCAGTCTTGAACTTATACTCGAAATTCACCATGTTTAAGAAGGAATGGTTTTTCGTCAAGGACGACTCCGTTTCTTTTCGCCTTTTCACCTCTGGCTGTAAGTTGAATTCCATTTGTAATTTCTCTGTCCCGACTGCAATGCTTCTTCTTATATGCTTATGTTTCTTGCTAGCGACAGGTGGCTTTGCGGTCGCGGAGAATGATCGCCTGGTACAGATGGCTGCGGAAATAAAGGCCATTTCGGGACGGGATAGGTCGGCTTCTTACCTGATCAGGAACGCCACTCTCCTGGAGTACAACTTAATTCTGCCACGTCAATCTGTGGTTAAGCAGAGAGATACAGCCGAGGAGAGGGCTGCCAAAGCTAAAGACGGGGCTGCTGCGAAGAGTAGCAAGAGGAGACCTTTCTCAGTACCTCCAGTCGTCGGGAGAAAGAAGCTTAAGAAATCTGATGGACCCTCTCCAAGCACATGCCCAGATGTTCCGGAGGAGGAAAGTGGAGAGGAAGAAAGAGGCGAGGAGGAGAGCGGGGGTGATGGAGAAGGTGACGGTGGTAACGGTAGCGAAGGACAGAGTGGTAGTGGCGTTGGTGCCTTGACTTCTGGGCAAGCGGGTGAGATTCAAGAGTGGACGGATGATGTCTTTCGTCAAGCCTTCGAGGGGTTGGGGGAAGGACCGGCCTTGGTGAAGAAGTCGAAGAAGTCTGATAAGGCCGGGACGGGTGCCAGTCTATCTTCCGAGAATATTTTAGCTAAAGGCAACTCCGACGGTTCAAGGTGAATTCTTAACTTTCGCAGACTCCCTTTATGATAAGAACTTAGTAATATTTTATGGCCAACTCCCGTCCTGTAATGAGATTTAGGACTTATTGCAGTATCTCACTCCCCCTCGGGGTTTGTAAAATAAACGCGTTTTCCTACTCCTTTTAACTTAACATATTTCTCGAATCATAGTTTCATGCATGCTTGTAACACTTGGTTTTTATTTCAGGCACGGGTAAGGTGGCCAAGACATCAGATATTCGGCACCGCCTTGAGCAGTACAAGCTACTCAAAGCTTCCGCCAAACCAAAGCCATCAACTAGCCGTCCCGGAGATGTGGTTGGCTATCGCCCTCTTCTCGGAGTTATTGAAGAAGATATGCAAAAGAGGAAAAGGGGACGATCTTCGTTTGAACCTTCACCTGGCCCTCAGCCTCCAGTCCAGCCTATCCATGATATTACTGAGGAAGATACTGAGTTTATGTCTTCCCCACATCCGTTCGAAAATCTAACCGTCACCCCGATAGACCACCCTAGTTTGGTTCGCAATCCATTTGCCGGCCACCCGGACCTGGACCCGAGTTTTCAGGACATTTCTTTTGACGAGGCCACGGGTGAGCATCTTCTTCCCCGCAATCCTATGGTACGGATGCTTGATGAGGCTAAGTCCTTAGACCTCGATTTGCTTACTAATCGGATTGTGACCATGGGAGATGAGGCCAAGGCAAACATCGATCGGGTGGCTGAAGAGACCAAGAGGCTAATGGAGCATCACTCTCGACTGGCTAAGGCTGGAGAGGAAATCGGAAGTGCTAACATTCGGTTGCGGCTAAGGGTTTCTGATCAGGCCAAACAGCTTGCCGATCAGGCTATCCAGATATCCCAGCATAAGGCGGCCTCCAGACGACTAAAAAAAACCATGGAAGAGGCTAGCAAGGCTGAGTTGCGAAAAATGGAGGTTGTTTGCAAAGAACGAATTGACATGGACATCGCAACGGTGGATGAGGTTCGGAGAGCGGATCTTGAGCAGGTAGAGGAGTTATCTGGGAGGCTTGAGACCGCAGAGCTTGCTCAGGCCAAGCTAAAGGAGGAGATGGAAGTGATGCGGAAATCCCTTCAGGCTGACTGCTCGAGATACCGATTGGAGAGAGATGCTGCCGTCGCACGGCTGTCGGCTTCTGAGGCCCAGATGAAAGAGTTTGAGGAGAACGAGGGGATGATGGATGAAATGCTTCAGGACATGTATTTCCGAACTTGGAAGCAGGGCAGCCTGTCCTGAATGGACGACTATCCCCGAGTCATGGCTACGATATATCTTCGGGCTTTGGAGGAGGCTAAGGCCGATGCGGATAAGCAAGGTGGTGCGGCTTTCAGGATGGGTGTGGTTACGGCCCAATTCACTAAGGAAGAGAAGGTAGCAGTTAAGGAGGGCATGCGGCTGCTCGCTGCGGACGAGGTAGGTGCAGCTAGACGATGATGATTAGGGAGCAGGTGCTGATAAGTCTTCCCTCTCAATCTTTCCTTAACTTGATTGCGTATAATTTATCTGATGTATTCTTTTTCCGAATCGAACAGGTGGGACCCCTGGCCAGCATGCTGTGAGTTCTGACCCTGCGGTCAAGTAGATCCCGGAGGGCGAGCAGGATAGAGGCGGAGCCCTGCTGCAGCTGATTATTTTTTGGCCTACTTGGCATTCCTGTATACACTAGTCTCAAAACATTAATGTACTTTTGGGTTGTAATTATATCATTTGTAATGAACGGCTTTATTTTTGACATGTAATTTCATAACATAAACTGATTCTGCTATATTTGAATGCTTTTGTTACTTTGATGTGTTGCATAAGAAATATAGCCGTGCATGTGCTAGTGATTCAATTGTGTTTAATACTACGTTCTTGCTTAAAATGTAATTTCATATCTTGCAATGTTTGTGGGATGTGCGAATAAATTATAGTTACATATTTGTGTATAAGAGAAGAAAGTACCGCCCTTCAAGTTTTAGCTGTAGACGGTAGTTTTGAATGTCTTGTGTAACTGAGTATGAAATGCAGCTGAGTGTCTTGTCAACCAGTTTGCAAGTCTCATATTTGGTGTCCTGTACTTTAGGGATCGTTATATAGGATAGGAGAAAAGCTTTTAAATGAAATGGAAATATAAGAAACGGTAAAACTTCCAATCACGGAAGACCGTCGATATGTTTAAGTTCGTGGCAAACGGGTTTTGTAGTCACTTTCCCTAGCTGTGGGTCTTGGAGACATTTGTCACCCATCTTACGCCTCCGCGGGGAGTTTATCTTTTTTACCAAGCCGCACTTAAGACATATCGGAGCCGAGATCGCGCATAGTAACTACCCGAGCCATTATGGCCCGTAATCGTGGGTATTATTCGATTTACTGTGGTCGGCTAGCGTGGGTGCCGATCGTCAACCGTGAACTATCCCTGACTGGCCACACCTTATGTTGGGGCTTAAAGTAGGTTCACAGTTGTCGGCGAGCCGAACGTCGTAATGAGTTGTCATCGGCTATAGTCGGCCTTCTTGATGGCTTATAATCGGCTCATTACAGTTGGCTTTGAGGGCAGTCGCGAGCAATGAGTTAACCCGCAGCAGAGGGATGCTGGAGCAAAAGTGTCTCATTGGCGAGTGCATAGATTCGCATAGTACCTGTTGGGTCTTGTCCAGGTGAGGTTGCGCCGTGAAGTGTCCAGAATGGAAATGTCGTTATACATGATTTTGTTCAACAGAAAAGGATAAAGCTTAACAAGCAGCCAAGATATAAAGGAACAAGTTAGAAAGAGACAAGATTTTTTTTAAAGTGGTTCGGCACGAAAACGCCTACGTCCACTGATTCACTTTGTTAATTCACTTCATATGGGCAGTACAAGTTAAGAAAAGTATCGACGGAGGTGTTGGATGTTCCATGCCCTCTGGAACACCTCCCCGTCCACTGTTGACAAAATATAAGCTCCGTTGTGGAGATCTTTATGAATTACATAGGGTCCGTCCCAAATTGGTCTAGCGCTCCGGGACGCGGGAAGATCCGCTTGAGGACAAGATCTCCTTCTTGTAAGCTGCGGTGCTTGACTTTGGAGTTGTATTGTGCTGCTACTTTTTGCTTGTGAGCTGCTGCTTTGAGTGCTGCATCATTTCTTCTCTCCTCAATTAGATCCAAAGACATGTGGAGGAGTTCTTCGTTCTCTTCTGGGTTGTAGTGGATCCTATGGTGGGAAGGCACTACAGTTTCAACTGGGAGCATGGCCTCCGATCCGTATGCCAAAGAGAAAGGAGTATGCCCTGTTGATGTTCTGTAAGATGTGTGGTAGGCCCAAAGTGTCATAGGAAGCTCATCCACCCAAGCGCCTTTTGACTTTTCAAGTTTCTTCTTGATTAGAGTTTTGAGGATTTTGTTGACAGCTTCGACTTGTCTGTTTGCTTGGAGATAAGCCACAAATGAGAAACTTTTATGAATTCCGTGCTCTTGACACCAGTTGGTGAATTCCTCGCTGTCAAATTGAAGTCCATTGTCTGATATGATTTTGAGGGGAACCCCGTACCTGCATAAAACATTTTTGATCAAGAAGTTACTAACTTTTGCCGAAGATATTTTATTTAGAGGCTCCGCTTCCACCCATTTGGTGACATAGTCAACTGCTATATGGCATATTTGGCTCCGCCTCGGTCCGTTGGCAGTTCGCCAATCAAGTCGATTCCCCATATTGCAAAGGGCCAAGGGCTGGTCATCTGAGTAATTTCATTTGTTGGTAGTCGAGAAATCTTAGCAAATTTCTGACATTTGTTGCATTTTTTGACGAAGTCTAAGGCGTCTTTGTTTAAAGTGGGCCAGTAATACCCGTATCGGAGTGTCTTCCTGGCTAGAGTCTGCCCTCCGGTGTGATCTCCGCAACTTCCTTGATGGATGTTGGACAAGACTTCCCTGGCTTCCCTTCCAGTGATACACCTTAATAAGGGATTAGAGAAGCCGCGCCGATAGAGGATGCCTTCTTGTAATGTGTAGCGGGAAGTTTTCCTTAAGATTTTCTTAACTTCGTTACGCTCGTCGGGCAGTGTGCCGTCTTGTAAATATTTCCGAACAGGAGTCATCCAAGTTTCCTCTTCGCAGCTATCATGTTCGTTGTCTCGTAACTCGAGACTAGTTGCTGTGAGATGGTTATTGTTCGGGAAGCGGTGTCGTCCTTCATGCTAGCTTGCTTTGCCAGTTCATCGGCCTCCTGATTCTCTTCTCGAGGAATGTGTTTGATTAGATAGTGATCCAATTAATTGAGCAGCGGCTTGGTCTTCTTTAGATATGCTGTGAGTCGTTCTCCTCGAGTCTGGAATTCTCCTAGTATTTGATTTACAATAAGTTGAGAATCACTATGGAGAAATAAAGAACTGACTCCAATCTCCAGGGCAAGTTCTAATCCGGCTATCACTGCTTCGTATTCTGCGTCATTGTTGGTGGCAGCGAATTCCAACCTTAGGGTGTAGTGCAGCTTCCTTCCCCTAGGGGTGATTATCACAACACCTGCCCCCGAGCCTTATTCATTTGATGCTCCATCTACGAAGAGATTCCACTTGATATCTTCTGCTATTTCAGATTGCTCCTTACCTTCGTTAGTAGTGAATTCGGCAATGAAATCAGCTATGGCTTGCCCCTTGATAGCGGTGCGAGGATGATAGGTGACATCATATTGACTCGGTTCAATACACCATTTAAGTAGTCGCCCAGAAGTGTCGGGGCGATGGAGTACCTGCCTTAGCGGTTGATCGGTTAAAACTCTGATGAAATGAGATTGGAAATAGTGTCGCGGTTTCCGTGACGTGATTAGTAAACAGTATGCTAGCTTTTCAAGTTTAGGGTATCTGGCCTCTGCCCCTGTAAATCTCTTGCTTACAAAGTATACGGGCCGCTGCGCGCGATTGTCTTCTCTCACCAAAGCGGCGCTTAAAGCATGGGACGATACAGCAAGGTATAGGTATAGTTCTTCGCCTTCATTTGGAGTTGAGAGTACTGCTGGTCTCTGGAGGTGTTTGATTAAGTTAAGGAAGGCTGTCGAGCATTCGTCGGTCCATTCGAACTTTCCTTTGTCTTTCTTTAGAGCTTCGAAAAAAGGGATGCATTTGTCGGTCGCTTTGGAGATGAACCTGCTTAGGGCGGCCACTTTCCCATTTAGGCTTTGCATCTCTCTTCGAGTGGATGGTACCTTGATATCTTGCAAAGCCCGAACTTGTTCGGGGTTTGCTTCAATCCCCCTGGCGTGGACGATGAATCCCAAGAACTTTCCCGACGATACTCCGAAAGAGCACTTCAGAGAGTTCAGCTTCATTCCATATTGGCGAAGTACTTGAAATGTTTCCTCCAGGTGGTTTATATGATCGTTGGCTTTCCTCGATTTTACCAGCATGTCATCCACATAAACTTCCATAGTTCGTCCTATTAGTTTCGCGAACATCTTGTTGACGAGGCGCTGATAAGTAGCTCCGGCGTTTTTAAGTCCAAAAGGCATTACTCTGTAGCAGTACAATCCCCGGTCAGTGATGAAACTAGTGTGCTCTTGATCGGAGGCGTGCATAGGGATCTGGTTATATCCTGAGTATGCGTCCATAAAGGATAAGAGTTCGTGTCCGGCTGTACTGTCCACGAGCTGATCGATTCGAGAGAGTGGGAAGCAGTCCTTCGGACAAGCGTCATTTAAGTTGGAGAAGTCGATGCATGTTCGCCACTTTCCATTAGTCTTCTTTACCAGCACTGGGTTGGCGATCCATTCTGGGTAGATGGCTTCTCGTATGAAGTTATTGGCAAGTAGGTTCTTTACTTCTTCCTCGAGGGTTGTTGATCGTTTTGCCTCCATGCTTCTCTTTTTCTGCTTTACTGGCACCTTGGTGGGATCGATGTTCAGTACGTGGCATGCTACGTTTGGAGCGATTCCTGTCATGTCAGCGTGCGTCCATGCAAATACATCCATGTTGTGGCGAAAAAATCAATGAGTTGATCCTTTCATTCTTCTTTTAGTTGAGATCCGATTTTCAATAGTCTACTTGAGTCATGTTTGTCCACAGCTACGAATTCCATGGCCTCTGCAGGCTCGGCGGTGGCCTCCTCCTCTTTGTCCCTGAGGTCTAATTCATTGAAAGGATCACTGGTATATCGAAGAGGAGGGGCTTTCTTTAGTTGCTATGCTTTCAAGTTTTTCATGCAGAGAGTAGTCTCTGCATTTTTCCCTTTATCTTTTCTACGGTTAATGCGAAGTTCAGTTACATAGCAGTCTCGAGCAGCGTCTTGATCTCCCTCTACTTCTCCTATTCCGTTATCTGTTGGAAATTTCATCTTCAGGCACCATGGGGCTAGGACAATTTGGAAGTCGGACATGGCTGGTCTTCCCAAAAAGGCGTTGTAGGCCGAATGGTTCTCTATTAGTACAAACGTTTGTTTTCGCACAGCGGAGCGGGGATGACTTCCTATTTCGACAAAGAGGTCCAGTTGCCCGAGGGGCATCTTCGCATCTCTAGTGAAACCATGTAGTGGTTTGCTGGAGGGAGACACATCCTTCATTGACAGCTTCATTTTGTCGAAAGCATGCTTGAATAGGATATTTACTGAGCTTCCAGTGTCTATTAAAATTCGGAAAACTATGGCTGGACCGAACCAGACAGAGATGACCATAGGATCCATGTGTGGGTACTGTCTTCCCTCTAGGTCACGCCTACTGAATGTGATGTCGTCATTCTCTTTCCGTTTCGGGTGGCGTTCTTCCATGACAGAATTAGCGTAGCCTTCATCGTTCCTAAGTGACTTACCGTATCTCTCCATCTCTGCCCAGCTCCTGTCGGCGATGTGCGGTCCTCCTGATATGGTATGGACCATTATCTTCTCTTGACTAGAGCCGCTGGTGTTGCGATTTCCCCCGCCTACTTCTGGGAGGGGTAGCCCTGGGTTTTCATTGGCGGGAGCTGGAGTCCTGTTATGACTTTTTACATAGCATTCCAGTCTCTTCCGTCTGATGTGTTCTTCAATTAAGTCCCCGAGATGGTGGCATTCATTGGTGTCATGTCCATGGGATTCGTGGAAGCGGCAGAACTTTCCAGACTTGAGTGCGTTATCTGACTCCTTCTTGTGCGGGGGCCGCTTGTATCTAACTTCGTCTTGAGTGGCTAGGAAGATGTTTTCGATTGTTTCATTCAAAGGAGTGTAGGAGTCAAATCTTGGTCCTGGTCGATATAAGCGTTTTTCTCCCTTCTTGCCCCCAGCATTGTCTCTAGAGTCACTTCTCCGAACATCCTTTGCTGCAGCGGGAACCCTGTCTGGAGCTGTCTTAGCCTGTTGCCCTGACTGCCTCTCGGTGGCAGCGTCTTCAAGTCTCATATACTTTCCAGCTTCATGAAAGAAATCAGGTAAAGTAGCTGGTTTTTCTTTGGTTAGTCTTCTAGCAAATTTAGTACATGGATGTACACCACTGCAGAGGGCCATTAGGATAAGTTTCTCGTCGGCATCTTGGACTGCGGCCGCCGCAGCGTTGAATCGGGTTAGATATTGTTGCACTGTCTCTCCGGGTTTCTGTTTGATATTAGATAAGGAATAAGCGTCCTTTGGTTGTTCCACATGAATGCGGAACTGGCTGATGAACTTTTCTTTCAACATTTCGCATGAGCTGATGGACCCCTGGGATAGGTGGCAGAACCAGGAGGTAGCTAGATCTGCCAAGAATAGTGGGAAGCATTTACACAACACTCCCTCCGTTGCTCCGCTCATGAGCATATGCTGGGTGTATCTCTGTAAGTGTACGACGGGGTCAGAGGTCCCCTTGTAAGGTTCCATTGTTGGCATTTTCCATTCCCGGGGGGTGATGGCAGTTTCGATATTGCGGGTGAAGGGACTGGTTACCCTAGCACCTATCCCCCGATCCCGTTGCTCTTGTTGGACGCACTCTCTGAACAATCGCGCCAACCTTTCATCAGAACTTGGAACGGATAGAAATGAGTTTGGTTCTTCCCGGCGGGATTGATTCCGTCCAGATAACCTGTAGGGATGGTATCGTCTATCACTCCTAGCATTCTTTAATGGATGCCTCTGGTCTTCCGAGGGCATGCTGGGGTCAGCCACAGTTGGCCCTTGCCTTGATCTTTCCCTGCTGGGTTCTCTTCTCAGCACTTCCTCGGGTCCAACTTCGGGCTGGACTCCAGCTCGGCCCCGTTCCTTGGTGTTTCTATAGTAAGGTAGCATGGCGGCCTCAGCTACATCCGACCCTTGCCTGGTACCTCCCCCGTTGGGTTCGGTTCCAAGCGTTTCCTCGGGTCGGAATTCGGGCTGAGTCCGGGCTCGGCTCCTACCATAGCTGTTTCTGTTGTTAGCCTCTTCGAAGAAGAAAGACCCTTGTCGTCTCCTAGATCCTCCAGACTGGGACTCACCCTATGATTCAGTGTCGCGGTTGTTTCTTCGACATCTCTTAAGCGTGACATGAGTTGATCGACTAAGGCTTCTTGTTGAGGTGCGAAGCGGTTAATTACTTCAGCCACAACCCTGTCCAGATCCGCCCTAGTAATTGGTTGTTCCGTAGCAGGGGCTGTCGGATCTGCCTGATTTAAGTTTGTTGTTGGAACTGGACGATTGTCTTGGTATCTGATCACTGGATCTGGGATACTGCCAGTTGCGATGTTCTTTCCTTTGCTAGCATCTTTCTTCCGTCCGGGAGGCATGTTTTCCAGGCAATGAACGATGCTGATAGAAAAAGGGTTAAGTGGGGGAAACTGAAGCTTCGAGCTCCTATTCTCAGTGAAAGCACAAAAAATGTTTGCACAAAAAATGGACAAACACCTCCAAGTCGTATGATTTAGTTGGTTATATGTTGGTCTTAATGGTTTGGGTGATGTATACGGATATATGAAATAGATGGACTAAACTGTAAAAGACACACAGATTTATAGTGGTTCGGCCAGAACGTGCCTACGTCCACTTTATATGTTATTCTCCTTTTCTATTCAGATTACAAGTACAAAGCTTTGATTACAAGTAACTGAAAGTTGTTTGAAAGTTTTCTCCGTGCTTGAGCTCTCAAACTTGTCTGCCATTGTTGTACCCCTGCCCCTCTATTTATAGAATGAGGCTGGGGGCAGGTGTCTTGGATGTATATAGCTGCTGGTGGGTCTGGGCTGAGGCAATCTGGCCTGATAGTGCTAGTCTGGTACGCCTTCCTCGTGTTGGCTCGGTATGAGGTGGTATGTGGTTTGGTTCGGTGTTGCTTGGAGATGGAAGCTTGGACCGACATTGTGTGGTTCGGTGTAACCGGTCCGGTGAGATGTTGGACCGGGGGGGCTTGGTGGAGACGTGGTCCGGTAGGAGCTAGGGAGTGGTTGGAAATGGATTGGTTCGGCAGGTATGGAAAGGGGCTGGTTCGGCAGGGGATGGTTCGGCATGTAGGGGAGAAACCTTGGTCCGGTGGTGAGAACTCGCCCAACACCACCATTTTTATTCTTGAAATCCACGTATTGTAACTGTATTCAGCAGTATAAATAAAACGAAAACTTTTGGAGTGGATGTAGCCCGAAGTCAGCCGAACCACTATAAATTCTCTTACTTTCTTACTGTTTTAATTTTTTGTTCATAATTTGTTCTCTACATCATTCTGTTTGGATTTAGATATTGAATTTGCAGTGTTATCAAATTAATGGAGTGTTTGTGATCAAATTTGACGCAAACATTTAGGTATCAGAGTTTGGTTACTGACATCCACAGATTTGGAAACGATTTGAAGCTTGGATTTGGATCAATGATCAGGCAATCTACAAGGCAAGCACCTACGGAAAGAAGTTGTCATGGAGAAAGTCAGGAGGCATCCTCGGGAGCTGGAGCTAATCAACCCTTCGTCTACATCACTAGGAACGAGATGAAGACTACGATGGATGCTATGCAAGAGCGGATGAAGAAACAAGAGGAGATAATGCAGAATTTTCTCAGACAAATTGGACAGGTTAAAGCATGAGCTAATGACAATCTGGATCAAGAGTTGAAGCAGCAAGATTTGTAGAAAATCAAAACCCGAGGCAGAGAAATTAAGCTAACAGGCAGAGGAACGAAGTGGAGCAGCCAGGGGCAACCCTCGATCAACATGGAGGGATCAGCGCCAATCGCCTGGAACTTGGGGATATGCCCCTGATCGGTCTGGATCAGTTCATGGTACGCCAGTGGTCGATGTTGTGCTGATCGGAATGTGGGATGCACGTCCAAAGGAGTATATGTCGAAATTCCCTCGCGGAGTCGGAGGGCAGCTGGTATGGATGCTGGAACGGCCATGACTTTGAGCAAAAACTAGCAGGCTTAGACATGGATTGGAGCGGCCGGGGGCAAATCCCGACCAAGGAAGAGGGATCGGCCCTGATCCCTTTATAGGAATCGGACAGCGGGAATGGAATAGGAGCAGCCATCATCCGCTACAAATCAGTGTTGGCCCGGCTCAAGGGCACGGATCGTCATCTCTTGATTGGGATGACATAAACCTAATAAGTAATACATTCCACAATAAAACGGCTACGTCACTTACACATGTATGAAATCAAAGTAGGTCTCTAGGCATGCTCTGAGATGGCGATCAACCGACATAATAAACGGATCTTAAAACGCTTAAATCCACATTAATGCGATGAACAAAACAAGTCGTGGTTGTCCCGATCAAAGAGACGAGACAATAACCGCAAAGTGCAAGTCCCTTCATCAGAAAGCGACAAGATGGGCTAGTACATCATGGATTAAGTCCTCGACCGAAGAGTCGAGGCCGGAAAAAGGAAGTCGGTATGGAATTAATCGCTTAATGTCCCTGACCGGAGAGTCGGGGACTGGAGTGCAAGAAGTTGGTCGCTTCGCCGGAGAGTGAAGAGATCGACTCATCGTTGTTCCCTCTTGCACTGGAGAGTGACTGGATGAGGTCCGACAAGGGTCCAAAGAGACCATGATCGGCCTAGAAAGGCCATGGCATCGCTTTATGTTCAGAGACAGTGAACCGGAGTGCAAGAAGTAACGACGCTTCGCCAGAGTGCAAAAAGATCGTCTTACTTGTCGTTTTTCCCTTTACCAGAGAATAACAAAATGAGGTCCAGCAAGAGCTCGAAGAGGCTATGGTCCAGGAGCATCTAAGGCATCACTATATACCCCAAAGGGAAAGAGTGTAGGGAGTAAGTTTCTTCGTCGAATAGCGACAGGATCGGCTTACTCGTTGTTAAGTTTAGATTGGACTTAGCAAGGGTATTCAGTTCGGAGAGACCATGAACTTGGATAACGATTCAGAGAAATCGTGGATTGACTTACTGACTTTCAAGATTTCAAAACGATTATGGATTTGGATATCGACCCAGAGAGGTCGTGGACTTGGATATTAGCCCGAAGAAACACGGACTTGGGATAATGATCAGATGAGATCAAGGTTTTGGATTTGGATAACGATCCGAAAAGATCGAGAATTTGGTTATCGGCTTTGGATAGATATGGATTCGGTTAAGGATTTGAAATAATTCCGGAATTTGCTATCGACTCAAAGCAGTCGTCGATTTCACCAACGATCCAGAGAGATCGAGGATTCATCTTGATAGAGGATTGGATTTTGGATTGGAAAATTCGACAATCGATGGATTATGGATTATGAACTTCGAAATTATGGCAATTTAAAACACCTTCATATCGCAATGCATGTTTTAAGGGGCAAATATTATCCCACTTTTTGGCAAGGTCGTGATGCCATGGAGTTGGCTCAATGGATTTCGTGACCCTCAAGGCAGGAAGTCCGAAAAGATGATTATCGGAATCAGAGATAAGTTATAAACAAGACTATGGATGATAGTCGAGCGGATTCAAGCGAATAGCATTCCAGAAATGGCTAAGTATGAATTTACACTTCCCCTAGGTAAGGGATCGAATCAGATCATTATGGCTATGGATCACTTAGATTGACAGTTCAACTGAATCAACTCAACGATGATCGTTCAATAACTCAACAAACACCGCAACAACTCTGGAAACAAATCAGGAAACACCAAAAGAAGACGGAGGTGGGTGCCCCACCTCGAGGTTCTGTAACATTCCCGTTTTTGAATCGAATTTAAATTGGAAATTTAATTAATTTTAGAAATTAAATTGTGAATTAACTGGATATTTTCCAAATTTAAGTAGATATTTGTTTGTCATTTATGTAAATGGATATAAAACAAGAAATAAAAATTTAAAAATAATATAAATATAGATAATGATTTATTTAAAAGGTATACTAGTTTTAATTCAAAAATAAAAATAAACTAAGCTTATAAATAATATTGGTTTAAAAAGTAATTTTATAAAATTGATTTAATAAATAAGTTTACAAAAGCTTCATAAACTAAGGAATGTATATATATATGTGTGATTTGTTTGTGAGTGTACAAATTGTTTTAAATTCATTTCTTTTTAAAAAATTTGTAAAAGTAAAATAAATACATATGTTAGTATCTCAAGTTTAAAATGAGTGTTTTAAAAAAATGAGTAGCATTTAAAAATTTGTTAAGATATAATATATGTATATATATTAATATACATAAATATTGATTAAATTCTTTTAACATTGAACATGTACATACTACATACAAATGAATAAACAAATACATTTATTTACAAAGTATAAACAAATACATACTTTAAGATCTTATACATGCACATATACAAATGGCATGAAGACATCATTAAGTAAATAAAATAATTAAATAAAAAAAGAAACCTTTCCATTTCCCCACAAGCAATTATAATAGCTTTTTAGAAAACTGGAAACAAATAGTATCAAGGATTTGATGTCACAAGTCCAAACACCAAAGAAACAAAATTGATAAAAAGTCTGAAAAACATTATGAACCAGATTTCCAAATTCATCTCAAAACAAAACAAAAAAAAAATTCAGTTTAATCAACCCTGGAATTAAAATCAAGTAAGCAAGTCTGCAATCTGGAAATTGGTTCTGCATGCAAATCAAAAGCAAAATCTGGAATTCAAGAAGATTCAAAAACAAAAGCTAGAAGCAACTCAACTGGATTCAAACATCAAGTAACATGAAAAGAGAATTTACAAATCAAATAGGGACTGGAAAATCAAAACCTGAGAAATTAGTGTTAAAGCAAACAAGTACAAGATCAATCTCAGGTAAGTTTTTAACATCAAAAGTAATGAATTTTTGGTTTCAAAAATCAAGTTTTACACAAACAAATTTCAAAACTGCAGTTTAAAATCAGCTACTGCAGCAAAATAATCAAGAAAGAAAAATTGCTTCAGCCTGGGAAGCAAGTGCAGGGTTTCTGAAAGTAAATAAAGGCAAGTGAAATATCTTTTTAAAATTCGAGTTTGATATTAGTAATCAGTAAATAAAACAAACATTTAAACAACTCTATCATTTTTATGCTGAGGGGATGATAACCCAAACCAAAGGAAATCTGGGATGCAAACCTGGAAACAACAAAATTCTAGTTCTCCACTTTATTTTCTGCTTTTTAAGGTGAGCAAACCTTATTTTGATCTGATTTATGATTTGATGCATGCTTAAAGTAAAGTTGTGAATTTGCTTGAATGTATACCATATATATATACATAGGTGTGTGGCTGTGCATGTTGTTGATTGAGTCCATCTCTGTTTGTAAACTGTCAAGTGCTTTTGTCATCTGGAAAACAGGTGAGTAAACTCTCCAACCTCTGATCTATTTTTCTAGTGCTTGTGAGCAACTTTCCCTCCTGAAACCTATTTTCTTGTTAATGCTTGTGAGTAACTTTCTTTATAAATTTAAGGGTTAAAACTGTTGCATGCTAAGATAAATAATGTTCATATAATTAATGCCTACTGTCTGATGTATGAAGTACATATGTATATATGCATGCTGTCTACATTGCTATGATCTGTGTGTTTTCTATTTCTAGATTCTAATTAAATTATTATATCATCAATTTGTCTTTGTTGGATTTTAGAATTTAATTATGATGGTAGGGCAGTTTATAGTTTGGACTCTAGAATTTTATTAAAGTAAAATTCAAATTTTACTTACTGGAATAAATACCAGAGCATAGGAAATTTTATAAGTAAAATATATAAAACATTTCAAATCAATGTTGTAAAAGTAGAACTCAAAACATCAAGTGAATGCATGAAATTTTAAATCAAAAATTAGTATTTATAATACTGTAAACCAAGAACAGTTTAAGTTACAGTATTATATATATTTGACAAACATTGGAATATTGGCATTTGTTTGGATTGAATTTGCTTCTGAAGATGCTGTAACTATCTAAGATTTGTAGGAAAATTTTTAAGTGGATTAAAATTCTATTTTGGGTTTTGTATTTGGGAATTGCAGTAAGAACCATAGTTTACTGGGTTTAAGTGAATTTGGTGCTGCGGCTTCCTCAGTGATTCGAGTTCAAAGCTGTTATGGGTAATGATGGATGGTGTGGTGATGAAGCTATCACCGGAGTTTGTGTGTTGATGATGGTCGAGGAGTGGAGGAATTGGATGTTGACAGGTTTGAAGGGTAGGGGTGTGGGCTGTTTCCAGGTTTAGGAATTGATTGTTTTTGGGTGCAGGGTTAGTTGCTCGGGTGGGTCTCGGGTTAAATGGGAAACAACTCGAAGCATGTTAGCTTCTGACTCGAAGCAAAGCATGGGGCGACTCGAGTATACTTTATGGTTTCAGAGTTTTAACAACAGAACTGTTCTGTTCTGTTTTTAAGAAATTTTTTTTTAAAAGTAAAGTTTAATATAAATCTGGAAATTAAAACTTAGGATTAAACTTGAGTTTGAAATTGAATACAAATAGTTTGAATTCCTATTTTGTAATAAATTTAAATGCAGAATTTCAAATTGGTTAAAAATATAAAAAAAAAGAGAAAGGGGGGGAACATGAATCTGTTTCCAGTTTTATAAGTTTGAAATAAAATGCAAAATAAAGTTTAACTTAGGATGTTAAAACTGAATTCAAATATGAATTTAAATAAGTTTGAATTCTGTCTTTTGAAATAATTTAAATTCTGGAAAATTCAGAGTTTGATTTTTTTTTTTAAAAAAACAGAAAACTGTTTCTGTTTTAAATATAAAGATAAAGTTTAAATTTGCAGGTGAAGATTTAAACTGGGTTTAGTTTGAAATTTAAATTGGAATTCAAATTTTGATTGTCAATGATTTGAAAGCAATTATGTTTTTAAATTCAAACTTGATTTTAAACTCTCAAGTATAAATGCACATGTGATTTGCATTTGGAAAGAAAGGTTAAGTATTTAATTTAGGAATTTAAAATGAATTCAAATCTGAGTTTTAAAATCTGGATTTAAAATTTAAACATCAGTTTTTAAATAAAGGTTTAAATTGAATTGTTTTAATGAATTGCATTTGAATTGAATTTAAATCCTCTTCAACTCATTAATAAGGTATATGTTTCTTGTAAACATATAAAATTAAGTTTGTATTGTTTTAAAAATCTTATTTTAAATAAATTTAAGTCGTAAAGTTTAAAAGAAATGTTAAATGGAATTTAATGTAAATTTAAAAAAAAAAAAAAAAACATTTTGTTCTTAAATGCTTAATTAAATAAGGAATGTTTATCTAAAAGATAAATAAAAGTTTAATGATTGGATTTATTTGATTATTAAGGTAATTAAGATGAATATTAATTATTTAATTAATGATGTCGATGTTTAATTAAGTAATTAATGATAATTTTTAAGTTAATTAATTTAAATTTGAGATTGATTAATTAAGTTTAATAAATCTATAATTAAAAATGGATAATTAATTAATTAATGAAATGGATAATTAATTAAAGTAATTAAGGGTTTTAATTTGATTAATTAAAGTTTAAGATTAATTTTTCTTAGAATAATTAATTTGTAATTAAGAAATCATTAATTGAATGATATTAGATTTAAAATTAATAATGGAAGATTTATTAATTGAATAAATATGGATAGTTAATTAATTAGGAATAATAAATGAAAGTAATCATGTAGGTAATAAATTTAAAACCACCCAGTTTATTCATCTTAATTGTAGATGCTGGTTGTAATTGAATGTTGTGTGATGGATTAATATATTTGATATGTGATGAGATGCTATGTGATAATTTGTGCTGATCTGCTATATTTATGATGAATATATTGTCATATGAATATGAAACCCCTTGACCCGTAGAATGCCATTTGGATTTCGATGCGACAGGGAGTCGGATTCCAGTCGGTTATCCGAAACCCACATCGAATCATATTAGTTAATCTTTGTGAATGATATTTTATTTTATCTATGAATCTGTGAATATAGATAAGCGTTATGGGTTATACCGCTTGTCGATATGATTGAATCTGTGATAATGGATGTTGTGCACTATTGTGTTGAACCCCTGGACCACACGTATACACACACAAATATGGATTGCACGTGGAAATGGGTTAAGTCACAGATTTTTGAAATATATTTAAAATTGTATTTTTGAATCCAAAATAGTTTTGGAATTAGAATTGAAGCTTTTGAATAAAATGAATTTCAAAAAAAATAAAAGTTATTTGAATAACTTGATTGAGTTTTGAAATTTAAATAATTTGATTTAAATTTGAATTCAATATTTGAAGTTGAATTCTATAATTTGGGAACTAGGGTTTAAAAAGTTATCCAACTTATAAATGGATTTATATGGGTTTTTAAACCATTTTAAAAAGTGATGTTTGGAATTTAAATTTAACCCAAGATTTTCAACTTGTATAAATCGGACTTTTCTGAAACGAAAACTGTTGTTTCCAAATAATAGAAGCTTTCATATAAGAAATGGATTTCCAATATGTGTTAAAAGGAATTCAAGTTTTAAAATGAAAAGGGTTTTCCAAGTTATGAATAAATCTTTGGAACGTGTTTTGAAAGCTATAAATTAAATCTTTAATTTAAAGATTTATCGAGTTAATCCAATTGGAATGGAAGTTGTTTTGAATCTAGAGATAGACCTTTATGAAATTTGGTGAAACTTTGTGAAATTAATCTTTTTATTTAAAGATTTAAAAGGGTAATTTGTTTAACCATTTGAAAGAAAAGCTTTGGATTTTTAAGTTGTGACTTAACCGAAATCCCATATCCATATGTTTTTAAATTTTGCGCTCACTATTCGGTTTAGCCGGGAGAGGACCTTTGTGTCATATAGCCCATTCCGAATATGTGATACGTCGTTATGGATAGCATTGAAGACCGATGGTGAAGACCGGGTATCTGTGAGAACGATAGGATAACCTATCGATTGACTCTGCACTGAGTTGCTCCGGTATAGAGTTCTCCTTAGTGATGGGAAGTCCGATCGGGATTGGGGATACCCGGATTTGCAAGGGCTTCTTCGGAAGTGCCTTCGGTTCTGTTCGAACCCGGAACAGACTTGTATGGTTGTATGTCCGACATTACACTTTGAGATATTAAACTGATCTCTATCAAATACATTTCTGCTTGGTGGCGGAGAATTTATTCTCTCAGCTTAACACCCTTCTCTGAGACGTACGAGCTCAGAGGTTATGTAGTTGATATTTATCAGTGATATTCCCAATTTGGTAATGTGGCATGCTGAGTGCTGCTGTGTGGTGATCATTGGTTGATCATTTGTGATATGATCATTTATTTGATCATTTATCTTTGTGATCATTGCTTTGGTCATCTGTTGACCCAAAGCATGGCTTTGTTGTACAAAGCGTAGCTTTGTGGACGAGACTGCATCAGGACCTCACTCCCCGGAAATGGTCGAAACAGGAAAGATGCGGCAAGGTTATGAGGGTCGCTCCCTTTAGGGTGTGTCATTCCCTTCTGGTAAAGGGTGGTATCAGGTATGGAGCCCTGATATTTAACCTATGTGGTTGCTCCAATCTCATTTACTGTGTGGTTGTTGCTTTGAGGCGCCTCGGATAAAGGTCCCAAAGGACCGGGGGATGACATATTCGTGTAGTAGTTACCTAGTTACAGAGGTAACCCGGCCTTGTGTTGGCAGAGATCTAACCGTAACGTTAGTTCTCGGGACGTCCCGCCAGAGGCGATCCCATGTGGCAGTAGGAAGTTCCTTAGCCTGACCATTTGTTGGAAATCCATTCATCCAATACGTGCCTTGTACGGTTTTAGTTGTAGAACCTGCCATTTAACATGGCAGCTATAGTAGGCATAGTATCATGGTACCTATGCTGGCTAGGATTTATATTATACTTTCGAAAGATTTTCCACTATGCACTAGTAATAATATCAAAGAATTTTCCTCGTAGTAAGCATGTTTGACTATCATAAGGAGAAATCTCCCCCATGTGTGCGTTTGCATTGTGTGTGTGCCGGGAGGCCTTATGGTAGTTTCATTTTCCAAAAAGCATTGCGGATTTCAAATTTAAATTCTGTTGTTTGTTTTTAAAGACCAAATGTTTTTGTTTGCTCATACCAGTCCCATGACTGACCTGGAGTTTATTGTTCCTTTCCTAAACTCTGGGTGCCCACTATTTTCCCACACGGGCAGTCTAGAGTTGGGGTTTTCAGATAATCAATGGTAGGTGTAGATTCGATAGCTTTCAACCTTAGGATTTGGCAATCGCATTTTGGATCGAGTTGCTTCTCTTCATCTTGTTTTGGAGTTTGAGCCATTTCTAGATTGGTGCTTTGGAGATGGAGATTACTGTTTTCTGGAGTTCTTTCTTGAAGACTATTTTGGAGATTTGTTCCGCTGCTAGTGTTATCTTTTCTTTCCGCCGCTATTATCTTGTATCATATCTATGATGTATATTCATTATATCATCTGTTGTATCATATTGTATCAGTTATTGTATCAAATGTTGTATTTATGATATATGCTATTCTTTTCTTCCGCTGTGTTATTTACTTAATGTGTTATAAGCTCCGGCGAACCAGATTCGACGTTTGAACCTGCGGCATTTGAATACGAGTGTCGTATTCGGTGCCGATTTTCGAAGGTCGAGTCAGGGTCGTTCACAAGTGGTATCAGAGCTGATGGTTAAAACCTTAGCTCAGGAGTATAACATATTAAGTAGCTCATTAGAGATAGGGTGAAGTATACCCTAGAATGAGTATATCCCTAAGATATCCGTTCGAATGCCTCAGTAAATTCTCTTGCTATCCACCAATAGTAAGTATGAGTGCGAGGAGAGGACGAGATAGGGGACAGGGGAGTACCACTACAAATGGTCAATACCCTGCAACAGTGGAAATATCTTTTCTCTATCAATCTCCTTTGATTCGATTTCGAATTCTTTTGATTGCTTCGTAGCAGCTCCAGAAAGAAGTTTCGGTGTGATGATGGCCATACGTATCGTTGTAGAAAATTCTTACTTTGTATCTTCATCGATTTCTTATCAGCTTTTCGATCTAAACTCTAATGAATTTGAAATTGAAAATATTAAATAAATTGGAAATTTAAAATTGAGTAAATTGGTTAACTAATATGAAGATTTGATCTATCTATCTATTCTCTGGGATCCGATATATTCTACGAACGATTAGTTATCCCTTCGAACTAATCAATGCCCTTACATATTCGTAGACCAGTGGACCCAAATATCTTGTGAAATAATTATATGAGTTTGTTCTCATATTGTTGATATTCTGATTTGGTAAACCGAATGCAGAATAAATATCTCGATTCTGATCTGATCAATCATTTCTTTATCTATTATCTTTTCTTTCTCGTCTTCCTGGCAAATTTCGGGGACGAAATTTCTTAAGGAGGGGAACCTGTAACATTCCCGTTTTTGAATCGAATTTAAATTGGAAATTTAATTAATTTTAGAAATTAAATTGTGAATTAACTGGATATTTTCCAAATTTAAGTAGATATTTGTTTGTCATTTATGTAAATGGATATAAAACAAGAAATAAAAATTTAAAAATAATATAAATATAGATAATGATTTATTTAAAAGGTATACTAGTTTTAATTCAAAAATAAAAATAAACTAAGCTTATAAATAATATTGGTTTAAAAAGTAATTTTATAAAATTGATTTAATAAATAAGTTTACAAAAGCTTCATAAACTAAGGAATGTATATATATATGTGTGATTTGTTTGTGAGTGTACAAATTGTTTTAAATTCATTTCTTTTTAAAAAATTTGTAAAAGTAAAATAAATACATATGTTAGTATCTCAAGTTTAAAATGAGTGTTTTAAAAAAATGAGTAGCATTTAAAAATTTGTTAAGATATAATATATGTATATATATTAATATACATAAATATTGATTAAATTCTTTTAACATTGAACATGTACATACTACATACAAATGAATAAACAAATACATTTATTTACAAAGTATAAACAAATACATACTTTAAGATCTTATACATGCACATATACAAATGGCATGAAGACATCATTAAGTAAATAAAATAATTAAATAAAAAAAGAAACCTTTCCATTTCCCCACAAGCAATTATAATAGCTTTTTAGAAAACTGGAAACAAATAGTATCAAGGATTTGATGTCACAAGTCCAAACACCAAAGAAACAAAATTGATAAAAAGTCTGAAAAACATTATGAACCAGATTTCCAAATTCATCTCAAAACAAAACAAAAAAAAAATTCAGTTTAATCAACCCTGGAATTAAAATCAAGTAAGCAAGTCTGCAATCTGGAAATTGGTTCTGCATGCAAATCAAAAGCAAAATCTGGAATTCAAGAAGATTCAAAAACAAAAGCTAGAAGCAACTCAACTGGATTCAAACATCAAGTAACATGAAAAGAGAATTTACAAATCAAATAGGGACTGGAAAATCAAAACCTGAGAAATTAGTGTTAAAGCAAACAAGTACAAGATCAATCTCAGGTAAGTTTTTAACATCAAAAGTAATGAATTTTTGGTTTCAAAAATCAAGTTTTACACAAACAAATTTCAAAACTGCAGTTTAAAATCAGCTACTGCAGCAAAATAATCAAGAAAGAAAAATTGCTTCAGCCTGGGAAGCAAGTGCAGGGTTTCTGAAAGTAAATAAAGGCAAGTGAAATATCTTTTTAAAATTCGAGTTTGATATTAGTAATCAGTAAATAAAACAAACATTTAAACAACTCTATCATTTTTATGCTGAGGGGATGATAACCCAAACCAAAGGAAATCTGGGATGCAAACCTGGAAACAACAAAATTCTAGTTCTCCACTTTATTTTCTGCTTTTTAAGGTGAGCAAACCTTATTTTGATCTGATTTATGATTTGATGCATGCTTAAAGTAAAGTTGTGAATTTGCTTGAATGTATACCATATATATATACATAGGTGTGTGGCTGTGCATGTTGTTGATTGAGTCCATCTCTGTTTGTAAACTGTCAAGTGCTTTTGTCATCTGGAAAACAGGTGAGTAAACTCTCCAACCTCTGATCTATTTTTCTAGTGCTTGTGAGCAACTTTCCCTCCTGAAACCTATTTTCTTGTTAATGCTTGTGAGTAACTTTCTTTATAAATTTAAGGGTTAAAACTGTTGCATGCTAAGATAAATAATGTTCATATAATTAATGCCTACTGTCTGATGTATGAAGTACATATGTATATATGCATGCTGTCTACATTGCTATGATCTGTGTGTTTTCTATTTCTAGATTCTAATTAAATTATTATATCATCAATTTGTCTTTGTTGGATTTTAGAATTTAATTATGATGGTAGGGCAGTTTATAGTTTGGACTCTAGAATTTTATTAAAGTAAAATTCAAATTTTACTTACTGGAATAAATACCAGAGCATAGGAAATTTTATAAGTAAAATATATAAAACATTTCAAATCAATGTTGTAAAAGTAGAACTCAAAACATCAAGTGAATGCATGAAATTTTAAATCAAAAATTAGTATTTATAATACTGTAAACCAAGAACAGTTTAAGTTACAGTATTATATATATTTGACAAACATTGGAATATTGGCATTTGTTTGGATTGAATTTGCTTCTGAAGATGCTGTAACTATCTAAGATTTGTAGGAAAATTTTTAAGTGGATTAAAATTCTATTTTGGGTTTTGTATTTGGGAATTGCAGTAAGAACCATAGTTTACTGGGTTTAAGTGAATTTGGTGCTGCGGCTTCCTCAGTGATTCGAGTTCAAAGCTGTTATGGGTAATGATGGATGGTGTGGTGATGAAGCTATCACCGGAGTTTGTGTGTTGATGATGGTCGAGGAGTGGAGGAATTGGATGTTGACAGGTTTGAAGGGTAGGGGTGTGGGCTGTTTCCAGGTTTAGGAATTGATTGTTTTTGGGTGCAGGGTTAGTTGCTCGGGTGGGTCTCGGGTTAAATGGGAAACAACTCGAAGCATGTTAGCTTCTGACTCGAAGCAAAGCATGGGGCGACTCGAGTATACTTTATGGTTTCAGAGTTTTAACAACAGAACTGTTCTGTTCTGTTTTTAAGAAATTTTTTTTTAAAAGTAAAGTTTAATATAAATCTGGAAATTAAAACTTAGGATTAAACTTGAGTTTGAAATTGAATACAAATAGTTTGAATTCCTATTTTGTAATAAATTTAAATGCAGAATTTCAAATTGGTTAAAAATATAAAAAAAAAGAGAAAGGGGGGGAACATGAATCTGTTTCCAGTTTTATAAGTTTGAAATAAAATGCAAAATAAAGTTTAACTTAGGATGTTAAAACTGAATTCAAATATGAATTTAAATAAGTTTGAATTCTGTCTTTTGAAATAATTTAAATTCTGGAAAATTCAGAGTTTGATTTTTTTTTTTTAAAAACAGAAAACTGTTTCTGTTTTAAATATAAAGATAAAGTTTAAATTTGCAGGTGAAGATTTAAACTGGGTTTAGTTTGAAATTTAAATTGGAATTCAAATTTTGATTGTCAATGATTTGAAAGCAATTATGTTTTTAAATTCAAACTTGATTTTAAACTCTCAAGTATAAATGCACATGTGATTTGCATTTGGAAAGAAAGGTTAAGTATTTAATTTAGGAATTTAAAATGAATTCAAATCTGAGTTTTAAAATCTGGATTTAAAATTTAAACATCAGTTTTTAAATAAAGGTTTAAATTGAATTGTTTTAATGAATTGCATTTGAATTGAATTTAAATCCTCTTCAACTCATTAATAAGGTATATGTTTCTTGTAAACATATAAAATTAAGTTTGTATTGTTTTAAAAATCTTATTTTAAATAAATTTAAGTCGTAAAGTTTAAAAGAAATGTTAAATGGAATTTAATGTAAATTTAAAAAAAAAAAAAAAAAACATTTTGTTCTTAAATGCTTAATTAAATAAGGAATGTTTATCTAAAAGATAAATAAAAGTTTAATGATTGGATTTATTTGATTATTAAGGTAATTAAGATGAATATTAATTATTTAATTAATGATGTCGATGTTTAATTAAGTAATTAATGATAATTTTTAAGTTAATTAATTTAAATTTGAGATTGATTAATTAAGTTTAATAAATCTATAATTAAAAATGGATAATTAATTAATTAATGAAATGGATAATTAATTAAAGTAATTAAGGGTTTTAATTTGATTAATTAAAGTTTAAGATTAATTTTTCTTAGAATAATTAATTTGTAATTAAGAAATCATTAATTGAATGATATTAGATTTAAAATTAATAATGGAAGATTTATTAATTGAATAAATATGGATAGTTAATTAATTAGGAATAATAAATGAAAGTAATCATGTAGGTAATAAATTTAAAACCACCCAGTTTATTCATCTTAATTGTAGATGCTGGTTGTAATTGAATGTTGTGTGATGGATTAATATATTTGATATGTGATGAGATGCTATGTGATAATTTGTGCTGATCTGCTATATTTATGATGAATATATTGTCATATGAATATGAAACCCCTTGACCCGTAGAATGCCATTTGGATTTCGATGCGACAGGGAGTCGGATTCCAGTCGGTTATCCGAAACCCACATCGAATCATATTAGTTAATCTTTGTGAATGATATTTTATTTTATCTATGAATCTGTGAATATAGATAAGCGTTATGGGTTATACCGCTTGTCGATATGATTGAATCTGTGATAATGGATGTTGTGCACTATTGTGTTGAACCCCTGGACCACACGTATACACACACAAATATGGATTGCACGTGGAAATGGGTTAAGTCACAGATTTTTGAAATATATTTAAAATTGTATTTTTGAATCCAAAATAGTTTTGGAATTAGAATTGAAGCTTTTGAATAAAATGAATTTCAAAAAAAATAAAAGTTATTTGAATAACTTGATTGAGTTTTGAAATTTAAATAATTTGATTTAAATTTGAATTCAATATTTGAAGTTGAATTCTATAATTTGGGAACTAGGGTTTAAAAAGTTATCCAACTTATAAATGGATTTATATGGGTTTTTAAACCATTTTAAAAAGTGATGTTTGGAATTTAAATTTAACCCAAGATTTTCAACTTGTATAAATCGGACTTTTCTGAAACGAAAACTGTTGTTTCCAAATAATAGAAGCTTTCATATAAGAAATGGATTTCCAATATGTGTTAAAAGGAATTCAAGTTTTAAAATGAAAAGGGTTTTCCAAGTTATGAATAAATCTTTGGAACGTGTTTTGAAAGCTATAAATTAAATCTTTAATTTAAAGATTTATCGAGTTAATCCAATTGGAATGGAAGTTGTTTTGAATCTAGAGATAGACCTTTATGAAATTTGGTGAAACTTTGTGAAATTAATCTTTTTATTTAAAGATTTAAAAGGGTAATTTGTTTAACCATTTGAAAGAAAAGCTTTGGATTTTTAAGTTGTGACTTAACCGAAATCCCATATCCATATGTTTTTAAATTTTGCGCTCACTATTCGGTTTAGCCGGGAGAGGACCTTTGTGTCATATAGCCCATTCCGAATATGTGATACGTCGTTATGGATAGCATTGAAGACCGATGGTGAAGACCGGGTATCTGTGAGAACGATAGGATAACCTATCGATTGACTCTGCACTGAGTTGCTCCGGTATAGAGTTCTCCTTAGTGATGGGAAGTCCGATCGGGATTGGGGATACCCGGATTTGCAAGGGCTTCTTCGGAAGTGCCTTCGGTTCTGTTCGAACCCGGAACAGACTTGTATGGTTGTATGTCCGACATTACACTTTGAGATATTAAACTGATCTCTATCAAATACATTTCTGCTTGGTGGCGGAGAATTTATTCTCTCAGCTTAACACCCTTCTCTGAGACGTACGAGCTCAGAGGTTATGTAGTTGATATTTATCAGTGATATTCCCAATTTGGTAATGTGGCATGCTGAGTGCTGCTGTGTGGTGATCATTGGTTGATCATTTGTGATATGATCATTTATTTGATCATTTATCTTTGTGATCATTGCTTTGGTCATCTGTTGACCCAAAGCATGGCTTTGTTGTACAAAGCGTAGCTTTGTGGACGAGACTGCATCAGGACCTCACTCCCCGGAAATGGTCGAAACAGGAAAGATGCGGCAAGGTTATGAGGGTCGCTCCCTTTAGGGTGTGTCATTCCCTTCTGGTAAAGGGTGGTATCAGGTATGGAGCCCTGATATTTAACCTATGTGGTTGCTCCAATCTCATTTACTGTGTGGTTGTTGCTTTGAGGCGCCTCGGATAAAGGTCCCAAAGGACCGGGGGATGACATATTCGTGTAGTAGTTACCTAGTTACAGAGGTAACCCGGCCTTGTGTTGGCAGAGATCTAACCGTAACGTTAGTTCTCGGGACGTCCCGCCAGAGGCGATCCCATGTGGCAGTAGGAAGTTCCTTAGCCTGACCATTTGTTGGAAATCCATTCATCCAATACGTGCCTTGTACGGTTTTAGTTGTAGAACCTGCCATTTAACATGGCAGCTATAGTAGGCATAGTATCATGGTACCTATGCTGGCTAGGATTTATATTATACTTTCGAAAGATTTTCCACTATGCACTAGTAATAATATCAAAGAATTTTCCTCGTAGTAAGCATGTTTGACTATCATAAGGAGAAATCTCCCCCATGTGTGCGTTTGCATTGTGTGTGTGCCGGGAGGCCTTATGGTAGTTTCATTTTCCAAAAAGCATTGCGGATTTCAAATTTAAATTCTGTTGTTTGTTTTTAAAGACCAAATGTTTTTGTTTGCTCATACCAGTCCCATGACTGACCTGGAGTTTATTGTTCCTTTCCTAAACTCTGGGTGCCCACTATTTTCCCACACGGGCAGTCTAGAGTTGGGGTTTTCAGATAATCAATGGTAGGTGTAGATTCGATAGCTTTCAACCTTAGGATTTGGCAATCGCATTTTGGATCGAGTTGCTTCTCTTCATCTTGTTTTGGAGTTTGAGCCATTTCTAGATTGGTGCTTTGGAGATGGAGATTACTGTTTTCTGGAGTTCTTTCTTGAAGACTATTTTGGAGATTTGTTCCGCTGCTAGTGTTATCTTTTCTTTCCGCCGCTATTATCTTGTATCATATCTATGATGTATATTCATTATATCATCTGTTGTATCATATTGTATCAGTTATTGTATCAAATGTTGTATTTATGATATATGCTATTCTTTTCTTCCGCTGTGTTATTTACTTAATGTGTTATAAGCTCCGGCGAACCAGATTCGACGTTTGAACCTGCGGCATTTGAATACGAGTGTCGTATTCGGTGCCGATTTTCGAAGGTCGAGTCAGGGTCGTCACAGGTTCGCCGATCCTCGATCATTGATCATCACCGATCTGTGCCGATCCCCCTACAAGGATCGGTGCTGATCGGTCATAATGGCCCGGATGGGTCTCATATTTTCTGGATCGATCCGTGTTGGCTTGAGTCTTCTGCATGCGGATTTGAACTGTATATTTATACGTCTTCTTCTATAAATACCGAATTATTAGCCCCAGGAGGGAGATCTTCTTTCTGGCTTTCTTCATCTTCTTCCCTAGGCTATACTCCATTTTTTTCTTGAAATTCATGGAGTATAACTGTGATCGGCAGTATAAATAAAAGGAAACTTTTGAAGTGGACGTAAGCCGAAGTCAGCCGAACCACTATAAATTCTTTCGTGTTCATTTACTTTCTTGTTGTTTTAATTTTCTTTCTTCATATTTTGTTCTCTACATCATTTTGTTTGAATTTAGATATTGAATCCATGGTGTTATCAAATTAATTGAATGTTTGTGACCAATTTTATTGTAAACAATCATAAGATCGAACTCATATAACAAGCATTACGAGATTGCAAGAAAATGAGGAACATAAGGAAAATTGTAAATTTAATTTCTTAAAAGCTACAAATAATATCAAACAAGCAAACGAATAAAAAAAACTTTACCTCGAAGATCAAGCTCCACAACAAAGGGTTTCTCATTAAGTTCACTGAACACCCGCTTAGTACGCATGCAATACCTATATTACATATAATGTTCATTAATAACCTTTTCCATTAGCAGATGGCATTAACAAAACTATACAAGAGTAACATAGATATCCTAAGAACAGTTACAATTGTCTAATGATGTTGCTAGTCTTCTCTCTTTTTTTAGTACAATGGAATCTTTTGTTCAATAGTAGACGACCAGTCAAAATACATGATAGCAGCAAGTACAATAGAAATTTTTTTCCTACAACGCTAGTGATTCAAAATAACAAAAGGTGGGAACCCAGTATCCGAGACTCCCGCGCGATAGCGGGCTCTGGGGAAATCAATAATGTACGTAGCATTTCCCTCGCATCGTGAAGAGGTTGTTTCCGAAACTCGAACCTAAGCACCCAGATCACCATGCGGATGACCTGGCCGTTGCGTCGGCTCCACCTCTAATTCAAAATAACAAAAAAGACCAAAAATAACCAAGTCAAATAATTGACAAGCAAAGATTATTAGAGCGTAGCACTGGGTGCTGAGGTGAAGCATCAAAATATTTTCCCAACTATAGCTATCGTATAGAAGTAAGCTATTTTGTTTTAGCTATTATACGGAATTTATTTCCAATAGGAAAACAACAGTAAAAGCATCAAAAGTGTACAATATATAACTTTATCATGCCATTTAATCACTTATCTCAAAAAAAAAAAAAGGAAAAAGAAAGAAAGAAAGATAAGGAAAGAAAAAATTGCTGAAAGCTCAACTCGATAATACCTAATCGTTTGGAACAAAAGGAAGAAAAGGATGAAACATTTGTTATGGAGCATAAACTATTTCAGCATCGCAATCATAAAATTGCAAACACGTGTCAGGTGCAATTGTTCAGTAATTTCTTAATTGCTAAGATTAGAAAAAATTATATTAATAATAAAATACATGTAAATCAATCTGACTGAAAGGAGAAAAGGAAATTACGGGCAGTAGGATTTGGAGAAGATGGTGATCTTGTTCGAGTAAACTGCGTTTTGAACGAAAGCCGAGGCGGATTCCCCTTTTACTGAATTTATGATTACTGGAAGCAGAAAAAATAATTTTATGATCGAATAAAAGAATTTTTGCGCCATTGGAATTTTAATGAATGGACTAAAATGGGTTTTGTTAGTTCGTTTTCCGTGAATATTTTGGGCAGAAACCAAACAGGAAGAGGAAGGCTATGTTTATTAAGGTGCTAACGCCGAATCGGTTTTTTCAATGACGTTAATGTTATTTTTAACGGTCACTGAAGGGTTTGCACTTTGCGAATGGAACATGTCATTTGAGCATGTCATTTGAACAGAAAAGTTGATTGAAAAGAAAATGTGTTTGATAATACTAAAGAAATATTTGAACAGAGTGCGTATTTGGAGGTTAAAAGTTGGACACGTCCGATGTAATCACGTACCATTTTTCTTTTTTCTCACATTGAACTAATGGGGTAGCCTGTTGGGATTTCGGACACAACGGTTCATTTTTAGTCTAAAGACCAAACTCTTGCAAATATGCATCACAACACCAAATTTATCTTAGCTCAACTAAAATGATAACGGTTTGGGAGGCACGAGATGGCGTTGAGGTTTAGGCGACGAAGATGTGACAGAGGCTTGGGGTGGCAGCATCGGTTGGTAGGGATAATTAGGGTTCATTTTGCTGAAAGAGATGTTTCTGTGTTGAGGTAGTTTTGGAGGCGAGGAAGGAGATGGGTGTTAGAGGTGCAGCATTGTAACGACCCACCTTTTTAGACGGTTTAAATCGATGATAAAGCACACACATCAAACTCAAACTATTCAAAAGGGATGATTGTTATGGATAAATAAGAAAAAGAAGAGAAAGAAATAAAACAAACATAGAATCTCACAGCGGAACGACAAAATATAATAATCAAATAACAGTTCATGAAGCTGTTTTACAAATACATTTTATTACACCTTTACAATACAGATCAGAGTACATACAGCACTAATAAATAAATAATGCAGTGGAACAACATGATGTAGTGGAATATATAAAAGAAATAATGGTAGTACAAAATCTTTGTCTTCATCATCTAGAAATAAGGTCTTCATACACTGAAAAGCTCAGACTAAGCCGAGCATAATGAAAAGAAAAATACTTAAGTCGGAACTAAAAGATCTTATGTAAGTTAAATCAACAGTAAATAAATATGAGTATAACGGCTTCAGAGATGTTTACGGGATTTGACATCTTCTATCCAGTGTTAACATGAGTGCAATAACTTAAGAGATGTTCGGGATTTCCATCTCTTAAGAATCCGTTAAACTATCTACATACATAGTGCAATACGTTATTATAATTGTGTCTACGGTAAAGTAAAGTATTAAAATAGCGTTAAGGCGTTACTCATATCCCCCTTAACACGTTTTATATCATGTCGTAATCTATACAGATACTGTAAATTCCACCGTAAACTGGTGGGCTATCAAGGAGTACTCCATAGGTATGACACAAACCAAACTCGTAGAAGGCACGATATGATATGTGACAAGGCACGCGAGGCAATGCTCAAGGTATGATACTACCGTTTTGCGGATCCAGACTAGTGGTAACGCATAGCAGCTACTATCGTCCACATCAGAACACACTCCATAATCAAATCGAGGGATGGCCACCGAACCAATCACGAAGTCATAATATGGTGTTGAAGAAATGCGTCCGACAGGAGCTGCGACCTCACTTGGCCCGGCATGGCTTCTGTTTTAACCACATCAAGCCGACTCATGGGAGTCAAGGCTACGTAAATACCTCATACAGAATCGTTCGTCAAACCATCCTACTTCATTCTGAAATCTCCATCACGTACATAATTGTTAAAGATGTTTTCGGTATTAGCAGAGAGTATGACAATATATCGATCCCGGTCACTTTAACAATTAACGCTTATTTCACACCGGAAGGTTCTTTTACATTTTCAAAAAAGATTCATAACTAATTTCAAAATAACATATTCAATTCAAATCATAACACTTTCTGAAATCAGATTCACTTTCGAAATAATATTCACCTTCGAAATCATATCACATTTGAAATCATATCACTTCCTAAATCACATTTTCTTTCAAAATCATACTTCCAAAATATGTTAAGCCCGCATTTCAAAATCATCATATTCAATCAAATATGTCATTTAAATCCCAATTTAGGTCATAACATCATTTAACCGTATTTGCTTTTAAATCAAGGAATTGAATATAAACACTACCACTTTATTTGGTATGAAATTTAGAAAATAGCTTAGATAGTTATAAAATAGTTTAAAATAGTTGAAATAAATTTTTAAATAGTTAAAATACTCTAAAATAGCTAAAGAAAAAGATTAAAAGTAGTTTAAATGGATTTAAAATAAAATAAATAGATTTAAAATAGATTTAATAGATTTAAAATAGATTAAAATAGGTTAATTAGTTTAAAATTGGTTAAAATAGATTAAATTGGATTAAATATATTAAAATAGATTAAAATAAATTAAAATAGTTTAAATTGATTAAAATAGTTTAAAATAGATTAAATTAGTTTAATAGTTTGAAAATCTTAATACTTAGGATTTAAAATAATATATTTTTAAACGGTTTATATTAAAATGGTAAATTTGAAATTAATATCAAATTAAACTATGTCTTTCATTTCAACACATCTAGACTATATCCAGTTTTCAAATCAACAAACTGAATTTTGTCCTACAATTCAAATTCTCATTTAAACCATTTAATCAATATCGATTTCAAATCCAAGTTCGAACAATAAATCCAAACTATTTCAAATTTAGTAGATTTCAAAGTTACATTTTCAAACGTTTTCAATAACTCAATTTCGATTAATTTCATTTATACTTCAAATCTAACTTTAACATTTCAATTTAAACCAATTCTAATTTCACATTTAAAACTCGAATTTTCAAAAATAATTTAGTTTATATAAATCAAATTTTTTCAAGATATCATTTAACTAAATTCAAAATTTAAGGATTTAAAATTATTTAATTTGACCAATCCGGTGTTCGTATATAATTTTCTACCTTATGGTTAAGTGATACAGACATATATCATTTCAATCCGCAATAAATTTAAATTTACGGGTACGCATCATTTCAACCCGCAATCCGAATTAACATTCTAAATCTATAAAAATCACTTGAGTCTATCATTTCAACCCTTAATGATTTTTCCTTAATCTATGGATCGTTCGGGTATGTATCATTTCAACCCTTACGGAACTTGCAGTGTTATAACAATATAAAAATATAACATCCAGTCATCCAATATCAAACAATCAAACATACATCACAATCACCATTCAATCAACCAATAAATAACATCAATTAACTGATTATCATCAACAGAAATTCAATTGACAATTAAATTCAATATTAAATTAAATGACGATTTAATGTAATAAAAGTCATATTTAATTGGAATGGCAATTTAAATATACCAAACATCAATCAATCAATTTCTAATCACATCGCAAATTTAAATTAACTAATATAAGACAATTTAGTAGTTGTGAGTGGGTTAAAACACTCAACTTTGATTTCAAATCGATTTGAAATCCAAATAAGGCCCAAAATTGAACAGCCTTAGAATTTTACCAAACCAGTTCTATAATGTTCGGAATTTCGACATGATCCCAGTGGAACAAACCGCATGTAAATTCGACCTCGTATACCAAAGTTATGCAAATTAGAATAGTTGAAATATAATTTAAAATTAAAATAAGCAAACAATTAACAAATGCCACGTCACCTTCTGAAAACTCATGAAACCTTAACACGATACCCACGCACACCTTTAAGCTCGTTACGGCAGCCACTACGTCAACTGATTTCGCCACCACCAGCCTCGTATCACGACCATCGAACTGCAGCGCACTCCACCACTGGCCGCGCCCCGACCCCACGTACGTGACCCCCTCTGATCATGATCACCCTCGTCACCATAGAGTAGCCATCGCCTATAGCAATTTCGAGCCCTAATGCAATTTTGCAGGCCAATCGAATCATTGAATTTCCAAACGAACACCGCCATGCACTCCACTCGTCCCTCTCGTAGCCATGGCACCCGCGATTCGACGATCCGTCACCGATCATCAACCACCAAACGAGTGGTCGAGAATGTTTGGCCAATTCCGGACAAATGAAACTCGATTGTACAAACGAATAGCAGACTTGAGTTTCACTCATCGAGAGCTTCGAATATGTATATAATATGATAGGGTTTTGAGAAGTTTGATTTTGAATTTGATTTGAAAATTGAATTTATGGTTTTGAATTGGAATTTGTTTCTGCCATTGAAAAAAGAAGCAGACAGAAGTTGATGTACATATAGGAATAAGAAATAAAAAGACTGCTAAGATTAGAAAATATCTATTTACATAGACAAGGCCCGATAAGAAAGAACGAACACATATCGAATTTATCTGAAACGACAATAACGACCCAAAAAGCCCGTTCTGCTTCCAGAAGGAAAGTAGGTCATCCCATATATTAAAATAGATGTTTTCGATATTTTTAAACTCAAAGGAACATGTTTCAAATCCTAATTTCATCGTATGAAGAAGTTAGCTTTTAAAATCAGCTTATTTCAATTGAATTCAATTAAATTGATTTCTACGCGTTTCGAGCCCGCACGATCAAATGACAAGTCCGATCACTACAAATCTTGAAATCTTACAATAATTCACTGTTACGGATCCGATGAAACTGGCTTCGTCGGAATCCGAGACAGTAGCCAAAATGTCTGTTTTCACGCTAATTAAATAAGTTATTATTAAATTGATTTTATCACTTTTCAAATTCAAATTTAATAACAAACAAATTTTATCATTTATAATTACACAAAAATCAACAATCTTTTTAAAACCAATTTTTCATGTCACATTCAATATTTATTATTGCACTAATTATAGTGTTTAATTTCAAGTGCAATAAATCCATTAATTTATTTAATTCCAATAAATTGATCTGATTGATTTCGATCTTTTTATTCCATCAATCATTGTCTAATGGAATAGTTAACATTGGTTTACATTTATTACATCAGTATTCTATAATTCCCTCTTAATTCACATTAACCGTGATATTTACTTAAATTAATTGCAAGCGATTTCTAATTTAATTTCAGTGGGTTAAATAAATAAGTGATAATTAACAATTGTTACATTTTGCTTAATTTAATCACACTCAAAAGTTTATTATCTATAAACAAATGTTATAACTACTAACACAACACTGATTTTTATCCAATTATGATTAACTACATATTATTTCACCAGTTAATATAACATTTAAATTATTTCCTTATTTACAATCTTTAACCACTTATAATTTTTTAATCGTTTCAATTAATTGGAATCACAATTAAAGTAGTTATCAATTACCTTAAATTAATACTGTTACGTTACATTCTATTCACTTTTCTCATTAATAAATCATAAAAAAAATTCATTTCTTCCAATATTAAATGAAATACATCAATTTATAAACAATTAAATCCTTTCATATTCAAGTTCAACAAAAGTCTAAAAAACATTTCCACTTTCACACAAAAAATTCCGAGTCCAAAACTCATGGAAAATTTCAACAGGGTCTCCTTTGTACGGAGAGGTTCAGGAGAAATAATAATATCAACAATAACAATATATCACATATTTCAAAATAATATATCCCAAACCATGGGAAAATAATATAGTATCGCTAGAAAACCATAATTCGAAAATGTAACTATTTGTCGGGGAAATAATGCTTTATTTATGAAACCAAAAGCTGTAGCTATTGCTTCCATAAACCTGCATTTTACTTATATAACCCAACGAAGTTAGTAATTATGTAAAAGAGGAATATTTAAGTTGTTTCAATTTATAACAAAATAATCAACATAACATAACAATAGTCACTTGCAAACAAAATCATACAATCATCACATGCAATCAAAGTAATCAACCATTCATCCATAGCAACCAAATAAATGGTTTGTTTGGGTTCAAAAACTTTTAATCATATAAAATGATAAATAAACTACTAAGTATATCATACACTCAACAGTCTTAGATAAAACTTAATAGATTATTTATACATCTTTATACAATTAGAAGTATCACCTCACCAAACATCCCATAAGCTAAACAACTAAGAATTCTAGACATTATTTAAGTTTATTCTTATTAATTTCATTTCACATCATTTACTGTTCATTTTTCTATTCATACAATGGTTATTTTCTTTAATTTACATTACTTACCTACAAAATTCATTTCTCATTCATTCATACTATGTCATTTTCAATACTCACACAAGTTATCTCCATTTCAATTATTTAGATCATCAATAAATTCATTATTGAAGTATTGGATACATTTTATTTCAGTTAATTCACATTTATTATTTACTTTGATTTCCTTTTTATATCAATATTCATTTGTGAAGTAACCTATACTTAAAAAATTCCTTTTCTTTTCACATTTATTTCTTTCGTATATAGGATTCACTTTAATTATAAATGGTTTCAATCAACTCAAGTTTATAATCATATACTTTCGGCATTCAGTTTTTTCTATTAAATTTAATCAATAACATTTCAACTTATTAACTTAAGCTTATAACAATTTATAACATCAGATTTCTTATTATAAAAGTAATCCCACTGACCTTCATTACTAAAGTTTTACTATTCTATTACCTATTCTTATTTAACATTACAACATTTAACATTTTGGTAAGTTATATATATATATATATATATATATATATATATATATATATACGTGTGTGTGTGTGCCTTTTAGAATGTAACTAAATGTTACACAAGTTTATCTTATTCATTTTAGCAAACAAAGTGTTTAATAATTACATCTTCTAAAATTTCATTATTCTTTAACCTATAAGTTACAATTTTCCAATTTCTTATCTGTTTCATTTATCACTTAACATCTAATTTCTTATTTTCATTTAGAAGTTTCCAATTATTAAAATTGTTAATGTTTCATTCATTACAGTAATTGAAAACTACTAACTATCAGAAAGTTTTAAGAACTAAATCCCAGATTCATTTAAGTCTGTCACGACCCACTTTTCCGTCCAGTTCGAATGACCACTTCACCATGCTTATCCAGGCCAAATTGAACAGAAAAGTGGATAGTAAGAAAAGAAAGTAGAATGCAGATAGAAAGAAGATGGAAAGAAAATAGAACAACACAAATCTCACAGCGGAAACAAATAATCTATAATATAGAACAAGTCTTTACATAAAACCAAAACTGTAACTTAAATATATATAGACATCAGTTAGAGGATACAACCTATTCAACATGGACAGTTATAACAACTTGTCCTTACAGTTGCTTACATACACAATTAAATACAATGGAATATAATCATCTACGTGAATACGACTCTAGGCCTCTAGCTCCTCTCCTAAACTCCACTCATTCAAGCTAAACCTAGAAATATGCTCGGTCTGAATCGAGCATATAGGAAAAACCACGCCCGGGTCAGTCTGGTAAAACCAACGTGAGAATTTAAATCATAAGACATTTTATTCGTTATGATCTTCAAAATCCTTTTAAAATCAAAGGTATCTCGTAAGACCACGCCACACATAAACATGACGGATTTTTCCTTTACGATAACCAAAACACTTTTATAGAAAATCCAATGATATTATAATAGTGTCCAAGTACAAATGCTTGTTCAAATAGCTGAAATTGTTACATTAATTAAATTCCAGATACTAAGCTCTACAACCAAAACCATAAAGGTACGTATTAGGGAATGGATTCCATAAGAATGACTAGGTACTGGGGTACTATCCACCACAATACACGTCTAGAAAGATGCACCGAGAACCACACCGGGATCCCATGCAGCACAAGACCGGACTACACCAAACATGGATAAACCGAATATGCTATCAACCAAGGTGTTCCCATCCTTTTCGAGCTCCTTCCGTGTATCGTAGTAATGATATCGGAGGGTATCTAGAAAGGTGATAAGCATACCCTAAGTGGGTACGACCCACTTAGCCTTGCAGCATCTTCCCTGTTTTTAGTCATTCCCAATTGATGAGGCTAGGGGCTATGATTACCTTTTAAAATAAATTTTCACTTAGAATGCCTATTATTCTCCGTAGACAATGTACCGATAGCATTCATCCATACAAGTCTGTTCTGGGTCCGAACGACACTGAAGGCACCATTCCTACTACATCCATTTTGGAATCATCCTCAAGATTAGTAGCGAATAGCCCTTGCACTTCAATGCTCTATTTTCGATTCCATGCTCTTGTCTTCATTTCGAAAACGTATTCGTTGGATCAAGTGGTGTTCATATAACTTATCCGATCCCAGTCTCTTCGAAACAACATTCGATATTTTCCGATAAACTCAACATCGGTTTTTTGGGAAATAAACAGACGAAAATAAGATCGAAGATCACCTCCTAACCGTTTAGTGGACGGATTTCCTTATAATCGTCCTAGAAGAACAAAACGAGTTTATATGTACAGTATAGCACCTCGAACGGCAACCGTACCATATAATTCCCATGTTTCCTCTAGATATTCCCAAAGTTATATTTTGGATCTAGATTTGATATTCGGTTATTTAACTATCAAACAAACAATCATCAACCAAAGGTTTCATTTTCCACTGAAAACTGTAAGCCTTATTTGATTTAAATTTGAATAAATGTAAATCACTTAATCCAAACAGCATATGCTTATCTCACCGGATAAGCTATTCATAAAACATTTATTTCAAAATATTTAAAACCCTTCAAAATATTTAAATAAATTATCTTTGGAATGCTAAATATATCTCAATATTAATTAATCTTTAAGTAATAATTAACTTTAACAATCACTTAACTTTAATTAATATACTTTAAACAATTTAAATAATTAAATAGCTATGAAACAATAATTAATACTTTTTAAATAATTTTTAAGAATAATAAAATAATTACTTTAAATCATTATCAAAATATTTACCAATTAACTTTAAAATATCGTTTATAAATATTAATCATCCTTAAACAATTTTTGGTCCAAAAGTCAACCTCCAAATCAAAAAACGACTTACAAATTTCAATGGTAATTAATAAAATTACCATTCTTCCATAACAACCAAGAATAACAGATACAGATATTCACATCAATCTATTTTTAACAATTAATTCAACATCGTATTACTCAATATAATTTATCAGGAAAATAAGTAGGTGTTCGTACAAATAAAATAGCAGAACATGGTATATCTAGTAATAATGGCAAGGTCTATTTTAAAACAATTAGAGGAACAGTGTTTTATTCAGCTAAAACAGATGTCAAAAATATCATAATTAACATAAATTAACTTATCGTTATTTTTATCTGGCGAAACACTTCAACAGACGAGTCATGTAAATCTAAAATGACGATATATGCTCAAATCAGCAACTAAACTCTTTTCCATTTTAAATTACTATAAGTTTTCACTTATTAAACTTGACAACAGTTCGTACGATGACGTAGCATTCGTCGATATGAACCCATTGCGACGAATCTGGCGTAAATCGAGATTCGTACAAACAAGTTATAAAATTTTAAATTTTACAAACATATAAATTAACTTTTTATATTTAAACTTTCCTCTCCCTTTTATTTTTTTTCTAAAAACAAAAAAAAACTGGGCCGAAGCCTATTACTAATGCCCTACCTGATCCACTCCTCTTTCTTTCTTCTCTTCTTTTTTTCCTCTTTTCTTGCTTCCTTCCTCAGATCCCTACATCGCCTCCCTTCCTCATTTCTTGCCAACCCACTAGCTCGTACGCATTTCCTTACGCGTGCGCACTCGACTCAAACCACCCACCATCATATGCCTGAACCCGAACCCAACCTTTTTTTCCCAAATTTCCAACCACCATGGCCAAAATCTTACGTGTGCACCGTGCACGTGACTCGCCCAAACGCCCAGACCACCACCTCGACACCTCAGGCCAACTTCCCTCCGTCCTGTGATTCCATCGTCACCTCGCCCAAGCTTCCACACCTATAAATGAAGATCAACTCTCCAAACCGAACCCCAAAGAAAAACCGCCTCCAACTATCAATGAACTGCTCCCAACCTATGCCACTTCCTCACTTGCCGTCGCCGCCATTCGAAGCTTTGTCCACGCCATTCGAAGCCTTGTCCACGCCGCTTTCTCCATGCCTGGCCTCAAGACCTCCGATCCCCACCTCCTCTTCCAATTCGACTACGACCAGAGCCTTTCCAAACCCTAAATCCAACTCGTACACCCAAACTACCCCCTTAGAAAAAAATCCCCACGGTCAAACCCTTGCTCTCACCTCCACGGGTAACTCGAAGCCGACGAATCGCCACCTCATTCATCTCTAAACGCAAATTAATTTTTTTTATGAAAAACAATCAAACTAGAAATTCTCCCAATCTAACACCTTAAAAATCACGATTTCACCACTAAAATTCATGTTTTAGTAATATAATCATGATTACAATCTTGGTTAAATGTTTAGAATAAGTTGGAAATTATCAAAAACTAGATTGCTTACTGTCGTTTGGCAATTTCACTCAATATATATATAAAACTAATGAGATACAAACTATTTTTAATTATTCTATACCCAATAACCAAAAATTCATTAGTTTACTTCATTGATAAACTCAAATCAAAATGAGAGATAGAGATTTTTTTTAAAACCGGAGCATATATAACCTTTTAACTCTGTTAACATGAGAGAGTGAGGAAAAAAAGCATTTCTAGGAATTCAAAATTTAAATCCTCACCTTCCACATTGTTGAGATCTTTTGAAATCTTCTAGTTGCTCTTTTCTTTATGATCTGAATTTTGAAATCTTGCTTTGTATTTGGATTTGGATCTTAAAATGGATGCTTCTTCTTCTTTTTTCCAGTTTTTTATTTGTTTTGGTTTTGATACAGAGCTTTGTTATTTTACAGAGTATTCATATGTTACAGGTTTAAGCAACTGAAGCTACCCACACAAGCTTATACAAATACATGCTCATACCAAAGAAATGATGAATATGTGTAAAATTTTGGCTCAAAAGAGATTTGATTTTGCTGTACAAATGTTTTTGATGGATGGATAGATTGGTGAGAAAATTTGATGGATTAGTTGAGTTTGAAGTGAAATTAAGATGAATACTTTAGTCTTTCTCCTCTTAGACCAGACAAGTTTATATAAATATATTTATATTGCTATACATTTACCCATTTATGCTTACTAATTTTTACGAGGCAAATTTTTTTAAACTTGTCTAGATTTTTACTTGTTTACTTCTTGATATTTTCTTTTTTAACATTTTTTATTACTAGGTAATTGCTTACCACCAATATGATTTATTATTGCATGATCCACTTTTTGGTTATTTACCTTTTTACTTGATTTTTAACATGCTTTCATATGCGTGTGTGTGTCTGTGTGTATTTTGGAAACAGGAGATATAAAGTGGTATTAAATAAAACAATTCTAAGTGCTTATATATATATTTCTATTAATTATATAAAATTTTGTTATTTTAAGTGTATAAAATGACATTTTTGTCAAAACATTGTTTTGTAAAAGATCCCTTTTTAAAAATGATTTAAAATGATTTCATTTAGTTTTCCTTATTTCTGTCATATATATATATATCACTTGTTAGATATTTACTTCTTTTAACATACCCATTTTATTTATTTTATAGCATATAATATTTATTTGTTTATAAATACTATAAATTTTCCTTTTTGAACTTATATTTATATATACATGCCTTCTTCTTAAATAATATGTGTGTATATATATATAAGAAAACCTAATTTTTAACCCTCTTTATTCATAATACATAATATTTTCCACAAGTCATATCATTTCTATTTATAATTTATTCTTTTACTATCACATCTACATTTATTTGCTATGAACCTGTTTCTGAATTATATATAAATTCCATTGTTCTGAATATATATATATATATATATAAGAAATTCCAATTAAATCAATTTTCTATTTTATAAATAAAAATCTAGAAATTCAAATATTATCTTGGTTTGAAAAATGGTATATTATTACCAATTGTTTTTGGACGGGAATTTTTATTCGATTAAAATATCGTATTATCGAATATTAAAAATTAATATTCAAAACTCAAAACAACAAAAATTCCGAGTTGTTACATTCCTTCCCCCTTAAAAGAATTTCATCTCTGAAATTTCCATAACCAGGCTAGTAACAAAGCAAACCGAAATTTAATTTATTAACGAATTAATAAACACCTATATCACACAAAGTCAACATATATATATATTCCCAAATATCAGTTACACCTAGTATTATCTAGAATATTTTCAAAGTTACCGTCATCACACACACACACACAGATATATATATATATAGTCATACCAAACATCTACCGATATACTTTACTGAACTACAGTCCATCAAACATGACGTCTACAGGTTACTAATATATACCAATAGGGTATACACTACCAAAAGACCACTCAACCCAAACCATCACCCACTACGTACTCTCTCCATCCGAGTCCTCCACTTCGGGTCCTTTCAATTCCATATATTCAAAATCGTTATCCATAACCCATGCAAAATCGGTCTTGGTTCCCTTTGACGGTTATCCCCGTCTGCAAGTGGCTCATTTTCAACCTCCCGTGTTTCTTAGATGACAGCGTCATCATTTTTCGATTCCGGTTCTTCCTCTATTTCAAATTCCTCTTCATCCTAAAATTCCTCCTCATCCTAGAATTCTTCCTCATATATCAATGGCTCATTAAGATCTTTCAGAATCCTTCCAAGTCATGATCGCCATCTCTCCTAGCCTTTGAAAGTGCTCCTCCTCGAGCGATACTATGGGTTCTCTTCGATCAGTTAACAAAACCAAAAATGAGATCCTAAAGTTTCGAGAATTTATATATACTAAAGAGTACATATATAGGAACATATTTCAAGTAAATTTTCCTTTTTAAATTGTTACTATTTAAAACTTTACTTAAGTAATGCCAAAATCATTTTCCTCACAAATTTGTTTTAAACAAATTTTCCGAAATCACTGGAGTTTTTAATTCTCAAATATCTCTTTATAAATCAATTATTAAAAAAATTAGCTTTTAGCTATGAAAAATCTTCCTAAAATATTTATTTAAAATACTCCAAATTCCTGTAGTAAATAAAATTTACTAAAAATCCAAATTTCCCAAAGTTCCTACCTTACGGGACTCGGATCACTAAGGAATACTCAATTCAAATGGACATGCAATAGAGGATACTCAAAGCAAATAGTTATGGTTACTCAATTCCTAGATGATAAATATTTTCATCGCTTATCAAACATGTAACGATCGCGATTTTTCGTTGCCGAAAAATCGAACCGTTAGAGTTTTTGAAGAAGAAAGAGGTAGAAGAAGAAAGAAAAGAAAGAGAAGAGAAAACAGAAAAACAAGTAACAGAACAGGAACAATATCAGAATCTCACAGTCGCAGCGGAACAACATATAATAGATAAATGAATATTCATTAAAACAAAAGAACTATACCTTTTTATACATTACAGCACATTACATTACATCAATCAGAGTGTACAACAACAACAGCGGAAAAAGAAAAGATATATATACAATAGATAATAGACTACGCTATCTGGCTCGCCTCCAGATCTGCTCAGCAACTCCCGAATCCAGAATGACCTGATAACCTAACTCTAGACTGCCCGTGTGGAAAATAGTGGGCACCCAGAGTTTAGGAAAGGAACAATAAACTCCAGGTCAGTCATGGGACTGGTGTGAGAACTCAAAACAGTTTATCTTTAAACAAGCAACAAGAAAATTTAAATTTTTAAATCCGCAATGCTTTTTGGAAAATGAAACTACCATAAGGCCTCCCGGCACACACACAATGCAAACGCACACATGGGGGAGATTTCTCCTTATGATAGTCAAACATGCTTACTACGAGAAAAATCCTTTGATATTATTACTAGTGCATAGTGGAAAATATTTCGAAAGTATAATATAAATCCTAGCCAGCATAGGTACCATGATACTATGCCTACTATAGCTGCCATGTTAAATGGCAGGTTCTACAACTAAAACCGTACAGGGCGCGTATTGGATGAATGGATTTCCAACAAATGGTCAGGCTAAGGAACTTCCTACTGCCACATGGGATCGCCTCTGGCGGGACGTCCCGAGAACTAACGTTACGGTTAGATCTCTGCCAACACAAGGCCGGGTTACCTCTGTAACTAGGTAACTACTACACGAATATGTCATCCCCCGGTCCTTTGGGACCTTTATCCGAGCGCTCGATACCAACAACACCACACAGAAATAGATATAGTGTTTCCACATGAGTAAATATCTGGGCTCCATACCATGATACCACCCTTTTCCAGAAGGAAATGACATACCCTAAAGGGCGCGACCCTCATAACCTTGCCGCATATTCCTGTTTCGACCATTTCCGGGGAGTGAGGTCCTGACGAAGTCTCGTCCACAAAGCTACGCTTTGTGCAACAAAGCCATGCTTTGGGTCCACAGATGACCAAAGCAATAATCACAAAGATAAATGATCAAACAAATGATCATATCCAAACGATCAACCAATGATCATCACACAGCAGCACTCAGCATGCCACATTACCAGATTGGGAAATATCGCTGATAACCTTCAACTACATAACCTCTGAGCTCGTACGTCTCAGAGAAGGGTGTTAAGCTAAGAGAATAAATTCTCCGCCACCAACAGAAATGTATTTGAAAGGAATCTGCTATATCTCTCAAAATGTAATGTCAGACACGTAACCATACAAGTCTGTTCCGGGTTCGAACAGAACCGAAGGCACTTCCAAGGAAGCCCTTGCAATCCGGGTATTCACAATCCCGATAAAATTTCCCATCACAAAGGAAATCTCCATATCGTAGCTAACGATGCGGAGACAATCGATAGGTCATCCTATCGTTTTCACAAATACCCGGTCTTCAACACCGGTCTTCAAATGCTATCCATAACGACGTATCACATATTCGGAATGGGATATACGACACAAAGGTCCTCTCCCGGCTAAACCGAATAGCGAGCGCTTATTTTTAAAAATAAGTGTGCATTCAATTCCAAACAAACACAACCAATACCATCCCAGGGGTAAATATTGATAGTCGGTTATTTAACTATCAATAAAGATGCGCCACATCATCAGATTCCAAATAATTTTTCCAAAATTATTAAGTCCCAAAATATCTTTACAAGATATATATACACAATTTCCAAATAATTGCCCAATTTATTTGGTTTACCAAAACACCTTTACACGATAAAATTTCCACACTTAACCATTTGAAAACCCATTTCAAATTAAACACCTCAACCATTTGAAAACAAATTTCAAATTACATTAACCATTTGCAAACCAATTTCAAATAACCTTAACCATTTGAAAACTAATTTCAAATCACCTTAACCATTTGAAAACTAATTTCAAATTACTTTTCATCCTTTATACCCTTTGAAAACAAATTTCAAATCATCAAATAAATCTTTACCGATTTAATTTAAATTTACGTCCCAAATCCGTAAATTCATTTTCATACTTCAAAATAAATCAATATTTATTTTTAAACAAATTTCCCTTCATATATATATAAATTCCAAGGTGGATTTAAATTCCAAGCATCTACTAGCATACGATTCCCAAATCGATTTCAAGTTATTTGCTTTCAATTACCTTAAAGGTGAATTCACAAAAACCGTTCCATTTCATATTAGAAACCCATTCCCATGCTTATTTTAAAAATAAGTAATTCACAAATTTATTTATTTTCAACGATTTGAAAATATTCCATATACTTAAATCACAGTTAAGTATTTATTCCATTCTCTTTAAGAAAACATTCCTTTATTCACATTTATTTGGGTTAAAAACGAATGTTGCGTAAAACATCGTTACGACAACCCAAAAACACTAGTATATGGATTTGAAATTAAAAATAGATATATAAATCCAATACTATACAAATTATCCCTTTCTGTTTCTCGAAAACGTCTATTTCAACAATCAATGTTGAAATCTATGTTTTCAATACTCAATACATTTTAAAACACCTTTAATTCGTTTTAAATTCCATTTAAAACATTCCTTTCCCAAAAACAAACCCATTTTGTTTAATAATCTATTCAATATTCAAAATAGTGAATATAGCCCACTTAACAAATTCCCATATTTCAATTTATCAAATTCGATGGATTTCAAATTTATAAACATAGTTTATAAATTCCATTTCTATTATAAACCCCAATTTTATAAATTCCTTTATTAATCCGATGCAATTTACATAACCCAATTTCATACCCAAAAGCCATATTGTAAGTTAAATACTTATAATATTATTTATTTACCAAATCGTTCCTTTGAACTTCACCAATTTAAAATCTTATCACTTACAAGATTTCTTTATGGTTTATAATAATTTCAACTAATGAAATCTTCATTTATTAACAATTTCTATAAAATTCCCCTTTTTAATGCCCAAATCCATTTCTATAAGTTAATAACTTATAAATTTAAAATTTTCCAATAACCGTTCGTTTTATAAATTTCACATTTATTAATCTATAAATCCTAGTGAAATTCATGTTATACATCAACTTAACACTTTATAAATTTATCCTATAACTTCAATAATTTTTATTTAAAAACATCCATTTATAAAATCCTTTATATAAACCATTAATAATAATAACTTCCCAAAAACCAAATTTAACTATTTTATAAAAACCTATTATTGTTAAAAATTTCTTTTAAGTTATATTTTATAAAAATATAAATTTTTAAAACATAAAATTTTATCCATCTATTTATTTTAAAATTTAATCAATTCAAAATTTTTAATAAACCATATTCTTTGAAAAATCGATTTAAAACCCCTTTAAATTCAAAACCGTTATTTTAATTTTTTTAAAAATTTGAATCCGATGATGCAACAACATCAGATGGTCAATCACGGGAATAAGTGTCATATATCAATATGATTATCAACAATCAACATAATATTTATAAACAAATAAATATGTGAGGAATCCAGTTGGATCCCTCCAACCTGTTACCCTGCATCCACAGACGTTAGCACAATACCAATTCCACTTCAAGGTGGAATATCGCGGTATATGGGATTTTATAAAATATCCGCTTAATAGGCGGCGCAATAGGGTCTCATCCGCTATACGAGGCGGGAAATCAAATCCAATATATACATATGCCAATATATATATATTGCTATATATAATATATATCCTACTATATCTACTACCACAATCAAACGGCAATCATCAATCAACATTAACTATTTAAAATTTTAAACCAAACTGTTCGATCGAGTGAGGAGTTCTCACCTTGGTTTTATTTCCGGTTTCGCTATTATTTCGAATATAATTAAACACGCGTTTAATTATACCCGAAATTTTCGCTAGCTCCAAAGATTCCCAATCCAGCTCCATCGTGAAGAGCGCGATCATACGATTGCAATGCAACTGGTTTCGTAATTTTTCGATCTCGTACGAAAGAGATACATTAGTTTAAAGTTATACGAACTAAATATAAATGGATTTACAACTTTTATTTTAAATTTTAAACCCACATCTTTCTCTGGCCGTTGGATCTGTGTTGAAGCAAATCAGGGCCGCAAGCTGATGTTCTTCCCCATGCGAATTTTTTTTTTTTTTTTTCCAGATCGTGAAACCCACCCATCTTCGCGTGCAAACCCTAATGGCCGCCCCCCTAAACGACAACTAGACGATGATCAGAAGGTGCCATCACCACCGCCTTCTCGTGCACCACCCACGGCCCCAGTGGCCTCGAACTCGGCGCCTCCATCATCCCAAAAATCGAACACGAACGGTAGGTGAACGCGGCTCAACTGCTTCGCCCATAGTCGACGAAACCCCATCATCCCCGTACAACTGTGAAGCCCTCGATTCACACTTTATTTTCTTAGTTGATCGTTTGTTGAATCCATGCATGGATATGAAGATTTTTAGGGAGGAAGATGGAACACTCTCGGCCATTGATATAGAGGCCGGCGGCTACACGTTAAAACCCTAGTTTTTTTTTTTTTTTTTTTTTTTTTTTTTATTTTGTGAATATTTGCTCTATTTATAGAGAACGACGAATACTATTTATCCGGGTTTTGTAAACTCCAATTTACGCGGCTAAACCAACGTTCCTAGGGTTTATCCCGCGTTCCGGACACAATGGAACAGGTTTCGGAAGCTAATTCGGAAGTATGTGCGAGTTATGGCAGTAAACGCTCAATTTAAATTTAAACCGATTTAAACGATTTCTAGGCGTTTTGGCTTGTACCGGACAAACGATAAATCCGATTGACTTGAAATTTGAAATCTTGCAATAATATCATATTACGGATCCGATGAAACTGGTTTCGTCGAAATCCGAGACCGTTTGAAAAATGGCTATTTTAACTCGCTAAATCAATATTAAAACGATATCGATGCGTTTCGAGCTGCCACGGTCAAACGACAACTCTGATTGCTATGAAAATTGAGATCCGATAATAACTAACTATTACGGATCCAATGGAACTCGTTTCGTTCAATTCTGAGACTGTTCAAAAATTGGCTATTTTTCAGTCGATAATTAAATATTAAAATATTCAATTTTTACAAATTAACTCCAAATTCAGTTTTACAAGTTCTAAAACATTTCTATAACTTCAATATGATAAAACAAAATTTTCCAAATCATTTTCAATCATATTTAACCCAATATTTAATTATTTGTGGAATTTCACTATTAAATAAATCGATTTAATTATCCCATTAAATCCAATATTCGAAAAATAAATTATTCGACTTAAAAATTCCACTTATTAATATTAAAAATAAATTAAATATTCAAATTTAAGTTATCAAAAATTCTGGGTCGTTACAATCTTCCCCCCTTAAAAGAATTTCGTCCTCGAAATTACAAGTTAAGGAGAAATGATCCTAAACCGTTTATTATTTTCCCAAAACCAATTAGTTTTATCAACCTTCTAACACCAATCTTTTTATTAAAGATTTATTATCATTTCAATTAGCTTTCCAACTTCAATTATAGGTTTCAAACAACATTGTTTACTCAACAATTCAAATTTAAATTTAAATTCAAATTTCAAACTTTCAAAATTTTCTCAAAAATTTTCTAACACCCGAAATTTTCGAAAAATTTCGCCAGAGTCTCCTTTGCGCGGCTAGATCGGTACGACTACAAAATGGCACCACGGCCCCTCAGAATCAAAAAGAAAAGAGAAAGCCAAGTGGCTGGAGAAGGAAATCATCAAATCTCATACTAAAATTGAAATACGTACCTTTTTGTCGAGCAATTCAATTTTTTAACTTCAAAATCAAATCCCAATTCCATTATACACCTGTATATCCTGCTAATAGTAGTACACAATTCCAACTTCAACATTCAAATCATTTTCAATTCTATTCAAATTTATTTACTTCACTTTCAATTTGAATTCAATTACATAGCTTCCAATTGCGCTAATTCAATTTCATTAACACTTAATGAATTTACATACAATCAACCAACAAGCAAATAACAACCAATGTATATCCAATAAAACCAAATTATTAATTTTTCTCTCACTACATTCAATTTGGTTCAACAGTTGTAATTCCAATTGATTTAACATTCAATTATTCAACTATTTTCAAATGAATTTACACTTACATATTTCATTTCATATCAACTTATTTACATTCGATTGATTAATTTTCAATCCATTCTTTAATTCAATTGCTAATTCTTTTTACAAATAAAATTGAACTTCATTTATATAACTCAAGTTCACATCATTTAACGATTTCATTAGTTCACTTTATTCATTTTATTTTGATATCAACATCAATTCTTTCAACATTATTCAAGTTATATTCCATTCAACTTCATTTACATTTACTTCCACTATTCAACTTAAGTATTCTCCTAATTCATTTCAAACTCTATTCCATTTAACATCATTTGTTCAAATAAACTTAAGTTTCCACTTATCAATCCAATTCGGTTTCCAATTCTAAAGTAAATTCTATTTAACTTTTACTTAAGTCAAATTCATATCAACAATCAAATTCGTATTTCATTTTACTTAACTTAATTGTTTAACCACTTCAATAATTGGTTTTACTTACATTTTCTCATTCTATAAGTTATACAACTTATTATTCAACTTCCAACTCATATTATAAGTTCAAAACCCCTTTTTTTTCACTTATATTTATCAACTTCAAGTTGAATCTTAATGTCAAATTTGTTTATTACAACAAAGCTTCAATTTTAAATTCATTATTGTAGCAAATCCATCACATAGAAACTCGAAAATGATACTGATGATGCTGCAGTCATCATCCTTATTATTTCCCAGTAACCATAGTGAAATCAATGCTAAATATTCTTTCAAAATTTCCCTTTATTTATAAATTACATTTATAAATCTTACTTATAAAATTTCACTTCTTATATACATAAGATTATTTTACAATTGTAAATCATTTTAATTATAATTCCATACTTATAATTCATTAGCTTATACAATTATTCTTTTTACGATAGTTGTTTTTATATAACTTATTCAAACAACTTTTAATTAACTTATATATATATATATATTTCAAACAATCAAACAATCAATTATACACACACTTCAATAATTCTTGAAAAAATTATTTTCTTATATAGAAAATATAATCAAGGTAAAATTATTTCATTTACCCAATTTAAAACAATATCATGTCGAATTGTTCTATTCAAGTGTTTAGAAACCCCTTCGATCCAGTTGTACAGACTGTGCCGACGAAGGTTCATATGCCACTCAATAAACCAATCATCACAATATAAAACAATTTTATATTCACTAACAAATACGCGCTCATATCTATTATTACACTCACACTCATTCTAGAGTACTGCTGACTCTATCTCTAATGAGTAATACCCAACAGAACCATGGTTGTCGCTTAACCACATGCTCTGATACCAAATGTAACGATCGCGATTTTTCGTTGCCGAAAAATCGAACCGTTAGAGTTTTTGAAGAAGAAAGAGGTAGAAGAAGAAAGAAAAGAAAGAGAAGAGAAAACAGAAAAACAAGTAACAGAACAGGAACAATATCAGAATCTCACAGTCGCAGCGGAACAACATATAATAGATAAATGAATATTCATTAAAACAAAAGAACTATACCTTTTTATACATTACAGCACATTACATTACATCAATCAGAGTGTACAACAACAACAGCGGAAAAAGAAAAGATATATATACAATAGATAATAGACTACGCTATCTGGCTCGCCTCCAGATCTGCTCAGCAACTCCCGAATCCAGAATGACCTGATAACCTAACTCTAGACTGCCCGTGTGGAAAATAGTGGGCACCCAGAGTTTAGGAAAGGAACAATAAACTCCAGGTCAGTCATGGGACTGGTGTGAGAACTCAAAACAGTTTATCTTTAAACAAGCAACAAGAAAATTTAAATTTTTAAATCCGCAATGCTTTTTGGAAAATGAAACTACCATAAGGCCTCCCGGCACACACACAATGCAAACGCACACATGGGGGAGATTTCTCCTTATGATAGTCAAACATGCTTACTACGAGAAAAATCCTTTGATATTATTACTAGTGCATAGTGGAAAATATTTCGAAAGTATAATATAAATCCTAGCCAGCATAGGTACCATGATACTATGCCTACTATAGCTGCCATGTTAAATGGCAGGTTCTACAACTAAAACCGTACAGGGCGCGTATTGGATGAATGGATTTCCAACAAATGGTCAGGCTAAGGAACTTCCTACTGCCACATGGGATCGCCTCTGGCGGGACGTCCCGAGAACTAACGTTACGGTTAGATCTCTGCCAACACAAGGCCGGGTTACCTCTGTAACTAGGTAACTACTACACGAATATGTCATCCCCCGGTCCTTTGGGACCTTTATCCGAGCGCTCGATACCAACAACACCACACAGAAATAGATATAGTGTTTCCACATGAGTAAATATCTGGGCTCCATACCATGATACCACCCTTTTCCAGAAGGAAATGACATACCCTAAAGGGCGCGACCCTCATAACCTTGCCGCATATTCCTGTTTCGACCATTTCCGGGGAGTGAGGTCCTGACGAAGTCTCGTCCACAAAGCTACGCTTTGTGCAACAAAGCCATGCTTTGGGTCCACAGATGACCAAAGCAATAATCACAAAGATAAATGATCAAACAAATGATCATATCCAAACGATCAACCAATGATCATCACACAGCAGCACTCAGCATGCCACATTACCAGATTGGGAAATATCGCTGATAACCTTCAACTACATAACCTCTGAGCTCGTACGTCTCAGAGAAGGGTGTTAAGCTAAGAGAATAAATTCTCCGCCACCAACAGAAATGTATTTGAAAGGAATCTGCTATATCTCTCAAAATGTAATGTCAGACACGTAACCATACAAGTCTGTTCCGGGTTCGAACAGAACCGAAGGCACTTCCAAGGAAGCCCTTGCAATCCGGGTATTCACAATCCCGATAAAATTTCCCATCACAAAGGAAATCTCCATATCGTAGCTAACGATGCGGAGACAATCGATAGGTCATCCTATCGTTTTCACAAATACCCGGTCTTCAACACCGGTCTTCAAATGCTATCCATAACGACGTATCACATATTCGGAATGGGATATACGACACAAAGGTCCTCTCCCGGCTAAACCGAATAGCGAGCGCTTATTTTTAAAAATAAGTGTGCATTCAATTCCAAACAAACACAACCAATACCATCCCAGGGGTAAATATTGATAGTCGGTTATTTAACTATCAATAAAGATGCGCCACATCATCAGATTCCAAATAATTTTTCCAAAATTATTAAGTCCCAAAATATCTTTACAAGATATATATACACAATTTCCAAATAATTGCCCAATTTATTTGGTTTACCAAAACACCTTTACACGATAAAATTTCCACACTTAACCATTTGAAAACCCATTTCAAATTAAACACCTCAACCATTTGAAAACAAATTTCAAATTACATTAACCATTTGCAAACCAATTTCAAATAACCTTAACCATTTGAAAACTAATTTCAAATCACCTTAACCATTTGAAAACTAATTTCAAATTACTTTTCATCCTTTATACCCTTTGAAAACAAATTTCAAATCATCAAATAAATCTTTACCGATTTAATTTAAATTTACGTCCCAAATCCGTAAATTCATTTTCATACTTCAAAATAAATCAATATTTATTTTTAAACAAATTTCCCTTCATATATATATAAATTCCAAGGTGGATTTAAATTCCAAGCATCTACTAGCATACGATTCCCAAATCGATTTCAAGTTATTTGCTTTCAATTACCTTAAAGGTGAATTCACAAAAACCGTTCCATTTCATATTAGAAACCCATTCCCATGCTTATTTTAAAAATAAGTAATTCACAAATTTATTTATTTTCAACGATTTGAAAATATTCCATATACTTAAACCACAGTTAAGTATTTATTCCATTCTCTTTAAGAAAACATTCCTTTATTCACATTTATTTGGGTTAAAAACGAATGTTGCGTAAAACATCGTTACGACAACCCAAAAACACTAGTATATGGATTTGAAATTAAAAATAGATATATAAATCCAATACTATACAAATTATCCCTTTCTGTTTCTCGAAAACGTCTATTTCAACAATCAATGTTGAAATCTATGTTTTCAATACTCAATACATTTTAAAACACCTTTAATTCGTTTTAAATTCCATTTAAAACATTCCTTTCCCAAAAACAAACCCATTTTGTTTAATAATCTATTCAATATTCAAAATAGTGAATATAGCCCACTTAACAAATTCCCATATTTCAATTTATCAAATTCGATGGATTTCAAATTTATAAACATAGTTTATAAATTCCATTTCTATTATAAACCCCAATTTTATAAATTCCTTTATTAATCCGATGCAATTTACATAACCCAATTTCATACCCAAAAGCCATATTGTAAGTTAAATACTTATAATATTATTTATTTACCAAATCGTTCCTTTGAACTTCACCAATTTAAAATCTTATCACTTACAAGATTTCTTTATGGTTTATAATAATTTCAACTAATGAAATCTTCATTTATTAACAATTTCTATAAAATTCCCCTTTTTAATGCCCAAATCCATTTCTATAAGTTAATAACTTATAAATTTAAAATTTTCCAATAACCGTTCGTTTTATAAATTTCACATTTATTAATCTATAAATCCTAGTGAAATTCATGTTATACATCAACTTAACACTTTATAAATTTATCCTATAACTTCAATAATTTTTATTTAAAAACATCCATTTATAAAATCCTTTATATAAACCATTAATAATAATAACTTCCCAAAAACCAAATTTAACTATTTTATAAAAACCTATTATTGTTAAAAATTTCTTTTAAGTTATATTTTATAAAAATATAAATTTTTAAAACATAAAATTTTATCCATCTATTTATTTTAAAATTTAATCAATTCAAAATTTTTAATAAACCATATTCTTTGAAAAATCGATTTAAAACCCCTTTAAATTCAAAACCGTTATTTTAATTTTTTTAAAAATTTGAATCCGATGATGCAACAACATCAGATGGTCAATCACGGGAATAAGTGTCATATATCAATATGATTATCAACAATCAACATAATATTTATAAACAAATAAATATGTGAGGAATCCAGTTGGATCCCTCCAACCTGTTACCCTGCATCCACAGACGTTAGCACAATACCAATTCCACTTCAAGGTGGAATATCGCGGTATATGGGATTTTATAAAATATCCGCTTAATAGGCGGCGCAATAGGGTCTCATCCGCTATACGAGGCGGGAAATCAAATCCAATATATACATATGCCAATATATATATATTGCTATATATAATATATATCCTACTATATCTACTACCACAATCAAACGGCAATCATCAATCAACATTAACTATTTAAAATTTTAAACCAAACTGTTCGATCGAGTGAGGAGTTCTCACCTTGGTTTTATTTCCGGTTTCGCTATTATTTCGAATATAATTAAACACGCGTTTAATTATACCCGAAATTTTCGCTAGCTCCAAAGATTCCCAATCCAGCTCCATCGTGAAGAGCGCGATCATACGATTGCAATGCAACTGGTTTCGTAATTTTTCGATCTCGTACGAAAGAGATACATTAGTTTAAAGTTATACGAACTAAATATAAATGGATTTACAACTTTTATTTTAAATTTTAAACCCACATCTTTCTCTGGCCGTTGGATCTGTGTTGAAGCAAATCAGGGCCGCAAGCTGATGTTCTTCCCCATGCGAATTTTTTTTTTTTTTTTTCCAGATCGTGAAACCCACCCATCTTCGCGTGCAAACCCTAATGGCCGCCCCCCTAAACGACAACTAGACGATGATCAGAAGGTGCCATCACCACCGCCTTCTCGTGCACCACCCACGGCCCCAGTGGCCTCGAACTCGGCGCCTCCATCATCCCAAAAATCGAACACGAACGGTAGGTGAACGCGGCTCAACTGCTTCGCCCATAGTCGACGAAACCCCATCATCCCCGTACAACTGTGAAGCCCTCGATTCACACTTTATTTTCTTAGTTGATCGTTTGTTGAATCCATGCATGGATATGAAGATTTTTAGGGAGGAAGATGGAACACTCTCGGCCATTGATATAGAGGCCGGCGGCTACACGTTAAAACCCTAGTTTTTTTTTTTTTTTTTTTTTTTTTTTATTTTGTGAATATTTGCTCTATTTATAGAGAACGACGAATACTATTTATCCGGGTTTTGTAAACTCCAATTTACGCGGCTAAACCAACGTTCCTAGGGTTTATCCCGCGTTCCGGACACAATGGAACAGGTTTCGGAAGCTAATTCGGAAGTATGTGCGAGTTATGGCAGTAAACGCTCAATTTAAATTTAAACCGATTTAAACGATTTCTAGGCGTTTTGGCTTGTACCGGACAAACGATAAATCCGATTGACTTGAAATTTGAAATCTTGCAATAATATCATATTACGGATCCGATGAAACTGGTTTCGTCGAAATCCGAGACCGTTTGAAAAATGGCTATTTTAACTCGCTAAATCAATATTAAAACGATATCGATGCGTTTCGAGCTGCCACGGTCAAACGACAACTCTGATTGCTATGAAAATTGAGATCCGATAATAACTAACTATTACGGATCCAATGGAACTCGTTTCGTTCAATTCTGAGACTGTTCAAAAATTGGCTATTTTTCAGTCGATAATTAAATATTAAAATATTCAATTTTTACAAATTAACTCCAAATTCAGTTTTACAAGTTCTAAAACATTTCTATAACTTCAATATGATAAAACAAAATTTTCCAAATCATTTTCAATCATATTTAACCCAATATTTAATTATTTGTGGAATTTCACTATTAAATAAATCGATTTAATTATCCCATTAAATCCAATATTCGAAAAATAAATTATTCGACTTAAAAATTCCACTTATTAATATTAAAAATAAATTAAATATTCAAATTTAAGTTATCAAAAATTCTGGGTCGTTACAAAACAACACCTCAAAATACTATATATTTTTGAAAATCATTGCCTTTAATATATAAAATATATCCTGCGTAAAATTATTTCATCTACCCTTTTAAAACAATATTGTGTCTGTTGGCCTTATTCAAGTGTTTAGAGATCCTTATCAATAACATTAGCTACTCATATTGATCAGAATCCACATGCCACTCAACAAATCAATTAACACAATATAAAACATTTTATATCACTAACAAATATGCGCCCTGCTATATAAATACACACACACACTCAGACTCATTCTAGGGTACTACTGACCCTATCTCTAATGAGTAACCCCACCAAAGCCTAGGTATTCACTCAACCTAAGCTCTGATCCCACGATGTCACGACCCATTTTTCTGTACAGTTCGAACGGCCACTTTACCATGCTTGTCCAGTCCAAATTGAACAGAAAGGCGGATAGTAAAAAAAGAAAGTAGAAAGAAGATGGAAAGAAACTAGAACAATACAGAATCTCATAGTAGAAACGAATAATCTATAATATAGAACAAGTCTTTACATATAAAAAAAACTATAACTTAAACATATACATACATCAATCAGAGTATAAAACTTATTTAGCACGGACAGTTATAACAACCCGTCCTTACAATTACCGATATACACAACTAAATGCAACGAAATATAATCATCAACGTGAATACGACTCTGGACCTCCAGCTCCTCTCCTGAAGCTCCACTCCTTCCAGCTAAACTTGGAAATATGCTCGGTCTGACCCGAGCATATAGGAAAAATCATGCCCGAGTCAGTCTCTTAAAACCAGCGTGAGAATTTAAATCACAAGAAATTTTATTCATTATGATTTTCAAAATCCTCTTAAAATCAAAGGTATCCCGTAATACCACGCCACACATAAACATGATGGGTTTTTCCCTTACGGTAACCAAAACACTTCTATAGAAAATCCAATAATATTATAATAGTGTCTAAGTATAAATACTTATTCAAATAGCTGAAATTGCGACATTGATTAAATTCTAGCATACTAGGCTTTACAACCAAAACCGTAAAGGTACGCATTGGAGAATGGATTCCATACAAATGACTAGGCACCAGGGTACCACCTACCATAGTACACGTCTAGAAAAATGTACCAAGGACCACGCCGGGATCCCCTGCAACACAAGACCGGACTACCCATAGCCTGGACAGACCGAATATGCTATCACCTCGGGTGTTCCCACTTTTTCCGCGCTTCTTCCATGTATCGTTGTAATAATATCAGAGGGTATCTAGAAAGGTGATAAACATATCCTAATTGGGTGCGACCTACTTAGCCTTGCTGCATCTCCCCTGCTTTTCAGTCATTTCCGGTTGATGAGGCTAGAGGCTACAATTACCTTTTAAAGGAAATTTTCACTTAGAATGCTCATTGTCCTCCGTTGACAATGTACTCATAGCATTTATCCACACAAGTCCATTCTGGATCTGAACGAAACCGAAGGCACTATCCCTAATACATCCATTTTAGAATCATCCTTAGGATTAGTAGCGATTAGCCCTTTCACTTCAATGCTCCATCTTAGATTCCATGCTCTTGTCTTCATTTCAAAAATGTATTCGTGGGATCGAAGTGGTGTTCGGGTAATTCTTTAGGAAATAAATAGATGAAAATAAGATCGAAGATCATCTCCTAACCGTTCAGTGGACGGTTTTCCTTATCATCGTCCTAGAAGAACGAAATGAGTTTATACGTACAGTATAGCACCTCGACGGCAACTGTACCATATAATTCTTGTGTTTGCTCTAGATATTCCCAATGCTATATTTTAGGTCCAGATTTGATAGTTGGTTATTTAACTATCAAATAAAAAATCATTCAACCAAAGGTTTCATTTCCCATTGAAAACATTAAGCCTTATTTAATTTAAATTTTAATAAATTTAAATTGCTTAATCAAAACAGCATATGCTTATCTCACTGGATAAGTATATTCATAAACCATTCATTTCAAAATATTTGAAACGCTTTCAAATAAATATGGAAAGCACCATTGCAGTATCGACTATGGATTTACAGCTCAATGGTCACGTCTCTATCCCAGAGAAATCCAAAACTTAACTGCATGCACTCACTGCCTCTGATTACGCCATGAAAGTATACCACTCCTTTTTGAAAACTTTACTTAATAAATTTTCAAAATAATATTTATAAAGTTTCAATATAAATTTTATCAGTTCCAATTAAGTAAAATGCTCTTTTATAAAAGTTTACTATGTAATCTATTATTTTTTTTAAACATTATTAATATTTAAATAAATTATTTTTGTAATTTTAAATATATCTCAATATTAATTAACATTTAAGTAATAATTAACTTTAACAATCACTATAATTTTAATTAATATACTTTAAATAATTTAATTAATTAAATAGCTTTGAAACAGTAATTTATACTTTTTAAATATTTTTTAAGAACAATAAAATAATTACTTTAAATCATTATTAGAATATTTACCAATTAACTTTAAAACTTCATTTATAAATAGTAATCATTCTTAAACAATTTTTGGTTCAAAAGTCAACCTCCAAATTGGAAAAAGACATGCAAATTTCAATGGTAGATAGTCAAATTACCATTTGTTCCATAACAGCCTAGAATAACAGATACGATATTCACATCAATCTATTTTTAACAATTAATTCAACATCACATTGCCTAATACAATTTATCAAGAAAATGAATAGATGCACGCACGAAAAAATTAGCAGAACAAGGTTTTATTTCTGCTAGTAAATGTCCACAAACTGGTATATCCAGTAATAATGGCAGGATGATTTATTCTGCCAACAGGGGTCTATTTTAATACAATTAGCGGAACGGTGTTATTCCACTAAATAGATGTTAAAATATCATAATTAACATAAATTAACTTATCATTATTTTTATCTAGCAAAACACTTCAATGGATGAGTCATGTAAAATTTAAAATGATGATATGCTCAAATTGGTAATTAACTCTTGTCCGTTTTAAATTGCTATAAATTATCACTTATTCAAATAGTTCGTACGACGACGTAGCATTCGTTGATACGAACCCATTGTGACGAATCTCGCGTAAATCAGGATTCATACGAACAAGTTATAACGTTTTAAACTTTACAAACATATAAATTAACCTTTTATATTGAAACTTTCCTCTCCCTTTTATTTTTTTTTCTAAAAACAAAAAACTGGGCCGAAGCCCATTACTAATGCCCTACCTGATCCACTCCTCTTTCTTCCTTCTCTTTTTTTCTTTTCGTGCTTCCTTCCTCAGATCCCTACATCTCCTACCTTCCTCATTTCTTGCTAACCCATTGGCTCGTACCCATTTCCTCACACGCACACACTCGACTCGAACCACCCACCATCATACACCCTTACCTAAACCCGAACCCAACCTTTCTTTTCAAAATTTCCAACCACCATGGCTAAAATCTCAGGTGTACGCTGTGCACTTGCACACTCGCCAAAATGCCCAGATCACCACCTCGACACCCCAGGCTAACTTCCCTCCGTCCCCTGATTTCCATCGTCACCTCGCCCAAGCTTCCACTCCCATGAACGAAGATCTACCCTCCAAACTGAACCCAAAAAAAAACCGCCTCCACCTATCAACGAGTTGCTCCCAACCTACACTAGTAATGCCACTGCCTCACTTGCCACCGCCGCCATTCGAAGCCTGGTCCATGCCGCTTCCTCCATGCCTAGCCCCAAGCCCTCCGGTCCCCTCCTCCTCTTCCAATTCGACCGTGACCAGAGCCTTCCCAAAACCCTAAATCCAACTTGTACACCCAAACCACCACCTTAGAACAAAATCCCCATGGTCAAACCCATGCTCTCACCTCCATGGCCAACTCGAAGCCGACAAACCGCCGCCACATTCATCTCCAAACCCAATTATTTTAATGAAAAACGATCAAACTAGAAATTCTCCCAATCTAACACCTTGAAAATCATGATTTCGCGACTAAAATTCATGTTTCAGTAATACAATCTTCGTTAAATGTTTTAAACAAGTTGGAAATTATCAAAAACTGGATTGCTTACTATCATTTGGCAATTTCACACAATATATATAAAACTAATGGGCTATGAACTATTTTCAATGAGTTCTATACCCAATAACCAATAATTCATTAGTTCACATCATTAATAAATTCAAATCAAAATGAGAGATAGAGATTTTTTAAAACCAAAGCATGTAAAACCTTTTTCTCTGTTAACATGACAAAGTGAGGAAAAAAGCATTTCCAGGAATTCAAAACTTAAATCCTCAACTTCCACATTGTTGAGATCTTTTAAAATCTTCTAGTTGCTCTTTTCTTTATGATCTGAACTTTGAAATCTTGCTTTGTATTTGGATTTAGATTTTAAAATGGATGCTTCTTCATATTTTTTCTAGTATTTTTACTTGTTTTGGTTTTGATACAGAGTTTTGTTATTTTACAAAGTATTCATATGTTGCAGGTTTAAGCAACTGAAGCTACCTACACAAGCTTATATAAATAGATGCTCGTACCAAAGAAATGATGAATACGTGTAAAATTTGGACTCAAAAGAGATTTGATTTTGTTGTACAAATGTTTTTGGTGGATGGATAGGTTGATAAGAAAATTTGATGGTTGAGTTGAGTTTGAAATGAAATTAAGATGAATACTTTGGTCTTTCTTTTTTTAGACCAAAACAAGTTTATATAAATATGTTTATATTGCTATGCATTTACCCATTTATGCTTACTAACTTTTACCAGGCAAAAGTTTTTAAACTTGTCTCGATTTTTACTTGTTTACTTCTTGATATTTTCTTATTTTACTTTTTTTTGTTACTAGGCAATTGTATACTACCACTTTGATTTATTATTGCATGATTCACTTTATGGCTATTTACTTTTTTACTTGATTTTTAACATGCTTTCATATATATATATATAATATATATATATATATATATTTCCATTAAATATATAACTCAAGGCAAAAAATGAAAATTTTGCTATTTTATTTTAAGTGTATAAAATAACATTTTTTCAAAACTTTATTTTGTAAAAGATCCCTTTTTAAAAATGATATAAGATGATTTCATTTAGTTTTCCTTATTTCTATCATATATATATATATATTCATATATATATATATATATTCATATATATATATATATTCATATATATATATCACTTCTTATATATTTACTTCTTTTAACATACTATTTTTATTTAGTTTATAGCATACAATATTTATCTTATTATAATTACTATAAAATTTCCATTTTGAACGTATATTTATGTGTATATGCTTTCTTCTTAACTAATATGTATGTATACATACATACATACATATATATATAAGAAAACCCAATTTTTAACTCTCTTTATTCATAATACATAATATTCTCAACAAGTCATATCATTTCTATTTATAATTTATTCTTTTCTTATCTCATCTATATTTATTTGTTATGAATCTATTTCCAAATTATATATAAATTCCGTTGTTTTGAATATATATATATATATATATATATATATATATAAGAAATTCCAATTAAATCAATTTCCTATTTTATAAATAAAAATCTAGAAATTCAAATATTCTCTTGCTTTGAAAAATGGTATATTTTACCATTTTTTAATGGGAATTTTTATTTGATTAAAATATCGTATTATTGAATATTGAAAATTAATATTCAAAACTCAAGACGACAAAAGTTCTAGATCGTTACATAGTCATTTTGAAAATAATATTTATATGTTTATCCTTTATAGATCAAATCATATTTTGGAATTCAAAATTAAGATTTATTCATTAAAACAAATATGTAGTAAAACTACTACAGTAGTCTTCCTACTTTGAAACTCCAAAATGATCGTCGATGATGCGTGCACTCATCACCGAAATTATTTTCCAACGACAGGGAGAAGAGTACAATTTTTTTCTCTCCAATTCCTTTATACATTTCTTTCAAATCATATTCAAATATTTATATCAGAAAATACTTTCAAATAATACTAATATTATATTCCAATATGTTTTGAAAGCAATTTTCAAAAACACGGAACCTAAGTAATTTTCAAAAACACGGAACCTAAGTTCTCAAAAATTTCAATTTATATTTACTTTGTTTGTAAATCATATTTGCAACCAATTTTTTACAAATTTCACTTCCTAACAGACAACAAACATATCATATACAATCATATACATTTATAAAGATTACTCTTTTTTATAAAAAATACAATACTAAGTAAAATTATTTCATTTACCCATATTTCAAAAATAATATTGTGTCGATCTGCTCTATTAAGTGTTTAGAAATCCCTATCTGCGCCATAACGTCCGATGTACCAACTGGAATTTATAAATACTAAACAGAAAAAATTAATACAATACAAAAACCTTTTATAACACTAACAAATACACTCTCTCATATACACAATCAACGACTCATTCTAGGGTATTACTACCCCATTCTCCAATGGGTCACATCCCACAAAGCTAAGGTTATCGCTAAACCAAAGCTCTAATACCAAATGTGACGCCCCACCTTTTTAGACGTTTTAAAGCGACGAACAACCACACACGTCAGACTCAAACTATTCAAAATGGGGGATTGTCATGGGTAAATAAGAAAAAGAAGAGAAAGAAATAAAACAAATACAGAATCTCACAGCGGAATGACAAAATATAATAATCAAATAATTGTTCATGAAGCTGTTTTACAAATACATTTGATTGCACCTTTACAATATAGATCAGAGTACACACAGCAGTAATAAATAAATAATACAGCGAAATAACATGATGCAGTAGAATAAATTAAATAAATAATAGCAGTACAAAATATTCGTCTTCATCTTCCAGAAATAAGGTCTTCAATACACTGAAAAGCTCAGACTGACCCGAGCATAATGAAAAGACAAAACACTTGAGTTAGAACTAAAAGATCTTATGTAAGTGAAATCAACATTAAATAAATATGAGTGTAACGGCTTTAGAGATGTTTACGGGTATTGACATCTCCTATCTAGTATCAACGTGAGTACAATAACTTAAGAGATGTTCGGGATTTCCATCTCCTAAGGATCCGTCAAACTATCCACATACATAGTACAATACGCTATTATATAGTGTCTACAGTAAAGTATTAAAATAGCGTTAAGGCGTTACCCATATCCTTATGTCGTAGTCTATACAGATACTGTAAACTCCACCGTAAATTGGTGGGCTATCAAGGAGAACTCCATGGGTACTTCACAAACCAAACTCGTAGAAGGCGCAATAAGGCATGTGACAAGGCATGTGAGGCAATGCCCAGGGTAGGATACTACCATTTTACGGATCCGGACCGGTGGTAAGCATAGCAGCTACTACCGCCTACACGCCCACCCCGGTACACACTCCATAATCAAATCGAGGGGTGGCTACCAAATTAATCGTAGTCATAATATGGTGTCGAAGAAATGTGTCCAATCGGAGGCGCGACCTCACCTGGCTCGGCATGCTCCTTGTTTTAGCCACATCAAGCTAACTCATAGGAGTCAGGGCTATGTACATACCTCATGTAGAATCGTTCACCAAACCATCATACTTCATTCTAGAATCTCCACTGCATACAAAGTTGTTAAAGAGGTTTTCGGTATTGGCAGAGAGTATGATAATATCTGATCCCAGTCTCTTTAACAACTAAATGCTTATTTCATACCGGATGATTCTTTTACATTTTCAAAATCGATATCAAAATATCATATTCAATTCAAACCATATCACTTTTCGAAGTCATATTCACTTTCGTAATCATATTCACCTTCGAAATCATATCACATTTGAAATCATATCACTTCAAAGTCATATTTTCTTTCAAAATTATACTTCTAAAATAGGTTAAACCCTCATTTCAGAATCATCATATTTAATCAAATATGTCATTTGAATCTCAACTTAGGTTATTACATCATTTAACCGTATTTGCTTTTAAATCAAGGAATTGAATATAAACACTTCCACTTTACTTGGTCAAAAATTTAGAAAATAGTTTGGATAGTTATAAATAGTTTATCATAGTTAAAATAATTTTTTTGAATATTTAAACTCTAAAATAGCAAAAAAAATAGATTAAAAATAGTTCAAATGGATTTAAGATAGTTCAATTAGATTTAAAATAGATTAAATAGATTCAAAATAGATTTAAAATAAATTAAAATGGGTTAATTAGTTTAAAATAGGTTAAAATAGATTAAATTGGATTAAATAAATTAAAATAGATTAAAAGAGTTTAAATTGATTAAAATAATTAAAATAGTTTAAAATAGATTAAGTTAGTTTAATAGTCTGAAAATCTTAATAATCAGGATTTAAAATAATATATTTTTGAATGATTTATATTAAAATGGTAAATTTGAAATTAATATCAAATCAAACTATTTCTTTCATTTCAACATATCTAGACGATGTCCAGCTTTCAAATCAACAAACTAAATTTTGCATTCAATTCAAATTCTCATTTCAATCATTTAGTTAATATCGATTTCAAATCGAACAATAAATGCAAACTATTTCAAATTTAGTAGATTTCAAAGTTACATTTTCAAACATTTTCAATAACTCAATTTCGATAAATTTCATTTATACTTCAAAACTAATTTTAAAATTTCAATTTAAACCAATTCAAATTTCACATTTAAAATTGAATTTTCAAAATTAATTCAGTTTATATAAATCAAATTTTTCCAAAATATCATTTAGCTAAATTCAAAATTTAAGGATTTAAAATCATTTAATTTAATCAATCCCATGTCCGTATATAACTTCCTACCTTATGGTCAAGTAATACGAACATATATCATTTCAACCTGCAATAAATTTAAATTTAAAGGTATATATCATTTCAACCCACAATCCTGAATTAACATTCGAAATCCATAAAAATCGCTTGAGTCTATCATTTCATCCTATAACGATTTTTCCTTAATCTATAGATCATTCGGTTATGCATCATTTCAACCAATAGGGAACTTGCAATAACAATGTAAAAATATAACATCCAGTCATCCAATATCAAACAATCAAACATACATCACAATCACCATTCAATCAACCCAATAAATAACATCAATTAACTGATTATCATCAAGAGGTATTCAATTGACAATTAAATTCAGTATTAAAGTCAATTAAATTAAATATTAAATTAAATGGTGATTTAATGCAATAGAAGTCATATTTAACTGAAATGACAATTTAAATATATCAAACATCAACCAATCAATTTATACTCACATCGTAAATTTAAATTAACTAACATAAGACAATTTAGTAGTTGTGAGTGGGTTAAAACACTCATCTTTGATTTCAAATCGGTTTGAAATCCAAAATAAGGTCCAAAATTGAATAGTCTCAGAATTCGACCAAACCAGTTTCATAATATCTGGAATTTCGATACGATCCCAGCAGAACAAACACACGTAAATCCGACCTTGTATACCAAAGTTATGCAAATTAGAACGGTTGAAATATAATTTAAAATTAAATAAGCAAACAATTAATTGATGCCATGTCACCTTCTGAAAACCCGTGAAACCCTAGCACGATACCCACGCACACCTTCGAGCTCGTTCATGGCCACCACCACATCGACTGATTTCACTACGGCCAGCCTCGTATCATGACCATCAAACAACAGCGCGCTCCACCATTTTCCACGCCCCGACCCCACGTACGCGACCCACTCTATCACGATCAGCCTCATCACCGTAGAGCAACCGCCGCCTATAGCAATTTTGAATCCAAATGTAATTTTGCAATATAATCGAACCATTGAATTTCCAAACGAACACCGCCGATGCACTCCACTCATCCCTCTCCACACGATGGTACTCATGATTCGACGACCCATCGCCGATCATCAACCACCAAATGGATGGCCGAGAATGTTTGGCAAATTTCGAATAAACCAAAACCCGATTGTAAAACGGAATAGCAGAATTGAGTTCTGCTCATCGAGCGCTGCAAATAGGAATATAATATGATAGGGTTTTGAGAAGTTTGATTTGGAAATTGAATTTAGAATTTTGAATTGGAATTTGTTTCTGCCACTGAAAAAGAAACATATAAAAGTTGATGTACGTACATGAATTAAGAAATAGAAAGACTGTTAGGGTTAGAAAAAATTTATTTACATAGACAAGGCCCGTAAGAAAGAATGAACACATATCGAATTTATCTAAAACGATAGTAACGACCCGAAAAGCCCATTCTGCTTCTAGATTGAAAGTATGTAATCTCATATATCAAAATAGATGGTTTTGATATTTTTAAACTCAATGGAACAGGTTTCAAGTTCTAATTCCATCGTATGAAGAAGTTAGCTTTTAAAATCAGCTTATTTCAATTGAATTCAATTAGATTGATTTTTACGCATTTCGAGTCCGCACGATCAAATGATAAGTTCGATCGCTACAAAATTTAGATCTTACAATAATTCACTGTTATGGATCTGATGAAACTAGTTCCGTCAAAATCCGAGACAATGGCCAAAATGGCTATTTTCACGCTAAATTATTGTTGAATTGATTTTATCACTTTTCAAATTCAAATTTAATAATAAACAAATTTTATCATTTCTAATTGCATAGAAATTAGCAATCTTTTTAAAACCAATTTCCCATGTCACATTCAATATTAATTATTGCACTAACTACAGTGTTTAATTTAAATTGCAATAAATCCATTAATTATAATTTAAATTCCAATAAATTGATCTAATTTGATTTCGATCTATTTATTCCATCAATCATTATTAAATGGAATAATTAACATCGGTTTACATTTTATTACATCAATATTCTACAGTTCTCTCTTAATTCACGTTAACTACGATATTTACTTAGGTTAATTGCAATCAATTTCTAATTTAATTTCAATGGATTAAATAAGTGATAATTGACATTCATTACCTTTTACTTAATTTAATCACATTCCTAAGTTTATTATTTACAAACAAATGTTATAACTGCTAACATAACACCGATTTTTATCCAATTACAATTAATTACAAATTATTTCACCAATTAATATAACATATAATTATTTTCTTATTTATAATCTTTAACCAATTATAACTTTTTAATCATTTCAATTATTTGGAATTACTTTTAGTTATCAATTACATTAAATTAATACTGTTACATTACATTCTAGTCACTTTCTCATTAATAAATCATGATATTTTTACTTCTTCCAATATTAAATTACAAAATCTTATTTAAATTAATATTTTTAATTATCGAAAATTACGGGTCGTTACAAGCACGATAGAGCCATAAAATTGATGATGGTGGCAGTGAAGACAATGGCTGCTGGTGGCGGTCGATTTTTTTAATAATTAATAATCGAAAATACTAAATATAACTAGCATAATAAAAATGAATATAGCATTATATGTGATGCCAATTTAATTTAGAAAATTTTGGAATTGTAAAAATGGATGATAGTGCTGGTTTGATTTAGCTTTTTATGAACTGTAAAAAACGAATATAGCACTGTGTTGATTTATATTAGTTTAATTTAGCATTTTTTGAACTACAGAAAATAAATATGGCACTATATGTGTATGATGCTAATTTAATTTGGTATTAGTTTAAATTATGAAAATGAATGACAGTACTAACTAATTTGGTTTAGCATTTTTATTTATAAAAAATGAACATAGCACTATGTTTGTTTATTGCTAGTTTAATTTAGCATTTTTGAACTAAAAACCAAATATAGCGTTATGTTGATTTAATGCTAATTTACTAAGCATTTTTAGTTTGCTGTTGAAGTTTTTATACTTCAAATTGACGACGATGCCTCGAGTTCTGGTAACATGGTGTGTCATGATGGTGGAGTTGCTGCATTTAGCATTCGTGATTTAGGATTTGGGTTGGGCATCTCCATGTGTTAGGTGATGATGGGGTTCAAGGAGTTTTAGGTGACGAGATGCATCAGATGCGGACGGCGAGGTGGTGCGATCCTGAGGTGGTGGTGCGGTCCTGAGGTGGTGCTGCAGGTGAGGCTAGGGCATGAGGTAGTATGATGTTTCTCCAAGGAGACGACGATGGGTTGGGAGGGAATTTGGATCAAGGGATGAAGCTTTTTACAAAATTTTGAAACTACTAGCGTAGATCTAAGAAAAATTGTTATGTTTGTAAATTTCTCCAATTCGCTCTTTATTCCTCATTGTTCGAGTAAATTAACTATAATGGCCCATTTTTCCATACCCTTTGAATCGACAATAAACCGCACATGTCTAACTCAAATTGCACGAATAAGCAGATCATTAAGGGTAGAAAAAAATTAAGATAGAACATAATCTCACAAGAATGGAATAACATATATTATTTCAATAATAATGTTTACATCGGAAAATTTTAAATACAATACCAGAGTCTAACCTAGATTCAACTTGGACAGTTATAATACCCGCCTTTACAAATGCTGACAAACAACAAAACAAATGAAATAGATGCAGCGGATAGTAGAATACGTCCATATGATGATGAAGATCTCCATCTCTCCTCTGGAAATTCCAATCGTCTTCAACTCAACCTGAAACTACTCGAAACTGACCCGAGTATTGAAAATACCCGGATCAGGCTTGATAAACCAGCGTGATAAACTCAAATATAAATGACAGTGTCACATATTAGCTTTTGAATAAAATTCTTTGAAAAGAAAGAGTATCTCATAAGATCACGCCCACACATAAACAAGGACGGATTTTTACCTTATGAAAACTTGAACACTTTTATACCAAAATACACTTAATATTATTTTTAATGACATTCATTTGAAAACAAATTTCAAATAAACTTATTCAAATAAGGTATCAATACCTGGACTAAGTCTAAGGTAATATATTCGGACTGGGTCAACATAATATATCGAACGAAATATGTGATACCAAAAGGGGTAGCTGAAGTTTGCAAGTCATTACAGCTATTTTGGGAATACAATCAAAACCGTAAAGTTCGTATGGAATTGGATTTCCAACATGATAGGGAACTAGTGGCCTTTTCTCCGATCCACGCATAACAAATATAGTTCCCACGGTGCCTTAATCGCTTTTCACAAACTAGCCACTTAGAGCTATAATTGCTACACTACTACTGATAATCGGTAGTTCCCTGCTTTTCTTAAGCTAACCACTTTATCCAAAAGGGGCAATAGATGCCTTGAGGGACATGTCCCCCAAAGGGACAAATGTATTTGACACCGCCATAAGCACTCACTTATTTTGAATTTGCATCTATTAGACCACATAGTATCCTATCATAACCGGGGTGTGAGGCTCGCTAGGCAACACTCAATTTCTTCAAAGCCACACTTTTCATACAAAACCACGCTTTGACCATAACAGGTTCCACTTTGAATGTCACACTGCCATTTCTTTGATCACTATTTGCTTTTCATAAAAATACAACCCTTGAGCTCGTATGTCTTAAGGAGGGTGTTAAGCTAAGAGAAGCTGCCTTCTCCACCACCACTAATGTAAACTTGTAAAAGTCAGACGTTGTGTCTCAGAAATGCAATGTCATATATTCGTCCATACAAGTTCGTTTTGGGGCCGAACGAAACCGAAGGCACTTTCCTCGCCCATTACTAGGCGAGAAGACATTGCAATCCGAAAAAATCTCCACAATGGGAAGACCACTGCTATAGATAACTCTATAATGGGAGCTACCCAGAGCATGTTCAACAAGCAGCCCTCACGCTATGAATATCCACGATCTTCAGTAATCATCATCTTCAACATGTCCTCACTTTCGCACACATACATTGGTTCGAAGTGGTTTTCAGATAGGGATCATTCAATTTCGATCTCGGTTCCTTCGATGTCAATCATCGCTTTAAAAGATGTTAAGTTCATATATGGATATCAATCATCAATCAATTAGTTCGTCTTTTATAAAATATCTTTCTTAGGTATATTCTTTTCAGTTTATTCCATTTTCCTTTCAAGAGTATATGGAATCATTAAGCCTCATTTATCAAATCATTTGGTTTATTTAAAACCTTTCTGTAACGACCCGCAAATCCGTACTCCTTGAATAGGCACTATCTCCAGTGATTAACTCAAGATGAACGGAAATACGAACCCTTAGGGTTTTAAGAACAAGAAAGAGGTAGAAGGAGAGAGAAAAAGATAGAAAATAGAGAGAAAAGAAAATAGAACGGAAAGAAAACAACACAACAATAACAGAATCTCACAACCGCAGCGGAACAACATATAATAGATAAATGAATAATCTTTAAACAAAGAACTATATCAGTTATTACATTACATTACATTTCATTTCATCAGAGTGTACAACAACAACAATAAACAGCGGAAAAAGAAATACTAGATACTAGTAAATACGCCATGCCATCCAACTTGCCTCCAGCAACTCCTGAATTCCAGAATATCCTGATAAACCTTAACTCTTGACTGCCCGTGTGGAAACTGGTGGGCACCCAGAGTTTAGGAAGGAAAACAATAAACTCCGAGTCAGTCATGTGACCGGTGTGGGTACTAAAACAGTTTATTTTTTTCTTTAAAATCAAATAGAGGAATATTTTTTTGAATTCAATTCGAAATGCTTTTAAAAATGAGACTACCATAAGACCTCCCGCCACACACACAATGCAAACGCAGACTTGGAGGAGATTTCTTCTTATGTTAGTCAAAGATGCTTGATACGTATTAAAAAAAAACATTTGATATTATTACTAGTGCATAGTGTAGAAGACATTTCGAAAGTAGAGTATAAATCTTAGCCATCATAGGTACTATTATAGTATGCTTACTATAGCTACCATATTAAATGGTAGGTTCTACAACTAAAACCGTACAGGTCTCGTATTGTTTCTTTGGATTTCCAACGAATGGTCAGGCCAAGGAACTTCCCATTGCCACATGAGAACGCCTCTGGAAGGACGTCCCTGAGAACCAAACCGGATCTCTACCAACACAAAGCCGGGTTACCCCTAACTGGGTAACTACTGACACGAGTATGCCATCCCCCGGTCCTTTGCGACCTTTAACCGAGCGCTCATCATCAACATCACACCATAATAATAAGTGTTTCAACACGAGTAAGCATCTGGGCTCCATACCATGATACCACCCTTTTCCAGAAGGAAATGCACATACCCTAAAGGGAGCTACCCCTCATAACCTTGCTGCATCTTTCCTGTTTTGATCATTCCGGGGTGTGAGGTTCGACGAAGTCACGTCCACAAAGCCATGCTCTATACAAAAGTCATGCTTTGGGTCACAAATGATCATAGAAATGATCACCAAGATAGACGATCAAACAAATGATCCTATCACAAATAATCAACACAATGATCATTTCACAGCAACACTCAGCATGTCACATTACCAAATTGGGAATATATCGCTGATAACCATCAATTACATAACCTTTGAGCTCGTACGTCTCAGAGAAGGGTGTTAAGCTAAGAGAATAAATTCTCCGCCACCAACAGAAATATATTTGAAAGAAATCAGCTTTATATCTCAATTTGTAATGTCAGACATACTATCCATACAAGTCTGTTCCGGGATCGAACAGAACCGAAGGCACTTACAAAGAAGTCCTTGCAAATCCGGATAATCTCTAATCACGTCCGGATTTCCCATCACATATGGAGATCTCTATACCGGGGATCAGCCAGTGCAGAGACAATCAACAAGAAATCCTTTCGTTTTCGAAAATATCCGGTCTTCAACACCGATCTTCAAATGCAATTCATAACGACGTATCACATATTCGGAATGGGTTATACGACCCCAAGGTCCTTTCCCGGTTAACCCGAATAGTGAGCGCTTATTTTAAAAAAAAATAAGCGTGGCATTCAATTTCAAGCAAATCACAACAAATACCGATTTAAAGGTAATTATTGATAGTCGGTTATTGAACTATCAATGGATACACACAACATCACCGGATTCCAAATAATTTTCCAAATTATTTATTTCCCAAAAATATCTTTACAAGATATATATTTTCCATTCTTCAAAAATAAATCAATATTTATTTTTAAACGAATTCCAAGTTTCATTTATAAATTCCATATTGAATTTACATTTCCAAAATAACTATGAATATACGTTTTCAATTATTCATTTTCAATTTATCTTCAAAAAGATAAATTCTCTAAACTCTTCATTTCACATTGGAAAAACATTTCCATACTTATTTATTTATAAGTAATTCACAAGTCTTTTTATTTTCTATACTTGGAAAATATTCAATATAGTTAAATCGAAATTAAGTATATATTTCATTCTTTAAGGAAATCATTTTCTTAATCATATTTATTTGGGCCAAAACGAATGTTGCGTAAAACATCGTTACGACAACCCAAAATCACTAGTATAGGGATTCGAAATTAAAATAGATATATAAATCCCAATACTATACAAAACATTTCCTTTCGGAAATCACTTACTATAACAACAGTGTTATAATCTACATTTCCTTCTATTTCTCGAAAACGTCTATTTCAACAATGAATGTTGAAATCTATGGTTTCGATAGTGAATACTTTTTAAAACATCTTTAAATCGTTTTAATTCTATTTAAAACATCACCTCCAAAACATTTCTTTAACATATTATTCACTATTCAAAAACGTGAATATACTTGTTAACCAATTTCATCATTTCTATTCCTTTTATTTTAAAGGATTATTCACTGTCTAAAACGTGAATATAACTCCATAAATAAATTACAACAATTTTACTTATCAAAATAAGTCATTGCGGATTTATAAAATAATATTTATAAATTCCATTTCTATTTATTTTATAACACTTCCTCTTATAAATTTCCTTTATTAACTTATTCGATTTATAACTCAATTATATACCGAAAGACCATATTATAAGTTAAATGCTTATAATTTATTTGTTTACCAAATTGTTCTTTTAAACTTCCCAAAATTTAAATCTTATAACTTATAAGATTAATTTATTTATCCTAAATCTATTCCTTTAAATAACTTTACAAATTTTATAAACCTACTGTTTATAAAATTCCATTTATAACTTCACTGTTTATAATTCTATAAATTTCATTCATTTATGAAATTCATTCACAATTCATTCTAACACTTATAAAAGCTCGTTTTACAATTCCAATATTTTTAATTTATAAATATCAATTTATAAATCTTTTATATGGATCAATTTATATTATTCTTTTAAAACGTCTTTCAACTCCTTTATAATTTCATCATTTGATTTATAAAATAATCAAATTCCATCAATCCTATTTTTTAACTTTTTATAATAAATTCAGAAATCCTAATTTTAACTATTTTATAAAATCATTAATCCCATATTTTCAAAAATCAACTTTTAACTGTATTTCTCAAAAATCATAATTTTTATAATATTAAAATTATAACGTTTATTTATTTTAAGATGGATCAATTCCAAAAATATTTAATAACGTATACTTTCAAAAATCACTTTAAAAATCCCTTTAAAAATCAAAATCGTTATTTTTAAACTTCAAAATTGGATTCGATGATGCAACACATCAAATAGTCAATCACGACTTTTAAATATCATATATCGATATGATAAACAATCAAATATCACAATATCTAAAATCAATAAATATTTGTGAGGAATCCAGTTGGATCCCTCCAACCTGTTTCCCTGCATCCACAGACATTAGCACAATACCCATTCCACTTCGAGGTGGAATATCGCGGTATATGGGATTTTATAAAATATTATCCGCTTACTAACGGCGCAATAGGGTCTCATCCGCTATACAATGCGGGAAATCAATCAACTGCAATATATACATATGCCAATATATATATATTGCTATATATAGATATATATATATATCCTACTATATCTAATATCACAATCAAGCAAACAATCAATAAATAACTGCAAATCCAACTTATAAATTTTTGAGTGAGAAGTTCTCACCTTTGCTTTTATTAGCAATCCATTTCCACTTCAGATTGTTTTTTTCACAATTCTAGACCTTGTAATCAATTATGATTTTTTATTAATGTCTAAATCAATCAAACAATTGAAATTTCACTTGATACTTTTAAATTAACAATTTGGTTTTAAATGAATAATTTGATTTAAATCAATTTAAAAATTATTCCCGTTTTTTAAACCTTATATAACATTTATATAATTTATTAACACTCGAAGTAAATTGGACAATTCAAGTTATCATTTTAAAATTTTATTAACTAACTATTTAATTCGAAGCATTCTTCCTTTTAAAATACCTTATAGTAACCGAACAAATTAAGTAAATAAATTTGGATTAATAATTTTAATTAAACAAATTTCCTTTTGAAATAAACTTATTTAACTAAGATTTTATTTTGACCCAATTTCTTTTGAATAAATTTATTTAACTAAACATCTAATTTAATTAACCAAACTCTCTTTTTTAAAAATTTAATCAGTTATAAATTTAATTTTAACTAAAAATTTTCTTTTTAGTAACTATAATAGATAAAACAAATTAATTATCGTAAACTATTGTTTATAACAACTTAATTAATACTTTTAAAATTATATTCCCTTTAAAAAAAATCTTTGGTAACGAAGATAATTAAATAAATAAATTAATTAAACTAATTTTTGCTTGTCTATTTTTTTCTCTACATATATAAATGTTTATTAAATTAAATCAAAGATAAAAATAAAAATCAATACCTCACTGTATACTTTTTTTTTCACTTACAGTTAAGCTCGAACTCTCGAACGAAGCCCTAGCTTCGTTGCCATCGCGACCCCACAACCCTAGCGCCGCCGTACCCTTCGAACGCAGCCTCCATCCAATCGATCGTGACCCCCACCAACCAACTCCTCTTCATGCCAGTGAACGCACCCGTGCTCTTAGGTCACGACGACCTTGTCGAAGATGCCAGAACCCATCGCGACTTCGCCTGGCACCAATGCCGACGACCTTCCCTCCAACCTCACCCAACTCGAACTTGAGCGAGACACCCCTCACACGACGCCGCAACCTTCCAGATAGTCCAAACTACTCGCGATTTCTTCGTGCGATCCCATTTTTTTTAATAAACGAAAGAATGAATCGTTCGATTTGGGAAAGAAGGGTTTCGGAGGAGAGGGGGCTTGGCTGTAAAACGATCTAAAGATAAGCAGGGGACACGATTTTGAACTTGAACAGCGGCCATGATTTTTTTTTGAAACTCAGTTGTGATTTCAACTGATTTAATAAAGGGGGAGAAGGAGACGATCTAAAGATAAGCATGGTTTGCACGATTTTTCCCCCGGGATCTTCTGCGTGGATTTTGGGCGTAATTTGGAGGAAGATAACGTGTTGATATTTGACTAATTATATTTAAATTTCAAATTTGACTCGATTAAATTTCAATGCGTTTACTCACCGTGCGCTCACATATCAACTCAGAAAAATGCGAAATTTGAAATCCGAGAATAATTCAATATTACGGACCCAATGGAACTGGTTTCGTCGAATTCCGAGACTGTGCCTCGGACGGCTATTTTTAAATATCGATTCAAACGATATAATTTCAAAACTGAACAATTCACTTTCAAATTCAATCCTGAAGCTTCTAAAATCTTCAGTATTATCAATATAATTTTTACAAGCCTTTGAAATATTTTTAATCAGCTTAAAATTGAAGAATCAAATTTTTTTATTCAATTTCAATAGATTAAACTCTATAATTTAATCGCCAAATTCAAAGTTATATTGAAAATTAAATCCAAACCATCATTCAAATATTTAAAATTAATTAAATACTTCCAAATTAAATTGTTTAAAATTCTGGGTCGTTACAATCTTCCCCCCTTAAAAGAATTTCGTCCCGAAATTACAAATTAAGAAGAATGCCCTTATCCCGTCTATCATTTTTTCACAATCCAAATAGTTTTATCAACTTACTAACCTAAATCTTTTTACTAGAGATTCATTATAATTTCAACTAGCTTTCCAACTTTAATTATAAGTTTCAAACAACATTGTTCTCCTAACAATTCAAATTTAAATTCAAATTCAAATTTTAAACTTTCAAAATTTCTCAAAATTTTTCTAACACCCTAAATTTTCGAAAAATTTCGCCAGCGTCTCCTTTGCGCGGCTAGCTCGGTACGACTACAAAATGGCACTACGGCCCCTCAGAATCAAAAAGAAAAGAGAAAGCCAAGTGGCTGGAGAAGAAAATCATCAAATTCATACTGAAATTGAAATACGTACCTTTTTGTCGAGCAATTCAATTTTATCTTTGAAATCAAAATCCAATCCCTTTATACACCTGTATATCCTGCTAGTCATAATATCCAATTCCAACATTCAAACTATTTTGCCAATTCCATTACAAAATATTCAATATATGCTTATTATACATTTTTACTTCACTATTGAAGTTACACATTCATTCTCATTCAATTTTACATTTCATATTCAATTCACAATTTCAATTCTATTTGAATTCAATTCATAATTTAAATTTCATTCGAATTCAATTCTCAATTCAAATTCCATTCGAATTCAATTCTCAATTAAATATTGAATTCTAACGATTAAATTTCATTTTCTAATCCACATTACTACTTTAAATTAGTTTCATTCATTAATTCATTTTAATTTGCAAATTTCTAAATCGATTTGTCGTTAATTAAAATTTTCCAACAATTTTCAAAAAATTCTAACTCCCAAAATTCACGGAAAATTTTGGCAGAGTCTTCCTTGTACGGAGGAGCTTTTGCAATTTTACAATATGTATAAATATGTATACATCGACCCACACGGTCGGAAAACAGAAAAACAGTTCATATTTCCTATTTTTTATTGCGTAGGCGTACCTTATTTAGCATTTTTAAGCAAAGCGTCTTATTATTAGCTTATTGCGCAACCCAAAATACAGCCAAACGGCTTCCAAAACCTACACTTACTTAGTTTAACCATGTCAGTGACAAATATAAGAAATTTATTAACATTCCATTCATTTTCAATAACAAATATATAGATTTCATTAGCAATACATTCAAGATAAATTCCATTAACAATACATATGGTTTTAATTCATCTTTAGTCGCTTACGACCAATTCACATGACATTTCCATTAAATCAAGTCGTTTACAACTCATTTTCTTTTTTTATTCTATTCGTTTCTAAGCAAAACGAATTTATACTGTTTTAATTGATTCAAAAATCAATTTAATTTGCTTTCATTAACTCATATAATTTGTTTGTGTCAAACGACAATTATTTCTATGCAAATTTAATGATATTCACTTAATAGAATATCCATTCTAGTTTATAACTAATTTAAATTGATACCAATTCAATTTATTTTAATTCCACTCCAGTTCAATTTGCATTTCATATTTTCATTCGGTTGATTTTATTAACCAAACAAATTTCATTCAAACCTTTTTAAATCTATTCCATTTACTAATTTAATTCAATTAGTACATTCACTTATTCATTTTAAATTTCAATTTCCATATTCAATTCATCTCGAATTTACTTAATTACTAACAAATGGAATTTCAATTTATTTCTTTTACTTACTTGAATTTATATACAAATTCAAATTTATCTTCAAATTTAGCTCACGACTAAACTTTAATTTAACCAATTCAAATTCCAATTCATTAGTCCAAGAATTAATAATTTATCAAGTTAGTTTACTTGAATTCAATCCATTTTATTTTTTTATTTAATTCCATATACTAATGATAATAATTTAATATTATTAACAACCATGCAACCATATACTATAATAATTCATAGAAAATCATTTCTTTTCTATACTAAAATAGTTTTGGGCAAAATTATCTTATTTACCCGATTCAAAAACAATTTTATATTCACTAACAAATACGCGCTCATATCTATTATTACACTCAAACTCATTCTAGAGTACTGCTGACTCTATCTCTAATGAGTAACACCCAACAGAGCCATGGTTGTCGCTTAACCATAAGCTCTGATAACAAATGTAACGACCCGTAAATCCGTACTCCTTGAATAGACACTATCTCCAGTGATTAACTCAAGATGAACGGAAATACGAACCCTTAGGGTTTTAAGAACAAGAAAGAGGTAGAAGGAGAGAGAAAAAGATAGAAAATAGAGAGAAAAGAAAATAGAACGGAAAGAAAACAACACAACAATAACAGAATCTCACAATCGCAGCGGAACAACATATAATAGATAAATGAATAATCTTTAAACAAAGAACTATATCAGTTATTACATTACATTACATTTCATTTCATCAGAGTGTACAACAACAACAACAAACAGCGGAAAAAGAAATACTAGATACTAGTAAATACGCCATGCCATTCAACTTGCCTCCAGCAACTCCTGAATTCCAGAATATCCTGATAAACCTTAACTTTTGACTGCCTGTGTGGAAATTGGTGGGCACCCAGAGTTTAGGAAGGAAAACAATAAACTCCGAGTCAGTCATGTGACCGGTGTGGGTACTAAAACAGTTTATTTTTTTCTTTAAAATCAAATAGAGGAATATTTTTTTGAATTCAATTCGAAATGCTTTTAAAAATGAGACTACCATAAGACCTCCCGCCACACACACAATGCAAACGCAGACTTGGAGGAGATTTCTTCTTATGTTAGTCAAAGATGCTTGATACGTATTAAAAAAAAACATTTGATATTATTACTAGTGCATAGTGTAGAAGACATTTCGAAAGTAGAGTATAAATCTTAGCCAGCATAGGTACCATTATAGTATGCTTACTATAGCTACCATATTAAATGGCAGGTTCTACAACTAAAACCGTACAGGTCTCGTATTGTTTCTTTGGATTTCCAACGAATGGTCAGGCTAAGGAACTTCCCATTTCCACATGAGAACGCCTCTGGAAGGACGTCCCCGAGCACCAAACCGGATCTCTACCAACACAAGGCCGGGTTACCCCTAACTGGGTAACTACTGACACGAGTATGCCATCCCCCGGTCCTTTGGGACCTTTAACCGAGCGCTCGTCATCAACATCACACCATAATAATAAGTGTTTCAACATGAGTAAGCATCTGGGCTCCATACCATGATACCATCCATTTCCAAAAGGAAATGCACATACCCTAAAGGGAGCTACCCCTCATAACCTTGCTGCATCTTTCCTGTTTTGACCATTCCGGGGTGTGAGGTTCGATGAAGTCACGTCCACAAAGCCATGCTCTATACAAAAGTCATGCTTTGGGTCACAAATGATCAAAGAAATGATCACCAAGATAGACGATCAAACAAATGATCCTATCACAAATAATCAACACAATGATCATTTCACAGCAACACTCAGCATGTCATATTACCAAATTGGGAATATATCGCTGATAACCATCAATTACATAACCTCTGAGCTCGTACGTCTCAGAGAAGGGTGTTAAGCTAAGAGAATAAATTCTCCGCCACCAACAGAAATATATTTGAAAGAAATCAGCTTTATATCTCAATTTGTAATGTCAGACATACTATCCATACAAGTCTGTTCCGGGATCGAACAAAACCGAAGGCACTTACAAAGAAGTCCTTGCAAATTCGGATAATCTCTAATCACGTCCGGATTTCCCATCACATATGGAGATCTCTATACCGGGGATCAGCCAGTGCAGAGACAATCAACAAGAAACCCTTTCGTTTTCGAAAATATCCGGTCTTCAACACCGACTTCAAATGCAATTCATAACGACGTACCACATATTCGGAATGGGTTATACGACCCCAAGGTCCTTTCCCGGTTAACCCGAATAGTGAGCGCTTATTTTTAAAAAAAAATAAGTGTGGCATTCAATTTCAAGCAAATCACAACAAATACCTATTTAAAGGTAATTATTGATAGTCGGTTATTGAACTATCAATGGATACGCACAACATCACCAGATTCCAAATAATTTTCCAAATTATTTATTTCCCAAAAATATCTTTACAAGATATATATTTTCCATTCTTCAAAAATAAATCAATATTTATTTTTAAACGAATTCCAAGTTTCATTTATAAATTCCATATTGAATTTACATTTCCAAAATAACTATGAATATATGTTTTCAATTATTTATTTTCAATTTATCTTCAAAAAGATAAATTCTCTAAACTCTTCATTTCACATTGGAAAAACATTTCCATACTTATTTATTTATAAGTAATTCACAAGTCTTTTTATTTTCTATACTTGGAAAATATTCAACATACTTAAATCGAAATTAAGTATATATTTCATTCTTTAAGGAAATCATTTTCTTAATCATATTTATTTGGGCCAAAAGAATGTTGCGTAAAACATCGTTACGACAACCCAAAATCACTAGTATAGGGATTCGAAATTAAAATAGATATATAAATCCCAATACTATACAAAGCATTTCCTTTCGGAAATCATTTACTATAACAACAGTGTTATAATCTACCATTTCCTTCTATTTCTCGAAAACGTCTATTTCAACAATGAATGTTGAAATCTATGGTTTCGATAGTGAATACTTTTTAAAACATCTTTAGATCGTTTTAATTCTATTTAAAACATCACCTCCAAAACATTTCTTTAACATATTATTCACTATTCAAAAATGTGAATATACTTGTTAACCAATTTCATCATTTCTATTCCTTTTATTTTAAAGGATTATTCACTGTCTAAAACGTGAATATAACTCCATAAATAAATTACAACAATTTTACTTATCAAAATAAGTCACTGCGGATTTATAAAATAATATTTATAAATTCCATTTCTATTTATTTTATAACACTTCCTCTTATAAATTTCCTTTATTAACTTATTCGATTTATAACTCAATTATATACCGAAAGACCATATTATAAGTTAAATGCTTATAATTTATTTGTTTACCAAATTGTTCTTTTAAACTTTCCAAAATTTAAATCTTATAACTTATAAGATTAATTTATTTATCCTAAATCTATTCCTTTAAATAACTTTACAAATTTTATAAACCTACTGTTTATAAAATTCCATTTATAACTTCACTGTTTATAATTCTATAAATTTCATTCATTTATGAAATTCATTCACAATTCATTCTAACACTTATAAAATCTCGTTTTACAATTCCAATATTTTTAATTTATAAATATCAATTTATAAATCTTTTATATGGATCAATTTATATTATTCTTTTAAAACGTCTTTCAACTCCTTTATAATTTCATCATTTGATTTATTAAATAATCAAATTCCATAAATCCTATTTTTTAACTTTTTATAATAAATTCAGAAATCCTAATTTTAACTATTTTATAAAATCATTAATCCCATATTTTCAAAAATCAACTTTTAACTGTATTTCTCAAAAATCATAATTTTTATAATATTAAAATTATAACGTTTGTTTATTTTAAGATGGATCAATTCCAAAAATATTTAATAACGTATACTTTCAAAAATCACTTTAGAAATCCCTTTAAAAATCAAAATCGTTATTTTTAAACTTCAAAATTGGATCCGATGATGCAACACATCAAATAGTCAATCACGACTTTTAAATATTATATATCAATATGATAAACGATCAAATATCACAATATCTAAAATTAATAAATATTTGTGAGGAATCCAGTTGGATCCCTCCAACCTGTTTCCCTGCATCCACAGACATTAGCACACCACCCATTCCACTTCGAGGTGGAATATCGCGGTATATGGGATTTTATAAAATATTATCCGCTTACTAACGGCGCAATAGGGTCTCATCCTCTATACAATGCGGGAAATCAATCAACTGCAATATATACATATGCCAATATATATATATATATATATATATTGCTATATATAGATATATATCCTACTATATCTAATATCACAATCAAGCAAACAATCAATAAATAACTGCAAATCCAACTTATAAATTTTTAAGTGAGAAGTTCTCACCTTTGCTTTTATTAGCAATCCATTTCCACTTCAGATTGTTTTCTTCACAATTCTAGACCTTGTAATCAATTATGATTTTTTATTAATATCTAAATCAATCAAACAATTGAAATTTCACTTGATGCTTTTAAATTAACAATTTGGTTTTAAATGAATAATTTGATTTAAATCAATTTAAAAATTGTTCCCGATTTTTAAACCTTATATAACATTTATATAATTTATTAACATTCGAAGTAAATTGGACAATTCAAGTTATCATTTTAAAATTTTATTAACTAACTATTTAATTCGAAGCATTCTTCCTTTTAAAATACCTTATAGTAACCGAACAAATTAAGTAAATAAATTTGGATTAATAATTTTAATTAAACAAATTTCCTTTTGAAATAAACTTATTTAACTAAGATTTTATTTTGACCCAATTTCTTTTGTATAAATTTATTTAACTAAACATTAATTTAATTAACCAAACTCTCTTTTTTAAAAATTTAATCAATTATAAATTTAATTTTAACTAAAAATTTTCTTTTTAGTAACTATAATAGATAAAACAAATTAATTATCGTAAACTATTGTTTATAACAACTTAAGTAATACTTTTAAAATTATATTCCCTTTAAAAAAATCTTTGGTAACGAAGATAATTAAATAAATAAATAAATTAAACTAATTTCTGCTTGTCTATTTTTTTCTCTACATATATAAATGTTTATTAAATTAAATCAAAGATAAAAATAAAAATCAATACCTCACTGTATACTTTTTTTTTCACTTACAGTTAAGCTCGAACTCTCGAACGAAGCCCTAGCTTCGTTGCCATCGCGACCCCACAACCCTAGCGCCGCCGTACCCTTCGAACGCAGCCTCCATCCAATCGATCGTGACCCCCACCAACCAACTCCTCTTCATGCCAGTGAACGCACCCGTGCTCTTAGGTCACGACGACCTTGTCGAAGATGCCAGAACCCATCGCGACTTCGCCTGGCACCAATGCCGACGACCTTCCCTCCAACCTCACCCAACTCGAACTTGAGCGAGACACCCCTCACACGACGCCGCAAACCTTCCAGATAGTCCAAACTACTTGCGATTTCTTCGTGCGATCCCATTTTTTTTTTAATAAACGAAAGAATGAATCGTTTGATTTGGGAAAGAAGGGTTTCGGAGGAGAGGGGGCTTGGCTGTAAAATGATCTAAAGATAAGCAGGGGACACGATTTTGAACTTGAACAGCGGCCATGATTTTTTTTGAAACTCAGTTGTGATTTCAACCGATTTAATAAAGGGGGAGAAGGAGACGTGATATTCTTATAATCGAATAAAGCATGGTTTGCACGATTTTTCCCCTGGGATCTTCTGCGTGGATTTTGAGCCTAATTTTTGGAAGATAACGTGTTGATTTTTGACTAATTATATTTAAATTTCAAATTTGACTCGATTAAATTTCAATGCGTTTACTCACCGTGCTCTCACATATCAACTCAGAAAAATACGAAATTTGAAATCCGAGAATAATTCAATATTACGGACCCAATGGAACTGGTTTCGTTGAATTCCGAGACTGTGCCTCGGACGGCTATTTTTAAATATCGATTCAAACGATATAATTTCAAAACTGAACAATTCACTTTCAAATTCAATCCTGAAGCTTCTAAAATCTTCAGTATTATCAATATAATTTTTACAAGCCTTTGAAATATTTTTAATCAGCTTAAAATTGAAGAATCAAATTTTTTTATTCAATTTCAATAGATTAAACTCTATAATTTAATCGCCAAATTCAAAGTTATATTGAAAATTAAATCCAAACCATCATTCAAATATTTAAAATTAATTAAATATTTCCAAATTAAATTGTTTAAAATTCTGGGTCGTTACACTTTCTTTAATCCTGGAATAATTCCAAATCATTTTCTCTTTTACTTAGGAATTTTTTTCCAAATCATTCATTAAATCTTAATCAAATATTTCTTATATTGAAGTTATAACTTCTAATTTATGGACAATATTCCCAAATCATTCATTAAATCAAAGATTTCTTTCTTAACTTCAAATCATATTCTTGCAAATCGAATATTTTCATAACCAAACTACTGCCACCTTAGATATGGTAAATTTCACCTCCAAGAACTAATGACAAGTAATCCTACATCATGAAGATCTTTGTCTTCAATATGTTTTATTTCGAAAATTAGTTTGAAGGGATTTTCAGATAGGAATCACCCAAATCCGATCTCGGTTTTTCGGATAGGAATCGCCCAAATCCAATCTCGGTTCCTTCATGCTAATCATCGATAAAGGGATGTTAATTTCATATGGGATTTCTAAAATTATTTTGAAGTGATTTTCGGATCGAAATCACTCAAATACAATCCCGATTCTTCGGATAGAAATCACCTAAATTCGATCTCGGTTACTTCGCACCAATCATTGAATAAAAGATGTTAAGTGGTTAAATAACATTCAAAGAATTTGCTTCTTTTCTCTTATCTTGGAAAAACTTAAATATGATCTTTTTAGAGCAGTCGAGCTTTCCTTTCGATCTATTCCACCTCTCGCCTAAAAAGAGAAAACATTGGCCTGGTAAGTTCAGGGCACTGGTTGCTCCATCCCTAACCTTAGTAAAACACCTTGTTTTATCTTTCCAGATCTCATAGGCAGGACAAATGTACTAGTCATTTCCGCATACTTGGTTTGTTATTACATTCAATATTCTTCAATTATTGTTTAAGTGTTATAAATAATTCCTTTTTACCATTTATTCAAACTCTTATTAAAACTTCAAAATCATCTTTAAATGACTTAATTATTGTTTTAAAATCATTCACAAAAGATTTAGGAAAGAATTTTTGAGTTTAAAACTACATTTGAAAAGTTATTTTAAACTGCTGCGAAAAGCGTTGCGAAAAGTGTTGCAAATAGCATTTTAAAAGCTATTTTCTTCAAAGTGACTTTTATATCATTTAGAAATCCATTCTTTCGACTTATATCTTTTCTAAACCATTTTAATATATGTATTAAATTTATTTCATATTTTTAAAATATTAAAATATCAATTTTAAACTTTGGTCACTTTACCGCAAAAGCACGATTTTTCTGGAAAATTATTTTGGACATATTTCAAAATCGACTTAATGAAGTCTTGATTTTCTTTCTTTATTTATTTAAACATATTAAATGTTTATAAAACATTTCTAACTCATTTTAAAACTATTTCCAAAAGGTTTAAGCATTCCATAGAAAGTGATTTCCTCTGTGCTTATCGACATGTATTAACATGACTTGATAAAACAATTTAACAGTCATATCAAACAATCAATACTTGATGATAAAAGCATAAATGAGCATCCATAGAAATCATAACACAACATCAAACATGTATATGTAAATGGAGATGCTAAATAGAGTTTCTCACCATAAACCAAAGCAATTAACTTCCTACCAACATTCTAATCAACCAACACTTCACCAGTTAATTCCTACTCCATTAGACACTAGCAAACAACACCCTCTTCCTTCCAATAGCTTGGACGAGGCTCGAGATGGAGGTTAGCCGAAAATATAGAGAAGAAGCGGTAGAGCTTTGAGCTTTAATTCTCAAACTTAGACCCGAAAATAGGTCATCTTCTCTCTTGTTTTTGACTCTCTTATCAAAATTTGAAAAACTTGTTAACTGAAAAGTTGTTGCAAATTCATTTCTCTTGAATTTAAAAAAAATCACTTAATTTTGATTATATTTGAGGAAGGCGTGATAGAATGAAGAAGAGGTACTATCGATTGATAAAAATGAAGCCCGAAAATGCACTTCAGAGAATTGAGTTTCAGGTATAGCAAACCTCAAAACTGAAAAAAGTGATCAACATAAAAATTGTAGCCATTAGAATTTCATATGGTTTAAAAAATGAATTTCTTAATTTGTATCTAATATGATCAGGTTATGATCAAAACAAAATGGCTTATTCTCTGACTTAAAAACTGGGCCAGAAAATGCATTGGAAAGAAGTGGATTTTTGACATGGTTAACTTTAGAATGAGACAAAGTGGTCACCAGTGGAGAAATACATGATTTGAAAAAAATAATTTTATATTTTGATTTTGGTTTGAATAACTTATGTCCTAGAGAAGAAGAGGTAAAATGTGAAGAAAATAGGAGTTTGATTTGAAGAGAATAAACATTGATTTTATTTTGAATATTTTGTAAATATTTTGATATTATTTCTTTCTAATTTTTTCTATGGCTTGGAAGCCATTAAAGAGAAGAGGAAGAAGGTGAAGAAGCTTGAGAAAAGAAGAAGAAAATGTGAATGAAAGTGTTACTATATGTATATGTATACTTCTCTTTAACCATTCTTAGATTCGAGTTCGGAACTTTATGTGATACTATATGTATACTATATCCATTCTTATGAAAATTCTCGATGAAAGTTCGGAACTTTAACCATTCTTAGATGAAAGTTCCGAACTCGAATCTTAGATCAAAATTATGTGATGAGATGATCTGCATATAATATATGTATTTACTTACTTTCATAAACTTTTTTCACAAAACTATTATCTTAAGTTTATTTCATCTTATAACTTATGTAAATCAATCACTTTTTAAAGACTTAGGTCCAAATTCTTAATTAATGCTAGAATTCATTAATAAAATATTTTCCAAGTTATAATTACATTTTTGAAGAGTCAATATTTTACTTAATAGTTCATGACTTAAATCTATATTTGTATGATACACCTTCACATCCTAAGAGTATATACAAATCCCAAATTTCAAATTGATTTTACTTAAATCCATCTGTCTAAAAAATATAGACTTTGTTTTATTTTACTATTACCTCAAATTCATAAGTTGTAAAACTTATTTCTTATTTAGTACTATTGTTAATTTTCTAGCCTTGAAAAACAATTAAAACCACCCGTATTTAAATCATCAAACTCTTAAATCTTTTTTTTCTTTGTAAATTAGATTTATAAATTATCCTTATCTTATTTCATTTACTCAAAATATTTCATTCTTTACCAAAAATTTTCATAAATTTCTTAGCTTTGAGTTAGGTATGATTTGGAAATTTTCGACCGTCCAAAATCATCGAGAATTTTGCTTTATCTTATCAATTAGCGATCCTAATTTATCTTTAGTTTAAACACTTTCATAAAGATTAGTAATCATTGATTCACATTATTTCTTTTACTTAAGAAAATTATATAGATCGAGTAACTCCAACACAATCCAAGGAACTGGGTACTACTAATAGTATCATATATCCTCTTAACAAGAAGAGTAATACTTTAGAAAAGTGCTTACTATCCGAACACACCTCTTGCCCATTTTTTGTTTATTTTTGAGCCAATCAAATTAGTTATCATAAAATACCTCTTTTTATTTGAAATAATAACATTTTCAAAATCCTTTAGAGATTAATTTATAAAACCTATTTTATAAATTCATTTTATAAATTTATCTTATATTAACTAACTCTATTTAAATTACCACAACTCTTTAAATTACTCAAATTTTAAATTCTCATTCCTTTTGTATTTATCTTTTTACACAATCATTTTCTATTATTTAAATACATTTTTATATTATATGTTCATTTCTTAAATAAATCTTATTATCAAACATCTTATAGTCAAATTGTGAAACTTAATTCACAAGGTATTTGTACTTAAACTTTTAAATCAAACAATTGATCACTTTATGATAGTAACTTAACATGATCATTTCTTAGTTTTTTGTTTTGGAACAAGTATTAAAGATCTTACTTACCTTATCAGATATTCTACTTATCGATAATCTTTATGAAACATCTCATAGCCAAACTGTGAAATTCTAATCACAAGATGTTCATATTTAAATTTCATTAATCCTAATTTCTAACTATACCACTTTTCAAAATATATAATTTATATTCAAAATATAATTCTATGTAAAGTTATTTCATTTACCCTTTTTTTAAATCAGTGTGTCGATATGCCTTGTTAAAGGTTTAACAATACATATCGATACAGTTGTACTTCCTATATCGACCAGAATTTATAAACCACTCAACTGATAAATCAACACAAAACAATTTATTAGTCACTAATGAATACACACTCATATATAGTACACTCAAACTCACTCTAGGGTGCTACTAACCCTGTCTCTAATGAGTAACTTGTTCGTCGACGAAAATTCTATCAGTTTAGAAAACCGCCGAACGAATTTTATAATAAAATTAACCGCAAGCGCGCGGTGTATGAATATAGCACGTGGCGAATACACGTTTAGATCCGTAGGGAATTGATGATTTTAAAAATCTATTCAATCAAATTAAACCAAGGTTGAAGAGAATGTTAAACTAAAAAAGAATAAAAACAAGCAAAAGAAAATTGATAAAAATATGAGTGTTAAGACAATTTAGAGGCAATTTCCACCCTCTAGATCACATAATGAAGTTATGATCTCTCTTTTCTTGTCATAGTGAATTAGTTGATGTGCTTATCATAAGTATGGTATATTTGTGCTATTAATTAGCTCAATATAAACCATTAAAATATAACACAACCACTAATACAATTTTAAATCTCATAAAATATGACAACAAAGTTGAAAGCAAAATCTATTTTAAGCATCACTTTTAACTATTAATTAGAAATATAAGCCATCAAATTTTAATTTCAACAATCACTTCTTTGCCATAATCATATGTAAATGAAGAGGCAATTTGTGTTTTGTTTGTTTAAGCATAACCTATTTGTTATGAACAACATAGATTATCAAATTCAAAACTAAACAACATCATTAAACCACTTCAATCATTCTCATTAAGTACAAAAAGAGAGCATAAACATCAAATTAAGTTGAAGCTACATGATTAGAGAGCTTCATTACCCCTAAATTGAGGGGTTTAGCCTCTCATATTTGTTATCATATGAACAAATATAGCTTGCAACATGAGAGAAAAAGAAAAAGAAAGCAACATAAAGAAAAACCATTCTACTTGCATGAAAAATAAATCTACACTACAACATGAAAGTAAATAAGCATGAAAAGAAAAAGAAAATGTATTGAAGTTGCATAAAAAAAATTACATAAAAGAAAAATGGCTAAGTAGCCATAAAAAGAAAGAAGAGATCTTGGTTTTATTTTGAGCCTAAAACTAACTAAAGAGAGACTAAGTGAGAGAGGAAGAGGAGGGTTACATGAAACATAAAGGGTTATTTATACAAGCATGAAACCCTAATCCATAATTTGAGGAATGACCAAACTACCCTTGAGAAAGTGTGGAGGCCAAGTAATCATTAGCTTCTACTAATCATCATTTAAGTGTACATGAAGCCATTAGTTCCATAAGCATGTGCATTAGCCTCTAATTTGTACATTAAGGTGGTGGGTAAGTGGGGTCCTCCATATTCTTCACTTTGAATTATTTCCATCTTCATTCATTTGTATTCATTTTGTGCATGCATATTCCTTCATGAACCCACTTGTAATTGAGTTTAATTTCCTACAAAATAATATAAAAATTTCCAATCAAATTTTCTCAAATTAATATATGCACAAAATGACCATTTTGTCCCTGGATGAAGATGAATATGTGACTATTTCAACTAATATGAATTTTGGTTTAAACAAGTTAAAATACCCAATATGATCATTTATTTAATTTAGATAGATTAAATATGGTGGTAAAAATATGCACATTTACGTGCACATCAAATACCCCCACACTTATCTTTTTATTCGTCCTTGAATAAAAAAAGACTAAGATAAATCCATTTTTGTAGAAAGCACAATTGCATTGAGCGCATGCAACAAGCCATTAAATCTCTGTGTGTCCGCAGTAGGACGAGTGTTGTCTCGTGAGGGTTTTCAGCGGATACTACCCACAAAATCCAAATGCAAGATGAAAATATTTACAAAATGCAGGGTTTGTTTACAAAGAGATGAATGCGAATTTTTGGATATTTACAAATGAAGGATTTATTTTTAAATCGACACAAATAAGTTAAAAATATGTTTTGGTCATTATCTTGAAAATTTAAGTCATTTACTCGTCAAAATTTCCAATAAAAATCAAGTTATCATAACAAATAGACTATAGTTTAACTCATTATTTCGGTTGATAACAAAGTGTAATTATGACAAGGATCCTTCGTTGATTATCAAAGTTTATCAAAATGGTATTTTCATTTCTTTTCAATAACAAATCAAATCAAATAAGTAAAATAGTCCTAGGACTTCGATTGCTTACTCTCTTATTGTTTGCAAGAAAATTACACACCTACCTCAGGTAAACTGAGGCCAGATATACCACCCATGCACTGCCTTTCGGGCTTATGTGAGGGGAGTACAGAGCATGACGAGTGCATACACTTTCGTGCATATACCTATCGATCGTAGGTGGTTTTTATTAAGTCTGTTTTTTTACATGTGTTCCATACATGCATAACCGTGAGGACTTTTAAATGAGTATGAAAGCACATAATCAAAAATTTCAAGTAATTCACCCATGCATAACCATGAGGACTTTTAAATGAAAGTGAACACTTGGACGTTATTATTTTTTATTTTTAATTTTTTTAAGAGTGGAGAGTTTTGCAAAATCATCTTAGCACCATTTAACTTAGAAGACAAAAAAATGTTATATCTTTACTTTAAATCAACCACTTTTTAAAACAAAGATTTTCAATTAGCATGTACTTCATAATTAACACGTATGAATCTTTCTATATACTAATTAAACCATTGTTATTTGTAATCAAACTTCATTTTTATTTTTGTTAAGATAAATAAACTTTCAAAGTTTTCAATTTAATAAACCAAAAACCATATATTTATCCTATAGTGTTTCTTTAAAAATAAATCAAAAGAAAATATGTTTTTGAGATTTTTTTTTAATTTTTTTTAGTTTTTAAAAGAAAAAGCAAAAATAAACCATGAAATAAAAATAAAAAATGAAGATGAGTCTCCCCCCATACTTGATTTTGACTGTGTCCCCACAGTCAACCCAAGTGGAAGGAGAAAAAACAAAATAAAAATACTATATTTACATGAAAGATTATTATTTAAAAGAGATGAGAAAGTGTACAGTCAAAAAGTAAATGAAACGGTCTTCTAAAGACCGATTCATTTGTCTCGTGAAATGTGCAAGACACAACCTAAGCATGAAAAACCAAATCGTAAAAGATTTTGAAGTTGATTGTCGATTTGGAAAAACGAATTTTGTTTTGTTCGTCGATGGAAATTCTGTCGGTTTAGAAAACCGTCGAACGAATTTTATAATAAAATTAACCGCAAGCGCACGGTGTACGAATGTAGCACGTGGCGAATACGGGTCGATCTGTAGGGAATTGATGATTTTAAAAATCTATTCAATCAAATTAAACCAAGGTTGAAGAGAATGTTAAACTAAAAATGTAACGACCCGTTAAATTTGATAATATTAAATGGATTAACTTAATATAAATTTTAATCTAATTTATAATAAATGTAGGAGTTGGATATAGTAACTGAGATTAAAGATTTAACAATTGAAATGTTATATGGCAATAGGTAGAATAACGAAGATTTGTGTTGTGGTTATAAATCATAATTAGTTGATTAAAATGGTATTAATGAAATAATAACTGAATTTAATTGCAATATATAAACATCAGAAAAATTTAATTGGTGGATTAAATTTGTTAAAGTTCATAAGTTTTGTAATTTAGTTTAGTAGAACTTTAAATTATAAACGAAGATTGAAATAAACGATAAATGTAATTATGTAAATGGTGACTCAAGACCTAGGTTATAAGAATTGGAACATAATCCAATTTGAATTAAGTAGAAGAAGGATTTGGTTAATATGTAAGTTATTGTTCAAGGTATTGAATAAAAACTTGGAATCCAATCATAATTTAATGATAATAACGTTAGTATTAGAGAATAAATATATTTCAATGCAGTACCCGAATAAACGGAATAAAATGAATATATATTGAATAGAAATGAAATGTAAATTGGCACATTTGGTTGAAAGTTAATTTTAAGAAACATATAAATGTTGAATTTGTGAATATTAATATAAATATTAACTTGAATGGGATTCATTAATACAAAGATGTAATAAGTGTAGATAGTAAAAAATTTAATGGCTGTAGTGGAGAAAAAAAAAATCTAGCAGTAACATAAAATTTATTTATATGGAAAAAGAGTATAGATTCGAACAAATTTATGAAAATTTGATAAGAACAGTGGTTGTAATCAGTTTGGTTATTTAATATTTGGAAGATAGAGATTTGTAAATCCGTTAATGAATTTATAATGGGAAGGAATGGTAAGAATGTAAAAATTATAAGCATTTGATTCAATTAAGGGAATTAAATTTTGAATAAATGGTCATTTAATAAATTCAACGTTCTGTGAGAAATCATAATAGTTGTGTAAAATGTGTACAAACTTCGATTTGGAAGTTTATTGGATTTATAACGGTTTTGGTATTACATTTATGAGTTTAAAAGTTATTCCATTTTGTAAAGTAATAAAAGCTTATTTATGTGACTAGAATTTAGCGTAACGATTATTGTGTGTTACCTATTCTTGTTGCTTGTTAATTTAAATTTTGGGAATCAAATTCAATTTATCCGCCAATTTACCGCAGTTAAAGTGAAATGAATTGGTGAATGAGTAATGTTAAACACAAATAAGATGTAACCAAGAAAAATCCCATTTATAATAATTTATGTAGAATAAAGTAAAGAAACCAGGAAATGAAAATGTGAAAATGTGGATGCAATGAGATCTTAAGTAATAATAACTTTGTTAGGTAAGTGATAACGGATTTTTTTTTGTATAACCAAATAAAGATCCAAATTTATTTGGAAATTTATTGCAATCAATTGAATTTATTGCAATTAAATGGATTTAATGTTTAATAGTTATGTAATTATTATTTGGAAGAAATTGGAGTTATTTGTAATAAGTATGAACCTAATGTTAATTTTTCTTATAGGATTGACAATTGATATGGAATGAAAAGAAGAAAATTTGGGTCAGTAAAATTTGTAATTTATGCATAATAAAATGGATTCTAACGTTAAATACTACGTTATTGAGATTTAAATTAGACTTAAAGAATAATGATGTGAATCAGGAACTGATGTTTATGGCATCTTTATTTTAGGTGAAAGTTGAGAATATAAAGATTAAAAATCTAAAGTATGGGTTTTGAGAATATAATTTATAAAACTCTTAAATATAAGAAAGTGTAGAAATTAACATTGCAATTAATATACTGTCAACTTTTAATTCACAGATAAGCCTGTTAAATCTTTTCAATTGATTACGAATCATATAAGAAATAAAATTTGGCCAATTTTAGAATTTAATATAAAATTTGGATTTTTATAATTTATTTAATTTATTTAATGAAGATTAAAAATAGCCATTTTGGCCACGGACTCGGATTTCGACGAAACCAATTTCATCGGATCCGTATCGGTGAATTATTATAGGGTTTCAAGTTTCGTATCGATCAGACCTGTCGTTTGATCGTACGGACGCGAAACGCCTTGAAAATCAGTTTTATTAAAATCAATTTGAAATCAATTTGGAAATCTTGTTTTCAGCATAACTTCTTCATACGATAAAATTTGGACGTGAAACTTTTTCCATCGCGTTCAGAATATTTTAAAATACCTATCTGGATATATGGGTTTGACAAATTTCATTCCGGGGTCAGAACGGGCTTTTTGGGCCTTAGTTTGTTTCGTACGTTCATCTATCTAGTCTATCTACTCTAACCCAACCCTACCTATAAATATACAGTTATAAACCCTAGCTCCATTTTATTGTCTATTTGCTGTACGTTCATCTTCTTCAAGCTTCCTTCTTCTTCAATGGGGGCTAACCCTAGATCCAGTCAGTTCAAAAAAAAAAAAAAAAAAATTGGATCTGCAGCAGCTTCTGGTCGCGCTTCGGGTTTCAGGAGAGAAAACCGTAGAGCAACTTCGGATCAGGAAGAAAATGACTCGGGTCGCTCCGGGTCGTTTTGGCAAAAACTCCAAGCAAGCACCGGGGAATTGAGGCGGCGCACCGAAGTCGAACCCGAAGTCGACCCAGGACCAGAATTTTCCATTTTTCAAATTTTCATAACTTTTGCATACGAGCTCGGATTCACGCACGGTTTGTTTTGCTGGGATCGTATCGGAATTTATGACGTTTTGACGCTGGTTTGGATGGATTTGGAGACCGTCAAAATTTTGAGTTTAAATTGAATTTAAATTCGATTTAAATTCAAAAGGTGAGTGTTTTAACCCACTCACAACTACTAGAAGCTTTTATGTTTGTTAAATTAATTTTAGAAATGAATAGAAATTTATTTATGAGTATTTGGCATGTTTATTTCACTCATATTTGTTGAATTGCAGTTATTAAATTTAACTGTTAATTTAATTTATTTATTGCGTATTAATTGATAGTTAGAATTTATTTGTTTGCCTATAAACTGCTAGTTAACGGTTATCTAGATTATTACTGAATATAGACTGTAGATTAATAGCTGTTAAATTTAATTTGAATAAAATTGCCAATATTACCTGTTATGTAGTACCAAAAATAATATTGTTATTGATTGATATTGATTGATGATTGCGATTTGGATGATGGATGATGTTGATGAATGGATGTTTATTGTATATCCTTAAATTGCAAATTATCATGCATACTTCATTTCATTCGGGATTGTGGTTTGAAATGATATATAACCGCAAAAATTTTATATCTTTTAAATTGCGGATTGAAATGATAAATATCCGTATCACTTGACCATAGGATAGAAAATTATGTACAGGCACCGCGGTATATATATAACTATTTAAATGTGATTTCTATGGTTTGGATGGAATACGGTTTACAATAATATTAAATTTTATATTGTATAAAGATTTTTCTTCCATATATATATATATATACATATGAAGTTGAAAATTTTGAAATTAAAAGGTGTATAAAAATCTTTATTAAAAATGGAAGAAAATTAAGAAAACGGAGTTTAATAATTTATATCATATGTTTAAATGTTAAGTTTGGAAATTTTAAGATATGATATTTATAATTGGATTTTTCCCAAAATAAATTGAAATGAATATTCTAGTATAATTTGAATGGGAAAAATATATATATTTTATTACTAGAAATTGAAGTCTTATTTTTTTATGGATTTTATATGAATATTCAAGACAAATTAATAGAACAATTGATTTGTTGAAAGAATAAAATCCAACTTTAGTTTGAAATATTGATACTCAAAATGGATATACGTATATATAAATAAATTGGAGTGGTTTTTGAACTTGAGAGAGATAATATAAATTTTGGCTTAGACTTAAATAAAGAAATGTATTTGTAAAGCCATGAGAACTATTTTCTTTACAAAGTAACTTTAAAGTTAAACCTTTTAATTCTATATACCGTAGAATATCCAAACCATTAGAGTTTTAAAAGTTATGGTTTTAAACTATAAATTTCAAAATATTATGCTTTGAAAAATATTTGATTTTCAGACGTTATGAAGTTTAAAGCATTATGATTTTGGGAAAAGAATTTTATTTGGGATAAATGATATAATATGGTTTTGGGTTTTAAAATGATATCGTATTCATAATTTTAAAATGGAAATGTTTATTCTGGTTTTAAAGTATAAACTATTTTTAAATGACCGCGGTGTTATAATAACGATGGGTTAGCAAAGAGACCGGGATCGGATATGGACATACTCTCTGTCGATACCGAAAACCACTTTGACTAACCGTGTACGCGGTGGAGATTGCAGAATGAAGTAGGTGGTGGCGACGTTTCCTGTAAGGTAAATACGTGGACCCGACTCCCGTGAGTTGGCATAAGGTGGCTAAAACAGGAGTGATTCTCAGGCCAATGAGGTCATTCCTCTGATCGGACCCTCCTCTTCGATATTATACTTTGACTTGGATTGATTCAGTGGCCACTTCTATATTTTTATTTTTGGGGGAGTTAGTCCGAGGTGGGCGGTAACTGCGGCTACGCGTTTCCACCAGGCTGGATAGCAATTGGTATATCTACCCTGGCATTGCCTAGTTGTGCCGTGTCACCTACCATACCGAGCCTTTACTACGAGTTTCTATTTGTGTCGTACCTATGGAGTATCCTCTGGTAGCTTCCCGATCAGGAGGTATTACGGTACTGTATAGATTATTGGCATTATTTGTGTTAAGGGCTATATGGGTAACCCCTTAACGCTATTAAAAAGTAAGTTTATTTTATAAATAGACACTATTATAATAGCGCAATACTCTACATAGTAAATAGTTTAACGGATCCTTAGGAGATGTAAATCCCGAACATCTCTTGAGTTACTGTACTCATATTTATTTCTGTTAATTTAACTCACATAAGATCTTTTAGTCTGACTCGAGTGTTTTTGTCTTTTCAAATTCGCTCGGGTCAGTCCGAGCGTTTCAGGATCGAAGATTTTAGCTTTGGAGGACGAAGACGAAGAATCCGTATTATATTATTTATAGTATTGCACCACACTCTAAATTTCCGCTGCATTGATTGTATTGGTATGTGTAACTCTGATATTCATTGTATAAGTAAAATAAATATGTTGTAAACAGTTATCATGAACTGTATATTGATTATTATATTTTATCCTTCCGCTGTGAGATTCTATTTTGTTTTATTTCTTCTCTGTTTTTTTCTTATTTACCCCATAACAATCCGCCCTTGCGTATGCTTTGAATTGGCATGTGTGTCAGTTTAAAGTGTGCGAAAAGGCGGGATGTCAAAGTTGGTATCAGAGCTTTGGTTTAGCGATAAACCTTGGCTTTGTGGGGTTTGACTCTTTGTTAATAGGGTAGTAATACCCTATGGGAGTCGCTGAGTGTAACAACCCGCATATTTATCGAGTTTACATTTAAATATTTTTATTTAAATATTAAATCGTTAATCGGATTTTGGTCCGAAAAACTACTTTTTGCAAACGGTCAAATTAGGACTCGAGACCACTTCCATTGAGTTCGAAATGTCGTTTACAACTTTTTAAGTATAAACATCGATAGGTTTGGAGATAGTGAAATTTCACTAACTTTTCCCGCTTTGGACTTTGAGTTAGTTTAGCCTATTAAGCCCAAGTTCCAACCCTCTTCTCCTCACTCTTCATAAATTTCCTAACTAACTCAAGCTTTAGCATTAATGGTGAAGAGAATAGGAAATTAAAACTCCAAGCTCAAATTCAATTGCAACTCCATCATTCAACTCCAAATTCAAGTAGAAGATATTGGATTCAAGCTTTGGATTGCTTCTCCTTGCTTTCAAGCTTCATCTTCATAAAATTTTAGTGCAAAGGTGAGATTTTTATCTCACAATTCTAGTCTATAACTATATTGGACTGTTGGGAATGATTCCCTATCACTTTAGCATGCATATTTGCTTTTGGTTTGGATTGGATTGGCGAAAAACTCCGATTTTTGGTGTTTGGGAGAAATTTCTGCATTTAGGTCGTTCTGGCCGTTTTTAGCTCGCTCGGAGTTAGGTCGTGTGGACCTTAGGTCGTAGGTCGCGTACGAGTTAACCCCTAGGTCGTTCTGGCCATTTTTAGGTCGTTCGGAGTTAAGTCGTTCGTCCATGGGTCGTGAGTCGTTCACGAGTTAACTTTAGGTCATTCTGGAAGTATTGGCACTTCGGAGTTAGGTCGCTCGCGAGTTAAGCCTTAAGTCGTAGGTCGCTCACAAGTTAGGCCTTAAGCCGTAGGTCGCTCGCGAGTTAAGCTTTAAGTCTTAGGTCGTTTCCGACCTATAATCTCCAGGCAAACGTTAAGTCGGCCTGCTTTATCTCGTAGGTCGTCTCCGACCTAAGCTCCAGATAAGTCGTTCGAGTTAGGTCGTTGGACCATTTACCTTAGGTCGCTCGTCCACTAAGTCGGCCTGGTTTATCTCGTAGGTCGTCTCCGACCTAAGCTCCAGATAAGTCGTTCGAGTTAGGTCGTTGGACCATTTACCTTAGGTCGCTCGACTCTGTTAAGTCGTAGGTCGTTAGACCTTAGGTCGCTTGACTCTGTTAGTCGTAGGTCGTTAGACTTTAGGTCGTTCGCCTTCCTTAAGTCGCTCGACCCCTCCACACTAGGTCGCTCGGCTTGCTTGAGTCGTAGGTCGTTGGACCTTAAGTCGCTTGCCTCCCTTAACTCCAGTTAGGTCGCTCGGCCATTGTGTTAGGCCGCGTGAACCCTTAGGTCGTTAGACCTCATTTTGCTTTAGGTCGTAGGCCGCTTGTCTTCACTTAGGTCGTACCGTTTTGGACGGGGCGCTGCCCCGCACCCCGCCGGGGGCGCTGCCCCCTGGACCCCCGCGACCTGACCGGGCAGGTCGAACCCCGTAAGCGGTGGCGTTGCCCCCGCACCCCCACCTTGGGGGGTTGCCACCCCCCCTGGACCCCCCCTCCGTAGGGGATCTTATCTGAAAAATATTGAGCTGATTTCCTTAGATTTTATTCGCATCTCCGTATGCGATCTTTGTGACTGATTGTTTCTACACTTGCTTATGTGTTTTGTCACTTTATAATATAAAGGTTTCAATACTAGTAGTAAATATCAAAACTCTTTTAACAAACAATTTCAACTCTATTTTTAATAACAAAGCTCTTTTCTTAAACCGTTTTCCAATCTATTAGTATATACAAGCCTTTACCTCACTCGGATGAGAAATCTAATTAAACGACTTAGTAAAACAAGTGGTATGAAACGCTTGCGTTCACTTCGTCGGTTAATTCTTGGACTTGTTCGATTGAACCTCTTATGACAATTTTATTAGTGAAGATTTACAGTTTGTTCGTAAATATTTAAGTTAAGCAAGTGGTTATGGGACATGAAGCTAAACTTCTATATTTACTAGCTTAGTGTAATTGACACTTCTCGTTGATCTTGATGATCGCTCTATGAATTAGACTAGCAATTGCGCGATGTCTCTTTCATTGCAAGGTTAGACTAGACACCACTTGTGTGATTCCATTCACACATACCTTTCTGCTTTTTGGTTAGTCTTGACCTCATTCTGTGTGATTCCACTCACACATGTGGGGTAGCTCCCCATGGTCTTCGGACCGTCATGTGATAGGCCTCTTTCCCTTTTTTATGATTTCTGTATTTCTCGTGTTGATTTCTGGAATTTATGTCATTGACTTGTTATGAGTACAAGTTTAGGGTATGATGCCCCCTTCGAATCTTTGAGAAGATTCTTGTGATATTGATTATCTCTTATTGATTGATCTTCTGTTGATCATTATTTACATACTTATAGTGGTATGTCGTTATGGATGTTTATGTTTATGCCATATCTTTTATGTTATATCAAGTCATCTGATATTTATAGCTAGACTGATCCGTTTATTATTTTCTTAAATAATACTCGGATCAGACCGAGATGTTACAGGTGCTTCTGCTTGACTTCTTCCCAGGGATTCATCACTCTGACTTTTGGCTAACTGTTTAGATTAGCAGTTTTTGTTGTATACACTTGAGATATAGACTCATAGTTGTATTCTTTTGTATAGCACGTGTTGCTATTCTTTTGTATTATCGTGGATCTTATTGACCACTACTCTGATGTACACTTTCATGTGTTAGTTATATATTCATATCTTCTTCCGCCTTTGTGATATGGATATCTGTGACTGATTTGTGATATGATTATTTCTATGTTTGTTTCCGAAGATTATTTATAGCCACCGTGTGATAAGCAATTACATGGATGGTCGCTCCTCAACAGCCTTATTCTCCGTGCTAGTTGACAGCACTTCTCCGGAGTGTTCTTGGCTAGCGTGGGTATAGAGGTGGGGCGTCACACTGAGTGTATATATATGAGAGAGCGTATTTGTTAGTGTTAATAAAGATTTTGATATTGTGTTAATCTGTTCCGCTTTGTATTTATAAATTCTGGTTGATGCATGGGACGCTATGACATCAATAGGGATTTCTAAACACTTAATAGGACAGACCGACATAATATTTGTTTTTAATATAGGTGAATGAAATAATTTTGCCTATTATATTTTCTATATATAAAAATATTTTTATAAAAATATATATATATATTTGGTTGCTATAGATTGGGTGTTAGGAAATAAAAATATTTATAACAATTGAAGCTAAGTTGAAATTATAATAAATCAAATTAGAGATTTTAGAACTTAAGTCCGGGATTTTTGAAAATCTTCTTTCAAAGGATTTGTGAAATATAATGATTTGGTTTATAGGTAATTTCTTATATAAATGTTTAGTATAATTCGGAAGAATTGTTTTAAAAGAGGATTTTGGAGAAAATAAATTTTGTACTTCCCTCTCTGTCGCTAGAAAATAATTTCGGTGATGGCGGCCGCATCATCGACTTTCATTTTCGAGTTTCGTAGGGGAAAGGCCACTGTAGTAAATTCTACTGCAGATTTATTTTGAAATTATCTAAAATTTTTAATTGTTTTAAATATAAATTGAGATATAAGTTGTAAGAACTCATTTATCTATTATTTTTAAAATAAAATTGAAATTTGACCCGGTATTTAATTCTAAAATTTTCCACTAATTAATGGTTTAAATTATTTTTAGGGAAATATAAAGTAAGTAATAAATGGATTGAAACCTCTAATTTAAGTAAGAAAATTAATGCTAGGTATAAAGGAAGTTAAAATTTTAACTGATAAATAATGGTAAAGATTTATTGAAAATCAACGAATTAAAAGGGTTGAGATTAAACTTGTATAAGTTCTTTTGCTTTTTCTTTAACATAAATAACTTACCAAGTATAAAAAGTTGAAATGTGAATTAAAAGTGGAATAGAATATTATGCAAGTAGAATTTTTGAAAATAATGAAGTATTCAATAAATTACTGTTATAAATAAGAATTTAATGGTATTAACTTAAGTGATGATTGGAATTTTACTAAAATTAAAGGTTGTATTATTAATAGGTGATTTTAACCTTAAGAAAGTAAAAATGAAATTCCTTAATTTATAAAGTTTGATTGTAGGGTTATTAACTTAAGTACGCCTTAATTTCCCCCTATTCTAATATAATAGAAAGTAAGTAATATATAAATGACTGTAAACCCTAAGTAATTAATTAATAAAATTCCTTATTTTTAAGAATGAAGGTTAAAGGGTTAATAATTTAAGTGTAATTAAAAAGGGTTACTGTAATTAAATATAATAGAAAGTGGGTAATTAAATTGTTACTACTATTAAATATAATAGAAACTTCAACATTAAATAAATGAATGAAATTAAAGGTAAGTTGAAATTGTAATTTATAAAACAAATATATATTAATTTAAGGAATTGAGAAGAAACTTGTAAATTTTCACTTACATTCTTAAAACATACATAACTTACCATATAATAAAAGTTGCAATGTTAGTAAGAAAATGTAAGGGGAAATCTTACAAGTGAAGCTTGAGGTAATAAAGGTATTCAATAAATTTGCTGTTATTAATGAGAATTAATTGTATAAACTTAAGTTAAATTGGAAATTTTACTATATAAGTAAAGGTAAGTAGTATAAATAGATGATATAAACTTTAGTCAATAAATTGGAATGCAAATATAATGAATTTTGTAATAAATGGAAAACGAAAATTGTAAGAAATAAAGAAATCCCTCCATAAATGAAAGAAAGAAAATCAAACCACTGAAGCATGAAATAAATGTATAATAAGTTAATTTGGTTGTTGGTTTGAATTGTATTGTTTGATTTATGATTGTGGGGTAAGGAACTTGAAGTTGTTGGATGAATAAATAATCTATCTTTGTTCCATCTAAGACTGTTGAGTAAAGGATGCACTTGATAGTTAATTTCATTTCATACAAATTTCAAGTTTGAACCCAAACAACTATTTGTTTGATGGATTAGATGATTGCTTTGTGTGTGTGTGTATGTCGTTTGTAAGGTTGATGGTTGTTGAATTGTTTGGTTGATTAATGATTGAATCCACTTGAATAGTTCACTTTAAAATAAATATTTAACCTTTTAGATTTTATAAGTGAAATGCAGGCTATGGAAGCCACTGCTACTGCTCTGGTTCCATAATAATAAGCGTATATTGCCCGACAAATAGGTACGTTTCCGGATTACGTTTTAGCGCTATTTTATATAATTTTCCCATGTTGGGATATAATATTTTGATAATATATGTAATATATTTGTATATTTTGATATTATATTTTCTCCCGAGCCTCTCCGTACAAAGGAGACTCTGCCAAAATTTTCCGTAAATTTTGGACTTAGAATTTTGTGAAAATGTTTTCCAGCTTTAATAATCTAAGTATAAAAGAATATAATGATTATAAACAGGTATATTTTATTTAAGAAAATAAATTTAGTAAATTATTGTTTATAAATAATATTTGAAATAAGATGTACTGTTTTATTCTTCCTTCTCCCTTCTTTTTCCTTTTCGGGGACGAAAAGTTTTGAGTGGGGGAGATTGTAACGACCCGTTAAATTTGATAATATTAAATGGATTAACTTAATATAAATTTTAATCTAATTTATAATAAATGTAGGAGTTGGATATAGTAACTGAGATTAAAGATTTAACAATTGAAATGTTATATGGCAATAGGTAGAATAACGAAGATTTGTGTTGTGGTTATAAGTCATAATTAGTTGATTAAAATGGTATTAATGAAATAATAACTGAATTTAATTGCAATATATAAACATCAGAAAAATTTAATTGGTGGATTAAATTTGTTAAAGTTCATAAGTTTTGTAATTTAGTTTAGTAGAACTTTAAATTATAAACGAAGATTGAAATAAACGATAAATGTAATTATGTAAATGGTGACTCAAGACCTAGGTTATAGGAATTGGAACATAATCCAATTTGAATTAAGTAGAAGAAGGATTTGGTTAATATGTAAGTTATTGTTCAAGGTATTGAATAAAAACTTGGAATCCAATCATAATTTAATGATAATAACGTTAGTATTAGAGAATAAATATATTTCAATGCAGTACCCGAATGAACGGAATAAAATGAATATATATTGAATAGAAATGAAATGTAAATTGGCACATTTGGTTGAAAGTTAATTTTAAGAAACATATAAATGTTGAATTTGTGAATATTAATATAAATATTAACTTGAATGTGATTCATTAATACAAAGATGTAATAAGTGTAGATAGTAAAAAATTTAATGGCTGTAGTGGAAAATAAAATAAAATCTAGTAGTAACATAAAATTTATTTATATGGAAAAAGAGTATAGATTTGAACAAATTTATGAAAATTTGATAAGAACAGTGGTTGTAATCAGTTTGGTTATTTAATATTTGGAAGATAGAGATTTGTAAATCCGTTAATGAATTTATAATGGGAAGGAATGGTAAGAATGTAAAAATTATAAGCATTTGATTCAATTAAGGGAATTAAATTTTGAATAAATGGTCATTTAATAAATTCAACGTTCTGTGAGAAATCATAATAGTTGTGTAAAATGTGTACAAACTTCGATTTGGAAATTTATTGGATTTATAACGGTTTTGGTATTACATTTATGAGTTTAAAAGTTATTCCATTTTGTAAAGTAATAAAAGCTTATTTATGTGACTAGAATTTAGCGTAACGACTATTGTGTGTTACCTATTCTTGTTGCTTGTTAATTTAAATTTTGGGAATCAAATTCAATTTATCCGCCAATTTACCGCAGTTAAAGTGAAATGAATTGGTGAATGAGTAATGTTAAACACAAATAAGATGTAACCAAGAAAAATCGCATTTATAATAATTTATGTAGAATAAAGTAAAGAAACCAGGAAATGAAAATGTGAAAATGTGGATGCAATGAGATCTTAAGTAATAATAACTTTGTTAGGTAAGTGATAACGGATTTTTTTTGTATAACCAAATAAAGATCCAAATTTATTTGGAAATTTATTGCAATCAATTGAATTTATTGCAATTAAATGGATTTAATGTTTAATAGTTATGTAATTATTATTTGGAAGAAATTGGAGTTATTTGTAATAAGTATGAACCTAATGTTAATTTTTCTTATAGGATTGACAATTGATATGGAATGAAAAGAAGAAAATTTGGGTCAGTAAAATTTGTAATTTATGCATAATAAAATGGATTCTAACGTTAAATACTACGTTATTGAGATTTAAATTAGACTTAAAGAATAATGATGTGAATCAGGAACTGATGTTTATGGCATCTTTATTTTAGGTGAAAGTTGAGAATATAAAGATTAAAAATCTAAAGTATGGGTTTTGAGAATATAATTTATAAAACTCTTAAATATAAGAAAGTGTAGAAATTAACATTGCAATTAATATACTGTCAACTTTTAATTCACAGATAAGCCTGTTAAATCTTTTCAATTGATTACGAATCATATAAGAAATAAAATTTGGCCAATTTTAGAATTTAATATAAAATTTGGATTTTTATAATTTATTTAATTTATTTAATGAAGATTAAAAATAGCCATTTTGGCCACGGACTCGGATTTCGACGAAACTAATTTCATCGAATCCGTATCGGTGAATTATTATAGGGTTTCAAGTTTCGTATCGATCGGACCTGTCGTTTGATCGTACGGACGCGAAACGCCTTGAAAATCAATTTTATTAGAATCAATTTGAAATCAATTTGGAAATCTTGTTTTCAGCATAACTTCTTCATACGATAAAATTTGGACGTGAAACTTTTTCCATCGCGTTCAGAATATTTATAATACCTATCTGGATATATGGGTTTGACAAATTTCGTTCCGGGGTCAGAACGGGTTTTTTGGGCCTTAGTTTGTTTCGTACGTTCATCTATCTAGTCTATCTACTCTAACCCAACCCTACCTATAAATATACAGTTATAAACCCTAGCTTCATTCTATTGTCTATTTGCTGTACGTTCATCTTCTTCAAGTTTCTCTTCTTCTTCAATGGGGCTAACCCTAGATCCAGTCAGTTCAAAAAAAAAAAAAAAAAAAATTTGGATCTGCAGCAGCTTCTGGTCGCGCTTCGGTTTTCAGGAGAGAAAACCCTAGAGCAACTTCGGGTCAGGAAGAAAATGACTCGGGTCGCTCCGGGTCGTTTTGGCGAAAACTCCAAGCAAGCACCGGGGAATTGAGGCGGCGCACCGAAGTCGAACCCGAAGTCGACCCAGGACCAGAATTTTCCATTTTTCAAATTTTCATAACTTTTGCATACGAGCTCGGATTCACGCGCGGTTTGTTTTGCTGGGATCGTATCGGAATTTCTGACGTTTTGACGCTGGTTTGGATGGATTTGGAGACCGTCAAAATTTTGAGTTTAAATTGAATTTAAATTCGATTTAAATTCAAAAGGTGAGTGTTTTAACCCACTCACAACTACTAGAAGCTTTTATGTTTGTTAAATTAATTTTAGAAATGAATAGAAATTTATTTATGAGTATTTGGCATGTTTATTTCACTCATATTTGTTGAATTGCAGTTATTAAATTTAACTGTTAATTTAATTTATTTATTGCGTATTAATTGATAGTTAGAATTTATTTGTTTGCCTATAAACTGCTAGTTAACGGTTATCTAGATTATTACTGAATATAGACTGTAGATTAATAGCTGTTAAATTTAATTTGAATAAAATTGCCAGTATTACCTGTTATGTAGTACCAAAAATAATATTGTTACTGATTGATATTGATTGATGATTGCGATTTGGATGATGGATGATGTTGATGAATAGATGTTTATTGTATATCCTTAAATTGCAAATTATCATGCATACTTCATTTCATTCGGGATTGTGGTTTGAAATGATATATAACCGCAAAAATTTTATATCTTTTAAATTGCGGATTGAAATGATAAATATCTGTATCACATGACCATAGGATAGAAAATTATATACAGGCACCGCGGTATATATATAACTATTTAAATGTGATTTCTATGGTTTGGATGGAATACGGTTTACAATAATCTTAAATTTTATATTGTATAAAGATTTTTCTTCCATATATATATATATACATATGAAGTTGAAAATTTTGAAATTAAAAGGTGTATAAAAATCTTTATTAAAAATGGAAGAAAATTAAGAAAACGGAGTTTAATAATTTATATCATATGTTTAAATGTTAAGTTTGGAAATTTTAAGATATGATATTTATAATTGGATTTTTCCCAAAATAAATTGAAATGAATATTCTAGTATAATTTGAATGGGAAAAATATATATATTTTATTACTAGAAATTGAAGTCTTATTTTTTTATGGATTTTATATGAATATTCAAGACAAATTAATAGAACAATTGATTTGTTGAAAGAATAAAATCCAACTTTAGTTTGAAATATTGATACTCAAAATGGATATACGTATATATAAATAAATTGGAGTGGTTTTTGAACTTGAGAGAGATAATATAAATTTTGGCTTAGACTTAAATAAAGAAATGTATTTGTAAAGCCATGAGAACTATTTTCTTTACAAAGTAACTTTAAAGTTAAACCTTTTAATTCTATATACCGTGGAATATCCAAACCATTAGAGTTTTAAAAGTTATGGTTTTAAACTATAAATTTCAAAATATTATGCTTTGAAAAATATTTGATTTTCAGACGTTATGAAGTTTAAAGCATTATGATTTTGGGAAAAGAATTTTATTTGGGATAAATGATATAATATGGTTTTGGGTTTTAAAATGATATCGTATTCATAATTTTAAAATGGAAATGTTTATTCTGGTTTTAAAGTATAAACTATTTTTAAATGACCGCGGTGTTATAATAACGATGGGTTAGCAAAGAGACCGGGATCGGATATGGACATACTCTCTGTCGATACCGAAAACCACTTTGACTAACCGTGTACGCGGTGGAGATTGCAGAATGAAGTAGGTGGTGGCGACGTTTCCTGTAAGGTAAATACGTGGACCCGACTCCCGTGAGTTGGCATAAGGTGGCTAAAACAGGAGCGATTCTCAGGCCAATGAGGTCATTCCTCTGATCGGACCCTCCTCTTCGATATTATACTTTGACTTGGATTGATTCAGTGGCCACTTCTATATTTTGATTTTTGGGGGAGTTAGTCCGAGGTGGGCGGTAACTGCGGCTACGCGTTTCCACCAGTCTGGATAGCAATTGGTATATCTACCCTGGCATTGCCTAGTTGTGCCGTGTCACCTACCATACCGAGCCTTTACTACGAGTTTCTATTTGTGTCGTACCTATGGAGTATCCTCTGGTAGCTTCCCGATCAGGAGGTATTACGGTACTGTATAGACTATTGGCATTATTTGTGTTAAGGGCTATATGGGTAACCCCTTAACGCTATTAAAAAGTAAGTTTATTTTATAAATAGACACTATTATAATAGCGCAATATACTACATAGTAAATAGTTTAACGGATCCTTAGGAGATGTAAATCCCGAACATCTCTTGAGTTGCTGTACTCATATTTATTTCTGTTAATTTAACTCACATAAGATCTTTTAGTCTGACTCGAGTGTTTTTGTCTTTTCAAATTCGCTCGGGTCAGTCCGAGCGTTTCAGGATCGAAGATTTTAGCTTTGGAGGACGAAGACGAAGAATCCTTATTATATTATTTATAGTATTGCACCACACTCTAAATTTCCGCTGCATTGATTGTATTGGTATGTGTAACTCTGATATTCATTGTATAAGTAAAATAAATATGTTGTAAACAGTTATCATGAACTGTATATTGATTATTATATTTTATCCTTCCGCTGTGAGATTCTATTTTGTTTTATTTCTTCTCTGTTTTTTTCTTATTTACCCCATAACAATCCGCCCTTGCGTATGCTTTGAATTGGCACGTGTGTCGGTTTAAAGTGTGCGAAAAGGCGGGATGTTACAAAAAAAAGAAGAAAAACAACCAAAAGAAAATTGATAAAAATATGAGTGTTAAGACAATTTAGAGGCAATTTCCACTCTCTAGATCACATAAATCAACAAAATGAAATTATGATCTCTCTTTTCTTGTCATTAGTGAATTAGTTGATGTGCTTATCATAAGTATGATATATTTGTGCTATAATTAGCTCAATATAAACATCAAATTAAGTTGAAGCTACATGATTAGAGAGCTTCATTCCCCTAAATTGAAGGGGTTTAGCCTCTCATATATGTTATCATATGAACAAATGTAGCTTGCAACATGAGAGAAAAAGAAAAAGAAAGAAAGATAAATAAAAACTATTCTACTTGCATGAAAAATAAATCTACACTACAACATGAAAGTAAATAAGCATGAAAAGAAAAAGAACATGTATTGAAGTTGCATAAATTAAATTACATAAAAGAAAAATGGCTAAGTAGCCATGAAAAGAAAGAAGAGAGCTTGGTTTTATTTTGAGCCTAAAACTAACTAAAGAGAGACTAATTGAGAGAGGAAGAGGAGGGTTACATGAAACATAAGGGGTTATTCATACAAGCATGAAACCCTAATCCATAATTTGGGGAATGACCAAACTACCCTTGAGAAAGTGTGGAGGCCAAGTAATCATTAGCTTCTACTAATCATCATTTAAGTGTACATGAAGCCATTAATTCCATAAGCATGTGCATTAGCCTCTAATTTGTACATTAAGGTGGTGGGTAAGTGGGGTCCTCCATGTTCTTCACTTTGAATTATTTCCATCTTCATTCATTTGTATTCATTTTGTGCATGCATATTCCTTTATGAACCCACTTGTAATTGAGTTTAATTTCCAACAAAATAATATAAAATTTCCAATTAAATTTTCTCAAATTAATATATGCACAAAAATGACCATTTTACCTCTGGATGAAGATGAACATGTGACAATTTCAACTAATATGAATTTTGGTTTAAACAAGTTAAAATACCCAATATGATTATTTATTTAATTTAAATAGATTAAATATGGTGGTAAAAATATGCACATTTACGTGCACATCGTAACTCATCTTAGGGTATTGCTAACCCTATCTCTGATAAGTCTTTACCCCACCAATGCCAAGGTTCTCGCTTAACCTTCAGCTCTAATACCAAATGTAATGGTTCGTTTTTCCGTACCCTTTGAATCGATAATAAACCACACATGTCCAACTCAAATTGCACGAATAAGCGGATCATTATAGGTAGAAATAAAATTAAGATAGAACGGAATCTCACAAGAATGGAATAACATATACTATTTCAATAATAATCTTTACAGCGGAAAATTTAAATACAATATCATAGTCTAACCTAGATTTAGCTTGGATAGTTATAACACCCGCCCTTACAAATGCTGACAAACAACAAAACAAATGAAATAGATGCAGCGGATAATAGAATACGTCCATACGATGACGAAGATCTCCATCTCTCCTCTCAAAACTCCAATCGTCTTCTACTCAACCTAAATCTACTCGGATCTGACCCATGTATTGAAAATACCCGGATCAGGCTTGATAAACCAGCGTGATAAACTCTAATATAAATGACAGTGTCATATATCAGCCTTTGAATAAAATCATTTAAAAAGAAAGAGTATCTCATAAGACCACGCCTACATATAAACACGAACGGGTTTTTACCCTATGATAACTAGAACACTTTTATACCAAAATACATTTGATATTATTTTTAATGACATTCTTTTGAGAACACTTTTCAAATAAACTTATTCAAATAAGGTATCAATATTTGTTCTAAGTCTAAGGTAATATATCTGAACTGGGTCAACATAATATACCGAGCGGGATATATGGTACCAGAAGAGGTAGCTGAAATGCTTGCAAGTCATTACAACTATTTTGGAAATACAATCAAAACCATAAAGCTCGTATTGGAATTGTATTTCCAACATGATAGGGAACTAGTGGCCTTTTCTCTGATCCATGCAATAACAAACATAGTTCCCACGGTGCCTTAATCGCTTTTCTCAAACTAGTCACTTGGAACGATACTTGCTACACTACTACTGATAACCGGTAGTTCCCTGCTTTTCTCAAGCTAACCGCTTTATCCAAATGGGGCAATAAATGCCTTGAGGGATGTATCCCCTAAAGGGACAAACGTATTTGACACCACCATGCACACTCATTTATTCCGAATTTGCGTCTGTTAGACCATATAGTATCCCATCATAACCGGGGTGTGAGGCTCGTGAGGCTACATTTAATTTCTTCAAAGCCACGCTTTTCATACAAAACTACGCTTTAATCATAACAGGTTCCACTTTGAATGTCACTCTGCCATTCCTTTGATCACTATTTGCCTTCCACAAAAATACAACCTTTGAGCCCGTACGTCTCAAGGAGGGTGTTAACCTAAGAGAAGTTGCCTTCTCCGCCACCGTTGATGTACATTTGTAAAATTCAAACATTGTGTCCCAAAAATACAATGTTAGACATTCGTCCATACAAGTTCGTTCTGGGACCGAACAAAATCGAAGGAACTTTCCTCGGCCATTACTAGGCGAGATGCCCTTGCAATCCAAAAAAATCTCCACAATGGGAAGATCACTACTATAAATAACTCTATAATGGGAGCTACCCAGAGAATGTTCAACAAGCAGTCCTCACGCTATGAAGATCCACGGTCTTCAATAATCATCATCTTCATCATGTCTTCACTTTTGAAAGTATACATTGGTTCGAAGTGTTTTCAGATAGGGATCACCCAAATCCGATCTCGGTTCCTTCGAAGCCAATCATCACTTTAAAAGACGTTAAGTTCATATATGGATGTCAATCATCAATCAATTAATTTATCTTTTATAAAATATCTTTCTTAGATATATTCTTTTCAGTTTATTCCATTTTCTTTTCAAGAGTAGATGGAATCATTATGCCTCATTTATCAAATCATTTTGTTTATTTAAAACATTTCTTTAATCCTAGAATAATTCCAAATCATTTTCTCTTTTACTTAGGAATTTTTTTCCAAATCAGTCATTAAATCTTAATCAAAGATTTCTTATATTGAAGTTATAACTTTTAACTTAGGGACAATATTCCCAAATCATTCATTAAATCAAAGATTTCTTTCTTAACTGCAAATCATATTCTTGAAAATCGAATATTTTCATAACCAAAGCACTATTGCCACCTTAGATATGGTAAATTTCACCTACAGGGACTAACGGCACGTAATCCTACATCATGAAGATCTTTGTCTTCAATATGTTTTATTTCGAAAGTTAGTTTGAAGGGCTTTTTGGGTAGGAATCACCCAAATCTGATCCCGGTTTTTCAAATAGGAATTTTCCAAGTCCAATCTTGGTTCCTTCGTGCTAATCAATGATAAAAGGATGTTAATTTCATATGGGGTTTCAAAAATTAGTTTGAAAGTGATTTTCGGATAGAAATCACTCAAATCTGATCCCGGTTCTTCGGATAGGAATCGCCCAAATTCGATCCCTATTCCTTCGTACCACTCATCGAATAAAAGATGTTAAGTGGTTAGTTAACATTAAAAGAATTTGTTTCTTTTCTCTTATCTTGCAGAGACTTAAGTATGATCTATATAGAGCATTTGGGCTTTCCTTTCGATCTGTTCCACCCCTCATCTTAAAAGAGAAAACATAGGACATGTAAGTTCAGGGCACCGGTTGCTCCATACTTAACCTTAGTTAAACACCTTGTTTTATCTTCCCAGATCTCACAGATATGAAAATTTTACTAGTCTTTTCTGCATATTTGGTTTGTTATAACATTCATTATTCTTCAATTATTGTTTAAGTGTTATAAACAATTCCTCTTAACCATTTATTCAGGCTATTAATAAAACTTTCAAATCATCTTTAAATGACTTATTTATTCTTTTAAAATCATTCACAAAATATTTAGGAAAGAATTGTTAAGTTTAAAACTATATTTCAAAAGTTATTTCAAACTGCTGCGAAAAGCGTTGCGAAAAGTGTTGCAAATAGCGTATTAAAAGTTGTATTCTTCAAAACGACTTCTATATCATTTAGAAATCTATCCTTTCAACTTAAATCTTTTTTAAACCGTTTTAATAGATTTATCAAATTTATTTTATATTTTTAAAACATTTAAAATATCAATTTTAAACTTTGGTCACTTTACCGCAAAAACACGATTTTTCTGGAAAATTGTTTTGGACATATTTCAAAATCGCTTAACGAAATCTTGATTTTCTTTCTTTATTTCTTTAAACATGTTAAATGTTTATAAAACATTTCTAACTCATTTTAAAACTATTTTCAAAAGGTTTAAGCATTCCATATACACCATTTTATTTTCAAAAGGAAAGTGATTTCCTTTGTGCTTATCGACGTGTATTAACGTGACTTGACAAATAATTTAAAAATCATATCAAGAAATCGATACTTGATGATCAAAGCGTATATAAGAATCCATAACAATCATAATACAACATCAAACATGTATGTATATATATATATATATAGATATGTTAAATAGAGTTTCTCACCATAAACCAAATCGATTAACTTCCAACCAACATTCTAATCAACCAACACTTCTCTAATTGATTCCTACTCCATTAAACACAAGAAAACAACACCCTCTTCCTTCTAATAGATTGGACGAGGCTTGAGATGGAGGTTGGTCGAAAATATAGAGAAGAAGCGATAGAGCTTTGAGCTTGAATTCTCAAAATTAGACCGAAAAATAGTTCATCTTCTCTCTTATTTTTGATTCTCTTACTCTAATAATTTGAAAAACTTGCTAACTGAAAAGTTGTTGAAAATTCATTTCAATTGAATTAAGGAAAAAGAATCACTTTATTTTGATTATATTTGAAGTAGATATGATAGAATGAAGAAGATGTATTGTCGGATTGACAAAAATGAAGCCAGAAAATGCACTTCAAATAATTGAGTTTCAGATATAGCAAACCTGGAAAATGAAAAAAGTGATTAAATAGAAATTGTATCCACTGGAATTTCATATGGTTTAAAAAAAAAGAATTTCTTAATTTGGATCGGTTATGATCAAGTTGTGATCAAAATAAAATAGCCTGTTCTTTGACTTAAAAACTAGGCAAAAAAATGCACTGGAAAGAAGTGGAATTTTGACATGGTTAGCTTTAAAATTAGACAAAGTGGTCAACATAAAAGTTATAGCCACTAGAAAAATACACAATTTGAATAAAGTAATTTTGTATTTGGATTTAGTTTTGAAGAATTTATGGCCGAGAGAAGAAGAGGTAAAATGTGGATAAAAGAGGATTTTGATTTGAAGAGAATAAATATTGATTTCTTTTGAATATTTTGTAAATATTTTGAAATTATTTATTTCTAATTTTTTCTATGGCTTGAAAGATATCAAAGAGAAGAGGAATAATGTAAAGAAGCTTGAGAAAAGAAGAAGAAAATGTGAATGAAAGTGAAGAAGGAGGTGGGTGTTTGTAGAAAAAGAAAGAAGTGGTAAATTTACCAAAATAACCTCTTACCAAAATACCAAACTAACCTTACTTCAACCTAAAGTGATCTCCACTTTTTTAATACTTAACATCATTTTTCACGTTCTTACTTTATGTATTAGTCACAAATATTATGTAAAGAATATCATAACTATATTGGTTTTGATTTGATGTAATTTGATGTTTACTTTTTCTTACTTTTTTTTAATTCTTACTTACATTTACTAATGACTTCTAGAAGTTTTCTATTTCTTATTTAGTAAAAGTAAACATTTTTATTGAATTAATTAATACTTACACTATTTGAATATATGTTCCTATATAAGAAAATAAAGGTGCGCCGTTGCGACAACTTTTAATCGAAAAAACGTTGATTTTCGACAAAATGTTTTACGGTCACATTTTGACGTTTTAGATAAACTATTTATTTACGTAAACCAAATTTAAAAATAAATTTTCATAATGCTATTTAAAAATATAAAAATTAATAAATAAATTAAAATAATTTATTTAACCATTGAAGCTTACTTTTCTAAAATAAGCATTTTGTTACTTTTGTCGATATAGGAAAATGTTACTATTTTTGTGTATACTTCTCTTTTCAAATCCTATCTAATTTTGTTTGAACCTTATAACGTTACTTATTTTACATTTAAGACCACTTTAGATATTATATTTTAAATTGGTCAAATTCTTGGTCGTTACACTAACCTACCACATTAAATTTTCGCCACCCGCAGTTGTTGAAGTCACACCAACACCTATAAATTTTGCCATGGGAATTGTTAGAGGGTTAGACAAGCGGTGTGAAAATATAACGACCCGAAATTTTTAGTGATTTTATTTATTAAATTAATTGAAATTTTATGAAATTTCAAACAATAAAATTCAAAAATAAAAATTTATTATTTGGAATACGTCTAGCTAAACATAGCAACTGATAAATTTTCATCTGCTAATATTGAAGTTTATTTTATTGTGAAATTTTATTTAAAATCAAATCAGTTAAATTTGATGATAATAAAATGTTTTCCAAACTTGAATATTTTTATACAATAAACTTGTAAATCATCTTCAGAGTGAGACGTCATCTTTCGTTTCATCAAATTTGGACTTCTCTAGCCCCATTTATCTTATTTTCTGCAATTGTGCATCATTTCCGATAGCGAAAATTCGAATTTTTGTAGTTTGATCCCATCACTGATATCTATATACCGTTTTGATCGTCTCGTCATGCTGATTCCGTAGTATATTCAATTGTCAATTTCGAAATTCGATGTACGATGCAATCTGCAAAACACCTACCGTATAGTACCTGTTTCGTGCGTTTTGATTTCTTGGGTCTATTCAATCCCCACTATGAATTAACCCAACGACTATTTGCTTTTATTATCTCCTAAATTTAGATGTGAATTTTCCATTCCCTTTGATAGATTTATTGCCGTTCTCTATTCTTTCTCTCTCTGTCCTCATTGCTTTATAAAAGAAAGAAACTGTTCCACCGAAACGTAAATATTTAATTGTAGCCGGCTCATCTCCTTGTATATTTATCTCGTTCCTTAAATCCCGTCACTCACGTTCTCCTCTTCTCTCGTTTCTTCTCCATTCCCAAATCTGCTCATCATCAACAAATTTATATAAATATTTAATTGTAGCCGCTCCTTGCCAATTGCAAACACAAGCAGCGACCTCTCCTCCCCGCAGCCAAGCCGACCCATTCCTTCCCAAAGCCAACGCCGTCCCCATCACCGAACCCAAGCCTGACCAGCAGCCTCTCCTCCTTTCCTTACGGCCTTTCCTCATCTTTCCTCCTTTTCCTATGCTTGTGCAGTAAGTTGTTCAAGATACTTAAGTTTATATTACATATATATATATTTAAGTAAATTTTGTACCTATGTTTATATTGATCCTTATATATAATATATTAGTAAGTTTTATAAGATATGTTCGTTTTAGTGTACGTGTTTTGATTTTGCTGTAAAAAGTATGTATATAGTATAATATATATAGTTTTGTCTGTTATCCTCTGCGTTTATATTAAAACTATTTTTTTTAAAAATTATATAAAATACTAATATATATTGATCCATATGCATGTTTTACTAGCTGTTGACAATTTGAAATGTATTGATATACGTTTTATTTTTTTTAACTGTTGATAATTTACTTGTATATATAGTATATAATAACATATTTGGTTATACGCATATGTATTACATATATATAAATATATATTGTTATTTGTAATTGATGTTATATATTATGTTACGTAAGTTATATATTAGTTTTGATATATGTATAGGTTGTAGAGAATTTATTCATAATCTGTTAGTATATATGTATGTATGTATATTGATTTAGTCAGTTATGTATTCTGTTAATTATATAATTATATATTTTTTGACTGCATATATATTTTTAAGTATGTAAATACTAGATTTGTCTACATATATATATATATATATATATATATATATATATATATATATATATATATATATATATAAAATAAAAGGCTTAGTCTGTTACAGATTGTTGCGTAGACTATTTTGGAATTACTGTACAAGTTTAATAGCTATACATATATAAATATTTTAGACGGTAGCTTAGAAAAGTTATAATATGTACTTTAACCATGTATGAGTAATGACCTTTGAAATTGAAAGGATTGTATATAGTGTTGTTATGTATATACTGTGTGAGTATATGTGTTGTGTAAATCTTATAACCTGTTAGTTATAAGGATTTTTCATAAGTTTTAATTTTTCAAGTTGCGCACAACCTGTTGATTGTATATTATATATATAGTTTGCATTCTGTTGTATGTAATATGTTGCGTACGTATATAAAAGCTTATGTGTATATATATACACTTTCCAAAACCTTGTAAACTGTTTCCTATTATATGTTTGTCATATTATAAGTATATGCAATAATAACAGTCTAGTGTATATAGGCTTATATATGTTTTGTATATAATAATGAATACAATATTTTGTATATATATTAACATACCCTGCACCTATATGTATCTAGTTATGCACATATGTTTAGTTTATGTGAGAAGTGGCAGTTTTATAATAAATAAATACATACATACACACACACACACACACACACACACACACACACACACATATATATATCGGTTATACAAAACTATTAAGTTTTAATGTATTGATTCAAGTTTTATTTTATATATATGTTTGACTTTAATATATGAATTTTAATTTAAAACAATGATTTTTGAAACCACACATATATAATTTAATATATGATTAGATTTAGAAGATGATTTTATATATAGTTATATATAGTTGCATATATATGTTCAATTATAATATTTATCTTCATCAATCCAGTTCCGATTTGATTTCGTCAATTCCCATTTATCAGTTTCTTTCTTCGATTCGAGATCACTCTTGCCTTGTTTTGAGATTCGTGCCTGGATTTCATAACTCAATTTCTTCGTCAAAATCCATCTAGCCTCCAAAGAGAGCAATCACTCATGAATTAACGTTCTTGTATTTATTAAATTTGATTTTAATTGAACGACAGTTGAAATATGCTGCTGTAATTATTTAATTTGTTATATATGCTATTATCTATAACTGTTCACCTATGGGATATGACATCATATCATGTTGTTTATATTATATTATTAATGATGATATATGCCTGTTATTATTATTATTATCATATCTTTTATCACTCTTCAAGTTCCCTGTTAGTATAGAATTCACTATGGGTTGAAATGATACATACCCGAACAATCTGTAGAATAGGGGAAAATCGTTATGGGTTGAAATGATAAACCCAAGCGATTTTCATTGCATTGAATTTGGTATTATGGATTGAAATGATGTACACCGTATATATTTAATTTGCATATTGAAATGATAAATATTTGTATCACTTGACCATAAGATAGAAAATTTTATACAGTCACCGTTTGTCTATATATAAATATTTTGAAATGATTTCTATGGTTTTGAAATGAAAATTTTATATGTTTTTATTTAATATTGAAAATATTTTATACGTAAACAAGTTTAATATAAAATAGATTTAATAATAAGCTTTAATTTAATAAATTTTGATTTAATTAATATATAATATGTTTATGGATTATTTAAATTTTTATTTTAAGAATATATTTTTAAATGATTTTATAAGTTAAGTTTGGGAAGATAAATTGAATTTAATTGAAACTGTAATTAATTAAGAATTTTATTTAAATAAATTGATTTGAAACTTACTGAAATTGAGATTTGAGATATGATTTTTATAACTTGATTTTGATTTAAGTAATTTAATGAATATTTCACGTTTAAATAAATTGAAGGAAATATTTAGTAAAATGCAACTTAAGGTTATTTAAATAACATTGAATTTATTAAGTGAATATTTCAAGACTAAATAATAATGGAGTTAAATCAAGAATCCATATGAAACTGTTAAATTTAGTTCTGAAAATGTTGAATATTTAAAGCTTTGAAATATATATATTGGAATTTAAAAGGTTTATTTTGTGGTTCAAATCTGTATTTGAAATCGAGATAATTTGAATTTGTTTATTTAGAAACTGAATTGAAATTGGTAAATTGAAATTGAGTTAAATTGGAATTTTGGAATTCGAATTGATTTGAATCGATTTGTGAAATTTGAGGAAACTACTTTAATATAAACTATTTTTTATAAACTATTTTATTTTATATACTATTATTAAACTATTTTATGTAGTGGAAGTTATGATTTCAAAGTTATGTTTTTCCAAAGAATTATGATTTCAAAGTGTTTTTGGTTTCGAACGTGTTGTAACTTTGAAAGTGCTATAATTTGGAAATAGATATATTTGAAATGGAAATGATATTTTGGGTTTTGAAGTATAAATTATTTTAGGATGACCATGATGTTATAATGACGTTTAGATTCCATGGATCCTTAGAGGATGGTTATCCCAAACATCCTTTGAGTTACTTGTATCTCCGTTGATATTTCACATGAGTTGGATTTATTGATATAAGAATGTTAATCCTGACTCGAGTGTTTTGTGTTTTTCTTTACGCTCGGTCAGACTGAGTGACAATAGCCGCGAGCTCTAAATCATGAGTGGCATATCTAGTCTCAGCAGGCTTTAATTGCCTAGAAGCATAAGCAATAACACGTTCCTTTTGCATAAGAACGACACCCAAACCAATGCGACTAGCATCGGTATAAAGAACGAAATCTTGATTCCCATCGGGAATAACAAGAATAGGAGCATCAGAAAGAAGTTCTTTTAATTTCTGAAAAGAAGCTTCACATTTGTCCGACCAAATGTATTTAACACCTTTCTTCGTCAAGCTAGTGAGAGGCACAGAAATCTTAGAAAAGTCTTTAATTAAACGACGGTAATAGCCCGCCAATCCAAGAAAACTACGAATCTCTGTCACACTCTCCGGTCTCTTCCAATCTTGAATCGCTTCAATCTTTGAAGGATCCACGGAAATTCCGGATTCAGAAATAATGTGACCGAGAAACTTCACACGAGATTGCCAAAAGTGGCACTTAGAAAATTTTGCCTTTAATTGATTACTCCTAAGAGTTTCCAACACAATCCGAAGATGTTTTTCATGCTCCTCCTCGGTTTTAGAATAAACAAGAATATCATGGATAAAGATGAGAACAAACCGGTCGAGAAAGTCTTTAAAAACTCGATTCATTAAGTCAACGAAATAAGCCGGGGCATTTGTTAACCCAAATGGCATAACAAGCCATTCATAAGATCCATACCGAGTACGGAACGATGTCAAAGGAATGCTATCCTCTGCAATACGAAGCTGATGAAGACCGGTAGCCAAGTCCAATTGTGAAAAGACTCTAGCACCACAAAGTTGATCGAATAGATCATCAATCCGAGGTAAAGGATATTTATTTTTGATAGTAAGATCATTAAGCTTGCGGTAGTCAATGCAAAGCCTAAGTGTACCATCGGATTTCTTCACAAAAATAGCTGAAGCTCCCCAAGGCGAAGAACTAGAGCGAATAAATTGCTTCGTTTCCAATTCAGATAATTGTTTACGCATCTCCTCGTTTTCTTTATTGGACATACGATAAGGAGGACGAGTGATAGGTTGAGCTCCCGGAATAAGATTAATTCTGAACTCAATTGCTCGCTTAGGTGGTAATCCTAAAACGGGCTCAAATATGTCGGAAAATTCACAAACGACGTGAATAAGAGAAATAATATCACCCTCATCATCATCATCGTCATCACGAGGATTTAAAGAATATAAAGATGCAACCAAAGCAGAATCTGAATCTTTAAGAATAACAGAAACCTGATTAACAGATTGAGGATGTCGAAGATGAATAGTCCGCTCAGGACATAGGATATGAGCTTCATAATGGTTAAGCCAATCCATTCCCAAAATCATTCCAAAGCCTAAATAACGCATGACATGCAAATCGGCTCGGAAAGAAAAATCACACAAAATAATCTCGACATCTTTACACAATAAACTGATTGTCGCGGATCCACCAACCGGATTCGCGATTCTCAAAGAAGTCATTAAACACAAAACATCCAAGGAAAAAGTATCAACAAGTTCTTTTGATATAAAAGAATGGGACGCACCCGTATCAAAAAGAACTCGAATAGGATGATCACGAAACAAAATAATTCCATCTAGAATAGAATGAGAAATACCTTGACCACGAGATGTGTTGCCAGGGGCTTGAGCAACATTTAACTTTCCCTCCTTCTTGCCCTGAAGCTTGGGGCATGAAGATATAACATGACCGGGAACTTTGCAATAGCGACAAGAAAGAGACTTTGGGCACTTGTTCGCATAATGGTCCTTCGAACCACAATTATAGCATTCCCCACGACCGAAGGAAGAAGTCTTTGCCACGGAGGTTGCTTGCTTCCCTTTCTTATTGGGATAAGGGCCTTTAAATTTGTTTGGCCTCTTTCTGTTGTTGAAGTTTGGTTTGGAACCCACCACTTCAACATCATTCTCTCTATCCGCCTCTTCAAGACGAAGAGCGATATCAACGAGTTGGTCGAAAGAAACTTCTAACTTTAGAAGTAATGGCTTCTTGAGACTTTTGTTCAAGCCATAGACGAATCTCTGATTCTTCTTAAGAGGGGTGTTGATGTATTCAACCCCATATTTGGAAAGCGACTCGAAGGAGGCGATGTAATCAGTCATGGATGACTCACCTTGAACAAGGTCTATAAATCGTCGAGCCAATGTCACTTTTTCTGCTTCTGGTACGAATTTTAACTCGAAGCGCTCTCGGAATTTCTCCCAGGTGAGATCCGCTTCATTAATCTCAGAAATAAGAAGCTCGTACCAATCCAATGCTCTTTCTCGGAGCATACTAGAGGCCACCTGAACTCGGTGAAGGTCAATAAGATTCACGCGCGAAAAGATGCGATCGCATGTTCTTAGCCAAGCCTGTACTTCAATAACAGTTTCGGAACCTTTGAATGGCTCCCCACCCAAATTAGTGTAATCGCTACACAAGCGTGCAAATCCCGACTTTGGGTGAGTAGGTTCCGGGTTAGCTCCAGCTGCTTGAGCATTTGTCACTAAATCAAGAAGCTGTTGAGCAGTCATAAAAACTCCATCCTGGGGCGGAGTGCTAGATGGCACGGCTCTGGGGCGGCCTGGTCTAGACATTTCTCTTCCTTTAGAAAGAAAGAAGAAGAAGAAAAGGTTATTCACCAAATTGAATATCAAGCAATCTTGATAGATAAATAAGGAATCATAAGGAAAATAGGATGAATCGGTACGAATACTCGAATTAAATCCTAAAGCACGACTCCTAAGATGAACTTAGGACGATGATCCTTGTTATAATATTCCATATTGTTTTGAAGTTTGGCTCTGATACCAAGCTGTGACGCCCCACCTCTATACCCACGCTAGCCAAGAACATTACGGTGAATGCTGTCGACTAGCACGGAGAATAAGGCTGTTGAGGAGCGACCATCCATGTAATTTCTTTGCGCGAGCACCGATATGTCAGATAATATAACATGCATTCCATTTCAAGAGGAAATCCGACATACCGATACAAACTCAAAGCTACTACACGGTGGCTATATAAATCCTTCGGAAAACAAATATAGAAATAAGCATAACACAAATCAGTCACAGACAATTCATATCACAAAGGCGGAATAAGATATGAATATTACACTAGAAAGTGTACATTAGAGTAGTGGTCTAAAAAGATCCACAATATCACAAAAGAATAGTTACACGAACTACACAAAAGAATAAATATACATTAAGGAGTCTATATCTCAAATGTATACAACAAAATAACTACTAATCTAAGTAGTTAACCCAAAAGTCAAGGAGTTAATCCCGGATGAGAAGTCAAGCAGAAGCACCTGTAACATCTCGGTCTGACCCGAGTATTATTTAATAAGAAAATAATAAACGGATCAGTCTAACTATAAATATCAGATGAAACGATATAGAATAAGAGATATGACTAAACACATAATAATCACAATGCCAAGCTGTGATATATATATATACTTAGTTGATAATCATCAAGAGATTAATCAATGTCACCAAATCTACACAAGAATCAAAGAAACGTCATACTCCTTATTTCGTTCACCATACCATAAATATTGACGGTACTATCAATGTCAATCACAAAAGTCAATGACACACAAATTCCAGAAGACTACACAAGAAATCCAGAAATCACTAAAGTCAATGACACACAAATTCACCAATGCACAAATATTGATAAAACTTATCAATGGAAATCACGAAAATTGGTGAAACACAAATTCTAGGAATCTACACAAGAAATCCAGAAATCACAAAAGGGGGGGGAGGCCTATCACAAACGGGAGCATAAAGCCCACCAACACGTGTATCACAAACGGAACGCTAATTCCATGGTCGCTAACCATCACAAATTGAGCCGAAGCTCCACAAACGGCCCGAAGACCATGGGTTGCTACCCCATCACAAATTGAGTCGAAACTCCACAAAACGGGGTTTAGTCTCCCTCGCAGACAAACAGACATCGCACATTGCTAGTCTAAATCACAAAGATGATCGTCATGATCAGCGAGAAGTGTCGATTACACTAATCTAGTAAATATATGAGTTTAGCTTCATGTCCCATAACCACTTTCTTAACTTCAATATTTACGAACAAACTGTAAATCTCCACTAGAAAATTGTCACAAGAGGTTCAATCGAACAAGTCCAAGAATTAACCGACAAAGTAAACGCAAGCGTTTCATACCACTTGTTTTACTAAGCCGTTTAATTAGATTTCTCATACGAGTGAGGTAAAGGTTTGTATATACTAATAGATTGGAAAACGGTTTTATAAACGAATTTGGTATTAAAATAGCATTGAAATCGTTTGAGGAAAGAGTTTTGTTATTTACTACTAGTATAGAAAACCTTTATATTTTTAAAGTGACAAATCACGAAGAAGATTGTAAGAACAATTAATCACAAAAGTTCACATACGAAGACGTGAATAAAATCCAATGAAATCGATAAAGGATCCATCGAAATGGATATTCAAAAATCCCTAAAAAGAGTCATCAAAGTCATAATGGATGATAACAACAAATAGGATTAACACGAATCGGTTTAAATTGGAATTTCAATCCAAAAAGGCAAATTGGACTCAAACAGCAGGTTCAGTCGACTGAACAGAGATTTTCAGTCGACTGACCCTCTACTTGGAAATTTTCCAGGTTCAGGAAACTTTCTGTTTCCAGTTTCAATCGACTGTGCAGAGTTTTTCAGTCGATTGAATCATGCCTGGAAACTCTCGGGTTTCAGGTTCAGTCGACTGAACAGAGTTTTCAGTCGACTGAATCATGCATGGGCTGTTTTTCAGCCTTATTCAAATGAAGAGCAAACTCTTCCAAAATGCAACCGGACGAACATTGGCTCTAAGGGTTTATGCCAATCGGCAACCCGGTCCTATATGCTCCTCGATGCATCACCAAAAGCATGATCAAACATCCATAAAAGGATTTCACACAAATTTGACTTAAAAACCCAAAAATTGGAGTATTCACAAAACCAATCCAAATCAAGAGCAAATGCACATGAAGAAGTGTTAGGAATTCATACCCAACAACCAAAGATAATTATAGTCATAGATGTGAGATAAAAATCTCACCTTTTCACAAAATCGAACAAGAAGAAGCTTGAAAGCAAATGGATAATCAACCTCTCTTCAACACAACTCAATTAAGCTTGAATCTAAGCTCAAAACAAGAACATTCCCGAAATTAGGTTTAGGAATTTCTGAAATTGGTAAGAGAATAAGTTGGAGAAGAAGGAGAGAAGCTTACCAATGGGTTCTTCTTGAGTTTGGAGCTAGGAATTTGATTTGCAAGAGAAACTAGGGTTTTGGAGTTTTAATTTCCAATCTCTCCCACCATTAAAGCTAAGAAAACTGAAAAGAGAAAGAAGTGAGGGAGAATGGGGAGAGTGGTTCAGTTTTAGAGTATAAGTTAACATAGGGCTGAGCCCAAAAACCAAACCCAAAGTAAAAAGTAGCAGAAATCAACTTTCTCCAAACATATCGAAGCTTATTCTCAAAAAGGTCGCAAACGGCATTTTAAACTCAATGGGAGTGGTCCCGAGCCCTAATTCGACCGTATGCAAAAAGTTTCTTTTCGGACTAAAATCCGACTAACAATAAAATATTTAAATAAAATATTTAAATATAAAATCGATAAATATGCGGGTTGTTACAGACTCCCCTCCTTAAAGAAATTGCGTCCTCACAATATTACAAGAAGAAGATATATAGTAACAACCATAAAAGCATATTCAACACAAAAGAAGTTTGAAATGAGAAGTTCACCTCAAAGAGCACGAGAAAGTAAGTCCGGATGTGTACGCTCGATGTACTCTCTAGATTCCCAAGAACAATCCTTAGGATTTGAAGACCATTGAACTTTAACAAGCGGAACATCTTTATTTCGAAGTCGTTTGACTTCCGAAGCAATGATACGAATAGGATGTTGCTCATAAGTTAAATTAGGCGAAACTTCAATCTCTTCCACAACACCGGGCTCAAGAATAGAATCGGAATCTCGTAGACATTTCCAAAGTTGAGAAACGCGAAACACGTCATGCATAGCAGAAAACTGAGCCGGTAATAAAAGGCGATAAGCCATGGAACCAATACGTTCGGTGATAGGAAATGGCCCAATATATCGAGGCGCAAGTTTTCCCGATCGACTGAAACGTACAACACCTTTCATAGGTGAAACACGAATGAACACAAGATCTCCCACAGAAAATTCTAACTTCCTTCTCCGGTTATCGGCATAGGATTTTTGTCTACTCTGGGCTTCTTTCATCCTATGGCGAATAAGATCAATCTTTTCTGTAGAATCCCGAATAAAATCTGGACCTAAAACCAGCTTCTCACCGGCCTCAAGCCAACAAGAAGGAGATCGGCATGGCCTTCCATAGAGTGCCTCAAAAGGTGCCATACCAATACTAGATTGGAAGCTATTATTATAGGAAAATTCAACAAGTGAAATATGATCTTCCCAACTTCCACCAAAATCAAGAACACGAGCACGAAGAAGATCTTCAAGAGTTTGATTCACACGCTCGGTTTGTCCATCGGACTGGGGATGATAAGCGGTGCTAAAATTAAGCTTCGTTCCCAAAGCTTTTTGAAGACTCTTTCAAAATCCACTAGTAAACAATGGATCACGATCACTAACAATTGAAGTAGGAACCCCATGCAATTTAACAATCTCTTTAATAAAGAGTTTGGCCAAAAGAGGAACGGTTCGGTTAGACCGAACGGGAATAAAATGGGTGGATTTAGTAAGTCTATCAACAGTTACCCATAAGATATCATAACCCGATCGAGAACGGGGAAGGCCATCTATAAAATCCATGGAAATTTGATCCCACTTCCAAACTGGAATTTCTAAAGGTTGCAATAACCCTCCGGGCCTTTGATGTTCGGCCTTAACGAGTTGGCAAGTCATGCAACGTTTAACGAAGTTAGCGATGTCAAGTTTCATTCCCTCCCAATAATAAAGTCGCTTCATATCCGCGTACATTTTACTACTACCGGGATGAATGGTAAATTTAGAGTGATGAGAATCTTCTAAAATATCTTTACGAAGATCCCTAACATTTGGCACGATAAGTCTACCAAATTTCCGAATGCCGCCACGAAAATCGATATTAAAGTCTTTCAAACCTTCAATATCAATTTTATCCTTAATATTTTGGCCAAGAAGAACCAATTCAGTATCTAGCCTTTGAGCTTCAAGAATGCGGCCTAAAAGAGATGGATGAGCCTCAAGGCTACATAAAACAAATGATGAGCATAAATCGGAAACACGGTCTCGAATTTCGCAAGTGGATAAAATCTCGAGATCGTTCCATTCGGATATCATCATAGAAACAACAGCTTGTTGTTTACGGCTAAGAGCATCGGCGACAAGATTACCCTTACCGGGAGTATAAAGAATATCAAGATCATATGGTGCAAGAAATTCGAGCCAATGCTGTTGGCGCAAATTAAGTTCCTTTTGAGAGAATAAATATTTCAAAGACTTATGATCTGTGTAAAGAACAAATTTCTCTCCTAAGAGATAATGACGCCAAATCCGAAGAGCAAAAACAATAGCCGCGAGCTCTAAATCATGAGTGGCATATCTAGTATCAGCAGGCTTTAATTGCCTAGAAGCATAAGCAATAACACGTTCCTTTTGCATAAGAACGGCACCCAAACCAATGCGACTAGCATCGGTATAAAGAACGAAATCTTGATTCCCATCGGGAATAACAAGAATAGGAGCATCAGAAAGAAGTTCTTTTAATTTCTGAAAAGAAGCTTCACATTTGTCCGACCAAATGTATTTAACACCTTTCTTCGTCAAGCTAGTGAGAGGCACAGAAATCTTAGAAAAGTCTTTAATAAAACGACGGTAATAGCCCGCCAATCCAAGAAAACTACGAATCTCTGTCACACTCTCCGGTCTCTTCCAATCTTGAATCGCTTCAATCTTTGAAGGATCCACGGAAATTCCGGATTCAGAAATAATGTGACCGAGAAACTTCACACGAGATTGCCAAAAGTGGCACTTAGAAAATTTTGCCTTTAATTGATTACTCCTAAGAGTTTCCAACACAATCCGAAGATGTTTTTCATGCTCCTCCTCGGTTTTAGAATAAACAAGAATATCATGGATAAAGATGAGAACAAACCGGTCGAGAAAGTCTTTAAAAACTCGATTCATTAAGTCAACGATATAAGCCGGGGCATTTGTTAACCCAAATGGCATAACAAGCCATTCATACGATCCATACCGAGTACGGAACGATGTCAAAGGAATGCTATCCTCTGCAATACGAAGCTGATGAAGACCGGTAGCCAAGTCCAATTGTGAAAAGACTCTAGCACCACAAAGTTGATCGAATAGATCATCAATCCGAGGTAAAGGATATTTATTTTTGATAGTAAGATCATTAAGCTTGCGGTAGTCAATGCAAAGCCTAAGTGTACCATCGGATTTCTTCACAAAAATAGCTGAAGCTCCCCAAGGCGAGGAACTAGAGCGAATAAATTACTTCGTTTCCAATTCAGATAATTGTTTACGCATCTCCTCGTTTTCTTTATTGGACATACGATAAGGAGGACGAGTGATAGGTTGAGCTTCCGGAATAAGATTAATTCTGAACTCAATTGCTCGCTTAGGTGGTAATCCTAAAACGGGCTCAAATATGTCGGAAAATTCACAAACGACGTGAATAAGAGAAATAATATCACCCTCATCATCATCATCGTCATCACGAGGATTTAAAGAATATAAAGATGCAACCAAAGCAGAATCTGAATCTTTAAGAATAACAGAAACCTGATTAACAGATTGAGGATGTCGAAGATGAATAGTCCGCTCAGGACATAGGATATGAGCTTCATAATGGTTAAGCCAATCCATTCCCAAAATCATTCCAAAGCCTAAATAACGCATGACATGCAAATCGGCTCGGAAAGAAAAATCACAAAAAATAATCTCGACATCTTTACACAATAAACTGATTGTCGCGGATCCACCAACCGGATTCGCGATTCTCAAAGAAGTCATTAAGCACAAAACATCCAAGGAAAAAGTATCAACAAGTTCTTTTGATATAAAAGAATGGGACGCACCCGTATCAAAAAGAACTCGAATAGGATGATCACGAAACAAAATAATTCCATCTAGAATAGAATGAGAAATACCTTGACCACGAGATGTGTTGCCAGGGGCTTGAGCAACATTTAACTTTCCCTCCTTCTTGCCCTGAAGCTTGGGGCATGAAGATATAACATGACCGGGAACTTTGCAGTAGCGACAAGAAAGAGACTTTGGGCACTTGTTCGCATAATGGTCCTTCGAACCACAATTATAGCATTCCCCACGACCGAAGGAAGAAGTCTTTGCCACGGAGGTTGCTTGCTTCCCTTTCTTATTGGGATAAGGGCCTTTAAATTTGTTTGGCCTCTTTCTGTTGTTGAAGTTTGGTTTGGAACCTACCACTTCAACACCATTCTCTCTATCCGCCTCTTCAAGACGAAGAGCGATATCAACGAGTTGGTCGAAAGAAACTTCTAACTTTAGAAGTAATGGCATCTTGAGACTTTTGTTTAAGCCATAGACGAATCTCTGATTGTAACGGCTCGAATTTTTCGCGTTCGAAAATCGACATCCATACCTTACATTGTACTCGAATGCTGCAGATTCGACCGTTCAAATTCGAGTCGCCGGAGCTTGTAACACATTAAGTACAACACAGCGGAAGAAATGAATAACATATATCAATGTACAACATTTGATACAATATCTGATACAACAGAATGATACAATGAACATCAATATACATCAGAGTTACAAAGAATAGCAGCGGAAAGAAAAAAGATAACACTAGCAGCGGAACAAAATCTCCAAAATAGCTTCAAGAAAGAACTCCAGCTGTAACTCCATCTCCAAGGCACCAATCCAGAAATAGCTCGAACTCCCAAGTCAAGATGAAGAGAAGCAACTCGATCCAAATGCGATTGCCAAATCCTAAGGCTGAAAGCTATCGAATCTACACCTACTACCGATTATCTGAAAACCCCAACTCTAGACTGCCCGTGTGGGAAATAGTGGGCACCCAGAGTTTAGGAAAAGAACAATAAACTCCAGGTCAGTCATGGGACTGGTATGAGCAAACAAAAACAATTGGTCTTTGAAAACAAACAAAAGAATTTAAATTTGAAATCCGCAATGCTTTTTGGAAAATGAAACTACCATAAGGCCTCCCGCCACACACACAATGCAAACGCAGAATTGGAGGAGATTTCTTCTTATGATAGTCAAATATGCTTGATACGAGAAAATTCTTTGATATTATTATAATAAGTGCAAAGTGTAGAAAACAATTTCGAAAGTATAATATAAATCCTAGCCAGCATAGGTACCATGATACTATGCCTACTATAGCTGCCATGTTAAATGGCAGGTTCTACAACTAAAACCGTACAAGGCACGTATTGGATGAATGGATTTCCAACAAATGGTCAGGCTAAGGAACTTCCTACTGCCACATGGGATCGCCTCTGGCGGGACGTCCCGAGAACTAACGTTACGGTTAGATCTCTGCCAACACAAGGCCGGGTTACCTCTGTAACTAGGTAACTACTACACGAATATGCCATCCCCCGGTCCTTTGGGACCTTTATCCGAGGCGCCTCAAAGCAACAACCACACAGTAAATGAGATTGGAGCAACCACATAGGTTAAATACCAGGGCTCCATACCTGATACCACCCTTTACCAGAAGGGAATGACACACCCTAAAGGGAGCGACCCTCATAACCTTGCCGCATCTTTCCTGTTTCGACCATTTCCGGGGTGTGAGGTCCTGATGCAGTCTCGTCCACAAAGCTACGCTTTGGCACAAAGCCATGCTTTGGGTCAACAGATGACCAAAACAATGATCACAAAGATAAATGATCAAACAAATGATCCTATCACAAATGATCAACCAATGATCATCACACAGCAGCACTCAGCATGCCACATTACCAAATTGGGAATATCACTGATAAATATCAACTACATAACCTCTGAGCTCGTACGTCTCAGAGAAGGGTGTTAAGCTGAGAGAATAAATTCTCCGCCACCAGGCAGAAATGTATTTGATAGAAATCAGTTAACATCTCAAAGTGTAATGTCGGACATACAACCATACAAGTCTGTTCCGGGTTCGAACAGAACCGAAGGCACTTCCGAAGAAGCCCTTGCAAATCCGGATAATCCCTAATCACGTCCGGACTTCCCATCACATATGGAGATCTCTATACCGGGGATCAGCCAGTGCAGAGACAATCGATGAGTTATCCTTTTGTTTTCGGAAATATCCGGTCTTCACCACCGGTCTTCAATTGCTATCCATAACGTCGTATCACTATTCGGAATGGGCTATATGACACTAGGTCCTCTCCCGGCTAAACCGAATAATGAGCGCCATATTTTAAAACATATGGATATGGGATTTTAGTTAAGTCACAACTTATAAAAATCCAAACCTTTCTTTCAAATGGTTAAACAAATTACCATTTTAAATCTTTAAACAAAAAGATTTATTTCACAAAGTTTCACCTAGTTTCACAAAGATCTATTCATAGATTTCAAAACAACTTCCATTCCAATTGGATTAACTCAATAAATCTTTAAATTAAAGATTTAATTTATAGCTTTCAAAACACGTTCCAAAGATTTATTAATAACTCGGAAAACCATTTTCATTTCAACTTGAATTCCTTTTAACATACATTGGAAATCCATTTCTTATATGAAAGCTTCTATTATTTGAAAACAACAGTTTTCGTTTCAGAAAAGTCCGATTTATACAAGTTGGAATCTTGGGTTAAATTTAAATTCCAAACATCACTTTTAAATTGGTTTAAAAAAACCCCATATAAATCCATTTATAAGTTGAAGAACTTTTTAAACCCTAGCTCCCAAATTATAGAATTCAATTCAATTATTGAATTCAAATTTTAAATCAAATTATTTAAATTTCAAAACTCAATTAAGTTATTCACATAACTTTTATTTTTGAAATTCATATTTTTCAAAAGCTTCAATCCTAATTCCAAAACTATTTTGGATTCAAAAATTCAAATTTTAAAACAATTCCAAAATCTGTGACTTAACCCATTTCCACGTGCAATCCATATTTGTGTGTGTATAAGTGTGGTCCAGGGGTTCAACACAATAGTGCACGACATCATCATCACAGATTCAATCATAAAGATAAGCGGTATAACCCATAACGCTTATCTATATTCATAGATTCATAGATAAAGTAAATTATCAATCACAAAAATTCACTAATATGATTCGATGTGGGTTTCGGATAACCAGCTGGAATCCGACTCCCTGTCGCATCGAAATTCAAATGTCGTTTTACGGGTCAAAGGGTTTCATATTCATACAACAGTATATTCATCACAAATATAGCAGATCAGCACAAAGTATCACATAGCATCACATCACATACCAAATATATCAATCCCTCACACAACATTCAATAACAATCAGCATCTACAATTAAGATGAATAAACTGGGTGGTTTTAAATTTATTACCTACATGATTACTTTCATTTATTATTCCTAATTAATTAACTATCCATATTTATTCAATTAATAAATCTTCAATTATTAATTTAAAATCTAATATCATTCAATTAATGATTTCTTAATTACAAATTAATTATTCTAAGAAAAATTAATCTTAAACTTTAATTAATCAAATTAAAACCCTTAATTACTTTAACTAATTATCCACTTCATTAATTAATTAATTATATTAATTATCCATTTGTACTACCTTAATAATTAAATGAATTACAAATCATTATACTTTTCTTTATCTTTAGATAAACATTCCTTATTTAAATTATGCATTTAAAAACAAAATGTTTTTAAATTTACATTAAATTCCATTTAACATTTTCTTTAAACTTAAAGACTCAAATTTATTCAAAATAAGATTTTAAACAATACAACTTAATCTTATATGTTTACAAGAAACATATACTTTATTAATAAGTTTAAAACAATTTAGATTTCAATTCAAATCAAATTCAAATAAATTTAAAAATTGCTTTAAAATTTCAAAATTGAAATATAACTTCCATTCTCAATTTAGTTTAAACTCTCTAAAACTCTTCCTACAATTTGCACTTTCAATTCAAATGTATGTCATTTGAAAACAATTTAAATTTAAATCTTTATTTAAAAACTGAAGTCTAAATTTTAAATCCAGATTTAAAACTCAGTTTTGAATTCAATTTGAATTTCTAAATTAAATACTTAACTTTCCAATTCAATATGCAAAACAACAATGCATTTTATACTTGAGAGTTAAAATCAAATTTGAATTTAAAAACTTAAATGGTTTCAAATTCTCAGACAAATCAAAATTTGAATTCACATTCAAATTCAAACTAAAACTCAGTTTTAAACCTACACCTGCAAAATTTAAATTTACCTTTATACTTAAAACAGAAAACAGTTTCTGTTTATATAAAAAAAAAAACATTGAATTTCCTGAAATTATTTCAACAGAATTCATACTTATTTGAATTCATATTCAAATTCAGGTTATTAAAACCTAAGTCCAAATTACATTTTAAACTTACACTTTCAAATTTTAAAAAACTGCAAACAGTTTTCCTGTTTCTTCTCCTTTTATATTTTTTTTTAACCAAATTTGAATTCTGCCTTTACATTATTTCAAAATAGAATTCAAACTGTTTGAATTCATTTTCAGATTCAGTTTTATTTCTAAGTTCAATTTCCATATTTAAATTTAAACTTTACTTTAAAAAAATTCTAAAACAGAACAGTAAACAGTTTCTGTCAATAAAAGCCTGAAACAACAAAATACACAGACCCTATTTGACTTCGAGTAAACCACTACCTTGCTTCGAGTTTTTCCCCCAATTTACCCTAGACCAACCCGAGTCAAAAACTTGCAACCAACAAACATTCAAAACCTGAAACAGAACAAACACAGTACTCCCCCTCAACCTGTCAACGGCGACCCTACGCGCCTCCGGCCACCATCTCCACCCAAAATTCGGCGAAAGCTTCATCAACACATCAACTATCAATTCCCAAATTATCTCTGAACTCGATTCACCCTTGAAGCCACAGCACCCAAAACATTTTAACCCAGTAAACTAGGGTTCTTGACAGAAATTCCCAAATTTCACTCTCAAATTTGAATTGCAAACAAATTCAACAATTTTTCTATGATCATTGATAGCTACATTCATTCCAGAACCAATTTCACTCCAATCCAACGCAAGGATCAATTGATCATGATAAAAATGTAAAATACAGTCAATTCCAAGACTGCATTTCCACCTCTTTCTAAAAATCTATATTTTGATCTTATAAATCATGTTTTAATATAGGGTTTCACTTTATATTACTGATTTATCAAATCTCCATACTTGAAATTTTACAAATTTACTTTTTGCTCTGTTATAAATCTTCCAGGCAATTCAAATTTTATTTAACCTAAAATGTTTTAACTTTACTTAATTATGAACCTAACATTTTTCATTCAAATGTTAATCCATAATAACATCCAGATCAAGAAGAAAAGCTATTTATCAAATTTGAACTCAACTAAAATAATCAGCACCTTAGAAATCAGGCATGCATTGCATTCATAAATACACAGGCAGTAAAAAAAAGAAAACATGTACAAACATTTAACTTATCAGAAAAACAAGCATCAATCCTACTTAATTTATTTTAAATTAAGTGTTACTCACAGTTTTTTTCCAAATGCAGAGCACATTGTAGTTGCAGGTTCCAAATTATGAAATGCAGACTCCCTTCTTGTTTTAAATCTTTGATTGTTGCTTTTTAAAACATGCAAGCTTCTACTTGATGCATGCAGGCCTTGCTTGCAATTTGCAGATGCCAAGAAATGCAGAGCTTCTTGATTCATACATGCATGTTCCAGATTTGAAGATGCTAACTTGACCAGATTTTTGTTTTTCAAGTTGAATTTGCATTTTAATCTCCAGGTTGAAGATTCATCTTGTTTTCAAATTTGAACTTGAAAATGGTTTCGAATTGTTTATGTTTGTTTCTCTCAAGTTTTGTGGTTGCTTTAAACTTGCTTTTCAGATCTGAGCAAATTTTTTGAGAAAGATAAAAGTATCTTGACTTGTCTTTTCTTCTTTGTTCATGTTTCCAAAGACCAATATCCAAAAGAAAAAGATTTTCTTGCCACTTGTCTAAACTCAAATAAGTTTATGTTTCAGCCTTACTTTATTTTTAATGTGTAACATGTTTCTATGTTTTTAACCTTGTCTTGAATTTACTTTATAAATTTTGTTTTGGTCCTTTAGTTCAATTAATTTTAATTCATACATTTTGTTTTTAAACCTTATTTGATTTTAAATTTATAAAACATGCTTATCAATCTTATATTTACACATATATGTTATGTAGTTATACTTACACAAATTAAAGTAAAATAGTTTGAAATTAGATTATACATTATTAGCAAATATTTATAAGTTAGTAAATACAACTTTTATTTTCAATACATCTATATTTATAAACTTAAGATGTTCAACTTATTAACAAACACTTATTTTTTTAAAACTTTCTTAATTAAATTCACAATAAAATCTCAAATAAAATTATCCTTAAATTTCAAATGTAAATTTCTATTAAAAATCAAATTTTTTTTTACTTATTCTAGAAAATTTTCTAATTAAATCACAATTTATTTCCAAAAATTAATTTAATTGCCAATTTAAACTTGATAAATTTTCAGGAATGTTACACTGATTCTTCTTAAGAGGGGTGTTGATGTATTCAACCCCATATTTGGAAAGCGACTCGAAGGAGGCGACGTAATCAGTCACGGATGACTCACCTTGAACAAGGTCTATAAATCGTCGAGCCAATGTCACTTTTTCTGCTTCTGGTACGAATTTTAACTCGAAGCGCTCTCGGAATTTCTCCCAGGTGAGATCCGCTTCATTAATCTCAGAAATAAGAAGCTCGTACCAATCCAATGCTCTTTCTCGGAGCATACTAGAGGCCACCTGAACTCGGTGAAGGTTAATAAGATTCACGCGCGAAAAGATGCGATCGCATGTTCTTAGCCAAGCCTGTACTTCAATAACAGTTTCGGAACCTTTGAATGACTCCCCACCCAAATTAGTGTAATCGCTACACAAGCGTGCAAATCCCGACTTTGGGTGAGTAGGTTCCGGGTTAGCTCCAGCTGCTTGAGCATTTGTCACTAAATCAAGAAGCTGTCGAGCAGTCATAAAAACTCCATCCTAGGGCGGAGTGCTAGATGGCACGGCTCTGGGGCGGCCTGGTCTAGACATTTCTCTTCCTTTAGAAAGAAAGAAGAAGAAGAAAAGGTTATTCACCAAATTGAATATCAAGCAATCTTGATAGATAAATAAGGAATCATAAGGAAAATAGGATGAATCGGTACGAATACTCGAATTAAATCCTAAAGCACGACTCCTAAGATGAACTTAGGATGATGGTCCTTGTTATAATATTCCATATTGTTCCGAAGTTTGGCTCTGATACCAAGCTGTGACGTCCCACCTCTATACCCACGCTAGCCAAGAACATTACGGTGAATGCTGTCGACTAGCACGGAGAATAAGGCTGTTGAGGAGCGACCATCCATGTAATTTCTTTGCGCGAGCACCGATATGTCAGATAATATAACATGCATTCCATTTCAAGAGGAAATCCGACATACCGACACAAACTCAAAGCTACTACACGGTGGCTATATAAATCCTTCGGAAAACAAATATAGAAATAAGCATAACACAAATCAGTCATAGACAATTCATATCACAAGGGCGGAATAAGATATAAATATTACACTAGAAAGTGTACATTAGAGTAGTGGTCTAAAAAGATCCACAATATCACAAAAGAATAGTTACACGAACTACACAAAAGAATAAATATACATTAAGGAGTCTATATCTCAAATGTATACAACAAAATAACTACTAATCTAAGTAGTTAACCCAAAAGTCAAGGAGTTAATCCCGGATGAGAAGTCAAGCAGAAGCACCTGTAACATCTCGGTCTGACCCGAGTATTATTTAATAAGAAAATAATAAACGGATCAGTCTAACTATAAATATCAGATGAAACGATATAGAATAAGAGATATGACTAAACACATAATAATCACAATGCCAAGCTGTGATATATATATATATATATACTTAGTTGATAATCATCAAGAGATTAATCAATGTCACCAAATCTACACAAGAATCAAAGAAACGTCATACTCCTTATTTCGTTCACCATACCATAAATATTGACGGTACTATCAATGTCAATCACAAAAGTCAATGACACACAAATTCCAGAAGACTACACAAGAAATCCAGAAATCACTAAAGTCAATGACACACAAATTCACCAATGCACAAATATTGATAAAACTTATCAATGGAAATCACGAAAATTGGTGAAACACAAATTCTAGGAATCTACACAAGAAATCCAGAAATCACAAAAGGGGGGGAGGCCTATCACAAACGGGAGCATAAAGCCCACCAACACGTGTATCACAAACGGAACGCTAATTCCATGGTCGCTAACCATCACAAATTGAGCCGAAGCTCCACAAACGGCCCGAAGACCATGGGTTGCTACCCCATCACAAATTGAGTCGAAACTCCACAAAACGGGGTTTAGTCTCCCTCGCAGACAAACAGACATCGCACATTGCTAGTCTAAATCACAAAGATGATCGTCATGATCAGCGAGAAGTGTCGATTACACTAATCTAGTAAATATATGAGTTTAGCTTCATGTCCCATAACCACTTGCTTAACTTCAATATTTACGAACAAACTGTAAATCTCCACTAGAAAATTGTCACAAGAGGTTCAATCGAACAAGTCTAAGAATTAACCGACAAAGTAAACGCAAGGGTTTCATACCACTTGTTTCACTAAGCCGTTTAATTAGATTTCTCATAGGAGTGAGGTAAAGGTTTGTATATACTAATAGATTTGAAAATGGTTTTATAAACGAATTTGGTATTAAAATAGCATTGAAATCGTTTGAGGAAAGATTTTTGATATTTACTACTAGTATAGAAAACCTTTATATTTTTAAAGTGACAAATCACGAAGAAGATTGTAAGAACAATCAATCACAAAAGTTCACATACGAAGACGTGAATAAAATCCAACGAAATCGATAAAAAATCCATCGAAATGGATATTCAAAAATCCCTAAAAAGAGTCATCAAAGTCATAATGGATGATAACAACAAATAGGATTAACACGAATCGATTTAAATTGGAATTTCAATCCAAAAAGGCAAATTGGACTCAAACAGCAGGTTCAGTCGACTGAACAGAGATTTTCAGTCGACTGACCCTGTACCTGGAAATTTTCCAGGTTCAGGAAACTTTCTATTTCCAGTTTCAGTCGACTGTGCAGAGTTTTTCAGTCGACTGAATCATGCCTAGAAACTCTCGGGTTTCAGGTTCAGTCGACTGAACAGAGTTTTCAGTCGACCGAATCATGCCTGGGCTGTTTTTCAGCCTTATTCAAATGAAGAGCAAACTCTTCCAAAATGCAACCGGACGAACATTGGCTCTAAGGGTTTATGCCAATCGGCAACCCGGTCCTATATGCTCCTCGATGCATCACCAAAAGCATGATCAAACATCCATAAAAGGATTTCACACAAATTTGACTTAAAAACCCAAAAATTGGAGTATTCACAAAACTAATCCAAATCAAGAGCAAATGCACATGAAGAAGTGTTAGGAATTCATACCCAACAACCAAAGATAATTATAGTCATAGATGTGAGATAAAAATATCACCTTTTCACAAAATCGAACAAGAAGAAGCTTGAAAGCAGATGGATAATCTATCTCTCTTCAACACAACTCAATTGAGCTTGAATCTAAGCTCAAAACAAGAACATTCCCGAAATTAGGTTTAGGAATTTCTGAAATTGGTAAGAGAATAAGTTGGAGAAGAAGGAGAGAAGCTTACCAATGGGTTCTTCTTGAGTTTGGAGCTAGGAATTTGATTTGCAAGAGAAACTAGGGTTTTGGAGTTTTAATTTCCAATCTCTCCCACCATTAAAGCTAAGAAAACTGAAAAGAGAAAGAAGTGAGGGAGAATGGGGAGAGTGGTTCAGTTTTGGAGTATAAGTTAACATAGGGCTGAGCCTAAAAACCAAACCCAAAGTAAAAAGTAGCAGAAATCAACTTTCTCCAAACATATCGAAGCTTATACTCAAAAAGGTCGCAAACGGCATTTTAAACTCAATGGGAGTGGTCCCGAGCCCTAATTCGACCGTATGCAAAAAGTAGCTTTTCGGACTAAAATCCGACTAACGATAAAATATTTAAATAAAATATTTAAATATAAAATCGATAAATATGCGGGTTGTTACAGAAACAGATTGATTTATCTGTTCTGCGATTGTAAATCTGTTGTAACCCTGATATATATTAAAGTGTAATTTGACAAGTACAGTTTCCTTTGTATAACTATTATTTATGGGGTATTATATTTTATCCGCTGCGAATGTGAGACTTTGGGTTTGGTTTTCTGTTTCTTCTTCTTCTATCTCTTCTTCTTTTCCTAACTATCTGGAAGTTTCTGGATCGAAATTTTCGGGTTGTTACATCAGTCCTCGAGTTTCAGATTTGTTTTGGTATAACCCTATCTATTGAAATTGATTTACTGATTTGTTGCTGATTTCCAACTCTGGGATTGGAAATTTGATTTCTCCGACTATTTTGAATGTTCGAACACTTCCAAATCAAGGTTTAATTTTTAAAGCTAAGTAATTTCAAAAAGTATAAATTATTTGATAAAGAATATAAGTTTAGTTTTGTATGTTTAAAGTATGAAGTCATATGATTTAAATGAGTTTGAAACTGTTTTGTTAAGTAAATGAATAAGACTATTTTGAAATGTTTTGAATAAAATTTAGTTTTAAATGTTTTTAACTTAGTAACATCTTTTATAAAACTATATATATATATATATATATAGAATAATAATTTTCAAAAGGTAAATTGGATCTTTCAAATAGAAATAAATAGTTTAAAGGTTTTAAAGGGATGGTCATACCCTTGGTAATCATTTTTGAGTATAACTGATTTTGTGAAAAACATTTGATTTTGAAAATAGATTGGAATTCAAATCCCAGTATTTATTGTATGAATATGCGCTTATATGTTTTTGTTTGATGATAATAAACATATATATTCATTTAAATGTATTTGGTAATGTACTATTTTGTTTTTCATAGATTAAATAAATATTTGTTGAATAAAATATATTACACAGAATTTGAATTCAAACAGAAATTTTATTCAAACAAATATTTATTACAATCTTGAATAGTACAAATTCAAGCTCTCACTATACATATACATTTTTTGATTACATCACAATTACATCACAATTCAGTTTACATAATTTCCTCACTACATATCACTCACACTCGTATTTTGTCTTCAACTGTATTCCAGTTTGAATCCAGCATCTGAGCAATCTGCAAAAATATTCACTAATGCAGTAAAATTGAAAAAGAAATATTTTTGCAATATAAAATAAAATATGATTTTTGAAAATATGATTTGCCTCAGTTATTTGGGTTGTTCGTCATAATTCATATTTGAATTCATCACACACGAACAGTGTGACATGCACAGTGTATTATTGTACATGCCATAAGGCCGTGCACATCGATATACACTTGATAATGCTATAGGGACAGGTGAGCACAGGTCAAACCCAAATGAAAAGCCAGGTTCAACACACATGCAATATATTCAAAATCACGACACGAGTACAAGGTCAAACCTGAGTTTTTAAAACTGGGTTCAACACAAGGCTACATGAAGAATGCAAAGCTTTGACAAATCAAAAGTGCATCAAAGCCAGTTTAATGTGGATAGCAACAGCAAAAGGGACTGCAACAATCATGTATGCAGACCAAATCAGACTCAACTACAAAGATGAATACAACAGAGATCAAGTTCAGTGCCACAGCAAACAAGGCTCAGGTCATAATGGAACAACTCGAGCTCAAGAACGATACAAACATACATGACAACCATGACAAGATTGCCACCAACACAACAATATGAATGCTATGTTCAAACATGGTGAACAAGACACAGTGAAGTGCAACAAGCAACATCAATAGACCAAAGTACAACAAGATCAACACAGTCAACTCCAAATGCATCAGTGATCAACACAGCAACTCGAGAATATACACAAGTGCAAACCAAATGCACACGTCACAAGCATGAAACCATAAGTTATACAATCTAGTGATGCATACAGCAAAAAAAATGAAGACAGGATGAGTGATACAAGTCAGAGCAACAAAATCATCACAATGAAGACCACTATGCAGTGTACAACAGTGACATGCACATCAACAAAACAACCTACAAGGTCAGGGAAGCAATGACCAGACCAAACAAAGAACTTCAAGTTTTACAAGACAGCTACAACACAAAAGTTCTCAAATCTGCAAAGTAAACATGTATATGCTACAGAAAACAGGGCAACCAAGCTGCAGACTTCAAGAACAGGTCAAATGAAAAATGTCAAGTAACTGAGTGCATAACTACAAGCAAGTGCAGACTCTAACTGAAACTCCAAGGTAAGCACAACTGGAAGTATACATGAAGTATTGAAATAACCAGAAACAATATCAGTGCAACGGTGATGGCCGTGGACATGCAATCGCATAAACAAAGTCAAGTGACCGAAGTTAGAGTTGACAAAAGATTAGAGATGACCAAGTCAAGAAAATCAAATACGTATCTTTGAAGAAGTCACGAAGTAAAACCAGAAAGTTTCTGCATTTTTATTCAAGAAAAATAGAACGCGTGAAAATCAAAGCCCTGAGTAACAAGTCGAAAGAAATCAGGAAAGCTGTGCGCATCAAGGAATGAAAAATTTGGAAAGTATCGAACTGATACGAATGAAATCAAGTGATTCGAATTCATATAAATACTGAACCAAAAATCTCATCATTGGCATCAAGTTAAAAAGCAAGCAATCAATCGAGCAACAAAAGAAATTACATACCGAATCATCAACAACTCGATCATCAGAGAACGAGAGAGCAAAAGCAACGCAAACCATTGAATTAATCATCAGAGAAGGAGCGACCAACCGAGCAAGAAAATCAAACAGTCGCGATCTCCAATATTCAGAAAACCCTAATTTCAGAAAGGAACGGCCATAATTGTTTCAGAAGGAAGAGAAAAGGACCAAAGCCCTAATTCGACAAAAAGGAACGGGCCAAGCAAAAGAAAAAGGATCGGCCGCATTATTCTTCACAAACAAGAAGTGGATCGGGTTAAACAATGCAAATGGGCCGGCGTGTTTATAAAGGGCTTTAGTTTTTAGTTAGGGTTTTATTAAAAGGGGGTCTTTTTTATTTGAGCAAAAATTAGGGATTAAAGTTTATATTTTAATTTTTGCTCCTGGTTTTATTTTTGAAGTTGTTTTTTTCTTTTCGAGTCAAAGAATTTGTAAATCACCACCTAGGTTGTAGGTAGTGTCAGATTGTCTAGTTAGAATTAGTTCAGTGAGCAGGGTGTGCGAGTTTGCAAAACTCTATAGGCGGAGCAGAGTTTGCGAGTAAGCGAAACTCTATAGGCGGAGCCGGGTGTGCTAGTCTATGAGAGTGTTTGTGAGCGGGAGAAAAAGGGTCTGCGAGTCTAGTAGAGTGTTTGTAAGCGGGATACTGTTTAATTCTAATAGAAATCTGGGAATGCAGCAGTAGGCAGGGGTTGCCGAAGCTAGGTAAATTTTGTGTGTGATTTACTTTACAGCATATTTATTTCTGCAGTTTGTTTTCTGTGTTTAAATCGAGAAAATTTGCTATAACCCTATTCACCCCCCTCTAGGGTTAATCTAGATCCTACATTTATATGATGGTTTTGGGAATGAATTTGTTTGACCTAAATTATGTTGATTAGGAAACTAGGATTACTTTCTAAACCTATTATTTTGGAAACTTTGGAAATGAAGATATTTAATTTGGAAGAAATAATTTGGTGAAATCGTATATGGTTTTGAAATTGAACTGATATTGAAACGAATTGAAATTGAGAACCTTATTTTACTAAAAACTTGATTTGGGAATTATCAAACTTATATAAAATTGATTTGTATAAGTATGAAGTTGATATGAAAACTATTGATTTGGAAAGGTACTCAATTTGGAAAGCGAAATCTTATATAATTGAAGTCTATATAAGTGTGATTTGATATACTATTAATTTTGGAAAGTTCTCAATTTGAAAATGAAATCTTATATATAGTTGACTTTATATAAGTACGATATTTGAAATTGATTTGAAAGGGTACTATATGATACATATTCTCGAAGTAAAGATATGGAAAGTGCCTTATGCTTGATATCCTCTTTGTGGCCACATCGCGGATTCATTCCATTGATATTATTCTCTCTGATTTGGGTTTTTCGGATATGATACTCGAGTGTCCTTCAAATTCCATGTCGTTACCCATGGTCTTATGAACTCGACTGCATAGCGTAATTCACAAAGTAGTGATTGCTTAAAAGTTACGGATGTTTCCTAGGGGATCCAGGCTTAACCATTGTGTATCTACGATCTATGGTCGTTTTAGTAGCGTAAACTGCAAGGCAGAGATTGCTTAAAGGTACAGATGTTTCCTAGGGGATCCAGGCGTAACCATTGTGTATCCACGGTCTACAAGTTTTTATTATCGTAGTGTCATCCGCAGGGCAGAGATTGCTTAAAGGGTACATATGTTCCCTGGGGGATCCATGCATAACCATTATGTATTTGCGATCTATAGTCGTTTTAGTAGCATAATCCGAAAGGCAGAGATTGCTTAAAGGGTGCGGATGTTTCCTAAGGGATCCAGGCGTAACCATTTTGTATCCACAGTCTACAAGTTTTTGTTATCGTAGCGTAATACACAAGGCAGAGATTGGTTAAAGGGTATGGATGTTTCCTGGGGGATCCAGGCTTAACCATTGTGTATCCGCGGTCTACAGTTTTTTTGTTATCATGGAAAAATTCGCAAGGCAGTGATTGCTTAAAAGGTACGGATGTTTCTTGGGGGACCCAGGCATAACCATTATCTATCTACGATCCATGATTCGATTCGGTTGATTTGTTTGGATTGTACTTTCCATATCAGTTTTGAAGGTTTTCGAGTATTTTCACTGGGTTTTGAAAAGGTCTACTAAATACTTGGAGAATTCTAGCTTTGCGCCTAATGAACGCATGGCCAGGGTCTGCAAGAATGAGGATAAACCTGTTAAGACATCGAGTTATAAAAGTTTTTTTGATAAAGTAAGTTATGTATTCTGTTAATTATATAATTATAGTTTTTATGACTGCATATATATTTTTAAGTATGTAAATACTAGATTTGTCTATATATATTATACTATAAAAGGCTTAGTCTATTCTAGGTTGTTGCGTAGACTATAATGGAATTACTGTACAGGTTTAATAGCTATACATATATAAATATTTTATACAGTAGCTTAGAAAAGTTATAATATGTACTTTTACAATGTACGAGTTATGACCTCTGATTTGAAAGGATTGTATATAGTATTGTTATGTATATAGTATGTGAGTATATGTGTTGTGTAAATTTTATAACCTGTTAGTTATAAAGATTTTTCAGAAGTTTTAATTTTTTAATTTGCGCACATCCTATTGATTGTATATTATATATATAGTTTGCATTCTGTTGTATGTAATATGTTGCGTACGTATCTAAAAGCTTATGCATATCTATATATACAGACACACACACATGCACACACACACATACTTTCCAAAACCTTGTTAACTGTTTCCTCTTATGTGTTTGTTATATTGTAAGTATATGCATTAATAACATCCTAGTGTATATAGGCTTATATATGTTTTGTATAATAGTGAATACAATGTTTTGTATATATATTAACATAGTCTACACCTATATATATATATATTTGTGCATATATATTTAGTTTATATGAGAAGTGGCGGTTTTATAATAAGTTTATATATATATATACATAAACATACCAGTTATACAAAACTATTAAGTTTTAATGCATTGATTCAAGTTTTATTTTGTATATATGTTTGACTTTAATATATGAATTTTAATTTAAAACAACGACTTTGGAAGCCACATATCTATAATTTAATATATGATTAAATTTAGAAGATGATTTTATATATATAGTTATATATAGTTGTGTGTATATATATATATATTCAATTATACTATTTCTCTTCATCAATTTAGTTCTGTTTTGATTTCGTCAATTCCCATTTATCAGCTTCGTTCTTCGATTTGAGTTCGCTCTTGCCTTGTTTTGAGATTCGTGCCTGGATTTTGTAACTCAATTTCTTCATCAAAACCCATCTAGCCTCTAAAGGTGAGCAATCACTCACGATTTAACATTCTTATATTTATTAAATTTGATTTCAATTGAACGACAATTGAAATACGCTATTGTAGTTATTTAATTTGTTATATATGCTATTATCTGTAACCGTTCACTTGTGGGATTTGACAACATATCCTGTTGTTTATATTATATTTTTATTGATGATATATGCCTGTTATTATTATTATCATATCTGTTATCACTCTTTAAGTTCCCTGTTAGTATAGAATTCACTGTGGGTTGAAATGATACATACCGAGCAATCTGTAGAATAGGAGAAAATCGTTATGGGCTAAAATGATAAACCCAAGTGATTTTCACTGAATTGAATTTGGGATTGCGGGTTGAAATAATATATACCCATATATATTTAATTTGCAGATTGAAATGATAAATATTCGTACCACTTGACCATAGGATAGAAAACTTTATACAGACATTATTGGTCTATATATAATATTTTGAAATGATTTCTATGGTTTTGAAAGGGAAAATATATATGGTTTATTTAATATTGAAAATATTTTATATATAAACAAGTTTAATATAATATAGATTTAATAATAAGCTTTAATTTAATAAAGTTTGATTTAATTAATATGTAATATGTTTAAGGATTATTTAAATTTGTATTTTAAAAATAGATTTTTAATGATTTTATAAGTTAAGGTTGGGAAGATAAATTGAATTTAATTGATATTATAATTAATTAAGAATTTTATTTGAATAAATCGACTTTAAACTTATTGAAATTGAGACTTAAGATATGATTTTTATAACTTGATTTTAATTTAAGTAATTTAGTGAATATTTCACGTTTAAATAAATTGAAGGATATATTTAGTAAAATGTAATTTAAGGTTATTTAAATAATATTGAATTTATTATGTGAATACTTCAAGACTAAATAATAATGGAGTTAAATCAAGAATCTATATGAAACTGTTAAATTTAGTTTTGAAATCCAGATAATTTGAATTTATTTATTTATAAACTAAATTGAAATTGAATTAAATGGGAATTTTGGAATTCGCATTGATTTGAATCGATTTGTGAAATTTAAGGAAACTATTTTAATATAAACAATTTTATTTTATAAAATATTTTATTTTATATACTGTTATTAAACTGTTTTAAGTGGTGGAAGTTATGATTTCAAAGTTACGGTTTTCCAAAGAATTATGATTTCAAAGTGTTTTTGGTCTCGAATATGTTGTAACTTTGAAAGTGCTATAAATTGGAAATAGATATATTTGAAATGGAAATGATAGTTTGGGTTTTTGAAGTATAAATTATTTTGGGATGATCACGGTGTTATAATGACGTTTAGTTCCACGGATCCTTAGAGGATGGTTATCCCAAACATCCTTTGAGTTACTTGTATCTCTGTTGATATTTCATTTGAGTTGGATTTATTGATATAAGAATGTTAATCCTGACTTGAGAGTTTTGTGTTTTTCTTTACGCTCGGGTCAGACTGAGTGACACAACATTTTAGACTCACCTTTGGAGTTTAGAGCTTCGCTTGGAGATCCAACTATCGATTCAGCTTTCAGCTTTGATTTGTTTAGAGATGGCCTCGGTTTTTATTTGAGACTTCAGTGTATTTGAGATATTCTGCTATTTTTTTCTTCTAATTCTGATGTTTATATAGTAGCTTCATGAACTACTATTTTTCTTTTCCGTTGCATTCTGTTACAATACTCTGTGATTTTGTGATTATTTTATTTACTGTATATGATGAGTTTTGGAAAATTTAAATTAACAATCTGATATTTTGAGCAATTCAAGTCCGACCTGTGTGGATGCGAATAGTTGAAAATAACGGGTCGTTACAGAAAATAAGATATATGTTTTTATTTAGGACATAACCAAATAATAATTCTTCCACTATAACATCAAATTAAATTTGCTATACTGTCTTTTTTATAATTAGTCTTTTTAGTCTTTCTTTTTCATGTGTCTCTTTGTCTTTTTAACTCCAAACTCTACTTACTTAATTTTAAAACATAATTCTCTCATTCTAAGATCACAGAGAAGAATGCATTTAAATGTGCATCTCGATATGTTTTCTCAATCTCCATCATATCTTTACCAAAAATCCATGATATGGATATTTATTTATTTATATTCAAATTTCCAGTAACGTCTTTGTTTAGGATCATATGTGTTGACTAAGTTATAAGATAATCAATGTAAATAACTAAAATGCAGTTTCTATATTTTTTCAAACAAAATTAGCATTCATATTTTATATGTATTTTGATTGAAAATGATACTGATGATATGAAATGAAAAAGAATTCAAATAAAATAAAGGATAATATTGGAAAAAGTGGTAATAACTTTGTATGAATAATTGGCTAACGGTCTAATGTCCAACCCCTCCCATCCCCACTATTAGGGATGTCAACAAATACTCTTGGATACGGATAGTGCCATATCCGTATCCGTATCCATATCTGAAATCATTTTCGGATATCTGTATCCGCTTAATTTTCAAATATCTGTATCCGCTTAATTTTCAAATATCTGATATCTGTATCTGTTTAATTTTCCGATACGGACGGATATCAGATATTTAACCACTCCGCCTATAACCAATAAATTTAAAAGTGTATATGAAATGGTTTGGATCAAAATAAAACAATTTTTTGTACTAATGTTCACAAAATACCAAGGAATAAAAAATATGATGATAAAACATTGTTTTATACTAATATCTGTATACATATCCAAAAATATTCAAAAATTAAGCACTAAAACCGTCTGTTTTCACTAAAAACGAGCAAAAAACATATCATAGTGAATTCCAATGGTTAGGAAATAGTTAAAAAATCATATATTAATTAGATATAATTTTAACTATATATATATATGCATTAGTTAATTGGACGGATATTTTTCGGATACGGATACCATAATAACTATATCCGTATCTGGAAAGCTTTTTGTATATCGGATATCTGTATTAGCTTTTCAGATGATGGATATTTTCATATTTTCGGATACGGATTCAGACAGATATTGGATTTTTTGAGTACCCATTGACATCCCTACACCCATAATAAAATTTTAATGTTTTAATTTTTTCTCATTAATTTTTACTCACTTTAACCAAAGTGCATCTCCCTTTAACATTCCTCATTATCCATAATGATGTTCCATTGATCCTCTTTATTTATAATGATCTAATTTTATCTTACTGTGATATCATGATAAGGTCATTGTAATGACCCACCATTTTCGATACCCTGAATCAATGCTAAACAACAACATATGATTTTGAATGTTGTAAGCGACAGTTGGTTTGTGTAAATTTAAACAAAATTAACTCCTGTGATATATCGATATAATTTCATAATGAGAGTAATATACATTATACCAAAATATGCATATGGATATAAAATATGAGAGACATTCTACATAAGGCATGGTATGGAAATAAAACTGGTATAACAATATAAACATAATACACCATCTCAACAAATTGAGTATTGAATGGTACATCAAATACAGTACATAGCCTAATTTATGAATAATGTCTACAGTGCATAAAACAATAAAGTCACAACTGAAGATCACGACATCTATGCTCCGAAAGATCTATCTATCCTGCTAATATGTCCTCAAATATCCGACTTCATGCCTACTCGTGGAAGTAATCAAAAGTTGTTCAAAAAGGAAAAATTTAGAAACAAGGGTTGGACAAAAGTTTGATGAGAGGGCTATCTCTGAGTATAGTTTATAATGTAACCTATGTACAAACAATAAACATGGGTGAGGATCGATGGGTAATACTAATCACACCTCGTCCTACCCTATCCCCACACCAATAAGTTAGGATAATACATAATAGTGATATTACTGTTAATATTATATATATAATGTAACAAGCTGTAGACCTGAAAACATGATGAATGAGTATAGGGATAATAGTCCACTGCATGATTAATGGTGTCATAATCTCCCAGTCCAATCCAAAATGTAAAGCAAATACAACCATGAAACAATGTTAGATATCCAAGCATCTTCATACCCAAAACCCACGTGATAATAGTATACGAGTAATACCTTATGTTAGTGTAGTTTGAATATCTGTAACTGATATATATATGTGTTGAATAGCCAATAGTTATAAAGAGAGACATGTTGGGAGACACATATAACATGTGGCTCCAAGTCAACACTTAAGGATGTTGACTTGTAGGTCTTATCGAAACATCTAGTGCTACGGACAATTACGACCTACTCTACAAGGGCACCCCGATCTTTCTCAATCTCTACTTTGGGACCACTTCTGCAGGTCATGTCGTCACTCATTGTATAACAGATTCATTTTACTAAAGTCTTATTTCTCTGATTGCATCTATCAAATAAACCAAAACCATTTGTAGCTACCCATATCTACGTATACAATTTCCCACTCATATACCAACACCAAAGTGTTGTCGTTCTTATGTGGATCGTCAGTTTGTTTCTTGAAGTACCTCACACTAATGTGTAGCCATAAGTCGGGCATACCAAAACTATATATATAAACACATACCTTGAATTGCGTATCTATAACTATGGAACACCCACACCTTAATCGGGCCGATTTTCAACTAAATCGAAAATCAAAGTCCATTAAGATACAGATCGTTGGTGTTGGTAACTTGTAATAAACATAAGTTGATAAGCACCATTATCCTAATGGTTAAGTGATTCGAATTTGGTGTGAGAGGTCACAAGTTTGAAACTTTCGTAGCGTGATTCGAACATATATTGACATGTGATGTGTGTTATGTTGTCCCGGTGACATGTTGCAACTAAGTACCATTTCAAAAAAAATAAACATAAGTTTATCAGAGAGCTATCTATATGAACTCACCACGGAATAGTAAAATATAATAAAACATATATATACCGACCATGGCTACTACCTTGAATATCTTATCGCCTTATTAGTGTAGAGCATGAATGAGAAGACATGTCCAGATACTATTCCTATATTGTACTAGAATCACGTGCCTCCAAATCTATCTCGTGGTTTGTATTAAGGAGGGGATTAGAATAACGTTCTAGTGACTGGTAAATTATATATTTTGTCCATAACACTAGTTTATGCCAATTGATTTCCATTTAAGTGTTATGTCTACTATTCATGGGTTAGTCATTTAATTCCTTATGTGTGTATGATATATCCAACCTATTCCGAGATTTAAGTATTTGTAAACGTAACCTACTCCGTCGTATAAGTATTTATACAAGTACACATACATACATATATATACACATACATATACACACACACACACACACATATATATACACATGTACACACACACACACATATCTAACAATAGGCTACCAGCCCTTCAAATCTACTCCATGACTATAAAAGCAGGTGCATGCAACTATGAAGTATATTGGGTTTAACAACCCTTCTCCCATCCAATCATATCCTAACGATGTTAAGGAAGGAAGTACCTGGCTACTTAATACCCTTAAATTAGAAAATAGGCGGGACCTCCATCCATTTAATACCTAACCCCAAAAGAACCCTTTTTGATATTACTTAACCAACATTGTACGAAATCTCTTCTAGGCCACTTACTACTTCTTAGATAACGAGGAGGCAAACCATAAACATCCATTTAATGCCTCAGTCCTAAATCGGACCCCTTCCAAGATATTTCCTTTAACACATGCAAGCGATAATCCCAACCATCTAATACACACCTATAAAATAGCCCCGACAATTAATACTACTTATATAGGGAGGAGGTAAATCCTAACAAAATCATTTAATACCTCATTCCTTGAAGAATACCCCTTGGTATATTTTCTCCAAACCTATACGCGAATGTATATCACCACGGGTCCTATAGTTGGAGATGTCTCACATCAATAGTATGTATACACCACTGCTGGTAGCCCTTGTAGAGGGCATACTTTAATTGTGTAACTCTAATGACCTCACATCCCAACCCATACTAAACTAAGTCATTTATATTTAACCTAAATATTGGGCTATACCCATTAATTCATACCCATCGCAGACGTATTATTGATGTCATACAATTTCAACTATAGAAATTATTACTCCTCTTAAGTTCATTATTTATTCATATTCAGTTATTTACTTGCCATGACTTCTTGTTTTATAAGCTTAATGCCTTTATTTCTCCTTTCCATTAATGTTATTAATGATATTTATTTATCATGTCTATTCAATTTCCTTTGCCATTTCCATACTTGATTTCTATAATTAATTTCATTAAATGGTTTGCTACCCATATTGACTTGATGACAGTTACTTTCATTTTGCTCCTTAATTTATTACCTTATTCATATTTAGCATTTTTGTTTATAATTAATATGATAATGTGTAATTAATTGCACTTTTCCATATATATATATATATTAATGTTGGAATAGACGTTATTTATTTCTTAAACTTATGCTTTACTTTACATATATTTATTTATTTGGTAAACGATACTATTTATATTTCTAGTTATAACCTTTTGGTTTCTACAACTAGGGATTTCACAATTTTTTTTAACATTTTAATGCATTAGAACCATATTTTTCCCAAGAGGCAAAATGTTACCATTACAACATTCCATAAACTACCAAAAAGTGGGATTATTATGCATTTGCAATTATAAGGAATTGTCTCGTTTTATTTTTATTGAAATAGACAGTACAAACTATAGGAAAAATCCCTACTTTGAACATCTCTATCCTATGGAAGTATGAATATTTCTTGTTATTTCAAACATTTAATTTTTCATATATAATTGTGAAGTTGGACGGTTTATGGAAACTTAAATGAATATCAATATAACTAGATTATAAATTTTACAATTCCAATGAATTGAAACTTAGAAATTTGAATCTTAAATCAAATTAAAGCCTCCAATCGATGATTATCAAGTTTAACAATTTTCATCCCAAATAACAAAAATCTAGAATTGATTACCCAATTTTGTCGATATTATATTTTATAATTTTTAAGGACTATTCTCCCTTCATAAAGTTAAACAATTTCTGAAAATGTAGGCAAGGATTTCAAATTAGATTTATTCATTTAGCCCAACAATTCAATATTTTTCACATGGGCATAATAAAAAATATAGAATTTCAAGGATATAATTGTAATATTATGTAAATTACATTATTTCACATTCATGTTTTGGCTTTCAAATCTACAAATTCAAATCCATTCTTCGTACTTGACTTATTTCTCTTTTCAAGCAAAAATATGTATAGCTATTCAATGCGATGCCTTACTAGCATTTGTAACTATAAAAATAGAGCATGTTCTTGCGATCACTCTAAGTTTAGTAATTCTAAGCAGGTTCCTTTTTTGGATTTTTTAGGTTTGAAACAGTTTCCTTCAATTCCAATTGTTGAATGTTGATTATGTACATGAACACATGCTTTGGCTTTCCATCATGTTTCGATCCTCCATGCATGCACATGCTTGGGAAGTTCTATGAGCATATGCACATACACATGCATGTGAATTCATCATTTTCTTTTTCATTCTTCCCCTTTTTTATCGTTTGGTACAGATCCATAGTCATGGATCAGTGCCGATCAAGCCCTTAAAATGTGGCTACTTCATAGCCGAGAAGGCATGGTTTGGGGGGTATAAGAACGAATCCCATACTTTCTTTCCTCACTTTTTACTACCTTTGAGAGATCAAGCTTCAAGTCACCTTTAAAGTTTTTCTTGGCATCCAATTGAAGTCTACAACACCACCTCCTACTACAAGACTCCTTCGCTAACATCAGCTACCTCAACCCTCGACCTTTAGCCATTGTCTGCTCCAAATCAATTCAAACCTTGAGTTGGACCCAATCCATCTCTTGAACCTAATTCAATGCTCTAATCCGGTCATCTTCTTCGATCTTTGAAGCTTCTAGGTAGGTGGTGACGTTGCTGGTGATCTCGGATGAGCTTCACATCATCAGCCGCTGTTTGCGCCAAAATTGGTCATAAATCCCAAAAGTCATGAAAGCAATAGTGTATGAACATAAATCAATAGTATTGTAACGCCCGCGGAATTTTCGTTCTCCGAAAATCCGACATCGATACTCACTTTATCGACTGCCGAGAATTCGAAGGTCAAAAACCGGAATGTTATGGGTTTTAAAAAGAAAAGAAAAGGATAGAAAGAGAAGATAAGAAAATAGAGAGAAAAGAAAATAAAACGGAAGAGAAATAGAACGAAAAGAGGATAGAACGGAACAGAAAACAACAGAACAACATCAGAATCTCACAATTCGCAGCGGAACAACATATAATAATAAATGAATAATCTTTAAACAAAGAACTATATCAGTTATTACATTTTATACCTTACATTACAACATATCATCAGAGTGTACAACAACAACAACAAACAGTGCAGCGGAAAAAGAAATACTATATAGTAGTAATATGCCATGCCATCCAGCTTGCCTCCAGCAACTCCAGAATATCCACAATATCCTGATAAACCTTAACTCTTAACTGCCCGTGTGGAAATTGGTGGGCACCCAGAGTTTAGGAAGGAAAACAATAAACTCCAAGTCAGTCATGTGACTGGTGTGAGAACTCAAAACAGTTTATTTACTTTAAAATCAAAATAGAGGAATATTTTTAAATCAATTCGCAATGCTTTTAAAAATGAGACTACCATAAGACCTCCTGCCACACACACAATGCAAACGCAGACTTGGAGAAGATTTCTCCTTATGATAGTCAAACATGCTTGATACGCATTTAAAAAGAGCATTTGATATTATTATTAGTGCATAGTGTAGGAAAAATTCATTTCGAAAGTAGAATATAAATCTTAGCCAGCATAGGTACCATTATATTATGCCTACTAATAGCTACCATATTAGATGGCAGGTTCTACAACTAAAACCGTACAAGTTTCGTATTGGGAATTGGATTTCCAACGAATGATCAGGCCAAGGAACTTCCCATTGCCACATGAGAATGCCTCTGGATGGACATCCCCGAGAACCAAACCGGATCTCTACCAACACAAGGCCGGGTTACTCCTAACTGAGTAACAACTGACCGAATATGCCATCCCCCGGTCCTTTGGGACCTTTATCAACCGAGCGCTCGTAATCAATTCACACAATCATAAAGTGTTTTCAACATGAGTAAGTATCTGGGCTCCATACCATGATACCACCCTTTTCCAGAAGGAAATGGACACATCCTAAAGGGTGCTACCCCTCATAACCTTGCTGCTTCTTTCCTGTTTTGACCATTCACGGGGTGTGAGGCTCGACGAATTCACGTCCACAAAAACATACTTTATACAAAAGCCATGCTTTGGGTCAACAAATGATCAACACAATGATCACTAAGATAGACGATCAAATAAATGATCCTATCACAAATAATCAACACAATGATCATTTCAGCATCACTCAGCATGTCACATTACCAAACTGGGAATATATTGCTGATAACCTCAACTATATAACCTTTGAGCACATACGTCTCAAAGAAGGGTGTTAAGCAAAGAATAAATTCTCCGCCACCAACAGAAATATATTTCAAAGAAATCGGCTTTATATCTCAACTTGTAATGTCAGGCATACAATCCATACAAGTCTGTCCCGGGCTCGAACAGAACCGAAGGCACTTACAAAGAAGTCCTTGCAATCCGGATATTCACAATCCTGATCGGATTTCCCATCACTTAGGGAGTCTCTATACCGTTGCAACTCAGTGCAGAGACAATCGATAGGTCATCCTATCGCTTTCGCAAATACCGGGTCTTCAACACCGATCTTCAATTGCAATTCACAACGACGTATCACATATTCGGAATGGGTTATACGACCCCATGGTCCTTTCCCGGTTAACCCGAATAGTGAGCGCTTATTCAAAAATAAGTGTGCATTCAAATTCAATCAATTCACATCAAATACCCATTCAAAGGGAAATACTGATAGTCGGTTATTGAACTATCAATGGACATGCACACATCACCAGATTCCAAATAATTTTCCAAATTATTTATTTTCCAAAATATCTTTACTAGATATATAATTTCAACACTTCAAAAATAAATCAATATTTATTTTTAACAAGTTTCACTTTCACATATAAATTCCATAATGAATTTATATTTCAAGATATCCATGCATATGCGATTTCAATTATCCATTTCAATTTATCTTCAAAAAAATAAATTCTAATTATTTACTTCATATTGGAAAACATTTCCATACTTATTATTCATAAGTAATTCACAAAACTTTTTATTTTCAACCTTGGAAAATATTCAATATACTTAAATCGAATTAAGTATATAATTCATTCTTTAAGGAAATCATTCCCTTAAACATATTTATTTGGGCCAAAACAAATGTTGCGTAAAACATCGTTACGACAACCCAAAATCACTAGTATAGGGATTCGAAATTAAAATAGATATATACATCCCAATACTATTCAAAACATTTCCTTTCGGAAATCATTTACTATAACAACAGTGTTATAGTCCACTATTTCCTTTTATTTCTCGAAAACGTCTATTTCAACAATAAATGTTGAAATCTATGGTTTCGAATCTCAACACATTTAAAACATCGTTAGATCGTTTTAATTCAATTTAAAACATCAAATCTAAACCATTTTCTTTAACGTGTTATTCACTATTCAAAAATCGTGAACATACTTCGTTAACAAATTTCATCCTTTTATTCAATTTATTTTAAAGGATTATTCACTATTCAAAAATGTGAATATGACTCCATTAATAGGTTATAACAATTAACTTATCAAAATAAGTCGTTTGCGAATTTATAAAACAACGTTTATAAATTCCTCTTCTATTTATTTATAAAAACTTCCTTTAATAAATTCCTTTATTAACCTATTCCAGTTTATAACTAAATTATAAACTAAACGTTCATATTATAAGTTAAATACTTATAAAACGATTATTTTATAAGATCGTTCTTTTAAAGACTTTCCAATTTATAAATCTTATAACTTATAAGATTTAATGATTTATCCAATCTATTCTTCAAATAATTTCACCAAATTTATAAATCTTACTATTTATAAATTTCATTTATAACTTCACGGTTTATAATTCTATAAATTTCATTCTTTAATGAAATTCATTTTCACTTAATTCAAACACTTATAAAAACTCGTTTTATAATGTCTATATTTCAATTTATAAATATCCATTTATAAATCTCTTAATATAAATCAGTTTATATTATTCTTTTAAACGTCTTTAAATTCCTTTAAAATTTCACCGTTCTCTTGATTTATAAAATAATCAAATTTTATAAATCTTATATTCAAACTTTTAATAATAAACTCAAAAATCCAGTTTAAACTATTTTATAAAATCATTGGTTCATATTTCTCAAAAACCAGCTTTTAACTATATTTCACAAAAACCATAATTTTATAACTTTAAAAATTATAACGTTTATTTATTTATAATGGATCAATTCCAAAAATATAGTATATTTTCAAAAATCACTTTAAAACCATTTTAAAATCCCAAAGTCTGGGTCCAATGATGCTACACACCAAATAGTCAATCACGACTAACAACGATATCATATATCGATATGATAATCCATCAAATATCAAAATATCTGAAATAAAATAAATACTGTTGAGGAATCCAGTTGGATCCCTCCAACCTGTTTCCTGCATCCAAAAACATTAGCACAATACCAATTTCGCTCCAGTACGAAATTATCGCGGTATATGTTCTTAATAAATATTATCCGCTTAATAACGGCGTAATAGGGTCTCATCCGCTAAACAAAAATGCGGGAAATCAACAACTGCAATATATACATATGCCAATATATATATATTGATATTATATATAATACCAATTTCACTGTTTATGAAATATTCGCGGTATATGTTTTTAATAAATAACATCCGCTTACTAACGGCGCATAATGTCTATTTTAACAATCAATAATTTACAGTCATCATTCAAACATGCATTCAAATATTTTAAATCTAACTATTTAAAATAAAATCGAAACCGATTCGATTGAGTGAGAAATTCTCACCTTGGTTTTAATTTCCGTTTTAGCTTTTTATTTCGAATAAAATTAAACGCGCGTTTAATTTTACCCAAAATTCTCACTAACTCCAAACGACTCCAAACCAACTCCATCGCGTAGTGCTCGTCCATACGATTCCAACGCAACTGAGTTTGTATTTTTTCGACCTCGTATGAAAAAGATATGAATTTTACAAGTTTGTACTCGATTTATATACATAATTTCAACATAACTTTTAAAATTATAACCTACAGCTCATCCTAGCCACTAGATCCAGATCCAACGGCCCCTGCTCATCTTCCCAAATCACGTTATCATCTCCAGGCCGTGCAAATTGAGGCCGAACCCAACATGTAGATTAGGGTTAGCATTTGCACTCCAATCACTCAACTATACATCATCATACCACTCCCATGTCGAAGCTCTCCTCCTCCTCTATACTCGCCCCCCCTAGGTGAAGCTCGGCCACCTGTAGAGCATGGGAATGCGTGCGAAAACTGATGGGAACGGCCACCTCTAGCTCCCTCTACGCAACTCCAAACTCGATCATCACCGTATGAAATTAAAGCTCTCTCCATGCTCTTCAATGTTGTAGTTAACAACTTTGGCCAATTCTTGATGGATTGGAAGAGATTAAGAGATGAAGAAGAATGATTTCTGGCCTTAGAATTATAAAGTGGCGGCTGGCATATAGAATTAGGGTTTGTATATTTTTTTTTTATTTTCTTGAGTTATGGGGGTATTTATAAGGAACGAGCGACACTATTCATCCCGGAAATTCCGAACTCTGATTTAGACGCCGTAACCAGCGTTTCTAAGGTTTACCCCGCGTTCCGGACACAATGGAACAGGTTTCGGAAGCTAATTCGGAAGTATGTGCGAGTTATGGCTGCAAACGCTCAATTTAAATTAAACCGATTTAAATCGATTTCTAGGCGTTTTAATTCGTACCGGACAAACGGTAAATCCAATTGACTTGAAATTTGAAACCTTACAATAATATCACATTACGGATCCGATGAAACTGGTTTCGTCGAAATCCGAGACTTTTTGAAAAATGGCTATTTTGACTCGCCAAATTTAAATTAAAAATAATTCGATGCGTTTCGAGCTGCCACGATCAAACGATAGCTCCGATTGACACGAAAATTGAAATCCGGTAATAACTAACTACTACGGATCCAATGGAACTGGTTTCGTTCAATTCTGAGACTGTTCAAAAATTGACTATTTTACAGTCGATTATTAAATATTAAAATATTCAATTTTCACAAATTAACTTTTAATTCGATTTTAAAAGTTCTAAAATATTTCTATAACTCCAGTATGATTAAATAAAATTTTACAAATTATTTTCAATCATATTTAACTCAATTTTCAATTATTTCCATAATTTAACATATTAAATTATTTTTTTAATTATCTAATTAAATCCAAAAATTCAAATAAAATTTATTTGACTTATAAATTCATTTATAAATATTTAAAATTAATTAAATATTCAAATTTTAATTAATTAAAATTCTGGGTCGTTACAATCTTCCCCCCTTAAAAGAATTTCGTCCTCGAAATTATTAAGTAAGAAAAGTTATAGAATTTATTAATTTTTCCAAAATTCATAATTAAACTTCTTATAATACTTTTACTAAGTTTTCAAATCCTACTTAGTTATTTTTCAAAAACAACTACTATTGTTTAACTTTCAACTCCAAAATCAAAGTTAAAGTTTTCAAAATTTTCCCAATTTTTCTCAAATTTTTCTAACGCCTTAAATTTTCGGAAAAATTCGCCATAGTCTCCTTTGCGCGGCTCGATCCGAAAAAAAAATGACAGTATATATATCACAAATATACATCTCATCAAGTAATGAGGCATCCCGCAGGGAAAAAAGTGTAAAAGTACGATATTTAATCCGAGATATGTACCTTATATTTTTATTAGCAAGCATATACGGCTAATATAGCGCAAAAGCGAGCTCCAAATGCGAAGCAAACGCGATCCGCACCTACTAAACACTTAACAAACAACATGAGAATCATGCATATAGACAATAATCTCAATATACCACATATAGCAACATGATAACTATATATGTCACATAGCAAATGCAACTAAACAACAAATGCAAACATCAACCATCTATTAAATCTATATTCATTCATATTCTCATTAATATTAAATGAAATGGTTTTCAATTTAATCACATTTGATTCATTTACATTGGATGTTCTTACTAACATTCATTCTCAATTTTAATTAGTTTGCATTCACTAATTAAATCTAATTCACATTTAATTCTATTCAAATTTATTTACTTTCAATTTGAATTCAATTTACTTTAGCTTTCAATTTCATTAATACTTAATGAATTATATACAATCAATCAACAATCATATAACAACAAAATCACTTTGCATATATTCATTCAATTTGGTTTTAACACCATCACTTTCAATTGGTTCAATTAAATTGATTTTTATTCAACTATTCAACTTTCTAATAACATTAGATTTTAATGAATTAACACTTACATTCATTATTTCATATCAACTTAATTCACATTTATCACTTCACTTTACTAATTTACTTTGATACTAATATCAACTTCATTCAACATAATTTAAGTTATATTTCCATTTCTAAAGTAAATTTCCATTTAACTTTAAATTCATTTTCATTTACAACTCATATTCATAAATATATTCATATAGTTTCACTTCTTATATATATAAGTTTATTTCACAATTGTAAATCACATTAATTATAATTCAATTCTTACAATTCTTTTTGCTTATACAATTCTTCTTTTATTTAGATTATTCAAACAACCTAACAATCAACTTATATACACTTTAATAATTCTGAAAATTATTTCTTTATATATAAAATATACTCAAGGTAAAATTATTTCATTCACCCAATTTCAAAATCAATATTGTGCCGAATTGTTCTATTCAAGTGTTTATAGATCCCTATCAACAACGTTAATTACTCGTATTAACCAGAATCTATATACCATTCAACAAACCAATCATCACAATATAAAACAATTTTGTATTCACTAACAAATACGCTCTCATAGCTATTATTACACTCAAACTCAATCTAGAGTACTGCTGACTCTATCTCTAATGAGTAATACCTTACAGAACCATGGTTGTCGCTTAACCATCAGCTCTGATACCAAATGTAACATACGGGGGTTTTAAAAAGAAAAGAAAAGAAAGAAGAGAGAAAAAGAAGAAAGAAAAAGAAAAATAGAGGGAAAAGAAGATAGACAATTTTTAGAAAACAGAGAATTAGAAAAACAGAAGATAGAAAAATTTTAAAAATAGAAGAAAATAGAATATAGAGGAAAAAGAAAAACAGAAGAAAATAGGACGAAAAGAGGATAGAACGGAACAGAAAACAACAGAACAACATCAGAATCTCACAATTCGCAGCGGAACAACATATAATAATAAATGAATAATCTTTAAACAAAGAACTATATCAGTTATTACATTTTATACCTTACATTACAACATATCATCAGAGTGTACAACAACAACAACAAACAGTGCAGCGGAAAAAGAAATACTATATAGTAGTAATATGCCATGCCATCCAGCTTGCCTCCAGCAACTCCAGAATATCCACAATATCCTGATAAACCTTAACTCTTAACTGCCCGTGTGGAAATTGGTGGGCACCCAGAGTTTAGGAAGGAAAACAATAAACTCCAAGTCAGTCATGTGACTGGTGTGAGAACTCAAAACAGTTTATTTACTTTAAAATCAAAATAGAGGAATATTTTTAAATCAATTCGCAATGCTTTTAAAAATGAGACTACCATAAGACCTCCTGCCACACACACAATGCAAACGCAGACTTGGAGAAGATTTCTCCTTATGATAGTCAAACATGCTTGATACGCATTTAAAAAGAGCATTTGATATTATTATTAGTGCATAGTGTAGGAAAAATTCATTTCGAAAGTAGAATATAAATCTTAGCCAGCATAGGTACCATTATATTATGCCTACTAATAGCTACCATATTAGATGGCAGGTTCTACAACTAAAACCGTACAAGTTTCGTATTGGGAATTGGATTTCCAACGAATGATCAGGCCAAGGAACTTCCCATTGCCACATGAGAATGCCTCTGGATGGACATCCCCGAGAACCAAACCGGATCTCTACCAACACAAGGCCGGGTTACTCCTAACTGAGTAACAACTGACCGAATATGCCATCCCCCGGTCCTTTGGGACCTTTATCAACCGAGCGCTCGTAATCAATTCACACAATCATAAAGTGTTTTCAACATGAGTAAGTATCTGGGCTCCATACCATGATACCACCCTTTTCCAGAAGGAAATGGACACATCCTAAAGGGTGCTACCCCTCATAACCTTGCTGCTTCTTTCCTGTTTTGACCATTCACGGGGTGTGAGGCTCGACGAATTCACGTCCACAAAAACATACTTTATACAAAAGCCATGCTTTGGGTCAACAAATGATCAACACAATGATCACTAAGATAGACGATCAAATAAATGATCCTATCACAAATAATCAACACAATGATCATTTCAGCATCACTCAGCATGTCACATTACCAAACTGGGAATATATTGCTGATAACCTCAACTATATAACCTTTGAGCACATACGTCTCAAAGAAGGGTGTTAAGCAAAGAATAAATTCTCCGCCACCAACAGAAATATATTTCAAAGAAATCGGCTTTATATCTCAACTTGTAATGTCAGGCATACAATCCATACAAGTCTGTCCCGGGCTCGAACAGAACCGAAGGCACTTACAAAGAAGTCCTTGCAATCCGGATATTCACAATCCTGATCGGATTTCCCATCACTTAGGGAGTCTCTATACCGTTGCAACTCAGTGCAGAGACAATCGATAGGTCATCCTATCGCTTTCGCAAATACCGGGTCTTCAACACCGATCTTCAATTGCAATTCACAACGACGTATCACATATTCGGAATGGGTTATACGACCCCATGGTCCTTTCCCGGTTAACCCGAATAGTGAGCGCTTATTCAAAAATAAGTGTGCATTCAAATTCAATCAATTCACATCAAATACCCATTCAAAGGGAAATACTGATAGTCGGTTATTGAACTATCAATGGACATGCACACATCACCAGATTCCAAATAATTTTCCAAATTATTTATTTTCCAAAATATCTTTACTAGATATATAATTTCAACACTTCAAAAATAAATCAATATTTATTTTTAACAAGTTTCACTTTCACATATAAATTCCATAATGAATTTATATTTCAAGATATCCATGCATATGCGATTTCAATTATCCATTTCAATTTATCTTCAAAAAAATAAATTCTAATTATTTACTTCATATTGGAAAACATTTCCATACTTATTATTCATAAGTAATTCACAAAACTTTTTATTTTCAACCTTGGAAAATATTCAATATACTTAAATCGAATTAAGTATATAATTCATTCTTTAAGGAAATCATTCCCTTAAACATATTTATTTGGGCCAGAACAAATGTTGCGTAAAACATCGTTACGACAACCCAAAATCACTAGTATAGGGATTCGAAATTAAAATAGATATATACATCCCAATACTATTCAAAACATTTCCTTTCGGAAATCATTTACTATAACAACAGTGTTATAGTCCACTATTTCCTTTTATTTCTCGAAAACGTCTATTTCAACAATAAATGTTGAAATCTATGGTTTCGAATCTCAACACATTTAAAACATCGTTAGATCGTTTTAATTCAATTTAAAACATCAAATCTAAACCATTTTCTTTAACGTGTTATTCACTATTCAAAAATCGTGAACATACTTCGTTAACAAATTTCATCCTTTTATTCAATTTATTTTAAAGGATTATTCACTATTCAAAAATGTGAATATGACTCCATTAATAGGTTATAACAATTAACTTATCAAAATAAGTCGTTTGCGAATTTATAAAACAACGTTTATAAATTCCTCTTCTATTTATTTATAAAAACTTCCTTTAATAAATTCCTTTATTAACCTATTCCAGTTTATAACTAAATTATAAACTAAACGTTCATATTATAAGTTAAATACTTATAAAACGATTATTTTATAAGATCGTTCTTTTAAAGACTTTCCAATTTATAAATCTTATAACTTATAAGATTTAATGATTTATCCAATCTATTCTTCAAATAATTTCACCAAATTTATAAATCTTACTATTTATAAATTTCATTTATAACTTCACGGTTTATAATTCTATAAATTTCATTCTTTAATGAAATTCATTTTCACTTAATTCAAACACTTATAAAAACTCGTTTTATAATGTCTATATTTCAATTTATAAATATCCATTTATAAATCTCTTAATATAAATCAGTTTATATTATTCTTTTAAACGTCTTTAAATTCCTTTAAAATTTCACCGTTCTCTTGATTTATAAAATAATCAAATTTTATAAATCTTATATTCAAACTTTTAATAATAAACTCAAAAATCCAGTTTAAACTATTTTATAAAATCATTGGTTCATATTTCTCAAAAACCAGCTTTTAACTATATTTCACAAAACCATAATTTTATAACTTTAAAAATTATAACGTTTATTTATTTATAATGGATCAATTCCAAAAATATAGTATATTTTCAAAAATCACTTTAAAACTATTTTAAAATCCCAAAGTCTGGGTCCAATGATGCTACACACCAAATAGTCAATCACGACTAACAACGATATCATATATCGATATGATAATCCATCAAATATCAAAATATCTGAAATAAAATAAATACTGTTGAGGAATCCAGTTGGATCCCTCCAACCTGTTTCCTGCATCCAAAAACATTAGCACAATACCAATTTCGCTCCAGTACGAAATTATCGCGGTATATGTTCTTAATAAATATTATCCGCTTAATAACGGCGTAATAGGGTCTCATCCGCTAAACAAAAATGCGGGAAATCAACAACTGCAATATATACATATGCCAATATATATATATTGATATTATATATAATACCAATTTCACTGTTTATGAAATATTCGCGGTATATGTTTTTAATAAATAACATCCGCTTACTAACGGCGCATAATGTCTATTTTAACAATCAATAATTTACAGTCATCATTCAAACATGCATTCAAATATTTTAAATCTAACTATTTAAAATAAAATCGAAACCGATTCGATTGAGTGAGAAATTCTCACCTTGGTTTTAATTTCCGTTTTAGCTTTTTATTTCGAATAAAATTAAACGCGCGTTTAATTTTACCCGAAATAATCACTAACTCCAAACGACTCCAAACCAACTCCATCGCGTAGTGCTCGTCCATACGATTCCAACGCAACTGAGTTTGCATTTTTTCGACCTCGTATGAAAAAGATATGAATTTTACAAGTTTGTACTCGATTTATATACATAATTTCAACATAACTTTTAAAATTATAACCTACAGCTCATCCTAGCCACTAGATCCAGATCCAACGGCCCCTTCTCATCTTCCCAAATCACGTTATCATCTCCAGGCCGTGCAAATTGAGGCCGAACCCAACATGTAGATTAGGGTTAGCATTTGCACTCCAATCACTCAACTATACATCATCATACCACTCCCATGTCGAAGCTCTCCTCCTCCTCTATACTCGCCCCCCCTAGGTGAAGCTCGGCCACCTGTAGAGCATGGGAATGCGTGCGAAAACTAATGGGAACGGCCACCTCTAGCTCCCTCTACGCAACTCCAAACTCGATCATCACCGTATGAAATTAAAGCTCTCTCCATGCTCTTCAATGTTGTAGTTAACAACTTTGGCCAATTCTTGATGGATTGGAAGAGATTAAGAGATGAAGAAGAATGATTTCTGGCATTAGAATTATAAAGTGGCGGCTGGCATATAGAATTAGGGTTTGTATATTTTTTTTTATTTTCTTGAGTTATGGGGGTATTTATAAGGAACGAGCGACACTATTCATCCCGGAAATTCCGAACTCCGATTTAGACGCCGTAACTAGCGTTTCTAAGGTTTACCCCGCGTTCCGGACACAATGGAACAGGTTTCGGAAGCTAATTCGGAAGTATGTGCGAGTTATGGCTGCAAACGCTCAATTTAAATTAAACCGATTTAAATCGATTTCTAGGCGTTTTAATTCGTACCGGACAAACGGTAAATCCAATTGACTTGAAATTTGAAACCTTACAATAATATCACATTACGGATCCGATGAAACTGGTTTCGTCGAAATCCGAGACTTTTTGAAAAATGGCTATTTTGACTCGCCAAATTTAAATTAAAAATAATTCGATGCGTTTCGAGCTGCCACGATCAAACGATAGCTCCGATTGACACGAAAATTGAAATCCGGTAATAACTAACTACTACGGATCCAATGGAACTGGTTTCGTTCAATTCTGAGACTGTTCAAAAATTGACTATTTTACAGTCGATTATTAAATATTAAAATATTCAATTTTCACAAATTAACTTTTAATTCGATTTTAAAAGTTCTAAAATATTTCTATAACTCCAGTATGATTAAATAAAATTTTACAAATTATTTTCAATCATATTTAACTCAATTTTCAATTATTTCCATAATTTAACATATTAAATTATTGTTTTAATTATCTAATTAAATCCAAAAATTCAAATAAAATTTATTTGACTTATAAATTCATTTATAAATATTTAAAATTAATTAAATATTCAAATTTTAATTAATAAAAATTCTGGGTCGTTACAAGTATGTAATCACATATCGTAGATCTAGGTAATGTAGGGAATAAAAATGAAGAATAACAAACTTAAAATGGAAAGAAATAGACAGAGACACAAGGTTTATAATGGTTCAGCTATCTCTGGCCTACGTCCACTTGAAATGATAATCTTTTATTGACTTTGCTAGCTGGATATAGCGGATTACAGCAATAATTTTCGAGTACACGGTGAAGCTTAAGTACAATAATGATTTCGGTAGATTATGGAGTCGTTGGATCCAAAGTCCCTTTTCCATTGGCTTTGAGATGCTATTTATAGGCGTAGGCTGCAAATATCTCACTCAGATCTAGGAAGACCTCTTCTGGCACATGTGTGGGCCCACGCAATCGATCCCAGGTGGTTTCGACATGATCCGTGATTGATACGAACGAATTTCGTATCGATCAAGATCTTGTCCAATCGAGACAAAATTGAGCAGGAACATTCTTTAGGTTGCACGTAATCTCCTATGAAAATTTGGAAGCATTTTGACTTATGGATCCCAAGTTATGATCGATATGAATTAGAGTGTCCTTGAGGTGTTCGGCTCGTATCGGTCAATTTCGTTTCGATACTTATTCGTATCGATACCATGCGCGTGCTCGTTGGTGACGTGGATCTACTTTCAAGGCTCGATCCATTTTCCATGCCGTGTTGCATGCTTCTTCCTTTGAATCATGCTTGCTTGTCGTTCGTATCCAAGCTTTTTGCTGTTCGGCTCTGCATCAATTTATCCGCATCCATCTGTTCGTGTCGACACCCTGTTATCGATGGTGCCTTGTTTGTATCCATGCTTCTTCGTATGTATCAAGCTTCACTCCTTCATACCCTACGGCCGCTCTTCTGTTCGTATCCATGTTGATCGACACGAATAGCATCAATCCGAAGTATCCCGTGTTTATCGATACAAACAGCATCGATCCTAAATATCCCATGTTGATCGATACGAACAGTATCGATTCGATGTATACCGCTACGCTTCAACCCTGGTCGATACGAAATCATCGAGTCAAACAAATCATCATGTGCTTATCCACAATCAGAGTTCATATTCACCAAGTCGAAGCACATCATTCGCTCTTCCTTGATCGATACGAACGACGTGTTCGTATTCATGCCTATCGATACGTACGACGTGTTCATGTCCGAGCCTACCGATACGAACGACGTGTTCGTACTCATGCCTATCAATACGAACTCATATCAATTCGAATGAAAACATCCTTGAGCATGTATCCATCAATTACCTCGAGCAAATGAACTCTGTTTGACCTGAAATTTGAATTATAGCCTTTCCTAGCCTTGATCATCATTCCCAATTGATCCTGCCTTGATTGTAGCTCGGCCAAATTTTGACGACATCGATCATAGCCTTGTTTTCAATCGATCTCCAATCCTGATATCCATCCTTTCCAGCAAGCTTGTTGACATCCCGGCCTTGACCAAAAGGCAAGATAAAATTTGCCCCCCAAAACATGCCTTATGGTAAAAAGATGTGTTTTGAAAAGCTCTAATCCTGGTATTCGATGTTTGTATTCCGTCCATAGCCATACCATTCGATGCACAGCCCAATCCATTACTGAGTCATCCTATCCGAGTGTGATATTCTTGACTGCTCCGAGTCGAAGTCTGATTCCATATCCAGTAACCAAATCCCTATCCAATTCCGTATCCGTCTGAACTCGACAACCGAGTCCTAACCCATACTTATCCAATAACCAACTCCAGGACCTCTTCGGGTCAATATACAAGTTCTTAGCTATTCACAGCCGATATCTGTCAAAACCTCTCTGGGTTCTTGTCAAGCGCAATCCACGCCTGACAACCTGTACTAAGAAATGCCTTGGTGTATGTGGTCCAGTGTCCCTGGATGCTGAGTAGTGCTATGGCTTAAGTCCTAAGCCGAATCCTAGTCGCATTGGACCCTTGCTGAGCATACTATATACTCGACGACCTGAAATAGCAACCGACAGATAATATAGGGCCTAAGTCCTAGGCCGAATCCTGGTCTCTCTAGACCCTTATCGAGCATAGTCCATACTCGATGACCTGAATAAGCCAATTCGCCACGTTCGGATGAAGAGACTTACCCCTTGCCAGGCATAATCCATACCCGATGACCATTTACCAAAAACTAGATAAAAATCCAATCAAAATCCACTCCAAAATCTAAATCAAATCGGAAAAACATAAATCCACATCAAAAATCCAAACCAATGTCCAAACATGAAAACAACCATCCAAACAAAAGTCCAAACCAGAAAACAAACAAAATCAGGAGTTCAAACCAAACCAGAAAAAGCGAGTGTTAAAACCAAAGAAAAAGGAAAAAAGATTTCACAAACCATAGCGTTGCGGTCTATCATCATCTCAGAGCATGCCTAGGGGTCATCTCTGCCCCCGTACATGTGTAAGTGACTTGGCCATTTGCCTAGAGTTTGCTACTAACTCCATATCATCCCTGTCAGTTGATAACCAAACGATCATCATTCCTGGGCCTCGCCCATCGTTGTTTACGGTAGACGGTGGCTGCTCCTGTTCCACCGCGGCATTCTGAGCTCTGACATATTTTCGCAACTGGCCACTCCTTACATGCTCCTCAATTATATCCTTTAGATGCTTGCAGCTGTTGGTATCATGTCCGTCCAAATCGTGAAAGAGACAATGCCTTCCTGATGCCCTTTCGCGCTCCGAGGGTTCTCTCCTTGTTGGCCTTCGATAGGGAAGGCGATCCCGAATCTCCATGAATATCCATTCTAACGTCTCGTTCAATCCTGTTAAGTGGAGAATTTTTGCTCTCTCCATCGCTTCCTAGCTTTTCCTGATTTGCATCATGCTTCCCTTTTCCTTTATCCTTATCTCTATCCAGGCTTCCGTTGGATGGCCTTCCATCCTCAACCATGTTCACCTCCTTTAATTTCATATCTGAACATGCATCCTCCTGCCGAAGGAGTCTCTTAGCTTCGTGAAAGAATTCCCCGAGATCTATGGGTGGGTCCCATATCAATGACACTTTGAAATCCGAATTCTCTTTGACTCCTAACACTGCTGCCATTAAAACCATCGATGTATCCGGCAGATCCACCGAAGCAACTGCTACATTGAACCGAGTTAAGAAAGCTCCGAGTGATTCTTTTGTCCTTTATTTTACCGATGTTAGCGTCATTATGTTATTCGGCCTTTTGATATGAACCCGAAACTGCTTCAGAAACCTGTCCACCAATTCTGTCCATGTCCTGATAGATCCCTCTTCCAACTGTCTGAGCCACATAGTAGCTCTATTCATCAAGTACAGAGGGAAACATCGAGCTATCACTTCCTCCGATGCCCCCAGCACTTCCATATGTCTTGTGTACCTCATCAAATAATTGGTAGGATCAGCCTTGCCACTGCATATCTCCAGAGTAGGTGGCTTGAACTCTGGTAGATTTCGAGCCATTCTGATGTCACGGGTAAACAGACTCCTGTTTACTCCTTCCAGATCTTTATTTGTCAAACCTCCACGCATAGTTCGCTTGATAATCTCAGCCAGTCCAGTGTTGTCTATCAAGGGTTGCACCCCGAGTCCTCGAGGGAAATGTGGTATGCACTCTTATCACGTACTCTTGTACTCCTACCAACATCCTGTTCTGTGTTGTCACCTAGAATTCCTCCATGAATTGGTCCATCGTTGCCGGGTGGTCTGCCACCTTGCCTGGATCCATCCAGATTAACAGTTGCATGCTGATTAGGGGCTGCATCTTTTTGAGCTGCTCCGTCTGATTGCCTGTTTGGTCCTTCTGTTCCAGCTCCGTGGATATGAACTCCAACAACTCCAGCTGTCCCTGCCTATCCAAACTATCTGAGGAGGTTCTGCATCATTTCCTCCTGTCATTTCAGAAACTCTTCATGCATAGCTCCCATCATCATCTCCATCTCGTCTCTAGTGATGAAGGCTTAAGTCTGATTAGCTCCTAAAGATGCTTCCTGGCTTCCTTCATGCTGAATTCTCTCTGCTCTTTTCCTCCTTGTTGATTGCTTTGTCATAGTTTCTTTTACATCTAATCCTTTAGCCATTCAAATTTGAACTTCAAACCACGTATAGCAGGTGGTGGTCCTTCTCAATGAAAGCACCAAAGTGTTTGCGTCAAAATTGGTCACAAACCCTAATGTTGTGAAAGCACTAGTGTATGAACACAAATCAGTAGTATATAATCACAGATCATAGATCTAGATAATGTAGGGAATAAAAATGAAGAATAACAAACTAAAAACGAAAAGAAATAGACAGAGACACAAGGTTTATAGTGGTTCAGCTATCTCCGACCTACATCCACTTCAAATGATAATCTTTTATTTAATTTGATGTATGGTTATAGCAGATTACAACAATAATTTTCAAGTACAACAGTGAAGCTCGAGTACAACGGTGATTTCGGCAGAGTCTGGACGTCGCAAGATCTAAAATCCCTTTTCCATTGGCTCTGGTATGCTATTTATAGGCCTAGGTTGCAAATATCTTGCTCAAATCTAGGGAGACCTTTTCTAGCATGTGTGTGGGCCCATGCGATCGATCGCAGGTGGTTTCGACTTGATCCACAATCGAGATGAATGAATTTCTTATCGATCAAGATCTTGTCCAATCGAGTTGAAATTAAGCAGGAACATTCTTTAGGTTGCACATAATCTCCTATGAAAATTTGGAAGCATTTGGACTTGTGGATCTCAAGTTATGATCAATATGAATTAGAGTGTCCTTGAGGTGTTCAGTTCATATCGATCAATTTTGTATCGATATTTATTCCTATCGATACCATGCGCGTGCTCATTGAAGACGTGGATATACTTTTAAGGCTCGATCCATTTCCCATGCCGTGTTGAATGCTTCTTCCTTCGAATCATGCTTGCTTCTTGTTCGTATCTAAGCTTTGTGCTATTCGGCTCTGCATCCATTTATCTGCATCCATCTGTTCACGTCGACTCCCTATTATCGGTGCTGCCTTGTTTTTGTGCATGCTTCTTCATATCGATCAAGCTTCACTCCTTCCTACCCATCGGCCGCTCTCTGTTCGTATCCATGTTGATCGACACGTACAACATCGATCCAAAGTCTCCCATGTTTATCGACACGAACAACGTCGATCCGAAGTATCCCATGTTGATCGATATGAACAATATCGATTTGAAGTATACTGCTACGCTTCACCCTGATCGATATGAAATCATCGAGCTGAACAAATCATCATGCCCCTGTCCATTCAATCTGAGTTCATATTCACCGAGTAGAAGCACATCGTCCGCTCCTCCTTGATCGATATGAATGACGTGTTCGTATCCATGCCTATCGATATGAATGACGTGTTTGTGTCCGAGACTGTCGATACGAATGACATGTTCGTACTCATGCCGATCGATACGAACTCGTATGGATTCGAATGAAAACATCCTTGAACACGTATCCATCAATTATCTCGAGCAAATGAACTCCGTTTGACCTAAAATTTGAAATATATCCTTTCCTAGCCTCGATCATCATTCCTAATTGATCCCGCCTTGATTGGAGCTCGACCAAATTTTGACGACATCGATCATAGCCTTATTTCCAATCGATCTTCAATCCTGATATCCATCCTTTCCAGCCAACTTGTTGATATCCCGATGTTGACCAAAAGGCGGGATAACAGCTGATGTTGGATTTAGAGGATAAAGTGAAAAAAGAGAAAATCCATCAAGGGTATGAATACGTACCGATCCAACCCATGGTGGATTTTTGGTCCTCAAAATCACTTGAGTGTTTTACAATACTAACTAACATCCATGTTTCATCGAACTCTATCATCAAAGTTCTAAGGTACTCTAAATGCATGTCTATTAACATGGAGTTCATTGGGATGGTCAGCAATAACGGTCACTTCGAGTAATATCTAGATTTTCAAATGAACTGTTGCACAATATTGGACATTGACAGTGCATGAAACTACATAACACTATATTTGCATTTGCATCACATCACACTAGGCTTTAACTGTAGTACAGGGTAGTCTTCCAATCTTTCTAATATAACTTGTATGTTGAGTTTTGATAGTCATGGAACATAGACATTTCAAGCATCTCTCCGCTCTAGCCGTAGGTCCACCAACTACCAACTATGCTGAGTCTGATGCTGAATCGAGTTCGACTGCAACTCCCTCTGCTAGTCAAACTCCAACACAACCTACATTCCAACCTATAAATCAAAAGGATGAACAAATTTCTATGGAAATCCTTCTTAAGCCCGTAGAGGGTCCCAAAGTTAAAGCAACTCCAAATACTCTCAAGGATGCAGAAATATTGGATGATCCTACAGATTTAGTTGCTTCAAAAATTACAGATATGTCACTTAAAAGAATATATGAAAAACATGGCATCCTATTCGAAGATGTGTTAATTCCCATACACTAACAACGGACATATCACCCTCCAGCTGGGTATACCGTGTGTAATCGATACATGTTTTTAGTGGGGTGCATCCCACCATCAATCAGTTTATCCAGCGGATTCTGCATTTCATATGGCTGGCTCTGACTCAGCCGCACTCCAATAGTTATGCTTTTCTACACGACATATTCATTATCTTTGCTCGTCACTTCAATCGCATTCCAAGTGATGAAGAAATTTATTATTTTTGTAGCTTCAAACATGGCAAGGAAAATGCTTCGCTCACATTTTTGGAGCTATCCATTGGGTGTAGAATATAACTGGCACATGGAATAAGCCAAATTACTTCAAAGACGAGTTTTTCTTTATATACTGTCCATACGGGTTTGCACAGCGGTGGTTGTCCAAGCATAAGTTTCATTTTCATTCTTTCGTTTTCTAATCACCTTATAGTTCTATTTGTTTAGATTGTCTTCCTTTATTCATTTAGATGTGTTGGACAAGCCTAGCGGTGCTTCCTTTGTAGAGACTCTCAAGCTGTTTCATGAAGTCCCAAACGCGGACAGGGAGGTGAGTACTTTTTTCACCGATGCGAATCTTTGGGCTTAAAATATGCTAGAAGTAGGCCGCGGTGTTGGTCATCTTCCAATGGCCATAGATAGTGACAAAGATGATTCCTTAACTTGTGGTGGCGGTGAGGACAAAATTGTCCCCCTAGCCTAGAGTCTGGTAGTTGACACTAGTATGGGACACAAGTCTCCCAATAATGATGGCATCGATGGTCCAATTGTCTTTGAAGAAACATCCTAAGACTAGGGTCCTTCCCATGTAATATATGATGCAACCTCCACAGTCACTATAAAAGAAGTGACACCCATTCAGCCTTTAGAGGTTCTTTATGCACATTTTAGGCCGATTCCTGATGAAATTGGTTCTTTTTGAATTAGTAATATTACCATTGGGGATGTCGGTTACCCTATCTACTTTCAAGAAAATGTGCCTTCTAGCCGAGCAATGGAGATCATCCGTGTCAGCAAAATTTTAACCCATGGTTCATTGGGGGAAACTAGGACACTAACACATACATACATGCAGTACATTTTGTTTAGCTTGTGTTGTATTCTTATCTTGTCAAAGTTGATTCATATTTTCTCATTTGCAAGTTTAATTGAATGATATGGTATGTACGAACCTCTAGGGGACCATACATAATGAGTCACTCAATGAAATTGTACTTCGAGTTCAATAGGAATCATAACCTCTGATACGTAGGCTAGTGTAAAAGGAGAGTGGCTGGTCGTGGACTCATGGGTCATCCGGTAAGCCTAAAGTGCTGGTGGCAATTCATTAACTCACTTGCCTTTGGCCTTCTCCAATCTCTTCTTGAGAATGGACTTGATAATATTGTTCATAACTTCTACTTGTCATTCACTTGGGGATTGCCACCACTACGAATCTCTTCTCAATTCGATGCCGATGGCAGAAATCCTTGAACTAGACGATATCGAATTACGTTCCAGGTAATCATTTTTTGGGACCCTAAAGCGATAGATGATATTCCTCACCATGAAGTTGATCACCTTCTTAGTATTGATCATGGCAAGCAGCTCTACCTCAGCCTACTTGGTATGATTGAGAAGGGTTCTCTTATGCAAGTAATTATCGATTAGAGTCATCCATGATTCCATTTCAGGCTCAACCTATAAGATCCAATAGACAACTATTCGTACGATACTTGTAGCCGGTAATATTTCCACTGGGACAAGGCCCTTGAGTTGTGGATCTCCTGAACTGGCCAACTTGGCAAGTGAATCGCTTTTGCATTCTCCTCTATAGGAATATGCATTATAGTGTAATACTCAATATCGTTAAGCAACTTAAGGGCTCTATTTAGACACGGAGCACGCCTTGCTCCTTTCGCTTGATCCTTACCTGGCACACCACTAGTTGGGAATCACAAAAAGATGTGTAAATTTTTGACTCTCTGTTCTTTCACAACATTTAGTCCTACAATCAATGCTTCATACTTTGCCTCATTATTTATTGTAGGGAAATCAAGTTTTAAGGAATAACAGATTGAATGTTCTTCGAGGATTACCAATACAACACTGCCTTGGAGGAACGCTCGTTAGATGCACCATCACGAACATTTTCCATCCAACATTCCACTGTTCTTTGGAGTATCCATCTCATGTAGTATAGTCGTTTATGAAGTCTTCTAATGCCAAGCCTTGGATAGCCCTCTGAAGATGATATGTTATGTCATATTGGCTCAATTCAATATTCTTTCAACACTCTTCTAAAAGTCTCAGATTGCTGCAGGACCTGTCTTAAAGGTTGGTTGGCAAGAACTTTAATCAGATGAGCCTAGAAGTATAGGCAGAGTTTTCTGTAGGCAATCAACAGGCAGTAGGCCAGCTTTTCTAACTTTGTGTAATTTTGTCCTGCCCATGTTAACTGCTAGCTAATGTAATACACATGTCCATGGATTCAGGAATCTTCACGTACTAGTACGACGCTCAAGGCATGAAGAGACACTACTTGGTAAACAAACAAGTCCTCATCTTCCAGCAGCTTTGATAGGATGGGAGGTCTCTCTAAGCGACCTACTAGAGCTTGGAAAGTGTCTATACACACTTGTGTCTAAGCAAAGTTCCTCTTCCCTTTCTTGACGATGTCGAGGAAAAGGATACGGTTGTCGGTGGCTCTACAGATAAAGTGACTCAACACAGCGACCTTCCCATTCAAGCTTTGGACTTCCTTGATCTACTTTAGGCTTCGATGCTTCTCAGTGCTATGATATTCTCCAAATTTGCTTGTTTTCCTCTCGAATTCACCATGAAACCCAAGAACTTACCAAATGCAACTCCAAATGAAAATTTCAAAGGGTTGAGCTTCATTCTGTATTTTCGAAGTATACTAAACATCTCCACCAAATCCATTACATGATAAGTGTAACAACCCATAACTTTAACACCTTGAAATGAGATATTTAATTATTTTAAATATTCAAATGTAGATTTTCAAACTTAAAAAATCATGTTTTATATATAAATAAGAATGGTAAACTTATTTTTGATATTGAATAAACATTTCGGTTTCCCATTGTAAAATTGACAAAAGTCGGATTATGATAACGTAGGATAAATATTCGAGGAATTTGTTTAAAGGATAAATAATTCTTTTTAAATATATATATAATCAATACCAAACTCATTTGATAACAATACTATTTAATTTATAATGGTTCGATAAATATATAAAACTTGTTTTATAAAATTGACAAATTTTGTTGCATATCGATAAATCGATGTCGTATTTTACAAATAGATTTGAATATTGATTTATATAATTTTATAAGTCAAATATACTTGTTTTAGTTATTTAAATATATAATAAGAAATTTATTTTGAATTTTTTTAAATGAATAAATATTTTAACAAAAACGTCAAAATGTGACTGGAAAACATTTTGTCAAAAATCAACGTTTTATTCAAAATAAGTTGCCGCAACGTTATCGCATCTTTGTTAACATGTTTTAACATATGTATTACATATGCTAATTACTAAACATGTTTACTTTTACTAAATATAATTATAAAATTTCTTGAACATCGTTAAGAAAAGTAAATAAGTTTAAGAAAAGTCAAAAGTAAACATCAAACCCAAATCACATCAAAAATCCGACAAAATAATTACTTTTCTTTACTTAATATTTAAGTGACTAAGACATAAAGTAAGGATGTGAAAGATGATGTTAAGTATTTAAAAAGTGAATATTGCTTTAGGTTGAAGTAAGGCTTGTTTGGTCGTTTGGTAAGAGGTTATTTTGGTAAATTTACCACTTCTTTCTTTTTCCATAAATACCCACCTCCTACTTCACTTTCATTCATATTTATTCTTCTTCTTTTCTCAAGATTCTTCATCTTCTTCCTCTTCTCTTTAATGACTTCCATACCATAGAAAAAAATTAGATAGAAATAATGTTAAAATATTTACAAAATATTCAATATAAATCAATGTTCATTTTCTTCAAATCAAACTCCTTTTTTCTCTATATTTTACCTTTTTTCCTCTTGGCCATAACTTCTTCATAACTGAACCAAAATGCAAAAATATTTTTTCAAATCATGTATTTTTCTAGTGGATACAACTTTTAGATTGACCACTTTGTCTCATTTTAAAATTAAGAATGCCAAACATCCACTTCTTTCTAGTGCATTCACTAGCCCAGTTTTTAAGCCAGAGAATAAGCCATTTTATTTTGATCATAACTTGAACATAACAGGTCAAAATTAAGAAATATTTTTTTAAACCACATGAAATTCCATTGGTTAAAACTTTATGTTGATGACTTTTTCCAATTTTGAGGTTTGCTATATCTGAAAATTCTTTGAAGTATATTTTCGGGCTTTATATTTGTGAATCCGAGAACGGCTCCTTTTCTTTTGACCATATCTTCCTATAAACTAATCAAACTCAAGCGATTCCTTTTTTTTGAATTCAAGAGAAATGAATTTGGAAAAAAAATTAATTTAACAAGTTTTTCAAATTTTGAGAGTAAGAGAGTCAAAAACAAGATAGAAGATGATCTATTTTTCGAGTCTAATTTTGAGAATTCAAGTTCAAAGCTTTACCACTTAGTCTCTATACTTTCGGCCAATCTCTATTTCAAAACTTGGCCAAGAATTAGAAAGGAGGAATTCAGGCTTATTTTCATTTGGTTTTCAAGCATGGTAGGAAGCATGCGTTAGATCTTAAAGTTCCTTGCCTTAAAGTTTGATGGAGTGGAATCCAAATGTGATAACCTGGATTTTTGGACATCTGTTAATTGGACAATTAACTAATTTTATTTGGATAAAAACATACTGATAATTAGGAATGTCTGAATATATATATATATATATATAAGTGGAATTGAAAACTATAATAATTTTTGAATCAACATGATGAATCTTATAGTAAATTAATAAATATATTAATAGATATGTGTAAACTTTGAAATTATATATATACACACATACATAGGAAATATAGGTGTGTATATATATGTAAAATAATTTGAAAGCATTGATTTGAATATAAAAACTAGAATAAATACAAAGTTTCAGTTTATATATATATATATATATACATATCTTTCGAAATAAAATAAGGTTTAATATACATTGTAAACATAATTCATTTTCATAGAATATATATATATATATATATGTATATAAACATTTGAAAAAAATGATTAATTAATTAATTAATTAAATGAAAGGGTTTAAAACAAAGTTATAAAAATTAATTTAAAACAAGAACTTAAACATAATTTCAATTACAAATGACTTTTGTGAAATTATGAATATAAGAAATAAACAATTGTAAACTTATGATAACAAGTGTCATTTGTCTTCAAAAATAAATATTTAAATTAAACCAAGGTTATATAAATATATCACCATTTCTTCTCTATTCTTTTTTTCCTTATATTTAAAACTAAACAAAATAAAAGGGCAAGCTATAAAACTGAATACAAAACCAGGGTAGAAGTAGAATCTATAAATAAAACTAAGTTCAGATCAACCAAGCTTTGGTCTATTGCAAATCAAGTACTGATCAAGATCAAAGGACAAATCTCAGATCTGAAGCAAGCAAAATTCAAGAACAAAACAAAGCAAACAACTTTTGTTCAAAACTCAAAACCCGTGGATTCAAGTTTCAGACTCAGTTTCAAAGCAAATTCAGCTCAAAAATTCGTGTTGCAAAAAGAAGATTTGATCACCTAAATAATTAAGCAACTCAGGTTATAAATTCAAGGATTAAATTCCTGTTCAAAAGCAAGAATTATTTTCAGGCCTTGCTCTTTGTACAACATCAAAGGTGAGTAGACAAACTTATATTTGATTTAAATCTGCTGCATGATAAAGGGATATGAAGTAATAATGGATTGTATGAGTAGAATTTGCCTGACATGTTAATGAATATAGGTGATAAATTTGTGCATGTCTGAGAACAAGCTGATTGCTCTATTTTATTTCTTTTTTTTAAGTTTAAAAACCTTTTAAATTCAAATTCCCCTTATCTATTCTCTAGTGGGCCTTGATTATCAAACAAATTATGTTTGTTTGAATATAGATTAAGATGTAAAAATGAATTTAAGTCAAACAAGTCTGTATATTATCTGAAAGTCAAGAAGAACAGTGAAAACATAAAACAAGTTGAAAATTAAATCATCACAATTCTTTGTTTTGTTTTTATAATCTGAATTTCCATCTTAAATCATGAATTCTAAGGGTAATATGAATATTTTTATTTTTGTGGTTAGAGAGAAATTGAGCGATGATCGAAAATTGGTCATAAGTCGAATCTTGGCGAATCTCTTAATTTGGTGATTTGTCGTTAGGCACGAAGGAGGGTTGGAAGATGGCGAATCTGATAAAATGGTATATAAATTTTTGTTCGAAGGGATGGAGTAGGGAGCCTATTGGCTTCTATTCTTGATCGAACTGTGGCAGATGGAAAAAGTTTTGGGCGCGCGGTCCTAGGGAGATCGAGGAGGATGAGACGACATACTTTCTGGTGGAGTTTGGTGGATCAGCACTAGGTATGGTGACGGGTAGGGGAAAGATGGACTATAGAGTTGTCTGAGACTATGGTCTTGGATGTCGAATTTTTGGTTAGTGATGCGATCGGAATTCTAGGTGGGGTGTGGAGTTTAGGCGGTCGAGGAGGTTTGCACGATGGGTTGGCGGCGAGGATCGATCATCGAGGATGGCGTGCACGTATACGTATGCGTGTACACGGGGGGAGGGGGTGAGTGATTTCTGGAATATGCAGTAGAATGGGAAGATCAGTGAAACAAGAAAAGGAGAGGAAGGGAAGTAGGATCAGGGAGTGTTTGGGCCGATGTTGTAGTTTGGGCTAGTGATTAAATAGTAAGCAAAGTTTTTTATAGTAAATAATTATTTCAGTTTTCAAGTTGCAATGTTTTGAACTGATTGTTGGATACTAGGTTTAAAGCTAGATGTTTTTGAATTTAAATTGTTTTTGGTTGAAATAATTATTTACATGGTAATAAACTTGTGTGATTTATTGAAGATAAATAATGATTTAAAATTTTATTAATATTATTAATTACGGGTTAATTAAATTTAAATTAAAAGATAATTAAAAAGTGATAGTTACTTAGAATAATTAGGTAAGTAGAATTATTCAGTATCGTCAAAGAATAATTACTTAATGAAAGTAATTAAAAGAAGTAATTAATAAATATAATTAATTGAAGGATTAATTAAATTATGTGATTAATTAAAGGTTAATAAAAGAATGTAATTAGTTAAAGAAAATTTACTAATGAAAGTAATTAAGGATTAATTACTTAGTGCAATTAATTAAAGAATTAATTAATTCAGATAATTAAATAAAGATTAGTTAATTAATAAATAAGATTAATAAAAGGTTAATTAATCAAAGAATTGATTATAATATGAAATTAATTGAGGGTTAAAGAAATTAATTATAAATAATTAATTAAGATGGTAATTAAAGGTTAATTAATGTGATTGGTTTGATGAATAATTAATTTGTGTAATTAATTATGGGTTAATTGCTTAATGTAATTAAAGGATAATTAATCAAGGATGATTAATTTAGATAATAATTAATGGATAATTAATTAATTTGTTTATAATTAATTAATGGTTAAGTAAGCAGGATTTAAAAATGCGATAGAAATAATTAATTTAATTTATTTAAATTAATTGGTAATGGTGTGACTAATTTATATTGCTTATGAATGATTGAATGATATTGTATGATTTGGATTATTTAATATCTCTGATAAGTGATTTGTGATACTATGTGATATGATAAGTTTAAACTGAACGGTGATAATATGGTTTATCTATCTGTGATAAATGGCTATGTAAATATGTAATTCCTGATATAAATGGAATTGTTTAACTTAAGCAGCTGTCTTTTTAAGATGATATTGGATTCGAAGAGACCGGGTCGGGTATCAGTAAATGCCCAAAACCACTTCGATTTATAATCTACTTTGATAATTTATAAGATTGATGTGTGAAATAAATGGGCTGGAATAGAATATTTTGAGTAAACCGGTCCTTTGAAATTGAGTAAGGATACTTAGAAATTGTTTGTGAAATAAGCTTTGAATAAAATAAGTTCTAAACTCATAGTGGGGATACAAGTTACCTCAGATTTCTGTTACCTTTTATAACTTAGTATTTCAAATTGTATGATTTTACTCATTCTAGTTTCCAGCCTGACCCGGGTGTTACTTTAATGTAATGGTCGGGTCAGACCGAGTATTACAGATTTTCTGGTAAGGATGTTCTAGAGCTCAGGAAGCGAGCTGGATGGCATGAACGTATGGAATGCATTCCGCTGTGATATATATTGTAGTTTGTCTAGGACAGGTTGATTATATCTGTCTAGTATGTTGGTGTAAATGTTGTAACTGGGATGTATTAATGTAAATTAACAGTTACAGTTTTCCTTTGTATAACTGTTATATTATTGATATTATACTTTATCCGCTGCGAATGTGAGATCCTGTATTTCATTCTGTTTCTTTTATCTCTTTTCTTCTTTTCCTAAATATCTGGAATTTTCGGGATCGAAAAGTCCGGGTCGTTACATTTGGTATCAGAGCTGAAGGTTAAGCGAGAACCTTGGCTCTGGTGGGATACTCATTAAGGATAGGGTCAATAGTACCCTAGAATGAGTTGAGTGTAATATATATATATATATATATATATATGTATATATGAGAGCGTACTTTTTATTTCTTATATAAAAATTTAAATGATTTTCTATAAGAATATATTTTGATATATAAAGCAATATTTCTTTCTAATAAATATTAAGGTAATTGGTTGTTAAATTATTGGAATTAAATTAAGTGGTAACAGAAATACAACCAAATTTAAATTAAATAAAGATAAGTTTGAAATGGATTCAAAGTGAAATTTAAATCTTGAATATGGAAAGGAGTTTCAGAATAAGATAATAATGAATTGGTTTCCAGATATGATAATCTTGGTAATTATCATACATTATTGTTGTGTTTAATAATAAAATGTGTATTAATTAGTTAGCAAGATGAAATGTTTTAGGGAAGTAAAACATTTAGGCAAGTATGACTTATGAATTGGAATTGAAGATGATCTAAATTGTGAAGTTTTGAATCTAGGTCCAAAAATTTGAAAATTATTTCAAAGTGATAAATAAATAATAAATACTATTATTTAATGTATTTGAATAAAAGGGTACTATTTCAAACAAGAGTTGTTTGAAAATTTAAAGAAATTTGTTTTGAATTAAAAACCAAAGGTGGTCTAAAATTAAAGGATAACCTGGTATGTAAAGGAAATAATATATATGTGGATATACCTAATATCAAAAACGGTTTGAAATAAATTCTAAATATTGAGTTTTAAATCTGAAATGAGGTGTGATACCCAAATTGATAAATTTTTGAACTTATAAGTGGGAAGATTATTAATATGAAGTTTAGAATTTGAAACCGGAATTCAAATTGGGTAAGGTTGGCTGGATTAAGTAAATTGAATTTAACTTTGGGAAAGTTAAATAATTTGACAAGCAATCTGAGTTGGAAATTTCAAGATGAAATCGAGATTTAACTTGGGAAGTTAAATAGTTGATTTGAATAAGGAATTTGTGTGATCTCAAAATGGGTTTGAGATCTAGAACTTTAAAATGGAATCTGGATTCAAAATTAAATGGTTTAAATATATAAGTTGATTTGATTTAAAGGATTAAATCAACCTTTAAAACTTAACTCGAATTTATAATTCGAGATGGTTTAAAGTTGAGATTTAAATTAATTTAGTTCAAATTTGATTTGAATTAATTGGAATTGTGATTGAAGATGGATAAGTTTAAAAATTCAAATGAAAATTTTGAATTAGATTAATTTGAAATGAAATTGAAGTTGAATGAGTTCAAATTCAAATGGGAATTGGGATTAACTCAAACTGGAATTGAAATGAATTGTAATCGGCTCAATTTGAAATTTATTTGAATGAATTAAAATTGTGATTAAAGTTGAATAAGCAAATTCAAATGGAATTTGAATTAAATATAGAAAAGAAATTGAGGATAATTCAACTTGAATTTGGGATAAATCAAGTCCAATGGAATTGGAGTTATTTAAATTGGAATTGGGTCAATTTAAATGAAAGTGGATATTTAAATTGAATTGATAAGAATGGAGATTGGGAATTGAAAATTTTGCCTCTGGATTATTTTCAAAATAAGTTATTTTAATATAAAGTTATTTTTCCAAGTTATTTATATATAAAACCTTTCTTTTTAAACCTTAAACTATTTTACACTTATTTTATAATCATTTTTGAAATTATTTAATTATTTTTCAATCGTTTTATATACTAATTACTGTTTTCAACTGTTTTATAACTAATTACTATTCATAACTATTTTACAGTTATTTAACTATTTTGTAACTATTTTATCAATACTTACCTATTTTATAGCTATTTTACAAACTAATAATTATTTTTCAACTACTTCTCTATCTTAAACTTTTCAAATTATTTTCTAAATTTAAGCCGATCAGAGTGTAAACTGTTTATGATTAAATATCCATTTAGGATAAGAATTAAGGTGATAATCCAAATGAGGATTTAAATAATTATGAATAAGTGTATAGATATTAAAGTGAATGTGAATAGAAAAGGAGATTGATTTGGCTAATAATCAACAAAGATAAGTATGTAGGATGTACGTATATTATTCTATTCGCATAATGATCTGATCCAGATTCGAGCACAAAATTTCGAGATAGTATATCGATCCGAATCGGGATTTTTCACTCGATTTTCGATAGCAAACATGGATGTGGATTGTTGATTGGTTCTGGTATTCTCTATCATAGTTATGGTTATGTAAGGAGAATGATAGTTTTTGATCAAGAAACCAGATCTGAGTCCGCACTAGAAAGTCAGGTGGACGATACTAGTTCGGAAGTGAAATTGTGTGATCGAGCGAGCGATCAGATTAATATAGCGTACGGATGATATGTGTACATCGTACGGGTTTGAATGAAATTGATATTGGGATTTTGTGGATAAGAAATGTGAAATGAATTTTGAAATGAAAAGTATATTTTGTGGAATATACAATGAAGTAAAATGGAAATCAGTTATTTCTATGATTAAAGGTTCACTTTATGAAGAAAAGAAATGAGAAATCAAATTTAAATATTTGATTTGGAATAAACAAATTTATATATCTTTGTTATATAAGTTAAATCTCCTCTTGTTGAATCTATAGCCAAAAGGAAAGATTTTAGAAAAGTATTTTGAAGTATAAAGAGGGACTTTATACAAATATGAAATGATTCAAAGATTTTTCAAGATTATATCTATCTATCTATATATATAAAGGATTGTATGAGAATGATTTTGGGAAAAGGTTTTTGGATCCTTCGGATTTGGAAAGGCCTTTTGATTTTTGGGGAAAATCAATTTTGGAATTTAGAAAGCCTAGTTTGAGAATTATCGATTTTGGGAATCGATTTTGTGTAAAGGAGATTTTTACGAAAATTATGAAGGGTATGATTTGAAAGATACTATAAGAGTATAGTATAAAGTATTTTGAGATTGGCTCTGGGAAAAAGGCGCTCCCTTGAAATGAACTTCTTAGGAGTGCCACAGGGTGGTACTGCCTTGAAACCTAAGGGGGGTTCTAAAGTTGCTCCTGTGAGGAGTCCGGACAAAACTAGTTCCTGAGGATTATGTGTAGTGTGTAGCGAAAGTCAAGGGCGCTGATGCCTACAGAGGCATTTGGGTTATGTTGTGACGGCAGTGCAACTCGATGTCACTGCGATCTACTACAGACCATAGTGAAAGTCGTGTGTGCTGCTGAGAGCCAACAGTCTACGTTTGATTTTATATCGGTAGACTGCGACCTATGGCGACATAGTGAAAGTCGTGTGTGCTATTGAGAGCTAACAGTCTATGTTTGATTTTACATCGGTAGACTGCGACCTATGTGGGAGTGGAGAAGTTTTATTTTTGGCAGCGAAAATCGATGGCGCTTATGCCTGCAGTTACATGGACTTTTGCTCTGATGGCACCATAACCCTGGAATGTAATTGCGATCTGTGGAGGGTTCCATGGCGTAATCGAGGGGCACGGAATGCCTACAGTTACATGGACTTTTGCTATGATGGCAACGTAACCCACGATGTAACTGCGACCATGGATGGGGGTGGTGATTTCCAAAGCATTCTCACCAAAGATATTTCCTCTATTTTCAAAAATGTTTTCTATATTTTCAATAAAATTATTTTCCAAGTATTTTTACTAGATGTTAAAACGGGTTTACCAAGTACTTGTAGATTTTCAGTCCTACGCCTGATCCACGTATGAACGAATTTCTATGAGAATGGGAATGGACTTGTTGAAACATCGAGTTATAAAATAATATTTTTATAAAACTATTTTGACAATATTATATAGATTTTAAGTGTTTTAAAAAAATGCACAAAGAGAAATTTTAACTGCTATTAAGCATTTCAATAAATCTGGCTCCGTTCCTTTTCGAGGACGAAAAGATTCAAAAGGGAGAGGAATGTGATAACCCGGATTTCTAGACATCTGTTAATTGGACAATTAAGTAATTTTATTTGGATAAAAACATTCTGATAATTAGGAATGTATGAATATATATATAAGTGGATTTGAAAACTATAATAATTGTTGAATCAACATGATGAATCTTATAGTAAATTAATAAATATATTAATTGATATCTGTAAACTTTGAAATTATATATATATACATACACATGAAATATAGGGGTGTGTATATATATATGTAAAATAATTTGAAAGCATTGATTTGAATATAAAAACAAGAATAAATACAAAGTTTTAGTTTATATATATACATATCTTTCGAAATTAAATAAGATTTAATATACATTGTAAACATAATTCATTTTCTTAGAATATATATATATATATATATATATATAAACATTTGAGAAAAAAATGATTAATTAATGAATTAAATGAAAGGGTTTAAAACAAATTATAAAAATTTATTAAAAAACAAGGACTTAAACATAATTTAAATTACAAATGACATTTGTGAAACTATGAATATAAGAAATAAACACTTGTAAACTTGTGATAACAAGTGTCATTTGTCTTCAAAAATAAATATTTAAAATTAAACCAAGGTTATACAAATATATCACCATTTCTTCTCTATTCTTTTTTCTCTCCTTATATTTAAAACTAAACAAAATAAAAGGGCAAGCTATAAATCTGAATACAAAACCAGGGAAGAAGTAGAATCTGTAAATAAAACTAAGTTCAGATCAACCAAGCTTTGGTTTCAAATTGAAAATCAAGCACTGATCAAGATCAAAGGACAAATCTCAGACCTGAAGAAAGCAAAATTCAAGATCAAAACAAAGAAAAAAAACTTTTGTTCAAAATTCAAAACATGTGGATTCAAGTTTCAAACTCAGTTTCAAAGCAAATTCAGTTCAAAAATTCATGTTGCAAAAAGATGATTTGATCACCTAAATAATCAAGCAAGTCAGGTTATAAATTCAAGGATTAAATTCCTGTTCAAAAGCAAGAATAATTTTTCAGGCCTTGCTCTCTGTACAACATCAAAGGTGAGTTGACAAACTTATATTTTATTTAAATCTGCTGAATGATAAAGGGATTGAAGTAATGAAGTAATAATGGATTGTATGAGTAGAATTTGCCTTGCACGTTAATGAATATAGGTGATAAATCTATGCATGTTTGAGAACAAGAAGATTGCTCTGTTCTATTTCTTTTTTTAAGGTTTAAAAACCTTTTAAATTCAAATTCCCTTTATCTATTCTCTAGTAGGCCTTGATTATCAAACAAAATATGTTTGTTTGAATATAGACTAAGATGTAAAAATGAATTTAAGTGAAACAAGTCTGTATATTATCTGAAATTCAAGAAGAATAGTGAAAACATAAAACAAGTTGAAAATTAAATCTTGTTTTGTTTTTATAATCTGAATTCCCATCCTAATCATGAATTCTAAGGGTAATATGAATAGTTTTAGTTTTGTGGTTAGAGAGAAATTGAGCGATGATCGGAAATTGGTCATAAGTCGAATCTCGACGAATCTCTTGATTTGGTGATTTGTCATTAGGCACGAAGGAGGGTTAGAAGATGCGAGTCTGAGAAAATGGTATATAAATTTTTGTTCGAAGGGATCGAGCAGGGAGAAGTCGATTAGGGTTTGAGAAACGTTCCTGTTGGCTTCTATTCTTGATCGAACTGCGGGAGATGGAAAATGTTTTGGGCGCGCGGTCCTAGGGGAGATCGAGGAGGATGGGAAGGCGTACTTTTTAGTGGAGTTTGGGGGATCAGCACAAGGTATGGTGACGGGGAAGGGGAAAGATGGACTATAAAGTTGTCTGAGACTATGGTCTTGGATGTCGAATTTTTGGTTAGTGATGCGATCAGAATTCTTGGTGGGGTGTGGAGTTCAGGTGGTCAAAGGGGTTCGCACGATGGGTCGGCGGCGAGGATCGATCGTCGAGGATGGCATGCACGTATACGTGTGCGTGTACACGGGGGGGGGGGGGGGGGGGTGTGGAGGGTGTGAGTGTTCTGGAATATGCAGTAGAATGGGAAGATCAGTGAAACCGGGAGAGGAGAGGAAGGGAAGTAGGATAGGGGAGAGTTTGGGCCGATGTTGTTGTTTGGGCTGGTGATTAAATAGTAAGCAAAGTTTTTTTATAGTAAATAATTGTTTCAGTTTTCAAGTTGCGATGTTTTGAACTGATTGTTGAATTTCAGGTTTAAAGCTATATGTTTTTGAATTTAAATTATTTTTGGTTGAAATAATTATTTACAAGGTAATAAATTCATGTGATTTATTAAAGATAAATAATGATTTAATTTTTTTTAATATGATTAATTACGGGTTAATTAAATTTAAATTAAAAGATAATTAACCAAGTGATAGTTACTTAGAATAATTAAGTAAGTAGAATTATTCAGTGTAGTCAAAGAATAATTACTTAATGAAAGTAATTAAAATAAGTAATTAATTAATATATATAATTAAAGGATTAATTAAATTATGTGATTAATTAAAGGTTAATAAAAGGATGTAATTAGTTAAAGAAAATTTACTAATAAAAGTAACTAAGGATTAATTACTTAGCGTAATTAATTAAAGAATTGATTAATTAAGATAATTAAATAAAGATTAGTTAATAAATAAATAAGATTAATTAAAGATCTATTAATCAAAGAATTGATTATAGAATGAAATTAATTGAGGGTTAAAGAAATTAATTAAGATGGCAATTAAAGGTTAATTAATATGATTGGTTTGATGAATAGTAAATTTGTGTAATTAATTATGGACTGACTACTTAATGTAATTCAAGGATAATTAATCACGGATGATTAATTTAGATAACAATTAATGGATAATTAATTAATTTGTTTATAATTAATTAATGGTTAAGTAAGCAGGATTTTAAAGTGTGATAGAAATAATTAATTAGAAATGGTGTGACTAATTTATATTGCTTATAAATGATTGAATGATATTGTATGATTTGGATTATTTGATATCTCTGATAAGTGATTTGTGATACCTTGTGATATGATAAGTTTAGACTGAACGGTGATAATATGGTTTATCTATCTGTGACAAATGGTTATGTAAATATGTAATTCCTGGTATAAATGGAATTGTTTAACTTAAACAGCTATCTTTTTAAGATGATATTGGATTCGAAGACACCGGGGTTGGGTATCAGTAAATACCCAAAACCACTTTGATTTATAATCTACTATGTTCTTTTTAAGATTGATGTGTGAAATAAATGGGCTGGAATATAATATTTTGAGTAAACTGGGCCTTCGAAACCGAGTAAGGATACTTAGAGATTATTTGTGAAATAAGCTTTGTATAAAATAAGTTTTGAACTCGTAGTTGGGATACGAGTTATCCCGTATTTCTGTTACCTTTTATAACTTAGTATTTCAAATTGTATGGTTTTTACTCACGCTGGTTTCCAACATGATCCAGGTGTTACTTTAATGTACTGGTCGGGTCAGACCGAGTATTATATATTTTTAGGTAAGGACATTCTGGAGCTCTGGAAGCGAGCTGGATGGCAAGAACGTATGGAATGCATTCCACTGTGATATATATATATATATATATATATATATATTGTAGTTTGTCTGGGATAGGTTGATTATATCTGTCCAGTGTGTTGGTGTAAATGTTGTAACTCTGATGTATTCATGTAAATTAACTGTTACAGTTTTCCTTTGTATAACTTTTATATTATTTGATATTGTACTTTATCCGCTGCGAATGTGAGATCCTGTATTTCATTTCTGTTTCTTCTTCTATCTCTTTTCTTCTTTTCCTAACTATCCGGAATTTTCGGGATCGAAAATTCTGGGTTGTTACACCAAAGTGAATACAACTCACTCTTTCTGACTCACTGATATTTTTGTATAAGCGAGAATAAATTTATTTTATGCTGATTGATGATAGTTTGGAAGATATATTATCTATATATCGATTTTTGTTTGGATATATTCCTGCCTCTTGGAGAAGATGAGACCTTATATGTTTCCGTGTGTGAGCGGATGACCTTTTTGCACGCGCGTCTGCTTTGCAGCGGACATTGTACACATATTTTCATATGTATATATATTGCAGGTGACGGGTTGGAAGGATCCAACTAGATTCGTCAACAATATTGGTTTTATTTACATATATTGATGTATATGTTGTTACCATGTGATATATGATGTTTTAGATACCGTGATCGATGTATTTAGTGCTGTTGCAGCATTGGGCCTATTTTTGATAATTTAAAAATATTAAAGTGATGATTTTAAATTGAAAATGATTTTCAAGTGATTTTGAAAATAGATGTTTTGTTAATTTTGAATTGTTAAAGTACTGGATTTATTTTAAATAAATAAATGCTATAATTTTTATGTTATAAAAATTATGATTTTTGTGAAATATAATCAAAATGTGATTTATGAAATATGGAGTTAACTATTTCGTAAAATTTAGTAAATTGGGATTTTTGAATTTATTATAAATGGTATATATATAAGATTTATAAAATTGAAATTTTGTAGATCAAAATACAGGAATTATAAAGGAGTTTTGCAAGTGTTTAAATGAAGTTACAATTGGATTTTATAAGTAAATAAGATTTATAATTGATAAAGCTATAAAAACGAATGAATTTGTAAATAAAGAGAATTGTAAGTAAATTAATTTATAAATTGGATTTTAACATGTAAATGTGTTATATTTAGAATTGGTAAATAAAGGGATTTTATAAATTAAAGTTTTTATAAAATATAAATGGAATGTATAAACATTATTTTATAAATATGAAATCAATTTGAATTGATAAAGTAGATATAGAAGTTTATTAAAGGAATTTCATCCACGATTCTGGATAGTAGTCCTTTAATTAAAAGTGCAATAGTAATGAATTTGATTAGAAATTCAATCAACGATTTTGGACAGTGGATTATCCTTTAATAAATATGTAGAAGTAATGAATTTGGTAAAGGAGATATATTCACGATTTTGGACAGTGAATTATCCATTAAATTAAATGTGCAATAATATTGGATATGGTAAATGAACCATATTCACGATTTTGGACAGTGAATAATCTTTTAAATTTAATGAACGTTTTGAAAAATGATCTTTTAAATGGAGTTAAATGGTTTGAATATGTTTAAAAATGTGTTAAGTATCAAATATATAGGTTTCAACATTCATACTTGAAATAGACGTTTTCAAGAAATAAGGAAATGATGAACTATAACATTGTTGTTGTAGTAAATGATTTTCGAAAGATGTTTTCTATAGTATATGGGATTTATATATCTATCTATTTTTTAACTCCCTATACTAGTGATTTTGGGTTGTCGTAACCCGAATAAATATGTTTAAGAGAATGTTTTCCTTACCTAATAAACTATATACTTAATCGTGATTTAAAAAATGTAATATTTTCTAAGTGTTGAAAATAAATTGATTAGTGAATTACTTATTATTAAATAAGTATGTGGAAATGTTTTCCAACAGTGAAATGTGAAATGGTTTGAGAATATATCTTTTAAAAGATAATTTGAATTGAATATTTGGCAAATGATTTAATTAATAAAAGATTAATTAAAAGGGCCTAGTGATTGCTTATGGTGCTAAATATTTGTTTGTTCGCTTGGATAGTTAAATAACTGACTATCAAATTTGCCAATTTTTAGTTCCTCGACTTGATTTGGGAACTATTTAGTCGTACACTTAGTACGTAGCCATCTGTATAGACTTGATTATCGTTTGTGTTGAGGATGTTGATTCATGTAGTACAGAGTGTTACACCAATCTATCAAGCCTCCTTCTAAGCTGAAGGATAGCAAGTTGAAAGTTGGAGACATGATAAGTCTACGAGACTTAGTTTCTGTGTGAGGTTGAGAAACGCTTTTGCGTTGTTGGTGGGAAGAGACTAGGATCGATTTATCCGAAAACCACTTCGCACCAACATTTATGCGACGATTGTGCAGGTTGGTTGTGATGATATGATATTCAGGATTTTCATAGTGAAGGACTTCTTGTTGATCGTTTGTGGTTAAAATCCCAATATACATACAGCTGTAGTAGTCTCCTTGTTATGGAATATCCAATGCAAGGACTATTAACTACTAATCCTAGGGATTTTCCAATAGGATGTGGTAGGAAAGTACCTTCAGTTTGTCATGCTCTTGGACAACTTGTAAGGATGTTTGTCTGACATTGCATTTCTAAAGATTACATACATTGGTTTTTACAAACGTACATCAGCTGTGGCGGAGAAGACAACTTCTCTTATCTTAATACCCTCCTTGAGACGTATGAGCTTAAGGGTTGTATTTTTGTGGAAGGCAATTAGCTGTCGGCGGAAATGGCCGTATGGCATTCAAAGTGATGCGATATGTGATATGTGAAAGGTAATCATTACCTCAAGCCTAATCAACCGGAAATAACCAAAACAGGGTTAGATGCAATAAGGCTAAGTGAGTCATTTCCTAGTAGGATATGATCATCCTCTTCTTGATTTATCTTTACATGCTATGACGTTGTGTATGTGATTATTATGGTTTGTATGCTTTGAGGGCCCTTGTAAAAGGTCGGTAACGACCGGAGGATGACATATTCGATACTATCTAGTTATAGAGGTAGGCCGGTCTTGTGTTGGTAGAGGGAAGATGTTCCGTGCCCCGAGACACCCATTTAGAGGCGTACCCATCGATAGTCTCTTCACCTAGTCATTTGTATGAAAATCCAAACTCCACAACGTACCTGCCATTTTGATTGTATTACCCATTTTGGGCTATATGCTGGAATTTAATCAATGTAACAATTTTAGTTATGATTAATATTATTTGTGCAATAGACACTATTATAATATATAAGAGGATTGGATATCAAATGTTTAAGTTATCGTAAGGCAAAAAACATGTCCATGTTTATGTGTGGGCATGTCTTACAAGATAATTTTGTTTTGAAAAGAAAAGTTTTGTAATTTAATCAATTTAATTGAGGATGTTTCTCAAGCTGGTTTACAAGACTGATACGGACGTTCTTCAATTTCAATGCTCGAGGACCGAGTATATTTACAGGTTCAGATTCGGTGCTTTTGGAGCTTCAGTAGGAGAGCTGGAGATCTTCATATATAGGTATCTGTTTTGATTATCCGCTTTGCTTAGTTGTTGTATATTATCGGCAATTGTGAGGATATGTTATTATAACCGTTCAGGCTGATAACTAGTGATTGATCGCCGAACTCTGATTGATGTATGTATATACAGTTTCTATTTTGTAAAGATCATTGGTATGATATTATGATTTCCGCTGTGATGTGAGATTCTATATTGTTCTATTTAGTTCTGTCTTCTCTCTTTCTTCTCTTCTCTTCTTCTCTCTTCTTTTCTTTCTCTTGACTTTCCATCAGTCTGTGCTTTTTGGGTTGGACTTGTGTGGTTTATTATCGATTCAAAGGGTGCGGATTTTGCGGGTCGTCACACGTGGTTATCAGAGCTTAGATTTTATATATTCCTAAGCTTTGATGTGTACTTGGTATAGATAGGGACAGTAGCACCCTATATTGAGTTGAGTGTATTATACATATAAGCGTGTATTTGTTAGTGATTATAAAATGTTTTATATTGTGTTTGCTTATCCGTTGAGTTGTTTGTGAATTCTGGTTGGTACGTGGGACGCCATGTTATCGATAGGGATTTCTAAACGCTTAAACGAGGTAAGTCGACATAGTATCATTTTAAATTGGTAAATGAAATAATTTTACCTCGATTATATTTTATATATAAAGGAAACTATTTTTAAGAATTATTAAAGTGCATATAAATGAATTATTTGGTTGTTGTAAATATAAATATATCAGTTAATAAAAGCTGTTTGAATAATCTAAATTAAAACAACAATTGTAAAAGAATAAATTATATAGCATATGGGTTATAAAGTATGGAATTACAATTAACATGATTTACAATTGTAAAATAATCTTATATAAGAAATGAAACTACATGAGTATATTTATAAATATTAGTTATAAATAAAAATGCATTTAAACTATGAATTTGAGAATTTGGATCCCGTTGATTTTGACAATTATTTTTCAAAGTAAAAAGATATTATATTGTTATAAATCTAAGTGAGATAAATGAATTTGGAATGATCTTATATAAGTGAAGTAAAATGTTGAAATAGTGTAGGTAAAAGATTTATAAATGTGATTTATAAATATAAATTCTAAAAGAATATAATGCACTAAATTCACTACTATTGCTGGGAAATAATAAGGGTGATGACTGCAACATCATTAGTATCATTTTCTTTTTTGAAAAGCAAAGAGCAATAAGCTCATTTTATTGACTTAATCAAATTACAACACACACCAACAAAACACAAAATTACAAGCAATTGCAGTACATTTTTGACAACAGACTAAACTAAATATAATCACAATACAAATACACTTTACTGAAAAGAAAAATTGACAACTAACTGTTACTACAAATGAACCATAATACAGTCATCAACATATCATCATGCTTTCTTCTAACCAATCATCCACTCCAAGCCATGATAACAGAATTATCATACTTCACTTGCAAATTCAGACATCATGCTATTAAAAATCCAAGCATCAAACAAGCAGTAGTTGCACTTTAGTTACAAACAGATTGCAAATCTCTAAGAATGCTACCATGAATGGAATTATAGAGTTGAGAGGAGTTTTTAACATCAATACCAAACACTCTATTGTTCCTTTCTGTCCACACAGCATACACCAATTTCTTAAGCAACTTTAGGAGTAGATTAGTCATTCTAGTCTTCCATCTCGTAGCCTTAAACACATTGAACCACTCAATAGCACTGACTTGTGATGGTTTATAGAAACCACCATTTGATAGAAGTCTAAACCAAATCTGATATACAAATGTACATTGAAAGAACAAATGAGTATTTGTTTCTTGTTCTGATCTACAAAGAACACAAATATCATCTGATATTAAACCCAATCTACATAGTTTATCCTTAGTATTCAGAGCATTTGCCATCACCTTCCATAAAAGTAGATTTTCTTTAGCACTTCCACCAGTATTCCAGATTCTTGAATGCCAAGGAAAATACAAACTGTTACCACAGAGAGATTTGTACACAAGTTTAATTGAATGTTGCTTTCCTTTATCAGACCAAATCAGAACATTTCCATTATTAATGATGGAATTATTTGAAATAATATTCCAAAGTTTCCTGAGTTGAACAGAACTAGAATAAGGAAGAACAATTGTATCACCCTGAATAAAATCATCAACTATAGCTGAATCAGGTATACCAGAGTTGCATCTGAGATTATAGTCCACAACAGAACTTAATATCAGACCTTTACTAGCCCAAGGAGAATGCCAGAAAGAAAGACCTTTAATTAAAGAATAATTACATTGCAACAGTGGTATGAATGTCTGCCTAAGCTTAAGAATGCTTCTCCAACTCCAGCTGCAGTTCTGAGGAATATGCATTGTCCAAAAATTCTTTTTACCAATTAAATTTTGATTTACCCATTGTGACCATAAATTGCCATCAGATTGAAAGATTTTATTGAAGTATACTGACATTGCTGCCTTATTCCAAAGAAATATATTTGTTATACCAAGACCACCATATTTTTTTGGATCAAACAGCTTTAAAAAAGAAATTGGGATGAGTTTCCTTGAGAAAGGATCACCATGCCAAAGAAATTTATTGAGAGCACCAGATATCATGTTGATCACCTTGACAGGAAGTATATAATGCCTTGTCCAATAATTAGTCATAGCAACAGCAATAGATTGAACAATTGTAAGCCTACCAGCTTGGGAAAGCTTATCAATAGGCCAAATTCTAAGTCTTTCAATTATCTTTTCAAAAAGAGGTAAGCAATTATGTTTAGTGATTCTGGAACTCAAGATAGGTAAACCCAGATAATAAGAATTCTTAGGCAATTCTTGTAAGCCAGAGAATTCAATGATTTCTTTCCTTTGAATTGTATTTAGACCAGCAACCAAGATATTAGATTTCTGAAAATTTATTCTCAAGCCAATAATAGAATAGAAAAATTCCAGAGATGATGTGATACTTTGAATATTGATGGAAGTGGGCTTAGTAAAGATAATAAGGTCATCAGCAAACAAAAGATGAGTGATAATAGGATTTTTACATTTGGGATGAAGCTGCAACTTTTTTTTATCAACAAGATCCTTCAGAATGGAATTCCAAAGCTCCATAACAATAATGAACAAATAAGCAGAAATTGGGTCACCTTGTCTTACACCTTGTTTGCCCTTAAAATAACCATACAAACCACCTTCTCTAGAAATAGAAAACCTTGGTGAAGAAATACATGTGTAGATCCAGGCTAAGAAAGGTTTTGGAAAGTTCATTCTAGACATTATAGCTAAAATAGATGGCCATGCAATAGAGTCAAATGCTTTTTTAATATCAAGTTTAAGCATACACCTTGGAGAAATATTAGCTCTCTCATAACCATACAACAATTCTTGTGTCAAGAGAACATTATCACTTATTGATCTACCAGGAATATAAGCTGCTTGATTATTTGAAATGATAGAAGGTAAAACTGTTTGCAATCTATTTGTCAAAATTTTTGAAATAATTTTGTAAATAATATTGCAACAAGAAATTGGTCTAAAATCAGCAACTGAAGATGGATTTTTAATTTTAGGAATCAAAGAGATTGCTGTTGCAGCAAGACAATCAGGGAGTTTATTATGAAGGAAAAAATATTGGATGGCCTTAACAACATCTGATCCAATTATTTTCCAACTCTTCTGAACATAATGAGCATTAAATCCATCCGGTCCACCACAACTATTACTGTCTAAACTGAAAACTGCAGATTCAATTTCATTCTCAGAAATGGCATTAATTAACTCATTTGATTGATTGGTAGTAATGGTAGGGAGGTTGATGTTAAAAAGAGACTTTATATCAGGAGTGAATAAATTGGAAGGTGCTAAAATAGATTTAAAATACTGCACAAAAGCCTCATTTATCCCATCAAAGGTATTAACCATTTTACCAAGCATATCCTTGATCTGAAAGATATATTCATGATTCCTCTTGACCTTTAGAAAATTTTGGTAGTACTTAGTATTCCTATCATCCTCTCTTTCCATTCTCAAATGAATCTTTTGCTTGAGTGAAGAAACTTCCTTTTGAATAGTTTGTTCCAAGGAATTTTTTAATTTTAGTTCAGAAAGAATTAATGATGTATCAAAGGGCCTATCATTGAGCATAGCTTGAATAATATGAAGCTCATTTCTAATCTGAGTGGATAGCAAAGAAGCCTTACCAAAGTTGATAGCAGATCACTTCTTAAGATGAAATTTAAGTGCCTTCATTTTGAAAATAATATTGGTAAGAGGATCACTTCCATATTGCATATTCCACACCTGATACAAAATAGTAAAGTATTCATCTTGTTTAGTCCAAAAATTAAAAAATTTAAAAGAATGTGTTCTACCACGAATGTCATCTGTTCCACAATGAAATACTAAAGGGGAATGATCAGAAAGAGAGGGATGCAAAATTTGATAATAAGATTTAGGCCAGAGATGTAGAAAAGGAATGTTTAAGAAAATATGATCAAGCTTACATAATGTAGATTTACCACTTCTATTACAATTAGACCAAGTAAAATCATGACCAAAATGCTTAGCAGAGAAAAGGTTAGATTGAATTAGAGCACTATTCAAAGGAGAAATATCTTTAAGAGTTAAAGGACAGCCCCCACTTTTCTGATTACTTTCATACATGCAATTAAAGTCACCACCAATTATCCAAGGAATAGAAGTTGATTTTAGCGATGGAAGGAAATCAAGAAAGACCTGCCTAAGAGATAAGGAATTATGAGCATAGACAGTTGTAAGATGAAAAGAAGCATTAGATGGCAAATGCAAACAAAGATAGTGAATGAATTGATCAGATGCATTTAACCTAGAAAGTTTGAAAAAGTTAGGATTCCAAATAGTAAGCAATCTTCCATAATTAGCTTGAAGAAAATTATCATCATACAACCAGGTTGGAGCAATCACATTCTTAGCTTTGATAGTAGCTTGTATATCAAGTTTTGTTTCAGATATACACATTAAATGAATGTTTTCCTCAAAAATAAGATTCTTAATCTCAACTTGCTTAGCTAATAAATTAGCCCCTCTAATATTCCAAAAAGCAATATTCATCATTTAATAGGAAGTGGTGGTAACAAAGGTGATGGATTTTTCCTAGTATGTCTATGATGATTATTATTTTTTGATGATGATAAAGGTAAAACTTCATGAGGCTTAAAATTTTTACCATTATTGAGATCATCAGAATTTACAACTATTTTATTACCAGACTTTGTAGTATCTTCAGAAAGCTCATCAGAAACAGATGGAGGAGGTAATTCAATATGATTTGGTGGGGACAGATGCAAATAAGGGGAAGTAAAATTAGAAATGGGTGATTTTGTGCTAAATTGAGAGGAACAAAAAGTAGAAGTAGATGCAATTGAATTGGGAAGAGTAGAAGAAGCTACAAAAGATGTTGATGAAGATGAAAAATTTCCAGAAACTAAACATGATGTTGAGGGAACAGAAACAATATCAGATGAAGTATGATTAATATGTGAAAGTACATTAGGACCAGAATCAACAGAGTTAATGATAAGAGTGTGAACTTCATTGATACTATCATTATGGGTTGCAAGAGAGGAGTCATTTAAGACTGCAAAGGAATTTTGATTTTCAGGGATACTTGAACTATTACCATGATGTACAACAGCTCCAATTTCCTTTGCTACATCTAACTCATTGATAGAATTAACATTAGCAATAATATTCTCCTTTAACACCGATTGCTTCTGTTTCCAAACCCCTTTGCTTCTTTTATTAATAATTCTCCAATTATGATTAATTGCACTATCATCCCTATTGCCACCTTTATTAATATTTACATTCACTCCTACCACCTGATTTATTTTTCCAACAGTTTCACCAGTATCACCCCCCACACATTGCTTATTCACAAATTCACAGGAAATAGTATTATGATCAAAAATTTTACAGTGAGTACAAATGCTAGGTTTCCAGTCATAAGACAGTTGAACATCTGGACAATTACTTCCCAATTGAGGAACATGAATAGAGTCAGGTAAATCACAATCAGGAGAAATCTCAACTAATGCTTTAGCATACTTGAATCTTTGTAATTTCTCTGTACTACTATCAAAACAAATCAATCTACCAATATGACAAGCAAGCCAATTTATACCAACTAAAGTCCATAGTATGGTGGGTATCTTATGAAAATGAATCCAAATAGGAACTTTCTTAATCTGAGCTTGCGATAAACCAAATGATGGATCCCATTTTGTAATTATGAACATTCTACCTCTAATGAATAAAGGATCCGAATCAAGAACAAGATCCCTATCCTCCTGATTAGAAAACTTGAAATAGAAATTAAAACCATCCGATTTAAAATCTACTTCACCTTTGAGTTTCCAGTATCTCTTCAAGAAATTAACAACGGTTAAAAATGAGAGAGTACCATCCAAAAAGAACCCCACAAGATGATCATTCCAATACTTAATACCTTCATCCCTAACAAGATCTGGAAGCTCAGTGGGTGGCTTGTCACGAGGAATATCAAAGTGAATCGGATTATAAGATCCAGCATTCTTAGGAAGGGATTTGAAAAGTGAAGACCAATTCGATTTCAAAGAACCAGAAGCAATGGGAATAGAGGAAGTAGAAGATATGGGATTGACAGATTTGATAACAGTAGAAGAGGAAGAAACATAAGATGAGAAGGTAGAGGAGGAATCAGAGGAATGAGAAGATGAAAGAGGAGGAAAAGAGGCGGAATCAAGAGAGAATGAGGAAGAAGAACGATCATGCGCCATTAAAATTTCAAAAGGAACTCATTAGTATCATTTTCAAGTTCGTATATGATGAATTTGCTACCAATAGTAAATTGAAATTGAAGTTTTGTTTTGATAAACGAATTTGAATTTAAAATCCAAGTTGGAAATTGATACATATAAGTTAAATGAGTTTTGGACTTGTAATATGAAATAATAAAATTTGAGTTAGTATAATAAATATATGATTTGAAATTTAACTAAAGGAAGGTTAAATGAATTGAATTTGAACTAGATTAGATAAGCTATTGAAATGGAAATTAAACTTAAAAGGTAAGTGATTGTATAATATGAATTTGAAAGTTTAAATAAACCTAAGTTGTAAAGTGATTGTATAACCATGAATTGAAATTATAAAATGAGTTTTGTGAAAGGAAGTAAACTTAGGTAAATGTTCATGCGAGTTTAAATTAAAAGGTTGTGTAACTTATAAGATGGGAAAATGTAAGTAAAACCAATTGTTAAAATTGTTAAACAATTTTGTTAAGCAAAACAGAATCTGAATTTGAGCAGTGATATGAATTTGACTTAAGTAAAAGTTAAATAAAATAGAATTTGAATCAAATTAGAAGTAAACTAAAGTTGTATAGCGAAAGTAAATGTAAGTTGAAAATGAAATGAAGCATAACTTAACTAATGTCGAATCAAGTTGATTTTGATAAATAAAATGAATTTGCAAAGTAAAGTTGAATAACAAGAAGTTAATGAACTAAAGTAGTTAAGGAATATGAATTTGAGTTATATAATGAAATTCAATTTTAGCTGTAAAATGAATTAACAATCGAATTAATGAATGGATTTGAAAACCTGGAGAAGTTGTTATAAGAAGTCTAACTAAATGATTTTGGGAAAGTAAAACATTTAAGTGATTTTGGTAATCCAGTTTGAACGAATTGTTTTGAAAAGTTAATGGATTTTGTGACCTTTTCTTACTTGGTAATTTTGAGGACGAAATTCTTTTAAGTAGGGGAGAATGCAACGACCCATAATTTTAAAATCTTGAAAATGAGATATTTAATTATTTTAAAAATCCAAATGTTAAATTTTCAAACTTAAAAAATCATGTTTTATATAATAAATAAGAATGGTAAACTTATTTTTGATATTGAATAAAGATTTTAGTTTCCCAGTGTAAAATTGACAAAATATGGATTCCGATAAAGTAGGATAAATATTCGAAGAATTCGATTAAAGGATAAATAATTCCTTTTAAATATATATATATATAATCGATATCAAATTCATTTGATAATAATAGTAATTTAATTTATAATTGTTCGATAAATATATAAAACTTGTTTTATAAAATTGACAAATTTCGTCGCATATTGATAAATAGATGTCGTATGTTTACAAATAGATTTGAATATTGATTTATATTATTTTATAAGTCAAATATACTTGTTTTAATTATTTAAATATAATAATAACTTTACTTTGAAGTTTTTTTACATGAATAAATAGTTTAACAAAAACATCAAAATGTGACAGGAAGACGTTTTGTCGAAAATCAACGTTTTATTCAAAACAAGTTGCCGCAGCGTTATCGCACCTTTGTTAACATGTTTTAACATATGTATTAAATATTCTAATAACTAAACATGTTTAATTTGACTAAATATAATTAGAAAACTTCTAGAACATCATTAAGAAAAGTACGTAAGTTTAAGAAAAGTCAAAAGTAAACATCAAATCCAAATCACATCAAAATCCAACAAAATAGTTACTTTTCTTTACTTAATCTTTAAGTGACTAAGAAATAAAGTATGGATGTGAAAAACGATGTTAAATATTGAAATATTGGAGATTGCTTTAGGTTGAAGTAAAGTTAGTTTGGTAATTTGGTAAGAGGTTATTTTCGTAAATTTACAACTTTTTTTTTATAAATACCCATCTCCTTCTTCACTTTCATTCACATTTCTTCTTCATCTTTTCTCAAGATTCTTCATCTTTATACTCTTCTCTTTAATGACTTCCATGCCATAGAAAAAAATTAGAAAAAAATAATGTTAAAATATTTACAAAATATTCAAAAGAAATCAATGTTCGTTTTCTTCAAATCAAACTCATTTTTTCTCCATATTTTACCTTTTTTTCTCAGCTGTAACTTCTTCAAAACATAACCAAAATGAAAAATTCTTTTTTAATCATATTTTTTTTTAGTGGATACAACTTTCATGTTGACCACTTTGTCTCATTCTAAAATAAACCATGTCAAAAATCCACTTCTTTCCAGTGCATTCTCTGGCTCAGTTTTTAAGCCAGAGAATATGCTATTTTCTTTATCATAACATATCTAAATTAAGAAATCTTTTTAAACCATATAAAATTTCAGTTTCTACAACTTTAATGTTGATCACTTTTTCTAGTTTTGAGCTTTGCTATGTCTGAAACTCAATTCTTTGAAATACATTTTCGGGCTTTATATTTGTGAACCGGAGAATAGCTTTTTTCTTTTGACCATATCTTCCTCAAAACTAATCAAAATCACGTGATTCTTTTTTTTTGAATTCAAGAGAAAATAATTTTCAACAACTTTTAAGTTAACATGTTTTTCAAATTTTGAGAGTAAGAGAGTCAGAAACAAGAGAGAAGATGGCCTATTTTTCGGGTCTAATTTTGAGAATTCAAGTTCAAAGCTCTACCACTTCTTCTCTATACTTTTGGCCAATCTCCATTTCAAAACTTAGCCAAGCATTGTTAAGAAGGGGTTCGGGCTTATTTTCATTTAGTTTCCAAGCAAGGTAGGAAGTATGCGTTAGATCTTAAAGTTCCTTGCCTTAAGGTTTGACGAAGTGGAATCCAAAGTGATTACAACTCACTCTTTCTAACTCCCTGATATTTTCATATAAGTGAGAATAAAGTTATTTTATGCTGACTGATGATTGTATTGATGATATATTATCTATATATTGATTGGTATTTGGATATTTTCCTGCCTATTGAAGCAAATGAGACCCTATATGTTCCCTTGTATAAGGGGATGACCTTTTGTATGTGCGTCTGCCTCGAAGCGGACATTGTACACATATTCTCATATGTATATTTGTTGTAGGTGATAGGTTAGAGGGATCCAATTGGACACCTCAACAGTACTGGTTTTATTTACAGATATTGATGTATATGGATATATGACGTCTTGGATGCCGTAATTAATGTATTTAGTGCTGCTGTAGCATTGGGCCTATTTTTGATAATTTAAAAATATTAAACTGATGATTTCAAGTTGAAAATGATTTTCAAGTGAGTTTGAAAGTAGACATTTTGTTAATTTTGAATTGTTAAAGTAATGGTTTTATTTTAATTTTTTATTTATTTTTATGTTATAAAAATTATGATTTTTGTGAAATATAATCAAATTGTGATTTTTGAAATATGGTGTTAACTATTTTGTAAAATTTATTAAATTTGGATTTTTGAATTTATTATAATTGGTATGTAGATAAGATTTATAAAATTGAATTTTTATAAATAAAAATACTGGAATTTAAAGGAGTTTTGTAAGTGTTAAAATGAAGTTATAATTGGATTTATAAGTGAATAAGATTTATAATTGATGAAGTTATAAAAACGGATGAATTTGTAAATAAAGAGAATTGTAAGTAAATTAACTTATAATTTGGATTTCAACATGTAAATGAGTTATATTTAGAATTGGTAAATAAAGGGATTTTGCAATAACCCAAATTTTTGAGTATCGGATAATTGAATAATTATCCGATTTTAACTATTGAAATGCTGATTTATAGGTTGAACAAATAAATCAGATCATAAATATTTATACTTGGGGAAAAATTTATGTGATAATCTCCTAATATAATTTCTTGAATTTTAAATCGAAATTGAATTCATATTTACCATAAGATAAATATTTATTTTTCTAAAAAAAATTAGAAAAAAAGGGTATGATAACACACACAAATTTAATAAAATTTCTATTTTGATTTCTTTTTGAAAGTTCTTAAACAAGAATAGTTTATAATATATATATATATATATATATAATATATAGATTTAGTACTATTTTATTTGTATACATTTAAACCATAGTGTAAGCATTTAAAGTTTTAAGACATATGTATAAAATAAATTGTGTATATATATATATATTAAAATCTAATACATTATATATATATATGTAAAAATAGAAATTTATATATAAATAAGTCCAAAACACTTGTAAACTTAAGAAGAAATGAGAAATACATTTGTCAATTAAGGGGCAAATGAATGGTGCATTTGTCACATTTGTAAACAAGTGGAAATTTCTCATTTAAATGGAAATAAGTAAAATATGTTAGAGAAATTATTGGAATCCTTTTCAGTTCAAAATTTCTTTCTTCCTTCATCTTCTTTTTTTCTCATTCTTTCTAAAATTTTAAAATGAAAACTTGGAATGAGAAAATCAAGTGCAAACCTGAAAGAAAAAAAAGAAGAAACAGAGAACAAAAATACAAACCTGGAAAAAAAACAGGGATCCTCAGATCATTGCAAGAAGCAACTCAAACAAAAAGCTTGCAACAAGATTTATTTTCCAATGCAAACTGGAGTAAATCAAAGTTTACAAGTTTTCAGTTTCAAAGAGGCCTCATTCTTCAAAGCACTCCGGTTTTAAAAAAAAATCAAGTTTCAGTTAAATTAAAAGTTCCAGGCTCTGTTCATTCATTAACAGGTAAGTAACTTAAATTTTAAAAAGTAGTTTAAATCTTGATTTCACTTTGGTATGTGAATGAAAATCATGTGTTAGCCTGGATATTTGGATTGAAATGAAATGCATGCATGTGTATTAGTGATGAATGTCTGTGTAAACATAATTTAGGCTCTGTTGTGATAATATAGATTTTGATTTCTTTAAAAATCCTATCTCTAATTTGAATCCATATTAACCTTTGATTTTTAAATGAAAGATATTTGTTACAGCATAATATCAATTCTAAAAATAATTCAGGATTTCATATTTTGTGATTAAATCAAATTTGGGAAAATTCAGAGAAGAATCAAATTGGGTTAAAAATCAAACATCTTAATTTAAGAATTGGAATCCATAATCAGATGTGTTATTGTAAAATATGAATTTAGTATAAAAATTGTGATTTTTAGCTTAAAAATTACTGGGATAATCGGTGATGATCAACTTTGGTTATTTGGTCGATTTGCAACAAATGTATTTTGGTCAGGATCAAGGCTAGAGGTGGCGAGTAGATGGGAGGTCATAGGAAAAATAGTGATGGATTTTATTTGTGACCATGATAGCCGGTTTGAGGTGATTTTGGGTTTAGTCACCTGTTAGATTAGGTCAAGTATTTGAGGTAAATGTAGTAGAGATGGTTCATCGTGGTCGATCGCATGAGGGAGAAGGGGTTCGTCGCATCATGGCATGCCTCTGGGTGGATTGGTCGAATTCTGATGGTCAGAACATGTGGAGCGAGTCGATCATCTGATGATGGTTTGAGTTTTAGTTGTTCGAACTTCTTCGATTTCGACCCACGGTTAGATCGACAGGGATGGATGGTCAGAACGTTGGTAGAGATCATTGGTGGCTTGCAGGCATCATTGGAGGTGATCGGAACGGCGGCAGTTGCGTGTGCACGTGCATGCAAGCAATGGTGGTTGTGTTCTGTTCAAGTTTTGGGAAAGAAGGCCAGGTCTCGGGACGAACTCGAGAAGTTAATTAATTTGAATAGTTAATTATGAATAAATGTAATAAATGAAGTGTAAATTACTTTGTGAAGTAATTAATGGATAATTACAGGATGAAATTAACGAATGGGTAATTACTTGATGGAAAGTAATTAGAGAATAATTACTTAGATGAAGTCATTAAGTGTTAATTTTTTTAGTAATTAATTAAAGGATTTATTAATTAATTAAGAGGTTAAATATAATGTAAGAAATTAAGAATAATCAATTACTGAATGTGATTAATCAAGGTTGATTAATTAATGTGGTATTTAATTAAAGGCTAATTACTGACTGTAATTAGAAAGGATAATTAGGGAATAAATAATTTATGGTTTGCAATTAATTATTGTTAGGTAAGCAAGATTAAAATTGATTTAAGTAATTAATTTGGTTTAATTAGAAATGGGTGACTAATTAATCTTGCTTATGAATGATTGGTTGATATTTATGATATGATATGTTTGTCTTGAACAGTGATTATCTCTGTCGATAATGAATTGCTGTGTAAAAAAAGCGACATCTTGTGTTTAAAGTTAAATTGTATTTCACATGTATAACATGGGTTAAGATTGTATTGAATTCGAAGAGACTGGAGTCGGGTATCAGTAAATACCCGAAACCACTTCGATTTGTAATCTATAATAATTATGTTCAGATTTGATATGCGAAATCTATATACTGGACTGGAATGATTTAAGTGAACTGGACCATTTAAACTAAGTTGGTACATAGAAATTGATGTGTGAAATCAGTGATGTCTATAACAACGTGCGAAGTTGTAAATTGATATAAGTTGCCCCGGGTTTTATATAAGTTTTATGCTTTTGTATTCCATGTTAGATGGGTTTACTCACGCTGGTTTTCAGCCTGACCCGGGTGTTATTTTGATTTAATGCTCGGGTCAGACCGAGTATTACAGATTTTCAGGTAAGGACGTTTTGAAGCTCAGGAGGCGAGCTGGATGGTAGGAACGTATAGAGTGTATTCCGCTGTGTTATATTGTAGTATATTGGGACAAGTTATTTAAACTGTCCTATGTTTGTGTAAATGTTGTATCTTTGATGTATAAAAATGTAATTAACAGATATAGTATTCTTTTGTAAACTGTTATTATTTGATATTATATTTTGATCCGCTGCGAATGTGAGAATCTGTGTTGTTTTTTTTGTTTCTTCTTCTTCTATCCTTTTCTTCTTTATCTAACTATCCCGAATTTTCGAAATCGAAATTTATGGGTCGTTACATTTGGTATCAGAGCAAGGTTAACCGAGAACCTTGGCTCTGGTGGGATTACTCATTAGGGATAGGGTCAATGGTAACCTAGAATGAGTTGAATGTGTGTGTGTGTGTGTGTGTATATATATATATGAGTGCGTACTTGTTATTTTCTTATATAATTTTTTTGAATGATTTTATAAGATTATATTTTGATATATATAGCAATATTTCTTTTTTATAAATATAAAGGTAATTGGTTATTAAATTTTTGGAATTAAATTAAGTGGTAATAGAAATACAACCAAATTGAAATTAAAGGTAAGTTTGAAATAGATTCAAACTGAAATTAAAATCTTGAAGTTAGGGAAGAATTTCAAAATAAGATGAATTAGAATTGGTTTCCAACCAGAGAAATAGAATGGTTATTGTGTTGAATAATGGGATGATTGTTTTCCAATAAACAATAAAATGTTTTAAGGAAGTAACTATTTAAAGAGAGTAACTTGTAAATTTAAAATGATGTAAATTAAAGTGGATTTCAAATTGTGAAGTTATGAATTCTAAATTTTGAATTGGTTTCAAAATGTTAAAGGAAATAGTATTATTCAAACTATTTTGAATATGATCTTATTTTAAAATAAGAGATGTTATTTAATATATTTGAATGAAAGGGGCCTATTTCAAACAAGGGTTGTTTGAAATTTTAAAGGAATTTGTTTGCATTTAAAACCAAAGGTGGTGTAAAAGTTAAAGTAACTTGGTGTGTAAAGGAAATAATATGTATATATGAGGAATATACATAATATCAAAATAGTTTGAATAAATTCTAAATATTGAGTTTTAAATTTGGAAAGTGATGTAAAACCCAAAGTGATATAAATTTTTGAACTTATAAGTGGGAGGATTATTAATGTGAAGTTTAAAATTTGAAGTTGGAATTCAAAATTGAGTAAGGTTAACGGGATTTAAATTGAATTTAACTTAGAAGAAGTTAAATATGTTTGAACGAACAACCTGATTTGGAAAATTTCAAGATGAAATTTGAAATTTAACTTGGAAAGTTAAATGGTTTAAAGATATAAGTTGATTTGATTTAATGGATTAAATAAACATTTAAAAATTTAACTAGAATTTATATAATTCGGGATGGTTTAAATTTGAAATTTGAATTAAAATTAGTCCTAATTGATTTGAATAATTTGGAATTGTAATTAAAGTTGAATAGTTTTAAATTCAAATGAAATTTGAATTGAATTTGGGAGGAAATCAAGAATAATTCAACTTGATTTGGAAATGGAGTTTGGAATTGGAATTAATTCAAACTAGAGTTGAAATGAATTGAAATTGGAACTAGTTCAATTCAAATTTATTTGAATTAGTAGAATTTGAGATCAAAGTTGAATAAAGTTAAATTTGGAAAGAAATCTAGAATTAATTCAACTTGAGTTGAGGGATAAATCAATTTCAATGGAAATTGAAGATTTTTAAATTGGAATTGAGTCAATTTAAATGAAAGTGGAAATTCAAATTGAGCTGATGAAAATGGAGGTTGGGAATTGAACAGTTTGATTCTGGACTATTTTCAAAATAAATTGTTTTAATTTAAATCTTTTTTCTAAACTATTTACTATACAACTTTTCTTTTTAAAGCTAAAATTATCTTATACTTGTTTTACAATTATTTTTGGAATTATTCAACTATTTTGCAACTGTTTATAAACTAGTTACTATTTTTCAACTATTTTACAACTATTTTGCAATTATTTAAAATTTCTGTAACTATTTGACTATTTCTCAACTATTTTACAATTATTTAACCATTTTACAGCTATTTTATGAACTAACAATTATTTTTTAACTACTTATCTATTTTTTTTTAAAATTCAAGCTATTTTCTAAATTTAAACTGGACAGAGTTCAAACTGATTTGATTAAATACCCAATTGAGATAAGAATTGAGGAGATAATCCAAATGGAGATTGAGGAAATGGTGAATAAATAAATAAGAACCTAAGTGAATGTGAATAGATTGGAGAATTTGATTTAGCTAATAATCAATGGAGATAAATACGTAGGATGTACGTATATTATTCTATTCTCATAGTGATTTGATCGTGATTCGAGCATAGAATTTCGAGATAGTTACATCAGTCCGAGTTGGGATTTTTCACTCAATTTTCGACGGCGAACCTGGATATGGATTGTTGATTGGTTCTGGATATTCTCTATCATAGTTATGACTATGCAAGAAGAATGACGGTTTCTGACCAAGAAACAAGATCTGAGTCCGCATTAGGAAGTCGGGTGGACGATACTAGTTCGGAAGTGAAATTGTGTGATCGAGTGAGTGATCAGATAGGTATAGCATACGAATGATATGTGTACATCGTACGGGTTTGAATGAAATTAATACTGGGAATTTATGGATAAGAAATGTGAAATGGTTTTGGAATGAAAATATATTTGGTAAAATATATGATGAAATAAAATAGAAATTGGATATTTCTATGGTAAAAATTTACTTTATGGGAGTGAGTAAATTTGATGAGTGGCTTTATAAAAGGGTGATCAAATTTGAATATTTGATCTAGAACAAACAAAGTTATATATCTTTGTTATATAAGATAAATCTCCCCTTGTTGAATTTATTGCCGGAAGGAAAGGATTTTAAAGTTGTTAGAAGTATAAAAGGAGTTTTATACAACTTTGAAATGATCCAAAGATTTTTAAAGTTATATATATCTGTATATATAAAGGATATTATGAGGATTTTAGAAAAAGGTTTTGGGAACCTTTGGATTTGGAAAGGCTTTTGATTTTTGGGTAAAATCAATATTGGATTTGGAAAGCCTAGTTTGAGAATTATCGATTTTAGGATAATCGATTTTGAGAAAGGAGATTTATATGAGATCCATACTAGGTGTATGATTTGGAAGATACTATATGTGTATAGTATAAAGTGTTTTGAAAATGGCTCTGGAGAAAAAGGCGCTCCCTTGGGATGTACTTCTTAGGAGTACCATAGGTTGGTACTGTCTTGAGCCTCTAAGGGGGAGGTTCTAAAGTTGATCCTGTGAGGAGTCCGGACAAACTAGTTCCTGAGGATTATTGGGTAGTGATCTACTGTGTGGACTATAGCGAAAATCGTGTGGAGGTGAGTGTCACAGTCTACGCTTGATTTTGCCGAGAAGGCAACGTAACATTGGTAAACTGCGATCTATGGTCGAGTGAAGTGGAGAAGTTTCATTCTTTTGGCAGCGGAATTTGAGGGCGCTGAGGCCTAGAATTATATGGGTTTTTGCTGTGATAGAAACGTAACCCCAGTTGTAGCTGCGATCTGTAGCGGGTTACATGGTGTAATCGAGGGGCGTGGAGGCCTACAGTTACCTATGGATTTTTTCGGGATGGCAACGTAACCATCGAGTTAACCGCGACCATGGATGGGGGTGATGATTTCCAGAGCATTCTCACCAAAGATATTTCCTCTATTTTCAAAAATGTTTCCTATATTTTCAAATAAAATTATTTTTCAAGTATTTTCACTGGATGTTGAAAATGAGTCTGCTAAGTACTTGTATATTTTCAGTCCTACGCCTGATCAATGTACGACCGAATTTCTGTAAGAACAAGGATGGACTGATTAAAACATCGAGTTATAAAAAAGTATTTTTATAAAGCTATTTTGATAATATTACATAGATTTTAAAAGTATTTTTAAGTTTTGAATAAAAAGGAGTTTATAGTTAAAAATGTTTTAAAGGATAATTTAAATAATTCTGGCTTCGTTCCTTTTCGATGACGAAAAGATTCAAAGGGGAAGGAATGTAATAACCCAAATTTTTGAGTATTAGATAATTGAATAATTAACCGATTTTAACTATTGAAATGCTGATTTATAGGTTAAACAAATAAATCTGATCATAAATATTTATACTTGGGTAAATATTTATATGATAATCTCCTAATATAATTTCTTGAATTTTAAATCGAAATTGAATTCATATTTGCAAACATAAGATAAATATCTATTTTAGAAAAAAAAGGAAAAAAGGGCATGATAACATATACAAATTTAATAAAATTTCTATTTTGATTTCTTTTTGAAAGTTCTTAAACAAGAATAGTTTATAATATATATATATAGATTTAAATTATTCTTTCTTGTAAAACATCTTATGAATGAAGTACTATTTTATTTGCATACATTTAAACATAGTGTAAGCATTTAAAGTTTTAAGACATATGTATAAATAAATTATATATATATATATATATATATATATTAAAATCTAACACATTATATATATGTAAAAATAGAAATTTATAAATAAATAAGTCCAAAACACGTGTCAACTTAAGAAGCAATGAGAAATACATTTTTCAATTAAGTAGCAAATGAATGGTACATTTGTCACATTTGTAAACAAGTGGAAATTTCTCATTTAAATGGAAATAAGTAAAAATGTTAGAGAAATTATTGGAATCCTTTTCAGTTCAAAATTTCTTTCTTCCTTCATCTTGTTTTTTTCTCATTCTTTCTAAAATTTTAAAAAGAAAACTTAGAATGAGAAAATCAAGTGCAAACCTGAAAGAAAAAAAGAAGAAACAAAGAAGGAATATACAAACCTGAAAAAAAACCAGGATCTTCAGATCAATGCAAGAAGCAACTCAAACAACAAGCCTACAACAAGTTTTATTTTCCAATGAACATTGGAGTAAATCAAGGTTTACAATTTTTCAGTTTCAAAGAGGCCTCATTCTTCAAAGCACTACAGTTTTTTTTTTAAAAAAAAAATCATGTTTCAGTTAAATTAAAAGTTCCAGGCTCTGTTCATTCATTAACAGGTGAGTAACTTAAATTTTAAAAAACAGTTTAAATCTTGATTTCACTTTGGTATGTGAATGAAAATCATGTGTTAAACTTGGATATCTGGATTGAAATGAAATGCATGTGTATTAGTGATGAATGTCTGCGTAAACATAATATAGGCTCTGGTGTGATAATATAGGTTTTGATTTCTTTAAAAATCCTATCTCTAATTTGAATCCATATTAAGCTTTGGTTTTAAATGAAAGATATTTGTTACAGCATAATATCAATTCTAAAAATAATTTCAGGATTTCATATTTAATGATTAAATCAAATTTGGGAAAATTCAGAGAAGAATCAATTGGGTTAAAAATCAAACATCTTGATTTAAGAATTGAAATCCATAATCAGACGTGTTATTGTAAAATATGAATTTAGGTATAACAATTGTGATTTTTAGCTTAAAAATTACCGGGATAATCGGTGATGATCAACTTTGGGTATTTGGTCGATTTGCGGCAAATGATGCAATTATTTTGGTCACGATCAAGGCTGGAGGTGGCGAGTAGATGGGAGGTCATAGGAAAAATAGTGATGGATTTTATTTCTGACCATGGTAGTCGGTTTGGGGTGAATTAGGGTTTAATCACCTGTTAGAGTAGGTCAAGTATTCGAGGTAAATGTGGTAGAGGTGGTTCATCGTGGTCGATCGCATGAGCGAGAAGGGGTTCGTCGCATCATGGCATGCCCTTAGGTGGATTGGTTGAATTTTTGGTGGTCAGAATTTGTGGAGCGAATCGATCTTCTGATGATGGTTTGAGTTTTATTTGTTCGAAGTTCCTCGATTTTGACCCACGGTTAGATCGACAGGGATGGACGGTTAGAATGTTGGTAGAGATCGTTGGTGGCTTGCAGGCATCATCGGAGGTGATCGGAATAGCGGCCGTTGCGTGTGCACGTGCACGCAAGCAATGGTGGCTGGGTTCTGTTCAAGTTTTGGGAAAGAAGGCCAGGTCTCAGGACGAACTCGAGAAGTTGTGCGTGACGTCTCGAAGTATTAGGGTTATTTGAGTGCCTCGAGTTTGTCTCGGGAAATTTTTATGAAAGCTCGGGATTGATTTTGAACAGGTTTTCAAAATTTTGTGAAAAGAAATAAAGTTTAAAGTTTAAATCAAGATAAAAACATGTTTTTCCAAGATAAATGTTCTATAAAATTTTATGTCAAGTATTTAAAACAAATTTTAAGTTATTAAAATAATATGTTTTAAAATGAAGAAAGTTTAAAGGTAGTTAAAAATTTAATAAGTTTAAACTAATTTTTAAAAGTGAATTCAAAATTAATTTATATCCTAGTTTTGAAATAGATAAGTTTCATAAAATTAAAATGTTTAAAACAACTTTGAATGTTAAAGTATATTTAAAATGATTTGAATTTAAATGAATTCGAATTAAAACTCTTATAAATTTCTTTTATAAGATAAGTGTTCTTTAACAAGTGATTCAAAAGGTTTTTTTAAATTGTTTTAAATTTTTGTTTGAAGTTAAATTTGAAGTTGTTTTGAATCTTTAGTGTGAAATGAATTTAAAAGTAAATTTAAAAGTAAAATGTTTCAAATGTTTGTTAACCCGGGTTGTTGCTCGAAGAATGATTGGCTTAGTCTCGGGTTATTGTGGTTACAGGTTTAATTTTTTAAAAATAAAAGAGAAGAGAAAGGTAGGTTTCTCGGGTAAGGACTTGAAGTGTATACGGGTTTGACCCGAAGAGAGTATAGTTCTAAGTTTAAATATAAATAAGCTTCTGAATCTAGTTTGGATCAATTTCTTAAATTTATGCCTATATATAATTGATGTCTTAAATAATGGATTAAGGAAATTATACGTTTATTTTATCTTGTTAAGTTAGATGCCTAGGTTATAATTAACTTAAATTAAATAATTTAATTAAACAAGTTAATTATAAAGATAAACGGTTTAAATATGATTATGATAATTAACAAATTAAATATCTTAAGGTTAATTAAGACCATGTATAATAAAGGATTAATTAATTAAGGAAAGTAATTAGAGGGTTAGTTAATTAATGTAGGTGATTAATTAAAGGATAATTAATCAATGTAAGTGATAATTAATTTGAATAGTTAATTATGAATAAATGTAATAAATGAAGTGTAAATTACTTTGTGAAGTAACTAATGGATAATTACAATATGAAATTAATGAATGGGTAATTACTTGATGGAAAGTAATTAGAGAATAATTACTTAGAGGAAGTAATTAAGTGTTAAATTTTCAGTAATTAATTAAAGGATTTATTAATTAATTAAGAGGTTAATTAATTAATGTAAGAAATTAAGAATAATTAATTACTGACTATGATTAATCAAGGTTGATTAATGAATGTGGTAATCAATTAAAGGCTAATTACTGAATGTAATTAGAAAGGATAATTAGGGAATAAATAATTAATGGTTTGCAATTAATTATTGTTAGGTAAGCAAGATTAAAAGTGATTTAAGTAATTAATTTGGTTTAATTAGAAATGGGTGACTAATTAATCTTGCTTATGAATGATTGGTTGATATTTCTGATACGATATGTTTGTCTTGAACAATGATTATGTGGTTATCTGTCGATAATGAATTGCTGTGTAAAAAAAAAGTGACATCTTGTGTTTGAAGTTAAATTGTATTTCACACATATAACATGGGTTAAGATGGTATTGAATTCGAAGAGACCGGAGTCGGGTATTAGTAAATACCCGAAACCACTTCGATTTGTAATCTATAATAATTCTGTTCAGATTTGATATGTGAAATCTATATACTGGACTGGAATGATTTAAGTGAACTGGACCATTTAATCTAAGTTGGTACTTAGAAATTGATGTGTGAAATCAGTGATGTCTATAACAACGTGCGAAGTTGTAAATTGATATAAGTTGCCCCGGGTTATGTATAAGTTTTATGCTTTTGTATTTCATGTTAGATGGGTTTACTCACGCTGATTTCCAGCCTGACCTGGGTGTTACTTTGATGTAATACTCGGGTCAGACCGAGTATTACAGATTTTCAGGTAAGGACGTTCTGAAGCTCAAGAGGCGAGCTGGATGGTAGGAACGTATAGAGTGTATTCCGCTGTGTTATATTGTAGTATATCTGGGACAAGTTATTTAAACTATCCTATGTTTGTGTAAATGTTGTATCTATGATGTATAAATATGTAATTGACAGATATAATATTCTTTTGTAAACTGTTATTATTTGATATTATATTTTGATCCGCTGCGAATGTGAATCTGTGTTGTGTTTTTTGTTTCTTTTTCTTCTATCCTTTTCTTCTTTTCCTAACTATCTGGAATTTTCAGAATCGAAATTTCTGGGTTGTTACAAATTTTATAAATTAAAGTTTTCATAAACATAAATGGAATGTGTAAACATTATTTTATAAACATGAAATCAATTTGAATGGATAGATATAGAAGTTTATTAAAGGAATTTGATCCACGATTTTGGATAGTGGATAATCCTTTAAATAAAAGTGCAATAGTAATGAATTTGATTGGAAACTAAATCCATGATTTTGGATAGTGGATTGTCCTTTAATAAATATGTAGAAATAATGAATTTGCTAAAGGAGATATATTCTCGATTTTGGACAGTGAATTATCCTTTAAATTAAACGTGCAATAATATTGGATTTGCTAAATGAACCACATTCACAATTTTGGATAGTGAATAATCTTTAAAATTTAATGAATGTTTTAAAAAATGATCTTTTAAATGAAGTTAAATTGTTTGAATATGTTTTAAAATATGTTAAGTAATGAATACATAGGTTTCAACATTCATAGTTGAAATAGACGTTTTCGAGAAATAAGAAATGATGGACTATAACACTATTGTTATAGTAAATGATTTTCAAAATAAGATGTTTTGTGTAGTATATGGGATTTATATATCTATCTAATTTTTAAATCCCTATAGTAGTGATTTTGGGTTGTCGTAATGAAGTTTTATGCAACATTCATTTTGACCCGAATAAATATGTTTAAGAGAATGTTTTCAATGGAATAAAATATATACTCGATCGTGATTTAAGTATACATTATATTTTCTAAGTGTGAAAATAAATTGATTTGTGAATTACTTATTATTGAATAAGCATATGGAAATGTTTTCCAATAGCGAAATGCAAAATGGTTTGAGAATGTATCTTTTAAAGATAAATTGATGTGAATATTTGGCCAATGATGTAATTAATAAAAAATTAATAAAAAGGGCCTATTGATTGCTTATGGTGCTAAACATTTATTTGTTTGCTTGGATAGTTAAATAACCGACTATCAAATTTGGCCATTTTTAATTCCTTGACTTGATATGGGAACTATTTAGTAGTACACTTAGTACGTAGCCATCTGTTTAGGCTTGATTATCATTTGTGTTGAGGATATTGATTCATGTAATGCGAAGTGTTACTCCAATCTATCAAGCTTCCTTCTTGGCCGAAGGATAGAAAGTTGAAAGTGGAGACGTGATAAGTCTATGTGACTTAATTTCTGTGTGAGGTTGAGAAACGCTTTTGCATTGTTGGTGCGAAGAGACCCGGATCGGCTTATTCGAAAACCACTTCCGACCAACATTTAAGCGATGATTTTGCAGGTTGGTTATGATGATATGATATTCAGGGTTTTCATAGTGAAAGACTGCTTGTTGATCATTTGGGGTTAAAAATCCCAATATACATCCAGTAGCAGTAGTCTCTTCATTATGAAATATCCAATGCAAGGACTATTCGCAACTAATCCTAGGGATTTCTTGACAGGATGTGGTAAGAAAGTACCTTCGGTTTGTCCTGTTCTTGGACAACTTGTATGGATGTTTGTCTGACATTGCATTTCTAAAGTTTATGTACATTGGTTTTTACAAACATACATCAGTGGTGGCGGAGAAGGCAACTTCTCTTAGCTTAACACTCTCCTTGAGACGTATGTGCTCAAGGGTTGTATTTTTATGAAAGGCAATTAGTAGTCTACAGAAATAGCGATGTGGCATTCAAAGTGTGGTGATATGTGATATGTGAAAGGTAATCGTTACCTCAGGCCTCATCAACCGAAAATGACCAAAACAAGGTTAGATGCGGCAAGGCTAAGTGGGTCGCCCCAAGTAGGATATGATCATCCTCTTCTAGATATATCTTTACGTGCTATGACATCATGTATTTGATTATTGTGGTTTGTATGCTTTGAGAGCCCTCGAAAAAGGTCGGTAACGATCGGAGGATGACATATTCGGTACTATCTAGTTATAGAGGTAGGCCGGTCTTATATTGGTAGAGGGTAGATGTTCTGTGCCTCGGGACATCATCTAGAGGTGTACCCATTGGAAGGTCGTCCCTTCACCTAGTCATTTGTATGGAAATCCAAACTCTATTATGTACCTGCCATTTTGTTTGTATTACCCATTTTTGGCTATATGCTGGAATTTAATCAATGTAACAATTTCGGTTTTTATTAATATTATTTGTGCAATAGACACTATTATAATATAAGAGGATTGGATATGAAATGTTTTAGCTATCGTAAGGTAAAAAACATGTCCGTGCTTATGTGTAGGTGTGTCTTATGAGATATTTTGTTTTGAAAAGAAAAGTTTGGTAATTTAATAAATTCAGTTAAGGGTATTTCTCACGTTGGTTTACCAGACTGATCCGGACGTTCTTCACTTTCAATGCTCGCGTCTGACTGAGTATATTTATAGGTTCAGATTTGGTGCTTTTGAAGCTTCAACAGAGGAGCTGGAGATATTCATTTCGTATGTACATATCTTTTTTGATTATCCGCTTTGCTTAGTTGTTGTATATTAACGACAATTGTGAGGACAAGTTATTATTGATTATCGAACTTTGATTGATGTATGTATTTACAATTTCTATTTTGTAAAGATTATTGATATGATATTGTATGTTTTTCGCTGCGATGCGAGATTCTGTATTGTTCTGTTTGGTTCTATCTTCTCTCCTTCTTCCTTTCTCTTCTTTTATCTTCTTTTCTTTCTCTTGACTTTTCATCAGTCTGTGCTTTTTAGGTTGGGCATGTGTGGTTTATTGTCGATTCAAAGGGTATGGATTTTGCGGGTCGTCACACTTAGTCAACCATCGCAACTTCACTAGTATATCATCAACATACACTTCCATTGAATGTCCAATTTGATCCTTGAATATGGAATTGATCAGTCTTTGGTATGTTTCTTCTGTATTCTTCGAACCGAAGGGCATAAAAAAGTAGCAGTACAACTCAGGTTAGTTACAAAGCTGGTGTATTCTTGATCTGGAACGTGCACCAGAGTCTGGTTATAGCCAAAGTAGGCATCCATGAACAATAACAGTTCGTGTCCAGCAATTGAATCTACCAATAGATCGATTTTCGAGATCAAGAAGCTTTCTTTCAGACAAGCCTTATTCAAATTAGAATGGTCAACGCACATTATCCACTTCCCACAGGATTTCTTCACCAGGAACGGCTTGGATACCCATTTCGGGTGTAGAGGATAGTGGATGAAGACGTCGTTCTTCAGCTTATCCACCTATTCTTTCAGTGCAATGGATATCTTTAGACCCAGGTTGTGGTGCTTCTATTTCTTAGGAACGCGTTTGGGATTTACATTTAATGCATGACGTGCTATCTCTATTGATATTCCACACGGTTGAATGCATCCATGTAACATCCCAAATTTTTGGTAACGTTATTTAGAATATTTAATTAGTTAAATAAAATAAATAAAGCATTGATTAGGGCATTGAGATTTGATAATTAATTAAGATGCAGCCGTGCCATTTAACAATGAATTAAGGAAGAGTTAAAATGAAATAGAGGAGAGGGAAAATGGGAAGGAGACCATTCATATATCTATAACCCATGGTCGTGTAAATTATACACATTCATTTCATTCTCAAATTTAAAAGTTAAGGCCGACCACCATTAATAAGAGCAAGAGGAAGAAAGATAAAGGGAAAGCTTAAATCAATATAAAATTCATTCAAGTCTCATATCCTTAATCACTAAAGCTAAGGTGAATAACGACTACATATCATTTTTTATTGTGTTTTCGGTTTTTAGACGAATGCCAAATATATTGCATTGATTTTCCATGTTTTTGAATAATGGAATGATTATATATACATGTTGATGATTTATATATGTTCATATTGATTTTATGATATGATTTAAGGTGAAAACCCTATATAATGACATCCGAATGCCTTGCGAATTTTTGTGAAGATCATAAGTAAGTTTTAGAGACAGGCTTCAATTTTTGGAACTTTCATAAATTATGTGGAATTTATATGAATTTTTTAGTAAAGAAAATGTTAATTTGGGTTAATAATTATTTTTGGCTAAATAATAAAAGATTTGGGTCTGAAATTTTTATACCTTGAAAAACATGTTAAAAGAGATTTTTTTGGAATTTTTGTAGAATTTTCCTAAGTGCGTTAGTGGTTATATAAAATTATTTAAGACATGTGACTTAAATGTTTTATATAAGTTAGAGAGGAGAATGGAATTTTGTAAATTAATTTAAATTATTAAATCTAGAAAGTGGATGGTGCTGAATATGGCAGTATAAGATTTTTCTTTGATGATAATAAACATATATATATATATATATATATTCATTTAAATGTATTTGTTAATGTACTATTTTTTTTCAAATAATTAAATAAATATTTGCTGAATAAAATAAATAACACAGAATTTAAAATTCAAACAAATATTTTATTACAATTTGAATAGTACAAATTTGAGCTCTCGCTATATATATACAATTTCAATTACAATACAATTTTGATTACATCAAAAATTTCCATTTACATTTGCACCTTACTACATACCACTCGTTCACTCGTATTTAATCCTCAACTCTATTCCACATTAAATCGAGCATTTGAGTTATCTACAAAATATAATTGACGCGGCAAAACCGAAAAAGAAATATTTTTAAAGTGTAGAATAAAATGTATTTTTGAAAATATTATTTGTCTCAGTTATTTGGATTGTTTGTCATCATTTGTTTTGAATTCATCATACACGAACGACTTGTGACATGCACTTTGTATCACTGTACATGTCACAAGGCCGTGCACACCAACATACATTTGACAAAACTGCAGGGACATGTGGTCAAACCCAACCAAAAGCCAGATTCAACTCAGGTGCAATACAAAATTGTCAAGTACAAGTGAAAATGCTCGATCAAAGCAATCAAGCAACACAGCCTCAACAATGCAATGGCAATGTTCAAAACAACACCAGAACTAGAAACAAAAGCCCCAAACAAAATGAAAAAATTGTCAAAATTGCACTAGTACAGTTTCAAAAGCAATAGACTTCCAGTACAATGCATACCAGTGAATGATGAAGTGAAACAAACACATTCTCGACCAAAACAATGAGTCAAGACAACAAAAACAACTCAACCATTTCAAAATAAGTAATGAACCAGGACAATACAAAGTTCAAAGAAATGCAATATCAAACTACAGGGTGCAACAAACATACTTACATACACACACACATGTTTACACATATATGTATATATGTATATATACACACACACACACACACACACACACACATACACACGCACACATGCAGTGCAACCGTGAAGGTCAAATGCAAACAAATGAACACATATGGGAAGTGCACAAGAAAACAAAGTAGAATGATCAGTTCAAATTTCAGGTCAGATAGATAAGGCACAAGCTCATGACTCATATGGAACAAGTGAAGGCATGGAAGCCGTTCAATATCCAAGCAGGATGAACCAACATAAGCAAGTGACTATGATCAATCAACAAACCAAGAAGACGTGGGTCATTAAGACATGCACATATATATCGACGAATTAGTGTAGATAAATATACAAAGGCAGAACCATGGTCAATATATATATATATATATATATATATATATATATATATATATATATATATATATATATATATAACAGTTCAAAGTTTCGACTGCAATAAAAATGAAGTACACAGCATACATAGATACATGTGTGTACATACATACATACATACATACATAGACACGATATATGTGTAGTGATAATCAGTACCGCAACTCGAATGGTACAAGTGCAACCTCAATCAAGACAGTTAGGACATACATACATACATACATACATGTATACAATAAACCAAGTTGTAGTAACAAAATCAAGTGATTCGAGCTTAAGAAATTATCAGAAGCTCAAAGACATACCAGACAAACAAGTACAATGTACAGAAGTGTCTACACTAAATGCATAAGCACATGACTCAATGCAAACACCAGATTCAAGTATAGAAATGAAGACATATACCAGTGCATCGAACCACACAGTAGCTCAAACAAGCAACTGCACTAGACCAGTAAACCATGAAGACCAGCAGCAAGTGCACAACAACTCAATGCAAACAAAGAACATGAATACATATGAAGCGACTGTGATCAAGCAGAGCAACCGAAGCTATGGCAGAGAACATAAAAGTGCATACCAACAGTGAAACAAAGCGAATAAGTCAATCAACCAAAGTGCAGTCAACAAATTCAAACACCATAATCGAAGCCAGCAAAAAATTGGAACTAAGTCAAGTAGCAGCTGTGAACAAATACAGAGAAGCCAAAGTCGTAGTTGAGAGAAATGCAAATTATGGATCTTAAGGCTGGAATAACACTAGAGAGGGGTGAGTAATGTTTTATGGATTTTATAAATCTTATTGAAACTTATGTAATTTAATCACCAACAAATGCAATTCACAGAGACAAATATAATCACAGAATCAGACATAGATGCATATACTAAATAAAAGCAGTAAAGGAAAGAACACACCAGGATTTTATACTGGTTCGGATTTACCCTACATCTAGTCCTATATAAGTGTACGGATTTCTTTTCAAAATAATCTCTCAGATTACACCCTCGGTTTCAAGGCTACGAGACACACCCTCCTGTATTCGAGTTCAGGGCAACTCTCTTGATTTAACCAGGCTATAAGATCACCTAATTGATTTCCGAGGCTACTCGCACCCAACTGATTTCAAGGCTCAACCGCACCTTTTACTCAATAGTTTGACTTACAAAAGATCCTATAACTCTGAATAGCACCGAGATCTTATGGAAAGAGTAGCAGAGAGTCAACAAGAGATAATCAATTTTGATTCACTTGGTATTTCGGCAGAGTACAGTTTGGGATTCTTTAGAATAAATGTGGAAGATGAAGAGGAAAGAAAACAAGTGAAATCTGATTAAAAATTCGTTTAGAGCTACTGGTATTTATAGAAGATCAATAGCCATATCTATTCTTGAAAGGATACTATGAATGGACACTTCTTTTGAAAATTTGAATATTGAGTTTAACAGGCACCATGTCGACATGGGGGGTTGAATGATGTCGACATGCTCTAAGAAAAATTGGTGATTTTTATTTTCTTATGAAAACTGGTTTCTATAATTTGTTAAAACAATTTCTAAGGTTTGTAAATATATTTGAATATAGTTTAAACATATAAAAGTAATTTTTAATGTATAATCTTAATCTACAAAATGATTTAAAATCTGAATACATAAATATTTTAAAGCTAAATATTTAGAACAAGAGATAGTTTAAAATCAAAGACAATTTTGAAATCAAAATATTAAAAATGATAAAGATAATTTTGAGGCTAAAATATTTCAAATAAGAGAGATATCTTTTTGAAAAGAAGGTTTTGAATGCATTTAAAATAAGTGATATATTTTTGAAAAGAATTTTCATAAAATTAGTGGATACCAAAATAGGACTACTATATGTTCCACTAGATATTGTCATGGGTTCTATCCCACTAGGGTTCCATCCCATTAGGGTTCCATCCCTTTAACAGGCTTGAAGTGGATTCCATTCCACGAGTAAATTTCAAATAAAGATGTAAGTGCTTTCAAGAAGTATAACATAATTCTAGACTCAATACTTATCTTGTATTCTTGAAATCTTGATACTCATAAGTCTTCAATCTTGATATCTTCAGTCTTGAATCTCTATACTGTACAGTCTTCATTCTTAGTACATGCATGTTTATATCCTACATACACATATATATCTAAACTATAATGTTAGTATTTATATTTTATAATAAGTCCTAAGGTTGTTGTCATCAAAACCATCATCTCAAGGACTAAAAATCTCCCCCTTTTTGATAATGACAACCTATTTTTATAAAATATACTTCACCATCACTATAACTCCCCCTTAAAACTAATAACTCCCCCTTAATCTAAGCCTAACTACTCTAACTACTCTATTTTATATTTTCCCCGTTTGTCATCAACAAAAACTAATCCTACACTGATATAACTCCCCCTTAACCTAATACTATCCAAACTAAATACTAATAAGGAAGTATAATAAGTGAAACAAATATTTTATTATATACGATGTTATATTTACATGTATATATGGAACATAAACACACAAATATATTTAAGTATACAAATGATAGAATAACACTACTAATGAGAGTTTTTGCCAATTGGAGATTTGTAAATCGAACAATTTGGATAATGAAAACAAAAGTTTCCACGTTGTTTAACCAATTTCCCATCTTTGTCAAAACGGACTTCGCCTATGCAGATCATGTTGTCGTCTCCTACCATAGGTGCTTCTTCCTCTTCTTTCTCTTCCTCTTCGATGTGCTCTAAGGGGTTATGCACTTGAATGTTGGGAGAATCTTCTTTAATCACAATAGGATTTTCACGATTACCCATTAGGAATTTTTGCACATTCTGAAGAATTTTGCCTTGATTTTCTTATTCTTTTGCCATCCTTATTAGCACAAGTTGAAGTTTAGTCAACATTTGCATGGCATCCTTCATAGACTCTTCAATCTTTATCACACGTGCCAGTGTAGTGTGTTGAAAAGGATGAGAATGAGGAGAAGGGAAACAAATGGTGTCATTATGGTTTGATTCAGTGGAGGAGGCTATTAGTTTTAATTTTCAGAAGTTTAATACAGAAAAAGAGAAGTAAGAAGACAGAAAAATTCGAAATACATAGCTTTATATAACTACCAAACTAATTTTAGAGGGAAAATCAAATTTTCAAATTTTGCCGTTGTATGTCGACATGTGTGGTAGGGGTATGCCGACATCCCTAAGAAAAATTTGATTTTCCTGTATATCTTTGTTTATTAAAAATATATGTTACTATATCTATATTCTATATCTCAGTTATTGAATAAATGCCTAGTTCTCTTCTTAACTTATTAAATATAGGTTGATTTAAGGGTTTGCTTAAAATATCAACAATTTAATTCTCGGAGTTGATAAATTCAATAGAAATAATCTCTTTACTTATATTATCTCTAAGAAAGTGATGTCTGATATCAATATGATTAGTCCTAGCATGATGAATAGGATTTTTAGATAAATTTATTGCACTAGTACTATCACAGATTTTGAAATTGTAAATCCAATATCTTTTAAGGTTTGTTGCATATAAATGACTTGAGAGCAAGCCAAAGAAGCAGAGATATTTTGCTTCAGTTGTTGATAAAGAAACAGTGTTTTTCTTTTTATTAAACCATGAAACCAGAGAATGTCTTAAAAAGTGACAAGTTCTACTTGTACTTTTTTGGTCAGATTTGCAATCAGCATAGCCAATATCACAATAAGAGATTAATTAAACGAATCATTTTTAGTGTAAAATAAACCACAGTCAAAAGTATGTTTAACATATCTTATGATACCTTTCACATATTTTAAGTGAGTCTCTTTTGGTTGAGATTGGTATCTTTCACATAGACAAACACTATGCATGATATCAGGTCTACTCGCAGTGATATAGAGTAGTGATCCAATCATTCCCCTATATAGTTTTTGATTTACATCTTTTGAAATATCTTCTTTATTTAAATCTTCATTGGTTGCCATGAGAGTGAGTTTTCCACTTGCAATAGTCATACCAAATTTACTAACTAAATCCCAAGCGTATTTTTCTTGACTAATAAAAATACAATTGTTTAATTGTTTTATTTGTAAACCTAAGAAGAAAGTAAGTTCAACCATATGACTCATCTCAAACTCTTTTGTCATTATTTCAGAAAATTATTTTTTCATTTCATGATTAGTTGAACCCAAAATAATATCATCTATATAAACTTGTACTAGTTGGATATTATTTTTATTTCTTTTAATGAAAAAAGTTTTATCTACTTTACCAATTTCAAAATTTGATTGTAATAAAAAAGATCTTAGTCTTTCATACCATGCTCTAGGAGCTTGTTTTAGACTATATAAAGCTTTCTTAAGTTTGAAAACATGGTTCGAAAATTTTTCATCTTCAAAAAGTGGAGGTTGTTCAACATAAACTTCCTCCTTCACAAATCCATTTAGAAAAGCATTTTTAACATACATTTGAAATAATTTGAAATTATTATAGTTTGCAAAAGCAAGTAGAATACTAATGGCTTCTAATCTTGCTACGGATGCAAAAGTTTCATCAAAATCTATTCCTTCTTTTTGACAATAACCTTGTGCGACTAATCGAGCTTTATTTCTAACGACCTTACCTAGTTCATTCATTTTATTTTTATAAATCCATTTAGTTCCTATTATATTTTATCCTCGATCTAGGAAAAAGTTCCCAAACATCATTTCTTGTGAATTGATTCAGTTCTTCTTCCATAGCCAGAATCCATGAATCATGATGCTTTCTTTGGATTTTTAGGTTCAACAGATGATATAAAAGCTACATTACTCATGTTATTTAGTTGATTTCTAGTTCTAACAACATATACAATATTTCCTAGTATATTTTCTATAGGATGATCTTTTAAAAGCTTAACCTTTCTATTTGGATGAATAAGTTCATTATTTGTTCCAATTGATTCATTATTTAGAGTAGCAAATCTTCTTCATCATTAATTATTTCAACATCTTTGAAATTTTCATCAAATGAAACATGCATTGTTTCTTCAATGGTATTAGTTCTCAAATTGAAAACTCCGTATGCTTTACTTCTATTAGAATATCCGATAAAGATTCCTTTGTAGGATTTAGGATCAAATTTATCCAAATTGTCTTTTGTATTTAGAATAAAACATTTACTTCCAAAGATTTTAAAATAAGATACCTTTGGTTTCTTCTTGTAAAGAAGTTCATAAGGTGTTTTATCAGTTAACGGTCTAATTAACTTTCTATTCAAAATGTAGCAAGCTGCAACAACTGCTTCAACCCAACAATGTTTGGTAAATTACTATCTGAAAGCATTCTTCTAGCACACTCTTGAATCGTCCTATTTTACGTTCTACCACTTTATCTTGTTGTGGAGTTCTTGGAAAAGAGAAATTATGATTTATTCCCTTTTGATGGCAGAATCTCTCAAAATTTTCATTTTTAAATTCCCCACCGTAATCACTACAAACAATTATAAGTTTTAAAGAAATTTGGTTTTGAAGCCTTTATGTAAAAAATTTAAATGAATCAAAACTATTAATTTTATGTTTCATAAAAATTGTCCATGTAAACCTTGAATAATCATCTATAATTATAAAGACATATTTATTGTGATTTATTAATTGAATTTGAGATGGACTAAACAAATCTAGATGAAGTAACTCAGGAGGTTTTGAAGTTGAAATAATATCTTTTAATTTGAAAGAACTCTTCCTAAGTTTTCCTAATTGACAAGCATCACATATACTATCTATTTCAATATTCATTCTAAGGAGACCTCTTACTAGATCAAGTTTAGAAGGTCTAGATAAGAGTTTAAACTTCAAATGTGCAAATCTTTTATGCCAAATCCAAGGGTCACTTGTATTCACCAAAAGACATAGATTATCATTTGAGATTTTCATACTAAGAATATAAAAAAATTCTTCCTGATTCCTTCAAATATAATATTTGAATTATTATCTTCGACGTGACACTTATCTTTTTTAAATTTAATTTTGTATCCTTTATTGCAAAGTTGACTAATGCTAAGCAGATTGTGTTTTAGATTCTTAACTAATAAAACATTAGAAATAGTAGGAGTTTAAGAGTTACCGACATTGCCGATGCCAATCACATATCCTTTGAGTTGTCTCCAAAATTAACCAATCTTCCATCTTTATAGATAATATCATTCAGCATATCTGGATTACCATTCATGTGTATTAAACATCCATTATCAAGTATCCACTTATTCATCTTTATTTGCATAATTTTTCCATTAAGTGTTAATTCTTCAAAACCATATAACATTTTCCTTTCTGCACAGAATACAAACTCGGTAGAAAACTTGATTTTCTATAAAAACTATATACAGACTTATGAGACAATGATGATTTGAATAGTTTTAAACTAGTGTTAACAAAATCCCCAAAAATAGCCATTTTAAAAAAAATTCAAAATTCGGATTACAAAAAATTTGAAAATCAATGCTCCGATAGCAATTGTGAGAAATGCGGATTACGGATCTTAAGGCTGGAATAACACTAGAGGGGGGTGAATAATGTTTTATGGATTTTCTAAATCTTTTTGAAACTTATGTAATTTAATCACCAACAAATGCAATTCACAGACACGGATATAATCACAGTATCAGACACAGATACAAATACTAAATAAAAGCAGTAAAGGAAAGAACACACCAGGATTTTATACTGGTTCGAACTTACCCTACATCTAGTCCTGTACAAGCATATGGATTCTTTTCAAATAATCTCCCAGATTATGCCCTCGGTTTCAAGGCTACGAGGTACACCCTCCTTTATTCAAGTTCAGGGCAACTCTCTTGATTTAACCAGGCTACAAGATCACCTAACTGATTTCTAGGGCTACAATCACAACCAATTGATTTCAATGCTCAACCGCACCTTTTACTCAACAGTTTGATTTACAAAAGGTCCTATAACTCTGAATTGCACCAAGATCTTATGGAGAGAGTGGCAAAGAATCAAATAAGAGATAATCAAGTTTGATTCACTTGGTATTTGGGCAGAGTATAGTTTAGGATTCTTTAGAATAAATGGGGAAGATGAAGAGGAAAGAAAACAAGTGAAATCTGATTAAAAATTCATTTAGAACTACTGGTATTTATAAAAGATCAATAGCCATATCTATTCATGAAAGAATAGGATGAATAGAAACTTCTTTTGAAAAATTTTAATTTTGAATTTAACGAGCACCATGTCGACATGGGGGTTTGAAGGATGTCGACATGCTCTAGGAAAAATTGGTGAGTTTGATTTTCTAATTAAAATTGGTTTCTATAATTTTCTAAAACAATTTCTAAACTTTGTAAATATATTTGAATATATTTTAAAAATATAAAAGTAAATTTTAATATATAATCTTAATCTATAAAGTGATTTAAGATCTGAGTATATAAATATTTTAAAGCTAAATATTTAAAGCAAGAGATAGTTTAAAATCAAGGACAATTTTAAAATCAAAATATTAAAAATGATAAGGATAATTTTAAGGCTAAAATATTTCAAACAAGAGAGACGTCTTTTTGAAAAGAAGGTTTTGAAACCATTTAAAATAAAAGATATATTTTTGAAAAGAAATTTCATAAAATTAGTGGATATCAAAATAGGACCACTATATGCTCCACTAGATATTGTCGTGGGTTCCATCCCACTTGGGTTCCATCCCTTTAACAAGCTTGAAGTGGATTCCATTCCACGAATAAATTTAGAGTAAAGATGTAAGTGCTTTCAAGAAGTTTTAACATAATTCTAGACTCAATACTTATCTTGTATTCTTGAAATCTTGAACTCTTGATATCTTGATACTCATGAGTCTTTAATCTTGATATCTTTAGTCTTGAATTTCTATACTATACGGTCTTCATTCATGGTACCTGCATGTTTATATCCTGCATATACATATATCTAAACTATAATGTTTGTATTTATATTTTATAACAAGTCCTAAGTTTGTTATCCTCAAAACCATTATCTCAAAGACTAACAATAGCATAAAGATCGGAACCAAAGTCAAGTTCAAATGCCATAAAATCAAAGCCGCGATGATCATGGAAAAGATCGAAAAAGCCAAAGTCGAGGCCGTGATAACCAAGGTAGTCAAGCAAGCAAAAATATACGAATTAAAAAGGTCAAAGAAATCTCAAGCTTTCAACCATAATCGAGTGGCCGAGTTAAATTAATTGATGAATTCAAATGAATGAAAATAAAGGGAATCGATCCCTATTTAAAACGCAATCATCACTGGCATACGAAATCATCGAGTTCAAGGAAGCTAACCAGTAAAGCAAAAAGGCATAAATCACATACCATTTTAGTCTGAATTTGATCGAATTGAAGCAGTCGTTTGCGAGTCAAGTAATAAGTTGATTGTCGAAGCAAACTGTAAAAAATCCTTCATTCAATCAACAATCAAAGTTGGCATTTTCAAAATCTTGAAGCCCTAAATCGGAATGAAAGAGCGAAAAGAAAGCTGTAATTTTTTCAAAAGGATCGGGCTGAAGAAATATACCAGAGGATAAAAAGAAAATGGATTCATTTTAATTTACTTTGGGCCGGTTTACATTTGTTCGGGCTTTTATTTTTAATTAGGGGCTTTGTGTTTTTAAATTTTTTTTTTACTTTGTATTTACTTTTAAACTTTTGTAATTTACTAGTCATGTGACTAGGGGACGAACGACAGTGGTGTAGTTCGAGAATTCGCAACTCGGTGGCTGAATTATGGTAGGGTTTCGAGCATAGAGTTTGTTTAGTCGTTAGTAGGTGTCGTGAGTTTACATGTGTAAGCGTCTGACTACTTGATTTCTAGTAGAAACCTTAGGGGTAGCACGTAGGCAGGGTTTTGCCGAAGTTGGGTAAATCTATATTGTTCTATTTCAGTTTTTGTTACTCAGCTATTATCTTTGCTGCTACTATTCTGTATTATTTGTGTTGCGATTATTTTATATACTTCCACATTAAATTTTTGTAATTAATAGTATCACCATATTCAACCCACCTTCTAGGGTGAAATCGATCCTACAAGTGGTACCGGAGCTAGAAATAGAAGTCAATTTTTGTTTTAAAATTTTGATTTCTCAAAAACCAATTTTTGTTTTAAAATTTTGAATTTTTAAAATGGCTTCTTTTAATAACGCTTTTGTTGAGGATCAGTCCATAGTTAGACCATCAATGTTCAATGGTGAATATGCTTACTCGAAAAATAGAATGAAAATCTTTTTGAAAGCCATTAATGCTTGGAATATTGTTGAGACATGCTATAGGACACCAACTATAGTAGTAGATAATCAAGAAATTGAAAAACCGATGGATCAATTGACAGATCTAGAAAATAAATTGAAGAATGCTAATGCCAAAGCTATGAATTCTATTATTTGTTCATTGGATAAAATTGAATTTAATCATTCTCATATTGTCTAATTGCGCAAGAAATCTGGCACACACTAGAAGTGACTCACGAAGGAACACCTCAAGTCAAGGAATTTCGCCTCGCCATGCTGAGTAGCGAATATGAGAATTTGACAATGGCCAAGGAAGAAATGTCAAAGAGATGTACAGACGACTTTACAATATTGTATACCAATCAAAAGCTCTCAAAAAATCATTCATGGAGTAAAAAATAGTCTGAAAATCCTTAGAGTCCTTCCAGGAAATTTTGAAGCTAAACCCATTGCTATTCAAGAATCGAAGGATTTGAAACAAATCAAAGTTGAGGAACTCATCGGAATTCTCACCACTTACGAGCTAGAAACGAAATTCAAGGAAGAGTGTAAAGGAAGTGATACTCGAAAGAAATCAATAGCTCTCAAAGGAACAACGGAAAGTGATGATGATGATGAGGAGGAGTATGAAGCAGGTGAATTGGCACTGATAACAAAGAAATTCAAAAGGTGAAATCGCAGATACGAAAATCCAGCTCCAAATCAGCAACTGAAAAGCAGAATAGTTAAAGTTTTAGGCAACCTAGAAGAGCGTTAGATCATTTGTCATAAGTGCGATAAACCTAGCCACATCAATCCCAATTGTCCTCAAAATCGACTCAGCTAAGAAAAGAAATCGAAAAGGAGAAGTTTCGGAATAAAAGCGATGATAATAAAAGAACTAGTGGTGAGAGTGAAAATGCAGTTCTGTGCCTTCGAGGTGATATAACTGACTATGATGATGAAGAGCCAAGTGAGGTGAGACGACCCGACTTTTTCTCCACAAAAAGTCGTATCATCCTTAAGAAAGAAAGGGATAGAAAAGAGAAAAGAAAGAAGAGAAAGAAGAAACAACACAAGAATCTCAACAGCGGAAACGAATAAATTATATTAATAACATAAGTATTACATAGTATACAACAAATATCAGAGTTACACAGAAAATACATCACATACTAGACAGTTATAAACACCTGTCTAGTTATTACAACTCAATACATACCAGACAAACACTCAGAGATACCAACACAGCGGAAAACTATATAACTATACGCAGAAGCTTCCTGCTCCATATGCTCCTCCACAATTCATCAAAGCTAACCTGAATCCTAACCTGAATTCCCTTGGCTACTCGTAAAAATTTGAGTACCCAAGAGTTAAAGAAAAACAGAAATAACTCCGGGTCAGACATGGGTCTGGTGTGAGTAACAGGTTAAAGTTGCTTAACTTTGAAAAACCTTTGAAAAGAAAAGGTATCACGTAAGACTTCCCACACATAAACATGGAAAAGTTTTTACCTTACGCTAACCAAAACATTTGATAGGAAATCCGATGATATTATAATAGTGTCTAGGGTTTTCAAGTAAATAAGAAATAGCCGAAATTGTTACATGATTAAATTCCAGCTACTAGCCACAAAAGTGGGTAATACAATCAAAACCGTTGGCACTTATTGGATTTTGGATTCCATCAATGGCTGGGCTACTGGGGTACCGCCCGTCACAGTACGTGGCCTAGATCACCCTACCGAGGAGCCACCCTAACTCCTCTGCAACACAAAGCCGGACCCGTTCCTTACTGAACAGTTCCAAACAAGACAACCCCGCAGTTGTGATCAGCAACCGCAGCACTAAGCCGAAAATAAAGGGACCTCTAGACAGGGATAAATCTTGCTCTCAAGTGGGGGCTACGCACGAAGCTTTGCTGCACCTCCCCTGTTTTAGGCATTCCCGGTTGATGAGGCTTGAGGTTACGATTACCTTAATAGGACATATCACTTAGAATTCTCATCGTCCACCTGACGATGTTCTGAAAGCATTCAATCCATACAAGTTCGTTCCGGGTTCGAACGAAACCGAAGGCATTATCTCGTTACACTCGTATTGGAATCACCCTCAGAGTTAACGACAATAACCCTTGCACTCTGAATCACCATCTCGAATCTATAAGTACTATTCCGTCAAACTCATTACAGAATCACCCACAGAGTTATACTGACGTATAGCCCTTACACCTCGAGTCTTCACTCGCTCCACTTGGATTAACGACCTAACGTTAATTTGGATCGATGTGGTTTTCAGAATTCAACTTGAATTTAAATCCAAGTTTTAAAACAAAAACCTGGAAACACTTTCCCCACCTCAGTGTCTAACCTGTCATCACCAATTTCTCCCCTTCCCGACCACCATCAACTTCCATACTCCGGTGACAACTCCATCAACCCATCATCTAACCATACCCAAAAGATTCTTAAACTCGAACCATTGTAGAAGCCGCAGCAATCAAATCTCTTATACCCAGTAAAACTAGGGTTCTTAACTGTAATTCCTAAATTACAATCTAAAATTTCAATTTCAACTCAATCCAAGATTTTTCCTATAATCTTTGATGGCTATACAATCTCCAGAATCAAATTCACCCAATTCCAATGCAAGCTTCAACTGTGCTCAACCAAATTGTAAAATACAGTAATTTCAAAACTGCAATTTGCTACTAACATTAAAAATGGTAATATTATTTTTAAAAATCTTAAATTTGTAATATGTTTTAAGTTGAATTTCTGAAACATTGATTTGCAATGTTTTATATCTTCACTTATAAAATCAATTACTCTGTTACTTATTTTACAGTAAGTTTTTATTTAAATTTTACTTAAATAAAATCTTAAAGCCTAAACTCTGTAATCCCACATACAAATCTTCTTTAAATCCTATAGTTTAACAGAGACAATTTAAAGATATAAGAATTTAAATAATTACTTGTCAAGAACAAAAACAGAACCAGGAAGCCTAGTAGCAAACACCAAATACATTTATATAGCAGATAAGTTAGATGCAATATGTTTTAACCTTAAGTTTTTAAAAGAAAGTTACTCACCTGTATTTGCAAAATGCAGAGCACAGATTCTAAGAAATAGATGAATGCAGACATTTTGCTCCTTAATCCACAACCTTGCAGGCCTTTATTTCAGTAAGCAAGAACATGCAGATTGCTAGGATTTAATTCGCTTGCTTGATGGTTGCAGATGCAAATCCCCAGGTTATTTTGAAAAAATGCAGGCTTCACTTGATAAAAATTGAAATGCAGGCCTTCAATTTTAGTAAACAAGAACATGCAGGTTTGTATTTTTGGGAATGCAGATTTGTATGTTGAGGAGTTGAATGCAATGCATTTGAATAGGTTTTTGAGGATGAAAATGTTATAGAACTTTTGATTTCAGATTTGTTTTTAGAATGAAAATGAGAAAGAGAAAAAGAAATGAGTATATGCAAGTTTATAAACTAAATTTATGATTTATTAAAAACAAAGAAAAATAAAAGATCAAATTTGACACTTGTCTAAAATGTTAACACTTGTTAACTTATATGTTAAATTACTTACACATGTCATTTTTAAATGATTTGTTATCTTAATTAAGGTTAATGAATGTTTAAATTAAATTAATTAGTTCTTATACTTAGTTATGTATATATTTTCTAAAGAACAAAGCAAAGTATTATTATAAATAAACAATATACAAATTAATCATTTGAAATGATACTTTTAAACAATTAAAATAAATTTATAAAATAGGTTATAACTTAATGAATACATGTTTCATATTTTAAATTGTATTTTAAATTTCAAATTAGATTAACAAATCACATTTTATAAATCAATATTTTAAAAAGAATAACATAAACACTTTATAACTTATTTTAAATATCCAAACTTGAATTAAAAATGAATTTTTAAACCAATAAAACATTTATCTTACATATTTAAAATCATATAGTATTTTATTAAATATTTTTGAAAATCTTAAATCCAAAAATAAATCAAAATTCCCTAATTTCAAAATATTAAAATTATGCTATACTAATTTAACAACTTATCTATTTAAAATATATATACATACATATACATTATTAAATAGAGAATAGATTCATTAGTTTATTAAAAATAAATTCACAAATTAAATGTTTAAATAAAGAAGATTATTAAATCAAATCAAATTTATTAACAAAAATTATCAATTCAATATAAATTTAAACACAGATTATTAAATTTAAATTGTCCAAAATTCCGGGATATTACACGAGGTATTAAAACTTACTTATTCAGAACTACTTATATATTTTAATGAAGTAAATGGCTGTTCTGAAAGACTTAGGAAAAAATACGCTAAAATTGAATCACAAATAGACACTTTGATAGATTAAAATAAACAACTTGATCAGTTGGTGAAAAACTATCAAACCAAGAGCTCTTAGTGTGATAAGTGCCCATCATTTGAAGAAGAAATTAAAAAATCAAAAATTAAATTAAATCGTTTGAAAATGAAATTCTAATTTTGAAAGAAAGTGAAAATTCGAGGAGAGAAAATTTTGTTAAAAACTGCACACAATTATTAAATGAAAATGAATCTCTCAAAACACAAGTCCAACAACTGTCTACGACTTTAGAAAAATTTTCAAAAAGCGAAAGATCATCAAATATGCTATTAGGAAAATAAACTGTTAATACAAATAGACAAGGATTCGATATAATCAAACTGAACTTGTAAGAAATGAAATTAATCAAGTCAAATCAAAGTGCACAATATGTGGAAAAACTGGACACAATCAGAATAATTGCTGGTATAGATCCAAACATGTGAAAACCATTCCAATTTGGGTTCCCAAAGGCACGAATATAAATTACCTCAAAGTTAAACAAATCTGGTTACCAAAAAGGAACAAATATAAATTGTTTTGGGTCTCTACAAACTTATTTTTCAAAATCTTTTGCCACTAACAACCGTTGACCTATAAAAATAAATAGGTCACAAAAATCTTTTCTCATGTAGGTATGGTGGCAGTTGTTACCTGTATTCTGGTTGTTCCAGGCGCACGACGAGCGACAAATCAAACTTCTTTAGCCTTGTACAAAGGTGGCAGAATCCAATGGCTAACAATGGAAAATTAGCGTAAAGGTAAAGTAGGTAACGGTATACTTATCTTGAACGATATATTAAATGTGAAAATCTATGTCATAATCTAAATTAGATCAGCCAGTTATGTGATGAAGAAATAAATATTAATTTTGATTTTGACTTATTCAAAATTGTTGGCCAATTATCTTTTTATGCCGAGAACATTGTAAGTTCATCTAGAGTCTTTGAACTACTTCATATAGATTTTGTTTGGATTAATGATGTTGTTTTGGATGATGATTACTCATGATACACGTGGATATATTTTTTCTAGATCTGTCACTATGTTCACTATTTGCGTGACTTTAATTAAAAGCTATTAAGATATTTTTTTGCATACTTTACGGTCTAGTCTATGACATAATAATGTTGAGTCAAAGGGAAATTCGAATGCAGATAACACCGATAATCTAGTTAACAGAAAAATTACCAGTAGAACATGATTTATGTTGAGAGATTCAGTAATTGGATCGTTTTCAAAGAAAATATCTACATATTTTTCATTTCAACTGATTTTCAAATTAGTAGACATTTTTTTAAAACCCCTTCAGAAAATAGTTGACCTTGTTTCAGATTAGTCATTTTAGAAAATTTGTCTTTATAATTATTTTTGGATTTCATCCTACTGATTATAAAAAAGATAAATAGTGATTGAAAAAGTGATGAGTGTTGATATTAATCATATATTATAACTTGAGACGGTATACTTGTAAATTTCTTTAGAAATTTAAACAAGAGTTATTAAAACTTTTTGTTGGTAAAAAAATTCTATGACCATCTTTATTGCTATCATATTTCTAACGACCATCACTCATCAAAATCCAATATAATATGTGGATATGTGGTATTTTAAAAGGAAAATCATTCTTTTTTCAATTTATTATAGTTTTAGCAATAAAAACATCCAAAGTATTCACTCTCATTTAAAAGTCCTCAAAGTTATACATAGGTGAATTACTTGGAATTTTTGAGTATGTGCTTTCATGCACATTTAAAAGTCCTTACGGTTATGCATGTATGGAAAGCGTATCGAAATTGGTTGATTAAATAGGCAAGTTGATTCTAATCCCGTTTAAAAGTCCTCATGGTTATGCGTGGTTAGAAAATACGTGAATTCTTTTTTTTTTTAAATTTGAGAATACCACTAATCTCATCTAAAAGTCCTAACGGATATAAATGGTTAGTAGACATTCAAATTTGTGCTATAAATGTACCACAAATTGACACAACTATATGGTTTTGTATACATACATCATCGCTATCATTCTAAAGTGGAATATCAGCCTAACAGAGTATTTATGATTTTTGTTTGATTGTTTATTGAAATTTAATATTTATACTTGATTGGGTATTAATGTTGTATTAGTGTCTATCACTCTATCTCTATTTTTCTAACACTATTACTCTTTTGCTGATAACAAAAGGAGGAGAGAAAGTTAATTTTTTTTAAAATGAAGGTCAAATATTTTATTTTGTATTATCTATTTGCATCTAGATTCATTTGCATATTATTTTTATTTTCATGCATATATGAAGGGGGGCTTTGTTGTAGAGAGGGAGCATTCAAATAGGAGGAGCAAGTTGAATGATCAAATACATTTAATAAATTCAAAATCTTAAATATATGTTTGTTATCATCAAAAGGGGGATATTGTTGAATATGCTAGTATATGATTTTTATCTGATGATAATATATATATATATATATATATATATTCATTTAAATGTATTTGTTAGTGAAATATTTTATTTTTGACATAATTAAATCAATATTTGCTGAATAAAATAAATAACACAAAATTTAAAATTCAAATGAATATTTTACTCAAATAAATATTTATTACAATTTGAATAGTACAAATTTGAGCTCTCACTATATATATATATATATACACACAATTTCAATTACAATAAAATTTTGATTACATCAAAAATTTCCATTTACATTTTCACCTCAGTACACATCACTCGTTCTCTCGTATTTAGTCCTCGGCTCTATTCCAGATTGAATCCAGTATTTGAGTTATCTGCAAAATATATACTGATGCAGTATTATTGAAAAAGAAATATTTTTACAGTGTAAAATAAAATGTATTTTTGAAAATATTATTTGCCTTGGTTATTTGGGTTGTTCATCATTATTTATTCATCATACACGAACAATTTGTGACATGCACAGTGTATCACTGTACATGTCACAAGGCCGTGCACATCGATATACACTTGAAAAAACTCTAGGGATAGGTGAGCACAAGATCAAACCCAACCAAAAGCCAGATTCAACTCAGGTGCAATACAAAATAGTCAAGTGCAAGTGAAAATTCTAGATCAAAGCAATCAAGCAACACTGCCTCAACATTGAAATGGCCATGTTCAAAACATGTTCAAAACAACACCAGAACTGGAAACAAAAGCCCCAAACAAAATGAACAAATTGCCAAAAGTGCACCAGTACAGTTTCAAAAGCAACATACTTCCAATACAATGCATACCGGTGAATCATGAAGTGAAACAAACACAGTCTTGACCAAATAATGAGTCAAGACAATGAAAACAACTCGACCAGTTCAAAATCAATAATGAATCAGGACAGTGCAAAGTTCAAAGAAATGCAATATCAAACTACATGGTGCAATAAACATGCATACACACACACGCATACACACACATGTTTGTGTGTGTGTATACACACATGTAGTGCACAACATTTTAGTGTAGAGTGCACATCATTTTAGTGCAGACTGCACAATCAAAGTCGAATGCAAACAAATGAACACATATAGGTAGCGCACAAGAAGACAAAGTAGAATGATTAGTTCAAAGATAGGTCAACCGGATAAGGCATAAGCTCATGATTCATGTGGAACAAGTGAAGGTATGGAAGCAGTTCAATATACAAGCTGGCTGAACCAACATAAGAAAGTGACTATGATTAATCAACATAGCAAGAAGACGTGGGTCAATAAGACATGCAAATATATCATTGAAGCAGTGAAAACAAATGTACAAAGGCAGAACCATGGTCAAATACATACATACATACATGTGTGTGTGTGTGTGTGTGTGTGTATAACAGTTCAAAGCTTCGACTGCAACAAAAATGAAGTACACAACGTACATAGATACATGTATGTACGTATATATATATATATATATATATATATATATATATATGAGTTTGTGTAGTGATAATCAGTACCACAACTCGAATGGTACAAGTGCAGCCTCAGTCAAGAAAGTCAGGACATATAATATACATGTATACAATAAACCAAGTTGCGGTAACAAAATAAAGTGATTCGAGCTCAAGCGATTATCAAAAGCTCAAAGACATACCAAACAAACAAGTACAGTGTATAGAACTGTCTAAACTAAATGCATAAGCACATGACTTAATGCAAACACCAGATTCAAGTATACAAATGAAGACATATACAAGTGCATCGAAACATACAATAGCTCGAACTGCTCTAGACCAGTGAACCCATGAAGACCAACAACAAGTGCACAACAGCTCAATGCAAACAAAGAACATGAATGCATATGAAGTGACTCTGATCAGGCAGAGCAACTCGAAGCTATGCCAGAGAATATAAAAGCACATACCAAGAGTGAAACAAAGTGAATAGGTCAATCAACAAAGGTGCAGTCAGTAAATTCAAACACTAAAATCGAAGCCAGCAAAAAATTAGAACCAAGTCAAGTAGCAGTTGTGATTAAAGACCGAGAAGCCGAAGTCATAGCATAAATATCGGAACCAAAGTCAAGTTTAAATGCCACAAAATCAAAGCCGTGATGATCAAGGAAAAGATCGAACAAGCCAAGGTCAAAGCCATGATAACCCAGGTAATCAAGTAAGTAAAAATATACAAATTGAAAAAGTCAGAGAAATCTCAAGCTTTCAAGCATAATCGAGTGGCCGAGTTAGATTAACTGATGAATTCAAATGAACGAAAATAAAGGGAATCAATCCCTATTTAAAACCCAATCATCACTGGTATACAAAATCATCGAGTTCAAGGAAGCTAACCAGTAAAAAAAAAGCATAAATCACATACCATTTACGTTCGAATTGGATAGAATTGAAGCAGCCGTTTGCGAGGCAAGTGATAAGTTAATTGTCGAAGCAAACTATAAATAATCCATCATTCAATCAACAATTAAAGTCGGCATCTTCAAAATCATGACGCCCTAAATTGGAACTAACGAGCAAAAAGAAAGCTGCAATTTTTTCTAAGGATCGAGCCGAAGAAATATACCAGAGGATAAAAAGAAAAGGGATTCATTTTAAATAACTTTGGGCCGGTCTACATTTGTTTTGGTATTTTATTTTTAATTAGGTGCTTCATGTTTTTAAAATTGTTTTTTTACTTTGTATTTACTTTTAAACTTTTTTTTACTAGTTGTGTAAATAGGGGATGAACTACGGTGGTGTAGTTCCAGAATTCATAACTCAGTGGCGGAGTTATGGCAGGGTTTTGAGCGTAGAGTTAGGTTAGTCGATAGTGGGTGTTGCGAATTTATGTATGTAAGCGTCTAACTACTTAATTTCTAGTAGAAACCTTGGGGGAAGCACGTAGGCAGCGTTTTGCCGAAGCTGGGTAAATCTGTGTTGTTCTATTTATATTTTTATTATATGTGTTGCTACTATTCTGCTACTATCCATGTTGCGATTATTTTATATACTTCCGCATTAAATTTTTATAATTAATAGTACCACCCTTTTCACCTCCTTTTCACCTCCAGGGTGAAATCGATCCTACAGACGACGCTTTTGAAAAAGTGCAGTACTTTTTATTGGTAAAGAAAGAGGCAACCAATCAGAATTAGACACATAAAGAATGTTAGGTAAAAAGAACTATTTACTCAATATTTTTTACCATTTCGATGCCTTTGGCACCAAGTTCCGCCTCTTTACCTTCGCCTCTGACACTGTCGAAACCAATGTACATGGTAACGGTTTACTAGTATGTAGTGAGTTGGATGAAGGCGGAACGTGTAGAGTGGAAACCAAGGGTTTCGAAGGGGTTGGGGCTTTACTTTGATTCGCTTGCTTGCTTTCGACTAAGATGATTTGGACTTAGTTAGCTTTTGACTAGGTCAAATGGATTTAAAAAGCTGGTTTCGATTGGGTTGTATTTTTGTTTTAAATAACAACTTTCGACTAAGTCGAAGCCTTTAGCTGCCGCTTTCTACCTTTCGATCCTGATGGTTTTGAAAGGGTTATTTCGTTTTCTAAAAGCGGCCACCTTTCTAAAGGGATGGTTTCGCCACTATCACTTCATTACTTAGGAAATGGTTTCGAAACATATGCTTTCGTCATAAATGTTCTTAAGACCCTTTTTCTACGATTGAAGTAAAACCCAAACTGGATTCAAAAGAGAGTTTTAAATGGTTTCGAAGCAGATGCTTTTGACTTTAATAGGATTCCGATCCTTTTGCTATACTTGAAGGCATAATCCAAAAGGTCTCGAACGAGACATTTTTCAAAGGTTTCGAAGGGGTGAAATTTTGAAAGGTTTCGAAAGATTTCCACATGTTTTAAATTGAACCCAAAGTGCTTTTGAAAGGATTGAGTTTTGACCGTTTTGAAAGGTTTTAATGAATGGTTTCGAAAGGGGTGGTCCCTTAAAGTTCCGAAAGGGTTAAAAGGAAGGGTTTTTCCTATGTTTTAAAAGGAAATATTTAAAGATTTAAAAGGAGAATATCTAATGTTTTGAAGATTTCAGAGAAAAGAAAGGAAAGGCCGTCCAATGTTTTCGAAAGGCTTTTAATGGTTTCAAAAGAGTCACTTTCAATGGTTTCGAAGGGGTTACCTTCAATAGTTTCGGAAGGGTTGTTTGAAGGTTTTAAACAAACATTTCAAATGTGTTAAATAGGCAGTATAGCCTAAGTATTTTTAAGTTCAAAAGGGTTTTAACTTGTTTTGGAAGGATTACTAATCCTCATTAAAATTCACCAACATTATTTTGAGTAAAGTATATATCATGAAAAAACAGCTTAGAGTAAAGCTAAGAATATATTTTCCTTGTATAAATATGATTTAAAAGGTTAAATCATTTTGAAAAAGATGAAGGTTAGTTAACCCTAAGAAAATGATTCTAATAGTTATTCCATTTTGACTCGTACAGTTAGTCCAGTTTTCGGGCAATTAGCCCAGTTTTATGGACAGATAGTCCATTTGTAGCATAACGTACCTTGCTATTACGTTGTGGACAGATAGTTCACTTATTACCTTTTTTTGGACAAATAGTCCATTTATTAGCATAAAGGATATTGCTATTTTGATATAATCAGTTTTATTAACCAGTTTGGTTGTAGGAAAGGATTTGCAAGATATATGTTTTAAAGATGATATTAGTGAGGGGAAACTCGTTCCGCTAAGCAGTGTGATCTCACTTAATATCAGTAAACCAAGATGTAATAGAATTATTCAACCCAGGCTTTATGTCTGACTCGAAGTTTTTGTTTTCCGTTATACTCTCAGGTGCTCAAAATTGATTTGAATAAGCTGAGGGTTAAGGTTTTCAAGTTTAGAAATTTTTGCAAATAAAGATTCCGGAGATGAGCAGTGGCTGATGGATAGCTAACTAGGAGTCACAGATTGTATTGTTTAATTCCATTGTGTATTGTGTCTTATATGATCATATTGCTTTGATCAACCAAGGGGGCATCATCATATGTCACTCTTGACGTATTTTATAAATGATATATTTAATCATTGCCTGGGAAACGTTAAGGGATTATGTAACATGGTTATGAACTATTGTTTTTGAAATGTAATCAATAAAATGTTGTTTAGATATTTGAGATTTTTTCTATATTCATGTGCTTTCGATATTATGGACACCACTATCATTACTGTATTTTGTCATCAGAAGTTATGACTATGGATGACTCCAGTATCTGTAGCACTTAGCTTTTGGCCTCTAGATATGGGACGTTATAACTTTGTATCAGAGCATGGTTTATGAAAAAATTTAAATTAAAAATGATTTTTTTTTAAAACATAATCCAAAGGAATTAGGGTAAGGTTGGGTTATGCGATAACTCTATCGTACATACTTGTATTTGTTATATATAAGTATACGCTTTATCTCTGGTCTCCTACCCTTGTTAGGTTATATTTTCTATATCACATGAGGTTTGAATACAGATATGGAAGGTAGAAGAGGAAGAGTTAAACCAAGAGGGGAAGGCACCGATGGGAACGCTAGGCCTAATGTGAGAAGAGGTCAAGGTCAAGCACATGTAGAGAATGTGGGTGATGGAGTCCCACAAGTTGGAATGGAAGTTATGTGTCAGTTTCTCAGGATGGTGCGGGCGGGAGTTGCAGCTAGAGTGTTAGGAGGAAATGCTGCAAGCTCAGGAGAAAGAAAAGGCAGTTTTGGGAGGTACGCTTTAGATTCATGGTATGTCTGCTTGCATTCTATTTGATACTAGTGCATCACATTCTGTTATATCAAGATGTTTGATAGATAAGCTTAACCTATAACCCACATATTTAGTTACTGCCTTACAGGTAGAGAATCCAATAGGAGGGTATGCAACTCTAGGGTTGAGATGTGACCAGTTAGAGTTTGACCTGTTAGGTCATACTTTTGTTTGCAGTTTGAATGTGTTAGATTTTATGGGATTCGGGATTATTCTTGGGATGGATTGGTTAAGTGAGTACGATACTATGATATTTTTCCAGGATAACATAATATCGCTTAGATGCCTTGATTGTAGGGATCAGATAGTTTATACCATAAAAGGTTCTTACGGTGAGATGTATTCCCTGATGGCTGTTATGGAATTGGATGATTAATTGAGTCGAGTTTTTGAAGTTAAGAAATCGTAGATGTTTTTCAGCCTATAGTTGGATTGCCACCAAAACGAGCCATTGAGTTTTGGATAGATTTGATTCCGAGAGCAGAACCGGTGAGTAAGCCACTAAGCAGGACGACCTCTATAGATATGAGGGGGTTAAAGGTGCAGTTGGTAGAATTGGAAGGCAAGAGTTTTATCAGGCCAAGTAGCGCACCTTGGGAAGCAGCCGTAGTGTTTGCTAAGAAGCCGGAAGGATCCTTATAGCTATGTATCGGTTATCGCAAGTTGAATGAGAGGACAATAAAGAATCGATATCCATTACTGAAGATTGACGATTTGTTCGACCAGTTGAGTGGAGGCAAGGTATTCTTGCAATTGGATTTGGTGATAGGTTTCCATCAGCTTAGGGTGGCAGAGGATAGCATACCTTTTATGGCCTTTAGGACCAGGTATGGGTCGTACGAATGGTTAGTTATGCCATTCAGACTGATTAATGCACCAGCTTTCTTTGTGGACTTGATGAACTGATTTTTCCAAGTGCACTTGGATAGGTTTGTATTGGTTTTCATAAATGATATATTGATTTGCTCTAAGGATGAAAGAGAGCATGAAGTTCATCTCATAGTGGTGCTTGAGACGTTGAGACAGCATCAGCTGAAGGCAAAGTTTTCAAAGTGTCACTTCTGAAAGAAGGAAGTGAAGTTTCTTGGTCATGTAGTCTCAGAGGAAGGGTTGTCAGTGGATCCGACTAAGATTGAAGTGGTGAATAGTTGGAAGAGCCCGAGATAGTGTTGGAGATAAAGAGTTTACTTGGGTTAGCTGGTTGTTATCGGAGGTTCATTAAGGATTTTTCACGGATAGCGGCGTCGAAGACCAAGATAACAAGAAAGGATGTGAAGTTTATATGGACGGATAAGTGTGAGGAAGCATTCTAGAGTTTGAAACACTTATTGACCCATTAACGGTTTTGGTTATTCCAGAAGAGAATCAGGATTTGGTGGTTTATACAAATGCATGTAGAACAGGATTAGGAGCAGTGCTGATGTAGAGAGGTAAAGTGATTACCTAACGTCTAGACAGATTAGACCGCATGAGGTCAGGTATGCGACACATGATTTGGAACTGGCTGCAGTGATTTTCGCATTGAAGGTGTGGAGATATTAACTTCTGAGAGAAAGATTTGAGTTATATATAGATAATAAGTCACTGAAGCATTTGTTCTCTCAGAAAGAGTTGAACATATTAGACAACAGAGGTGGTTAGAGTTTATTGCCGCTTATGATTTTGGGATCGAGTACACACAGGGGAAAGGCAACAAGGTTGAAAATGCACTTAGCAAAAAATATCAGAATGCAGTGTTAATGATGATCGCTGAGTGGAAAGATTTGGAAGCATTAGCAGATTGCAGAATGCAGTGGAGATCTGAGGCAGGATTTAGCGGAGAAATCGTAGTGTTATCTTGTTGGAAATTTGACCAGCGATGATCGAAAGGAGTACTTCTAAATAGGAAGAAGATCTGGTACTAGCTGAATGGATTAGGAATTTAAGAGATGGAACTGAGGGCGATGACTTGAAATATTTTAGTCTTGACCAGAATGTGAGGTTGAGCAAGAAAGGAAGATTATGTGTTTCGATTGTAGGAAACATAAGGAAAGAAGTCCTAGAGGAATGCGATTGTTCGAAGTTCTCTATTCATCCAGGAGGTACTAAGATGTATCGGGACATGAGGAGAAGTTTCTTGTAGGAAGGCACGAAGCGGGATATTGGTTAATATGTAAAGCAGTGTATGATTTGTCCACGGGCGAAGGCCAAACACCAGAAGCCAAGTTGGTTCCTTCAGCCATTAGATATATCGGTATGGAAATGGGATTATATTTCTATGGATTTCATTGACAGGTTTCCAAGGTCGAACATAGGAAACGATAGTATATGAGTTATAGTGGATAGACTAACCAAGAATGCCCATTTCATTATAGTTAAGTCAACCAGGACGACATCTGTTTTAGCAAAGTTGTTCATGAAGAATGTAGTTATACTGCATGGAATTCATAGTAGCATAGTAAGTGATAGATATCCCTTATTCACTAGCGATTTCTGGAAGAGTCTACGGGATGTTTTGGGAACCAACCTCAAGATGAGTACCGCTTTCCATCTGTAAACAGATGGGCAAACGAAAAGAGTTAACAAAATCTTGGAAGATTTGTTAAGATCTTGTGTATTAGATTTCGGGGGATTATGGGAAGACCATTTGCATTTAGTCGAGTTTTTGTATAACAACAATTATCAGACTAGTATTGGGATGGTACCATTTGAAGCATTGCATGGAAGGCCATGCAAATCTCCGGAATGTTGGTTAAGACCAGGGATAGGTTGGTTCTTGGTCCAGATTTGGTTAGAGAACGTGTAGAAAAGATTGAGGTCATTCGGGCCAGAATGAAGGAGGCTCAGTCTAGCAGAAGAGCTATGCAGACAAGACATAGAAATATTTAGAGTTCTTAGTAGGAGATCAGGTTTCATCAAGGTGTCACCCATGAATGGTGTGATCAGATTTGGAAGATCAGGAAAGTTAGCACCGAGATTCGTTGGACCTTTTTTTATTGTTCAGAGGATCGAGAACTCGCATATAGAGTTGAATTACAAAGAAGTTTGGCAGGAGTTCATGATGTCTTCCATGTTTCTCATCTCAGAAAGTGTGTTAGAGACCCGGATATTGCTATTGCACCGATTGTGCTAGATGATTTAGTGGTAGAATCGGATTCGACCACAGTAAGGAAGCCTATTCGTATTGTTGCAAGAGATGAGAAGAGGATTAGAACTAAGTTGGTCAGACTAGTCAAAGTCCGACGGAGGAACGAGGAAGGGAGTGTACTTAGGAGATTGAGAGAAGGAGTAGAGATACTTATCCTGACTTATTTGATGGTATGTTATACCTTCTTGTTTGATTTGTTGTGTACCTTATCGTAGTTTCAAGGATGAAATTCTATAAGGAGGGGAGTTTGTAACACCCCAGATTTTTGGTAACATTATTATTTAATTAGCTAAATTAAATAAAATAATATGTTGATTAAGGGCGTGAGATTTGATATTTAATTAAGGTGTAGCCGTGCCATTTAACAATGAATTAAGGAAGAGTAAAAATGAAATAGAGAAGGGGTAAAATAGGAAAGAGACCATTCTTATATCTATAACTCATGGCCGTTTAAATTATGCATGTTCATTTCATTCTCAAATTTTAAAAGTTAAGGCTAACCACCATTAATAAGAGCAAGAGGAAGAAAGATAAAGGGGAAGCTTAGTCAACGTCAAATTCATTTAATTCTCATATCCTTAATCACTAGAGCTAAGGTGAATAACGTTTACATCTCATTTTTTTATTTTCCTTTCGGTTTTTAGATGAATGCCAAATATTTTGCATTGATTTGCCATGTTTTTGAGTGATGGAATGATTATATATACATGATGATTTATGTATGTTCATATTGATTTGTGATATGTTTTACGGTGAAAGTCCTATAAAATAAAATCCAAATGCATTGCGAATTTTTATGAAGATCATAAATAAGATTTCAAAGATGGGTTTTCGGAATTTTCTGAAATTATGTGAAATTTGTATGTATTTTCTAGTAAAGAAAATGTTAATTTAGGTTAATAATTATTTTCGGTTGAATAATAAAAGATTTGGGTCCGAAATTTTTAAATGTTGAAAAACATGCTAAAAGAGATTTTTTGGAACTTTTGTAGAATTTTTCTAAGTGTTTTAATGGTTATATAAAATTATTAAAGATACAGGACTTAAATGTTTTATATAATTAAGAGAGGAGAAGGGATTTTTGTAAATTGGTTTCGACTTAAATGTTTTTAAGACCCTTTTTCTATGATTGAAGTAAAACCCAAATTGGTTTCGACAGAGATAGTTTAAATAATTTCAAAGCAGATGCTTTCGACTTTAATGGCTTTCAGATAAATTTGCTCTACTTGAAGGCTTAATCCAAATGGTTTCAATCGAGACATTTTTCAAAGGTTTCGAAGGGGTGAAATTCTGAATGGTTTCGAAAGGTTTCCATATGTTTTAAATTGAACCCAAAGTGCTTTCGAAAGGATCGAGTTTTGACTGTTTCGAAAGTTTTTAATGAATGGTTTTGAAAGGGGTGGTTCCCTAAGGTTCCGAAAGGGTTAAAGGAAGGGTTTTTCCTATGTTAATATTTAAAGGTTTTAAAAGGAGGATGTCTAATGTTTTGAAGCTTTTGGAGAAAAGAAAGGAAAGGTTTTCCAATTTTTCGATAGGCTTTTAATGTTTCAAAAGAGTCACTTTCAATGGTTAAGAAGGGTTACCTTCAATGGTTTTGAAATGGTTGTATAAAAGTTTTAAACAAAGGTTTCGAACGTATTAAATAGATAGTATAGCCTAAGTATTTTCAAGTTAAAAAGTGTTTTAACTTTTCTTGGAAGGATAGCTAATCCTCGTTAAAATTCATCAACATTATTTTGAGTAAAATATATATATCATGGAAAAATAGTTTAAAGTAAAGCTAAGAATATATTTTTCTTGTATAAGTATGGTTTAAAAGGTTAGATCCTTTTCAAAAGGTTTTCAACGAAAAAAGATAAAGGGTAGTTAACCCTAAGAAAATGATTCGGATAATTAGTCCATTCTGACTCAGGCAGTTTGTCCAATTTGCGAGCAGTTAGCCCAGTTTTATGGACAGATAGTCCATTTGTAGTATAACGGATCTTGCTATTACGGTGTGGATAGATAGTTCACTTATTATCTATTTTGGACAGATAGTCCACTTATTTGCATGAAGGATATTGATATTTTGATATAATCAATTTGATTAACCCGTTTGATTGCAGAAAAGGATTTGCAAAATATATGTTTTAAAGAGGATACTAGTGAGCGGAAACCCGTTCTGCTATGCGGTGCGGTCACACATAATATCAGTGAACCGAGACGTAACAGAATTTTTCACACCAGGCTTTATGTTTTACTCAAAGTTTTTTGTTTCCCTTTAAACTCTCGGGTGCTCATAATTGATTTGATTAGGCCGGGGTTAAGGTTAGAAATTTTGACGAATAAAACTTCCGGAGGCGAGAAAGTGGCTGACGGATAACTAATTAGGAGTTACAGATTGTATTGTTTATTTCCACTATGTATTAGGTTTGACTATATTGCTTTGATCAACCAAGGGGGCGTTGTCATATATCGCTCTTGGCATACTTTATAAATAATATATTTAACCATTGCCTAGCAAACATTAAGGGATTATGTAACATGGATATTAATTATTGTTTTTAAATGTAATCAGTAAAATTTTGTATTGAAATCTAAGATTTTGTCCATATTCACGTGCTTCTGGTATTATGGATACCATTATCATTATCGTATTTTGTCACCAGAAGTTAATACTATGTATCACTACAGCATCTGTAGCACTTAGCTTTTAGCCTCCAGATATGGAATGTTATAGTCCAGGCAAACATATTTAGGTTTGTCTGGAGAAACCGGTCAGTCTTTCAACATCTTTGTGGTGAGTTAAGATCCGAACTTTAGGGCTCGCGTAGTATCATCTTGACTAACCGAGATGTTTATTGTCGGCTCTACAGGAATCTTTCTTGCATCCTCCTTCTCATTCCTTGGATCTATATTCATGGAAATGAATATTTTCCCAAGCCGGGGCTCAGGCAGTGGTTGCTATTGTCCAAATTTTGATGTAGAGAGTCCTCTTCGCACTTTGTCCTTTTCCTCTTTCAGCTTAGCGACATAACATTCTGATCGAAGCCCTGATCACCTTGTACAATTCCCATACCATTCTTTGTCCGGAATTTCACCATCAAGCACCACAGGGCTATGGCCAATCGAAATTCAACAAGGGCCGGTTGGCCCAAAAAGGCATTTTACATAGAGTAAATATCAAGAACTACAAACGGCACCACCTACACTCTCTTACAGTCACCCTCCTTAAGTACCATCAAAAAATCCACATATCCCACTGGCTCAATAGCTGTCCCGTTAAATCCCTGTATTTGAGATTTACATGGCCTTAAGTCCTTGCCCTCCAAAACCATCTCGTTGTAGGCTTTCTTGAACAAAATATTGACTGAGCTCCTACAGTAAACTAGCACCTTTCTCACAATCGCGGGAACAATCAAGGCCAAAATCGCCAATGGATTAATAGTCAGGGCCTCTACACCATTAGTATTTCTATTTTCTAAATACAATGTCATCTATCGTAGTTCAGTGTTGTTTTGTTGGAGCACTGTCTTCGAAGACAAAGAAGCTCTCATTCGCTACATGCTTTAATGCAGTCACATACCTCTCCATGTCATTCAAGCTCTTCTCGGTTATATGTAGTCCAACAATGATAGTATTAACCAAACGTTTCTCAAGCTGCCTAGGCACATCAACATTATGCCTAACTTGCCTTGTTAGGGGTTTGAAGCTCCTTGCCAACCACTTTATGAGGATTTAACATGCTGTTGTAGCCTTTTCTTTCAAATCAAATCCTCGATCACATCATGCAATGCACTCATTCTTATTGTGACTATGTGTTTCATGAAGTTGATAAAACTTGCCAACTTTTTATCTTTCTCGGTCGGCTCCCTTAGAGCCGGCTTCTTGTATTGCTTGGTACCTTGAGTAGCCAAGTATATGTTTTCAATCTAGTTGTTCAATGGGGTGCAGTTGTCATTTTGTCAAATTTTGGGATTCTAGGACGTCTCTTTAAATCCGATTTCTTGTCATTAGCCGCAACATTGCTTCTACTCTGTCGGCCACCTTTATTTTCCATATTCACATACACATTATCGGTTCCTCTAGATTGCTTTACTGCAATGTTACTTTATATCACCTCTGCCGATTATGTGGCATTGTTTTCCTAATGGTAGTGCTTCCCTCTTCCAAGCACAAGAACTGATTTGTCTTTCTATAAAACAAGTCCATTGTCGATGGTCATTTCATCTTCAGTCACCTCTTGAAATTAGTATAGGGGTGGATACCCCTAAGTAAAGCCATCGACACAATATCTTCTTGAGCACTGCTCACTTCAGAACTATGATATTGAAACTATGCAAAATAATATTTCAAAGACTCACCTATCTCCTGGAAGAGTTTGGATAATGACATGAAATCCTTTGGACAGGTCATGTATAAATGCAATTGCTCAATGAATTTCCACACTAATTACTTAAAAGATGATATAGATCGCGATGGCAGCTCAGTGAACTACTTTTTCTCCAGTCCTTTTAGGAAAATTGGGAAACATTGACATCTCACAGCATTAGTAGCTTGTGTAGAATCCATATGCTAGGCATAGTTTATTAGATGTTTCCTCAGATCAATTTTCCCACTGTACGACAGCATCGTCCACATTAAAAGCCTCCTCGGGTATTCCTAGTGCAGGATCTTCTCCGTAAGCGAATTTCGGCTCGGGGAGAAACACCAGTCATCATTACTCCGATGTTGGATCTCACTTACAAGTATCCTTACTATATTAGCCAAATCTGGCTCTGCTAGATCTACCGAATGACGGTTATCATGATCAGCCCTGAGTGTTTGGCCTGGCAAACACTCTTAGTCAGTTTCACGATGCCTGGGTCCCTCGACTACAAGAGAACAGTCCGTTCAGCAGTTTTATATGCATAGTCCCTTCGTGATGGGTCCACAATGGCCACCTGATCTCCAACATTCTGGCTATCCCCGACACACCTAGAAGCCAAACCAACAGTATCATTCAAAAGTCGACCATCCGAACTAACATTTGATGGTTCGGTACTAATCCCTCTTGATGGATGGGTACCGATTCATAAACCTTTTCTGCAGTTTGGTTTCGACCTCTGCTTCGACGTTCCGACCTCCTTTCTTACCATCTTCTTCTTTTTGTCCCTCGGCCTTTTCTTTGATGATAAGGAACTTTCAACTTCTAAAATAGAAGCTAACAAGTCCCTCCTACTTCTTCAACGGCTGTTAGTCAATTAATTTAACAAATCCAGACTCTACTGCATTTTTCTATTCCACTTGTTGCTGCTCTCTTGTAGCTTATCATTCTTCCATTTCATAATGCAATCAATCTTGGCCTATTAATCACATCTGCTGGTTTTTGACGCTTGGTAGCAGTTGGCTGTGCAATTTCCTCAACATGTTAGGAATCGACATTCTCAACATCCTCAACAGCTTTTAAAGAGGTGGATCGATCTCTTTGAAGGACCATTCTAAATAGCTTCTATTAGAGTTTCTGGAAATCTAAGTAGTTCAAAAAGGTAAAAAACAAAGAAATTTGATCTATCTCTCGAATTTAAGAAATCCAATAGTAGATAATGGATGTGAATGGCCTAAGAATCATGCTCTTAGTGAAAGCACCAAAATGTTTGTACCAAAATATGGCACAAACACCCAAGAGGGTAAAGTAGAGAATAAAATGAAGAAATATAAATGGAAAATGAAATAAAAAGGAGACATAAAGAGTATATAGTGGTTCGACCAACTGATGCCTAAATCCATTTAGTTTTTTTATTGATTGTACTGTTGTTTACAAGTAGTGTTCTTATGGATCAGTATAGATCCTGAGAGTTACAAGAGAACTATGGAAAAATTTGTAAAGAAGCAAAAGATCCCTTAAAATGAGCCCCTGACCTTCTATTTGCAAATGTAAGCCGCCGAGAAATGCTCCTTCATGTTTTCAACCATGATTCCTACGTCCTAACAGTAGTTCTACTCGTAGAAACGCGGTCATGTAAGTAATAGTAAAGAATCAGTAAAGACCCATAATTTCTTCTCATGAATCAGTATTGATGCTTTGTGTTGTTCCGAATAGTTGTTAGTTCATGATTTCCTCCTTATTTACACTTTTATAAGCTTGTTTCTAAGCCAATATGATGGATCGATGGAAGAATGGAATTACTGATTTTAGGTGCTCGAGGTATTCGATCATGCGATCAATGCAATGGGTCTTGAAATAGGTTGTTGGCATCAACACTTGAGAATATAAGAGAAATAGGGCCATTAGGTGGAGCTTTATGGATTCACATGGATCGTAGGGATAGGTCCATACTAATCCATCACTTAGATGGATTCTACTTTGGCTTTTTTAGGATGGCCTTGATTCCACTTTGCGATCTTGGTTACATTTCGTTTCTAGACTCTATGGTCATCTCTCTAGGCTTCCTACCTCCATAGCTTTCAAGTTTTATTTGTCAAGTCCATCGAGATACTGCTTAGTCAAAAGGAAGGATAACATCTATAATTGTTATGTGTTGTTGTTTTCCTTATTTTCAAGTTATTTTCTTCCTTTATTCAATACTATTAATCTCTAGGTGTTTGTGCCAACTTTTGGCATAAACAATTTAGTACTTCCACTGAGAACATTTCGATCATTCTAGTAGGATGTATTTTCTACTTTGGATGGTTTAAATCATGAGGTAGATCTCTCATTTTTTGTTGCTGTAATCCATGACTATTCACATTTCCCACAATCTATCATATGATCATTTGAAGTTATGGCCCTACGAAAGGAGAAATCTGCTACCTCCAAACCTATTGGTGATGTTGAGAAAGCTGGTTCTTAGAACATTGAAGAATTTGATCAACCCACAATTGCTGAAATTCAAAATCCCTACGATATGATAACGTGGGTTGAGATGGATCGCATGATGAAGCAGATGAATGACAAGGTGCAAGATAGTTAGGATGAATTGAGGAGGAAAATGAAGAAGAGTCTTGACTTGTTAAATCAGTTAACCCATAGTCGCAAGGAGTAGGAGAGATTTATCACCTTCTGACTTAGAAAATATTTCTTCTTCATCCGCTGAAAAACAACGAGACAGAAGACAAAAAATGAAGCAAAAAGAAACTGCTACTTCAAAGGAGGGACTGGACGGAGCTCATAGTAAGGAACCATGGATTGGTAGCAAGCCGAACCAAAGGATCGATACTGAGCCCCCAGTTGTCGACTTGGGTGATGGTGATGTTGCTGATTTGAATGGCGATGTTGGAGGTGATGTTAGTCATGCTGTTGATGGCCAGAATGTTGGAAGTTAGACGATTGTTGTTGATTTGCCTCATAGAAATATTAAGAATGCATCAACTGGATGAATGGTTCTCCTAGAGATAGGAGAACCTAGGTATCAGTGAACTAACTAAGATCGTTTACGGAGCCAATACTCAGGGAAGGTTATGAATATCATCGTCCGGTAGATCATGTCGAGCCAGAGGCACTGGCGGATATGATAAAGAAATTAGTGAGTGAAAACCAGCACAAAGTAACAACGAATGGGGTTCTTTCCCTAGTAGTAACCCATTCATGGAGGAGTTACTGCTTGAGGAATACCCTTGGAGGTTCGTAATGTCAACAATATCGTCCTACAATAGGCGACGAAACCAAGGCAGCATTTGTTGAAATATGAATGACATATAGACACGACAAGGGCAATGAATGCCATGAGATGTAGATTTCTTTTGACTTTCTTGAAGGTGTAGCAACGATGTGTATCACTCGGCTCCCACGAAGTCCATATCATCTCTCGATCAATTGGCAAGGAAGTTTGTTGAGTGATTCCGTTTACACACAACACGTCCTAAAGACGTAATGTCGTTATCAAATCGTTTCCAAGGAGCAAGAGAATCACTAAAGGTTTTTTTGGGTATGTTTGATACGGCGGTGATGGAAGTGAGAAATGCGAAGGATGACATTGTGTTAATGGCTTTAATCAGGAGGATACATCCTAATACGGATTTGCGAAGGTGGTTAAAGAAGAAACCCCGACCGACGATGTATGTTTTTTATAGGAAGGCAACTAAGTTTGTACACTTATAAGAGGCAAGTATGACCGTCGAGAAGGCCGATGGTGACTGGCCGACTGAAGTAATTCAAAGTAATGTGGTTGTGAAGCAATCTGGTGAATGATTTGGAAATGTAGATGTAAACGTGGGAAATAAAGATAAGAACCAGAAGAAAAAAATTTAGAGTGAAGGAGGCAAGAAAATTGATTTCAAGAGGCTCCCTAATATGAAATTTATACATCATCAAACAATTTAGTTGAGAATATATACCTTATGATGGGGGGTACTGAACAGTATAAGAAGCTGGTTCCCAAGGAGTCGATCGAGAGAGAGAAGAGTCTAGGAAGTTTTGTCGCTTCCACGAGACCTATAGTCATAATATAAACAAGTGTAGGCACATGCAGTATGTGATTGAGGATCTGATACAAAAGAAGAAGCTTTGATGGTATATGAAAGCCTTGTGGGACGACGAGTAAGAGAATGCTTAACCCTAGGGGAAACTACTCCAAAGGGGTCAAGCTAGGCTTAGTGATGACGGGCCTAGGCAGCTTGGGAAAAGATTGGTTGTTAACATAGTTTCTAGCAGACCTCATCCAGCTGTAGAGAGCTAAATTCAGATGGAGAAAAACAGGGATGTTGATGGGGTCGAAGCACCTATGCTAGATCTCCTGGTGTGTCAGCCATAACTGGGCCGACGATTATGAGAAAGGTGTTGGTTGAGTGTGGTAGTTGAGTGAATATTTTATTTAAAAAAAGCTTATGATCAGATGCTGATGGATGGCAAGGATCTGATGTCATCCAAATCTTGAATTTAGGGATTTAACGGAGTAGCAACAAAACATGTGTGCTGTGTAGATTTACTAGTGGTTCCAAGTGAAGGTGACCGCAAGAGAGTACCGGTTGTGATCTTCGTAGTGATGAATATTTTTTCTGCTTATAACACTTTCTTGGGCTGATTGGCCCTAGCTAGATTTTGGGTGGCCCTTACCCATGGTACTTGATAGTGAATTTCCAACAGACGTGAGAAAGAAGAAGCGTAGAGAAGACTCTCTACGTTAAGACATTGGACATATAACAACCACCTCTTAAGCTCTGACTCGATCGGCATAGTAGATTCTACAAAGCTATGGATTCGAGGAAAGAGCCGAAGGATGCAAGGGTGACTCATCATGAGTTGACGATTTGCATCCCAGTCAGTCAGGATGATCCTGCACAGGTGCTGAAAATCAGCTCTCAACTTGGCATAAGGGTGAGGAAGGAATTGACGTGTTTTCTTTGTGAAAACCTAGATGTGTTTGCCTTGACACATTCTGGCATGTGTAGAATATCGCCGAAGATAACATGTTTCATATTGAATGTGAACCCCAGTTGTCTCCCAGTGAAACAAAATCAGCATAGTTTGGGTATGAAGTGGTTTGCTATGCTGAAAGAAGTAATGGATATCCTAAAAGACAATGGTTCCATCCATAACCCTCTATACCTAGAGTGGGTCTTTTATTCGGTCTTAATCAAGAAGTCCAATGGGAAGTAGGGGACATGCATCGATTATTCAGACATAAATAAAGCATGCCTGAAGGATAGTTTCCCATTACATAAAATCGAACAGTTGGTAGATTAAAATGCTGGCTATGAATTACTGTCATCCATGGTTGCTTGCTCTGGTTACCATGGCATGTCGGCTTCAAATTCCAATGCATATTCCAGACCAAGAAAATTATGGCTTCATAACTAACCTAGGACTTTATTGATACGTTGTCATGCTGTTTGATCTAAGAATGCCAGAGCCACCTGTCAAGATTGTTGAATTCGATGTTTAAAGATCAGACTGGATGGTTAATGGAGATCTACATGGATGATATGTTATGATGTCGTAGCGATTGATGAACTATTTTGAGGACTTGTTAGAAATGTTTGGCTTTCTACGCAAATATGGAACGAAGCTCAAACTTCTGAAATGCTCAATCGAAGTCGCATCAGGGAAGTTCTTGGGTTTCATTATGAACTCGACAGGAATTGAGGCCAATCTGAAGAAGATTGAAACCTTAAGGAATGTGGAAGTCCCAATGATAATTAAAAAAGTACATAGTCTGAACATAGCCGTGCTGAGCCAATTCATCTTGCAGGCTACAGACTAATGCATACCATTCTTTGATGTCCTCAAAGTGTGTAAGAGAAACTTTGCTTGGATGGATGATTAAAGGATGCCATTCAAGCATTGGTCAATCACTTGGAAAGGCCACTATCTTGTCAAAGTCTTTGGAGGGCAAAGATTTACTCATTTATCATGCAGTATCTATTCATGCTTTGAGTGCTACACTCGTACGTGAAGAAACTAGAATCCGAAGGATGGTATATTACATTGGTAAGTGATTAACATGAGTTGAAAGAAACTATCCAAAGTTGGAAAAGCAGGAACATTGCTTTCTGATTTCATCGAGGAAACCCTGTCCTTATTTTTAGGCTCATCCAATTAAGGTGCCGACTATCCAGCCCTTAAAATGGTCCTATAATAACCTGAGACCTCTAGGAAATAGTTGAAGTGGAATATCGAACTAAGTTAGTATATTATATTATATCATCCTAAAAGGGCGATCCAAGGTCAAGCATTGATGGATTTCATCATCGACTTCACTGCTTGAGATGACGAAAGGGAAGAAATTGCAAAGCAGAGTGCTCAATGGAAGTTGTTCATGGACGGAGCGTCCAAGAAACATTGCTCGATGGTAGGGTTATTTTTTGTAGCCCTTAAGGAATGATCGGTTTGTTATGCCTTAAAACTTTTGTTCCACACAACGAACATTGAGGTCGAGTATGAAGCGCTAATCATAGATTCAAGATCACAAAGGAATTAGGAGTCAAGACCTTGCACATAAACAATGACTCTCAGTTGGTGGTTTGCCAAGTAAGGAAGTAATTCCAGGCAAAGGGCGTTAGGCTGGTCCCTTAATTAACAAAGGTTCTGGAACTTCTCAATAATTTGAGTATTACAGAAAAGCACATTCCCAAGGAGGAAAACACAAAAGCCAATTCTCTAGCCTAGTTAGCTAGCTTCAATGATGCACAACTCATGGGTTTGTTTCTAGTAGAAGTATTATCAGCTTCAAGCATCGACCAGGTGGATGTTGATTGGATCTTCGTGGCTGAAACTGAAAAAGAATCGTGGATGGACCTGATCAAGGAGTACCTATTGAAGGGAACTCTTCCGTATGGGAGGAGTGAATGAAGGAAGTTACTATGCCATGCTCCATGATTTATTATCCAAGACGGGATATTATAATAAAGAGTCTTCTACGTACCCCTGTTTTGATGTTTCCCCAACGAAGAAGCCAAAAAGATCCTTGCATTTTCTCACGAAGGAGTCTATGGCGACCACACCGAGGGCAAACGTTAGCGGAGAAGGTTCTTCGTTATGGATACTTTTGTTGGACTATCAACAGAGATGCAGTCATTTACACTAGGAGGTGTGATGGGTGCCAGAAATTCACCAAAATTAATAGAGCCTTGCCCATAAAGATTATGGAAATGGTTAGCCCGTGGCCGTTTACGGTATGGAGAATCGACATTATTGGCTTGCGGTCGATGTCGAATGGTTGAGTTAAGTAAGCTGTTGCAGCGGTTGATTATTATACAAAGTAGGTCGAGGTGGAACCGCTTGCAACAATCAACACAAAGAAGGTGATCATCTTCATAGTCTAGAACATTTTCTATCATTTTAGGATCCCACAAACGATCATCACTGACAAAAGAACCCAATTTGATTGTGTGGGATTCAATATCTTTTGTAGTAAGTATCAGATTGAGAAAAGATTCTCCGCCGTAGCTCTTCCCTGGGCGAATGGATAGGTAAAAGCAGCGAACAAAATCATCAAGTCCATTCTAAAAATGCGATGACAAAGGCCAAAGGCAAGTAGGTCGATGAATTACCATTGGCACTTTAGGCCTAATAAATAGCTCATGAATCCACGACTAGTCACACTCCATTTTCTTTGATCTATAAGTGGGAGGCCATGATTCCATTTGAATTGGAAGTGCGATCTCATCGGAAGATCGACTATAGTCCTAAAAGGAACGAAGAACTCCTACTCAAGAGCCTTGACATGGTCGATGAGAAGCATGATGAAGCTGATTTGAGAGCCGCTGCTCATCGAAAGCGAGTATCCGGACATTACAACACAAAGGTCAGACTCTGGAGCTTCGAGATCGCTGATCTCATTCTTAAATGAATCTTCCATGGTTTAGTGAACATGGGACCAACTTTGGAAGTCCATATTCTATCGAGAACAAGCTTGGAGATGGAACATTCAAGCTAGCAACTACATATGGAATTTCACTTCTGAGGGCATGGAACAGCGAACATTTACGATGCTATTTTGCTTAGAACTATCTTTGAATATATCTTGTAATCTCAACGTAAAAAGGCATGATTAGCCATTCTTGTGGATATGAAATGAATTTGCTTCAGGAATCGATGAGTTTGCATTCTCATTAGCTAAGTTTCCGCACTGTGAACAACAACATGATTGAATGGTGCATATTTATGTAATACAGAATTGTAGATGCCCAAGATAGGTGCTAATCAAACTTTGAGGTCCATAATGGACCTGTGGAACGCAATTGTTCCGAGCATTTAGAGTAGATGCCAAATAACTCCTCTGACACATGACATGGATGTTGAAGTATGAAACACATAGGGAGTCGAACAAGATAGTTCACCCTAAGAACCGTTGCTTGGAGTTGGAAAACCAAACAATTTACATTATGATAAAGCTATTGCCCAAAGTTTGGTGGATCTCAAACTCCTCCACCAAAGAATGTGAGGTCTAAGATCCATGCTGGGAGTTAGGAAGGATCTTCCCCAAGTACCTGGGATGAACATTATAACCACCGTTTTAGGCATTCAACCCTGATCAACGCTTAGAGTTAGGCGAGATCGGAGAAAAGTGCCCATAAAATGGATGTTTGGACTGCCACTTTGAATAGCCAATTCCAATCAGGACCTAGAGTTAGCCCTAGACTAATAAGAATCCTCATAGATAGGCATCCAGACCATTATTCTTCGATAATGGAAATAATGTAATTTTAAGCACTATCACTAGTCGGACGAAACTCGATTCAAAGAGAGCAAAGTTATCTATTGATTTAGCTAACTGATGATAAAGAAATGACTCATACACATCTCAATGAAAAAATAAACACATTTCTCAATGCTTATACATATTGACACAAGTCTTGAATAAAAAATAAATCTAATTTTATTAATAAATTGCTTAATGCAAAAATCAAGGGTTGTGCTCACACAACTTTAGCCTATTTACATGATTATTTGAATCAAAAAATGATGAGAAAATCAAAGAAGGATGCGACTATATCTTCCTCCTCCTCTTCGACTCCTTCTTCTTCTCCTCAGAGGAGGTTATATCGGACTCACCGGGCTTTCTCCAGCTCCTATATTTGCTGCTATGATCTTTTGAAAGATTGCTTACCGAAGGTTCAAGAGGCATAAAGTTAGGTTGTCCGGGCAACGAGATGGACAAGGGAGGAGGTATATCGACATCTTTCTCCTTCTTGATCTCCTTAGCTAGTAGGACTTGGGTTTAGAGCATCTCCGCTATGGTACGCCCTAAGGAAGGATCAGAAGCTCTGGTTATAAAGATGTCATCTTCCATCTATGCCTCATGAAAGTCTCTTATCACCTCCTACTCCAAGGCATAATTCATTTCATCTCCAAGGCCCAGAGTCTTGCTGGCCGAAAAATTTAGGAGCATTTAGGAGGTTGACATGACGATTGATTCAGTAATCGCAACTTTTGTCCCTATTGATAAGCTCTTTTCGGGAAAGAGGACAATTAAAGGCTGACTTGAAACTTAGGAAACCTAAAAGTAGAGATTTGTGACATCGATCGGTGTCATATAAGCCATCTCCAACATGGGCGAAGTTAAAGATATACCTCTACGAGATATAAATTCGATGTTAGATGGAGTCTCCCCAGAGCCTCCCTCTTGAATGAGAGATAAGATGAATGACATTGGAAGAAAAGGTTTGCCAAAGTTGTATTAACCTTCCAACAAAGATGCTGAAACCGTTGTAAGTTCAGAAACCGTGCAGTAGCAGAAATAGCGGTAGAACTAGGGTAGGAAGCTGTGCCGTTAAAGAGCTCGGAAGATTCAATACGGCAGAGGTGCAAAAATTCATAGTGGAGATACAGTGAGGATATAGCAGGGTATAGCGGATGACTCTAAAATAGCATATAAAAATCGCACCTAATATTTTTGCAAACATATAAATGGTAATTAAATGAAAAATTAACATTCAATTGAATTATAATTAATACATAAATAATTTTAAATAAAAACATGTGTGAATATACTGTAAATACACGTAAAACTATTATATAACATATTTGAACTTAGTAGAGTATTAGAGTATTTTTATTCCTAAAAATATATTAAAAATTCAATTAAATAAATTAATTTCATAATTTTTATAATGTATAAATATCATTTTTCAATTTATTTCTTTTAAAGAAGATATAGCGGAAATAGCAGAATATAGCGGGAATAATGGTATATAACGGAAATAGCGGGGCTTAAAGTGGGAAGGCCATATTTGGGTCGGTATGGAAAAATTGTAGCAGTAGAAATCTGCTACGAGATATAGCGGGGTTATAGCGGGGTAATAGCAGGGCATTAACTACATAGGTAAGAAGTGATATTTTTAGTGGACACTGATTCAGAGGTCAAATGGATAGTAATGTTTGCTATGGAGTAGCAGAGAGTGGACCCAAAGCCCTCACCTCGGTCTTTTTGATCTGGGATGGTAGATTCGGCCTGTAGGATATGTTCAACAATCCTAAGCACCTCTAGGCCCTTCTCATCTAGAAGGTCAAGTTTCAACCATTCCATATCAACCTTAGCCCTAACTACAAGCTCTTCAACAGACACAAAAGGAATCATTTCTAAAGGCTGCAATGCTTGATGAGCAATCAACCGAGGAGTCTATCTAGCTGTCGGAACTGTAGTGGAACTGGATTTTGTGTCAGACTTAGCGTATATTGAAATCGTGGGACCTGGGGCCATCGTGAAAAGACGCATGGAGCTTCTACGATCCATAACTATCTAAGCTCAGCATATAAGAAATATCAGGTGCATTATCATCTATGTAACTTATGCTAGGAAGAAAGTCCAGTAAAGTCGATGTACTAAATCCAACAGACACGGTCGTGTGTCAATCGATCAGATCTCATACATCTACAAGGGTCAACAGTATGTAGTTAAAAGTGTTGTGCGGTGTGTACAGTTGGTATAGTGCAAATCAAACCTATCACTAAGCTAGAGAACGATTCGCTCAAACGTCAATTTACACCTAAAGTGACCGTTGTAAAAAAACCATCCCGATGGAGCACGATTACCAACTATCATTCGACCAAGATCGCCTCCGTGACTCAATAACTTACAAATCCTTCATTTTACTCTTGAGACTATTACAATGAATAATTTGGGGTACAATAAGTCAAAGAAAATATCGAGCAAAGCTAAGTGAACAGTAAATTGAGCACCTCCTAGCGCAAGTCTTTAACAGCAAAAACCCAAAGTAAGGGATAGGTGCCAACTCATGCAGGTCAAGTGTCAGGGCAATTTCTGAGGTAAAAGGTGGTCGGTCGTCAGCGAGTTGAGTGTAGAAACGTGATCGTCTACCTAATTTGACTTGAAGATGGGTAGTGTTCGATTTTAATTCAAGTTTTGAAGAAAAAGAGAATTGCATGGTTCGGTGAGTGTGAATGAGATCTTAGGTCGGTGATTGCAACGACGTTGATGGTCGAACCTAGTGGGGGCAACAGTTTGGAGTAGCTCTTAGGGTTCAAAGTCTCTGGTGGAGGCAGTTTTGTTAATAGTGAGCTCGAGTTAAAGAGTCTCAAAGGTAGAAATGAAAGTAAAGTGAATGGCAAGTGTGGGTTAGGATTTTTACAACACTCGATCCAGGACTTAGGAAATTTTCATGCTTAAGTTATTAAAGGCGGGGATCGGTACTGATCCCTAATCAAGGGTCGGTACCAAACAAAAAATGATGAATGATGATAATGATAAATGATGAAAATAACGTTCACAGGCTTTCGTATGAGTGCATGTGTATGCATGGCACTAAACTATCGAAATTCCAATAGGCTAGAATCTGTAGAATTCGAGTAAGGAATTCATTGAAAGTTTTTCGAGTTTTAAATAACGAGCTTGAAGAAAGTGCTTCAACTTTGATACTATCAGGGACTCGCAGACCTAACCTAAATGAAATATTGCAACGATTGACAAAAGAAGCTATGCTCTACCAAAGCAGACCAAGGGAAAGGTGATGTATATTTGAATTGAAGCTTCAAACCTAATGCAGAGACTTTAGTATTTATTGATCTAAAGCATACCTTGTTCAAAACATGATTTAATTGGGGGGGGGGGGGAATGTTATACATCCTTATAACTAGGCCATTCTCTGGTGCATCGGGTCGATTAAACCAAGAGATTGTCTAGTAGGATCCATATCGACGACCGACAAGTTCAGATGCCAGGCAAAACCAAGGATTGAGTCAAAAAGTAGCCAAGAACATCCAAACAAAGGTCTATACCCCTCTAACCTATGAGCACCAAGTTCATAGCCAAAGATCCAATAGAAGATTTGGATCGGTACTGATCCAAGACCAAGGATTGGTATCACTCCTCGAAGGCTTTACAAAATGGTCATCTACCTTATGCACTACCAAGTTAGGATGTGTAAAACCAAGTTCATGCTATGTTAGTTGGCTCGCAAGTTCATATCAACTATCACAACCAACACATGAACATTATTGCTTCATCCCCAAGCTAGGAGATTTAATCAATTCCAAGACCATAGCAATGTAAGTAAAGCAAAAAAGATGAAGACACGGGCAAGACGTGCATCCACATAAGCTAAATGGAGATCCAGTAGGCAAATTCATGGATTGGTACTAATCCCCAAGCAAGACTGGGTATCGATCCCCGACTATCCCTATGATGTGGCCACGATTTCTTTAGTTAACTCCCTCTTGGATGGGCGGAACGTGTGTTTGAACATGGGTGAGTGATTTTTGTTGACCTGCATCGATAAATATAAGGTTAGGAGCTTTTTTTTACTATTAACAAGTTATTATATTCTCCTTGTAATTCCACGAATCATCACCGATCCCTAAAAACAGTTCCATAAAACCCATCAAAGACTTCAACAAAGTTTAAGTGGACGTTGGTTTTTTATTAGCTAAACCAGTACAATTGCTTTTTGCTGCCGTTTCCCTCATTTTCGAGTTATTTTCTTCATTTTATACTCTACAATTTCTATAGGTGTTTGTGCCAACTATTTGTTGAATATGCGCTTATATGTTTTTGTTTGATGATAATAAACACATATATTCATTTAAATGTATTTGGTAATGTACTATTCTATTTTTCATAGATTAAATAAATAATTGTTGAATAAAATAAATTACACAGAATTTGAATGGAATTTGAATTCAAACAGATATTTTATTCAAACAATTATTTATTACAATCTTGAATAGTACAATTTCAAGCTCTCACTATACATATACATTTTTGAATACATCACGATTTCAATTTACATTTATAACCTCACTACATATCACTCACACTCGTATTTTGTCTTCAACTGCATTCCAGTTTGAATCCAGCATCTGAGCAATCTGCAAAAATATTCACTAACGCAGTAAAATTGAAAAAGAAATATTTTTACAGTATAAAATAAAATATGATTTTTGAAAGTATGATTTGCCTCAGTTATTTGGGTTGTTCGTCATCATTTACATTTGAATTCATCACACACGAACAGTGTGACATGCACAGTGTGTCACTGTACATGCCACATGGCCGTGCACATCGATATACACTTGATAATATTACGGGGACAGGTGAGCACAGGTCAAACCCGAATGAAAAGCCGGGTTCAACTCACGTGCAATATATTCAAAATCACGACACGAGCACAAGGTCAAACCCGAGTGTTGAAACTGGATTCAACACAAGGCAACATGACATGAATGCAATGAAGACCAACAGCAAAATGGACTATAATAATCATGTATGCAGACCAGACCAGACAATACAGCATGTACAAGCCACAATGAAGTTGTACAAGTACAATCAAGTCAAATGGAACTCAACAAAGCAGCTCGAGTAACAAAACTCAAGAAACAACATAGTATGACATGAAGCAAATGAACAACAGTGAAATGCACAAAGACATAGCATCTGCCCCAAGTTAATGTTCACAAATATAATTCATCAACCAGACTATGATGCAAGAAATAACTCAAAGGACAGCAGACATAACAGATCAAAAGCAACTGTTCTTAACTGCAAGTTCAAATCAAATGGATGGAAGCTATAGGTCCAGGTACAACAAGACCAAGTGCAGCATCAGTGAAGACAGCTACTACCACAATGAACCAGTGACAACAAAGGTCAAACACAAATGAACACACATGGACAACATGTCATGTATGAACTAGCAAAGGCTAGCCATCAACATAACAGCAACACCAACCAGAAAAGGAGCAAACCAAACATGCAAATGCATCGACGTGCCACAAGATACAGTAATGCAACAGTGGCCAACCAGAAGTGAAGATTGCAGCAACATCAAGTGACAATGCAAGCAAAAACTCAAGTGCAACAGTGAATTTCAGTATGTTAGTGAAACAGACAACTACTGAAGCTCAAGAGGTGGTGTATAAATACAACTCGAATGAATGCAAGTTCATATGAACAGCAATACTGTGACAACAAGTGCATGCAACAGTGAAACTCGAGACCAAATGCAACAAAGTGAAATGGAGTTCACTGAGAAATGCAATGCAGATGCCAACATTGATGAATACATATAGTAGCAGAGAAGCAAGTTACACAATGCACAAAACAGGAAAAAGAAAAAAATTCGTATCTTTATTTTTGAAATAGTCAGCAATTAAAAAGAGGAAAGTTTCTGCATTGTTATTCAAGAAGGATCGAACGTTCTCAAAACAAAGCCGTGTGAATCAAGTAAGTATCGAACGCATCAACATCAAGGCCATGAGTAGCAAGTTGCAAAAAAATATCAGGAAAGCCGTGCGCATCAAGTCGCAAATATTAGGAAAGTGATACGAACGAATTAAAGGAAATCAAATCCTTATAAAAACCCACAGTCATGATCGGCACTAATTTATCGATCATGTTCAAACTGTAAAACCCAAATCATCATCATCGGCAATTGAAAAAGCATCGGAGTTCGAGCAAGCACCAAATCAGAAAACAAGAGGAGAAAAGTACATACCGAAATCAAATAAGAATTCGATGCAGTTGAAGCGCCGTGAAGAAACAAGTGATCGACAAGGCAACCAACCAGCAATCAAGAGCGGCGGCTTAAATTGAAGTGCCCTAATTTCCACAAGGGAACGAAGCCCTAATTCATCGAACAAAGAAAGCAACTGTCGGCATTTTCTCAAAGGAACAGGCAAAAGGAACGGGTCTAAATAATAAAAGGGGCCGGCCTTTTAAATTAGGGTTTTTGTTTTAAACATGGGTTTTAGTTTTTTTTTTATAAATAAGGGCTTTATCTTGTTTTTTAGTTTTGAATTTGTTTTTAATTTTTAAATCTCTTTTCAAACCATTGTATTTGCTAGTCGTGTGACTAGGGGACAAGCTACGTGGCGTAGCTTGAGAATTCGCAACTCAGTGGCTGAGTTGTGGCAGGGTTTTGAGCGTAGAGTTAGGTTAGTCAGTAGCGGGTGTCGCGAGTTTACGTGTGTAAGCGTGTGACTATCTAATTTCTAGTAGAAACCTTGGGGGCAGCACGTAGGCAGGTTTTTGCCGAAGCTGGGTAAATTCTGTGTCGGTCTATTTCTGCATTTGTTATTCTGCTTTTATCTGTGCTGCTACTATTCTGTGATCTGTGTTGAAATTATTTTATAAGCTTCCGCAATTAATTTTTATAATTTATACTATCACCCTATTCACCCCCCCTCTAGGGTGAAATCGATCCTACAAGTGGTATCGGAGCTAGGAATAGAAGTCAACTTCTGTTTTAAAAAATTCGTTTTTCAAAAACCAACTTTTATTTTAAAAATTTTGAATTTTTAAAATGGCTTCTTTTAATAATGCTTTTGCTGAGGGTCAGTCCATAGTTAGACCACCAATGTTCAATGGTGAATATGCTTATTGGAAAAATAGAATGAAAATTTTTCTGAAAACCATTGACGCTTGGAACATTGTTGAGACAGGTTATAGATCACCAACTATAATTGTAGACAATCAGGAAATAGATAAACCGATGGATCAATGGACAGAACTAGAAAATAAATTACAAAATGCTAATTCTAGAGCTATGAATTCTATTATCTGTTCATTGGATCAATTTGAATTTAATCGTGTCTCACATTGTCTAACTGCACAGGAAATATGGCACACACTAGAAGTGACTCACGAAGGAACATCTCAAGTCAAAAATCTCACCTTGCCATGCTAAGCAGCGAATACGAGAATTTCGCAATGGCAAAAGAAGAAAATGTCAAAGAGATGCATGGACGACTTTCCAATATCGTATACAAGTCAAAAGCCCTTGGAAAATCATATACAGAGTTGGAGATAGTCCGAAAAATCCTCAGAGTCCTTCCACGAAGTTTTGAAGCCAAAGTGACCGCCATTCAAGAGTCAAAAGATTTGAAACAAATGAAAGTCGAAGAACTCATCGGAAACCTCACTGCTTATGAGCTTGAAATGAAATTCAAGGAAGAACGTGAAGGAGGTGATACTCGAAAGAAATCAATAGCTCTTAAAGGATCAACAGAAAGTGATAGTGATGATAATGATGATGGAGCAGCGGAATTGGAGCTGATAATAAAGAAAGTCAAAAGGTGGAATTACAAATACGGAAATTCAGCTCTAAATCGAAAATTGAAAAGCAGAATAAATAAAATATTGGACAATCCAGAAGAACAAAAGATCATCTGTCATAGGTGCAACCAACCCGGACACATCAAGCCCAATTATCCTCAAAATCGACGCGACTTTGAAAAGAAATCAAAAAGGAGAAGTTTTGCTGCCACGTGGAATACAAGTGATGAAGATAATCAAAGTGCTGACAGTGAGGATGAAAAAGCAGACTTGTGTCTTCATGGTAAAATAACCGACAGTGATGATGACGAGCCAAGTGAGGTATCAAAATTTTCTCATTCTGAATTACTGATATATTTCCACGAAGTGAATGGTTGTTTTGAACGACTTAGGGAGAAGTATGCCAAACTTGAATCACAAAAAGATACTTTGATAGATTTAAATAAACAACTTGACCAATTAGTTAAAACCTATCAAAGTAGGATCCCTAAGTGTGATAAGTGTCCAACATTCCAAGAAGAAATTAAAAAATCAGAAACTAATATAAAATCACTTGAAAATGAAATTCTGATTTTGAAAGAGAACGAAAATACTAGGAGAGAAAATTCTATCAAAAAGTGCACGCAATTATTGAACGAAAATGAATCTCTCAAAATACAAGTTCAACAATTGTCAATAACTATAGATAAATTTTCAAAAAGTGAGAAATCGTTGAATCTTCTATTAGGGAAGCAAACTGTTAATACAGCCAGACAAGGACTTGGATATAATCAATCTGAAAATGTTGAAAGCGATATTAATCAAGAAAATTCCATGTGCACAATTTGTAGAAAATATGTACACGATCGCAATAATTGTTGGTATAGACCCAAACATGTGAAAACCATACCAATTTGGGTTCCAAAAGGCACAAATATAAAATCTCTCAAAACTAAACAAATTTGGGTGCCAAAGGGAACAATTATAAACAGTTTTTGGTCTCCATAAAATTATTTTTCGAAATATTCTGCCACTAACAACCATGGACCTATAAAAACAAATAGGTCACATAAATCTTTTCCTGTGTAGGTGTGGTGGCAGGCTAAGGAACAACAACAGTGTTTTCTAGATTTTTGGCTGTTCCAGAAACACAACGGGCGACAAAGCAAAGTTCCTTAGCCTATTATAAAGGTGACAGAATCACAATGGATAAACAACGAAAAATATCGTAAAGGTAAAACAGGTAATGGTATATTTATTTGAACGATATATTAAATGTGATAATCTGCACCATATTCTGAATCAGCCAATATCGAGATGATGAAAAATGATAACTTTGATTCTGACTTATTCAAAATAGTTGGCCAATTATATTTATGCCAAAAACACTAATCTTTGAATTACTTCATACATATTTGTTTGGATTAAATATTGTGATTTGTTGGATGATAATGCATTTGGTTATAATTCGGCTAACTCTATAGTCACGATTTTCTGATTATTTACACGGCTTCAATCCAAATTCAAGTGAATGCCATTTAGAATGTTGTTTGAGTTTTCATGCACACTTCATGATCTGGTCTATCAAATATAGTTAGTGATATTTTGGAGCAAAAGAGAAATTCAGATGCAGATTACACCGGTAATCTAGTTGATAGAAAAATTCTTAGTTGAATGTGATTTATGGTGAGACATTTAGTAACTGCATCGTTTTTTTCAAAGAAATTATCTGCATATTTTTCATTACAAATAATTTTCAATTAGCAGAATTTGTTTTCACATAAAAGTTCTTCAAGAAAATCATTTTTGACCATATTTTCAGATTAGTCTTTTTTATTTGATTTTAAACGACAAATTTTGACTAATCTGACTCCCTGCTAATTATCAAAAAGATAAATAGTGATTAAAAAGGTGATAAGTGTTGATATTTAAATTGCATTACTCAAGAGAGTATATTTGGAAAATTTCTTTAGGAATTCAAACAAGAGTTATAAAACTTTTTGTTGGGTAAAGATTCCATGACCATTTCTATATCTATCATATTTCTATTGACCATGGTTTATCAAAACTTATATATAGTTGGTCGATATGTGGTACTATAATCAGGGAACATTTGTTTTTCATTTCATATATTTTTTAAAAATAAATAAATATCCAAAGTATTCACTCTCATTTAAAAGTCCTCACGGTTATGCATGGGTGAATTACTTGGATTTTTTTTATGTGCTTCCATGCTCATTTAAAAGTCCTTATGGTTATGCACGTATGGAACGCATATCAAAATTAATTGATTTAATAGACAAGTTGATTCTAATCCCATTTAAAAGTCCTCACGGTCATGCGTGGTTAGAAGATACTTGATTTCATTTTTAAAATTAAATTGGAATATTACTAATCTCATTTAAAAGTCCTAACGGTTATGCATGATTAGTTGGTATTCAAATTCCTGATATAAATGTACCACAAGTTGATACAATTGTATGATTTTATATTAGAACATCATTTCCATCATTCATTCTAAAAGTGGAATATGCGCCTAACAAGGGCAGTTATGATTTTTGTTTGATTCTTATTGAAGTTTAATATTTATATTCAATTTGAGTTAAATGTTGGATTAATATTGATCACTTAATCTCTATTTTTCTAACACTATTATTCTTTTGCTGATAACAAAAGGGGGAGAGAAAAGTTAAGATTTTGTCAAATAGAATCAAGCAAAGGTCAAATAATTTTCCATTTGCATCTAGGCTTAATTATATATTTCTATTTGTATGCATATATGTAGGGGGAGCATCATGTAGAGAGGAAGCATTCAAATAGGGGGAGCAATTAGAGTATATCATTGATCAAATACATTTAACACGGTCAAAATCTTAAATATATGTTTGTTATCATCAAAAGGGGGAGATTGTTGCATATGCGCTTATATGTTTTTATTTGATGATAATAAACATATATATTCATTTAAATGTATTTGGTAATGTACTATTCTATTTTTCATAGATTAAATAAATAATTGTTGAATAAAATAAATTACACAGAATTTGAATGGAATTTGAATTCAAACAGATATTTTATTCAAACAATTATTTATTACAATCTTGAATAGTACAATTTCAAGCTCTCACTATACATATACATTTTTGAATACATCACGATTTCAATTTACATTTATAACCTCACTACATATCACTCACACTCGTATTTTGTCTTCAACTGCATTCCAGTTTGAATCCAGCATCTGAGCAATCTGCAAAAATATTCACTAACGCAGTAAAATTGAAAAAGAAATATTTTTACAGTATAAAATAAAATATGATTTTTGAAAGTATGATTTGCCTCAGTTATTTGGGTTGTTCGTCATCATTTACATTTGAATTCATCACACACGAACAGTGTGACATGCATAGTGTGTCACTGTACATGCCACATGGCCGTGCACATCGATATACACTTGATAATATTACGGGGACAGGTGAGCACAGGTCAAACCCGAATGAAAAGCCGGGTTCAACTCACGTGCAATATATTCAAAATCACGACACGAGCACAAGGTCAAACCCGAGTGTTGAAACTGGATTCAACACAAGGCAACATGACATGAATGCAATGAAGACCAACAGCAAAATGGACTATAATAATCATGTATGCAGACCAGACCAGACAATACAGCATGTACAAGCCACAATGAAGTTGTACAAGTACAATCAAGTCAAATGGAACTCAACAAAGCAGCTCGAGTAACAAAACTCAAGAAACAACATAGTATGACATGAAGCAAATGAACAACAGTGAAATGCACAAAGACATAGCATCTGCCCCAAGTTAATGTTCACAAATATAATTCATCAACCAGACTATGATGCAAGAAATAACTCAAAGGACAGCAGACATAACAGATCAAAAGCAACTGTTCTTAACTGCAAGTTCAAATCAAATGGATGGAAGCTATAGGTCCAGGTACAACAAGACCAAGTGCAGCATCAGTGAAGACAGCTACTACCACAATGAACCAGTGACAACAAAGGTCAAACACAAATGAACACACATGGACAACATGTCATGTATGAACTAGCAAAGGCTATCCATCAACATAACAGCAACACCAACCAGAAAAGGAGCAAACCAAACATGCAAATGCATCGACGTGCCACAAGATACAGTAATGCAACAGTGGCCAACCAGAAGTGAAGATTGCAGCAACATCAAGTGACAATGCAAGCAAAAACTCAAGTGCAACAGTGAATTTCAGTATGTTAGTGAAACAGACAACTACTGAAGCTCAAGAGGTGGTGTATAAATACAACTCGAATGAATGCAAGTTCATATGAACAGCAATACTGCAACAACAAGTGCATGCAACAGTGAAACTTGAGACCAAATGCAACAAAGTGAAATGGAGTTCACTGAGAAATGCAATGCAGATGCCAACATTGATGAATACATATAGTAGCAGAGAAGCAAGTTACACAATGCACAAAACAGGAAAAAGAAAAAAATTCGTATCTTTATTTTTGAAATAGTCAGCAATTAAAAAGAGGAAAGTTTCTGCATTGTTATTCAAGAAGGATCGAACGTTCTCAAAACAAAGCCGTATGAATCAAGTAAGTATCGAACGCATCAACATCAAGGCCGTGAGTAGCAAGTTGCAAAAAAATATCAGGAAAGCCGTGCGCATCAAGTCGCAAATATTAGGAAAGTGATACGAACGAATTAAAGGAAATCAAATCCTTATAAAAACCCACAGTCATCATCGGCACTAATTTATCGATCATGTTCAAACTGTAAAACCCAAATCATCATCATCGGCAATTGAAAAAGCATCGGAGTTCGAGCAAGCACCAAATCAGAAAACAAGAGGAGAAAAGTACATACCGAAATCAAATAAGAATTCGATGCAGTTGAAGCGCCGTGAAGAAACAAGTGATCGACAAGGCAACCAACCAGCAATCAAGAGCGGCGGCTTAAATTGAAGAGCCCTAATTTCCACAAGGGAACGAAGCCCTAATTCATCGAACAAAGAAAGCAACTGTCGGCATTTTCTCAAAGGAACGGGCAAAAGGAACGGGTCTAAATAATAAAAGGGGCCGGCCTTCTAAATTAGGGTTTTGTTTTAAACAAGGGTTTTAGTTTTTTTTTATAAATAAGGGCTTTATCTTGTTTTTTAGTTTTGAATTTGTTTTTAATTTTTAAATCTCTTTTCAAACCATTGTATTTGCTAGTCGTGTGACTAGGGGACAAGCTACGTGGCGTAGCTTGAGAATTCGCAACTCAGTGGCTGAGTTGTGGCAGGGTTTTGAGCGTAGAGTTAGGTTAGTCAGTAGCGGGTGTCGCGAGTTTACGTGTGTAAGCGTGTGACTATCTAATTTCTAGTAGAAACCTTGGGGGCAGCACGTAGGCAGGTTTTTGCCGAAGCTGGGTAAATTCTGTGTCGGTCTATTTCTGCATTTGTTATTCTGCTTTTATCTGTGCTGCTACTATTCTGTGATCTGTGTTGAAATTATTTTATAAGCTTCCTCAATTAATTTTTATAATTTATACTATCACCCTATTCACCCCCCTCTAGGGTGAAATCGATCCTACACTATTGGCGTAAACAGTAGTAGTTCAGACTATGAGATTAAAGGTCATGAGTTCAATCCTCGAAATCGACATTTGTTAGCATTTATAAATCATGTTTCAATGAAATTATTTAACAAACAACATTTGAGAAAAAGATGCATCTTTCTTATAAGAATGGAAATGTAATATTTGATCTTCGAATTGAAAAGACAAAGAAGAAGTAGGAAAAACATGTAGTTTAATGAAGCAGGTGCGAGTAGATATATTGGTTGAGTGGGGGAGGGAGGTAAATTTGTAGGGGGTGTTAATTTGATGTATGTACCATCCATCAGTAGAATCTCACCAACGGTTTGCAACCACAACCATGATCCCTTTCTTGATCATCCATCAATGGAATTTCACTATCAGTTTACATCTGACACCACTAATAAAAGTGCTTAAAATAAAGGTGTTGCAACCATCAAAACTTTTGTTCTTATAGCACATAACCGTCCATTATTTTTTTATTAACTAAAAAGTAAATATCTCTAACTATTGAATGAATGCACGTGCGATTTATACATAATTATAAGATTCAAAATTTCAGTATTAACACTAATATGCAAAAGATATAACATCCGTCCATTTTGACTATTTTAAATGTTTTGAATTTTAAAATTAACAATCTTACATCTAATTTTAGTATAGGAAAGTTTAAAATTAAATCTATGATTGTAAATAAAAGTATCTTCTATAAACTTTAAATTTAAATAATAAATACACACAAACGCACGTGTAAATAATTACAATGTTTTAAATTTAAAAACAATATAAATTTATAAACTTTTTTATTTTATATGTATGTTTTAAAACTTAAATTTAACAAACAGAAAATTAGCCTAAACTTATGAAGGATTCAAAGCAGGTTTATAATTTTGCACAAAAATCAACTTAAGAAATTTTGATTTAAACACCTTTAAAGTTATGTAAACAATGACCAAATGAATTTACAAACAAAATCAACAAACATATAACACATGAAATCATTTTTCAAAATGATTTCAACTGTTCAACAAACATAGCTTATTTATGTTTGTATATATGAAAGATTACAAAATTATATCAATAAATTAAAATCAAATTCCATATCAAAATGGGTTTTTTGTTTAACCGTTAATATCCAAATTAAAAACAAAATTAGATTGGACAACCCAGGCATGCATAAATTTGTTGTAAAAGATTTGGGTACAAGATGAGCACACGATCAATAGAGAAGTAGAATAGAGAGATCTAAACTATATTAACATCATGATTATATATCAAGATAAAAATAGAATATTACCTTAAGATGAAATCAAAAATTGTACCTTAAATAGAGAATGAAACTCTTAGATTTGATAGCACTAACCTTTTGATTTTACAAGGATCTGGAGGCAAGCACCACCTTGAATACTAATGATTTTATATGAACTTGTTTTGGGAATTTTTCATGCCATGGAGGCCATGATTTTCGACAAAGAAAGATGAGGAGGGAAGAAAATGTATTATCGGGGAAAAACGAATGAAATAAATATATTTTAAAGGAATCGTTGAAACCTTTCCAATTCCTTCCTTAAAACCTATCCTGTTTAATTCGTCACTAAATCCTGATCAAATCCCCTACTTTTATGATGCATGGCTGGCCATAGATGGAGCCTGCGAAGGCTTTCAAAATTTCCAAATCCACTTAGTAATTAATTGATTTAAATCAAATTTAAATATTTATTAATATCGTATATCGATAGGTATATGTGTGTGTGTGTATACATATATACATACATGTGTATGTATAACTTTTGTAGATCCACTTATTAAATACTAATGACACCCAAACAATTTCACGCAAAACTTAATAGGAAATGTTTCATAAATATTAATTAATTTATAATGATATTAAATTAATCAAATCATGTAGTTTTCAGAGTATTCATCATTATGGTTGTGCGACTAAAAGAAATAAGTTCGGTCAACGATTAACATCAAACAACTCGAATATTAACGGTCACGCGTCACCTTAGTTAGTGGTGTCATATTTTGGCTGAATTTAACGCTTACCCATCTTTTCGATAAAATCCAATTTTACTATTATAAGCGATACCTCATAGTAACGATTATTTATACCAGTTGTCTTTGTCAAAACTATGTAACTTTAAGACTTATAGAATTTGGTTTCGGTCAAAATTCCAATATATTTGCATTCAACTTGATTAGTCCAAACACAAAATCCTTGGCTCAATACTAATTATTATTAACCGTACTGCTCTGCTTAAAGACTTTAATTTTGAGTTGAAAACAGTTGATCGTGATAATAACCTCTTATAATCGAGCAGACGAATTCTCTAATGAATAGTGTTTCACTTTAAATTCTTCAACTCTGACCCAACTATATTCGTTTAATGGGTCATCATATCATGATTTAACTATAATCAAAGTAGTGTCCACATTGAAGTTGCACGGTATTCTCAAGTCGATGGAACTATATAGCATCGTCACTTCGAGATTCTCCGTTTGATCTTAGCTATGTAACTAACAAAAAATTCTCGAGTTAGTAATTCTACGGTTATCCAATAATTATCGATACATAATCTCTTGGTGTCCCCAGTAGTCATGAGTAATACACTGGTGAACATTTGGAGAGATGTACTCTAGTCTGAATGGACATATCTGTTGAATATGCGCTTACATGATTTTTGTTTGATGATAATAAACATATATACATTCGTTTAAATGTATTTGTTAATGTACTATTTTAATTTTCATAGATTAAATAAATATTTGCTGAATAAAACTAAATAACACAGAATTGGAATTCAAACAGAAATTTTATTCAAACAAATATTTATTACAATTTTGAATAGTACAAATTCAAGCTCTCACTATACAAATACAATTTTGATTACAAATATATCACAATTTCATATTTATATTTAACCTCACTACACATCACTCATTCACTCAATTCGTATTTTATCTTCAACTTCATTCCAGTTAGAATCCAGCATCTGAGCAATCTGCAAAAATATTCACCAACGCAGTAAAATTGAAAAAGAAATATTTTTGCAATATAAAATAAAATATGGTTTTTGAAAATATTATTTGCCTCAGTTATTTGGGTTGTTCGTCATGATTTATATTTGAAATCATCACACACGAACAATGTGACATACATAGTGTATCACTGTATATGCCACAAGGCCGTGCACACCGAAATATACACTTGATCGATTTACAGGGACAAGTGAGCACAGGTCAAACCCAAATACAGGATTCAACTCAAGTGCAATAAAACAATGTCATTCAGCACAAGGTCAAATCCAAGCCGGATTTAACTCATGTGAAAATTAGACAAATAAACTGAATGCAAAGGTCAAGCCATTGTTGTTATAACTCAACTCAAATGCAAAGCTTCGACAAATCAGAATTGCATCAAAGCACAAATACATGGAATAATACAACATGACAATGCAGACACAAATGAACTCAAATGGACAACATGTCATGAATGAACTAGCAAAGGCTAGCCACCAACATAACAGCAACACCAACCACTACAACAGGCCACCAGTGAAACAACTCATATACATGAACCGGTAAATACCATGGGAAAAGTCAAGGGTACATGTATACAACAACAGGTGAATGTGCAGACCCAACCCAAGAATGAAACCAGTCTCAACCACTTCAACAAGACACATGAATATGAAGACCATCAAATGTCAACCAAAGTAGTGGAACTGCAACAACTCATATGAAACCAACATGGCCAAGATGAAATACCAAAAACATGGGAACACAGCAAAGACAGTGTACAACATCAAACACAATGCAAATCCAAATGATCAAACAATATGATGAACAAAGTCAAAGACCATAATCAAGCAACAAAGTGCCAGTGAAACATGTGCAGCCCAATGGACAGAGACTTCAAAGTAAAGTGCATATTGCAGTGACACAAAAATCACAATAAGGTCAGATTCCAACATGTTATACAAATGAAGTACAACAATAACAGCAGTATACAAGTACAGGGCCACAAAATCAAAGCCAAGGCAAACCAGTCAATGCCGAAGTACTACAGATATATGGTGATACATAACCAAGAATGTAACCAGTATGCATACACATATATGAGGGCCACAAAACCAAAGTCAAGGCAAACCAGTCAATGCCGAAGTAAAAACGAAATCAGAGAGTAAAGTCAAGGAATCAAACTGTTCAAAACCGTGATAAACAAACAAGTCATAAGAATATACGAATATGACAAAGTCAAATGTCATAAATTAAAGCCGTGGTCATCACGAAATTGAATCAACACCGTGTCAACCAAGTAACACAAGTTTATACGAAATTGAAAAAGTCAGTGAAATCATCAGCATCAAAGTGAAATCGAACGGCCGAACAAGTTATTTGACAAATTCAAATAAGTTTATACGAACAAAAATAAAGGAGATCAAACGCATATTTAACCCAGAATCATCACTGGCAATTAATCATCGGAGTTCAATTGAGCGTAACTGAAAAGCACAAAAGAAAACCACATACCAAATTGAAGTCGAACTCCAGAAGCAGCCGAAAAGACGAACAAGTATTCTCTCAATTTACAACCAGATTGAACAAAGAATCGGCAGCTTCACGAAACCCTAGTTTGGATCGAAGAGAACAAGCCCTAAATTTGCAAGAGGAACGACCGTCATTATTCACGAAAAGGAACAGAGATTAAAAGAGAACGGGCCGAAACAAAAGGGGCCGACTATTTTTAAAGGGCTTTTTATTTTGTTTTTAGGGTTTTTTCTTGTCTTATTTTTTAATTTGCTTTTTTAATTTATTTTTAAATTCTATTATATTTTCTAGTCATGCGACTAGGGGACAAGCTATGTGGCGTAGCTTGATAATTCGCAACTCAGTGGCTGAGTTGTGGCAGGGTTTTGAGCGTAGAGTTAGGTTTAGTCGATAGCGGGTATCGCGAGTTTACGTGTGTAATCGTCTGACTATCTAATTTCTAGTAGAAACCTTGGGGGTAGCACGTAGGTAGGGTTTTGCCGAAGCTGGGTAAATTCTGTGTCATTCTATTTCTGCTTATTATTCTGCTATTTGTCTGTGCTGCTATTATTCTGTGATCTGTGTTGAAATAATTTTATAAGATTCTGCAATTAATTTTTATAATTTATACTATCACCCTATTCACCCCCCCTCTAGGTTGAAATCGATCCTACAAGTGGTATCAGAGCTAAGAATAGAAGTCAATTATTGTTTTTAAAAATTCGTGTTTTAAAAATCAATTTTTTTTAAAAAAATTTGAATTTTTAAAATGGCTTCTTTTAATACTACTTTTGCTGAGGGTTAATCCATAGTTGGACCACCAATGTTCAATGGTGAATATGCTTATTGAAAAATAGGATGGAAATCTTTCTGAAAACCATTGACGTTTGGAATATTGTTGAGACAGTTTATAGAACACCAACTATAACTATAGATAATCAGGAAGTAGATAAACCAAAGGAACAATGGACATAACTAGAGAATAAATTACAAAATACTAATCTTCATTGGATCAATTTGAATTTAATCGTGTCTCACATTGTCTAACTACACAGGAAATATGGCACACACTAGAAGTGGCTCACGAAGGAACATCTCAAGTCAAAGAACCTCGCCTTGCCATGCTAAGCAGCGAATACGATAACTTCACAATGGCGAAGGAAGAAAATGTCAAAGAGATGCATGGACGACTTTTCAATATCGTTTACAAATCAAAAGCTCTTGGAAAATCATACATAGAGTTGGAGATAGTCCGAAAAATCCTTAGAGTCCTTCCACGAAAATTTGAAGCAAAAGTGACTGCCATTCAAGAATCAAAAGATTTGAAACAAATGAAAGTCGAAGAACTCATCGGAAATCTCACCACTTATGAGCTAGAAATGAAATTCAAGGAAGAGCGTGAAGGAGGAGATACTCGAAAGAAATCAATAGCGCTCAAAGGAACAACCGAAAGTGACGGTGATAACGATGATGATGAAGGAGCAGCAGAGCTGGCACTACTAATAAAGAAATTCAAAAAGTGGAATCGCAAATATGGAAATCCAGCTCAAAATCAAGAATTGAAAAGCAGAATAGGTAAAGCACTGGACTACTCAGAAGAACAGGAGATCATCTGTCATAAGTGCAACCAACCTGGACACATCAAGCCCAATTGTCCTCGAAATCGATGCGACTTTGGAAAGAAACAGAAAAAGAAAAGTTTTGCAGCCACTTGGGATGAAATAGATGAGGATGATAAAAGCACTGGCAGTGAGAGCGAAAAAGCAGATTTGTGCCTTCGAGGTGATATAACTGACAGTGATGATGATGAGCCAAGCGAGGTATCAAAACTTACTCATTTAGAGTTGCTTATATATTTTCATGAAGTAAATGGCTGTTTTGAACGACTTAGGGAAAAATATGCTAAACTTGAATCACAAAAAGTTACTTTGATAGAATTAAATGAACAACTTGACCAATTAGTTAAAACCTATCAAAGTAGGACCCCTAAGTGTGATAAGTGTCCAACATTCGAAGAAGAAATTAGAAAATCAGAAATCAATATAAAATCGCTTGAAATGAAATTCTGATTTTAAAAGAGAATGAAAATACTAGAAGAGAGAATTCGATCAAAAAGTGCACGCAATTGTTAAACGAAAATGAGTCTCTCAAAACATAAGTCCAACAATTATCAACGACTTTAGATAAATTTTCAAAAAGTGAAAAATCATTGAATATGTTATTAGGAAAGCAAACTGTTAATACGGTTAGAAAAGGACTTAGATATAATCAATCTAAAATTGTTGAAAACAAGATTAATCAAGAAAATTCAATGTGCACAGTTTGTAGAAAATGTGGACACAATCACAATAATTGTTGGTATAGACCCAAACATGTGAAAACTATACCGATTTGTGTTCCAAAAGGCACAAATATAAAAACGCTCAAAGTTAAACAAATTTGGGTGCCGAAGGGAACAATTATAAATAGTTTTGGGTCTCCACAAAATTATTTTTCTAAATATTCTTCCACTAACAACCATGGACCTATAAAAGCAAATAGGTCACATAAATCTTTTATCGTGTAGGTGTGGTGGCAGGCTAAGGAACAACAACAGTGTTCTCTGAATTTTTGGCTGTTTCGAGAATACAATGAGCAACAAAGCAAAGTTCCTTAGCCTAGTATAAAGGTGACATAATCACAATGGACAACGACGAAAAATATCGTAAAGGTAAAAACAGGTAAAAGTATATTTATTTGAACGATATATTAAATGTGATAATCTGCACCATATTCTGAATTAAAATCAGCCAATATTGAGATGATGAAAAGATGATGATTTTGACTCTGACTTATTCAAAGTTGTTGGCCAATTATATTCTTATGCCAAAAACACTATAATAATCTCTAGATTCTTTGAATTACTTCATATATGTCATTTTGGATTAAAAATAGTGTTTTGTTGGATAAATAATACATTTGGTTATAATTCGGCTAACTCTATATTCACGGTTATTGACTATTTACACGGCTTCAATTCAAATTTAAAAGAATGTCATTTAAATTGCTGTTAAAATTGAGTTTGAAATTTTTGATGCACACTTCATGGTTTGGTCGATCAAATTCAATTAATGATGATTTTGAGTGAAAAAGAAATTCAGATGCAGATTACACTGGTAATCTAGTTGATAGAAAAATTACTAGTTGAACGTGATTTTTTGAGACATTTAGTAACTGCATCGTTTTTTCAAAGAAAATATCTGCATATACTTCATTTCAAATAATTTTCAAATAGCAGAAATTTTTCTCATATAATCCCCTCAAGAAAATCATTTTTGACCATATTTTCATATTAGTCATTTTGAAAAATTGATTTCATAATCATTTTTGAATTTGATTTTAAATGACTAGTCTAATCTGACTCCCTATGATTATCAAAAAGATGAATAGTGATTGAAAGAGTGATGAGTGTTGATATTGATCATATATTATAACTCGAGGAAGTATAATTAGAAAATTTCTTTAGAAATTTAAACAAGAGTTATAAAACTTTTTGTTGGTAAAAATTCCATGACCATCTCTATTTCTAACATATTTCTAACAACCCTCACTCATCAAAATTCTATACAGTTTGTAAATATGTGGTACTTTAAACAGGAATCGTTCATTTTTCATTTTCACATTTTAAAAAAAAAAGTAATAAAATAAAAAAAATAAAAATAAAAATAAATAAATAAATACCAAAGTTGTAACGACCCAGAATTTTTAATAATTTAATTTGAGAATATTTAATTAATTTTAAATATTTGAAGGATGGTTTGAATTGAATTTCAAATTATCAGAATGAATATAACGATTAAATTATAGAATTTAATCTATTGAGAGTTGAATAAAAATTTGAATCTTCAATTTTAAGTCGATTAAAAATATTTCAAAGGCTTGTAAAATTCATATTGATAATATTGAAGATAATAGAAGCTTCAGAATTTAATTTGGAAATGAATTGTTCAGTTTTGAAATTAAATCGTTTGAATCGATATTTAAAAATAGTCGTCCGAGGCGCAGTCTCGGAATTCGACGAAACCAGTTCCATTGGGTCCGGAATATTGTATTATTGCCGGATTTCAATTTTCGTATTTTTCGGAGTTGATATGTGATCACACGTTGAGTAAACACGCTGAAATAAAAATCGAATTCAAATTAAAATTTGAATTTAAATTGGTCAAACATGCTTCCATTTCTCACGCCTAAATTCACGTGATTTTTTCTGCAAAAACACGATCCATTTCTCTACCTAGCACGTAATCATTTCCTTTAATAATAAGAACCGAACACCTCTCCCTCTCTTCAGTTTCGAATCAAAAAAAAAAAAAAAAAAAAAAAAATGGCCGCAGCCGCGATTTGGAGGCGCTAGGGCTCGGCGCTCGCGCGCGCGTGAGACGACAAGGGGGTAGGCGGCGACCGCGTGGTGGAAGGTATCGCATATGGGGGTGCGTGAGGCGCGCGATTCAAGGCGCCGTGGGGGTCGCGCGATGTGAAAGGGGAAGCGCAGGCGTACGCACGCGCGTGCTCGCGCGTGAAGAAGCAGTGGCACGACATCGACAGTAGGCGGCGCTGTCCTGGTGAGGCGACGAAGCGGCGGCGGCGTGGAGGACGTTGGTGGTGCGCGATCGATGCTCGCAATGTGGGTAGTGCGCGCGTGTTTGGGGATAATAGCAGTAAGGTATATTGTTTTTTTTTGTTTTTATTTTTGATTTAATTTAATTTATATGCAGATAAAAAAAAAGAGATTATTTGCAGTTTACAGTAAAAGATTTTTTTTTTTTAAGTCACAGTTGTTTTAATTTAAAATTTATAGATAGGCAGTAAACAGCAAATTTTATTTGGGATATATATACATACAGAAAAGTTTTTACAGTAAACATATGAATATAAGATTTATTTTTAAAGTATAGAAATTTTTAAAACAATATCGAGTTTATAAAGACTAGATTTTTAAAAGAAAAGAATTAGTTTAAAACTAATTTTTTAGTTAAACAAATTTATTAAAAGGGAATTTAGTTTAATTGGAAATTTCTAGTTAGAATTATTTTTAAAGGAAAATTAGTTTTAATAAATTATTAAAGAAGAAACTGGTTTAAATAAAACAATTGATTAATTAAACAATCAAGAACGAAAATTGAATAGTTCGATTTAATTCGAATATTAATAAAAATTTTGGCTAATTTAATTTACCTAATAGGAATTTAATTTATTGGATAAATAAATTAAAAGAATTCTAGTTTAGGATTTAAATCTTCAATTAGACAATTTTATTAAAAGTGAGTTTGGTTAATTTAAATTAAAATTTTAGTTAAAATAATTTATTAAACAAAGGAATTTTAAAAGATTTAAGAAAATTTATATAAGCAAGATGTTAGAATTATTTTAAAAAGAAAATCAGTTTGAATCTTTAATTTTTAGTTTAAAATAGAAATCATTAACTTGAGATTGAAATAATTAGTTGAATAAATTCAATTTAAGGATAAGTTAATTAAATCTATTTAAGAAGAAAATTTAGTTTTAAAATTAAATTGTAGTTGAATAGAATTATTTAAAAGGAAAATTTATTTATAACAAATTTAATAGTTAAAACCAAAATTTGTTAGTTGATTTAATTTATAAAAGGAAATTTAAATTTTAGTTAAATAAAATTTTAAAGAAGAAATTGGTTTAAATAAAACCATCAGTTAATTTAACTATTAAAGTAAAAGCACCGATGAATCGAAATTATCAAATGAAAATTAACAGTTCGATTAATTCAAATATTAACAAACTGTATAATTATTTATACAAGGTATAAATGAAGAAAACAAGTTGAATTGGGAGTGGATTGCAAACTGGAATAAAGGTGAGAACTTCTCACTCAAAAGGAATTTTATTGTTTATTTAAATTTTAAATAGTTAGATTTAAAATTTGCTTGACTGTATTGATTGAATGCTTGAATGATGATTGTTATATATATATATATATATATATATATATATATATTGGATGTGAATAGACCCTATACGCCGTTAGTAAGCGGAGGTTATTTATTACACACATATACCGCGATATTCCACCTTGAAGTGGAATTGGTATTATATTATATATAGCAATATATATATATTGGCATATGTATATATTGCAGTTGATTGATTTCCCCCATTTTCTTTTAGCGGATGAGACCCTATTGCGCCGTTAGTAAGCGGATAATATTTTTATAAAATCCCATATACCGCGATATTCCACCTCGAAGTGGAATGGTATTGTGCTAATGTCTGTGGATGCAGGGAAATAGGTTGGAGGGATCCAACTGGATTCCTCACAAATATTTGTTTGATTAATATATTGTGATATTTGATTGTTATCATGAATGATATACGATGTTTGAAAGTCGTGATTGGCTATTGATGTGTTGCATCATCGGATCCAATATTTGAAGTTTAAAAATAGCGATTTTGATTTCTAAAGTGATTTTTGGAAATATACGTTTATAAAATATTTTTGGAATTTATTCATCTTAAATAAATAAACGTTATAATTTTAATATTATAAAAATTATGATTTTTGAGAAATTCAGTTAAAAGTTGATTTTTGAAAAATATGAGATTAATGATTTTATAAAATAGTTTGAACTGGGATTTCTGAATTTATTATAAGAAGTTTAAAAATAGGACTTATAAAATTTTTATTTTATAAATCAGAATGATGAAATCATAAAAGAGTTTAAAGATGTTTAAAGTAATAATATAAATTGATTTATTTTAAAAGATTTATAAATTGATATTTATAAATTTAGAATATCTTGAATTATAAAACGAGCTTTTATAAGTGATAGAATGATTTGTAAATGGATTTCATAAAGGAATGAAATCTATAGAATTTATCAAATTTGATTATGTTATAAATCATAATGATAAATTATAAAGGAGTTAAAAGACGTTTTAAAATAGTAATATAAATTGTTTTATATTAAAAAGATTTATAAATTAATATTTATAAATTAAAAATATTGGGATTATTAAACGAGCTTTTATAAGAGTTAGAATGAATTGTGAATGAATTTCACAAATGAATGAAATTTATGGGATTATAACGATGAAGTTATAAATAGAATTTTATAAATAGTAGGTTTATAAAATTTGTAAAGGAAAACAAAATAAAATTCATAAAGTTATTAAAGGAATGGAATTTGGACAAATAATTGAATCTTATAAGTTATAAGATTTATAATTATGAAGTTTAAAGGAACGATTTTATAAACAAATAAATTATAAGTATTTAACTTATAATATGAAATTTTAGTATATCATTGAGATATGAAATTGAATAGATTTATAAAGGAAATTTATAAAAGGAAGTTGTTATAAAATAAATAGAAATAGAATTTATAAACATTGTTTTGTAAATCCGCAAACTACTTATTTTTAATAAGTAAATTGTTATAATTTACTTATGGAGTTATATTCACGTTTTTGAATAGTGAATATTATGTTAAAGAAATTATTTTGGATGTGATGTTTTAAATAGAATTAAAACGATCTAAAGATGTTTTAAAATGTATTGAGATTCGAAACCATAGATTTCAACATTCATTGTTGAAATAGACGTTTTCGAGAAATAAAAGGAAATGGTAGACTATAACACTGTTGTTATAGTAAATGATTTCCGAAAGGAAATGTTTTGTATAGTATTGGGATTTATATATCTATTTTAATTTCGAATCCCTATACTAGTGATTTTGGGTTGTCGTAACGATGTTTTACGCAACAAATCGTTTTGGCCCAAATAAATATGGTTAAGTGAATAATTTCCTTAAAGAATGAAATATATACTTAATTTCGATTAGAGTATATTAAATATTTTCTAAGTATAGAAAATAAAAAGATCTGTGAATTACTTATTTTTAATAAGTATAGAAATGCTTTTCCAATATTAAGTGAATATTTGGAATTTATCTTTTTGAAGATAAATTGAAAATGAATATTAGAAATTGAATGGAAATCGTATATTCATAAATATTTTGGAATGTAAATTCAATATGGAATTTATAAATGAAATTTGGAAAATGAGTTTAAAATAAATATTGATTTATTTTTAAAGAATGGAAAATATATATATCTTGTAAAGATATTTTTTTTTTTGGGAAATAAATAATTTGGAAAATTATTTGGAATCTGGTGATGTTGGCATATCTATTGATAGTTCAATAACTGACTATCAATATTTACCCTTAAATAGGTATTTGTTGTGAATTGCTTGAATTTGAATGCCACACTTATTTTTTTAAAAAAATAAGCGCTCACTATTCGGGTTAACCGGGAAAGGACCTTGGGGTCGTATAACCCATTCCGAATATGTGATACGTCGTTATGAATTGCATTCGAAGATCGGTGTTGAAGACCGGATATTTTCGAAAACGAAAGGGTTTCTTGTTGATTGTCTCTGCACTGGCTGATCCCTGGTATTGAGATCTCCATATGTGAATGGGAAATCCGAACGTGATTAGAGATTTTTCGGATTGCAAGGACTTCTTTGTAAGTGCCTTCGGTTCTGTTCGAGCCCGGAACAGACTTGTATGGATTGTGTGTCTGACATTACAAATTGAGATGTAAAGCCGATTTCTTTCAAATATATTTCTGTTGGTGGCGGAGAATTTATTCTCTAAGCTTAACACCCTTCTCTGAGACGTACGAGCTCAGAGGTTATGTAGTTGAAGTTATCAGCAATATATTCCCAATTTGGTAATGTGACATGCTGAGTGTTGCTGAAATGATCATTGTGTTGATTATTTATGATAGGATCATTTATTTGATCGTCTATCTTGGTGATCATTGTGTTGATCATTTGTTGACCCAAAGCATGGCTTTTGTATAAAGTATGTTTTTGTGGACGTGACTTCGTCGAGCCTCACACCCCGGAAATGGTCAAAACAGGAAAGATGCGGCAAGGTTATGAGGGGTAGCTCCCTTTAGCGTATGTGCATTTCCTTCTGGATAGAGGTGGTATCATGGTATGGAGCCCAGATATTTAACCTATGTGGTTACTGCGAATTTATTACTTTGTGGTTGTTGGTTATCGGGATCCCGTGAGAAAGGTCGTTTACGATCGGGGAATGGCGTGCTCGTGTCAGTAGTTACCCAGTTAGGGGTAACCCGGCCTTGTGTTGGCAGAGTTCCGGTTTGGTTCTCGGGGACGTCCTTCCAGAGGCGTTCTCATGTGGCAATGGGAAGTTCCTTGGCCTGACCATTTGTTGAAAATCCAAAGAAACAATACGTGACTTGTACGGTTTTAGTTGTAGAACCTGCCATCTAATATGGTAGCTATTAGTAGGCATAATATAATGGTACCTATGCTGGCTAAGATTTATATTCTACCTTTGAAATATTTTCTACACTATGCACTAGTAATAATATCAAATGTTTTATTTTAATGCGTATCAAGCATCTTTGACTAACATAAGAAGAAATCTCCTCCAAGTCTGCGTTTGCATTGTGTGTGTGGCGGGAGGTCTTATGGTAGTTACATTTTTTAAAAGCATTGCGAATTGATTTAAAAATATTCCTCTATTTTTGATTTTAAAGAAAATAAACTGTTTTGAGTTCTCGCACCAGTCACATGACTGACTCGGAGTTTATTGTTTTCCTTCCTAAACTCTGGGTGCCCACCAATTTCCACACGGGCAGTCAAGAGTTTAAGGTTTATCAGGATATTCTGGAATTCAGGAGTTGCAGGAGGCAAGCTGGATGGCATGGCGTATTACTAGTACTTAGTATTTCTTTTCCGCTGTTTTAAAATTGTTTGTTGTTGTACACTCTGATGATTTGATGTAATGTAATATAATGTGATGTAATAACTGATATAGTTCTTTGGTTAAAGATTATTCATTTACTTATTATATGTTGTTCCGCTGCGAATTGTGAGATTCTGTTGTTGTTTCTTTCTGTTCTGTTTTTCTTTCTCTCTTCTTCTACCTCTTTCTTTTTCTTTTCTTCTTTCTTAAACCCATAACATTTCGGTTTTTCGTCAACGAAAAATCGCAAGCGTTACATTTGGTATCAGAGCTTATGGTTAAGCGACAACCATGGTTCTGTTGGGTGTTACTCCTTAGAGATAGAGTCAGCAGTACTCTAGAATGAGTTTAAGTGTAATAATAGATATGAGAGCGTATTTGATAGTGAATATAAAATTGTTTTTGAATCGGGTAAATAAGATATTTTTGCTCAAAACTATTTTGTATAGAAAAGAAATGAATTAGTAAATGAAAGTAAATAGTTAGAATTCAATATTTAGAATTGAGAATTGAATTCGAATGAAATTTAAATTATGAATTGAATTGAAATGTAAAATTGAATGAAATGGATATGTAACTTCAATAGTGAAGTAAAAATGTATAAGAAGCATATATTGGAAATTTTGTAATTGGCAAAATGGTTTGAATGTTGGATTTGGATGCTACTACTAGCAGGATATACAGGTATATAAAGGAATTTGGATTTTGATTTCAAAGTTAAAATTGAATTGCTCGACAAAAAGGTACGTATTTCAATTTCAGTATGAGATTTGATGACTTTCTTCTCTAGCCACTTGGCTTTTCTCTTTTCTTTTTGATTCTGAGGGGCCGTGGTGCCATTTTGTAGTCGTACCGAGCTAGCCGCGCAAAGGAGACGCTGGCGAAATTTTTCGAAAATTTAGGGTGTTAGAAAAAATTTTGAGAAATTTTGAAAGTTTAAAATTTGAATTTGAGTTTAAATTTGAATTGTTAGGAGAACAATGTTGTTTGAAACCTATAATTGGAATTGGAAAGCTAGTTGAAATGATAGTGAACCTCTAGTAAAAAGATTTAGGTTAGTAAGTTGATAAAACAATTTGGATTGTGAAAAATGATAGACGGGATAAGGGCATTCTTCTTAACTTGTAATTTCGGGACGAAATTCTTTTAAGGAGGGAAGATTGTAACGACCCAGAATTTTTAATAATTTAATTTGAGAATATTTAATTAATTTTAAATATTTGAAGGATGGTTTGAATTGAATTTCAAATTATCAGAATGAATATAACGATTAAATTATAGAATTTAATCTATTGAGAGTTGAATAAAAATTTGAATCTTCAATTTTAAGCCGATTAAAAATATTTCAAAGGCTTGTAAAATTCATATTGATAATATTGAAGATAATAGAAGCTTCAGAATTTAATTTGGAAGTGAATTGTTCAGTTTTGAAATTAAATCGTTTGAATCGATATTTAAAAATAGCCGTCCGAGGCACAGTCTCGGAATTCGACGAAACCAGTTCCATTGGGTCCGGAATATTGTATTATTGCCGGATTTCAATTTTCGTATTTTTCGGAGTTGATATGTGATCACACGTTGAGTAAACACGCTGAAATAAAAATCGAATTCAAATTAAAATTTGAATTTAAATTGGTCAAACATGCTTCCTTTTCTCACGCCTAAATTCACGTGATTTTTTCTGCAAAAACACGATCCATTTCTCTACCTAGCACGTAATCATTTCCTTTAATAATAAGAACCGAACACCTCTCCCTCTCTTCAGTTTCGAATCAAAAAAAAAAGAAGAAAAAAAAAAGAAAAATGGCCGCAGCCATGATTTGGAGGCGCTAGGGCTCGGCGCTCGCGCGCGCGTGAGACGACAAGGGGGTAGGCGGCGACCGCGTGGTGGAAGGTATCGCGTATGGGGGTGCGTGAGGCGCGCGATTCAAGGCGCCGTGGGGGTCGCGCGATGTGAAAGGGGAAGCGCAGGCGTACGCACGCGCGTGCTCGCGCGTGAAGAAGCAGTGGCACGCAATCGACAGTAGGCGGCGCTGTCCTGTTGAGGTGACGAAGCGGCGGCAGCGTGGAGGACGTTGGTGGTGCGCGATCGATGCTCGCAATGTTGGTAGTGCGCGCGTGTTTGGGGATAATAGCAGTAAGGTATATTGTTTTTTATTTATTTTTATTTTTGATTTAATTTAATTTATATGCAGATAAAAAAAAGAGATTATTTGCAGTTTACAGTAAAAGAAAAAAAAATTTTTTTTTAAGTCACAGTTGTTTTAATTTAAAATTTATAGATAGGCAGTAAACAGCAAATTTTATTTGGGATATATATACATACAGAAAAGTTTTTACAGTAAACATATGAATATAAGATTTATTTTTAAAGTATAGAAATTTTTAAAACAATATCGAGTTTATAAAGACTAGATTTTTAAAAGAAAAGAATTAGTTTAAAACTAATTTTTTAGTTAAACAAATTTATTAAAAGGGAATTTAGTTTAATTGGAAATTTCTAGTTAGAATTATTTTTAAAGGAAAATTAGTTTTAATAAATTATTAAAGAAGAAACTGGTTTAAATAAAACAATTGATTAATTAAACAATCAAGAACGAAAATTGAATAGTTCGATTTAATTCGAATATTAATAAAATTTTTGGCTAATTTAATTTACCTAATAGGAATTTAATTTATTGGATAAATAAATTAAAAGAATTCTAGTTTAGGATTTAAATCTTCAATTAGACAATTTTATCGAAAGTGAGTTTGGTTAATTTAAATTAAAATTTTAGTTAAAATAATTTATTAAACAAAGGAATTTTAAAAGATTTAAGAAAATTTATATAAGCAAGATGTTAGAATTATTTTAAAAAGAAAATCAGTTTGAATCTTTAATTTTTAGTTTAAAATAGAAATCATTAACTTGAGATTGAAATAATTAGTTGAATAAATTCAATTTAAGGATAAGTTAACTAAATCTATTTAAGAAGAAAATTTAGTTTTAAAATTAAATTGTAGTTGAATAGAATTATTTAAAAGGAAAATTTATTTATAACAAATTTAATAGTTAAAACCAAAATTTGTTAGTTGATTTAATTTATAAAAGGAAATTTAAATTTTAGTTAAATAAAATTTTAAAGAAGAAATTGGTTTAAATAAAACCATCAGTTAATTTAACTATTAAAGTAAAAGCACCGATGAATCGAAATTATCAAATGAAAATTAACAGTTCGATTAATTCAAATATTAACAAACTGTATAATTATTTATACAAGGTATAAATGAAGAAAACAAGTTGAATTGGGAGTGGATTGCAAACTGGAATAAATGTGAGAACTTCTCACTCAAAAGGAATTTTATTTTTTATTTAAATTTTAAATAGTTAGATTCAAAATTTGCTTGACTGTATTGATTGAATGCTTGAATGATGATTGTTATATATATATATATATATATATATATATATATATATATATATATATATATATATATATATTGGATGTGAATAGACCCTATACGCCTTTAGTAAACGGAGGTTATTTATTACACACATATACCGCGATATTCCACCTTGAAGTGGAATTGGTATTATATTATATATAGCAATATATATATTGGCATATGTATATATTGCAGTTGATTGATTTCCCGCATTTTCTTTTAGCGGATGAGACCCTATTGCGCCGTTAGTAAGCGGATAATATTTTTATAAAATCCCATATACCGCGATATTCCACCTCGAAGTGGAATGGTATTGTGCTAATGTCTGTGGATGCAGGGAAACAGGTTGGAGGGATCCAACTGGATTCCTCACAAATATTTGTTTGATTCATATATTGTGATATTTGATTGTTATCATGGATGATATATGATGTTTGAAAGTCGTGATTGACTATTGATGTGTTGCATCATCGGATCCAATTTTTGAAGTTTAAAAATAACGATTTTGATTTCTAAAGTGATTTTTGGAAATATACGTTTATAAAATATTTTTGGAATTTACTCATCTTAAATAAATAAATGTTATAATTTTAATATTATAATGAGAAATTCAGTTAAAAGTTGATTTTTGAAAAATACGAGATTAATGATTTTATAAAATAGTTTGAACTGGGATTTCTGAATTTATTATAAGAAGTTTAAAAATAGGACTTATAAAATTTTTATTTTATAAATCAGAATGATGAAATCATAAAAGAGTTTAAAGATGTTTAAAGTTATAATATAAATTGATTTATATTAAAAGATTTATAAATTGATATTTATAAATTTAGAATATCTTGAATTATAAAACGAGCTTTTATAAGTGATAGAATGATTTGTAAATGGATTTCATAAAGGAATGAAATCTATAGAATTTATCAAATTTGATTATGTTATAAATCATAATGATAAATTATAAAGGAGTTAAAAGACGTTTTAAAATAGTAATATAAATTGTTTTATATTAAAAAGATTTATAAATTGATATTTATAAATTAAAAATATTGGGATTATTAAACGAGCTTTTATAAGAGTTAGAATGAATTGTGAATGAATTTCACAAATGAATGAAATTTATGGGATTATAACGATGAAGTTATAAATAGAATTTTATAAATAGCAGGTTTATAAAATTTGTAAAGGAAAACAAAATAAAATTCATAAAGTTATTAAAGGAATGGAATTTGGACAAATAATTGAATCTTATAAGTTATAAGATTTATAATTATGAAGTTTAAAGGAACGATTTTATAAACAAATAAATTATAAGTATTTAACTTATAATATGAAATTTTAGTATATCATTGAGATATGAAATTGAATAGATTTATAAAGGAAATTGATAAAAGGAAGTTGTTATAAAATAAATAGAAATAGAATTTATAAACATTGTCTTGTAAATCCGCAAACTACTTATTTTTAATAAGTAAATTGTTATAATTTACTTATGGAGTTATATTCACGTTTTTGAATAGTGAATATTATGTTAAAGAAATTATTTTGGATGTGATGTTTTAAATAGAATTAAAACGATCTAAAGATGTTTTAAAATGTATTGAGATTCGAAACCATAGATTTCAACATTCATCGTTGAAATAGACGTTTTCGAGAAATAAAAGGAAATGGTAGACTATAACACTGTTGTTATAGTAAATGATTTCCAAAAGGAAATGTTTTGTATAGTATTGGGATTTATATATCTATTTTAATTTCGAATCCCTATACTAGTGATTTTGGGTTGTCGTAACGATGTTTTACGCAACAAATCGTTTTGGCCCAAATAAATATGGTTAAGTGAATAATTTCCTTAAAGAATGAAATATATACTTAATTTCGATTAGAGTATATTAAATATTTTCTAAGTATAGAAAATAAAAAGATCTGTGAATTACTTATTTTTAATAAGTATAGAAATGTTTTTCCAATATTAAGTGAATATTTGGAATTTATCTTTTTGAAGATAAATTGAAAATGAATATTAGAAATTGAATGGAAATCGTATATTCATAAATATTTTGGAATGTAAATTCAATATGGAATTTATAAATGAAATTTGGAAAATGAGTTTAAAAATAAATATTGATTTATTTTTAAAGAATGGAAAATATATATATCTTGTAAAGATATATTTCTTTTTTGGGAAATAAATAATTTGGAAAATTATTTGGAATCTGGTGATGTTGGCATATCTATTGATAGTTCAATAACTGACTATCAATATTTACCCTTAAATAGGTATTTGTTGTGAATTGCTTGAATTTGAATGCCACACTTATTTTTTTTTAAAAATAAGCGCTCACTATTCGGGTTAACCGGGAAAGGACCTTGGGGTCGTATAACCCATTCCGAATATGTGATACGTCGTTATGAATTGCATTCGAAGATCGGTGTTGAAGACCGGATATTTTCGAAAACGAAAGGGTTTCTTGTTGATTGTCTCTGCACTGGCTGATCCCTGGTATTGAGATCTCCATATGTGATGGGAAATCCGAACGTGATTAGAGATTTTTCGGATTGCAAGGACTTCTTTGTAAGTGCCTTCGGTTCTGTTCGAGCCCGGAACAGACTTGTATGGATTGTGTGTCTGACATTACAAATTGAGATGTAAAGCCGATTTCTTTCAAATATATTTCTGTTGGTGGCGGAGAATTTATTCTCTAAGCTTAACACCCTTCTCTGAGACGTACGAGCTCAGAGGTTATGTAGTTGAAGTTATCAGCAATATATTCCCAATTTGGTAATGTGACATGCTGAGTGTTGCTGAAATGATCATTGTGTTGATTATTTATGATAGGATCATTTATTTGATCGTCTATCTTGGTGATCATTGTGTTGATCATTTGTTGATCCAAAGCATGGCTTTTGTATAAAGTATGTTTTTGTGGACGTGACTTCGTCGAGCCTCACACCCCGGAAATGGTCAAAACAGGAAAGATGCGGCAAGGTTATGAGGGGTAGCTCCCTTTAGCGTATGTGCATTTCCTTCTGGATAGAGGTGGTATCATGGTATGGAGCCCAGATATTTAACCTATGTGGTTACTGCGAATTTATTACTTTGTGGTTGTTGGTTATCGGGATCCCGTGAGAAAGGTCGTTTACGATCGGGGAATGGCGTGCTCGTGTCAGTAGTTACCCAGTTAGGGGTAACCCGGCCTTGTGTTGGCAGAGTTCCGGTTTGGTTCTCGGGGACGTCCTTCCAGAGGCGTTCTCATGTGGCAATGGGAAGTTCCTTGGCCTGACCATTTGTTGAAAATCCAAAGAAACAATACGTGACTTGTACGTTTTTAGTTGTAGAACCTGCCATCTAATATGGTAGCTATTAGTAGGCATAATATAATGGTACCTATGCTGGCTAAGATTTATATTCTACCTTTGAAATATTTTCTACACTATGCACTAGTAATAATATCAAATGTTTTATTTTAATGCGTATCAAGCATCTTTGACTAACATAAGAAGAAATCTCCTCCAAGTCTGCGTTTGCATTGTGTGTGTGGCGGGAGGTCTTATGGTAGTTACATTTTTTAAAAGCATTGCGAATTGATTTAAAAATATTCCTCTATTTTTGATTTTAAAGAAAATAAACTGTTTTGAGTTCTCGCACCAGTCACATGACTGACTCGGAGTTTATTGTTTTCCTTCCTAAACTCTGGGTGCCCACCAATTTCCACACGGGCAGTCAAGAGTTTAAGGTTTATCAGGATATTCTGGAATTCAGGAGTTGCAGGAGGCAAGCTGGATGGCATGGCGTATTACTAGTACTTAGTATTTCTTTTCCGTTGTTTTAAAATTGTTTGTTGTTGTACACTCTGATGATTTGATGTAATATAATATAATGTGATGTAATAACTGATATAGTTCTTTGTTTAAAGATTATTCATTTACTTATTATATGTTGTTCCGCTGCGAATTGTGAGATTCTGTTGTTGTTTCTTTCTGTTCTGTTTTTCTTTCTCTCTTCTTCTACCTCTTTCTTTTTCTTTTCTTCTTTCTTAAACCCATAACATTTCGGTTTTTCGTCAACGAAAAATCGCAAGCGTTACAAAAGTATTCACTCTCATTTAAAAGTCCTCAAGATTATGCATGAGTGAATTACTTGGAATTTGCTATGTGCTTTCATGCTCATTTAAAAGTCCTTACGGTTATGCATGTATGTAACGCATATAAAAAGTTGATTTTTAAATAATAAACAAGTTGATTCTAATCTCATTTAAAAGTCCTCACGGTTATGCGTGGTTAGAAGAAACTTGAATTCGTTTTTTTTTTAAAAATAAAATTGGAATACTACTAATCTCATTTAAAAGTCCTAACGGTTATGCATGGTTAGTAGATATTCAAATTCCTGATATAAATATACCTCAAATAGACACAACTGTATGGTTTTATATGATGACATCATTCCCATCATTCTAAAAGTGGAATATGCGCCTAACAAAAGATTTATGATTTTTGTTTGATTTTTTTATTGAAATTTAAAATTTATATTCAATTGAGTTTTAATGTTGAATTTATATCGATCACTTTATCTGTATTTTCTCTAACACTATCATTCTTTTGCTGATAACAAAAGGGAGAGAGAAAAGTTAAGATTTTGTCAAATAAAATCAAGCAAAGGTCAAATAATTCTCTATTTGCATCTAGGCTCATTTGCATATTTTTATTTGCATGCATATATGTAGGGGGAGCTTTGTGCAGAAAGGAAGTATTTAAATAGGGGGAGCAATTAGAGCATATGAATGATCAAATACATTTAACATATTCAAAATCTTAAATATATATTTGTTATCATCAAAAGGGGGAGACTGTTGAACATACGCTTACATGATTTTTGTTTGATGATAATAAACATATATACATTCGTTTAAATGTATTTGTTAATGTATTATTTTAATTTTCATAGATTAAATAAATATTTGTTGAATAAAATTAAATAACACAGAATTGGAATTCAAACAGAAATTTTATTCAAACAAACATTTATTACAATTTTGAATAGTACAAATTCAAGCTCTCACTATACATATACAATTTTGATTACAAATACATCACAATTTCATATTTATATTTAACCTTACTACACATCACTCATTCACTCAATTCGTATTTTATCTTCAACTTCATTCCAGTTAGAATCCAGCATCTACGCAATCTGCAAAAATATTCACTAATGCAGTAAAATTGAAAAAGAAATATTTTTGCAATATAAAATAAAATATGGTTTTTGAAAATATTATTTTCCTCAGTTATTTGGGTTGTTCGCCATGATTTATATTTGAATTCATCACACACGAACAATGTGACATACATAGTGTATCACTGTATATGCCACAAGGCCGTGCAAACCGAAATATACACTTGATCGATTTACAGGGACAAGTGAGCACAGGTCAAACCCAAATACAGGATTCAACTCAAGTGCAATAAAACAATGTCATTCAACACAAGGTCAAATCCAAGCCGGATTCAACTCAGGTGAAAATTAGAAAAATAAACTGAATGCAAAGGTCAAGCCATTGTTGTCATAACTCAACTCAAATGCAAAGCTTCGACAAATTAGAACTGCATCAAAGCACAAATACATTGAATAATACAACATGACAATGCAGACACAAATGAACTCACACGGACAACATGTCATGAATGAACTAGCAAAGGCTAGCCACCAACATAACAACACCACCAACCACTACAACAGGAAACAGTGAAACAACTTATATACATGAACCAGTAAATGCCATGGGAAAAGTCAAGGGTACATGTATACAACAACAGGTGAATGTGCAGACCCAACCAAAGAATGAAACCAGTCTCAACCACTTCAACAAGACACATGAATATGAAGACCATCAAATGTCAACCAAAGTAGTGGAACTGCAACAACTCATATGAAACCAACATGGCCAAGATGAAATACCAGAAACATGGGAACACAGCAAAGACAATGCACAACAACATCAACTACACAATGCAAAGCCAAATGATCAAACAATATGATGAACAAAGTCAGAGACCATAATCAAGCAACAAAGTGCCAGTGAAACATGTGCAGCCCAATGGACAGAGACTTCAAAGTAAAGTGCAAATTGTAGTGACACAAAAATCACAATAAGGTCAGATTCCAACATGTTATACAAATGAAGTACAACAACAACTGCAGTATACAAGCACAGAGCCACAAAATCAAAGCCAAGGCAAACCAGTCAATGCCGAAGTACTACAGATATATGGTGATACATAACCAAGAATGTAACCAGTATGCATACACATATATGAGGGCCACAAAATCAAAGCCAAGGCAAACCAGTCAATGCCGAAGTAAAAACGAAATCAGAGAGTAAAGTCAAGGAATCAAATTGTTCAAAACCGTGATAAACGAACAAGTCATAAAAATATACGAATATGACAAAGTCAAATGTCGCAAATTAAAGCCGTGGTCATCACGAAATTGAATCAACACCGTGTCAACCAAGTAACACAAGTTTATACGAAATTGAAAAAGTCAGTGAAATCATCAGCATCAAAGTGAAATCGAACGGCCGAACAAGTTATTTGACAAATTCAAATAAGTTTATACGAACGAAAATAAAGGAGATCGAACGCATATTTTACCCAGAATCATCACTGGCAATTAATCATCGGAGTTCAATTGAGCGTAACTGAAAAGCACAAAAGAAAACCACATACCAAATTGAAGTCGAACTCCAGAAGCAGCCGAAAAGACGAACAAGTATTCTCTCAATTTACAACCAGATTGAACAAAGAATCGGCAGCTTCACGAAACCCTAGTTTGGATCGAAGAGAACAAGCCCTAAATTTGCAAGAGGAACGGCCGTCATTATTCACGAAAAGGAACAGAGATTAAAAGAGAACGGGCCGAAACAAAAGGGGCCGACTATTTTTAAAAGGGCTTTTTATTTTGTTTTTAGGGTTTTTTCGTGTCTTATTTTTTAATATGCTTTTTAAATTTATTTTTAAATTCTAAACCGTTATATTTTCTAGTCGTGTGACTAGGGGACAAGCTACGTGGCGTAGCTTGAGAATTCGCAACTCAGTGGCTGAGTTGTTGCAGGGTTTTGAGCGTAGAATTAGGTATAGTCGATAGTGGGTGTCGCGAGTTTACGTGTATAAGCGTCCGACTATCTAATTTCTAGTAGAAACCTTGGGGGCAGCACGTTGGCAGGGTTTTGCCGAAGCTGGGTAAATTCTGTGTCGTTCTATTTCTGCTTATTATTCTGCTATTTGTCTGTGCTGCTATTATTCTGTGATCTGTGTTGAAATAATTTTATAAGCTTCCGCAATTAATTTTTATAATTTATACTATCACCCTATTCACCCCCATCCTCTAGGGTGAAATCGATCCTACAATATCGATATATTATCTCGAAACATCTTAAATAGGAATATTTAAAATAATTTATTGTTTTTAATATGATAATTTCTCATGATTACAACATAATGTAATTAATATCATATAACATATCATTTAAGAATTATCTATTTAACATACTTACAATAAATAATTAATTAACATATCACAATATGACAAGTATGTAATAAAATGAAAAACATTTTTTATTATGAACAAGGTTGGCTATCAAGTTAGATATATGTAACAAATTACCTTTAGGCATACCCCTAACTCTATCTGCTATGCTATGTGCTTTACCATAATCATGCTAAAATTTAGTTACTTAAGATTGATAGTATCCTGAAGTCTAAAAGCTACCGCACGTTGTTATAATAAGATCTTCTATTTTGATTTAGTTGTATTAACTTATAGAAAACTTCCATCTTGTCGTTCTGTGATTGTTCCAAACACTACCAATACGTAATATCTTGGTGTCCCTAATTGTCATGAATAATTTACCAACCATCATGTGAAGAGTGTTACCTACGCTAGTCTCGGCGAATATATCGATATCATTTTCTTGATACAACTTGACTAAGAACATTTGAAAAGTAAGTATTTAAATATCAGTTCAATGCTCATGGTTATAAACGCATTCACAACTCCAATCGATAAAATACTTCTTCTAACTTATTTATGTTTAACATGTATATTCTACTATTTATATCTCTACATAATAACGCATGTAAAAGAAAATGAAATCAAAAACATACTTTATTTAGAACTAGATTATTTACAGGGTTAAGTTACATAACTTTTTACATAATTGCATCTAAGATGCATTCTTAACTCTATTACAGTGTACTGTGATATGTTCATTGTTTAATGTTATGTTTTATGGTAGTGTGTGAATATTATAGATATGCATGGTACAAATTTGAACATGTAAGAAATTTGTTTTCTCATGATTGTTACAGTTTGGAATTTAATTTTATATATATATATATATACACACATATATATATATACATATATATATACACACACACATATATATATATACACACACACCTAATGATACTTGGGCATACATACTAACATCCAAAAAAGCAACGGTAAAAAATGGCTGCTCGCTATTGAGCGATTCTTCTCTTCTCGCTTATTTCTGCTCCTCTTCTCCTGTGATTCTCCAACGCTCACTGAATTCTGGTTTGGTGTTTTTTTCCTGTCTCTAGTCTGAGTGTATGCTGTTCTCGTGCTCGGCCATGAGCGCAACTGTTTGTGGCGATGGAGAATTTGTTCTCGCTGGAACGTTCGTTCGTCGTTGTCCGTCTTTTGAGTCGATTGGCGTTGCTCTTCGTGAGGTAATAGCCGGTCCTATCTCTCTGGTCGTAACTGGTGAGCGAACGATCGAAATTAGGGTTTTCTCTATGGTCGATTTTGGGGATTTGGTTCGTTGCCGTTTTCTGTGGGTAGAGAAAGGTTTTTTGGAATTGATTCCGATTTTTGGGGATGGTTTGGCTTGCCGTCCGTTCCATAGCTCGCGGTCTTCGTTGTTCGAAGCTTCTTGCGAGGCGGAGTGCCGTATCGCCTCCTCGACTGTGTTGAAGGGGGATGTCATTACCCCTTTCGAACCGTCTCTGGTCTTTGCTGTCGCTGTCGATGCTGTGCCTTATGGGGTTGATTCTTTGAAGTTTGGATCGTTTTCTACCGTTGATGGCTTCGTCGCCGCTGCAGAGGATCTGAGGGATGTAACTACCCTTTTCGATCCAATGGACGGCGTTTGTGGTTCTTTTGTGGATAAGGCCATTGGCTTGGTTATTTCTTCTTCTGGCGTTGGTTGCTCAGTTCCAGTCTCGCCGGTCGAAGGGGATCTCACCACCCCTTCCTCCCAGGCTGTTGGGTCGTCAGAAGAAGGTGGCTTGGTTGGTGTTATCCGAGGGGTCTCTGGCGTTTTCCTCTTTTGGTGGCTAGCGCGGCACTGTCCCTATGTGTCGTTGTTGCCTCGTGCTTATTGGGCGAGCTGTGCCTGTGGTTTGTTTGTTTGCTGTGAGAGGCTCTCAGTTTGGGCGGTGTTCGATGTTGTTTGGGTTGTTGTTAGTGGCCGTGGATGGTGGGTGCGTGCTGGTCAGATTTCTGTTTCTGGTAATTTTGGTTATGTGCAGTTTCTTTGTGGTTCTGAGTATATTATTCTGGTCATCCTTGATTGCATGGTTGTTATCTGTGTGAGCATTGGCACGCTTAGGCGTGTGCTCCCTGGCATCGCTTCTCCGGTTTTCCGTGAAGGCATGCCAGGTCACTCCGGCATTGTGTTATCCGTTTGGATAACCCAATATGATGCTTCTTGTGTTTTTTTTTTAGTTTGCCAAAGCGAGGTCTGGTTAGTATCGCGTTTGGCTATTAGTTTCTATTGTATGCCCGTTATTCCACTGTGGCCTCCTCAGGCAGATTTTCCAGGCAGTGTCGTTAGGCTCAGGCGGTGTCCTAGCTCTGGCTGCATAGTGTACCCTTATATGGTTCACTATGCAAGCATAATAGAATATTGCCAGTCAGGTGCGACCATGATGGGGGAAATCTCTGCCGGGACCACATTGCGAACACCACCTGAATCGCGGGGATGTCTGTCTAGTGGCATTCCGGCCTGGGTGAGGTTCCTACAGGATCGAGGGATACGATTAGTTATTTCCCCGACACTCCCGCGTCTATCTCCTTTTTTAGCTTGTTCGTCGGTTTCCTCTTCTATTAGCTGTTCGTCCTGTTGTTCTCTTCCTTCTTCATCCTGCTCGTTATCGATTGTCATTCCGATGATGACCGACGAGGAGATTTCTCTGCTTAACGAGCGGCTTGCTCGTCTGGCAGAGAATTCTGTGCCGATTCGTGCTTCTTTTCCCATGTCCGCGCCTGAGAAGCGCTATTGTTCTTACTCCTCGGAGGAGCCTCTGCGACCGTTCTTGCGCAGGTCGTCCCGTAGTAGATCGCGCGGTTCTTCGGGAGTTCTCCGCACCATTCGCACTCGCTCTATAGCGGCGACTGAGCAGCTCGAGAGAGAAGCTCTATCTTCTTTGTATCGTATTTGAGTTCTGTCTGGGTTGGGTTTTGGAGTCGGGCTTCTTTCCTGTTGATTTCTCATCATGTCGTCCTTCCTATTTTGGAATATTCGTGGTATTGGAAATGAAGCATCGGTTGCTAGGCTGAAACAGATTGTTCGCAAGCATTCCGTCAGTTTGATTGCTATTTTGGAACCTCTTGTTGACTCGGGTGACATAACCAAGGTGGTTCTGTCACTGGGGTATGGAGGCGCTCTTTCGAATGTTTCTGGTAAGATCTGGATCCTTTGGTCCAAAAGTTTCGTTATTCAATCTGTTTTTGATTCGTCGCAGCTTTTATCTGTTGTTTGTTCTTCTTCCTCCTTCCCTCGCCCATTTCTTTTCTCCGCTGTTTATGCCAAATGTGTTAGGGTTGACAGATTATCTCTTTGGGATGATATTTTGTCTCTGGCAGATTTTGGCTGCTCGGCCTCAGTGGTAGGTGGTGATTTCAATGTGGTCGCCAGTCAGGCGGAGAAAGTAGGTGGAGTTGCGGTCAATCGCCTTTCTATTTCTGATTTCAATTCTTTTGTTGTTCGATCCGGGTTAGCTGAGATTCCTTTCGTTGGTTCGGCCTTCACTTGGTCTAACAACCAGGAAGGGCCAAATCAGATTCTTTCCAGGTTGGACAGGGTTTTTGGGTCGGCTGATTGGTTTGACCTTCCTTTTTCCTATTCTATTTCCCATCTTCATCGCTCATGTTCTGATCATGCTCCCATGCTTTTGTCCTGTGCTTCGCGATCGATGACGGGTCCGTCTTCATTCCGTTACCTTAGTATGTGGAGTTCTCATCACACCTACCGTGAATTGGTGGCGGATTCGTGGTCCGCACCCATTGAAGGGGCCCCGTTGGGGGCTTTTTTCCGAAAACTGAAACGGCTTAAGTTTCGTCTGAAGTCGTGGAATTCTACTGTTTTTCGGAATATCTTCGACCGCGTTAGGGCGGCTGAAGAGTCTCTTATTTTGGCCGAATCCTTGTTTGACGAGTTTCCTTCGGCCGAAAACAAAGCGAACTGGGCTTCCGCTCAATTGGCTTTCTCCTCTGAGCTTCGTATTGAGCTCTCCTACCTAAGTCAAAAGGCAAGGATCAAGTGGGTGGTTGAAGGAGATTCAAACTCCAAATTCTTTCATTCCTCTATTAGAAAGAAAGCCAATCTTCTCTCTATTCGTGAGATATCGAGAGCGGACCTATCTGTGGCTACAACCCCCTCGGAAGTTATAGAGGTTATAGTTTCCCACTTCCAATCTTACCTCGGATCTCCGTCTGTTAATGAACCTGCTTCGGACATTATGTCATTCATTCCTCGGCTTATTCATGCGGATGACTGTGTAGGTTTAGGCTCCCCTCCCTCGTCCGATGAGATTCGAGCTTGTGTATTTGCTCTCAGCAAGGACAGTGCTTGTGGCCCGGATGGTTTTAACGGATCCTTTTACCGTTCTTCTTGGGATATTATCCAATCGGACTTATGCCTAGCTATTCAGCATTTCTTCTCCGGAAGTGACCTCCCCATTAGTTGGTCCTCCACAAACTTGATTCTTATCCCCAAGTGTGAAAAGCCAAGGTCGTGTTCGGAGTTTCGTCCTATCAGCCTTTGTAACTTCACTAACAAAATCATTTCCAAGGTTCTGGCCTCCCGACTGAGTCCATACCTTGATCGGATTATCTCTTCCTCCCAGGCTGGCTTTGTTAAAGGTCGTTTAATCACTGATAACGTCCTTTTAGCCCAAGAACTGGTTTCTCAAATCGATCGTAAGGTCAGGGGTTCGAATGTTATCTTTAAACTCGATATGGAAAAGGCCTACGATCGTATTTCCTGGTTTTTCATTATCAAGGTGCTCCGTGCCTTCGGTTTTCCGGAGGATCTTATCGATTTGGTGTGGAGGCTCATCTCCAACTGTCGGTTTTCTGTTATCATTAACGGATCTGCCAGAGGTTATTTCAGAGTAGGCAGAGGTATTCGTCAGGGAGATCCGCTATCTCCCACTCTATTCGTTATAGCGGCAGAGGCTTTCATCCGTGGTATTCATGTTTTATCCGTTTTCGGCCAGATTCAGCGCTTTGGTCTACCAAGTGGATGTCCTCTCGTTTCGTCTCTGTCCTTTGCTGATGACATCGTTATTTTTTCTAATGGTAATCGTTCTTCCGTCCGGCGGCTGCTTCGATTCATCCACCTTTACGAGAGGTGTTCGGGTCAATTGGTCAACTCTTCTAAGAGTTGTTTCGTTCATGCGAAAGACATGGACCCCTCGCGTGTTTCTTGGGTTGAGGCCTACTCTGGGTATAGGGCGTCTGCTCTTCCGCTTCCTTATTTGGGCATTGTCCTCTATAGGGGTAGGAAACTCAATGCCCTTTTTGATCCCCTAACAGACAAGGTTAGGGGAAAGATTATCCGCTGGAACGCTTCTCTTCTTTCGCAAGCAGGTAGGTTGGTGCTCATCCAATCTGTTCTATGCTCTATGGGAACTCATATCTTTGCAGCTATGACCCCCACTTCTTCTTTTTTTCGATCTTTCCAATCTTTGGCTGCGTCATTCTTCTGGGGATCGAAGGGGGATGATCGAAGGCACCATTGGGTGTCTTGGAATGTTATCTGTCGCCCTAAGGTTGAGGGCGGTTTAGGTCTGCGCAATCCGAAGGATATCTGCTCAGCGTTTGCTTGCAAACTGTGGTACCGGTTTGCAAGTAACGATTCCCTCTGGGCAAAATTCCTTCACGCTAAGTACCGTAGGCTGGCTCCTGCTGGTTATTCCGGCACTCCTTCTTTCGCTAGTGAGACTTGGAAGCATATGCAATCGGTGAAAGGGCTTGTTGATTCTCATCACGGCCTATCCGGTTGGGATGGCGGTCCGTTCTCTATATTTAAGGCTTGGAATTCTACTCGGGCTCCTTCTCCTTCTCTTCCCATTTTTTCTCGCATCTGGGACTCGCGTATTCCTCCTAAAGTCTCTCTCTTCATGTGGCGTTCCTTCCACGGTGGTCTACCGGTCGATGTGAACCTCCAGCGGATAGGTTTACCGACTGTTTCCCGTTGTAGATGTTGTGGTCATGGGGATACAGAATCTGTTGCTCATTTGCTTTTTACGGGCTGGTGCGCCAGAGCTTGCTGGAATTATTTCGGCAATCTTCTGGGTGTTCGGGGCAACATCTCGTCGGCTATTGATTTATTGTCCACTTGGTGGATTCGCAGCACAGGTAAGTCTCTTCGGTCTATCCTGTATCGTCTGATTCCTTGTCTTATTTGCTGGCACATCTGGTGTGCTCGGAATAAGGCAATCTTTGAAGACTGCCCTATGGATCGTTTCTCTGTTATCCGTCGGGTTCGAAACGATGTTTACTTGGCCTTCCGTGGTCGCCCTTTCCGCGGTTCGGTCAGTCATCGCTCGAGTCGCTTTGTGAGCCTTTTATCTATCTCTTGCTCGCAATCTTCTGATCGAGCGGGAATTGGTTGATGTTGATGCTGCGGTTTGGTGTGTATTGCTTTGCAGAATCATGCTTCTTAGTCTTTTGCCACCTACCCCCCCCCCCCCCCCCCCCTTTTAAACTTTAATGGTGCGCGTCTGTGATGTTTGCTTTCAGGTTCAGGCTGTGGTGGCGTGGTTTTATGCCATCTATTGCTGTCTCGTTCTGATATTGCTTTTGCCTGGTGCTATTGCTGTCTCGTTTTGCCATATCAGTTTAGTTTGGGATGGTAGCTTTGCTGTTGGTGGGGGTGATCGGCTTCTTCTTTCCATTGTCGTATCGGGTGGAGGGTATTCTTTATTCTATATTGTATGCCAACATTGTCTTCGGGCGGTGGCCTTGCCGGAGTTCGAAGACGATGCTGGTTGATCTTCTCTGGTATTTGGATCCTTGGTGCCAGTTTAGTGGTGCTCGCTTTTTTGTATTCTGTTACATTTGCCGTAGGTTCAGATCTGTTGTTTGTGGTTGTATAGTTCTTTTAGTGGCTATAGTTTTATTCTTCCTTGTTTGGGTTACCTGTCAGGCCTGTTGACAGCTTTTGATAAACCTAAAGGAATAAAAGAGTCAGTTTACAAAAAAAAAAAAAAAAATATATATATATATATATATACACACACCATTAATGTATCTTGTAATGAAAATAATAAAACCAAACTTTTAATCGCTCCAACTGCAATAAATCGTGTTCATTTATTTTCTACGCTACATTTATCTAATGTGAAAATTTACTATGTTTTTTACATAAGTGTTTTCTATTATCAATCAAAATAAAAATGTTAACGGTGCTTTCAAACCTTTACACTGATTGTCTGTTTACACCCTATATATGACCATCTTTTTACAGCAACAGCTTTATTAATGAAATATATGACACATTCATTTATTACTTAAAAATTTGAGTGATCAAGAAGCTATTTTTATTTCGTTGACCACAGCTTAATATATAGATTTCCTGAAATAATAATAATAAGGTCACTATAATATAACTATTTGGGCAAATTGTGATAGTAAGATCATTGCTATATTGATTTGTATGGAGACTTCAAGTATAATTATAGTGGTTAATGTTTGGTAAAAGGTCAGGCTGTCATATAAGAAATAATGGTTTGCACTTTGCAGCGAACGTGACAAGATGTATGTATTAATATACGTGATGCTTCGTATTTGCCTAACAAAGTACAACATTAAGTATATAAAACGATGTTGTAACCGAAGTTGATTATTTTTAAGATTGTGCTGTCAATATATGGATACATCAATGTTTCTACCAAGCCTTTTATTCTTTTAATGTTGTATGCTAATGTTAACTAGACTAGATATAACTATGAAGTCTGAAACTTTATCAATATATATATATATATATATATATATATATATATATATATAAACGTTTAGCAAATCATTCAAACTTTGTCTGTTACTTGTTATCTCGATGCTCCACTACAGATGGGAGTGATGGAAATCATTAAGAACATGTACGTATCAAAACGCAAGTATAAACATATTTTTTAAGTACAAACATATTCTTTTTAAACAGTAGAACATTGTTACTGTTTTGATACTCCATGCCAAATACTCTTTCATTTGCTTATCCAAGGATGTATTTATTTAGTTATTATCTATTAGATGCAGTGTGTAACTTTTTTTTCCTTCAAAACACTAAAAGCTAATAACCATTTTTATCCATAATAATTTCAATTTTTTTATTCCTTGGTATGCTGAGAATCCGGTTCAAACTAACCAAATAAAATTAGTTTAACCAGTTTTGTTAATTAATTGATGGATTTTTCTTTTTCTTATGTTTTTTTTTTTTTTTTTTTGCATCTATTTGGCATTTGGAAGGTATAGATTATGGTATTTTAGACTTGAACCAACAAATCAAGCCAAATATATAACTTAAATTATTTTTAGGAAACATGATTATCAGTGCCATGTATTATTTATACCATCAGCTTAACAATGCTATTCTTCAACAATCAATGCCAATGCTTTTAGAGGATTAGAAGTTTGTTTCCAAAAATTGTGGTATTTTCTTCATTATAAACTTAAAATTGATTTATCGCTTCAATCTCATTTCATATTTGAGCAATGTAGTTCGTTTAGAAATCAATCAATCAAACAACCAAATCGGACCGACCTTTTAACTCGATTGATCTTTATTTTGACAAATATTGGTTAAATCCGGTTTTGACTTGCTAAATGATTAATTTGATTATAACATATTTTACCGGATAATGATCATGTAAGAAAATGCCTCACATTTATATTCAGTTGGAGATGATTTATTTTGGGTCATCTTCTTGAATGTTACAGGCAAAAGTATAACAAAGCACACATTAAGTTTCTCAAATTCGGCTTAATTAAAAGGAACACACACATATTGTTTGGACCAAAAAAGGTATAAACACCCAATCAAGCAATAGTAAAAAAATATAAAATAAAAGAGATTAAAGGAGAGAAAAGAACACATAATTTTTATAGCGGTTCGACAAATACTCCAATCTATGTCCACTCAATCATTTTCTATTAATTGTACTTTTCTCCTACAAAGTATCTTACGATTCGGGTAAGAGTTAGACAAAATTTAATTTAGAACTGTATTTCCCAACTCATTGTAATTCAAAGTCCATAAAAGAGATCCTCTTTAAAGTGCATCTCCTTCTTTATTTATAGAAGAATTCAGCCATCGAAATTGCCTGAGAACTCTAGGCTATGTTCTCCATGTCATGCACATTCATCTCCAGAAAAATCATAGGCAAAGCCCACTTCGTTTTCTCAAGTTGGTACGGAGTTGAGGGGGCTAATCTGATACCGAGTTGATTTGTCTCAATCATTTTGATTTCTTGCTTTTCTGGCCTTCCACTCCTTGAGCATGCTTTGTCCATGCATCACTTGCCACATTTCAACTTGGTAGGGAGTTAAGGTGTTCGACTCGATAGGAGGTCAAGATGGTCGAGTTGTGAAACCTTGTTAATTTTTTGCTATCTCTTTTACACTTCTTCATCTACCAACTGCTTGTGATGTTTCTTAAGTTTCCGACTCCATTTTCTATTGTTTCTTTAGTCAAGTTCAATCATTCGAGTATATTCGGAGACCATGGAAAATTAGGCGACAACACTTTGCCCATCTAGAGTATGCCTTATGAATATAAGGTGTGCTTCGCTCAAGAACAAATATCGTAAATCGGTGGATTATCAACAGTTAAACTCTTTAGCTATCCATTGGACCAATCATGGTAAATCATCCGGTGGATTATCAACAGTTGAACTCTTTAACTATCCATTGGACCAATCATGGTAAATCATCCGGTTCCTTCAAATTCACCTGCAAATCAAAAGTCGTTCCGAACCCATCGTAGCTAAGAACTCAAGTCCTTACTTATGTGTTAGTTATAAATCATAATCATTTTGTGTTCCTTCGGAATCTAATACATCATATATTACAAATCAATGTCTTCCCACGATTGTTGAGGATCAATTATCATATATCAGTGTCCATATCATACTATGTTCTCCCATGATTTAACTATCATATCATATATCGGGTAACCATAAATCATTAATTACTGAAGTACACTGGCATCGATTGTAGCAACACTTATAAATCGTCAAGTATTCCCTATCATCCCATTATAAGCATGTCCAATCACATCATGGCAGCAGTATAATCCAGTATTCATCATTATATCATTTTACAGTTAGGAGGCATTCAAATCCCAAAGTTTAATTTTTGATCTCTTGGTACCACATAATCAATATCCAGTCTTAATCCATAGTCTCTCCAGATCACATAATCACGTTTCCAGTTTAGTTTTTGATTTCTCCAAATCACATAATCAACATTTAAATTAGTTTCTAATCTCCCCGAATCATAGAAACACATATCCAAATTGAGGCCTATATGTTGTTCCCTGGCTAAGGGAACCAATATTCGAGCACGTCCATCCACTTACACTCTAATAAGGGGACTCGCCATTCGAGCGCGTCCGTTCACTCAGTCTTTAGTTATGGGACTTGCTATCTGAGCATGTCTATTCGTTCATTCACCAATGACGGGAATGCTATTAGAGCATGTCCATATACTTACTCTTCGGTAAAGGGAATCCAACGAGAGTCCATCCATTCACTATCTAACCATGTCCATCCTCTCACTCTTCGGTGAGGGGACGCATAATCCCGTACAAGTCCATCCAATCATTATCTGATAAGGGAACTTGCACTTCATGGTTCATTGCCTCATCTCTCCCATAGGGGGGACAATATCATATCGGTTTATATATCGGTTTTAAGTAATAACCAATCTCCATTGGCGTTTTGTAAAAATAACTATATCAGTCATCATGTTCAAATGATTTTCATATCCAAATATTCATCGGTCATCCATTCACAAAGCCCAAATTAAAGCATCACGCAAACACCAAAACATCTAATCCTAACAAGGGTCGCTCCCTGACTTCTAACTCAAAGCATGCCTAGGGACCGATCGAGATCCCATACATGTGTAAGCGACCTGATGGTAATACTGCATCATTTATTCAAAGCAAATGCAAAGTCCAAAAATCAAACCAGACTTCAGTTTATCCCAATTACTAGATCATCATTCTCATCCCAGATCCACAACCTTATCCTCATTCAGGCACATCCAATACAGATGGTGGTCGCTTCTATAGTATCACTGTAGTTTGCTCTATAGTGATTTGATTTTTGATACATTAAGGAAAATGATTGCTTCGAACCTATTATTCAATTAAGTCAGGCACATGCCTGCACTTATTTGTTTCATGCCCATCCAGCTCTTGAATAGGCCAAACTTTTTAGACCTTATCTCCCATTTTATGGGCTCTCTGTGACGACCCAGAATTTTTAGGCAATTGAAATTAGAATATTTAATAAATTTTAAATATTTAAAAGTTAATTTTTAACTTGTATTCGAATATCACCATTTATTGGGTAATTTAACGAGTAAATAAAATAATTTAAAATTGGGTCAAATGTTGAATCTGGAGTTTTAAGCCTGTTAAAAATAATTTAAGGGTTTGTAAAATTTATATTGATAATAATGAAGATAGTAAAAGTGTTGAAATTGAATTTGGAAGTGTTTTGTTCAGGTTTGAAAATATATCGTTTCAATTGATAATTAAAAATAGCCTTCCGAGGCACAGTCGCGGATTTCGACGAAACCAGTTCCATTGGATCCGTAATACTATATTATTATCAGATTTCAATTTTCGTAGTGTTTGGAGTGACTGTTTGGTCGTACGATAAGTAAACGCGTTGAAAATTAAATTGAAATTTAACATAATAACTGGGTTCAAAAACTATCTTCTCCATACGATCGAATTTGGACTCAGAACCTTTTCGACTATGTTCGGAATAGGGGTATAACGTTATAAACGCCTTGCGGCACGCCTCGATAGGAGGTCGGGATTTTGAGTTGCTAAATCCGAGACGATATAATTCAAATAATTTTATATACACACTAAATTGTCGCTTCAGCCGTCCAAAGGGCAAATCATAGTCCTTTAGCTTGGTCAAACAAGCAAGCCAACATGTATACGCTACCTTTCTTAATTTAATCTCACGCTAAACAGATTGATGAAATCACTCCAGAAAAACGAAACAAAAAAATAAATTATCTCGTTCAAAGAAACATGGCCGATTTCCCCTCTCTCAAAAATCGAATCTGCGAATCAAAGCCCTCGCGTAAATATTTTCCCTTTTCAATTCAAGTCGTGAGCTTTAAAATTAATTCAAAAAAGAGATTTCGAGACTCAGGCAAAGGCACGTGGTAGAGTTAAGCTAGGACGGCGGTGAGAGGTCGTTCGACGAAGCGGGTGCAGGCTTTTGGGTGGTGGAGCCGAATTCGAGTTCGATGATTATCAGAGGTGTGTGTTTGATGATGTGGGGTCGAAATCGATCAGTGTCTGGTGGTGGGTTCGCATGCGAACGGAGGTAGTGGTGACGAAGCAGGACTTTGACTTTGAAGACGGTGCAGGCGAGGATGAGGATGGTGAATTCGAGGACGATGATGAAGGATCCGCAGCAGCCGCAGCACCAGAAGAGGGTCCGGCGTTTGGTGAGGTAGGAGGAGGAAGTGAAGTTGGATGATTCTTCGTCGATTGTGTCAGTGGATGTCATAGAGGAGGCTGCTGGCGATTGGGGTCAACTGGGTTGCTCGATGGCAGTAGGTTTTTATTTATTTATTTTACTTTATAAGATTTTATATATGTATACAGATTAGGTAAAATATAAATATACATATGATTTTGATTTACAGCAAGATACAAAACAATGTTGTTTTAATTTAATACATATATAAATATAGATTAAAAAGGATATAACAATTATACAAATATTTTAGCGCACTGTTTAAATTTGAAATATGTTCAATGTTAATCAGGATATACATCATGTTATAAAATTACTAAGTGAAAACAAAGTGTCAACTAGGTTAGTAAAATCATCATTCAAATGGTAGCTCATTATTCGGTTAATTCAATTATTAATAAACCCTACAACGTTTATACAAGGTCAAAATATGAAAGTAAGCAAGCCAGATTTGGATATAGATTGCAAATTAAAGGCAAAGGTGAGTTAATCTCACTCATCTGGTAGTAATTTAAATTTAAATGATTAAATTAAATAATTGGTTGAATGATTGAATTGATTTGGTGTGCTATATTTTAGTATATAATACATCTTGGAATGATTGATTTCCCGCATTATATAGAGGACGAGACCCTATGCGCTGCATAATAGCGGATGATATTATATTTAGTCCCATATACCGCAATATTCCACCTCGAAGTGGAATTGGTATTTTATTGTGCTAACATCTATGGATGTAGGGAAACAGGTTGGAGGGATCCAACTGGATTCCTCAAATTATTTATATTGTTTAATATTCCCTATTATGAATATTCGATATTCTATGATGAATATTATTGATAATTAGAATATCTAATGCTATGGTTTACTTGAATATATTTCGGTACATTGTGTTATCAAAATATATAGAATTAGGTTTTGAAAGGAAAATAAAGGAAAGAGAATTTGAAGTGAAATAATTATAGAGAATTTAAATAAATTATGAAATGAACTGAATAAGAATATTAGTGGTTTTAAAATTCTAATAAATAGATTCCGTATATGAAAGGAGAATTTGAATAAATAGGAAGATAATGAATTTTAAACTTCAGTGTTATTATTTAAAAGAATAAGGAAGAAATTTGGAAAATCTGAAATTAGTATGTTTCAGTTAAAAGATTTAAAATCAAAACTAAAAAAAATTTAAAGTCTATAAATGGAATCTGAAATGAATCGAGTAAGGAAATTTATTTCAAATGGGGTAAAATGGAAAATCAATTTGGAAACTGACTTAAGTGTTTGAAATTAGACATTTGATAGAATAAATTCGCGATGAGAATTTATTAAAGGAATAAGAAATTTTATTTAAAAATAAATAGTGATTTATTTTAAAGGATGTGAAGAGAAGTATATTTCCCTGGATAGCCAAGTAAGTTTTCAAAGTAAACTTTTAAATATAAAATAAAATTTTAATGTTGTTTTAAAAGCATGTTTTTTAGAAAATTTATTATTTCCAAATGTTTAAATTCTAAAGTAAGTATTTTTCAAAATCTGTTATCGTAATAATTATTTAGAAGATGATTTGGTATTTTGTTTAAAGGAGAAAATCTAGTTTGTATTTTATAAAGTAAACTTATTTCAAGTACTTCTAAAGTATTATTTTTGATTAACTATTAAAGTAGTTTTCTAAATTTAAATGTTAAAGTATATTTTATAAATAAGTGTTTTAAATTATTTTAAAAATCTAAAGTTCTATGCTTGGTGATTTCAGTGGAAATAGAAATATTTGGGAAATTTATTCTATAAAAGGAAGATAGTTTGAAACTGTTTTCAAAAGGGTTGAAATGGAAATATCTTGCGAAGATATTTTGAGATAAATAAATAATTTGGGAAATTATTTATTGTTTGATGGATGTTGTGAATGTTAATTGATAGTTAAATAATCGACTATCAATGTTGGCCAAATGCGCTGATTGTTTCAAAGAGACCGGGATTGGGATTTATTTATCGAAAACCACTTCGATCCGGTTTGTACTTTTCGTGAGAAAAACGAGTTTGGATTCGAAGATGGAGCAGTGAAGTGCAAGTGGTAGTCGCTACTAATCCTGAGGATTTTTCCAAAATGGATGTAGTAGGAATAATGCCTTCGGTTTCGTTCGAACCCGGGATGGACTTGTATGGATGAATGCTTTTGGAACATCGTCAGGTGGACGATGGGCATTCTAAGGGATATGATCAAAAAAGTAACGCTTAGCCTTAAGCCTCATCAACCGGGAATGACTAAAAATCAGGGGTTATGCAGCAAGGCTTGGTGGGAAGCACCCATTTTCGGGTGAGGTCATCCCTGTCTAGATGTCCCTTTTATTTCGGCTTAGTGGTGTGGTTGTTGATCCCAACCATGGGGTGATCTTACTCGGGATTATCTAGTAAGGGATAGTCCGGGTCTTGTGTTGGAGGGGGTTGGGAGTGATCCTCGGTACTGTGATCTAGGCCATGTACCATGACAGGTGGTACCCCAATGCCTAGTCATTAGTTGGACTCCATTCTCCCTATGCGCCTTTTACGAGTTTTGTTTGTATTACCCACTTTGTGGCTAGTAGCTGGAATTTAATCATGTAACAATTTCGGCTATTTTAATAAGTATTTGTATATAGACCCTATTATAATATCAGAGGATTTTAATAAAAAGTGTTTTAGCTATCGTAAGGTAAAAACCCGACATGTTTATTTGTGGCATGGTCTTACGAAATGCTTTTGTTTTCAAAGGATTTTTGAAACTTTAATAATCAATTTGAGTGTGATTTCTCACGCTGGTATTCCAGACTGACTCTGGTGTTATTTGACTGTAATGCCCAGTTCAGACCGAGTATTATAGGATACAAGATAGAATGCCGAGGAGCTTAGGAGACGAGCTGGATGGCGATGCGTACTTCCGTATTTGTTTAAATATTCCGCTGTGTATTCAGATTGTATGGACAGGTTATGGTTATTGTCCTATTGTATATTGTTGATGTTGTTGAACTCTGATGATGTACTCTAATGATGTATGTATAAACAGATATAGTATTTGCGTTTGTGTAAATATCATTGAATATCTATTATATCTTATTCCGCTACGATGGTTAGATTCTGATGTTGTTTCCTATTTTCTTTTTCTACCTCTTCTTATTTAAACCAAATGGTTCGTATTTCTGTTCAACTTGAGTTGATTGATGTAGAATAGTGTTGACTCAAGGGGTACGGATTTGCGGGTCATTACACTTGGTATCAGAGCTTAGGTTGGTGATAACCTTGGCTCTGCTGGGGATTACTCATTAAATAGAGTCCGTAGTACTCTAGAATGAGTTTGAGAGTACTAGTAGATATGAGCGCGTATTTGTTAGTGAATAAAAATTTATTTTATATTGTGTTGATTTATCGGTTGACTGTTTATGGATTCTGGCCGATGTGTAAGATGCCATATTATCGATAGGGATTTCTAAGCTTTTAAACAAGATAAACCGACACAATATTGTTTTAAATAGGGTACATGAAATAATTTTACCCAAACTTATTTTTGTATATAAAAGAAATGATTTTTAGTAAATTGTTATGGTTATATATGGATGCTTGGTTGTTAGAAAGTGATAATATTAAATTATTATCATTGTATGAAAATTGAATAAGGAATTGAAATAATAACCAAAGATGAAGGCATAAATTAATAAATAAATGGGATTTGTAAATGTGAATTATAATTGAATAATATATTGAAACCATAATTAAAAACCAGAAACAAATTCATACACAAATGAAATTTGTAAATGTAAACTATAAATGTGAACTATAGTGTGATTAATAATTAAAATAAGATAAAATTCCAAAGTGATGTTTGAATATAAATTTAAAAGATTTGGAATTTGAAATTTTAGAAATTTAAATTCCTTTGGATTTGAAAATGATTCTTAAAAGTTGGGAAAAATGATATATATTTGAGAAATATTTTTGAGTCAAATTTGAAATCTAGAGAGATTTGGAATTTAAAAATATTTGAAGAGTTTTAAAGGAGATAAAAGCATTGAACTCTTTTAGGTCGCTGGAAAATAATTACGATGATGATCGCGACATCATCGGTGTTCATTTTTAAGTTCCCAAGAGGAGGATTGCTACCTGGATGTTTTGGATTAATGTTTGTTTGTGAAATTTGGTTTGATTTTGAAAATGCAAAGGAATAGTTTGGTTTAGATATATATATGTTTTCAAAATTGAATTTTGAACATTTTAGTAATGAGTTTAAACGTGTAAGCAAAAGGGAATTGAAACTGAATGTGAACTTAAGTTTGAATGGAAACAATTAGTCAACTTAGACTAAATAAAACAAAGTTTGAGATTAAAATTAGTAAGTAACTGAATGATTTATATGGTATGCAACTGAAATGAAATTGAATATTGGATGATGTTTGATTTAAAATTGAGTAAAATAAAGTGCAGAATCAGTTCAAATAGACTAAAAATAATTAATGTTTGAAAATAAAATTTATTGGTTGAAAATGAATTTGTGAATGGACAAATGAATTTATAATTGCAAGTAAATGAACTGAAATTGGATATTGTAATGATATTAAATGGTATTAAGTCCTTGCTTAACAAAATTCAAAGGAATTGTATGTAGCGAGATTTAACTGGAATTAAGCTAAATAAAATTGAATTAAAATAAATTCAGTTAAGTTATAGATAATATTGAATGGAAAAAAATTCTTACCTAAATAAATAAATGTAAACTAAGTAAGTGTTGAATTGGATTAAAATAGATTTGGTGTGAGTTGTAAACAAATCAAATTCAAGCATAAGTTGAGTGACCTTATTATTAATAAATTCAATAATGAATTGTTAGTGTGAATTAAAATTTAAAAATGGATAAAAGAATAAAATAATTGAATAAAATAGTAAAATGGTTAGGATTTGGTCAAAGGAAAATCAAATCAAAGATTTGAATGGAAGTTGGTTGAATAAAATAAACTTAAGTTATTGGGTGGGACAGTTGAAGAAAATAAATAACTTAAGTAAATTGTGAGATAGTTATTTAATATATTGGTTGTCGAGTTTAATAAAATGGTTTGGAAATCAAACTTTTTGGATATGAAAGAAAATGCAATGAAAGTTTGTGAATAAATTAAAATGGGATGGAATCAAGTGTAAATTGAGATGGAATCAGTTTAAATGGTTATAAAGTTTAAGTAATTATTTATTCACATTAATATTGTCGAATTGCATAAGAAAATGGATCGCTCGATGTAAATGGGATTAGATAAAATTCTATGAGTTGTTGAAGTGAAATAGGATGATTTTGGAATCAATTGGAATGAATATTAATTTGTTTTGCTTAGAATGAATTAAATATAAGCGAGTAAGTTGTAAACCACTTAAACTGAATGAAATGGTTTAAGAATTGGTTGTAAGCAATTGTAATAAGTGTCGGAACCTTGTATGTGCTTATGGAAATTATATAACATGCATTATATGTGAAATTTATGTGTTAGCTATTGAAAGTAAGTGAAATGTTAATAAATTGCATATATTTAGTACTTATATGTTTAAATTGAGTAAGTACATGTGCTGGGAAGCCGTTGGGATGGATATGATCGCGCAAAATGCTAAAATAATAAGCTGCTTGCTTAAAAATGCTAAACAAAGGTACGCCTATGCAATAAAAATAGGAAATATGAACCGCTTTTGTTTTCTGACCATGTGGGTCGATGTATATATATTTATATCTTTTATCAAATTGCAAAAGCTCCTCCGTACAAAGGAGACTCTCTCAAAATTTTCCGAAAATTTTGAGAGTTAGAAATCTTTTTAAAATTTTTTGGGAAATTTTAGTTGGTGACAAAACGAATTCAGATTAGAAATTGAAATAAACTAGGGGATGAAACTAATTTAAAATAATGATGTGAATCGGTATAAATGGAAGATAAAATTCAATATTCAGAGTGAAGCTAAATTGAATTCATATGGAAATGGGAGAACCAATTTGAATAAAAGTAAATATAAACTAAAGTGGTGAAGTGAAAATAAATATAAGAATCGTATAAAATACTTATATTGAACTTAAGAAGAAATGGTGAAATTCTTAAGTAACATGGGTGTCGGGAAGATATATTGAATAAGCATTTGAGTGAAGATTTAATAAACTTATATGTGCATCATACGACTTGAATGAATAGATAATGAATTTTGTAAAGGAGTCAAATAAATAATTTTGAATGTTGTGATTGTATATTGTTGCTAAGTAGGATATACAGGTATTATGAAGGAAAATAAAAATTGATTTTGATTTCAGACGATAAATTTGAATTGCTCGACAAAAAGGTATGTGTTTAAATTTTTGTATGAAATTTGATTGGGTTTTTGATCTAGCCACTTGGCTTTTGTTTTCTTTTGAAATTTAGGAGCCCGTAGAGGCATTTTATTGTTGTACCGAGCTAGCCGTGCAAAAGAGACGTTGGCAAAAAATTTCGGAAATTTAGGGAGTTAGAAATTTTTTAAGAAAATTTGAGAACTTAAAACTTGGTTTTGAATTATAATTTGAATGGTTGAATAAATAAAGTTGTTTGGGAGCTATGGAAAAGTCTGGAAGGTTAGTTGGATGGATAGTGCGTCTTTAATAAAGATTGCTTGGCTGTTATTAAAAAAACTATTTGGTTTTAGGGAAAATAGTTAGCGCGTTGTGGACCATTCCTCTTAACTAGTAATTTCGGGGACGAAATTCTTTTAAGGGGAGAGGAATGTGACGACCCAGAATTTTTAGGCAATTGAAATTAGAATATTTAATGAATTTTAAATATTTAAAAGTTAATTTTTGACTTGTGTTCGAATATCACCATTTATTGGGTAATTTAATGAGTAAATTAAATAATTTGAAATTGGGTCAAATGTTGAATTTGGAGTTTTAAGCCTATTAAAAATAATTTAAGGGTTTGTAAAATTTATATTGATAATACTGAAGATAGTAAAAGTGTTGAAATTGAATTTGGAAGTGTTTTGTTCAGGTTTGAAAATATATCGTTTCAATTGATAATTAAAAATAGCCTTCCGAGGCACAGTCTCAGATTTCGACGAAACAGTTCCATTGGATCCGTAATATTGTATTATTATCGGATTTCAATTTTCGTAGTGTTTGGAATGACCGTTTGGTCGTACGATAAGTAAACACGTTGAAAATTAAATTGAAAATAACTGGGTTGAAAAAGTTATCTTCTCCATACAATCGAATTTGGACTCGGAACCTTTTCGATTGCGTTCGGAGTAGGGGTATAACGTTATAAACGCCTTGCGGCATGCCTCGAAGGAGGTCAGGATTTTGAGTTGCTAAATCCGAGACGATATAATTTAAACAATTTTATAGATACACTAAATTGTCACTTCAGCCGTCTAAAGGGCAAATCATAGTCCTTTAGTATGGTCAAACAAGCAAGCCAACATGAATACGCTACCTTTCTTAATTTAATCTCACGCTAAACAGATTGATGAAATCACTCCAGAAAAACGAAACAAAAAAAATTAAATTACCTCGTTCAAAGAAACATGGCCGATTTCCCCTCTCTCAAGAATCAAATCTACAAATCAAAGCCCTGCGTAAATATTTTCCCTTTCAATTCAAGTCGCGAGTTTCAAAAGTAATTCAAAAACCAGATTTTGAGACTCAGGCAAAGGCGCATGGTGGGTTAATCTGGGACGACGGTGGGAGTTCGTTCGACGAAGCGGGTGCAGGCTTTTGGGTTGTGGAGCCGAATTCGAGTTCGATGACTATCATAGGTGTGTGTTCGATGATGTGGGGTCGAAATCGATCAGTGTCTGGTGGTGGGTTCGCATGTGAACGGAGGTAGTGGTGATGAAGCGGGTCTTTGACTTTGAAGACGGTGAAGGCGAGGATGAGGATGGTGAATCCGAGGACGACGACGAAGGATCCGCAGCAGCCGCAGCCCTAGAAGAGGGTCCGACGTTTTGTGAGGTAGGAGGAGGAAGTGAAGTTGGATGATTCTTCGTCGATTGTGTCAGTGGATGTCACGGAGGAGGCTGCTGGCGATCGGGGTCAACTGGGTTACTCGATGGTAGTAAGTTTTTATTTATTTATTTTACTTTATAAGATTTTATATATGTATACATATTAGGTAAAATATAAATATACATATGATTTTGATGTACAGCAAGATACAAAACAATGTTGTTTAATTTAATACATATATATATATATATATATATATATTAAAAAGGATATAATAATTATATAAATATTTTAGCGCACTATTTAAATTTAAAATATGTTTGATGTTAATCAGGATATACATCCTGTTATAAAATTACTAAGTGAAAACAAAGTGTCAACTAGGTTAGTAAAATCATCATTCAAATGGTAGTTCATTATTCGGTTAATTCAATTATTAATAAACCCTACAACGTTTATACAAGGTCAAAATATGAAAGGAAGCAAGCCGGATTTGGATATAGATTGCAAATTAAAGGCATAGGTGAGTTAATCTCACTCATCTGGTAGTAATTTAAATCTAAATGATTAAGTTTAAATAATTGGTTGAATGGTTGAATTGATTTGATGTGCTATATTTTAATATATAATACATCTTGGGGTGATTGATTTTCCGCATTATATAGCGCATTAGACCCTATGCGCTGCATAATAGCGGATGGTATTATATTTAATCCCATATACCGCGATATTCCACCTCGAAGTGGAATTTGTATTTTATTGTGCTAACATTTGTGGATGCAGGGAAACAGGTTGGAGGGATCCAACTGGATTCCTTAAATTATTTATGTTTAATATTCTCTGTTATAAATATTCGATATTCTATGATGAATATTATTGATAATTGGAATATTTAATGCTATGGTTTACTTGAATATATTTCGGTACACTGTGTTATCAAAATATATAGAATTGGATTTTGAAAGGAAAAAAATGGGAAGAGAATTTGAAGTGAAATAATTATAGTGAATTTAAATAAATTAAGAAATGAACTGAATAAGAATATTAGTGGTTTTAAAATTCTAATAAATTGATTCCTTATATGAAAGGAGATTTTGAATAAATAGGAAGAAAATGAATTTTAAACTTCAGTGTTATTATTTAAAAAGAATGAAGAAGAAATTTGGAAAATCTGAAATTAGTATGTTTCAGTTAAAAGATTTAAAATCAAAACTAAAAAAAATATTAAGTCTATAAATGGAAGCTGAAATGAATTGAGTAAAGAAATTTATTTCGAATGGGGTAAAGTGGGAAATTAATTTGGAAATTGATCTAAGTATTTGAAATTGGACATTTGGAAGGATAAATTCACAATGAGAATTTATTAAAGGAATGAGAAATTTTGTTTAAAATAAATAGTGATTTATTTTAAAGGATGTGAAGAGAAGTATATTTCCCTGGATAGCCAAGTAAGTTTTCAAAGTAAACTTTTAAATATAAGATAAAAGTTTTAATGTTGTTTTAAAAGCATATTTTTTAGAAAATTATTATTTCTAAATGTTTAACTTCTAAAGTAAGTATTTTTCAAAATCTATTATCGTAATAATTATTTAAAAGATGATTTGGTATTTTGTTTAAAGGAGAAAATCTAGTTTGTGTTTTATAAAGTAACCTTGTTTCAAATACTCCTAAAGTATAATTTTTGATTAAGTATAAAAGTAGTTTTCTAAATTTAAATGTTAAAGTATATTTTACAAATAAGTGTTTTAAATTATTTTAAAAGCCTAAAGTTCTGTGCTTGGTGATTTCAGTGGAAATAGAAATATTTGGGAAATTTATTCTGTAAAAGGAAGTTAGTTTGAAATTGTTTTCAAAAGGGTTGAAATGGAAATATCTTGCGAAGATATTTTGAGATAAATAAATAATTTGGGAAATTATTTATTGTTTGAAGGTCGCTGTGAATATTAATTGATAGTTAAATAACCGACTATAAATATTGGCCAAATGCCCTGATCGTTTCGAAGAGACCGGGATCGGGATTTATTTCTCGAAAACCACTTCGATCCGGTTTGTACGTTTCGTGGGAAAAACGAGTTTGGATTCGAAGATGGAGCAGTGAAGTGCAAGGGCTATTCACTACTAATCCTGAGGATTTTTCCAAAATGGAAGTAGTAGGAATAGTGCCTTTGGTTCCGTTCGAACCCGGGACGGACTTGTATGGATGAATGCTTTCGGAACATCGTCAGGTGGATGATGAGCATTCTAAGGGATATGATCAAAAAGGTAACGCTTAGCCTCAAGCCTCATCAACCGGGAATGACTGAAAATCAGGGATCATGTGGCAAGGCTAGGTGGGCAGCACCCATTTCCGGGTGAGGTCATCCCTGTCTAGATGTCCCTTTTATTTCGGCTTAGTGGTGCAGTTGCTGGTCCCAACCGTGGGGTGATCTTACTCGGGATTATCCAGTAAGGGATAGTCCGGGTCTTCTGTTGCGGGGATCAGGAGTGATCCTCGGTACTGTGATCTAGGCCACGTACCGTGACAGATGGTACCCCAGTGCCTAGTCATTAGTTGGAAATCCATTCTCCCTACGCGCCTTTTACGAGTTTTGTTTGTATTACCCACTTTGTGGCTAGTAGCTGGAATTTAATCATGTAACAATTTCAACTATTTTAATAAGTATTTGTATATAGACCCTATTATAATATCAGAGGATTTTAATAAAATGTGTTTTAGCTATCGTAAGGTAAAAACCCGGCATGTTTATTTGTGGCGTGGTCTTACGAGATGCTTTTGTTTTCAAAGGATTTTTGAAACTTTAATAATCAATTTGAGTGTGATTTCTCACGCTGGTATTCTAGATTGATTCGGGTGCTATTTAACTGTAATGCTCGAGTCAGACCGAGTATTATAGGATACATGATAGAATGCTGTGGAGCTCAGGAGACGAGCTGGATGGCGATGCGTACTTCCGTATTTGTTTAAATATTCCGTTGTGTATTCAGATTGTGTGGACAGGTTATGGTTATTGTCCAGTTGTATGTTATTGATGTTGTTGAACTCTGATGATGTATGTCTAAACAGATATAGTATTTGTTTTTGTGTAAAGATCATTGAATATCTATTATATTTTATTTCATTGCGATGGTTAGATTCTGATGTTGTTTCCTATTTTCTTCTTCTACTTCTTCTTCTTTAACCCAAATGGTTCGTATTTCTGTTCAACTTGAGTTGATTGATGTAGAATAGTGTTGACTCAAGGGGTACGGATTTGCGGGTCGTTACACTCTCTCTTTATTGGTTTTTGGTTGGGAATATACCCCCCATTATTCAAGTAGATCCTCTTAAGGTTCTCTGTTAATTCAGTATAAGAGGAGAACTTCGACTCCCTCTTTGTCCGCTTATGTCTTCTAAAGCTGTCATCATTTTTTCACTTTTCTTTGTCCTTCCCATATCCTGTTCTAGATGATCCTGCGTCATCCATGGCATTTACTTTAGCATTCTTGTCTTTGGCATTCTGGCACAAATATTTCTCCACTTAGTAATAAAAATCTACAAGATTCATGGGTGGATCTCTCTCCAAGGCCAGTTTGAAATCAGTCTTACCCCCGAATCCAGAAACTACTGCTATCAAAACTATCGACGGATCTGGTTTCTGCACTGCATTAGCTACCGTATTTAATTCGGTTACCACATTGTTGCCAAGTCCGTCAAGTGCAATAGGAAACACTGTCTCGTTATTTCCTCCGAGGCACATAACACTCCCATGTGTTTGATATATCTTATCAAGTGAACAATTGGATCTGTCCTTTGGTTATACACCTCCAATATTGGTGGTTTGAAATCAGGTGGGTTCCTTATGTATCAGATATTTGAGGCAAATGGGTTTCAATTTACGTCCTCCAAACTCCGATCTAGGCATCCACCTCTCAGGTCAAGTCTTATCATCTCAATAATCCTACCATTTGATGGTAATCTCTAGGGCTCTACATGTCCCCACTCTAAATCTCCACTACGTCGTCCGTTCATACAGGGAGCTTCTGACCCTAATAATTGTGGCTGTACATTTGCATTTTGACCACTGAACACCATTCAGTTGCTCATCATCATTTCCTAGATATGCTCCATCTCATCTCGAATTCAAGTCGACCATGCTCCCCAGGACGATAACTTAGTATTGACTTGTCTCAACTAGATAGGCGGTTTTGGTGCCTCGAGTCTATCTAGACTTGCCTTACTCCGTCTCTTGGTGCTTTATTTCACCTTCCAGCCTTTGATTTTGATCTGCGACTACTCTGATTATTCATTATTGTTCAGTTCTTTTGAAGAATCCATTCATAATCTTTTCTCGTCGATCCACTGTCATATCTTGCATCTCAGACATCATCCTTTCCATCTCTCTCTAGTCGTAGATTGATTGATTCGAACTTGAGGACTCCTCTTGGCTACCCATGTCCCTTTTGGCTTCCTTCAGTAATAGCTTTTCTTATGGATGGTCTCCTCATCTTTCCAAGTTAAATTTCAAGTTCTCAAAATCAAGTTCTTTTCAGTGAAAGAACTAAAATGTTTAGACCAAAAATGACGCAAACACCCAATCAGGCAGTAAGTGAAAATTATAGAAGAAAAGAGATTAAAAGGAAGAGAAGAAAAAACAATTTTTGTAGTGGTTCGAGATATAATTCAGCCTACATCTACTCAATAAATTTCTATTGATCATACTTTTCTCCTGCAAAGTATATTTTACTAGTGGGTATCTTACAACTCGAGTATGAGCTGTATAGAGTTTAATTCAGAATTGTATTTCTCAACTCGTCATAATTTAGAGTACAGAAAAGAAGATCCTCTTTAAAGTGCATCTCCTCCTTTATTTATTGATGAATCCAGCCATCGAAGTCACATGGAAATTCTCGGACACGTTCTTTTAAATCATGCACCTTTATCTCTTAAAACTCATGGGCAAGGTCCACTTCATTTTCTCAAGTCGGTACTAAGTTGAGGGTGGTCAACTTGGTATTGAATTGACTTGTCTTGACTTCTTTTCTTGCTTTCTACTCCTCGAGCGTGCTTTGTCCATTCATTACTTCCCACATTTCAACTCAACAGGGAGTTAAGGAGTTTAACTAAGTAGGGTGTCAAGATGGTCATGTTGTGAAACCTTGTCATTTTTTGGCTATCTCTTTTACACTTCTCCATCTACCATCTTATGATATTTCTCAATTTTTTAGACCCCGTCTCTCTATCATTCTTGAGTCCAATTTAATTATTTGAGTCTGGTAAGTGACTTTCGAAAAATCGCCAATAACACACACACACATAAAGATACCATAAATATTAGCTCTAATTTTATTTACAAATTATAAAGGAGCTAAAAATTATGTTTGGAATCCAGCAACAACTTTAGCTTTAATTTTATTTGCAAACCATTATTGAGCCAAAAACTTAAATCTAACGAGGTAAGATAATAAAATTGAAATTCAGAAATCCAGATACATTTTATTTGTACATGTAGGAAATGATAAAAAAAATTATTCCTTATTATGATAATCAAATCTACATTTGAACCTAACTTGGGAATCTCAATTCTAGGAAAATAGGGTATTGTCAAATCTATATCATACATTTTAAAATATGGATCTGGTTCGATCCAAAAATCAAATCGGGTCGTGTCAGGTCGGTTCAGATTCGATTGAATTGTATGTGTGTATTTGTGTGTGATCTAGAATTTTTCACAAATGACATCTCAATGATATTGGACTACAAAGTGATGAGAGGAATAGGTCCTATCGTTTCTGTGCCAATGGTGACATATTCATTTATTTAGTGAATGTATTAGATCTAATGTGTATTATTCAAATAATAAAAGCTTCTTACCAATTTTTTTCTCAAACTAATTTCATTTTTTATTCTTTCATACATTGAGATCATTAGTTCAAATCAACAATCAGTTAATTGTTTGAGTCTGATTTTTTATTTCTTTATGTATTGGGCATTTTAGTCAGTTTTAGATTTTGATATTTTCGAATTGAACCAATCAGTTAGTCCAAAATATAACTTAAATTATTTAAAAAAATAATTATCACTACTTTGTTATTATTTATATCATTGCCTTAACAATGTTATTCTTGTACGATCAGTGTCAACACTTTCAGAAAAGTTTATTTTCAAAAGTTATAGCATCATTGTATCTTTTGTATAAACATGGACTCAATTAATCATTTCAGCAACCTACCGTGTTTAGAATATAGTTTATTAAAAATTAATCTATCAAACAACCAAACCATACTAGTTATTTTTAGCTCGATTAGCCTTTATTTTGAAATATATCGATTTAATATGGTTTTTATTTGCTAAACAGTTAGTTTTCTTTAAACATATTTTATCAGTTTCGAACCGATCCATATATTTATTCATTCCTATTTAAGGGACTTGTAACATCCCCTATGTGGAGGTCAAAAGCTAAGCGCTACAGATGCTACAATCATCTCTAGTATTAACTTCCGACGACCGAATACGCTAGTGTTAATTGTATTCCTAATATCAGAAGCATGTGAATATGAAACAAAGTCATAGATTCAAAACAACTTTTTCGATTACATTTCACAAAACATGTTTCATATCCAATTACATAATCCCATTCTTTTCCCTAGTTCAGATCAAATATAATCATCACATAAATACGTCAAGAACGGCATATGAAGATGTCCCCTTGGATGACCAGAGTACTACATAGTCATATCAGACTTAATACCACACAACGGAAATAAAACATAATAACTCCTAAATTGCTAACTTTAGCCTCATGCTCGTCTTTGAAAGCTTTATTCGTCCACCTACTAAAACCTATAAATCTTCAACCCTTGTCATACTCAAATCAATTTTTGAGCATGCGAGAGTTTAAAGGGAAAACATAAACTTTGAGTCAGACATAAAACCCGGTGTGAATAATACTATATATCCTAGTTATATGATATTAAGTGAGACCACGTCGCTTACCAGAACAAGCACTACAAAGAAAATGTTACGTTAATAGCACGTAGGGATTGCATGAAAACTTGGCTTGTTATGGTTAAGGAGTTGGTGTTTATTTAGGTTAAAACAATAGCTTGTTCTAATGCAATTATTAACCTAAAAGATTAAATCGGCGGTTCCAATTGCATTTCCCTCCCCATTATTTCTATGCCGCCAAATTTTCCTTTTCGCGTTAACTTCCTTCTCCACTCACGATTCTCCTCTTCACCCTCTTCAATAATGAATCCCTCTTTAATCTAAAAGCTCTGCAACCCTCTCTTCCTCAAGGCTTGATTCCGACTGATTCTCCAAAGCGACTCTGAGACGACGACCGAGCTCGACTTCACGATTGTTCAAGGGAGCTGACGCGGTTTCGCATACCAAACCCGAGCGATTTCGACCGATTCTTTGTCTAACAATTATTCCCCTTCGACTTCCCGATTCTTCAAGGAAGCTAAAGCATGTTTCCCCGATCAAGCTCAATTTTAACTTCACGATTCGTCAATCAAGCTGAAGAGCGATTCTTCAAGGCAGATGTAGCGCGATTTAATCTTCGCAAACTTGTGTTTAGGTATATTTTTGAATCTTAAGCATGATTATACAAAATTTCAAATAGGCTTTCTATAGGATTTAGTATTTAGCAGGGTACAATACTCAATTTGCTCAACATACTGATTTTCTTATAACAATACCTCAAATTTATCTTTAATTTTTTGTTAAAAAGTAGTTCAGAATTATTTATGGCCTTTGTTGAATTTCTTTTTTCTAACATACCTAGTTTATTTCATACTTTAACCGATCCTTTGTATTGCTTGTTTAAATGAATTTATTAAGATCCCTGAAAGTTATTAACCTTTTGGGTTTCCTAATGTTGTTTTGTTGGAGGATGGTTTGGTGTTCTTGGATTAATTGACATATACTTACATTTCACTGATACGCTATGGCACGTAGTTAGACTTATATTAATAGTCCAAGAGTGGTTGAATGCTATATTGTATTTTCATTCACTGATTCATTCACTGATTCATTCACTGTTCCATTCACTGATATATATTTGAATACTCATATTTATATTCGAATATATGTATATATAGTATTGTAAGTCCTTGTATCATTTTTGGATTTTGTTATGTAGAGTCAGAGGCACTTCATTACATAATGCACTCATTATATTTGTCTGTTAAGTCTGAGTCAATCCATTTCTTCGAATAAGAGTTAGTATGTTAAAAGCATAAGTTTTAGTCTCTTGGTTAAAATCAAAAGATATTCGTTCATTGATTCATTGCCTTATACATATATATGCACCAAGTTTTATCTAACTTATTGCCTTGTTCATAGGTGTCTTATTATTCATTCACCGATCGAACCTAGTTGTAGAGGTATGATATTTTAATTCATTGCATCGTACATTCAAATACCTAAGTATACAGTCATCATTATACATTCGAATATATATTCATTATTTTATATTTGAATACTCATATAAGTATACGAATATATATTTACATGATATTTTATTCATTGCGCTGTACTTTTATTAAACATGGTCGTAAAGGTTGTTGCAACTTAACGCCTTCTACTTGTTGAGATCATTTTGTTAGTATAAGAGTTATTGAATGTACTGAGTATCATAGGATATAGCAAAGCAGAATCGCTTAACTGATTTATTTTTATGCAACTCAACTAGCAATCTCATTTGGCTTTTGATAGCGAAGGCCTTAGGTGTGAGCCTATCCGTTGAGGTAACTTCCTTGAGTACATGTTTCAAACATTTTTTTCTAAATTTTTTTCTACCGAGTACATGTTGTACATCATATTTCAAACATTTTTTTTTACTGATATATATATAATGTATTCAAATTCATGATACATGTTTTGGCACTTCCTTGGTTACTCATTTTTTATTCTTTGGTATATATATGAATTCTCTGAAATATATATTTGAGTATATATGTTTCAGTATTTCCAAATCCGTCAATTTGATAAACATGATTATTTGTATGTATGTATGTAAAATCAAATGACTAAATGGTCAAAAACCATACGTACATGTATGTATTATTTATATAGAAATCAATCGTTTTATGGATATTTTACTTTTTTGATTATCGTATTATTTCACTCAATGCTTCCTATTGTGGATTTTTTCTTTCTTTCACAATGTTGGGAATTATCCTCATTGAACAAAAAAAATTCATTTCATTTTTTGGATATGTATCGAGAAAATATTGCCAGCCAAATAGTATTATGTTGGATGATTGGTCCTTGATTAAAAGCGAGTACTTTAGTCCCTAAAATTTCAAACGTTTCTATTTTCAAATTACCAAATTCGTAGTGCTGTTTTGAGCATAAAAGTCAACTGCAAAAAAAGATACTATTTGTACTTAATGCTGTGTGTAGTTCACATTATAGAGTACTTGGCTGATGTATGTAAAGTTACATTCCCTAGTATAAAGTTAGAAACCTTTATTATATTGGTAATTACTGTCAAAAGGGTAATTAGTTCATGAAAGATAATATATTTATCAATATACGCCCCTAATGCTGCAATTGGAACTTTGAGTTTTCAAATTTTGATAGGCCAGGGCATTTACAAACATTCTTAGTTATTAAAATGTTATTTTTTAGCAATGTATTAATCAGGATATCCTTATTCACATGTAGATGATTAATGAATTCATCCAGAATGTACATTTTTATTGAAATCGACATGGAGGATGATCAACAAGTTGTAGAAGCAGCTGGAATTACGGGAACTCCATGCAACTCCATGCGTGAAGTTCTTCAAAAGTTGACATAAAGGCAGCCCCAGTTTCAGGGCAAGGCCAATCAGGCGGCCGCCTAGGGCAACCGCCTAGGCTGGGGCAACATACTGGTGGCAGGTGGTGGGGGACAACATAACGGTGGCAATATTTTAAAAAATTAAATTGTATGTACAATGAGTGAAGTATGTGCTGGTGTAGTGGTAGTGAGTGTGCTTTCCATAACCGAGGTTTGGAGTTCAATTCTTGCCTTTGGTAAATTTTTTTCCAAATTTACCGCTCCTTTGTACTTTGAGTCGCCTTGGGAAACCCAGGTGGTTGAGCCGGCACTACATAAAGGAAGTATGATAAATGCTTATCTTTTACCCAAGCTTGCACACGGCTTCTAGCAATCTATAGACTTTAATTAAGCACTTCTTGAATTAATTCAAAGTTTAGTTCTTGCTTGTGTTAAGTGAGTGAATTATGCATACATGTTGGTAGTATCATGAGCCTTGAAACGATTTTACAGTAGATTACATAACAATCACGAATGTTATTTTTATCTTTTGTTCTCTGACCCTTTTTGTGCATCAATTTTGCTGTTATCTTCACTTTGTTTGAATTGTGCCATACGATATTTTGCATGCACCTCATTTAGTTTCTTCGTATGTAAAATTTGTGTATCCTAAATTATAAGTTTTGGTAGTCCTTCGCAAAAGAAGTCCTAAGATCTTTTGATTACTAAATTATATTTGTTTCAATCGGATGTTTGATTACCATGAATTCTTAGTTGTAAATCAGCTCAGATCAGTTACAACAAGATTTTTATAGCGTTAAGAGGCATTAAACATGGAAGATAACTTATAGGTTACTTGTATGTATTTGATAGTTATAGTTTTGGACTTATAAGTTGACAAGCATATAAAAATGTGTTTATAACCATATCCAACTTTTACAACTAATTTTGATCAAAACCTTTCACTTACATGATAATTTTACCTTTAATTCAATACTTGAAATACTTAGAAGTTGCAAATTACACGTTTTGAAAAATATTTAAGATGGATTCTAGGAATATATTTTGGATTGTTCTTTTAATGCAAACATTTTGTTTTGTATTAGGAAAAATGGATTACTTAGTGCCTACTATTTTGGATTTTTTTATTTTAAGATTCAACTTTTTATAGGTGACATGGATCACTCAACGCCCACCACTCCTACTTGACACATGAATGCTTTAGGTAGCTGGTACGTAGGACGTGTAGAGTGAATCTAGTTCTAGACTTCAACCATATTACCTTGGAAGTAAACAAGAAATTCTTAAGAATGGTGGACTAGGATCCTATTATAAACTTTAACAGATTTCATGTTTAGTCTTACTAATATAATATATGTTGTACACCAGGCTGCATATTGATAAATGGATATACACCACCAATATCGACCAAAATGTGCATAGTAATACTGTCACTGTAACAATATCGACCAAAATGTGAATTCAAGTTTGTATAAGATTATATGATGCAAAGTGCTAATTATTTTACTATAGCAATTACTTTCTGTAATTTATGGTTACAGTCCCTTCTTTTATAAATGGTTATTATCTCCCAGGCAGGTTGAGCCATATCAAAACACTTTCTTGGAGGGTTGGACCATTCACCATTGTCATTAGGAAGACTATAATTTCAAGGGAAAAAAATTTAGTGGTTGTAACTATAATATATGTTTCCCTTTTGCACCATCTTGGCTTGCATCACGTACTATTTGAAAGCATGCTATACATGATGCCCCACATTGAATAATTGTACTTGGTGCTTCATTTTTCACACTATAGCCATCTTTGTACATATTTTTATACCCCGAAAGCTCCACCTACATTTGTTTGGTTTATTGGTTGAGCACTTTGAACTTGAAAGCATTAAAACTTCGACATTGCTTGTAGTGAACTGCATTATTACACTACATTAGTATAAAGTTGACTGAGAATAGATATGAAAGCACCCACCAATTATGCATGTAGCATCACTTCCACCATAAAAAGTTGTAGAAGTGGGAATCACGTCCATTACATAATTGATTCAGTAATCTCATAAGTGAATAATGCCGGAATAATGACTAAGCACCTCCATATATAACAGCCATATCTACCTACTCAATGTTTTTTTAGAGGATTTGGTTTCTATATTTAGCCTCTCTCATTTTTACCCATTTATAATAAAAAATTATGTGAATTTTATCCTTAAGTTGACTGAAAAAACTCAGTAATCTCATAAGTGAATAATGCCGGAATAATGACTAAGCACCTTCATATAAACAGCCATATCTACCATACTCAATGTTTTTTTAGAGGATTTGGTTTCTATATTTAGACTCTTCTCATTTGTACCTAATTATAATGATAAAATTATTTGAATTTTATCCCTAAGTTGACTAAAAAAAACTCAAGTGTTAGTTTTTATACATCCATTGACTTGTATAAATAAAAATCATGAATACCCTGCCCAAGTTAATCGATCTACATGTTTATTATTATGTTAGTTGTAAGAAACATGCATTTATGGTTGCAATTTAGGCAACTGATTAGTTATTTTCATGCAACCAGTGGCCATGTGTTTTTAGTCATGCGGATTAGTTTACGATTACTGCAATATACTCATTCTCTTTTAGGTATATGATTATGCTATATTGGGTTAGACCACACACATATTGGTTAATGTTTTACATCAACTGATAAATCCAAATGCCTTGTTTGGGATGTATCTCACTCTTTTAGGTGAATATGTTTCCTCTTTTTTATCCATGGACTGCATTCATTTTGATTTCTCCTGCACCTATTACTTATTTTCCCCAATGCACTCACTTACTTCACTCGGTCTACATATATTTGATAGTTGGCATGACTTGAAACATGAAAGTTTGCAGTGTTAAACATGAAACTTGTGGTTAGTACTAGAAATGAAACTTTAGATAGTCTTAACTCTCATAATTCTACGAATAAAGAATTATTTTCCTTTATAGTTACAGGTTACAACCAAAGTGTCAGATGTATATGCCAAGGATTCCGAAGCATCACCATGTGAAGTTGATGACATGAAAAAACTAGCATATTCACATGAGCCAGGAGTGATACAAAAATTCAAATATAGATATGAAAATGAAATATATGTGAGTTTTAATTTACAGAAAATTCCCAGGCTCGGATTTTACTATATTTCAGTTACATTATAACTGATTAGCTTTTTGTGTAAAATGTCAGACACATACTAGAAATATAGTAATTGTTGTCAACCCTATTCAAAGATTGTTTTACCGCTATGATATACACATGATGAAAAAATATAAAGGATTGGCTATTGAGGAGCTGAGTCGCCATCCATTTGCTATTGTAGATACTGTCTACAGGTATATGCTTTCAGCTGTAGCTATTACAAATGCCTACAGGTACATGCCTACAGGTATATAGCACCACAGTCATGTAATAGAACAAAATTAGGGCACCTTGTTCTGGTTAAAATAAAATAAACTTTGAGAGCTAATTTGAGAAGTTCTCGACATGAAAAGTTCTTGATATAACTATTTGAAAATGAAACACGATAGCTTGTAACATTATCAGGATACACCACTTGCATTTAGAGTTTGGTCCAATAAGATTTAATGGTCTTGACCAAAAGATACATTTATTTGGCTTAGTCAATTGTTTTGATCCGATCCAAACTTTAGGGTGGCAGTCTTTAATGCTCAAGTCATTTTTTCCTCAATATAACAAGTGACAATATGCATGTTTACTAGAATACAAGTTAGGATAATCTTTTTATATGAGCTAATTTGAGAAAATATGTTGTCTTTTAAACTAATTATGGAATATAATGGGGAATGGTTTCATACTAATTATCAGAAATAATTAACGAGCAGCAGGAGCCTTTATGTACAACTTATTATTGCTTATAAGAGCAGACTACTATAGTCTGCTTATATATCCATTGATGTTTGTTTTGATAATTAGTTTGAAATATTGTTTTGTTAACATGTTTTGAGGCATAATTGGTTATCTTAGGTACCCAATCATCAATCGATGCAGCATCATCACTTTTAGCAACGACACAAAATGAAGGCCAATGCATAGTAATAGATTGCACTCTTTCATAGGAACTATTTGTGGAGCAAACCATTACAATGGATTGCACTCTTTCATGGAATTACTGCACTTATTTCCATTATGTTTGAAAAAGGTTGTTTTGACTGGGTTTGGATACACATATAAACCTTTTGGGTTAATTACTTCAATGCATTAATCTCCTTTCTATAATCATCCTTGTCATCATTAGATAATATATATATATATATATATATATATATATATATAAACACGCACACACGTATATATATAATAAATAAGCATACAGATTAATATAAATAATATACATGTGTTGTGATGTAAAAATTAACTAGCACTAGAAGAAATTATCAATATTTAGCAATCAAAATAGCATTTCATCCCTATGAATTGTGTTGTAAAAATATACATGTGAAGTTGATAAAGAAACAACATTTAAATAAATGGACACTCTGACGATGTTCATTTTTATATTCTCATAACTAGACTATTTCAAAAGCAAGGACAATCTAGTTCAGGATATGAGATGGTTTCTTGTTATTTTTCTTGTAGAATAACACATAAACTTAGTAATAATTTCAACTTCCTTATGAAACTAATTTGTAAAAATAGCATTGGAAAAATAATTTATTGATTCGTCATTAAAAATTTCAGTTTCATGTAGAAATTGACTTCAGTAATATTAAAATGATTTTTCCAGAGTTTAGTTGGGATGTTCTACCCTTGTGCATAATTTGATGATGTTAATATAACTACAATGGCTTTACTTATAAATCAATAATACATACCTTTACAAATTAAAAACACTGTTGTCTGGTTTGGTATATAAATATTTAAAACTAAAAATTTCTTTTTGAGCTATAATAATTGTGCTACAAAGTCACAACTTATTATAGAATTAATAGTCCTTTCACGGGGTCGCTTATGTTTTGTTACAAAATTAATACTCGTGTACCGGTACATGCTGATATAAATGATGTACATGCATAAGCTATGTCATCCCCCATAGCAGCAGCAGCAATTCCGCAAGCTTTTCTTGAGCTGCTCTGTTATAACTCCAAACTGCCTACATTTTCCCCAATGCTTCCACTCAAGAGCCAGTTGCTCCACTGCCTACTTTACCTCATGCTCGGCCCATACCTAAAATCAATACTCATGCTCAGCCAAGCGCAAGCTAAAAAGTTCCAAGTATCAACATCCTATAACTATGAGTCTATATGAATTTTATCTCCACTGTCCTATGACTTTGAATCTATTTAATGTTTAAAATTTTAACTATGTTGATCACACTATTTACAAAACCACTCTTCTATTTTCACGTTGGTACCCCGTTGAAAAAATTAATTTTTTTTACAGTACCATCGATAATCTTATACGATACAATTTCTATCATAATTAATCATCAAAATTGGTAATTATACTTAAAATGCATCAGGTTATTGCAAAATATAGTAGACAAATAACAGCCGAAACAATTTGTATACTTTCAGAATGCATCAATTGGAAAAAAACAATTAGTATTAAACTAAGGGTTGTTTGTTTGGATTAATGAACCAAAACCAATATTTCCTGTCATGCCCTACTGAAAGAGCTTCTAGCTGCTATTCAAACTTCAAGCGATATTTGTTCAAGTAAGATTTTAGTCCATTTGTTCCATGCACTTTTTAAATTTTTGGCCTATCATTTATTTAACCGATACCTTTAAGTGGATGGCCTATCCACCTCCTCAATAACCTTTTGTCTGAATAAGTCATACAATAGTCTAGACAATGTTGCTGAGATTGTGCTAGAACTAAGATTCTTTATCTATCAGTATGGATTTGTCTATCACTTGAAGCTAACACAAAAAGCTAAAAGCATTTTGGTAATTTTATTCTTGAATTTTTTTTGTGAAATGGTAAATATCGTAGCTTATGTTGCTAGATTCAGGTTTATGGTTTGTCAAGGGGTATGATTTTTCTTATTTGATTAGTTGCTCCTACTAGATACTGCATTGCATTTATTTATGAAAATAAACTCAACTTGTTCTGATTTATGATATATATATGAAGCAACTGGCATGCAAATAGTTATTTATTTATATAATGTAATAAAATTAGGTCCACTAATCTATTAGCATTTTTTGTTTTGTATATAGCAAATGACTTCTTTAACTAAATATATTTGGATGTGATGGTTCACAATCTTATGAAATATCAGGTAATAACTAAATATATTTATCATGTTCATAATTAAAACCGTGTAGTGTGGTAGTATATATATAACTGAAGCATTGAAACTATGGTCGTGTATATAATTAAAGAAGTACTAAATCAATTAATACCGAGGCATCGCCCCTGTTAATACGGAGGCGTGTTGCCTCATTTAAAACTGAAGCGTTCTGCGTCGGTTTTAACTAAGGCAACACACCTTAGTTTTAACTGGTGCAAACTGTGGTCATGCCTCATTTATAGTTAGACTAAATGTGAATGTTACTTATATAATACATCCTCCTTTTTTGGTTTAGATTTTTAGTTGAAACATTGACTATAAATTACAAGAACCTTTGATATATTATCAACATAAATACAGTTGCACATATATGAATTCTATAACTTGATAGTAGATGAATGAAATTAATTCTCATCTTTATTTGTTTGAAAGTTGTTATCATTGCAATAATTATTAAAAATAAAATTTACTAAGTTTTATTAAATTAAAATAATTAAAATTAACTAATAAAAGTTAACTAACATAACTAAACTTAAGTTTCATAAAATCGTGTTCTCTAATCTGTTATAAAAAACGACTAAGTTTTACAAAAATTATCCAATTTTTATAAAAATTAACTAAGTTAACTAAGTTTTGTAAAAATTAATTAATTTTGTAATATTAACTAAGTTTATAAAATAATAATAATAATAAATTGACTAGGTTTAAAATAATTAATTAAGTTAATTAATTTTCATAAATTTAACTAAATTTTATAATAATTAACTAAACTAACTAAGTTTCTGAAAATTAAATAAGTATACAAAATTTCTAGGTTTTATAAAAATTAATATGTTTATAACAATCGGCATATAATTGTTGAGTAATGTATTTAAAATGAAATATAACATTAACAAAGTTATCTAAATTTTATAAAAATTAAATAAGTCTATAAAATTTTGACCTAATTTAAAAAAATAACAAATTTTTATAGAAGTTAGCTAAGTTTTACAGAAATTAAGTAAGTTTATGTTTTCAAAATAAACTAAATTTATAAAAATAATAAATTTAATGGTGTTATATTCTATTTGATATAACAGTATCCTAACAACAATTTAACAATTTTATTTTATTAGTGGAGGATGTAAGTTGATCATATTTCATCTAAATTTAAATGATGATTAATTATTAATTAATGTATTATTCCACCATATCATAATCTATTATTATATCTTGTTTGGAATGTTGATAATTAGTTGCATAGAGAGTAATCCATATTATTCCACTATTTTCTTTACATTGGAATTCTTCTATGTAGGTTGTAATTAGCATCATAACTGTTTATTTTTTGTATTATGTTTTTAGGACATTTTATATTCTCAATGTGAATTATTTTTTGCTTGATCATTTTAATCGATGTAGTACTAAATTCAATAATTCCTAAGGCCATGCTATGTTTGCGCATGTCATTTTAACTTGCATTTTTGTTTATTTGCAGTTTTCATGAGAACTTGTATTTTGATGTTGTGACTCACATGCACAGTGCACAAGCTCAGTCTAATTATGGATCCAAATTTTCCAATGTTGCAGGTACACTGATTTCTATTGTATAAATCCTTTTCATGTCTAGTGCTATGATCTGTGGACGTGTCTAGCCATTTAACAATGTCTGCAATTTTCAAAACAAAGTTAAGTTTAAACTTATGAATTAGTTAGCATAGGTGAAGGTGAAAGCAAATGCTTTGGGTCTCACCAGAGGAGACAAATGACTTATTTGTAGAAGAAGAAATCTGGTTAGCAAATAAATCATTAGTTACCTTTTAATGAACTTTCTTTGTTAAACAAATTTAACCCATTGCTTGAGATAAATTATTTTTCACACTGTACTGTCCAGAAAGGAGTATATTCTGTTGCTCCCAGTGGTGCTTCTTCTGACATTTGATGTTGTATTGCCAATCATATCACTCATTTCTTGTATTACTATAGTTAGTCCATCCACTACATAACGATATATGGTAGATAAATATTATATAAGGAAAGATCTTCATATACATTATTACACGTTGCATCACTATCTAAGTTAGAACACATTTAGTTGATGACTTTTTTGGTTCTTCTTTACAACAATGATCTAATGAGCTTCCATAGCAACTTCCTTTTGATGATAGTTGCTCCACAATGACTATGAGAGTGTTGAAGGGATTTAGTCTGGATGTGAGGATGACGGTGAGCGTCAGATGATATATACTGCTTCATTTGGACATAGTTTATGTATTATATATGTATTTGTGTTATTAAGTGTTATTTGGACAAGTTGGGTTGGAATTGAGCCGTAGTTGTTATATGATTTGTAATATTTATTTTCTATTTAGTGATATTTAAATTCATTATACATATATGCATTGAAATGTCAAAAAGAAGCAAAGAAAATCTTATGCAATAAGATCATAGCATTTTTTAATGTTTGTAATCTTTCCTATTGTTAGGAAGCTAGTTCGTATAATCCAAAAACGCTATTGCTAAGAGAGTTTTCATAGTGTTGGTAAAACGCTATTGTTAGAAACTTTTTATGGCATTTTATTCTTACTGACTAATAACCTTTCCTATTTATAACATGTTTTTTTATAGCATAAGTGTGAGGACCCGGAATTTTGGGCAATATCAATTTAATAATCGAAACTAAAAATTGAATTGATTTGATAATTGTCTTTTATAATTTTAATTTAATTTGGTAAATTTATTCTTTTAAAAGCAAATAAATATCTAACTGATAAATTTTATCTTTTAAAAAAAGTTAATAAAATATTTTCTATTTATAATGTATATATTGTAAATAAAATAGCTTTGGTTGTATTTAATAAATAAATAAAATCATGTTTTCAAATTCTAATATATTTTGGTAATTTGGAAATTACGGTTTAATTTACAATAAAACTTTTCATGGACTATTTAAATAAGTTAACTATTTGATTTAAAATACTTAAGGAAAGTGTTTAAGTTGTTTAAATTATATTTTTAAGCTTAAGTTTAAATTTAAATAAGAGTAATAAAAAGATTTGTTTTATTTGATAAGTATGATTTGGAAATATATAGAAGTTTAAAATATAATTTATATATAAAACATTAATTTGTTTAAGTAATATAAGTAATGTATAAATAATAGGATAATTTCTTTTATAAATTGTTTTAAATTAGCAAATTGTTATTTTCAAACAATAATAATAATGTGTTATTTTTATAAATAGATTTTAAAGAAAATTGAATTGTTTTTTTCAAATTTAATATGTTGTTGATTTTAAATTGGATTTTTGAATTTAATTTGAATTTGGATTTAAAATTAAAATTCAAAAGTTATATATTTTAAAATATTTGAATTTAAAATATATTTATAAGATTTTATTCGTGTATAATTTGTTTTATTATGTTTTCTTTAAAAGAAATTTAAATATAAACATTTAAATAAGGGATAAAAGCTTTTATTTACTTTTAAAATAAATAAAAATAAGTAAATTATTTATAAGACAAGTGTAAATATATTAAGCTAAATATAACAAGTGTTAATTTATGAGCAAAGGCAAATGACAAGTGTTAAGTAGATTGTACAAGTGTCATTTATTATTTTTGGTTTTTTCTTTTATTTTAAATAGTTACAAATTTACTTATATAAAAAATATGTTTTCTTTATCTCATTTCTTTTCTATTCTCTTTTTTAAAACTAAGAAGAAAAAAGAAACTCAAGCTAAATCTCTAAAACAAAATTCTGTAATCAATCCTTCCTAATACCAGAAACAAATCAAATTCTACAACCTTTAATCCCATCTTCAAAAATCATCAAAGCCTGCAAAAAACATCTTCAAACCTGAGATTTAAAAAAGCAAACCAGAAACATGCTTACCATTTTCAAAAGCAAGATCAAAGATCAAAGCCGAAACATTTTCTTCCACTTGGAATCAAAAATCATTAACCTGTAATCAAATTTCCATATCTAATTCAAAAGCCTGTAAATTATTTTCTAATCTTCTCAAGTAAAAGCCTGCATTCTTTTTCAAACCAGAGAGAAGTAAAGCAAGCATCATCATCTCTGATTTCAAGTTCAAATTTCCAAGTTTTTAAATCAAACATCAAAAACCTGTAACTTTCTTCAATCAGAAATTCAAAAGCAACTTCAATTCTGTTTGAAAGCAAGATTCAGTAACAAGCAACTCAAATTTTTAAATCAAGAACAAAGAAGCAACTCAATTTTAAAATTTTCAAAATCAAAACCTGTTACAAGCTCCCTGTTCACTTTTTTTCACGTGCGTGACATTTATTTTAAAAAGCTTAAGTATATAAATCTGGTTGCTTGATTAATGTATGAAATAAGTATGTTTGTGTGTATGTATATTGGTAAATTTTTGTGCATTTTTGGATGTATGATATATGCATGCTTGTGAAATATCTGTAAACATCTCTATTCCCAGTTTTAATCTCAAGCTTTTATTTAAAATTCTTTATCTCTTGATCTAGTCACTGTTAGGATTAAGTTATGAACAAAAATTGTTTGTTTAATCATAAATAAAAGTTTAAAATTTTATCTAAGTGGAAATAAATTGGGTATTACCCTGGAAACCAAAATGAACAGGGAAGTTTAAGTTTTGCGAAAAATTCAAACACTCGAATTCATTGATTCAGGATTATAAATTGAATAGTTATCCAAAATCATGATTTTTAAAAATGAAATCACAAATTTTAATAGTGAATTGGGTGAGCAGTTTAGGGTTGACCAGATTTAGTAATTTGGGGGGTTTCTGATGATCCAAGTGCTCGGCGATGTCGTGGTTCTCATTGGAGGAGGAAGGATGATCGGATAGGCCGACAAAAATGTCCGATGGTTGTGCTAGCCACTGTGGCGACGATAGATGGTCGATATTTGTATTAATCCTAGTTTTCTAGTGGCCGTAAATTTGTTCATCACGCCATCTACGTTTGATCGAGTTCCACCGAACTCTGGGATTGGGAAGCATGGATGATGGAGAATGTGTGACCGAAAGTGTAGGCACTCCGGTGGTCGGAGAAGCGAGTTTGTGTTTGTTTCAGGTGGGTCTGTTGTTCCAGTTTTGGGTTCTAAGATATTCGAATGCGATTTCGAGTAGGAATCGATGGGTTTGGAGTTTGGATGGTCTGAGGTTGTGATCGCTGACTTTCTAAAGGTTTTGTGGATGACCAGAAGGGGTCGGAGCCACTATGCATGTGCACGGTACATCTCTGGTGAAGTTTGAATTGGAAGAAGATGAGGTATTCGAGTTTCTCGAGTCAGTGGACTGTTTTGCTCGAAGTTTTGGGATGTTTGACTCGAAGCTTTTGAGGTTGGTCACGAGTCACTTGAGTGGTTTCAGATTTTGAACCTGACAGAATTTTTTAAAATTTAAAATGAATTTTAAAAATTAAAAGAAAGATTTAAACATAGTTTTAAATCAAGTTTTAAAGTAGGGATTCAAATTAACTTTTGTATCCTAGTTTTAAAATAAATAAGAGTTTTAATAAAAAAATTAAATTGTTTAAACAAGTTTAATGTTTAAAGTATATTTGTAAATAAAAAGGTTTTTCAAATGAAATGTTTAAAACTTTATTTATATAAAATTCTTTATAAAGGTTTTCTGTAATATTACATTGGAGGTTATATATAAATTTGTTTAACTTAATATGCAAGTTAAATGATTAAGTTATTTTAAAAGCTTGATTTTAAAATGTAATTAAGTAAATTAGTTTAAAACTTTCTTATATAAGTTTCTTTTGTAAGTGATAAAATGTTTTTACTTTTGTTTAAGAGGTTTGTAAATTGTTTTAAATTTTGATAAGTTAAATCATTTTAAATCTTGATCAAAAATGGAATTTAAAAGTAGATTTAAAAGGGTAAATTGTTTTAAATACACAAGTTAATAATAATTTAGTCATTCATAAAGGAAATGATTTATCTTAAAGATAATTAAGGTTTTAATGAATAGTTAAGTTAAAAAGGAAATTAAGGAGTACTTAATTAATTTAATTAATTAATTATTGATTTAGATTCATTTATAATTAGAGATTAATTAACTAGTAATCAGACGTTAATTAATTTATAATTAATAATGATTAATTAAAGAATAATTACTTAAGGAAGTAATTAAAGATTTTTCTAAATAATTAATGAAGATCATTAACTAAGTATTATTAAGTAATTAATTAATGTGATTAATTTAAATAATTAATTAGATTAATTAATTAAGAATAATCATTTGTGGGATTGTTTAAGTATAATTACTTAGTGAAGTAATTATAGGAAATAATCACTCAATGTAATTAATTAAATTAATGTGATTAGTTTAAGTTAATTAATTAGTTTAATTAATTTAAATAATCACTTGATGATTTGTTAAGTATAATTAATTAGTGTAATTTATTAAGTGTAATTACTTAGTGAAGTAATTGATGGGTAATTACTAAATGTAATTAATTGAAGAATGGAAGATGTTTTGGGTTTAATTACTTAGTGTAATTGTAAAGAAGGATAATTAATTAGTGAAAGTAATTTATAATAAATTACTTAGTGTAATTAATTTATGGATTGATTAATAAAGTTATTTGAAGTTAATTAAGTGATGTAATTAATCAAGGATAAGTAATCACTGATTGTGATTAATCAAGGTTGATTAATGAATAAAGATTGGTTAACGATTAATTATTAAATACGGTTAATAATTAATTAAGAAGTAACTAATGGATCATTAATTAATGTAATGAATGATGTAATTAAGGGTTGATTAATTAAGATTAATTAATCAATGATAAGTGATTATAGAGTAATTAATTAATGTAATTAATTAAGGATTAATATAATTAATTAAGGATTAATGTAATTAATTATAATTAATTAGTTAATGAAGTAATTAAAGTTTACTATTGTTAATGGTTAAGGGTGATTAACTTATGTAATTAATTAAAGGCTAATCACTTATTGTAATTAGAGGATAATTAATCAAGGGTGATTAATTAAGATGAATACTTAGAGGGTGATTAAGTGATTTATAATTAATTAAATGGTTATGTAAGCAAGATTTATGTGATGAAAGTAATTAATTTAATTTATTTTAAATTAATTAGAGATGCAAGTAATTAATTTAATTCATTTTAAATTAATTAGAGATAGTGTAATTTAATCCTTGCTTATGTATGGATGGATGATATTGATTGCCCTGAATGGTTTAAGATCTCAGACATAAGATAAGTAATGCTGTGTGATTTGGATGCTTTGGTTGAAGTGTGATGATAATGCGAATTATCTATTTTTGATGATAATATGGATTATCTACTTGTGTGATGATGTGAATTATCTATCTGTGTGAATGTAGATAATGAATTGAATAAAATTTTTTTAACTTTCAAACTACTTGGACCTAAAAGATGGCGTTTTGGACTTCGATGAGACCGGGATTGGGTTTCCAGATTTGGATATTCGAAAACCACATCGATCCAAATTAACGATAGGTCGTGAATTTCAAGTGAAGATGAAGATTCAGAGTGCAAGGGTTATCGTCATTAACTCTGAGGGTGATTCCAAAATGAGTGTAACGAGATAATGACTTCGGTTTCGTTCGTACCCGGAACGAACTTGAATGGATTGAATGCTTTCAGAACATCGTCAGATGGACGATGAGCATTCTAAGATAGATGTGTTCTATAAAGGTAATCGTAGCCTCAAGCCTCATCAACCGGGAATGGCTAAAACAGGGGAGGTGCAGCAAGGCTAAGTGGGTAGCACCCAAGCAGGACAAGATTTTCCCCTGTCTAGAAGTCCCTTATTATTCGGCTGTATGGGGCAGTTCATTCGCGACAACTGTCGGGGTTGTCTTGTTTGTGACTGTCCGGTAGGGATGGTACCGACCTTGTGTTGCAGGGGATTGGAAGTAATCCTCAGTACGGTGATCTAGGCCCCGTACTGTGACGGGCGGTACCCCAGTAGCCCCAGTAGCCCTGCCACTGATGGAAAGCCATTCTTCCTACGTGCCCTTACGGTTTTGATTGTATTACCAACTTTGTGGCTAGTATGATGGAATTTAATCATGTAACAATTTCAGCTATTTCTTATTTATTTTAAAGCCCTAGACCCTATTATAATATCACTGGATTTCCTATCAAATGTTTTGGTTAGCGTAAGGTAAAAACTTATCCATGTTTATGTGTGGGAAGTCTTACGTGATACCTTTTTTCTTTCAAAGGTTTTTCAAAGTTAAGCAACTTTAACCTGTTGCTCACACCAGACCCATGTCTGACCCGGAGTTTATTTTTATTTTTCTTAAACTCTTAGGTACTCAAATTTTTACGAGTAGCCAAGGGATTCAGGTTAGCTTTGACGAATTATGGAGGAGCAATGGAGCATGAGGCTTCTGCGTTGTAGATATATAGTTTTCTGCTGTGTTGGTATCCTTGTGTTGTACTAAATTGTAAATACTAGACAGGTGTTTATAACTGTCTAGTATGATTTTATAAGCTGTGTAACTCTGATAGATGTTGCATACTATGTAATATTTATGTGATTGATATAATTTATTGGTTCCGCTGTTGAGATTCTAATGTTGTTTTCTTTCTTTCTTCTCTATCTTTCTCTTCCCTATCCCTTTCTTTCTTACCCATGATGCGTCTTTCTGGGAGTTGAAAGACGGGTCGTGACAGTTGGTATCAGAGCATTAGGTTGAGTGAATACCTAGGCTTTGGAGTGAATTATTTCTTGAGAGAGTGTATTTGTAATTTTAATATACACACACACACACATTACTACCTAATTTATTGGGTTACCTGTTCGGGTTTTCGAATCTGAGTTCTAGAGGTATGAAGGTAGTGGTGTGTGTAACACGACTACCAATGACAGGAGTCAGGGTGTTGAAATGTATCTGTCGAGACTGTAGATCAAATACCGTCTCGAGTAAGCTTTGCAGTGGTGTAAGGATTTCACCAATCTCTGAAGGAAGCTTTTCAAGGTTTGGAGTTCATCTTTGTAGAGCAAGTTTGGATGAGTAGATTTTGGATCTGTTGGTTAAGCAGAAATGAGTGATGGTATCTTGGCAACCTCAGGAAGTAGTAGCTGCGTGGTGAGACGCGGTGACTATGGATCTTTCCGAAGATGTTTCTTTGGAACAAATAAAGGAAGTGTGTCAGCATCGGTGATGATGCTGAGTTCAGCAAGGTGTTTGTATTTGGGTTGAGGTCCGAGTTTCTCGAGGAGTTTTGGATTAGGAAGTCTTTGGTATTTGTGTCAGCAGAAGGTCTTTTGGCTTAGCAGTTTTCTAGAGGTGGAATACAGAAGCAGCAGAGTGTATCCATTTCTTTGGTGGATTAGCTAGATAAGCTGTTTTGATTGATAAAGAGAGAACAATTTCTTTGGATATTAAGCAGGGATTGATCGCAAAAGTGACTTACGATAGTTGAGTGATCTCTTGGGTTGTCAGAGATTTTTTTGGATGTCTTCAGGGAAGTCGGAGGTTTGCCTTTGCATCTGGAGATTGAGTTTTCTTATCAAATAGGATTCCATGAGTGATACCAATGGTTCAGCTTAGTAGAAGGATAGTTCCTAGAGATAGGATTAGGTGAACATCTCGGGTTTTGGTGGAACATCTGAGTTATCTTTTATGGATCTGTTGAACCATATTTCTGGGATGTGTTGTCTAGTCTGTACTCGTGTTCATCATCAGCATTTTCATCTACTCCAGATCAGAGTTGTGCAGCAGAAGCAGTTTGGGAGTGCATCCGTTTGTCTTTTCCAGATAGGAAAAGTAAGTTCAGTCTTCTGATTTTTGTGGAGTAGAGTTGGTGTCCTTGATTTTGGTTGATCTTACGGGGATCATTTTATTGGATTGTTTTTGGTCCAATTTGTTTCGAGAGGTATCGACGAAGGTTGAGCTGATCAGGATAGATGTTGGCAGCCTAGGATCGTCTGAAGGAGTTTTGTGGATAAAAGACGGAGGAATTTGGATTCTAGAGTCGGATATTTGATAAGTTTTCTCCAATCAAAGGAGCTATAAGATTGGACAAGGATGGGAAGCCAGCTCCGAGGTATTAGATCTTTCTGTGTTCTGGTAAGGTTTTGTGCTTTGGTCTTCAGGGTTGAATCACCAGTTTGAAAGATTGGGATTCAATGTGTTTCACGTATCTCTAAGGGAATACATGTATAATCCTTCTCTGGTTGTGGAATCGGCAGTTCTAGAGGATTTGGTAGTTGAGCAGGACTTGACTGGGGTCTGATATCCTGTTTAGTCTTGTAGATCTAGATGAGTAGGAACTCTGTAGCTCAGTAGTGTAGATTGTTTGGATTCTGTAGAGCGAGTATCCCGGTATTTATACCTGGGAAACTATAGGAAGTTCTATCCAGGATTTTGACTGGAAAGTTAGATTTGTTTGACTGAGTGAATTGGTTGCTATGGTTGTTAGCATATGGTTGATAATATATGCTCGTGGTTTAAAATTAAAAATGTTGATGGGTTATTAAATTACCTTTGCTTTTAAATTTGGGGGATGAAATCCTTTTAAGGGGGAGGAATGTGACGACCCAGAATTTTGGGCAATATCAATTTAATAATTAGAATTAAAAATGGAATTGATTTGATAATTGTCTTTTATAATTTTAATTTAATTTGGTAAATTTATTCTTTTAAAAGCAAATAAATATCTAATTGATAAATTTTATCTTTTAAAAAAAACAATAAAATATTTTCTATTTATAATATATATATATATATATATATATATATATATATATTTGTGTATATTGTAAATAGGAAAGCTTTGGTTGTATTTAATAAATAATAAAATCATGTTTTCAAATTCTAATATATTTTGGTAATTTGGAAATTATGATTTAATTTACAATAAAACTTTTCATAGACTATTTACATTAGTTAATTACATATTTTAAAATACTTAAGGAAAATGTTTAAATTGTTTAAATTATATTTTTAAGCTTAAGTTTAAATTTAAATAAGAGTAATAAAAAGATTTGTTTTATTTTCTTCTAAAATATTATTTGATAAGTATGATTTGGAAATATATAGTAGTTTAAGATATAATTTACATATGAAACATTAACTTGTTTAAGTAATATAAGTAATGTATAAATAATTGGATTATTTCTTTAATAAATTGTTTTAAATTAGAAAATTGTTATTTTCAAACAATAATAATGTGTTATTTTTATAAATAGATTTTAATGAAAATTGAATTGTTATTTTCAAATTCAACATGTTGTTGATTTTAAACTGGATTTTGAATTTAATTTGAATTTGAATTTGGATTTACAATTAAAATTCAAAAGTGATATATTTTAAAGTATTTGAATTTAAAATATATGTATAAGATTTTATTTGTGTATAATTTGTTTTATTATGTTTTCTTTAAAAGAAATTTAAATATATACATTTAAATAAGGGATAAAAGCTTTTATTTACTTTTAAAATAAATAAAAATAAGTAAATTACTTATAAGACAAGTGTAAATATATTAAGCTTAATATAACAAATGTTAATTTATGAGCAAAGGCAAATGATAAGTGTTAAGTAGATTGTACAAGTGTCATTTATTATTTTTGGTTTTTTCTTTTATTTTAAATAAGTTACAAATTTACTTATATAAACATATGTTTTCTTTATCTCATTTCTTTTCCATTCTCTTTTTCAAAACTAAGGAGAAAAAAGAAACTCAAGCTAAATCTCTAAAACAAAAATCTGTAATCAATCCTTCCTAATACCAGAAACAAATCAAATTCTACAACCTTTAATCCTATTTTCAAAAATCATCAAAGCCTACAAAAATCATCTTCAAACCTGAGATTTTAAAAAGCAAGCCAGAAACTAGTTTACCGTTTTCAAAAGCAAGATCAAAGATCAAAGCCGGAACATTTTCTTTCACCTGAAATCAAAAATCATTAACCTGTAATAAAATTTCCATATCTAATTCAAAAGCCTGTAAATTATTTTCCAATCTTCTCAAGTAAAAGCCTGTATTCTTTTTTAAACCTGAGAGAAGCAAAGCAAGCATCATCATCTCTGATTTCAAGTTCAGATTTCCAAGTTTTTAAATCAAACATCAAAAGCCTGAAGCTTTCTTCAATCAGAAATTCAAAACCAACTTCAATTCTGTTTGAAAGCAAGATTCAGTAACAAGCAACTCAAAATTTTAAATCAAGAACAAAGAAGCAACTCAAGTTTAAAGTTTTCAAAATCAAAACCTGTTGCAAGCTCTCTGTTAACTTTCTTTCAGGTGAGTAACATTTATTTTAAAAAGCTTAAGTATATAAATATGGTTGCTTGATTAATGTATGAAACAAGTATTTTGTGTGTATGTATATTGGTGAATTTCTGTGCATTTTTGGATGTATGATATATGAATGCTTGTGAGTATCTGTAAACATCTCTGTTCCTAGTTTTACTCTCAAGCTTTTATTTAAAATTCTTTATCTCTTGATCTAGTCATTGTTAGGATTAAGTTATGAACAAAAATTGTTTGTTTAATCATAAATAAAGGTTTAAAAATTTATTTAAGTGGAAATAAATTAGGTATTGCCCTGGAAACCAAAATGAACGGGGAAGTTTAAGTTTTGGGAAAAATTCGAACACTCGAATTCATTGATTCAGGATTATAAATTGAATAGTTATCCAAAATCATGATTTTTAAAAATGAAATCACAAATTTTAATAGTGAATTGAGTAAGCAGTTTGGGGTTGACCAGATTTAGTAATTTGGGTGGTTTCTGATGATCCAAGTGCTCGGCGATGTCGTGGTTCTCATTGGAGAAGGAAGGATGATCGGATAGGCCAGCAAAAATTTTTGATGGTTGTGCTAGCCACTGTGGCGACGATAGATGGTCGATATTTGTATTAATCCTAGTTTTCTAGTGGTTTTAAATTTTTTCATCGCGGCATCTAGGTTGGATCGAGTTCCATCGAACTCTGGGATTGGGAAGCATGGATGACGGCGAATGTGTGACCAAAAGTGTAGGCACTCCGGTGGTCGGAGAAGCGAGTTTGTGTTTGTTTTAGGTGGGTCTATTGTTCCAGTTTTGGGTACTAAGATACTCGAATTCGATTTTGAGTAGGAATCGATGGGTTTGGAGATGGTCTGAGGTTGTGATCGCCGACTTGCTAAAGGTTTTGGTGATGACCAAAAGGGGTCGAAGCCATTGTGCATGTGCATGGTGCATCTCTGGTGAAGTTTGAATTGGAAGAAGATGAGGTATTCGAGTTTCTCGAGTCAGTGGAGTGTTTTGCTCAAAGTTTTGGGATGTTTGACTCGAAGCTTTTGAGGTTGGTCACGAGTCACTTGAGTGGTTTCAGGTTTTGAACCTGACAGAATTTTTTAAAATTTAAAATGAATTTTAAAAATTAAAAGCAAGATTTAAACATAGTTTTAAATCAAGTTTTAAAGAAGGGATTCAAATTAACTTTTGTATCCTAGTTTTAAAATAAATAGAAGTTTTAATAAAAAAAATTAAATTGTTTAAACAAGTTTAATGTTTAAAGTATATTTGTAAAAAAAGGGTTTTTCAAATAAAATGTTTAAAACTTTATTTATATAAAATTATTTATAAAGGTTTTATTTAATACTACGTTGGAGGTTATACATAAATTTGTTTAACTTAATATGCAAGTTAAATGATTAAGTTATTTTAAAAGCTTGATTTTAAAATGTAATTAAGTAAATTAGTTTAAAACTTTCTTATATAAGTTTCTTTTATAAGTGATAAAATGTTTTTACTTTTGTTTAAGAGGTTTGTAAATTGATTTAAATTTTGATAAGTTAAATCATTTTTAAATCTTGGTCAAAAATGGAATTTAAAAGTAGATTTAAAAGTGTAAGTTGTTTTAAATACACATGTTAATAATAATTAAGTCATTCATAAAGGAAATGATTTATCTTAAAGATAATTAAGGTTTTAATGAATAGCTAAGTTAAAAAGGAAACTAAGGAGTACTTAATTAATTAATTAAATTAATTAATGATTTAGATTAATTTATAATTAGAGATTAATTAATTAGTAATCGGAAGTTAATTAATTTATAATTAATAATGATTAATTAAAGAATAATTACTTAAGGAAGTAAATAAAGAATTTTTTTAGTAGTTAATAAAGATCATTAACTAAGTATTATTAAGTAATTAATTAATGTGATTAATTTAAATAATTAATTAGATTAATTAAGAATAATCATTTATGGGATTGTTTAAGTATAATTACTTAATGAAAGTAATTATAGGAATTAACTACTCAATGTTATTAATTATAATAATGTGATTAGTTTAAGTTAATTAATTAGTTTAATTAATTTAAATAATCGCTTGATAATTTGTTAAGTATAATTACTTAGTGTAATTTATAAAGCATAATTACTTAGTGAAGTAATTGATGGGTAATTACTAAATGTAATTAATTGAAGAATGAAAGATGTTTTGGGTTTAATTACTTAGTAATTGATAAAGAAGGATAATTACTTTGTGAAAGTAATTTATAATTAATTACTTAGTGTAATTAATTTATGAATTGGTTAATAAAGTTATTTGAAGTTAATTAAGTGATGTAATTAATCAAGGATAATTAATTACTGATTGTGATTAATCAAGGTTGTTTAATGAATAAAGATTGATTAAAGATTAACTATTAAATATGATTAATAATTAATTAAGAAGTAATTAAGGAATCATTAATTAATGTAATGAATGATGTAATTAAGGGTAGATTAATTAAGATTAATTAGTCAATGATAAGTAATTATGTAATAATCCGCAAATCCGTACTCCTTGAATAGACACTAATCTCCATCGACTAACTCAAGACGAACAAAAATACGAACCATTAGGGTTTAAGAAGAAGAAAAAGGTAGGAGAAGAAGAAAGAAGATAGAACAGAACATAAAGAAAACCACAGAACAATATCAGAATCTCACAATCGCAGCAGAAAAACATATAATAGATAAATGAATAATCTTTAAACAAAGAACTATATAAGTTATTACATTATATCACATTATATTACATTATCAGAGTTTACAACAACTACAACAAACAACAACAAACAGCGGAAAAGAAATACTATATACTAGTGAATACGCCATGCCATCCAGCTTGCCTCCAGCAACTCTCGAATATCCTGATAACCTGACTCTAGACTGCCCGTGTGGAAATTACTGGGCACCCAGAGTTTTGGAAGGAAAACAATAAACTCCAGGTCAGTCATGGGACTGGTGCGAGAACTGAAAATAGTTTATCTTTTTAAAAACAAAACAGAGGAATATTTTTAATGTCAATTCGAAATGCTTTTAAAAATGAAACTAACATAAGGCCTCCCGGCACACACACAATGCAAACGCAGACTTGGGGGAGATTTCTCCTTATGATAGTCAAAGATGCTTACTACGAAAAATCAAATCATTTTGATATTATTATTAGTGCATAGTGTAGAAAACATTTCGAAAGTAGAATATAAATCTTAGCCAGCATAGGTACCATTATATTATGCCTACTATAGCTACCATATTAAATGGCAGGTTCTACAACTAAAACCGTACAAGGTTCGTATTGTTTCTTTGGATTTCCAACAAATGGTCAGGCCAAGGAACTTCCCATTGCCACATGGTAACGCCTCTGGAATGACGTCCCGAGAACCTAACCGAATCTCTGCCAATACAAGGCCGGGTTACCCTTCAAACTGGGTAACTACTGACATGAATATGTCATCCCCCGATCGTAACCGATCTATATCCGAGGATCCACGATTTCCAACAATCACAAAGTAATAAATTTGCAGCAACAACATAGGTTAAGTATCTGGGCTCCGTATCATGAAACCACCTCTATCCAGAAGGAATGACATACACTAAAGGGCGCTACCCCAGATAACCTTGCTGCATCCTTCCTGTTTTGACCATTTCCGGGGTGTGAGGTCCGAGCAAGTCTCGTCCACAAAGCTACGCTTTATACAAAGCCATGCTTCGATCCACCAATAATCAGCATCACTCATATGCCACATTACCAATTTGGGAATGTATCACTAGTAACCATCAACTACATAACCTCTGAGCCGTATGTCTCAGAGCAGGGTTCTAAGCTAAGAGAATAAATTCTCCGCCACCAATAGAAATATATTTGATAGAAACTACTTTTACATCCCAAATTGTAATGTCAGACACACATCCATACAAGTCCGTTCCGGGATCGAACAGAACTGAAGGCACTTCCAAAGAAGCCCTTGCAATCCGGATATTCACTAATCACGTTCGGACTTCCCATCACATATGGAATCTCTATACCGGGGCCATTCGGTGCAGAGACATTCGACGGTAATCCTTCCGTTTTCAAAAATATCCGGTCTTCAACACCAGTCTTCAAATGCAATCCATAACGACGTATCACATATCGGAATGGGTTATACGACCCAAAGGTCCTTTCCCGGCTAACCCGAATAGTGAGCGTTTATTTTGAAAATAAGTGTGGCATTCAAATTCAAGCAAATCACAACAAATACCCATTAAAAGGTAAATATTGATAGTCGGTTATTGAACTATCCATGGATATGCACAACATCACCAGATTCCAAATAATTTTCCAAATTATTTATTTTCCAAAAATATCTTTACAAGATATATAATTTCAATACTTCTGCAAATAAATCAATATTTATTTTTAAACAAATTCCCCTTTCTTTTATAAATGCCATAGTGAATTTATATTTCAAAATATCTACTCATTTACGATTTTCAATAGATTTCAAATATTCATTTCCAATTTATCTTTACCAAGATAAATTCTCAAAAACGTTTCATTTCATATTGAAAAAGCATTTCCATACTTATTAATAATAAGTAGTTCACAAATCTATTTATTTTCAACACTTGGAAAAATATTCAATATACTTAACTCACAATTAAGTATATATTTTATTTTTTAAGGAAAGTGTTCTTTTTAAACACATTTATTTGAGTCAAAACGAATGTTGCGTAAAACATTGTTATGATAACTCAAAATCATTAGTATAGGGATTCGAAGTTAAGATAGATATATAAATCCCAATACTATATAAAACATTTCCTTTCGGAAATCATTTACTATAACAACAGTGTTATAGTCCACCATTTCCTTCTATTTCTCGAAAACGTCTATTTCAACAATGAATGTTGAAATCTATGGTTTCAAACCTTAACACATTTTAAAACATCGTTAAATCGTTTTAATTCTATTTAAAATATCACCTCCAAAACATTTTCTTTAACATATTATTCACTATCCAAAAACGTGAATATGCTTCGTTAACCAATTTCATCATTTCTATACATTTTATTTTAAAGGATTATCCATTGTCCCAAAATCGTGGATATAACTCCTTTAATAATTTCTACATTTACTTTATCAAATTCAATTGATTTGGATTTATAAAACAATATTTATAAATTCTATTTCTATTTATTTTACAACAACTTCAATTTATAAATCTCCTTTATTAACCTATTCAATCTATAACTCAATTATATACCAAAAGTCCATATTATAAGTTAAATACTTATAATTTATTTGTTTACAAAATCGTTCTTTTAAACTTCCCAAATTATAAATCTTATAACTTATAAGATTCATTTATTTACCTAAATATATTCTTTTACTAATTTTACAAAATTTATAAATCTTAGTACTTATAAATTCCATTTATAACTTCACCGTTTATAATTCTATAATCTCATTCACTTATGAAATCCATTTACACTTCATCCTAACATTTATAAAAACTCATTTTATAATTCCAATATTTTAATTTATAAATATCAATTTTATAAATCTTTTATATAAATCAATTTATATTATTATTTTAAAACGTCTTTAAACTACTTTATAATTTCTTGATTTTGATTTATTAAATAATCAAATTTTATAAATCTTATATTTAAACCTTTTAAAATAAATTCAAAAATCCCAATTTAAACTATTTTTTAAAATTATTAACCCCATATTTTCAAAAATCAACTTTTAACTACATTTCTCAAAAATCAAATTTTTATAACATTAAAATTATAACGTTTATTTATTTAAAATGAATCAATTCAAAAAAATGTTTTTAAAACGTATACTTTTAAAAATCACTTTAAAATCCTTTTAAAATTCCAAAATTGGTCCAATGATACCACACACCAAATAGTCAATCACGACAACAACGACATCATATATCTGTATATGATAATCAACAAATATCAAAATATCTATAATCAAATAAATACTATTGAGGAATCCAGTTGGATCCCTCCAACATGTTTCCTTGCATCCACAGACATTAGCACAATACCAATTCCGTTTCCAAACAAAATATCGCGGTATATAGGATTTAAAATATTATCCGCTATTATACGGCGCAATAGGGTCTCATCCGCTATATAATGCGGGAAATCAACTCCAAGTACATATATAATACCAATTTCACTTTGCACTGAAATATTCGCGGTATATGTTTTTAATAAATAACCTCCGCTTACTAACGGCGTATAATGTCTATTTCAACAATCAATAGATAACAATCATCATTCAAACACACAATCAACAATTTTAAATATAACTATTTAAAATTGAAATCGAAATCGATTCGATTGAGTGAGAAGTTCTCACCTTGCTTTTAATTCAGTTTCCACGTTTTATTTCGGATAAAATTAAACGTGTGTTTAATTTTACCCGAAATTTTCACTAGCTCCAAACGACTCCAATCCTGTTCTATTGCGTAGTGTTCGTCCATACGAACCCGACGCTATTCGTTTCGTGCGTTTTCGACCTCGTATCAAAAAGATATGCATTTTTAAAATTACCCGAATTATAATATAACCAATTTACAATTTATTTTAATTAATTTTTTTATACCCTCAGCTAATACTGGCCGTGCATTCCATCACCTCCATATCCAAGCTGCACGCATCATCTTCTCCCATCAGTAACTCACGCCCATGCAAGAACCCATCAAGCCACCACTAGGGTTTCATTTTGCTCGAGCTTCGTCCATTTTGAAGATGATCAGAGAATACCACCTTAAAGCCCTACACATGCACGACCTTCAACCTGAAGGGTTGAGGCTCGGCCCCCTTGCCATCGAAATGCGTGCCCAAAGGTAGCCCAAACGCGACCCTCTAGCAGCCTCCCCGTTGCTCCAATTTCGATCATGACTGTTCATCTTCAAGATCTCGCCACCCTCTTCATTTTTGTAGTTGACAACTTCCTCCAATTGTTTGTGAATTTGAAGATAATTGAGGAGAAAGGGGACGAAATTCTGGCCATTGGGGTTAAGGCCGGCGGCTGGCTTTGAAAATTAGGGTTTTGGGTTTTCTTGTTTGCAAATTGAAGTTATGAAGTCCTTATATAGAAAATTTTCAAAAACACTATTCATCTAAAATTTTCCGAACTCCAAACGAAGCGTGTTGGTTGATGTTCCTAAGGTTTACCCCGCATTCCGGACACAATGGAACATGTTTTGGAGGCTAATTCGATCATCTATGCGAGTTACGGCAATAACCGATCGATTTTAAAATTAAGTCGGTTAACTAAATTTCTGTGCGTTTTGGCTTGCCCCGGACAAACGATAAATCCGATTGGCACGAAATTTGAAACCATACAATAATATCACATTATGGATCCGATGAAACTGATTTCGTCGAAATCCGAGACTGTTTGAAAAATAGCTATTTTAACTCGTCAATTAAGTACTAAAATATTCAATTTTCACAAATTAACTTTTAATTCGATTTTAAAAATTCTATAGCGTTATTCTAACTCCAATATGATATAAATAAAATTTTACAAATCAATTTTAATCATATTTAACCCAATTTCCAATTATTTCTGTAATTTCAACTATTAAATTATCGATTTAATTATTCAAATAAATCGAGTTATTCAAAGTAAAATTTATTCGACTTACAAATCTTACTTGTTATATTTTAAATTCAACTAAATATACAAATTTTAATTAATAGAAATTCTGGGTCGTTACAAACTTCCCCCCCTTAAAAGAATTTCGTCCTCGAAATTACCAAGTAAGAAAAAGTTACAGAATCCATTAACTTTCCAAAACAAACCATTCAAATTGGATTTTTCAAATCTCTTAAGTGTTTAACTTTCCCAAAATTCGTAGTTAAACTCCTTTCAACAACTTTACTAAGTTTTCCAATTCATACTTAGTTTTCAAAAATTTCCCAATTTTCTCAAAAATATTCTAACGCCTTAAATATTCGAAAAAATTCGCCAGAGTCTCCTTTGCTCAGCTCGATCCGAAAAAAAATGACAGTATATATATCACAAATATACATCTCATCATGTGATAAGGCATCCCGCAGGGAAAAAAAGTGTAAAAGAACGATATTTAGTCCGAGATATGCACCTTGTATATTATTAGCGAGCATATACGGCTAATATAGCGCGAAAGCGAGCTCCAAATGCGAAGCAAGCGCAATCCGCACCTACTAAACACTCAACAAACAATGAGAATATGCATATATGAAAGTAATATCAATATAAAATATATAGCAACACAACAAGTACATGTGCCAACATAGTAAATGCAACCAATCAACAAATGCAACCATCAAATAACTATCCAACCAATAAACATCCAACAAATCCATAACCAAATCAATATAAATTCACTTCTCATTAATATTCAATGAATTGGTTTTCAATTTAATCACATTTGATTCATTAACATTGGATGTTTTTACTAACATTCATTCATATTCAATTTCAATTAGTTTGCATTCACTAATTTATATTCAAGTTAGTTCACTTCCAAATCAAATTCAATTCTATTCAAGTTCATTTTCTCCCAAGTTGGATTCAATTACTTTAGCTTCCAATTTCGCTAATTTAATTTCATTTAACACTTAATGAGTTATATACAATCAACTAACAATCATATAACAACCAAATCATAACCATCATAACCAAATTATTTAATTTACATTCTATTTGGTTTAACACTTTTTAACTCCAACTGGTTGTTATTAAATTGATTCTCATTCAATTATTCAACTTCCAATAACATTAGATTTTAATGAATTAACACTTTCATCCATTATTCCATATCAATTCTTTTACATTTGATTGATTAATATTCCATCCATTCATAATTCAATTGCTAAAGTTGAATTTCATTACATAACTCAAGTTCACATTTATCACTTAACTTTATTAATTTACTTCGATACCAAAATCAACTTCATTCGACATCACTTAAGTTATATTCCATTTAAACATTATTTGGTTTTACTTAACTTAAATTCCCACTTATAAATCCAATTCAGATTCCAATTTTGAAGTAAATTTTATTTAACCTTTAATTCATATAGTTTCACTTCTTATATATATAAGATTATTTCACAATTGTAAATCACATTAATTATAATTTCATACTTATAATTCATTTGCTTATACAATTATTCTTTTATTTAGATTATTCAAACAACTTTTAATTAACTTATATATATATTCTTACATTTTTAACAACCAAACAATCAACTTATATACACTTTAATAATTCTAAAAAATTATTCCTTCATATATAAAAAATAATCAAGGAAAATTATTTCATTTACCCAATTTAAAACAACATCGTATCGAATTGTTCTGTACAAGTGTTTAGGGATCCCCATCAACAATGTTAATTACTCGTATTGACCAGAATCCGTATACCACTCAACAAACCAATCATCACAATATAAAACAATTTTATATTCACTAACAAATACGCACTCATAGCTATTATTACACTCAACTCATTCTAGAGTACTACTGACTCTATCTCTAATGAGTAATTCCCAACAGAGCCATGGTTGTCGCTTAACCATATGCTATGATACCAGATGTAAGGAGACGGGTCTTCGTCGCTCGAACGTCGACATCAATACGTCCACTGTATCAACTGTCGAGCAATCGAATGCCGGAAAACCGAATTCTTAGGGTTTAAAAAAGAATAAAACAATAGAAGAAGTAAGAAAAAGATAGGACAGAACAGAAAGAAAACAACAGAACAATATCAGAATCTCACAATCGCAGCGGAACAACATATAATAGATAAATGAATAATCTTTAAACAAAGAACTATATCAGTTATTACATTACATCACATTACATTACATTATCAGAGTTTACAACAACTACAACAAACAACAACAAACAACAGAAAAGAAATACTATATACTAGTGAATATGCCATGCCGTCCAGCTTGCCTCCAGCAACTCCCGAATATCCTGATAACCTGACTCTAGACTGCAAGTGTGGAAATTGGTGGGCACCCAGAGTTTAGGAAGGAAAACAATAAACTCCAGGTCAGTCATGGGACTGGTGTGAGAACTTAAAATAGTTTATCTTTTTAAAAACAAAACAGAGGAATATTTTTAATGTCAATTCGAAATGCTTTTAAAAATGAAACTACCATAAGGCCTCCCGGCACACACACAATGCAAACGCAGACTTGGGGGAGATTTCTCCTTATGATAGTCAAAGATGCTTACTATATAAAATCAAATCATTTTGATATTATTATTAGTGCATAGTGTTGAAAACATTTCGAAAGTAGAATATAAATCTTAGCCAGCATAGGTACCATTATATTATGCCTACTATAGCTACCATATTAAATGGCAGGTTCTACAACTAAAACCGTACAAGGTTCCTATTGTTTCTTTGGATTTCCAACAAATGATCAGGCCAAGGAACTTTCCATTGCCACATGGAAACGCCTCAGGAATGACGTCCCGAGAACCTAACCGGATCTCTGCCAACACAAGGCCGGGTTACCCTTCAAACTGGGTAACTACTGACATGAATATGTCATCCCCCGATCGTAACCGATCTATATCCGAGGATCCTCGATTTCCAACAACCACAAAGTAATAAATTTGCAGCAACAACATAGGTTAAGTATCTGGGCTCCATACCATGATACTACCTCTATCTAGAAGGAATGACATACACTAAAGGGCGCTACCCCTGATAACCTTGCCGCATCCTTCCTGTTTTGACCATTTGCGGGGTGTGAGGTCCGAGCAAGTCTCGTCCACAAAGCTACGCTTTATACAAAGCCATGCTTCGATCAACCAATGATCAGCATCACTCATATGCCACATTACCAATTTGGGAATGTTTCACTAGTAACCATCAACTACATAACCTCTGAGCCGTATGTCTCAGAGCAGGGTGTTAAGCTAAGATAATAAATTCTCCGCCACCAACAGAAATATATTTGATAGAAACCAGTTTTACATCTCAAATTCTAATGTCAGACACACATCCATACAAGTCCGTTTCAGGATCGAACAGAACCGAAGGCACTTCCAAAGAAGCCCTTGCAATCCGGATATTCACTAATCACGTCCGGACTTCCCATCACATATGGAATCTCTATACCGGGGCTATTCGGTGCAGAGACATTCGACAGTAATCCTTTCATTTTCAAAAATATCCAGTCTTCAACACCGGTCTTCAAATGCAATCCATAACGACGTATCAGATATTCGGAATGGGTTATACGACCCAAAGGTCCTTTCCCGGCTAACCCGAATAGTGAGCGCTTATTTTGAAAATAAGTGTGGCATTCAAATTCAAGCAAATCACAACAAATACCCATTCAAAGGTAAATATTGATAGTCGGTTATTGAACTATCCATGGATATGCACTACATCACCAGATTCCAAATAATTTTCCAAATTATTTATTTTCCAAAAATATCTTTACAAGATATATAATTTCAATACTTCAAAAATAAATCAATATTTATTTTTAAACAAATTCCCCTTTCTTTTATAAATTCCATAGTGAATTTATATTTCAAAATATCTACTGATATACGGTTTTCAATAGATTTCAAATATTCATTTCCAATTTATCTTTACCAAGATAAATTCTCAAAAACGTTTCATTTCATATTGGAAAAGCATTTCCATACTTATTAATAATAAGTAGTTCACAAATCTATTTATTTTCAACACTTTAATAATAAGTAGTTCACAAATCTATTTATTTTCAACACTTGAAAAAATATTCAATATACTTAAATCACAATTAAGTATATATTTATTCTTTAAGGAAAGTATTCTTTTTAAACACATTTATTTGAGTCAAAATGAATGTTGCGTAAAACATCGTTACAACAACTCAAAATCATTAGTATAGGGATTCGAAGTTAAGATAGATATATAAATCCCAATACTATATAAAACATTTCCTTTCGGAAATCATTTACTAAAACAACAGTGTTATAGTCCACCATTTCCTTCTATTTCTCGGAAACGTCTATTTCAACAATGAATGTTGAAATCTATGGTTTCGAACCTTAACACATTTTAAAACATCATTAAATCGTTTTAATTCTATTTAAAATATCACCTCCAAAACATTTTCTTTAACATATTATTCACTATCCAAAAACGTGAATATACTTCGTTAACCAATTTCATCATTTCTATACATTTTATTTTAAAGGATTGTCCATTGTCCCAAAATCGTGGATATAACTCCTTTAATAATTTCTACATTTATTTTATCAAATTCAATTGATTTGGATTTATAAAACAATATTTATAAATTCTATTTCTATTTATTTTATAACAACTTCAATTTATAAATCTCCTTTATTAACCTATTCAATTTATAACTCAATTATATACCAAAAGTCCATATTATAAGTTAAATACTTATAATTTATTTGTTTACAAAATCGTTCTTTTAAACTTCCCAAATTATAAATCTTATAACTTATTAGATTCATTTATTTACCCAAATCTATTCTTTTACTAATTTTACAAAATTTATAAATCTTACTGCTTATAAATTCCATTTATAACTTCACCATTTATAATTCTACAATCTCATTCACTTATGAAATCCATTTACACTTCATCCTAACATTTATAAAAACTCGTTTTATAATTCCAATATTTTAATTTATAAATATCAATTTTATAAATCTTTTATATAAATCAATTTATATTACTATTTTAAAACGTCTTTAAACTCCTTTATAATTTCCTCATTTTGATTTATAAAATAATCAAATTTTATAAATCTTATATTTAAACCTTTTAAAATAAATTCAAAAAAAACCAATTTAAACTATTTTATAAAATCATTAACCCCATATTTTCAAAAATCAACTTTTAACTAAATTTGTCAAAAATCAAATTTTTTATAACATTAAAATTATAATGTTTATTTATTTAAAATGAATCAATTCAAAAAAATATTTTATAAAACGTATACTTTCAAAAATCACTTTAAAATCCTTTTAAAATTCCAAAATTGGCCCAATGATACTACACACCAAATAGTCAATTACGACAACAACGACATCATATATCTGTATATGATAATCAACAAATTTCAAAATATCGATAATCAAATAAATACTATTGAGGAATCCAGTTGGATCCCTCCAACCCGTTTCCCTGCATCCACATACATTAGCACAATACCAATTCCGTTTCAAAATGAAATATCGCGGTATATAGGATTTAAAATATTATCCGCTATTATACGGCGCAATAGAGTCTCATCCGCTATATAATGCGGGAAATCAACTCCAAGTACATATATAATACAAATTTCACTTTGCAGTGAAATATTCGCGGTATATGTTTTTAATAAATAACCTCCGCTTACTAACGGCGTATAATGTCTATTTCAACAATCAATAGATAACAATCATCATTCAAACATACAATCAACAATTTTAAATATAACTATTTAAAATTAAAATCGAAACCGATTTGATTGAGAAGTTCTCACCTTGCTTTCAATTCAGTTTCCGCGTTTTATTTTGAATAAAATTAAACGTGCGTTTAATTTTACCTAAAATTTTCACTAGCTCCAAACGAATCCAATCCAATTACATTGCGTAGTGTTCGTCCATACGAACCCAACGTAATTCGTTTCGTGCGTTTTCGATCTCGTATCAAAAAGATATGCATTTTTAAAGTTACACGAATTATAATACAACCAATTTACAATTTATTTTAATTAATTTTTTTATACCCTCAGCTAATCCTGGTCATGCATTCCATCACCTCCATATCCAAGCCGCACGCATCATCTTCTCCCATCAGTAACTCACGCGCATGTAAGAACCCATCAAGCCACCACTAGGGTTTCATTTTGCTCGAGCTTCGTCCACTTTGAAGATGATCAGAGAACACCACCTCGAAGCCCTACACATGCACGACCTTCGGCCTGAAGAGTTTGAGGCTCGTCCCGCCTTGCCCTTGCAACGCGTGCCCAAAGGCAGCCTAAACGCGACCCTCTAGCAGCCTCCCCGTTGCTCCAATTTCGATCATGACCGTTCATCTTAAAGATCTCGCCACCCTCTTCATTTTTGTAGCTGACAACTTCCTCCAATTGTTTGTGGATTTGACAATAATTAAGGAGGAAGGGGAAAAAATTATGGCCATTGGAGTTAAGGCCGATGGCTGGCTTTGAAAATTAGGGTTTTGGGTTTTCTTGTTTGCAAATTGAAGTTATGAAGTCCTTATATAGAAAATTATCAAAAACACTATTCATCCAAAAAATTTCAAACTCCAAACGAAGCGTGCCAGCTGACGTTCCTAAAGTTTACCCCACGTTCCAAACACAATGGAACATGTTTCGGAGGCTAATTCGATCATCTGTGCGAGTTACGGCAATAACCGATCGATTTTAAAATTAAATCGGTTAACTAAATTTCTGTGCGTTTTGGCTTGCCCCGGACAAAGGATAAATCCGATTGGCACAAAATTTGAAACCATACAATAATATCATATTACGGATCTGATAAAACTGGTTTCGTCGAAATCCAGACTGTTTGAAAAATGACTATTTTAACTCGTCAATTAAATATTAAAATATTCAATTTTCACAAATTAACTTTTAATTCGATTTTAAAAGTTCTATAACATCATTCTAACTCCAATATGATATAAATAAAATTTTACAAATCAATTTTAATCATATTTAACCCAATTTCCAATTATTTCTGTAATTTCAACTATTAAATTATCGATTTAATTATTCAATTAAATCTAATTATTCGAAATAAAATTTATTCGACTTACAAATCTTACTTGTTAATATTTTAAATTCAATTAAAAATACAAATTTTAATTAGTAGAAATTCTGGGTCGTTACAAATTATAGAGTAATTAATTAATGTAATTAATTATGGATTAATGTAATTAATTATGGATTAATGTAATTAATTATAATTAATTAATTAATGAAGTAATTAAAGTTTAATTACTGTAAATGGTTAAGGGTAATTAATTTGTGTAATTAATTAAAGGCTAATTACTTATTGTAATTAGAGGATAATTAATCAAGGGTGATTAATTAAGATGAATACTTAGAGGATGATTAATTGATTTATACTTAATTAAATGGTTATGTAAGCAAGATTTATGTGATGAAAGTAATTAATTTAATTTATTTTAAATTAATTAGAGATGCAAGTAATTAATTTAATTCATTTTAAATAATTAGAGATAGTGTGATTAATTAATCCTTGCTTATGTATGGATGAATGATATTGATTGCCCTAAATGGTTTGAGATCTCAGATATGAGATAAGTAATTCCGTGTGATATGGATGCTTTGGTTGAAGTGTGATGATAATGTGAATTATCTATTTGTGATGATAATATGGATTATCTACTTGTGTGATGATGTGAATTATCTATCTGTGTTAATATAGATAACGAATTGAATCAAATTGTTTTAACTTTAAAACAACTTGGACCTAAAAGATGGCGTTTTGGATTTCGATGAGACCGGGATAGGGTTTCCATATTTGGATATCCGAAAACCACATCGATCCAAAGTAACGATAGGTCGTGAATCTCAAGTGAAGATGAAGATTCAAAGTGCAAGGGTTATCGTCATTAACTCTAAGGGTGATTCCAAAATGAGTGTAACGAGGTAATGCCTTCGGTTTTGTTCGTACCCGGAACGAACTTGTATGGATTGAATGCTTTCAGAACATCATCAGGTGGACGATAAGCATTCTAAGATAGATGTGTTCTATAAAGGTAATCGTAGCCTCAAGCCTCATCAACCGAGAATGGCTAAAACAGGGGAGGTGTAGCAAGGCTAAGTGGGTAGCACCCAAGTAGGACAAGATTTTCCCCTGTCTAGAAGTCCCTTATTATTCGGCTGTGTGGGGCAGTTGATTTGCGACAACTGTCGGGGTTGTCTTGTTCGGGATTGTCAAGTAAGGGATGAATCCGGCCTTGTGTTGTAGAGGATTGGGAGTAATCTTCGATACGGTGATCTAGGCCCCGTACTGTGACGGGCAGTACCCCAGTAGCCTTGCCATTAATGGAAAGCCATTCTTCCTACGTGCCTTTACGGTTTTAATTGTATTACCCACTTTGTGGCTAGTATGTTGTAATTTAATCATGTAACAATTTCAGTTATTTCTTATTTATTTGAAAACCCTAGACCCTTTTATAATATCACTGGATTTCCTATCAAATGTTCTGGTTTGCGTAAGGTTAAAACTTACCCATGTTTATGTGTGGGAAGTGTTACGTGATACCTTTTTGATTTCAAAGGTTTTTCAAAGTTAAGCAACTTTAACTTGTTACTCAAACCAGACCCATGTCTGACCCGGAGTTTATTTCTATTTTTCTTAAACTCTTGGGTACTCAAATTTTTACGAGTAGCCAAGGGATTCAGGTTAGCTTTGACGAATTCTAGAGGAGCAACGGAGCAGGAGGCTTCAGCGTTGTAGATATATAGTTTTCCGCTATGTTGGTATCTCTGTGTTGTATTGAGTTGTAAATACTAGATATGTGTTTATAACTGTCTAGTATGTGTTGTGTAAGCTATGTAACTCTGATAGATATTGCGTATTATGTAATATTTATGTGATTAATATAATTTATCCATTCCGCTATTGAGATTCTGATGTTGTTTTCTTTCTTTCTTCTCTATCTTTCTCTTCTCTATCCCTTTCTTTCTTACCCATGATGCGTCTTTCTGGGAGTTGAAAGATGGGTCGTGATAGTGAGCAATATACTTTGCGAAAATATTCGAATCTGATCTAGAAACCAAAAACATCAAAAATATGAGATGTAATATATTATTCACCTTAGTTTGTGATTAAGGAGTTGAGATTTGAGAATGGATTTGATTAACCTGCCTCTTGATCTTTAGTTTTTCTTCTTCTAGCTTTGTCTAATGGTGGCCGGCCTCTAGTATTTGATTTTTTGCTTTGGACGTGAAAATGAATGCAAGTGAGGGTTTAGGATATAAGGGTATGACTTATTCCTATTTTACCCCTTATCTATTTCATTTTAGTTTCCTTGTAGTTCATTTGTATCCTTAGGCATAGCTACCCCTTAGATACACAAATCTAAACCCCTTAACCATTTCATTATTTCATTTAATTTAACTAATTAAATATTCTAAATAATGTTAATCAAAATATGGGTCGTCACAGACTCCCTTTCTTAAAGAATTTCATCCTTGAAATTATATATGGTACACAACAAATCAATCATAAAGGTAAAACATACCATGAAACAAATCAGGATAAGCATCCCTCGTCCTTCTCTCAGTTTCCCAAGTACAGTCTCTCTCATCGTCGCTCCATTGGACCTTAATTAATCAGACTGCCATGTTCCTTAGCCTCTTCTCATCTCTTGCGGCTATACGAACTAGCTTCCTAACTATTGTCAAATTCGGTTCTACTACTAAGTCCTCTAACATAGTCGGTGCTATTGTAGTATCCGGACCTCGAATACACTTCCTTAGATGAGAAATATGAAAAACATCACAGACTTTTGCCAAACTATTCAATAACTCCACTCTATATGCGAGTTCCCCAACCCTCTCTACAATAGGAAATGATCCAACAAATCTCGGTGCTAATTTTCATAATTTCCCAAATCGAATTACACATTTCATCGGTGATATCTTGACGAAAACCGATCTCCAACTGAAAACCCTAAATCCTTCCGACTTTTATTAGCATAACTTTTCTACCTTTCCTAAGCTTTCTTCATTCTAGCTCAGATCAACTCAATTTTCTCTGCAGCTTCTCTAACTAAATCCAGAACAAGAACCAACCTATCCTCGATCTCTAACCAACATACTGGAGATTTGCATTGCCTTCCGTATAAAGCCTCAAACTGTGTCATTCCTATATTAGCCTGATAATCATTGTCACACGAAAACTCGACTAAGTGTAGATGGTCTTCCCATGATCCTCCAAAATCTACCACAAAAGCTCTTAACAAATCTTTCAAGACTTTTTTAACTCTTTCCATTTGCACATATGTTTGTTGATGGTAAGCGGTAATCATTTTGAGCTTAGTACCTAAAGTATCTTGCAGACTCTTTCAGAACTCGCTAGTGAATAAGGAATCCCTATCACTTACTATACTACTAGGAATTCCATGCAGTCTAATTATATTCTTCATAAACAACTTAGCCACAACTGGTGTCGTCTTGGTTGACTTAATTGGAATGAAATGGGCACTCTTGGTTAAACTTTCCACTATGACCCGTATGCTTTCATTTCCTCTATTAGATCTAGGAAACACGTCTATAAAATACATTGAGATAGAATCATACTTCCATGGTGGAATATCTAAAAGCTGAAGCAACCCACTTGGTTTTTGATGTTTGGTTTTTACCTGTTGATAGTTCAGACACTGCTTCACCCATAAGCCTACATCTCTTTTAATACCTACCTAGAAGAAACTTCTCCTTATATCTTGATACATCTAAGTTCCTCCCGGATGGATAGTGAACTTCGAACGATGCCATTCCTGAAGAACTTCCTTCCTAATGCTTCCTACATTTGGAACACATAACCTTCCTTTCTTTCTCAACCACCTATTTTGGTCAAGACTAAAATCTTTCAAGTCATCGCTCTCTGCCCCGTCTCTTAACTTCCTAATCAGCTCAGTTAATACTGGATCCTCTCCTTGCTTATAAGCAATCCTTTCAATTGTCACTAGTCGAACTTCTAAACATGACAACATAACAGTTTCCTTACTAGATCTAACTTCAGATCTCCACTGTACTCTACATGTCGTCAACTCTTCTAAATCATTCCACTTAGCTATCATTGCCAACACTACACTATGATGTCTTATGCTTAGTGCATCTGCAACCTTATTGCCCTTTCCTGGTGTGTAATCAATACCAAAGTCGTAAGCAACTAAAAACTCTAGCCTCCTCTGATGTCTCATATTCAGCTCCTTTTGGAAGAATAAATATTTCAACGACTTATGATCCATATACAACTCGAATCTCTCTCCCAAAAGGTAATGTCTTCATACCTTAAATGCAAAAATCATAGCAGCTAATTCTACATATGAGTCAGGTACCTAATCTCATGCGGTCTAAGCTGTGGAGATGCATAGACAATCACTTTACCTCTTTGCATTAACATAGCTCCTAACCCAGTTCCACATGCATCCATATATATTACTAAATCCTGATTTCCTTTGGGAACAGCTAGCACAGGTGCTTTAGTCAATAAGTGTTCCAGTTTCGGAAATGCTTCCTCACGCTTATCGTTCCAAACAAACTTCACGTCCTTTCACGTTAGCTTGGTCATCTTTGATGCTATCCACGAGAAACCCTTAATGAATCTCTGATTGTAACCAACTATTCGAAGAAAAATATTTATCTCGGTTACTGTCTTGGGTCTCTTCTAATTATTCACTGCCTCGATCTTAGTCGGATCTATAGACAACCCTTTCTTTGAGATTACATGACCAAGAAATTACACTTCCTTCTTCTAGAAATGGCACTTCGAAAACTTCGCCTTTAGTTGATGCCGCCTCAAAGTCTCAAGCATCACTCTAAGATGAACTTCATGCTCTCTTTAATCCTCCGAGTATATCAAAATATCATCTATATGTACTAATACGAACCTATCCAAATGCTCTCGGTATATTCGGTTTATCAAACCTACAAAGAATGCTAGCACATTAGTTAGTCCGAATGGCATTACTAACAACTCTACGATCCATATCTTGTTCTAAACACCGTCAAAGGAATACTATCCTCTGTTACCCTAAGCTGATGGAACCCTGTTGCTAAATTCAACTGGGAAAATATCTTGGTTCCACTCAACTGATTGAACAAATCGTCAATTCTAGGTAACGCATATCGATTCTGTATCGTCTTTTCATTCATCCTATAATAATAGATACATTACATCAACGATCCATTCGGCTTCTTGGAAAACACTACGGTTGCTCCTCAAGGAGAACTACTAGGTCTGATAAAATTCTTTCCTTCTATATCCACCAATTGCACCTTTAGCTCCTTCATCTCGGTAGGTGTCATTCTGCTCGACGGTCTACTTACTGGTTTTGGTCCAAGTACTAATTCTATCTGAAACTCAATGGCTCATTTTGGTGGTAGTCCTATTACAGATTCAAAGACATCTGCAAATTCTCTAACAATGAAAATACGCAACTCGTCTTCTACCTCCACAACACCCAAAAAAGCAATAACCTCAAAACTAGGGTTTTCTACAATGTATATAATCTGATCTCTATAGTCAAGGTGTCTAAGCGATATTTTCCTATCATGGAAAAATATCCTAGCGCCATATTTACTTAACAAATCCATACCCAGAATAATTTCGAACCCTACGAAATCAAACATATGTAAACTGCAAATAAAGGTATGACCTAACAATTCAATCTCTAGGTGGTCACACTTCATCCCAGGTGCCGCATACCCTCTTACTGATTTGCAAATCTTAAGGAATTAACTAAATATGAGGGTTCTAGGTTAATCTTATTTACCAAACAATGGGATATAAAGGAATGTGATGTATCGGTATCAAATAGAATCCTAATTAACATATCATGAATCATAAGCATACCTCCAACACAGCCTTTCCTTTTTTCCTCTGCTGTTGGCTTTGAGGTAGCTGGTTCCAATGCAAACACTTTTCCTCGTCCATCCTTGGATGGATTCTTGCATTGGTTCTTATAATGTCTAATTTGATCGCAGTCGAAGCATCTAATATTCTTCTTCTCGATCACCTCCTTTCTATCTCCTAAGCGACATTCATTTGCAAAATGTCCATTCTTGTCACATTTGTAGCAAGCAACCTCCGCTTTTCCCTTCTGGGCAGCTCCATCCTTCTAAGCTCCCTTCTAATGGAAATTTTTTCTTTTCTAACTCAGCACTCCTTGAATTCATTTTCCTTATTCCTTTCTAGAAAAGTAAGCATCACCTCATGTCTCAAAGCCATTTCCACTACAACATCACATGGGTCCCTGATATGCGGTAATGTGGCCTTATTAAACTCAGGCTTCAACCTCCTGATGAACTTCTCATTCCTCTTAATCATAGTGTTTACCGTAGCATAACCATATCTTGCTAGCTCCTCAAACCTTGTTGCATGCTCCAGCACAGTCATGTCTCCTTGCTCCAACTCAGCAACCTTCCGGAGCAGAGTGGACTTAGCAATCTCTGACATAAACCTCTCCTCAAATCTCCTTTTGAACTCGGCCCAAGTCATAGTCTCGTCATTAACTCTGATCGTAACATTGTTCCACCAGTACAGCGCTGCTCCTTTTAACTGTCTAGAAGCAAATCCTTCTCTTCTACTCATCATTGAGCCCTAGATCAACGAAATCCTCTCAGAATGAAGTAACCTATTCTCCACTTCGATTGCTTCTTCAGTACCAATAAACGGCTTTCCTCCCAACCAAGCATAATCTCTACTCAAAATAGCATATTTATTAACCACCAGAGCTTCTTTATTTCCTCCTCCAACTACTCCAGTAGTAACTACCACTTGCGCCATGTTTGTGAAGAACTGATACATCGCTCTCATGTTAACTTGCGGGACTCCAACACCCACATTTCCTGCTTGTGCCTGACCTTGGTTCCTTCTGGTATTTGGTTTCGCATTCCATTTGTGGTGTGCTTCCCCACCAAGGTTAAATCTTCCACTTCCAGCATCCATATCTGTATTAGAACCTTCGTAAGATACATGAGAATAGCCCAAGCGAGATAGGAGAATAGAGCTAAAACGTATACTTAAATATATCAAATACAAGTACGTTACTGTAGCGTTATCCCATAATCGATCTTTTCTCTAATCCTTAGGATTATGTTTTCAAAATCATTTTAAGTTAAAGGTTTTCATAAACCTATGCTCTGATATCAATTTGTAACATCCCCTATTTGGATGCCCAAAGCTAAGCGCTACAGATGCTGCAGTCATCTATAATATTAACTTTTAACGACCAAATACGGTAGTGCTAATTGTATCCTTAAATTAGAAGCATGTGAATATGAAACAAATTCACAGATTCAAAACAACTTTTCCAATTTCATTTCACAAAACATGTTTCATATCCAATTACATAATCCCAACTGTTTCCCAGATTCAGATCAAATATAATTATTACATAAATACGCCAAGAGCGACTTATGATGATGCCCCCTTCAATGACCATAGTACTATAGTCATATCAGACTTAACACAACACAGTAGAAATAAAACATAACAACTCCTAAAAAGCTAACTTCAGCCTCGTGCTCGTCTCTGAAAGCTTTATTCATCCACCTACCATAATCTATGAATCCTCAACCCTCAGTCTACTCGAATCAAATTTTGAGCACCCGAGAGTTTAAGGGAAAAACATAAACTTCGAGTCAGACATAAAGCCTGATATGAATAATACTATACATCTAAGTTATATGATATTAAGTGAGACCATGTCGATTTGCGGAACGGGATCCTCTTACTAATATCCCTTTTTAAACATATATTTTGCAAACCAAAACCCTGCAACTAAACTGGCCAAAACAATTATATCAATATCATGTAAGCATATAAATAAGGTAATCAATGGACTATCTATCCAAACACTATAGTTTTGTTTAGCTAACTACTAACCTTTGGCTGACTCGGCCCTACGAGAAAAAATAAACAAATATTCTTACTTCCATTAGATACTCTTTTGGACGGTCTGCCCCTAACTTACTCATTCAGGGTCAATTGATCCTAATGCTTTTGCGGGCTCACCAATAACCTATCTTCATGCTGTATATTCCTTTCTGTGTGTAAAATTATTTTAGTCATGCCTATGATAAAGCCCAACACACTAAAATTTTGTATTTATATTAGCTAGGGACTACTAGCTAAAGTATAGGGCGCGACCCCATACTAGTCCCATCTTGTAACGACCCGTAATTTTAACACCTTGAAAATGAGATATTTAATTATTTTAAATATTCAAATGTAGAATTTTCGAATTTTAAAAATCATGTTTTATATGATAAATAAGAATGGTGAACTTATTTTTGACATTGAATAAATATTTTGGTTTTCCATTGTAAAATTAACAAAAGTCGGATTCAGATAAAGTAGGATAAATATTCAAGAAATATTTTTAAAGGATAAATAATTCCTTTTAAATATATATATATATATAATCAATATCAAACTCATTTGATAATAATGGTAATTTAATTTATAATGGTTTGATAAATATATAAAATTTGTTTTATTAAACTGACAAATTTCGTTGCATATCGATAAATCGATGTCTTATTTTTATAAGAAGATTTGTGTAACAACCCGCATAATTATCGATTTTATATTTAAATATTTTATTTAAATATTTTGTCGATACTCAGAATTTAGTCCGAAAAGCTACTTTTTGCATACGGTCGAATTAGGACTCGGGACTACTCCCATTAAGTTCAAAATGACGTTGCGATCTTTTTAAGTATAAACTTTGATATGTTTGGAGATAGTAGAATTTTGCTACTTTTTCACTTAGGGCTTTGGTTTGGGCTGAGCCCATTAACCCCACTTAACTCAGTTCCAACCCTCTGCTCTTCATTTACTTTCTTTCTATTTTCCTTATACTCAAGCTTTTATAACAATGGAGAGTGGAATGGGAAATTAAAACTCAAGCCCTAGTTTTCTTTTGCAAATCAAACTCTAGCTCCAAACTAATAGAAGAACCCATTGGTAAGCTTTCTCTTCTTCTTCTCTAACTCATTCTCTTATCAATTTCAGAAATTCCTAAACCTAACTTTGGGAATGTTCTTCTTTTAAAGCTTAGAATCAAGTTTCTTGAGTTGGATTTGAAGAGTGGTTGATTCTCCTTTGCTTTCAAGCTTCTTCTTCATTTGTTTGGGTTCAAAGGTGAGATTTTTATCTCACATCTTAGTCTATAATTATCTTTGATTGCTAGGTATGGATTCCTAACACTTGTTCTTGTGCAATTGATTTTGGTTTGGATTGATTTGGTGTATATTCCAATTTTTAGTATTTTGAAATCAAAATCTATGAAAATCCTTTTATGGACATTTGGACATTGATATTTGAGGCGTATCGAAGAGCCGTTAAGGCTGGTTTGTCGCTAGACGTAAATCCTTAGTCGTCGTTGCTCGTTCGATCGCTTCCGATATCCGTTAGCCATTTTTGGCCTAGGTTCAGGGAATGCCCTAAACCCTAGAATCATATGTCTGAAACGTAGTATTCAGACGTCTGAATATTATACTGGGAATTTTTATTCCTCAGTATTCAGACGTCTGAATCTATATTTCAGACGTCTGAATTGGTTCATTTGGAGCCAGAAAGGAAATAGGCTAAAATGTGCCTATTTCAGACGTCTGAAATCATAGATTCAGACGTTTGAATTCTGTTTTGGAAAATATTTCATTTTTCAAATTCAGACGTCTGAATCCTTGATTTCAGATGTCTGAATCTACACTCTTTTGCCTATTTGCCTATTTGTTTGAGAATTCCAACTTTAATCGATTCGTGTTGATTCCCTTTTGTTATTATCACTTATTATCGACTTTGACGACATTTTCTTCGTGATTTTTGGGAATATCCATTTAGATGGATTCGGTATTGATTTCTTTGGATTTTATTCACGTCTTCAAATGTGAATTTTGATGATTGATTGTTTCTACAATCATTTCTATGATTTGTCACTTTAAAAATATAAAGGTTTCAATACTAGTAGTAAATATCAAAACTCTTTCATCAAAATGATTTTCAACACTATTTTATTACACAGCTCGCTCTTTTAAACCGATTTCCAATCTATTAGTATATACAAACCTTTACCTCACTCGGATGAGAAATCTAATTAAACGGCTTAGTAAAACAAGTGGTATGAAACACTTGCGTTTACTTCGTCGGTTAATTCTTGGACTTGTTCGATTGAAACTCTTGTGACAATTTTCTAGTGGAGATCTACAATTTGTTCGTAAATATTTAGGATAAGCTGGTGGTTATGGGACATGAAGCTAAGCTCATATATTTACTAGCTTACTGTAATTGACACTTCTCTTTGATCATGACGATCATTTTGTGATTTAGACTAGCAATTGTGCGATGTCTCTTTGTCTACGAGGGAGACTAGACCCCGTTTCAGTATGATTTCGACTCACACATGTAGGGTAGCGCCCCATGGTCTTCGGGCCGTTCGTGTGTCAAAAATTAATGGCTAGCTACCATGAGATATCGCCTCGTTCGTGTGATACATATGTTGGTGAGTTTTCATGCTCCCGTTCATGCGATAGGTCTCCCCTCTTTTTATGATTTCTGGATTTCGTGTGTTGAATTCTAGAATTTATGCTTCACCAATTTTAGTGATTTTCATTGATATGATTTATCAAATTTTTGTGCATTGGTGAATTCGTGTGTCATTGACTTGTTGTGAATACAAGTTTTGGGTATGATACCCTTTTTGGATCTTTGAGAAGATTCTTGTGATATTGATTAATCTCATGTTGATTTTCAGTTACATACTTATTGTAGTATGCCATTATGGTTATCATATGTTTATGCCATATCTCTTATTCTATATCATGTCATCTGATATTTATAGCTAGACTGATCTGTTTATTATTTTCTTATTAAATAATACTTGGGTCAGACCGAGATGTTACAGGTGCTTCTGCTTGACTTCTCCCCATGGATTCATTACTCTGACTTTTGGCTAACCACATAGATTAGTAGTTTTTGTTGTATACACTTGAGATATAGACTCATAGTTGTATTCTTTTGTATAGCGCGTGTTGCTATTCTTCTGTATTATTGTGGATCTTTTTGACCACTACTCTGATGTACACTTTCATGTGTTAGTTATATATTCATATCTTCTTCCGCCTTTGTGATATGAATTATCTATGACTGATTTATGTTATGTTTATTTCTATATTTGTTTCCGAAGATTATATATAGCCACTGTGTAGTAGCTTTAAGTTTGTGTCGGTATGTCGGATTTCCTCTTGAGATGAAATGCATGTTATATTTTATCTGGCATATCGGTGCTCGCTCAAAGCAATTACACGGATGGTCGCTCCTCAACAGCCTTATTCTCCGTGCTAGTTGACAGCATTACACCGTAGTGTTCTTGGCTAGCGTGGGTATAGAGATGGGGCGTCACAGCTTGGTATCAGAGCCAAACTTTGGAACAATGTGGAATAATCTAGCAAGGATCATGTCCTAAGTCTTTCTTAGGAGTTGTGCCTTAGGATTTATTCGAGTCTTCGTACCATCTAATCATATCCTCTTTAATGATTCCTTGTTTTATCAATCAAGTTTGATTGAAATTCATTTTGTGAATAACCTTTTTCGTCTTCTTTCTTTCTTTCTAAAGGAAGAGAAATGGTTAGACCTGGCCGTCCCAGCGCCGGTCAATCTAGTGCTACTCCCCAGGATGGAGTTTTTATGACTACCCAGCAACTTCTTGACCTTGTCACGGATGCTCAAGCAGCGGGTTCTAATCCAGAACCTACTCTCCCTAAATCTAGGTTTGCACGTTTCTACAATGATTACACCAACCTGGGTGGGAAGCCATTTAAAGGTTCTGAAACTGTCATCGAATTCCAGGCTTGGTTGAGGACCTGCAATCGGATCTTCATTCGCATGAATCTCGTCGATCTTCACCGTGTTCAGGTGGCTTCCAGTATGCTCCAAGAGAGAGCATTGGACTGGTACGAGCTTCTTATTTCTAAGATTAATGAAGCGGATCTCACTTGGGAGCAATTCCGGGAACACTTCGAATTAAAATTCGTGCCAGAAGCAGAGAAAGTGACATTGGCTCGACGTTTCATAGACCTTGTTCAGGGTGAAGCCTCCGTGACTGATTATGTTGCATCCTTCGAGTCACTTTCCAAATATGGGGTTGAATACATCAACACCTCATTGAAGAAGAACCAAGGATTTGTCTATGGCTTAAACAAAAATCTAAAGAAGTCATTACTTCTAAAATTAAAAGTTCCCTTGGACCAACTCATTGATATCGCTCTTCGTCTTGAAGAGGCGGATAGGGAAAGTGATGTTGAAGTGGTGGGTTCCAAACCAAACTTAAACAACAAGAAGAGGCCAAACAAATTCAAAGGTCTGTATCCCAACAAAAAGGGTAAGCAAGCAACTCCTGCTGCAAAGGCTCCTTCTCCTAGTGGTGGGAAATGCTTCAATTGTGGGTCTAGGGACCATTTTGCGAACAAGTGTTCAAAGCCTCGTACTTGTCGCTATTGCAAAAGCCTGGATCATTATTTATCTTCTTGTCCCAAAATTCAAAATAGGAAGGAGGGAAAGCTTAATGTTGCTCAAGCCACTGGCAACACATCTCGTGGTCAAGGTATTTCTCATTCTATCCTTGATGGCATTATTATATTTCATGATCAACCTATTCGAGTTCTTTTTGATACGGGAGCATCCCATTCTTTTATATCAAAAGAGCTTGTTGATACTTTTTCTTTAAGTGTTGTTGCTTTAATGACTTCTTTGAGAATTGCGAATCCGGTTGGTGGATCCGCAACGCTTAGTTTGCTTTGTAAAGGTGTGGAGATTATTCTATGTGATTTCTCTTTCTTAGCCGATTTGCATGTCATGCGTTATTTAGGCTTGGGGATGATTTTGGGAATGGATTGGCTTAACTGTTATGAAGCTCATATCCTATGTCCTGACCGGACTATTCATCTTCGACATCCTCAATCTATTAAGCAAATTTCTATTATTCTCAAAGATTCGGATTCCACTTTATCTGCATCTTTATATTCTTTAAATCCTCGTGATGATGATAATGATGATGAGGAGGACATCATTTCTCTTATTCACGTTGTTCGTGAATTTTCCGACATATTTGAGCTCGTTTTAGGGTTGCCACCTAAGCGAGCAATTGAGTTCAGAATTAATCTTACCGCTGGAGCTCAACCTATTACTCGTCCTCCTTATCATTTGTCCAATAAAGAAAATGAGGAGATGCGCATACAATTATCCGATTTGGAAACGAAGCAATTTATTCGCTCTAGTTCCTCGCCTTGGGGAGCTTCGGCTATTTTCGTGAAGAAATCCGATAGTACACTTAGATTTTGCGTTGACTACCGCAAGCTTAATGATCTTGCTATCAACAATAAATATCCTTTACCTCGAATTGATGATCTATTTGACCAACTTAGTGGTGCTAGAGTCTTTTCACAATTGGACTTGGCTACCGGTTTTCATCAGCTTCGTATTGCAGAGGATAGCATTCCTTTGACATCGTTCCGTACCCGTTATGGATCTTATGAATGGCATGTTATGCCATTTGGTTTAACGAATGCTCCGGCTTATTTCGTTGACCTTATGAATCGAGTTTTCAAAGATTTCCTCGATCGGTTTGTTCTCATATTCATTGATGATATTCTTGTGTATTCAAAAACCGAGGAGGAACATGAGAAGCATCTTCGGATTGTGTTGGAAACTCTAAGGAGTAACCATTTAAAAGCAAAATTTTCTAAATGCCATTTTTGGCAATCTCGTGTGAAGTTTCTCGGTCATATTATTTCCGAATCCGGAATTTCTATGGATCCTTCAAAGATTGAAGCGATTCAAGATTGGAAAAGACCTGAGAGTGTGACTGAAATCCGTAGCTTTCTCGGATTGGCGGGCTATTACCGTCGTTTCATTAAAGACTTTTCTAAGATTGTCATGCCACTTACTGGCTTGACTAAGAAGGGAGTGAAATAGATTTGGTCGGACAAATGTGAAGCCTCTTTTCAGAAATTGAAAGAACTCCTTTCCGATGCTCCTATTCTTGTGATTCCCGATGGGAACCAAGATTTTATTGTTTATACCGATGCTAGTCGCATTGGTTTGGATGTCGTTCTTATGCAAAAAGAACGTGTTATTGCTTATGCTTCTAGGAAATTGAAGCCGGCCGAGACTAGATATGCCACACATGATTTAGAACTCGCGGCTATTGTTTTCGCCCTTCGAATTTGGCGTCATTATCTATTGGGAGAGAAATTTATTCTTTACACAGATCATAAGTCTTTGAAATGTTTATTTTCTCAAAAGGAACTTAATTTGCGTCAACAACATTGGCCCGAGTTCCTTGCTCCTTATGATCTTCATATTCTTTATACCCCCAGTAAGGGTAATCGTGTCGCCGATGCTCTTAGCCGTAAACAACAAGCTGTTGTTTCTATGATGATATCTGAATGGAACGATCTCGAGGTTTTATCCACTTGCGAAATTCGAGACAGTGTTTCCGATTTATGTTCATCTCTTGTTTTATGTAGCCTTGAGGCTCATCCTTCTCTTTTAGACCGCATTCTGGAAGCTCAAAGGCTAGATCCCGACTTGGCTCTTCTTGGCCAAAATTTTAAGGATAGAATTGATATTGAAGGTTTGAAGGACTTTGATATCGATTCTCGAGGCGGCGTTCGGAAATTTGGTAGACTTATCGTGCCAAATATTAGTGATCTTCGTAAAGATATTTTAGAAGATTCCCATCGTTCTAAATTTACCATTCATCCCGCTAGTAGTAAAATGTACGCGGATATGAAGCGACTTTATTATTGGGAGGGAATGAAACTTGACATCGCTAACTTCGTTAAGTGTTGCATGACTTGCCAGCTCGTTAAGGCCAAACATCAAAGGCCCGGTGGGTTACTGTAACCTTTATAAATTCCAATTTGGAAGTGGGACCAAATTTCCATGGATTTTATCGATGGCCTTCCCCGTTCTCGTTCGGGTCATGATAACTTATGAGTTATAGTTGACAGACTTACTAAATCCGCCCATTTTATTCCCGTTCGGTCTAACCGAACCGTTCCTCTTTTGGCCAAACTCTTTGTTATAGAGATTGTTTACTAGTGGATTTTGGAAGAGTCTTCAAAAAGCTTTGGGAACGAAGCTTAATTTTAGTACCGCTTATCATCCTCAGTCCGATAAACAAACCGAGCGTGTGAATCAAACTCTTGAAGATCTTCTTCGTGCTTGTGTGCTTGATTTTGGTGGAGGCTGGGAAGATCATATTCCTCTTGTTGAATTTTCCTATAATAATAGCTTCCAATCTAGTATTGGTATGACACCTTTCGAGGCACTCTATGGAAGGCCATGCCAATCTCCTTCTTGTTGGCTTGAGGCCGGTGAGAAGCTGGTTTTAGGTCCAGATTTTATTCGGGATTCCACAGAGAAAATTGACCTTATTCGGCGTAGGATGAAAGAAGCCCAGAGTAGACAAAAATTCTATGCCGATAACCGGAGAAGGAAATTAGAATTTTCTGTTGGAGATCTTGTTTTTATTAGTGTGTCACCTATGAAAGGTGTTGTACATTTCAGTTGGTCGAGAAAGTTAGCGCCTCGATATATTGGGCCATTTCCTATCACTGAACGTATTGGTTCTATGGCTTATCGTCTTACATTACCGGCTTAGTTTTCTGCTATGCATGACGTATTTCATGTTTCTCACCTACGGAAGTGCCTTCGAGATTCCGATTCTATTCCTGAGCCCGGTGTTGTGGAAGAAATTGAAGTTTCGCCTAATTTAACTTATGAGCAGCATCCTATTCGAATTATTGCTTCGGAGGTCAAACGCCTTCGAAATAAAGATGTCCCGCCTGTTAAAGTTCAATGGTCTTCAAATCCTAAGGATTGTTCTTGGGAATCTAGAGAGTTCATCGAGCGAACACATCCGGGCTTACTCTCCCGTGCCCTTTAAGGTGAACCTTTTATTTCAAATTTCTTTTGTGTTAATATGCTTTTATGGTTGTTACTATATATCTTCTTCTTAAATATTGCGAGGACGCAATTTCTTTAAGGAGGGGAGTCTGTAACAACCCGCATATTTATCGATTTTATATTTAAATATTTTATTTAAATATTTTGTCGATACTCGGAATTTAGTCCGAAAAGCTACTTTTTGCATACGGTCGAATTAGGACCCGGGACCACTCCCATTGAGTTCAAAATGACGTTTGCGATCTTTTTAAGTATAAACTTTGATATGTTTGGAGATAGTAGAATTTTGCTACTTTTTCACTTAGGGCTTTGGTTTGGGCTGAGCCCATTAAACCCACTTAACTCAGTTCCAACCCTCTCCTCTTCATTTACTTCCTTTCTATTTTCCTTATACTCAAGCTTTTATAACAATGGAGAGTGGAATGGGAAATTAAAACTCAAGCCCTAGTTTTCTTTTGCAAATCAAACTCTAGCTCCAAACTAATAGAAGAACCCATTGGTAAGCTTTCTCTTCTTCTTCTCCAACTCATTCTCTTATCAATTTCAGAAATTCCCAAACCCAACTTTGGGAATGTTCTTCTTTTAAAGCTTAGAATCAAGCTTCTTGAGTTGGATTTGAAGAGTGGTTGATTCTCCTTTGCTTTCAAGCTTCTTCTTCATTTGTTTGGGTTCAAAGGTGAGATTTTTATCTCACATCTTAGTCTATAATTATCTTCGATTGTTAGGTATGGATTCCTAACACTTATTCTTGTGCAATTGATTTTGGTTTGGATTGATTTGGTGTATATTCTAATTTTTAGTGTTTTGAAATCAAAATCTATGAAAATCCTTTTATGGATATTTGGACATTGATATTTGAGGCGTATCGAAGAGCCGTTAAGGCTGGGTTGTCGTTAGACGTAAATCCTTAGTCGTCGTTGCTCGTTCGATCGCTTCCGGTATCTGTTTGCCATTTTTGGCCTAGGTTCAGGGAATGCTCTGAACCCTTGAATCAGACGTCTGAAACGTAGTATTCAGACGTATGAATATTATACTGGGAATTTTTATTCCTCAGTATTCAGACGTCTGAATCTATATTTCAAACATCTGAATTGGTTCATTTGGAACCAGAAAGGAAATAGGCTAAAATGTGCCTATTTCAGACGTCTGAAATCAAAGATTCAGACGTCTGAAATCAAAGATTCAGACGTCTGAATTCTGTTTTGGAAAATATTTAATTTCCAGATTCAGACGTCTGAATCCTTGATTTCAGACGTCTGAATCTACACTCTTTTGCCTATTTGCCTATTTGTTTGAGAATTCCAACTTTAATCGTTTCGTGTTGATCCCATTTTGTTATTGTCACTTATTATCGACTTTGATGACATTTTCTTCGTGATTTTGGGAATATCCATTTTGATGGATTCGGTATCAATTTCTTTGGATTTTATTCACGTCATCGAATGTGAATTTTGACGATTGATTGTTTCTACAATCATTTCTATGATTTGTCACTTTAAAAATATAAAGGTTTCAATACTAGTAGTAAATATCAAAACTCTTTCATCAAAATGATTTTCAACACTGTTTTATTACAAAGCTCGCTCTTTTAAACCGATTTCCAATCTATTAATATATACAAACCTTTACCTCACTCGGATGAGAAATCTAATTAAACGGCTTAGTAAAACAAGTGGTATGAAACGCTTGCGTTTACTTCGTCGGTTAATTCTTAGACTTGTTCGATTGAAACTCTTGTGACATTTTTCTAGTGGAGATCTACAATTTGTTCATAAATATTTAAGTTAAGCTAGTGGTTATGGGACATGAAGCTAAGCTCATATATTTACTAGCTTACTGTAATTGACACTTCTCTTTGATCATGATGATCATTTTGTGATTTAGACTAGCAATTGTGCGATGTCTCTTTGTCTGCGAGGGAGACTAGACCCCGTTTCAGTGTGATTTCGACTCACACATGTGGGGTAGCGCCCCATGGTCTTCGGGCCGTTCGTGTGTCAAAAATTAATGGCTAGCTACCATGATATAGCGTCTCGTTCGTGTGATACGTATGTTGGTGAGTTTTCATGCTCCCGTTCGTGCGATTGGTCTCCCCCCTTTTTATGATTTCTGGATTTCGTGTGTTGAATTCTGGAATTTATGCTTCACCAATTTTAGTAATTTTCATTGATATGATTTATCAAATTTTTGTGCATTGGTGAATTCGTGTGTCATTGGCTTGTTGTGAATACAAGTTTTGGGTTTGATACCCTTTTTGGATCTTTGAGAAGATTCTTGTGATATTGATTAATCTCGTGTTGATTTTAAATTACATACTTATTGTAGTATGCCATTATGGTTATCATATATTTATGCCATATCTCTTATTCTATATCATGTCATCTGATATTTATAGCTAGACCGATCCGTTTATTATTTTCTTATTAAATAATACTCGGGTCAGACCGAGATGTTACAGGTGCTTCTGCTTGACTTCTCCCCAGAGATTCATTACTCTAACTTTTGGCTAACCATATAGATTAGCAGTTTTTGTTGTATACACTTGTGATATAGACTCATAGTTGTATTCTTTTGTATAACACGTGTTGCTATTCTTCTGTATTGTTGTGGACCTTTTTGACCACTACTCTGATGTACACTTTCATGTGTTAGTTATATATTCATATCTTCTTCCGCCTTTGTGATATGAATTATCTATGACTGATTTATGTTATGTTTATTTCTATATTTGTTTCCGAAGATTATATATAGCCACTGTGTAGTAGCTTTGAGTTTATGTCGGTATGTCGGATTTCCTCTTGAGATGAAATGCGTGTTATATTTTATCTGGCATATCGGTGCTCGCTCAAAGCAATTACACGGATGGTCGCTCCTCAACAGCCTTATTCTCCGTACTAGTTGACAGCATTACACCGTAGTGTTCTTGGCTAGCGTGGGTATAGAGATGGGGCGTCACAGCTTGGATATTATTTTACATTATTTTATAAGTCCAATATGCTTGTTTTAATTATTTAAAGTTAATAAGAAATTAATTTTGAAGTTTGGTTTACATGAATAAATAGTTTAACAAAAACGTCAAAATATGACTGGAAAAACGCTTTGTCGAAAATCAAGGTTTTATTCAAAATAAGTTGCCGCAACGTTATCTCACCTTTGTCAACATGTTTTAACATATATATTACACATTCTAATAATTGAACATGTTTACTTTTACTAAATATAATTAGAAAACTTCTAGAACATCATTAAGAAAAGTAAGTAAGTTTAAGAAAAGTCAAAAGTAAACATCAAATCCAAATCACATCAATATCCAACAAAATATTTACTTTTCTTTACTTAATCTTTAAATGACTAAGACATAAAGTAAGGATGTGAAAGACGATGTTAAGTATTGAAAAAAAGGAGTTTCCTTTCGGTTGAAGTAAGGTTAGTTTGGTAATTGGTAAGAGGTTATTTTGGTAAATTCACCGCTTCTTTCTTTTTCTACAAATACCCACTACCTTCTTCACTTTTATTCACATTTCTTCTTCTTTTCTCAATCTTCTTCATATTCTTACTCTTCTCTTTAATGGCTTCCAAGTCACATAAAAAATGTATAAAGAAATAATGTCAATAGTTAAAAATATTCAATAGAAATCAATGTGTATTCTCTTCATATCAAACTCCTCTTTTCTCCATATTTTACCTCTTCTTCTCTTGGCCATAACTTCTTCAGACAGAACCAAACTACAAAACTCTTTTTTTGAAATCGTGTATTTTCCAGTGGCTACTACTTTCTTGTTGACCACTTTGTCCAGTTCTTAACATAATCATGTCAATAATCCACTTATTTCCAGTGCATTCTCTGGTCCAGTTTTTGAACCAGAGAATAAGCCATTTTGTTTTGATCATAACTTGGTCAAAACAGATCCAGATTAAGAAATTATTTTTTAAAAAACCATATTATATTCCAGTGGCTAAAAGTTCTATGTTGATCACTTTTTTCAGTTTTGAGGTCTGATATACCAGAAACTCAATTCTTTGAAGTGCATTTTTGGGCATCATTTTTGTCAATCCGATAATACCTCTTCTTCATTCTGTCATATCTCCCTCAAAACAACTTGGAATCAAGATATACATTTTTTAAATTCATGTGAAAAGATTTTGCAACAACTATTCAGTTATTAAGTTTTTCAAATTTTCAGAATAAGAGAGTCAAAAATAAGGGAGAAGATGACCTATTTTCCGGGTCTAATTTTGAGAATTCAAGTTCAAAGCTCTACCACTTCTTCTCTATACTTTCGGCCAATCTCCATTTCAAGCCTTGGCAAAGCATTAGGAAGGATGAATTCAGGATTATTTTCATTTGGTTTCCAAAGCATGGTAGGAATTATGTGTTAGATTTCAATTTCCTTGCCTTAAAATTTGACCGAGTGGAATCTAAAGTGAGTACAACTCACTCTTTCCGGCTTACTGATATTTCTATATAAGTGAGAATAAATTTTATTTATGACGATTGATGATTGTTTGGATGATATATGATATATTATCTTTATATTGATTGGTATTTGGATATTTTCCTGCCTATTAGAGTAGATGAGACCCTATATGTTCCCGTGTATGAGTGGATGACCCTTTGTACGCACCTCTGTCTCGAAGCTGACATTGTACACATATTCTAATATGTATATTGTTGCAGGTGACAGGTTGGAGGGATCCAACTGAATTCCTTACTAGTATTTGTTTATTTACAGATATTGTTATATAGGCTGTTATGATGTGATATATGATGTTTTAGATGTCGTGATTGATGTATTTAGTGCTGTTGCAGCATTGGGCATATTTTTGAAAATTTAAAATATTAAAGTGATGATTTCAATTTAAAATGGATTTTCAAGTTGTTTTTAAGATCGATGTTTATTAAATTTTAAAGTGCTAATGGAATGAATTTATTTTAAATAAATAAATGTCATAATTTTTATGTTATAGAAGTTATGATTTATGTGAAATATAATTGAAATGTGATTTTTGAAATATGGAGTTAATGATTTTGTAAACAGTTTAAATTGGGATTTTTGTAGTTATTATAAACGGTTTATATATAAGATTTATAAAGTTGATATTTTTATAAATCAAAAGTGATGAAATTGTAAAGGAGTTTTATAAGTATTAAAATGAAGTTATAAATGGATTTCATAAGTAAATAAGATTTATGAATTTGTGAAGTTATAAAATAAATGAATTTGTAAATAGTTGATTTATAAGTAATTAACTTATAATTTGGATTTTGATTTGTTGGTAAAGGGATTTATGAATTGAAGTTTTTATAAAATATAAATGTGAATTTATAAACATTGTTTTATAAATCCAAAATCAACTGAATTTGATAAGTTAATTATTATAGTTGGTTTTTCATCCATGATTTTGGACGGTGGATAATCCTTTAATTTAATGTGCAATAGTAATGAATGTGGTAAATGAATTATGTCCATGATTTTGGACAGTGGATTATCTTTAATAAATGTGCAGAAGTAATGAATGTGGTAAATGAATTATATCCATGATTTTGGCAGTGGATTATCTTTAATAAATGTGTAGAAGTAATGAATGTGGCAAATGAATTATATTCGCAATTTTGGATAGTGGGTTATCTTTAATAAATGTGTAGAAGTAATGAATGTGGTAAATGAATTATATTGAATAGTCTTTTGAAATAAATAAATGTTTGGAAAGTGATATTTTAAATGGAGTAAAATGGTTTGAAGATGTTTTAAAGTGTGTTAAGTATCGAAACCATAGATTTCGACATTCATTGTTGAAATAAACGTTTTCAAGAAACAAGGAAATGACGGACTATGACACTTTTGTTATAGTAAATGATTTTCGAAAGAAACGTTTTTTAGTATATAGGATTTATATATCTATTTAATTTTGAATTCCTATATTAGTGATTTTGGGTTGTCGTAACAATGTTTTACGCATCATTCGTTTTGACCTAAATAAATACGTAAAGTGAATGTTTTCCTTAAAGAATGAAATATATACTTAATCTTGATTTAAGTATATGTATTATTTTCTAAGTGTTGAAAATAAATTGATTTGTGAATTACTTACTTTTAAATAAGCATATGGAAATATTTTCCAATATTGAAATGGTTTGAGAATATATCTTTCTAAAGATAATTTTGAAACGAATATTTGCAAATGATTTAATTAATAAAAGATTAATTAAAAGGGCTTAGTGATTGTGATAGTGTTGAATATTTATTTGTTTGTTTTGATAGTTAAATAGCCGACTATCAAATTTGGTCATTTTTGTTCCTCGACTTGATGTGGGTATTATTTAGTCGTACACATAGTACGTACCCTTCTGTGTAGGCTTAGTTATCATTTGTGTTAAGGATGTTGATTCGTATAGTGCAGAGTATTACTTCAATCTACCGGACTTCCTTGTTGGTCCGAAGGATAGAAAGTTAAAAGTTGGAGACGTGATAAGTCTGTGAAACTTAGTTTCCATATGAGGTTGAGAAATACTTTTGCATTGTTGGTGCGAAGAGACCGGGATCAGATTTATCTGAAAACCACTTCGGACTAGCATTTATGCGATGATTGTGCATGTTGGTTATGATGATATTGATATTCAGGTTTTCATCGCGGGGGACTGATTATTGATCGTTTGGGATTAAAATCCCAATATATTTCTAGTAGCAATAGTCTCTTCGTTATGAAATATCCAATGCAAGGACTATTCGCTACTAATCCTAAGGATTTTCCAACAGGATGTGGTAGGAAAGTACCTTCGATTTATCCTGTTCCTGGACAACTTGTATGGATGTTTGTCTGACATTTTATTTCGACAGATTACGTACATTGGTTTTTACAAACGTACATCAGTGGTGGCGAAGAAGGCAACTTCTCTTAGCTTAACACTCTCCTTGAGACGTATGAGCTTAAGGGTTATATTTTTGTGGAAGGAAATTAGTAGTCAACGGAAATGGCCATGTGGCATTCAAAGTGATGTGATATGTGATTGTGAAAGGTAATCGTTACTTCAAACCTCATCAACCGTAAACGACCAAAACATGTTTAGATGCGGCAAGGCTAAGTGGGTCGCTCCCAAGTTGGATGTGATTATCCTCTTCTAGATACATATTTACACGTTATGGCGTCATGTATCTGATTACTATGGTTTGTATGCTATGAGGGCCCTCGGTAAAGGTCAGTAACGACCGAAGGACGTTATATTCGGGATCATCTAGTTTTAAAGGTGGGCCGGTTTTGTGTTGGTAGAGGATCTTTTCTGATGGTCCTCGGTACATTCCTTTAGAGATGTACTGCCGAAAGGTAGTTCCTTCACCTGGTCATTTGTATGGAAATCCACACTCCACTATGTACATGCCATTTATTTGTAGAGCCTAGTATGCTGGAATTTAATAATGGAAATAATTTGGACTATTTTGAATACTATTTGTATACTAAACAGTAGTATAATATAAGAGGATTTGATATGAAATGTTTTAGTTATCGTAAGGTAAAAAATGTCCTTGTTTATGTGTGGACTTGACTTACGTGACATTTTTGTTTTGATAAAGGAAAAGTTTGGTAATTTAATAAATTCAATTTAGTGTGTTTCTCATGCAGGTAGATTGATTCGGGCACTCTTCCCTTTCAATGCTCGGGTCAGACTGAGTATATTTATATATTTAGTTTTGGTGCTTTTGGAGCTTCAAAAGGAGAGTTGGAGATCTTCATTTACGTATAGATGTATTGGTTTTGTTTTTCCTTTGCTTAGTTGTAGTATATTATCGGCAGTTGTAAGGACAGGTTATTATAACTGTTCATGTTAATAACTGTTGATTGATTGTTATACTCTGATTACTGTATGTATATATAGTTTCAATTTTGTAAAGATCATTGATATGATATTATATGTTTTCCGCTGAGATGTGAGATTCTGCATTGCTCTGTTTGGTTCTATCTTCTCTCTTTCTTCTCTTCTTCTATCTTCTTTTCGTTCTCTTGACTTTCTGTCAGTCTGTTCTTTTTGGGTCGGACATGTGTGGTTTATTGGCGATTCAAAGGGTACGGATTTTCCAGTCATCACACGTGGTATCAAAGCTTGGATTTTGTATATTTCTAAGCTTTGATGTGTACTCAGTATAGATAGGGACAGTAGCACCCCCACAAAGCAATGCTTTTTACAAAGCCATGCTTTGATCAACAAATGATCAGCAGCTCTTCGTATGCCACATTACCAAATTGGGAATGTATCACTAGTAACCATCAACTACATAATCTCTGAGCTCGTACGTCTCAGAGAAGGGTGTTAAGCTAAGAGAATAAATCTTCGCCACCAAATAGAAATGTGTTTGATATAAACCGGTTCTACATCTCAAAGTGTAATGTCAGACAGACATCCATACAAGTCTGTTCCGGGTTCGAACAGAACCGAAGGCACTTCCGAAGAAGCCCTTGCAATCCGGGAATCCACAATCCCGATTGGACTTCCCATCACTTAGGGGATCTCTACCGTAGCTACTCGATGCAGAGACAATCAATAGGTCATCCTATTGTTCTCGTAAATACCCGGTCTTCACCACCGGTGTTCAAATGCTATTCATAACGTCGTATCGTTATTCGAAATGGGTTATATGACACAAGGTCCTCTCCCGGCTAAACTGAATAATGAGCGTAATATTTTAAAATCATATGGATATTGGGATTTCAATTAAGTCACAACTTTTAAAATCCAAAACTTTCTTCAAATGGTCTAAATAAATTACCATTTCAAATCTTTAAATAAAAAGACTCATTTTCAAACACTTCAATGGTTTAAACAATTTCCACATTAAAATCTTTTAAACAAAATATTCAAATTTAAAACCCCTTTCAATTTAAAAAAAGGTTCACTAATCTTTTACAAAGATTCATTCATAGCTTTTCAAAACAATTCCTGTTTCAAATCTTTTATATATAAAAGATACACCACTTAAAAATCCTCTTAAATTTCAAAATAGGGTTCAACTATCTTACACAAAGATTCTATTTATAGCTTTCAAAGCCATTCCATGTCAAACTTGAAATCTTTTCATCATAATTGGGAAATTCTTTCCTTATATAAAAGCTATTATTTTTTGAAACCACTTGTTTTCCATTTCAGAAAACCTGATTATAATTTCACGAATTAAGGCCTTTAAAATATAAACTTGGGTTAAATTCAAATTTTCAAAACCATACTTTTAAAATGGTTTAAAAACCCATATAAACTCATTTATAGCTTGTATAACCTTTTTACAACATAAATACCAGATATAGAATTCAATTTCAGATATTGAATTCCAATTTAAATCAAATGATTCAAATTTCAAATCTTTATTAAGTTATTCACAATAACTTTCATTTTTAAAACATCTTTTCAAAAGTTTTTCACTTTAAACCCATTCCATTTTCAAAACCATTTGAATTTAAAATTCAAATTCAAAACTATTTAAAAAATTGTGACTTAACTGATTTGCACGTGCAATCCATATTTGTGTGTGTATAGTGTAGTCCAGGGGTTTTATACAATAAAGTGCAACATCACCAATCATCACAAATACAATCACAGTAATATCGATAAGCGGTATAATCCTATAACGCTTATCTATATACACAAAATCACAGATAGATAACATAAATGTATTATAGATAAATAAATTACATTCCATGGCACAAACATACCACATAACATTACACATAAGGAACATAATTCACAGCATTCCATACTCTCCATATATTCATAAGTATAATCATCAAGTCATCTGATTAATTTTAAACCAGCTCATTACCTATGAATAAATTCCTATTCATGGTTAACTATTAACTAATTAATTACAAGCCATTATTATTAATTATTCTTTAGTTAATTATTAATTAACCCTTAATTAATAATAATCCTTAATTAATTATCCTTAATTAATTACAAAGATTTATTTAATTAATCCTTAATTAATGATCATCCCTTAATTATTTTCATAAATTAATTAGTCCTTGATTAATTACAATAAGTGATTATCCTAATCACTTATATTAATAAATCACAAATTAATTTTAATAGTTTAAATTAATCTTTAAATAAAAATTTCTTAAGTAATTAATTACCCTTAATTACTTTTTATTAAGTAATTCTCTTAAAGTGATTAAATACCCTCAATTTGTTTTCCTTAATTTATTACACTTAGTAATTAGTTTTTAAATCAGTTACTCAAAACAATTAACTTTAATTTAATTACACAAAGTAATTATGTTTTAAATCAATTACATTAATAAACTAACCATCAGTTAATCACATTAACAAAATATTCTTTAAGTAATTAAGCAAGTAACTTTAAATTAATCACCTTAATTAATCAATTAATTATTCCTTTTATTATCCACCTTAATTAATTAAAGATAAACCTTTTTATCTTAATTTATTACTTAATTTCATCATCTAAATTAAATGCTCAAAGTCTTTTTTATACGAAAATATTGATTAATTAAAGTTCAATACACTTACCATAATCACCTTCTTAATTCAAGCATTATTAAACTGCATTTGAAAATACGTAGAAATTTATTCATTATCATCGTATCATTTCAAAATCAATTAATTTTTCAAAACAATTAAACCATTTAGCATTAACATTCAACTTTGAAACTTGTTTTAAAATATTATTTAATAATTCTATTTTGGAAAACTTGGTCGTTTGTTTCTTCTTTGAAAACTAATTTGTTATCTTGTACTTTAAAACTTTGAAAAAAAATTGCTTGAAAACATTGTACATTTTCTATTACCTTTAAAACTGAACAAAATTTACTTTACAACTTTAAAATTTGTTGTGTTTTAAAACCTGAAACCTGGTCAGTTTATAGAAACAAACCCGAGCCAAATTAATATTTTCCCTAGCCCTACCTCGAGTCACTCACGCTACCCACTTGAGACCGACACGAGTTCCCCCTTCTTCTCCAACCACCATATTTCCAGATGCACAGAGACACACGCGTGCATATGTACAGGAACTTCGATCGACTTCGATCGTCGCCGATCACCACTCCAAATCGTCGACAACGCCTACAAGCCCTCCACACACCCAGATCGTCGAACTTAACCACGAATTGAAATCGAGTAGTTCAACACCAAGGCAACCAAACCCAGCTACCTAAATCCACCCCATGTCGTCAACCACGTCCACCGCCAACCCAACCACCACAACCAAAGCTTCACAGACACCCCCAAACCATCTCCCCCTGGTGCGATGCGACAAGATGCAACGAGGATGAAGAAATCATCTCGATTCCACCCTCGACCCAAAAGAGTCAATTAACCTAAAATCATTTCGTTTAATGACCACAGCGATTGAAAAATTAAACGAACATTTTTCTAGCAATTTATGACACTCGAACCACCTTTGACGTAAGGCCTAACCCATAAAAGTTTGCCGTTGATTTGATTTTGACAAAAATGTGGTTTCTGTTCAATTCCAAAATTCTCAACCATTTCAAGTTTAAAAATCATGATCTTTACATCAAAATTCATCATTTTGCAATATAATTTTTTTTATATAACCAAATTCAAATTTCCAGATGGTCGAATATTTGACCTGTCATTGATTTCCTCTGTATTTTCAAAATTTTAAACTATTTATCGCATATTTTTACTTGTTATTATTTTTAAAAATGAGTTTATGTTGTTATAAACATTTTCTCTTCAAATTTCTAAGCTTAATATTGATTACACAAAGTGAATTTGAATTTAAAGCTTAGATTTGGAATCCTGTAACTAAGAACAAGATCTCTTTTCATATATACAAGCATGTACACTCAGTCATTCGCCTATACATAGACATGCAAGCAAGCACACACCATCATTCAACCACATCTTATTATCATACTTCAGGAATCATCAAGATAAATCAGGAAAAAGTGAGTTTGCTCACCAGGAATGAAGACAGAGGACAGGCTTTTCAAAACTAGAACTTGTACTTTCACCTTCAATCTGCATTTTTTTATTTGTTTGAGTAGGTAGTTGATCTTGCATGCTTTTTAAAATTTGAACTTATAGGTTTGAAGTTGCTTTTAACTCCCAGTTTCCTTTGACGCTTGCTTTTGCTTCAGAATTTATTTTGCAGCTTTTAATCTTCTGTTTTCAATTGTCATTTTTTCTTTGAATTGCTTGAAGCCTGTGTTTATTTCACCAGGTTTCAGATTTGAAATTTCTTTTCTGGTTTTGTGGATTTTGAAAAAGAGGCTGTTACATTTGTTTTTCTCGGGTTTTAAAACTTTGAAACATATGAAGGAAAAGTGAAGAAAAATGGCCTGGTTTCAATTTTTTTTCTTATGCATATTTTCAAAACTTAATTCAAAAGAAAACAATTTCCTTGCCACTTGTAATTCACGTTATCACTTAGTTTACATTTGTTGATGCATGACATTATATTTTCACAATTGTCAAAAACAATCACTTTTATGTTTAACCCCTTTTGTTAATTTATTTATAAATTTTGTTTTAAACCTTACTTCATTTTTAGTTTACAAATCATGTTAATGTCTTCTTATTTATTTATTTTTTCAAAAGATAATTTTAATTACTTATACTTATATATTTTACACATCAAAATGCACATTTACAAAATTAGAAAACAAGATTTTATTAGTTTCAAATATATAGAAATTTTAAATTTATGTTTAGTCCTTCTCTTTAATTTATTGTTTAAACCCTTCTCATTTTTTAAAATTTATATTTTTTTACCCTCTATAACTTTTAAATAGCAATTTCAAAAACTATTTTATTTAATTTCAAAATATAGCTTCTCATTCAAAATATCCATTTAATATAATTTGGAAAACAAATCTTTATTAATTGAAAATATAATGTTTTTAAACCCAGTATATTTATACGACTTTTAATTTTGATTTTCATTTTCAAGATTTAATTTAAATTAAATTTATAAATATAAATAAATAACAGAACATATCTTTTATTAATCTTAAAAACTTTCAAATCCTATTTATTTAAATCTAATTTATATACGTATTCATTCCCAAATACTCAAATTCATTCTAAATCAATTTATAATTTAACCAAAATTTATATTAATTTACCAAATTAATTCTTAATTTAATCTAGGAATCAAATTAATTACAAATTTAAGTTTGTTTAAAAACAGGAATGTTACAGATTCCCCCCTTAGAAAATTTCATCCTCGAAATTTGAAAGTAGGGAGATAACAAAGGATGGATACACAAAGACAAAGAAACAGTTTCCAAAAAAAACTGGGTATCTATTCTAAATTTGGCTTACCAAATCAGAATATCAATAATAATTATGAGAACGAACTCATACAATACAAGACACTTGGGTCACTAGATCTATGAATATACATGGATATTGTTTACTTCGAAGGGATAACTAACCATTCGTAAAATATTTCTGAACCCAATAGAATAAAACAGATATATGGATACAATCCCAAATTTTTTAGTTTAAGCAACCAAAATATACCTATCAATCATAACAACCAAAGCAAACAATTCATCTAAACAAATAATTCTGACCCATCTGGAGTTTATGTCCCATGCAAAATGTATCAAGGCTTCTTCATGGAGCTGCCAGGAATCATCAAAGAATTGAAAATACGAATCAAAGAAGATTGATAGAGAAAGTTGTTTCCGCTATTGCAGGGTACTGACCATTCGTAGTGGTATCCCACTGTCCCCTATCTCATTCTCTTCTTGCACTCATACTCACTATCAGTGGATAGAAAGAGAATTTACTGAGGCATTCGAGCGGATATCGTAGGGATATGCTCATTCTAGGGTATACTTCACCCTATCTCTAATGAGTTACTTAATGTGTTATACTCTTGAGCTAAAGTTTCAACCTTCAGCTCTGATACCAATTGTAACGACCCTGACTCGACCTTCGAAAATCGGCACCGAATACAACACTCGTATTCGAATGTCGCAGATCCAAACGTCGAATCTGGTTCGCCGGAGCTTATAACACATCAAGTATAACAACACAGCGGAAGAAAAAGAAATGAATATCATATACAACTCCAATGATACAATATCCAAATGTACAACAATGATATCAATACGATACAAGAATATCAGAGACACAAGATAACAATGCTACAGTGGAATAACGATATGATATAGCATCGGATCCCAAAAAACTCCAAACAGCAACAGCAACTCTAACTCCAAAGCACCAATTTAGAAATTGCTCAAACCACCATCACATTTCACCCAGATGAGCAAGTCCAGTCCATGAATCCAAAGACTCCAAACAATTCCAAAGAGAAAGCTAAAAGCTACCAAATCGATACCTATATCTACTATCTGAAAAACCCAACTCTAGACTGCCCGTGTGGAAAATTGTGGGCACCCAGAGTTTAGGAAGGGAACAATAAACTCCGGGCCACTCATGGGACTGGTATGAGCAAACAAAAAAAGTTGGTCGTTAAAACAAACAACAAGAGATTTAAAATAAATCCGCAATGCTTTTTAGACAATGAAACTACCATAAAGCCTCCCGCCACACACACAATGCAAACGCAGAATTGGAGGAGATTTCTCCTTATGATAGTCAAATATGCTTGATACGAGAAAATTTCTTTTATATTATTATTATAAGTGCACGGTGTGGAAAATCATTTCGAAAGCATAATATAAACCTAGCCAGCATAGACATTCCGAACTATGCCTACTATAGCTACCATCTAAACAGTGGTGACCACCATAAGTAAATGGCAGGTTGTATAACTAAAACCGTACAAGGCGCGTATTGAAGAATGGATTTCCAACAAATGGTCAAGCTAAGGAACTTCCTAAGCCACATGGGTACGCCTGTTGAGGGACGCCCCGAGAACCTAACCGGATCTCTGCCAACACAAGGCTGGGTTACCTCTGTAACTAGGTAACTATTGACACGTGTATGCCATCCTTCGGTCGTAACCGACCTTTATCCGAGCGCTCGATACCAACAACCACAAAGTAATGTATTTGCAGTAACCACATAGGTTAAATATCTGGGCTCCATACCATGATATCACCTCTATCCAGAAGGAAATGAACATACCCTCAGGGGGCGCTACCCCCAAATAACCTATTCTTCCTGTTTCGACCATTCCAGGTTGTAAAGTTCGACGAAGTCTAGTCCACAAAGCTACGCTTTTTACAAATCCATGCTTTGATCAACAAATGATCAGCAGCTCTTCGTATCCCACATTACCAAATTGAGAATGTATCACTAGTAACCATCAACTACATAACCTCTGAGCTCGTACGTCTCAGAGAAGGGTGTTAAGCTAAGAGAATAAATCTCCGCCACCAAACAGAAATGTATTTGATAGAAACCGGTTTTACATCTCAAAGTGTAATGTTAGATATACATCCATCCAAGTCTGTTCCGGGTTCGAACAGAGTCAAAGGCTCTTCCGAAGAAGCCCTTGCAATCCGGGAATCCACAATCCTGATCGGACTTCCCATCACTTAGGGAATCTCTATACCGTAGCTACTCGGTGCAGAGACAATCAATAGGTCATCCTATCGTTCTCGCAAATACCCGGACTTCACCACCGGTCTTCAATTACTATTCATAACGTCGTATCATTATTCGAAATGGGTTATATGACACAAGGTCCTCTCCCGGCTAAACTGAATAATGAGCACAATATTTTAAAATCATATGGATATTGGGATTTCAATTAAGTCACAACTTTTAAAATCCAAAACTTTCTTCAAATGGTCTAAACAAATTACCATTTCAAATCTTTAAACAAAAAGATTCATTTTAAAACACTTCAATGGTTTAAACAATTTCCACATTTAAATCTTTTAAACAAAAGATTCAAATTTAAAACCCCTTTCAATTTAAAAAAGGTTCACTAATCTTTTACAAAGATTCATTCATAGCTTTTCAAAACAATTCCTGTTTCAAATCTTTTATATATAAAAGATACACCATTTAGAAATCCTCTTCAATTTCAAAATAGGGTTCAACTATCTTGCATAAAGATTCAACTTATAGCTTTCAAAGCCATTCCATTTCAAACTTGAAATCTTTTCATCCTAATTGGGAAATTCTTTCCTTATATAAAAGTTATTATTTTTTGAAACCACTTGTTTTCCATTTCAGAAAACCCGATTATAATTTAACGAATTAAGGCCTTTAAAATATAAACTTGGGTTAAATTCAAATTTTCAAAACCTTACTTTTAAAATGGTTTAAAAACCTATATAAACTCATTTATAGCTTGTATAACCTTTTTACATCATAAATACCAGATATAGAATTCAATTTCAGATATTGAATTCCAATTTAAATCAAATGATTCAAATTTCAAATCTTTATTAAGTTATTCACAATAACTTTCATTTTTAAAACATCTTTTCAAAAGTTTTTCACTTTAAACCCAATCCATTTTCAAAACCATTTGAATTTAAAATTCAAATTCAAAACTATTTAAAAATCTATGACTTAACTGATTTCCACGTGCAATACATATTTGTGTGCGTATAGTGTAGTCCAGGGGTTTTACACGATAAAATGCAACATCATCAATCATCACAAATACAATCACAGTAATATCGATAAGCGGTATAATCCTATAATGCTTATCTATATACACAAAATCACAGATAGATAACACAAATGTATTATAGATAAATAAATTACATTCCACAGCACAAAAATACCACATAACATTACACATAAGGAACATAATTCACAGCATTCCATACTATCCATATATTCATAAGTATAATCATCAAGTCATCTGATTAATTTTAAACCAGATCATTACCTATGAATAAATTCCTAATCGTGGTTAACTAATAACTAATTAATTACAAGCCATTATTATTAATTACTCTTTAGTTAATTATTAATTAACCCTTAATTAATAATAATCCTTAATTAATTATCCTTAATTAATTACAAAGATTTATTTAATTAATCCTTAATTAATGATCATCCCTTAATTATTTTCATAAATTAATTAGTCCTTGATTAATTACAATAAGTGATTATCCTAATCACTTATATTAATAAATCACAAATTAATTTTAATCGTTTAAATTAATCTTTAAATAATTTTTTTTAAGTAATTAATTACCCTTAATTACTTTTTATTAAGTAATTCTCTTAAAGTGATAAAATACCCTCAATTTGTTATCCTTAATTTATTACACTTAGTAATTAGTTTTTAAATCAGTTACTCAAAACAATTAACTTTAATTTAATTACACAAAGTAATTATGTTTTAAATCAATTACATTAATAAATTAACCATCAGTTAATCACATTAACAAAATATTCTTTAAGTAATTAAGTAAGTAACTTTAAATTAATTACCTTAATTAATTAATCAATTAATTATTCCTTTTATTATCCACCTTAATTAATTAAAGATAAACCTTTTTATCTTAATTTATTACTTAATTTCATCATCTAAATTAAATGCTCAAAGTCTTTATTATACGAAAATATTGATTAATTAAAGTTCAATACACTTACCATAATCACCTTCTTAATTCAAGCATTATTAAACTCCATTTGAAAATACGTAGAAATTTATTCATTGTCATCATATCATCATATCATTTCAAAATCAATTAATTTTTCAAAACAATTAACCATTTAGCCTTAACATTTAACTTTGAAACTTGTTTTAAAATCTTATTTAATAATTCTATTTTGGAAAACTTGGTCGTTTGTTTCTTCTTTGAAAACTTATTTGTTATCTTATACTTTAAAACTTTGAAAAAAATTGCTTGAAAACATTGTACATTTTCTATTAGCTTTAAAACTGAACAAAATTTACTTTACAACTTTAAATTTATTGTATTTTAAAACCTAAAACCTGGTCAGTTTATAGAAACAAACCCGAGCCAAATTAATATTTTCCCTAGCCTACCTCGAGTCACTCACGCTACCCACTTGAGACCGACACGAGTTCCCCCTTCTTCTGCAACCACCATATTTCCAGATGCATAGAGACACACGCGTGCATATGTACAGGGACTTCGATCGACTTCGATCGTCGCCGATCACCACTCCAAATCGTCGACAACGCCTACAAGCCCTCCACACACCCAGATCGTCGAACTTAACCACGAATTGAAATCGAGTAGTTCAACACCAAGGCAACCAAACCCAGTTACCTAAATCCACCCCATGTCGTCAACCACGTCCACCGCCAACCCAGCCACCACAACCAAAGCTTCACAGACACCCCCAAACCATCTCCCCCTGGTGCGATGCGACAGGATGTAACGAGGATGAAGAAATCATCTCGATTCCACCCTCGACCCAAAAGAGTCAATTAACCTAAAATCATTTCGTTTAATGACCACAGCGATTGAAAAATTAAACGAACATTTTTCTAGCAATTTATGACACTCGAACCACCTTTGACGTAAGGCCTAACCCATAAAAGTTTGCCGTTGATTTGATTTTGACAAAAATGTGGTTTCTGTTCAATTCCAAAATTCTCAACCATTTCAAGTTTAAAAATCATGATCTTTACATCAAAATTCATCATTTTGCAATATAATTTTGTTTATATAACCAAATTCAAATTTCCAGATGGTCGAACATTTGACCTGTCATTGATTTCCTCTGTATTTTCAAAATTTTGAACTATTTATCGCATATTTTTACTTGTTATTATTTTTAAAAATGAGTTTATGTTGTTATAAACATTTTCTCTTCAAAAGCTTAATATTGATTACACAAAGTGAATTTGAATTTAAAGCTTAGATTTGGAATCTTGTAACTAAGAACAGGATCTCTTTTCATATATACAAGCATGTATACTCAGTCATTCGCATATACATAGACATGCAAGCAAGTACACACCATCATTCAACCACATCTCATTATCATACTTCAGGAATCATCAAGATAAATCAGTGAAAAGTGAGTTTGCTCACCAGGAATAATGACAGAGGACGGGCTTTTCAAAACTAAAACTTGTACTTTCACCTTCAATCTGCATTTTTTTATTTGTTTGAGTGGGTAGTTGATCTTGCATGCTTTTTAAAATTTGAACTTATAGGTTTGAAGTTGCTTTTAACTCCCAGTTTTCTTTGATGCTTGCTTTTGCTTCAGAATTTATTTTGCAACTTTTAATCTTCTGTTTTCAATTGTAATTTGTTTCTTTGAATTGCTTGAAGCCTGTGTTTATTTCACCAGGTTTCAGATTTGAAATTTCTTTTCTGGTTTTGTGGATTTTGAAAAAGAGGCTGTTAAATTTGTTTTTCTCAGGTTTTAAAACTTTGAAACATATGAAGGAAAAGTGAAGAAAAATGTATTGGTTTCAATTTTTTTTTCTTATGCATATTTTCTAAACTTAATTAAAAAGAAAACAATTTCCTTTCCACTTGTAATTCATGTTATTACTTAGTTTACATTTGTTGATGCATGACATTATATTTTCATAACTGTCAAAAACAACCACTTTTATGTTTAACCCCTTTTGTTAATTTATTTATAAATTTTGTTTTTAGCCTCGCTTCATTTTTAATTTTCAAATCATGTTAATGTCTTCTTATTTTATTTTTTTTCAAAAGATAATTTTAATTACTTATACTTATATATTTTACACATCAAAATGCACATTTACAAAAATTAGAAAACAAGATTTTATTAGTTTCAAATATATAGAAATTTTAAATTTATATTTAGTCCTTCTCTTTAATTTATTGTTTAAACCCTTCTCATTTTTTAAAATTTATATTATTATAACCTCTATAACTTTTAAATAGCAATTTCAAAAATTATTTTATTTAATTTTAAAATATAGCTTCTCATTCAAAATATCTATTTAATATAATTTGGAAAAAAATCTTTAATAATTGAAAATATAATGTTTTCAAACCCAAATATATTTATAAGATTTTTAATTTTGAATTTCAGTGTCATGATTTAATTTAAACTAAATTTATAAATATAAATAAATAACAAAACATGCCTTTTATTAATCTTAAAAACTTTCAAATCCTATTTACTTAAATCTAATTTATATACATATTCATTCCCAAATACTCAAATTCATTCTAAATAAATTTATAATTTAATCAAAATTTTATATTAATTTACCAAATTAATTCTTAATTTAATCTAAGAATCAAATTAATTACAAATTTAAGTTTGTTTAAAAACAGGAATGTTACAGAGAATGTATTGACCCGTAATTTTAACATCTTGAAAATGACATATAATTATTTTAATATTCAAATGTAGAATTTTCAAACTTAAACAATCATGTTTTATATGATAAAAAAATGGTAAACTTATTGTTGATATTGAATAAAGATTTTGGTTTCCCACTGTAAAATTGACAAAAGTCGGATTCAGATAAAGTAGAATAAATATTCAAGAAATTTGTTTAAAAGATAAATAATTCCTTTTAAATATATATGTATATAATCAATATCAAACTCATCTGATAATAATGGTTATTCAATTTATAATGGTTAGACAAATATATAAAACTTGTTTTATAAAATTGATAAATTTCGTCGCATATCGATAAATCGATGTTGTATTTTTATAAGAAGATTTGGATATTGTTTTATATTATTTTATAATCAAATATGTTTGTTTTAATTATATAAAGATAATAATAAATTTATTTTGAAGTTTGGTTTACATGAATAAATAGTTTAATAAAAACGTCAAAATGTGATCGGAAAACGTTTTCTCGAAAATCAACGTTTTATTCAAAATAAGTTGTCGCAACGCTATTGCACTTTTCTTAACATGTTTTAACATATGTATTACATATTCTAATAACTAAACATGTTTACTTTTACTAAATATAATTAGAAAACTTCTAAACATCATTAAGAAAAGTAAGTAAGTTTACGAAAAGTCAAAAGTAAACATCAAATCCTAATCACATCAAAATCCAACAAAATAATTACTTTTCTTACTTAACCTTTAAGTGATTAAAATGTAAAGTAAGAATGTGAAAGATGATGTTAAGTATTGAAAAAGCGGAGATTGCTTTATGTTGAAGTAAGGTTAGTTTGGTAATTTGGTAAGAGGTTATTTTGGTAAATTTACCACTTCTTTCTTTTTCTATAAATACCCACCTCCTTCTTCACTTTCATTCACATTTCTTCGTCTTATTTTCTCAATTTTCTTCATATTCTTCCTCTTCTCTTTGATGGATTCCAAGCCATAGAAAAAAATTATAAAGAAACAATGCTAAAAAATTTAAAAATATTCAAAAAAATCAATGTTTATTCTCTTCAAATCAAACTCCTCTTTTCTCCATATTTTATCTATTATTTTCTCATCCATACTTCTTCAAAGCTGAACCAAAGTATAAAATATTATTTTTATATCATGTATTTTTCCAGTGGCTACAACTTTCATGTTGACCACTTTGTCCAGTTCTTAGCATAAATATGTCAAAAATCCACTTATTTCCAATGCATTCTCTAGCCAAGTTTTTAAGCCAAGGAATAGGCCATTTCGTTTTGATCATAAATTGATCAAAAAAGATCTATAAGAAATTATTATTTTTAATCCACATAAATTCCAGTGGCCACAATTTCTATGTTGATCACTTTTTCCAGTTTTGAGGTTTGATATACCTGAAACTCAATTATTTAAAGTGCATTTGTAGGCTTCATTTTGTCAATCCGACAATCTTCTTCTTCATTCTGTGATATCTCCCTCAAAACAACTTGGAATCAAGCGATACTTTTTTTATAAATTCAAGAGAAAAGAATTTGCAACAACTTTTCAGTTAATAAGTTTTTTACATTTCGAGAATAAGAGAGTCAAAAATTAGAGAGAAGGTGACCTATTTTCTGGGTCTAGTTTTGAGAATTCAAGTTCAAAGCTCTACCACTTCTTCTCTATACTTTCGGCCAATCTCCATTTCAAGCCTTGGCCAAGCATTAGGAAGGAGGAATTCGGGCTTATTTTCATTTGGTTTCCAAAGCATGGTAGGAAGTATGCGTTAGATCTCAAGTTCCTTGCCTTAAATTTTGATGGAGTGGAATCTAAAGTGAGTACAACTCACTCTTTCTCACTCATTGATATTTTTATATATGTGAGAATAATTTTTTTTTTGATGATTGATGATTTTTTGGATGATATATGATATATTATCTATATATTGATTGGTATTTGGGTATATTCCTACGTATTGGAGCAGATGAGACCCTATACGTTTTCTTGTATGAGCGGATGACCATTTGTACGCGCGTTTGCCTCGAAGCGGACATTGTACACATATTCTAATATGTATATTTGTTGCAGGTGAGAGGATGGAGGGATCCAAATGGATTCCTCACCAGTATTGGTTTATTTACAGATATTGTTATATATGCTGTTATGATGTGATATATGATGTTTTGGATGTCGTGATTGATGTATTTAATGTTGTTGCAGCATTGGGCCGATTTTTGAAAATATAAAATATTAAAGTGATGATTTCAATTTAAAAAGGATTTTCACGTGATTTTGAAGACATATGTTTTATTAAATCTTAAAATGTTAAAGGAATGAATTAATTTTAAATAAATAAATGACATAATTTTTATGTTATAAAAATTATGATTTTTGTGAAATATAATTAAAATGTGATTTTTGAAATATAGAGTTAATGATTTTGTAAATAGTTTAAATTTGGATTTTTGTAATTATTATAAATGGTTTATATATAAGATTTATAAAGTTGATATCCTTATAAATCAAAAGTGATGAAATTGTAAAGGAGTTTTATAAGTATTAAAATGAAATTATAAATGGATTTTATAAGTAAATAAGAATTATGAATTTGTGAAGTTATAAAATAAATGAATTTGTAAATAGATGATTTACAAGTAATTAACCTATAATTTGGATTTTGGTATATAAAAGAGATAAATGGGATTTATTAGTAAAGGAGATTTATGAATTGAAGTTTTTATAAAATATAAATGTGATTTATAAACATTGTTTTATAAAACCGAAATCAATTGAATTTGATAAGTTAATTATTATAGTTTATTAAAGGAATTTCATTCACAATTTTAGACAGTGGATAATCCTTTAATTTAATGTGCAATAGTAATGAATGTGGTAAATGAGTTATATCCACGATTTTGGACAGTGGATTATCTTTAATAAATGTGTAGAAGTAAGGAATGTGGTAAATGAATTATATCCAAGATTTTGGATAGTGGATTATCTTTAACAAATAATGTTGTAAATGAATTATATCCACGATTTTGAATAGTGGATTATCTTTAATAAATGTGTAGAAGTAATGAATGTGGTAAATGAAGCATATTCACGATTTTTGATAGTGAATAATCTTTTGAAATAAATAGATGTTATGGGAAGTGATATTTTAAATGAAGTACAATGGTTTAAAGGGGTTTAAAGTATGTTAAGTATCAAAACCATAGATTTCAACATTTATTGTTGAAATAGACGTTTTCGAGAAATAAGAAAATGATGGACTATGACATTATTGTTATAGTAAATGATTTTCGAAAAAAAATGTTTTGTTTAGTATATAGGATTTATATATCTATCTAATATTCGAATCCCTATACTAGTGATTTTGGGTTTTTGTAACGATGTTTTACACAACATTCGTTTTGACCCAAATAAATATGTAAAGTAAATGTTTTCCTTAAAGAATGAAATATATACTTAATCTTGATTTAAGTATATGTAATATTTTCTAAGTGTTGAAAATAAATTGATTTGTGAATTTCTTATTATAAAATAAGTATATGGAAATGTTTGCCAATATTGAAATGGTTTGAGAATATTCCTTTTAAAGATAATTTTGAAGTGAATATTTGGCAAACGATCTAATTAATAAAAGATTAAATAAAAAGGCCTAGTGATTGTAATAATGCTGAATATTTGTTTGTTTGTTTTGATAGTTAAATTACCGACTATCAAATTTGGCCATTTTTGTTTCTCGACTTGATGCGGGAACTACTTAGTCGTACGCTTAATATGTAGCCTTCTGTGTTGGCTTAATTATCATTTGTGTTGAGGATATTGATTCGTATAGTGTGGAGTATTACTCCAATCTATCGAGCTTCCTTCTTAGCTCGAAGGATAGCAAGTTGAAAGTTGGAGACGTGATAAATCTATAAAACATAGTTTCTATATGAGGTTGAGAAATGCTTTTGCGTTGTTGGTGCGAAGAGACTGGGATCAGATTTATCTGAAAACCACTTTGGACCAACATTTATGCGACGATTGTGCAGGTTGGTTATTGATGATATTGATATTCAGGGTTTTCATAGTGGGAGACTGCTTGTTTGTCGTTTGGGGTTAAAATCCTAATATACATCCAGTAGCAGTAGTCGCTTCGTTATAAAATATCCAATGCAAGGACTATTCGCTACTAATCCTAAGGATTCCCCGACAGGATGTGGTAGGAAAGTACATTCGGTTTGTTCTGTTCCTGGACAACTTATATGGATGTTTGTCTGACATTGCATTTCTATAGATTACATACATCAGTTTTTAAGAACGTACAATAGTGGTGGCGGAGAAGGCAACTTCTCTTAGCTTAACACTCTTCTTGAGACGTATGAGCTTAAGGGTTGTATTTTTGTGGAAGGCAATTAGTAGTCAATGGAAATGGCCATGTGGCATTCAAAGTGATGTTATATGTGATTATGAAAGATAATCGTTACCTCAGGCCTCGTCAACCGTAAATGACCAAAACAGGGTTAGATGCGACAAGGCTAAGTGGGTCGCTCCCAAGTATGATATGATCATCCTCTTCAAGATATAACTTTACACGCTATGGCGTCGTGTATCTGATTATTGTGGTTTGTATGCTCTGAGAGCCCTCGGTAAAGGTCGGTAACGACTAGAGGATGTTATATTCGGTACCATCTAGTTATAGAGGTGAGCCGGTCTTGTGTTGGTAGAGGATCCTTTGTGATGGTCCTCGGTACATTCCTCTAGAGATGTACTGCCGGAAGGTAGTCCCTTCACCTGGTCATTTGTATGGAAATCCACACTCCACTACGTACCTGCCATTTTATTTGTAGAGCCTAGTATGGTGGAATTTAATAATGGCAACAATTTCAGCTATTTTGAATATTATTTTGGCAACAATTTCAGCTATTTTGAATATTATTTGTATACTAAACACTAGTATAACATAAGAGGATTTGATATGAAATGTTTTAGTTATCGTAAGGTAAAAAAATGTCTGTGTTTATGTGTGGACTTGTCTTACGAGAAACTTTTGTTTTGATAAAGGAAAAGTTTAGTAATTTAACAAATTCAGTTTAGTGTGTTTCTCACGCTGGTTTACCAGACTGATCTGGACGTTCTTCCCTTTCAATGCTCGGGTCAGACAAAGTATATTTATATGTTCAGTTTTGGTGCTTTTGGAGCTTCGATAGGAGAGCTGGAGATCTTCATTACGTATAGACGTATCTGTTTTGTTTATCCGCTGCATAGTTGTTGTATATTATCGGCAGTTGTAAGGACAAGTTATTATAACTGTTCATGTTGATAAATGGTGATTGATTGTTGTACTCTGATTATTGTATGTGCATACAGTTTCTATTTTGTAATGATCATTGATATGATATTATATGTTTTCCACTACAATGTGAGATTCTGTATTGTTCGTTTTGGTTCTATCTTCCCACTTTCTTATCTTCTCTCTTCTTTTCTTTCTCTTGAATTTCCATTAGTCTGTGCTTTTGGGGTCGACATATGTGATTTATTATCGATCCGAAGGGTATAGATTTGCCGGTCATCACACATCTGGTACTCTAATATCCAAGTCATTTTACCTAGGGTCATCTACCCTTAAATTTTTCCTTGAAAACATTTCTTTCAAATTTACTTAACCCTTTAAAGCGTATTTAAACAAGAAAAATATACTCTATGCTTTACTCAAATCACTTAGCCATGTTGCATGTACTTTACACAAAACATTGTGTTGAAAACATTGGAAACTTTTGATAGTACCCCTTTCGAAACCACTGAAAGTAAATCTTTCAATACAAATAAACTACTTTGCTTCATATTCTTAAGCTGAAAGCCAAAACATACCTTTCGAAAACATTGAAATCTTCTCTTTCGAAAGCTTTATAAAACCATGGATATTTTTTTCAAAACGCTTTAAACATGTCTTTCGAAACCATTGGAAACCTTTCGAAAACTTTAGGGAACCACCCCTTCAAAACATTTATCTTAAACCTTTCGAAAGCATTAAGTTCTTTATATAAATCAAACCTTTCAGAAGCATTTGGGTTCAGTCACAACATGTGGAACAACCTTTTGAAACCATTTAAAACTATTCCTTTCAAAAACTTCATGTTTAACTTTCAACAGAAAAAAGGGTCCTAACACAACTAAGTCGAAAGCACTCTTTCAAAAACAATTTCCTAAGTAAAAGAAGTGGATGGTGTTGGAACCAATCCCTTCGAAAGCATTGGAGAAGCGGCTTCGGATTTAAAACAAAAGAAACACTTTGGAACGCATTACTTCAAAAGGTAAGATGTAACAGCTTGGGGTTTCGACCCCTTCGATAGCTTGTTTATAAAACAAAAGCACAACCTATTTTGAAACCATTCTTTAAAACCATTTAACCAAGTCGAAAGCTATTTAAATCGAAAGCATTCTTCTCGAAAGCAAAGCAGGGGCATTTCCTTTTAAAAGCAAAGCAAGTTTTTGACCCCTTCGAAACCCCTTATTTCGAATCTATACCTTTCGCGCATGTCTAATCCGCTACGTACCAAGGCTTTTGATACCATGTGTATTGGTTTTGAAGGAGATGGAGGTGGAAGTACCTAGTCGAAAGGTAGGTGCCAAAAGTGGCAAAATAGCAATGTCTTATAAAAACTTATTTTTAACTTGAAAAAGTAGTTTCTTTCCAACTAACCTACTTTGTTTGTCAACATATGACTAGTTGCTAATTTCTTTTCTAAATTCTTTTCTTAAAGTGTTGCCAAAATTAAATAATTTAGAAGGTTTACAATGCCCCTCTCCTTTTATAAATATATAAAAAAATTAAGTCCCATACTTTAAATAATTTTATACACTTATTTAAACACTAGGAAAATTCTACAAAAATTCCCAAAAACCACTTTTTATATGTTTTCTAACATATATTAATTTCTGACCCAAAAACAATATAAATTAGCCGTAATTAATTTTAAACCCAATTAACTATTTTCTTCGCTAGAAAAATGATAATAAATCCACATTAATTCATAAAATTATGAAATTTGAAACATATCTCTAAAATATTATTTCTGACCTTATCTCAAGTTCATAAGGCATTTGGATGTCATCTAAAAGGGTTTTCGCAATAAAAATTATTATAAAATCCATATGAAATAGTGTATATCATCAACAAGCATATATATATATATCCATTTTAACAATAAAAACATAGCAATATGCTTTTCAAAAATATACGGATCTGATCTAGAAACCAAAAACATAAAAAACATAAGATGTAACCTATTATTCACTTTAGCTTTGTGATCAAGGAGTTGAGATTTAAGAATGGATTTGATTAACCTTCCTCTTGATCTTTAGCTTTTCTTCTTCTAGCTTTGTCTAATGGTGGCCGACCTCTAGTATTTGATTTTTTTTGTTTTGGACGTGAAAATGAACGTGAGTGAGGGTTTAGGGTATAAGGGTATGACATATTCCTATTTTTCCCCTTGTCTATTACATTTTTGTTTCCTTTTAGTTCATTTTTGTCCTTAGGCACAGCTACCCCATAGATATACAAATCTCAATCCCTTAACCATTTGATTATTTCATTTATTTAACTAATTAAATGTCCTAAATAATGTTAATCAAAATTAGGGTTGCTACAGGACTAAAGGAGATGAATTCCACTTTCAATTGTTAACCATAATAATCATATTAAATAAGAGATTGAGTCAATTTTACATTCACCAAGGATAATTTATTTTAGGTTATATTCATGATTTACAGGCATATGTATAACAAAGTACATGTCAAAATTTTCAAAGTCAATTCAGCTAAAAGGCGAAAAGGGAAAAAAGAACAAATTTTACATTAAGTTTCGATGAAAACATTTTTTTCAAAAACAGGCACCATTTGAAACTTTTTATAATCGTCATATTTTTGTACACACTTTCCTACATGCATACACAACACCGCAATCTTGATGTTCCCTATGAGTCATCAAGTATTTCTTGAATTCCTTAAACATTATCAAATTCTCTGGACACCATCAAACCTGCCATCGTCTGTCATGGCTTGTGCTGGACTGAGTCTGGGGCCTCATAATGCTAAGACCAGGGGCAAAGTGAGGTTCTTTCCGCATCTTCGCTCATGCCACAATGTGAGCTCTGCACTACATCAGCAATAACAATACAAAGCACTGTCACTTGTAGCAATGCACTTGTGCACTATTGCAAAAGTAGCAGTGCATTGCACTACTTTTTTGAGTAATGTACATATGCACTCCTACAAGAGTAGTAGTACATATATGCACTACACTACAGTAGCAATGCACATATGCACTTTTGGTAGCAGTAATGCAATTGTGCTCTACTACAGAAAAAAAGTGCACACACCGTTGCGAGGCACGAGCACAACGGCATTATTGCAAGCAAAAGTGCATTTTCTTGAGGGATATTTGACTTTCTCCTGACTGAGTCCGGAGGCATCGTCATGCTCCAGCCAAGGTTGGAGCGAGTTCAATACTTGCCGAATTTTATTCATCCACTTTGGTTTCAATGCATGCTCTCATATGAGTTCTTTGTTGGTGTTATTTATCTACTACTCTTCATAAAACACTTGAGTAATCTCATCACTTAAATCCCTTTTCAATCAAGTTTACTTTTTAAAAATAATAACTATAAACTACTAAATTTGCATAATCATTTTCATTTAGGTTCAAAGAAAAGTAGTAGTTCATTTCTCATTAAATGATGCTTTTGTTGGCTTTATATCTCAATATTTACCCATTCACATACAAATTACTCTCAACCTACATTCTTGCTAAATTTGTTAAAGGAAAAAATAATTCTCAATAAAGCTCGTATACTCGAATAGTGTACACTAGAGCATCCGGTCGATGTAAGATGACTGATAAAGGAAAGAAAAGGAGAAAAGAAGAGAAATAGAAGAGAAAAAGAACATAAAAGAAGAGAAGAGAAAGAAAGAAAACATTGTTGGATCATAGGTTTTGATTGTTGACAAAAATTCATCAATCTATGACTACGACAACATCCTGACTCAACGACTCAAAGATGGTTCATATTGTTATATATTTTAACAAGAGTCATCAAATATGTATATAGAGTCTAGTTTAGTGCTTTGTTAAAATCTTTCCTCAAGAATCATCATTCACATTCAAATAAAATTGCATGCATATTTTAATCAAAATCAAGTTTTCAAAAAATGCATGGAGCGGGGCTCAAACCCGGGTCACTAGTTTAGAAGGCATGTGCTCTAACCAAATGAGCCGTGGTGAATTTTAGTTATCAATAGAATTCAGCCGACTGAACAAAATCGACCAGTCAACTGAATATCTATAAAACAGCCTATTGTACACAGATGTGCACTGTCTTTTACTATCTTTGAATATTCCATCCACTGACCATTTTTTCCCAGTCAACTGAATTCTGCAATAGTCATTTTTTGTGAAAAGACACTTCCTTTTTTGAATAGCCTTCTTCTTCCCCAAGGGTTGCAATCATTGCTATTCGCAGAGATCTCTTCACCAGTAGTTGCAACCCCTTAACTACTATATATATGCATGAATTTCAAGATCAAATAACACACTTACTTGCTTATACTTGAATCATATTTTCTGAATCAAATACTCTCTCGAATTCATACATTCATTACTTATAATCACAATTCTATATTTATAAAGCAACTTGAAACTTCCTAATCTTCATATACACACAACTATACACATCATACTTGAGGAAAAGATTATAGGAAGGTTGTACATCAAAGACATATCAGTGTTATTAAGAACACATAGTGTCAAAGCAATTCTATTGAAACTGTTGAAGTCCTGTTTGGTTGTTCAGACGGGTAAAGTCCTCTTTCGGTTGTTAGAGGCGGAAAAGTCCTGTTCGGTTGTTCAGGCGGGTAATGTCCTCTTTCGGTTGTTAGAGGCGGAAAAATCATGTTCGGTTGTTCAGGTGTTGTATACCTATTCCTCCTAGTTAAGAGAGGGTTATTGTGAGAAATTCCAGAAGGAAGTCTAAGACTGGACGTAGAACGGGAAGTTTGAACCAGTATAAAAATTCCTGGTGTGCTCATTTTTATTTACTTTGCTATTATCATCTATTTCCGCATTTATATTTAATTATATTCCATATTACACGATCCTAAGTGATAGCTAGCCATAGTAGTCACTTTCATTTGGTATCAGAGCCTGGTATTCTTGAGATCATAACAACATCCTAGAATAAATGGCTACAAAGAGATCTAGTCAAGGCAATAAGAAGAGGAAGAGCAATAAAGAAAAATCAAAGGAGCAAACATACAAATGCTTCATGGAAAAAGATAATGAGTTAGTGATATAACTTTTGATGATATGATAGAAATAAATTTAGAACTTCTAGACACTTTAAAAAGTTTCAAAAGAAAATATAAGGAAGCTCTAGAAAATCAGAAGAAAACAGAATTTGAAAGAGATATGTTTAAAGATGAGAAGAAAATATTAGAAGAAGAACTTGAGAAAATTCAAGATTCACTCTTTGACAATTCTCAACTCGCTCTAGTAAGTCAAGAAATAGAAGCTCAAAAAGAAAAGAATAATGCTCTAGCTTCTGAGAATCATGAGTTAAAAACAAAAATTAAAAATGTTGAGTTAGATAACACTAGCTCAAAACTAAGCTTGATGACATTACTAGAAATATTTCTAATTTGAATAAAGGGAGAGAAAATTTATCCAGGATTATTGCAAATTCTCAACCTGCTTCAAATAAGAAGGGATTAAGTTATGTTAAGAATTCAAAAGCTCACAATGATAAAAGTGGTTTTGGATATAATAAAACTGATCGTAGAAATAGTACTAGAGATGCTTTCATGTATAGTAAAAATGATAGTGCTAGTACTAAATTTCGAGTAAAGCCTAAATCCAATTTTTATAGAAATTCAAATACTACTATGACCTATAATGTTGATAATTTCTCTAGAAGTACAAAATCATTAACAGGAAATATGAATAAAAATTATCTTAGTATTTGGGTTCCTGTTAATTGGAAAAATAGAGAAAATTACATTGATGATTATTTTGATATGGTAGTTAATAATGAAAATTATATTTATAAAGGTTCAACCACACCCAAATGTGTATGGTTTCCTAAAAATTAGGAAATTATAAGAACCTTGGGTATCGCATGCTTTAAATGTTGAATTTTTTTCTGATACCTTACATTATAAGTAGTATTTATTTTGTTTTATATTGCTCTATGTTAACACTTATGTAAAATATATTTTATATCATCATATAAACTCTCCTTTTTGTTGATGACAAAGGGGGAGAAAGATATTGCTCTCTAACACTATTTGCAGGAATAAACCATGCAAGCACATATTAAGGGGGAAAAAGATTAATTATTTATAGAAATATATAGCATAGATTCAGGGGGAGAAATATATAGCACAATTACAGGAAGATATTTAGTAAGAGAGATAAGTTAAATAAAGCTTGTCAAAGATTCGTTCATAGAAAATGGAGTTGTCATCATCAAAAAGGGGAGAATGTTGGATCATAGGTTTTGATTGTTGACAAAAATTCATGAATCTACGACTACGACAACATCCTGACTCAACGACTCATAGTATGGTTCATATAGTTATATATCTTAACAAGAGTCATCAAATATGTATATAGAGTCTAGTTTAGTGCTTTGTTAAAATCTTTCCTCAAGAATCATCATTCACATTCAAATAAACTTGCATGCATATTTTAATCAAAATCAAGTTTTCAAAAAATGCATGGAGCGGGGCTCGACCGAGGTCACTAGTTTAAAAGGCATGTGCTCTAACCAAATGAGCCATGGTGATTTTTAGTTATCAACAGAATTCAATCGACTGAACAAAATCGACAAGTCGACCGAATATCTATAAAACAACCTATTGTACACATATATGCACTGTTTTTTACTATCTTTGAATATTCAGTCGACAGACCATTTTTTCCCAGTCGACTGAATTCTGCAACAGTCATTTTTGTGTGAAGAGACACTTCCTTTTTTGAATAGCCTTCTTCCTCCCTAAGGGTTGCAACCATTGCTATTCGCAGAGATCTCTTCACCAGCAGCTACAACCCCTTAACTACTATATATATGCATGAATTTCAAGATCAAATAACACACTTACTTGCTTATGCTTGAATCATATTTTCTAAATCAAATACTCTCTCGAATTCATACATTCATTACTTACAATCACAATTGTATATTTACAAAGCAATTTGAAACTTCCTAATCTTCATATACACATAACTATACACATCATACTTGAGGAAAAGATTATAGAAAGGTTGTACATCAAAGACATATCGGTGTTATTAAGAACACATAGTGTCAAAGCAATTCTATTGAAACTGTGGAAGTCCTGTTCGGTTGTTCAGGCGGGTAAAGTCCTCTTTCGGTTGTTAGAGGCGGAAAAGTCCTGTTCGGTTGTTCAGGCGGGTAAAGTCCTCTTTCGGTTGTTAGAGGCGGAAAAATCCTATTCGGTTGTTCAGGTGTTGTATACCTATTCCTCCTGGTTAAGAGAGGGTTATTGTGAGAAGTTCTAGAAGAAAGTCTGGGACTGGACGTAGAACGGGAAGTTCAAACCAGAATAAAAATTCCTGGTGTGCTCTTTTTTATTTACTTTGCTATTATCATCTATTTCCGCATTTATATTTAATTATATTCCATATTACATGATCCTAAGTGATAGCTAGCCACAGTAGTCACTTTCAAACATCACATAGTCACACAAACTATCATATATCTCACAGCACAGATAAAATATAATAGTCATCACAGATATAAAACATGCAAGATAGTAATAACTACATGAACAATAGAATTAGAGTAAAGAGGCTTATATAGTATGACAAAACAGTGATAGAGTTTATACAACTGATAAAAAAATTCAAGTGATAAACTGTCTCTAATAATAATAAGTTGAACACTGTCAAAGCTCCACTGTGTCACATAGCGGGTTAAACAATAATAAGCCCAAAATATAAGTATGAGATGCATCACCTCCTGCTAGTCCATCTACAGAACTTCATGTACCGTTTACACTTGCTTTCTAGTCTACTCATTTAAGAGTGCCCAAAGTAATAAGAAGCGAAACATAAAACCAAGATTCAGACAACAATCTGGTATGAGCGATAAGTAATCTCACAACACTATAAAGTTGGTATAGTATATGGAGCAAAGGGTATGGAGAATCATACCCGACCTGTCCGTGCATCCACAGAGTTTACATATGACATTGTTGAGAGAGATGATGCTGCTTTACTATGCTTTGATTGTGTTTCTTTTTAGTATTAGTAAATATAGTGTTTAGACTTGGGTTTAATTCGGCTGTTTGTATTTGGGCCTGTGTATTAGTTTAGGCCCATGTCTTTCTTCGTTTAAATAATCTTCTTCGTGTATTCATCAGAACATAATATGAAATAAGATTTTCTTGTTCTCGTTTTCAACTTATAACATGGTATCAGAGCAAGGTTCCAAAAAATTCAAATTTCTCGCAATTCATTGAGATTAGGGCTAATGGTGGAAAACAAAGCTAATGTCGATGTTCTTCTGATTATGTCCAAGATTACTGACCATAAACTCAATGAATCGAATCATTTGGATTGGAGCAAGACAATTAAATTGTATCTCCGAAGTATTGAATTGGATGATCACTTATCTCGAAATCCGCCTGCTCATGATTCTGAGAAGAGAGAAGATCAAACTTGGCTTAGAGATGATGCTCGATTGTTTCTTCAGATCCGGAACACAATCGATGTTAGTGTTCTCAGCCTCGTAAATCATTGTAGTTTCGTGAAAGAATTGATGGAATATTTGGAGTTTTTGGTATTCAGGCAAAGGGAATTTGAGTAAAATGTTTGATGTATGCAAGGCATTTTACAGAGCTGAGAAACATGACCAAAGTTTGATGAATTATTTTATGAATTTTAATAAAACTTATGAAGAATTGAATATGCTTTTGCCTTTAAGTTCTGATGTGAAGAAACAGCATCACCATCGTGAAGAGATGGCAGTGATGAGTTTTCTGGCAGGGTTACCACATGAATACGAGTCTGCAAAATCTCAAATTTTATCTGGATCGAGTGTGTCTAGTTTACATGAGGTGTTTACAAGATTGATGAGATCAGAGAACACAAGTGCACAAACATTAGTTAACTCACAAAACAGTGCACTGGTGACACATAAAAATGCACCAAATACAAGTGCATCATGGAAACAAGGTGGATACAAAGATAATGCTAACCAATCTTCAAATCGACCAATGAATCCTAAATACAAATGTACAAATTGCAAAAAAGATGGGCACACTGCAGATAGATGTTGGTTCTTGATTGGTAAACCATCACAATACAAGCAGAGAAGCATGAATGTTGCTCAATCAGAAAATCCAGAAAACAAAATAGTGAATATTTCTGCTGAGGAATTCATTAAATACAAGGCATATCAAGACAGTGTAAAGAAACGGTCCAACTTCAGCTCCATATCTACAGCTGCACAATCACAATCATAATCAGGAAAGCACAAATGGGTTATCGATTCAAGGGCAACAGACAATATGACAGGTGCATCAAATAATTTTTTGAACTATCAACCAAATACACACATGGGTGGTGTCACATTAGCTGATGGATCATCTGCAAATATACAAGGATCTGGAAGTATAAATCTTACACCTAATTTTCATCTAAAGACAGTTTTACATCTACCTAGTCTTGCATTTAATTTACTTTCAGTTAGTAATATAACTCAAAGTTTAAATTGCTGCATTACTTTCTATCCAAATCACTGTATATTCCAGGATCTCATGTCGAAGAGGATTATTGGTAAAGGTTCTCAATCTAATGGACTGTATATTCTTGATACTCCACCACAAGTCATTGCCTGTCCAAGTTCATCTCAAGCTTATAAACTACACTGCCAGTTAGGTCATCCATCATTACAGAATTTTAAGAAGCTATGTCCACAGTTTAATTCTTTACAATTTTTAGATTGTGAGTCATGTCAGTTTGCAAAACATCATTGACTTAGTTCTTATCCAAGAATAAATAAACGTGCTACTAATCCATTTGAACTTGTACATTCTGACATATGGGGACCTGTATCTGTAATCTCTAAACCAGGTTTTCAATATTTTGTAACTTTTGTTGATGATTTCTCTCTTGTTACATGGTTATTCTTGATGAAAAAAAAATCTGAGTTATTTGCAATATTTAGTAACTTTTGTGCTGAGATAAAGACACAGTTTCGTACATCAATTAAAACTCTCCATAGTGATAATGCAAAAGAGTATATGTCTGAGTCATTTCAGACTTTAATGGATCAAAATGGTATGCTTCACGAAACTTCATGTGTAGATACTGCTTCCCAAAATGGTGTTGCAGAGAGGAAGAATAGACACCTGTTGGAGGCAACATGAGCTTTACTTTTTCAATCTAATATGCCTAAAGTGTTCTGGGCAGATGTTGTTTCTACACCATGCTTCCTTATCAATAGAGTGCCATCTTCAGTATTGAATGGTGATATTCCTTTTCGAATTCTTTTCCCAGACAAATCCTTATTCCCTGTGAGTCCCAAAGTATTTGGTAGTACATGTTTTGCAAGGGACACGGCACCACATAAATCTAAACTAGATCCAAAGGCGATAAAGTGTGTATTTGTTGGTTATTCACGTTTACAAAAAGGCTATAGATGCTATTTCCCTAGCTTGAATAGGTACATTGTGTCTATTGATGTAAACTTTTATGAAGACATCCCTTATTATAAGTCTCCACCAACAAATACATATCCAGAATGTAATGACCCTACCTTAAACCAGGATGAAGATGAGGAATTTCTGATATATAGTAGTTCTGATGATCCTATCTTAAATCAGAATGACAATATCCCTACTGTCACTGTCCCAAGTCCCATCCCATCAAGTCCTGTTCCTGAACCTGATCATGACCCTATTTTAGACCTACCTATTGCATTGAGAAAGAGTAAAAGGCAATGTACTTATCCAATTTCCTCATATCTTATGATCATTTACCACCTTCCACAGGTTTGTTTCTCAAATCATTAGACAAGGTTAATGTACCTAAAAGTGTAGGAGAAGCACTGTCTATACCAGAGTGGCATGAAGCTATGATAGAAGAAATAAATGCTTTAGAGCATAATAATACAAGGGATCTCGTACAACTACCCAAAGGAAAAAAAGGCAATTAGTTGTAAGTGGGTATACTCAGTGAAGATAAATCCAGATGGCTCTATAGCAAGGTTAAAAGCTCGATTGGTAGCAAGAGGCTTTGCCCAAGTATATGGGATTGATCATTCAGAAATGTTTTCCCTAGTAGCTAAACTAACTTCTATAAGATTATTTATCTCTTTGGCAGCTACTCACTCTTGGAAAATCAATCAATTGGATATAAAGAATATTTTCCTTCATGGTGACTTGCAAGAAGAAGTATAGATGCACCAACCTCCTGGATTCATTGCTCAGGGGGAGAATGATATGGTGTGTAAGCTCAAGAAAACATTATATGGATTGAAGCAGAGTCCAAGGGCATGGTTTGGAAAGTTTAGCAAGGCAATGGAGGTTTTTGGCATGAAGAAAAGTTCTTTTGATCATTCAGTGTTTTATAAGAGGTCAAGAGCAGGAATGATTCTTTTGGCTGTCTATGTAGATGACATAGTGATGACAGGGGGTGATGAGGCTGGAATTGTGTTATTAAAAGCTTTTATTCATGCACAATTTCATACAAAAGATCTGGGGTGTCTGAAGTATTTTCTGGGAATTGAGATCTCGAAGAGTAGCAAGGGCATCTTCTTGTGTCAAAGGAAGTATGTGATGGACTTATTAACTGAGGTTGGAAAGCTTGGGGTGAAGCCTAGCAGTACTCCTATGCAACCTGGCAGTGACAATGAGGAAAGTAGTAAACTATTTGATAACCCCGAAAGATATAGGAGACTGGTAGGGAAGTTGAACTATCTAACTATCACTAGACCAGATTTATCATACCCAGTGAGTGTAATAAATCAACATATGGCATCACCTTCACTCCAGTACTGGAGGAACCAGGAACAAATTCTAGGCTATTTAGAAAGGACAGTTGGTCAGGGAATAGTATATTCAAATCATAATCATATGAAGGTGGAGTGCTATTCAGACGCTGATTGGGCTGTTCCAGATCTGATAGGAGATCCACATCTGGTTATTGTGTGTTTTTGGGAGGTAATCTAGTGTCTTGGAAGAGCAAGAAACAAAATGTAGTTGCTCGATCAAGTGTTGAATCAGAGTATAGGCCCATGGCCAATGCTGTGTGTGAAATAATGTGGATAAATAATTTCATGAATGAAATGGGTTTTGACATCAGTAACCCTGCTAGTTTGAAGTGTGACAATCGGGCAGCGCTGCACATATCCACCAACCCAGTGTTTCACGAGAGAACCAAGCACATAGAGGTGGATTGCCATTTTGTAAGAGAAAAGATTCAGCAAGGAATTTTGGTGACTGAGTATGTGAAGACTGGTGATCAAATTGCGGACTTGTTCACAAAAGTATTACCTGGACCAAGAATTCAATTCTTATGTAACAAGTTGGGTATGATAAATATTTACATACCAACTTGAGGGGGAGTGTTGAGAGAGATGGTGCTGCTTTACTATGCTTTGATTGTGTTTCTTTTTAGTATTAGTAAATATAGTGTTTAGGCTTGGGTTTAATTCGGATGTTTGTATTTGGGCCTGTATATTAGTTTAGGCCCATGTCTTTCTTTCTTCGTTTAAATAATCTTCTTCGTGTATTCATCAGAACATAATATGAAATAAGATTTTCTTATTCTCGTTTTCAACTTATAACAGACAACGAATATATCGTACTATACATCATAGTCATCATGGGTGTACTATACATTAAACTATAAAGGGTGTACATATATCTATATTGATAATATCTACATTTTGTGAAACCTAAGGTGTTAAACAATCAAGCAAACATAACATCCATCATCCATCCTCACATTCACTCACTCAGTGCGTTGGATATGTTATACTCGTATGACATCCTTAGAAAGTCAAGGACTACTCAATATCTTGGTTTCTCGGTACTTAAATCCATGCCACTTAGTAGACCAGGAAGTAGATTGCGTACCCCATAATAGTCCAAGGTAAATGGATTGAAACATTATATGATCTAGGGCATACATCGTAACCCAAGTGAAGTATCCAGGGCATATCCCATAACCCAATGGATATAACCACACATAATCCTGCTTTATGAGTACACATTGAGACCTAAGAATATCAACGATCCCTTTACACATGCCATCTATTAGTAGAGCTCATCTCAGAAATGTTCCCACGACCCCATCATGAAGTCATCATGGTCAAGAATTACTGTAGACAACCATCATTAGTCATAGAGTGTCATCATGCATCCCGTAACCTTCCTCCAATAGTTCATTCAATTAGATTTCTCTTAATCCCGAAGTGTAGCTATGCATCGTCGAAGCCATCACTTTCCATCATGGAATCATCATCGTCGAATCATGAAGTCATCGCATCGAAGCATCACATCCTCGCTTCACCGCCAAAACCACTAGTCGAAGAGTAGTAAAACCAAAATTGAATGTTGATTGAACAAACTAACCATCGCATCATGTTCCTTGAAGCCTCTCCATCGTCCAAGTCAAATTTGGCCAAATCGGCCACCATCAGTAATGATAGATATCGACCACTCCAGAGTAGCCGTTAATGACAACTTTAGTTGTTTACATAGCTAAAAATGGTTAGGTACAAACGAAATGAAAACGTTTGGCATTCATCTCGAAATCCGAAGCATGTCTCCAAGTCCCTTTTTTGTCTTCATATCAATGGGCATGTAAAAAAACTTGTTTATGAAATCCTATCCAATGGAATATTTCCTAACACTATATTGCCTTTAATCGGTATTTTCAAACAAACTAAGCAAACAAGCATACATACAACCAACAAGTATGCAAACATCCACAATAGCCTACATACATCTATAATAACACACATGCAAAACGTCCAAGCAACCTGGTGTAGTTAATACCAAAATATCCTAAATCTGTCAATATCGTCAAAATAGCATGTCAATTGGAAAAATGTAATATTTAATTTAAAACCATTTTAAAACACTTTTAAATTCTTTTATAAAATAAGATTAGATTTAAATATATTAGAAATCATGTTTTAAATTTAGAAATCATTCAAAACGTTGTTTTAATAATATACTAACAATCATAGTATGGTGTGAGACAATCTCACTCATCTCGACAAAAGTTGTCCAATCATATGCCAAATCGTAAAGTGCTCCAATACGAGTGCAATGTAAGAAACCACGTCCAAGTCGGACCTCATATGCAAAAGATATGGGAAATATAAGATATTTCTTTATATATATAAATTAATCCACACTAATTATTAATTAATTAAGCTAAAGAAGGTTTCATAATTACCTTTTTCTTACCTGTCATTCTCCGCTCTCAAAATTATTCTATCTTGTACACGTTTCCATCTCTTTTTTCCCTTTCTCTGTTTCCTTTATTATCTGATGTAACTGACACACGCTCCCTCCTTCCCTTATGCGCACGCAAACCATGCCACTCCACCACATCTACATACGCACCAACCTGCTCCATCATCATGCTACCGAGCTCCGCTTACTACAAAAATAGACCGATACCGTCGCTCGACCCTACACCGCCTGCACTCCTTTGGCTAACGTAGACCTGTTGTTTCCCTTTTTTCCTCACTTCTTTTATGTTAGATCATGGCATGGGCATCCCCGAGCACCTTAACACCGTCGCTGCACACTTGTACCTTCGCCCAACTCCTTCCAACTGTGGCCTCCACCTCCGACAACCTGTACACCAACATCAAGGTTAAGGCTATGCCATGATGGAAAATATACCATAACCCGCTTTTTTCACCAAATTACTCAAACAATTCGCCATAGCCTCGGTCCCCTATGGGTCAAGTGACCTACATATTTGAACTCCATTCGCCAATACGAACAAACCCATATCATTAAAACTCATTTTCGATCTCCTCCAAAAACCACACTGTTAGCACTAAAATTGGTCACTAACACCCTTGAGTAGAGTCATGTAGAGAGATTAATGAAGAGATTAAGTTAAAATAGAAGAATAGTGTAATTCAGTGTCAAAAGAACAATAAAAACGAGAACACCAGATTTATAGTGGTTCGGCGTAATTGCCTACATCCACTTTGAGTTTGATCTTTATTGCTTTCTCAATTACTTGAATACAGATACAATCCGTAAATCAATCACTTGGATACAAGTTTGAATTAAAAAGAGGAGAGTATAAGAAATGGCAGAGTCTCTCCAGTGTTCCCGGAAAAAAGGTCCCTTTTCAGTGTGCCCCTGCCCTTCTATTTATAGACGAAGATGGGTTGGACTTCCTTGGTGGGCCTTGTGGCTGAATAACTCGGTCCAAATGGAGTAAGCCCCGTGTGTCGACCCAAATAGGCCGAATGACCAAACGCCGAACCTTCATCTTTATGCCGAACGAAGTGAGGCCGGATTCTCTACACGTCGAACGAAGTAAGGTCAGATGCTCTACATGCAGCATGAGATTTGTGTCGAACGGTGCAAGGTGTTGAGTGAGGGGTGTAGGCCGAACGAGGCTGGTAATGCCGAACAGTCAAGGAATGCCGAGTGAAGCATGAATGCCGAGCGCTCTAGAAGTCAAACGCTCTTAAATACCATTTGACCCATACGTGCCGAACGTATCTTGTATGTCGAACGTTCATGGATGCCGAACGTTCCTTGTATGCCGAACGTTCTTGGTGCCAAACGTTCCCTGTACGCCGAACGTTCTTGGTGCCAAGTGCTCCTATATGCCGAGCATTCCATAATTGCCGAACAATATACAATATCGAACGATTCTCAATGCCGAGCGTCCTTCTAACGTCGAACGCTCTTGATTGCCAAAACATATCGACTGCATCAAACCCATATATCCTCAGGCCCTTCTTGGTCAGAATCTTGTCTAATGCTAATGATAATTTCTTCAACTGTCGTCTTGTAACCGGACCAAGGTGCCGGTTAACACTTGCCCCCCAAAGTGTGTCGTGTGAAGCAACACGACATGCTTTGAATCAGCGAGTATTCCTTGTCTCTAGAAAGAAATCCATCGTGTTCTTTGAACAATCATTATCCTTTAATTTTATCCTCCCAAGGTGTAGTATCCTTCTTTGGTCATCATGATGCTTGTTCGATTCCCAGTGTTATGAATCCAAGGTTGTAGTTCATCAATGGCCATCCGTGTCTGATTCTACAGAGCCAGTAAGCTTCGGCTATCTGATCCGGTCTTTTCTTAATAACCCTTAGTGATAATTCAATTTCTGTTGATTTCAAGAAGTCGAACTTTTTCGGATGTACGCATGCACGTTCGGGTACATGTTCTTTCCATTGGCTCTCGAATGCGTTTTATATGCTCATAAGTCGTCGCCAACTAAGTCCAGTTCAATTGCAATTCAATCGCGATTCCTTGTTTGTATTTTCTGTGAAATAAGGGTTGCAATCAGCCACTTGAGGAGTTTTCCAAACCCCTCTTCAGCACAGACTCTATGATTTTGTTCACAGCTTCAGCCTGTCCATTTGCAGGTATAATGGATCATGGAAGGTCATAAGGACAGATGACGTTACGGATAATGAAGTAATACGTGAAGTCGGTTAGTGGCTCTTGGACTTGGCCGAGATAAGGAGCAAGACAATGCCCTCTAGCAAGATCAACTTCCTTAAATTTGTGTACTACCAATCAAGAATCACAAAAGATATGTAAAGTTTTCACTTCAAATCCACTAGCAAGTTTGAGGCTAGCGGTCAAGGCTTCATACTAAGCATCGTTGTTTGTTATAGGTAAATCGAGTTTCAGGACGTAGCAGATTGATCGTTCCTCAGGAGTCATTATCATGACTCCTATGCCATAACACTGATCATTGGATGCTCCATCCGCGTACATTTTCCATCTTATGGTTGGTTCTCTGCTACTCTTCGAGTAGTCTTCTGAGGTAGTGAATTTGGGTTGGAGGTCTGCTGATTTCCGTCCTTAGATAGCCCTTCGAGGGAAATAAGTTATATCGAATTAGCTTAGTTTGATATTTTATTTAAGTAGTCTTTCAGACGTCTCAGGTCATTGTATGCCCTGTCGCAACGGCTGGTAGGCATAGACTTTGATGGATTGAGCCTAAAAGTAAGAGTGGAGCTTTCATGGTGAAGTCAATAGATATTATGCTAGCTTTTGTAGCTTCGGGTTGATATCCAATGCATGGCTCGTGATAGTTAATGAAACCACATATGCATGTCAGAATGGGTCCAAGGGAACATATCATCATTTATTCAGAAAAATCCAACTAATTCATTTATGATCACTACACTGAGCTGTGATCCGATATTTAGCACCCGGGAAGGGGTCGCCATGGCTGGCTGTAATGTCGACCGTCAGCTTAGCCGGTGCCATCCCAGATTCTTTGAGTACAGATGTAACTATTTTGCATAACATTCAATGTGAAATATGTAACTATTTTGCATAACATTCAATGTGAAATATGGTTGGGATGACCAATGTTGACGGTTACTATAGTCGAATCCTAGAGTCTTGTCATGAGTTATTAAGTCTAATAGTGAAGGACTCTGAATGCTCTTATAGATTATCAGCGAATGGCCAAAGATCAGGCTTAAAAGCGCATTGAAGGAAATGTCGAGTGGGGGTCAGCCTCGAGTGGCGTGCAACTGTATTGCTGGATCTTGCTATGAGTTTGAATTTACTTGTGTATTCGAGTAACGCACTTTCTATTCAATGCATTCGCGATCCTTTACCCGTCCTTCGGGTTGGAGTGAAAGTCAATTGCCCATGAGCTTAGGTATCGATTTAATGATTCTATCTCTAGGCATCTTTTCGGTCGTTGCCTTGAGTAGCTGTAAGCACTATATATAAGTTTTAATACTGAGCTATCGTAGCCAGTCTTTGGATGACCATGCGCCTTCTCCCAGTCTCGGGTTGATAAATGTACTGCATGGAGAATTTTTGACCAAGTATTCGCGGTTTACCCTCCTTTCCACACTCTGGAGGTCATAGTTTTTCAAGAATCATCCGAGTCACATTCGTATGTGCTTGGTATGGATCGGTATTGGCCCTCGATCTGAGGTATGATATAGTCGGTTGCTCGTAGCTTCGGATGCCGTTTCGATTGGTTCTGTATTGGGTCCTCCCTGTAGTCGTTACCTTAAGTTGTAAAGGGCGCTAAGCTAGCGATGTAGCGAGTCTCATTTCTCTTCTTTCAATGACTTGTTCTTCTGCCCCCGGTCTTGGGTTAGCAGAGTTAGTTTGTGGACGGTCTAATTGCATCTGTAGCGAGTTTATACTCCTCCCGTCGACTTTAGGTCGGAGTTGGTGAATGAATGGTCGAATCGCATTCTTCATTTGTCTATGGTCGTAGTCGCATTCTGGGGACTAGAGGCAGTTGAAGAGCCATTAGTCACACCTATTTGATGTTTACACCCTGTCCACACTCTGGGGACTGAATTTTAGCAGAAAATGGTAGAACCACATTTTCTTCGATTAATTCCTCTGGCACTAGTCAACGGAGAAAGTCGAAGTGTAGTCAGTCACATTGTGACAACTTTAATTTGATGTTTCTCCTACTGAATTGTAGGAAGGAGTTGATTGGCGGATGGTTGTGTCACATCCGTCTATGTTGCATGTACAACCCGCCAGATCATTGGTTAGAGTTAGCGGATGTACGGTTGTGTCATGTTCATTTGCGGTAGGATGGGTAATCACATCCATTTAGAATAAGACGTTCAGCTGGGTTCGCTTTGCGAATCTACATCTCATTGTCGAATCAAGGAAGAAATTTTGGCTTGTTGGGTTGGAGTGCATCCCTATAAGATTATGCTATAGGTCCCGTGCTGGGAATAAGAGTTGATGCATGAATGGACATGTCGTGCCCGCTTAGTGCTAGATGGTCGGATTGCATCCGATTTTTTATGACAAGTGCGCCCCCATGTCCGGGAAAGAGTTGGAAAGCAGATAGTCAAACCACATCCCCTTTTTGTACTACAGAACTTGCTGAGGAACTAGAGTTGATAGAAGGGGAGTCGAATTGCATCCCTCCTGGCATTTACATTCCAGACCATGCTTTAAGGACTGGAGTTGGTTGATGTGTGATCTGTCACACCCACTTGGCATTTGCGCTCCAGTCCACACTCTCAGGACTACAGTGAGTTGGTGTTTTACATTCCAATTCGTGCTCTGGGAGTCTGGAGTTTGTTGATGGGTGGTCGATCACACCCATTTGGTATTTTAGGATTATATCTGCCCTCCGGGGACTTAAATTGTTTTACGGGTGGTCAGTCACGTCCATTCTGGTGTTTATACTCCAGTTCGCGCTTTGGGGACTTAGAGTTATTTGCAATCGATGATCTGATTCGCACTCTGGGAATCTAGAGTTGAGGTTTATACTCCAATTCGCACTCTGGGAACCTAGAGTTGAGGTTTATACTCCAATTCGCAATTTGGGAATTTGGAGTTAGCTGATAGATGGTCAGTCACATCTATTTAGGCTTTTTAGGAGTTCATTCGCATTCTGGGAATGATGGATCTTTCGGGATCGTGGATGGTCAGATCACATCCACCTCGAGTCAACAAGTGAGGTTGTTAGATGGACGGATCCATCCTCTTCGAAACTACATTTATAAGTTTGTACTCCAGCTCGCACTCTGGGAGACCAGAGTCAGTTGAAGGATTGTCGTGTATCAATCCTTTTTTGGCTTCAATGTGGTGACTTGTCCTCATGGTCAGGATTTAATTTGGCGAGTGATTGGTGGGATCTCGATTATTTTCCACTTATCTACCATCAATGAAGGATGAGATTTAGTTTATGGACGGTTGAATCGCATCAGTGTTCATTTGGATCCCACTTCTGCCAAGCCTGAGGAGTAAGATTAATGTTCTGTCAAGCTTTGAGCTCGAGCAGAGGATGGGATGGTCGAACTCTTTTCTTAGCAGGTTAATAATCCTTCGGACGATTCCATGCCGAAGTTTGTGGAATAGAGAATGGTCGGAATCCACTCGTCTATTTATCGATATTTATACACCACTCTGCATTCTGGTGACCTAGTGTTATTCTCCCCCCGGTCGGCTCACGCCCAATTTGTGTTCATGCTTCGGTCCACGCTCTGGGACTTAGAGATTTGTCGAACGGTTTATGCTTTAGTCCACAGTTCGAGACGCAGGGATTTTTGTCAACTCGTTTATACTCCAGTCCGCATTCTGGGATTTTAGAGTAATCTAGTCTGCTTTTGGGATTTGGAGATTCTTCTCAAGTCGTCTATAATCTAGTCCGTGCTCTGGGGACTGAGAGCACTGTAGTCCGCACTCTGGGGACGTAGAGGTCTTTTAAGCCGTTTATAATCTAGTCCGCACTCACGGGACTTAGAGTACTTTAGTCCGCACTCCGGGGATGTAGTGGTTCTTAGGTCGTTTATACTCTAGTCCGCACTCAGGAGACTAGGAGCACTTTAGTCCGCACTCTGGGGACATAGAGGTTTCTGAGTCGTTTATACTCGATTTTTGTCAACTCGTTTATACTCTAGTCCGCACTCTGGGGACTTAGAGTACTCCCGTCCGTGCTCCGGGGATGTAGAGGTTCTTAGGTCGTTTATACTCTAGTCCGCACTCAGGGGACTTAGAGTACTCCCGTCCACGCTCAGGTGATTGGAGTGCTTGATGAAGACAAGTCTGGAACCTCCTCCTATACTGACGGGGGTTATGAAGTAGAAATTACAGGCGCCTCTAATCACACATCCGAATTGAGCATGAAGGAGCGGCTCGAGAAAGAGAAGGTCAGGGTCAAGGTCGAGCCCCGAGTTGTGGACTTGGACGATCCTTTGAACAAGCCGTTGAAGGTCATCCTTCCTGGCGGGTCCAAACCTATGGAAGTTCTCCGTACTTCTTCAGTTGCTACCCCTCTATCAAAGAAGAGTACCAAGGGTAAATGCTATGGAGAGGAGCCGTCCGGAAAGGAGTTGAAGAAGTACAAGAAGTGATTACTATCCTCGTTCAACGAGAGTTAGTTTAAGTCATGTAATTATTTTCATCTATTTCCTTAGTCCTTGTAAATAGAATGTCGACTCCGAACTTTGGAGGGGTTGTAATAGGAACTCATTTCTCATTAAAGTTTAGTTCCTTTTTCCGTCTTTCAAAAGACTCTTATTGTTCAGTTTTCTTTGTGATTGTGATGTTGATCCAAGCAGTTGTGAGTAACATAGACTTCTCGGTCCATCTTCATATAACTCGGAAACACTTCGGGAGTTGTTGAACTTCCATTCTGTGCTTCGAGCACTTAGAATACATTCTAGCCCGTATGTCAGGGATTTGACAAATTCAAGTCATCTATGTCATAGTTCATATTCAGGGAACTAGGAGATCCGAATTGCTTATATTCGAGTCCACACTCTAGGGACCTAGAGTACTCCAGTCCGCACTCTTGGGACTTGGAGGTTCAAGTCATTCATACTCTAGTCCGCGCTCTGGGGACTTAGAGTACTCCAGTCCACGCTCTGGGGACTTGGAGGTTTAAGTCATTTATACTCTAGTCCGTGCTTTGGGGACTTAGAGTACTCCAGTCCGCGCTCTGGGGAGTTGGAGGTTTAAGTCATTTACACTCCAGTCCGCGCTCTGGAGAGTTGGAGTACTCCAGTCCACACTCTAGGGACTTGGAGGTTTAAGTCATTTATACTCTAGTCCACACTCTGGGGACTTGGAGATTTGAGTCGTTTATACTCTAGTCCGCGCTCTAGGGACTTAGAGTACTCCAGTCTGCACTCTGGGGACTTGGAGGTTTAAGTCATTTATACTCTAGTCCGCGCTCTGGGGACTTAGAGTACTCCAGTCTGCGCTCTGGGGACTTGGAGGTTTAAGCCGTTTATACGCTAGTCCGTGCTCTGGGGACTTAGAGTACTCCAGTCCACGCTCTGGGGACTTGGCGGTTTAAGTCGTTTATACTCTAGTCCACACTCTGGGGACTTGGAGATTTGAGTCGTTTATACTCTAGTCCACGCTCTGGGGACTTAGAGTACTCCAGTCCGCACTCTGGGGACTTGGAGGTTTAAGTCATTTATACTCTAGTCCGCGCTCTGGAGACTTAGAGTACTCCAGTCCGCGCTCTGGGGACTTGGAGGTTTAAGTCGTTTATACTCTAGTCCGCGCTCTGGGGACTTAGAGTACTCCAGTCCACGCTCTGGGGACTTGGAGGTTTAAGTCGTTTATACTCTAATCCACACTCTGGGGACTTGGAGATTTGAGTCGTTTATACTCTAGTCCGTGCTCTGGGGACTTAGAGTACTCCAGTCCGCACTCTGGGGACTTGGAGGTTTAAGTCATTTATACTCCAGTCCGCGCTCTGGGGACTTAGAGTACTCCAGTCCGCGCTCTGGGGACTTGGAGGTTTAAGTCGTTTATACTCTAGTCCGTGCTCTGGGGACTTAGAGTACTCTAGTCCACGCTCTGGGGACTTGGAGGTTTAAGTCGTTTATACTCTAGTCCGCGCTCTGGGGACTTAGAGTACTCCAGTCCGCACTCTGGGGACTTGGAGGTTTAAGTCATTTATACTCTAGTCCGCGCTCTGGGGACTTAGAGTACTCCAGTCCGCGCTCTGGGGACTTGGAGGTTTAAGTCGTTTATACTCTAGTCCGCGCTCTGGGGACTTAGAATACTCCAGTCCACGCTCTGGGGACTTGGAGGTTTAAGTCGTTTATACTCTAGTCCGCGCTCTGGGGACTTAGAGTACTCCAGTCCACACTCTAGGGACTTGGAGGTTTAAGTCATGTATACTCTTGTCCGCGCTCTGGGGACTTAGAGTACTCCAGTCCGCGCTCTGGGGACTTGGAGGTTTAAGTTGATAGTAGTCGTATTTCCACTCTTTAATTTGTATTCATCTACCGTATCGAGGCTAATGTTGTCGAATGAACAGTCGAACCACGTTTGCTCATGGAATGGGATCTTGCCCCCAGCTCAAGGGACGAAATTTGAAAAATGGACGATCGATTCTCGTCCGCTTGGTAATTATAGCTCTTCCAATCGAGTCAAGGAAGGAGGTATATGACAGATGGTTGGATCACATCCGTGTTGGGTTAGATAGCAGAATCTCTTACAATTTTCTCCGTATCTCCTTCTTTTGTGTTGAAGGCAGGATTTGGTGTGTAGATGATCAAATCACGTCCACTCTAGACAGATCTTGGCGTCACTGAGCTTTAGAAGAGGCCTCTGTATTTTGTCAAACTTTGTTCTATGACTTGATTTGAGTGGGCGATCAGGCCATACTAATTCCAAGCCTTGTTCAGGTCTCTGAGTCAAACATGGAGGTCAATGAATAGATGGTCAGTCATGTCGACTTTATATTTGGGCTCTAATTGTAATGAGCTTTTCAATCTCTAGTTCTTGGCCCTAAATTAAAGGCACATGATTGATGATGAGCGATTGAATTATTCTCATCTAGATGTACTCCACACGTCCGATCATGGTCTACGTGGATTGGTTGGTGACCAAATCTGAGTATCCAATCTCCTGCATTGTTTTGAAAGTAGTTTAGTTAAAGTTAGTCGTAGTTCATAGAACAATTGAAATAGAAATGGAAATGATTCAAAGAAGATTATGATAAATCTCATTGATAGATGAAGTAGCATCGTGTGCTTGCTATTCGACTTTTGCCCTTGGCTCCTTTCAAAGGGATGTCGGCCGTCAGCAGTCCAATTGATAATCATAGCCCTTTATTAATAGGCATCGGATATTCGCTGCCCGCCATTCTGCAGGACATGTACATACTATTGAAGCTTTACTTTCTAGATCAGCTTTTTGATCACACCTCGGAGGTGTTTGTAATCGCCCGTGTTAGGATCAGTGAGCATTTGGGAATATACAACATTCCCCTGATTTTCTTTAGACTTTGGTGTACTCTCTCGAGGTTGGTTTCCAATATCACTCCGAGTCGTGAGTCTTCAAGTAGAGGTTGTCAATTGAATCTTTCAAAGAGCATATGAGCCAAATTTTGAGGTCTTGTTTCGGCTACTAGGATCTACATCCTTAGTCAACGGGCCTTTATTGTTATTTTCCTTAGTCAGTTCTGCTCCTCCACACTTTGATTTAGATTCATTATTGTCATAGAGACGATCCATGGTCGTTGGAGGCTCTCCAGCTAACAGGCTGCTAAAATATATATGGAGGTCGATTATCCTCAAGTGATCAATATAATATCCCTTTGAGAGTATCGTTCGAGTAGCAGTTGTTTGTCCGCTCCCTTGTTGTCGTTCAGAAGCTGTCGCTAGATCCTCTATGCCCCGGTCGATCAGGGGATGTAAGGGAAGTAGATAGAATGTTCCTTTATTAAGTTGAGTTTTGAATTCACTATAGGGGTCGTATAAGAGACCGGTGTAACTTAAGTTTGGAACGGTCTGGATGCCGCTCGGCATATACAATACCGTTCGGCATTACAGAGGTGGTCGGCATATAGGTATGTTCGGCCTGGAAGAGCGTTTGGCCTAGAGGTTTGGATCGGCCTGGAGGAGCGTTCGGCCTAGAGGTATGATCGGCCTGACGAGCGTTCGGCCTAGAGGTATATTAGGCCTGGAGGAGCTTTCGGCCTAGAGGATCGGCCAGGAGTGTTCGGCCAAGATGGATCGGCCAGGAGTGTTCGGCCAAGATGGATCGGCCACGAGTGTTCGGCCAAGATGGGTCGGCCACGAGCGTTCGGCCAAGATGGATCGGCCACGAGTGTTCGGCCAAGATAGATCGGCCAGGAGTGTTCGGCCAAGTGTAACTCGGCATATACCTTTTCTGCAACGATCGGCATAGACTTTTTCTGGGGCGATCGGTTGAATTGCCTTTAGAGGAGGGTCGGCCTTCATTCAACTTGAGTGCAAACTTTAACATCCAATCGCCAAATCTTGCGTACATCAGTGAATCCAATCTACGGCTATCAGCTTCCTTTAGATTTCTTTCAAATCTGAGTAGAATAGGAAGTTTTTTATTAGACAACTGGATCTATCTCGCGAATATGGAAATCCAATAGTAGATGATGAGATCCAATCAAGCTGAGAATTCAATTCTCAGTGAAAGCACCAAAATGTTAGCACCAAAATTGGTCACTAACACCCTTGAGTAGAGTCATGTAGAGAGATTAATGAAGAGATTAAGTTAAAACAGAAGAATAGTGTAATTCAGTGTCAAAAGAACAATAAAAACGAGAACACCAGATTTATAGTGGTTCGGCGTAATTTCCTACATCCACTTTGAGTTTGATCTTTATTGCTTTCTCAATTACTTGAATACAGATACAATCCGTAAATCAATCACTTGGATACAAGTTTGAATTAAAAAGAGGAGAGTATAAGAAATGGCAGAGTCTCTCCAGTGTTCCCGGAAAAAAGGTCCCTTTTCAGTGTGCCCATGCCCTTCTATTTATAGACGAAGATGGGTTGGACTTCCTTGGTGGGCCTTGTGGCTGAATAACTCGGTCCAAATGGAGTAAGCCCCGTGTGTCGACCCAAATAGGCCGAATGACCAAACGCCGAACCTTCATCTTTATGCCGAACGAAGTGAGGCCGGGCGCTCTGCGCGCCGAACGAAGTAAGGTCGGATGCTCTACATGCAGCACGAGATTTGTGCCGAACGATGCAAGGTGTTGAGTGAGGGGTGTAGGCCAAACGAGGCTGGTAATGCCGAACAGTCAAGGAATGCCGAGTGAAGCATGAATGCCGAGCGCTCTAGTAGTCAAACGCTCTTAAATACCATTTGACCCATACGTGCCGAACGTATCTTGTATGCCGAACGTTCATGGATGCCGAACGTTCCTTGTATGCCGAACGTTCTTGGTGCCGAACGTTCCTTGTACGCCGAACGTTCTTGGTGCCGAGTGCTCCTATATGCCGAGCATTCCATAATTGCCGAACGATATACAATATCGAACGATTCTCAATGCCGAGCGTCCTTCTAACGTCGAACGCTCTTGATTGCCAAAACATGTCGACTGCATCAAACCCATATATCCTCAGGCCCTTCTTGGTCAGAATCTTGTCTAATGCTAATAATAATTTCTTCAACTGTCGTCTTGTAACCGGACCAAGGTGCCGGTTAACACACACTCTCATTAGATTTTTAATTTCCGACCACCATAGTTGGAGTCAGGTCGATCCAAGACCATGGCTATGTATCTCTCAGAAAAATAGAAAGACAAGGATTTTATTTTGTTGGAAACTATGCTAATTTGATGGAGAAAGGGGGAGAAATGAGAAGTACGGAGGTGGGTTGCCATGAAAAAGAGAAAGAATGTGAAAAATGAAATATGTGCGACGAGGAGAAGAAGGAAAGGTTTATAAGGTAAGGGTAGAGTAAGGGATTCTATGCACCCTATTTCTTCAATTTTCAAAATTTCAATGCACGTTTTGTGCTTGTATGGCTTCTAGGAATATCCGGTTACGATAATTCTTCGAGCATGTGAATCACTTTATTTTTTTCGTTCCACAACATAAGTTTCATCGAAATCCAAGATTGAGCACTAGGACACTATTTTTGGACGTTTTTAAGTCGTACGGGCTGTAGGAACATCCATTATTGAATTTTTTTTATTGCTTAGCTCATATACTTTCTCTTTGAACCCAAAACATTTTTCCATTCGTCCAAATTTTCTAGTGCACTGATACGCATATAATGATGTGATACGTGTAAGTATCGAAAATGTCAAAAAATAAATCAGTGTCAAAATTGTTCGATAAAATTATTATGAGTCAAAAATGTCAATATTCGACAATGTATAAAGTTATAAAGTCATACGGTCCAATATGAATTTAAGAATAATATTTTACAATCCTTTGACATGTAAAGTACGAGTCACTACGCTCTCCTCCGCTTTAGGAATTTCACCCCCAAAATCCCCAAATCGAACAAGCCAAAATCACCCAAAACTATCCCACATGCCTAACAACCATATAAGCAAAAGTAATCGTATCAAATACCAACAATCAAACATCAAACAGGCACATATAAGATCAAACATCAAAAAATCACATTCATGCCTATCCTAGCATGTAGAATACTAAACTATCTAGTATAAGACATCAAATATGATATCCAATATAAAAGCTGATGACAAACAAAGTCTCACCAACTGAAGAGCTTTAGATAAGCGTTCTTCATGCTCTTCTCGATCTTCCATATGCTACCGCCTACGATTTCATTCTATTGAACCTTTACTACACCACCGCCTTCCTCCTAAACTGTTTCATATCACGTCTATCGGTGGGCCTACAAGGTCTCAAAGTTTCTAGTTCAGTCTCGATATCATCTACTCGATTCGGTTCCAAATTTTCACAACGCCTCTTATAAGTTATCCCGAAACCCACTAGCGAATAATTGGTTTCAACCCTTACAATGCTCCTCAACACACCGTGGAATAAGACAGTCCATTTCACATATAAGTTGGCTAATTGAATGTCATTCTACTGGACTTAAAGAATATAGATTTAGCATGCTTTTTCAGTTTATCGGCTATGAAGCCCATCGATATCTATTCCCATTTCCACCCGGGAATCCAGAGTAGTTGTATAACCACTTCGGTTTAATCGACAATCTATTCATCTTGAAATGAATGCCCTGATGTCCTTCTTCATCCCTTCCCAATAAAATGACTACCTCATATTTGGTACTTTTTATTGTCACCGGGATGTACAGTCAATCTCGAATAAGAGCATTCTTGTAGCACCTAATCCCTCAACCCAACAACATCGGAAACAAACAATACCTCATCTTTACGGAGTCAAGCGTCTCGATCGAGTCCATAGTGCATCACCTTTACAGACACTTCTCATTCCTCTAATTTAGCTATGATCTCAGCTGGTCTAGCTTCATGCCTCTAACTAGTATCGATCCACTAAATCTAAGTAGGTCTAATAATTAAACTAGCCATCATCATTGGCGGTTGCTCATGTCAAGTTCTGAAGTCATAACTAGCAATAAACTCAAGTAATGTCCACTCTAGGAATATCATTACCAACCTGGTATATCTTTAACTCAAAGCATCAAAGATTACATTTCTTTTACGGGCATATAGGAAATGTCAAAGTCATAGGAGGCTAAGAATTCCAACCACTGCTACTAGCGAAGGTTGATATCCTTCTCGGAGAAGGGATATTTCAATGATGAAGGATCAATGAACAACCCAAACCTCTCTTCTAATAGATAATGCCTCCAAATCTCCATAGCGAACATTATTGCCACCAAATCCAAATCAAGAGTCGAATACTTCATCTCGTGTGGTTTCAATTGTCGACTAGCATACGCAACAACCTTACTTTTCTGCATTACTAACACACCTAGTTAAGTACCATAGGCATGTGTGTGTACTATCAACTCCTTATTCCCACTCGGAGTAACCAACATCAGTGCACTCGTCAACCTCTCCGTCAGACTCACTAACACGTGTCTACACCTGGCGCCTAAAAATAAAATTCTGATTCTTCTCATCAAGTCGGTTAGAGGTGGTGCTACCTTTGAGAAGTCCTTGGTAAAATGTGTATAACATCTCGCCAATCCAAGAAAACTTCTAATATGTAGAAGTCTTGGGCTTGTTCAAATCTTGGACTGCCGTAACCTTTGTAGGATCTAAAGCGATGTCCAACTCCGAAACAATGTAATTCAGGCATCTCACTTTCCTTCTATAGAAGTGATATTTCGCTCTCACCATCAGCCAGTGTTTTCTCAACACCTAAAATACAGCCATCAATCATGCTTTGTGCTCATCTTTCATCCAAGAGTAGACGAAAGTATCATCAATGAGCATATGCAAAAACCAACTCAAGTGATCCCTTGAAACATAGTTTATAAGATCAACAAAGCACGCCGACTCATTTGTTAGCCCGAGTGGCATAACCAACCAATCAAAAATTAAGGTAGCATATGAAATGCTATGATCGGCACACACTCTATCTCTAGATATTCTTAGTGGATGAAACCTCATCACAAGGTCCAACCGAGAGGACATCCTTTTGCTATAGAGCTGATCGAATAAGCCATCAATAAATGTGAGTGGATACTTATTTGTCATCCCAGTCAGCTCACGACAATCAACATACAACCTCAAAGAGCCATCCACCTTAGTGGCGAACAATATAGATGCATCCCACTCAAATATGCTTGTACAAATAACACTCACCTCAATAGGTCATTCGCTTACACCTTTATTTTCCTATGCACTTTGCACATCGTATGCCTCAAAGATATAACTATTGTACTAGTGCCTCTTACCAGATCGATAGGGAACTCAATCCCTATATGATGGAAATCTGACTACCTTATCAAGTGCCCAGAAACTCTCTATGGAAAAGATGAAAAATCTTCGTGTGGGATATCGAGCGAATATAGAAAGCTAACCATCATCTCATCATCAAATAGGCAGCTGAACACTACCTTCCGCTCATCATCAGTCCCTATCATCAACAATAGCCTCTTATAATCCACTATTATTCTATACACCTTCAACAAGTCAATTCCTAGATTATAACACTGAATCTATTTAAAACCAAAATAAATCAATAATAAACAAATAACCATCCATGACTTGATATGGAAAAGTCTAGACACCACGTACATGCTGGCTGAGGCCCTAACGAGGTTCATCATAATCAAAGGTCGATTAACTATTTCGGGTCTCATTCTAGATCTATCTATCAAATCTCTAGATATGAAGGAATGTGAAACCTCGATGTCAAATAAAAAATGTATAGAGCCGCCATAAATGGAAAGCATACCTCAGATAGTAATGCCCTTTCCCTTCTCTTCCACCGATGGAGCACTCAATGAAATAAAAATGGCATTCAACACATATGCTTCCATTATCTGTCTCTATTTAACAGGTTTGGGATAGTCCTTCTGCACTAGATACGGGCTCTCATATCATAAAGCCTTCTCGATCAACTTTTCGAAGCACTCATCAATATGACCAATCAATCGCTTTTCAAGATGATCACTCAACCCAATGATAAATTCTTCATTCTTTCTAAGTGGAGTATCAATGAAAGATAGATCATGGTTCAACAACACATCGAATTTGGCCACATACTCCAAAATAGACATATCACCTTACTTTAAGCCGGCAAACTCACCAAACAACACAGACTTCTGAGAAGTAAAGATAAACTTCTCTTCGATGCGAACTATGAACTAATCCCAAGTAAAATGATCCTCGGGAATCAAAGCTATAAGGATGCTCCACCAATTCATTGTTAATCCCTGGAGTCATCTAGAGTCAACGTCTACCTCATTTCATCATCTAACTCTAAATCATCAAAGATCCTTTTGCAAATATCAATCCTGTCTTTCACATCAATAGACTAATCCATCTAAGGAATGGTCAGCCTTTTAAACTCTTGTGGTTTTTATACAGCCCTGCAAGGTTACCTTTAGGTATTTTCACATGAGTACCATAATCATTTGGAGTAACTTGGGCATTCCAAAATAATATTTCGCACCATCTTAGTGAACATATTCTATAAATTGGGGTTAGTGACCCCCGATACAGCCCATCCCTTAACTGAAGAGATGAGCCAATAGTAGCATTTCTTATATGAAAGATCACTCCTATTCTATAATAAGAATGATCATTCTCTCATGGAGAAAAACTGCATCAATAGTGCTCGTGTGTGCAACACAACTTATATACTATACACACTACTATATAGTTTTAAAAACCAAAATATATAACAAGTATGTGCTTTCATGTATATATATACATTCTCAGTCTAGTCTAAGGTGAGAACTCCTACCCTATGTCTAATGGATCTCGGTATCGCGCAGGTTAAACAATGCAACCAATGCTTTAATTCCAAATGTGACGATCGCCCTACACAACTGATACTTATATAACTGAATAGTGGTCAATATAGGACGACTGTCAAGGGAAAGAAAAGGAGAAAAGAAGAGATATAGAAGAGAAAAATAATGGAAAAGAAGAGAAGAGAAAGAAAATATCACACAATCATATCGTATATCTCACAGCGCATTAGATAAAATATAATAGTCATCACATGTATAAAACATGCGAGACGGTAATAATTACATGAACCACTAAATTAGAGTACACATGCTCGTACAGTAGGACAAAATGGTAATATAGTTTGTACAACTGATACATAAACCCAAATGATAAACTGTATCTGATAATAATAAGTCAAAAATATCAAGGCTTCACATTGTCACAATGCGGAATGAACAATAATAAGCCCAAAATATAAGTACGAGAAACCGTCTCCTTCTGCTAGTCCATCTATAGAAATCCATGTATCGTTTAAACCTGCTTTCTAGTCCACTCATTTAAAAGTACCCGTGGTAATAAGAAGTAAAGCATGAAATCTCGAGTTAGGCAATAGTCGGATATGAGTGATAAGTAAATTCAAAACACTATAAAAGTTGGTATAGTATATGGAACAGAGGGTTTAGAGAATCATACCTGACCGATCCCTGCATCCATAGAGTTAGCATATAGCATTATATATTATACTCAACGTCATTATCATCATGGGTGTATTATTCACCAAATTACAAAAGGTGTCCAGAAATTCACATCAATAATATATGCATCGTGTGATATCCCTAAGGTGATAAACAATCAAGAAAACATAGCATCCATTATCCATCCTTACATTCACCCACTCAGTGCGTTGGATATATGATACTCGTATAACTTCCCCACATAGTCAAGGACTACTCAACATCCTGGTTTCTCGGTACTCGAATCCATGCCACATAGAAGGCTAGTTACTAGACAGAAATTCCCATAACAGTCCAAGGTAAATGGATCGAAACATCATATTATCTAGGGCATACCCCATAACCTAACAGATATCATCACACATACCCCTGCTTTATTAGTACTCATTGAAACCTATGAATGTTAAAGTTCCTTTTACACACTTATCCATAGTAGAGCTCATCTTGAAACTATTCCTACTGCTCCTATCATGAAGCCATCGCAGTCGAGAACTATTCTAGAAACCATCTTTAGTCATAGAGTGTTACCAAGCGTCCCATAACCTTCCTCCAACAGTTCCTTCCATCCGGCTACTCTATATCCCAAAGTGTAGCTATCCATTATCGAAGCCATCACTTTCCATAATGGAATCATGACCGTCGAATCATGAAGTCAGCGTCGAAGCATCACATCTTTGCTTCACCGCCAAAACCATTCGTCAAAGAGCAGAAACACAATAATCGAATGTCAAACGAATGAGTGAACCATTGTATCATGCTCCTCAAAGCCTCTCCATCGTTCATGTCAAAATTGATCAAATCGACCATCATCAATATTGGTAGATATCGACCAACGAGCATTTTGATCGTGTGCTTAGCCAAAAGTGGCTCGGTACAAACCAAATGAAAACATCCGACATCCATCCAAAAATCCCAAGCACATCTCAAAGTCTATCTTTCATCTTCAGATTAACTGACATGCATGAAAATTTGTGCACATAATCCTATCCTATGGGATATTTCTTAACACTATATCACCTTTGATCGGCATTTTCAACCAAACTAAGAAAACAAGCATATATGCAACCAACAAGCATACAAACATCTATACTAGCCTGCACTCAACTATAGTAATACACATACAATACATCTAAGCAACAGTGTGGAATTGATACCAAAATAGCCTAAATCTATCAATATTGTCAAAATGGTGCATCAATGGGAAAAATGTGATATCTAATTTTAAACCACTTTAAAATACTTTTAAATTCTTTTATAAAATAAGATATAGGTTTAAACTTATTAGAAATCACATTTTAAAGTTAGAAACCATTTCAAAACGTTATTAATACTATACTATCGTACTATGGTAAGAGACAATATCATTCACCTCACAAAAGCCGTCCAACGTGTGCCAAATTATAGAGGGCTCTAATACGAGCGCAACGCAAGAGATCACGTCCATATCGAATCTCGTATGCAAATGATATGGGAAATATAAGATATCACTTTATCCATAAAATAATCCACACTAATTATTAATTAAATAAGGTTTCATAATTACCTTTTTCTTACACGTCATTCTCCGCTCTTAAAACTTCTCTGTCCTATACACATTTCCATCTTTAATTTTTCCTTTCTCTATTTCCTTTATTATCTGTTGTAGTGAATGCACACTTCCTCCTTCCACCACGCACACGTAAACTATGCCACTCCACTACATCCACGCACGCAATAACCTGCTCCATCAACATGCTACCAATCTCCACCTATTGCACCACCAGACCACTACCATTGCTCGATCCTGCACCGCCTGCACTGTCTAGCCCTCCTCTGGCCATCGTGGACCTGTTGCATCCCTTCTTCTTTTTTCCTACTTCCTTTCTATTATTTCATGGCCCGGGCATCACCTCGACACCGCCACATCATGCCTACATCTTCGCCTGATACTTCCACCCACGCCCTCTGCCTTCGACAACCTAGACGTTGGAATCAAAGCTAAGGCTATGCCATGATGAAAAGTATACTACAACCCATTTTTACCATCAAATTAGGTGACCTATGTATTCGAATTTCACTCGCCAATACGAACAAACCCATATTATTAAAGATTTATAGGGTAGCGGTAGAGTTAGGAATTGTGTGTACCCCTACTTTTTCAATTTTCAAAATTTCAATGTACGTTTTGTGCTTGTACAGATTAAAGGAATATCCGATTGTGATGAATTTTAAGCGTGTGAATTGTTGTTTTTTGTTTTCCAACGGCACAAGTTTCATCAAAATCCAAGATTGTGCCTCGGGATGCTGTTTTTGGACGTTTTTAAGTCATACAGGTCGTTGGAAAGTATAATCTCAAAAAAAATTCGACTGTGCAGCTCGTATACTTTCTCTTTGACTATGGGACATTTTCTATTCATCCAAATTCTCAGATGCATCGATACACGTATATCGGTGTAATGTGTGGCTACTGAAAATGCCGAAAAATAAATCAGTGTCAAAATCGTTCAACAAAATTATTATAGGTCAAAAATGTCAATACTCGACATCGTCTAAATTTTTAGAGTCATATGGCCCAATATAAATTTAAAAATAATATTTTATGATCTTTTGATACGTAAAATACAGATCGTTACAATGTCACTTCAAATAAACTACATGTACGAACTCCTAGTAATCCAATACCAACTATAAAAATAAAAAATCAAGTGGGAAATCTTTCTATTGTTTAATAACTTTCACAAACATCATTATTTTTGTCTTCAAACTAGTTGTGTGGTTCATGTCATCCAAATATATCTTAATACACATCAACTACTAGCAATCAAACATCAAATGTATAATCTTTCTATTGCTTACAATCTCAAATGCCCAACTTTTATCAATATTACTTCATTTAGACTTTAATTATATATATGTTTTTGATGACCACTTCAATATTTTCATAATCCATTAACCCCTAATTGCCTATTAACTTATATAAAAACACTATTTTTATCATTTACATAACATGAAATCAATTCCATTTGCTTGTAATCCTAAACCATACTAAATCAAAATTTAGCTTAATGAAAACCAACATCAAGCATTCATTTAACATTTCATAGCGAAACATGCATCCTTATATAACTACATACTACAAATTTTGTATCCACTCACATAACAACCATTACTAACCCCAAAGTAATAAGAACCCGTTTTCTCTTCTTATTTAAAAATCAAATCAACTCCGATTCTCCAATACTAATAGCGATCGTAGAGGATTAACTTAGGCGATTTTAGGGAACTTTTTCCATGTGTTTTGGTTAGTTCTAGGGCTAAAGCTTTAGTTTTTTGGAAGAGAGCGTAAAAGAGAAGGCCACATGAAAATGAAATGATTAAGGGAGGGTGTTGTTTATATGGAAGGATAACTGGCCTTGTATCCAAGACAATCCTCTATAGTTATTAACAAACCTATCCCCTTTATAGCTCAAAATATATAAGCATTGCTATATTTATAATTAAAAGACTCAAAAATGTTATTCCAAACATAATGAAAGTGACTTCGAGCTCTAACTCCATCATATTCAAAATCTTGCTTTTTTGAACACTTAAGAATCAAGTCCACAATCTTCACTCAAAATTCATAACTCCAAATATATTGAAAATTGTACTTAAAAGATTTGGAAATGACATTCCAGATACAATTAAAAGGTCTCATGGCCCAATCCATATGAAAAAGTTAGCTTTTTGGGTCGTTTATTAGTTGACTCCCAATTTATACCTCAAAATCCGCTATCCCAAACGTACCTATATTTATACTCAAAGGACTCAAAAATGACATTTCAGAAATAATGCAAGTGGTCTTTGACTCTGTTCCATTATCTCCAAAACGTGACTTTTGGATTATAGGTTAAATTAAAATTTTAATGTTTAAGTATTTAGACGCTCAAAGTAAAGTTGTTTTGATTATGGTACTTTTTATTTTTATTGGTGCAAAAATGATAAAAGATCGTTTATCATTATTTTATCTATTCCAGGGTGGCAACTAGATTCGTCGGATCAGATCTGAATCTGGATCCAACCTAGGGGATCTCAATCCTAATGTTTTCATGATCAGACCCAACTGCGGTCCAACCTCGAATAACCTTGGACAGTGGACTATTTCGGTTCAAAACTTAATCAGACCTTAGTCGTACATGAACCTAGGTGGGACCTTCTAACCGGTGGTCTAATCATCAATTTTACTTGATTGAATTATGGTATTAATATTTTTCCCTTACTTTATCACTATGTCATTCTCTCTCATTCCCATCATTTGTACTATTTAAGAAAAACCTACATTGCAAAAATTATCATCATCCCTTAATCTAAGTGCAAGCTTAAACATTTCATTCTCCAACATTGTAAGCCCCTCGAAAGCACTGCTAGCTTCGTTAAGTTCGTTAGCAAACTTCTATCATTGTGCACTGCTATTGCATATACAACTACAGTTGTTTGGATCAGTTATGCACTGTAACAGTATATAACGTTGGCTGCAGACATTAAAGACCCTTTAGAGCTCGCCCATAGTGTATTTTTATAACGACAGAATTTCAGTCATCCGAAATTGGGATATTTAATTGATTTTAAATATTCACAAGCTAAGCTTATAAGCTGAATAACTTATATTTCGAATATAAGGATTTAATTGGATAATTAAATTGTTAATTTAATATTTGAAATTATTAAAATAAATGAAGTTGAATTCAATGTGAATAAAAATGATTTATAAAGTTAAATTAAATTATATTTGAATTAGAATGATGTTGGCAAACTTTTAAAATTGGTTTAAAAGTTAAATTATAGAAATTGAATATTTTAATATTTAATTAACATATAAAAATAGTCATTTTTGACATTATCTTGGATTTCGATGAAACCATTTCCTTTAGATTGATAATGTTATATTATTATAGGATTTCAAAATTCTTGTCAATCAGATTTACGGTTTGGTCGTGCAAAGCTGAAATACGTCGAAATTTGTTTAAGTAATTTTTAATTATAAGTCAATTCGAAAACCTATCATTCAAATACGATCGAATTGGCTCCCGATATATTCCATTGCGTTTGAATAGGGGTAAAGCGTTATAAACGCTTGGCGGCATGCTTCGATTGGAGTTCAAAGTTTTTTCGGGTGAATAATGTTTCGAAATTTTCTATATAAGGCCACTACATTTTATAACTTGCAAATAAATGAGACCCTAACCCTAAATCTCTACCAGCCGCCACTAAATATTCAAATGGCCAAAAATAGCCTATCTTTTCCCCTCGATCTCTGCAAATCCACTCAATATCAAGCAAAACCTCCAACTACAAACTTGTAGAGCTCGACGAGTACTATCATTCCAACGGTTGAGATCAAGAACGGTGAAGCGGATCAATGAAATTCCGTATCTAAACATGTGCGTTTGAGCATGAAATACGAGGCATAGGCGAGGCTAGGATGTTTCGGACATTCGATGATGAGCGTGTGGGAGTGCGGCGGTTCTCTGATGAAGTCGAGATGAACTCCGATTGGCCAAAGAGCATGCGGCGATCAGCTTCATGGTCACATCTATGGGTTCGAACGAATGAAACGGGGAAGAAAGTGATAATGGCCAGATCTTGGTTAGCAGAACGTACAGCCCAGATTTTTAGAGGTTTAAAATAATAAAAAAATTATAAATTTATTTGTATATAAAATCGTGTGAATCTTTAAAATTACGTAACTTGTTCACACGAGGTCGAAATCGGACGAAACAAGTTGTGTTGGATTCGAATTCATGAATACAATGCGATGGAGCTTGTTTGAAGCTAATTGGAGCTAGTGAAAATTTTGGGTAAAATTAAACGTATTCAGAATAAAAGGCTGCAACGTCTATTGGAATCAAGTGAGTATAACACACTCTTTCTGTCTCGGTTATATTTTTATATAAGTGAAAATAAATTTATTTTACGTTGATCGATGATTGTTTGGATGATATTATATATATATATATATATATATATATATATATATATATATATTGATTGGTATTTAGATATATTCCTACCTATTAGAGCAGATGAGACCCTATACGTTCCTCTGTATGAGCGGATGACCTTTTGTACGAGTGTCTACCTCGAAGCGGACATTGTATATATTTTCTAATATGTATATTTGTTGCAGGTGGCAGGTTGGAGGGATCCAACTGGATTCCTCACCGGTGTTGATTTTTACTTACAAATATTGATATATATATATGTGTGTGTGTGTGTGTGTGTGTGTGTGTGTGTGTTGTTATTATATGATATATGATGTTTTGGATGCAAGGAATGATATGATTGATGTGTTCATCTTGTTTAGCATTTTTACAGCATTAGGCCTACATTCTGGAATTCTAAAAATATTGAAGTCATGATTTCAATTTAAAAGGCTGTTTAAGTGATTTTTGAAGTTATGTAAATTTTAATAATGATTTGTAAATTATTAAAAGAAGAAGTTTATTTAAATAAAATCAAAATGTGATTTTTGAAATATGGAACTAACTATTTTATAAAATATTTAAAATTGACGTTTTGAACTTATTATAAACGGTTTATATATAAGATTATAAAATTGATATTTTATAAATAAAAAGTAATGGAATTGCAAATGAGTTTTATGAGTGTTAAAATGAAGTGTAAATGAATCTTATAAGTAAATAAAATTTATAAATTTATGAAGTTATAAAGGAATGAATTGGCAAATAAATTATTTACAAGTAAATTAACTTATAATTGGATTTTGGCATATAAATGGAATTTATAAACATTGTTTTATAAATATGAAATCAACTTATTTTGATAAGTTAAATATGAAAGTTTATTATAGGGATTATATTAACGATTTTGGACAGTGGATAATCCTTTAATAAATGTAAAAGTATCGAATTTGGTTAGGAATTATGTTCACGATTTTAGGACACCTTTAAATTAAATAAATGTTTTGAAAAGCGATCTTTTAAATATAGTTAAATGATTTGAAGAAGTTTTAAAATGTGTTAAATATCAAATACGTAGATTTCCACATTCATTGTTGAAATAGACGTTTTCGAGAAGCAAAGAAAGCACGGACTATAACACTGTTATTATTGTAAATGATTTTCGAAAGGATATGTTTTGTACAGTATATGGGATTTATATATCCACCTAATTATCGAATCCTTATACTAATGAATTTGGATTGTCATAACAATCCTTACAAGTTTAACTCAAATTAGGTTTGACTTTTCACAAATCTCGTTATAAGAAATAATTTATTAATTTAAGTCTAAATTTCAAATCAAAAGTCACTTATTCTTAACTTTAATATCTTCGTTTCCAAAATAAATTAAATCAAATTCTATAAAGTTTAAGTCCAAAACCAAGTTTCTTTAAATATGTTATTTCAAACATTTTCCATGAATTATTATATATTTGAAAAAAAATCACTAATTTCAACATAAATTTTATTTAAACAATAAATACCATACCAATTTAAAACATATTTTAAATTTCAAATCATTTGTTATCAAATTCCAAAATGATCTTAGTTTATAAAAATATTTTAAATTTGACCAATGGTGTTTTAATTTAAAATTTTCCACCTAGGCCAAGTGGGATATTTAAATTTAAAAGCGGGTATATATCATTTCAACCCTTTCTAATATCACAATTGCAATCTATACAGTCATATCCAAATATCAACGGTGAAATTTCAACAAATCATAACATATTGAATATCAATAACATGATGGAACGTAATAGGTTAATATCAATTTTTCTACACTAGTGTACATACGTTGTCGTGTATATCGTGTCAACATGTGCATTTAACAAATATGATAATCCATCCACTTAACAAATATATATAATTGACCTAAATCAACAACAAATATATATAGGCGACCTTTTCTTTTATTAACTTGCATTACGATATTAGTTAAGTATGATTGAATATCACTCACCTCAACGACCATAACTCCTGATATATCACAATATGGCTTACGACGTGTGACGATCCTGACTCGAGCCTTCGAAAATCGGCACCGAATACGACACTCGTATTCAAATGCCGTAGATCCAAACGTCGAATCTGGTTCGCCGGAGCTTATAACACATTAAGTACAACACAGCGGAAGAAAAAGAATAACATATATCATATATACATCATTGATACAACATCTGATACAATATGATACAACAGACGATACAATAGATATCATTATACATCAGAGATATGATACAAGATAACAGCAGCGGAAAAGAAAAGATAACACAGCAGCGGAGCAAAAATCTCTAATATGGTCCTCAAGAAAGAACTCCAACATCGGTAATCTCCATCTCCAAATCACCAATCCAGCGATAGCTCGAACTCTCAATAACGATGCACAAAGCTAAGCAAGTGCAGTCCCGATCCAAAGACGGAACTAGCTCTAGATAATCTACTAAACCTGACTATCTGAAAAACCCTACTCTAGACTGCCCGTGTGGGAAAATAGTGGGCACCCAGAGTTTAGGAAAGGAACAATAAACTCCAGGTCAGTCATGGGACTGGTATGAGAAAAAAAAACATTTGGTCTTTTTAAACAAACTACATAATTTAAATTTGAAAATCCGCAATGCTTTTTTAGAAAATGAAACTACCATAAGGCCTCCCGCCACACACACAATGCAAACGCACACAAGGGGGAGATTTCTCCTTATGATAGTCAAACATGCTTACTACGAGAAAAATTCTTTGATATTATTACTAGTGCATGGTGGAAAATCTTTCGAAAGTATAATATAAATCCTAGCCAGCATAGGTACCATGATGCTATGCCTACTATAGCTGCCATGTTAAATGGCAGGTTCTACAACTAAAACCGTACAAGGCACGTATTGGATGAATGGATTTCCAACAAATGGTCAGGCTAAATAACTTCCTATTGCCACATGGGTACGCCTCTGGCGGGACGTCCCGAGAACTAACGTTACGTTTAGATCTCTGCCAACACAAGGCCGGGTTACCTCTGTAACTAGGTAACTACTACACGAATATGTCATCCCCCGGTCCTTTGGGGCCTTTATCCGAGCGCGCGCACAACAACACCACACAGTAATAGATATAGTGTATCAACATGAGTAAGTATCTGGGCTCCATACCATGATACCACCCTTTTCCAGGAGGAAATGACATGCCCTAAAGGGCGCGACCCTCATAACCTTGCCGCATCTTTCCTGTTTCGACCATTTCCGAGGAGTGAGGTCCTGATGCAGTCTCGTCCACAAAGCAACGCTTTATACAAAAGCCATTCTTTGATCACAAATGATCAACAAATGATCATCATCACACAGCAGCACTCAGCATGCCACATTACCAAATTGGGAATATATCACTGATAAATATCAACTACATAACCTCTGAGCTCGTACGTCTCAGAGAAGGGTGTTAAGCTAAGAGAATAAATTCTCCGCCACCAAGCAGAAATGCATTTGATAGATATCAATTTAATATCTCAAAGTGTAATGTCGGGCATACAACCATACAAGTCTGTTCTGGGTTCGAACAGAACCGAAGGCACTTCCGAAGAAGCCCTTGCAAATCCGGGTATCCACAATCCCGATCGGACTTCCCATCACTTAGGGAATCTCTATACCGTAGCTACTCGGTACAGAGACAATCGATAGGTTATCCTAATGTTCTCGAACACACCCGGTCTTCAACACCGGTCTTCAAATGCAATCCATAACGTCGTATCACTATTCGAAATGGGCTATATGACACAAGGTCCTCTCCCGGCTAAACCGAATAGCGAGCGCAATATTTTAAAATATATGGATATAGGATTTCAGTTAAGTCACAACTTAAAAATCCAAAGCTTTTCTTTCAAATGGTTATCAAATTACCATTTTACATCTTTAAACGAAAAAATTTATTTCACAAAGTTTCACCCAGTTTCACAAAGGTCCATTTATAGATTTCCAAAACAAACTTCCATTCCAAATGGATTAACTCATTAAATCTTTAAATTAAAAATTTAACTTATAGCTTTCAAAACACGTTTCCAAAGATATATCTATAACTTGGAAAACCATTTTCATTTTAGACTTGAATCCTTTTAACACCAATTGGAAGTTCATTCCTTATGTGAAAGCTTTTATTATTTGAAAACAAATAGTTTTCGTTCCAGAAAAATCCAATTTTATCTATACAAGTTGAAATCTTGAGTTGAATTTAAATTCCAAAACATCACTTTTGAAAGGGTTTAAAAACCCATATAAACCCATTCATAAGTTGAGTCCCCCTTTGATCATAGTTTTCAAATCATAGAATTCAATTTCAAATATTGTATTCAAATTTAAATCAAATTATTTAAATTTCAAAACTCAATCAAGTTATTCAAAATAACTTTTATTTTTGAAACTCATTTTCAAAAGCTTCAATTCTAATTCCAAAACTATTTTGGATTTAAAAATTTAATTTTAAAACAATTTCAAAATCTGTGACTTAACTAATTTCCACGTGCAATCCATATTTGTGTGTGTATAAGTGTGGTCCAGGGGTCAATACAATAGTGCACAACATCATCATCACAGATTCAACCATATCGATAAGCGGTATAACCTATAACGCTTATCTATATTCACAGATTCATAGGTAAAGTAAATTATCAATCACAAAGATCTACCATTACGATTCGATGTGGGTGTCGGATAACCCACTGGAATCCGACTCCCTGTCGCATCGAAATTTAAATGTCGTTTACGGGTCAAGGGGTTGCATATACATATAACAATATATACATCACAGATATAATAGTTCAGCACAAAACATTACATGGCATCACATCACATAACAGATACATCAATCCATCACATATCATCTAACAATCAAACATCCATAAGTAAGATCAGTTAATTATTTGATTCGAATCAATTTTAATTGCTTAAGAATAGTTACTAATCTTGGTTTATTTATCATTAATAAATTACAAATCATTTTGATTAATTCTTTCTTTAATTATTTTAAGTCAATGTTTAATTTTACTTAATTATGAATCAATTTAATCTTAATTGGTTTTATTAACTAATTGTTCCTTTAATTAATTATTATAACTTACGAATTCTAAATTGTTAACCTGATTAAGTGTAATTATCCTTGTTAATTGACGATTCTTCAATTGATTAACTCTAAATTATAAAAATCATTACCAAAAACATTAATGCTTAATCATTATTTTTGTCATATAAATGAATTTGGTTTACAGTTAACATTTGATATTTCGATTTACTTCTAGAATATTTTTTTTTTAAGTTAAACCTTTAAAACAATTTTTTATTTAAAAGAAAATATAAAAATATAAAATATTCTTGGACTCCATAAATCTTAAATAATTATTTTTCAATACCATTTACCTATATTCCATTCATAAATTAATCCAGAAAAATTAATTAACTTGTGTTCCAAAATCTAGTTGAAAGAAAAACTGGATTGCTTGCTGTTTGAAGACTAACCCAAGCCTTTCTCGAGTCATACCCGAGAAAAAACACCCCTCAACTTCGAGTTTTCCCCAGTTTTACCCGTGTTGCCCTTATTTTGCAAAATTTTGTTAAGTTTTTAAATTCAACCCGGAACAACCCAAAACAACTCGAGCATGACTTCGAGTTTTCCCTTAATTCCCCTGTGCCGTGCTTCGAGCTCTTCCTCTGTCTTCCCAAACCAGACCACCCACACCAACCAAGTACGTGCACGTGCACGATCAAACTCGCCGCCGTTGGTTGGTGCTGCGGCCACCAACACGTCGACCTCCATCCCTCGAAACCACACAATTACCCAGAACTCAAATTTATTTGAAAAAACCAGAATCGAGCTACCTCGACCCAACAACCCAACAGAACCTCACCAGAAAAGAGTCTCCTCCCGCCACCTCCGATCGTCAGAGGCCACGATATTTGGTCCTCGTCGTGTCACGCTTCGATTCGCCCCAAAGACATGAAGCCCGATCACCCGTGGACGACGCAACATCGTCATTTCGAATGTGTACACAATGGGTTCTAAAACCCTAATTCGATCTCGCATTCATAATCTAAGATTTTATAAATTCTGCCCTTATTTTACTATTGATGTCGATCACTCCACCTACCTGCTATGATAATCTCGAGGGCCACGATCACTTGGATCGTCGGATTTTTGGCAAAGGTTCAACTTCCTGATCGAACCAAAATTCTCGGTGAAGACCCAATGAAAATTCTGTATTTTGCTTTCAAAAATCTCCTTTTTCGATGATGATTCTCAAAGTATTCTTGAAATCAAGATTTAAGATGTTTGAATTTTTTTTTTTTGGCCAACTTGAATGATGACTGAGTTTACAGTTTCCAGAGAAAACTATATAAACTTGCTTCAGTTTGTTACTGTAATGTTATGCAAACTTAAACAACGAATTTTAACTTGTTTACCAACATTTTCAGAAACAAGGAGAGGAAGAAGATGTTGAATTAGTGTATAGTCTACTCTGTAAAACCAGAGATTTGAGCTTGACAGGGTTTCTAGTTTTCCATTTAAAGAGAACTACAACATTTTTTTTTTTTGATTTATCTCTAAACACAGTGCAAGTTTTTGAGCCATACATAACTTATTTTGGAATTCGTCGTTGCTTCTCTCTTTTTTTTTTTCAAAAAAAAAACAAATAGGATAGAGGATTCAAATTTCCCTGTAACAAAATGTTACAGGAAGACAGAGATGTTTTCAGGGGAACCAAGACACAATCATAACATCCCTTCAATTCAAAACTATTGCAATCAAGTAGGAATTCAAAGCACAAAAGAATTTGAACATCATAGATTTTACTCACAAACAACAATAATAGATTCAAAGTGGAAGGTTTTGCTCACCTGGAATATATTGACAGAGGGGCCAGAGAATAATGTTTTGCCTGGAATTTTTTTTTCTCTTTAGTCTTTTGAAGCTTTTTATCTGCAAAGTTTGTAAGAAGAAACTTTGCTTACCTTTCTGTTGTACTTAATTACTTACTTCAATAATAACAAACAATTTGATTTTTTTAATACTTACAGTTTTGAATGATAAAGAAGTTTCTTTTTTTTCTCTGCAACTTAAAAACAGAAATCAAATTTGCTTTGAACTTGATTCCTCCTGCAACTTTGTTAATAAAGTTGTTTAAATCTTTGTTTTAATACTGTTTAACAATATTAAGTTCAAATCTAAAAAAAAAAACTTGCTTGCCTTTATTTATCTTCAGAGAAAGACTGCACTTCCTCTTCTTTTTTTCTCTGATTTGTTTTTTTTTTTGGTGTTCGAACTTGTGATACTCAAATCTTTGCTACTGTATACTTTTCAGATTTGTGAAGAGTTATATGATTTCATATGGGGAAGTGAAGATTTTCTACAATTTTTTAATTCTATTTTTTTATTCAGTTAAATACATTGGATGCCATTTGTATAAAGATGATCATGAGATTCCAAAGAAATGTTTACTCCTTTACTCTATCTCCTTTATATATTTATCATTTGCAAATTTCCAAGATACAAGAATTTTTAAATAAATTTTATATCATATTCACTTAAGTCTTTTATGTATATAAATTTTCATTTTACATTTTCATGTTAATAACACTCAAATATAACTTTATATTGTGCTTCCCCTTTAAATAAATACATTTTTTATTTTTTTTATTTTTTTGTACAACTTTATAAAAAGAAAAGAATGGATTTAAATACTTTGATTTCATATTAACAATAAATCACTTTTATTCATATATGAAAATTTAACTTAAAAATAACATTTGAAAATGAGTACACTAATTTTTTTTCTCTTTTTATTACAACTTCCAAATTTTAATATAATTAAAAATTTAGAAACAACTATCATTATCTTTTTATTAATCTCAAGCTTTTAATACATTTTATTGTTAAATCCAATATTTATTTTTAAAATACTTATCCCTATATTTTAAGTTACATTTCTATTTAAAAAAATCAAAAAAAATATATTTATTTATTCCAAAAATCTCTAATTAATTCACAAATCATCCCACAAATTAATTTTAAAATTAAATTAATTATTGAATCATTTCGGCTAATATTCCAGGAATGTCACAGATTCCCCCACTTAAGAAATTTCGTCCCCGAAATTTGCTACGGAGACAACAAAGAGTAGGATGAAAAATAGAGAAATATCTTTCCAGATCAAACTGAATATTTATTCTGCATTTGGCTTACCAAATCAGAATATCAACAAATAGATACAAGAACGAATTCACTTTACAAGATGTTTGGGTTATCCAAATCTACGAAATATGCCATGGCATTGGTTAGTTCGAAGGGATAACCAACCATTCGTAGAATATATATCCGGACCCCAAAGAATAGATAGATGGATTAAATCTTTTACTATTTCTCAAACACTAGATATGGATTCCAAATTCAGGTCGGAACATTCCAACGTATATTTCAATTTGTCCCTCTTCGGTCTTTGATATACACAAGAGATTACAATAGAATTTCAAATTTGTTTTTAAACGAAATCATTTTATCGATACAATTCAAATTCAGCTTCATATTAGTTAACCAATTTACTTAATTTAAAATTTCCAATTTATTTAAAATTTTCAATTTCAAATTCATATCCATTAAAGTTTAGATCGAAAAGCTGACAAGAAAACGATGAAGATACGAAGTAAGGATTTTCTACAACGATTCGTAAGGCTACTATCACATCGAAACTTCTTCTAGAGCTGCCACGAAGCAATCAAAAGAATACGAAATTGAATCAAAGGAGATTGAAAAGAAAGTTGATTCCACTGTTGCAGGGTATTGACCATTTGGACTGGTATTTCCCTGTCCCCTATCTCGTTCTCTTCTTGCACTCATACTCACTATCAGTGGATAGTAAGAGAATTTACTGAAGCATTCGAACGGATATCTTAGGGATATACTCATTGTAGGGTATACTTCACCCTATCTCTAATGAGCTACTTAATGTGTTATACTCCTGAGCTAAAGTTTTAATCCTCGGCTCTGATACCAAATGTGACGATCCTGACTCGAGCCTTCGAAAATCGGCACCGAATACGACACTCGTATTCAAATGCCGCAGATCCAAACGTCGAATCTCGTTCGTCGGAGCTTATAACACATTAAGTACAACACAGCGGAAGAAAAAGAATAACATATATCATATATACATCATTGATACAACATCTGATACAATATGATACAACAGACGATACAATAGATATCATTATACATCAGAGATATGATACAAGATAACAACAGCGGAAAAGAAAAGATAACACGGCAGCGGAACAAAAATCTTTAATATGGTCTTCAAGAAAGAACTCCAACATCGGTAATCTCCATCTCCAAATCACCAATCCAGCGATAGCTCGAACTCTCAATAACGATGCACAAAGCTAAGCAAGTGCAGTCCCGATCCAAAGACGGAACTAGCTCCAGATAATCTACTAAACTTGACTATCTGAAAAACCCAACTCTAGACTGCCCGTGTGGGAAAATAGTGGGCACCCAGAGTTTAGGAAAGGAACAATAAACTCCAAGTCAGTCATGGGACTGGTATGAGCAAACAAAAACATTTGGTCTTTTTAAACAAACTACAGAATTTAAATTTGAAAATCCGCAATGCTTTTTTAGAAAATGAAACTACCATAAGGCCTCCCGCCACACACACAATGCAAACGCACACATGGGGAAGATTTCTCCTTATGATAGTCAAACATGCTTACTACGAGAAAAATTCTTTGATATTATTACTAGTGCATGGTGGAAAATCTTTCGAAAGTATAATATAAATCCTAGCCAGCATAGGTACCATGATGCTATGCCTACTATAGCTGCCATGTTAAATGGCAGGTTCTATAACTAAAACCGTACAAGGCACGTATTGGATGAATGGATTTCCAGCAAATGGTCAGGCTAAGGAACTTCCTATTGCCACATGGGTACGCCTCTGGCGGGACGTCCCGAGAACTAACGTTACGGTTAGATCTCTGCCAACACAAGGCTGGGTTACCTCTGTAACTAGGTAACTACTACACGAATATGTCATCCCCCGGTCCTTTGGGACCTTTATCCGAGCGCGCGCACAACAACACCACACAGTAATAGATATAGTGTATCAACATGAGTAAGTATCTGGGCTCCATACCATGATACCACCCTTTTCCAGAAGGAAATGACATACCCTAAAGGGCGCGACCCTCATAACCTTGCCGCATCTTTCCTGTTTCGACCATTTCCAAGGAGTGAGGTCCTGATGCAGTCTCGTCCACAAAGCTATGCTTTATACAAAAGCCATGCTTCGATCACAAATGATCATCATCACACAGCAGCACTCAGCATGCCACATTACCAAATTGGGAATATATCACAGATAAATATCTACTACATAACCTCTGAGCTCGTACGTCTCAGAGAAGGGTGTTAAGCTAAGAGAATAAATTCTCCGCCACCAAGCAGAAATGTATTTGATAGATATCAATTTAATATCTCAAAGTGTAATGTCGGGCATACAACCATACAAGTCTGTTCCGGGTTCGAACAGAACCGAAGGCACTTCCAAAGAAGCCCTTGCAAATCCGGGTATCCACAATCCCGATCGGACTTCCCATCACTTAGGGAATCTCTATACCGTAGCTACTCGGTGCAGAGACAATCGATAGGTTATCCTAACGTTCTCGAAGACACCCGGTCTTCAACATCGGTCTTCAAATGCAATCCATAACGTCGTATCACTATTCGGAATGGGCTATATGACACAAGGTCCTCTCCCGGCTAAACCGAATAGCGAGCGCAATATTTTAAAATATATGGATATGGGATTTCTGTTAAGTCACAACTTAAAAATCCAAATCTTTTCTTTCAAATGGTTATCAAATTACCATTTTAAATCTTTAAATAAAAAGATTTATTTCACAAAGTTTCACCCAGTTTCACAAAGGTCCATTTATAGATTTCCAAAACAAACTTCCATTCCAAATGGATTAACTCATTAAATCTTTAAATTAAAGATTTAACTTATAGCTTTCAAAACACGTTTCCAAAGATATATCTATAACTTGGAAAACCATTTTCATTTTAGACTTGAATCCTTTTAACACCAATTGGAAGTTCATTCCTTATGTGAAAGCTTTTATTATTTGAAAACAAATAGTTTTCGTTCCAGAAAAATCCAATTTTATCTATACAAGTTGAAATCTTGGGTTGAATTTAAATTCCAAAACATCACTTTTGAAAGGGTTTAAAAACCCATATAAACCCATTCATAAGTTGAGTCCCCCTTTAATCATAGTTTTCAAATCATAGAATTCAATTTCAAATATTGTATTCAAATTTAAATCAAATTATTTAAATTTCAAAACTCAATCAAGTTATTCAAAATAACTTTTATTTTTGAAACTCATTTTCAAAAGCTTCAATTCTAATTCTAAAACTATTTTGGATTTAAAAATTTAATTTTTAAACAATTTCAAAATCTGTGACTTAACTAATTTCCACGTGCAATCCATATTTGTGTGTATATAAGTGTGGTCCAGGGGTCAATACAATAGTGCACAACATCATCATCACAGATTCAACCATATCGATAAGCGGTATAACCTATAACGCTTATCTATATTCGCAGATTCATAGGTAAAGTAAATTATCAATCACAAAGATGTACCATTACGATTCGATGTGGGTGTCGGATAACCCACTGGAATCCGACTCCCCGTCGCATCGAAATTTAAATGTCGTTTACGGGTCAAGGGGTTGCATATACATATAACAATATATACATCACAGATATAATAGTTTAGCACAAAACATTACATGGCATCACATCACATAACAGATACATCGATCCATCACATATCATCTAACAATCAAACATCCATAAGTAAGATCAGTTAATTGTTTGATTCGAATCAATTTTAATTGCTTAAGAATTGTTACTAATCTTGGTTTATTTATCATTAATAAATTACAAATCATTTTGATTAATTCTTTCTTTAATTATTTTAAGTCAATGTTTAATTTTACTTAATTATGAATCAATTTAATCTTAATTGGTTTTATTAACTAATTATTCCTTTAATTAATTATTATAACTTACGAATTCTAAATTGTTAACCTGATTAAGTGTAATTATCCTTGTTAATTGACGATTCTTCAATTGATTAACTCTAAATTATAAAAATCATTACCAAAAACATTAATGCTTAATCATTATTTTTGTCATATAAATGAATTTGGTTTACAGTTCATTTGATATTTCGATTTACTTCTAGAATTTTTTTTTTTTAAGTTAAACCTTTAAAACAATTTTTTATTTAAAAGAAAATATAAAAATATAAAATATTCTTGGACTCCATAAATCTCAAATAATTATTTTTCAATACCATTTACCTATATTCCATTCATAAATTAATCCAGAAAAATTAATTAACTTGTGTTCCAAAATCTAGTTGAAAGAAAAACTGGATTGCTTGCTGTTTGAAGACTAACCCGAGCCTTTCTCGAGTCATACCCGAGAAAAAACACCCCCAACTTCGAGTTTTCCCCAGTTTTACCCGTGTTGCCCTTATTTTGCAAAATTTTGTTAAGTTTTTAAATTCAACCCGGAGCAACCCCAAACAACTCGAGCATGACTTCGAGTATTCCCTCAATTCCCCCGTGCCGTGCTTCGAGCTCTTCCTCTGTCTTCCCAAACCAGACCACCCACACCAACCAAGTACGTGCACGTGCACGATCAAACTCGCCGCCGTTGGTTGGTGCTGCGGCCACCAACACGTCGACCTCCATCCCTCGAAACCACACAATTACCCAGAACTCAAATTTATTTGAAAAAACCAGAATCGAGCTACCTCGACCCAACAACCCAGCAGAACCTCACCAGAAAAGAGGCTCGTCCCGCCACCTCCGATCGTCAGAGGCCACGATATTTGGTCCACGCCTTCGTCGTCGTGTCACGCTTCGATTCGCCCCAAAGACATGAAGCCCGATCACCCGTGGACGACGCAGCATCGTCATTTCGAATGTGTACACAATGGGTTCTAAAACCCTAATTCGATCTCGCATTCATAATCTAAGATTTTATAAATTCTGCCCTTATTTTACTATTGATGTCAATCACTCCACCTACCTGCTATGATAATCTCGAGGGCCACGATCACTTGGATCGTCGGATTTTTGGCAAAGGTTCAACTTCCTGATCGAACCAAAATTCTCGGTGAAGACCCAATGAAAATTCTGTATTTTGCTTTCAAAAATCTGCTTTTTCGATGATGATTCTCAAAGTATTCTTGAAATCAAGATTTAAGATGTTTGAATTTTTTTTTTTTTTTTTGCCAACTTGAATGATGACTGAGTTTACAGTTTCCAGAGAAAACTATATAAACTTGCTTCAGTTTGTTACTGTAATGTTATGCAAACTTAAACAACGAATTTTAACTTGTTTACCAACATTTTCAGAAACAAGGAGAGGAAGAAGATGTTGAATTAGTGTATAGTCTACTCTGTAAAACCAGAGATTTGAGCTTGACAGGGTTTCTAGTTTTCCATTTAAAGAGAACTACAACATTTTTTTTTTTTGATTTATCTCTAAACACAGTGCAAGTTTTTGAGCCATACATAACTTGTTTTGGAATTCGTCGTTGCTTCTCTCTTCTTTTTTTTTTCAAAAAAAAAAACAAATAGGATAGAGGATTCAAATTTCCCTGTAACAAAATGTTACAGGAAGACAGAGATGTTTTCAGGGGAACCAAGACACAATCATAACATCCCTTCAATTCAAAACTATTGCAATCAAGTAGGAATTCAAAGCACAAAAGAATTTGAACATCATAGATTTTACTCACAAACAACAATAATAGATTCAAAGTGGAAGGTTTTGCTCACCTGAAATATATTGACAGAGGGGCCAGAGAATAATGTTTTGCCTGGAATTTTTTTTTCTCTTTAGTCTTTTGAAGCTTTTTATCTGCAAAGTTTGTAAGAAGAAACTTTGCTTACCTTTCTGTTGTACTTAATTACTTACTTCAATAATAACAAACAATTTGATTTTTTTAATACTTACAGTTTTGAATGATAAAGAAGTTTCTTTTTTTTTCTCTGCAACTTAAAAACAGAAATCAAATTTGCTTTGAACTTGATTCCTCCTGCAACTTTGTTAATAAAGTTGTTTAAATCTTTGTTTTAATACTGATTAACAATATTAAGTTCAAATCTAAAAAAAAAATCTTGCTTGCCTTTATTTATCTTCAGAGAAAAACTGCACTTCCTCTTCTTTTTTTCTCTGATTTGGTTTTTTTTTTTTTTTGGTGTTCGAACTTGTGATACTCAAATCTTTGCTACTGTATACTTTTCAGATTTGTGAAGAGTTATATGATTTCATATGGGAAAGTGAAGATTTTCTACAATTTTTTAATTCTATTTATTTATTCAGTTAAATACATTGGATGCCATTTGTACAAAGATGATCATGAGATTCCAAAGAAATGTTTACTCCTTTACTCTATCTCCTTTATATATTTATCATTTGCAAATTTCCAAGATACAAGAATTTTTAAATAAATTTTATATCATATTCACTTAAGTCTTTCATGTATATAAATTTGCATTTTACATTTTCATGTTAATAACACTCAAATATAACTTTATATTGTGCTTCCCCTTTAAATAAATACATTTTTTTATTTTTTTTATTTTTTTGTACAACTTTATAAAAAGAAAAGACTGGATTTAAATACTTTGATTTCATATTAACAATAAATCACTTTTATTCATATATGAAAATTTAACTTAAAAATAACGTTTGAAAATGAGTACACTAATTTTTTTCTCTTTTTATTACAACTTCCAAATTTTAATATAATTAAAAATTTAGAAACAACTATCATTATCTTTTTATTAATCTCAAGCTTTTAATACATTTTATTGTTAAATCCAATATTTATTTTTAAAATACTTATCCCTATATTTTAAGTTACATTTCTATTTAAAAAAATCAAATTTTTTTTTTATTTATTCCAAAAATCTCTAATTAATTCACAAATAATCCCACAAATTAATTTTAAAATTAAATTAATTATTGAATCATTTCGGCTAATATTCCAGGAATGTCACAGGACGCGTCACGATTGGACTCAACAGCGACACTTCACTCGTACACATGCCCTGTTACAAACTGGATAGCAACTTCACTCTGATATAATATGATTTCCTCTTCTCTTTCTTTTTTATATAATACAAACAGTGCACAGCCAAACACTAGGAAAAGAAGAAGGGTAGTCAAGCTCCGTTGGGGCGTTGTGTGTGTTATAGGTGCTGGTTAAGGGTCGATAGGGAAGGAGGTATAGGCAGCGGATATGGCGATGGTTGCAGCAACAGTTTTGTCTTGCAGTGATAATTTTTTTTCACTATATAAGCATGCGACTGGAAAGGGAGATTGTCGTCGAGCTCGGGACAAGATACGGTTGGGCTGTAGTAGGCGTCGTAGGTGGTAGAAGGAGCTGGTGGCAAAGTCGGCAGGCAGGGAAGGCGGCATCACACAGTTTGTTTTTGTTTTTGTAGCGGAAGCTAGCGGGTGATGTCGGAGGAGTTAGTCGCGCGGTCAGGAGGTGATGCGGCGGCCGGTATGGTGTGGCAACATTTGGAGGAGACGGGAAAGATCGGGATTGGGTTTTTTTTGAACGGAGAAGGTGGCGGCGACTGGAAAGATGAGGTCGGAGGTGGCGCGGCTGTGGTTGGAAGGTGAGGCAGTTGGGCGCTGAAGGAGGCAGAATTCGACGGAGGGTGTGGTGGCTTTCAAGTGTCAAAGATGATAAAGTATTTCCTTCTTAATATATACATACTGTGCTCGAATCAAGTGACGAAAAAAAAATTATTAGAGGAAAAGATTTGTTGCCATGTAGCCACGCATGAGCAGACTTCGGTTACCATTTCAAAAATGAAGAGCAATGAGCGGTTCACCATTTCTTATACGTGATATATTCAAATGTCGAGTACGTGTTTACCTTTTTTATTAATTAATGTCGTGCAACGTATTGGATTATACACGGGTAAATTTCAAAATAGCTTGACATGTCCTTAAACTTATTTATACTACTCATTGGCCAACAAACTGTACAATGGCTGACAACTTAACTCGAAACAAAACAAATTGCACTTAACCCAAACAGATGTCCACTTGATCTAAACGGAAGTGAAATTTGATAATTATGCAATGTCGGTTGTCGCAATGAAAATCGATCGTATAAATCGATTTAAACGGAGCTAGCGAAATTGAAATACGACGAACCAAACATCATTATTTTTATTATAAAATTTTCTACAATAATTCTATGCAAAATATTTATAAAGTTTTGAAATCAAGATTTCACTGTTTTATTAACGACTGATTTTTACATAAATTTCAAATCGTTCTAAATTTCCATTTTATAATTTAATTCACATTTTATTCATTTTAACTAATCGTAGCATGTAAATCTAAATCCAAATTTCTAAATTTCTCAACTTAAATCAAATTAAATTAAATCGATTAGTTGTTCAAAATAACGGTAAATTTCAGGGTCGTTACAGCGAGCTTGCGGTTTTGTTTATATTGGTGTATGAATAGCCCCGAAATGTTATATGGGTAACCATTTCGGCTATGATTAATACTATTTATGCAATATACACTATTACAATATAAGATGATTTGATGTAAATTGTTTTGGTTATCGTAAGGTAAAAACATATCCGTGTTTATATATGGATGTGTCTTACAAAATACTTTTGTTTTGAAAGGAAAAGCTTTGGTAATCTAAAAAATTCAATTGAGTATGTTTCTCACGTTGGTTTACCAAACTGATCCGGACGTTCTTCCCTTTCAATGCTCGGGTCAAACCGAGTATATTTATAGGTTCAGATTTGATGCTTATGGAGCTTCAGTAGGAGAGATGGAGAACTTCATTTTCTTATACACGTATCTGTTTATTATATGCTTTGTGCATCAATGTTGTATATTATCAGCAATTGTGGGGTCGGGTTATTATAACTGTCCAAGTTGATAACTAGCGGTTGATTGTTGAACTCTGATTGATGTATGTATGTACTATTTCTTTTTTGTAAAGATCATTGTTATGATATTATATGTTTTCCGCTGCGATGTTATATTCTGTTGGTTCTCTCTTCTCTCTTTTTTCTCTTCTCTTCTTCTCTCTTCTTTTCTTTCTCATGACTTTTCATCATTCTATGCTTTTTAGGACGGACATGTGCGGTTTATTGTCGATTCAAAGGGTGCGGGTCGTCACACATGGTATCGAAACTTAGATTAGTATATTCCTAGGCTTTGTTGTGTACCCAGTATAGATAAGGACAATAGCCCCCTAGATTGAGTTTGAGTGTATTATATATATGAGCGCTTATTTGTTAGTGATTAGAAAAATGTTTTATATTGTGTTTACTTATCCGTTGAATTGTTTGTGAATTCTGGTCGGTATGTGGGACGCCATGTTATCGATAATGATTTCTAAACACTTAAACGAGGCAAGTCGTATTTTTTTTAAATTGGGTAAAAGAAATAATTTTATCTCGATTATGTTTTATATATAAAGGAATAATTTTTCAAAAATTATTATAGTGTATATAAATTAATTGTTTGGTTGTTTTGAAATGTAAATATATATAAGTTAATAAAAGCTGTTTGAATAATCTAAATAAAAACAACAATTGTAAAAGAGTAAATTATATAAGCAAGTGAATTATAAAGTATGGAATTATTATTAATCTGATTTACAATTGTGAAATAATCTTATATATAAGAAGTGAAACTATATAAATATATTTATAAATATAAGTTATAATTAAAAATGGATTTAAACAAAGAATTTGAGAATTTGAATCCCGTTGATTCTGAAAGTTATTTTTCAAAGTTAAAGATGTTATATTATTATAAATCTAAATAAGATAAATAAATTTGGAAATGATCTTGTATAAGTAAAGTAAAATAGTGAAATTATATAAGTAAGAATTTATAATGAGATTTATAAATATAAAAAAGGATTTTTGAAAAGAACATAAGGCATTGAATTCACTAATATTGCTGGAAAATAATAAGGGTGATGACTGCAGCATTATCGGTATTATTTTCGAGTTTCTGTGTGAATTATTTGCTACCAATAGTAGATCGAAATTGAAGTTTTGTTGTGATAAACAAAATATTTAAATTTAAAATCAAAGTTGAAATTGATGGATAAGTAAAATGAGTTTTGTATTTATAATATGAAATATAAAAAATTAATTTTAGTAAAGTTAAATAAATTAAATTGGATTTGAAATGGATTAGATAAGTTACTGAAATAAAAAATAAATTCAAGTGGTAAGTGATTGTATAACCATGAATTGAAAATATAAAATGTGAATGGAAGCAAACTTAGCTAAATGTTCATGGAATTATAAATATATAAGTTGTATAACTTGTCAAATGGGAAAATGCAAGTAAAACCAAATATTAAAATGGTTAAACAATTTTGTTAAGCAAAACAAAAATCTGAATTTAAATAGTCATATGAAATTTGACTTATGTAAGGTTCATAAAATAGAATTTGAACTAAATTAGAAATGAACTTAAGTTGTATAAGGGAAGTAAATGCAAATGCAAGTGAGAATGAAATGAAACATAACTTAAGTGATGTTGAATGAAGTTGAACATGATATCAAAATGAATTAAATTGAACTAATGGAATAGATTGGTAAATAAAATATGGATTGAATGTTAATCAATTGAATGTTAATGAATTGATATGGAATAAATGGATGTAAGTGTTAATTCATTAAAAGCTAATGAAATTAGGAATTTAATAATTGAATGAAAATCAATTGAGTATTAAACCAATTGAAATTAAAAATGTTAAACTAAATTGAAAGTAAATAAAGTAAATATGAATGCTTAAGTGTAAACAAAATAAATTTGGTTATGTTGGATATGCATTAATTGTATAGAAATTCATAAAATGTTAACGAAATTGAATTAATGAAATTGAAAGTTAAATAACTAAATTCAAATTGATGGTGAAGTGAATCTAAATAGGATTGAATTTGATTTAGTTTGAAAGTGAACGAACCTGAATGTAAATTAGTGAATGTAAACTAATTGAATATAAATAAATAAATATTAGTAAAATCCAATGTTAATGAATCGAATGTGATTGAATTGAAAGCCAATTCAATGAATATTAATAAGAAATGAATGACTATTGATTTGGTTATGGATTGATTGGATAGATATTGGTTTGTTGGATGTTAGTTGGATGATAGTTGTTTGATGGTTAGATTTGTTGTTTTTGGTTACATTTTCTATATTGCATATATAGTGGTTGTATTGGTACATGTTGTATATTGATATTACTTTCCATATATACATGTTTCTCATTTGATTGTTCAGTGTTAGTAGGTGTGGATGGCATACGCTTTGCATTTGGAACTCGCTTTCGCGCTATATTAGCCATATATGCTCGCTAATAATATATAAGGTACATATCTTGAATTACATATCGTACTTGTATATTTTTTTCCCCACGGGATGCCTCATCCTCGAAGATGAGATGTATATTTGTGATATATATATATATATATATATATATATATATATATATATATTGTTATTTTTTGGGATCGAACCACGCAAAGGAGGCTATGGCAAAATATTTTGAAAATTTAAGGCGTTAGAAAATTTTTGGGAAATTTGAAAAAAAATTGATAACTAATTTTTTTGATTTTGAGTTAAAAGTTAAACGATATTAGTTGGTTTTGAAAAGATAATTATAAATGGATTTAAAACTTAGAGAAGTTTTTTATAATAAGTTTAACTAATGAATTTTGGAAAAATTAAAAGATTTAAAAAAATGTTGATATCTAGTTTAACGATTTGCTTTGAAAAGTTAATGGATTATATGGCTTTTTCTTACTTGATAATTTCGGGGACGAAATTCTTTTAAGTAGGGAAGAATATAACTATCCATAATTTCAATCATTCGAAATTGGGATATTTAATTGATTTTAAATATTCACAAGTTAAATTTATAAGTTGAGTAACTTATATTTCGAATATAAGGATTTAATTAGATAATTAAATTGTTAATTTAATATTTGAAATTATTTAAACAATTGAAATTTGAATTTAATGTGAATGAAAATGAATTATAAATTTAAATTAAATTATATTTGAATTAGAATGATGGTGGTAAACTTTTAATTTTAAAAGTTAATTTATAGAAATTGAATATTTTAATATTTAATTAATATGTAAAAATAGTCATTTTTGACACTGTCTCGGATTTCAATGAAACCAATTTCGTTGGATCTGTAATGTTATATTATTGTAGGATTTCAAAATTCGTGTCAATCGTATTTACGGTTTGGTCATGTGAAGTTGAAACACGTAGAAATTTGTTTAAGTAATTTTAATTAAAATAAGTCGATTCGAAAACCAATCTTCCAAATACAATCGAACTGGCTCCCAATATATATTCATATTGCGTTTGGAATAGGGGTAAAACATTATATACGCTTAGTAGCGCGCTTCGATTGGAGGTCAAAATTTTTTCGAGTGAATAGTGTTTCGAAATTTTTTATATAAGGCCACAACATTTTATAATTTGCAAACAAATGAAATCCTAACCCTAAATCTCTACCAGCCGCCACTAAATATTCGAATGACCGAAAATAGCCTATCTTCTCCCCTCAATCTTTGCAAATCCACTCAATATCAAGTAAAACCTCAAACTACAAACTTGTAGAGCTAGACGAGTACTATCAATCCAAAGGTTGAGATCAAGAATGGTGAAGCAGATCGATGGAAATTCGTGTTTAAACGTGTGCATTTGAGCATGAAATACGAGGCAACGACGAGGCTGGGGGGTCGGACTTTCGGCGATGGGCGCGTGTGAGTGCGGCGGTTCTCTAATGAAGTTGTGATGAACTACGGTTGGCCAGAGAGGGAGCGGCGATCAACTTCGTGGTCACATCTATGGGTTCGAACGAAAGAAACATGGAAGAAAGTGATAACGACCAGATCATGGTTAGCAGAACGTGCGGCCCAGATTTCTAGAGGTTTCTTTTTTGAAAAAAAAAGTTTATAAATTTATTTGTATATAAATTCGTGTGAATCTTTAAAATTGCATAATTTATTCATACCAGGTCGAAATCGGTTGAAACAAGTTGCGTTGGGTTTGTATTCGCGAACACTATGTGTTGGAGTTGGCTTGAAGTTGATTGGAGCTAGTGAAAATTTTGGGTTAATTTAAATGTTCATTTAATTTTATTCGGAATAAAAAGCTGCAACGTCTATTGGAATCACAGTGAGTACAACTCACTCATTCTGTCTCGCTTATATTTTTATATAAGTGAGAATTAATTTATTTTATGTTGGTTGATGATTGTTTGGATGATATATGATATGTGATATATTATATATATTGATTTGTATTTGGATATATTCCTGCCTATTGGAGCAGATAAGATACTATACGTTCCCGTGTATGAGCTGATGACATTTTGTGCGAGCGTCTGCCTCGAAGCGGACATTGTACATATTTTCTAATATTATATTTGTTGCACGTGACAATTTGGAGGTATCCAACAGGATTCCTCACCAGTGTTGATTTTTATTTATAGATATTGATATATATGTTGTTATAATATGATATATGATGTTTTGGATGGCAGGATTGATATGATTGATGTGATTATCTTGTTTAGCATTTTTGTAGCATTGGGCCTATATTTTGGAATTTTAAAAATATTAAAGTGACGATTTCAAATTAAAAGGCTGTTTAAGTGATTTTTGAAGTTATGTAAATTTTAATAATGATTTGTAAATTATTAAAAGAAGAAGTTTATTTAAATAAAATCAAAATGTGATATTTAAAATATGGAATTAACTATTTTATAAAATAGTCAAAATTGAGATTTTGAACTTATTATAAACAGTTTATATATAAGATTTATAAAATTAATATTTTATAAATAAAAAGTAATGAAATTGTAAATGAGTTTTATAAGTGTTAAAATGAAGTGTAAATGAATTTTATAAGTAAACAAGATTTATAAATTTATGGAGTTATAAAGGAAAGAACTAGAAAATAAATGAAATATAAATGGAATTTGTAAACGTTGTTTTATAAATCCGAAATCAACTTATTTTGATAAATTAAATATGAAAGTTTATTAGAGAGATTATATTCACGATTTTGGACGATGGATAATCCTTTAATAAATAGAGTTAAATGATTTGAAGATGTTTTAAAATGTGTCAAGTATCAAATACATAGACTTCAACATTCATTGTTGAAATAGATAGTTTCAAGAAGTAAGGAAAGCATGGACTATAACACTGTTATTATAGTGAATGATTTTCGAAATGAGATGTTTTGTATAGTATATGAGATTTATATACTATCTAATTACCTATTCCTTATACTTATGATTTTGGATTGTCATAACGATGTTTTATGCAACATTCGTTTTGACCCAATAAAGCGCGTGTTGAAAAATATTAAGCATTCCTAAAGAGATTTGTGAATATATTTATACTGCGATATAAGTATATTAAAATGTTTTCCGATATAGAATATTGAAATGGTTTTGGAATTATATCTTTTTAAAGATAATTGGAGTGAATTTTTGAAAAGTGATTTAATTAATGAAAGATGAATTAAAAGGGCTTATTGATTGCTTATGGTGCTAGAGAATTTGATAGTTAAATAATCAACTATCAAATTTTTCCATTTTAGTTCCTCGGCTTGATGTGGGAACTATTTAGTCGTACACTTAGTACATATCCATCTGTATAGGCTTGATTATCGTTAGTGTTGAGGATGTTGATTCATGTAGTGCAGAGTATTACTCAAATCTATCGAGCTTCCTTCTTGGCCAAAGGATAGCAAGTTAAAAGTTGGAGACGTGTTAAGTCCATGAGACTTGGTTTCTATGTGAGGTTGAGAAACGCTTTTGCGTTGTTGGTGCGAAGAGACCAGAATCAGTTTATCCGAAAATCACTTCGGACCAAGTATATGTGTTCGATTGTGTAGGTTATCGATGATATTGTGATTTAGGATTTTCATAGTAGAGGGCTGTTTGTTGATCGTTTGGGGTTAAAATCTCAATATACATAAAATATCAGTAGTCTCTTTGTTATGAAATATTCATTGCAAGGGCTATCACTACTAATCTTAGGGATTTCTTGACAGGATGTGGTAGGAAAGTACTTTCGGTTTGTCCTATTCCTGGACAACTTGTATGAATGTTTATCTGACATTGCATTTCTAAGATTATGTACATTGGTTTTTATAAACATATATCAGTGGTGGCGGAGAAGGCAACTTCTTTTAGCTTAACACTCTCATTAAGACGTACGAGCTCAAGGGTTGTATTTTTGTGGAAGACAATTAGTAGTCAACGGAAATGGTCATGTGGCATTCAAAGTGATGTGATATCTGATTTGAGAAAGGTAATCGTTACCTCAGGCCTCATCAACTGGAAATGACCGAAACATGGTTAGATGCAGCAGGGCTAAGTGGGTCATTCCCACTTAGAAAATGATCATTCTCTTCTAGATATATTTCTTCCCGCTATGACGTTCGGGTTGTAAATCAATGTGGTATGTATGCTATGAAGGCCCTCGGAAAGCTCGGTAACGATCGAAGGATGACATATTCGGTACTACCTAGTTATAGAGGTAGGTCAGTCTAGTGTTGGTAGAGCAACTTTGTGATGGTTTCTCAGTACATTCTTCTAGAGATGTACTGCCGGAAAGTAGTGCCTTCATCTGGTCATTTGTATGTAAATCCAAATTCCACTACGAGCTTGTGGTTTTGTTTGTATTGGCATAATGAATAGCCCCAAAATGATATAAGGGTAACCATTTCGGCTATGATTAATATTATTTGTGTAATAGACACTACTATAATATAAGATGATTTGATATGAAATGTTTTGTTTATCGTAAGGTAAAAACATGTCCGTGTTTATGTATGGGCGTGTCTTACGAGATACTTTTTTTTGAAAGGAAAAGCTTTGGTATTATAATAAATATAGTTGAATGTGTTTCTCATGCTGGTTTACCAGACTGATCCAAAAGTTCTTCCCTTTCAATATTCGGGTTAGACCGAGTATATTTACAGTTTCAGATTTGGTGCTTATGGAGCTTCAACAGAAGAGCTAGAGATCTTCATTTTCGTATATACGTATCTGTTTATTATCCGCTTTGCGCATTGTTGTTATATATTATCATCAATTGTGAGATCAGGTTATTATAACTATCCAGACTGATAATTAGCAGTTGATTGTTGAGCTCTGGTTGATGTATGTACATACAGTATCTGTTTTGTAAAGATCATTGTTACGATATTATATGTTTTCGGCTGCGATGTGAGATTCTGTATTGTTCTATTGGTTCTCTCTTTCTTCTCTCCTCTTCTTCTCTCTTCTTTTATTTCTCATGACTTTCCCTCATTCTGTGCTTTTTGGGTCGGACATGTGTGGTTTATTGTCGATTCATAGAGTATAAATTTACGGGTCGTCACAATTTTTATTTCAACAATTTTGCGTATAACTTGTATTCAAGTGTGTAAATTTCTAAAAAGATCAACAGTTTTGACGGTTTGGCATGTTGAATCATCCAAACCTTAAATCTTGAGTCATCGCGATTTGACTTACAGTTCGATCATGAAAGCTCAATCCTATGCGATCGAGTTTCGTTGGCTCTACATTATACGTTTTAGAATCTAAAACCAGCATGATCCAAGGTTCAGATCGAATCATGGTAGGTCGATTAGGACTCAATTGAGGTGCATATCTTTTTAAAATGTTTTTTGATATGGTCGATTCGAGTTAGGTTTAATAGTCCTCAATGATATTTTTTTGTCCTTTGCACCTGATCCAAGATCAATAGGATTTGAATCTCTTAGATCGTTTCGATTTGAATTTGGTTTTAATTGTCAACCTGAGCATATTTAGTTATTATTATCGGAAGTATGGCCTCATTAGACTGACATTACATAAAACAATGGGGCAACTATAAGTAGCATACGACTATTTTACCCTTGGGCCTCGTTGGCCCATCCTACACCAAAAGCTGATTTGCAATTTAGCAACTTTGAGTACTTCAAATATATCAACACATAGAAGCTCATTTCCATCGCCCGAAAATGTAGTGGTTTGAACAATTTTAGCTATCAAGGTAAATAGGTAATGAATTCAATAGCAAAGTATAAATTTCCATCACCAAACATGTATTTTAATGCTAAGAAAATTACTATGAATAACAATCACATGAAATTTGAATAAAAGAGTTATTGTATAAAAATGCATAAATTTAACTTCTTCATGTAGTCGTGATCTTAACCTTAAACATATAAACGTTCAAGCAGGCGAAGAAAGGAAATGGCCCAAATCATTAAGAGAACCATTCCGTTTATCCTAGTTTACTGAGTTGTGTAATTAACTTCTCAATAATTATATTAGAGTAACCGAAAGCATATATAGTAAGGTTATAACAAGCTGAATCAATCAGCACAATTTAACTTGATCATAGCCAAATTTTCTAATGTAACATTAAGACAAAACGTAATATTCAAACCCAGAAAGCAATGCAATAGAGTACATATTATTGAATCGGTTACAAATTCAGGTCAAACGGTCGAAAAACGTAGTATACTTGGGTTATTATTTGGAACTAGGTGCAATATACATGGGTTACAAAGTTCCATATAATTTAAGAAATAATAAACGTAATATACTAGGCGTCTATACAAATATCTTCCTTCTTCACTCTCATTTCCTTCCATACGACATTATAACATCAACAAACATTCTACTCTCACTTCTCTTATCTAATAATGTTTTCTAATTTTGACGCTGATGACGATTTCAATTGGTGGAGCATTAACTACTGCTAGTTGGACTTCGTTAGAAGAATATGATTTATTTTACATTTTGTATGCACTCTCAAGCGATCCAATTTGAGGTGCTAACCAAAGTGGTGAAACTTTTTGGGATGGAATTACAAATTGATATAATCAAAAAAACATTGATCGCAAAAGATCGTTATCTTCGACCAAATATCATTTTGAAAAAATTAGTCGTCAAACACAAACATTTGATTTCCAAATGATCAAGTTAAAGTAAACAAATCATAATGGATTTGAAAATAAAAATCATTTGGTAATATTTCCTAATTTTTCATTTGTCTACAGTTTAATTTATAGTTTTCTAAATATTTAAGTTAATTTTTTGTAGAGGATGGTGGCAAATAAATTGTTTAAACAAATCAATAGATCTCAAAGTAAAAAAACAACTCATTTTTATCAGTTCATGCATGTTTATGACCTCCTAGTTGAGCATGTAAAATAGACATCTTCTCTTCAAAAGACCGTTCAAGACGTCAAATCAAATAATTCCCTAGGTAAAGCGCCAAGAGTCCAAGAAAGCTCTGGCCTTGGTTAATTGCTTGGAAGTCTGGATATGGGATTAGAAGACCGGCCCCTACCGAAGATGATTTTGTTAGCCTCAGGGGGCCAAGCATCCAAAATAAACCAGGCTACTAGGACGATCAAGCAAATATGAAAAAAACCTTACCAGTATTTGAAGATAGATATAATCATGCAATGAAGTTTCGGGCTGCTCGACACGAAGAAAAAAATGTTTAAATTAGATCGAATTCTTACTTGAAACAAATAGAAAGATAAAGATGCACTACTGTTTGTGAATACGTCGAATATGTCCGAAAAACAATGAAAGTATAGGAATCTAAAAGGAGAGAAATTATTAGACGTAGACGCAAGAAGGGGTTGTAGTTGTATTTGTAATTTTAGAACTATTGTATCTTTTAATTTTTAGTTGATGCATTGGTTTGAACTTAATCCAGTAATTTTAGAAGTATTACGACTAATTAAGCATGTTTCGCTTTTCAACAAAACTAAATGAAATTGCGATACATTACTTGGTATTAAAGCATCGTAGATCATCTACATTCACGGTAGCATCTGGAATGACATGAGCTGCACCAACATCGATATCGGTCGTGTAATGGACAGTCCATTTAGCAATTTTGATGGATCGTGATGACATTTCGATGTCTCAATGAATAAAAAGGAAGCTGAAAAAAAGAAGTGGAAGGTAAAAAATAAGGTGAGTAGTGGAAAAAATGTCTCATATTAACGTTGTGGGTAGATTGTTACGGTGGTTGAACAAACGCTTGGTTCGGGAATCCGTTGGAAAGCAGCGTGCACTTACATTTTTCGAGCGCACTGAAATCTAATGTCTGCACTTGAAATGGTTGAAGATGCTCGATCATGTGGTTTAGATTTCTTTTATACATAACCAAATGGAAATAAATAATCGACAATAATTTATAATCAAAATAGATTAGGCCAAAGTAAAATTTATGTCGAATAAGAACAAATACGGTGCTAAAGTAAATTCCCTTTTTATTAGTCTCAATTTTGTGGTGAAGTGATCAATATACTTAATATAACTCATCATTATTTCAATAAAATTTAGTACTATTTATCAAAAAATAATAAACCCATAGTGTGCTCAGTAAGGGCAGATAATAATCAAAGTTCCATATAATTCATTCCTACTTTTATTGGTTACCAATAGGTGATCATCATGCAAAATACACATTAAATTTCTTTTGATTTAATTGGGAATAATTTCTTTTGATTTTCTCCCTAAACAATATCAGCAAGTGTAGCAAAATACACATTAAATTTCCCAGGTTCAAATTAGTGACAAAATGAACAAAGAACATAAATAAGAATTCTTTGCATGGATCAAATAATAAATGTCCAGTAACATTTAAACCCTGAATCTAATTATTTAAATCAATTAAGATTGTGTGGTCCAATGAACATAAACAAGAATTCCTCCTCCCATCACATTCAAAATTGTGAGCTTCATATTATCAGTTGAACCATAGTCCATGAAATAAAATCAGCTTATACAATCAGCAACAATTGTACAATGAAAAGGTTCCATTTCACAACCTATTTTTTCATATGAATGAGCTATATATAAATCACTTACAATCTATAACAACCACCAAACCATATTAATCATAACAAATATCGCCAACAAAGTAGAATCTCTTCGCTTCAATGTAGTAGATGCACTTGTGCCAGGAGGAAGTGATGGAAAATCATCAGGAGGTGGCATAACACATTCGTAACCATTGAATAATATACTTCTGGGAAAAGCCCATCCTCCTTCAAACGTGAACATACCTGCATCTTTGTGCAACAAAAACTCACTTTGCACATTGCCAAATTTTCCTGCTTGAAGCAACATATCGTTGTAATACTTTACTCCCCAAAACATCCCTGTATCATCTGAAACATCAAAATATGACATTAACATAAATTTATTTCCATTGCTAAAGTAGAGTACTGTATATATGAATATAAAGAAGTAGACCACTTACTGATACGACCATAAGGATTAATTGACTTATAATTAAAACTAAAAACAGTTATAATACTCCTCAAGTTAGGGTGTTGTATCACCAGATTCCAGTCACTGTAGTTCTTAACCATGTTATAGTTTGAAATAGTCACTTTCACCCTCCAATAACCCTTATAGCTTGTTTTCACATGCCAGTGTATTTTTATAGGACACATGTGTTGTGTGCATGTAATAAATGGGTTTGTTCCTTCATAATCACTAAATGTTTGTAGTGAACTTGGCACTTGATCAGCACTGTAAAAGCAAAACACAGTAAGTATACAGTAAAGAATATATTTTTTTTGTTTTTTTTTTGTTTTTGTTTGCTACAACAAAGAAAAACTACCTAGGACAGTGTGAAGTATCTTGACATGCACAACTACAAGTAGGACACGGTACAATCGTGTCATTGTAAAACGTCGATAGCGAAACGCAGCAGCTAGGCCTAGGCGACGCCCTAAACTGCGAAAAAGAACAGCTTATCTTCCATGTCACTGCAATAATAGTATACTTTGTTAGCTATAAGCCTATACAGTAATCTAGAACCATAAATGAATATAAACGTACACAGAGCCTGAGTCCAACGTCGTCCATCAGGAGAGAGAAATCGAGTAGGAGGAACAACGCTAGCATTGCTGCATGTATATCCTGGCACACCAAAGCTAAAATTATAAGGCATGGGCGTGGATGAATCGTTGACGTTCAAAGCCGATCCAACACTCATTTGAAAAGCTGCCACGTGCTTGCTCCTGTCTTGCGTGATGGAGGAAAGCACTCCACCTCTACAGCAGTTTTGAACCTGTTTGTTGTACGGGGTTCCTGGAAGCAAGTCGACTATTACTGGGCTTTTTTCGCAGCAATGTGGGATGTTTCCGCCTGTGTAACGGGTGCAGTTTCCCTGTTCCGTTGCTTCGGCCCCAGCTATGGACCAGATTACTTCATCGCCTCCCCATGTCCAGCCGTACTTCCAGCCTGGTAGTTCTATGTGTCTGTATAGTTGGTTGTTGGTTATTGTCACCATTGCCTGTAGAATCATTTCTGTGTTAGATTAAACCCAATGATGATTTGTTCAGTCGGTAAACTACACCAAATAAGTCACGGTGCACACAGACGTGGTTTGTCCCGTTGAAAAACAAGTCATGGATGGGCAAAGAAATACGCACTAATTAAAACGACAATCTATTGCTGTTTTAATACATATATACAACTTTACAAATACATACATACATACACACACACACACACACACACACACACACACACACATATATATATATATATATATATATATATATATATATATATCTTTGCCGCTGTAAGTAGCCTTAAATTTGATACATATATACATACAACTTAAAATGACTATCTGATTGCCTTTACCAGCGTACGCTGATTTATTTTTTATTTTATTTTTAAAGTTGTTTATGAGCGAGGGTTGTTTTATTCAGTTTTTCAGTATGAATCGAGTGGAACAACTGTGGGAAGTTTCTTAACTATGAAATATGTTACTTTTAGGTTAAAAAAACATGGATTCGAAATGAAGTACTCAGCTACATCTAAATGATCATGTTACCTCTACTGTAGCACACAAACATAATATAGTGTTACACTATTACTACAGGACTAAACAGCATTTTTCTCTATAAAAAAATGAGAAAAGATGCATCTTATACAATATTTTTTCTGAGGAGCCCCGTTGGAAATAAACTTGAATTTTAGGAAACGATCGATGGTAATGTTGACAATTATAATCTTTGTATTTATGAAAATGTCAAAATTAAGAATGGAGAAAATTTTGTACTTCTTAAATATGTAATTTGGAGAATTTTAAAAAATGTTTTATCAAGAAAAATTTAGAAAATAGAAGATTGGAAAGAAATATAGAAAAAGAAAAAGTCCTAAGAATATGCTTCGTTATAAAATTGAGATGTGCTATCCCCATTGATTCTTCTAAGCAAGTAAATATAATTGTATGCAAGAAAAAAGAAAATTGCAAAGAAAATAAAGCTTATTTCCTCATTTACAAAATATTCATCTTTCAATCTCCGTTTGCTGATTAGCACTTACTTATTTTGCACTTTTCTATTTTTTTGCTTGCATGCGTACATTTGTTTAGTTGGCAAATGGGAGTGTACATCTCAATTTCTTTTTCTTCAAGCTTATTTCCTCCTTTACAATTTGGGATAAAGTAGAAATATCGACGGGTTCTTTATACCCATTTTCTACGATATCTCATGCTTCTTGCAATCCAAGCAGCGTCTTCATACGAATGCTTCAATTTTCATAATTATCCATTTTTAACAAAGAAACTTGAAAAAGAGTCGTTCTGTTTACCATCTTCCTTGATTAGGAACACAACCAAAGAAAAAATCAAAAGAGTTTGAGAAGTTTGTGAAGAAATTAGAATTCATCATCCATTAATAGTCCCGTGCATTCCACAACAAGATAGAGTTGTAGAAAGAAAGAACAGATCTCTTCTTAACATGACACGAAGCGTGTTAAAAAGCAAAAATATTTCAAAAAAGTTTGGACTGAAGTCATTGAATGTGCGGTGTATTTATCAAATTGCTCTCCAACTCGGAGTGTGTGGAACATAACCCCCAAAGAAGCACGGAGTGAAAAAAGTCATGTATATCTCATTTGAAAGTATTCGAAAGCATTACAAGTACTCATATATCAGATCAACGACGCTCCAAATTAGATGACAAAAGCGAAAAATACATTTTCATTGGTTATGACTCATGATCAAAAGGATATAAGTTATATAATCATATTAATGAAAAAGTTGTTATTAATCGAGACGTGAAGTTCGATGAAGAAAGTGTATGAAATTGGAACAAACAAAAAGTAGATTATAGTTTCTTTCCGCTTTATGAAGATGAATGCAATGATGGCGTGTAAGAAGAACCAATTAGTCCAACACCCTTATCCCTTCGACTATCCACCAAGAATATCCATTTGAGGGAAGCTCAAATGAAAGACCACCACACATGAGATTTTTGCAGGAATTATACAATGTAACTCCAATTTTCAATGGTATTACCTTATTATCACGTTTTGCCAATTGCCAACCAATAGATTTTGAAGAAGGAAAACAAAGCAAAAGATGGAGGAAAGCTATGGATGAAGAAAATAAAGTAAGTGAAGGTGACGCAAATAATGTAAAGTACGAAAACAAAGGAAATGAAATTCAAGAGATTGAAGAAGATTTAAAATATGAGCAAAAATTTAAAGAAATGAAATTAAAGAAATTAAAGAAATAAAAAAGGAAAAGATCAGTAAGGAGTCAAAGAGACCAACAATAAACTTCATGAAGTTATTGTGGTTAAAGATTGTAAGGTGGAATTAAAAAAGAATGCAAAAACGACACATATGACTCATTCGAAATTTACAGCACTAGAACAGGGTGGATATTTAAACACCTATTTTTAAAAGTATTCTATGGTAACGATGGAAGACAAAATGAATGGAGTATAATAAAGTTTCATGAAATTGCGTCGAAGATATCAACATTGGAGAAGATCCTTAATACAGTAAGGAAAGATTAGATAATATCCTTATTTCTGCAGAAACACGTAAAATATAAAGATTGAATTTTTTTACTTTGAGCTATAAAACAAAGTTTAGTGGATGTTGAAAATAAACTTAGTTTTTAGGAAACGATCATTATGTTGACAATTATAATCTTTGCATTTATGGAAATGTCAAAATTAAGAATAAAGAAAAATCTAGACTTATTAAATATGTAATTTGAAAAATTCTACAAAATATTTTGTTAAGAAAAATCTAGAAAATATTAGATTGAAGAGAAGTCTAAAAAAACAATTTAAAGAATATGCTTCATTATAAATTGAGACGCGCTCTCTGATTTGATATATCCAAACGAGTAAATGTAATTATATGCAAGACAAAAGAAAAATTGCGAAGAAAATAAAACTCAGTAACTCATTTACAAAATATTCATCTCTCAATCTCCTTCTTCTTATAACATTTTTAAGTGGTATCAGAGCTTAAAAATCCTTTTAAAATTTCCAACAGCCCTTAAAATTGCTGATGAAATCTCTAATGTAGTCTTTATCAAGGATAATTTTCATATTGTTTTCACCTAATGGACGTACATGTTTAACGTAGAATTAACAAATTATTCTTAAGGGCAGTTCGATGTGTCTGTATAGTTACGTCCGCCGTTGTTTATTATCACCATTGCCTTTGGAATCATGTTTCTGTTAGAGCAAAACCATTAGCGACTTCTTAAGTTAAAAAAAGTGCATAAAACAAGTCATCGGTGCATCCAATGACTTGTTCAGTTAAAAAAATAAACCACGGATACTTACCGTGGCCATTAAATCACTACGTATAACTGGTTATTATATACACTAAAATAAGAATCTCTCTGCTAATTTAATACATACAACTTAAAATAGCAATCTCTTTGCCGGTTTAAATAGGGCTCATACACACAACTTAAAATGTCAATCTTATTGCCCCTTTTAGTGTATGCTGATTTATTTAAAAAATGATTATGTCCTTGGATTGTGTGCTTGTAAAGAGTAAGAATTTGATTTATTGAGTTAAATTCTTTTGTCCCCGGTTGCCCTGTCCCTGCATAAGATTTATTCAACTTTACATGTACAAAAAAGTATTAAGTGAGATGTCTTAACAAACTATGAAATCTATAATTTTAAGGGTAAAAACCCAGTGTTTCAGAAAGAAATACTCGGCTACATCTGAGTGATCATGTTGACTACTCTAGCACAAAATACATAATACAGTATTACTACAAGACTAAACATCATTTTTTTTATCTTAGAAAAAGAAAGAAAAACAGATGCAGCTCATACAATATTTTTCTGAGGAGCCCTCAGAGTAGATGATGAAAATTCTACTATAGTCTGTATCAAGGATAATTTTTTTACTGTTATTTTCTCCTAGCGGACGTATACATTTAACGTAGAATTGATGAAGAATCCTTACGGTATAACCATCTGGACGGAGTTCATTGAAATCCCATTTGATTGTGACTTCACCATTAGGGTCTAAAGAATCATATGCGCCTGTTCAAAAATGATAAGTACTATATATTGTCACATAGAAAGCTAATAGTAGAAGAGAGACTGCTAACTTGATAATCACCTGAAAAGCGAAAGCATAGCATCGAGAGTGTGATAGGAAGTAGAAAGCAGAAATTCATTTTCAAAATACTGACTGCCTCGTGGGAAAAGAAAATCCAAATTGTGAACAAAATGGACTTATCTAGGAGAAGAAAAGAGAGAGCGTGTTACAAGCTACCTTGATCGGTAAGAATTGTTGAATTTGGAGTGTGCCTTTTCAAGTTAGTGTGGATGAATAGTTGGAAAATGTACATGCATATATTTTGGAATATGAATAAAAACGTGGAATAGAAGGGGAAAGAACTTTACGTATGACAGCTACAAATGAATGTAAAAAGAATTAACTGCATTTATTACTACTACTACTATTATTGAATTCTAGCATTTATTGTTATTATGGAATTCTGTATGTCTTCCTGTGTTTTTATGATTTTTGTTGTTTTTGTAACGTGGGTAGTTAGTGATTTCTAGCAATTTTCATGTGAAAGCGTAAAAGTTTGCAACCGTTCATAAATTAAGCTTAAACGGGACTTGGCTTGGTCTATTTTTTATTTTTCGGAAAATTGAAAGGGGTTGTATAAAATAGTTGCTTTCTATAAAAATAGATAAACAAATCCGTAAATAGCCTTAATTTCAGTGATTAATCACTGGTTTTTATATATTTTTTGACAAAACTCTGCTAAAAATGGTTTTCGATGTTATCAATGTTTTTTCTTCGATGGATGCTTGTCAAATTTTGTTTTGTACGAGAAATAAAATTGTAAACCGCTTTATTCGAACGTAATACTTATATCAGTTTTTTTTCTTAAACGGACCCCTTTAAAATTTGTCCCTTATTATTCAAACCCTTTATCAATGTAGATATAACTTCTACATGCCACAATCTAGCACTAGCGAGCAACTCCTAAGTTGGATGGATTATATTATAAAAAATGTGACTTTATTTAAATAATTATTTTAATGAATTAGTTTCTTTCTATTTATACGAAATTTTAACAATTTTGTTAAATAAAGGAGTTGGTTGATTCAATTTTTTAGATTACAATTGTTGTTATAGGAATCAGTATGCACTCAATTATTTCAAAATTCAAACAGGTAAAGTTTGTTGTGCTAAATATTATTTTAAATAAACATTGAATTATTTACTTTATATATAACAATTCAGTTAGCACAAATGATCATTAATTGGAAAGTTTATGTTTTACTTATTTAAGTGGCTAATAACATAAATAATCAAATTGGAGAGCTTTTAGAAAAAAATTAATGGTGATACCGGTTCGATTTGAGAGCTTTTTGAAAGCAACTTTTGGTCTGTTGAAAGTAAAAGGAAATTTTTTTTAGAAAAAGGGAATTTTTGAAATTAAATGTATGCGCCTTTTAGTTCTTTGATTTTATTTGTAAGGAAATACTTAAGTTAGGCTAAAGAACGCACTAATAAATAGATTTTCCAGGTCGTTTATTTTCTTGAATCAACAATTCGCAAAAGATCTTTCACCTTTTTATTGCCAAACCAAGCTAAATAAATTGATTAAGAAATTCGAAGAAATATGATTCAAGTTAAAATAATGAAAAGGAATTATAAAATCTAAGTGACTTTATATATTTGTAAAAAGGGAATAAGTTGAAGGAATTTCTTTTAATAGTGTGACATTTAAATATGAAATAATTGGAAGAAATTAAAGTGAGAAAAATACTTCTACCATATGTATCGTGTGTATATGAGAAATTCTATTTGGACACAAAATAGTGATATAAATTTTGACAGAAGAAATCTAAACCGTTAGATTTTTCTTGATTTTCATCCTCTATGTAAAGACAAACAAATTTAATGGTCCATTCTTCTTGTGTTATATTTTATTTCTCAATAGTTGTTCCTAACGTGGATGTGGGTGTGTGTGGTTGTCTGTAATGAAATATAAAGTTATTGAAGATAAATACTTACAAGGAATTAAATGTAAATTGTAAGATCTAAATGTAAATAACAAGAGAGAATTAGGGCCCTTATAGACCCCCCCTCTTTAAAAAAATTCGTCATCAAAATTACGATAAGGTACCCACAACGATCAGACATAAAGGTAAAAAATATTATAGCGTTTGTTAATCATATTTTTATGGTTACTTTCTATTGCGTTTTATAAACGATAGTGTTTTCTAAAGGCTATTAAATGTAATATTAATTTATAGGTTTTATCCATCACTGTTTCAGTTTTTTTCCATATATAATATCCATTTATCCATTTCTTCTTTGCATATAAATACAAAAGATTTTCGTTGACCAAAAATATGTAAAGTAAAGCACAATATTTCATACATATCGTTTAAAAACTTTTGATATGTTCATACAGTAGTTCATACATATCATTCGAACAATTTTTTCTATATCCATACATAGTATTTTATACATATTGTTCAAGCAACTTTTCTACTGTCTATACATATATTTCATATATATTTGCATCAACAACTTACTTATAGGCCAGTCAAAAAATTGAGTTCATCTTGCTTTGTTTTTGATATTTTCTCTCTAACATCTGCATTAATCAAATACGCAATCCAGATGTTAGTAATTGTTATGTCAAACATTCACAAAGTAAAACGGTCCCAAAGGAAAAAAAAAGTAGTTAGGACTTTAAATATGATGCAGCAAGCCAATGCAGTGGGTACTGTACTACAAAATACCAATATATATATATATATATATATATATATATATAGCTAGGACTAAAAATATATATGTATACAAAATATATACAATCTATTTAATGTAAAAGGATAGTGCAGTATAGCTTCTGTCCATTTAGAACATCAGGAGCTAGTTCATAGATTTTTTTGGGATGTTTGGTAATAATGATCCCAAGAACGAAGATTCAATTTGGCTTATAAAATGGAAAACAGAAACTCCATAAGAGAGAGTGAGGTAAGAAAATATGACTTGGTAAGAACAACAATACATAAGCAATGGACTAGCTGCTGATGCTCTAAGTAACCTTTTTTTTGGGTCATTGGTTAATGCACCACCTGGTAAAAACAATAATACAAAATCCAGAAACTGACAATCTAAGTAGGTTTTTGTAAAAAAGAACAATAATACAGAGACATGAAATATAATATGTTTTCTCATTAATTATTTTTTCTAAACGTAATATACTTATAGTTCAAATGATAGTATCATATGTCAATGTATCTTAAAGTGTTGAGACATAGTAAATAAGGCGTTAGAAAACTGCAACTTCAAAGATAGAAAAGAAAAGCGAAAATGTAGGGAAAAAATAAATCTGAATAGTACATTAGAATTGAAAATACCATACGAAAATTAGAGCAGACAATGAAAATCAATATGATCAATGGAAAGAAGTAAGAAGTAAAGACCAAAATCATTTCAAGGAAAAACAAAAGTTTAAATAAAGAAGGCTTCAACGTTTCAACAACAATTACACTCGAGGAACAAATTTTCAATTCTTCGAGAAGAAAACAACCACAGTTCACCAGTGGTGGCACGGTTGTCCCTCTTAATATAAAAAGTTTTAAGTGCATTGGTCCAAATCTGGAGTAACTGGTACATATTATGTCCACAATCTAATCAAATTTAGCTTTTAGACTTTACTGCTTAAAAGCACTACCACATCTGATAATCATGTAAAATGACACCGAATATTCTGCCACGAACTATAACAAGCATATCTAATGCAAAGAAATAAACCTGTAACATGCTAATTTCAAAGGATAGTTATTAATCTCTCCTACTAATAATGATAATTCAATGAATATAAATCAACCGTGTCTTTTTGGAATCCCCATAATACCCTTTTTCATTATGTTCCTCTCTACCTTGCTCACTTCTGCCTGTCTTCCAAAACTGAGGAAACCCTAACTCTCCAACCTGCCTAACTGCAAAAGGACGTAATCAATTTCTTTCCCATCGCAGCTCCGCAAACAAGCTAGGGTTAGTTCAGTGCGATCTTCTCCAACTTCTATCACTTATTATCAATTGTTGATGGATAGATTATAAATCGATCAAGACTAAGGTCAAACCATTAAACTGCGGTTCTTGAGTTCGATTATGGACTAACCTCAATCATCATTGTACGACATCCATCAACCTTCGATCTCATGTAAGTAGTCACTTATTTTCATTAGTTCCTTAGAATTTTAATTTTATGAATTTTTTTGTAGCTTATTGATAATCTGCTTCTTGATAACTATGGTCAAACCATTCATATTCACCGATTCATTAATAATTTTCATTAGTTCCTCATTATTGATCACTGTGGCCTTTTTAAGTTTTGGTTGCATCTGTCTATGGACAACTTCTGTAGCGGTATTTTGTAAGCAATGTTCATCAACTTTATAGCATACGAATAAAAGTGATAGAGATTTGAAGTTTGGTTGCCAAAAGTTTGATTGGATGCATATTTCTAAACCCAAAATTTAAAACTTTTTAATGGAGATAATTTATGTTATTGTCAAAGCGAGACAACTCTCGGTTGAAGATTTCAAAACAAGTCCATGGATAATCTCTGCATATTCTATTTTCTTGACCAACAACCAAGCAAAATTTGAATTGGTGCATTATCTATCTCCTTCTTATTTTATTAACTACATTTATTTTGTTAATTCTATGGTTTTCTTCTATTGTAATGCAGATAGGATTTTTGAGGAGGAATGCAACAACGGGGTTGTTTATATTGCACAGACTAAAGAAATTGTAGCTTCTGCAGTTCGTGGATTTAATGGTATTTGTAATTAAATATTCTTTGACTAGCTTTAGTCTCCAATAGCTGTACCGATTATCACATCACTTCCAGTAGCGTGCTTCTAATACTCATCAATTATCAGTAGCTGATATTGATATAGTTTGATGCTCTAATATAAAGCTTTAATTCAAGTTCTTTACTGTCAGCTTCTCTTGCGGTCTACTTTTCATTATTTTATATATTTCTTCTGCCTTTTACGCTTGCTGACGAGCCTTTCTTGCTTCCTCAACCCTGTATGTTTAAGTTTGTTCTTTGGATAATACATTTTACCATAGCTTCCTTTCCAAAAATACAATTCATGTACAAGCATATATTGATTAGTAGCATGGGACGTGAATAAAATAAAACCGACCATTGTAGGATAATGTGTATAAAAATATTAGCTATTTTTTTAATTACATCGACATATTCTTGCTGATTAAATTTGCTCACCTTTTAATTTTTTCCCATCCAACAAATTTAACTGCCATATTTAGGAACTGCATAAATGGAAACTTGGCTTTTTTTCCTATTTCTATGCAATATTAGTTATATTTACTATTTCTTATTATATCCATTCAATTTCATTCTTTCACTTCCTCTTTAACCTTTAAAAGGTACTTCAGTTGTTGTGTTCTTAGCATTGTGTTTCTTGCTTTAAATAGTAAAGCAGGCAGCAGCTTAGATGATGCCATTCTATTTTGCTTACACTAAGATTATTTTATTTTGGAGCATTAGGAAGCCATGTTTATATTTATTACTTGCTAAATTTTTCCATTTATTTAAACTCATTAATGTTCATAGTATATATTATTTGACTTTCAATGATATACAGCTAAGATAAAATCAGTAAAGCTTTGATGGATTTCTGCCTTTGTTTAATATGCTCTGCTCCTCCTTTGTACATTTTCTTTTTTTCACTACCGATCGCATGTAACTATTTTTTTTTGGATTAAATCAACAACTCCTTATTGTTTAACCCTGTTCAAGTGAAGCATTTTACGGAACTCCGAAAATACCCCTAAACAATATATATTGTACATGGTATGTAAGAATTATTTTTGTCCTCTTTTTCGTCCTCACTAACTCAACACATTCACAATTTCCAGTTGCTTATACAATCGTTTCCTTCCTCTTCCTACTCCATCCTCACATCACTTTCTGAACCCCAAAAAAAAGGGAATAAAACACACATTAAAAGTGAGAATTTCAGATCCTATATGGAAGTTGGTAATTAATTAATAGATCGACTTTGGTTCTTCTCTCCTTTTTCAGAGTTTGAAAGCTGGTTCCTATGGCATGGTCTGTCTCCTTATTAATAATAGACGATCTAAAAGTAATCTTTTTGTTTACTTTATTTTTTAAATTTTGTTTTTTTTTGTTCGAATGGTATAAGTACTCCCAATCTGAAATGTAAGATTTCCCCCCTATGTTCTCTTTTGTTTATTATGATATATGTTTGTTTCATATGTCTCAAGGGCTATTCATTATTTATTTGTGTTTAATAAACAATTTGAGAAATGAAATGTTGCATAAATATTCATATATTTAAAATGATAAAATAAGTTTGAAGTTTCGGTAAGATGGACGACACAATAACTTATCCTCTATTACCACTATGATATTTGTTATGCTTCTTCTTTCCTACTGCTTTCTCAAAGGAAGAACAAGTCCATTATGATTGATATTTACGAGTTGTTTAATGTAAGTGGTTATCATTCTCTCTTTCATTTTATGTATTACAAGGGTATATTACTTTTAAACAACTGGATGCTAATGAATAAGTACCAAAATTTTAATTGTTGATTTACTGTTATGTTATTTACATGTGATTGTAAGTATTTATTTTGAATTAAATTTACAAGTTTGTTGAAATGTTAGAAGGTCAATGCTTTCAATTTTGATTGTCTAATATGTATATCTTTCTAGATTTAAGCCATCGTTCCACTTCTATGTAATACCGATATTACAGAAGAGCAACTACAGTTCTTTTTAATGATCTTACAACTTTTTTTTGTATGAATTGATTCATTTTCAATGTTATGTGTTACATTGATCCGCACTATAAATATAGTTTGATCACTATAAAACACCCTTTGTTGAGATTGATTTATTACAACAGTTAATTCAGTAAATATGCAGCGGAGAGTTACAAGTATCCGAATAATTTATTTAGTGAATAATCTCTATAATACACCTTTTGTTCAGATTTTTTGTTCATTGGAATCATTTTAAATAGGTACACTACATAACCATCTTCATGGGAACCTTTAATCGTCGATTTTAACACGAAAAAGGAGACTTGCTATAGCATATCAAACAGCAGAAGGACTAGCTTACTTGCACTCATCTACAGGACTCAGTCATGTGTTGACCTATGCACAGGGGACACTTGGGTACCTCGATCCGGAGTATTATAGGAATTATCAGCTGGCTAATAAGAGCGATCTGTTCGGTTATGGATTAGTTCTTTTGAAGCCGTTGACTTTTGAAAAGACGATTGATTTTGGAGGGGGGATGGATGATGTGATTTTGGCAGTGTATGTGGCGAGGAGAGTGGAGGAACATAAATATTGATGCACGTTGTTGATGGGTGGTTGAAGGGGCAAATATGGTATGCATATATGTGGTTATGTGTGTACTGTAAAAAAATATCTACTTGGAAGTTTCATTTGTCAAATCCAATTGAATGTAAATTAGGAAACTAACAATTTCTTCTCCTAATATGTAATTCAATTGGCTCTTTTCTTCAGTTTTCTATATTTTCATCACACTGAAAGCAAATGTACTTTCATCTGCATAGCTCATAGAAATGAACACACAATGTGATGCAACGGTTCCTATGTTGTGGTTCTTGAAAGATACATAAATCTTTGACCTATTGTTTATTTCTGCATTACTGACCATGAGAAGCAAGGTGAAGATTAGGTTGTGACTTTCTTCATAAGTATTCAAATCGTGACTTACAAACTACTGCTTCATACAAACTACTGCTGCTTATTCCTATATTGTGAACTATAAGTTTATTATCCAAAGTTATTGCTGATAGAATTATTACTGTAATGCAAAGTGCTACTTCATATTGAAAGATCGATGAGTATTATTGTACAATATGTGAACTATAAATTTATTATTCAAATTATTATTGTAAGTGTTGTAAGTATTACTATACAAAATTATACTTTGTATTGAGTTTAATTTGTGAAAAGAAAATTATTACTGTACGTATGCATCTATGGACAAAAGATATATGTCTTACTATACAATATGTGGAGCATAAGTTTATTAGTCATCATCTTTAATATGATCTTTGTACTCGAAACGCTTTTATTATTATAAAAATGATTTTCTCACTAACTCTACATTAGCATCGACTTTGTTTTGATTAAACGACCATTTACAGTTGTGCTATTCAAATACGAATGCTATCTCACCAACTGCTCGGATGTACAACACAGATAAATGCATATATGGTACCTTCATCTTTCAGTTTAATTTGTGCAACATAAAAAAACTCACATAAAAGAACTCACATTACGTACACATCAAAGTCATTTTGTAAAATCAAAAAACTTTACAAACAACATTTTTTTGAATATCAACTTCTTCTATACATGTGCATCGCACGTGCCAAAGTACTTGTTGTTAGAAGATGGCTTGTTAATGCGTTTAGCTAAATAAAACATGTTTTGCATTTTTGTTTGTTTTATGATCTTCAAATGCTAAACCGACATGAATATACATGAAAAAATAAATTATAAATGGTCATTAATCACGGGTCAAATATTTTATCATTTTAAAAAATAAGACAACGTCCATATAGACTGCTACACAAGGCTCTAATACCGCCTTTTTGATGTAAAAATCTTTACAATGCATGTTGTATCATTATGTATAACACTCAAAATGAGTACGAACAAATTGTAAACATATTAAACTATGTGCTGGAAAGATCTGTAATAAAAAGGATTTATTCTTTACCACTCAAAATAAACTACGAATTTGAAATCCCAAAGTTAACACAATTCAAATGCATTCAAACATAGATAAATGCAATAAGATTATTGAATAAGGTTCAATTAATTAAGAAGAGAAAAATGCTGTCGATTTAGAATTTGATGGGAAGGTTAAAATAGCAAAATTATACCATATTTAGTCAATTTCGAACTGGTCATAATTTTTCTGAACAATTGGGTTAGTGGAGTAATTTTTGAGTAGAAAGTCAGCAATTTAGTTACTAATAGCATGCCATAAAATAAACGTTGACTAAAAGTGGTCGTAGAAAGAATAAAGCAAAAACAAAAGTCTCAATAACAACCGCAATCAGAATCACCAAGGACCTCTGCTTTCTTCCTCAACAGTCATCCCACTAGTCAATATTGTAGCCAATGGATCAAATCAAACACACCTTTTCATTTTGAAATTTTTTCCACATACTTTGAAAGAGGATCAACTAGCTACAACCATGACTAGGGGGAAGGCCGTCTCAGGATATAATTCATACCCACCCACTGCTGCTTCTTCAATGACTATCGAAGCTACTTTTATTGCTTTATTCTTTCTTGGTTTTCAATCGACATATCTTGTTGTTATACTGATTTTATATTTGATTGCATTATCTAAGACTATCATGTGCATATAAACAATTTCCATATTTTTTGTGAGCGTTTTTAACTCCTTATACCTTGAAATATAGTCCAACCATACGAAGTATTAAAATGCACTCCTTATAACTGATTTTTTGTGAACGTGTATATGCATACTCATTTATCTGTGATCGTCTAACGATTTCAGTCACATGCCTAAAACAGTGCCTGAAACTGGTTACTAGGAGCAGCCACATTTTGACAAAAACAGTCGCTTAAATTAGCATTTAAAAGGGTAAATGTCATTGAGCTGGTTCACACATTTGCGAAATAAAAGTGTACATTTTGATATTTGATTACAGCAAGGAAAAGATGATAGACCAAACATATTAAGATGAATGGCTCTATAGGGATGACTGCCAGAATGGTGAAGTCGCAAGCCATACTAACAAAATGCACCAAGAACATGTAGCATAACCATTATATGTTTTATTGGAAGAAAAATTACTTGCCAGAAGTTGAATCCATTATGATATTTGCAATAGTTCATGCTACTATCGAACGGAAAGCATCTAATATGCCTTCTAATGAAGATGTAGGCCTCAGTGATCACCATCAATGGCAGAACCTATGAAACAGTTAACTGAGTTGAATGCGACCTTGGATGGACGGATTCCTTTTGCTAGGAGCTCAAGTTCCAAATCTGTTACCTATGACTTGGACTATTACTAAAGCCGAGCTTATAGAGCATGAGGTCAAACCATAAAGCATAAATTCATATTTGATAAATTTCTCAATGCATAAACACTGAGCTCGAATCAATCATAGTCAGCAAGCATGGAGTATTACATCTTAATTGGAAAGTTAATTGTCTTAGTTTCATTTCATTTGCAATAAACAGTTTCAGAGCTCAAGTGAGATGGCTGTTGGTTCATAAAGACCAGATTTTTTTGTTAATTTGTTGATTTTTTTATTAGTTAACAATATATATGCTGTAGCAAAATTATGAAGAAATTTCCCTAATGATAGTAAGAGTTCTTGTTTGCCTCAGTGAGAAGGATGCATCATTATTGAATGTGAACTCTTTATATTGAGAGCATATAAGGTGTATTAACGATCAGAGGTGGCAGCTCGACAAGATCAAGAAGGCTAACGGAAATGGAACAAAAGTTGACAGCCAAGAGAAATCAAGATTTGAACCCTTAGAGACAGTTAATTTTCTCAATGTTATTTAGATACAACATGTCACAGGGACAACATACACAAATCACATGTCAATATATGTTCGAATCACGCTACGCAAGTTTCGAACTTGTGACCTCTCACACCAAAGCCGAATCACTTAACCACTAGGACAATGGTGTTCCTCGTTTTCTCAATGCTTTGGATAAAATAGACTTACATTTTATTATATTTAAACTGAATTATTATTACTTTCTAAAATATTTTCATCCATCAACCTGTAAAAATGTAAATTGAAGACTGTAAACTTAAGGCTGATATAGATGCCTTATTAGTGGCTAGAAACTAACACTAAATGATTGTCTAATAAGAGCGTAATTTGGCCTTATTTATAATAAATCAACATCTGCTTTATGTTAAAAACCATTTTCAAATTACCAAACTAGCTTTATAACCTCAAGCTTGATATATGTATACTACAGTAAGAAACATGATTAACACAGTTAACTAATTATTTACCACAAGGTAGATAAATTAACTGTTCATGGTTAAGCTACTGCTAAATTTGTTATTTTTTATGTACTTAGTTATTTTTATAAATTTGTTTAGTTTTTATAATTTAGTTAACTTAGTTAATTTTTAAATTCAATTAATTTTTATAAAAGTTAGTCAACTTAGTAATAATTTTATAAAATTTACTTAAATTATTTAAGTTTTATAAAACTTAGTTAACTTCGATAGTTTTTGTGCATTTAATTTATTAATTAGTTATAAAACTTAGTTATCTTAGTTAAATTTTATAAACTAACTTAATTTTTTTAAACTTAAATAGTTTTAAAAAATTGTTAATTTTATAAAATTAATTAATTTTTATAAAACTCAACTTGGTTAATTTTTATAAACTTAGTTAATTATTATAAGATTTAGTCAACTCAGTTAATTTGTTTAATTTCTCAGCACATTTTATCTAAAGTGCTTTTGATTTTCGAAAAATTCATCACATGTTATAAAAAAAAATGGATGTTCTAATTTGATCTAAACCACCTTGCTCATAACATAACAGCCTATAATACATAATCTTACTCGAATGTTATGTAGTATAGTAAGTTATTGGAATAAAACAATATACCTTATTGATGTCCATGTGGCTCTAAAGAGCAGCACCTGCCATTCCACCAAACCTAGAAACAACATTTAGGATAGCTTCTAGAATCCTACATGTCGAACAAAACTTGCAGCGATGTAACATAAAATTGTTGGAAAAATGAAAGAAAACAACTAACAAAGCACATTAGAAAGAAATCATCCTTAGCTTGGCCTTACTTGTTTCACCAGTTAAAACTTTTGTCGCCTTCTCATCCATGTTGTCTCTTACACCAAAGTGTAGGCAAGTTTGTCATTAAGCTAGAGTCAACTTTTTTTTTGAAAACCCAAGAGAACCAGGTAGAGGCCGCTAAACTCCAAAGGAGGGTATAATAAAGCCATCCGCTTATCCAAACCCCATACCTCCAGGTAAATTTATATAGGATAGGGAAGCGCACGGTAGGAATCGAAATTGGGTCTTTTTACCAGAAACTAAGCCTCCTTTCCACTACGCTACACCCACGGACTAGTGTCAACTTGTATATGTATGGTTATGTGTTTGAATATGAGCTCATGTTTCGAAGAAAGAACATCTACGCTATGGACAAGAGACTATTAGCTACAGCTTCAGAAATAATTCATTTTAGTTAAGAATTTGATGAAACAACTATGTAAAAATGCATACTTTTTCTTATCTATGTCTGGAAAGTCACTTCTATCTGCCTTCTCAACAATCACCCTAAAGTGTTGAAAGAACTAATGAAAGGTGAGTCCATGAATTCAAGATATGCAATATTAGAAATAGAAGCGAAAAATTCATTTTCTAAAATCCTGTTAGGATAATTATCTATGACATACTTAGCTTCCACCGGTCTTCTTTCTATTTATGCTACATAAAATTTATAAACACAATCAGAGAACTCAAAAAAAAAATTTGACAGGATTAAGGCTCTCTTTTAAACTTTCCTTATTAACTTATTTCAAATAAAACCATTTTATGAATGCATACTTTAACAGTGGTGTACAACCTAGTAAAATTTGTTTTTACGCCTGAATTTATTTTAATAGGTTACTGTATCTCTTTGAATCAAGGAAGTATGAGCTACATTTATTTATTGACGTTCCTATTAACAAATACTGCAGACTAATTAGTAGAGCATGCATGATAGTATCATATATTTGCTGTACTCCGGTGTACTCCTGTTGAACATCTATTGTTAGATTTGTTTGCAACTCATCGTTCAAAATAATACAGATTATGTCATTATATTTTTTCCTTCAAATTATAGGAGCACTTCTGATACCAAACAAAAATCAGGGTATTTTACGTCATTGTTAACTACCCTATATGTGGAGTTTAACTACCCAATGTGTGGAGTTCGATGGAAATTGTTAAAAAGCTTGTGGATTTACACCAATTTACCTTGGTTAAAAAGACATTTACTCTAAGTTTTTGTTTCTAAAGATAAATCATTACGATTTACAGCCAATGCATATCAAAACTATAGCTTGTTTCCTATAATCTTTTCAAACGATCACAACTATAAGAGCATATATCAAATCAATTGAACTCCAGACTCATAAATAACTCGAATAAAGCATATAATCAATAATGACTTGCAATTTATAATCCAATTTACCAATTAACTGCACCTAAAATTTAATCAATGACCTTCCAATCTGTTCTCATACGGTATTTCCATACAACAAAGTACACTAAACAATAAAACATTTGACAATAAAATTAAGAGAAATAAGCAAAACATTCGTTACAAATATTCTATAATACAAATTTGACATGAAAACATTCTCTGCGTATCACAATGAAATTTTTTAAATTTTCCTCGAACAAAAGTTTCTCCATTGATACTTCAGTCATCAAATTTCACCTAGAAAGTAATAAATAAAAAATCTTTCAGTCTCGTAACTAAAATTGAAAATCACCATATAGTTTTTAAACTGCTGGTGCAGGCTTGCACAAGCAAGCACTATAGTTTTTAAACTATCGGTGCAAGCTTGCTAGCTAGCACTATAGTTTTTAAACTGCTGTGCAAGCTCGTAGCAACAAGCTTGCTGGATCCGATTAAAACTATACAACAGAAGTAATGCTAATTGCTCATACTACAGAAGTAATTCTTGCACAAAATAGCATTGTGATGTCCTTAGATCAAATTAAAACTATACTGCTAATGCTTTACATATTTAACAAACGACGGATATAAGAAAAGTTAACATTCAATGTTCGAATCAGAAACAAACATAAGAAAGTATCATCGCTTTCAACTGCACATGTGCTTACTCAAAGCAGCAAAGCGGGCCATTTTAATATATGATTAGAATGATTCGGGTCTAATAAATATAAACCAAAATAATTAATTAATATGTTGGAATCAACAAACCCATGATTATCTCATGTCCAAGTGCTCATACTATGAAAGCAATGGAAACATAAATAAAAAGAATCTCAAAACTCATATTAGCTAAAGCTTGGTAATTGATATGATAGTTAACTCAACATGTTGATTATTAAATTTTTTAAATGAGAGTTCTCATGCTTACACTGTATTCATCAACATGATCTGCAAAACAATATTAATGAGAATGATAATTCAAAATATTCGTAGGCATACTGGTGTGAAGTTCAACTGCAAACTTGCAGTAACAAGTTAGCCAAAGGGAGGCATCAATTGATGGAGTCGGAGCACTTGGAGGGTGGGTCGAGAGAAGAATTCAAGGGGCGACAGTAGAATCCAAGGGGTAGCAGTGATCTGATGGGGGCAGCAGCCGGTTTTGAAGGGTAGAGACAATTTGATGTGGGCGGCAACGACTTTTTATGGATCAGGGAATTAGTATGCAGAGGATATTGAAGTAATGAATGAGTGGAGGGAAACGAATTGGAAAGCAGGAGAATATTTTAGTAGCGGTTTAACAAAACTTTTTTATATTATTTAAGTTCTAATTACTATAAAATAGCGTATTACATTAAAACGCTAACTTTAGACGCTGTTGAAAGTGAATTTTCTTGTAGCGCACTCTTAATCGGTGACATTTTGATGAAAATATTGTAGGATCTAAATTAACCCTAGAAGGGGGGGGGGGGTTAATAGGGTTATAGCAAATTTTCTTGATTTAAACACAAAAATAAACTGCAGAAATAAATATACTGAAAAGTAAATCACACACAAAATTTACCCAGCTTCGGCAACCCCTGCCTACTGCTGCATTCCCAGATTTCTATTAGAATTAAACAGTATCACGCTTACAAACACTCTAACAGACTTGCAAACCCTGCTACCGCCTATGGAGTTTTGCAAACTCGCAACCCCTGCTTACTGAACTAACTATAAATAGACAATCGGACACAACCTAAAACCTAGGTGGTGATTTACCTAAACTCCTTGATTTGTAGAAAAAAAAAACAATAATTAAGAACAAAATAGCCCTAAACTAATTAACAATATTAATATAAGTTTATTAACAATATTAATTAAGAACAAAACCCCCTTTTGTTTTTAAACACCGGCCCACTTCCTTATTTCACCCGATCCTCTTTTTGTCTTCGTTCGTGAGAAATAATGGCGGCTTCGTTCCAGTTAGGGATTCGTTCCCTTTTGATCCAGTTAGGGCTTCGGCTCTTCGTTGCAATTAGGGCTTCGGTTTCTTCAATTGATCTGTAATTGGTTGCCCTAGCTTGCTTGCAGTTGCTCGATCGAGTTTTGATGCTTGTGAATTCGGTATGTGCTGTCTCCTTTTGCTTTTCTAATTTGATACTTGAACTCGATCGAATTGAAATGCCGATGATGATTAGGGTTTTAATAGGATTTAATTTCCTATTTTTGCGTTCGACTGATTGCTGCAAAAATTCTTGTTTTGCCGTTCGATTACGCTTTGATGCTGAGGATTAATCTGACTTTGTCAATTTCGTATTTGTAGTAACTTGATTCACACGGCTTGAATTGATTTCGTGATTTGAGATATTTGACTTTGTCAATTTCGTATATTTTCGACTGTGAATTCACTACTTCTGTATTAGCTTCGATCATCACCATTGCTTTTAAATTTTTTCTCTGCTGCATACCACTGCATTTCACTGCACTGTTGAAATTTTGTGTCTTCTGCATTTGTTATTTCTGGAACTCGATTTGCACTTGCTCACTGCTTGATAGTCTTGTGGCTATAACTGGGCATTTTGAGTTTGTTGCATTTGCTGGCTTGCACTGTCCACTGCCCTGATCTTGTTTGTTCCACCATATTGTATTGTTCATCTGTTTCTTCGCTTGTGCATACTGCACTTGATACTGTTGCATTATTCATGTTTTGATTATGACTTCATTATAGTTCCAGTTGATCATTAGGTAGTTGTCACTGTATTGCATTGAGCTCGACATTGTTGTTTACTTCACTTGTGTATTGCCTTCACTGTCCTCTTGAACTTGGAGTCTGCCTTGTTGCTGTGTCATTGTTGTAATATTAGCTTGTGACATTCATGTTGCAGTCCATATTCTTCATTTGATATCGAGTTGCACACTGCTGCAATGTTGAAAATGTTTCATTGTATCACTGCATTTTGTAGTGTATTGCTTGCATTCATATACTTGCTGTTTTTTGATATTGTGGCATGTGGTCTTTGCTGTCCACTGCAGTTTTGTGTTGCTGTGCACTTTTGTGCTTTGGTTTGAACTTGCGGTTAAGAACAGTTGCTTTGTCTCGACTTTATTGGTGCATTGTTGCTGTAGCTTTTTGAAGCTTGAGTTTCTGGTCTTGATACTTGCAGTTGTATCACTTGATATTCATTCCTGTTGTTTGCAACTGTGTTGCACTTGCTTTTGATGTAGCTGATGATCTTTAGTATTTGCACATTTGTTCACAACTGCTTCAAGTCATTCTCTTTTATGTTCACTGGCCTGTATATTTGAGTTGCAGTGCTGTCTTTGATGTTGTACTTTGGTCTATTGGGCTGCATTTGTGTATATTTGATCATTTTTGCAATCTGGTCTGGTGCACCTTGTTTCATGCTTGAGACTGTGTTTGCAATGTCTGGTAAGTGGTGCTTTGAGTTGAACCTATCTTGGGTTTGACCTTGTTTTTGATTTCTGTGCTTTTGTTTGATTTTTGCACACGAGTTGGCGAGGCAGTGCACACGTATACGAATGTACACGTGTGTACTGCAGCCACTTGTAATTACCTGTCCCTGATAAAAAAAATATCGATATGCACAGATATTGCACAGTCAAAAATGATGACGAACAACCCAAATAACTGAGGCAAACAATGTTTTCAAAATCATCGTTTCTTTCAAATTTCAAAAATATTTCTCTTTCAATTTTACTGCGTTTGAAAATATTTTTGCAGATTACTCAGATGTTGGATTCAAACCGGATTATAGTTGAAGACAAAAATATGAGTGTGAGCGATATGTAGTAAGGTCGTGATGTAAATGTGATGTGATTGTAATCAAAAATGTACATGTATAGTGAGAGCATGAAATTGTACTATTTACAATTTGTAATAAATATTTGTTTGAATAAAAATTTCTGTTTGAATTCAAAATCTGTTTAACTTGTTCTGTTTGAATTCAAATTCGAATTCTGTGTAATTTAATTTTATTCAACAAATATTTATTTAAACTATGAAAAACAAAATAGTACATTACCAAATACATTTATATGAATGTATATATGTTTATTATCATCAAACAAAAATCATATAGCGCAAAGTGCATATTCAACAATCTCCCCCTTTTGATGATAAGAAACATATATTTAAGATTTTGAATATATTAAATGTATTTGATAATTTCATTTGCTCCCCTTATTTGAATGCTCCCTCTCTACACAATGCTCCCCCTACATATATGCATAGAAATATATAAGTGAGCCTATATGCACAATGAAAATTATTTGACCTTTGCTTGATTCTATTCGACAAAATCTTAACTTTTCTCTCCCCCTTTTGTTATCAGCAAAAGAATAATAGTGTTATAAAATAGGGATGAAATGATCGACATGAATCAAACATTTAACTCAATTAAATATAAATATCAAATTTCAATAAAACTCAAACAAAAATCATAATTACCCTTGTCAAGCGCATATTCCACTTTCAGAAGTGATGGGGATAAAAAATCATCAAAAATCATACAATTCTGTCTATTTGTGGTATATTTATTTCAGGAAATTTGAATCTCTACTAACCATGCATAACCGTTAGGACTTTTAAATGAGATTAGTAGTATTCACTATTTTTAAAAAAAAAAACGAAATCAAGTATCTTCTAATCACGCATAACCGTGAGGACTTTTAATTGGGATTAGAATCAACTTGTCTATTTAATTAATTAATTTTGATATGCGTTCCATACATGCATAACCGTGAGGACTTTTAAATGAGCATGGAAGCACATAATCATAAATCCAAGTAATTCACACATGCATAACCGTGAGGACTTTTAAATGAGAGTGAATACTTTGGATATTTTTTTTAAATTGCTGAAAATAATAAGTTTGAAGCACAAATAATTTCCTTCACAGATTTGAAGAACAAATGATTTCCTTTGTAAACTACCACAAATTTACATACTAAATATGATCTTGAAGAGTGATGGTCGATAGAAAGATGATAGAAATAGAAATGGTCATGGAATTGTTACCCAACAAAAATTTTATAACTCTTGTTATGAAATTCTAAAGAAATTTTCTAATTATATTTTCTCGAGTTATAATATATGATAAATATCAACACTCATCACTTTTTCAATCACTATTCATCTTTTCGATAATCATTAGGGAGTTAGATTAGTTAAAAATTGTCATTTAGAATCAAATTCAAAATTCAATTTTTTTTTAAAAAAATGATTAGTCAACCTCTATAATTCCCAAATCTAAACGTAATTTGGAAAATCTGTCTTCGGGGAGAGGTTTTGTGAAAATATCAGCAAGTTGAGTTTCTGTTGAAATATATTCAATGCAAATGTCTTCTTTAGCAATGTGATCTCGAAGAAAGTGGTGTCTCACATCAATGTGTTTTGTGCGAGAATGATGGACAGGATTATTTGACAAATCTATAGCACTCTTACTATCACATTTTAATGGAACTTGTTTATAGACTAAGCCAAAATCAGAAAGAGTTTGCATCATCCATAGAATTTGAGCACAACAACTTCCCAAAGCAATATATTCTGCTTCAGTGGTGGATAATGCAACACAATTCTGTTTCCGACTTGACCATGAGACTAATGAATGTCCTAGCATGAAACATGTCCCACTAGTGCTTTTTCTGTCAACTAATGAACCAGCATAATCAGCATCGGAATAACCTACTAAATCAAAATTTTCACAAGAAGGGTACCATAGTCCAAATTTGTGTGTGTGTGAAAGATATCTCAAAATTCGTTTAGTAGCTTTTAAATGAGATTCTTTGGGATTAGCTTGAAAACGTGCACACAAGCACACAGAAAACATAATATCAGGTCTAGAAGCAGTAAGATAGAGAAGTGAACCGATTATCCCTCGATACTTCTTTTGATCAATTGCAATTCCTTTCTCATCTTTGTCCAACTTTGTTGATGGGCTCATAGGAGTTCTCAATGGCTTGGAATTTTCGACTCCAAATTTCTTCAATAGCTCCAACACATATTTGGATTGTGAAATGAAAATACCATCACTACTTTGCTTAATTTGAAATCCAAGAAAGTATTTCAATTCACCAACCAAACTCATCTCAAATTTAGCCTGCATGACTTGTTCAAAATTCTCACACAAAAGCTCATTAGTAGCACCATAGATAATATCATCCACATAAATCTGAACAATCAAAAAATCATGTTCTTTATGTAATAGAAACAGAGTCGTGTCAGCACTTCCCTTTTTAAAACCATTTTCCAAAAGATATGTACAGAGGCAGTCATACCAAGCTCTTGGTGCTTGCTTAAGACCATATAATGCTTTTTCTAGCTTATACACATGATTTGGAAATTCATGATTTTCAAAACCGGGTGGTTGTTCAACAAAAACTTCTTCTTTTAAATCACCATTCAAAAAGGCACTTTTTACATCCATTTGTTTAAGTTTGAAACCCTTGTAACATGCAAAACTTAGCAAGATTCTAATGGCTTCTAACCTAGCAACTGGAGCAAATGTTTCATCAAAGTCTATGCCTTCTATTTGGTTATAACCTTTTGCAACCAACCTAGCCTTGTTTCTAATTACATTTCCTGATTCATCAAATTTATTTTTAAACACCCATTTAGTCCCTACAATTGGATAGTCATTAGGCCTAGGAACTAAATTCCAAACTTTGTTTCTCTCAAATTGATTAAGTTCATTTTGCATTGCTAAAAACCAATTTTCATCATTAAGAGCCATTTCAACAGAATCAGGTTCAATTTCAGAAATAAAACCTCTATGGCAACAAAACGCACACAAATTTTCATCAAATGAGGAACGAGTACGTATACCTTCCGTAGGATCACCAATAATTAATTCAGGAGGATGATTAGGTTTGAACCTTAATTTATCAGCGTCAACAGTCCTCCTTTCAGTTTTCTCACTAAATGTCCCTTCTTCAGTGCCTTCAGGATCTACTCCATCGTCAACCATCCTTTCAGTCGTTTTTTCCAGATCAGATTCATCAAATTTCACATTGATTGACTCAACAATTGTCTTTGTTCGTTTGTTATATATCCTGTAGGCCTTACTCCTTGTTGAATAGCCCATGAAAATTCCATCATCAGCCTTTGATTCAAATTTTCCAAGTTGATCACCTGTGTTAAGAATGAAACAAGGACACCCAAATATACGAAAATAAGAAATGTTAGGTTTCCTTTCATGCCACAATTCATAAGACGTTTTGCCAAGTATTGGTCTAATCATTACTCTATTCATTACATAGCACGAAGTATTCACTGCCTCTGCCCAAAAGATTAGAGGTAGCTTATACTCACTTAACATGGATCTAGCCAATTCCTGTAATGTACGATTTTTCCTTTCAACCACCCCATTTTGTTGAGGTGTTCGTGGAGCAGAAAATTCATGTTTTAAACCATTTTCTTCACAAAAATTTTCAAATTCAAAATTTTCAAATTCGCCTCCATGATCACTTCTCAAGGTTTTAATTGTAACTCCTTTTTCATTTTGAACAAGTTTTGCAAATTTTGAAAAATATTCGAAAGATTCAGACTTTTGGCTAAAAAGTAAACCCATGTAAATCTAGAATAATCATCAACCAATACATAACAATAACGTTTTCCATTCAAGCTTGAAATTTCATTTGGTCCAAATAAATCCATGTGAACTAGTTCAAGGACCCTTGATGTGCTAACAATGTTTTTAGGACGAAATGATGATCGACTAAGCTTGCTCAAGGAACATGCTTTACACACTTTATTATTTTTAAATTTCTGATGTGGTAACCCTCTGACTAATTCTTTTGATTCGAGTTTTTCTAAGAGACTCATGCTAGCATGTCCAAGTCTCTTATGCCATAAATATGCCTCTTCGTCAGTGGCTACCAAACATCTAGAAAGATTTAGATTATCAAATGAAAGTGAGTAAACATTCCCTTTTCTTTTGCCCATAAAAACAATGTTATTAGAAGATTTATCAATAATTTTGCAAGTATCACTATCAAAAATCACGTTCATACCTTTGTCACATAGTTGGCTAATAGAAATGAGATTGTGATGCAGATTTTCAACGTATAAAACATTAGTCAAAGAAAAAATACCGTTACCAACTTCACCTTTGCCAATAATCTTACACTTGCTATTGTCTCCCATGATCACATTTCCACCTTTAAAATTCTCTAAGCTAAGGAACTTCGATTTGTCACCTGTCATATGTCTAGAACAACCTGAATCTAGAAACCATTCTTGTTGTTCCTTAGCCCGCCAACAGACCTACATAAGAAGAGAGGAAGATGACCTAGAGAAACTCTTAGGTCCAATGTTATTAGTGATAGAAGCATTGTGAATAAACAATCCCTTTGGAATCCATACTTGTTTAGTCCTTTTATTTTTATTCCAATAAACATGAAATTTGTTTGTAGAATTCTTAGGAACCCAAACTTGTATAAATTTTGTGTTCTTGTTCCTATGACTATCATTTTCAGCACGACATCTAAATATTTCACATCTATTAAAGACATTCTTATATTTTGCATTAACATCAACTTGTGTTTTCCCAAAACCTAGTCCTTTCCCGTTGTTAGCAAAAATTTGATTTCCCAATAGCATGTTGAAAGATTTTTCGCCTCTTGAAAAGTTCTTCAAGGATTTCTCAAGATTTTGGACTTTGGTTTTTAATGTTGAGTTTTCAGTAACAAGTGAGGTGCATCGATTAATAAAATCCTTTCTTCTAGTGTCGATGGTTTCCTTAAGATTCAAGTTTTCATTTTCAAGACTTTCAAAGTTATTCCTCAGTTTTGATAATTCTGAATCTAAAATCTTACATTTTTTACATTCTAGGTTTTGAATATTTTCAATTTCAGTTTCTAACCTAGAATTTTCATGGACAAGTTCTCTCCTATCAGATTTTAGTTTTTCAATTTTAGATTCAAGAGTATCAATCATTTTAGTAAAATCACAACACATTGAAACAAGTTCTTTATAAGAATAGTTACTTACCTCACTAGATTCCTCTAAGCTTGCTTCTGAATCCGATTTTGACATAAGACACAAGTTAGCCTCCTCTGAGCTATTATTTGAAACTTCCTCTCCTTCTTCATCATCCCAAGTTGCTGCAAAGGCCTTCTTTTTCTTTTTCTTCCCTTTGTTGTTTTTGAGAAGTGGACATTTTTGTTTGAAGTGGCCAGGCTTCTTGCAGTTATAGCATGTCAATTCATTATCGGAATCGTCAGAATTCTTTGACTTATTACCACTTATTTTCTTCTTTCGTGACTTGAATCTTGACCATTTTTTAAGATTATTGACAGCCATTGCAAGCTCTTCAATTGGATCTTCTTCTTCTTCATCGCTTTCTTCTTTGCTCTTTAAGGCAATCGTCTTCTTCTTTGGTTCGGAGTTATTGCGTTCTTCCTTTGCTTTTAGCTCAAGCTCATATGTCATCAAGTTTCCAATCAACTCCTCCATGCTTAGTTTGCTCAGATCTTTCGATTCTTGGATTGCCGTGACTTTTGCCTCAAAGTTCATTGGTAAAACTCGTAGTATCTTTCGCACAAGCTCTACCTCAGTGAATACCTTCCCAAGCGCTCTAGCATTGTATACCAAGGTTGAAAAACGTCCAAACATATCCTTTATGCTCTCGCCTTTGTCCATCACAAAGTTTTCGTATTCATTGCTGAACAGGGCTAGCCGAGACTCCTTGACTTGAGAAGTTCCTTCGTGTGTCACCTCCAAAGTATGCCATATTTCCTGTGCTGTTGTACAATGAGAAATTCTATTAAATTCATTTTTATCAAGAGCACATATCAAAGCATTCATGGCTTTAGCATTTGTTGTTTTCAATTTCTTATCGTTAGCATCCCACCTATCCTTAGGTTTAGGAATCTCAGTATCACCAACGATTATAGTGGGGGGTTTATAGCCAGTTTCAATAATATCCCAAACTTCATAATCAACAGAACTGAGATAGATACCCATCCTAACTTTCCAATAAGCATAATCGTTCCCGTTAAACATGGGTGGCCTAGCAATAGATTGCCCCTCAGAAAAAGCATTATTTTTTAGACTCATGACTCTAGAGTTAAATAAAAAATAAACCGGGCTCTGATACCACTTGTAGGATCTAAATTAACCCTAGAGGGGGGGGATGAATAGGGTTATAGCAAATTTTCTTGATTTAAACACAAAAATAAACTGCAGAAATAAATATACTGAAAAGTAAATCACACACAAAATTTACCCAGCTTCGGCAACCCCTGCCTACTGCTGCATTCCCAGATTTCTATTAGAATTAAACAGTATCACGCTTACAAACACTCTAACAGACTTGCAAACCCTGCTACCGCCTATGGAGTTTTGCAAACTCGCAACCCCTGCTTACTGAACTAACTCTAAATAGACAATCGGACACAACCTAAAACCTAGGTGGTGATTTACCTAAACTCTTTGATTTGTAGAAAAAAAAAACAATAATTAAGAACAAAATAGCCCTAAACTAATTAACAATATTAATATAAGTTTATTAACAATATTAATTAAGAACAAAACCCCCTTTTGTTTTTAAACACCGGCCCACTTCCTTATTTCACCCGATCCTCTTTTTGTCTTCGTTCGTGAGAAATAATGGCGGCTTCGTTCCAGTTAGGGCTTCGTTCCCTTTTGATCCAGTTAGGGCTTCGGCTCTTCGTTGCAATTAGGGCTTCGGTTTCTTCAATTGATCTGTAATTGGTTGCCCTAGCTTGCTTGCAGTTGCTCGATCGAGTTTTGATGCTTGTGAATTCGGTATGTGCTGTCTCCTTTTGCTTTTCTAATTTGATACTTGAACTCGATCGAATTGAAATGCCGATGATGATTAGGGTTTTAATAGGATTTGATTTCCTATTTTTGCGTTCGGCTGATTGCTGCAAAAATTCTTGTTTTGCCGTTCGATTACGCTTTGATGCTGAGGATTAATCTGACTTTGTCAATTTCGTATTTGTAGTAACTTGATTCACACGGCTTGAATTGATTTCGTGATTTGAGATATTTGACTTTGTCAATTTCGTATATTTTCGACTGTGAATTCACTACTTCTGTATTAGCTTCGATCATCACCATTGCTTTTAAATTTTTTCTCTGCTGCATACCACTGCATTTCACTGCACTGTTGAAATTTTGTGTCTTCTGCATTTGTTATTTCTGGAACTCGATTTGCACTTGCTCACTGCTTGATAGTCTTGTGGCTATAACTGGGCATTTTGAGTTTGTTGCATTTGCTGGCTTGCACTGTCCACTGCCCTGATCTTGTTTGTTCCACCATATTGTATTGTTCATCTGTTTCTTCGCTTGTGCATACTGCACTTGATACTGTTGCATTATTCATGTTTTGATTATGACTTCATTATAGTTCCAGTTGATCATTAGGTAGTTGTCACTGTATTGCATTGAGCTCGACATTGTTGTTTACTTCACTTGTGTATTGCCTTCACTGTCCTCTTGAACTTGGAGTCTGCCTTGTTGCTGTGTCATTGTTGTAATATTAGCTTGTGACATTCATGTTGCAGTCCATATTCTTCATTTGATATCGAGTTACACACTGCTGCAATGTTGAAAATGTTTCATTGTATCACTGCATTTTGTAGTGTATTGCTTGCATTCATATTCTTGCTGTTTTTTGATATTGTGGCATGTGGTCTTTGCTGTCCACTGCAGTTTTGTGTTGCTGTGCACTTTTGTGCTTTGGTTTGAACTTGCGGTTAAGAACAGTTGCTTTGTCTCGACTTTATTGGTGCATTGTTGCTGTAGCTTTTTGAAGCTTGAGTTTCTGGTCTTGATACTTGCAGTTGTATCACTTGATATTCATTCCTGTTGTTTGCAACTGTGTTGCACTTGCTTTTGATGTAGCTGATGATCTTTAGTATTTGCACATTTGTTCACAACTGCTTCAAGTCATTCTCTTTTATGTTCACTGGCCTGTATATTTGAGTTGCAGTGCTGTCTTTGATGTTGTACTTTGGTCTATTGGGCTGCATTTGTGTATATTTGATCATTTTTGCAATCTGGTCTGGTGCACCTTGTTTCATGCTTGAGACTGTGTTTGCAATGTCTGGTCAGTGGTGCTTTGAGTTGAACCTATCTTGGGTTTGACCTTGTTTTTGATTTCTGTGCTTTTGTTTGATTTTTGCACACGAGTTGGCGAGGCAGTGCACACGTATACGAATGTACACGTGTGTACTGCAGCCACTTGTAATTACCTGTCCCTGATAAAAAAAATATCGATATGCACAGATATTGCACAATCAAACATGATGACGAACAACCCAAATAACTGAGGCAAACAATGTTTTCAAAATCATCGTTTCTTTCAAATTTCAAAAATATTTCTCTTTCAATTTTACTGCGTTTGAAAATATTTTTGCAGATTACTCAGATGCTGGATTCAAACCGGATTATAGTTGAAGACAAAAATATGAGTGTGAGCGATATGTAGTAAGGTCGTGATGTAAATGTGATGTGATTGTAATCAAAAATGTACATGTATAGTGAGAGCATGAAATTGTACTATTTACAATTTGTAATAAATATTTGTTTGAATAAAAATTTCTGTTTGAATTCAAAATCTGTTTAACTTGTTCTGTTTGAATTCAAATTCGAATTCTATGTAATTTAATTTTATTCAACAAATATTTATTTAAACTATGAAAAACAAAATAGTACATTACCAAATACATTTATATGAATGTATATATGTTTATTATCATCAAACAAAAATCATATAGCGCAAAGCGCATATTCAACAAATATGATCTCTAGTTGGGAAATCTTATTCTTTCCATCTCTTATCAGCATAACTCTTCTACTTAGACCAAGCTCTCATTATTCTAGCCTGAATTAACTCAATCTTTTCTGCAGCTTCTTTAACCAAATCCAGACCAAGAACTAATCTATCCCCCGTCTCTAACCAACAAAATGGAGATTTGCATGGCCTTCCATAAAAAGCTTTAAATGGTGCCATCCTTATCCTAGTTTGATAACTTTTGTTATACGAAAACTCGATTAAGTGTAGATGGTCTTCCCATGATCCTCCAAAAAATAGCGCATAAGCTCTTAGCAGATCCTTTAAGATTTTATTAATCCTCTTCATTTGCCTATCTGTCTGCAGATGGTACGCGGTACCCATACTGAGCTTGGTACCTAAAGTATCACGTAGAATCTTCCAGGTCTCACTAATGAATTTGGAATCTCTATCACCTACTATGCTACTAGGAATTCCATGCAAACTAAATATATTCCTTATGAATAACTTAGCTAAATCTAGTGCTGTCCTGGTCGATGTAATGAGTATAAAGTGTGCACTCTTAGTCAATCTATCCACTATAACTCAGACACTCACATTTCCTCTATTCGACCTTGGCAATCCGTTTATGAAATCCATTGAGATAGAATCACATATCCAGACTAGAACATCCAAAGACTGAAGTAGTTCACTCGGTTTTTGATGTTCGGCCTTTACCTGTTGACAGTTCAAACATTGCTTCACCAATAAGCCTACATCTCTCTTCATACCTTTCTAGAAGAAACTCATTTCCATATCCTAATACATCTTAATTCCTCCTGGATGAATAGTGAACTTCGAACGATGGCATTCTCTAAGAACTTCGTTCCTAATATTTCCTATACTTGGAACATGCAGTTGTCCTTTCTTCCCCAACCACTCATGTTGGTCAAGACTGAAATCTTTCAAGACGTCGCTCTCTGTTCCATTCCTTAATATTCTGATCCGCTCAGCTAATAATGGATCTTCTTCTTGTTTAGATGCAATTCTTTCGATCATAATCGATCGAACTTTTAAACATGATAACATGGTGGTTTCTCGACTAAAACTAGCCTAAGATCTCCATTGTACTCCGCATGTAGTCAATTCTTCTAAATCTTTCCACTCAACTATCGTTGCTAATTATGGATTCTAATGTTTTTTGCTAAGTTCATCTGCAACCTCACTTCCTTTTCCTAGTGTGTACTCAATATTAAAGTGGTATGCAACTATGAACTCTAACCATCTCTGCTGTCTCATATTCAACTACTGAGAGAATAAATATCTTAGTGGCTTATGATCCATAAATAGCTCGAATCTTTCTCCCAAAAGGTAATATCTCCACATATTTAATGCAAAAAATTTTGTAGCTAATTCCAAATCATGAGTTGGTTATCTAACTTCATGTGTTATAAGCTGTCGAGAAGCATATGCAATCACTTTATCCCTTTGCATTAGCATAGCTCCTAATCATGTTCAACATGCATTCATGTATACCACTAAGTCCTGATTTCCCTCTAGAATAACTAACACATGTGCATTAGTTAGCAAATGTTTTAACCTCTGGAATGCTTCTTTACATTTATCGATCCAAATATACTTCACCTCTTTCCAAGTTAGCTTAGTTATCAGCGCTGCTATCCGTAAGAAATCCTTAATGAATCTTCGATAGTAGCCATCTAATCCAAGAAAACTCTTTATCTCAGTCACCATCTTGGGTCTCTTTCAACTATTCACTGCCTCGATCTTAGCCGGATCTACTAACAACTTTCTCTTAGACTACACGACCAAGAAACTTCACTTCCTTCTTCCAAAATTGACACTTTGAAAATTTTTCCTTAAATAACGCTACCTCAGTGTCTCAAGCACTATCATAAGATGAACTTCGTGATCTCTTTCATCCTTGGAATATATCAATAAGTCATCTATGAATACTAATAAAAACATGTCCAAATGCTCTCGGAATATTCTATTCATTAAGTCCACGAAGAATGCCAGTGCATTAGTTAGTCTGAATGACATCACTAACCATTTGTATGATCCATATCTTGTTCTAAACACAGTCAAAGGAATACTATCTTCTACTACTCTAAGTTGGTGGAACCCTGTAGCCAAATACAATTGATAGAATACAGAATACTTTGGCTCTACTCAACTGGTCGAACAAATCGTCAATCATAAGTAATAGACATCATTTCTTTATTGTCTTCTCATTCAGCTTACATTAATCAATACACAACCTTAATGAACCGTCCAGCTTCCTTGCATACACTGCAGTTGCTCCCCAAGGCGAACTGCTTGGTCTGATAAAATTATTAATTTCTAAATCCATTAACTACACCTTTAGCTCCTTCATCTCGGTAGGTGTCATATTACTTGGTGGTCTACTTATAGATTCTGCTCCTGGTACTAAATCTATCTGAAACTTAATGACTCATTTCGACGGTAGTCCTATCATGTGTTCAAAGACATCTACAAATTCTCTAACTATGAAAACTCGATTCAAGTCGTCTTCTTCGTTCATAACGCCCAACAAAATGTTAGAATCTCAATTCAGGTTTTCTATAGTGTACATAATCTGATCAATACAACTAGGGTGTCTAAGTAATATTTTTCTATCATGGCAAAATACCCTAGCATCGTACTTACTTAACCAATCCATGCCCAAAATAAATCTGAAACCTATAAAATCAAACACATGCAAATTGCAAGCAAAAATATGACCTAACAATTCAAGCTCTAAGTGGTCACATCTCATCTCAAGAGTCGCATACCCTCCTATCGGATTTACAACCCTTAAGCATGTAACTAAATATGAGGGTTCTAGTTTAAGCTTATCTACAAAACAGTGAGATATAGAAGAATGTCATGCACCAATATCAAATATAACTCTAACTGACACACCATGAATCATAAGCGTACCTTCCAATACAGCCTTCCTTTCTCCTCTGCTGTTGGTCTTGAGGTAGCTGGTTCCAATGCAAAAACTTTGCCCTTTCCATCCTTGATTAGTTCCTTGCACTGGTTCCTTGCACTGGTTATTATAATGTCCAATCTTATCACGTTGAAGCATTGATATTCTTCTTTTTGATCACCATTTTTCACCTCTTGAACGACATTCATTAACAAAATGCCCTTTTTTATCACACTTGTTGCATATAACTTCTGTCTTTCCTTTCTTGGCAGCTCTACTCTTCTGAGCTTTCTTCTTGTAGAAAAACTTTCTCTTTTGGTTCTGGCTACCTTGAATTTCCACTTCTTTGTTATCATTAAAGAAAGCGAGCATATTCCTATTCCTCAAAACCATCTCAACAACTATATCGCACAAATCCCTAATATGGGGTAAAGTTGCTATAGCAACCTCGGATCTCAATTCACGGATGAACTTCTCATTCATTTTGATAACTATATCAACCGTTGAATATCTTTATCTTTATAATTCCTTAACTATGGTAGCATACTCAAGCATTGTCATGTCTTCCTACATCAACTTAGCAAACTTCCTAAGCAGAGTTGACTTGGTGATCTCCGACACGAATCTTTCCTCAAACCTCCTTTTGAATTTCGCCCAAATCACGGTCTCTTTAACTACTCCCATAGTAACACTGTTCCACCAGTACAATGCTGCTCCTTGCAATTGTTTGGATGCCACTGCTCATCGTTAAGTCCTAAACCAGCAATAATCCTTTTGCAATGAAGTAACCAATTCTCCACTTTAATTGCATCCTCAGTCCCGACAAACGGCTTCCCTCCAAGCCTAGCATTACTCAATACGCATAGTTATTGATCACTAAAGCTTCCTGATTTCCTTATCCAACATTTCCTCCAACTAGTCCCGCAACAGCTACAGCTTGCATCATGTTGACGAAAAACTAATACATAACTTTCATATCAACTTGCGGTGCTCTAGCACTTTAACAACCTAGATTTTTTATCGTTTGAATTTAGAATATTTAATTGAATTTAAATGTTGAAAAATGAATATTATAAGTTAAATCAGGTAATTAATTGATATTGAATCTAATATGAATAAAAATGATTACTAACGTTGTTTTAAATTCTATTTTGAGTTAAAGTGAAGTTAGTAAACTTTTAAAGTTGAACTAAAAGTTAGTTTACAGAAAATGAAAATTTTAATATTTAATTTGACAAGTAAAAATAGCCATTCGAGACACTGTCTCAGAGTTAGACGAAACTAATTTCATTGGATCCATAGTGTTATATTATTATAAGATTTCAAATTTCGTGTTGATCGGACTTATAGTTTGGTCGTGTGAAGCTGAAACGCATAGAAATTAATTTAAGTAAATTTAATTAAAATAATTCGATTCGAAAACCTATCTTCTAAATACGATGGACGGCTTCCGATATATATTCCATTGTGTTTAGAATAGGGATAAAACATTGAGAATGCTAGGCGGCACGCTTCGTTTGGAGTTCGAAATATTTTTGGATGAATAGTGCGCGATAGTTTTCTATAAATGCCCCTCATTTTTTCCTTTGTTCACAAACTCTAGGTTTCAAGCCAGCCGCCGCCTCTATGAATTCCAATGGCCGAAATTACCTGATCTTCCACCCTCAATCTCTCCTCACCCATCCACTTTCATGACACGACCCCAACAAGGAAGTTGAAGAGCTCGACAAGCTCCACAGGAACAACGGTCAAGATTTGAATCAGAGCGGTAATGTGCGTTTGAAGGCGTGACACTCATGCATATTTTTCTAAGCTAAAGGGTGGACGAGCTCGACAAGGCTTTAGTTGAAGGTGGAGTTTGTGATGCTGTTCTATGTGGTGGTCTCCGATCGAATTCTAGGCGCATGATGGAGGAGCATAAATCAATGAAAGGTTGGCGGCTATGGGTTTGGCTTGCGTTCGAAACGAAGATGAAGGAAGAAAGTGTGGGTGGCCCAGATCTGCTCTGGGAAAAATGTGAGGCCTAGATTTGTTAAGGTTATAATAAAAAAGAAAGAAAAGAGTTGTAATTTGTATTATGTAAAATTTGTGTAATCTTATAAATCGTGTAACTTCTTTATATGAGGTCTAAATCAAGCGAAACAAAAAGTGTTGGGTTTGTATCAGTGAATGCTACATTATAGAGCTGGTTTGGATGGATTTGGAGCTAACGAAAATTTTGGTTAAATTCGAATGCCTGTTCGTTTTTAATCGAAATAAAATGCTGCAATGACGACCGAAAGCAATGAGAGTAAAACTAACTCTCTTTGACCCGCTTATATTTTTATGTAAGTGAGAATATTTTTATTATGCTGTTTTGGTGACTGTTGGATGTGTTATGTATATATATTGGATGTTCGGATTTTATGCTATAGTAGTTAGTAGTTGGATATATTCCTGCCGGTTGAAGCAGATGAGACCCTATACGTTCCCTATATGAGCGGATGACCCTTTTTACGCGCATCTGCCTCGAAGCAGACATTGTACATATTTTCCCATATGTATGTTTGTTGCAGGTTACAGGTTGGAGGGATCCTCCTAGATTCCTCACCAGTGTTGAATTTTATTTACGAATATGGTTATATATGCTGTTATCATATTATGTATGATGTTTGGATGCCATGATTTATAAGATTGTTGTGAATCCCCTTATTTAGTACTTTTGTAGCATAGCCCATTTTTAAAATTTAAAACACTAAAATGATGATTTCGAATTAAAAAGGATGTTTAGGTGATTTTTTGAAGTTATATAAGTTTAATAATAGTTTGTAAATTATTCAAAGAAGGAGCTTATTTAAATGGAATCAAAATATGATTTTTGAAATATGAAGTTAACTATTTTGTAAAATAAGTTAAATTGATAATTTTGAACTTTATATAAATGGTTTATATATCAGATTTATATAAATGATATTTTATAAATAAAAGTTATGGAATTGTAAACGAGTTTTAAGTGTTGAAATAAAAATTTATAAAGGAATGCTATTAATACATAGATTAAATGAAATAAATTTTATAAACGATGTTTTATATATAAATGGAACTGTAATCAAATTTGTATATGGATTTGTAATTAAAATTTGGAAATGAATTTATGATGGACTTTATAAATAATGAGATTGCAAAAGAATGAATTTGTAAATAAGGAGATTATAAGTAAATAAACTTATAATGGGATTATGACATGTAAATGAGACAAATGGGAAATTGGTTAATAATGGATTTATGGAAGTTTTTATAAAATATAAATGTGAATTATGAACACTATTTTATAAATGTGAAATCAATTTAATTTGATTAGCTAAAATGGATTTTTATAAAAGGAAATATATTCACAATTTTAAAGTGAGAAATCCTTAAAATGAATGTTTTGGAAAGTGATATTATAAAACAGAGTTTACATGGTTTGAAAATAAAATAAGTATATGAAAATATTTTTCGAATATCCTATAAGTAAAATGATTTGAATATTATCTTTGTAAACATATTTTAAAGTGAATAATCGAAAAGTGATTTGATTTATAAACGATTAATAAAATCAGGCCCAACGACTACTTATGTGCTAGATTTTGTTTGTTGCTTTGATAGTTAAATAACTGACTATCAAATTTGGTTAATTCAGTTTCTCAAATTAATGTAGAAACTAATTAGTCATACACTTAGTATGTAATTGACTGTGTATGCTTGATTATTTTTTGTGTCGAGAGACGTTGATTCGTGTAGTGCAGAGTGATTACTCCTATCTACCGAGCTTCCTTCTTAGCCGAAGGATAACATGTTGAAAGTTGGAAATATGATAAGTCTACGAGACTTGGTTTCTGTGTGAGATTGAGAAACGCTTTTGCGTTGTTGGTGCGAAGAGAGCATGATCAAATTTTTCTGCAAACCACGTCGGACCAACATATTTGCAAAGATTGTGCAGGTTGGTTGGTGATATTGATATTTAGGATTTTTGTAGTGAAGGATTTATGATTGATCATTTAGGGTTAAAATCCTAATATACATATAGCAGAAGTAGTCTCTTCGTTATGAAATGTCAATTGCAAGGGCTGTCGCTACTAAACCGATAGGACATGGTAGGAATGTACCTTTGGTTTGTCCTGTTCCTGGACAACTAGTATAGATGAGTGTCTGACATTGCATTTCTAAGATTATGTACATTGGTTTTTACAAACATACATCATGTGGTGGCGGAGAAGGCAACTTCTCTTAGCTTACACCCTCCTTGAGACGTATGATCTCAAGGGTTGTATTTTTGTGGAAGGCAATTAGTAGTCAACGAAAATGGCAATGTGGCATTCAAAGATGATGTGATATGTGATACGTGAAAGGTAATCGATACCTCTTTTGGCCTCATTCCCCAAAAATGGCTGAAACGGGGATAGAAGCGGCAAGGCTAAAATGGGTCGCTCTCATTAGGAGATGTCATCACTCTTCTAGATATATCTTTACATGCTATGATGTTGTGTGTCTGATTATTATTGATGTATGCATATGGCTATGGATTTTAGGTCGCTAATGATCGGTGTGATGACATATTCAGTACTATCAAGCGAGGGGTAGGCCAGTCTTATGTTGGTTTTGGCGTCCAGTATCCGGACCCTAGGTGCATCCCTCTAGAGATGTACCATGTTTCGGAAAGGTAGTCACTTCACCTAGTTATTTGTATGGAATCCAAAATCCACCATGCGCCTACATTTTATTTGTATTGCTGGATTTTAATAATGGTAACAATTTCAGCTATTTTGATTATTACTTTTATAATAGACACTATTATAATATAACATGATTTGTACGAAAAGGTTATGGTTATCGTAAGGGAAAAACCATATATTTTTATGCATGGACATGGTCTTACGAGATACCTTTTTTATAAAGGAAAAGTTTTGGTAACTTTATAAATTCAGTCGAGTGTGTGTTTTTCTCATGCTAGTTTACCAGACTGATCCAGGCATTCTTATCTTTCAATACTCGAGTCAGATCGAGTGTATTTATAGGTTCAGATTTGGTGATTTCTGAGCTTCAGCAGGTGAGCTGGAGATCTTCATGTCGTATACACATCTGTTTTGTTTTCCGCTGCTTTGCATTGTTGTTGTTGTTGTAAATTATTAGCATTTGTGAGGACATGTTATTATAACTGTCCAAGCTGATGATTACTTATTGTGTACTCTGATATTGATTTATGTATATTATCATTTCTTTTTGTAAAGATTATTGATCTATATTACATGTTATTCCGCTGCGATGTGAAATTCAGTACTGTTTTGGTTTTGCTTCTCTCTCTTCTTCTTCTCTTCTCTTCTTCTTTTCTCTCTCTTTCTTCTCACCCTCTACTTTCATTCTCATGATCATCTACAATCGGTGCGCTCTAGGTCGGACATGCGTGGTTTGGTGTCGGATTCAGGGGATGCTAGGTGCAGGTCATCAGAAGCACCCACATTAGCATATTGTGCCCGACCTGGATTCCTTCAAGTATTCGGCTTGGCAGTTTTATTAATTGTGGTGCTTCATCCAACAAGGTTAAGTCTTCCATTCATGGCATTTACACCTTACTTCTTTCAAATCTATATCCAAACCTTTGTAAGATATAGAAGAATAGCCTAAGGGAGATGGGAAGATGGAGATAAAGCGTATAGTTATATATAACAAATACAAGTATGTTACTACATCATTATCCTATACCCTAATCTTTTCTCTAATTCCTTAGGATTTTTTTTCAAAATCATTTTAGATTTAGAGCTTCTTTTAAGATTTCATAAACCTATGCTTAATAACAAGTTGTAACGTCCCCTATTTTGAGACCCGAAGCTAACCTCTACAGATGATGTAGTCATCTATAGTGTTAACTTCTAATGACAAAATACGGCAATGTTAATGGTATCCATACTATTAAAAGCACATGAATATGAAATAAAATCAATACAGATTTCAAAACAGCTTTTCTGAGTACTTTTCAAATCAGTATTTCATATTCAATTATATAATCCCAAAATGATTCCTTTGTTTAGATAAATATAATTATTACAGAATACACCAAGAGCGACATTTGAAGATTTCACCTTGGATGATCAGAGTACTAAATAGACATATCAGTCAACAACTACATCATAGGGAATAATAATGGTTAGACTCGTAAATAGCTAATCCTTGCCTCCTTCATGTCTTCCAAAAGCTTTATTCGTCACCTAATAAAGCCTGAAATACCTTAAATATCAATCTACTCAAATTAAATTTTGAGCACTTAAGAGTTTAAGGAGAAAACATAAACTTCAATTCAAATATAAAAGCCTGGTGCGAATAATTCTATTGCATCTTGGTTTACTGATATTAAGTGAGACCACACCGCTTAACGGAATGGGTTTCTCCTCACTAATATCCTTTTAAAAGCATATCTTTTACAAATCAAAATCCTGCAATCAAACTGATTATAACAACAATAGCAATAACATATACGCATATAAATCAGGTAATCAATGGACTATCCGTCTGAACATTATAGTTTGATTAGGCTAACTATTAACCACTTGCTAACTCGAGCCTACCAGACATAATAAATTTTTTAACCTGTTCTAGGCACAATACAAGATGGTTTACACTTAGCTTACTTCTCCTAAGGTCAACCGATCCTGATGATTTTGCAGGCTCACCAATAACCTATCTCCACTCTATGTATTCCTTCTGTGTGTAATATCATTTTAGTCTTATCTGTAACAAAGCCCTACACACTGGAATTTTAGACTTATACTAGCTAGGGGCTACTAGCTAAAATATAGGGCGACCCTACACCAGTCTCATTTCATTTTCTAATATCCGAGTCATATATTTAGGGCTAATCAACATATGCAATTTTCCTTGAAAACATTTCTTTCAAATTGATCTAACCCTTTTAAATCATACCTAAACAAGTGTTTGCGCCAAAAATGGCAACAAACACCCAATATCGTGAAAGCACCCGTTTATCAACACAGATCAGTAATAATTAGCACAGAACTCAGATCAGATATAGAACTGAATGTGGCAGAGTCTGGGCGTGCTTTTATCTCCAAGAATTCTTTTTTTTTTTCTGAATGACCAGGGGCTCTATTTATAGGTGTAGGAGGCGGATATTTCGTCTAAAATCCGGGGAGAACGCTTCTGGCACGTGAGGGGGCCCATACGGCCGAATTCTGGAGATCCGGGCCCACTTTGGGATCGATTCAACCCTTAGTTCGAATCGATCAAGAAAGTGTCCAATCATGATGAAACTTGGCGTGGACATTCTTCTATGTATGCGCAAGCTCCTGCGAAAATTTCATAGCATTTGGACTTGTAGATCTCAAGTTATGATCGATTCAAGATTGTGCTTCCGGTCAACAAGCTCGATAGGGTCAAATCCATAGGGTTGAATCGATAGGGTCGAATCCATAGGGTCGAATCGATAGGGTCGAATCCATAGGGTCGAATCGATAGGGTAGAATCGATAGGGTCGAATCCATAGGGTCGAATCGATAGGGTCGAATCCATAGGGTCGAATCCATAGGGTCGAATCGATAGGGTCGAATCCATAGGGTCAAATCCATAGGGTAGAATCCATAGGGTCGAATCCATAGGGTCGAATCCATAGGGTCGAATCGATCATATCTTACGCGTATGAACTCGGATTGACTTGAAACTTGAAACGTTGGCTCTCGTGGCTTTGCTCTCATGTCCTATCAATTGTAGCCTGATCCGGGCTCGGACAAAATTCATCGATATCCATAGAGAAGTGAAGTACAACCAATCTCTGAGATGAACTGTCTTTTGTTTTTGACCGACCTTTTGGTATCACGTCTTTGCCAAAAAGCGGGATAACAATTGCCCCCCAAAACATGCCTTGCGGTAGGAAGGTGTGTTTTGTAATGCCATGAGTTGGATGTTCATATCTTATCATCAACCTGTAAAGATCTTGATAGTTTCATATGTCCTCAAATGACGATCGTTCGGGATCGTATGCCACTTGAGGTGAATCGGGACCGTTCGCGGTCTGCGCCGCTCACGGCAAAGGATGGAATAGGACCGTTCGCGGTCGATGCCGTTCGCGTCAAATGGTGATCGTTCACGATCAAGTGCCATTCAAGGCGAATGGTGACCGTTCGAGGTCAGATTTCATAATAAGTGAATCATGACCGTTCGCGGTCGGTGCCGTTCGAGGTGGATTGTGATCGTTCGCGATCAACTGTCATATAAGTGAATCGTGACCGTTCGCGGGCTGATGCCGTTCGAGGCGATTTGTGATCGTTCGCGATCGTGTGCCGTTCGAGGCTGATTGTGATCGTTCGCGATCATTTGCCGTTCGAGGCGAATTATGTGTGCCCGGAGGGACTTAGTATTATCGATGTCGGAGTTCATGTTCGGGGGAGTTTCTAAATCAAAGACTCTGGCGGTTCATCGCCATACAGAAGGTACTCGTGGACCGTTCGCGATCCAACGGGCATGAAAATAAACTCTTTCATGGAATTGCAAACATCAAAGCAATGATTATACGAATCTCACAACATAAATGTCCATACAAACAGAATCTAAATGTTCAAATAAAAATCAAAGCAAAAAGCAAAGCAGGGATGTCAAAGTGTAAACTCTCACTATGATGCGGTTGGTAGTCATTCAGAGCATGCCTATGGATCTTGCGCGATTGCTCACATGTCTAAATGATTTAACCGTATTAGTGAGAGGTTTATAACTTGTTCATCGTTATTTCAGTCAATTAATGGATAACCAGACGTTGTCCCGACTCAGGGCCACCTCTAGCTGAGGTAGATGGTGGGAGCTCTGGCTCCACTGCCGGAGTCCGTTTCCTCACATACTGAAGGAGCATACCATTCCTGATATGCCCTTCCACCTCGTCCTTCAGATGCCTGCAATCATTAGTGTTATGACCGTTCAGTTCATGAAATATGCAATACTTATTGGATTTCCTTTCGTCGAAAGTTGGGTCCCTTCGCATTGGTCTGCGATACGGGACCTGTTCTTTAGTATCCTGATAGATTCGCTCTAAATTCTCATTCAGCTCTGAGTATGTGGTAAATCTTGGTTCCTTTCGTGGTTGCATCGACCTGTTATAGCCAATCTCAGCCTTTCGCTTCCCCTTGCTAGTTTCTGTACCTTTCTTAGGAGGATTTCCATCTTTGATCGTGTAAACATTGGGCTCATCTCCTTCTTCTCTTTCTGCACTCACGTCTTTCAATCGCAAGAACTTTTCCGCCTCATGATAGAATCTCCTAGATCCATAGGTGGATCTTTTGTTAATGAATTTTTGAAATCCGTGCCATCAGCAATTTCGGAAACGACTCCCATCATAACCATGGATGGATCTGGCCGATCCACCGATGCTGCTGCCGCATTGAATCGCGTCAGAAAACTCCTCAAAGTCTCTCCAGCCTTTTGTTTCAAAATTGCTAAACTCATTACGTTCTTGGGTCTTGCAATGTGAACCCTAAATTGTCTCATGAATTTTTCAGTCAAATCTGCCCATATTCCTATGGAACCGCTCTCCAGTTGCCTAAACCATAATGCTGCGATATCCATCAGATATAATGGAAAGCACCGGGTCATAACCTCTAGTGATGCCCCCAGCACTTCCAAATGCCTCATGTACCTCGTCAAATGGACCGCGGGATCCGTCCTCCCATCATACATCTCTATCGATGGCAACTTAAACTCTGGTGGGTTCCTAGCCATCCTAATTGCAGGAGAAAAGGGACTCCTGTTCACGTCTTCAAGATCTTTGTTTGTTAATCCGCCTCTCATGGCTCGTCTAACCATTTGTGCCAATTTATCTTCGTCTCCAAGATGCAATCCTCGTTCATCGCTTTTGACCTGCCCCCCGAGTTCATGAGGGAATTCTAGAATCTGCCCCCTTGACTGAGCATTCATTCCTCTGCTGCCTCCAGGTTGCGCATGTACTCCTCTCTCTCCCTCCGGGATTGGATCTACGTGCTCCAAGTGTGTGCCTCCTAATACAGGTGCTATGCCAGATGGTCTTGCTCCGTTCTGAACTCCATCAGTACCACTGTTCTGTGCTCCAAGTTGTCCAATTTGTTGAAATAAGCCCTGAATCAACTCCTCCTATCTCTTCATCATTGTCTCCATTTCGTCCCTAGTGATGAAGATCGACGCTTGATTCCCTCCTGAGGAAGCCAATTGACTTCCTTGGTGTTCATTCCTCTCTGGCCTTTGTCTTTTACTGGTTTGCCTTGTCATGACTCTTAGATCTGAACTCTTAGATCCTCAAATTCAACTTCTCCTGAATCAGTTCTCAGCGAAAGCACCAAAATGTTTGCGCCAAAAATGGTCACAAACACCCAATATCGTGAAAGCACCTGTTTATCAACACAGATCAGTAATAATTAGCACAGAACTCAGATCAGATACAGAACTGAATCTGGCAGAGTCTGGGCGTGCTTTTATCTCCAAGAATTCTTTTTTTTCTTTTTTTTGAATGACCAGGGGATCTATTTATAGGTGTAGGAGGCAGATATTTCGCCTAAAATCCGGGGAGAACGCTTCTGGCACGTGAGGGGGCCCATACGGCCGAATTCTGGAGATCCGGGCCCACTTTGGGATCGATTCGACCCTTGGTTCGAATCGATCAAGAAAGTGTCCAATCGTGATAAAACTTGGCGTGGACATTCTTCTATGTATACGCAAGCTCCTGTGAAAATTTCATAGCATTTGGACTTGTAGATCTCAAGTTATGATCAATTCAAGATTGTGCTTCCGGTCAACAAGCTCGATAGGGTCGAATCCATCGGGTCGAATCGATAGGGTCGAATCCATAGGGTCAAATCGATAGGGTAGAATCCATAGGGTCGAATCCATAGGGTCGAATCGATAGGGTCGAATCCATAGGGTCGAATCCATAGGGTAGAATCCATAGGGTCGAATCCATAGGGTCGAATCGATCATATCTTACGCGTATGAACTCGGATTGACTTGAAACTTGGAATGTTGGCTTTCGTGGCTTTGCTTGTCATGTCCTATCAATTGTAGCCTGATCCGAGCTCGGACAAAATTCATCGATATCCATAGAGAAGTGAAGTACAACCAATCTCTGGGACGAACCATCTTTTGTTTTTGACCGACCTTTTGGTATCACGGCTTTGCCAAGAAGCGGGATAACAACAAGGAAAATATACTCTTTGCTTTACTCAAAAAAATACGCCATGATATATGCTTTACACAAAATAATGTTGATGAAAACTTAAAATCAATAGGGTTATCTATCCCTTTAAAATAAGTTAAAGCTTAGAAAATATTAGGCTATAATTCCAAAACAATACTTTGAAAGCATTTAAAACCATAAACAATCCCTTTCAAAATCATTGAAAGCATCTCTTTCAAAATCATTGAGTTCAACATTTAATAAATATAGGATCCAAGGAAAAGGGACGAAAACATCACTTTCTAATGCACTGGTTTCAAGTAAAAGGATAACAGGTGAGATAGCTTCGAAAACATTATTTTATAAATTAAAAGAGAATGGCATGCATTCCCTTCGAAGGCATCTCCTTCGAATGCATTAAGGAAAACACACTAAAACGACGAAAGGAGATGGGCGGCACCACCTTTTTGTAAATCTTTGGTTAACAAAAGCCACAACAATGATGTCAGAAGGGAACCAAGGCGAAAGCCTTCCTTCTGCATATATTAGTTTAGGTGTTTAAAAAGTCGGCCTTTAAAAATGGCGTATCAATGCAGCGTTTTAGGTGTCGAAGGGGTTCAAAAGTGTTAACCCTTTCGTAAGCATACTTTAAAACAAAGGCGGGTCAATAAGTTCGGAAGCTATTAAAGGCAGCTTCAACCTCGTCGTAAGCATGCCTTCGCCACCATCCCTTCCTTCCGCCTATCTCCAATACACTACGTACCAAATGCTTGGTACCCTGTGCATTGGTTTCATATGGATGCGGAAATTTTACAAGCGGTGGATGGTGACAGAAAGCAGGGTAAGTGGTGAAGTTGTAATTCAATTAAAAATTGCATTTTTGTTTTTTAAAGAAACTCCTTGTCACCTAACAAATCAATATTTGTCAAAATCTCATTGGTTTACAAAACTTTACCAAATACTGCCACATGCTGTATGCATGAATATTCAAACAATTTACACTTAAGCTCAAATTTAAACATCTTACATAAGCAAATTAGCCCTTATCATTGAAAATAATTTACTTACTCATCTTAAACTCTTAGGAAAAAACCCCCGAAAACCAAATTAAACATTCTCTTCCTTATCTCAAAATTTCAGCGGCAAAAACAATATTTAATTATTTATAATAATTAAAACCGATTAAAACCATTTCTAGGCTTAGAAAATTAATCATAAATCCAAATCAATAGGAGACGATCAATAAACTTTTGGTCCCATTGTGAAGCGCGGCAACAACACCCATCCAAAGAGTTATGGTCAATCAAGGCTTTGGTCCCACCTTAGGGACCGTCCAAAGCATCCATCCGATGGAGATAGTCAATAAAGCCTTGATTCTACCACTAGGTCTGAACAAAGCATCAATCCAATGGAGATGGTCAATAAAGCTTTTATTCGCTTTGCGGAGTCTGGCCAAAGCACCATCCAAGAAAGATGGTTGATGAAGCCTTTGATCCTGCTACCACTAGGCCGACTAATGCATCCATCCAAAAAGTGATGGTTAAGTTAAGTCTTTATTTTGGAATAGCCAACTAAAGAAAAGCTGAATAAATGAGAAAAGCAAGGGAGAGTCTTCATCAACTATAAAAAAATCATAAACAAACATTTCATCACAAAGTTGGTAAGCAAAATAATTTTTAATTACACAATCTTATATTACAATGTATGATTGTTTATAATCAATTTTCTTTTACAATATTCATGGTTATGGAAGATAAGGAAGAGGGTGATGTTAGTACAATAACTCTTTTCCTTTTCCATCAACTTCCAAATACAAGAACGAGTTTCACTAGTTGAACCTGCATTTTAATACAAAATGGGAGGTCTGCCTTTCTCTTTGAGAATGCCTGAGCATCAATATAGGAAGAAGTGTTGATACCTCCGATAACCGGAAGCAACATCTTTCGTTAATCGATAATATTTTTCTAGGACTAAAAATGAGAAGTAAATTTTAAATTAAAAGCGATGATAATTTCAATCTAGTAATCTACTAAAGGATCAAGTTGGGATGCTCTAAAGGTATAAAACTGCATCAATTTTGGATGATCTTTAAGTCCCTTTACCTCTTCCATCAAAATTTCTAACACTAAAGGAGAGTCGGTGTATATTGGATTGCCACAAGAAGATATTTGTTTAGTTTCTTTTCCGTACAATGAATGATGTTTTGGGATTCTATGGAGTGAATTTGAGAAGCTAAAGCCTTTTTATAAGTTTTGTTAGCACTATTCAACCAGGAAATTAGATAAGATAAGCTTTTTTGATTGTTGAGCTTTTGAATTTTCAATTTAAGCTCTTCATCTCATGATCCAAAGTTTCCACCTCGAATTGGAGATTGGAAAATACTTTTCTATACATTTTATCCCAATGCTCTTTTATTTTATGGTTGCATTCAAATATAAGAGACCTGCTTAGCCTAACTAGTTCACTAGAATTTCCTTTTATAGGCAATGATGCTGGAGAAGGAACAACTACATGTCCACTGCGTGTGAGGCAGACTCATGATGGAGAGTAAATCTATGAAGGAGCCATTTTTTGAAGATTTAGCTAGTATCGACGTAGGATGTCCTTTCTTGCCTTCAGTTAAAATAAGCTCATAAGAATGATATTCATTTCTAGATCTTAGTAAATCCATCCCCAAACCAACTATGCATTGGTTAAGATAAGCATTTTTGGTATTCTCTAACTATTTAGGGATGAATTTTGAGTTAAGTATTCCAGTTAATTCAAATTTTTAATTGCCCTCAGAGGATATTTTCTTCTCAAGTTCAATAATAGTCTCTCGAGAAGATTTTACGATGAATTTTAAGCGAATATATTTCTCATACTACTTGTTAGCCTTAACATTGTCAATAGATGATAGGCCCAAAACAGAATGGGAGGAACGATTCTACACGTCCATGACTAACCTAGGTTAGATGTTATTAAGGTGATGTGTGAGGTTGGGAACATTAAGAGATAAAGTCGATTCTTTATCCTAAATCAAACATAAATAACAACAAATCCTTAGTAAAAGAAAATAACATAAACAAAACACTTTATTGATAACTTGAAGTAAAAATGACACCATTCCATTCATAAAAAATAGTGATAATAAAGAAAACATATAGATTTCTCCTTTAGTCTTTAGATTGGCATCTAGAATTTTTCAAAAAAAACAAAGGCAAAAGGGAAAATGTAGTAGTGAAGGATGCTTCAATGCCGGAGGAGTGTTGATAGGGGAAAGCCTCGATAATCCCATTCTTTATGGGAAATAACCTCGCCACATGATAATTTTGCATAATTAATCTACATTTCGTGGAGGTATTGGTCTTTTTGAACTTCCAAGATATTAAAGTCCAAATTAGGGAATCCTATGTACATATAAAGGAGGCCGTAAAGAAAATAATATTTTGACAAATGTGACTTTTCAATTAAAGAAGAATTTTACTTTAAAGTCCTTTTCAATCTAACTAATTTACTTAAAATGACTTTAGGGAAGAGAAGAAATAAAGAGAAACTCACAAACCAATGGCATAGTAAAATGAAGAGTCAAAATAAATATTATATGAAAGGTTATTACTACATCAACAAAAAGCACAAATTAATGCTATACAACAAACTTCATGAAGGCTCATAAAGGATTGAATCCTCATAAATTTTTTGAAGTATACTCAGGAGAACCTGGCGGACCGGTGAACTCTAGAGCGAGAATTAAGTTGTGACCATCCGCTTCAACCTATGGCATCTATAACCCAAATACTAACTTTTGTAAGAAATATGTATAAAGCAGGGCCCATACCTAGGTCCGTTATCAGACCTATACACCCATTTTCCATTGCATCACACTTGTGGACTTGAATTCCTAATAATATTAAGAAATGAATTTATCCTTGTAAACTTGACCTTATCCGGAGGAAGTGAATTAATAGTCAAGGGTGCATTGGAAAGTTGGGTAAGTTTCAATATTCTCTAGGATGTGGATCTGATCCGCACTCATCAATATACCTCTTGTGAAGCTTCCTAATTATACCTCCTTGGTCGCTTCCTAAAAAAAAGAATCATGTAGAATCTAATGTAAACTAAGTAGAGGCACTCCATTAGCCTGGTTCCATCTTCAATCAACATCCAAAAGAGAATAGTATGTCCTTCGTTTACCTTACGAAAATTTGACTGATGGAACTGATATATTTAAAGTAAGCGTGAAAATTGATTATTATTAAAGTTTGCTAAGCGCTTGAGGTATTTTTAGAGTCTTATACATCTATCATTTGATTCATTTAAATTCCTAAATAGCCTTTCCCCTTCTTTGTGAGTCTTAAAATCTTATCTCTATTTTTATCTAGTAAGATCTCAAAATAATTTCCGTTTTTCTTCCTATATTGGTATTTAAAATAAAAAATTTAAGTCTCGATAAAAGAAAATTCAAAACAAGAAAATAAAACTCTGAAAGTAATCTACATGAAGAGGAGTTATTGAAGATTTTGGCTTGAGGGATTGAAATTTTTGGGTACTAGAGGACGATTGACCGAACTTTCTTAGGCCAAACAAAATGGGACTACTGAGAGGGCCTTTGAGTGCCAGTGTATCCATGTTCCATGGATAATACTAGAAGGAAATTCATCGGCATGGCTTGACTCGTGAGAAGCCCCTAGTCCACTAAGATCATTATTTCTCAAGTCATCGTCCCTATCTTTTCTTAACAAAACATCTTTCGTATGATCATCGACAACATCATATCCATCATCATCATCATCATCATCATCCTTGTCATTGTTAGATTTATCTTCCTTCCAATTCTTCGGTTAATCGTCATCGAGTGAAATATTGTCAAAGGCTAAACATTTTTCAGGATCAACGGGGTCATCATCTCCAATTCAGAAAGATCTTTGGGAACACGATCAAGAATGATGTCGGATTTCCTCTTATAATCGATTCCCGTGAAGCAAACAGAAGGAAAATCCAAGTCTAGACATTTATCTATATTATCTTTTCATGCAGTAATGAAAGCTGCCTTATAATTTTGATCTTTCCAGTGAGGAAGGGCTTCATGCAAAAAGGAAGAGATCCCAATTCTAAAGTCATGAAGAGAAGCTTTTGGTTACTTAAGCAAGAGCTCTTCTTTGTTAATTCATTTTTTAGGTTTGCACTTTAGCACAAATTTCATAAGGTTTGAAGCCTTAGGCTAAACTTGCTTAATCTTCTCATGACTCTATAAAAGTTCATTCTTTAGAATTTTTATTTTTTCTTCCAAATCATAGGTCTTGTTCTTCTCCAAATCTAATGAAGACATGATCTATGAATTTTCTATGGATAAAGAGTTAGTCTGGTGATTCTTAATTTGATTTTCCATGGTTTTTATCATCTTAGACAAGGAAGAATTCAACTCTTGCAATGTCAAATGTCTTGAGAGGAGGATTTGAAGAGGATTACTGGAGGAGTTATAAATGTTTTCATCATAGGTTTAAAAACCAATTTAATTTATTAGCTTAACATATTAAAGATAATAAAACATACCAAAATATGTTGCAAAAGGTAAATAAGGACATCTTTTGAAAAAGAGAGGGAAGCATCAGTTGAGCTTAAAAGAAGAGATAGAAGGAGATTGATGATAGGTGTTAATAGTTCTTCAAAATTCAAGGGGAAAGAAACTCGTGCACCAGAACTTGATGAAGGAGCATCTTAACCATTTGTTGGTGTAGGGAAGCTAGAGAATCTTCTAATGGTAAACTCATGACGTTAACAACTGGCTATGAGCGAGAAGTGTAGAAGGAATAGTGGTTGTGACAATATTGGAGGAAGGAACCATAGTCGATGTCAAATTGAGATTGTCCTTTCTAGGTTTGTTGAGAGGAGATTCAAAAGTGAGAGCTGACAAATTCCACTACAAGAAATTTGATTTTTAGTGGCGCTCATAAAAAGCTATAAAAAGTTTTGGTGGCGTTTTGATAAACGCCGCTAGAAAACATGCGACTAAAAATACATGATTTTTTGTTGCATTTATTTTAACGCCACTATAAATGAATTTTTGGCAGCGTTTTTTAAACGTTACTAAAGATCTTTTTTTACAGCGTTTAAGAAACGCCACCGAAAAGGTGCCGTTTACCATCTTATTTTTTTGTTGCACTTATTATTATTATTTTTTGCAGCGTTTTTTGAACGCCACGGAGATTATCTGAGTTACTATAATTGCTGATTCTGCAGCGCTTTTTAAACGCTACAAAAACATATTTTTGGTGGCGTTTTTTCTCCGCCACCATATGTTTCGATTTTATTGTCTGCTGTTCCATGACTACATCTGATTTCGCCTCCAATTCAAGTGCTTCAAAACTTATACAATAATGTAATATATAAACGCATACATATTCAAAAATAACACATTCAATGAACCACAATAATACAAACAAAAGCAATTACATAATCACCACTATATCATAACATTAGTGTCAAAACAAAAGGTTAATCATACGTTTACACAACCAAACTACCATGAACAGTTATATAATAGTACATGCAGCTAAAGTAGTGCTGCTACCATACATACTAGTTTCATAATAGTTTCATAACAGTTTTAATCAACCTAACTACATACATGTGCTGCTGCCATACCAAAAACCAGTGCTACTGCTTGAATTATTCACAAACGTTTATCTACCTGTAAAAAATAATAATCATGTTACTAAATATTTGTGAGGTGAAAGCTAGCACCACAAAAGTTTAACCCTGCTCTCTTCGAAAGTTCAATGCCTGCACAAGTGAAAGCACAACGTATAGATAAACAATTATGTTAATTCGTAGGACTATCTGAATAATCAAAAGATCATCAACTAAGAATCTTCATAAGTGTTTATTTTCCATGATATCATTAGCAATTAAGAGAAATTTGTGTAAAAAAACAAAAATATAACTGAAAAAACAGAGAAGATGGTATGCTCTGGTTTGTTTTCAACTGTAGCTTAAAAGTTTGATCATCCAAATAAATGCGTACATGTTAGAACATTTTGCTTTTTCTTTAGCATGCTAAAAGTCATCTATGAATTAGAGAAAACAAACTTCTGGTAGCAGATGATATGTTCATATCTATGTATGTTACCTCACTTGTGGCTTCGTCCTCAAAGTAAGTAATAGCATAGGCATTTTATTTCAAGTTCACCTAGCATTTACACAAACAATGTACAATGTACTTGAACAAAAATATAGTGAGCAAAAAATAATATTCTCATCTTTTCGATTTAAAATATAATGAATATTGTATTTGGTACATCTCTCCATATAATCACAGGTTCCCATACAATTGGAAAATACTTGAAACCAAAAAACATATTAATTTGTGTCTCATTTTGCAAAATTGTTGATGGACTTTGTTTTATAGACCATAAAACACAATATAAAGATTTGTTTGACCAAGAAAATATGTACCTATTGAGGAGTCTCCTATTTTTAAAATTCCTTGATACATCGTTCAATTGATGCTTGATTAGTGCGCCTTAATATCGTATTCCTAATAAACTGAAACAATTAATAGACTTTTAGAAAAAAAGCCATGAAGAACATTAATATGTTGTAGCACACAATCTACATCCTAAAATTACATTGAATTGTCCTTCTTCCATGCTGTAAGCGCACAGACAGAACACCTAACAAAGGGTGTATCTGATGAATGCTAATGTATATTGTTACGAGTATAACTGTAAGATTTACAGTGACTATTAATTCATCAAATAGCAATGAAAGTAAATGTTGAATAAGTACCTTAGTCTTTTTTCTCGGTGAATGTTTGAAGAAAAGCAACCAATACATCAGTAGTCCTTCCTAAAGGATCACTCCAAGAAGAACCAAATTTTTTTTCATAATGATCCAAAAAATCTTTCCATTCTCCTTTGTCGTCTTTCAATCTAGATTTCTAAATGGATTTCACTACCTTAGCAAGCACCTGACAATAACTAATAACATTCAAAAGATGACATAAATACGTGCTGTGACATTCTAACAATAAGAAGAAGAAAAAACATAATGCCATTAGAAGGAGACTTAACAAAAAAGGACTAGTTTGATAATAGATGTTTAGTGAATTAAGTGACGAAATGTCATTTAAATCCAGGACTATGTCACTCCAATATTACTTACAGCCCATGATATCTCAGTCCAATTCAGTAACACACATGCCAATTCCCCATATTCATGAGTCCAACCTTCAGAAAATGAATAGCCATCCCTTGCTAGATAATGAATGGACCTTATATTTGGGCTTACCAGCTTAATACTCCAAGCTCTTCCTGCATGTTCAGTACATCACATTCCTGCATGTTTGACACCTGCAACTAAAGTGCACTAAAGGAAAACATGCAAGCATCAATTTCCTTTTTGCAATATTATGTATGCTGACATAAGCTAAAATAAAAGTTAAGTTAATTTTAGCAAATACATCTTACAAGATGACATAAGCTAAAATAAAAGTTTACTTGCATTCTTATCTAACCCGATGAATAGATGGATCAGGAGCAGCGTCACCATATCGCTTGTTGTGTGCTGTGTCATAAATCTTGTGTTAATCACTGCCGAAGTAAACTATTGCCTCCCTCAAATGTGAAACTAATAAATCTTACTACCTTTCTTTATGGATATTTTTATGGGTTTGCCTAAATGCAGGTCCATTATGAGGGGACCCTCAGCACCCATATTAATAGGAGGTTGAATAAAAGCTTATATATATATATTAATTAACAAACTCTAGCATGCGGCTATTCAATTGGTTTATTCAGACAATGTTAAATTAAAAACGAACAGTAATACTTAATAGAAGAAAGCAGAACCTTAGCCTGAACTTCTATGCCTCGTGGCCTGGATTCATCTTATCCATTTACTATCTTTCTAACGATCTTTAATTTTTTCTTCTTTGTTAAGTCTGAAACTTTTATGTGAAGGAAGTTTCTCCCATTAGCTGTCTTTTCTTTGTCATTTCCATTTTCTCCGTAACTAGATTCCTTGTTTTTTCTAAAAATTTATGGACCCTGATCTGGTTTAGATTAGAAATGCAACTACTACAAAGTGAAAACAAACTATGATTTATAAGAATGCTACTAGACATATTAAAAACAACATTCTGAAGTGTGTAAGTAAAAGAGACATATATTAAGATAATCAGACAGTATCATTGCGTGTACTAAATATTGGAGTGACTCATCAATTTCCTTTTTGTAATTAAAGTGCACTAAAGTGTGTGGGGTTTGGGGAGGGGCGAGGGCATGTCCATGTAAGCGTGCCCCATATTTTCGTTGCAATATCATTAATTATTGTTGATAAGTGTTGTGCAAACTCTAAGTATACTGATGGGTCATGGTTTCAAAAGCAAATACGACAAGTCTCCCATAATCCACATGTTGAGAATACTTTATAAACATATAATAAACATTCATGCACACAAACTACCATGCTAATTTACAAAATTTACAAATGATAAAATATATCTCATTCTCTGGACATAAAATAGGCTACTAGCAGATAGAACACCAGGGACAAACTTATAATCTAGTCTAGGTAACGAAGTGTAAGATTACAATTGTACCATTATGATCAATGACTCTAAACAGAAAAGGACGCTGACGAGCTGCTATCTATGTGTACTGAGATGATAAAGTAAAAGGGTCGAAAGAAGATCTTGAAACTGGAACAACGTGGGGACCGATATGACATGTGTCAGTCATACAAACATAATCCGACAATAAATGCACATAGAGCTACTCGGGTCCAATAAGTGATAAGGTCACTCTGAACAGCGTATGACACACCATCTAGAAACCATGTTTTCTATGCGTTGCTAAATATGTTAGACTAATACACCAAGTCTGTCTAAACATTTCATCCCTAATGCTAGTACTGAAGTGCACTAGATGTATCTTGCTGCTAACGAACCATAAATGAATATACAATGATAGTTGTTCTTCTTTCAAAATTAGTGTATTCAAAAGTTGACTTATCATACATTGGATCTTCAGATTTTCTGAAAATTTTGAAACCATATTGACAAGATTTGTGTACAATTATTATCCATAAATATAGTGCTGCTGCTGCTGCTAAATACACATTAAACTTAACTAGTGGTATTTCTTAGTACGTGCACATCAATTCTAGTAGTATTTCCATAAAGGCTCTTACTCAGCAGCTTTACTATTTTAGTAATACTCAAGGAAGTACAGTGGCACTTGTAGGTGGCCATACGCTCGCAGATTTCTAAGCTATTTACTTGGTCCATAAACATTACCGATGCCTGGAACATGTTTATAGTTCAAAATGTTTTTCTTGAAACCCATCATTCACAAATACCGTATAATTTTTCTTGATTTGAACTTTGAATGATATTTCTTCACTTAACTCATTTAGCAAGTAGAACTCGAGCAAAATAGAAGAACATCTTTAATCAAGTGTGCTCATATGCATGTACCATTTAAAAACATCTTTTTACGATTATTCCATTTAATAATTAAACGCCAAGACCATTAATTTAAAGAAAAATAAGGAATAGTTATCAAGTTTCCAAATATCAGAACAATCCTTCAATACTTCAACAATGGAAAAGATGACACACTAACAATATATAATACTGTACAAGTTTTCAGAATTAGCTAGGTGTGCTTGAGTGAGATAGATAGAAGGGTTTGCCATTATAAATTGCCACCAGTACTTTTAAATAATAAAAATTAACTAGAGAGTTTAGAGCTGTCCTCGACAAATTGTACATTTAATATTATGTCTGCATTTTCAAGTCATGGACAGGCTATCAATGTAAGGTCTTTGGATGAGATACCATTCAACGAAATCAACAAGCAGGTAAAACTAAGTATGTAACCATTAGCCTGATCAAACTAATCTAAGAATATACCAAAAAGTGTAAACAAATCCAAATAAAAAATAAAAAATTATTTTTTGTTGATTATATTTATGTTTATTAATAAACTTAACTAATAAACAGAACAATTGATGCATATAAAGAAAATTTTGACCGTCAAGAGGACCTTCCAACTAAGAGTATGATCAATCTATCCAGCCACATAAGATGCCAAATCTGAATCATTTGCCTGAATAATCAGAAATTTTGGAAACAAACAAATAAACTTTTTGAAATAAAAAATAATAAGCATTATACCTCATCCATTTTTCCAAGTTCCAATCCCTTAAAGTTCTTTAGTCTCAAGGCCTCAACCAACTCATACTGTAGCCAAGTTACCCGAAGTTAGAAAAAAAAGAGGAACTTTCAGGCACTGTAGTAGTAGTAGGCCTGACAATAACGTGTAATGTGCATGTAGAAATGAGTACATGCAACAAAACTAAACTAAGTAAATTAATAAAAAATAAAAGGAAAACAAAAAGTTAAACCTTGCTCTCTTCAATAGTAGTTCGAAAAACGTAGTTTCCATATGTATCAGTAGCAAGTCTTTCAAATTTACTCAAATCAAATTTCCACACTAGACTTTCAATTAGCAATTCTCCTCCAAATGATTGCATGCACTTTTGAATCACGTAACTTCCATATTGATCTACGGCTAACTCCAACAAGCGCTCTTCCAAGCAACGACATAGATATTCATTGAATGGCAAGTTGTCCAAAACTTCCAAAGCAAATTGTATCACATGGTTTCTGCATTTTAAAATAAAGTAGACATATATAAAATAGTGATATAACAGTTAACAGTTAATAAAGCTTCAAAATATATACCCTTTGGGATATTTTGCAAGATAAACTGAATTATCAGCAATTTTCAGTAAAATATCGGCCCTTTCATAATTGGCTGAACCCAAGATGACTTGTTTGAGAGATTCATTTCCAATCCTGTTCTTAGCTAGTTTCACATAGTGCTTCAATGCTGCTTTAAATAAAAACTGAAACAAAAAAGATGATATATTGTGAGTCGAATTATGGAAATCGACTGTCTATGTTTGATTACAGTTTGTTAAGATATAACAATGCCAATCTTACCATGTTGTGATCGTAGCCGAGATTCTGGAGACAACAAGCTACAATTTGAAAAGCAACAGGATGCATCAAAATTTCAAGCATGTTTTCTTTAAAAAATTAAGCTACCATTCCTTCACGGCAACAATCACTACTTGCGTGCACTGACTTCTACACACCCCTTCAACCACCCACTCTAGAATGCAGTGATCGTCTCCTTCTCTTGCAAACCATCAGCAATCCTTTCCACTGCCCAATAACATCATCACAAACCACTACTCCAAGCTCACTTCAACTAATCAACACTTCATATCTGCCTATAACCATCCCCATTGCCACTCTTTTCCATTCTCACATTACTTCATATCACAGCCATAAAAAACACACTTCTGACCACAATTCTCTCTGACCAATGTACACTCCATCATACAACAATCATTTAGCCACTGTTAAAACTTGTTAACTGTTCAACAAGTTTCAAAACATCCCCCACTTTCAAAGCAACTCACAGCAATCGACAACCTCCTTTGTTGTCACCATTCTCTGTCACTCCAGTAATCATCATACCACCAGCAAGTACACAGCAGCAACTTCCTAAATTTTCACCATGCTCCCTACCATTTCTTACATCATTGATCATAGAAATTCCAACACAGAACTTCCCTCTAAAATCACAACACAACCCTGCCTTCAGCACCAACAGTTTACTGCACATATACAACTTCATACAACCAACAGTTGCACTTCTCTGTGCATATCAAACAACCAATTTAACCATCCACAACTGAACTGCTGTTACAATACTTAAACCATACTTCATTGTCTTCCCATCACTATTACATTACCATTGACATATTCATCATTCCTCTGTAATTGCCCATTGCCTGTAGACTACATCACCACTGCAGTGACATAACATACACACACTCCCCATCCATATATTCTACCACGACACCATCCAACTGCCTCACAACATCCTTTTCCACCATCCACTGACTGTCACTTGCTTTTGCCAATCTATACAAAATTACAGCTCTCCACTAGCAACGAAACATCACAACATTGCTACCACTTCACAAGAAAACAAAACTGCAATTACAACCAGTACATATACCTTATTATTGTCTTCTTCCATACCCAATCTTTACACATAGTAGCACCATCATCGCTACTTACTGCCTCACACAGACAACCATCCGCTTGATCATCCACTGTCCATTGCTACCTCCACCCTATAACATTCTTACAAATCGCAACCACAATCGAACAACCACCACAACCGAACTAATCTGCAACCTCGAGCTAAGCCACGCACCTCATATCCTTTCTCTGAACCACCCTCTACAACAACTTCAGTTAACAGCAGCATCCCCCTACAGCTGATCGCGACGTCTTCCTCAAATCTGAATCTACCACGATTTATATATATGCGAACAAACTGATAAATATTAAAATATATATATATATATGTATGAAGTTGTACATGTTAAGAATCGAAGTATGCAAAAAAACTGCTAAATATACAAAGCAATAATCCTCTTTACATTGATTACCTCGATTTGTAGATTCGGGCCTTGTGAACAAAGCGGAGGGGAGCAGATTGGACGAAATGGAGGAGATCCCTATTGACGAAGTGGATGGGAGCTAATGACGAGGAGCTGATGACGAAGTGCGGTGATGGTTCGAGCGAGAGGAATTGGAACGGCTAATGAATTTGGAATTGAGAATGTTAAGTTATTTAGGGTTGGTTATTTTAGGGAGAAAGAAAAAAAAGTTTTAAGTGGCGAATGAAAATAAACGAAGAAGGAAGCGCTTTTTTGTGGACATGAAAATTTTAAGTCCCGCCTTAAATTTTTGTTCCCTCCATTAGTTACGTTTTTTATATAGACACTATTCCGTAAACTATTGGTTGCACTTAAATAAGTTTTTGATTACACTTGATAATAAACGCTGCTAATAAATGCAAATAAAAATGCTTTTTGTTGTAGTGTTCCTTCCACTTCTTAGTATTGGCTAATAAAAAAGTATCGCCGATTGAGGCAGTCAGAGATGAAGAGCCAACTTTGGAGGTAGGAGGAAGAGGTGGTTTGCCAAGAGCTGTAGGTGGTAAATGTGAAGGATCTTTGCTGGACGACAAAAGAGCTAGATAAACCAAGCTAACATCCAAGATAATAAAAATCATAAATAGTCAAGTAAACGAAATCGTTATTCCTTAGCATAAAAATAGATGGAATAAAACCTGGTGAATATCTAGGGCTATAGGAGGACAAGTGCTAGATCAGATAATTATTCAAAAAGACATCAATCTTTATGACGACAAGGAATAAAGAACTGTATTTGTTAATTTTTATGATAGTAGGATTGCCTATAACTCGATGAAAGGCTAATTCGAGGAATACTTCCTTAGCTTCTCTTCGATAAGGAGTCTCGATCAACTCTTTGAGTATTTGTTAGCATCCCCTAGCTTGTCGATTTTCACTAAAACTTTAGGATCAATCTCTTTTGAAATATAATCTAAAAGATAAAAGTTTGCATATTTTAGCCATGAAATAATAAAGAAAATACTAAGTTTGACGATATATTAGGAACATAGAACTTTCCAGAAACCTCAAGAGAGAAGCATCTCATAAAAAAATGATGGCTCCAGTCTTTGGTCTCATTAATAGAATAAAAATCAACCTGCTATCTATAGAACATAGATAGCATATACCATTAGGTTGGTGCTTGACTTTCTGAATGGTGTTCAGTGAAAAATGTGTCGGTGGGGTTAAGTCCTCTAACTTGAATTCCTTAAATAGCATGAAAAGGGAATAAATGCAGCTACAGGAGTTTGGGATGAGCTGAATAAGAGCAATTCCAAAAAAGGACAAAGTCATTCTGATGATATCATTGAAGGGAAGGTAGTAGGAATACCAAATATGAATGGGAGTAAGGCAACAATCCCTCAAGAGCGGTACTGTCAGAAGGGCCAAGAACTCTAGTTTCGATTTTGGAAATTATGCTGTGGTGAAGTAGGGAATATATGTCCTTGTGCTCTGAGAAGTAAGATTAGCAATTAGTGTAGAGCTTCTCCTTATAAATCTTTGAGCTTCAGAGTACTTGGAGATGCCCTAGAAGATCCTTTCTTGTTTCCAGCCATGATACCTAAGTTAATGAAAAATAAACATATTCAAAAAAACTTCATATTGATATCATAATAATAACCTAATAAAACTTCCAGCTAATTATAAGTTTTTCATAACCCACTTACACTTATCCTAGCTAATAGTAAATTATTCCTAACTTACTCACACTCCTCAGTAATGAGTTAAAAATAAATGTGAACTAATAACAATAGTTATAAGTTATATCTCAGTTGATGAGTTGATAATATTTTCATACAACTTATTCCAAACTTATATGTTAATAATAAAAAAATTGTTACATATTGACACCATACAATATTTTGCATGGTTAAGTTAATAATTTGTAAAGTAATAAAATAGCGAGGCAGTTATCTAATGTTGAATATATATATATATATATATATATATATATATATGACATCGCTTGTTGAGTAATAGAATATCGCAAGTTGAATGAATAAATATGTCGTCACATGTTGAATAAATAGAATAGGCTATCGCATGTTAAGTAAATAGGCTAACATACATTGAATGAATAAATATGTCGTTGCATGTTAAATAAATAATAAGGCTATCGCATTTTAGGCTATATTATGTTGAATAAATAAGAAACTGCTAATTGAATAAATACATATGTTATCACATGTTGAATAAATAATAGGGCAATCAAATTTCAATCTATCACATGTTGAGTAGATAGGTCATGGCTAGTTGAATGAATAAATATGTTATCGCATGTTGAATAAATAAACAGGATATTGTATGTCGAGCTATCACATGTTGAAAAATATTACATGTTAAGTAATTATATAAGTTATTGCATGTCAAGTGAGTAAACAGGCTATCGCATGTTGAATAAATAAGTTATCACAAGTTAAGTAAATAAACAAGCCATCGTAAGTTGATTCTGCATAAAGCAAACGAGCGACAATTGTAAAACACTTAGAATAAAATAGGTATTTGATAATAAAAACCAAAACCCACCAACAAAACAGTTAATTAAAGTTATAACAATAGATAATCAGAATTAAAATCATGAAGAAATTTAGCAAAACCCACATAAACACGTAAAGTCAATGGCTTTGGAAAGTCGTAAATCAACGAAAAGATATAAAATTAAAATTAAAAAGTAGCAAATAAAGATAATGATAACAAACAAGATTAGTTACTGTAAAATTTAATCCAAGAAATAAAAAAATTCAAAAGAGGCATGATTTTAAATCAATTAATTTTGAGTGGACTGGTGAAGATGGAAGAAGTAGAGAAGAAATTATTTATAGGGAAAGATAATGAATAATCTAATTGTCAATTTATGATAGGGAAATTTTTCATGGGTAAGATGATAGATTTAAGGGATACGAAGGATTCAATAGAGCAAACAACATAAGTGCTTATACTAAAGTATAAAATGCTTTTATTAAAAGAAGGGGAAAGGAGTAATTGTTATATCAAAAAAAATTTCAAGCTATATTAGGTTAAGGAAAAGCTATCACAAGTTGATGGTTTTCTAAAGCTATCAAAAGATGAGGTGAATGAAGCTATCACAAGTAGACGATAATAAGGATATCACAAGTTGATTTTAATATGGCTATCAAAAGTTGATCATTAATAGAGCTATTGCATGTTAATGGAGCCATCGCAAGATGAAGTTGTTAGAACCATCGCAATATGGTGCTGACAGAGCAATCATAAGTTGATGTAGATGGAGCTATTGCAAGTTGATGCTAATAGAGCTATTCTAAGATGATGATCAATAGGGCTATCACAAGTTGATGGTTAATATTACTATCACATATAGGTGATTAATAGAGCTATCCCAAGTTGATGGTAATAAACCTATTGCAATTTAAAGATTAGTAGAGCTATCGCAAGTTGACAATAATAATTAATAGGGCCATCACAAGTTGATAGTTAATAAGGCTATCACAAGTGGATGATTAATAGAGATATTTATGTTAAGTTTGATAGTACTATTACAAGTCGATAACCAAGGCTATTGCATATGAATGGTCAAGCTATCACATATTGATAATTGAAGCTATCACAAGTCAAGGTTTATACAGCAGTCGCACATTGAAGAAGGTGTCCAAATTCAATATTTCAACTGGCCGCATAGCATCTTCTATATGAATTAGATATGCCATATTATCATGAAGAAATTGGAGTAAATTTTGCCACAAGTCAAATTGAGCATGTAACACATCAGCAAATCATGACCATCCTTTTTCTACAAGTGTCATGTGTCAAAAATCCTAGGGCCTGAGTTCTCTATAAATAGGAGTGCACCCCTGCTGATGGGGAAGAATTTCGAGTTGTAATTCTTTCTTATTTTTTACATTTCTCCCGAGCATAAATAAAAAAGCTTGGAACTTAGACTTTAATGTCTGACATGTCAAATTGGAATTATAGTTGTGTGATTCAGAACATGATCATATTCCAATTTTCACAAGTGACTTCTAACGAACTTAAGACACGCTTACTTGCTTAACGGAATCACCTCTTACTCAGAAATCATTGATTCCATTTGTGGACTAACCATATAGGTTAGGATCAAATTTCGACCTAACAGGTTTGAAAGAATAATTTATTATGTATTAAGCGTCAGTACAACCATTACCATTACTTATAAGAAAGAATCATCATCATGTCAGTTCACTGATAAAATAAAGTTAAAAATTGTTATCATTACTAATACTCATACTTGTTGGCGATTGACATAATTGATAAATAAGTTATCATTAACTAATAATGATACATTTTCCGTTGTGTAAGTTTAAATAAAAATTAGGTATATATTTTGATTTTGGAAATCAAATTACACAAATTTATTTATTTGGCACTAAATATGTAATGTATATTTCGTTGTGTATGTATATGTAAAGGGCTATGATACAAATAAAAAATAGATACAGATTTTTTTACTATACAAAATCTTTGGTAATATAACGATTCCTATTAATCTAACATCGAGTTAAGGGTGTGCCCTAGGAGTTGTTTGCACCAAAAATGCCACATACACCTAAGTATCAGATATGAAAGCACCTGCTTTAGTAAAAATAAAGGAAAAAGCAGAAAAGTAAAATGAGGCATAAAAATTTGATAGTGGTTAGGTGTAATCTCCAACATACATCAACTTTAATCTTTGTTGTTAGTTATTCTCTTTTTGGATCACAGCTAGTTATATCAGATCTGGCCATAATCTAGTGGATCTCAGATTTACAATGTAGTTTCTAGAGTATTTGAGGAAGGAGATAAGAGTGACAAAGAAGCAGAGTCCCAGATCAAGAGTGAAGGGAAAAGTTCAGGAAGAAGCTCCCTTTTTGGTTGCCTCTAGGCTTGTGTTTATAAGGAAACAGAGGTACTGGGTTAGAAGACGGCTTGTAGTGAGGTCTAGGAAACAGCCCGAAGTTGTACAAGAGAGATCGTGAAACAACACAGAATTTTGGATATTTGAAATTTGGATATTTAATTGATTTATATATTTAAAAGGTTAATTTTGAATAGAATTTCAAATATCACTATTTGTTTGATAATTAAATTATTGAATTAAACAATTGGAAATTGGGTGAAATATGAACTCTAGAGTTTCGAGCTTGCTAAAAATATTTCAAAGGCTTATAAAATTAATATTGATAACACTGAACATAATAATAATGTCGAAATTGAATTTAGTGGTGATTTGTTCAGTTTTAAAAATATACCGTTTAAATTGACGTTTAAAAATAGCCTTCCGAGACACGGTCTCAGAATTTGACGAAATCAGTTCCATTGGATCCGTAATAGTGTATTATTATCGAATTTCAATTTTTGTAGTGTTTGGAGTTATCGTGTGGCCGTACAATATGCAAACGCGTGGAAATTCCTATCGAAAATTTAATATAATTATTGGGTCCAAAAAGCTGTCTTCTCCTTACGATCGAATTAGGACTCAAAACCTTTTCCATCGCATTTGAAATAGGGTATAACATTATGAACGCCTAGCAGCACACCTCGATAGGATGTCGAAAATTTAAGCAATGATTTTGAGACGATTTAAAATTTATATACAATTATATATATACCGATTATGTTCACATCAGAACTTTTTCAATACTTCAAATCACTGTACACAAACCTTAGCCGACATGCAAAAGTACTTTTACATGTAAACATCATTTCCCCATCTTCTTTTTTTAAAAGCAACAGTCTCAAACCAGAGAAGAAAAAAAATTGACAAAAAAAGCTTCAAAGGAAAAAAATGGCCGAATAAATTGCTTTCTCGTTCGAACGAAACTTCTCTTCCTCCCTCCTTTCTGACTCCTTCACAAATCGACCTGCATTTAAAAAAAAAGAGGAGAGGGCATATCGACTTCATGATTTTGATTCTTGCCTCTTGTTCATTGCTCGCGAACTCAATTCGTATCACGTTTGTATCGTGAGACGTGGGCGACAAGTGGCAGCTGCCAGAGAAGTGCGCGGAATCACGAGGGTGGGAATTCGCGCAGAATACTCGGGAGAGGGGGCGATGTCATGAAGGATTGGGTGGCGGCAGTGGGTGTAGCGATGGGTGGGAACTCGATTCGAGTATGGCAAGAGTACTGCGATGCACGATCGGAGGGAGACCGATAGTTGCTCGGCTCGACGTCGTTAGTGGCGACGGTTTCTGTAGGCAGTAAGGTATATAAATCAATTTTTTTTTGTATTTAAAGATTTTTATGTATATATATGTATATGTATACAGTGAAGAAAAAGTATAATATAAATATAAATACATATGTATATACATGCCTATTTTAATTCAATTATATATATGTATAAACAGTTCTGCTTTTAATTTAATTTAATATATATATATATATATATATATATATTTATATATGTAGATTAAAAGAAAAATACATATAATGTAACTTGCTAATTTATTTAAAAAAATATTGGTAATCTCTTTTGGTAAATTTAATGGTGAATTAAACTATTTTAGTTGCAAATTGAAAAGAGAAAAAATTATTAGGCAATATTTATTTAAAACTAGTTAATTAAAATTTATTAAATGGTAAAAATAAATTGTTTGATTATTTCAAATATTTGTAAACGCTGTCATGTTTATACGAAGTCTATAATTGTGAAATCAAGTTGAGGAAAATACAAGTTGGAAATAAAAATGGGATCGGGCAGAAAATTCGGGAAAAAATTATAAAGGTGAGAATCTCTCACTCATTTTGATTATCATTAAATTTTAAATGATTAAATTTAAATTGTTGGATGTTGATTTGATTGATTGATCTACAATTATCAGTCTGGATGTGATATTATATATATATATATATATATATATATATATTGGAGTAATTGATATTTTCGCATTATATAGCAGATGAGACCCTATGCGCCCTGTATAATAGTGGATGACCGTATATACCACGATATCCCCCTCGAAGTGGGATGGGTATTTTTATATTCTGCTAACATCTGTGGACGCATGGGAACAGGTTGGAGAGATCCAACTGGATTTCTCAAAAATGTTGAATTTATTTCCATTTCAGAGATATATGAAGTGTTGAATAATCTCTGATATATTATGTTGGAAAAATTTATTTATTTGATGTTAGTATATTGCTGGATATATTGTGGCATTTTAAAAATATACATATTAATTTTTTTTAAAGGGAAATAAAAAGGGAAATTTTAAGTAGGAGATTTATAGTAAAGTTGGATAAATTTAGAGGTAACGAATTTGAGAAAAATGAATGGTTCATTTTAAAATTGTACTTGATAATTTCTAAGTATGGAAAGATGAAGGTTTTAGAACATTTGAATAAAAGTATTTAATAATGGGGCTTAAGCGATTTGTTTAAGTATAAAGGTACCTATTTAAAATACATGGCTTGAAATAGACTTAAGATAAGTCAAGAGGGAATTTGAAAAAAATATACGGAATAAATGTCCCAAATTTAAATAAAGATTTTTAAATCAAGAATATGTTTCAAAAAGAGAATTAATTTAGAAAATCAATTTGGGAATCGATTAAGTGTTTCGAAACTATGATTAAAAGGAGAATGAGAGTATGGAACTTATAAACTGGGTTTATAAATAAAGTGTATATTTATCAGTGGATAATTTGAAATTATAAGTTCACGATGAGAAGTTATAAGGAGATGGTAATTTGTTTTAAAAATAAATATTGGTTTTATTTTTAGAAATTTGGGAAAAGGAATTTACGGGATTGGGACAACAAATTTAAATTCGAGATAAACCGAGAAGGATTTATAAATAATCAGACGTGCCGATTGGAGTGGGAAGTGTATTTTCCTGAAAAGCTAAGTATATTTTCAAAGAAATATTTTTAAGCATAAATTATAAGTTTTAAAGATGCTTTAATGAATGTTTTTAGAAAAATTTACTATTTTAATTCTTTTAAAATTGTATAGTAGTTATTTATTTTTAAAGGTTAAATTGGTATTATGATTTAAAAGGATAATTAATAAATATTTATACTTTATATAACAGTTTTATTTCAAAAAGAAGTTTTTGGCTAAAGTTTTGAGAAATTATTATAGAATTTCATAAGTATTATTTTGAATTAAGAATTTTAAGTAGCTTTATTTTAAATGTTTTAAGTGTAAATTTTTGGAGCAAGTGATTTAATTTATTCAAAATCTAAATTAAATGAGACTTGATGTTTTTCAATGGAAATAAAATATTTGGTTGAATGATTGTTTATTTTATAGTTAAATAACCGACTATCAAATCTAGATCCAAATATAACTTTGGAAATATCTAGAAGAAGTATGAGAATTATATTGTACCGTCACGTTCGAGGTGCTATATTGTGCGTATAAACTCGTTCATTCTACCAGGACGTTTATAAGGAAATCCATCCACATAAACGGTTAGAAGGTGATCTCCGATCTTATTTTCGTCCGTGTATTTCCTAAAGAACCGGGGTTGAGTTTACCAGGAAATAGCGAACGTTGTTTCGAAGAGATTGGGATAGGGTTTGTGATCCAAAAACCACTTCGATCCAACGAGTATGTTTTTGAAAGGAAGACAAGAGCTTGGAGTTGAAGATGGAGCAGTGAAGTGCAAGGGCTAGTCGCTACTAATCCTGAGGATGATTCCAAAATGGAAGTAATAGGAGTAGTGCGTCCGTTCCATCCGGATGTGGAACGGACTTGTATGGATGAATGCTATCAGTACATTGTCATTAGAGGACAATGAGCATTCTAAGTGAATATTTATAAAAAGGTAGCTCTTAGCCTCGAGCCACATCAACTAGGAATGACTGAAAATCAGGGTATATGTAGCAAGGCTAAGTTGGTAGCACCCAATTAGAGTAGGATTTCCCCTGCCTAGAGTCCCTATATTTCGGCTGCGTGGGCGTTGCTGATCCCAATAGCGGGGTGATCTTATTCGGACTATCCAGCAAGGGGTAGGTCCGGTCTTGTGTTGCAGGGGATCAGGAGTGGTCATTGGCATGAGTACCGTGATAGATGGTACCCCAGTGCCTTGTCATTCAGTTGGAAATCCATTCTCCCTACGTGCCCTTTACGGATTTGATTGTATACCTATTATGTTGGAATTTAATTAATGTAACAATTTCGACTATTTGACTTAAGCATTTGTACTTAGACACTATAATAATATCAAAGGATTTTAATAAGAAATGTTTTGGTTATCGTAAGGTAAAAACCCGGCATGTTTATTTGTGGCGTGGTCTTACGATATACCTTTGATTTCAAAAGATTTTGATAATTTTAATAATTCAATTAAGTGTGTTTTCTCATGCTGGTTTTCCAGACTGACTCGAATGTTATTTTATTATAACTCTCGGGTCAGACCGAGTATTATAGATACAGGATAGGATGCTATGGAGCACAGGAAACATACTGGATGATGAAGACGTATATCACGTATCTGATTTATATTCCGCTGTGTATGATATGCTGTATATTCAAGTTTGTGAGGGCAAGTTATTATAACTGTCCAGTCTTGTGCTATTGATTGTGTTGTACTCTGATGGTGTAATGTATAAAAACAATAATAATTCTTTTTGTATAAAGATCAGCTGTTATCTATTATATGTTGTTCCGCTGCGATTGTGAAATTATGATGTTGTTTTCTACTTTCTTCTTCTACCTCTTTCTTCTTCCCCTTACGGTCTGGTATTTTCAGCATCCGATTGTCCGGCATATATTACATTGGATGTATTGATGTGGACTTTTGAAGGTTGAATAAACTAGGTTGTGACATTGTCATATCAAAGCTGAAGGTGTAATGACCTGATATTTTCAACCATTCGCATCCGCACATGCCGGACTAGAACGGCTCAAAATATCAAATATTAATTTATATTTGGCAAAACTCAGCATATGCAGTAAATAAATCAATCGCAGAATCACAGACACAGAGTAATATAATAATGCAACGGAATAGATAAATAGTAGTTCATGAAGCTACTATATAAACAACAGAGTTTGAAATAAAATACAACCGAACATCTCAAATACAGTGAAGTTTCCAATACAAACAGATGACCTCTCTGAACAAATCAACTGGAAAAGCTGAAGGCTAAATCGATAGTTGGATCTCCAAACGAAGCTCCAAACTTCAAAGGTGAGTCTCAAGTGCTGTATCACTCAGTCTGACCCGAGCGTAAAGCAAAACACAAAACACTCGAGTCAGGATTAACATTCTTATTTCAATAAATCCGACTCAAGGAAATTATCAATTGAAATACAAGTAACTTAGAGAATGTCTGGGATACCCATCCTCTAAGGATTTATGGAACTATATATAATGTAGAAGTATACGCTATTAACAACCAAACTGTCATTATAACACCGTGCTCATTTCAAATTTACTTCAAAACCAAAATATCATTTCCATTTCAAATATATCTACTTCCAAATTATAGAACTTTCAAAGTTACAACACTTTCGAAACAAAGAACTTTGAAATCGTAATTCTTTGGAAAACCATAACTTTAATATCATAACTTCCACCACTTAAACAGTTTAATAATAGTATATAAAATAAATAGTTTATATAAAATAATTTATATTAAAATAGCTTATGTTAAAATGATTTATTAAGTTAAAATATATAAATATTTTTAAATATAATTTAAAATTACTTTATATAATAAAATAATTTTCTCAACTTCACAAATTTATTCAAATCAACTTAAATGCCAAAGTTCAATTTAAATCAAATCTATTCATCAATTTCAACTCAATTCAGTTCTCAATAAACCATTTCGAATTATATCAAATTCAAATATATATATATATTTGAACCTCAAATAAACCCTTTCAATTTCAATATATTTCAAAGCTATAAATATTCCACATTTTAAAAACTAAATTTGACAATTTCATATATATCTTAATCCACTTTACTATTATTTAGTTTTGAAATATTTACTTAATAAATCCAGTAGCATTTAAATAAAACCCCAAATTTCAAATCACTAAATATTTCCTTCAATTTATTTAAGTTGAAATATTCATTTTAAATCATCTTAAACCAAAATCAAGTTATAAAATCGTATTCTTTAAAAACCTCAAATTCCATAAGTTCAGATCGATTTAATTAAATATAATTCTTAATTAAATACAATTACAAATCTATCTTCTCAACCTTAATTAATTAAATCATTATAAACTCTATATTAAAATATAATTTAAATAAATACTTAACCATATTATATTTCAGTAAAATCAAACTTTATTATTAAACTTATTTTATATTAAAACAAATTTATACATAGCTTAAAATCAAAATTTAACTATATATAAAATAACCTTTACATAATATCTAAAATCAATATTTATATAAAACCATATATTCCTTTCCAAAGCCATAAAAATCCTTTTCAAAATGTTTATACATATAGACCAACGGTGTCTGTATATAATTTTCTATCCTATGGTCAAGTGATATGGATATTAATCATTTCGATCCGCAATTTATATAGACACACACACATACACACACACACACATAGGGGTATATATCGTTCCAACTTTCAATCTCAAATTCAGTTCAAATGAAAATGGCTTAGGTTTACAATGTTAACCCATAACGATTTTCTCCTATTCTACAGATCGTTCAGGTATATATTATTTCAACCCATAGGGAATTCTAAACTAACAGGGAACTTGTAGAGTGATAACAGATATGATAATAATAACAAGCATATATCATTAATAACAATATAATATAATCAATATGATATGGTGTCATATCCCACAGGTGAACAGTTACAGATAATAGCATATATAACCATTTAAATAACTACGACGACATATTTCAATATGTCGTTTCAATTGAAATCAATTTAATGAATATAAGAACGTTAATCATGAGTGATTGCTCGCATTTTGAGGCTAGATAGATTTGACAAGGAAATTGAGTTACGAAAACTAGGCACGGATCTCAAAACAAGGCAATATTGAACTCGAATCGACGAACGAAGATGATAGATAGGAATTGACGAAATCAAACTAGACTAGATTAATGAAGATCAATTGTATGAATGAACATATATATATATATATAATTATGTACATAAATTTATATTATATAATCAAACACATTTTTTATATTTAAGTATATATGCAATTCGAAATTATTGTTTTAAATTAAACACATATAAAAAAAATAAACACATATACATAACATATGTTTGAAATAATACCAACATATACACACACACACTCAGCCATATCGTAACTTATATAAATAATATACATATAAATCTACATATATACATACTTACATACGTAAAATACTAGGAATCAACAAAATATATACATACACACTAATATATAAACTAAAGATTATAATTATGAAATTATTATATGATTTATATGAACCACCCTATATACAGCTAGGGTAGCTTTATAAATCTTAAATATACACACTAAATATGCAGCTTAAATTATTTTTATAAAACGACAAATTATAAAGCTTTTCATACGCCTGATCTTCATATAGGAAGTATATATACAATAAAATATAAGACAAAGAAACACAGAAACCTTCAGATTGGTAATATATATATATACACACACACACACACACGACTTGAAAACTTACATATATTCTAACAATATAAACAGCTTGTTATCTGCATACCTAGAATATAACTAAACTGTTATATATACAAACTTATAATATAAACAAGATATATCTATACATATATATAATATCAATATCAATACAGAATCAATATTTTTCAACATTCCAGAAATCAATACACATATATTCGAATGTATAATATGTACTTGTGTGAACTTATATATACAAACATCTCAGTTATGTTATAAACAGCTTTGTATATATATAAACAACTCTTATAACCGTTCATATAGCAAACTTTATATAAACACCATATATATACCTTTAAATAAAATAACAGAATATAGCTTATCTTTATATATATATATATATATATATATATCATATGCAGCTTATACATACAACTAATCACACAAATAATCTTACATGGACATATAAGTCTATCTAACACACACACACACACATATATATACACCGTACCCTTAAAAGTAAACCTTTCTTCATAAAAAATATAGATAATATAATATAACACTTACTACATAAATACTAATATATTTAACAGGCGACGACTTTACAAATCTAAACACACATACCCACGCATATATAAACAAGTATATAATAAATACTACTTTTCTATAAACTTGCTTCAAAATATATATAAACAAATATATTTAAAAACAAATATAACACTTACACAAATTCAACGAAGAAGACGGCCAGAGGCGTGATAGGTGGAAGGCATGGGTAGAGGCTTGGCCAGTATAAAGGCAGAAAGAAGGAGGAAGGGTGGTGCGGCCATGGCCGAGAGGGGTTTAATGGCGTGTGCTTGCGAATGATGAGAGGGAGGGGGTCGGCTTTTGCTTCAGACGTGGGAAAGAAAGAAGAACTAGAGAGGAAAAATGTTTGTACATGTGGCAGGGAAGAAATTTAGGAAGAGAATAGGCTTTCGGCCAGGGGAGAGGAGTGGCAGGCAAAATGAATGGAAGAAGAAATGAAGTCACATAAAAAATATAAACTATACTTTTATTATAAACGGTAGCTAGAATAGGAATAGGCTTTTGAATTATGCAGCGGTTTGATGTAATAATGGTCACGCACTGATACAGTTGGAAAATTTAAAGCATTTAATATTTGTGTGTGAAGAATGTTTCAATATTTGAAACCAAAGGAATGTTAACGGTGACAATTAAAGGTGCCGTTACAACGAACAGTTTATTATTTATGTCGCGTATCGGACCTCAAAATACAGAAATAAATATACTGTAGAGATTAGCACGACGAGACGCTCAAAACGGTATACAGATATCAGTGGTACGATCATCCGATCAAAAGTCGATATCAATACCCAAAAATGCTGCAAATTTGCTAGAAATAAGATAAACGGAGCAACAACAGTCAAAATTTGACGAAATGAAAGAAGATGGTTTACAAATTTTCTAAATAAAAATATTCAGGTTTGGAGATATTTTATTATCATCAATTTTTAACTAATTTAAATTTAAATAAAATTACACAATAAAATAAGCTTCAATTTTATCAGATGAAAATTTACCAGTTGCTATGTGTAAAAAGACGTATTCCAAACATAAAATATTTATTTCCAAATTTTATTATTTAAAATTCACAAAATTTCAATTAATTTAATAAATAAATCACGAAAATTTATGGATCGTTACACTCTCCCCCGCTCAAAACTTTTCGTCCCCGAAAAGGGAGAAGGTAGGAGAATCGAAACAACTAGAAAGAAAAATAGATTGAAAGACAAGGATAAACAATATATTTGAAACTATATAAATTTTACTTGAAATATTCATTTGAAAACTTCATTTGCAATTCAATTATCTTTAATACTTTAAAAGTTTTCAAAAAAAAATTGTAAAATTTCTTGCTTCCTGTATGAATACCATTTATATGTTTAAATAACACCTTTATAAATATTTGAAAACTATTTGAAAACAATTATTTACACCATTACTTATATTTACAAAGAAGCAATTGAAAACATTAAATCCATAATTCATAAGTTTACTAATTTATCTCAAGATACTTTTCAAATAAATCAATAATCGTTTACTTTAGATATGTTTGATTTAATTAATAATGTCTAAATAATTATAACACTAATAATTTCATATTAAACCATGCAGTATATAAATAAACAATATTTTAAACATTAAATAATTTAGAAAGAAAATGACCAAAATATCCTTTATATAATACTTTATCAAAATACTTTTATAACTCGATGTCTTAACAGGTTTATCCTCGTTCTTGCAGATTCTGGCCATGCGTTGATGAGACGCAAAGCTAGAATTCTCCAAGTACTTAGGAGACCTGTTTCAACACCCAGTGAAAACTCGGAAAAAACCTTCAAAACTGATATGGAAAGTATAATCCAAACAAATCAACCGAATCGAATCATGAATCGCAGATACACAATGGTTACGCCTGGGTCCCCCATGAAACATCCGTACCTTTTAAGCAATCTCTGCCTTGCGAATTTCGCCATGATAACAAAAAAAATGTAGACCGCGGATACACAATGTTATGCCTGGATGCCCTAGAAAAAATCTGTACTCTTTAAGAAATCTCTGCCTTGCGGATTACGCTGCAATAACCAAACCTGTAGACCGCAGATATACAATGGTTATGCCTGGATCCTCTAGGAAACATCCGTACCCTTTAACCAATCTCTGCCTTGCGGATTACGCTACTAAAATGACCATAGATCACAGATACACAGTGATTACACTTGGATCCCCCAAGAAACATCTGCACCTTTTAAGCAACCATTGCCTTGCGAATTACGCTATGCAGTCGAGTTTGTAAGACCTTGGGTAACGCCATGGAATTCGAAGGATACTGAAGTATCATAACCGAAAAACCCAAATCAGAGAGAATAATATCGATAGAATGAATCCAAAATATGGCCACAAAGAGGATATCAACCAGAAGACACTTTCCATATCTTTACTACGAAAATATGTATCACATAGTACCTTTTCAAATCAATTTCATATATCATACTTATATAAAGTCCATTATATATAAGATTTCATTTTCAAATCCAATACTTTCCAAAGTCAATAGTATATCAAATCACACTTATACAGACCTCAATTATATAAGATTTCTCTTTTCAAATTGAATACCATTTCAAATCAATAGTTTTCGAATCAATTTCATACTTATACAAATCACTTTTATATAAGTTTGATAACTCCCAAATCAAGTATTTAGTAAAATAAGATTCTCGATTTCAATTCGTTTCAATATCAGTTCGGTTTCAAAATCAAATATGATTTCACCAAATTATTTCTTCCAAATTACATATCTTCGGTTTCAAAGTTTCCAAACTAATAGTTTTATAAAATACTCCTAGTTTCCAAATCAACACAATTTAGGTCAAACAAATTCATTTCCAAAATCGTCATATAAATAATGGGATTTAAATTCCAATCTATTTTCAAAACCAAATATTTTTCTCAAAATCAATTTTCACCCAAAATGATTACCAAGTTGATAACCATCTCTTTAGAACCTTTAAAATAATTATTTCTATTTGAAAGATCCAATTTACCTTTTGAAAATTATTATTCTACACACACACACATATATATGATTTTATAAAAGATGTTATAAAGTTAAAAGCATTTAAAACTAAATTTTATTCAAAACATTTCAAAACTATATTTCATATCAGTATAATTCAAAATAATCTTATTCATTTAATTAACAAAACAGTTTCAAACTTATTCAAATCATATTACTTCATACTTAAACATACAAAACTAAACTTATATACTTTATCAAACAATTTATGCTTTTTGAAATTACTTAGCTTTGAAAATTAAACTTCGATTTGGAAGTGTTCGAACATTCAAAATAGTCGGGGAAATCAAATTTCCAATCCAAGAGTTGGAAATCAGCAACAAATCAGTAAATCAATTTCAATAGATAGGGTTATACCAATCAAATCCGAAACTCAAGGACTGAACACCGGGCTCATGTCGAATCAATTCAAATATATATACATATATCTTTCAAATATCAAACATATTTCAAAATTTGAAATCAAAATTTGGTTCACCAAATCACTCGCATAGCAAAGCTACTAAAGTGGCCTCTCACCCACTCTAAAACTCGAAAATCAATGTCGGTGATGCGTGCACTCATCACAGAAATTATTCTCCAGCGACATAAGTGAGTTCTGGACTTCTATTTTCTTGAAAACTTCTTTGAAATCATTGGAACTCATTTGAAGTCATTTGAAACGTTTTTTATTCGAAAAATACTTTCAAATGGTATTATCATATATTTTCAAAATCTTAAAACCAATTTAGAAATACCAGAATTCAATTCCTCAAATTTCTAATTTGAAACCCTTCAGTTATAAATCATTTTTATATAAATCAATTTCTTATAAAATTTTCAAAATTTCAAACATTTTGAAACTTCAAATTCTCATTTTTAAAAGGTAAATAATCCTTATCGAAAACATTTTCACTTATATATATAAAATATAATCATACTTATCAAAATAATAATTTCAATATATAAAACAATTTCTAAAGTATAATCAAACACGATTTTTTCAAAGGATGATTCAAGGATGGATTTCAAAACAAAGATAGAGATTTAAATTAGAGGAACTCTAATCAAATAGAATTCTGATTCGAAGACAGTCTCGAACGAAGATGAGATAATTAAATTACAAAATAGCAGATGGATATACTTATATAAATTGTGGGCGACCCTAACTCGGTCAACCGTGACTTCAGGAATACGATCGATGCGGGCAAATCAACATTCGATCTTCAGAGATAGAATTCGGCATAACAAGAGATAGCAACATCTAAACCGAAGGTACAAAGATCTCCGGTGAATCAATGCCAATTGTGAAGGAGTTTCACCCCTTTACAAATCGTTCAAAGATTGGCGGGATCGCCGATTTTTCTATAAAGATCATTCGAAGTGGAGTTATAGGATACCCCAAAATCAAAAGAAAACAAATAGGGAGAGACAAGAATGGATTTCAGAATGAAGATAGGGTTCTAAAGTTTGAAAGAAATCCGAATCAAAGAGGAAAGAATTCAGGCTCGAAAGAAGGTGATTCTGAAATGAATTTTACTACATATGCTAAGTTTGCCTAAAACCAGAGCTCTGATACCAACTGTAATGACTTGGTATTTTCAACCATTCGCATCCGCACATGCCAGACTTGAATTTCTCAAAATATCATATTTTTAATTTATATTTGGCAAAACTTAGCATATACAGTAAATAAATCAATTACAGAATCACAGACACAGAGTAATATAATAATGCAATTGAATAGATGAATAGTAGTTCATGAAACCACTATATAAACAGCAAAATTTGAAATAAAATACAACAGAAAATATCAAATATAGTGAAGTTTCCAGAACAAACAGATGACCTCTTTTAACAAAACTACTGGAAAAGCTGAAGGCTGAATCGATAGTTGGATCGCCAAACGAAGCTCCAAACTTCAAAGGTGAGTCTCAAATGCTGTATCATTCAGTCTGACCCAAGCGTAATGAAAAACACAAAACACTCGAGTCAGGATTAACATTCTTATATCAATAAATCCACCTCATGGGAAATATCAACCGAAATACAAGTAACTTAGAGAATGTCTGGGATATCCATCCTCTAAGGATCTATGGAACTATCTACAATGTAGAAGTATACGCTATTAACAACCAAACGTCATTATAACACCGTGGTCATTTCAAATTAATTTATCTTTCAAAACCAAAATATAATTTCCATTTCACATATATCTATTTCCAAATTATATCACTTTCAAAGTTACAACACTTTCGAAACCAAACACTTTGAAATCGTAATTCTTTTGGAAAACCATAACTTTGAAATCATAACTTCCACCACTTAAACAGTTTAATAATAGTATATAAAATAAAATAGTTTATATTAAATATTTTATATTAAAATAGTTTATGTTAAAAATGATTTATTAAGTTAAAATATATAAATATTTTTAAATAAAATTTAAAAATACTTTATATAATAAAATAATTGTCTCAACTTCACAAGTTTATACAAATGAACATGAATCCCAAAATTCAATTTATGTCAAATTTAAATTCATTAATTTCAACTTAGTTCAGTTCTTAATAAACCATTTCAAATTATATCGAATTCAAATATAGATTTGAACCTCAAATAAACCCTTTCAATTTCAATATATTTCAAAGCTTTAAATATTCCACATTTTCAAAACTAAATTTGATAATTTCATATATATCTTAATCCACTTTACTATTATTTAGTTTTAAAATATTTACTTAATAAATCCACTATCATTTAAATAAAACCTGAAATTTCAAATCACTAAATATTTCCCTCAATTTATTCAAACTTGAAATGTTCATTTGTAAATCATCTTAAACCAAAATCAAGTTATTAAATCGTATCCTTTAAAAACCTCAAATTCCATAAGTTCAGATCGATTTAATTAAATATAATTCTTAATTAAATACAATTTCAAATCAATTTCAAATCTATCTTCTCAACCTTAATTTATTAATCATTATAAACTTAGTATTAAAATATAATTTAAATAAATACTTAACCATATTATATTTCAATAAAATCAAACTTTATAACTAAACTTATTTTATATTAAAACAAATTTATACATAGCTTAAAATCAAAATTTAGCTATATATAAAATAACATTTATATAATATCTAGAATCAATATTTATATAAAATAATATATTCCTTTCCAAAGCCATAAAAATCCTTTGCAAAATGTTTATATATATATATATATATATATATATATATATATATAGTACAATGGTGTCTGTATATAATTTTCTATCCTATGGTCAAGTGATACAGATATTTATCATTTCAATTCACAATTTATATATATATATATATATATATATATATCATTCCAACTCACAATCCCAAATTCAGTTCAGTTGAAAATCGTTCGGGTTTATCATTTCAACCCATAACGATTTTCTCCTATTCTAAAGATCGTTCGGGTATGTATCATTTCAACCCATAGGGAATTCTAAACTAACAGAGAACTTGTAGAGTGATAATAGATATGATAATAATAATAACAGGCATATATCATCAATAACAATATAATTAATCAATAGAATATGGTGTCATATCCCACAGGTGAACAGTTACAGATAATAGCATATATAACCATTGAAATAACTACAGCAGCATATTTCAATTTGTCGTTTCAATTGAAATCAAATTTTTAATAAATATAAGAACGTTAATCGTGAGTGATTGCTCAACTTTCGAGGCTAGATAGATTTGATAAGGAAATTGAGTTACGAAAATCAGGCACGAATCTCAAAATAAGGCAAGATTTAACTCGAATCGACGAACGAAGCTGATAAATTGGAATTAACAAATTGAAATTAGACTAGATTGATGAAGATCAATGGTATGAATGAACATATATATATATATATATATATATATATAGTTATGTACATAAATTTATATTATATAATCAAATACTTTTTTTATTTAAATATATATGCATTTCGAAATCATTGTTTTAAATTAAACACATATACAAAAAAACTAAACATATATACATAATATATGTTTGAAATAATACCTATATATATACACTCAGCCATATCGTGACTTATATGAAAACTATACATATAAATATGTATATACAAACTTACGTACATAAAATACTTGGAATCAACAAAATATATATACACTAATATATAAACTAAAGTATATAATTATGAAATTATTATATGATTCATATGAACTACCCTATATACAACCAAGTAAGCTTTATAAATCTTAAATATACATACTAAATATGCAGCTATTTTTTTTTATAAAACAACAGCTTACAAAGCTTTTCAAATGCCAAATCTTCATATAGGAAGTATATATACAATAAAATATAAGACAAAGAGACACAGTAACCTTCAGATTGGAAATATATGTATATACACGACTTTAAAGCTTACATATATACTAACAATATAAACAGCTCGTTATTTGCATACCTAGAATATAACTAAACTGTTATATATAAAAACTTATAATATAGACAAGGTATATCTATACATATATATAATATCATTATCAATACATCAATATTTTTCAACATTTCGAAAATCAATACACATATATTCAAATGTATAATATGTACCTGTGTGAACTTATACATACAAACATCTCAGTTATGTTATAAACAGCTTTGTATATATATATAAACAACTCTTACAACCGTTTATATAGCAAACTTTATATAAACACCATATATATACCTTTAAATAAAATAACAGAATATAGCTTATCTTTATATATACATATCATATGGAGCTTATACATACAACTAATCATACAAATAATCTTATATAAACATATAAGTCTATCTAACATATATAGACACAAACACACACACCGACCGTACCCTTAAAAGTAAATCTTTCTTCATAAAAAAATATAGATAATGTAATATAACACTTACTATATAAATACTAATATATATAACAGGCGACGACTTTATAAATCTAAACACACATACTAATGCGTATATAAACAGATATATAATAAATACTAGTATGCTATAAACTTATTTTAAAATATATATAAACAAATATATTTATAAACGGATATAACACTTACACAAATTAAACAAAGTAGATGGCCAAAGGAGTGATGGGTGGAAGGCATGGGTAGAGGCTTGGCCAGTAAAAAGGCAGAGAGAAGGAGGAAGTTTGGTGCGGCCATGACCGAGAGGGGTTTGATGGCGTGTGCTTGTGAATGATGAGAGGAAGGGGGTCGGCTTTTGCTTCAGACGTGGGAAAGAAAGAAGAACTGGAGAGGAAAAATGTTTGTACAGGTGACAGGGAAGAAATTTAGGAAGAGAATAGGCTTTCGGCCAGGGGAGAGGAGTAGCAGAAAAAATGAATGGAAGAAGAAATGAAGTCACGGCAAAAAATATAAACAATACTTCTATTATAAATGGTAGATAGAATAGGATTAGGCTTTTGAATTGTATAGCGGTTTGATGTAATAATGGTCACGCACTGATACAGTTGGAAAATTTAAAGCAATTAATATTTGTGTGCGCATCACGTTTCAAAATATTGAAACCGAAGGAAAAGTTAACGGTGATAATTAAAGGTGCCGTTACAACAAACATTTTATTATTTTTATCGCCCATCGAACCTCAAAATACAGAAATAAATATACTGCAGAGATCAGCACGACGAGACGCTCAAAACGGTATACTGATATCAGTGGTACGATCATCCGATCAAAAGTCGATATCGGTATCGGAAAATGCTGTAAATTTGCCAGAAATAAGATAAACGGAGCAATGGCGATCAAAATTTGAGTAAACAAAAGATAACGTCTCACTCAGAAGATGATTTACAAATTTTCTAAATAAAAATATTCAGGTTTGGAAATATTTTGTTATCATCAATTTTTAACTGATTTAGATTTAAATAAAGTTTACAAAAAAATAAACTTCAATATTATCAGATGAAAATTTTACCAGCTGCTATGTTTAAGAAGATGTGTTTCAAATACAAAATATTTATTTCCAAATTTTATTATTAAAAATTCACAGAATTTCAATTTATTTAATAAATAAATCACTAAAATTTATGGGTCACTACAGAAGGTTAAGCGAGAAGCTTGGCTTTGGTAGGGATTACTCATTAGAGATAGGGTCAGGAGCATCCTAGAATGAGTTTGAGTGTATTAACAGATATGAGCGTGTATTTGCTAGTGAATAAAAAAAAATTATATTGTGTTGACTTATCAGTTTAGAATTTATAAATTCTGGTCGGTATAGTCTAGACAAGTGTATCGATAGGTATTTCTAAACTCTTAAACTAGGCAAAGCGATACAACATTGTTTTAAAATGGGGTAAACAAAGTAATTTTACCCAAATTATTTTTATATATGAAAGAAATAATTTTTCAAAAATCATTATAAGTATATATGGTTAGTTGGTTGTTAGGGGATGATAATATTAAATTGTTATCATTGTTGTCATGGAAAATTGAATAAGAAATTGAAGTTATAACCAAAGGATAAGAAATAAATTTATACAACATAATGGAATATGTAAATATGGGTTGTAAATGTGATTTATAATTGATGAGATAAAATTCTAGAGTAATATTTAAATACAGATTTAAAAGGATTTGAGATTTTGAAATTTTAGGGATTTGAATCCGTTGGTTTGAAGATGTGATTTCAAAGTTGGGAAAACAATAGAAAATTTATTTGAAAATATTTTGAATTGGATATGAAATCTGGTGAGATTTGGAATTTGAAAATATTTGAAATGTTTTAAAAGAAGCAAAAAGCACTAAACTCATTTCGGTCGTTGAAAAATAATTTCGGTGATGACTACAGCATCATCGATATTCATTTTCGAATTTCCAAGGGAGGAATTGCTACCTGAATGTTTTAAATTAGAGTTGTTTGCAAAACTGGTTTTGGTTTTGAAATTCAAAGGAATAATTCGATATCCTAAAGGATTTTGGTATACAATTGATTTCAAAAAAAAAAGATTTGAAATGCTTAAGTATCTGCTTAAACTCTGGAAGTTATTTAAATTTGTTTATGGAATATAAGTATGTGGAAACTTATAAACTTGAAAATTGAATTGAAGGAAATTAAACTTGAATTAAGTTGAATAAAGGAAATTTGAAGGATTTTGCCTATGTAGGCCAAATGAAATGTTCATTGAAATAAATTTTAATAGTTGGGAATAAATTTGTGGAGGAACAAATTAATTTAGTTTGTAATTTGTAAATAAATGGTAGTGAAATTGAAATTTTGAACGATGTTTAATTCGACATATGTTAAATAAAGTGAAGTTGAAGGATTAGTTCGAATGGATTAAATAATATAAAGGTTTTGAAATAAAATTTGATTGAGGTACGAATAAATTAGTGAGTGGAGCTAATTAAAGAAATGCTAATTAAATATGGTTCGAGATAAGGTGAACAGAATTCAATATTTAAAATTGGAAGGTAAATTGAACTCAAATGGAATTGAAAATGAAAAGTGAACAAAAATGGATATAAAACCAAAGTGATAATGAGGAAATCAATATAATAAGTTTTATAAAATATTTATAATAAAATTAAGAAAATAAACGGTGAAATTCTTAAGTAAAAATTTGGTATTGGAAACATACTAAGTTAATATTTGAATGAAGATTAAACCAAAGGTTGAGAAAAAGGGTAAGTGTGAATAAGTGAATGGAAATTGAAATAAATGTGAATCGAAAGAAAATTGATATAAACAACAATTGGAAATTTATACATAAATGTACATATATTATTTTATTCGCATAATGATTTGATCCAGATTCGAGCATAGAATTTCAAGGTAGTTATATCGATCCAAGTTGGAATTTTTCACTCGATTTTCGACGGCGAACCCTGGATGTGGATTTTGATTGATTATGGAATTCTCTATCATAGTATATGGCTATGCAAGGAGAATGGCGGTTTTTGATCAAGAAACCAGATCTGTGTCCGCACTAGAGAATCGTGTAGGTGATAATAGTTCGAAAGTGAAATTGTGCGATCAAATGAGTGATCAAATTTGATATTGCGTACGGGTGATATGCATGTATCGTACGGCTTAGGTAAAGCAAATATTCAAAATTTTGAAAAGAGATACGTAAAATAATTTTGAAACTGAACGATTGGATATTATTGGTAGATAAGGTGCAGATAATTATAAGAAAGGGATAAACGGATGTTTTGATTTCAGAAGAATAAATTTAGTTGCCCGACAGTAAGGTATGTGTTTAAATTACCATAAGAAATTTGATGATTTTCTGATCTATCCACTTGGCTTTTGTTTTCTTTTGAAAATTTAGGACCGTAGAGGCATTTTGTAGTTGTTTCGATCTAGCCGCGCAAAGGAGACGCTAGCGAAATTTTTCGAAAATTTAGGGAGTTAGAAAATTTTAGAGAAATTTTGGTAATTTAAAATTTGGTTTTAAATTATAATTTGAAATGGTTGCGTAAATGATATTAGTTACAACCTATGGATGAGTTTGAAAAGTTAGTAAGAGTGATATTGTGTCTTAAATAAAAAGATTGTTTTGGGAAGTTGCTTGAAACTTTGTGGTTTGGGAAAATAGTAAACGGGTATTGGACCAATCTTCTTAACTAGCAATTTCGAGGGCAAAATTCTTATAAGGAGAGGAATGTAACGACCCAAAATTTTGGATATTTGAAATTTGGATATTTAATTGATTTTAAATATTTAAAAGATTAATTTTGACTTGAATTTCAAATATCACTATTTATTTTAAAATTAAATTATTGAATTAAACAATAGAAAATTGGGTAAAATATGAAATCTGGAGTTTCGGGCGTGTTAAATATTCCAAAGGCTTATAAAATTAATACCTATATCACTGAAGATAATTAAAATGTTGAAATTGAATTTAATGGTGATTTGTTCAGTTTTAAAAATATACTGTTTAAAAATAGCCTTCCAAGATACTCTTAGAATTTGACGAAACCAGTTCCATTGGGTCCGTAATAGTGTATTATTATCGGATATCAATTTTTGTAGCATTCGGAGTTATCATGTGGTCGTACGATATGCAAACGCGTGGAAATTCCTATCGAACATCCAATATAATTATTGGGTCCAAAAAGCTATCTTCTCCTTACGATCGAATTAGAACTTGAAACATTTTCCATCGCGTTCAAAATAGGGATATAACATTACAAACGTTTAGCGGCATGCCCCAATAGGATATCGAAAATTTAAGCAACGATTTCGAGATGATTTAAAATTTAAATAAAATTATATATATACCGATTAACGTTCACATAAAAACTTTTTCAATACTTCAAATCGTTGTACACAAACCTCTATCGACATGCAAAAATTCTTTTACAAGAAAATATATTTTCCCCCATCTTATTTTTTTAAACGCAAAAGTTTCAAACCAGAGAAGAAAGAAATTGAAAAAAAGCTTCAAAGGAAAAAAATGGCCGAATAAACTGCTTTCTCGTTCGGACAAAACTTCTCTTCCTCCCACCTTTCTGACTCCTTCACAAATCGACCCACATTTAAAAAAAGAGGGAAGGGCAGATCGAATTCACGATTTTGATTTTTGACTCCGGTTCATTGCTTACGAACTCGATTCGTTTTGCATTTGTATCGTGGGACGTAGGCGACAAGTGGCAACTGCCAGAGAGGTCCGTGGAATCACGAGGGTGGGAATTTGCTCGAAATACTTGGGGAAGGAGGGCGATGTCGTGAAGGATTGGGTGGCGGCAGTGGACGTATGGATGGGTGGGAACTTGATTCGAGTATGGCAAGGGACTGCGATGCTCGATCGGAGGGGGACCGATGGTTACTGGGCTCAACGTCGTTAGTTGTGGTGGTTTCCACAAGCAGTAAGGTATATAAATCAATTTGGTTTTTTTATTTAAAGATTTTTTTGTATATATATGTATATTTATATGTATAAAGCGAAGAAAAGTTATTATATAAATATAAATATATGTGTATCAACATGCCTATTTTAATTCAATTATATATAGGTATAAAAAGTTCTGCTTTTAATATAATCTGATATATATATATATATATGTAGATTAAGAAAAAAATACGTATATTGTAACTTACTGATTTATTTTTTTATAAAAAATGTTGGTAATCTCTTTTTATAAATTTAATGGTAAATTAAACTGTTTTAGTTGCAAACTGAAAAGAGAAAAATATATTAGGCCAGTATTTATTTATAACTAGCTAATTAAAATTTATTAAATGGTATAAATAAATTGTTTGATTATTTAAAATATTTATAAACGTTGTAATGTTCATACGAGGTCTATAATCGTGAAATCAAGTTTTGGAAAATACAAGTTGGAAATAAAAATGGGATCATGCAGAAAATTTGGGAAAAAATTATAAAGGTGAGGATCTCTCACTCATTTGCATTACCATTAAATTTTAAATGCTTAAATTTAAATTATTGGATGTTGATTGGATTGGTCGGTCAAAAATTATCAGTCGGGATGTGATATTATATATAATAGTGTATATATATATATACACATTGCAGTGATTGATATTCCCGCATTATGTAGCGGATGAGACCTTATGCGCCCCGCATAATAGCGGATGACCCTATATACCGCGATATCCCCCTCGAACTAGGATGGGAACTTGTATATTTTTTTAACATCTGTAGATGCAAGGAAACAGGTTGGAAGGATCCACTAGATTCCTCAAAAATGTTGAATTTATTTTCATTTCAAAGACAAATGAAGTGTTGAATAATCTGTGATATATTATGTTGGAAAATTTATTCATTTGATGTTAATATATTGCTGGATATATTGTGGCATTTTAAAAATATAAATATTGAATTTTTTAAAGGGAAATAAAAAGAGAAATTTTTAAGTAGGAGATTTATAGTAAAGTTGGATAAATTTAGAGGTAACGAATTTGAGAAAAATGAATGGTTTGATTTTAAAATTGTACTTGATAATTTATAAGTATGGAAAGATGTAGATTTTACAACATTTGAATAAACGTATTTAATAGTGGGGCGTAAGCGATTTGTGTATGTATAAAGGTATTTATTTAAAATCCGAGGCTTGAAATAGACTTGAGAAAAGTAAAGTGGGAACTTGAAAAAAAAAATATGGAATAAATGTCCCAAATTTAAATAAAGATTTTTAAATCAAGAATAAGTTCCAAAAAAAGAATTAATTCAGAAAATCGATTTGGGAATCGATTAAGCGTTTTGAAACTATGATTAAAAGGAGATTGAGAGTATGGAATTTATTAACCGGGTTTATAAATAAAGTGTATATTTATCAGTTGATAATTTGAAATTATAAGTTAACGATGGAAATTTATAAGGAGATGGTAATCTGTTTTAAAAATAAATAGAGGTTTTATTTTTAAAAATGTGGAAAAGGGAATTACGGGATTGGGACGAAAATTTAAACTGAAGACAAATTGAGAAGGATTTATAAATGATCAGACGTGCTGATTGGAGTGGGAAGTGTATTTTCCTGAAAAGCTAAGTATATTTTCAAAGAAAGATTTTTAAGTATAAATTAGATGTTTTAAAGATGCTTTAAAAAATGTTTTTAGAAAAATTTATTATTTAATTCTTTTAAACTTGTATAGGAGTTAATAATTTTTAAAGGTTAAATTTGTATTATGATTTAAAAGGATAATCAATAAATATTTATACTTTATATAACAGTTTTATTTTAAATAGAAGTTTTTGGCTAAAGTTTTACATGGGAAATTATTATAGTATTTCATAAGTATTATTTTGAATAAAGGATTTTAAGTAGCTTTATTTTAAATGTTTTAAGTGTAAATTTTTGGATAAAGTGATTTAATTATTTAAAATCTAAATGAAATGAGACTTGATGTTTTTCGGTGGAAAAAATATATTTGGTTGAATGATTATTTATTTTATAGTTAAATAACCAACTATCAAATCTGGACCCAAATATAACTTCGGAAATATGTAGAAGAAGTACAAGAATTATACGACACTTTTACCGTTCGAGGTGCTATATTATGCGTATGAACTCATTCATTCTTCTAGGATGTTTATAAGGAAATCTGTCCACAGAAAACAGTTAGGAGGTGATCTTCGATCTTATTTTTGTCTGTGTATTTCCTAAAGAACCGGGGTTGAGTTTACCAGACAATAGCATAGTTATTTCAAAGAGACCGGGATCGGGTTTGTGATCCGAAAACCACTTCGATCAAACGAGTATGTTTTCGAAAGGAAGACAATAGCTTGGAGTCGAAGATGGAGCAGCAAAGTGCAAGGGCTAGTCGCTACTAATCCCGAGAATGATTCCAAAATGGATGTAGTAGAATAGTGCATTCGGTTCATTCGGACCGGGAACAGACTTGTATGAATGAATGCTATCAATGCATTGTAATTGGAGGACAATGAGCATTCTAAATGAATATTTTTGAAAAGGTGAAACTTAGCCCCGAGCCTCATCAATCGGGAATGACTGAAAATCAGGGGATATGCATTAAGGCTTAGTGGGTAGCACCCAATTATGGTAAGATTTCCCCTGTCTAGAATCCCTTTATTTCGGTTGTGTGGGCGGTTACTGATCACAACCGCATGGTGATCTTACTTGAACTATCCTATAAGGGGTAGCTTGGGCCTTGTGTTGCAGAGGATTGGGAGTGGTCCTCGATATGCTGATCTAGACCAAGTACCGTGATAGGTGATATCCCAGTGTCTAGTCATTCAGTTGGAAACCCATTCTCCCTACGTGCCCTTTACAGTTTTGATTGTATACCTATTATGATGGAATTTAATTAATGTAAAAATTGCGGCTATTTGATTAAATATTTGTACTTAGACACTATTATAATATCAGATTTTGATAAGAAATGTTTTGGTTATCGTAAGGTAAAAACCCGGCATGTTTATTTGTGGCGTGGTCTTACGAGGTACCTTTGATTTCAAAAGATTTTGAAAACTTTGATAATTCTATTGAGTGTGTTTGCTCACGCTGGTTTTCCAGACTGACTTTGGTGTTATTTTATTATAATGCTCGGACCAGACCGAGTACTATAGATACAGGATAGGATGCTATATAGCACAGAAGACAAGCTGGATGACGGAGACGTATATCACGTATCTAATTTATATTCCGATGTGTATGGTATGATGTACATTCAGCTTTGTGAGGACAAGTTATTATAACTGTCCAGTCTTGTGCTATTGATTGTGTTGTACTCTGATGATGTAATGCATAAAAACAGTAATAGTTCTTTTTGTATAAAGATCAGTTGTTATCTATTATACGTTGTTCCACTACGATTGTGAGATTCTGATGTTGTTTTCTACTTTCTCCTTCTACCTCTTTCTTCTTCTCCTTACGGTCCGGTATTTCCGGCATTTGATTGTCTGGCGTGTAGTACAGTGGATGTATTCATGTGGATTTTCGAAGGTCGAAAAAACCGTATCGTGACAGATCGAATTCCTATGACCCAAAACCATGACTTAGTACCGACCTAAGCTTACCCAGTACCAACATATAGATCTTGGTGTTAGTTGAATTATTTTACTTGCTTTGCTCATCTATCTTCTGGCCAATATGTTTCAAGCACTTTTCTATCAACTTTGGTTGATTCTAGTGATCCTTCCATTATCACATGAGTTATCCCGCTTTCTTGGCTTTCTCCTCATCAATCCTTGGAATTGCTCGTCCAAAATCTGGGAAAATCACTTGGTCATGGGTAATTGGAGTAATATAGAAGATATATGGATTTCGTGAAGCGTAATGGGAAGGATAAATAGGTCGGTGCTAACCTATATACTTGGCTCTAATTCGGTTGAAACTTCTCTAAATTGTTTCTCTAGCTCTTCTAAGCGTACTTCCAAGTCCATGAATCATTTTGAACTTTATTTTGATATTCTAAGTCCAATTGAAATCTGCTTTGGCTGATAACCAGGTTGATAGGGGCAATTATGTAATTTGTTTTAGAATACAACTTTTATAGAGGATCTTATTCAAAATGAAGTATGCTTTTGGTTTTAATTTCCTATTATAAATTTTTTTATATTGTTTATAATTAATTTTATACAGTAAATATATGTAACTAGAAAATCCTTTAAAAAGGTATTTTATCGTTGCAGCTGCAAATATATTTGTAACCGTGAGTTCTGAATCGATATTTAAATATTTATTCCTTAAAATTTCCTAGTCAAAATATATCAGAAAAGGATATCGATATATCCATTGAGACCAATGTACTTAACACCCTTCCTATGATGGGTGGTAAATTACCCATGACCGTAGGACACCAAGGGGTTAATTACTTATGGTTGTTTGAAATAGTCACTGAACATCTCAATAAGAGTCTTCTATAGGTTATTACAACCAAGTCAAAATAGAAGATCTCATTGTAACGACATGTTGTAGTCTTTAAGGTTGATGGTATTGTTGATCTTACATAGCTAGGATGTATTTTGATTATGGTCAGTTATATGGCATAGCAATCATGTTATGATCAAAGTTAAGTACATGTTAAACCACTTAAAGTGAAACTCTACTCAAGAGAGGATTTGTTTCCTTCGTAGTAGAAGCATAGTGTCACAGTAATGGGTAGTCAACTTAAAGTCCAAATCTTACATAGAAAATCAGTTAATTGATAATATTTTATCGAATTGAACCAAGGATGTTAAAGTGGTCTATGCAGTTAAATAAAAATATTTGTAGAGATTTTGACTGTTGACCAAACTCAAAAATCTTAGTGATACAGGGATAATGAAAATAAAACATATATGAAATATCACTAAAACATTTATCTTAATAAAGATTAGAAATTGAACTTTGCTTAAATTGTAACACCCCGAAATTTAATCGAAAATTTAATATAAGAACAAAATTTAAATATAATAACGGTAAAAAAGGAATTTTTCAAAAACATGTAATTTTGCCTATAAAACTTGTACCTTGTATTTGTAGTGACTTTTCAGCCAATTTCCATACATAACCTTTTGAAACCGGAACTAGTACTGAAAAAGTTAATAACATTTGAAAATTCGAAGTCAAAAATAATTAAATAAATAAGAAAAGATAGTATGCAAATTAAAAAAACTCCCTCGATCGATGTCTGTATTGGGACCGGTCAATCTCTAGCAGTTGACTGCTCCTATCTAAAGTGGTTGCCAATTATTTATTTTATAGGGTTTTGAGCGGCTGAACAGCCCAAATTCGAAAATAATTAATCTAACAGTTCAGATCAGTTTTTACCTCTATAAATACAACCCTAAGCTAATTCAAAAACCCTAACCTTTTATTAAACATCCAAACTCTGTCTCTCTACAAGCTGAAATCCTCTTTCTCCTTAAATCAAAAATTTCTTCAAATTAAATCTAAAATCAAAATAGGGAATTGAATAGAAGACCAAATCAAGCGGAGATCTAGCGAATATAGGAGATTCCAAGCGTATTTCAACGGGAATAGCTTTGGCTTTAGGTGAGTGGTTTCATTATTAGTTAAATGATTTACATACAATTAAATCTATTTTACCCTATTTTGTCTAGGTTGTTAAAAATGTAATTGCAAAGTCTCTTATTTAGATTTGGAGATTTAATAATAAATATAATTTGATGTATACTTATTAAATAATAATTGACCAAAGTTATTTTTTTCCCTAATCAAATATGAATTATTATAACTATTTTATGTTAATCCTAGGACGAGTTAATAGTTGAAATTGAAAATACTGCAATTAAACATGTATTTTAGTTTGGTCAAATATAACTTTAGATTCATGAAATTTGGATCTATGTGATTAGGGTTGCTGTATGCAAAATTACTGTACTATGGGAATTGTAAAAAAAATTAAACGTGGCAATTAAACTAAGGCATGGATTAATACTCCGACCTGTCGACTACTCACTGAAGCCCATCGACAATAAACAGTCGACCGCTCCAGGTCAAGCGGTAGACCGGTTATCATTTTCTAGGCACGTTTTAAACCTTGGCCTAAGGTCCTAGCTATGAATAAAATAGTATTATATGTATGTTATGAATGTTAGAAATATTAGGGAAGTTAGTTCCCTAAGTTGGCGAAGCTAGGACATATAGGACTAGATAAATAAAATCTATCCAGCAGGATCGATATTCGACTGGGGTGATTCTATCCCAAATTTCACTCACAGAAGGTTCTACGGTGGACGCGCAATACTGATGATGTTGCCCAATAGATTGTGCGGTCCGACACTAATAGGAATTCCTTGGTATTCATGGTGACGCAACATGATGTTGTGCTAATGGATCCAAATGTGACACAATAAGGGCATTACATTACCATTGAGAGGTAGACAGAAATATAGTGATGTTGAGACACTTTGGCGAGTCGGCATTATAGGCTCCCCTTCAATGCGTAACTAGGATATATGTAGTTGTAATGTGGGAAATGTAGTCGCATAGTGGAAATTGTAGGAAGCCATTACGGAATAGTTCCAGTAGGTATTAGCGGATCATTAGTTCTCTTGACGTTTGATTAGTTGTTCGATTCTAAGAATGGGCATGCACAAGTCGTTAGTGTAGGTGCGTATTGAGCTATACCCCCGTAAATAAAGAAACAAGTAATTCATCGACACATAATTACATGTGATCACCATATATTAATGATGTAAATCATTTACCATATTTGCGTTTGATCCAACCCTTCCTTTCTTTTTCCCCACCACAATAATGCAAGGCAGTAAGTGATAAGCCCAGAGATTTGTATGCGAAGAGATCGACTTGGCATTGGAGTTACTCTTTATTTCCTATTAATCTCCATGCATTATTTATCGTATTTAGTATTTTATCAGACTACGTAATGTCTTCCTATATACTATGGATTTGATTACACTCTGTTTTGAGACTTTGGTATTTTTCTAGGTATTTTCTAAAATGACTATTTCCTGTACTTACCTTTTTCTGCCTTTCATTGTGAGATCTGAAAGTGTAGTATGCCTTAGTTTTATCCTTATATCTTTACACTACTATAAAACATGTATTTGCTTCGGTTTTTACCCCTTGTTGCTTCGATTCAACAATCGAAGCGAATAAAGACGATGCAACGAAACAAAATCTGTTGCTTCAATTATTGAACCAAAGCAAAAGGGGTCATTTGTTTTGGTTGTTGAACCGAAGCAAAAAAGGTCATTTTCTTCGTTTGTTTCTTAACAACCGAAGCATATGACCACTTATTTGCTTTGTTTTTTCATGACAACCAAAACAAGTGACCACTTATTTACTTCAGTTGTTATGGACAATCGAAGTAAATGGAAGCTAAAGAAAAAAAATGATACCATCTTAGGTTTTAAAACCTGAAACGGTATCAAATCGCAATGATATTTTCATGTTAGATATTTGTAATATAATCAGAAAAAAATCAATACAATAGCACATTAAATGTTTATACTTCAAATTACAATAATTCATACTGCTAAATACCAAATATTCATAGCAAGCACACTAGAATCAATGCTCATAGTTCATAGCATCATAATAAAAAACAATCTTACACAATAATACTAGTACACAATAGTATAAGTGTACAACACAGTATCACACAAATAGTTTAATACTAAAAGACTCCAAGGTGCTTGCTGGTAACCAAGCTCCAAATATTACACTCCAAGTCAGATGCAACATGCATATATTACGTTCAATAAATTGTTGAATCAGTCATCAGTGTGTAAATATCAATAAATAACATGACAATAATTGAAATTCAACTGTTATGAACTTGTTTAATACTAACTTATATTTGCACATGGGTACTTATGCGAATTTAACACAAAAATATTAAGAAAAAAGCATTTTTTAAAGAGAAATAAAAAAAAAAGTTTAATCCATATTCAGTATCTTGTATAATTGAATGTAGAATTATAAGTAAGAAACCAATAACAAAAAATTATTATGTTTGTCTGTAGGAATACATTTAAACAATTGATTCTTGCAACATTACAAAAAAATCAGACTATAAAGAACTGCCATACTGCAAAAATATTTACAGTGACACTGTCAAATATAAGCTTAAAGGAACAAAAGCTTCCATTTCATAAGAATAATATGTTTCTAAATATTGCAGGTGTTGGTGATCATATTTTGCATACCTTCTTAGCCAAAGTTTATGAGAGGCATCTTCTAATTTTATCTCTGATGCTTTCAGGGATGATGTTTTCATCACCATGTTTCGGTTTGTATTCTCTTAAGTTGAATTCTTTTGATTTTACAGAAAATTTGGCACTGATTGTGTGATCATTGGAAGTGATGATATAAAGCATTGTGTGTATGCATAGAGAAAGAAGAAGAAAAGTTGTTTTTTGCATACCCATCAACATCTAATTCAGTCGATGATCTAGCATTATAGTTTCCATGTATTATATTAGTTTCCTTGTTACAAATGATAGAAAGTTAAATATCAAAGAGCATGATACTATAAAGAGAAGGCAACTTATCATATAGGTCTTCTAATTGTATTTCCTAAATAACTCAAGTTGATTTTTTTAATTTCACAGCAAACAGAAGTTGGTTGAGACAAAGATAGAGCAGCTTACAATATTTAGATATTACAAACTGGTTCACATACTAGGGAGAGATACTTTTTGACAACTATTAGGGACCTTAAGAAACTAGAGCCTAACTTTGCAATCCAATCAACATAAGAAATCAAATAGATTCAATAAAAAAAGGCTGACCTCGGTTGCTCAGCATTATCGTGTACATATGGCATGGTTGCATTCATGGAGAAGAGCAGACCACGGTGAATAGCACCTGAAATACTATCTATCTAGAAATTTTATATAATTTCAATAGAAACCGAAACCAAAAAAATTAAAAATGTATAGAGAAATATATATATATATGTATATATATATATATATATACGTACATAATTGTTGTTTCAAGGGACTCAAAAATGCAACCAGTAGCAGAAATATGAACAACCAGAAGAATGAAATAATACAATTGATATGATCAGGAAATCAAATGGGGATTCTGAGGCTTGCCTTAGCAATCTTCTTAAAACTTTAATTCGTAAAGCTTCTAAAAATACAACAGAATCTGTCCAGTCGAGATTGTAAAGAGTATGCTCCTTCTATGTTTCAATAGTAGTAGAATTTGGGTAAAAAGAGAGAAGACAACGACTAGGATTCAATGGAGATTGTGATTAGTATCTCCATTATTTATATGCAGTCCATTATCCCTTCCGAATAGACATGCCTGTCCAATAGATCGCACCCGTTACCATTCGCCGCTGCCATTCCACAAAAGACTCAATTGTTTAAATTTATATGTCGCATCTTTTCAGAAAAAACTGTTCAAGAAAATGCCCATGTATTTTTAGCAAAAATAGGATATCGCATTAGACCCGAACCCGAGCCCGAGCCCGGCCCGGTTGGGCGGCACGCGTGTTTTAGTCATGAGATAAAAGTCCCTCCCCTCGCACAAAATTACCTGGCCCTAAGGGCCAATATAGGGTTTGAGGATTTGGTATGTATTCATGAATGTTCTTTTATTTTTTCTAATGTGGGACTAATGTATATTTCATTCATATTTGGAATTCCAACAATCCCCCACATGAATGATAATATACTCCCCCCCACACAAAGTGGAATATCACAGAGTATATATAGAATAATGCTTATATCGAGGATAAGTAGATATTTCACTTTGAACTTTCTCGAGTTAAAACTTGCAGGATATACTTGGCTAATTGATGAATTATTTCATCTTGAACTGTCAGCCGTATTGTATAACCAGACAATAAGTTTAAAAAGCATTATTTTTCCTTTTCATTCAATCTCTTGGTTATGTTCATTTTGGTCCTGAAAAAATTTGGTTCTACAAGTGTTTATAGAGAATTTAAGCCTTTAATATTCTCATAGAGCCGACCCAACTTACATTAACATAGGTGATCGCATCCATTAAGAGTATCCGACATATACCCCACTTTTTAATTACAAGATATGGTCATCATTAAAAAGCATAACTTTAACCTTTTTAATACTTCTGCAGGCATGCATTTGATTATACATCATATGAATGGTTTGTAAAGATTTAGTCCATGAATGCATTATATCTAGAATTACTCAGAACTGGTTTGCCTATTGATCCTAGTCCGTGGGATCTCCTGTTGCTAGGATGGGTTTCCATATAAGGTAACTCCTTTTGGTTTAGGCTTTTAAACTCATTTCCCTCGATGTGCATTTGATTTTCTCTCTTGATAAACCTTTAGTAAATGGATCTGCTAGGTTATCATCGGTTATTACATAATCAATGGAGATAGTTCCATTAGAGAGTTGCTGTCTATCTATGTTGTGGCGTCGATGAATATGTCATGATTTTCTATTATACACAATGTTTTGCGCTCTACTTAACATTGCTTGATTATCGCAGTGAATACATATGGCTGTTACAGGTTTGGACCAAAATGGAATATCTTCTAAGAATTGACGAAGCCATTCCGCTTCTTTGCTTGCTTTATCCAATAGGATGAACTAAGATTCCATAGTGGATTGAGCTATGCATGTTTGTTTAGTAGATTTCCATGACACTCTGCTCCTGCAAGGGTAAAGACATAACCACTTGTGGATTTTGATTCCTTTGAATCTACAATCCAATTTGCAACACTATATCCTTCTAAGACAGTGGGATATTTTCCATAATGCACGGAAAAATTAGCGGTATTCTTTAAATATTCCAACACTCTTATTAGTGCTTTCTAGTGTTTCTTCCCTGAGTTACTTGTATATCTGCTAAGTCGACTTACCGCATAAGTGATATATGGTCTTGTGCAGTTCATGAGATACATTAAGCATACTATTATACGAGAGTATTCTAGTTGTATTACGTTCTCATTAGTGTTTTTATGCAGTACTTCTGAATGGGTTAACAAGTGTTCCACTCCTTTAATTCCATCATTTCTTTTATGTGGGAACACATCTTCAAAGAAGGAGGCATCTCTTGACTCCATTATAGTATTTACATTGATATCATTTATATATCAAACCTGAAAACTAAACATCTATATGAGCTGCTATTTTTGTCTGGTCCTAGATAGTAGCAATCCACAGTTTTAGGTCCAAGTTTGACCTTTTTGGGGGCGGAACTGGAAACTTTTCCAAGCACCCCCGCACCTTAATGTATTTGAAGCTAGGTAGTTTAACGATCCTGACTCGACCTTTAAAAATTGGCAGCCGTAGTTCGCTTATACTCGAATGCCGCAGATTCAAACGCCGAATCTGGCTCGCCGGAGCTTATAACACATTAAATATAACAACATAGCGAAAGAAAAAGATAATATCATATATCACTAATGAATACAATATCTAAGTATGATACAACACTGATCACCCAAATATATCAGAGCACAATATACAATGCTACAGCGGAAAACAAAACACCAGCAGTGAAACAACAGCTATATGATATCATAACTTGAACTTCTATGGGAGAACTCCAACATTTGCACCTCCATATCAAATGCTCCAATCCAAAGCTGGCTCGAACCCCCATTAAGTAGGACTTAAGCAAGGTCATTCATCCAAAGACTGAAGAAGACTATCGAATCTACATCTATTATCTGAAAATCCCAACTCTAGACTGCACGTGCGGAAAATTGTACGCACCCAGAGTTTAGGAAGGGAACAATAAACTCCGGGTCAGTCATGGGACTGGCATGAGCAAAAAAATATATTTTATCTTTAAAACAAACAACAAAAGATTTTAAAATTTGAAATCCGTAATGCTTTTTGGAAAATGAAACTACCATAAGCCTCCCGGCACACACACTATGCAATCGCACACTTGGGGGAGATTTCTCCTTATGATAGTCAAACATGCTTACTACACAAAATCCTTTTGATATTACTATTAGTGCATAGTGGAAAACATTTCGAAATCATAATATTAATCTTAACCAGCATAGGTACCATTATATTATGCCAGCTATAGCTACCACTTAAGGTGGCAGCTTATACAATTGCAATTGTAAAGGGCTCGTGTTGTTTGATTGGATTTTCAGCAGATGGTCAGGCTAAGGAACTTCCTATTTCCACATGGGTACGCCTCTGGAGGGATGCCCAGAGAACTTACCCATCTCTCTACCAACACAAGGCTGGTTTCCTCCCTGCCTGGGAGTAATACCTAAAGAAATGCCACCCCCGGTGGTTTGCGACCTTTGTCCGAGGATCCTCAACCACAAAGCAACATCACATTGTAATAGATTTACAGTGTCCACATGAGTTAACTATTTGGGATCCATACCACGATACTACCCTTCTCCAGAAGGAATGGACATACCCTAGGGGCGTGACCCTTGCAATCTTGCCGCATCTTTCCTGTTTCGACCATTTTCACGGTGTGAGGTCCTGATGCTGTCTCGTCCATAAAGCTACGCTTTTTTGCAAAGCCATGCTTTGATCAACAATGATCAGTAGCACTTCGTATGCCACTTTACCAAATTGGGAATGTATCACTAGTAACCATCAACTACATAACCGCTGAGCTCGTACGTCTCAGAAAAGGGTGTTAAGCTAAGAAAATAAATCTCCGCCACTTAACAGAAATGTATTTGATAGAAACCGGTTCTACATCTCAAAGTGTAATGTCAGATACACATCTATACAAGTCCGTCCCAGGTTCGAACAGAACCGAAGGCACTTCCTAAGAATCCCTTGCAATCCGGGTATTCACAATTCCGATCGGACTTCCTATCACATATGGAGATCTCTATACCGACGCGACTCAGTGACATTCGACGGGTTATCCTTTCGTTCTCGAAAATACCCGGTCTTCACGACCGGTCTTCAAATGCCATCCATAGTGACGTATCATTATTCGAAATGAGTTATATGACACAAGGTCCTCTCCCGACTAAACCAAATAATGAGCGCAATATTCAAAAACATATAGATATTGGGATTTCAGTTAAGTCACAACCTATCACCCAAAACAAATGGTTTAAAAAAATTACCAATTTAAATCTTCTTAAACAAAATGATTCACTTCACAAAGTTCGCCAATCTTCCACAATGGTTAATTCATAGCTTTCAAAACTATTTGCAATTCTATATCTTTTTATATAAAGATACACCCTCAAGATTCTCTTTAATTTGGAAACAAAGTTCACAATTCTTTCACAAAGATTCATTTAGAGATTCCAAAACAATTTCCATTTGAAATTGGATTTACTCATCCAATCTTTAAATCAAAGATTTAATTCATAGCTTTCAAACCATTTCAAATTCAAATCATTTATAATAAAGATACACCATTTAAAATCCTCTTCGATTTCAAAACAAGGTTTAATAATCTTTCACAAAGGTTCATTCATAACTTTCAAAAACATTTCACAATTTCATTTCAAACTTGAAATCTTTCGATACAAATTGGAAATCCTTTCTTTTTATGAAAGCTATTATTATTTGTAAACAATAGTTTTTGTTTCGAAAAAAATCCAATTATATTTGCACTAGTTGAAGCCCTTGAGTCAAATTCAAATTCTCAAATCAATACCTTTAAAATGGTTTAACACATATATAACTTGTATAACTTCTTTAAACCATAGTTTCCAAACATAGAATTCAATTTCAAATTTTGAATTCAAATTTAAATCAAATTATTTAAATTTCAAAACTTAATCAAGTTATTCGAAATAACTTTTATTTTTGAAACTCCTTTTCAAAAGCTTTCAATTCCATTTCCAAAACTATTTTGGATTCAAAAATTCAACCTTAAAATCATTTTAAAATATTTAAATCAAATATCTGGGACTTAACTGATTTCCTTGTGCAATCCATATTTGTGTGTGTATGGTGTAGTCTACGGGTTTTACACAATAGTGTAACATCATTAATCATCACAGATTCAATCATATCAATACCGATAAGCGATATAATTTATAACGCTTATCTCCATTCACAGATTCATAGATAGATATGTAAATGCATCACAGATAAATATGTAAATACATTACAGATAAATAATATACACACATAGCTCAATCAAAACAATCCACATCACAGGATCATTATAGATCAACTCAAGGCATTCATACAATTCACACTTCCATAAGCAAAATCAGTTAATTATCTGATTAATTTAAATCAGATTAATTACTTATGAATAAACACTAATCCTGGTTAATTAATATTAATTAATCACAAACCATTCTAATTATTTAACCTTTAACAAATTAATTAACCTTTAATTATAAATTAATCACCTTTAATTAATAAATTAATCAACCTTTAATCATTAAATAATTAACCCCTAATTATTTATCCTTAATTAATTACATAAATTAATTAACCCTTAATTAATACCTTAATTAATTACAATAAGTGATTATCTTTAATCACTTAATCAACTTTAACCATTAGTTAATTACTTTAAATTAAGTAATTATCTTTAAGTCTTTAAATAATTAATTGCCTTTAATTATTTGTCATTAATTAACTTCATTAATTAGTTATCCTTAATAAATTCACTCAAAAGAATTATTCCTTAATTAATCAAAATAATTAATTAATCCTCAATTAGTCACCTTTAAATAATTATCCCTTAATCATAGATTAATTTACCTTTAATTAAGAATCACCTTTAACAAATCAATTAATAAATCACAAATTAATTTGAGTAATTATCCTTTAATCATTTGATTAATCAACATAAAACATTAATCAATTAATTTCTAAATCACATTCATCAAATCACATTTGAAAACACTTAAAGATTTTAAATTAAACATTTTCAAAGTATTTACTTTAACATTTAAACTTTGAAACTGGTTTTAAAATCTTATAAAATAATCTTACTTTAAGAAAATCTTGTTTTCGATCTTTAAAAAATTTATTTATTCAAATAAACTTCAGAACATGGTTTAGATAAATTTGTTCGAATTTTTTTTGAACCAAACCCCAAGCTCATAGCCATTTCTCTCAAGACCATTCCCGGGTAAAACCCCAAGCAAATTTCCCTTCTTCTTCTTCTTCTTCTTATTTTACTTTGTTTTTTAGAACTTCCTATTGCAAAATTGAACACTCAAACAACGCAATAAAATACTCGAGCAAAACGTTCACTTCCCCGGTAGCAAACTCGAGTTCGACTTCGAAATCCTCGTTCTTCTTCTTCTTCCTTACTTAAATCCTGATACCTAGAATATCGCGTGCACGTGTACACTTGGTCAGAATACCTTCGACCTACCTCTCGACTTCCGACACGTCACCAACAACATCGACGACAAACCCAAACACCCAGTTCAACGATATCTTCATGAACTCAAAATCGAGCTGTCGAGCTCAACCTGAAACCCAAAACTTCATCGTAAAAACCTCCATCGCGACGATCTCAGTCATCTGCAATTTATCAAATGAAACAGTGACTCACTTATTCTTTGAATGCAGCTACAACTATTATATATGGAGTCAAATTAAATCTAAGTTGATGATGGATAATACAAAAACATGGATCTAACTCAAATCATCAGAGATATCAACAATCATTTCAAAAGTAAAGCCCTTGAAAGAGATATGGCGCATGTTCTTTTAACTACTGCAGTTTATCATTTATGGAAAGAAAGGAATAACCGTACTCACAACAATATTACGATGTCCAAAGAGCAAAGATGGAACTGTATTGAAAATGATAGCAAAATCATTCTCCAGAAATCAAATAAAATGATCAGAGATCAGACCAGATTCAATTTCCTTTTTGATTATTGGAGCAAAGAGGCTGGCACTAAGCATATCGAGCATTATCTTCATAATCCGAAGATTTATCAAGTTGATTCCAATATTCATCAGAGTATCAATCAAGCCAACTTCGTGCATAAAACCAGCAATTGCTCTTTTAATGGTGAAGGTAGCTGTGAATCTACAGATCTGGGTTGCGTTAACACCAGATCTATAGATCTTAGCCACGCAACGTGCAAAGCTGCCATGAGTAACCAAATCAACTCAAACAGCGCTGATAGCAGGATGAGAAGGAAGTCAACCAGAGTCTTTCTTACTGGGAGAGGGACGAGAGTATTAGGAGGGAGAAAACGAAGTAGATCCGTCTTCGCTTTCATTTATTTGTTGCCATTATTTTAACTTTGTTCGATTGTGTTGTCGGCTGGTTAGATTGTTGTTTCTAGGGTTTTAGGCGGTTTCATGTGGTTCGGGTTTATCTTTTGATACCCGCTTTTTGTTGGGCCGGGCCCTTTTACTTTGTTCAAAAAATCAACTTCATAATTTAATGACCATACCCATATAGGAAATACGAAAAAAAAAATCATATGAAGAATATTGAATTCTTAGAGGAACCACAGGATATCCAATGTGTTACTGGTTTATCAAAAATAGAATGCATGCATGAGATCCAACCAAACAAAAACATAGAAATAAAAAGATAAAGGAAAACTGTTAAAAGCCTTGTTCAGATAGTCTCCAGGTTCATCATGGATGCCGACTATCAGTGCAAGGTTTGTTTTCTTCATAGTTATTCCCCCAGACCCATACACATCCAACAAACAACCACCATTTAAAATCAACTATTCGATCTTTATTAAAATAAAAGCATAAATAAATGCTAATAGCTGTTACTGCCTGAGAATTCCCCTTCGTCTATTATGTTAAACTGATCAAGTAAATATAATATTTTATGTATTTTCCCACTCTTTTCCAGGACAAATATATATGTATTCAACCAAACATCTAATATAAAACAGGTATCATTTGTGTAGACCGAGTTTTAGTAGACCTGAGACCCAACTCATTAACCCAATCTATTTATCAACCCATTTATCAATTTATTAAATGAGTTATGCGTCGGGTTGACCCATTTTTAAAATGGTTATAAATGGATAACCATTACCCATTTATTAAACACTAAAAATTTGAAAATATAAATTTTGAAAATAAATTTTTGAACACACATTGTAGTTTTTCACGAAGATTGACAGTTGTACTTAAAAAATAACAGACTACTGCATTTTCATATTTGAACCCCCTAGTGCAAAAACTGTTATTTTTTCGTTCAGACTGCAATAACATCTTCATGCTAACCCGGAACCGACGAGACTTCGACCGATTAACTGTTACATAAATTACGGACAATATAAAACTCTCAGATACTTCATCTTGTGAACGCGCACTGTACTTCCCCATGGGGACAACCGTTATACCTAGAAAATAACATGCTACCATATTCCCATATTTAAACTCCGTCTAAAGTAGAAACCGCTATTTTTTTGTTCAGACTGCAATATCTTCTTCATACTAACTTAGAATCAGACGAGACTTCGAACAGTTACCTTCCACCAAAATTACGAACAATACGAAACACTCGGATAGTTCATCTTGTGAAAGCATATTGTAGTTTTCAATGGGTACTGACAGTTATACTTAGAAAATAACAGGTTACCAGGTCCCTATATTTGAAGTCCGTCTAGTGCAGAAGCTATTATTTTTTTGTTCAGACTGCAATAACTTCTTCATGCTAACTCGAAATCAGGCAAGACTTTGACCAATTAACTCCCACTTAGATTGTGGATAATATGAAACACTCGGATACTTCATATTATTAATGCACATTGTAGTTCTTTCTGAAGACTAACAGTTGTACTTAGAAAATAACAGGCTACCTTATTCCCATATTTTAATTTTGATGAAAAATTAGAATTAAGATTTTAAATTTTTAAATTTTGATTTTTATCGTAATTCAAAACGTAAAAAATAAAATTAGATTTATTTTATATTTATTTGTTTTTTATTGTTTGAATAAAATTCAAATCTTTAAATAGATTAAACGGGTAACCAGCTTATTAAATGGGCCGGGTCATAAATGGGTTGGGCCAAACTCAAGCCAAGCCAACCAATTTTTTTCCAACCCAACCCGTTTGACAAGTCTAGGTTTTAGTAGGCGTAAAATAGGATAAATAATTGGAAAACAAGTTCACCTTTTTTCCACGAATAACTGCTCCATGTTCGCCTTGAATAACCATGTACTTTGTAACCCTGAGAAATAAACCTTTTAATGCCAAAGAACCAGGTTCATTGAAGTCGCTTATGATCCCAGTAATCTTTTCATACTTGTATAATGATTATTATAAAACAGTCCTATTAGAAAATATATCGAAAAATTCTCACGAGGATCTCAAACAAAGAAGGATCGCATAAAAGCAGTAAAGATAGTAGCCGCAGCTCAACAAAAGTCTATACTTAAATGAAATTGAAGATCGATGTGTATTTTGTAGATTATAATAGAATCTCAAAGAAATAAACCATACATGTCTAAGGTGAAGCGAACTTCAACTGGAAAGAAAAAAGAACGAATAGTACAAGTCTACAAAATAAAATGGATACCATGGGTGAACAATCCAACGCAAAGCAAATGATCAGGGGAATTGTTCAAATTAGCAGTCAAGTGGTAGTTATCAGATGGAATTTGAGAAGAAACAATTTAGGGATTGGGGATTTACGCTTGAACAAGGAAGTAGGCGAAGAACGAAAATTAGAGGGTAGGTTTCGAAACCAGGGAATGAAAATTTAGGGACCACCTTTTCTCGTCAATTGCTTCGGTTGCTAACACACCCGAAGCAAATAACCTTATTTGCTTTATTTTTGCATTTTCTAATGCTTTGTTTGTACTATTGCTTGTTTGTACCAATTGCTTCGGTTGTTAAAGGAGAACTAAAGTAAATGATACTATTTTCTTCGATTCGTAATACAATCGAAGCAAATGATACAAAGCAATAAACATATTTTGTACTAGTTTTAGTCTTTGAAATTTTTAATAATAACATGATATCTCGTATTTCTTAGCACCGACACGTGTCCGAAAGTCACCTCAGGTTTTAGATTGGTGTTTTGGGAGGTGTTGGTTGTCATGTTTGATATTAAAGCCTAGGTTTGTAATTTCTTAGGGATTATGAGCATATTGATAGAACGTACTTGAAAAGTTTTTTGAATTTTGTTTCGAAAGTTCTCCAAAAAAGTTTTTAAAAGGTTTTCAAAATGGGTTTCCAAAGTGTATATATAGATAAAAGCTGTTCGAGGGGTTTTATATATAAAAATAAAATACATAAACTCTTTCATATAATATTACTAATACTATATATTGAAAAGTTGCTAATAAATTTCTAAATCACGGATCGAAAGGATATGCGATCCTTCTGGTTGCGGCTCAGGCGATGCTGTTGAGATTCAGGCTATGATGTCCTGATTTGGTTCCAACGGTATCCATAAGCAAGAGGACAAGCCGAGCTTAACCTTAATAGAGGACCCATGAAGTGAGCGTCAAGTGTAGTTCCTGCCCATCCACCTACCGTTAGTTTTGCCAAGATTTGTAAGGACTTTACAAGCCTAGGAGGGAACCTGTATGTAGTGACTAAGTCGTATGTACATTCAAGAATATGGATTTGAACTTATAAGAGGATTTTTGGATTAGTGGACCTTAGAGATGATGTTATGAGACAACTTGCCAATTATCATTTATAAGGGGTGGATCTGAATTGGTGGGTTGTTGTTGTTACTTAGATTAATAAGGGAGAGATTACTTAAGGAGAATTTAAAAGGTCTTTTAAGATGAAGCTTCTGTCTAGGGCTGAAAAGGAAGTATCATTGGAGAAGTTTGTACATTTACGTCAAGGAGAGATATGGGTAAAGAAGTATATGAATCAGTTAAATAAGTTGGTTAGGTCTAGGATGGAGCTGATCAATACCCCTCATAGGATGGTTCTGAAGTTTGTGAAGGGACTGAATCAACCTCTTTAGGATTTAGCCCTTAGTCATAGGGCATGACTTTCAAGGGACTGGCGAAGATGGATTTACTGAATGTCATTTCCAAGGAGAAAGTGAAGAGTGAGCCTAAGAAGATAAGAGGAAAGACGACCAAGCAGAACTTGCGTAAGGGCTGAATGGGACCCAAGGGAAAGGTGAAGAAGCAAAAGATACAATGTAGGTAAGAAAGGGCATTTTGCAAGGGAATGCAAGACGAACAATTCAAAGATCAAGTGTGTAACATCCTCTATCTAGAGGTCCAAAACTAAGCGCTACAGATTTCAAAACAACATTTTTCCTCATTACATTCAAAATAGATGTTCCATATTCATCATACATAATCCCAATACTTTCCTAGGCACAGATAAAATATACTTATTACAAAATACGCCAAAAGTGGTATATGAAGATATCCTCTTGGATGATCAGAGTCATATAGTCATAATAGGCTTAATACAAACATAACGGAAATACAACAAAACATAAAACTGCAACTCCTATATAGCTATCTGTTTGCCTCTTGCATACCTTCGGTAGTCTCATTCATCGTCCTACTAGTACCTGAAAAAGACCTCAACCCCTTAGCCTACTCAAATCAATTCTTGAGCGCTCGAGAGTTTAAGGAGAAAACATAAACTTCGAGTTGGACATAAAGCTTAGTTAGATAGTATTATATATCCCGGTTTAATATGTTAAGTGAGACCATACCGCTTAGTGGAATAGGTTTCCTCTCACTAACATCCTTTTTCAGGCATATCTTTGTAAAAACCTTTTTTTTGCAATGAAAACTGGTTAAAATACTGTAAAGCATCATTATGTAAACATACATAAATATCGGGTAATAAATGAACTATCTGTTCAAACTGGCTAACTTTTAAACTTTGGCTGACTCGGGCCTACCAGACAACATATCGAAATAATCTAACATCTATTAGATAATACTAATTCTGGATGATCTGTCCTTAACTATCTGTTAAATGCTTCTCTTATGGATGGTCTGTCCCTAAATTGATCATCTTCCAGGTCTTCCTGATCCTAATGGTTTTGCGGGCTCACCAATAACCTATCTGTATACAAATATATTATTTTCTTTGTGTAATCATAATTTTAGTCTACCTGACCAAGCCCTACACACTGGAATTTTGGACAACAATTAGCTGAGACCAATAGCTAATATATAAGACGTGACCTATACCAGTCCCATCTGGTATTCTAATATCTGAGTCATTTTCACTTGGGGATACCTTCCCATAATTTTCCTTGAAAACCCCTTTTTTTCAAAATGATTTAAAATCAATTAAATTAACTTACTCAAGGAAAATACATAAGCTTTATGCTTTACACAAATCACCTTACTAAGCTATATATACACTGAACTCAATTCTTTGTTAATGAAGACATTTTACATTAGAAAGTACCCCTTTCGATCTCATTGTAAGTATCTCTTTTGAAAACAAGTAAAACTCTTCATTCATCTAGGCCGAAAGGCCAAACCCTTTCCTTTCGAAACCATTCATAAAAATCCCTTTCGAAACCTTGAAATACCTTTTCCTTTGAAAGCTAAAAGCGTTTGACATCATATTTTAAAACACTTTAAAACACCGCCTTGTAAAAACCTTGGAAAAACCTTCCATTTCAAACCTTTCGAAAACATCAGAAAAACCACCTTTCGTCGAAAACTGGAGGAAAATAGTACCTTTCGACTCCTTCGAAAGCTTCAGAAAAACAATACCTTTCGACTCTGTCGAAAGCTTCAAAAAAATAATACCTTTTGACTTTGTCGAAAGCCTTAGAAAAATAATACATTTCGAAAGCATTTGGGTTCAATTTAAAACATATGGAAAAGCCTCATTTAAAACCTTTTGACTAAGATCATTAGACTCCTTCGAAAGCTTAGCTTTCGACCCCTTCGAAAGCTCGGTTTCCAAACCCTGCGAAAGCTTTGCTTCCATCCCCTTCAAAAGCTTAGCTTCCGACCCCTTCGAAACATATCTTTTAAAATAGTAGGTTCCTGCCTTTTTAATACTTTAAATCACCTCTTTCGAGACCTTGGGTTGTACTTCAATTAGAATAAAAGGGTAGAACATCTAATTCGACAGCTTCCTTTCAAAAGCATGTGAGAAGCGGCTGATTCGTAAAAGACAAGTTTACCTTTCGACCTTGTCGAAATCCAATGACTTCAAAAGGTAGAAAGGCGACAGTTAGGGGATTCGACCCTTTTGAAAGCTTTTAACCTTTAAATATTTGAACCGGTCGAAAGCGACCAAGTCGAAAGCTTCTTTTCGAAAGCAAAGCAAACGATACTTTTGGCTTATAAAACAAACATACTCCAACCTCTTTGGACCTAAGGTTTCGACCAAGCACCCCTTCGATCTTGTCCTATACATTATGTACCATGTAGGTTTGATACTATACATATTGGCTTTGAAAGCAATGATGTCGAAAGGTTTGAGTCGGAACCCATAATGCCGAAAGTGGCTAAGCATGCTAAAAGAATGATTTTCTTGTTTTTAACTTAAAAAGAGAATAAATTTCAACTAACCTGCCTTTATTTATTAAATTCATATTGGTTACTATATACTTTTCAAAAAGTAGCTGCCAATAATTTCAGAAACAAACAATGATTTTATGTAATAAAATGCCCTTTCTCTTTAATAAAGTATATAAAACATATAAGTCCCATACCTTAAATAATTTTATATATTCATCAAAACACTTAGGAAAAATCTGAAAAAATTCCAGAAAATCTATTTTACTATGTTTTCCAGCATATAAAAATTTCAAATCCAAATAATTATTTATTTAACCATAAATAATTTATGACCCAGTAAATTAGTTTCTTCACTAGAAATTTTATATGAAATCCACATTAATTTAGAAAATTATGAAAATTGAAACCCATCTCTAAAACATCATTTCTTATCCATTTTTGAATTTTCAAGGCATTTGGTTGTCGTTAAATAGGGTTTTTATATCAAGCACATCGTAGAAACTAATGTGAACATGTATAATTCATCAACAAGCATATCTATATATAACTTAAGCATTCAAACATGGCATAAACTTGAAAAACAGTTCGTATCTAACTCGAAACCGAACTATAAGAAAATAGGATGTAGTAATCATTCACCTTGGCTTTGAGATTAAAATATGCATGATTTGATGTTCAATATGTTAATTAACCTTTTTCCCTTTTATCTTCCTATAAGAATGAAAATAGTGGTCGACCTTGATGCATTTTAGTTTAATAGAGTGAAAATGAACATATGTTTCATTATCCAAGGGCTTAGGGTACAAGTCTATCATATTTTCCATTTTACCCTTGCCTATTTCCTAACACATTAATTCATGTTGTTTCATTTTTATTTCCATTTAACATGACACAGCTACCCTTAGTTAAATCAAATCTCAACCTATTAATATTCACATTATTTTATTTAATTTAACTAAGTAAATATCCTAAATAATGTTACCAGAAATATAGGTGTTACAGACTCCCGAATTTCATCCTTGAAATCTCGATAAAGTACATATCAAACAACCAAAGGTAAAACATACCATCAAACAAATCAGGATAAGCATCTCTAATCCTACTATCAGTCTCCAAAGTACGGTCTCAATCATCGTCACTCCACTGGTCTTTCACTAATCTGATTGCCTTGTTCCTAAACCGCTTCTCATCTCTCTCGACTATCCGAACAGGCTTCCTAGCAATAGTTAAGTTTGGTTCCACTACTAAATTTTCTAACTCAACAGGCTCTACAGTAGTGTCCGGATCCCTTATGCACTTTCTCAGATGAGATACATGAAACACATCGTAGACTCCTGCCAAACTACGTGGTAACTCAACTCTGTACGCAAGTTTACCGATCCTCTCCAAAATAGGAGACGGTCCTACAAACCTCAGTGCCAACTTCCCAATCTTCCCAAAATTGATAACACCTTTCGTTGGTGATACTTTAACAAAAATTTGGTTTCCAACAGAGAACTCTAAATCTTTCCATCTTCTATCAGCATAGCATTTCTGCCTCGACTATGCTTCCTTTATTCTCAACCTTATCAACTCAACCTTCTCTGTGGCTTCTTGGACTAAATCTAGACAAAGTACTAATCTATCTTTGGTTTCCAACCAACAAACTGGAGATTTACAAGGTCTTCCATATAAAGCCTCAAACGGTGGCATCCCAATACTAGTCTGATAACTGTTGGTATATACAAACTCGACTAGATAAAGATGGCATTCCTATAATCATCGAAAATCTAATAAAAAAGCTCTTAAAAAATCTTCCATGACTTTGTTAACTCTTTCCGTTTGCCCGTCTGTCCATGGATGTTAAGCGGTACTCATCTTGAGCTTAGTGCCTAAACTTTCTTGTAGACTCTTCCATAACTCAGTAGCGAACAAGGAATCTCTATCACTAACAATACTACTAGGAATTCCATATAGTCTAACCACATTCTTTAGAAATAATTTCGCTAACACGGGTGACTTCCTGGTTGATTTAACTGGGATGAAATGGGCACTCTTGGTCAATCTATCCACTATGACCCATATACTTCCATTTCCTCTATTTAACCTTGGCAACCCATCTATGAAGTCCATGGAAATAGAATCCCATCACCAAGCAGGAACGTCCAAAGGCTGAAGCAACCCACTTAGCTTTTGATGCTCGGCTTTCACGTAATGATAGTTCATACACTATTTCACCCATAAGCCTACATCTCGCTTTATTCCTTCCCAAAAGTAACTTCTCTTCATGTCTTGATATCTCTTTATTCCTTTGGGATGAAGAGTAAACTTTGAACGATGGCTCTCTTTTAAGAGTTCTTTCCTTATATCTCCCACTCTTGGAACATATAATCTACCCTTCTTTCTCAACCAACCATTCTGGCCAAAACTGAAATCTTTCAAGTCATCGCTCTCGGTTCCTTCTCTTAACCTTCTGATCCTATCAGCCAACAATGGATCCTCTTCCTGCCTAGAAGTAATCTTCTCAATCAAAACTGGGCCAACTTCTAAACAAGATAACATAACATTCTCCACACTCAATCCTGCTTCTGATCTCCATTGCACTCTGTAATCATATAATTCTTCTAAATTTTTCCACTCTGCTATCAGAGCTAACATCGTGTTCTGATGCTTCTTACTAAGTGCATCTGCAACCCTGTTGCCTTTACCCAGTGTGTACTCAATTATGAAATCATAAGCAGCAATAAACTTAAGCCATCTTTGTTGTCTCATTTTCAGCTCTTTCTGAGGGAACAAGTACTTCAGCGACTTATGATCCGTAAAAAGCTCGAACCCTCTCCCAAAAGGTAATATCTCCATGCCTTTAAAGCAAAAATAACTGCAACTAACTACGAGTCATGAGTTGGATACATAACTTCATGCGGTCTAAGCTGTCTAGAAGCATAGGCAATCACCTTACCTCACTGCATCAAAACTGCATCCAATCTGGTAGCACATGCATTTATATAGACTATTAAATCCTTATTCCCCTCCAGAACTACAAATATGGGTGCATGGGTCAGTAAGTGTTTCAAGCTCTGGAATGCTTCCTTACACTTATCCGTCCACACGAGCTTTACAACCTTTCGCGTTAGCTTTGTCATCAATGCTGCTATCCACAAAAAATCCTTTATGAACCTTCTATAATATCCGGCTAGTCCAAGAAAGCTTCTTATCTCAGTCATAATTTCTAGCCTCTTCCAACTATTCATGGCCTCGATCTTAGTCGGATCTACTACCAATCCTCTCTCCGAGACTACATGACCAAGAAACTTAACTTCCTTCTTCCAAAAGTGGCACTTCGAAAACTTCGCCTCAGCTGATGTTCCTTTAAGGTCTTAAGTACTACTCTAAGATGAACATCATGCTCCTTCTCATCCTTAGAGTATATCAAAATATCATGTACGAACACCAGCACGAATCTATCCAAGTGCTCTTTGAAGATTCGGTTCATCAGATCGACAACGAATGTCGGTGCATTAGTTAGTCTAAAAGACATAACTAACCATTCATACGATCCATAGCGGGTCCTGAATGCCATCAACGGTATAATATCTTCAGCAACTCTAAGCTGATGAAACTCGGTAGCCAAATCCAACTGAGAAAATTTCTTCGCTCTACTCAGCTAATCGAACAAATCGTCAATTCTTGGCAATGGATATCGATTCTTTATCATCTTCCCATTCAACTTCCGACAATCGATACATAGCCTTAAAGATTCGTACGACTTCTTAACAAAAACAGTGGCTTCTTGCTAAGGTGAAGTACTTAGTCTAATCATATTCTTTCATTCTAATTCACCAACTGCACCTTCAATCCATTCTTCTTGGTGGGAGTCATTCTACTTGATGGCCTACTTACCTGTTCTGCTCCAAGAGCCAAATTTATTAGAAACTCAATAGCACGTTTCGGTGGCAATCCAGTTACCGGCTCAAACATATTTGCGAATTCTCTTACCACGAAGACTCGACATAACTCATCTTCCAACTCCATAACACCCAATAAAGAATTCGCTCTACAGTTAGGGATTTCTATGGTATAAACAATTCGCTCACTGCAACTAGGGTGAATAAGTGATATTTTCCTATCGTGGCAGTATATCCTAGCATCATACTCACTTAACCAATCCATGCGCATTATAATTCCGAACCCTATAAAGCCAAATACATGTAAACTACAAGAAAAAGTGTAACCTAGCAAATCAAACTCTAGGTGGTCACATCTCATCCCAAGTATTGCATACCCTCCTATCGGATATGCAACCTTTAAGGAAGTAACTAAATATAAGGGTTCTAGGTTAAGCTTATCTACCAAACATCGAGATACAAAAGAATGTTATGCACCAGTATCAAATAGAATGCTAATAGTCATACCGTGAATCTGCAGCGTGCCTCCCAGAATATACTTTCCTTTCTACTATTCCCCTAGTCTTGAAGCAACAGGCTCCACAGCATATGCTAGTCCTTTCCATCTTTTGCAGGCTCTTTGCACTGATTCTTGTAGTGGCCGATATGATCACAACTAAAGCACTTGGCAGTCTTCTTTCCTGCTGCTTCTTTCCCTTTTTCCTTTCCGAAACAACACTCATGAGCATAATGTCCTTTCTTGTCACACTTATAGCAGACCACCTCAGATTTTCCCTTCTTCTGTGCTCCTCCCTTTTGAGTATTCTTCTTATGGAAAACTTCCTTTTCTGGCCTTGTCCACTCTGGACCTCTTTCACCTTATTCTTTTTCGGTGCATTTAGTGTCTCTTTATGCCTTAATGTATTTTCACAACTGCATCACAACGATCTCTTATGTGCGGTAAAGTAGCTCTTGCCTACTCTGGTTTCAGTCCTTCAATAAACTTCTCATTCTTTTTCATCACTGTGTCGACAGTGGCATACCCATATCGGGATTACTCTTCTAATCTTCTGGCATATTATAGGACCGTCATTTCTCCTTGCACCAGATCCACAAATTTTCTAACCAACGCAGACTGCTCCATAACAGGCATGAACCTTTTTTGAAACCTCCTCTTAAACTCATCCCACTTTATCGTTTCCTCATCCACACTAGTACTTATGGAGTTCCACCGGAATAAACCAGCTCCTTGAAGCTGTCTTGAAGCAAGTCTCCTTTTTAGCTCATTGTTGAGCCCCAGTCAGCGAAAATTGTTTCATAATGTAACAGCCAGTTTTCCATATTAATAGCGTCTTTAGTGCCATGAACGGCTTCCCTCCAAGCTTGATGAAATCTCCACTTATGTTAGTCATTGACAACTGGAGCTCCCTGAACTCCTACTCCAGTAGCATTTTCTCCAGCTACACTAGTTGCAACTCTAGCTTGCACAATATTCATGAAAAATTGATACATGGCTCCCATATCCACTTAGGGATCCGCAGCACCAACATTTTCAGCTTAAGCCTGACCTAGACCTCTTTTAGAACTTGGTCGGGTATTTTCATTTGTGGTGGTGCTCTCTCCTCCAAGGTTAACATTGCCTCTTCATCCTTCCATATTGGTATTCAAGCCTCATGCGATACAAATGAATAGCTTAACTAAGATAGGAGTCTAGAGATATAGCGTATACTTATATATACTAAATACAAATATGTTACTATAGCTTATCCCATATCCCGATGTTAACTCTAATTACCAAGGATTATATTTTTAAAAACCATTTTTAGTTAAACTATTTCATAAACCATGCTTTGATACCCAGCTGTAACAACCCCTATCTAGACGCACAAAAATAAGCGCTACATATGCCGCAGTCATCTATAGTGTTAGCTTCCACCGACTAAATATCGCTATTTTAATGGTATCTATAATATCAAAAGCACTTGAATATGAAACAAAACGTAGATTTCAAAACAATATTTTCTTTATTATATTCAAAACAGATGATCCATATTCATCGTACATAATCCTAATATGTTCCCAAGCACAGGCAAAATATACTTATTACAAACTATGCCAAGAGTGGTATATAAAGATACCCCTTAGATGATCAGAGTCATATAGCCATAATAGACCTAATAAAAACATAGCAGAAATACAGCAAAACATAAAAATGCAACTCCTATATAGCTATCTGTTTGCCTCATGCATGCCTCCGGTAACCTTATTCGTCATCCTACCAAAACCTAAAAAAGACCTTAACCCCTCAGCCACTTAAATCCACTTTTGAGCACTTGAGAGTTCAAGGGAAAAACAAAAACTTCGAGTCAGACATAAAGCCTAGTGTGAATAATACTACACAACCCGGTTTAATATGTTATGTGAGACCATGCCACTTAGCGGAATAAGTTTCCCCTTACTACCATCCTTTTTAAAACATATTTTTGTAAAATCCTTTTTCCTGCAACCAAAACTGGTTAAAATACTATAAAGCATCATTATGTAAGTATATATAAATATTAGGTAATAAATGAACTATATGTTCAAAAACATTAGTTTAGTTTGGCTAACTTTTAACCTTTGGCTAACTCGGGCCTACCAGACAACATATCAAAATAATATAACATCTATTAGACACACTACTTCTGGACGATCTGTCCTTAACTATCTGCTATATGCTTCTCCTCTGGACGGTCTATCCCTAACTTAATCATCTCACCGGTTTTCTTGATCCTAATGGTTTTACGGGCTCACCAATAACCTATCTCTATGCTAATATATATTCCTTTCTGTGTGTAATCATAATTTTAGTCTACCTGACCAAGCTCTACACACTGGAATTTTTGACAACAATTAGCTGGGACCAATAGCTAATGTGCAGGGCATGACCCTATATCAGCCTCATCTAGTATTCTAATATCCGAGTTATTTTCACTTAGGGATATCTTCCCATAATTTTCCTTGAAAAATCTTTTTTTTTTAAAATGATTTAAAACCTTTAAATGAACTTACTCAAGGAAAATACATAAGCTTTATGCTTTACACAAAATCACCTTGCCATGCTATATATATACTTTACTCAGTTCTTTGTTGATGAAGACATTTTACATTAGAAAGTACCCCTTTCGATCCCATTGAAAGTATATCTTTCGAAAACAAGTAAAATCCTTCATTCATCTAGGCCGAAAGGCCAAAACCTTTCCTTTCGAAACCATTCTCAAAAACCCTTTTCGAAACCATGAAATACCTTTTCCTTCGAAAGTTAAAAACGTTTGACATCGTATTGTAAAACACTTTAAATCATTGCCTTGTGAAAACCTTCGAAAAACCTTGCATTTCAAACCTTTCGAAAGCATTTGTGTTTAATTTAAAACATATGGAAAAGCCTCTTCTAAAAATTGTTGACTAAGATCATTAGACTTCTTCGGAAGCTTAGCTTTCGACCCCTCCGAAAGCTCGGTTTCCAACCCCTACGAAAGATTTGCTTCCGTCCCCTTAAAAAGCTTAGCTTCCGACCCCTTCGAAACATATCTTTTAAAACAGTAGGCTCCATCTTTTTTAATACTTTAAATCACCTCTTTTGAAACCTTGGGTTATACTTCAATTAGAATAAAAGGGTAAACCATCTAAGTCGATAGCTTCCTTTTGAAAGCATGAGAGAAGAGGCTGATTCTTAAAAGAAAGTTTACCTTTCGACCTTGTCGATAGCCAATGATTTCGAAAGGTAGAAAGGCAGTAGCTATAGGATTCGACCCTTCGAAAGCTTTAAACCGTTAGATATTTGACTAGATCAAAAGCAACCAAGTTGAAAGCTTCTTTTCGAAAGAAAAGAAGGCGATACTTTTAGCTTATAAAATAAACATACTCCAACCTCTTTGGAACCTAAGGTTTCGATCATGTACCCCTTCGACCTTGTCCTATATGTTACGTACCAAGTAGGCTTGATCCCATACACATTGGCTTCGAAAACAACGATTTTGAAAGGTCTGAGTCTGAACCCTTAATGCCGAAAGTGGCTGAACATGCTAAAAGAATGATTTTCTTATTTTTAACTTAAAAGAGAACTTTTCAACTAACTTGCCTTTATTTGTCAAATTCTTATTAGTTACTAAATACTTTTCAAAAAATAGCTGCTAATAATTTCAGAAATAAACAATAATTTTATTTCGTAAAATTCCCTTTCTCAATAATAAAATGTATAAAACATTTAAGTCCCATACTTTAAATAATTTTATATATTCATCAAAACACTTAGGAAAAATATGGTAAAATTCCATAAAATCTATTTTAATATGTTTTCCAACATATAAAAAATTCAAACCCAAATAATGATTTATTCAACTACAAATAATTTATAACCCAATAAATCATTTTCTTCAGAATTTTTATATAAAATCCACATTAATTCAGAAAATTATGAAAATTGAAACCCATCTCTAAAATATCATTTTTGTTCCATATTTAAAATTTCAAGGCATTTGGATTTCATTTAATAGGGTTTTCATGTCAAACACATCATAGAAACTAATATGAACACATATAATTCATCAACAAGTGTGTGTGTGTGTGTGTGTGTGTGTGTATAACTTTAGGAACTCAAAATATGGCACAAACTTGTAAACATATTTCAGATCTAACTTGAAACCGAACTATAAGAAAATGAGATGGAGTAATCATTCACCTTAGCTTTGAGATTAAAAGATGCGAGATTTGATGTTGAATATGTTAATTAACTTCTTTCCTTTGAAATCCTAGCTTTACCTTCCCTTGAGATTGAAAATGGTGGCCGACCATGATGTACTTTGTTTTGATAGAGTGAAAATGTACGTGTGTTTCATTATCTATGGGTTTAGGGTATAAGTCTCTCCTATTTCTCATTTTACACTTGCCTATTTCCTAACAAATTAGTTCATGTTGTTTCAATTTTGAATTCCTTTTAACATGACATGGTTCTAGTTAACTGAAATCACAACCTATTAATCTTCACATTATTTTTTTTATTTAACTAATTAAATGTCCTAAATAATGTTACCAAAAATATAGGGTGTTACAAAGTGTTACAATTGTAATCGATGCAGGCGCATGAGGTGGGAGTGTCCAGCACCTCAAAATTCCTCCACCCAAGTGGTTTTAGCTTACGCACCAAACATTGTTCCTGGCTTAAGTGTGTCTCCAATCGCAGACAAAAGGAATAAGGTCGTAATTGAAAGTATGCTAACTCTATCTGATTTACCTGTTCATACTTATGTGATATAGGGGCATCGCACTCTTTTATCTCGAGTATACTTGTGGATGAGTTATACTTAGACACTAGTGTTGATGTAAAAAATGAGCATCAACACCTCATAGAATTTAGTAGAGATTAAATAAAGAATGAAATTAAAATAAAGCAAAAGCGTAAAGGAACACATATATTTTTTATTATGGTTCGGCAAAATGTTGACTCCAAAAATAAGAATCAACATCCAATAGAATCTAGTAGAGATTAAATGAAGAATGAAATTAAAACAAAGAAAAAATCATAAAGGAACACATATATTTTTGTAGTGGTTTGGCAATCTTGGCCTACGTCCAGTTCCTATTTTTATCGATCTTCCACTTGATTATGATTATAAGAATGTTTGGATCAGTTGGGATCCATTAGTACAACGGTGAAAAACTAAAATGGTAGAACCTTGGCAGAGAAAGTAGGATCCATTTTATGATGCCATGAGGCTACCCAAAAATTTGCAGGCCCATCGATGCCCATAATAGGGATAATACCGATCCCTATTAGTGCATCCAAATGTATTGCAATCTCTATGAGGGATGCCCCATGATGTTAGCTACTTGCTCACCAAATTTCATGCAATTTCGACTTACGGTTTGTGAGATATCATATTTCTGTGAAATAGTTTGCTTGAATTCTGGTTTCTGCCGATCCCCCTAGATGGATAGTTACCGATCCCTCCAATCTCTTTCGAATGCCATGCGATCCCTAAGGGAGCTTCTCCATGTTGTATTATGCTTAGACTCCAAGTTTCATGTTGATATTATTTGTAGATTTTGAGTTATTGACCGATCATTGTTGCAATATGTAGCAAAAGCTGAATATGGATGGTCCCTTTTATATCGATCCTTTTCATACCGATCCTTTTTAATAAGCGAAGTAATTTGCCCATAACTTGAGCATACAAATTCCAAATGATTTGCAACTTGAAATGTAGCATCATAGGTCCTTTCTTGTCATTCTACATTGATCTTACCAAGTTTAGGAAAAAACTAAGGATGCGTATCGACCTCCTAGGGAAAGGGATAGGCACTGATTCCCTGCTTAGGGGACACATTAATCCATACTTGGAATATTCGAGAGATTCTATCTCTTAGCCTCAGTTGATCATTGCTTTATATCATTGCCTACACTTGATCTCTGATCCTAATAATCATCTCACCAGGCTGTCTTCCTTGCTGATCGTCTAGTCCAACTTTTCTAGTCAGTCTGAATATAGCCGGGCCTAAAGGCTAGATAATACTTGCCCTTCAAAGTACATATTGTTGTGTACATGAAATGCTTTGAATCGAAGCAAGTTAGAGTCGCTGGAAAGAAATCCATCCAATTTTCTAAATAGTCACCATCCTTCCATTGAGTTATCTTCGCAAAGTGTTGTATCTCTCATTAATCATCGTGACACTTGGTCGATTTCCAATAGTTTATATTCTGGGTTGTATTCCATTAGTTTCTATCTATGTCCGGTTCAACAAGGCTAGTAAGCTTCAGTTATCTGATCCAGTCTTTTCTTTAATAACTCTAGGTGAAAATTCAATATCTGTCGATTTCAAGAAATTGAAGTCTTGAGTATACGCATGCACGTCTAGGTACACCTTCTTGTCATTGGCTCCCGATTGCGTTTTTATATGCTCACGATTCGTCACCAATTCCTTCTAGTTTTATTGCAATTCGATTGCAATTCCTTGTTTATATTTTTTGTGAGATAGGGGTTGTAATCAGCCACTTGATGAGAGGGGACTTAAAGTTCTACATGGATGACGGCCTTGGAGTCGTAAGCAAGGGTGAATGGAGTATGGCCAGTCATGGACTCGTGGGTGGTTCTGTAAGCCATACTGCTATTAGGAGTTCATCCACTCATTTACCTTTAGCCTTTTCCAAATATTTATTCATAATGGACATTATGATTTTGTTCACTGCTTCAACCTGTTCATTTGCTTAAGGGTGAGGAACTACCACAAATCTCTTCCCAATATGATGCCGATGGTAGAAGTATTTAAATTCAGTGCTATCGAATTGGTTTCCATTATCAGTTTTAATGTTTTATGGAAGGCCATAACGATAGCTAATGTTCCAGACAATGAAGTTGATTTTTTTTTCGTCGTAACCATGGTTAAAAGTTTTGCATCAGCCTATTTGGTGAAGCAATCGACTACTATGATGGTGTATTTCGCTCTGTCTTTGGAATCAACAAGAAGCTGATGATGTCAATACCCAAGTGGCAAGAGGCTATGGATTGGTCTTTGAGTAATTTCCGTCGGCATGGCTCTTGGAATTTTTGCAAACATCTACACTCATCGCATTGTTTGGCATGATTAGCTAGATCTCAATCGACAGTTGGCCAGTATTACCCATAGCGGAGTATTTCTTTGTCAAGGTTTTCCACCTAGTGGGATCACCGTATTCTTTTTCATGGACTTCTCTTAAGACTCGTTTGATTTCATCATTAGTGGTACACCGAAGCAGGGGAATGGAGAAATCCTTTTTATACATGACTCCGTCTTGGATGATGCAGCGTGAAGCTTTAAGGACGATCCGTCGTTTTTCATTCCTCCATTTAGAAAGAATTCCCCATGTAGTCTTTGACAAGAGTCATCCATGACTCCATTTCTAGCTTCGTCTCCAAGATCTTGTCGATCTCCATCTATCAATGCTTGGAATATTGAGTACATCAACTGGGACAAGTCTATTTGCTGCATAACCCCAGAACTGCCAGCTTGGCCAGTGACTTTGACTTTTTCATTTGTTCTTTGAGGATGTGTGTAATGGTGTAATACTCGAAGTCGACTAGTAGCTCTTGGACCAGGCCGAGATAAGGAACAAGTTGCTACCCCCTAGCATGATGTTCTCCCTAACTTAGCATATCAGTAGCTGGGAATCACAAAAGAATTGTAAAATTTTGACTACTAGTTTTCTGGCAAGCTTGAGCCCAGCAATTATATCTTTATATCCGGCTTTGTTATCGGGGAAGTCGAGTTTCAAGGGATAGCATATCAATCATCCCTCAGGAATCACTAACACGACTCTAGCGCTAGATCATTGATCGTTGGATGCTTCATTCATGTGCATTTTCCATCGGTTGGTTAGTTCTCCACTACTCTCTCTAGAGAGTTGTCTGGCGTAATGAATTCAGCTATGAAGTCTGCTAATGTCTTTCCTGGGATAGCTTTTCGAAGGAGATAAGTGATATCAAATTGGCTTAGTTCGATATTCCATTTGAGTAGTCTTCCAGATGTCTCAGGTCAATGTATGACTTGTAGTAATGGCTGGTCGACATAGACATTAATAGGTTAAGCCTGAAAGTAAGAGCGGAGCTTTTATGATGAAATCAATAGGAGTTACACGAGCTTTTATAGCTTCAATTAGTTTCTCTTAGTAGCCATCAGTCGCTTGGTTACATAATATACTATTCTTTGGATCTGACTCTCTTTGCATAGCACCACGACACTTACAGCGTGTGCCAACATAGCTAAATTGATGTATAAATATTTATGATCCACCAGCTTTGACAAGATGGGAGGTCTCTTTAAGTGGTTCACCAAAGCTTGTAATGCGTCTTTACAATCCTATGTCCATTCGAAATTCCTTTTCCATCTCCCGATTAGGTTGAAGAAGAGAGAGTACACTTATCGATGGCCCTAGGTATGAATCGACTTAGGAAGATGACCTTCCAATTTAGACCTTATATCGGCTTGATTGTCTTCGGTACCTAGTTGTCTTTGATTGCCTAAATCTTCTTAGGATTGGCTTCAATTCAGTGAGAGTTGAACATTAAACCTAGGAACTTCCCTGATGCAATGCCGAAAGAGCATTTCAAGGGATTGAGTATCAATCTATATCTTCGGATAAAACTGAACATCTCCGTTAAGTCATCAATGTGGTCGTTTGAACATCGTGACTCACAAGCGTATCATCCACATACACTTTCATCGATTGCCCAATCTAATCTTTAAACATCCAATTGACTAGCTTTTGGTAAATAACTTCAGCATTATTTAGTCCAAATGGCATCACAACATAATGATACAACCTTAGATCGGTAATGAAGTTTGTATGCTCCTGGGCAGGACGTGCACTAGGATCTGCTTGTATCTAGAGTACACATCCATAAATGAAAGAAGTCTATTTCCAACAGGTAAGTCCGCTAGTTGGTCGATCCTTGCAAGTGGATAATTGTCTTTCGGTAACGCTTTGTTGAAGTAAGAGTAGTCGACACATGTCGTCTACTTTCCATTGGATTGTCTCATAAGAACTATACTGGATACCCATTTCGAGCTGAGGGCGTCATGGGTAAACTTATTATTTTTGATTTTATCCACCTTCTCTTTAAATGCAGTAAATTCATCTGGATCCATGCCATGTTGCTTTTGTTTCATTGGGACATGCCTCGAGTCGATATTCGATGCATGGCTCGTGATAGTCGGTGAGATCACACACATGTCAGAATGGGTCAAGGCGAACACATCAAGATTCATTCAGAGAAAGCCAGCTAATTCCTTCATTATTGTTGCATTGAGCTATGATCTGATCTTCAGTACCCATGATGGGTCGCCATGGCTGACTATAATGTCAATTGTTAGCTAGAGGGTGCAGTGTTGGATTCGTTGAGTGCAAATGTAACTATTTCGCATAATAATCAACGTGAAATCTAGTTGGGACGTTCAATGGTAATTGTTACTTCGATCGAATCCCAGAGCCTTGTCATGAGTTTTTGAGTTTGATAGTGAAGGTCTCTAAATGCTTTGAGAAATTATCTGCAAATGGCCAAAGGCCAGGCTTCGAAGCAGGTCGAAGAAAATCTTGAGTAGGGGTCGACATTGACTTATGTGCAGCTGCATGGCTAGCTCTAACTATGAGTTCGAATATGCTTATGTATTCGAGTAATGTGATTTTCGTTTAATGTACTCACGATCTGTTGCTCATCGTTCTGGTTGGAATGAGTCAGTTGTCCAAAAGCTTGGGCATCAATTCAATGATTCTGTCTCTAGGCATCCTTTCGGTTGTAGCCTCGAGTCATTGAAACACTATATATAAGTTATAATATTGAGCTATCGCAGCCAGTCTTTGGATGATCACACTTCTGCTCCATGTCTCGGTTTGATAAATGTATTTCATAGACAATCGAGTCTCTTCCTGGCTATGTTTATACTCCTAAAGCTCCAAAGACTCCGAGTTGATCGATGAATGGTTGGTTCACATTCATCTTGTTTCTTACTCGCGCCTCTAAGTCTGGGACATACATCGATAAGTAGGAAGGCAGGTCATGTCCAATCAACAATTGATGCTCCCTTTGCTGGAAAAAGGGCAAGGATCAATGTGCGGATGGTCGAGCCATGTCTGTTTCATTTTTCTCTTCTAATCGGACTATGGTAACAGTCAATGGATGAACAATCGCGATGCATTCATTCCGAATCGCATCCATTTTGATTCATCTTTTCCCGCCAGATCTAAGGACGGAGTTGGCTCAGGTGTAGTCGGGTCATGCTTATTTGGTTTCATACTCGTGCTGATGGATCGAAGGAGGGTGTTATAGAATTAACGATCAACTCGCACTTATTCGTGGTTTATTCTCTTATACATACTCTGGTGACCGAAGTTATTCAATTGACGTTTTGGTCACAACTATTTGTGGTTGGTGCGGATAAATATTGACCCTCGATCTGATGGTATGATATAATCGATCACCCGTAACTTCGGATGTCGTTCCGATTGGTTTTGTATTAAGGCCTCCTTGCGGTCGTTGCCTTAAGTCGTAAAAAACAATAAGCTAGAGCTATAGTGAGTTATCGTATTCACCTTTTAGTGATTTGTACTCTTGCCCCCAGCATTGATTTGGTGAGGCAATAAGTTGGATGGTTGAATTCCATCCTTAGCGAGTTTGTACTCATCCCATTGATTTCAGATCAGAGTTGGTGCAAAAGAGAACGGTTGAAATCCGCTCATCTATTCATGGAGTTTGTGGAACAGTGAAGGTCTAGATCCACTCATCTATTCATAGAGTTTGTGGCATGGAGTTTGTGGAACAAAGAAAGGTCGAAATCCACTCATCTATTCATGGAGTTTGTGGAATAAAGAACGATAGGAATCCACTCATCTATTCATGGAGTAGAGAACTGTCGAAATCCACTCATCTCTACAGGAAGTCTTTGAGTGGTTCACCTAGCATCTGGAATAAATTAGATAGTGAAATCCCGTCCTTAGTGTGAGTCGCATGCATTCTGAACTACTTGACAAACATTTGATCTGGTTGATTGAATGAGGAGATGGATTTGGGCAATAATCGCATAAACCGCATGATCAATACACCTTCAAGGAATATAGGAAAACTACATTCGATGGTAAATATTTCTCTGGCGGAATTCATATTCCACCCGAATTTCATGAGATGCAGTCCAGGGTTTATGTTTCCAGAATACGTAGGCATGGTTGACATATTGAATCTCTTGATATATTCTGCACACTGAATGACTTGGACGGGGGAAGAAGCTTCAATCATCGTCAATCCGATTCATTTTCAAGTTACAGCTACTTGTTAAGCTTTTGAATGGTGTATGCATGCTCGAGATATGAGCGAAGCAAGATGGACCGGTATTGATAGATTAGTGGAAAGTTACTTGGAGTCGGATAGGAGAAAATTTTCTATTTTCTTGACATCAGCGATTTCTTTGCTTGGAGTCACTGAATTCGAAGTGCTGGGTCAGTGAATAATGATGCTTGAAGTCACCTTGGTGTTTTCCTAAAGAAAATCTTGGTTTTATCCTTGTTTGGCTTTGGACCAAAGTCTCTTGGGTTTTCTTAGAGTCAAATCACCTACGTTCTCCAACTTGTGGGGGTACCGCTAGAGTAGCGGTTGCTTATCCATTTCTTGGTTGCAATTCAAAAGCTTCCACATGATCCTCTATGCCCCTGGTCAGTCACAAGATGTAAGGGAGGTGGATATAATGCACTGTCTTTAAGTCGAGTTCGAATCTAGAATGTGGGGGTGCTGTTCTGTGGGAAAATAATTTAAAGCTATTTTTAAAAATGGATCATACCCAATTCATAATTTTTTTTAAAAATGAATCGTACTCGATCCATAGTTTTTTGGGTATAGGGATTCGTCACATGGGATTTTGAGATAGCGATCGGTTATTGGGATCGGTCACATGGTCTTTTGACAAGGGGACGGGTAGTATAGGGTTCAGCCGAAATGCCTTGGTGAGGGATCGGTATACATACTTTAAGAGGGATCAGTATATGTACTTTGAAAAGGGATTGGTATATGTGCTTTGCAGAGGGATCGGTATATATCCCTTATGGAGTGATCGATATAGATCCTGGAGGGATCGATATACATATATGTTGGAGGGATTGGTATAGCTCCTATAGGGATCAGTATACCTTTATGAACGGTATAGCTCCTGGAGGGTCAGTTTACCCATATGTTGGAGGGATCGGTATAGCTCCTAGAGGGATCGATATACCTATATGTTGGGGGGATCGGCATAGCTCCTAGAAAGGTCGATATACCTATATGTTGGAGGGATCGGTATAGCTCCTAGAAGGATCGGTATACCTATATGTTGGAGGGATTGGCATAACTTCTGGAGGGGTCGGTATAATTATAAGTTAGAGGGATCGCTATATATACATTGTATAGGGATCGGTATTGATGAGATTGGATGGATCGGTATTGACGAGATTGGAGGGGAATTAGTATTGACGAGATTGGAGAGGGATCGACCGTCATGGCCTTGTGAAAGGGATCTGTGACGACCCGAGATTTCTGGATATTTGAAATTGAAATATTTAATTGACTTTAAATATTTGAAAATTAGTTTAACTTGAATTTCAAATATCCCTATTTATTTGGCAATTAAATTATTGAATTTAATTATTAGAATTGGGTAAAATATTTGAATCTTTAGTTTATGATTGTTAAAAATATTTTAAAGGCTTAGAAAATTCATATTGATAACACTGAAGGTAATAGAACTTTAAAATTTAATTTGAAAGTGATTTGTTTAGTTTTGAATTTATATCGTGTAAAGTGATAACTAAAAATAGCCTTTCGAGACACAGTCTCAGAATTCGACGAAACCAGTTCCATTGGATCCGTAATAGTGTATTATCATTGAATTTCAATTTTAGTAGTGTTTGGAGTGATCGTTTGGCCATACTGTATATAAACGCGTTGAAACTATATCGAAAATTTAATATAATAACTGGGTTTAAAAATCTTTCTTCTCCATATGATCAAATTATGGCTCGAAACCTTTTCTAGTGCGTTCGAAATAGGAGTATAACCTTACGAATGCCTAGCGGCATGGCTCGATAGGAGTTCGAAAATTTAAGTTGCATTATCGAGATGATTTGAATTTGAATTTAAATTGAATATATATATATATATATATTCACATGCAATAGACAATTAAACACATAAAGAAATTTTAGACACGTGTTTTCTCAAATTTTACACGCGTCTTCGTTGAAAAAATATCAAAAGAAAATCGAACTGAAGAAAAAATGGAATCAGATTCATACTGAAGTAGTGTCGACTACTTCTCTTTTCTTTTTTATTCCAACTGCAAACCCTTTTTGTTCGAAAATTTCACTCCCCAAATTAAACCCAATTCAAAAACCAAAAAGCAACCTAAAACCAAAATCAAAATTCACCTCTCCCTCTTTCATTCATAATCGAATTCTTTTCGTTCGATCACAAGGAAGGCAACATCGCAATTGAATGGCGTTCGCGATGGTGAGACAAGTGCCTTCGCCGCGCATGAAGATGGGTGACGCTGGAGTGCTTGCGGGTTTGGCGGCGGCGAAGTCTCGACATCAAGTATATTTTCTTTGGTCTCGAGTCGTAGGTGGTTGGTAGTTCATGGGGATGCAAGGATCGATGGGGTCGGCGCCTTCTGCAAATAGAGAATGTGAGTTCTGAATGCATCAGACACGAGTTCTCTTCCGAGGTGATGGTCATGATTTTCCTAGGCTATCCGCGAGGTAGTTCACTGTATGTTTTCTGGCCTTATTTTTATTTTTTTAGACAATATGTATTTATATATGGATTTGGAAAAAAATACAATATATATACGGAGAAATGAATTTCAAACCCAAATTTTTGTTTTCACAAATACATGTGTATTAAAAAATATATTTACAGTAAAAGGGATTCACTGATCTTTATAGTAGATATATGTATGCATGCATGATTCTGAAAATAGAATTTTAAATGTTAAAGAGGATATTTAAAATTTGATTCTTAAAATCCATATAGACATTTTTGTAAATATACATATATATATAGTTCTAAAGAAATATAAATGTAAACATATCTATGTAAAAATATACATACATATTTTCACTCACGAGTTATTTTAAAATTCAAGAGATATGGTGGTTTACTTATTCAATTAACGTATTAATTTATTTTAGTTACTAAAAGATTTTTAATAGGAAAAATTATTAGTTTGGAAGTAATTCACTAGTTAACTAAGTTATTGGATTAAGTTAAATTATAAGGTGAAAATTGATTGTTGGATTTATTTCAAATATTTATAAACCATATAATGTTTGTACAAGGTCATAAATCAAGGAGAATCAAGTCGGTGTGGAATGGATTGCAAATTAAAAAGCAAAGGAGAGTTAATCTCATTCATTTGGAATACCCTTTAAATTTATATAGTTAAATTTAAATGATTGGTTGAATGAATGAATTGTCTGGATGTGGTATATTATATAGTAGTATATATAGTATATATTGGAGTAATTGATTTCCATCATTATATAGCGAATGGGACCCTATGCGCCCCGCATAATAGCGAATGACCCATTATACCGCGATATTCCACCTCGAAGTGGAATAGGTATTTTTATATTGTGCTAACATATGTGGATGCATGGAAACAGGTTGGAGGGATCCCACAGGATTCCTCAAAATATTTAGATTGTTTTAATATTCTGCGATCTGATTTATTTTATAACCTGAGATAGATTATATTGGTAGTTGAAAATATTGGATACCATGGTTTGACTAAATATATTTTGGGTATATTGAGATATCAAAATATAAAGAATGAATTTTTAAAAAGGAATAAAAGAGAGAATTTTTAAGTAAAACAGTTATAGAGAAGTTGAATAAATTAAAGAATGAAATGGAAAAGTTTAAAAGTTGATTTTACATTCTAATAAATAAATTTCAAGTATAGGAAAGGAGATTTTTGAATAAATAGGAATAAATGAATTTGTAAAGTTAAGTGATAATATTTAAAGGAATAAATGATTTTTTTTAAATTCAGAATTTAAATGGTTTAGGAAGATATAAAAGAAGAATTTTAAAATAAATATGAAATTGGTTTTTTCAGTTTAAATAAGAATTTAACTCATAATAAATAAGTTAAATCTGAAATTAATGGGTTTTGACATAAAATTAAGTAAGAAAACGAATTTATTTTTTAAAAATGGAGTAAAAATTTGAAAATCGATTTGGAAATTGATTTAGTATTTGAAATTGTGTTTTAAAAGAAGGATGAGACTATAGGATTTAAAAACTAGGTTTATAAAGTGAAATAAGATATCAGTGGATATTTGGAAGTTTAAATTAAGGATGGGAATTTAAGAAAGAATGGAAAATTTGTTTTAAAATTAAATAGTAATTTATTTTTAAAGGTGAAAAGAAAAGTGTATTTCCCTGGAAAGCCAAGTATATTTTTTAAAAAAAATTCCAGGTATAAGATAAAGGTTTTAAAGTGGTTTTAAAAGGATGTTTTAGAGAAATTTTATTATTTTAAAATGTTTTAGAATTTTAAAGTAAATATTTATTTAAATTAATTATGGTAGTAATTATTTTAAGGGTTTAGCTAGTATTATTGATTTAAAGATAATTATTTAATATTTGTACCTTATAGAATAATTTTTATTTTATTTTTGGCCTTAGTTTTGCATGAGAAATAAGTTTATACTTTTAATAAAATGTTTTGAATAGTTTTATTTTAAGTGTTTTAAAGTATATTTTTAAATAAGTGTTTTAAATACTTTTTATTTTAAGTGTTTCAAAAAGTTTTTATTTTAAGTATTTTAAATAGTTTTTATTTTAAAATGTTTAAAGAATATATGTATATATATTTGGATAAAGTGATTTAAACTATTTTAAAAGTCTAAAATATTAAGGCTTGGCGATTTTTAGTGGAAATAGAACAATTGGGTGGGAATTTTCTTTCGAAAGAGAAACGTGATTTGAAAACTATTTTTCAAAGGGTTGCAGAATGGATATATATCTGCGAAGATATTTTGAGATCAATAAATAATTTTGAAAGTTATTTAATCTGATGGTTATTGGTGAATGTTATTTGATAGTTAAATAATCAACTATCAATATTGGCCAATGCGCTGATCGTTTCGAAAAGACCGGGATCGGGATTAATTTCTCGAAAACCACTTCGATCCGGTTTGAACGTTTTTGTGAGGAATACAAGATCTTGGAGTCGAAGATGGAACGAAGAAGTACAAGGGCTAATCGCTACTAATTCTGAGGGTGATTCCAAAATGGATGTAGTAGGAGTAGGGATTTCGGTTCCGTTCGGACCTGGAACGGACTTGTATGGATGAATACTATCAGAACATCGTCAGAGAGATGGTGAGTATTCTATGTGAATGTGTGCAAAAAAGGTAACGCTTAACCTCGAGCCTCGTCAATCGGGAATGGCTAAAATAGGAGAGGTTCACACAAGGCTAAGTGGCCAGCAACCAATTAGGGGAAGGTCACCCCTGTCTAGAGGTCCCTTTATTCGGCTGTGTGGGCGGTTGCTGATCCCAACCGTGGGGTGATCTTATTCGGACTATCAGTAAGGGGTAGCTCCGGTCTTGTAATGTAGGGGATCAGGGTGGATCCTCGGTATGGTGATCTAGACCACGTACTGTGACAAGCGGTACCCCAGTAGCCCTGCCATTGTATGGAATCCAATCTCCAATAAGCGCCTGTAAGGTTTTGATTGTGCCCAACTATTGCTAAAACGTGAGATGCAATCATTTCTTCTAGATTCTATTTTACTTTCTATAGACACTATTATAATATCTGATGGATTTAATAAAAATGTTTTGGTTATCGTAAGGTAAAAACCCGACAAGTTTATTTGTGGCGTGGTTTTACGAGATACCTTTAATTTCAAAAAGATTTTGAAACTTCAGTAATCCAATTGAGTGTGTTTTCTCACTCTGGTATTCTAGACTGACTCGGGTGTTATTTCGCTATAATGCTCCGGTTAGACCGAGTATTATAGAATATAGGATAGGATGCTGTAGCTTAGTAGACGAGCTGGATGGCGAGATGTATCACCCGTACTTGATATATATTCCGCTGTGCTGTATATGATGTGCATTCAGTTTTGTGGGGACAAGTTAATATAACTGTCCAGTATTTTGGTATTGATTGTGTTGTACTCTAATGATGTAATGTGTAAAACAGATATATTTCTTTTTATATAAAGATCAGTCATTTATCTACTATATTTTGTTCCGCTGCGTTTGAGAGATTCCAATGTTATTTCTATTTCTTCTTCTACCTCCTTCTTCTTTAACCCTAATGACTCAGTTTTCCGACATTCGAATGTTCGACATTTGATACAGTGGACGTATTGATGTCGAGTTTTCGGGCGTTGAAAAATCGATTCTTTACAGGATCAGCCATCGTTGTCTTGAGAGAGGGGTCGACCCTTTGCTAACCTGAGTGTAAACTTCAACATCTAATCTAAAGAACTTGCAAACATGAGTGAATCCGATCCCTTCCAAATAGACATAAACACATGAATAACTCCAAAAAAGAACTCTAGGATCATCATTTCCTTCAACTCCATGTGTAGTTGATTTAATTCATCTAAGCATGGAAATGAACTTCCTTTAGATTACCTTCAAATCTTAGTAGAATAAGATGTTATTGTTTAAAGTTGGATCTATCTCGTGAATATGGGGATCCATAAGTAGATGACGAGATCAAATCAAGCTAAGAATTCGATTCTCAATAAAAGCACCAAAATGTTGATGCCAAAAATAGGCAACAATACCCAATAGAATGTAGTAGAGATTTAACGAAGAATGAAATTAAAACAAAGAAAAAGTCATAAAGGATCACAAAGATTTTTATAGTGGTTTGACAAAATGTAGACGCCAAAAATAGGTATTAATACTGTGACGACCCGGAATTTTGAGCAATATCAATTTAATAATCTTTGATAATAATTAAATTTATTTGATCATTTTATATCATAAATTGACAAGTTAAGATTATTTTAAAGGCTGAAAATAATAATTTGTTAATGTCTATTAATATTTTCTTTGCTATGAATAGGCAAGATTAAATTCTTTTGAAAGTTTATAATAATTTGATTTTGAAATATTTATTTTAGTAAATAAGAAGTTTTTAATGTAATAAAACTTTATATTCAGACTGTAATATATATGAATGTATATATTGTGATTTGATATTTGTTTTAAAATTTAATATGGAAATTAATAAATTTAATGTTAGAATGTTTCTATTTGAAATATGTATATATATTTGTATATATATTTGAAATAGGAAAATTATTAATTTAAATTTGACAAGAGTTTTTCAAACTTTAATATATATAGTTTTGAAATTTGAAATGTTAATTTGATTTAATATTTTTGAAATGATATTTGAAGTTTAAATTTTTATAACAAAGTTAATTCCTTATTTATGATAAATATGTACTTTAAGCTTTTAAATAAGATTTAAAATAAAAGTTCATTGGTTTTAACAATCTTTCATTTTAATTTTAACATAAGATAAATTGTTTTAAAATTTTTATAAAGAGTTAAAATCAATTTCTTAAGTTTTCATATATAATACCATTAAATTTTAATTCAAATGCATAAATAAAGTTATAATTGTTAACATGAATTCACTTTTATATATGTATGAAATCCAAAGCTTATTTTTTATATAAAATAAATACACCTTATAATCATGTAAATATTTCATAAATATTTATATAAAGCTTAAATAAATTATTAAGAAGAAAATAACATTTAAACATTTATAAAACGTTAGGAATATACTTTAGTAAATATTTATTTAACATTTTAAATACTTGTAAACATTATAGGATATGTGAAGACATTTGTAAACTTCAACATATATGTGTAAGCAAACTAGGGGCCTAAAATGACAAGTGTCATTCTCTTGGTTTATTAAATTTAAAAATTAAATTGTGAAATAAAAGATGAGTTTTATTTTCAGCAAATTATTTTCTCCTTTCAGCAATTTATTGCAAAACAAAGATGAATAGAAATCTGAAAAAAATGCTAATCAAAAACAAAGTTGAGAAAAAGGAAAAAAAGGAAATCTGTAGAAAACCTGTAACAAGAATGAGATGCTGGGAATTTCAATCAACAATGTAAGATTATCTTCAAATTTATCAAGCAACTCAATAATCAACTGCAAGTAGATTGATTTAAACATGCATTCTAGAAATTAATCATCAATTCAACATGCAAAGGAAATTGAAAGCCCGGAAAATTGCAGTTGTGTCTTCTGCAAGATTCAGGTGAGTAAATGAATTCTTAAAAACAGTTTATTTTGGATTTCATTCAGTTATGTGTAGGAATCTATGATGATTTACCTGATTTCTTGGATTTAAAATGGATGCATGCCTATCTGCTTTCATTTGATTAACTATATGGTAAAGTATATATACAGTATTATCATAACAGTTTAAACTTTCATAATAAATTCAATATCTTATTGTTGAAGTAGATTTGTAAACAAAAGTTGTTTGTGAACAAGAAATCTATCATCTAAAAATAATTGTAAGTTTTAAAAGTAAATAATTAGTTTATTTTTTTAAAAAATTTATAGTAGATCAAAGTATGGATCAAAAATTGATTAAATCAATTTTGAGTTTTGATTGCATGTTTGAAATAGCAATTGAAAATTATGAATTTTAGTGTGATTATTACAATTTTTAATTTAGTAACTTGTGAGGTATCAAGGTTAATCAATTTTGGGGTTTTTGGCCGATTCTTGGTGAACGGCGATGAACTGGGTTTCGGGATTGAGCATGAAGGAGAAGGGGGCAATGAGGATCATAGGAAAAATGAAATTGGAATTTATTATTGAGTGAGATGGCCAGAATGGATCGAGATAGGGTTTTATGCCCTGAGTTTAACGTCGCGATTCTTATGGCAACTAGCGGTGATGAGGCGCGACCGGAACCTATCGCGAGGCAAGTCATAGGCGCAGGAGATCGAGATGATGCTTGGGCAAGAACGGCGAGGTGTTTTTGGGTCTTGATCGTCGGTGTCAAGGGTTTTTGCTGGTGACGTTGCTTCAGGCAGTTGTGGGTTGAAGTCGAAATTTCGTATATCGATCGAAACGTAATTTCTGGGTTATGCATAGGGATGCTGGGGTCTAGTGCGACGTGATGATGACCGGAGAGGGGTTCGTCGCTGGCGAGGTTGGTCGTGCCCGTTGATGTACACGACTTTGTGCATCTGGAAATGGGGAGTGGGAGAAGAAGATGGGGACTCGAAGATTGCATCGTGAATTTGACGTTCTGACTCGAAGCAAGAAGGAAGGTGGGAAGCACGGGTTAGACTCGGGGTTGACGCGAGTTTTTGGAGAAGGTTACTCGAGTTTTAGGGTGGGTTTACTCGGGTATTAGGTATTCAGGGATTAGAACAAGTTGTTTAAGTTGTTAATACAAAGGAAATTTTATTTTAGGAATAAAGTTTTTAAAACAAAGGTTAAACAAGTTTCAAAACTAAATTTGTTTCAAAGTTTTGTTTTTAAACAAGTTTATATATTTTAAAATATGGAAGTTTTGAAATAAAATAAGTAGATTTTAAAATAAAGTTTGTACTAAACTTTATTAAATAAATTTGGAAAGGTTTTAAAGATTTTAAAGTTCAATTTAAAATATGTTTAATTATAATTGATTTCTAAATATTATATTTTATTTAAATAAAGTTTAATGATTTAGAATTTGATAATCAATGGTAATAAAGATTTATCTTATGTAAATTGGAATTTTGATTTAATTAAAAATAATTAAATTTGGAAAGGTAATTAAGATAATTAAATTATTAACCATTTAAAGGATATTGGTTAATATAAATGTGTTAATTAAGACAATGGTTTCTTGTTTAAAAATCTTTTTAATATAGTAAATTAAAAAATCATTTAATTAATTTTAAATGTTAAATAATTAATTAAGTAATTAATTTAGATAATCACTTATGGGTTAATCTTATATAATTACTTGGGAAGTAATTAAAGTAATTAAGTGGTTAAGTACTAGAGATAATTAAGTAAGAGTTAATTACTTTATGAAAAGTAATTAAGTAATATGATTAAGAGTTAATCATTTGAGTTATTAATTAAAGTATTAATTAATAATTAGTTAAAGAATTAAATTAATTGATTAATGATTAATGAATAAAGGAATTAAGAGTAATTAATTAAGTTATTAATTACATGTTAAAATAATTAATTAAAAAAGAATTTAATTAATGAAGTAATCATTAATTAGTATAATTAATAAATTGTTAATTAATAATTTGAGAATGATTAATTTATAATTTAGTTTTAATTACTAAATGTAATTAAAGTAATTAATCAAAGGTGATTAATTAAAAGTAATTGATTAAATATGATTAATTAAAAGTAATTAATCAAGTGTGATTAATTAAAAGTAATTAATAAGGTGTAATTAATTAAGGGATAATTAAGGAATAATTATCAGGTTAATTAAGAGATAATTATCAGGATAATTAAAAAATAATTAATCAAGGTTGATTAATTTAGAAGGTAATTAAGAGGTAATTACTTAGTATAATTTAGAAGTAATTAATCAGGATGATTAATTAATATGGTAATTAAGTAAGAATTACTTAAAGTAATTAAGTGATAATCAATCAGGAAAGATTAATTGAAATGGATAATTAAGTGATGTTAGTTAATTAATTTGTAATTAATTAATGAATAGTAAAATGGATTGAAGATAATCCAAGTATTTAATTTAAGGATTAATTAAATTAATTAAGTTTGAATCAAACTTGTCTATGAATGATTAATGATTGGATGATATATATCATTGAATGAGTTAATGATTGGATGTTATTGGATGACATTGATTGATGGGTGATGATGTGAATAAGCTATATCTGAATGTGATATATATACTGCTATGTGATGTGTATAGATGCATGTGATAATAGATGCTTATCTATCCGAGTAATATGATACATCCATTTATGTTAAGTGATATTTTCTGAAGTATCTATTGTTTAAATCCCTTAAGTATAACTTGGACATTAAAATGGCGTTTGGTTTCGATGAGACCGGGATCGGGTTTCCATATTTGGATATCCGAAAACCACATCGATTCCAATTAAACGTAGGTTGTTAATCCAAGTGGAGCAAGTGAAGACTCGAGGTGTAAGGGCTATACGTCAGTATAACTCTGTGGGTGATTCCGTAATGAGTTTGACGGAATAGTGCTTATAGATTCGAGATGGAGATTCATAGTGCAAGGGCTATGGTCGTTGACTCTGAGGGTGATTCCAAAATGAGTGCAACGAGATAGTATCTTCGGTTTCGTTCGAACCCGGAACGAACTTGTATGGATTGAATGCTTTCAGCACATCGTCAGGTGGACGATGAGCATTCTAAGATAATTGGTCCTATAAAGGTAATCGCAGCCTCAAGCCTCATCAACCGAGAATGGCTAAAACAGAGGAGGTGCAGCAAGGCTTCGTGGGCCGCTCCCACTGGAGAGCAAGATACATCCCTGTCTAGAAGTCCCTTTATATTTCGGCTGTGTGGGCATTTGGTCTGCAACCAACTGCGGGGTGGTCTTGTTCGGGACTATTCAGTAAGGAATGGTTCCGGCTTTGTGTTGCAGGGGAGTGGGAGTACTCCTCGGTACGGTGATCTAGGCCATGTACTTTGACGGGCGGTACCCCAGTAGCCTTGCCATTGATGGAAACCCATTTACCCTACGAGACCCTGCGGTTTTGTTTGTATTACCCACTTTTGTGGCTAGTAGCTGGAATTTAATAATGTAACAATTTCAGCTATTTCTTATTTACTTGAAAACCCTAGACACTATTATAATATCACCGGATTTCCTATCAAATATTTTGGTTAGCGTAAGATAAAAACTTTTCCATGTTTATGTGTGGGAAGTCTTACGTGATACCTTTTCTTTTCAAAGGATTTTCTAAAGTTAAGCAATCTTAAACCGTTTACTCACACCAGACCCCTGTCTGATCCGAGTGTTTATTTTCTGTTTTATAAAATACTTGGGTACTCATATTATATATGAGTAGTCAAGTGATTCAGGTTATCTCTTGACAAATTCTGGAGGAGCTTTGGAGCAGGAGGCTTCAGCGTGTAGAGATATAGTTAGTGTTTCCGCTGTGTGTTATTCTGTGTTGATGTTCTTGTATTGTATTAGACAGAAATGTTATAACTGTCTAAATTGAGATGTTTAGTTTTGTACTCTGATGTATATAATACTATGTATATGTTCTATATTATATTTAAATCGTTCCGCTGTGAGATTCTGATGTGTTGTTTTCTCTTTCTACTCTTTCTTTTCTTCTTCTATCCCTTTCTTTCTTAATTAGTGCTGCGATTTTCCGGGAGTGGAAAGTCGGGTCCCTACAGTTGGTATCAGAGCGTTAGGTTGAGTGAATACCTAGGCTCTGGAGTAGTGTCTATTTTGAGAGAGCGTACTTGTAATTTTTATATAAATATATATTTATATAACTACCTAATCTGTTGGGTTATCTGTTCGGATTTTCCAACATAGGTTATAAAGGTAGATAAAGTAGGAGTGTATGGAACACGACTACCACTAATGGAAGAGGTTTATATGTTGTGGTTGAAGGTGTTTATCGAGATTATAGATCTAATACAGTCTCGAATAAGTTTTGTAGATTGGTGAAAGGATTTCTTTGAGTCCAGAGGAAGCCTTTTTCAAGAATTTGAGTATATTCTTAAAGTGTGAGGTTGATTTGCTTTTGAATGAGCAGGGATTTCCAGGAGTTGAGTTTGTCAGCTAAATAGAAGCAAGTGGTGGTATCTTGATAGCTTCAGGAAGGAGTAGCTGTGTGATGAGATGCAGTTTCCATAGATGGTTCTGAAGTTGTTTCTTTTGGAACCAGATTTAGATGATGTTGGAAGAGCATTGTTGTCTACTGCAGGAAGATTCAGATGTTTATAGATTTTCTGGATCTCAAGTAAGGGTGTCTTGTCTATATTGAAGTTTGAGACTAAGGTCGATGGGTTACCTCATTTCAGACATGGTCTCATTTGTTTTCCCTTAAGAAGATAAGTGGTTGGATTTTTGGGTTGGAGCTGAGTTTCTTGAGAAGATGTCTACTCGTCACAAGGATCTTTTAGTAGAATTGGGTGTTAGTTTTGTGTTTCAAGAAGCTTCTGGTTAAGGAAGATCTTTTGGCTTAGCCGTATCATTGAAGTGAGGTTTGGAAGTAGCTGCATGGATCTGTTTCTTCGATGATCCAGTAATCTTTGGGGATTCTACTATCGGCAGTCCAGGAAGATAGTGAAGGCTTATTCTTTTCTTTGGAAGGCTCAGCAGAGCAGGATATTTATTGGTGGTGATCTATCAATTTTTCTGGTAGATAAGCCATTCTGGAAAGAATGATCTTGATTAGGAAAGATGTTCTAGTTGGGAGATAGTTCTTTGGAATCAGAACTGAGAGAGATCGCAAAAGTGACTTGCGATTAGTTTGGGGATCTTTGAGTATTCTTTGGTTTGAGATTGAGGCATCTCATATGGAGGTAAAAGCTATGAAAGTAGTCGGAGATTTTCTAGATGTTTTTGAGAAAATCATAAGTTGACCTGAATCGGAGATTGAGTTTTCTTATCAACTTGGATTTCCAGGAGTAGTATTGATGGTTCAACCATGAAGAGGGATGACTCTTAGAGCAAGAAGAGTTTGGTAAGGTAGCTCAGGATTCTTTGGGAAGGGGTTGATCATCTTATCCTAAGATGAGATTCTACTGAGATGTTTTGACCAAGTGGAATGGTCACTAAGATTTTTATGAGTCGGATGAACTGTGTATGGAGAAGATTGTGCTTGAATTCTTCGATACCATTCTTATCTGCTCTAGATCAGAGTTGTGCAGCGGAAGCGAGTTGGGAATTATTCTTGAATGGGAGCAACCGGGAGTTGCAGTAAAGAAATTTCTACAGGAAATTCAAGTATGAAGGAATTTTCTGGATTCGGTAGGCAAGGTTGTCAAGTGCAACTGTTTGGCTATTCAGATATGAGACATAGGTTTGAAGTCCATTGATGCTTGTGGAATAGAGTTGTGGATTGGATTTCAGCAAATTATTTTTGGGAAATCCATTTTGTTGAGTAGAACCTGGAGATTTGGTTTGAGTTGGTGCTGTTGTTTCATGGAGCAATCAGTAAGAGTTAGACTGATCAGGAATATGGAGGTGACTCAGGATCGTCTGAAAGGTTTGGCAGTTAGAGTCGAGGAGATTTTGGAAGGTGCAGTTAGAGTTTGGATATTGTTTTAGTTTTATCCGATCAAAGGAATTATAAGATTTGGTAAAACTGGAGAGCTAGCTTCAGAGGTATTTTGAGTTTTCTTGTGTTCTCTGAAGATTTGATTTTGATTTACAGGATTGAATGGCCAGTTTGGATAGCTGGAATTCATTGAATTTCACATATCTCTGAGGAATATGTGTATGATTCTTCGAGTGATAGAATCAGCAGTTCAGAAGGAATCTGGTAGTTGGGCTAGTTTTGAGTTTAGTTTGATATCTGGTTCAGATTTGTAGGATCAGATGAGGGAGTTCTTGGTTTTAATAGTGTAGTTACTTAAGATTCTGTGGAGCAAGTATTCCAGTATAGGTATCTGGAAACTCTTAATAATATTAGGAAGTTCTATTCAGAATTTTATCTAGATATTTAGAATTGTTTGTTTGAATTGGTTGCTATGATTGGTAGTGTATGATTGATTGTATGATTGCTAATTTAAATTTAAATTCTTTAGCTGGGTTATTAAATTATCTTTGCTTTTAAATTTCGGGGACGAAATTCTTTTAAGGGGGGAGGAATGTGACGACCCGGAATTTTGAGCAATATCAATTTAATAATCTTTGATAAAAATTAAATTTATTTGATCATTTTATATCATAAATTGACAAGTTAAGATTATTTTAAAGGCTGAAAATAATAATTTGTTAATGTCTATTAATATTTTCTTTGCTATGAATAGGCAAGATTAAATTCTTTTGAAAGTTTATAATAATTTGATTTTGAAATATTTATTTTAGTAAATAAGAAGTTTTTAATGTAATAAAACTTTATATTCAGACTGTAATATATATGAATGTATATATTGTGATTTGATATTTGTTTTAAAATTTAATATGGAAATTAATAAATTTAATGTTAGAATGTTTCTATTTGAAATATGTATATATATTTGTATATATATTTGAAATAGGAAAATTATTAATTTAAATTTAACAAGAGTTTTTCAAACTTTAATATATATAGTTTTGAAATTTGAAATATTGATTTGATTTAATATTTTTGAAATGATATTTGAAGTTTAAATTTTTATAACAAAGTTAATTCCTTATTTATGATAAATATGTACTTTAAGCTTTTAAATAAGATTTAAAATAAAAGTTCATTGGTTTTAATAATCTTTCATTTTAATTTTAACATAAGATAAATTGTTTTAAATTCTTTATAAAGAGTTAAAAACAATTTCTCAAGTTTTAATATATAATACCATTACAATTTAATTCAAATGCATAAATAAAGTTATAATTTTTGACATGATTTCACTTTTATATATGTATGAAATCCAAAGCTTATTTTTTTATAAAATAAATACACCTTATAATCATGTAAATATTTCATAAATATTTATATAAAGCTTAAATAAATTATTAAGAAGAAAATAACATTTAAACATTTATAAAACATTAGGAATATACTTTAGTAAATATTTATTTAACATTTTAAATACTTGTAAACATTATAGGATATGTGAAGACATTTGTAAACTTGAACATATATGTGTAAGCAAACTAGGGGCCTAAAATGACAAGTGTCATTCTCTTGGTTTATTAAATTTAAAAATTAAATTGTGAAATAAAAGATGAGTTTTATTTTCAGCAAATTATTTTCTCCTTTCAGCAATTTATTGCAAAACAAAGATGAATAGAAATCTGAAAAAAAATGCTAATCAAAAACAAAGTTGAGAAAAAGGGAAAAAAGGAAAAAATGGAAATCTGTAGAAAACCTGTAACAAGAATGAGATGCTGGGAATTTCAATCAACAATGCAAGCTCATCTTCAAATTTATCAAGCAACTCGGTAATCAACTGCAAGTAGATTGATTTCAACATGCATTCTGGAAATTAATCATCAATTCAACATGCAAAGGAAATTGAAAGCCTGGAAAATTGCAGTTCTGTCTTCTGCAAGATTCAGGTGAGTAAATGAATTCTTAAAAACAGTTTATTTTGGATTTCATTCAGTTATGTGTAGGAATCTATGATGATTTACCTGATTTCTTGGATTTAAAATGGATGCATGCCTATCTGCTTTCATTTGATTAACTATATGGTAAAGTATATATACAGTATTATCATAATAGTTTAAACTTTCATAATAAATTCAATATCTTATTGTTGAAGTAGATTTGGCCTTCGATTTGTAAACAAAAGTTGTTTGTGAACAAGAAATCTATCATCTAAAAATAATTGTAAGTTTTAAAAGTAAATAATTAGTTTATTTTTTTAAAATTTACAGTAAAATCAAAGTATGGATCAAAAATTGATTAAATCAATTTTGAGTTTTGATTGCATGTTTGAAATAGCAAGTGAAAATTATGAATTTTAGTGTGATTATTACAATTTTTAATTTAGTAACATGTGAGGTATCTGGGTTAATCAGTTTTGGGGTTTTTGGCCGATTCTTGGTGAACGACGATGAACTGGGTTTCGGGATTGAGCATGAAGGAGAAGGGGGCAATGGGGATCATAGGAAAAATGAAATTGGAATTTATTATTAAGTGAGATGGCCAGAATGGATCGAGATAGGGTTTTATGCCCTGAGTTTAACGTCGCGATTCTTATGGCAACTGCGGTGACGAGGCGCGACCGGAACCTATCGCGAGGCAAGCTGTAGCCGCAGGAGATCGAGGTGATGCTTGGGCAAGAACGGCGAGGTGTTTTTGGGTCTTGATCGTCGGTGTCAAGGGTGTTTGCTGGTGACGTTGCTTCAGGCAGTTGTGGGTTGAAGTCGAAATTTCGTATTTCGATCGAAACGTAATTTCTAGGTTGTGCATTGGGATGCTGGGGTCTAGTGCGACGTGATGATGACCGGAGAGGGGTTCGTCGTTGGAGAGGTTGGTCGTGCACGTTGATGTGCACGGCTTTGTGCATCTAGAAATGGGGAGTGGGAGAAGAAGATGGGGACTCGAAGATTGCATCGTGTATTTTACATTCTGACTCGAAGCAAGAAGGATGGTGGGAAGCACGTGTTAGACTCGGGGTTGACGCGAGTTTTTGGAGAAGGTTACTCGAGTTTTAGGGTGGGTTTACTCGGGTATTAGGTATTCAGGGATTAGAACAAGTTGTTTGAGTTGTTAATACAAAGGAAATTTTATTTTAGGAATAAAGTTTTTAAAACAAAGGTTAAACAAGTTTCAAAACTAAATTTGTTTCAAAGTTTTGTTTTTAAACAAGTTTATATATTTTAAAATATGGAAGTTTTAAAATAAAATAAGTAGATTTTAAAATAAAGTTTGTGTTAAACTTTATTAAATAAATTTGGAAAGGTTTTAAAGATTTTAAAGTTCAATTTAAAATATGTTTAATTATAATTGATTTCTAAATATTATATTTTATTTAAATAAAGTTTAATGATTTAGAATTTGATAATCAATGGTAATAAAGATTTATCTTATGTAAATTGGAATTTTGATTTAATTAAAAATAATTAAATTTGGAAAGGTAATTAAGATAATTAAATTATTAACCATTTAAAGGATATTGGTTAATATAAATGTGTTAATTAAGATAATGGTTTCTTGTTTAAGAATCTTTTTAATATAGTAAATTAAAATATCATTTAATTAATTTTAGATGATTAAGTTAAATAATTAATTAAGTAATTAATTTAGATAATCACATATGGGTTAATCTTATATAAATACTTGGGAAGTAATTAAAGTAATTAAGTGGTTAAGTACTAGAGATAATTAAGTAAGAGTTGATTACTTTATGAAAAGTAATAAAGTAATATGATTAAGAGTTAATCATTTGAGTTATTAATTAAAGAATTAATTAATAATTAGTTAAAGAATTAAATTAATTAATTACTGATTAATGAATAAAGGAATTAAGAGTAATTAATTAAGTGATTAATTACATGTTAAAGTAATTAATTAAAAAAGAATTTAATTAATGAAGTAATCATTAATTAATATAATTAATAAATTGTTAATTAATAATTTGAGAATGATTAATTTATAATTTAGTTTAATTACTAAATGTAATTAAAGTAATTAATCAAAGGTGATTAATTAAAAGTAATTAATTAAATATGATTAATTAAAAGTAATTAATCAAATGTGATTAATTAAAAGTAATTAATCAGGTATAATTAATTAAGGGATAATTAAGGAATAATTATCAGGATAATTAATAGATAATTATCAGGATAATTAAAGAATAATTAATCAAGGTTGATTAATTTAGAAGGTAATTAAGAGGTAATTACTTAGTATAATTTAGAAGTAATTAATCAGGATGATTAATTAATATGGTAATTAAGTAAGAATTACTTAAAGTAATTAAGTGATAATCAATCAGGAAAGATTAATTGAAATGGATAATTAAGTGATGTTAGTTAATTAATTTGTAATTAATTAATGAATAGTAAAATGGATTGAAGATAATCCAAGTATTTAATTTAAGGATTAATTAAATTAATTAAGTTTGAATCAAACTTGTCTATGAATGATTAATGATTGGATGATATATATCATTGAATGAGTTAATGATTGGAAGTTATTGGATGACATTGATTGATGGGTGATGATGTGAATAAGCTATATCTGAATGTGATATATATATTGCTATGTGATATGTGTAGATGCATGTGATAATAGATTCTTATCTATCTGAGTAATATGATACATCCATTTATGTTAAGTGATATTTTCTGAAATATCTATTTTTTAAATCCCTTAAGTATAACTTGGACATTAAAATGGCATTTGGTTTCGATGAGACCGGGATCGGGCTTCCATATTTGGATATCCGAAAACCACATCGATTCCAATTAAACGTAGGTCGTTAATCCAAGTGGAGCAAGTGAAGACTCGAGGTGTAAGGGCTATACGTCAGTATAACTCTATGGGTGATTCCGTAATGAGTTTGACGGAATAGTGCTTATAGATTCGAGATGGAGATTCAGAGTGCAAGGGCTATGGTCGTTGACTCTGAGGATGATTCCAAATGAGTGCAACGAGATAGTACCTTCGGTTTCGTTCGAACCCGGAACGAACTTGTATGGATTGAATGCTTTCAGCACATCGTCGGGTGGACGATGAGCATTCTAAGATAATTGGTCCTATAAAGGTAATCACAGCCTCAAGCCTCATCAACCGGGAATGGCTAAAACAGGGGAGGTGCAGCAAGGCTTTGTGGGTCGCTCCCACTGGAGAGCAAGATACATCCCTGTCTAGAAGTCCCTTTATATTTCGGCTGTGTGGGCAGTTGGTCTGCAGCCAACTGCGGGGTGGTCTTGTTCGGGACTTTTCAGTAAGGAATGGTTCCGGCTTTATGTTGCAGGGGAGTGGGAGTACTCCTCGGTACGGTGATCTAGGCCACGTACTGTGACGGGCGGTACCCCGTAGCCATGCCATTGATGGAAACCCATTTACCCTACGAGACCCTACGGTTTTGTTTGTATTACCCACTTTTGTGGCTAGTAGCTGGAATTTAATAATGTAACAATTTCGACTATTTCTTATTTACTTGAAAACCCTAGACACTATTAGAATATCACCGGATTTCCTATCAAATGTTTTGGTTAGCGTAAGGTAAAAACTTTTCCATGTTTATGTGTTGGAAGTCTTACGTGATACCTTTTCTTTTCAAAGGATTTTCTAAAGTTAAGCAATCTTAAACCGTTTACTCACACCAGACCCCAGTCTGACCCGAGTGTTTATTTTCTGTTTTATTAAACTCTTGGGTACTCATATTATATATGAGTAGTCAAGTGATTCAGGTTATCTCTTGACAAATTCTGGAGGAGCTTTGGAGCAGGAGGCTTCAGCGTGTAGAGATATAGTTAGTGTTTCCGCTATGTGTTATTCTGTATTGATGTTCGTGTATTGTATTAGACAGAAATGTTATAACTGTCTAAATTGAGATGTTTAGTTGTGTACTCTGATGTATATTATACTATGTATACGTTCTATATTATATTTAAATCGTTCCGCTGTGAGATTCTGATGTGTTGTTTTCTCTTTCTTCATTTTCTTTTCTTCTTCTATCCCTTTCTTTCTTAATTAGTGATGCGATTTTCTGGGAGTGGAAAGTCGGGTCGCTACAAACACCCAAAAGAATCTAGTAGAAACTAAATGAAGAATGAAATCAAAATAAAGTAAAAATCGTAAAGGAACACATAGATTTTTAAAGTGGTTCGGCAGTCTTGGCCTACGTCCATTTCATATTTTTATTGATCTTCCACTCGATTATGATTACAAAAATGTTTGGATCAGCTGGGATCCATTAGTACAACGGTGAAAAATAAAAATGGCAGAGCCTCGGTAGAGAAAGTAGGACCCCTTTTCTAATGCCATGCCTGCTATATTTATTTAGAAGACGTGCACGGATCAGACTATAATTTTGATAGAAGGTTTGCAAGACCAAGACGAGGCTACCCAAAAAATTATAGGCCCATCGGGGCCCACAATAGGGATCTGTACCGATCATTATTAGTGCATTGAAATGGGATGTGATCCCTATGAGGGATGCCCCATGATGTGCTTCCCAAATTTTATGCAATTCCAACATATGATTTGTGAGATATCACATTTTCCATGAAGTGGTGTTGGTTGAATTCTGATTTATGCCGATCTCTCTAGAGGGATTGGTACTGACCCTCCAATCTCTTCCAAATGCCATACGATCCCTAAGAGAGCTTTTCCATGTTGTACTATGCTTAGCCTCCAAGTTTCATGTTGATAGCATATGTAGATTTTGAGTTATTGACCGATCGTTATTGCAATTTTTAGTAAAAGCTAAATATGGACGATCCCTTACATACCGATCCTTTTTAATAGGTGAAGTAATTTTCTCATAACTTGAGCATACAAACTCTAAATGACTTGAAAATTGAAATGTAGCCTCATGTGGTCTTCCTTGTCACTCTATATCGATCTTACCAAGTTTGGGATAAAAATTGAGCATATGTACCGACCCTCTAGGGAAAGGGATAGGCATTGATCCTCCACCTAGAGGAGGCATTATTCCATACTTAGAATACTCTAAAGAGTTTATCTCTAAGACCTAGTTGATAATTGCTTCATATCATTGCCTACGCTTGATATCTGAACTTAATAATCATCTTTTCAGCCTATCTTCCTCTATGATCTTCTAGTTTAACTTGTCTAGTTAGTCTTAATATAGCCGAGCCAAAAGACCGGATAATAACTCGCTTAGTTACAGACCTTGTGTTTGTATCAAACCCAGTTGGAGGATTAGCTTATTTTTTTATGATATATGCAGGGGTTTGAAATTGTTTATTTGGTGGTTGAGTTCGATTGCGATGCTTTTTTCTTAGGATTCTCTAGGTTTGGTTTGATTTTGTGCATGGATTGGGTAACGATGTGTGGACAATTTTAGATTATGGTAGGAAGGTTGTTCGGTTGGGTAATTGTAGTGGACACATTCTAGAGGTTTACTGCCATCCAAGAGGTTCAATTATGTTGAGTTACCTATATTCTTTAGGCCTATCACATGATGAGTTAGAGTTAGTGCCTGTAGTTAGAGACTATCCAGATGTCATTTTCAAGGTTTTCGGTCTTTTGCCCCAAAGAGAGATTGAGTTTCAGATTTACCTTGAGGAGAAGGCGAGAACTATTGCCTTACCTTTGAGGCATATGGCTCCTAAAGAGAGATGCAAGCCGAATATGTAAGTGAATGAGCTATTAGAGAAGGGCTTTATTAGGAGGAGTATTTTAGAGTGAGGAGCACAAGTTATCACCAAGGCAGATGATTTTCTGAGGCTTTGCATTGATTAACAAGAGTTAAATAAGCAGACGAAGAAGAATCATTACTCATGGACTTTGCTTGACCTCTCAGCTTGACTTGGCTATCAAATTCTGTTAGTTGTGTGTGGTTAAGGAAAATATTCAAATGAACACTTTTTGTACACCCGATGGGCTGTATGTATGGTTAGTCATGCCCTTCAGACTGACTAATGCATCCGTCTACTTTGTTGATTTGATGAGTCAAGTTTCTAGAAGGTTTCTTGATAAGTTTGTGGTTATATTTGTGGATGACGTATTAGTCAAGAAGGAGCACAGGTTGCATTTAGAAGAAGTTCTCAATACACTTTGCAAGCATAAGCTACAGTTAAATTATTCCAAATGTCACTTTTGGCATGTGGAGGAATGCCTTTTAAGACACGTTGTCTTTGAAAGTCACTTGGCGATTGTCCTAGTAAAGTTGCTTCAGTAATGATTGGTATGTGCTAAAGAATGCCACGACAGTGAGGAGTTTTCTTGGTTTGGCTAGCTTACATAGGAAGTACATTAAGGACTTCAAAAAGATCTCTACCTCTTCAACCCGTCTTACCAAGAAGAATTTGGTTTTCTCACGGGACCAAAGTGTAAGATGCTTTTATCAAGTTGAAGGAGATGTTGACTAGTGCACTCGATCTAGTATTACCTGATGGTAGAAAGGCATTCATAGTGCATGCTGACGCTCGTGGTTTTAGGAACAGTTTTTATGTAGGAAGGAAGAGTGGTGAGCGATGCTAGTCGACAATTGAAAGTCCTTGAGAGAAATTATCTTACCCATGACCTTGAGCCAGCCGACATTGTTGTTTCACTCAAATCATGAAGACGCTATCTTTTAGGAGAGCGATTTGAGTTGTATATAGATCATAAGTCCCTGAAGTATTTATTCTCCCAAAAGGACATGAATTTAAGGAAAAAAGGTTCATGGAGTTTTTGTCATCGTATCATTTCGGTATTTCATATATTCCGAGCAAAGGCAATGTTGTAGCCGATGCCTATAGTAAACAACATGCGGTATTGAGTCCTTTGTTCTTAGAGTTGAAGCATTTGGAGTTCATCTATCTTTTGATTTTCGAACATCGTCAGACATCATTCCAGGATTGTTAGCATCTTTGGATGTGCAGCCTACACTTATGGACTGCATAGAAAGTCAAAAGCAAGACAAGGAGTTAGCTGATACTTTTTAAGAAGCCTGATAGAGGAGAACAGTCAAGTCACTTGAGGCGCTATACCATTGACTTGAAGGGTTGGTTATGGACGGATGGTGCATCATGCATTCCTTTCATTATGGATTTGATTAACATGGTACTAGCCGAGTTTCATCGTTCTAGCATTACCATTCATCCGATGGAGACAAAATATACTATGAAGTAACGTGACCCTTTTATTGGCCTAGTATGAAGAAACAAGTGGAAGAGTATATAGCATGATGTATGACTTGCTAAAGGGAAAAGGTAGAGCATAAAAAGGCGGAAGGATTGTTGCAGCTGGTGGTTATTCCATAGTGGAAGTGAGAGGTTGTTTCTATGGACTTCATCGATGGACTAGCTAGGAGTAGAAGACGGGTTGAGAGTATTTAAGTCATAGTAGACCGATTGATCAAATGCATTCATTTTATCTGATTAGGAGTATGGGGACTACTACGTCTTTGATGATACTATATAGGAGAGAGATCGTTTGGTTACATAAAGATCCTTCTAGCATCATTAGTATTTGATATCCACTTTTCACCAGCTAGTTTCGAAGGAGTCTATAGGAGGCTTTAGGCATTTAGTTGAGCTTGAGTACCATTTAGAAACTATAGATACATGAACGGACGAATGGACGAAGAGGGCAAACCAAGTATTGAAGGACTTGCTTTGGATGTGTGTCTTGAAGTTTGGAGAGGCTCTTTGGAGGATCACTTGCCATTAGTGGAGTTTAACTATAATAACAACTATCACATAAGCATTGGGATGACACCGTTCGAGGGTTATACGAGAGGCCTTGTAGATCACCATCTTATTAGTGAGCCACTAAAGATATGCTTATTCTTGAATCGAAAATGGTGAGGGAGACATCAGAGAAGGTAGATTTGATCTGTAGGAGGATGAAAGCTGCATAAGTTAGGCAGAAATCTTACGCTGATAAGTGGCGCTTGGAGTTGGAGTTTGTAGTAAGTGACATGGTTTTTATAAAGCTCTCACCACTTAGGCATGTCATAAGATTTGGTAGTTCAGGAAACTTATCACCAAGGTTTGTAGGGCCTTTTTCGATTAATGGTAGAGTTGGAAAGTTAGCTTATAGAGTAAAGCTTCCTGAGAAGTTAGCGGGAGTACATGATGTTTTTCATGTGTTAGACTTGCGAAAGTGCCTACATGATACACCCATTGTAATCGAGTCGAGTCGGCTAGAGGAGGTGGAGGTAAAGAGGGAGTCACTTGCTCCCCGTGCATCCACTCAAATTCCTGGGCATGGTGTAGAGAGACTCCGCAACAAATTATCAAGCTCGTTAAGGTTAAATAAGGAGACGATCCAATGGAGAGTACATGGGAGCCTGAGGAGAGGATTAGAGCTAATCATCCATAACTCTTTTCTGGTATGTTTCCATTTTAGTCGAATAAGTATAGATTTCTAATGTGTTAGGTTCTAGCTTAGTATACGCTATAGGCAGAGAGAATTGGATGTTATGAATGGTTGCAAACATATCATTAGGAAATGTTTTAGTTGATGGATGCATTTATTAAATTGTTCCTTGCACACTTAGGCAAATATATTCTTGAGTTAGCATGCACTCAGACCATCACTTATTTTTATTTCATTGAGTTATATGCATAGGTTGTTGCATGTGAATTGAATGGTTGCGCATACATGTAAAACTGTCAGTATATTTATATTGGGTGGCGGCAGTGGGTGTATGGATGGGCGGGAACTTGATTCGAGTATGGCAAGGGGACTGCGATGCTCGATCGAAGGGGGACCGATGGTTGCTGGGCTCGACGTCGTTAGTTGTGGTGGTTTCCACAGGCAGTAAGGTATATAAATCAATTTGGTTTTTTAATTTAAAGATTTTTTGTATATATATATGTACAAAGTGAAGAAAAAGTATTATATAAATATAAATATATATGTATCAACATGCCTATTTTAATTCAATTATATATAGGTATAAACAGTTCTGCTTTTAATTTAATTTAATTTGATATATATATATATATATATATATATATGTATGTAGATTAAGAAAAAATGCATATACTGTAACTTACTGATTTATTTGTTTATAAAAAATGTTGGTAATCTCTTTTTATAAATTTAATGGTGAATTAAACTATTTTAGTTGCAAACTGAAAAGAGAAAAATATATTAGGCCAGTATTTATTTAAAACTAGTTAATTAAAATTTATTAAATGGTATAAATAAATTGTTTGATTATTTCAAATATTTATAAACGTTGTAATGTTCATACGAGGTCTATAATCGTGAAATCAAGTTGAGGAAAATACAAGTTGGAAATAAAAATAGGTTCAGGCAGAAAATTTGGGAAAAAATTATAAAGGTGAGGATCTCTCACTCATTTGCATTACCATTAAATTTTAAATGCTTAAATTTAAATTATTGGATGTTGATTGGATTGGTCGGTCAAAAATTATCAGTCGGGATGTGATATTATATAATATATATATATATATATATATATATATATATATATATTGGAGTGATTGATATTCCCGCATTATATAGCGGATGAGACCTTATGCGCCCCGCATAATAGCGGATGACCCTATATACCGCGATATCCCCCTCGAACTAGGATGGGCACTTTTATATTTTGTTAACATCTGTAGATGCAAGGAAACAGGTTGGAAGGATCCAACTAGATTCCTCAAAAATGTTGAATTTATTTTCATTTGAAAGATAAATGAAGCGTTGAATAATCTGTGATATATTATGTTGGAAAAATTTATTTATTTGATGTTAATATATTGTTGGATATATTGTGGCATTTTAAAAATATAAATATTAAATTTTTTTAAAGGGAAATAAAAAGAGAAATTTTTAAGTAGGAGATTTATAGTAAAGTTGGATAAATTTAGAGGTAACCAATTTGAGAAAAATGAATGTTTTGATTTTAAAATTGTACTTGATAATTTCTAAGTATGGAAAGATGGGGATTTTAGAACATTTGAATAAAAGTATTTAATAGTGGGGCTTAAGCGATTTGTTTAAGTATAAAGGTATTTATTTAAAATTCGAGGCTTGAAATAGACTTGAGAAAAGTAAAGTGGAAATTTGAAAAAAAATAAAATATGGAATAAATGTCCCAAATTTAAATAAAGATTTTTAAATCAAGAATAAGTTCCAAAAAAGAATTATTTTAGAAAATCGATTAAGCGTTTTGAAACTATGATTAAAAGGAGATTGAGAGTATGGAATTTATTAACTGGGTTTATAAATAAAGTGTATATTTATCAGTTGATAATTTGAAATTATAAGTTAACGATGGGAATTTATAAGGAGGTAGTAATTTGTTTCAAAAATAAATAGTGGTTTTATTTTTAAAAATGTGGTAAAGGGAATTTACGGGATTGGGACGAAAATTTAAACTGAAGACAAATCGAGAAGGATTTATAAATGATCAGACGTGCTGATTGGAGTGGGAAGTGCATTTTCCTGAAAAGCTAAGTATATTTTCAAAGAAAGATTTTTAAGTATAAATTAGACGTTTTAAAGATGCTTTAACGAATGTTTTTAGAAAAACTTATTATTTAATTCTTTTAAACTTGTATAGCAGTTAATTATTTTTAAAGGTTAAATTAGTATTATGATTTAAAAGGATAATTAATAAATATTTATACTTTATATGACAGTTTTATTTTAAAAAGAAGTTTTTGGCTAAAGTTTTACATGGGAAATTATTATAGAATTTCATAAGTATTATTTTGTATAAAGGATTTTAAGTAGCTTTATTTTAAATATTTTAAGTGTAAATTTTTGGATAAAGTGATTTAATTTATTTAAAATCTAAATGAAATGAGACTTGATGTTTTTCGATGGAAATAAAATATTTTATTGAATGATTGTTTATTTTATAGTTAAATAACCAACTATCAAATCTGGACCCAAATATAACTTTGGAAATATGTAGAAGAAGTACAAGAATTATGTGGTACCTTTACCGTTCGAGGTGCTATATTGTGCGTATAAACTCGTTCATTCTTTTAGGATGTTTATAAGGAAATCTATCCACAGAAAACAGTTAGGAGGTGATCTTCGATCTTATTTTTGTCTGTGTATTTCCTAAAGAACCGGGGTTGAGTTTACCGGATAATAGCACCGTTGTTTCAAAGAGACCGAGATCGGGTTTGTGATTCGAAAACCACTTCGATCAAACGAGTACGTTTTCGAAAGGAAGACAAGATCTTGGAGTCGAAGATGGAGTAGTAAAGTGCAAGGGCTAGTCATTACTAATCCCGAGAATGATTCCAAAATGGATGTAGAAGGAATAGTGCCTTCGTTTCCGTTTGGACCGGGAACAGACTTGTATGAATGAATGTTATCAGTGCATTTTCATTGGAGGACAATGTGCATTCTAAATGATTATTTTTAAAAAGGTAACACTTAGCCTCGAGCCTCATCAATCGGGAATGACTGCAAATCAGGGGATATGCATCAAGGCTTAATGGGTAGCACCCAATTATGGTAAGATTTCCCCTGTCTAGAATCCCTTTATTTCGGTTGTGTGGGCGGTTGCTGATCACAACCGTAGGGTGATCTTATTCGAACTATCCTGTAAGGGGTAGCTTCGGTCTTGTGTTGCAGAGGATTGGGAGTGGTCCTCGATATGTTGATCTAGACCAAGTACCGTGATAGGTGATATCCCAGTGTCTAGTCATTCAGTTGGAAATCCATTCTCCCTAGGTGCCCTTTACGGTTTTGATTGTATACCTATTATGCTGGAATTTAATTAATGTAAAAATTGCGGCTGTTTGATTAAATATTTGTACTTAGACACTATTATAATACCAAAGGATTTTGATAAGAAATGTTTTGGTTATGGTAAGGTAAAAACCTGGCATGTTTATTTGTGGCATGGTCTTACGAGGTACCTTTGATTTCAAAAGATTTTAAAAACTTTGATAATTCAACAGAGTGTGTTTGCTCATGCTGGTTTTCCAGACTGACTTGGGTGTTATTTTATTATAATGCTCGGGTCAGACCGAGTACTACAGATATAGAATAGGATGCTATATAGCACAGAAGACGAGCTGGATGACGGAGACGTATATCACGTATCTAATTTATATTCCGCTGTGTATGGTATGATGTACATTCAGGTTTGTGAGGACAAGTTATTATAACTGTCCAATCTTGTGCTATTGATTGTGTTGTACTCTGATGATGTAATGCATAAAAACAGTAATAGTTCTTTTTGTATAAAGATCAGTTGTTATCTATTATATGTTGTTCCGCTGCGATTGTGAGATTCTGATGTTGTTTTCTACTTTCTCCTTCTACCTCTTTCTTCTTCTCCTTACGGTCCGATATTTCCGTAATTTGATTGTCTAGCGTGTAGTACAGTGGATGTATTCATGTGGATTTTCGAAGGTCAAAAAACCGTGTCATGACAGATCGAATTCCTATGACCCAAAACCATAACTTAGTACCAACCTAAGCTTACCCAGTACCAACATATAGATCTTGGTGTAAGTCGAATTATTTTACTTGCTTTGCTCATCTATCTTCTGGCCAATATGTTTCAAGCACTTTTCTATCGACTTTGGTTGATTCTAGTGATCCTTCCATTATCACATGAGTTATCCCGCTTTCTTGGCTTTCTCCTCATCAATCCTTGGAATTGCTCGTCCAAAATCTGGGAAAATCACTTGGTCATGGGTAATTGGAGTAATATAGAAGATATATGGATTTCGAGAAGCGAAATGGGAAGGATAAATCAGTCGGTTCCTTATTTCAGCGAAATAGGGAAGGATAAATCAAGCGGAGATCTAGCGAATATAGGAGATTCCAAGCGTATTTCAGCGGGAATAGCTTTGGCTTTAGGTGAGTGGTTTCATTATTAGTTAAATGATTTACATACAATGAATTCTATTATACCCTATTTTATCTAGGTTGTTAAAAATGTAATTGCAAACTCTCTTATTTAGATTCGGAGATTTAATAATAAATATAATTTGATGTATACTTATTAAATAAGAATTGACTAAAGTTATTTTTTTCCCTAATCAAATATGAATTATTATAACTATTTTATGTTAATCCTAGGACGAGTTAATCGTTGAAATTGAAAATGCAGCAATTAAACATGAATTTTAGTTTGGGCAAATATAACTTTAGATTCACGAAATTTGGATCTACGTGCTTAGGGTTGATGTATGAAAAATTACTGTACTATGGGAATTGTAAAAAATTAAACATGGCGATTAAACTAAGGCATGGATTAATACTCCGACCCGTCGACTGCTCACCGGAGCCCATCGACAATAAACAGTCGACCGCTCCAGGTCATGCGGTAGACCAGTTATCGTTTTCTAGGAACGTTTTAAACCTTGGCCTAAGGTCCTAGCTATGAATAAAATAGTATTATATATATGTTATGAATGTTAGAAATATTAAGGAAGTTAGTTCCCTATGATGGCGAAGCTAGGACATACAGGACTAGATAAATAATATCTATCCAGCAGGGTCGATGTTCGACTGGGATGATTCTATCCCAAATTTCACTCACAGAAGGTTCTACGGTGGATGCGCAATACTTATGATGTTTCCCAATAGATTGTGCGGTCCGGCACTAACAGGAATTCCTTGGTATTCATGGTGACGCAACATGATGTTGTGCTAATGGATCCAAATGTGATACAATAAGGGCATTACATTACCATTGAGAGGTAGACACAAATATAGCGACGTTGAGACACTTTGGCAAGTCGACATTATAGGCTCCCCTTCAATGCGTAACTAGGATATATGTAGTTGTAATGTGGGAAATGTAGTCCCACAGTGGAAATTGTAGGAAACCATTACGGAATAGTTCCAGTAGCTATTAGCGGATCATTAGTTGTCTTGACGTTTGATTAGTTGTTCGATTCTAAGAATGGGCATGCACAAGTCGTTAGTGTAGGTGCGTATTGAGCTATACCCCCTTAAATAAAGAAACAAGTAATTCATGGACACATAATTACATGTGATCACCATATATTAATGATGTAAATCATTTACCATATTTGCATCTGACCCACCCCTTCCTTTCTTTTTCCCCACCACAATAATGCAAGGCAGTAAGTGATAAGCCTAGAGATTTGTATGCGGAGAGATGGACTTGGCATTGGAGTTACTCTTTCTTTCCTATTACTCTCCATGCATTATTTATCGTATTTAGTATTTTATCAGACTACGTAATGTCTTCCTATATACTATGGATTTGATTACACGCTGTTTTGAGACTTTGGTATTTTTCTAGGTATTTTCTAAAATGACTATTTCCTATACTTACCTTTTTCTGCCTTTCATTGTGAGATCTGAAAGTGTAGTATGCCTTAGATTTTATCGTTATATCTTTACACTACTATAAAACATGTAATTTTCTTCGGTTTTTCACCCCTTGTTGCTTTGATTCAACAACCAAAGCGAATAAAGACGATGCAACAAAACAAAATCTGTTGCTTCAATTATTGAACCAAAGCAAAAGGGGTCATTTGTTTTGGTTGTTGAACCGAAGCAAAAAAGGTCATTTTCTTCGTTTGTTTCTTAACAACCGAAGCATATAACCACTTATTTGCTTTGTTTTTTCATGACAACCAAAACAAATGACCACTTATTTACTTTGGTTATTATGGACAATCGAAGTAAATGGCAGCTAAAGCAAAAAAATGATACCATCTTAGGTTTTAAAACCTGAAACGGTATTAAATCGCAATGATATTTTCATGTTAGATAGTTGTAATATAATCAGAAAAAAATCAATACAATAGCACACTAAATGTTTATACTTCAAATTACAATAATTCATACTGCTAAATACCAAATATTCATAGCAAGCACACTAGAATCAATGCGCATAGTTCATAGCATCATAATACAAAACAATATTACACAATAATACTAGTACACAATAGTATAAGTGTACAACACAGTATCACACGAATAGTTTAATACTAAAAGACTCCAAGGTGCTTTCTGGTAACCAAGCTCCAAATATTACACTCCAAGTTAGATGGAACATGCATATAATATGTTCAATGAATCGTTGAATTAGTCATCAGTGTGTAAATATCAATAAATAACAAGACAATAATTGAAATTCAACTATTAAGAACTTGTTTAATACTAACTTATACTTACACAAGGGTACTTATGCATATTTAACACAAAAATACTAAGAAAAAAGCATTTTTTTAAACAGAAATAAAAAATGTTTAATCCATATTCAGTATCTTGTATAATTGAATGTAGAATTATAAGTAAGAAACCAATAATAAAAAATTATTATGTTTGTCTATAGGAATACATTTAAATAATTGATACTTGCAACATTACAAAAAAATCAAACTATAAAAGAACTGCCATACTGCAAAAATATTTACAGTGACACTGTCAAATATAAGCTTAAAGGAACTAAAGCTTCCATTCATCAGAATAATATGTTTCTAAATGTTGCAGGTATTGGTGATCATATTTTGCATACCTTATTAGCCAAAGTTTATGAGAGGCATCTAATTTTATCTCTGATGCTTTCAGCGATGATGTTTTCATCACCATGTTTCGGTTTATATTCTCTTAAAATGAATTCTTTTGGTTTTACAGCAAATTTGGCACTGATTGTGTGATCATTGTAAATGATGATATAAAGCATTGTGTGTATGCATAGAGAAAGAAGAAGAAAAGTTGTTTTGTGTATACCCATCAACATCTAATTCAGTCGATGATCTAGCATTATAATTTCCATGTATTATATTAGTTGCCTTGTTACAAATGATAGAATGTTAAATATCAAAGAGCATGATACTATAAAGAGAAGGCAACTTATCATATAGGTCTTCTGATTGTATTTCCTAAACAACTCAAGTTGATTTTTTCAATTTCACAGCAAACAGTAGTTGGTTGAGACAAAGATAGAGCAGCTTACAATATTCAGATATTGCAAACTAGTTCACATACTAGGGAGAGATACTTTTTGACAACTATTAGGAACCTTAAGAAACTAGACGCCTAACTTTGCAATCTAATCAACATAAGAAATCAAATAGATTTAATAAAAAAAGACCGACCTCGGTTGCTCAGCGTTATCGTGTACATATGGCATGGTTGGATTCATGGAGAAGAGCAGACCATGGTGAATAACACCTGCAATACTATCTCTCTAGAAATTTTATATAATTTCAATAGAAACTAAAACGAAAAAAATTAAAAATGTACATAGAGAAATATATATATGTACATACACACACACACACACACACACACACATATATACATATATATTATAACGACCCTAGTTTTTTAATTTAATTTAATTTGATAATTAAATAAAATTTTGAATAAAATTTATAAAATTTAAAGATAAACTGATTCGAGTTTCTTGAAATTCAAATAGAAAATATATTAAATCATATGAATTCAAATTTGTACATATGTGATTTGGATTTAAAATTCAAGTAAATGGATTTTAATAATAATGTGAATATATATGTATATATGTACATACATTGAGTTGAGTTTTTGTTTTAAACAAAATGGTTTAAAGACAAATAATTAGATAGAAATAACGTAAATAAATATAACAATATAATAATAAAAAGAACTTCACTTGATTTCAAAGAATGTGACCCAACAAAACATATAAACATGTACACTTACCTAAAGAAAATACAAACAAAATATAATGCAAGGAATAAACAAAGTAAAGTAGAACAAAGAAACAAATTTATTAAATTTAACAGCATATTATTCATCAAAATTACAAAGCAATATATATATATATACTCAGCCACAAAAGTAGAGAAACAGAGCTGCATCCAAAATCACTACAGCCGAGACAAACAAAATAGTAATGCAAGGCAGGATGTAAAAATATAATATGAAACATAAAGTACAACAAAAGATATCACCTTGTACAAAATATATCATCATGTAAACAAGTAGGTATGGCTGAAGTAAAACAAGCCTTAACATATCACATCATCCCCAAAACTGCATAATAAAATATGCAAAGCCTGTCTGTTCTTATATATGTATATCATCTCCATTTCGTTCACCATTTGAAACTAAATAGAACCAAAACAATATCATCTGGAATTCAAATAGATATCAACTTAAAACTTCTACTTAAAACCATCAAACAAATATTATCAAAAGAGGAAGGAAGAAGAGAAAGTACCAGTAACAACTTCAACTCAGTTTTAACTTTGCAAAGTTAAAAAGATTTCAACTTGAAGACTTCTGGGAATCAAGGAGCAAGGAAGCTTCAGTTATTAAAACCTGATTACAATCTCAACATCCACTTGAAAATTCTGAATGGTGATCTGGAAGGTGAGTAACTTCACTTTTAAAAGTTTAAGTAGGTAATAAAGGTTACATGCTTGTCAACTTGAAAAGAATATATATCTTATGATGGCTGCTGTGAATATATCTATGTCTGGCATGTATGTTGCTTCCATCAGAGTGTTCTCTGTTTTCATCTTCCAGTATACAAGTTTTGATTTAAAAATTTAAATCTGGTGATCTTGTCTCTATTTAAACTTAAGTTTCAAATGGAACTTGTTTGCTTAACTATAAGCTTTAGTTTAAATTCATATTTAAGACAAAATAATATTCATTTTGACTCTGGGAATCAAATTTACCGAGCAAGTTTAAAATAAGTCAAAATTTAAGTATCACAATCTATCATTTCAGGATTTGAACTTGAATCATTATACAAAATTATGATTTTTAAAACAAATATTTTGATTTTTCCTCAAGTATGTCGAGAGCAAATTCTTGTTGAACTAAAATTGCTTAAAAATCAATTCCCAGAGATCGCACGAATTTTAGATGTTGAAATTTTGTATGAAGCGAGTTTAGAGATCGATTATAATAGGAAAAATGTTAGATAATTTTTCAACTGCATAAAATGATTGCGCGAGATCAAACTAGGGTTTTGTTCGAATTTTGAACGAGTTGGAAAACTTTGATCGCTGTGCCTTCCTTGGTGCGTCGAGCGTCACGTGGCTGGAGGGGAAGGTAGTGTGGGGGCTAAGGGTGGTGTAGCCGGAGTTTCGAGGTCTCTGGGGAAGTGCATCGCCTAAACGAGATGGGGGATGGTCGGGGTTTTAAGTTCTGGAATCTCAAAATTGTCAAATTTTTATTCGCAAGTTCATTCAGGAATTGGTGGTGTTCGATCGATAGATCGATCGATGATCGACTTATGGAGGGATGTCTCCGATGTCCAGGGTACGCCGGCGGCGTGTGCAAGTGCACGGTGATCTCGTGCACAGCTTGGTGTTCTTGGTGATTAAGTCCTCGAGTGTATACTCGAGTAAAAGAAGGTGTAGCTTCGGTTGGCACCAGGGGTTGTACTTGGGTAAATAGTTTTTACTCAACAGGAAAGTAAGTATATAAAAGTGAAGAAGAGATGTAGTATGGGGGTGGAGCTCGGGGAAATAGGCCAAGGAACTCGGGTTCGACATGGGTAAACTTGTTTTTTTTGCCTGGGTTTGTTTTAATGCAAGGTTTTAACATCATTAAATATAAACAGGTTTTGATAAATACAAGATAAATACAAGACAAAGGTTTTAATTACGAATTTAAGACCTAATGGAAATTGTTTAAAAACCCTTTTTATAATAATAATGTAATCATTTATAAGAATGAGGTTTATCTTAAAGTCAAGGAAGATTTAACGATTTGGAATTCATTAAATTTTGTTAATCAAGATGGATAATTTATTGTTTAATAAATTGATGAATTGGACTAATTAAATAAGTGATTAAAAGTTTAAATTAATTAATTAAGGTTTAAAGATTTATTTATTAAGGAATAATAAATTTGTGAATTAAGGATTTTTAATATTAATCAATGATTAAAGTTGATTTATCAAGTGATTAAGCAATAATAAATTTAAGGATAATGTGATAAATTGATTTAGTAATTAATTTAAGAATAATTAAATTATTAAAGTAAGTAATTTATTTAAAGGTTAATTTAATCAATGTGATGAATTAAGAGTAACTTTACTTATTAAAGTGTTTGATAAATAAATATATATCAAATGATTTGTAATTAATTAATTAGAATTTGATAATTATTTTATAAGTAATAAATTTACTTGGGAATGAATTGAATTAATTTGGATTAAACAATCCTGTTTATAAATGATTATTGAATGCTTGACCGTACTTATGCATGATTATATTGAATGATTTGCCTTGAATTGATTATCTTACCTGATCTGCGACATTTTGTTCTGTGAATTGAGCTGTATATTTATTCATTTATTGATGATACACCTGTATATTATCTGTAAATCTGTGAATGAGCGATAAGCGTTATAGTTATATCGCTTATCGACTATATTTCTTTGTTTTGATCTATGATGATTGAATGATGTTGCACTTTTGTGTTGAACCCTTGGACCACACCATACACAAACAATTATGGATTTCACGAGGAAATCGATTAAGTCACAGATTTTTTTTGAAAATAGTTTTGTATTTGAATTTTTAAATTCAAATGTTTTGAAAATGGATTGGGTTTGAAGTGAAAAGCTTTTGAAATGGAATTTCAAAGATGGAAATTTATTTTGAATAACTGGATTAAGTGTTGGAATTTAAATACTTTAATTTAAATTTGAATTCAAAATTAGGAATTGAATTCTGTAATTTGAAACTAGGGATTAACGATATTATATTAGTCATTATGAGCTAAACCATTTTTAAAGTATTATTTTTGAAAATTTGAATTAACCCAAAGATTGTAACTTGTATAAATGAAATCGGGTTTTTCGAAATAAGACTGTTGTTTCTAAATAATAAAAAGCTTTCATGGGAGAAATGAATTTCAAATTATATAAAAGGGATTTCAAGTTTAAACTGAAATAGTTTACCAAGTTATTGATGAATATTTGGAAATGAATTTTGAAAGTGAACATTTGGGAACTGTTTGAAAGCTATAAGATAAATCTTTAATTTAAATATTTTAAACGAGTTAATCCAAATGAAATAGAAATTGTTTTGAAATCCGTAAATGGAATTTTGCGAAATAAATATTTTGTTTAAAAGATTTGAAATGGTAACTGGTTTAAACCATTTGAAAAGAAAGTTTTGAATTATTAAGTTGTGACTTAATTGAAATCCCAATATCCATATGTTTTTGAAATATTGCGCTCACTATTCGGTTTAGCCGGGAAAGGACCTTTGTGTCGTATAACCCATCCAAATATGTGATACGTCGTATATGGAAAGCATTTGAAGAACGGTGTTGAAGACCGGGTGTTTGCAAGAACGATAAGATAACCTATCGATTGTCTCTGCACTGGGTAGCTCCTGTTATAGAGATTCCCTAAGTGATGGGAAATCCGATCGGGATTGTGAATATTCAGATTGCAAGGACTTCTTTAGAAGTGCCTTCGGTTCTGTTCGATCCCGGAACAGACTTGTATGGATTGTATGTCTGACATTACAATTGAGATATAAAGCTGATTTCTTTCAAATATATTTCTGTTAGTGGTGGAGAATTTATTCTCTTAGCTTAACACCCTTCTCCGAGACGTACGAGCTCAGAGGTTATGTAGTTGAAGGTTATCAGCAATATATTCCCAATTTGGTAATGTGACATGCTGAGTGTTGCTGTGAAATGATCATTGTGTTGATCATTTGTGGCTGGATCATTTGTTTGATCGTTTATCTTTGTGATCATTTCTATGATCATTTGTTGACCCAAAGCACAACTTTTGTATAAAGCGTGGCTTTGTGGACGTGACTTCGTCGAGCCTCACACCCCGGAATGGTCAAAACAGGAAAGATGCGGCAAGGTTATGAGGGGTAGCTCCCTTTAGGGTATGTGCATTTCCTTCTGGAAAAGGGTGGTATCATGGTATGGAGCCTAGATACTTACTCATGTTGAAACACTTTATTTATGATTTTGTGATGTTGATTAGAGAGCCCTCGGATAAAGGTCCCAAAGGACCGGGGGATGGCATACTCGTGTCAGTAGTTACCCAGTTAGGGGTAACCCGGCCTTGTGTTGGCAGAGATCCGGTTTGGTTCTCGGGGACGTCCTTCCAGAGGCGTTCTCATGTGGCAATGGGAAGTTCCTTGGCCTGACCATTCGTTGGAAATCCAAAGAAACAATACGATCTTGTACGGTTTTAGTTGTATAACCTGCCATGGAATGTGGCGGTAACCTGCTATTGAACATGGTAGCTATAGTAGGCATAAGTGCGAAATGTCTATGCTGGCTAAGATTTATATCTTTACTTTCGAAATGATTTTTAGTACACTATGCACTAGAAATAATATCAAATGTTTCTTTTTAATGCGTATCAAGCATCTTTGACTATCATAAGGAGAAATCTCCTCCGATTTTGCGTTTGCATTGTGTGTGTGCGGGAGGCCTTATGGTAGTCTCATTTTTAAAAAGCATCGCGAATTGACTTTGAAAATCTTTTGTTGAATGTTTTAAAAGATAAACTGTTTTAGTTGCTCACACCAATCCAATGACTGATCCGGAGTTTATTGTTTCTTTCCTAAACTCTGGATGCTCAAATTTTTTCTGCACGAGCAGTTTAGAGTTGGGTTTTTTTTCAGATAGCTAGGTTCAGTAGATTATCTGGAGTTAGTTCAGTCTTTGGACCACACCAGTCTTGCTTAGCTTGGTGCATCGTTATTGGGGGTTCGAGCTATTGCTGGATTGATTCTTGGAGATGGAGTTGCAGTTTTGGAGTTCTCTTTTGAAGACTATCTTAGAGTTAGTGGTTCCACTGCTAGTGTTATCTATTTTTCTTTCCGCTGCTATTTTTATTGTATAATATCTCTGATGTATATTGATATCTATTAGATCATCTATTGTATCAGATATTGTATATAAGCTGTATATCAATGTATTATTCTTTTTTTCCGCTGTGTTATTTACTTAATGTTGTTATAAGCTCCGACGAATCGGATTTGAACAGTCGAATCTATGGCATTCGAATACGATATAAAGTATGGATGTCGATTTTCGAGCGGGTAAAAATCGTATCGTTACATTTGGTATCAGAGCTAAGGGTTGAACTTTAGCTCAGGAGTGTAACACGTTAAGTAACTCATTATAGATAGGGTGAAGTATCCCTAGAATGAGTGTATCCCTAAGATATCCGTTTTAACGCCTCAGTAAATTCTCTTGCTATCCATTGATAGTGAGTATGAGTGCAAGAACAGAACGCGATAGGGGACAGGGAAATACGGCTATAAATGGTCGATACTCTGTAACAACAGTGGAAACAATCTTTCTTATCAAATTCCTTTGATTCGTTTCCAAATTCTTTTGATTGCTTCGTGGCAATTGCAAGAAGAAGTTTCGGTATAATGGTGGCCCTACGGATCGTTGTAGAAATCCTTACCTTGTATTTTCATCGGTTTCTGATCAGTTTTGATTTTAAACCTTAACGAATTTGAATCGGAAATCTGGAATTGAAATTTAAATAAATTTGAAATTTTAAATAAGATTAAATTGGTTAATGGAACATAAGGATAAATTTGAATTATAGCGATAGAATGATTTTGTTTAAAACCAAATTTTGAATTTCTGTTATAACTTCTTGGGTAGAATAAAAATCTGAAATATAAACTGTGATGTATCTCTCAAACTATGAAATTCTAAACCTTAGAATCTTAATAATTATTTTTTTTATTTTATTCTAATTGTAGAGAACAAATAGTGTCAGCCGAGGCGGAAAGGCCAGGAGGGTTGATGATGCTAGTTCGTCTAGCAGGACTCGAGATGATTTGGGTGAACCATCAGCACACGAAGAGGTGCCTGTGGTGCAGCCACAACCCCAAGTTGAAGAACCCAAAGAGGAGTCCGGAAATGAAGAGCAATTCGAAGAAGAAAATGAAGAGGAATTCGAAGAAGAAAATGAAGAGGAATTCGAAGAAGAAAATGAAGACGAATTCAAAGAAGAAAATGAAGAGGAATTTGAAGAAGAATTTGAGGAAGAATTTGAGGTGGAAGAAGAACCTGAAATGGAGGTTGATTCCGAAGGTGATGAAGTAATTCATTGGGATTTAGATAATGCTATAGAGGATGATGATGCCATAGAGGACGAGGAGCTAGATGGCGGAGATTTTATTCTGATAGAGTCGGACCCGGAGGAGTTTTTTGAGACAGATGATGAGGCTGAAGTTATAGAACTGTCAGGGCCGGAGAGGGAGAGCTCTGACAGTGAGGATCTGTAATTGGTTCGATGAACTTCTTTTAGGAGTATTTATATATGTATTTTGGACTTAAAACAATGGTAAAGGTTGGGTGTTAGCTGGATTATGTATGACTATAATTTATGTACGAATATTATGAGTAGTATTTAACTTAAGATATATTTTGAATTAACCGAACATATCCATATGTTTAGTAGTATAGTTTGAATTGGCACTATTCTATTCTGTGTGTGTATAATTCGTGAAATGAGCTGTACAATTTCGAGGACGAAATTCTTTTAAGGGGGGAAGTTTGTAACGACCCTATTTTTTAATTTAATTTAATTTGATAATTAAATAAAATTTTGAATAAAATTTATAAAATTTAAAGATAAATTGATTCGAGTTTCTCGAAATTCAAATAGAAAATATATTAAATCATATGGATTCAAATTTGTACATATGTGATTTGGATTTTAAATTCAAGTAAATGGATTTTAATAATAATGTGAATATATATGTATATATGTACATACATTGAGTTGAGTTTATGTAACAAACGGAAATTTTCGACTTTCGAAAATTCAACATCGATACTCACTTTATCGACTGCCGAGAAATCGAAGGCCGAAAACCGGATAGTTATGGGTTTTTTAAAAAGAATTTAAGAAAAGAAAAGAGAAGAAGAGAGAAGATAGAAAATAGAAAGGAAAAGAAAACAGAGAATAGAACGGAACAGAAAACAACTGAACAACATCAGAATCTCACAATTCGCAGCGGAACAACATATAATAATAAATGAATAATCTTTAAACAAAGAACTATATCAGTTATTACATTTTATACATTACATTACAACATATCATCAGAGTGTACAACAACATCAACAACAACAGTGCAGCGGAAAAAGAAATACTATATAAGTAGTAATACGCCATGCCATCCAGCTTGCCTCCAGCAACTCCAGAATATCCAGAATATCCTGATAAACCTTACTCTTAACTGCCCGTGTGAAATTGGTGGGCACCTAGAGTTTAGGAAGGAAAACAATAAACTCCAAGTCAGTCATGTGACTGGTGTGAGAACTCAAAACAGTTTATTTACTTTAAAATCAAAATAGAGGAATATTTTTAAAGTCAATTCGCAATGCTTTTAAAAATGAGACTACCATAAGACCTCCTGCCACACACACAATGCAAACGCAGACTTGGAGAAGATTTCTCCTTATGATAGTCAAAGATGCTTGATACGCATTAAAATCAAATCAATTTTGATATTATTATTAGTGCATAGTGTAGAAGAAATTCATTTCGAAAGTAGAATATAAATCTTAGCCAGCATAGGTACCATTATATTATGCCTACTAATAGCTACCATATTAGATGGCAGGTTCTACAACTAAAACCGTACAAGTCACGTATTGTTTCTTTGGATTTCCAACGAATGATCAGGCCAAGGAACTTCCCATTGCCACATGAGAATGCCTCTGGATGGACATCCCCGAGAACCAAACCGGATCTCTACCAACACAAGGCCGGGTTACCCCTAACTGAGTAACAACTGACCGAATATGCCATCCCCCGGTCCTTTGGGACCTTTTCACCGAGCGCTCGTAATCAATTCACACAATCATAACAAAGTGTTTTCAACATGAGTAAGTATCTGGGCTCCATACCATGATACCACCCTTTTCCAGAAGGAAATGGACACATCCTAAAGGGTGCTACCCCTCATAACCTTACTGCTTCTTTCCTGTTTTGACCATTCACGGGGTGTGAGGCTCGACGAAGTCACGTCCACAAAAACATACTTTATACAAAAGCCATGCTTTGGGTCAACAAATGATCAACACAATGATCACAAGGATAGACGATCAAATAAACGATCCTATCACAAATAATCAACACAATGATCATTTCAGCATCTCTCAGCATATCACATTACCAAACTGGGAATATATCGCTAATAACATTCAACTATATAACCTCTGAGCACGTACGTCTCAGAGAAGGGTGTTAAGATAAAAGAATAAATTCTCCGCCACCAACAGAAATATATTTGAAAGAAATCGGCTTTATATCTCAACTTGTAATGTCAGACATACAATCCATACAAGTCTGTTCCGGGCTCGAACAAAACCGAAGGCACTTCTTACGAAGCCCTTGCAATCCGGGTATTCACAATCCCGATCGAATTTCCCATCACTTAGGAGATCTCTATACCAGGAGCTACCCAGTGCAGAGACAATCGATAGGTCATCCTATCGCTTTCGCAAAAACTCGGTCTTCAACACCGATCTTCAAATGCAATTCATAACGACGTATCACATATTCGGAATGGGTTATACGACCCCATGGTCCTTTCCCGGTTAACCCGAATAGTGAGCGCTTATTCAAAAATAAGTGTGGCATTCACATTCAACAAATCACATCAATTACCCATTCAAAGGGAAATATTGATAGTCGGTTATTGAACTATCAATGGATATGCACAACATCACCAGATTCCAAATAATTTTCCAAATTATTTACTTTCCAAAATATCTTTACAAGATATATAATTTTCACATTTCAGAAATAAATCAATATTTATTTTTTTACAAATTCTCCTTTCCTTTATAAATTCCTTAGTGAATTTATAATCCAAAATATCTATGAATATTCGATTTCAATTATTCATTTCAATTTATCTTCAAAAAGATAAATTCTTAAGATATTCACTTTATATCGGAAAACATTTCCATACTTACTTATTTATAAGTAATTCACAAATTTTATTTATTTTCAACACTTAGAAAATATTCAATATACTTAAATCGAAATTAAGTATATATTTCATTCTTTAAGGAAATCATTCTCTTAAACATATTTATTTGGGCCAAAACGAATGTTGCGTAAAACATCGTTACGACAACCCAAAATCACTAGTATAGGGATTCGAAATTAAAATAGATATATAAATCCCAATACTATACAAAACATTTCCTTTCGGAGATCATTTACTATAACAACAGTGTTATAGTCCATTATTTCCTTTTATTTCTCGAAAACGTCTATTTCAACAATAAATGTTGAAATCTATGGTTTCGAATCTCAACACATTTTAAAACATCGTTAGATCGTTTTAATTCTATTTAAAACATCACATCTAAAACAATTTCTTTAACGTGCTATTCACTATTCAAAAACGTGAATATAATTCATTAACAATTTCATCCTTTTATTCATTTTAATTCAAAGGATTATTCACTATTCAAAGATGTGAATATAACTCCATTTATAGGTTGCAACAAATTTTCTTGTCAAAATAAGTCATTTGCGAATTTATAAAACAACGTTTATAAATTCCATTTCTAATTATTTTATAACAACTTCCTTTTATAAATTTTCTTTATTAACCTATTCGATTTATAACTCAATTATAAAACAAAGGTTCATATTATAAGTGAAATACTTATAATTTATTCGTTTGCAAAATCGTTCCTTTGAACTTCATAATTATAAATCTTATAACTTATAAGATTCAATTATTCATCCAAATATATTCTTTAATAACTTCACAAAATTTATAAATCTTACTATTTATAAATTTCACTTATAACTTCATCATTTAAAATTTTATAAATTCCATTCACTTATGCAATCCATTTGCACTTCATTCAAACACTTATAAGAACTCGATTTATAATGTCAATATTTCAATTTATAAATATCCATTTGTAAATCTCTTAATATAAATCAATTTATATTATTCTTTTAAAACGTCTTTAATCTCCTTTATGATTTCATCATTCTGATTCATAAAATAATTAAATTTTATAAATCTCATATTTAAACTGTTCACAATAAATTCTAAAATTCCGATTTAACTATTTTATAAAATCATTAGCATCATATTCTCAAAAATCAGTTTTTAACTATATTTCTCAAAATCATAATTTTTATAACTTTTAAAAATTATAACGTTTATTTATTTATAATAAATCAATTTCCAAACATACAGTATATTTTCAAAAATCACTTTAAAAATCATTTTAAAGTTCCAAATTTGGTCCAATGATGCTACATACCAAATAGTCAATCACGACAACAACGACATCATATATCGATATGATAGTCCATCAAATATCAAAATATCTGAAATCAAATAAATACTGTTGAGGAATCCAGTTGGATCCCTCCAACCTGTTTTCCTGCATCCAAAAACATTAGCACAATACCAATTTCGCTCCAGTACGAAATTATCGCGGTATATGTTTTTAATAAATATTATCCGCTTAATAACGGCGTAATAGGGTCTCATCCGCTAAACAAAAAATGCGGAAAATCAACAACTGCAATATATACATATGCCAATATATATATATTGATATTATATATATAATACCAATTTCACTGTTTATGAAATATTCGCGGTATATGTTTTTAATAAATAACATCCGCTTACTAACGGCGTATAATGTCTATTTTAACAATCAATAGATATCAATCATCATTCAAACATGCATTCAAATATTTTAAATCTAACTATTTAAAATAAAATCAAAACCTATTCGATTGAGTGAGAAGTTCTCGCCTTGATTTTAATTTCCGTTTCAGCTTTTATTTCGAATAAAATTAAACGGACGTTTAATTTTACCCAAAATTCTCACTAACTCCAAACGACTCCAAACCAACTCCATCGCGTAGTGCTCGTCCATACGATTCCAACGCAAAAAATCTCGTCCGAAACGGACCTCGTACGAAAGAGTTATGATTTTTATAAGATTGTACACAAATTTTATAACTAAATTTACAACCTTTATATATAATTTCATACCCAATCAAATCACAGCCCTCCTTCTCAAACTCAACCACATCAGGCCGTCCCCCCCATCATCTTCCCCACGCAAAACCTACAGAACCCAAACCGTGCAAGAGAACCCATATTTAGATAATTAGGGTTTAATTATGCAACATCAATACTCAACGATAACTCGATCAACAACTTCCAATAGGAAGCCCCTTCCACCACCTATGCACGGCCTCCAAGGCATAGAGCTCGGCCTCCAACCTTGCATGGAAAGTCGTGCGTGACCTGTAGGGAACGCCCCCCCATAGCTCCCTCTCCGTTGCACCATTTCCGATCATCACCGTATGGAATCGAAGCTCTCGTCGAGCTCTTCGACTTTGTAGTTGAGCACTTCGCGTAATTCTTTACGGATTGAGAGAGATTGATGAAGAAGTGAGAGACAATTCTGGCCATCAGTTATAGATAGTGGCGGCTAGGGTTTTGTTATTTATTTTTTTTAATTTATGAAGGTGTTGGGGCTATTTATAGAGAATCGAACGACACTATTCATCCGGAAATTCCGAACTCCGATTTAGGCGCCGAAACTGACGTACCTAGGGTTTATCCCGCGTTCCGGACACAATGGAACAGGTTTCGGAAGCTAATTCGGACATCTGTGCGAGTTATGGCTGAAAACGCTCAATTTAAATTAAACCGATTTAAGCGATTTTCTAGGCGTTTTAATTTGTACCGGACAAACGGTAAATCCAATTGACTTGAAATTTGAAACCTTACAATAATATCACATTACGGATCCGATGAAACTAGTTTCGTCGAAATCCGAGACTTTTTGAAAAATGGCTATTTTGACTCGCCAAATTTAAATTAAAAACGATTCGATGCGTTTCGAGCTGCCACGATCAAACGATAACTCCGATTGACACGAAATTTGAAATCCGGTAATAACTAACTATTACGGATCCAACGGATCTGGTTTCGTTCAATTCTGAGACTGTTCAAAAATTGGCTATTTTCACTAGTCGATTTAAATATTAAAATATTCAATTTTCACAAATTAACTTTTAATTCGATTTTAAAAGTTCTAAAATATCATTCTAACTCCAATATGATAAAATAAAATTTTACAAATCATTTTCAATCATATTTAACTCAATTTTCAATTATTTCCATAATTTAACATATTAAATTATCGATTTAATTATCCAATTAAATCCAATAATTCAAATAAAAATTTATTTGACTTATAAATTCACTTATTAATATTTAAAATTAATTAAATATTCAAATTTTAATTACTAAAAATCCTGGGTCGTTACAGTTTTTGTTTTAAACAAAATGGTTTAAAGACAAATAATTAGATAAAAATAACGTAAATAAATCTAACAATATAATAATAAAAAGAACTTCACTTGATTTCAAAGAATGTGACCCAAAAAAACATATAAACATGTACATTTACCTAAAGAAAATACAAACAAAATATAATGCAAGGAATAAACAAAGTAAAGTAGAACAAAGAAACAAATTTATTAATTTAACAGCATATTATTCATCAAAATTACAAAGCAATATATATATATATACTCAGCCACAAAAGTAGAGAAACAGAGCTGCATCCAAAATCACTACAGCCGAGACAAACAAAATAGTAATGCAAGGCAGGATGTAAAAATATAATATGAAACATAAAGTACAACAAAAGATATCACCTTGTACAAATATATCATCATGTAAACAAGTAGGTATGGCTGAAGTAAAACAAGCCTTAACATATCACATCAGCCCCAAAACTGCATAATAAAATATGCAAAGCCTGTCTGTTCTTATATATGTATATCATCTCCATTTCGTTCACCATTTGAAACTAAATAGAACCAAAACAATATCATCTGGAATTCAAATAGATATCAACTTAAAACTTCTACTTAAAACCATCAAACAAATATTATCAAAAGAGGAAGGAAGAAGAGAAAGTACCAGTAACAACTTCAACTCAGTTTTAACTTTGCAAAGTTAAAAAGATTTCAACTTGAAGACTTATGGGAATCAAGGAGTAAGGAAGCTTCAGTTATGAAAACCTGATTACAATCTCAACATCCACTTGAAAATTCTGAATGGTGATCTGGAAGGTGAGTAACTTCACTTTTAAAAGTTTAAGTAGGTAATAAAGGTTACATGCTTGTCAACTTGAAAAGAATATATATCTTATGATGGCTGCTGTGAATATATCTATGTCTGGCATGTATGTTGCTTCCATCAGAGTGCTCTCTGTTTTCATCTTCCAGTATACAAGTTTTGATTTAAAAATTTAAATCTAGTGATCTTGTCTCTATTTAAACTTAAGTTTCAAATGGAACTTGTTTGCTTAACTATAAGCTTTAGTTTAAATTCATATTTAAGACAAAATAATATTCATTTTGACTCTGGGAATCAAATTTACGGAGCAAGTTTAAAATAAGTCAAAAATTTAAGTATCACAATCTATCGTTTCAGGATTTGAATTTGAATCATTATACAAAATTATGATTTTTAAAACAAATATTTTGATTTTTCCTCAAGTATGTCGAGAGCAGATTCTTGTTGAACTAAAATTGCTTAAAAATCAATTCCCAGAGATCGCACGAATTTTAGATGTTGAAATTTTGTATGAAGCGAGTTTAGAGATCGATTATAATAGGAAAAATGTTAGATAATTTTTCTATTGCATAAAATGATTGCGCGAGATCAAACTAGGGTTTTGTTCGAATTTTGAACGAGTTGGAAAACTTTGATCGCTGTGCCTTCCTTGGTGCGTCGAGCGTCACGTGGCTGGAGGGGAAGGTAGTGTGGGGGCTAAGGGTGGTGTAGCCGGAGTTTCGAGGTCTCTGGGGAAGTGCATCGCCTGAACGAGATGGGGGATGGTCGGGGTTTTAAGTTCTGGAATCTCAAAATTGTCAAATTTTTATTCGCAAGTTCATTCAGGAATTGGTGGTGTTCGATCGATAGATCGATCGATGATCGACTTATGGAGGGTTGTCTTCGATGTCCAGGGTACGCCGACGGCGTGTGCAAGTGCACGGTGATCTCATGCACAGCTTGGTGTTCTTGTTGATTAAGTCCTCGAGTGTATACTCGAGTAAAAGAAGGTGTGGCTTCGGTTGGCACCTGGGGTTGTACTTGGGTAAATAGTTTTTACTCAACAGGAAAGTAAGTATATAAAAGTGAAGAAGAGATGAAGTATGGGGGTGGAACTCGGGGAAATAGGCCAAGGAACTCGGGTTCGACACGGGTAAACTTGTTTTTTTCTCCTGGGTTTGTTTTAATGCAAGGTTTTAACATCATTAAATATAAACAGGTTTTGATAAATACAAGATAAATACAAGACAAAGGTTTTAATTACAAATTTAAGACCTAATGGAAATTGTTTAAAAACCCTTTTTATAATAATAATGTAATCATTTATAAGAATGAGGTTTATCTTAAAGTCAAGGACGATTTAACGATTTGGAATTCATTAAATTTTGTTAATCAAGATGGATAATTTATTATTTAATAAATTGATGAATTGGACTAATTAAATAAGTGATTAAAAGTTTCAATTAATTAATTAAGGTTTAAATATTTATTTATTAAGGAATAATAAATTTGTGAATTAAGGATTTTTAATATTAATCAATGATTAAAGTTGATTTATCAAGTGATTAAGCAATAATAAATTTAAGGATAATATGATAAATTGATTTAGTAATTAATTTAAGAATAATTAAATTATTAAAGTAAGTAATTTATTTAAAGGTTAATTTAATCAATGTGATGAATTAAGAGTAACTTTACTTATTAAAGTGTTTGATAAATAAATATATATCAAATGATTTGTAATTAATTAATTAGAATTTGATAATTATTTTATAAGTAATAAATTTACTTGGGAATGAATTGAATTAATTTGGATTAAACAATCCTGTTTATAAATGATTATTGAATGCTTGACCGTACTTATGAATGATTATATTGAATGATTTGCCTTGAATTGATTATCTTACCTGATCTGTGACATTTTGTTCTGTGAATTGAGCTGTATATTTATTCATTTATTGATGATACAGCTGTATATTATCTGTAAATCTGTGAATGAGCGATAAGCGTTATAGTTATATCGCTTATCGACTATATTTCTGTGTTTTGATCTATGATGATTGAATGATGTTGCACTTTTGTGTTGTACCCTTGGACCACACCATACACAAACAATTATGGATTTCACGAGCAAATCGATTAAGTCATAGATTTTTTTTGAAAATAGTTTTGTATTTGAATTTTTAAATTCAAATGTTTTGAAAATGGATTGGGTTTGAAGTGAAAAGCTTTTGAAATGGAATTTCAAAGATGGAAATTTATTTTGAATAACTGGATTAAGTGTTGGAATTTAAATACTTTAATTTAAATTTGAATTCAAAATTAGGAATTGAATTCTGTAATTTGAAACTAGGGATTAACGATATTATATTAGTCATTATGAGCTAAACCATTTTTAAAGTATTATTTTTGAAAATTTGAATTAACCCAAAGATTGTAACTTGTATAAATGAAATCGGGTTTTTCGAAATAAGACTGTTGTTTCTAAATAATAAAAAGCTTTCATGGGAGAAATGAATTTCAAATTATATAAAAGGGATTTCAAGTTTAAACTGAAATAGTTTATCGAGTTATTGAATATTTGGAAATGAATTTTGAAAGTGAACATTTGGGAACGGTTTGAAAGCTATAAGATAAATCTTTAATTTAAAGATTTTAAACGAGTTAATCCAAATGAAATAGAAATTGTTTTGAAATCCGTAAATGGAATTTTGTGAAATAAATCTTTTGTTTAAAAGATTTGAAATGGTAATTGGTTTAAACCATTTGAAAAGAAAGTTTTGAATTATTAAGTTGTGACTTAATTGAAATCCCAATATCCATATGTTTTTGGAATATTGCGCTCACTATTCGGTTTAGCCGGGAAAGGACCTTTGTGTCGTATAACCCATTCTGAATATGTGATACGTCGTATATGGATAGCATTTGAAGACCGGTGTTGAAGACCGGGTGTTTGCAAGAACGATAAGATAACCTATCGATTGTCTCTGCACTGGGTAGCTCCTGGTATAGAGATTCCCTAAGTGATGGAAAATCCGATCGGGATTGTGAATATCCGGATTGCAAGGACTTCTATGTTAGTGCCTTCGGTTCTGTTCGATCCCGGAATAGACTTGTATGGATTGTATGTCTGACATTACAATCTATTATTTAAATTGGAAAGGAGAAACCAAACAATTGCTAATAAGACACGTGTCTTCAGGTACTCTTCAATGCATAATTAGTTATCTTGAAATGAATTTTGTATTACCAGTAAAAGCAGTTTCTTATCGTTTCATTCACAACTGCATCTAACACTTTCTTCCCCAAATTAACATCATCCACTATGAAATTAAGATTTTTTTAGTATGGACAAATTAAATACTACTTCTTTCATCCTTCGTTATCAAATCAACATCATGGACGATGAAATCGAATAATGAATTTGATACTATATCTTTTATTCAGCGTTTTCACGACTGCAATTTTGTGCATTGTCTGAGTGACATGAATTGGTGGCAAGTCTGGAATACTATTTTGATGCTAACGATTTTTGAAATTGCAGTAGTCCTTTGGTCCCTTCTGTTGGTAAGATTTTCATTTTTACCTTTCCCCAAATTTACTATGTTCCACTCTTAATTTGAGTATATTTCCAATCTTTTCTTCCCCGTTTTCTTTTATGTTGATATTCTCATTCGATTACATTGTACTACGATGGTGATGTAGTTGACATGTCTGTTTGGTTTACTGTATGGATTTTGAGTGGTATATTTAAGCATCATTTGGAAAGTGTGAGATTTGGAGAAAAATTGAAGAGGGAACAACGCATGAACATTTTTTTTTGTGCTCAAAGAAACACTTATATTGATAAGGATGCTACCATAATTCTCAATTACAGAAAGGTTCTTAAGCACATGTTGGTTTAACATTTATCCTTTACTTTTCTTTTGAATGTTAATTAGTATTTATTGTGAGCTTCCATATTTTCCTTTGGGAATAGTTGTTACACAATTATAGATATTATTTTATGTGGCAATTCCTTAACATATATTCATTTATTTATCCACTTTGTATCAAAGCTCGTGTTCTGTTTACTTACTTATGGATCTTGGGCAGACAGATATAAGGATATAGTTTAATGAACTGTTTTAAGGACCGGACCGGGTCGCGGTCTGACCACAAAAAACCATGAACCGTGCACTATGTGGTCCGGAGAGGAGTTGGGCCGCTGGCAATCTCAGAACGTGGGAAGGTAAGGGATCGGTAGCATGAAAACAAGATAAACTAATGATACGAATTTTTTGCCTTCAACGATTCACTAATCATTCATAATTTATGAGTATTGTTTCCATTTGTTTATCATATTTTTAATCAGGTTTTCTATAATTATTTATGTAGTTTAAAACTTATGCTAAAAAATTGGATCTCAGTTTTAATTTTATTTCAAAGTAATGGTAAATCCAATGTGTCAATGCTGCTTTTTTCTACATAATATATTATAACATCCTATGTTTCACTATTCACACATGTTGAACTTGGACCTTTGAAAACATCATTAGCGTTGGTTCTTCAATTCAAATAGTCGTCAGAGTTTATTATTTTTATATTCATTATTTTCATCCTATAAAATTGAAATCTTTTAAGGATTACTTTAATGAAAATTATACGTTCTTCTACGGTTGGTACTCCAAGTTACATAAAAATTTAGTTATTGAAAACGAGTATTGTTAGGTTAATTTAAATAGTGGATCCCTGATTCCTTTCTCTTTTATATATTAGTTCCAATAGTGGATGTAATCTCCCTAGCAGCCTCACATCTTCTATTACTTTACTAGATTGAATTTGTGATATTAATGTGGAGATGGAAGACAGACGACTTTGCAGTTATAAAAAGAACAATAATTTATAATTAACAACAAAATTATCTTCATTCCCAACTTTGAGAAATGATATTTTTTTTGCAGTGTGCTGCCACTGTCACCAAAAAGTTCCTTTTGGGTACAATGAAATTTGTAATAGATATCAATATTTTTTTACGATGCTTCAGATCAAATTCAATTTTTCCATTCGGCCATAAACAACTTTGTATCTTTGATTTTCAAAGGCTGTTCATTGTCATACGGTGATAACTAATCATGTGTCTTTGATTTTCAATGATCGTTCATTATCGTACGGTGGTAAACAACTGAACAGTATTTTTGTACTGGAAGCATAAACACTAATAATGTATGGTTTTATTCACTAATTCAATCTAACAACATCAATTATTATTTGCAATTTACTCCATGTTGTTGTACTTAATTACTATTCGGTGAATTATGCACTAATTCTGAAACGACCAGGACCATCTTCTATTTATAACTATTTTAGCTATTGTTATTTCTAAATTAACAATTCTAAGCTTGCAAATTATAGGTATTAATCCACATTGTTGGATCCAATGAGGGTGAGGCCTCTGAGCTCTTATACAAAAAAACTACCATTTTATTCCATTTAGCATTTTAATCCTTGGCCGGGAGTCATGATTTGCTCAAGGGTAGAGTAAGAAGCCTGCTTACACAATCTTTGGATATGGATTATTATTATCATATTAAATTTTTGTGCCTAAACAGTAATGCGGCAGTTTTGACTTTTGTTAAAATGCCATAAAACTATGTGTGTACTGTGGTTGAATACTGTCCTTTAAATGCTAGGCACTTGGGAGGTTTTGATTGCACTATTTTTAGATATGTTTGTTTTCTGAAGTACATGCAAATTTTGTTAGGTTTTGTCTTGATAATGATAATCAAATGCTTAGAAATATACGTGTTTTGTTTTTTGATAGTGGTTGAAGGTACAGATATTTATTTTTTGATATTTACTGATTTTAGGTGGATACAAATTCTAACTCTATTTCATCATAAACCTCAAAGAACACTGATAACTGAATTGTAAGTCGACAAATAGCAATAAAGCTTCACTACTGTAGTATGATGCATTTATATATTATTTCTAGAGGGGCTTGGAACCCAATCTCATCAGTGTCAATTCATCATTAAAAAATAACCGTTATATTAGGACATTAATGTACAAAATTAAATGGTATTACCTTCACATAACATGAGCTCGGTGACATAATGTACTGTTAGTCTTTATTTAATGTTCACTTATCAAACAAATATATAATATAGACCTAAAAAATAATACATTGAATAAAATAAACAATAAATAAAAATAAATAAATAAATAAATAAGTAAAATTTAAGACTAAATTTTAACGTAAGCTGCATTAGCCAAGTTAGCTATACGGTGGGCAATACTGCCAACATGTTTTGGGCTATGCATGACTTGAGACCAATACACGATGTTGCTCGAACTTTTTCTGCTCTACTGTAGCTGATGAATTTCCCTTTTCTATAATTCTCCTCATTTATCGTTAATTTTTTTAATACATATTTGTATTTCTGAAACATACTCGCTCACTTTGGTTGTAGAAATCATATAAAAGAATTTAAACCTTAAACTTCAGGTAATATGCTCCAGTTTGATGGTTGTAACGATTGACATTAAACTGATCCGACTGTTTATTACTGAACACTTTTAAGAATGTTTTTTTACGAGTAGAACTTAAATGCAATAAATCTGTATAAAACCATAACTGTTAAGAAGTTCAATAAATCTGTATAAAACACTTAAATGCAGTATGTGCTTAACTATTTTGTGTGATATTCCTGTTCCACCACCCCTTCCCCATTTTTTAATAAAAGGGAATGTGTTTTGCATTTTTGTTAAGCATTAAGCGAGTTTTGAACTTATAAGCATCTAACATCACACATTTCTCTTTTACCCAGGTGAACAATGGAGATGTTACCCTTAAAAAAGCACCTCCAAGTAAAGAGTTAATGTGCTGTACATCTAAAAATCCATTCAGAGTCAAACTTCCCCACCCAAACAGAAAAAAGAAATGACATGAAAATGCCATCAGCAAGGAAAAGAGCCACCATCTCACTCACTCATCCGTTTCTCACAAGCTGAGCCCATGGGTGCGACAATATATATAAACCCACCCTCATCTGGTCACCCAACCTGCCTTTTCATCCTGCTCTCTCTAGCACTTCACTCCACCCTGCATCCAATCTATTAGATGCGTATACAATAAGTCACTCAAATAGCACACAAGATCATAATCCTGCATCTCTGAGCAACTCGAGCATGCACACCACAGTTCTTGATCCCATCTCTTGCAGGCTTGCAACTCGCAGTATCATCGACGTCTTTCAGTCCAAACTTCCTAGCATTTTTCAGCACCATCATATGCACACAATACATCTTCAAGACCGACATGTTACAAAATCTTGCAGTATCATCCCTTCAGGACTATCATTGCAGCAACCTGGTAGAACATAATCATTCAGCACATATTTGCAACTGTAGGTTTGTTACAGTGCATGCACCATCAGCACTTTCGACCCTTGCAACTCCTTGCCTGACCTCTCACAATAGCATCTTATCCATACCTGGCATGCATCAGCAGCTCCTCATTCCCTGTCATGCAGCAACAGCAGTTCATAAGGCTCTCTCATCGCCTCGGCTTCACAAACTCATGCCTATCCTTTTCGGCTAGGCTGCACAACCCATGTTATATTCATTCACAAAGTTAGTGCAGTATTATCAATGTCAATATGTATATAGTGTAGTATTATTAGTTTCAATGCATTTAATTGTAAACTTATTTTTTTTGTTTTACTTTTACCTATCATATTCCGTTGATCATCATAGTGATGATCCCTAATATTTGTAATAGTTATTTCCCAACAAACTATTGTGCAGAATTTGATTTTTTTGCTTAATAAATAATGAGTGCTCTATATAAGGGCCATCCTTTCATTAAAAAATAAAATAAACAATAAAGTTTTGCTATTTATGCTGCACGAATATAGCGATTATATTTTTAAAACTAATGTGTTTTAGTGATAACTGTCAATCGTAACACATATTTTTCTTTCAATAAAGGCAAAGAAGAAACATTTTTAATATTAATTTATAATTGAAAATATTTCAAAGATATATAGAACTATGCATGAATTTATAAATAATTTACAATCATATTATACCTTATCCTACATTACTAACCATTCATCTTCATGACGTACAAACCTCAACACAATCCTATGGAACTGACATTGTAATATACAGAAATAATATATGTAATTGTGCTTCATGCAAATAGTCAATATAAGGAAGAAAGAAAAAGAATCACAACACTACACATGTTACTGCTCAAAAACTCATAACTTCCCGTGTGCGTAGTACGGGCTACTCACTAGTTGAGATATAAAGCTGATTTCTTTCAAATATATTTCTGTTGGTGGCGGGGAATTTATTCTCTTAGCTTAACACCCTTCTCTGAGACGTACGAGCTCAGAGGTTATGTAGTTGAAGGTTATCAGCAATATATTCCCAATTTGGTAATGTGACATGCTGAGTGTTGCTGTGAAATGATCATTGTGTTGATCATTTGTGATAGGATCATTTGTTTGATCGTTTATCTTTGTGATCATTTCTATGATCATTTGTTGACCCAAAGCACAGCTTTTGTATAAAGCGTGGCTTTGTGGACGTGACTTCGTCGAGCCTCACACCCCGGAATGGTCAAAACAGGAAAGATGCGGCAAGGTTATGAGGGGTAGCTCCCTTTAGGGTATGTGCATTTCCTTCTGGAAAATGGTGGTATCATGGTATGGAGCCCAGATACTTACTCATGTTGAAACACTTTATTTATGATTGTGTGATGTTGATTAGAGAGCTCTCGGATAAAGGTCCCAAAGGACCGGGGGATGGCATACTCGTGTTAGTAGTTACCCAGTTAGGGGTAACCCGGCCTTGTGTTGGCAGAGATCCGGTTTGGTTCTCGGGGACGTCCTTCCAGAGGCGTTCTCATGTGGCAATGGGAAGTTCCTTGGCCTGACCATTCGTTGGAAATCCAAAGAAACAATACGATCTTGTATGGTTTTAGTTGTATAACCTGCCATGGAATGTGGCGGTAACCTGCTATTGAACATGGTAGCTATAGTAGGCATAAGTGCGAAATGTCTATGCTGGCTAAGATTTATATCTTTACTTTCGAAATGATTTTTACTACACTATGCACTAGAAATAATATCAAATGTTTCTTTTTAATGCGTATCAAGCATCTTTGACTATCATAAGGAGAAATCTCCTCCGATTCTGCGTTTGCATTGTGTGTGTGTGCGGGAGGCCTTACGGTAGTCTCATTTTTAAAAAGCACCGTGAATTGACTTTGAAAATCTTTTGTTGAATGTTTTAAAAGATAAACTGTTTTAGTTGCTCACACCAGTCCCATGACTGATCCGGAGTTTATTGTTTCTTTCCTAAACTCTGGATGCTCAAATTTTTTCTACACGAGCAGTTTAGAGTTGGGTTTTTTTCAGATAGCTAGGTTCAGTAGATTATCTGGAGTTAGTTCAGTCTTTGGACCACACCAGTCTTGCTTAGCTTGGTGCATCGTTATTGGGGGTTCGAGCTATTGCTGGATTGATTCTTGGAGATGGAGTTGCAGTTTTGGAGTTCTCTTTTGAAGACTATCTTAGAGTTAGTGGTTCCGCTGCTATGTTATCTATTTTTCTTTCCGCTGCTATTTTTATTGTATAATATCTCTGATGTATATTGATATCTATTGGATCATCTGTTGTATCAGATATTGTATCAAAGCTGTATATCAATGTATTATTCTTTTTTTCCGCTGTGTTATTTACTTAATGTTGTTATAAGCTCTGGCGAATCGGATTTGAACGGTCGAATCTATGGCATTCGAATACGATATAAAGTATGGATGTCGATTTTCGAGCGGGCAAAATTCGTATCGTTACACACACACACACACACACACATATATATATATGAACATAATTGTGGTTTCAAGGGACTCAAAAATGCAACCAATACCAGAAATATGAACAACAAGCAAAATGAAATAATACAATTGATATGATCAGGAAATCAAATGGGGATTCCGAGCCTTGCCTTATCAATCTTCTTAAAACTTTAATGCGTAAAGCTTCCAAAGATACAACAGAATCTGTCCAGTCGAGATTGAAAAGAGTATGCTCCTTCTATGTTTCAATAGTAGTAGAATTTTGGTAACAAGAGAGAAGACAACGACTAGGATCCAATGGAGATTGTGATTAGTATCTTCATTATTTATATGCAGTCCATTATCCCTTTCGAATAGACATGCCTGTCCAATGGGTTGCACCTGTTACCATTCGCCGCTGCCATTCCACAAAAGACTCAATTATTTAAATTTATAAGTCGCATCTTTTCGGAAAAAACTGTTCAAAAAAATGGCCATGTATTTTTAGCAAAAATAGGATATCGCATTAGACACGAACCCGAACCCGAGCCCGAGCCCGGCCCGATTGGGCAGCACGCTTGTTTTAGTCATGAGATATAAGTCCCTCCCCTCGCACAAAATTGCCTGACCCTAAGGGCCAATATAGGGTTTGAGGATTTGGTATGTATTCATGAATGTTCTCTTATTTTTTCTAATGTGGGACTAATGTATATTTCATTCATATTTGGAATTCCAACAATCCCCAAATGAATGATAATATACTTCCCCCCCACACAAAGTGGAATATCACAGATTATATATAGAATAATGCTTATATCGAGGATAAGTAGATATTTCACTTTGAACTTTCTCCAGTTAAAACTTGCAGGATATACTAGGCTAATTGATGAATTATTTCATCTTGAACTGTCAGCCGTATTGTATAACTAGACAATAAGTTTAAAAAGCATCATTTTCCCTTTTCATTCAATGTCTTGGTTATGTTCATTTTGGTCCTGAAAAAATTTGGTTCTACAAGTGTTTATAGAGAATTTAAGCCTTTAATATTCTCATAGAGCCGACCCAACTCACATTAACATAGGTGATCGCATCCATTAAGAGTATCCGACATATACCCCACTTGTCAATTTCAAGATATGGTCATCATTAAAAAGCATAACTTTAACCTTTTTAATACTTCTGTAGGCATGCATTTGATTATACATCATATGAATGGTTTGTAAAGATTTAGTCCATGAATGCATTATATCTAGAATTACATAGAACTGGTTTGCCTATTGATCCTAGTCCGTGGGATCTCCTGTTGCTAGGATAAGTTTTCGTATGGGGTAACTCCTTTTGGTTTAGGCTTTTAAACTCATTTCCCTCGATGCGCATTTGATTTTCTCTCTTGATAAACCTTTAGTAAATGGATCTGCTAGGTTATCATTGGTTATTACATAATCAATGGAGATAGTTCCATTAGAGAGTAACTGTCTAACTATGTTGTGGCGTCGACGAATATGTCATGATTTTCTATTATACACAATGTTTTGCGCTCTACTTAACGCTGCTTGATTATCGTAATGAATACATATGGCTGTTACAGGTTTGGACCAAAATGGAATATCTTCTAAGAATTGACGAAGCCATTCCGCTTCTTCGCTTGCTTTATCCAATAGGATGAACTAAGATTCCATAGTGGATTGAGCTATGCATGTTTGTTTAGTAGATTTCCATGACACTCTGCTCCTGCAAGGGTAAAGACATAACCACTTATGGATTTTGATTCCTCTGAATCTACAATCCAATTTGCATCACTATATCCTTCTACGACAGTGGCATATTTTCCATAATGCACGGAAAAATTAACAGTATTCTTTAAATATTCCAGCACTCTCATTAGTGCTTTCCAGTGTTCCTTCCCTAAGTTACTTGTATATCTGCTAAGTCGACTTACTACATAAGTGATATTTGGTCTTGTGCAGTAAATGAGATACATTAAGCATACTATTATACAAGAGTTGTCTAGTTGTATTACGTTCTCATTAGTGTTTTTATGCAGTACTTCTGAATGGGTTAGTAGGTGTTCCACTCCTTTAATTCCATAGCATTGAAATTTTTCAATCACTTCATCTACGTAATGTGACTGAGATAATTCAATTTCATTAGGTGTTCAGTTATATTGATTTCTAAAATAACGTCTGCAACTCTTAATCTTTCGTATCGAAATTGTTGACTAACATCTTCTTTGTGGTCTCTATTACTGTTTTTAGGACAATGATTAGCATAACATCAACATATAGACAAAACATTACATATGATTGTCCAACTTGCTTGTAATAAACACATTTATCACATTCATTTATATGAAAACCATTTCTCATCATGACACTATCAAATTTTTCGTGCCATTATTTTGGAGCTTGTTGAGTCCATATAATGATTTCACTAATCGACATACTTTTGTTTTTATTTCCTTTAGAAATAAAACCATCAGGTTGCTCTATGTAAATCTCCACATTGAGATTTCCATTTAAGAATGTTGTCTTTACATCCATTAGATGAATTTCTAAATTATAGACGGTTGTAATTGCTATTAACATTCTAATAGAAGTTATTCGCGTAATCGGTGAATAGGTATTAAAGAGGTCTACACCTTTTTTTGACGATATCCTTTGGCTACTAATATGCCTTTATATTTGTCGATAGAGCCATCTGGTTTCATTTTCTTCTTGAAAATCAACTTATAGCCAATTGGTTTTATCCAGGTGGAATAACAACTATTTCCCAAGTTTTATTAAATCAATCTCACTTTTGGTTTCTTCTTTCCAACACAAGGATTTTAAAGAAGTCATTGCCTCTTTATATGTTTGAGGTTCGTGTCCTAGTACGTAAGTTAGAAATTCTGAGCCAAAAGACTTGGAAGTTTTAGCCCTTACGCTTTTTCTTGGTTCAACTTTAACTTTGTCCCGATGAGTTTCATCTTCATGTGGTTCATCTTTGTGACGCCCCACTCCGAGAGCCTCGTTAACAAAGAGTATTACATAGATAATACTGTCGGCTAACGCGGACAATAGAGTATAATGGAAGCGACCATGTGTAATCTTACCTTAACTATTCACTAAATACGTCGAAAAGTAGAATCACATTAAAATTCGACCTATTCAATAAATATTTAAAGCAAAACTACAATGGCTATAGGATCTATCAGAAGAAAATATAACAACTCAAATGTAATTCACATCACAAAACAGTCGATCATAATATACACATAAACAGATACACAACAGAGTATACAAAATAATACAAGTCAAGTGGTATAGCAAACCACAATATACAGACGAGACGAAAAAGTATAAATATCAGAGTTACAACAGATAAGGACCACAAAAGACGCTATAACAAAATGAAGCTAGCGAGTAGTCCATGCGAAAGCAAAATAGGCTAAGTCCCAAAAGCACCTAACCTGAAACATCTCGGTCTGACCCGAGTATAAAATACACGGGTCAGTCTAGATAACAAATCAGTTAGATAAACTGAACAATAATAAACCTGCAAGGTCATACAGTATAACAAATATCTCTAAAAGAGATAACACAATCATCTAACATAAGATGAGTCATATCATAACCAACAAGCCTCATATCATCGGCAACTCATAGAAACAAAGGATAGGAATATCCCAAAACAAGCCAAAAGGCAAATAACAAATACCAATATGGTATACAAGTTCACAAGGTGATCACTACATATCGTGTGGTTCAAAAAGACCTACACCGAGGGGAGATACCTAGGGAATATAAATCTCAATTGAAACATCATAAAAATTGCTCGAGCGATAACGAATGACCAACTCCGAAAGCAATACAATAGGGCAACCTAATATCACCCATGTGGCGCATAACGGCCGACATCGGAAGCGATACAATAGCAACCCAATATCACCCATGTGACGTATAACGGCCAACATCGGAAGCGATACTATAGCAACCCAATATCACCCATGTGGCGCATAATGGCCAACATCGAAAGCGATACTAAAGGCAACAAGCTAGAAGGAGACAGTCCGAAGACACTATCCCAAAGGCGATATGTGTCACAAACTCCCAGAAAGGAATCCGAAAAGTGGTAACGTGAGTCCCATAACCACCCGTTCACACTAAACGGTTTACTATCCGTTAGTTTATTTCACACTCAAAGCAGTACAAATTTACCTCATATCATCGATAAACCAAACCCGAAGGTCAAAACGATCAATTGAATAGGTCGGGGATTAATCAGAAGGATAAACGCACAGATTCATGGTCCGTGTTTTGCCCAACCATTTAATCACCCTTCCACTTCGCTCGAAGTGCGAAAGTGTGTGTTTTAAATATAATTTATGAATTGGAGAAACGAGCTTTTAAATGCGATTTGAGAGATTATTTTATAAAAACCCATGGATGAAGTCAAGAGTAAGTTATCAAAGTCAAAGATGTAATAACAAACACTAAAAAGCAACTTGAATCGATAGAATCCGGAAAAATCAATCAAATATACAAAATAAGGAAAACAGGCAAAACAAAGCAGGTCGGTCGACCGGACTGCAGGGCTCGGTCGGCCGGCCAGATGTTAAAACCCAATTATGGCTCGGGGCAGCAGGTCGGTCGACCGAAGCCTGCACTCGGTCGGCCGAACCTGGTGATTTTGCACTTCCAGCCCTATTTCAATGAAATGCAAATTCTTTCCAAATCCAAAGCAATGGCACATGCATACTTGTTAGGAATTCATACCCAACACCCATGAAATCAAGAGAAGTAGATGTGAGTTCAAAACTCACCTTTTAACACAAAACAAAGAAGATGAAGAAGCACAAATGCAAGGAATCAACCAACTACGCTCCACTTCAACACTACAAGCTTCACTCTAGAATCAAAGCAAGAATTTCCTAAGTTAGGGTTAGGAAATTACTGAAATTGAAGAGGAGAAGAGATGGAGAAGATGGAGATGAACTTACCAATGGATTCCCTTTGATTTTGGAGCAAGAATTAAGTTTACAAGAAGAAGCTAGGGCTTGCTAATTTCTATTTCCACTTCCTTTCCCCCATTTTCAGTTCTAAGCTTAAGTTTAATGAAATGAATAAGTGAATGAGAAGAGTGGCTAAGCTAGAGTATTAGTTAAGCTAGTGGGCTGAACCCAAACCCAAACCCAATAGAAATAGTAGCCAAAATTTCACAAACTCCAAACATATCAAAGATTATACTCAAAAAGATCGCAAACGCCATTTTGGAACCAATGAAGGTAGTTTCGATTTCCAATTCGGCCATTTGCAGAATGTAACAATTCGGACCAAAATCCGACTAACGACGCTGTATTTAAATTAAACATTTAAATATAAAATCGTTAAATATGCGGGTTGTTACAGATCTCCCCTCCTTACAAAATTGCGTCCCCACAATTTCTAGAGACAATATTTGTAACAACTACATACATACAACATTAAAAGAAAAAGGAAATAAGCTGGAGATGAAAAGACATACTCACCGGTTTCAAGCTAAGAAAGAAACCCTGGATAAGATCGCTCGATATACTCTCTGGTTTCCCAAGTACAGTCATTGGGATTAGCGGACCATTGAACTTTAACGAGCGGCACGTCCTTGTTCTGAAGGTGTCGCACCTCCATGTCAAGCACGCGAATAGGTTGCTGTACAATAGATAAGTCCGGTGAGAACTCAAGCTCTTGCAAATCAGGAGAAGTAATAACAGAATCCGACTCCCGAAGACACTTCCGAAGTTGTGAGACGTGAAACACGTCATGAACGCCAGAAAAATGAGCTGGAAGTGAAACTCTATAAGCCACAGGGCCAATACGTTCAGTAATAGAAAATGGTCCTATAAAGTGAGGAGCCAATTTCCCAGTCGTACTGAAACGCATAACCCCCTTCAAAGGAGAAACACGAATAAAAACAAGATCGTCGATCGAGAACTCGAGAGGCTTCCTACGGTTGTCCGCGTAGGATTTCTGGCGACTCTGTGCCTCTTTCATTCTCAACCGGATAAGATCAATCTTCTCAGAAGAATCACGAACAAAATCTAGACCAAGAATAAGCTTCTCACCAGATTCTAACCAACAAGAAGGTGATCGACATGGCCTTCCGTATAAGGCTTCGAAAGGAGCCATACCGATACTAGATTGAAAACTATTGTTGTAGGAGAATTCTACAAGAGGTAGGTGATCCTCCCAACTACCACCGAAATCAAAGATACAAATACGGAGAAGATCTTCCAAGATACGATTCACCCGTTCAGTCTGTCCGTCAGACTGCGGATGATAAGCTGTAGAAAAATTAAGCTTTGTTCCCAAAGCTTGCTGAAGACTCTTCCAAAAATGACCCGTGAATAAAGGATCACGATCACTCACAATAGAACTAGGAACACCGTGAAGTCTCACGATCTCCTTGATATACAACTTATCCAAAAGCGAAGCAGTCCTATTAGACTTAATAGGGACAAAATGTGCAGACTTGGTGAGGCGATCAACAATAACCCAAATGCTAGAATGGCAAGATCTCGAACGAGGTAGGCCGTCAATGAAATCCATAGAAATTTGATCCCACTTCCACAATGGAATCTCAAGAGGTTGAAGAATACCCGAAGGACGCTGATGCTCGGCTTTAAAACGCTGACAAGTTATGCAATTGCTCACATAACTCGCCACGTTGCGCTTCATGCCTTCCCAATAATAAAGACGACGCATATCGGCATACATCTTGCTACTACCGGGATGAATAGTATACTTAGAACGGTGACAATCATCAAGAATGTCATGCCTAAGTGCAAGATCAGAAGGCACAAAAAGACGGTTCTTCTTACGAAGACACCCATGAGAATCAATGCTGAAATCTTGCAATGCCTCATCACAAGATCCAGACTCACAAAGCTGAATAAGATGCAACAAATCAGGATCACGCCGTTGGGCATCGGCAATACGATCCAATAAAACAGGTCGAGCTCCCAAACTAAATAATAGAATAGGAGAATCAGAAGATGAACCTCGATCACGAATTTCACAAAAAGATAGAGTCTCAAGAACATCCCATTCGGCAAACATCATAGAAATAACAGCCGAATGTTTGCGACTAAGCGCATCTGCAACTCGATTTCCCTTACCAGGGGTATACTGGATATCAAAGTCATAAGAAGCAAGAAACTCGAGCTAACGCTGTTGCCTCATATTGAGTTCCTTCTGAGTGAACAAATACTTCAATCATTTATGATCGGTATAGAGAATGAAGTGCTCGCCCAATAAATAATGTCGCCAAATCTTCAAGGCAAAGACAATGGCGGCAAGCTCAAGATCATGAGTGACATAGCGAACTTCATTCGGACGCAGTTGCCTAGAAGCATAAGCAACTACCTGATCCTTCTGCATAAGAACAGCACCGAGACCACTTCCACAAGCGTCGGTGTAGACAACAAGATCATGATTCCCTTCGGGAACCACAAGAATAGGAGCATTAGTGAGAAGTTCCTTTAATGTCTGAAAGGAAGCTTCACACTTGTCGGACCAATCAAAACGAATGCCTTTCCGGGTAAGGCTTGTGAGAGGAAGCACAACACGGGAAAAGTCCTTAATGAACCGACGGTAATACCCCGCCAATCCAATAAAACTACGAATCTCATGAACATTCTCAGGCCTCTTCCAATTCTGAATGGCTTCGATCTTTGAGGGATCGACAGAAATGCCATCGGAAGATACAACATGGCCTAAGAACTTAACCTTATTCTCCCAAAAGTGGCATTTGGGGAATTTGGCTCTAAGCTGATGACGACGGAGGGTACTCAAGACGATTCTCAAATGATTAGCATGCTCAGCTTCAGACTTAGAATAAATAAGGATATCATCAATGAAGACAAGCACGAACTTATCGAGATATTCCCGGAATACCCGATTCATGAGATCGACAAAGAAAGCAGGAGCGTTCGTCAAACCGAACGGCATAACAAGCCACTCAAAAGACCATATCGAGTGCGGAAAGCTGTAAGAGGTATGATATCCTCCGCGACTCGTAACTGATGAAAACCTGTGGCAAGGTCAAGCTGAGAAAAGACCTTAGCACCACTCAATAGATCGAACATGTCATCGATCCTAGGCAATGGATACCTATTTCTAATGGTCAACTCGTTAAGCTTGCGATAGTCAATGCAAAGCCTAAGAGTTCCATCAGATTTCTTCACAAAGACGACCGCGGATCCCCACGGAGAAAAACTAGATTGAATCAATTGCTTGGACTCGAGCTCTAAAAGCTGCTTCTTGAGTTCCTCATTTTCCTTTGTAGACGTCCTCGTGGGAGGACGACTAACTGGCTGCGCGCCTGAAATGAGGTCAATGGGGAACTCAATTGCCCGCTTGGGTGGCAAACCCGATACAGGCTCAAAAACATCAGAAAAGTCACAAGCAATAGGAATACGAGATATATCATCATCATCTCGCGAATCAAGAGAATATAAAGCCATCTCGGAATTATCCACTTCCCGAAGAACAAGAGATAACTGAGAAGGCGAATCAGGATGACAAAGATATAAAATTCTCTCAGAACAAATAATCCTGGCATCGTACCTCACTAGCCAGTCCATACCAAAAATCATATCAAAACCCAAATGAGAAACAACGTGCAGATTCGCACGGAAAGAAAAGCCACATAAAACAATCTCAATATCATCACAAAGCAAACTAAGGGTCGCGGATCCCCCAATAGGATTCGCAATCCTTAAAGAAGTAACCATACAAGAAACATCCAAAGATAAAGCATCAACGAGCTTCTTCGATACGAAAGAATGTGAAGCACCCGTATCGAAAAGAACTCGAATACTATGATCATGAAATAGAATAAACCTTCCAAAATAGATGGAGAGATACCTTTGGATTAAGAAGGACCTCCAGAAGCATTCGCTACATTTAACTTGCCAGATTTTGCATTAGCAGGAGCAGTAGGACAAGCTGAAACACGATGACCTTCCTTCTTGCAGTAACGGCAGAAGAGAGGCTTAGGACAAGCTCGAATAATATGATCTGGAGAACCACAATTAAAACATTTTCGAACGAAAGGTGTCCCGGAAGATTGAGGCTGAGAGCTAGGACCACCAGTCTTCTTCTTTTTAGAAGGAAAAGGCTTCTTCTGAATCGAAAACTGCCTCTTGTTGGGGTTCTTAGAAACCTCAACATCTACATCGCTATCACACTCCTTCTCGAAGGTCTCTAGATGAAGTGCCGAATCAACCAATTCCGCGAAAGAAAGCTTAAGCTGGAGCAACAAAGACTTCCTAAGATATTTCTTAAGGCCAGAAACAAACTTCAAATTCTTCTTGTAAGAAGTGCTGATGAATTCAAGACCATACTGAGATAAAGCCTCGAACGATGCGACATACTCAGGAACAGAAGATTTCCCTTGCTTCAACTCAAGGAAGCGACGGGTCAATAAAACTTTTTCAGACTCAGGAACGATCTTGAGTTCAAATCGTCCCCGAAACTGGGTCCATGAAAGAGTAGACGCATCCATCTCGGCTACAAGAAGCTCATACCAATCAAGAGCACGCTCTTGTAACAAACTAGAAGTCACAAGAACTCTATCATGGTCAGAAAGATCCATGCGAGAAAAGATACGCTCGCACGTGCGAAGCCAAGCTTGGACTTCAAGAACGGACTCGGAACCCTTAGACGGTTTTCCTCCAAGATGAGCAAAATCACTGCACTGACGTGCAAAAGCAGACTTGCGAGGTGGAGACACTCGAGGAGGAACGGGAGGTTGAGTGCTCCTAAACAACTCCAAAAACTGATCGGCAGACATATAAATGCCATCCGGATGTGAGCCACTAGATTGCCCAGCATCCGAACGTCGACCTCTGCCTCTTACAGACATAAGCTGAAAGTTAAGATAAGGAAAAGATTATTCACAAGGTAGATATTTCAATATGGGATACTACGGAATAGAAATGCATTCCTAGACGCATTCCCAAACTCTATCTAACCTTGATGGAATAAAGAGACACGATGATTCAAAGATTTGTATCACTTGTACACTTTGATGTATCGTAATATGTGCATCTATTCTGTGTTTATCATATTTTGTTCTGAACTCAGCTCTGATACCACGCTGTGACGCCCCACTCCGAGAGCCTCGTTAACAAAGAGTATTACATAGATAATACTATCGGCTAAGCGGACAATAGAGTATAATGGAAGCGACCATGTGTAATCTTACCTTAACTATTCACTAAATACGTCGAAAAGTAGAATCACATTAAAATTCGACCTATTCAATAATTATTTAAAGCAAAACTACAATGGCTATAGGATCTATCAGAAGAAAATATAACAACTCAAATGTAATTCACATCACAGAACAGTCGATCATAATATACACATAAACAGATACACAACAGATATACAAAATAATACAAGTCAAGTGGTATAGCAAACCACAATATACAGACGAGACGAAAAAGTATAAATATCAGAGTTACAACAGATAAGGACCACAAAAGACGCTATAACAAAATGAAGCTAGCGAATAGTACATGCGGAAGCAAAATAGGCTAAGTCCCAAAAGCACCAAACCTGAAACATCTCGGTCTGACCCGAGTATAAAATACACGGGTCAGTCTAGATAACAAATCAGTTAGATAAACTGAACAATAATAAACCTGCAAGGTCATACTGTATAACAAATATCTCTAAAAGAGATAACACAATCATCTAACATAAGATGAGTCATATCATAACCAACAAGCCTCATATCATCGGCAACTCATAGAAACAAAGGATAGGAATATCCCAAAACAAGCCAAAAGGCAAATAACAAATACCAATATGGTATACAAGTTCACAAGGTGATCACTACATATCGTGTGGTTCAAAAAGACCTGCACCGAGGGGCGATACCTAGGGAATATAAATCTCAATTGAAACATCATAAAAATTGCTCGAGCGGTAACGAATGACCAACTCCGAAAGCAATACAATAGGGCAACCTAATATCACCCATGTGGCGCATAACGACCGACATCGGAAGTGATACAATAGCAACCCAATATCACCCATGTGACGCATAACGGCCAACATCGGAAGCGATACTATAGCAACCCAATATCACCCATGTGGCGCATAACGGCCAACATCGAAAGCGATACTAAAGGCAACAAGCCAAAAGGAGACAGTCCGAAGACACTATCCCAAAGGCGATATGTGTCACAAACTCCCAGAAAGGAATCCGAAAAGTGGTAACGTGAGTCCCATAACCACCCGTTCGCACTAAACGGTTTACTATCCGTTAGTTTATTTCACACTCAAAGCAGTACAAATTTACCTCATATCATCGATAAACCAAACCCGAAGGTCAAAACGATCAATTGAATAGGTCGGGGATTAATCAGAAGGATAAACGCACAGATTCATGGTCCGTATTTTGCCCAACCATTTAATCACCCTTCCACTTCGCTCGAAGTGCGAAAGTGTGTGTTTTAAATATAATTTATGAATTGGAGAAACGAGCTTTTAAATGCGATTTGAAAGATTATTTTATAAAAACCCGTGGATGAAGTCAAGAGTAAGTTATCAAAGTCAAAGATGTAATAACAAACACTAAAAAGCAACTTGAATCGATAGAATCCGGAAAAATCAATCAAATATGCAAAATAAGGAAAACAGGCAAAACAAAGCAGGTCGGTCGACCGTATTGCAGGGCTCGGTCGGCCGGCCAGATGCAGAAACCCAATTATGGCTCGGGGCAGCAGGTCGGTCGATCGAAGCCTGCACTCGGTCGGCCGAACCTGGTGATTTTGCACTTCCAGCCCTATTTCAATGAAATCCAAATTCTTTCCAAATCCAAAGCAATGGCACATGCATACTTGTTAGGAATTCATACCCAACACCCATGAAATCAAGAGAAGTAGATGTGAGTTCAAAACTCACCTTTTAACACAAAACAAAGAAGATGAAGAAGCACAAATGCAAGGAATCAACCAACTACGCTCCACTTCAACACTACAAGCTTCACTCTAGAATCAAAGCAAGAATTTCCTAAGTTAGGGTTAGGAAATTACTGAAATTGAAGAGGAGAAGAGATGGAGAAGATGGAGATGAACTTACCAATGGATTCCCTTTTATTTTGGAGCAAGAATTAAGTTTACAAGAAGAAGCTAGGGCTTGCTAATTTCTATTTCCACTTCCTTTCCCCTATTTTCAGTTCTAAGCTTAAGTTTAATGAAATGAATAAGTGAATGAGAAGAGTGGCTAAGCTAGAGTATTAGTTAAGCTAGTGGGTTGAACCCAAACCCAAACCCAATAGAAAAAGTAGCCAAAATTTCACAAACTCCAAACATATCAAAGATTATACTCAAAAAGATCGCAAACGCCATTTTGGAACCAATGGAGGTAGTTTCGAGTTCCAATTCGGCCATTTGCAGAAAGTAACATTTCGGACCAAAATCCGACCAACGACGCTGTATTTAAATATAAAATCGTTAAATATGCGGGTTGTTACAGTCTTTGTCGTCTCTTGTCCTTTTTAGGGCAAGATTTCCATCATTTCTTTTATGTGGGAACACATCTTCAAAGAAGGAGGCATCTCTTGACTCCATTATAGTATTTACATTGATGTCATTTATATATCAAACTTGAAAACTAAACATCTATATGCGCTGCTATTTTTGTCTGGTCCTAGATACTAGCAATCCACAGTTTTAGGTCCAAGTTTGACCTTTTTGGGGGCGGAACTAGAACCTTTTCCAAGCATCCCCGTACTTTAATGTATTTGAAGCTAGGTAGTTTAACGATCCTGACTCGACCTTTAAAAATTGGCAGCCGTACTTCGCTTATACTCGAATGCCGCAGATTCAACGCCGAATCTGGCTCGCCGGAGCTTATAACACATTAAATATAACAACATAGCGAAAGAAAAAGATAATATCATATATCACTAATGAATACAATATCTAAGTATGATACAACACTGATCACCCAAATATATCAGAGCACAATATACAATGCTATAGCGGAACACAAAACACCAGCAGCGAAACAACAGTTGTATGATATCATAACTTGAACTTCTAAGAGATAACTCCAACATTTGCACCTCCATATCAAATGCTCCAATCCAAAGCTGGCCGAACCCCCAATAAGTAGGACTTAAGCAAGGTCATTCATCCAAAGACTGAAGAAGACTATCGAATCTACATCTATTATCTGTCCCAATTCTAGACTACACGTGTGGAAAATTGTACGCACTCAGAGTTTAGGAAGGGAACAATAAACTCCGGGTCAGTCATGGGACTGGTATGAGAAAAAAAAATATTTTGTCTTTAAAACAAATAACAAAAGATTTTAAAATTTGAAATTCGTAATGCTTTTTGGAAAATGAAACTACCATAAGCCTTCCGGCAGACATACTATGCAATCACAGACTTGGGGGAGATTTCTCCTTATGATAGTCAAACATGTTTACTACGCAAAATCCTTTTGATATTATTATTAGTGCATAGTGGAAAACATTTTGAAATCATAATATTAATCTTAACCAGCATAGGTACCATTATATTATGCCAGCTATAGCTACCACCTGAGGTGGCAGGTTATACAATTGCAATCGTAAAGGGCTCGTATTGTTTGATTGCATTTTCAACAGATGGTCAGGCTAAGGAACTTCCTATTGCCACATGGGTACGCCTCTGGAGGGACGCCTAAAGAACTTACCCATCTCTCTACCAACATAAGGCCGGTTTCCTCCCTGCCCGGGAGTAATACCTAAAGAAATGCCACCCCCCGTCATTTGCGACCTTTGTCCGAGGATCCTCAACCACATAGCAACATCACATTGCAATAGATTTACAGTTTCCACATGAGTTAAGTATCTGGGATCCATACCACGATACCACCCTTCTCCAGAAGGAATGGACATACCCTAGGGGCGTGACCCCTGCAACCTTGCCGCATCTTTCCTGTTTCGACCATTTTCATGGTGTGAGGTCCTGATGCAGTCTCATCCATAAAGCTAAGCTTTTTCACAAAGCCATGCTTCAATCAACAATGATCAGCAGCACTTCGTATGCCACATTACCAAATTGGGAATGTATTACTAGTAACCATCAACTACATAACCTCTAAGCTCGTACGTCTCAGAGAAGGGTGTTAAGCTAAGAAAATAAATCACCGCCACTAAACAGAAATGTATTTGATAGAAACCGGTTCTACATCTCAAAGTGTAATGTCAGACACACATCCATACAAGTCTGTTCCAGGTTCGAACAGAACCGAAGGCACTTCCTAAGAACCCTTGCAATCCGGGTATTCACAATTCCGATCAGACTTCCCATCGCATATGGAGATCTCTATACCGGTGCGACTCAGTGCAAAGACATTCGACGGGTTATCCTTTCGTTCTCGAAAATACCCGGTCTTCACCACCAGTCTTCAAATGCCATCCATAACGACTATCATTTTTTGAAATGAGTTATATGACACAAGGTCCTATCCCGACTAAACCAAATAATGAGCGTAATATTTGAAAACATATAGATATTAGGATTTCAGTACCTATCACCCAAAATAAATGGTTTAAAAAAATTACCAATTCAAATCTTTTTAAACAAAAAAATTCACTTCACAAAGTTCGCCAATCTTCCACAAAGGTTAATTCATAGCTTTCAAAACTATTTGCAATTCCATATCTTTTTATATAATGATGCACCCTCAAGATTCTCTTTAATTTTGAAACAAAGTTCACAATTCTTTCACAAAGATTCATTCACAGATTCCAAAACAATTTCCATTTCAAATTGGATTTACTCATCCAATCTTTAAATCAAAGATTTAATTCATAGCTTTCAAACCATTTCCAATTCAAATCATTTATAATAAAGATACACCATTTAAAATCCTTTTCGATTTCAAAACAAGGTTTAATAATCTTTCACAAAGGTTCATTCGTAACTTTCAAAAATATTTCACAATTTCATTTCAAACTTGAAATCTTTCAATACAAATTGGAAATCCTTTCTTTTTATGAAAGATATTATTATTTGTAAACAAATAGTTTTTGTTTCGGAAAAAATCCAATTATATTTGCACGAGTTGAAGCCCTTGAGTCAAATTCAAATTCCCAAATCAATACCTTTAAAATGGTTTAACCCATATATAACTTGTATAACATCTTTAAACCATAGTTTCCAAACATAGAATTCAATTTCAAATTTTGAATTCAAATTTAAATCAAATTATTTAAATTTAAAAACTTAATCAAGTTATTCAAAATAACTTTTATTTTTGAAACTCCTTTTCAAAAGCTTTCAATTCCATTTCCAAAACTATTTTGGATTCAAAAATTCAACCTTAAAATCATTTTAAAATATTTAAATCAAATATCCGTGACTTAACCGATTTCCTCATGCAATTCATATTTGTGCGTGTATGGTGTAGTGCAGGGGTTTTACACAATAGTGTAACATCATTAATCATCACAGATTCAATCATATCAATACCGATAAGCGATATAATCTATAATGCTTATCTCCATTCACAGATTCATAGATAGATATGTAAATACACCACAGATAAATATGTAAATATATTACGGATAAATGATATACACACATAGATCAATCAAAACAATCCACATCACAGGATCATTATAGCTCAACTCAAGGCATTCATGCAATTCATACCTCCATAAGCAAAATCAATTAATTATCTGATTAATTTAAATCAGATTAATTACTTATGAATAAACACTAATCCTGGTTAATTAATATTAATTAATTACAAACCATTTTAATTATTTAACCTTTAACAAATTAATTAACCTTTAATTATAAATTAATCAACTTTAATTAATAAATTAATCAACCTTTAATCATTAAATAATTAACCCCTAATTATTTATCCTTAATTAATTACATAAATTAATTAGCCCTTAATTAATTACCTTAATTAATTACAATATGTGATTATCTTTAAGCACTTAATCAACTTTAACCATTAGTTAATTACTTTAAATTAAGTAATTATCTTGAAGTCTTTAAATAATTAATTGCCTTTAATTATTTGTCATTAATTAACTTCATTAATTAATTATCCTTAATAAATTCACTCAAAAGAATTATTCCTTAATTAATCACAATAATTAATTAATCCTCAATTAATCACCTTTAAATAATTATCCTTTAATTATCGATTAATTTACCTTTAATTAAGCATCATCTTTAACAAATCAATTAATAAATCACAAATTAATTAGATTGAGTAATTATCCTTTAATCATTTGATTAATCAACATAAAAACATTAATCAATTAATTTCTAAATCACATTCATCAAATCACATTTGAAAACACTTAAAGATTTTAAATTAAACATTTATCCCAATATTTGATTATTTAAAAACAAAACAATTTCAAAGTATTTACATTAACATTTAAACTTTGAAACTGGTTTTAAAATCTTATAAAAGAATCTTACTTTAGGAAAATCTTGTTTTCGATCTTTAGAAAATTTGTTTATTCAAATAAACATCAAAACATGGTATAGATAAATTTGTTCGAATTTTTTTGAACCAAACCAAGCTCATAGCCATTTCTCTCGAGACCATTCCCGGGTAAAACCCTAAGCAAATTTCCCTTCTTCTTCTTCTTCTTCTTATTTTACTTTGTTTTTTTAAAACTTCCTATTGCAAAATTGAACACTCGAACAACGCAATAACATACTCGAGCAAAACCTTCACTTCCCCGGTAGCAAACTCGAGTTCGACTTCGAAATCCTCGTTCTTCTTCTTCTTCCTTACTTAAATCCTGATACCCAGAATATTGCGTGCACGTGTACACTTGGTCAGAATACCTCCGACCTACCTCTCGACTTCCGACACGTCGCCAACAACATCGACGACAAACCCAAACACCCGGTTCGATGATATCATCATGAATTCAAAATTGTGCTGTCGAGCTCAACCTGAAACCCAAACTTCATCGTAAAAACCTCCATCGCCGACGATCTCGGTCATCTGTCCATGCCATCGCGTCCACACATTTGCCGAACGCCCATGATCCTATTCCCCCACCCCCGATATCTCCAGATCACCCACGACCACGCTGCAATCACGACAACCCAGCAATAGCAACCCTTTCCTTAAACCTTACATGACTTCTCACGGCCACCATGGCGAAACAGAATTTTTCTAATCATTTTTCTGGTGATCACTGATGCTCCAGCTAACTTCACCAAGAATCATGACTTCCCAAACTTTGTCATTCATCGTGAATTGATGATTTGCATTTTCCATTCAACTTGACAATGCGCACGATTTTTAAACTTAAAAATTCCATTCTTTATATCAAAATTCACCATTTTTGAACACGATTACAGATGTACAATAAAAACGAGAAAATTTGATATTCGAATTTTAGGGTGTGATTGAGTTTTTTTACTGTTATATGTTAATTTTGAAATAAATTCCAATTTAAATACTTAAGATTACTTTTAAATAAAATATTACATTTTATCAACCATTTTTCATTTTTAACTCGAAGTCTAAAATTCATTATGTAAAGAGCAATTGACTTTCTTCCTTTCCTTAATATAAGCCTGTACATATTTTTTAACAAAGGTAAGTATGCCTGTAAACTGACATGCACACTTCTGAGGTCTTTAAATGTTTCAGGCATGCAATTATATCCTTTTTTCATTAATGCAACCATCATACTTTTATGCATTATCAAACAACAGATATAATAATGGGTTTAATAGGTTTGCTCACCTTGCTTAAGAAGGAATAGAAAGGAACATTGAAATTTTGCCTGGAACTTGCAATTTTAAATTGCTTTGGCTTTTGATATGAGATTTTCCAGATTTTGATTTTTGTTTTGATCATCATTTCCTCACGTTGAAAATACTGAAGTTAATTATGGTTATAATTGCTTCGGATTTTAAATTTTAATTTTATTTATGGGTTTTCTTGAATTACCTGAGTTGATCATTAGAGGTTTTGAGATTTGGAGATGATCTTTGTTTCAGTTGTCTGATTTTCCAGTTGAAGCTGAAACCTTGAACTGCGTTCCTTTGTTGTGAGGATCAACTTTTCAAGCTTTAAATTTGGAGATGATCTGGAATTCTAATTTGGACTAAAGCTTGTTTACTTAATTTTCTTTTTGCTTTGAATTGTTCTAGACCTTTGAATCAAGTTGAAGTTTGCTTGGTCAGGCTTCTTATTCCAGGTTTGGAAATCTTTGAATTGAATCAGATCTGCCTTGATCTTGCTTTGATTCATGTTTTTATTTTCTTTTGTTTTTGATCTTTGTTAATTTTGAATGTATGAAAGATTTGAAAAGTGAAGAGAACATGGCTTGATTTCTTTCTATACACATATTTTGTATGTTTTAATTTTAAAAATAAAAAGAGTAGTTTTCCACTTGTTTTATTTTAACTCAACACTTGTCTATTACTCATTTTCTTTAGCCTACATTTGTAGTGTCATATTTTAATTTGCTTACACATGTTTGTTTACATTATAAAATGGTTGCATGTATCAATAAGAATTTTAATATGTAGATTAGTTTACTTTAAGTAATACATATATTTACATTCTTTAAATAAATATGATTTAAAATCAAATTATACTTTAACACGTATATTTTATATGTACTTATTCCCTTTTGGATCCTAATTAACGCATTTCCATATCTAAAGCTTTTATTAATTCTTGTTTTAAAATTAAATTCTAGTTATTATACTTTTAAATAAATAAACACACATATGTATATTATAGAATTTAGCTTTAAACAATTATTTTGAAAATCATTTGTATTTAATTCAAAGTATAACTTTATAAATATATTACATATGTCTCTTAAAATTAGAAAACAAATTTCTATAAAATTATATATAGTTTTCAAATCCAATATATTATTCAAAAGGTTTATTTTTAAATTTCAAATTCAAAAATTAATAAAAATCATATTTATATTTATATTTACAAATGAGTAAACAAATATCTTTTTATAAGTATAAATTTTAACCTAATCATACTTTATTTATTTCCCAAATCTTTATTTTTCAACATATATGTATTTGAATTTCAAATTCAAACTCCAAACTAAAAATCTATTTATAAAATAAACAAACACATCTTATTTCATTTGTTCCTGGAAATTTCAAATTAAATTACCAGTTAATTCTAAACTAAATTCAAAAATCATATTAATCACTAAATTAATTTAGCTTAAAAATCAGGAATCTTACAGTAGGTGTCCTTTCCATGACTCTTATATAATCGTTCCTCTTTTGCTGTGAGGAACACTGTTTAATATATGATTAGACATATGTAGGGCTCCCTCCACAAGTTCGTCGGTAAGCCTGAAGATAAAAGCATAGCTAACCATGTCTTTTAACGTTCTATTTTTTCTCTTGACAATACCATTTTGTTGTGGTGAATATGAGGCCCTTTTTTGATGAATTATACCATTTTCAACACATAGTTTTTTAAATGGTGATTCATATTTTCCACCTCGATCAGATCTCAATATCTTGATCTTTCTATTAAGTTGATTTTCTACTTTAGTTTTGTATCTTATAAATGGTGTAATTGCTTCATCTTTATTGTTTAAAAGATATACATAGCAATACCGTGTATAGTCGTCAATAAATGTGATAAAATACTTTTTTCCACCTCTCGTAGGTAATGATTTGAATTCACATAAATCAGTATGAACCATCCATAGTAGTTCAGTACTTCTGTCAACAGTATGAAATGGTTTTTTAACCATTTTTTGCTTCTACACATATCTTACATTTGTATTTTTTATCTACTTGAAATTTAGGAATTAATCCTAAGTTGGCAAGTGTTTTCATTCTAAAAAATTTATGTGCCATAACCTTTCATCCCATAATAGAGTTTCATGCTCAACCAAGTAAGAAATTTTAATTTTATTGATTGCATAGTCAAAATATATAGTGTTTTTGCCAACTGTGGCTACATTTGCCTTAAATAGGCCATCACATAAATATCCCCTGCCTATGTACATTCCAGTCTTGGACAAAACCATCTTATCTGACTCGAAGACCATTTCGAATCCTTTGTACTGAACCAAAAATGAGATTCTTGCGTATGTCTGGAACATGAAGCATGTCATTCAACTAAATAGTTTTTCCAAAAGTAAACTTGGTAATTACTGTGCCACTACTCTCGATCATGGAAATTGCAGAATTACCCATGTAGTTGATCGAACTTTTTGTAAGTAGAAAACAAGGATTCGTCAGAACATACATGACGAGTAGCACCTGTGTCTGCCCACTACTGTGCAGGGTTCTGAATCAAATTGCATTCAGATACGGCTGCTGAAAAGTTAGACTCATTCACTTCCATGTTGTCCACCATATTTGCCTCTGAATTGCATTCCTTCTTGTTTTCGCAATCTATAGCGGCGTTTCCTACTTTTCCACAAACCCAACACTCGTCATTAAATTTCTTGGTTTGTTTGTTGTCTTTGGGTTTGTTTTTAGGAGCTTTTCTCTTCTGTAAGAATTTCTTCCTTTTGTTTTTGTTGAAGTATCCTTTGTTCTTTGATCCTTCTACAACAAAATGCCTCATCGCTTTGTTTTGTAACTCCGTGATTATTCGCCTCAATCTTTAGTTGGATAATGAATCATGTACAGAGATTTCCTTCTTTTTATGCTTCAGATAGTTGCAGCAGTCTTTCCATGATAGAGGCAACTTCCCTGTCATGGCTTCAACAAAGAAAGATTCTCCAATTTTATGACCTTTTGACTCAAGTTCATGAATGATAACATGAGTTGAGTAGTCACAATTTAGAGTCTACCTTCTTGTAGTCCCTGAATTTGTCTACAATGAATTTCTTTAGACTCACATTTTGCGTCCTTTACTTTGCAGCAAGCGCATTCCAGAGGGCTTTTGCTGTCTTCAGTGGCTGGTATACTTTATATAGCATCTTGTCCAGTCAATTCAGAATATAATTTCGTCACAGGAAGTAGGAATGATTCCATATATCAACAGCAAGAAACGCATCTTTGTGTGTTTCCTTGGTATGGCCTGCTGCAGGCACTGGTTCCTCCTCCTCCAGATACCTTTACAGTCTGAGTGTGGTGAGATAGAATGACTCTGCTATGTATGAAAATCACCACCATCTCTTTTAAAAGGATCGGGTCTGTTGTGAGTAACACTTTTGTTTGATATTTCTACCACTGCCATTTCCTGTTGCATCGAAAACAAGTTAGGAAATGCATAACCAAAAAATCAAAATAACGTGCAAACGAACATATTAGAAATAGAAAGTTTACAACATTATTTTTTCAAAAAAATTCCCTGAATTTTCAAAGTTTTAAGATGTAATTTTAGGAAAATTAAAAACGCTATAAGAAATATGAACAACCAGCAGGATGTAATAACAACAGTTGATATGATCAGAAAATCAAACGGAGATTCTGAGGCTTGCTTTAGTAATCTCCTTAAAACTTTGATTCGCAAAGCTTCCCAAGACACAACAAAATATGTCTGATTGAAATTTTAAAGAGTATGCTCCCTTTGTGTTTCTTAAGTATGCATGTTCTCTTATTTTTGCCAATGTGGGACTAATGCATATTTCATTCATATTTGGAATTCCGACAATAATATAATATAAATATTAGCTGCAGTACCTTCCTAATTGTTCTTCTTTCCGTATTGCTGCCCATGGTGGTAAGGCGGAAGGCAGTAGCGGTTGCTGAGGACGTGACAACAGAAACTTCTTTAAAAAACATATAAGTGTTATTAATGAAAAATAATTTAAACTAATCTTTTGCAAAATAGTGGTGTAGAATAATTATATATACATACTTAATGATTACCACGATATTACTAGCGGTTATAAATAATTATATGTAAGAAACATATAACTGTTATTCATATATAAGAAATAAAGGAATAAACTGAGAGTAGTTAAAATTCATTATGGGCATAGAATCCAGGTAGTAGTTTGAGTTATAGCAACAAGAAATAGAAAGCATTGGTCATATTCCAAAACATCAAGCTTTGCAAATATATATAATAGTAAATACTACAACAAAACGTTCGACACAGTTAGTTTACACTGTTTCTATATTCAAAATTATGTAATATAACTAACAGTACAGATACCATCATTAGAACATAATTTTCTCCCTTATATACGCAATACTCATGCAACTAGGGTACAAAGTTTAGTCTAAGCAGTGAAATTGGGCCCTTTTTATGCTGATTATTACACCATTTCAGCTTATAATTGAATGCTACTGTGTCGCTCCCGCTGAAGCAATTGTAGCAGCTACGGCACCGATTGATTTAGAACCTTCTAACATAAAAGCAAGCAAAAAGAAGAAGTCATTCTCATTCATCCACCAAATAAAGAAAGCGCTTGTTGGAAAACTAGGCTTACTGGCCCATTCTGCTCTAAACTGAGAAACAGATTCGAAAGATCGTGTAAATGGGTTTTATAATGAAAAGTACAGGACTTTGTCACATCTCCAACTATCTCCTCATTTGGTAGGATTTTGTTGGCCCAAGCCCTTATTTGTTGAGGATACACTAATCCAATTCGAAGTTGTTGATGTTTATACCGGTCGATCATAGAATAGAAATTCTGATTCATTCGAATCAAACTTCCTTCCGATTAATCTGAAAATTCATATACGAGTGTAATGGCACGCGCTTTGCGCGTGAATTGTTTTTCTAATAAATTGTATATGTTTAAATCGGTCAAAAAAATATTTTTTATTTTCAAGTGCTATATTGTAAAGAAGTATTTTGAATCTGTAAAGAAGGTTTAATTTTAGATCATATTTTTAGAAGCGTTTTGAATTTTAAAGCATGTTTAGTTATTAGATCCTACTTTTGTAGGCATTTAAATTTGCAAAAGAAATTTAGTATTAGATCCTATTTTTAAGTAATTAAGATTGGATAATATATAGAGGGGCATTTTTGGTAATTCACGTTGATACAAAAAAGTATAGCACCAAAGCTATTACAAATATTATTAAAGATATGTCCTATTGAAATAAACATAAAGTAGTTTCAAGAATATTGTTTGATTTTGAGAACACTAACACTGCACAAAATAGCGAAGTTTACAAAAAAGCATACTAAGTAAATATGGTTGAAGACAAACCAGTTGTCTCATGAGAAGTCTACGCTAAAATGTTGAGTATAGAACTCAATAACCGTTATTGAATATTATCCAAAACAACCCGGACAGCTAGAACAATCTCCATAGCATGTAGTAAATTCACCTTTTTTGTTTACAGGCCCCTGCAATTAAATAACATTGAAGTTATCGTTCTATAAAATAGGTGCCTATGCAGTAACCAAATTTTGATAAAAAAGACAATTGCTTATGCAATATTATTCAAACTCAAGAATATTAAAGAATCTAAGCATCAAGGTTCGATATTTCTTCATGTTGATCTACCTATTAACAGTACCCCTAGCTATTTTATTGGTCATGTCAGTTTCTACTTTATGGTCCATTAACTCATCAGTTATTGTCAATTTATCTAAGGATGATGTGCTATACGATACATCATTTAAGTAATTGAACCTAAGTTCAAGGCAAGGATTCGACATGCACAAGGGAGGGACGGCATATAAAAAGTATGCAACCATAACTCAACTTCATAATTTAATGACCATTCCCATATAGGAAATACAAAAAAAATCATATGAAGAATATTGAATCCTTAGAGGAACCACAGGATAGCCAATGTGTTACTGGTTTATCAAACAATAGAATGCATGCATGAGATCCAACCAAACGAAAACATAGAAATAAAAAGATAAAGGAAAACTGTTAAAAAGCCTAGTTCAGGTAGTCTCCAGGTTCATCATGGATGCTGACTATTAGTGCAAGGTTTGTTTTCTTCATAGTTACTCCCCCAGACCCATACACATCCAACAAACAACCACTATTTAAAATCAACTATTCGATCTATATTAAAATAAAAGCATAAATAAATGCTAATAGCTGTTACTGCCTGAGAATTCCCCTTCGTCTATTATGTTAAACTGATCAAGTAAATATAATATTTTATGTATTTTCCAACTCTTTTCTAGGACAAATATATATGTATTCAACCGATCATCTAATATAAAACAAGTATCATTTGTGTAGACTGAGTTTTAATAGACCTGAGACACAACTCATTAACCCAATCTATTTATCAACCCATTTATCAATTTCATTAAATGAGTTATGCGTCGGGTTGACCCAGTTTTAAAATGGTTATAAATGGATAACCATTTACCCATTTATTAAACACTAAAAATTTGGAAATATAAATTTTGAAAATAAATTTTTGAACACACATTGTAGTTTTTCACGAAGACACAATTGTACTCAAAAAATAACTGCATTTTCATATTTGAACCCCCCAGTGCAAAAACCGTTATCTTTTTTTGTTCAGACTGCAATAACGTCTTCATGCTAACCTAGAATCAGGCGAGACTTCGACCGATTAACTGTTACATAAATTACGGACAATATAGAACACTCAGATACTTCATCTTGTGAACGCGCACTATACTCCCCCATGGGAACTAACCGTTATACCTAGAAAATAACATGTTACCATATTGTCATTTTTAAACTCCGTCTAATGTAGAAACCGCTATTTTTTTGTTCAGACTGCAATATCTTCTTCATACTAACTTAGAATCAGACGAGACTTCGACCAGTTACCTTCCACCAAAATTACGGACAATACGGAACACTCGGATGCTTCATCTTGTGAACACATATTGTAGTTTTCCATGGGTACTGACAGTTATACTTAGAAAATAACAGGCTACCACATCCCCATATTTGAAGTCCTTCTAGTGCAGAAGCCGCTATTTTTTTGTTCAGACTGCAATAACTTCTTCATGCTAATTCGAAATCAGGCGAGACTTCGACCAATTAACTCCCACTTAAATTACGGAAAATATGGAACACTCAGATACTTCATATTATTCATGCACATTGTAGTTCTTTCTGAAGACTAACAGTTGTACTTAGAAAATAACAGGCCACCTTATCCCCATATTTTATTTTTGATGAAAAATTAGAATTAAATTTAAAAATTTTAAATTTTGATTTTTATCGAAATTCAAAACGTAAAAAATAAAATTAGATTTATTTTATATTTATTTGTTTTTTATTTGTCGAAGCAAATTCAAATCTTTAAATATATTAAGCGGGTAACCCGCTTATTAAATGGGCTGGGTTATAAATGGTTTGGGTCAAACTCATCCCAAGCCAACCCATTTTTTTCCAACCCATCCCGTTTGACAAGTCTAGGTTTTAGTGGGTGTAAAACAGGATAAATAATTGGAAAACAAGTTCACCTTTTTTTCATGAATAACTGCTCCACGTTCGCCTTGACTAACCATGTACTTTGTAACCCTAAGAAATAAACCTTTTAATGCCAAAGAACCAGGTTCATTGAAGTTATTCATGATGCCAGTAATCTTTTCAGACTTGTACAATAATTATTATAAAACATCCCTCTTAGAAAATATGTCGAGAAATTCTCATGAGGATCTCAAACAAAGAAGGATCGCATAAAAGCAGTAAAGATAGTAGCCGCAGCTCAACAAAAGTCTATACTTAAATGAAATTGAAGATCGATGTGTATTTTGTAGATTATAATAGAATCTCAAAGAAATAAACCATACATATCTATAGCGAAGCGAACTTCAACTGGAAAGAAAAAAGAACGAACCGTACAAGTCTACAAAATAAAATGGATACCACGGGTGAATAATCCAAGGCAAAGCAAATGATCGGGGGAATTGTTCAAATTAGCAGCCGAGTGGTAGTTGTCTGATGGAATTTGAGAGGAAACAATTTAGGGATTGGGGATTTACGCTTGAACAAGGAAATAGGCGAAGAACGAAAATTAGAGGGTAGGTTTTGAAACTAGGGAATGAAAATTTAGGGGCCACCTTTTCTTGTCAATTGCTTCGGTTGCTAACGCACCCGAAGCAAATAACCTTATTTGCTTTATTTTTTCATTTTCTAATGCTTTGTTTATACCATTGCTTGTTTGTACCAATTGCTTCGGTTGTTAAAGGAGAACTAAAGCAAATGATACTATTTTCTTCGATTCGCAATACAATCGAAGCAAATGACATAAAGCAATAAACATATTTTGTACTAGTTTTAGTCTTGGAAATGTTTAATAATAACATGATATCTTGTACTTCTTAGCACCGACATGTGTCTGAAAGTCACCTCAGGTTTTGGATTGGTGTGTTGGGAGGTGTTGGTTGTCTGTTTGATATTAAAGCCTAGGTTTGTAATTTCTTAGGGATTATGAGCATATTGATAGAACGTACTTGAAAAGTTTTTTGAATTTTGTTTCGAAAGTTCTCCAAGAAAGTTTTTAAAAGGTTTTCAAAATGGGTTTCCAAAGTGTATATATAGATAAAAGCTGTTCGAGGGGCTTTATATATAAAAACAAAATACATAAACTCTTTCAAATATTCTTACTAATACTATGTATGGAAAAGTTTATAATAAATTTCTAAATCACAGATCGAAAGGATATGCGATCCTTCTGGTTGCGACTTAGGTAATGCAGTTGAGATTCAGGCTATGATGTCCTGATTTGGTTCCACTGGTATCCACAAGCAAGAGAAAAAGCCGAGCTTAACCCTAATAGAGGACCCATGAAGTGAGCGTCAAAGGTAGTTCCTGCCCATCCACCTACCATCAATTTTGCCAAGATTTGTAAGGACTTTACAAGCCTAGGAGGGAACCCGTATGTAGGGACTGTAAAAACCCGTAAATCCGTACTCCTTGAACAGACACTAATCTCCAGTGATTAACTCAAGTTGAACGGAAATACGAACCCTTATGGTTAAAGAAGAGGTAGAAGATAGAAGAAGAGAGAAAGAAAAAGAAAGAACAGAACAGAAACAACAGAACAATATGAGAATCTCACAATCGCAGCGGAACAACATATAATAGATAAATGAATAATCTTTAAACAAAGAACTATATCAGTTATTACATTACATTACATCATCAGAGTGTACAACAACAAACAAACAAAAAACAACGGAAAAGAAATACTATATACTAGTGAATACGCCATGCCATCCAGCTTGCCTCCAGCAACTCCTGAATTCCAAAATATCCTGATAAACCTGACTCTTGACTGCCCGTGTGGAAATTGTTGGGCACCCAGAGTTCAGGAAGGAAAGCAATAAACTCCAAGTCAGTCATGTGACTGGTGTGAGAACTCAAAACTGTTTATCTTTAAAACAAAGAACAGGATAATTTTAAAATATATTCGCAATGCTTTTTAGAAAATGAGACTACCATAAGGCCTCCCGCACACACACACACAATGCAAACGCAGAATCGGAGGAGATTTCTCCTTATGATAGTCAAAATGCTTGATACGAATTAAAAAGAAACATTTGATATTATTACTAGTGCATAGTATAGGAAAAATCATTTCGAAAATAAAGAAATAAATCTTAGCCAGCATAGGCATTTCACACTTATGCCTACTATAGCTACCATGTTCAATAGCAGGTTACCGCCACATTCCATGTCAGGTTATACAACTAAAACTGTACAAGATCGTATTGTTTCTTTGGATTTCCAACAAATGGTCCGGCCAAGGAACTTACCCTTGCCACATGCGTACGCCTCTGGAAAGACGACTCGAGAACCAAACCGGATCTCTGCCAACACAAGGCCGGGTTACCCCTAACTGGGTAACAACTGACACGAATATGTCATTCCCCGATCGTAACCGATCTATATCTGTAACGCCCCACCCTGAGACCCACATTAGCAAAGAGTATTACAAGGTAATACCGTCTGCTAATATGGAGAATAGAGATGGATAGGAGCGACCATCATAGCCTTGTCTTAACTATCTACTGAATAAGTCGATAAATGTAGCAATTTTTTTTTGTGGATCAACATATCCAATAGATACTTAATACAAAACTATAATGGTTATAAGGTCTAACGGAACAAAATATAACAACTCTAATGTAAACCACATCACAGAACAATAGATCATCACATACATATACACATATACAGATACATCATAGAGTATACAAAATGATACATGTCAAGTGGTATAGCAACCACAATATACAAGCGAGTCAAAAGAATGTACATATCAGAGTTACAACCAAAAAGGACTACACAAAAATCTATAACAAAAGGAGATAATAGAATAGTTCATGCGGAAGCAGAATAGGCTAAGTCCGAATGTACCTAACCTGAAACACCTCGGTCTGACCCGAGTATAAAAATACACGGGTCGGTCTACCTAAACAAATCAGTTAGATAAGCTAAATTATAATGAACATGTAAGGTCATAAAGTACCACAAATATTTCTAAAAGAAATAACTCGATCATCTAACAAAAGATGAATCATAACAAGCCTCATATCATCGACAACTCAATAAACGAAGGATATGATTATCCCAAATCAAGCCAAAAGGCAAATAACAAATACCGTAGAAGGTAACACAAGTGTCCACAAGGTAATCGCTATGAATCGAGTGGTTCAAAAGACCTACTACGAAAGGCGATACTCTAGGGAAATATAAATATCAATGAAACAAAAGATACACGTGCTCAGTACTGTATGAACAAGGATCCACAAGCCCAAGTATCTCTCGAGCGGTGACGAAGGACCAACTCCAAAAGCGATACTATAGGGCAACAAACCCGAAGGCGACAAACCCAAGTATCTCTCGAGCGGTGATGATGGACCAACTCCAAAAGCGATACTATAAGGCAACAAACCCGAAGGCGACAAACCCGAAGGCTCAAACCCGAAGGCAACAAACCGTAGTGGCAAAGGTCCGGAGGCCCAGTACCGAACATCACTAACTGGCAACATGTGTCACAAACTCTCGAAAAGGAACCCGAAAAGTGTTAACGTGTGTCCCATGCCACACGTTCGCACTAAACGGTTTACTTATCGTTAGTCAATTCCACACTCAAAGCAGTACAAAGTTTACCTCATGTCATCGGTAAACTAGACCCGAAGGTCAAAACGATCAAACGAATAGATTAGGAATTAATTGGAAAGATAAACGCACATATTCCATAGTACGTGTTTTACCCAACCATTTAATTACCTTCCCAGTTCGCTCGAAGTGCAAAAGAGTGTAATTTTACTCAAAAAATAATTTGGAACAAGTTTAGAAATCGTTTGAAAACACTTTGGAAATTGCCTTTGAAATTCTCCTATTATGGAGTAAATAATTTAATACTTAAAATAATACTAAATAATAATTTCACAAGCCAATTTGTTTGAAAAACACTTTTAAATGCTTTATAAAACCCGTGCACGAAATCTAGAGAAAAAACTCAAGAATTCGGGAAAATATCAAAAATGGCGGAAATTATTCCAAGTATAAAAACCGCTGAAATCAAGCTGTGATCACTAGTTCGACAGTAGGTTTGGACCTGAAAACAGAGTCCAAATGACATGAAATTTCGTAGAAATGTAGACTAACACCCCTACTCCAATCTGCAAAAAAATTCATCCAATTCCGACTTGAAATAAAGAATCTGCGTCGTTTCGAAGTCGGACCAAAACAAGGTTTGAAACACTGAATTACAGCAAGCTGCGAGTACAAGTTTGACAGTAGTTTCGAAATAGCAAACCAAACCATACATTGATGAAATTTTATAGGAATATAATTCAACACTCCTATTTCAATATGCAAAAAGAATCACTCAAATCCAATTTGAAACGAAGAATCTGCGTCGTTTCAAAGTTGGACCAAAACAAGGTTTAAACACTGAATTACAGCAAGCTGAGTACAAGTTCGACAGTAGTTTCGAAATAGCAAACCCACCCAGATGTTGATGAAACTTTATAGGAATGTAACTCAACACACCTATTTCAATCTGAAAAAGAATCACTTAAATCCAATTTGAAACGAAGAATCTGCGTCGTTTCAAAGTTGGACCAAAACAAGGTTTGAAACACTGAATTACAGCAAGCTGTGAGTACAAGTTCGACAGTAGTTTCGAAATAGCAAACCAACCCTGATTGTCATGAAATTTTATAGGATTATAATTCAACACTCCTACTTCAATCTGCATAAGTAATCACTCAAATCTGATTTGAAACGAATGAGTTATGCTGTCACAAACATGGACTCAAGCCATGTTTGCAACAGCTCAAAAACAAAAATGTACAGGCCTGAAACCACCCTGGGTTGAACTTTCAGGCATAAAACAGAGGAACAAATAATATCAGATTGAGCTTAAAATTGGTATGCTTATACTAGAAAACTTAATCTATCAAACAAAAAAAGGATCATAGAATTCCAGTACGAAATGGATGAGTTGTGCGGTCTCAAACATGGACTCAGGCCATGTTTGCAGCAACTCAAAACAACTACAGGCAAAAATCTGTGCCTGAGTTGATTTTGCAGCAGCGTTTTGAATATTCAAATGATAATATATTTCAACCAAAATTTGTAGAAATGAAGTTCAACATCCAAGCAACCAAATGAAAGAAGTTCGGCGGCATTTCGTTGCCAGAATCTAAAGTTATGATCATTCAAATAGGCAATAAGAAACATATTTCTGACAGAAAAACAACAAAAAATTTCATTAACAAAAGCTAGATTTTGGTTGCTTTTGCAATTTTTGAGCTTTGCTCAGCTAGGATTTGTGAGTATTACAACTCACCTTGCTGATGCTTTGTGCTACAAGAGAAAATAGGTGAAAAAGAGGAAGCTTTAGCCTTGAAAATGGCTTCAACAACTTAAAAAAATATGTATATAAACATGCAAGAACAAAACTTATTATAATTAGAAAATCCAATATCTCAAACTAAGATTTTGATGAAATTATTGATGTTTTGGAGCTGATTACCTTTTGATTCACTGTAGTTTGAAGAAATTTTAGCCTGAATTGAAGGAATTGAGTTCATAGCTTGAGATTTGTGGTGAGGTGGGTTTTTTTTTCTTTTTTTTTTCTTATTTCAAAGAAGAGGAAGAAGGAGAAGTAGGAATGTACTGCCAATGTTTTTCCTTTCTCAATATTAGTTTATGTGTAGTAATGGGCCTAATGGACTCAAAAATAAAATTAAAATCAAATGATTTGAGGAACTAATTCATGTACATATACAATTATGTACAAGTTACATAATATTACCAAATAAATTACATTTCTCTTTTAAGTTTTAATCAAACAAAATATGTAAACTTATATACAAATGAAATAAAAAAATTTACCTCACATAAAAGATAAATTTATATTTTTTAAACACTTTTTATTATTAAATTCTTTATTTTACAAAAATACACAATTTTCTCAAATAAATGGACAAAACGTTACTTTAATCTTCTAAATTTCCACAAAAATATTCTTCTTGCTTAGAAAAATATAACTAACTATTCTAAACACAAATTTATAATTAAAACTCATTTTTAAATCAATTTCCACCTTTTTATTTGATTAAACAACCTTTAAAAATCAAATACTTCTTTTAAAAATTATTAGAAGAAGTAATTGGCAATAATTAATACAATTATTGCATTTTCTCAAAATAAAAACTAATTTCTCATTTATTATTAACCCAAACAAATAAAATAAATTTTCAAACTTTATTTTCTTATTTTATTCCAAAATTCATTGTTTATTCCAAATAAACAATTGAATTTCTCCAATTTTATTTTAACTCACAATATTAAAGAATAAGTACCATTATAATTAAATATTTATAGGTAATCTCCAAAAACAGGGTTGTTACAATATCCGAGGATCCTCGATTTCCAACAACCACAAAGCAATAAATTTGCAGCAACAACATAGGTTAAGTATCTGGGCACCATACCATTATACCACCTCTATCCAGAAGGAATGACATACACTAAAGGGGCGCTACCCCCTAATAACCTTGCTGCATCTTTCCTGTTTTGACCATTTACGGGGTGTGAGGTCCGACGAAGTCTCGTCCACAAAGCCACGCTTTATATAAAAGCCGTGCATTGTTCAACAAATGCTCAAAAGCACTTCGTATGCCACATTACCAAATTGGGAATGTATCACTAGTAACCATCAACTACATAACCTCTAAGGGTGTTAAGCTAAGAGAATAAATTCTCCGCCACCAACGGAAATATATTTGATAGAAATCAGCTTTAGATCTCAAACTGTAACGTCAGACACGCATTCATACAAGTCCGTTCCGGGATCGAATGGAACCGAAGGCACTTACAAAGAAGTCCTTGCAATCCGGATATTCACTAATCACGACCGGACTTCCCATCACAAAGGGTAATAAATTTCTATATCGGAGATCGGCCGATGCAGAAACATTCGACGGTAATCCTTCCATTTTCATAAATATCCGGTCTTCAACACCGGTCATCAAATGCAATCCATAACGACGTATCACATATTCGGAATGGGTTATACGACCCTAAGGTCCTTTCCCGGCTAACCTGAATAGTGAGCGCTTATTTTAAAAATAAGTGTGGCAATCAAATTCAAGCAATCACAACAAATACCTATTTAAATGTAAATATTGATAGTCGGATTATTTAACTATCAATAGGCGTGTTCAACATCACCAAATTCCAAATAATTTCCCAAATTATGTACTTTCCAAAATATCTTTACTAGATATATAATTTCCATACTTCAACATTTGAAAAAAAAATTCAAATCACTTTTCACCTTTACCACTTTTGAAAACAAATTTCAAATCGTTTCCCTACACGGGATACACTTTCATTTCAAAATGTTTCTTTTAAACCAATTAAATAAATCCTTACCGATTTATTTTATATTTACGGTCCAAATCCGTAAATTTATTCCCACACTTCAAAAACAAATCAACGTTTATTTTTTAAACAAATTTCCCTTTTCTTTTATAAATTCCATAGTGAATTTACAATTCCAAAATATCTATGAATATACGATTTCAAATCGATTTCTAATATTCATTTTCAATTTATCTTCAAAAGATAAAATCTCAAAATATTCACTTCATATTGGAAAACATTTCCATACTTTTTTAATAATAAGTAATTCACAAATCCATTTATTTTCAACACTTGGAAAATAATCAATATACTTATTTCACAGTTAAGTATAGTTTTCATTCTTTAAGGAAAACATTCACTTAAACACATTTATTTGGGCCAAAACGAATGTTGCGTAAAACATCGTTACGACGACCCAAAATCACTAGTATAGGGATTCGAAATTAAAATAGATATATAAATCCCAATACTATACAAAACATTTCCTTTCGGAAATCATTTACTATAACAACAGTGTTATAGTCCACCATTTCCTTATTTCGCGAAAACGTCTATTTCAACAATAAATGTTGAAATCTATGGTTTCGATAGTTAACCCATTTTAAAACATCTTTAAAACAATTAACTTCATTTGATAATATTCATTTTCCCAAAACATATCCATTTTGTTTAATAATATATTCACTGTCCAAAATCGTGAATATACTGCTTTTAATAAATTTCTATATTCAATTTATCAAATTCCATTGATTTCTAATTTATAAATAATGTCTACAAATTCCATTTCTATTTATAAACTTCGATTTATAAATCTCCTTTATTATCCAATTCAATTTATATAACTCAATTATATATCAAAAGTCCATATTATAGGTTGAATACTTATAATTCATTTATTTACAAAAATCATTCCTTTGAAACTTCACAAATTTTAAATCTTATAATTTTCAATGAAATCCATTTATACTTCTTTTTAATACTTAATAAAATCATCTTATAATTCCAATATTTTTAATTTATAAATACCAATTTTAAAAATCTTCTATATACATCCTTATAATAATTCAAAAATCCAAATTTAAACTATTTTATAAACCTATTTATTTTAAAAATCACCTTTTGGTTATATACCACAAAAATCTTAATTTTTATAACATAAAAATTTCTAACGTCTTAACTATTTAAAATGAATCAATTCAAAATTTCAATAAAACGTTTACTTTGAAAAATCATTTCAAAAATCCTTTTAAAATCAAAATCGTTATTTTTAAACTTTAAAAATGGATCCGATGATGCAACAGCACCAAATAGTCAATCACGACAAACCAAACATCATATATCAATATGATAATCAACAAATATCACAATATTTGTAAATAAATCAATATAATTGAGGAATCCAGTTGGATCCCTTCAACCTATTTTCCTGCATCCAAAGATGTTAGCACAATACCAATTCCGTTCCAGTACGGAATTATCGCGGTATATGGGATTTATAAAAATATTATCCGCTTAATAGACAGCGCAATAGGGTCTCATCCGCTATATAATGCGGGAAAATCAACTCCAAGTACATAAATAATACCAATTTCACTGTACTGTGAAATATTCGCGGTATATGTTTTTAATAAATAACCTCCGCTTACTAAAAGCGTATAATGTCTATTTTAACAATCAATAGATAACAATTTATCATCCAGGCATACAATCAAATTTTTTAAATATAACTATTTAAAATTTAAATCGAACAATTTCGATTGAGTGAGAAGTTCTCACCTTGATTTCAATTCCGTTTCCGCATTTTATTTCAAATAAAATTAAATGTACGTTTAATTTTACCCGAAATTCAAACTAGCTCCAAACGACTCCAATCGAGCTTCATTGCGTAATGCTCGACAAAATGAAGCCAACGCAATTCGTTTCGTCACAATCCGACCTCGTATCAAAGAGATATCAATTTTTAAAGTTCGTACGTATTATAATATAGTTAATTTTACAATTTCTTTTTCAATTTTAAACCTTCAACATATCTGAACCGTGCATTTTGAGACCAGCAGATCTGGGCCGCATCTCTTCTCCTCTCCCCTCACGTTCCCTCCCAGGAAATGTACGTGAAAACCGAACCCATTGTTCACCCTAAACCCTAAATCTCGCACCCAACTACAAGCATTACCATGTAGATCAGGCACCACCATTTGAAGCGCCACCCACCACTCCATGCTCGGCCAGAGTAGCTCGAATTCCGGTCGCCCCTATAGCGTGCATCTCGAGGACGAACGGTCGGCCCTTGAACTGAAATTGCTATTGATCGGTTGCTCGAAACTTCATCATCACCGTTGATCCCCTAGATCTTGATGCCCTCTTTCATTTTGTAGTTGGAAGTTTTCCCTAATTGTCGACGGATGGGGAGATCGGAGGGGTAGAACACGGGAAGTTTTTGGCCTTTAAAACTGTAGGAGGCGGCCGGCCATTTATTTCTAGGGTTAGGGTTTATTTTGAAAAAAAAGAAAATAATGAAGTGCTTTTATAGAAAAAACGACGAACACTATTCATCCCGGGTTTTCCGAACTCCGATTTACGCGCGGTGACTAGCGTTTCTAAGGTTTATCCCGCGTTTCGGACACAATGGAACAGGTTTCGGAAGCTAATTCGATCGTATGTGTGAGTTATGGCAATAAACGATCGATTTTAAATTAAATCGGTTAATCAATTTTCTATGCGTTTTAGCTTGCACCGGACAAACGGTAAATCTGATTGACACGAAATTTGACACCTTACAATAATATGACATTACGGATCCGATGAAACTGGTTTCGTTGAAATCCGAGACTATTTGAAAACTGACTATTTTAACTCGCCAAATTAATATTAAAACAATTTCGATGCGTTTCGAGCTGTCACGGTCAAACGAAAACTCCGATTGTTACGAAAATTGAAATCCGAAAATAACAAATTATTACGGATCCGATGGAACTAGTTTCGTCCAATTTTGAGATTATTCGAAAATTGGCAATTTTTCAGTCGATATTCAATATTAAAATATTCAATTTTCACAAATTGACTCCAAATTCAATTTTAAAAATTCTATAACATCACTCTAACTCCAACATGATTAAATAAAATATTACAAACCATTTTCAATCATATTGAACTCGATTTTTAATTATTTCTGGTATTTCAAATATTAATTTATTGATTTAATTATCCAATTAAATCCAATATTCGAAAATAGAATTTATTCGACTTATAAATTTCACTTATTAATATTTAAATTCAATTAAATATTCGAATTTTAATTAATATAAATTCTTGGTCGTTACAGACTTCTCCCTTAAAAGAATTTCGTCCCCGAAATTACCAAGTAAGAAAAGTTTTGAAATCCATTAACTTTCCAAAACAAACCATTCAAGTTTGATTTACAAATCTTTTAAACTTTCCCAAAATTCATAGCTAAACTTCGTACAAAATCTTTACTAAGTTTCCAAATCCAAACTTAGTTTTCAAAAATTTCCAATTTTCTCAAAAAATTTCTAACGCCTTAAATTTTCGAAAAAATTCGCCAGAGTCTCCTTTGCGCGACTCGATCCGAAAAAAAAAAATGACAGTGTATATATCACAAATATACATCTCATCAAGTGATGAGGCATCCCGCAGGGGAAAAAGTGTAAAAGTACGGTATGTAATCCGAGATATGTATCTTATATTTTATTAGCGAGCGTATATGGCTAATATAGCGCGAAAGCGAGCTCCAAATGCGAAGCAAGCGCAATCTGCACCTACTAAACACTCAACAAACCATGAGAACATGCATATATGAAAGTAATATTAATATACAGCATATAACAACATAACAACTACATGTGCCAATATAGAAAATGCAACAAAAGCAACAAATGCAACCATCAATCAACTATCATCCAACAAATTCATGACCAAATCAATATAAATACACTTCTCATTAATATTCATTGAATTGGTTTTCATTTTAATCACATTTGATTCATTAACATTGGAATTTTACTAACATTCATTTGTTCATTTTCCAATTTCAATTAGTTTGCATTTACTAATTTACATTCAAGTTGGTTCATTTCCAAATCAAATTCAATTCTATTCAAGTTCATTTTCTTCCAAGTTGGATTCAATTACTTTAGCTTCCAATTTCGCTAATTCAATTTCATTAACACTTAATGAATTCATATACAATCATTAATAACCATATAACAACCAACGTACATCCATTACAACCAAATTTATTAATTTTACATTCTATTTGGTCCAACACTTTTAATTCCAATTGGTTCATATTAAATTGATTTCCATTCAATTTATTCAACTTCCAATAACATTGGCTTTTATGAATTAACACTTACATTCATTATTCCATATCAAATTATTTTACATTTAATTGATTAACATTCAATCCATTTATCAATTCAATTGCTAATTCATTTAACAACTTAAAGTTGAATTTCATTTATATAACTCAAGTTCATATTCATCACTTCACTTATTTAATTTTCTTCGATACCCAATCAACTTCACTTAAGTTATATCCCCTTTCAAACATCTTATCAAATCCAAATCAATTTATTTAACTTTCCTTTTGTTAAATTTCAAATCACATGTCTTTGATGACAACTCAAATTTATTTCAACTTGGATTTTATTGATTTACTTATACTTCTTTAATTTAATTCCATCCTTTAAGTTAAATTTATTCTATCAAAATTCAAATTGTATAAGTTATCAACTCATTTATCATTTCCTTAAATATTTAAAAAGAGGATTCCAGAGTCTTTTCAACCTTTCAAAACCATTTTTGAAACCAATTTAATTATCCTTTGAATTTCGAAAACAAACCCAAATTTTCCAAAAAACTTTCATTTAAAACAATTTAGCAGCAATTCCTCTTTTGGAAATCCGAAAATAAACACCAATGATGTCGCGATCATCATCGGAATTATTTTCCAGCGACCAAAAAGAGTTTAGAGCTTTAATTTCTCCAAAAAAAATTCCAAAATATCAAATCCTTTCAAAACACTTCTCTGGAATTTTGTTTTTAGATTATAAATCATATTTACAAACCTTTTACTTATATAATTTCACTTCTTATAATGTAAAGAACCATAAATCATTTTACTTATAACTTCATACTTATAATTCATTTGCTTAAGCAGACCACCTCAGATTTTCCCTTCTTCTGTGCTCCTCCCTTCTGAGTACTCTTCTTATGGAAAACTTCCTTTTCTGGCCTTGTCCACTCTGGACCTCTTTCACCTTATTCTTTTTCAGTGCATTTAGTGTCTCTTTATGCCTTAATATATTTTCACAACCGCATCACAAGGATCTCTTATGTGCGGTAAAGTAGATCTTGCTTACTCTGGTTTCAGTCCTCCAATAAACTTCTCATTCTTTTTCATCACTGTGTCGACAGTGGCATACCCATATCGGGATAACTCTTCTAATCTTCTGGCATATTATAGGACCGTCATATCTCCTTGCACCAGCTCTGCAAACTTTCTAACCAACACAGACTGCTCCATAATAGGCATGAACCTTTTTTGAAACCTCCTCTTAAACTCATCCACTTTATCGTTTCCTCATCCACACTAGTACTTATAGAGTTCCACCGGAATAAAGAAGCTCCTTGAAGCTGTCTTGAAGCAAGTCTCCTTTTTAGCTCATTGTTGAGCCCCAGTCAGCGAAAATTCTTTCATAATGTAACATCCAGTTTTCCACATCAATAGCGTCTTTAGTGCCATGAACGGATTCCCTCCAAGCTTGATATAATCTCCACTTATGTTAGCATAATTATTGACAACTGGAGCTCCCTGAACTCCTACTAAAGCAGCATTTTCTCCAGCTACACTAGTTGCAACTCCAGCTTGCACAATATTCACGAAAAATTGATACATGGCTCACATATCCACTTAGGAATCCCCAGCACCAACATTTTCAGCTTAAGCCTGACCTAGACCTCTTTTAGCATTTGGTCGGGTATTTTCATTTGTGGTGGTGCTCTCTCCTCCAAGGTTAACATTGCCTCTTCATCCTTCCATATTGGTATTCAAGCCTCATGAGATACAAATAAATAGCTTAACTAAGATAGGAGTCTAGAGATATGGCGTATACTTATATATACTAAATACAAATATTGTAACGACCCGTATTTTACGTGTCGATAAATCGTAGTATTTGCAGGTCGTTAGTGTTGTTGTGTTGTCTCTAGCCTGAGTCGTTTAGAAAGTTAACTCGTGTGTTTAGTGATGAGTCGTGACCGACTCATGGGCATGGTCGAGTTAAGGCTTGAGTCGTGACCGACTCATAGGGGTTAGCGAGTTAGTATGCTACGACCTAAGGAGTTGAAGGGTTAACTTGTTGCCGAGATAACTAGTGGCCGAGTTATGAGAATTAGCGAGTCAATGTGTTAAAAGGATTGAGTCTTGACCGAGTTAGCAGGTTGACCGACCTAAGGGTGTTGCCGAGTTAAGGTTTGGACCGACTCAAGGAATAGGGCTTGGATCGGCAGGAGGATGAGTCGTTAGTGGCTTAAGACTTATGTGTGTCGGCATCGTAGTTGAGTCGGCTAGGAGTTAGGTCGGTGGGCCGACTTAGTGTTGAGTCGTTGGGATCTTAGGTCGGTAGGAAGTAAGTCGGCAGTATATGTTGAGGCATTGGGTCGGTAGGAGGTTAGGTCGGCACCCAATATGGAGATGGTGGACATTGGTTAAGCCGTGACCGACTCATGTTGAGTCGGCAAAGGTTGGTTGGGACGTGTCTAGGATAAGTCGGCTTGGTGGGTGAGTCGGTATCACAGTTGAGTCGTATGGGATGTTGAGTCGTCGGACGACTTAGGATTTGGAGTGTTAGGTCGGCTCTAGTATTAAGTCGTAGGTCGGCCTGGTTTGTTGAGTCATGAGAGTGGCTTGTATTAGGTCGGCAAAGCAATGAGTCGTGAACGACTCATAGTGAGTCGGCTGTGTTGAGTCGGCAAGGGGATGAGTCGGGGACGACTCAGGAGTTGGGTCGGCGGCGACTTAGGACGGCCGAGACATGGGGGTTTCAGCCTATAAATAGTGGACTTTGGCTCACTTTTTGGCACCGGTTTTCGAAGCGACGAAGTGCTGCCATTTTGAGAGCTCGACTACAACATTTCTTCATCTCCTTTTCTCCATTCCAATCTAGTTCTAACATCCATCCAAGATTGAAGATCAAGATCAAAGATCAAGAGCCAAAGTTGAAGATTTTCATCCGAAGAAGCTAGATTTCACCGTTTCAAGTGAAATTTCTCCGGATCAAGCTCAAGTCCTTGCTGTCCAGATCTGAAGTTGATTGATTTTAGGTTGTTTTGGTGATTTGGTGAGTGGTAGTTATCTCTCACGCGGACCCAAAGGAGTGTAGTGGATTGGTAGCTAGTTTATGTGTTTGAAATAGCATTTTCTCGCATTGTCCTTAAGTCTGCATGTAGATCCATCATTTTTGAAGATGTTTACCTATGCATATTTGTTTAACAAGTATTAGAGACAAAACCCATGTTTTATATTTGATAGATCTATGCTAAAAACCATGATTTCACATATGTTGGACTTTTGCTCGTTTATTTACGAAATTCCCATTATAGTTGATATTGCTTAAATTGCTTAATAGATCTTGTTTGAATGATTGATTATTTGAATGTATGATTGATTTGATTGTTTCCAAGTTAGCTAGTAGTTGATTTGGAACAAGATGATGAAAGAGGATTCAAAAGCTATGGAAGAAGGCTCTTGAATGGTGAAAGCTGCTTAAGGCATATGTAGCGGATGTTGAAGCTCATATGTATAGATTGGATGATGTTGAGATGGGACTTTGCCATGATTTGATGAGGCAAGCCATGTTGTTGAGTTGAGACTTTGCTTTGATGCGATGAAGCGAAGTATGATGTGAGTCTTGGCTTAATCCAAGCAGGGATCATTCCAAGCATGTTGATAACTTGAAGAGTAGTTCAAGTTGGTTGATAATGGATTGTTCAAGAGGTAGCTTGAGCTTGTATGAGGATAGTCGTCAAGAAGGATGGCTAGGAGGCTTGGATATCGTCGTTGTTGAAGGTTCTAGCATGCTCAAAAGCAAGAGTACATGGGGCGCCCATAACGACTACAGGTAGGTAGTCGGGACACCCAAAAGACTACAGGTAGGTAGTTGAGTACTCTGGGCAAAGTAGATAAGTCCTAGGCACAAGGCAGTGTGCGGAGTTATGGTTAGAACCGGGGTTACCATTAGCCCTTGACAGATGGTCATTCAACTAACGGTGAAATCGAGGCAAGGATAACAGTGATAGCCAGAGTCATGGATGTTTGGTTGTATTATCATTCGGCTTCAAGAGCGGTGTTTTCTGGGTGCTTATCTGATCTTGGTTTAGGCCTTGGGGGTTTGTATTTGGAAAACATCGTCCTTGACTCGAGTGGTATTCGCTTTACCTTAATTGTCTATGTTGTTATGCTTGCTTCTCCTTAGTGTATGTCTGGGGCTATCACTGTAGAAAGAGGTGGAGTGGGATGGTTTGGTTCCTATTCCTTTTATCCTTTATGCTCTTTTGGTATGTTTGATAGTTGATTTACTGCTCACTAAGACTTTGTCTGACTCAAGGTTTTATGTCTCCTCTTATTACCTTGGGCTGTTCATCCATGTTTGGGATGGGCAGACTAGGTAGCAGGTGACAGGTGCTGTGCTAGGAGTTCAACGCTGAAGATGACGAAGACGAGCAGGAGGCTTTGCATATTAGTTTTCTTACTATATGTACTGGATATCCGCTGCTGTATTTGGTTGAGTGATTTGTAGTGAGGCTTTCATGTATGGATTTGAGTAGATGATTGTATGAAACTACTGTGATGCTTATATGATGATGTTCTGTTCTATGGAGCTTCACTATATTATATTTCTCTATTGTATTTTATCCATGCGCTGTGAGTTATGCGATAGAGATTCTTTTGTTTTGTTTTACCCTGACTATCGTCCATGGCTGCCTGGCACGCCTTTCAGCGCATTATTTACTTGTATTGGTGCGGGAGTCATGGGCGGTCGTCACATTTGGTATCAGAGCTTTGGTTAATCGATTTTAGCCAACGCTCGCTGATGTAACTACGTAAGAGAGACGTAATTGTAATTTGATGGATGATTACTATATATAATATAGTAGTTTAGAAGGGTTTGAACTCCTTATGCAGTTGTTTCTTAAGGTGTTCTAATCATTCTTATTTACAGATATTAAGGATGAGTCGAAGTGAGAGACAAGCTGCGAGGGGTAGCCGTGATCCTAGGGAAGCTGTTGATTATGCTCCTATGTTTGAGGCCATGATGACTTCAATCATGAGGAGAATACCAGCTTCAGGATCATCTGTGGATGTAGGAGTTCAAGTCCAAGCTCCGAGACCGGTGGATTTTGCCAAGCTTTGCAAGGATTATACTGCTCTTGGAGGAAAAGCTTTCTTGGGGACGGAGTCGACTATTGAGGTGCAGAGATGGATTGATGCATGTCGAAGGATCTTTGGTGACTTAGGGATTGAGGATGCAACTAAGAGGAAGCTTGCATCGAGACAGCTTCAGGGGAGAGCTGCTGATTGGTGGAATTCTATCACCATCGATACCCCAGAAGAAGAGATTACTTGGGAGCAATTCCAAGTTAGATTTGAAGCTAAGTTCATCTCTACTTCTCAGAAATCTGTCTTGTTTAAGAAGTTTGTAGAGCTCAAGCAAGGGGGGAGACCTGTTCTTGAGTATATTTCTGAGTTTGAAGCTTTGTCCAAGTATGCCAGATCGTATATTGATTCTCCCTACCAGAAGAATGAAAAGTTTGTGACTGGTCTGGATGCTTATCTTGGGAGGCAGTTGGTGGATCATCTGGACGATCCGTTTGAGAAGCTTGTGGAAAAAGCCCTTAGGCATGAGAGTTTGTTTCCTAAGGAAAGTTCTGTTGTTGCTGTAACCAGGGAAGGATCTAAACCACACCAGAATGGCAATAAGAGGAGGAAGCAGCAGCAGCAGAAGGGTAAGGATGGCCAGAAGAAGCCGAAAGGCGAAGTGACTTGTTATAACTGCCAACAGAAGGGCCATCTTTACAAAGATTGTAAGAATCCCAAAGTGCCGGGAAAGTGTTATAACTGTGATAAGCTGGGACATATCAAGAAGGATTGCCCAGAGCCGAGGAAAGATAGGCAGATTGTGCAAGCCTATGCTTTGGGAGTTGTGCCGTCGTCTTCAAAAGCTCCGACTGCTGAAGAAAAGGGGAAGAGTGTGGTGGTTCAAGGTACTCTTTCTATCTGTGGTGTTCCAGTTAGAGTGTTGTTTGATACTGGAGCATCGCATTCTTTTGTTTGTGATGATTTGGTAGGCCGGTTAGGTTTGAAACCGGATATTGTTGATAGGCCATTGGTTGTGACTAATCCGGTCGGGGGTTCGTCATGTTTGTGTATGATATGCCATGGTCTAGTTGTGTCGAGTCATGATTGCTCGTTTGTTTGTGATTGCTTTGTTCTGAACTTTGCGGGGTTCGGAATTATTTTGGGTATGGACTGGCTTAGGAAGTATGCGGCAAGGATTGATTGTGAGAGATTGGAGGTGACAGTCGGGAATGTGGAGGGGCGAAAGGTTGTGATACGATGTAAGCATGAAGAAGGCGTCTTCATGAGCTTCATGTATTCGCTGGTTGTTCCACGGGATGGACTGTCATCGATGCCAATAGTGAATGGATTTGAGGATGTCTTTGAGGAAGTCAAAGGGTTGCCGCCGCATAGGGAGATCGAGTTTCGTATCGATCTAGTTGAGGGAGCCAGACCTGTTGTGATGCCTCTTAGGCGGATGGCACCGAGGGAGCAGCAAGAGCTGAAGGTGCAAGTTGATGACCTTTTGCAGAAAGGATTCATTCGGAGAAGTGTGTCCGAATGGGGTGCGCCAGTTGTGTTCGCAACCAAAACGGATGGATCGTTGAGGTTGTGTGTTGATTATCGTGAGCTGAATAAGGTGACTAAGAAGAACAAGTATCCATTGCCGAGAATAGATGACTTGTTTGATCAGCTTCACGAGGCTAAGGTGTTTTCTCAGATGGATTTGGCAACGGGATTTCACCAGTTGAGAGTGGCAAAGGATAGTGTGCCGAAGACTGCTTTCAGGACACCATCCGGGTTTTATGAGTGGCTGGTAATGCCGTTTGGATTGACTAACGCGCCAGCATATTTTGTGGATCTTATGAATAGAGTGTTCAGAGATCAGTTGAATAAGTTCGTGCTTGTGTTCGTGGATGATATTCTGATTTATTCCGGAACTGAGGGAGAGCACAAGACGCACTTGAGGATTGTTTTGGAAATTTTGCGGAAACATCAGCTGAAGGCTAAGTTTTCGAAGTGTCACTTCTGGAAGAGTGAAGTGAGGTTCTTAGGCCATGTTATCTCTGGAAATGGAATAGCGGTTGACCCCGCTAAGGTGGCAGTGATCCAGGATTGGGTTAGACCTAAGAATGCATCTGATGTGAGAAGTTTTCTTGGATTAGCAGGATATTATCGTCGGTTTATCAAAGACTTTTCCAAGATAGCTGCACCGTTGACAGGATTGACGAAAAAGAACCAAGTGTTCAAATGGGATGATAAGTGTGAGCAAGCTTTTGTAATCCTGAAAGAGCGATTGACGAGTGCTCCTGTTTTGACTATTCCAAGTGGGAATGATGAGATGGTGGTTTACACCGATGCATGTGGCACTGGACTAGGAGCGGTGCTAATGCAGAAGGATAAAGTTGTTGCGTATGCAAGTCGACAACTGAAGCCGCATGAAAGGAATTATCCGACTCATGATTTGGAGTTAGCGGCGATTGTGTTTGCTTTGAAGATGTGGAGACATTACCTATTGGGAGTTAGATTCGAGCTGTTTACAGATCATAAGTCGTTGAAGTATCTGTTCTCCCAAAAGGATTTAAATCTTCGACAGCAACGATGGCTAGAGTTCCTAGCATCTTATGATTTTGGTATAGCCTATACTCCGGGAAAAGTTAACGCAGTGGCAGATGCGTTAAGTCGAAGACATGCAGGATTAGGAGCCATGTTTTCGGAATGGAAGAGTCTTGAGTATTTGGCTGGATTTGACTTCAGGCCTAGATGTGAATTGGAACCTAAGATGTTGGCAAACTTATCGATAAGGCCTACTCTTGTGGAAAGGGTTGGCGAGAGCCAAAAGGGAGATGATAAGCTTGTCAAGATTATCTGTGATTTGGAATCCGGATTGGACCCGGAGAAGGATAAGGGATTCGAGGTCGATCGAGAGGGTTGGCTTCGAAAGCAAGGACGATTGGTTGTTCCCGATATAGATGGATTGAGAGATGAAGTTCTGAGGGAAAGTCATCACTCGAAGTTGACAATTCATCCAGGTGGAAATAAGATGTATCGGGATATGAAGAGAGCTTACTACTGGGAAAGTATGAAGAAAGATGTTGGAAATTTTATTTCCAGGTGCATGAACTGCCAGTTGGTGAAAGCTGAGCAGAAGAAGCCCAGTGGATTGCTTCAGCCATTAGAGGTTCCTACATGGAAGTGGGAGCAAGTGTCGATGGACTTTATCGATGGTCTACCTAGGACAAGAGCAGGGAATGAAGGGATTTGGGTCATAGTAGATCGTTTGACCAAGAGTGCAAGGTTCATTCCTGTTCGATCGACTAGGACTGCATCGAAGTTGGCTGAATTATATGTGAAGTGGATAGTTCGTTTCCATGGTGTTCCGAAGAGTATAGTGAGCGATCGAGATCCATTGTTCACTAGTAGATTTTGGAAGAGCTTCCAGGAAGTTTTGGGAACTGAGTTGTGTTTGAGTACAGCTTATCACCCTCAAACAGATGGTCAGACTGAGAGAGTCAACCGAGTTTTGGAAGATCTTCTTAGAGCATGTGTTTTGGACTTCGGAGGATCATGGGAAGATCACCTTCATTTGGTGGAGTTTGCTTATAACAACAGTTATCAGTCTAGCATTGGTATGGCACCATATGAAGCCTTGTACGGAAGACCGTGTAACTCCCCGACATGTTGGTTGGAAACTGGAGAAAAGCTGATACTTGGGCCAGAGATGATTCGTCAAACTACGGATTGTATAGAGATCATTCGACAACGAATGAAGGCAGCCCAAGATCGTCAGAAAAGTTATGCCGATAATCGTCGTAAGGATTTGGAATTCGACGTAGGTGATATGGTTTTTGTGAAGATTTCTCCTCTGAAGAGTGTCATTAGATTCGGGAAGAAAGGAAAGTTAACTCCGAGATTTGTTGGGCCATTCCCGATTATCGAGCGTATTGGAAAGCTCGCTTATAGATTGGAGTTACCGGAAAAGATGGCGGGTGTGCACAGTGTTTTTCATGTATCTTATCTACGGAAGTATGTGCACGACCCAACTACGGTGGTTTCTGCTGATAGCTGTGAAGACTTGGAGGTTGATCCAGTTGTTTCGAGACCTCGTAAGCCGCTTCGTATTGTTGAAACCGATACGAAACAGCTTAGGAGGAAGACGATTACGTTGCTCAAGGTACAATGGAGTGACGATGTTAACGACTGTACATGGGAGGAGGAAGAGAGGATGAAGGCAGCTCATCCCGGACTCTTCGAGGTATGGCCCTAAAGTGTCGTGACATCTCATGAATTTGTAGCTTGTTCTAAGTCTTAGAATTCTGCATGCTAGGTTAGAATTGGATGCATGGTTTGTTGATTGCTATGGATGGTAGGCATGCGGAATATCTTTGATTGCTGTTGTTTGCTTGGAATTTCGGGGGCGAAATTCCTAAGGGGGAGAGAATGTAACGACCCGTATTTTACGTGTCGATAAATCGTAGTATTTGCAGGTCGTTAGTGTTGTTGTGTTGTCTCTAGCCTGAGTCGTTTAGAAAGTTAACTCGTGTGTTTAGTGATGAGTCGTGACCGACTCATGGGCATGGTCGAGTTAAGGCTTGAGTCGTGACCGACTCATAGGGGTTAGCGAGTTAGTATGCTACGACCTAAGGAGTTGAAGGGTTAACTTGTTGCCGAGATAACTAGTGGCCGAGTTATGAGAATTAGCGAGTCAATGTGTTAAAAGGATTGAGTCTTGACCGAGTTAGCAGGTTGACCGACCTAAGGGTGTTGCCGAGTTAAGGTTTGGACCGACTCAAGGAATAGGGCTTGGATCGGCAGGAGGATGAGTCGTTAGTGGCTTAAGACTTATGTGTGTCGGCATCGTAGTTGAGTCGGCTAGGAGTTAGGTCGGTGGGCCGACTTAGTGTTGAGTCGTTGGGATCTTAGGTCGGTAGGAAGTAAGTCGGCAGTATATGTTGAGGCATTGGGTCGGTAGGAGGTTAGGTCGGCACCCAATATGGAGATGGTGGACATTGGTTAAGCCGTGACCGACTCATGTTGAGTCGGCAAAGGTTGGTTGGGACGTGTCTAGGATAAGTCGGCTTGGTGGGTGAGTCGGTATCACAGTTGAGTCGTATGGGATGTTGAGTCGTCGGACGACTTAGGATTTGGAGTGTTAGGTCGGCTCTAGTATTAAGTCGTAGGTCGGCCTGGTTTGTTGAGTCATGAGAGTGGCTTGTATTAGGTCGGCAAAGCAATGAGTCGTGAACGACTCATAGTGAGTCGGCTGTGTTGAGTCGGCAAGGGGATGAGTCGGGGACGACTCAGGAGTTGGGTCGGCGGCGACTTAGGACGGCCGAGACATGGGGGTTTCAGCCTATAAATAGTGGACTTTGGCTCACTTTTTGGCACCGGTTTTCGAAGCGACGAAGTGCTGCCATTTTGAGAGCTCGACTACAACATTTCTTCATCTCCTTTTCTCCATTCCAATCTAGTTCTAACATCCATCCAAGATTGAAGATCAAGATCAAAGATCAAGAGCCAAAGTTGAAGATTTTCATCCGAAGAAGCTAGATTTCACCGTTTCAAGTGAAATTTCTCCGGATCAAGCTCAAGTCCTTGCTGTCCAGATCTGAAGTTGATTGATTTTAGGTTGTTTTGGTGATTTGGTGAGTGGTAGTTATCTCTCACGCGGACCCAAAGGAGTGTAGTGGATTGGTAGCTAGTTTATGTGTTTGAAATAGCATTTTCTCGCATTGTCCTTAAGTCTGCATGTAGATCCATCATTTTTGAAGATGTTTACCTATGCATATTTGTTTAACAAGTATTAGAGACAAAACCCATGTTTTATATTTGATAGATCTATGCTAAAAACCATGATTTCACATATGTTGGACTTTTGCTCGTTTATTTACGAAATTCCCATTATAGTTGATATTGCTTAAATTGCTTAATAGATCTTGTTTGAATGATTGATTATTTGAATGTATGATTGATTTGATTGTTTCCAAGTTAGCTAGTAGTTGATTTGGAACAAGATGATGAAAGAGGATTCAAAAGCTATGGAAGAAGGCTCTTGAATGGTGAAAGCTGCTTAAGGCATATGTAGCGGATGTTGAAGCTCATATGTATAGATTGGATGATGTTGAGATGGGACTTTGCCATGATTTGATGAGGCAAGCCATGTTGTTGAGTTGAGACTTTGCTTTGATGCGATGAAGCGAAGTATGATGTGAGTCTTGGCTTAATCCAAGCAGGGATCATTCCAAGCATGTTGATAACTTGAAGAGTAGTTCAAGTTGGTTGATAATGGATTGTTCAAGAGGTAGCTTGAGCTTGTATGAGGATAGTCGTCAAGAAGGATGGCTAGGAGGCTTGGATATCGTCGTTGTTGAAGGTTCTAGCATGCTCAAAAGCAAGAGTACATGGGGCGCCCATAACGACTACAGGTAGGTAGTCGGGACACCCAAAAGACTACAGGTAGGTAGTTGAGTACTCTGGGCAAAGTAGATAAGTCCTAGGCACAAGGCAGTGTGCGGAGTTATGGTTAGAACCGGGGTTACCATTAGCCCTTGACAGATGGTCATTCAACTAACGGTGAAATCGAGGCAAGGATAACAGTGATAGCCAGAGTCATGGATGTTTGGTTGTATTATCATTCGGCTTCAAGAGCGGTGTTTTCTGGGTGCTTATCTGATCTTGGTTTAGGCCTTGGGGGTTTGTATTTGGAAAACATCGTCCTTGACTCGAGTGGTATTCGCTTTACCTTAATTGTCTATGTTGTTATGCTTGCTTCTCCTTAGTGTATGTCTGGGGCTATCACTGTAGAAAGAGGTGGAGTGGGATGGTTTGGTTCCTATTCCTTTTATCCTTTATGCTCTTTTGGTATGTTTGATAGTTGATTTACTGCTCACTAAGACTTTGTCTGACTCAAGGTTTTATGTCTCCTCTTATTACCTTGGGCTGTTCATCCATGTTTGGGATGGGCAGACTAGGTAGCAGGTGACAGGTGCTGTGCTAGGAGTTCAACGCTGAAGATGACGAAGACGAGCAGGAGGCTTTGCATATTAGTTTTCTTACTATATGTACTGGATATCCGCTGCTGTATTTGGTTGAGTGATTTGTAGTGAGGCTTTCATGTATGGATTTGAGTAGATGATTGTATGAAACTACTGTGATGCTTATATGATGATGTTCTGTTCTATGGAGCTTCACTATATTATATTTCTCTATTGTATTTTATCCATGCGCTGTGAGTTATGCGATAGAGATTCTTTTGTTTTGTTTTACCCTGACTATCGTCCATGGCTGCCTGGCACGCCTTTCAGCGCATTATTTACTTGTATTGGTGCGGGAGTCATGGGCGGTCGTCACAAATATGTTACTATAGCGTATCCCATATCCCGACCTTAACTCTAATTACCAAGGATTATATTTTTAAAAACCATTTTTAGTTAAACTATTTCATAAACCATGCTTTGACACCAAGCTATAACATCTCCTATCTAGATGCACAAAAATAAGCGCTACATATGCATCAGTCATCTATAGTGTTAGCTTCCATCGACTAAATATCGCTATTTTAATGGTATCTATAATATCAAAAGCACTTGAATATGAAACAAAACATAGATTTCAAAACAATATTTTCTTTATTATATTCAAAACAGATGATCCATATTCATCGTACATAATCCTAATATGTTCCCAAGCACAGGAAAAATATACTTATTACAAAATATGCCAAGAGTGGTATATAAAGATACCCCTTAGATGATCAGAGTCATATAGCCATAATAGACCTAATAAAAACATAGCAGAAATACAGAAAAACATACAAATGCAACTCCTATATAGCTATCTGTTTGCCTCATGCATGCCTCGGGTAACCTTATTCGTCATCCTACCAAAACCTAAAAAAGACCTTAACCCCTCAGCCACTAAAATCAACTTTTGAGCACCTGAGAGTTCAAGGGAAAAACATGAACTTCGAGTCGGACATAAAGCCTTGTGTGAATAATACTACACAACCCGGTTTAATATATTAGGTGAGACTATGCCGCTTAACGGAATAGGTTTCCCCTTACTACCATCCTTTTTAAAACTTATTTTTGTAAAATCCTTTTTCCTGCAACCAAAACTGGTTAAAATACTGTACAGCATCATTATGTAAATGTACATAAATATTAGGTAATAAATGAACTATCTGTTCAAAAACATTAGTTTAGTTTGGCTATCTTTTAACCTTTGGGTAACTCGGGCCTACCAGGCAACATATCAAAATAATATAACATCTATTAGACACTACTGCTTTTGGATGATCTGTCCTTAACAATATGCTAAATGCATCTCCTCTGGACGGTCTATCCCTAACTTAATCATCTCACCAGTTTTCTTGATCCTAATGGTTTTACGGGCTCACCAAATACCCATATGTATGCTAATATATATTCCATTCTGTGTGTAAACATAATTTTAGTGTACCTGGCCAAGCTCTACACACTGGAATTTTTGACAACAGTTAGCTGGGACCAATAGCTAATGTGCAGGGCATGACCCTATACCAGCCTCATCTAGTATTCTAATATCCGAATTATTTTCACTTAGGGATACCTTCCCATAATTTTCCTTGAAAAACCTTTATTTTAAAATGATTTAAAACCTTTAAATGAACTTACTCAAGAACGTACATAAGCTTTATGCTTTACACAAAATCACCTTGCCATGCTATTTATATACTTTACTTAGTTCTTTGTTGATGAAGACATTTTACATTAGAAAGTACCCCCTTTCGATCCCATTGAAAGTATATCTTTCGAAAACAAGTAAAATCCTTCATTCATCTAGGCCGAAAGGCCAAAACCTTTCCTTTCGAAACCATTCTCAAAAACCCTTTTCGAAACCTTGAAATACCTTTTCCTTCGAAAGCCAAAAATGTTTGACATCGTATTGTAAAACACTTTAAAACATCGCCTTGTCAAAACCTTGGAAAAACCTTCCATTTCAAACCTTTCGAAAGCATTTGGGTTTAATTTAAAACATATGGAAAAGCCTCTTTTAAAAACTTTTGACTAAGATCATTAGGCTTCTTCGGAAGTGTAACGACCCAGAATTTTAATTATTTAAAATTTGAATATTTAATTAATTTTAAATATTAATAAGTGAATTTATAAGTCGAATAAATTTTATTTTGAATTTTTGGATTTAATTGGATTATTAAATCGATAATTTAATATGTGAAATTATGGAAATAATTGAAAATAGAGTTAAATATGATTGTAAATGATTTGTAAAATTTTATTTTATCATATTGAAGTTAGAACGATATTTTAGAACTTTTAAAATCGAATTTGAAGTTAAATTGTGAAAATTGAATATTTTAATATTAAAATCGACTAGTGAAAACAGTCAATTTTTGAACAGTCTCAGAATTGGACGAAAACAGTTCCATTGGATCCGTAATAGTTAGATATTATCGGATTTCAATTTTCGTGTCAATCAGAGTTATCGTTTGATCGTAGCAGCTCGAAACGCATCGAATTGTTTTTAATATTAATTTGACGAGTTAAAATAGCCATTTTTCAAAAAATCTCGGATTTCGACGAAACCAGTTTCATCGGATCCGTAATGTGATATTATTGTAAGGTTTCAAATTTCGTGTCAATTGGATTTACCGTTTGTCCGGTACAAATTAAAACGCCTAGAAAATCGTTTAAATCGGTTTAATTTAAATTGGACGTTTATAGCCATAACTCGCACAGATGTCCGAATTAGCTTTCGAAACCTGTTCCATTGTGTCCGGAACGCGGGATAAACCCTAGGAACGTCAGTTACGGCGCGTGAATCGGAGTTCGGAATTTCCGGATTGAATAGTGTTTCGTCGGTTCCTTATAAATAGCCCTTCACTCTAAAAAAAAAAAAAAGCAAAACCCTAATCTAAAACTGCACAGCCGCCTCCACATACATGAACGGCCAGAAATTAGTATCCTCTCCCCCTCGATTTCTTCCAATCCGTCAACATTCGTCAAAAACATTCAACTACAAAGATGAAGATCACAACGAGAGCTTCGATGTGAACGGCTATGATCAAATATGGAGAGACGAGGAGGGAGCTATGGGGGGCCGTTTGCAGCGACTTGCGCACGCAACACGAGGATGAGGAGGGGGCCGAGCTCCATGCTATCTTGGCCGAGTGTCATTCTTGCCATGCTCAACGCGATGGAACTCCCTGATCGACGAAAAGATGAACGAGGTGGTCGCGATTTGGAACCCTAGATGGGTATGGATGGGTTTCTTCTTGCGTGTTTGTCTGTAGATAGAACGTGAAGATAGAGGGAGGTGCGCACGGTCCTGATGGGGGGATGGAGATCCAACGGCCAGAAGAGTGTAGGGTTTTAAAAAAAAAAAATGTTGTAAATTGATGTATAAATTCGTGTAAACTTCTAAAATTCATATCCTTTTCATACGAGGTCGAAAACGCGCGAAACCAGTTGCGTTGGAATCGTATGGACGAGCACTACGCGATGAAATTGGAATGGAGTCGTTTGGAGTTAGTGAGAATTTTGGGTAAAATTAAACGTCCGTTTAATTTTATTCGAAATAAATCGCTAAAAACGGAATTTAAAATCAAGGTGAGAACTTCTCACTCAATCGAATCAGTTTCGATTTTATTTTAAATTGTTAGATTTAAAATATTTGAATGCATGTTTGAATGATGATTGATATCTATTTATTGTTAAATTAGACATTATGCGCCGTTAGTAAGCGGATGTTATTTATTAAAAACATATACCGCGAATATTTCATAAACAGTGAAATTGGTATTATATATAATAGCAATATATATATATTGGCATATGTATATATTGGAGTTGTTGATTCCCCGCATTTTTTGTTTAGCGGATGAGACCCTATTGCGCCGTCTATTAAGCGGATAATATTTAAAATCCCATATACCGCGATAATTTCGTACTGGAGCGAAATTGGTATTGTGCTAATGTTTGTGGATGCAGGAAAACAGGTTGGAGGGATCCAACTGGATTCCTCAACAGTATTTATTTGATTTCAGATATTTTGATATTTGATGGACTATCATATCGATATATGATGTCATTGTAGTCGTGATTGACTATTTTGGTGTGTAGCATCATTGGACCAAATTTTGGGATTTTAAAATGATTTTAAATGGATTTTTTTGAAAGTATACGTTTTATAAAATAATTTTTGGAATTGATCCATTCTAAATAAGTAAACGTTATAATTTTTAATGTTATAAAAATTATGATTTTTGAGAAATATAGTTAAAGATTGATTTTTGAGAATATGATGCTAATGATTTTATAAAATAGTTAAATCGGAATTTTTGAATTTATTATAAATTGATTTTATAAAGGAATTATAAAAATTTGATTATTTTATAAAACAAAATAACGAAATTATAAAGGAGATTAAAGATGTTTTAAAATAATAATATAAATTGATTTTATAAAGGATTTATAAATTGATATTTATAAATTAAAACATTTGAATTATAAAACGAGTTTTTATAAGTGTTTGAATGAAGTGAAAATGGATTGCATAAGTGAATGAAATTTATAGAATTATTAACGGTGAAGTTATAAATAGAATTTTATAAACAGTAGGTTTATAAAATTTGTAAAGTTATTAAAATAATGGTTTTGGATAGATAATTGAATCTTATAAGTTATGAGATTATAATTATGAAGTTCAAAGGAACGATTTAGTAAAATAATCGTTTTATAAGCATTTAACTTATAATATGAATCTTTGGTTTATAATTGAGTTATAAATCGAATAGATTAATAAAGGAGATTTATAAAAAGTTGTTATAAAATAAATAGAAAAGGGATTTATAAACGTTGTTTTATAAATTCGCAAACGACTTATTTTGATAAGTAAATTGTTAAAACCTATTAATGGAGTTATATTCACATTTTTGACTGTGAATGATCCTTTAAAATAAAATGAATAGAAGTGATGAAATTTGTTAACATAGTATATTCACGTTTTTGAATAGTGAATAATATGTTGAAGAAAATGTTTAGATTTGATGTTCTAAATTGAATTAAAACGATCTAACGATGTTTTAAAATGAGTTGAGATTCGAAATCATAGATTTCAACATTGATTGTTGAAATAGACGTTTTCGAGAAATAAAAGGAAATGGTGGACTATAACACTGTTGTTATAGTAAAGAATTTCCGAAAGGAAATGTTTTGTATAGTATTTGGATTTATATATCTATTTTAATTTCAAATCCCTATATTAGTGATTTTGGTTTGTTGTAACGATGTTTTACGCAACATTCGTTTTGGCCCAAATAAATATGTTTATGAGAATGATTTCCTTAAAGAATGAAATATATACTTAATCTCGATTTAAGTATATTGAATATTTTCCAAGTGTTGAAAATAAATAAAAAATCTGTGAACTACTTATGAATAAATAAGTATGGAAATGTTTTCCAATATAAAGTGAATATTTTGAGAATTTATCTTTTTGAAGATAAATTGAAATGAATAATTGAAATCATATATGCATGGATATTGTGAAATATAAATTCACTATTGAATTTATAAAAGAAAGTGGAATTGGTTCAAAAATAAATATTGATTTATTTTTGACATATTGAAATTTTATATCTTGTAAAGATATTTTGGAAAATAAATAATTTGGAAAATTATTTGGAAACTGGTGATGTGTGCATATCCATTGATAGTTCAAAAACCGACCATCAATATTTCCCTTTGAATGGGTAATTGATGTGATTTGATTGAATTTGAATGCCACACTTATTTTTGAATAAGCGCTCACTATTCGGGTTAACCGGGAAAGGACCATGGGGTCGTATAACCCATTCCGAATATGTGATACGTCGTTGTGAATTGCATTGAAGATCGGTGTTGAAGACCCGGTATTTGCGAGAGCGATAGGATGACCTGTCGATTGACTCTTCACCGAGTAGCTACGGTATTGAGTTCTCCATATGTGACGGTGAATCCGATCAGGATCGTGAATATCCGGATTGCAAGGACTTCTTTGTAAGTGCCTTCGGTTTTGTTCGAGCCCGGAACAGACTTGTATGGATTGTGTGTCTGACGTTACAAATTGAGATATAAAGCCGATTTCATTCAAATATATTTCTGTTGGTGGCGGAGAATTTATTCTTTTAGCTTAACACCCTTCTCTGAGACGTACGAGCTCAGAGGTTATGTAGTTGAATGTTATCAGCGATATATTCCCAATTTGGTAATGTGACATGCTGAGTGTTGCTGTAAATGATCATTGTGTTGATTATTTGTGATAGGATCATTTATTTGATCGTCTATCTTTGTGATCATTTCTATGATCATTTGTTGACCCAAAGCATGGCTTTTGTATAAAGTATGTTTTTGTGGACGTGACTTCGTCGAGCCTCACACCCCGTGAATGGTCAAAACAGGAAAGAAGCAGCAAGGTTATGAGGGGTAGCGCCCTTTAGGATGTGTGCATTTCCTTCTGGAAAAGGGTGGTATCATGGTATGGAGCCCAGATACTTACTCATGTTGAAAACACTTTGTTATGATTGTGTGGATTGATTACGAGCGCTCGGTGAAAGGTCCCAAAGGACCGGGGGATGGCATATTCGGTCAGTTGTTACTCAGTTAGGGGTAACCCGGCCTTGTGTTGGTAGAGATCCGGTTTGGTTCTCGGGGATGTCCATCCAGAGGCATTCTCATGTGGCAATAGGAAGTTCCTTGGCCTGATCATTCGTTGGAAATCCAAAGAAACAATACGTGACTTGTACGGTTTTAGTTGTACAACCTACTATGGAATATGGCGGTAACCTGCTATTGAACATAGTAGCTATAGTAGGCATAAGTGCGGAATGTCTATGCTGGCTAAGATTTATATTCTACTTTCGAAATGAATTTTTCCTACACTACGCACTAATAATAATATCAAATGTCTTTTTAAATGCGTATCAAGCATCTTTGACTATCATAAGGAGAAATCTCCTCCGATTCTGCATTTGCATTGTGTGTGTGTGCGGGAGGCCTTATGGTAGTCTCATTTTTAAAAGCATTGCGAATTGACTTTAAAAATATTCTTCTATTTTGATTTAAAAGATAAATAAACTGTTTTGAGTTCTTACACCAGTCACATGACTGACTTGGAGTTTATTGTTTTCCTTCCTAAACTCTGGGTGCCCACCAATTTCCACACGGGAAGTCAAGAGTAAAGGTTTATCAGGATATTCTGGATATTCTGGAATTGCTGGAGGCAAGCTGGATGGCATGGCGTATTACTAGTTATATAGTATTCCTTTTTCCGCTGTTTGTTGTTGTATGATGTTGTACACTCTGATGATATGATGTAAAGTATAAAATGTAATAACTGATATAGTTCTTGTTTAAAGATTATTCATTTATTATTATATGTTGTTCCGCTGCGAATTGTGAGATTCTGATGTTGTTCTGTTGTTTTCTGTTCCGTTCTATTCTCTATTTTCTCTATTTTCTTTTCCCTATCTTTTTCTGTTCTTCTTCTCTTCTTTTCTACGTTTTCTTTTTCTTAAACCCTCAGTGTTCGGTTTTCCGTCGTTCGATTGCTCGGCAGTCGATAAAATGAGTATCGATGTTGAATTTTCGGAAGTCGAAGAATCGGGTCCTGACAATGTGGTATCAGAGCATATGGTTAAGCGACAACCATGGTTCTGTTGGGTATTACTCATTAGAGATAGAGTCAGTAGTACTCTAGAATGAGTTTGAGTGTAATAATAGCTATGAGAGCGTATTTGTTAGTGAATATGAAATTGTTTTATATTGTGATGATTGGTTTATTGAGTGGCATATGAACCTTCGTCAGCACGGTCTGTACAACTATGCCGAAGGGGTTTATAAACATTTGAATAGAACAATTCGACACAATATTGTTTTAAAATTGGGTAAATGAAATAATTTTTGCCTTGATTATATTTTTATATATAAAGAAAATAATTTTTCAGAATTATTAAAGTGTATATATGTTGATTGTTTAGATGTTTGAATAATCTAAATAAAAGAATTATTGTATAAGCAAAATAATTATAAGAATTGAATTATAATTAAAGTGATTTACAATTGTGAAATAAACTTATATATAAAAAGTGAAACTTTATGAATATATTTATGAATATAAGCTGTAAATAAAGAATGAATTTAAAGTTAAATGAAAATTTACTTTAGAAATGGAATATAACTTAAGAGATGTTGAATGAAATTGATATTGGTATCAAAGTAAATTAATAAAGTTAAGTGATGGATATGAACTTGAGTTATATAAATGAAATTCAACTTTAGAAATTGAATTGAATTAATGGATTGAATGTAAATCAATTGAATGTGAATAAAATTGGTATGAAATAATGGATGTACGTGTTAATTCATTAAAATCTAAAGTTATTGGAAATTGAATAGTTGAAAGATTGAATGAAAACCAATTTAATTGAACCAATTGAAAGCAAAGGAATTTGGTTGTAATTAATATACATTGATTGTCATATGATTGTTAGTTGATTGTATATAATTCATTAAGTTAATGAAATTGAAAGCTAAAGTAATTGGAATTCAATTGGAAGTTAAGTGAATCTTAAATAGAATTGAATTTGAATTGGAAGTGAACCAACTTGAATATGAATTAGTGAATATAAACTAATTGAAAATGAATGTTAGTAAAAACATCCACTGTTAATGAATCAAATGTGATTAAATAGAAAACCATTTCATTGAATATTAATGAGAATATAAATGAATATTTATTGGTTATGGATTATAGTTGGTTGATGTTTGCATTTGTTGCTTTTACTACATTTGCTATGTTGCTATATGTTGTATATTGATACTATTGTCTATATGCATGGTTCTCATGTTGTTTGTTGAGTGTTTAGTAGGTGCGGATCGCGTTTGCTTCGCATTTGGAGCTCGCTTTCGCGCTATATTAGCCGTATATGCTTGCTAATAAAATATAAGGTACATATCTCGGATTACATACCGTACTTTTACAAATTTTTCCCTTCGGGATGCCTCATTACTTGATGAGATGTATATTTGTGATATATATACTGTCATTTTTTTTCGGATCGAGCCGCGCAAAGGAGACTATGGCGAATTTTTCCGAAAATTTAGGGCGTTAGAAAAAATTTGAGAAAATTGGAAAGTTTTGAAAATTTTAACTTCGATTTGGAATTGAAGGTTAAACAATAGTAATTGTTTTTGAAAAGATAACTAAGTATGATTTGAAGACTTAGTTAAGCTATTGTAAGGAATTTAATTATGAATTTTTGGAAAGTTAATAAATTCTATAACTTTTCTTACTTGTTAATTTCGAGGACGAAATTCTTTTAAGGGGGGAAGATTGTAACGACCCAGAATTTTAACTATTTAAAATTTGAATATTTAATTAATTTTAAATATTAATAAGTGAATTTATAAGTCGAATAAATTTTATTTTGAATTTTTGGATTTAATTGGATTATTAAATCGATAATTTAATATGTGAAATTATGGAAATAATTGAAAATAGAGTTAAATATGCTTGTAAATGATTTGTAAAATTTTATTTTATCATATTGAAGTTAGAACGATATTTTAGAACTTTTAAAATCGAATTTGAAGTTAAATTGTGAAAATTGAATATTTTAATATTAAAATCGACTAGTGAAAATAGTCAATTTTTGAACAGTCTCAGAATTGGACGAAACCAGTTCCATTGGATCCGTAATAGTTAGTTATTATCGGATTTCAATTTTCGTGTCAATCGGAGTTATCGTTTGATCGTAGCAGCTCGAAACGCATCGAATTGTTTTTAATATTAATTTGGCGAGTTAAAATAGCCATTTTTCAAAAAGTCTCGGATTTCGACGAAACCAGTTTCATCGGATCCGTAATGTGATATTATTGTAAGGTTTCAAATTTCGTGTCAATTGGATTTACCGTTTGTCCGGTACAAATTAAAACGCCTAGAAAATCGTTTAAATCGGTTTAATTTAAATTGGACGTTTATAGCCATAACTCGCACAGATGTCCGAATTAGCTTTCGAAACCTGTTCCATTGTGTCCGGAACGCGGGATAAACCCTAGGAACGTCAGTTACGGCGCGTGAATCGGAGTTCAGAATTTCCGGATTGAATAGTGTTTCGTCGGTTCCTTATAAATAGCCCTTCACTCTAAAAAAAAAAAAGAAGCAAAACCCTAATCTAAAACTGCACAGCCGCCTCCACATACATGAACGGCCAGAAATTAGTATCCTCTCCCCCTCGATTTCTTCCAATCCGTCAACATTCGTCAAAAACATTCAACTACAAAGATGAAGATCACAACGAGAGCTTCGATGTGAACGGCTATGATCAAATATGGAGAGACGAGGAGGGAGCTATGGGGGGCCGTTTGCAGCGACTTGCGCACGCAAAACGAGGAGGAGGAAGGGGCCGAGCTCCATGTTATCTTGGCCCAGTGTCATTCTTGCCATGCTCTACGCGATGGATCTCCCTGATCGACGAAAAGATGAACGAGGTGGTCGCGATTTGGAACCCTAGATGGGTATGGATGGGTTTCTTCTTGCGTGTTTGTCTGTAGATAGAACGTGAAGATAGAGGGAGGTGCGCACGGTCCTGATGGGGGGATGGAGATCCAACGGCCAGAAGAGTGTAGGGTTTTAAAAAAAAAAATGTTGTAAATTGATGTATAAATTCGTGTAAACTTCTAAAATTCATATCTTTTTCATACGAGGTCGAAAACGCGCGAAACCAGTTGCGTTGGAATCGTATGGACTATCACTACGCGATGAAATTGGATTGGAGTCGTTTGGAGTTAGTGAGAATTTTGGGTAAAATTACACGTCCGTTTAATTTTATTCGAAATAAATCGCTAAAAACGGAATTTAAAATCAAGGTGAGAACTTCTCACTCAATCGAATCAGTTTCGATTTTATTTTAAATAGTTAGATTTAAAATATTTGAATGCATGTTTGAATGATGATTGATATCTATTGATTGTTAAATTAGACATTATGCGCCGTTAGTAAGTGGATGTTATTTATTAAAAACATATACCGCGAATATTTCATGAACAGTGAAATTGGTATTATATATAATAGCAATATATATATATTGGCATATGTATATATTTGAGTTGTTGATTCCCCGCATTTTTTGTTTAGCGGATGAGACCCTATTGCGCCGTCTATTAAGCGGATAATATTTAAAATCCCATATACCGCGATAATTTCGTACTGGAGCGAAATTGGTATTGTGCTAATGTTTGTGGATGCAGGAAAATAGGTTGGAGGGATCCAACTGGATTCCTCAACAGTATTTATTTGATTTCAGATATTTTGATATTTGATGGACTATCATATCGATATATGATGTCGTTGTAGTCGTGATTGACTATTTTGGTGTGTAGCATCATTGGACCAAATTTTGGGATTTTAAAATGATTTTAAAGGGATTTTTTTGAAAGTATACGTTTTATAAAATAATTTTTGGAATTGATCCATTTTAAATAAGTAAACGTTATAATTTTTAATGTTATAAAAATTATGATTTTTGAGAAATATAGTTAAAGATTGATTTTTGAGAATATGATGCTAATGATTTTATAAAATAGTTAAATCGGAATTTTTGAATTTATTATAAATTGATTTTATAAAGGAATTATAAAAATTTGATTATTTTATAAAACAAAATGACGAAATTATAAAGGAGATTAAAGATGTTTTAAAATAATAGTATAAATTGATTTTATAAAGGATTTATAAATTGATATTTATAAATTAACACATTTGAATTATAAAACGAGTTTTTATAAGTGTTTGAATGAAGTGAAAATGGATTGCATAAGTGAATGAAATTTATAGAATTATTAACGGTGAAGTTATAAATAGAATTTTATAAACAGTAGGTTTAGAAAATTTGTAAAGTTATTAAAATAATGGTTTTGGATAGATAATTGAATCTTATAAGTTATAAGATTTATAATTATGAAGTTCAAAGGAACGATTTTGTAAAATAATCGTTTTATAAGCATTTAACTTATAATATGAATCTTTGGTTTATAATTGAGTTATAAATCGAATAGATTAATAAAGGAGATTTATAAAAAGTTGTTATAAAATAAATAGAAAAGGGATTTATAAACGTTGTTTTATAAATTCGCAAACGACTTATTTTGATAAGTAAATTGTTAAAACCTATTAATGGAGTTATATTCACATTTTTGACTGTGAATGATCCTTTAAAATAAAATGAATAGAAGTGATGAAATTTGTTAACATAGTATATTCACGTTTTTGAATAGTGAATAATATGTTGAAGAAAATGTTTAGATTTGATGTTCTAAATTGAATTAAAACGATCTAACGATGTTTTAAAATGTGTTGAGATTTGAAATCATAGATTTCAACATTGATTGTTGAAATAGACGTTTTCGAGAAATAAAAGGAAATGGTGGACTATAACACTGTTGTTATAGTAAAGAATTTCCGAAAGGAAATGTTTTGTATAGTATTGGGATTTATATATCTATTTTAATTTCAAATCCCTATACTAGTGATTTTGGGTTGTTGTAACGATGTTTTACGCAACATTCGTTTTGGCCCAAATAAATATGTTTATGAGAATGATTTCCTTAAAGAATGAAATATATACTTAATCTCGATTTAAGTATATTGAATATTTTCCAAGTGTTGAAAATAAATAAAAAATCTGTGAACTACTTATGAATAAATAAGTATGGAAATGTTTTCCAATATAAAGTGAATATTTTGAGAATTTATCTTTTTGAAGATAAATTGAAATGAATAATTGAAATCATATATGCATGGATATTGTGAAATATAAATTCACTATTGAATTTATAAAAGAAAGTGGAATTGGTTCAAAAATAAATATTGATTTATTTTTGACATATTGGAATTTTATATCTTGTAAAGATATTTTGGAAAATAAATAATTTGGAAAATTATTTGGAAACTGGTGATGTGTGCATATCCATTGATAGTTCAATAACCGACTATCAATATTTCCCTTTGAATGGGTAATTGATGTGATTTGATTGAATTTGAATGCCACACTTATTTTTGAATAAGCGCTCACTATTCGGGTTAACCGGGAAAGGACCATGGGGTCGTATAACCCATTCCGAATATGTGATACGTCGTTGTGAATTGCATTGAAGATCGGTGTTGAAGACCCGGTATTTGCGAGAGCGATAGGATGACCTGTCGATTGACTCTGCACCGAGTAGCTACGGTATTGAGTTCTCCATATGTGATGGTGAATCCGATCAGGATCGTGAATATCCGGATTGCAAGGACTTCTTTGTAAGTGCCTTCGGTTTTGTTCGAGCCCGGAACAGACTTGTATGGATTGTGTGTCTGACGTTACAAATTGAGATATAAAGCCGATTTCATTCAAATATATTTCTGTTGGTGGCGGAGAATTTATTCTTTTAGCTTAACACCCTTCTCTGAGATGTACGAGCTCAGAGGTTATGTAGTTGAATGTTATCAGCGATATATTCCCAATTTGGTAATGTGACATGCTGAGTGTTGCTGTAAATGATCATTGTGTTGATTATTTGTGATAGGATCATTTATTTGATCGTCTATCTTTGTGATCATTTCTATGATCATTTGTTGACCCAAAGCATGGCTTTTGTATAAAGTATGTTTTTGTGGACGTGACTTCGTCGAGCCTCACACCCCGTGAATGGTCAAAACAGGAAAGAAGCAGCAAGGTTATGAGGGGTAGCGCCCTTTAGGATGTGTGCATTTCCTTCTGGAAAAGGGTGGTATCATGGTATGGAGCCCAGATACTTACTCATGTTGAAAACACTTTGTTATGATTGTGTGAATTGATTACGAGCGCTCGGTGAAAGGTCCCAAAGGACCGGGGGATGGCATATTCGGTCAGTTGTTACTCAGTTAGGGGTAACCCGGCCTTGTGTTGGTAGAGATCCGGTTTGGTTCTCGGGGATGTCCATCCAGAGGCATTCTCATGTGGCAATGGGAAGTTCCTTGGCCTGATCATTCGTTGGAAATCCAAAGAAACAATACGTGACTTGTACGGTTTTAGTTGTATAACCTGCTATGGAATGTGGCGGTAACCTGCTATTGAACATAGTAGCTATAGTAGGCATAAGTGCGGAATGTCTATGCTGGCTAAGATTTATATTCTACTTTCGAAATGAATTTTTCCTACACTACGCACTAATAATAATATCAAATGTCTTTTTAAATGCGTATCAAGCATCTTTGACTATCATAAGGAGAAATCTCTTTCGATTCTGCGTTTGCATTGTGTGTGTGTGCGGGAGGCCTTATGGTAGTCTCATTTTTAAAAGCATTGCGAATTGACTTTAAAAATATTCTTCTATTTTGATTTTAAAGATAAATAAACTGTTTTGAGTTCTTACACCAGTCACATGACTGACTTGGAGTTTATTGTTTTCCTTCCTAAACTCTGGGTGCCCACCAATTTCCACACGGGCAGTCAAGAGTAAAGGTTTATCAGGATATTCTGGATATTCTGGAATTGCTGGAGGCAAGCTGGATGGCATGGCGTATTACTAGTTATATAGTATTCCTTTTTCCGCTGTTTGTTGTTGTATGATGTTGTACACTCTGATGATATGATGTAAAGTATAAAATGTAATAACTGATATAGTTCTTGTTTAAAGATTATTCATTTATTATTATATGTTGTTCCGCTGCGAATTGTGAGATTCTGATGTTGTTCTGTTGTTTTCTGTTCCGTTCTATTCTCTATTTTCTCTATTTTCTTTTCCCTATCTTTTTCTGTTCTTCTTCTCTTCTTTTCTACGTTTTCTTTTTCTTAAACCCTCAGTGTTCGGTTTTCCGTCGTTCGATTGCTCGGCAGTCGATAAAGTGAGTATCGATGTTGAACTTTCGGAAGTCGAAGAATCGGGTCCTGACAGGAAGCTTAGCTTTCGACCCCTTCGAAAGCTCGGTTTCCAACCCCTGCGAAAGATTTGTTTCTGTCCCCTTAAAAAGCTTAGCTTCCGACCCCTTTGAAACATATATTTTAAAACAGTAGGCCCCATCTTTTCTAATACTATAAATCACCTCTTTTGAAACCTTGGGTTATACTTCAATTAGAATAAAAGGGTAAAACATCTAAGTCGATAGCTTCCTTTTGAAAGCATGAGAGAAGAGGCAGATTCTTAAAAGAAAGTTTACCTTTCGACCTCGTCGATAGCCAATGATTTTGAAAGGTAGAAAGGCAGTAGCTATGGGATTCGTGCCCTTTGAAAGCTTTTAACCGTTAGATATTTGACCAGATCAAAAGCAACCAAGTTGAAAGCTTCTTTTCGAAAGCAAAGAAGGCGATACTTTTAGCTTATAAAACAAACATACTCCAACCTCTTTGGAAACTAAGGTTTCGATCATGTACCCCTTCGACCTTGTCCTATATGTTATGTACCAAGTAGGCTTGATACCATACACATTGGCTTCGAAAACAATGATGTTGGAAGGTGTGAGTCGGAACCCTTAATGCCGAAAGTGGCTGAACATGCTAAAGGAATGATTTTCTTGTTTTTAACTTAAAAGAGAACTTTTCGACGCCTTTATTTGTCAAATTCTTATTAGTTACTAAATACTTTTCCAAAAATAGCTACTAATGGTTTCAGAAATAAACAATGGTTTTATTTTATAAAATTCCCTTTCTCAATAATAAAATATATAAAATATTTAAGTCCCATAATTTAAATAATTTTATATATTCATCAAAACACTTAGGAAAAATCTGGTAAAATTCCAAAAAATCTATTTTAACATGTTTTCCAACATATAAAAAATTCAAACCCAAATAATGATTTATTCAACCACAAATAATTTATAACCCAACAAATCATTTTCTTTAGAAATTTTACATAAATTCCACATTAATTCAGACAATTATGAAAATTGAAACCCATCTCTAAAATATCATTTTTGTTCCATATTTAAAATTTCAAGGCATTTGGATTTCATTTAATAGGGTTTTCATGTCAAACACATCATAGAAACTAATGTGAACATGTATAATTCATCAACAAGCATATATATATACACACACGTGTGTGTGTATATATATACATATATAACTTTAGGCACTCAAAATATGGCACAATCTTGCAAACATATTTCAAATCTAACTTGAAACCGAACTATAAGAAAATGAGATGGGGTAATCATTCACCTTAGCTTTGATATTAAAAGATGTGAGATTTGATGTAGAATATGTTAATTAACTTCTTTCCTTTGAAGTTCTAGCTTTACCTTCCCTTGAGAATGAAAATGGTGGCCGACCATGATGTATTTTGTTTTGATAGAGTGAAAATGTACGTGTGTTTCATTATCTATGGGTTTAGGGTATAAGTCTCTCCTATTTCTCATTTTACACTTGCCTATTTCCTAACAAATTAATTCATATTGTTTCATTTTTGATTTCCTTTTAACATGGCATGGTTCTAGTTAATTGAAATCACAACCTATTAATCTTCACATTATGTTTTTTATTTAACTAATTAAATATCCTAAATAATGTTACCAAAAATATAGGGTGTTACAAAGTGTTACAATTGTAATCGATAAAAGCGCATGAGGTGGGAGTGTCCAGCACCTTAGATTTCCTCCATCCAAGTGCTTTTAGCTTACGCCCCAGACATTGTTCCTGGCTTAAGTGTGCCTCCAATCGCAGACAAAAGGAATAAGGTCATAGTCGAAAGTATGTTAACTCTATCTGATTTACGTGTTCATACTTATTTGATATAGGGGCACCGCACTCTTTTATCTCGAGTATACTTGTGGATGAGTTATACTTAGACACTAGTGTTGATGCAAAAAATAAGCATCAACACCCCATAGAATCTAGTAAAGATTAAATAAAGAATGAAATTAAAACAAAGCAAAAGCATAAAGGAACACATAGATTTTTTATTATGGTTCGGCAAAATGTTGACTCCACAAATGGGCTTCAACATCCAATAGAATCAAGTAGAGATTAAATGAAGAATGAAATTAAAACAAAAAAATCCTAAAGGAACACATATATTTTTGTAGTGGTTTGGAAATCTTGGCCTACGCCCACTTCCTATTTTTATTGATCTTCCACTTGATTATGATTATAAGAATGTTTGGATCAGTTGGGATCCATTAGTACAACGGTGAAAAACTAAAATGGTATAACCTTGGCAGAGAAAGTAGGATCCATTTTCTGATGCCATGAGGTTACCCAAAATTTTGCAGGCCCATCGAAGCCCATAATAGGGATAATACCAATCCCTATTAATGCATCAAAATGTATTGCAATCTCTATGAGGGATCCCCCATGATGTTAGCTACTTTCTCACCAAATTTCATGCAATTTTGACTTCGGTTTGTGACATATCATATTTTCTGTGAAATAGTTTGCTTGAATTCTGGTTTCTGCCGATCCCCCTTAGATGGATAGTTACTGATCCCTCCAATCTATTTTTAATGACATGCGATCCCTAAGGGAGCTTCTCCATGTTATATTATGCTTAGCCTCCAAGTTTCATGTTGACATTATTTCTAGATTTTGAGTTATTGACCGATCATTGTTGCAATATGTAGCAAAAGCTGAATATGGATGGTCCCTTTTATATCGATCCCTTTTAATAGGTGAAGTAATTTGCCCATAACTTGAGCATACAAATTCCAAATGACTTGAAACTGGAAATGTAGCATCATATGGTCTTTCTTGTCACTCTACATTGATCTTACCAAGTTTGGGGAAAAAAATTAAGGATGCGTATCGACCTCCTAGGGAAAGGGATAGGCACTGATCCCCCACTTAGGGGATGCATTAATCCATACTTGGAATATTCGAGAGAGTCTATCTCTTAGCCTCGGTTGATCATTGCTCTATTTCATTACCTACGCTTGATCTCTGAGCCTAATAATCATCTCACTAGGTTGTCTTCCTTGATGATCGTCTAGTCCAACTTTTCTAGTCAGTCTGAATATAGCCGGGCCAAAAGGCTGGATAACACTTGCTCTCCAAAGTACATCTTGTTGTGTACATGGAATGCTTTGAATTGAAGCAAGTTAGAGTCGCTGGAAAGAAATCCATCCAATTTTCTGAATAGTCGCCATCCTTCCGTTGAGTTATCTTCGCAAAGTGTTGTATCTTTCTTTGATCATCGTGACGCTTGTTAGATTTCCAATAGTATGAATTCTGGGTTGTATTCCATTAGTTTCTATCTATGTCCGGTTCAACAAGGCTAGTAAGTTTCAGTTATCTGATTCAGTCTTTTCTTTAATAACTCCAGGTGAAAATTCAATATCTGTCGATTTCAAGAAATTAAAGTCTTGAGTATACGCATGCACGTCTAGGTACACGTTCTTGTCATTGGCTCCCGGTTGTGTTTTTATATGCTCACGAGTCGTCACCAATTCCTTCTAGTTTTATTGCAATTGGATTGCAATTCCTTGTTTATATTTTTTGTGAGATAGGGGTTGTAATCAGCAAACTCGATGAAAGGGAACTTAAAGTTCTACATGGATGATGGCCTGGGAGTCGTAAGCAAGGGTGAATGGAGTATAGCCAGTCATGGACTCGTGGGTTGTTCTGTAAGCCCCTAATGCTATTAGGAGTTCATCCACTCATTTACCTCTAGCCTTTTTCAAATATTTATTCATAACGGACATTATAATTTTGTTCACTACTTCAACCTGTTCATTTGCTTGAGGGTGAGGAACTACCACAAATCTCTTCTCAATATGATGCCGATGGAAGAAGTATTGCAATTCAGTGCAATCGAATTGGGTTCCATTATGAGTTTTAATGGTTTGTGGAAGGCCATAACGATAGCTAATATTCCATACAATGAAGTTGATTGTTTTTTTCTTCATGACCATGGTTAAATTTTTTGCATCAGCCTATTTGATGAAGCAATCGACTACTATGACGGTGTATTTCGCTCTGTCTTTGGAATCAACAAGAAGATGATGATGTCAATACCCAAGTGGCAAGAGGCTATGGATTGGTCTTTGAGTAATTTCCGTCGGCAGGTCTCTTGGAATTTTTGCAAACATCTGCACTCATCGCATTGTTGGGCATGATTAGCTAGATCTCAATCGACAGTTGGCCAGTGTTACGCATAGCGGAGTATTTCTTTGTCAAGGTTCTCCACTTGGGGGGATCACCGTATTCTTCTTCATGGACTTCTCTTAAGACTCGTTTGATTTCATCATTTGTGGTACACCGAAGTAGGGGATTGGAGAAAGCTTTTCTATACATGACTCCTTCTTGGATGATGCAGCGTGAAGCTTTAAGGAGGATCCATTGTTTTTTATTCCTCCGTTTAGAAATAATTCCCCATTATAGTCTTTGACAAGAGTCATCCATGACTCCATTTCTAGCTTCGTCTCTAAGATCTTGTCGATCTCCATCTATCAATGCTTGGAATATTAAGTACATCAACTGGGACAAGTCTATTTGCTGCGCATCCCTGGAACTGCCAGCTTGGCCAGTGACTTTAACGTTTTCATTTGTTCTTTGAGGACGTGTGTAATGGTGTAATACTCGAAGTCGACCAGTAGCTCTTGGACCAGGCCGAGATAAGGAACAAGTTGCTACCCCCTAGCCTGATGGTCTCCCTAACTTAGCATATCAGTAGCTTGGAATCACAAAAGAATTGTAAAATTTTCACTCCTAGTTTTCTGGCAAGCTTGAGCCCAGCAATTATATCTTCATATTCGGCTTTGTTGTTTGTTGTGGGGAAGTCGAGGTTTAAGGGATAGCATATCAATCATTCCTCGAGAATCACTAACACGACTCTAGTGCTAGATCATTGATCGTTGGATGCTTCATTCTTGTGCATTTTCGATCGGTTGGTTAGTTCTCCACTACTCTCTCTAGAGGGTTATCTGGCGCAATGAATTCAGCCATGAAGTCTGCTAATGTCTATCTTGGGATAGCTCTCCGAAGGAGATAAGTGATATCAAATTGTCTTAGTTCAGTATTCCATTTGAGTAGTCTTGCAGACGTCTTAGGTCAAGGTATGACTTATAGTAATGGCTGGTCGACATAGACATTAATAGGTTGAGCCTGAAAGTAAGAGCGGAGCTTTTATGATGAAATCAATAGGCGTTACACGAGCTTTTACAGCTTCAGTTAGTTTCTCTTAGTAGCTATCATTCGCTTGGTTACATAATATACTAGTCTTTGGATCTGGTTCTCTTTGCATAGCATTGCGACACTTATGGCGTGTGCCAACATAGCTAAATTGATGTATAAATATTTATGATCCACCAGTTTTGACAAGATGGGAGGTCTCTTTAAGTGGTTCGCCAAAGCTTGTAATGCGTCTTTACAATCCTATGTCCATTCGAAATTCCTTTTCCATCTCCTGATTAGGTTGAAGAAGAGAGTACGCTTATGGATGGCCCTAAATATGAATCGACTTAGGACGATGACCTTCCCATTTAGACCCTATATCGGCTTGATTGTCTTGGGTACCTAGATGTCTTTGATTGCCTAAATCTTCTTAGGATTGGCTTCAATTCTGTGAGAGTTGAAGATTAAACCTAGGAACTTCCCTGATACAATGCCGAAAGAGCATTTCAATTGACTGAGTATCATCCCATATCTTCGGATAAAACTGAACATCTCCGCTAAGTCATCAATGTGGTCGTTTTAACATCGTGACTCACAAGCGTATCATCCATATACACTTTCGTCGATTGCCCAATCTGATCTTTAAACATCCTATTGACCAGCTTTTGGTAAATAGCTTCAGCATTATTTAGTCCAAATGGCATCACAACATAATGATATAACCTTAGATCGGTAAAGAAGTTTGTATGCTCCTAGGCAGGACGTGCACTAGGATCTGCTTGTATCTAGAGTACACATCCATAAATGAAAGAAGACTATTTCCAGCAGGTAAGTCCACTAGTTGGTCGATCCTCGCAAGTGGATAATTGTCTTTCGGTAATGCTTTGTTGAAGTAAGAGTAGTCGACACATGTCTACTACTTTCCATTGGATTTTCTCATAAGAACTAGACTGGATACCCATTTCGAGTTGAGGGCATCATGGGTAAACCTATTATTTTTGATTTATCGACCTCCTCTTTAAATGCAGTAAATTCGTCTAGATCCATGTCATGTTGCTTTTGTTTCACTAGGACATGCCTCGAGTCGATATTCAATGCATGGCTCATGATAGTCGGTGAGATCACACGCATGTCAGAATTGGTCAAGGCGAACACATCAAGATTCATTCAGAGAAAGCCAGCTAATTACTTCATCATTGTTGCACTGAGCTATGATCTGATCTTTAGTACCCATGATGGGTCGCCATGGCTGACTATAATGTCAATTGTTAGCTGAGCGGGTGCAATCTTGGATTCGCTGAGTGCAAATTTAACTATTTCGCGTAATAATCAACATGAAATCTAGTTGGGATGTTCAATGATGATGGTTACTTCGATCGAATCCCAGAGCCTTGTCATGAGTTTTGAGTCTGATAGTGAAGGGATCTAAATGCTTTGAGCAATTATCTGCAAATTGTCAAAGATCGGGCTTCTAAGTAGGTGAAGAAAATGTTGAGTAGGGGTCGACCTTGACTTGTGTGCGCTGCATGGCTGGCTCTAACTTTGAGTTTGAACATGCTTATGTATTCGAGTAATGTGATTTTCGTTTAATGTACTCACGATATGTTGCTCTTCGTTCAGGTTGGAATGAGTCTATTGTCCATAATCTTGGGCATCAATTCAATGATTCTGTCTCTAGGCATCCTTTCGGTTGTAGCTTGGAGTCATTGAAACACTATATCTAAGTCATAATATTAAGCTATCGCAGCTAGTCTTTGGATGATCACACTTCTGCTCCATGTCTCGGGTTGATAAATGTATTTCATGGACAATCGAGTCTCTTCCTGGCTATGTTTATACTCTCACTAAGCTCCAAAGACTCTGAATTTATCGATGAATGGTCGATTCACATTCATCTTGTTTCTTACTTGCGCCCCCAAGTCTTGGACATACATCGATAAGTAGGAAGGCATGTCATTTCCAATCAACGATTGATGCTCCTTTTGCTGGAAAAAGGGCAAGGATCAGTATACGGATGGTCGAGCCATGTCTGTTTCATTTTCCTCTTCTAGTCGGACTATGGTAAGAGTCAATGGATGAACAATCGCGTTGCATTCATTCCGAATCGCTTCCATTTTGAGTCATCTTTTCCCGGCAAATCTAAGGACGGAGTTGGCTCAGGTGCAGTCGGGTCATGCTTATCTGGTTTCATACTCCTGCCAATGGATCGAAGGAGGGTGCTATAGAATTAATGATCAAGTCGCACTTATTCGTGGTTTATTCTCTTATTCATACTCTGGTGACCGAAGTTATTCAATGGACGTTTTGGTCACACCTATTTGTGGTTGGTGCGGATAGATATTGATCCTCGATCTGATGGTATGATATAATCAATCACCTGTAACTTCTGATGTCATTCCGATTGGTTTTGTATTAAGGCCTCCTCGCGGTTGTTGCCTTAAGTCATAAAAAGCAATAAGCCGGAGCTATAGTGAGTTATCGTATTCACCTTTTAGTGATTTGTACTCTTGCCCCCAGCAATGATTTGGCGAGGCCATAAGTTGGATGGTTGAATTCCATCCTTAGTGAGTTTTTACTCATCCCATTGATTTCAGACCAAAGTTTGTGGAGAGAACGGTTGAAATCCCTCATTTATTCATGGAGTTAGTGGAATAGAGAAGGTCGAGATCCACTCATCTGTTCATAGAGTCTGTGTCATGGAGTTTGTGGAATAGAGAAAGGTCGGACTCCACTCATCTATTCATGGAGTCTGTGGAATAAAGAACGGTCGGAATCCACTCATATATTCATGGAGTTCATGGAGTAGAGAACTGTCGAAATTCACTCATCTCTACAGGAAGTCTTTGAGTGGCTCACCTAGCATCTGGAATAAAATAGATAGTGAAATCCCATCCTTAGTGCGAGTCGCATGCATTCTGAACTACTTGATAAACTTTTGATCTGGTTGATTTAACGAGGAGATGGATTTGGGCAATAATCGCATAAACCGCATGATCAATACACCTTCAAGGAATATAGGAAAACTACATTCGATGGTAAATATTTCTCTGGTGGAATTCATATTCCACCCGAATTTCATGAGATGTAGTCTAGGGTTTATGTTTCCAGAATACGTAGGCATGGTTGACATATTGAATCTCTTGATATATTCTGCACACTGAATGACTTCGACCGGGGAAGAAGCTTCAGTCATCGTCAATCCGGTTCATTTTCAAGTTACAGCTACTTGTTACGCTTAAGAATGACGTATGCATGCTCGAGATATGCGCGAAGCAAGATGGACTGGTATTGATAGATTAGTGGAAATTTACTTGGAGTCGGACATGAGAAAATTTTCTATTTGCTTGACATCAGCGATTTCTTTGCTAGGAGTCACTGAATTCGAAGTGCTGGGTCAGTGAATAATGATGCTTGAAGTCACCTTGGTGTTTTCCTGGAGAAAATCTTGGTTTTACCCTTGTTTGGCTTTGGGCCAAAGTTTCTTCGGTTTTCTTAGAGTCAAATCAACTATGTTCTCCAATTTGTCGGGGTACCGTTTGAGTAGAGTTTGCTTATCCATTCCTTGGTTGCAATTCAAAAGCTTCCACTTGATCCTTTATGCCCCTGGTCAGTCACAGGACGTAAGGGAGGTGGATATAATGCACTTTCTTTAAGTCGAGTTCGAATCTACAATGTGGAGGCGCTGCTCTGTGGGAAAAGAATTTAGAGCTATTTTTAAAAAATGGATCATAACCGATTCATAATTTTTTTAAAAAAATGAATCGTAGTCGATCCATTTTTTTTGGATATAGGGATTTGTCACATGGGCTTTTGAGATAGCGATCGGTTATTTGGATCGGTCACATGGGCTTTTGACAAGGGGACGGGTAGTATAGGGTTCAGTTGAAATTCCTTGGTGAGGGATCAGTATACATACTTTAAAGAGGGATTAGTATATGTAATTTGCAAAGGGATCGGTATATGTGCTTGCAGAGGGATCGGTATATATCCCTTTTAGGGTGATCGATATAGATCCTGGAGGGATCGGTATACATACATGTTGGAGGGATTGGTATAGCTCCTATAGGGATCGGTATACCTTTATGAATGGTATAGCTCCTGGAGGGTCAGTATACCTATATGTTAGAGGGATCGGTATAGCTCCTAGAGGGATCGATATACCTATATGTTGGGGGGGGGGTCGGTATAGCTCCTAGAAAGGTCGATATACCTACATGTTGGAGGGATCGGTATAACTCCTAGAAGGATCGGTATACCTATATGTTGGAGGGATTGGCATAACTTCTGGAGGGGTCAGTATAACTATATGTTAGAGGGATCACATATGTACATTGTATAGGGATTGGTATTGATGAGATTGGATGGATCGGTTTTGATGAGATCAGAGGGGAATTAGTATTGACAAGATTGGAGAGGGATCGACCATCATGGCCTTGTGAAAGGGATCTGTGATGACCCAAGATTTCTGGATATTTGAAATTAAACTATTTAATTGAGATTAAATATTTGAAAGTTAGTTTAAGTTGAATTTCAAATATCCCTATTTATTTGGCAATTAAATTATTGAATTTAATTAATATAATTGGGTAAAATATTTGAATCTTCAGTTTATGATTGTTAAAAATATTTTAAAGCTTTAGAAAATTCATATTGATAATACTGAAGGTAATAGAACTTTAAATTTTAATTTGAAAGTGATTTGTTCAGTTTTGAATTTATATCGTTTAAAGTGATAATTAAAAATAGCCTTTCGAGACAGAGTCTCAGAATTCGACGAAACCTGTTCCATTGGATCCGTAATAGTGTATTTTTATCGGATTTCAATTTTTGTAGTGTTTAGAGTGATCGTTTGGCCATACGGTAGATAAACGCGCTGAAACTATATCGAAAATTCAATATAATAACTGGATTCAAAAATCTATCTTCTCCATACGATCGAATTAGGGCTCAAAACCTTTTCCAGTGCATTCGAAATAAGAGTATAACCTTATGAACGCCTAGCGGCATGGCTCGATAGGAGTTCGAAGATTTAAGTTGCATTATCGAGATGATTTGAATTTGAATTTAAATTGAATACATATATATATCTATTCATATGCAGTAGACAATTAAACACGTAAAGAAATTTTGGACACATGTTTTCTCTAATTTTACGCGCGTCTTCGTTGGAAAAAAAATCTCAAAAGAAAATCGAACTGAAGAAAAAATGGAATCAAATTCATATTGAAGTAATGTCAACTACTTCTCTTTTCTTTTTCATTCCAACTGCAAACCCTTTTTCTTCGAAAATTTCACTCCCCAAATTAAAGCCAATTCAAAAACCAAAAAGCAACCTAAAACTAAAATCAAAATTCACCTCTCCCTCTTTCATTCATAATCGAATTCTTTTCGTTCGATCGTAAGGAAGGCGGCATTGTAATTGAATGGCATTCGCGTTGGTGAGGTTAGTGCCTTAGCCGCACACGAAGATGGGTGACGTTGGAGTGCTTGCGGTTTTGGCAGCGGCGAAGTCTCGGCATCGAGTGGGTTTTCTGTGGTCTCGAGTTGTAGGTGGTTGGTTGTTCGTGGGGATGCAAGGATCGATGGGGTCAGCGCCTTCTGTAAATAGCGAATGTGAGTTCTGGATGCATCAGACACGAGTTCTCTTTCGAGGTGATGGTCATGATTTGCCTAGGCCATCCGCGAGGTTGTTCACTATAAGGTTTCTGGCCTTATTTTTATTATCTTTAGCCAATATATATTTGTATATGGATTTGAAAAAAAAACATTATATATACGGAGAAATGGATTTCAAACCCAAATTTTTGTTTTCATAAATACATGTGTATTCAAAAAATATTTACAGTAAAAGGGATTCACTGATCTTTATAGTAGATATATGTATGCATGCATGATTCTGAAAATAGAATTTTAAATGTTAAAGAGGATATTTAAAATTTGATTCTTAAAATCCATATTGACATTTTTGTAAATGTACATATATATAGCCTTAAAGAAATATAAATGTAAACATATCTATGTAAAAATATACATACATATTTTCACTCACGAGTTATTTTAAAATTCAAGAGATATGGTGATTTACTTTTCAATTAACGTATAATTTATTTTAGTTACTAAAAGATTTTTAATAGAAAAAATTATTAGTTTGGAAGTAATTCACTAGTTAACTAAGTTATTGGATTAAATTATAAGATGGAAATTGATTGTTGGATTTGTTTCAAATATTTATAAACCATAAAATGTTTGTACAAGGTCATAAATCAAGGAGAATCAAGCCAATGTGGATCGGATTGCAAATTAAAAAGCAAAGGTGAGTTAATCTCATTCATTTGGAATACCCTTTAAATTTATATAGTTAAATTTAAATGATTGGTTGAATGATTGAATTGTCTGGATGTGGTATATTATATAGTAGTATATATAGTATGTATTGGAGTGATTGATTTCCCGCATTATATAGCGAATGAGCCCCTATGCGCCCCGCATAATAGCGGATGACCCATTATACCGCGATATTCCACCTCGAAGTGGATTAGGTATTTTTATATTGTGCTAACATATGTGGATGCAGAGCAACAGGTTGGAAGGATCCAACAGAATTCCTCAAAATATTTAGATTGTTTAATATTCTGTGATCTGATTTATTTTATAATCTGAGATAGATTATATTGGTAGTTGAAAATATTGGATGCTATGGTTTGACTAAATATATTTTGGGTATATTGAGATATCAAAATATAAAGGATGAATTTTTAAAAAGGATTAAAGAGAGAATTTTTAGGTAAAATAGTTATAGAGAATTTGAATAAATTAAATAATGAAATGGAAAAGGATAAAAGTTGATTTTTATATTCTAATAAATAAATTCCAAGTATGGGAAAGGAGATTTTTGAATAAATAGGAATAAATGAATTTGTAAACTTAAGTGATAATATTTAAAGGAATAAATGATTTTTTTTTAAATTCCGAATTTAAATGGTTTAGGAAGAAATAAAAGAAGAATTTTGAAATAAATATGAAATTGGTATTTTCAGTTTAAATAAGAATTTAAATCATAATAAAGAAGTTAAATCTGAAACTAAGGGGTTTTGAAATAAAATTACGTAAGTAAAGGAATTTATTTTTTAAAAATGGAGAAAAAATTTGAAAATCGATTTGGAAATTGATTTAGTATTTGAAATTGTGTTTTAAAAGAAGGATGAGACTATAGGATTTATAAACTGGGTTTATAAAGTGAAATAAGATATCAGTGAATATTTGAAAGTTTAAATTCAGGATGGGAATTTATAAAAGAACGGGAAATTTATTTCAAAAATAAATAGTGATTTATTTTTTAAGGTGAAAAGAAAAGTGTATTTCCCTGGAAAGCCAAGCATATTTCTAAAAAAAATTCCAGGTATAAGGTAGAGGTTTTAAAGTGGTTTTAAAAGGATGTTTAAGAGAAATTTTATTATTAAATTATTTAAGAATTTTAAAGTAAATATTTATTTAAATTAATTATGATAGTAATTATTTTAAGGGTTTAGCTAGTATTATTGATTTAAAGATAATTATTTAATATTTGTACCTTTTAGAATAATTTTTATTTTAGTTTTGGCCTTAGTTTTGCATGAGAAATAAGTTTATACTAGCGTTTTAAATAGTTTTATTTTATGTGTTTTAAAGTATATTTTTAAATAAGTGTTTTAAATAGTTTTTATTTTAAGTGTTTCAAAAAGTTTTTATTTTAAGTATTTTAAATAGTTTTTATTTTAAATTTTTTAAAGAATATATATATATATATATATATATATATATATATTTGGATAAAGTGATTTAAACTATTTTAAAAGTCTAAAATATTAAGGCTTGGTGATTTTTAGTGGAAGTAAAACAATTGGGTGGGAATTTTCTTCCGAAAGAGAAATGTGATATAAAAACTACTTTTCAAAGGGTTGAAGAGTGGATATATATCTTGCGAAGATATTTTGATATTAATAAATAATTTTGAAAATTATTTAATCTAATGGTTGTTGGTGAATGTTATCTGATAGTTAAATAATCAAGTACCAATATTGGCCAATGTGCTAATCGTTTCAAAAAGACCGGGATCAGGATTAATTTCTCAAAAACCACTTCGATCCTGTTTGAACGTTTTCGTGAGGAATACAAGAGCTTGTAGTCGAAGATGGAGAAAAGAAGTGCAAGGGCTAATCGCTACTAATCCTGAGGATGATTCCAAAATTGATGTAGTAGGAGTAGGGACTTCGGTTCCGTTCGGACGGGGAACGGACTTGTATGGATGAATACTATCAGAATATCATCAGGAGGATCGTGAGTATTCTATGTGAATGTATGCTAAAAAGGTAATGCTTAACCTCGAGTCTCATCAATTGGGAATGGCTAAAACAGGGGAGGTACACACAAGGCTAAGTGGCTAGCAACCAATTAGGGTAAGGTCACACCTGTCTAGAGGCCCCTTTATTCGGCTGTGTGGGCGGTTGCTGATCCCAACCGTGGGGTGATCTTATTCGGACTATTCAGTAAGGGGTAGCTCCTGTATTGTGATGCAGGGGATCGGGGTGGATCCTCGGTTGGTGATCTAGACCACGTACTATGACAAACGGTACCCTAGTAGCCCTGCTATTGTATGGAATCCAATCTCCAATAAGCGCTTGTACGGTTTTGATTATGCTCAACTATTGCTGAAACGTGAGATGCAATCATTCCTGCGAGATCCTATTTTACTTTCTATAGACACTATTATAATATCAAACAAATTTATTAAAAATGTTTTGGTTATCGTAAGGTAAAAATCCGGCAAGTTTATTTATGACGCGGTCTTACGAGATACCTTTAATTTCAAAAAGATTTTGAAACTTGAGTAATCCAATTGAGTGTGTTTTCTCACTCTGGTATTCTATACTGACTCGGGTGTTATTTCCTATAATGCTCGGGTCAGACCGAGTATTATAGAATATAGGATAGGATGCTGTGGAGCTTAGTAGACGATCTACATGGCGAGACGTATCACCCATACTTGATATATATTCCGCTATGCTGTATATGTTGTGCATTCAGTTTTGTGGGGACAAGTTAATATAACTATCCAGTATTTTGGTATTGATTGTGTTGTACTCTGATGATGTAATGTGTAAAACAAATATATTTCTTTTTATATAAAGATCAGTCATTTATCTACTATATTTTGTTCCGCTGCATTTGAGAGATTCTGATGTTGTTTCTAATTCTTCTTCTACCTCCTTCTTCTTCAACCCTAATGACTCAGTTTTCCAACATTCGATTATTCGACATTTGATACAGTGGACGTATTGATGTCGAGTTTACGGGCGTCGAAAGATCGATTCTTTACAGGATCGGCCATCGTTGTCTTGAGAGAGGGGTCGGCCCATGGCTAACTTGAGTGTAAACTTCAACATCTAATCCGAAGAACTTGCAAACACGAGTGAATCCGATCCCTTCCAAATAGACATGAACAACCCCAAAAAAGAACTCTAGGATCATCATTTCCTTCAACTCCGTGTGAAGTTGAATTAATTCATCTAACCAAAGCTATGAACTTCCTTTAGATTACCTTCAAATCTTAGTAGAATAAGATGTTATTGTTTAAAGCTGGATCTATCTCGTGAATATGGGGATCCATAAGTAGATGATGTGATCAAATCAAGCTAAGAATTCGATTCTCAGCAAAAGCATCAAAATGTTGATGCCAAAAATATGCAACAACACCCAATAGAATGTAGTAGTGAGACGACCCGACTTTTTCTCCACAAAAAAAGTCGTATCATCCTTAAGAAAGAAAGGGTAGAAAAGAGAAAAGAAAGAAGAGAAAGAAGAAATAACACAAGAATCTCAATAGCGGTATGAATAAATTATATTAATAACACAAGTATTATATAGTATACGTCAAATATCAGAGTTACACAGACAATACATCACATACTAGACAGTTATAAACACCTGCCTAGTTATTACAACTCAATACATTACAGATCAACACTCAGAGATACCAACACAACGGAAAACTATATAACTATACGCAGAAGCCTCCTACTCCATTTTCTCCTCCATAATTCGTCAAAGCTAATCCTGAATTCTAACCTGAATTCCCTTGGCTACTCGTAAAAATTTGAGTACCCAAGAGTTAAAGAAAACAGAAATAACTCCGGGTAAGACATGGGTCTGGTGTGAGTAACAGGTTAAAGTTGCTTAACTTTGAAAAACCTTTGAAAAGAAAGGTATCGCGTAAGACTTCCCACGCATAAACATGGAAAAAAATTTACCTTATGCTAACCAAAACATTTGATAGGAAATCCGATGATATTATAATAATGTCAAGGGTTTTCAAGCAAATAAGAATTAGCCGAAATTGTTACATGATTAAATTCCAGCTACTAGCCACAAAAGTGGGCAATACAATCAAAACCGTTGGCACTTATTGGATTTTGGATTCCATACAATGGCTGGGCTACTGTTGTACCGCCCGTCACAGTACGTGGCCTAGATCACCGTACCGAGGAGTACGCCCGCTCCCCTGCAACACAAAGCCGGACCCATTCCTTACTGAACAGTTCCAAATAAGACAACCTCGCAGTTGTGATCAGCAACCGCACCACTAAGCCGAAAATAAAGGGACCTCTAGACAGGGATAAATCTTGCTCTCAAGTGGGGGCTACCCACGAAGCTTTGCTGCACCTCCCCTGTTTTAGCCATTCCCGGTTGATGAGGCTTGAGGCTACGATTAACTTTAGAGAACACATCCCTTAGAATGCTCATCGTCCACCTGACGATGTTCTAAAAGCTTTCAATCCATACAAGTTCGTTCCGGGTTCGAATGAAACCGAAGGCATTATCTCGTTACACTCATTTTGGAATCACCCTCAGAGTTAACGACAATAACCCTTGCATTCCAAATCACCATCTCGAATCTATAAGTACTATTCCGTCAACTCATTACGGAATCACCCACAGAGTTAAACTGACGTATAGCCCTTACACCTCGAGTCTTCACTCGCTCCATTTGGATTAACGACCTAACGTTTAATTGGAATCGATGTGGTTTTCGGATCCCAAATATGGAAACCCGATCCCGGTCTCATCGAAATCCAAAGCGTGTCTTTTAAGTCCAAGTTGTTTTAAGTTTAAAACATTCAATTCATTATCTACATATACACAGATAGATAATTCACAACACAATAGATAATCAAAATTATCATTATCAACAGATAATTCATATCATAATCAGATAATCCATATTATCATCCAAAAACAACCAATGCATCCATATCACATACACTACTAATCTCATAACTGAGATTACAACCCATACATGGCAATCAATACCAATCATCAAACATAAGCAATGATCTAATGATCATTCCATTTATAATTAATTTAAAATGAATTATATTAATTACCTAAACTCTAAATAATTTAAAATGAGCTAAATTAATTACTTCATCATTAAAATTCTGCTTATCTTAATCTTTAATTGATACAAATCAATTTATCATCTCAATATTCATTTCACTTAATCCTTATTGATTAACTATCTCTAATTACAATAAGTAATTAGCATTTAATTTTAATTACGCAAGTTAATTACTTAAACCCCTTGCAAATAATTAACTTGTAATTGCTTAATTAATTAATTAGCTAAAATTAATTACATTAATCATTTATTCATTATTAATTATTCCTTAATTAGTCAATTCCAAATTACATCATTAATTAATTAATGATTTCTAACTACATTTAATCAATCTCTAAATATAAATTAATTACATAAGTAATTAATCCTCAATTTAAACCATATATATATTAATCACCTTTGATTAATAACACCCAGTAATTAACTGCTTCAATTACTCATTCCATAAATTAATTACTCTTAATTAATTATCCCAATTAATCCTTGATTAATTTCAAAGTAATTTAAATCCAAATTACTACTATAATAAATATCTTTAACTACATAAAGTAATTATTAATTAATTACTTCCTTAAGTAATTGCAAATCCATAAATTACATAAAGTAATTATCAAACAATCCACAAATGTTTAAATTAATTTAACTTAATTAATCTAAACTAATCACATTAATCAAATTAATTACACCAAGTAATTAATTCATTAACTACATTCATTAAGTAATTAAACAATTGATTATTATTAATTATTTAATTAAATTAATTATCAAAAATAAATCACATTAATTAATTGTTAAGTAATCTTAAGTTAATGACATTCATTAACATTTCTTAATTACCAAATTAAGAATTAACTTATATAAATCATTATTAATTATCAATTAATGAATATTTAATTACAATTTAATTAATCTCTAATTATTAATTAATTAAGTGTTAATTAAAATCTTAATTATCTTTAATCACTTGATTAAATAAATCTTAATCATAAATTAAAATTTAATTAACCATCCTAGTTACAGATTAATTAACCTAAATTAATTAATCTCAAATCTAATTAGTTAACTTAAAAAAAAATTATTACTTAATTAATCATCCACATTATTAATTAATTAAGTAATTAATATTCCATTTAAATTAATTTAATAATTTAAATGAAACCAATTTCTTAAGTTCAAAATTAAGAACATTTTTATTATATAAAAATTTTAAACAATTTGTTTCAAACAAAATTCAAATTTAAAAATTTCTTTTTAAATTTCAAACTGAAATACATTTAAATCTTATTTCAACTTTCCATCTCATTTTTAAATTCAAACCACATAACCTTTCTAAAATAGTTAAAACAAATTTAAATTTAAAAACTTATTTTAAAAACTGACATAAAAATCAGTTTCAGGTTTAAAACTGAATTTAAACTTACTTTAAACCTAATTTCATAAATTTAAAACTTATAGTTTTAAATTCAAATCAATGTTCTTTTATACTGTAAAAGTTTAAAAATCTAAATTAAACTTTCCAGGTTTAAATTAAATTCAAACTCAGATTCTTCTATTTGAATTTCATATTTCAATTTTAGATTTAAACTTTGTTTTAAATTTTCAGTTACACTTTAAAAGTTTACTTCAAATTTAAAAACAGAAAGACAGTTTTCAGTTTGGTTTAAAAACGTCTTAAACTTCCTGAATTCAAAATATTTAAAAATCCAGGATTTAAATTATTGAATTCAAAATTATGTTTCAGGTTTAAAAATTTCAGATTGAACTTCATTTTACAATTTGAAATTTTACTTTTAAATTTTAAAAACAGAAAGATAGTTTCTGATTTTAGTTTAAAACCAAACTTGGATTTAGAAACATTTCAAATTTATTTCAAAGATCTAAAATTTAAACTTATTACTTTTCAAATTCCATTTCTGGGTCAACCTTATTTCCAGATTTTTTTGTTTGCAATTTACCTTTACTTCAATTTTATAAACCTGGATACAGGTTTCTGATCAAAGTTTAAAACTAATTAAAAATTTCAAAATTTAAATTATTTCAAAAACCCAAAATTAAACTAATTGAATTTATATTTAAATTCAGTTTAAATTTTATACTTAGTTCAGGTTTTAAGTTTACATTTTAAAAAAAACTTACTTTTAAAATTTTAAAACCTGGAAACAAGTTTCTGTTAAAACCCGAAACATCAAATTATATAGTTTGAATTTTACTCTATGCTAATTTGCTCTGTATAACTTGATTTTTCAGGTTACAGACAATTCTAATTAATTTATTTAAAATTTAAACTTATACTATTCTAAAACAAACATGATTTATTCAAAGTTTAAGTCATAACAAAAAAAACAAGTCAAAGAAAAGAACTCAGAGATCAAACATGAGTTTGGAATTTTGAAGCACAGACATGAAACTTTCATCATCATGTATACAGGCATATATCACATGTATAATATTCACAGCCATTTCATATAAGTTCATTTCAAATTTTAAAAAAACATAAACAACTTTACCTATTTAATAAATTTATAAATGAGTTACTCACCTATACTAAAATGCAGAGCCTAGAATTTTAACATGCGGAGCGCAGTCCTGAATTTTGAAAACCCTTTGAAACTTGCTTCAAATTCTGATGCTTTTTATCTTTTTTTTAAATGCTTCCAGATTTTGAAAATTCATGAATGTAGGCCCTTGCTTCTAGATTTGCAAAGAAATGTGTACCTTCTAGTTTTAATTGTTCCTTGCAGGCCTTCAGATTTAAAAATGCAGAGTCTTGCATTTTTAGATCTTACATGCAGGATTTCTTGGTTAAAATTGAAATGCAGATTTGTATTTTTTTTGAGGAGTTGAATGCAAGTTTGTTTGCTTGAGAATGGAATGCATGTATGCTTGTTAAAGAGGGGAATGCAAATTTGTTATGCATTGATTTTAAGATGGAATGTTAATGAAATGAAAAATGAGAAAAGAAAAGGAAAAGAAAATATGCAAGTTTAAATAACAATAATTGATTTAAATTAAAATTAAAGAAAAACTAAAACCAAAATTTGACACATGTCTCAAGTATGAACACTTGTCATTTAAAAATGGAGATAATTTACATTTGTTATATTAGACCCTAAGATGTTTACACATGTATCCTTAAGTGATTAGTAGTTTAATTAAAGTGTTAATGAATGTTTTAAATTAAATTAATTAGCTCTTATACTTAGTTATGTATATAATTTATTTCTAAAGAGTAAGCAAAGTGTTAATATAAATACAACAATATACAAATTAATCATTTGAAAAAGAAACTTTTAAATAATTAAAATAAATTTATAAAAGAGTTTATAACTTATTTGAATACGTGTTTCATAAATAAATTATATTTTAAATTCCATATTAAATTTACAAATCACATCTATCAATCACTATTTTAAAAAGAATAAAACAAACATTTTTGTAACTTATTTTAATACTCAACTTAAATTAAGATGAATTTTTAAACCAATAATACATTTATCTTACATATTTAAAAATCATATAGTATTTTATTAAATATTTTTGAAAAGCTTAAAATCAAAAATAAATCACAATTCCTAATTTCAAAACATTAAAATTATGCTATACTAATTTAATTAAAAATAACCTATCTATTTAAAATATATATAAATACATATACATTATTAAATAGGAAATAGATTTATCAGTTTATTAAAAATAAATTCACAAATTAAATATTTAAATAAAGAAAATTATTAAATCAAATCAAATTTATTAACAAAAATTGTCAATTCAATTTAAATTTAAAACACAGATTATTAAATTTAAATTGTCCAAAATTCCGGGATATTACAATCCTTCCCCCTTAAAGGAATTTCGTCCCCGAATTTTAAAACAAAGGTAATTTAATAATCTATTTACAGATTTTATTTTAAAACACAGCATATGTTAATCACATGCTAAAAACCATAGCAACCAATTCACACAAATAGAACAAATCTAATTATCCAAAAGAATTTTGGATAAAACTTTCACGAGTTTCCCCGGTGTGTGTGTGTATATATATACGGGATACTCGCTCTATAGAATACAATCAATCAATACTACTAAGCTATAGAGCTCCTAACAACAATTCTATACAGAATATCAGACTACAAACGAGTCTGACTTCAACAAACAAACCTCCTGAACTGCTGGTTCTACAACTAGAAATATCAAACACGTACTCCCTAAGAGATACGTGAAACACACTTAATCCCAGTTATCCAAACTGGCAATTCAACTCTAGAAAACCAAACACTGATCTTACCCAAAACACAGAAGAAATCCAAAACACTACGGAGCTAGCTCTCCAAACTTATCGCTCTTTGGGTCAGAGAAAAACTTATCCCAAATCAAATCTCTGATTCCAAAATCCAAATTCCTCCATCTTTTATCCATAAAAACTCTTCGGATGATCCTGGGCTACCAACATCCATCCTGATCAGCTCAACTCTACGCTGATTCCATTAAAAACAGACTAAATCATAACAATCCAATGATCTCTTCAAGATCACTCAAAAACCAAGAACACACACTCAACTCTAATCCGAAGCAGAAGAAAATGCTGAAGAACACAAGCACAGACTAGACAACCCAGCACAAAAATATGGTTCCACATATCCATAAGAAAATTCAGATGTTTCTCTGAAACCTAAGTTGCTTCGCCAACTTTTATCTCAAGGAACCATCCATCTACAAACTGAACCACCTGTTCCAATCCTGGAAAGAAAACTCGATCTCTAAACGCGGACAAACCCTGACTTCCCGGAAGAAATCCTGACAATCTCCAACAATCCAAAAGAACATACTATCGCAAGTCACTTTTGCGATCAACTCAGTCTAAATCCAAAGAAAACTGCTCTCTCTCAACCAAACAGAACAGCTTATGCTGGCCTAGCCCACTCACCAGAGAAACGAGTCAACTCTGCTACTCTGAATTCCACTTCAGAAAAACTACTCAGCCAGAAGACTCACTACAAACTCAGAACACTCTGCTAAACTCAGCCATATCACCGAGCAAACTCACTTCTTATTCCTATTCCAAAGAAACATCTTCAGAAATATCCATAGTCACTGCATCTCATCATGCAGCTACAACTTCCTAAGATATCAAAATATCATCACTCACTGGCTTCTGCCCTACCGACAGATCCAAACTCAATTCTACATTTCAAAGACGAACTCTGAACCTTAACAGGTTACCTTCAGAGATCGATGAAGTACTTATACCAAGCAAAAAATTACTCGAGACGGTATTAGGTCTACATTCTCGACTAATACACTTCGAACCTCATCCATTCAAACTCCAACCAATGGTAGTCGTATCACACACACTTCTACCTCATCTACCTTTATAACTTACATTGGAAAAAACCCGAACAGGTAATCCAACAAATAGGTAGAACCTTAAATATATATATATATATATATATATTAAAAATACAAATATGCTCTCTCAAGATAGACACCACTATAGAGCCTAGGTATTCACTCAACCTAACGCTCTGATACCAGCTGAGACGACCCGACTTTTTCTCCACACAAAAAGTCGTATCATCCTTAAGAAAGAAAGGGCTAGAAAAGAGAAAAGAAAGAAGAGAAAGAAGAAACAACATAAGAATCTCAACAGCGGAACGAATAAATTATATTAATAACATAAGTATTATATAGTATACATCAAATATCAGAGTTACATAGACAATACATCACATATTAGACAGTTATAAACACCTGCCTAGTTATTACAACTCAATACATTACAGATCAACACTCAGAGATACCAACACAGTGGAAAACTATATAACTATACGCAGAAGCCTCCTGCTCCATTTGCTCCTCCATAATTCGTCAAAGCTAATCCTGAATCCTAACCTGAATTCCCTTGGCTACTCGTAAAAATTTGAGTACCCAAGAGTTCAAGAAAACAGAAATAACTCCGGGTCAGACATGGGTCTGGTGTGAGTAACAGGTTAAAGTTGCTTAACTTTGAAAAACCTTTGAAAAGAAAGGTATCACGTAAGACTTCCCACACATAAACATGGAAAAGTTTTTACCTTACGCTAACCAAAACATTTGATAGGAAATCCGATGATATTATAATAGTGTCTAGGGTTTTCAAGTAAATAAGAAATGGCCGAAATTGTTACATGATTAAATTCCAGCTACTAGCCACAAAAGTGGGTAATACAATCAAAACCGTTGGCACTTATTGGATTTTGGATTCCATACAATGGCTGGGCTACTGGGGTACCGCCCGTCACAGTACGTGGCCTAGACCACCGTACCGAGGAGTACGCCCGCTCCCCTGCAACACAAAGCCGGACCTATTCCATACTGAACAGTTCCAAACAAGACAACCCCGCAGTTGTGATCAGCAACCGCACCACTAAGCTGAAAATAAAGGGACCTCTAGACAGGGATAAATCTTGCTCTCAAATGGGGGCTACCCACGAAGCTTTGCTGCACCTCCCCTGTTTTAGCCATTCCCGGTTGATGAGGCTTGAGGCTACGATTACCTTTAGAGAACACATCCCTTAGAATGCTCATCGTCCACCTGACGATGTTATGAAAGCATTCAATCCATACAAGTTCGTTCCGGGTTCGAATGAAACCGAAGGCATTATCTCGTTACACTCATTTTGGAATCACCCTCAGAGTTAACGACAATAACCCTTGCATTCCAAATCACCATCTCGAATCTATAAGTAATATTCCATCAACTCATTACGGAATCACCCACAGAGTTATACTGACGTATAGCCCTTACACCTCGAGTCTTCACTCGCTCCATTTGGATTAACGACCTAACGTTTAATTGGAATCGATGTGGTTTTCGGATCCCAAATATGGAAACCCGATCCCGGTCTCATCGAAATCCAAAGCGTGTCTTTTAAGTCTAAGTTGTTTTAAGTTTAAAACATTCAATTCATTATCTACATATACACAGATAGATAATTCACAACATAATAGATAATCAACATTATCATTATCAACAGATAATTCATATCATAATCGGATAATCCATATTATCATCCAAAAACAACCAATGCATCCATATCACATACATTACTCATCTCATAACTGAGATTACAACCCATACATGGCAATCAATACCAATCATCAAACATAAGCAATGATCTAATGATCATTCCATTTATAATTAATTTAAAATGAATTAAATTAATTACCTAAACTCTAATTAATTTAAAATGAATTAAATTAATTACCTAAACTCTAATTAATTTAAAATGAATTAAATTAATTACTTCATCATTAAAATTCTGCTTATCTTAATCTTTAATTGATTACAAATCAATTTATCATCTCAATATTCATTTCACTTAATCCTTATTGATTAACTATCTCTAATTACAATAAGTAATTAGCATTTAATTTTAATTACACAAGTTAATTACTTAAACCCCTTGCAAATAATTAACTTGTAATTGCTTAATTAATTAATTAGCTAAAACTAATTACATTAATCATTTATTCATTATTAATTATTCCTTAATTAATCAATTCCAAATTACATCATTAATTAATTAATGATTTCTAACTACATTTAATCAATCTCTAAATATAAATTAATTACATAAGTAATTAATCCTCAATTTAAACCATATATATATTAATCACCTTTGATTAATAACACCCAGTAATTAACTGCTTTAATCACTCATTCCATAAATTAATTACTCTTAATTAGTTATCCCAATTAATCCTTGATTAATTTCAAAGTAATTTAAATCCAAATTACTTCTATAATAAATATCTTTAACTACATAAAGTAATTATTAATTAATTACTTCCTTAAGTAATTACAAATCCATAAATTACATAAAGTAATTATCAAACAATCCACAAATGTTTAAATTAATTTAACTTAATTAATCTAAACTAATCACATTAATCAAATTAATTACACCAAGTAATTAAATCATTAACTACTTTCATTAAGTAATTAAACAATTGATTATTATTAATTATTTAATTAAATTAATTATCAAAAATAAATCACATTAATTAATTGTTAAATAATCTTAAGTTAATGACATTCATTAACATTTCTTAATTACCAAATTAAGAATTAACTTATATAAATCATTATTAATTATCAGTTAATTAAAATTTAATTAAAATTTAATTAATCTCTAATTATTAATTAATTAAGTGTTAATTAAAATCTTAATTATCTTTAATCACTTGATTAAATAAATCTTAATCATACATTAAAATTTAATTAACCATCCTAAATTATAGATTAATTAACCTAAATTAATTAATCTTAAATCTAATTAGTTAACTTAAAAAAAAATTATTACTTAATTAATCATCCACATTATTAATTAATTAAATAATTAATATTCCATTTAAATTAATTTAATAATTTAAATGAAACTAATTTCTTAAGTTCAAAATTAGGAACATTTTTCTTATATAAAGAATTTTAAACAATTTGTTTCAAACAAAATTCAAATTTAAAAATTTCTTTTTAAATTTCAAACTGAAATACATTTAAATCTTATTTCAAATTTCCATCTCATTTTTAAATTCAAACCACATAACCTTTCTAAAATAGTTAAAACAAATTTAAATTTAAAAAATTATTTTAAAAACTAACATAAAAATCAATTTCAGGTTTAAAACAGAATTTAAACTTATTTTAGACCTTATTTCATAAATTTAAAACTTATAGTTTTAAGTTCAAATCAATGTTCTTTTATACTGTAAAAGTTTAAAAATCCAAAATTAAACTTTCCAGATTTAAATTAAATTCAAACTCAGATTCTTCTATTTGAATTTCATATTTCAATTTTAGATTTAAACTTTGTTTTGAATTTTCAGTTACATTTTAAAAATTTACTTCAAATTTAAAAATAGAAAGACAGTTTTCAGTTTGGTTTAAAAACATCTTAAACTTCCTGAATTCAAAATATTTAAAAATCCAGGATTTAAATTATTGAATTCAAAATTATGTTTCAGGATTAAAATTTTCAAATTGAACTTCATTTTACAATTTGAAATTTTACTTTTAAATTTTAAAAACAGAAAGACAGTTTCTAATTTTAGTTTAAAACCAAACTTGGATTTAAAAACATTTCAAATTTATTTCAAAGATCTAAAATTTAAACTTATTACTTTTCAAATTCCATTTCAGGGTCAAGCTTATTTCCAGCTTTTTTTTTGCAATTTACCTTTACTTCAATTTTATAAACCTGGATACAGGCTTCTGATCAAACTTTAAAACTAATTAAAAATTTCAAAATTTAAATTATTTCAAAAACTCAAAATTAAACTAATTGAATTTATATTTAAATTCAGTTTAAATTTTATACTTAGTTCGTGTTTTAAGTTTACATTTTAAAAAAAACTTACTTTTAAAATTTTAAAACCTGTAAACAAGTTTCTGTTAAAACCTGAAACATTAAATTATATAGTTTGAATTTTACTCTATGCTAATTTGCTCTGTATAACTTGATTTTGAAGGTTACAGACAATTCTAATCAATTTGTGTAAAATTTAAACTTATACTATTCTAAAACAAACATGATTTATTCAAAGTTTAAGTCATAACAAAAAAAAAACAAGTCAAAGAAAAGAACTCAGAGATCAAACATGAGTTTGGAATTTTGAAGCACAGATATGAAACTTTCATCATCATGTATACAGGAATATATCACAAGTATAATATTCACATCCATTTCATATAAGTTCATTTCAAATTTAAAATAACATAAACAACTTTACCTGTTTAATAAATTTATAAATGAGTTACTTACCTGTACTAAAATGCAGAGCCCAGAATTTTAACATGCAGAGCGCAGTCCTGAATTTTAAAAACCTTTTGAAACTTGCTTCCATATTTTGAAAATTCATGAATGCAGGCCCTTGCTTCCAGATTTGCAAAGAAATGCAGACCTTCTAGTTTTAATTATTGCTTGCAGGCCTTGAGATTTAAAAATGCAGAGTCTTGCATTTTCAGATTTTACATGCAGGCTTTCTTGATTAAAATTGAAATGCAGATTTGTATTTTTTTTGAGGATTTGAATGCAAGTTTGTTTGGTTGAGAATGGAATGCATGTATGCTTATGAAAGAGGGGAATGCAAATTTGTTATGCATTGATTTTAAGATGGAATGTTAATGAAATGAAAAATGAGAAAAGAAAGGGAAAAGAAAATATGCAAGTTTAAATAACAATAATTGATCTAAATTAAAATTAAAGGAAAATTAAAACCAAAATTTGACACATGTCTCAAGTATGAATACTTGTCATTTAAAAATGGTGATAAGTTTACATTTGTTATATTAGAACCTAAGATGTTTACACATGTATCCTTAAGTGATTAGTATTTTAATTAAAGTGTTAATGAATGTTTTAAATTAAATTAATCAGTTCTTATACTTAGTTATGTATATAATTTATTTCTAAAGAATAAGCAAAGTGTTAATATAAATACAACAATATACAAATTAATCATTTGAAAAAGAAACTTTTAAATAATTAAAATAAATTTATAAAAGAGATTATAACTTACTTGAATACATGTTTCATAAATTAAATTATATTTTAAATTTCATATTAAATTTACAAATCACATTTATCAATCACTATTTTAAAAAGAATAAAACAAACATTTTTGTAACTTATTTTAATACTCAAACTTAAATTAAGATGAATTTTTAAACCAATAAAACATTTATCTTATATTTAAAAATCATATAGTATTTTATTAAATATTTTTGAAAAACTTAAAATCAAAAATAAATCACAATTCCTAATTTCAAAACATTAAAATTATGCTATACTAATTTAATTAAAAACAACTTATCTATTTCAAATATATATAAATACATATACATTATTAAATAGAAAATTGATTTATCAGTTTATTAAAAATAAATTCGCAAATTAAATATTTAAATAAAGAAGATTATTAAATCAAATCAAATTTATTAACAAAAATTATCAATTCAATTTAAATTTAAAACACAGATTATTAAATTTAAATTGTCCAAAATTCTGGGATATTACAAGTGGAGATTTAATGAAGAATGAAATTAAAACAAAGCAAAAGTCATAAAGGATCACAAAGATTTTTATAGTGGTTTGACAAAATGTAGACGCCAAAAATAGGTATCAACACCCAAAAGAATCTTGTAGAAATTAAAACAAAGTAAAAACTGTAAAGGAACACATATATTTTTATAGTGGTTCGGCAGTCTTGGCCTACGTCCATTTCATATTTTTATTGATCTTCCACTCGATTATGATTATAAAAATGTTTGGATCAACTGGGATCCATTAGTACAACGGTGAAAAATAAAAATGGCAGAGCCTCGGCAGATAATGTAGGACCCCTTTTCTAACGCCATGCCTGCTATATTTATAGGAGAAGACATGCACAGATTAGACTATAATTTTGATAGAAGGTTTGCAGGACCAAGACGAGGCTACGCAAAAATTTATAGGCCCATCGAGGCCCACAATAGGGATCTGTACCGATCATTATTAGTGCATTCAAATGGGCTGTGACCCATATGAGGGATGCCCCATGATGTTAGCTACTTGCTTCCCAAATTTAATGCAATTCCAACGTATGGTTTGTGAGATATCGCATTTTCCATGAAGTGGTGTTGGTTGAATTCTTATTTCTGCTGATCTCTTTAGAGGGATAGGTACTGATCCATCCAATCTCTTCCAAATGCCATACGATCAATAAGCGAGCTTTTCCATGTTGTACTATGCTTAGCATCCAAGTTTCGTGTTGGTAGCATCTGTAGATTTTGAGTTATTGACCGATCATTGTTGCAACTTTTAGTAAAAGCTAAATATGGACGATCCCTTATATACCGATCCCTTTTAATAGGTGAAGTAATTTGCTCATAACTTGAGCATACAAACTCCAAATGACTTGAAAATTGAAACCTAGCCTCATGTGGTCTTCCTTGTCACTCTATATCGATCTTACCAAGTTTGTGATAAAAATCGAGGATATATACCGACCCTATAGGGAAAGGGATAGGCATTGATCCCCCACCTAGAGGAGGCATTATTCCATATTTGAATATTCTGAAGAGTTTATCTCTTAGCCTTAGTTGATAATTGCTTCATATCATTGCCTATGCTTGATATCTGAGCTTAATAATCTTCTTTTCGGTTTGTCTTCCTTTATGATCTTCTAGTTTAACTTGTCTAGTTAGTCTGAATATAACCGAGCCAAAAGACCGGATAATAACTAGCTTAGTTACAGACCCTGTATTTGTATCAAACCCAGTTGGAGGATTAGCTTATTTTTCTATGATATATAGGGGTTTGAAATTGTTTATTTGGTTGTTGCATTCGATTGCGATGCTTTTTTCTTAGGATTCTCTAGGTTTGGTTTGATTTTGTGCATGGATTGGGTAACGATGTATGGACAATTTTAGATTATGGTAGGAAGGTTGTTAGGTTGGGTAATTGTAGTGGACACAGTCTAGAGGTTTACTGCGATCCTAGAGGTTCAATTATGTTGAGTTACCTATATTCTTTAGGCCTATCACATGATGAGTTAGAGTCAGTGCTTGTAGTTAGAGACTATCCAGATGTCTTTTTCGAGGTTTCCGGTCTTTTGCCCCCCAAAGAGAGATTGAGTTTCAGATTTACCTTGAGGAGAAGGCGAGAACTATTGCCTTACCATTGAGGCATATGGCTCCTAAAAAGAGATGCAAGCCTAATATGTAAGTGAATGAGCTACAAGAGAAGGGCTTTATTAGGAGGAGTATTTTAGAGTGAGGAGCACTAGTTATCACTAAGGCAGATGATTTTCTGAGGCTTTGCATTGATTAACAAGAGTTAAATAAGCGGACGAACAAGAATCATTACTCATGGACTTTTCTTGACCTCTCAGCTTGACTTGGCTATCAGATTCAATTAGTTGTGTGTGGTTAAGGAAAATATTCAAATGAACACTTTTCGTACACCCGATGGACTGTATGTATGGTTAGTCATGCCCTTCAGACTGATCAATGCATCCGCTTATTTTGTTGATTTGATGAGTCAAGTTTCTAGAAGGTTTCTTAATAAATTTTTGGTTAAATTTGTGGATGACATATTAGTCAAGAACGAGCACAAGTTGCATTTAGAAGAAGTGCTCAATACACTTTGCAAGCATAAGCTAAACTTAAATTATTCCAAATGTCACTTTTGGCATGTGGAGGAATGCCTTTTAGGACATGTTGTCTTTGAAAGTTACTTGGCGATTGTCCTAGTAAAGTTGCTGCAGTAATGATTGGTATTTGCTAAAGAATGCCACGGCAGTGAGGAGATTTCTTGGTTTGGCCGGCTTACATAGGAAGTGCATTAAGGACTTCACAACGATCTCTACCTCTCCAACCCGTCTTATCAAGAAGAATTTGGTTTTCTCACGAGACCAAAGTGTAAGATGATTTTATCAAGATGAAGGAGATGTTGACTAGTGCACTCTTTCTAGTATTACCTGATGGTAGAAAGGCATTCATAGTGTACGCCGACGCTCGTGGTTTAAGGAACGGTTTTTATGTAGGAAGGAAGAGTGGTGAGCGATGCTAGTCGACAATTGAAAGTCCATGAGAGAAATTATCTTACCCATGACCTTGAGCCGACCGACATTGTAGTTTCACTCAAATCATGAAGACGCTGTCTTTTAGGGGAGCGATTTGAGTTGTATATAGATCATAAGTCCCTAAAGTATTTATTCTCCCAAAAGGACATGAATTTAAGAAAAAAAAGGTTCATGGAGTTTTTGTCATCGTATCATTTCAATATTCATATATTCCGAGCAAAGGCAATGTTGTAGCCGATGCCTAGAGTAAACAACATGCGGTATTGAGTCCATTGTTCTTAGAGTGGAAGAATTTGGAGTTCATCTATCTTTCGATTTTCAAACATCATCATACATCATTCCAGGATTGTTAGCATCTTTGGATGTGCGGCCTACACTTATGGACCGCATAGGGTCAAGTCAAAAGCAAGACAAGGAGTTAGTTGATACTTTTTAAGAACCTGACAGAGGAGAACAGTCAAGTCATATGAGGCGCTATACCATTGACTTGAAGGGTTGGTTATGGACGGATGGTGGATCGTGCATTCCTTTCATTATGGATTTGATTAACATGATACTGCTAAGTTTCATCGTTCTAGGATTACCATTCATCCGATGGAGATAAAATATACTATGAAATAAAGTGAGTCTTTTATTGGCCTAGTATGAAGAAACAAGTGGAAGAGTATATAACATGATGTATGACTTGCTAAAGGGTAAAGGTAGAGCATGAAAAGGCGGAAGGATTGTTGCAGCAGGTGGATATTCCATAGTGGAAGTGGGAGAGTGTTTCTATGGACTTCATCGATGGACTAGCTAGGAATAGAAGACGAGTTGAGAGTATTTAAGTCATAGTAGACCGATTGATCAAATGCATTCATTTTATCTGATTAGGAGTATGAGGACTGCTACATCTTTGATGATGCTATATGGGAGAGAGATTGTTTGGTTACAGAGAGATCCTTCTAGCATCGTTAGTATTTGATATCCACTTTTCACCAGCTAGTTTTGAAGGAGTCTATAGGAGGCTTTAGGCATTTAGTTGAGCTTGAGTACCGTTTAGAACCTGTAAATGGATGAATGGACAAATAGACGAAGAGGGCGAACCAAGTATTGAAGGACTTGCTTTGGATGTGTATCTTGAAGTTTGGAGAGGCTCTTGGGAGGATCACTTGCCATTAGTGGAGTTTAACTGTAATAACAGCTATCCGATAAGCATTGGGATGACACCGTTCGAGGGTTATACGAGAGGCCTTATAGATCACCATCTTATTAGTGAGCCACTAAAGGTATGCTTATTCTTGAATCAAAAATGGTGAGGGATACATCAGAGAAGGTAGACTTGATCTGTAGGAGGATGAAAGCTAGGCAGAAATCTTACGCTGATAGGTGGCGCTTGGAGTTGGAGTTTATAGTAAGTGACATGGTTTTTATGAAGCTCTCACCACTTAGGCATGTCATAAGATTTGGTAGTTCATGAAAATTAGCACCAAGGTTTGTAGGTTCTTTTTCGATTACTGGTAGAGTTGGAAAGTTAGCTTACAGAGTAAAGCTTCCTGAGAAGTTAGCGAGAGTACATGATGTTTTTCATGTGTTAGACTTGCGAAAGTGCCTACATGGTACACTCATTGTAATCGAGTCGAGTCGGATAGAGGAGGTGGAGGTAAAGAGGGAGTCACTTGCTCCCCGTGCATCCACTCATATTCATGGGCATGGTTTATAGCGACTCTGCAACAAATTATCAAGCTTGTTAAGGTCCAATAAGGAGACGATCCAACAGAGAGTACTGGGAGCCTAAGGAGAGGATCAAAGCTACTCATCCATAACTCTTTTTCTGGTATGTTTCCATTCTAGTCGAATAAGTATAAATTTCTAATGTGTTAGGTTCTTGCTTAGTATACCCTATAGGTAGAGAGAATTAGATGTTATGAATGGTTGCAAACATATCATTAGGAAATGTTTTAGTTAATGGATGCATTTATTAAATTGTTCCTTGCACACTTAGGCAAATATATTCTCGGGTTAGCACATACTCAAACCATCACTTATTTTTATTTCGTTGAGTTATATGCATAGGTTGTTGCATGTGAATTGAATGGTTGCGAATACATGCAAAACTGTTAGTATATTTATTTTGGATGTTGCATACGTGGCGTAAGCACTTGCATTTTAGGAGGTTAACTGGATCGGGATATTGTCTAATCCTTGCATTAGTATAGGTTCATATGCATTCCATGTCTGCATGTACATATTGCATTATAAACTAAGAACAGTGATTGTTAGTGGTTGATGGATGAGCAGATGGTTGTAGTTATTGTTTTTTATATGCAAGAGTTACATTTTTTCATCATTGTAGATTTTGGTGAGGAATCCCTTTAAGGGGGAAAACGTAACACCCATATAAGAATTAAACTTAAATATAAAAAGGATAAAAACGGTATTTTTGCAAATATTCAAATTTGATTGTGAAACTTATGCCATTGTATTCGTAGCGATTTTCTGGACAATTTTCATACATAATGTTTTGAAAGCAAAGCAAGTATGAAAAAGTTATAAATGTTTGAAAATTCGCAGTTGAAAATAATTAAATAAATAAGGGAAGAAAATATATCAAATTTGAAAAATCCACCAGTCTGCACCTAGATTGGGAGCGGTCAACCCTTAGCAACTGATTGCCCCATCCAAAATGGTTGACCGGCTATTAATTTTTAATGAAGGTTTAAAGCGGCCGAATGACCTAGATTGGATAATAATTAGTCTAGGTCTAGAACAGTTTCTATCTTTATAAATACAACCCTAAGCTGATTCAGAAAACCCTAATCTTATACTGAATGTCCAAACTCTATCTCTTTGCAAATTAAAATCCTCTTTCTCCTTAAGTCACAAATTTCTTTAAATTTAATCAAAAATAAAAGTTTAGGATTGAATAGGGGAATAAATCAAGTGGAGATCCAATAAACAAAGGAGATTCCAAGCGTATTTCAAAGGTAATAGCTTTGGTTTGAGATAAGTAGGTTCATTTTTAGTTGGATGCACTATAATAAAATACACTTTTTACAACAGGCAATCCCCGCTATAATCAGTGTTTAAAAACAGGCCTGTGCCCGTTGTTTATGCGAAGTTGTAATATAGTTGGTTCATTTTGCAACTGTTTTTGTCCATTGCAATAAGATCTTTTACAACTACATTTTTCTATTTCAATAGGATCTTTTACAACTATTTTTACTTATTGCAATAGGATCTTTTACAATTGTTTTTGCCTATTGCAATAGGATCCTTTACAACTGATTTTGCCCATTGTTAAAATGGTTCAAATAAGAAAAATATAAATACTATTACATTGCACCTATAGACTTAAAATTAATTTGTTATTGAAACTAAAATATTATACCAATAATAAACATATTCATTCATATGTACTAAAAATAACAAAAATGATTAATATTTTTAAACATCAAAAAGTTTCATGTATTCTTTGTCTCTTATAATATATAAATTATAGAAAAAATACATATACCTACCAACACAATGGAAATATAATGAATATGGGATTCGTCTAACTTTGCGTATGCCTTGGCCCTTGAACTTTAGCAGCTTGACCCTCAGCATCAGCTGTTTTAGCAACTACATATTCACATGAATCATGAATTATCAATCCAAAGGGTTTGGAATACACAAGCAATGGGAAAATGCAGTAATAACATAAACATTTGCAACGAGTAGCATTTGATCACGGTTACCTGACCCAGCTGCCTATCATTTAGGTTATATAATCAGGGATCTTACTAAGAATAATTTTAGTGGATCTTACTTTAAACATATGACCAAAGATCAACTTATACATTTTGTTAAGGAGAATTAATATAGAATCTTATACAGCATGTAGTAACCTTATACAGTTGTATTGCTCTATTTCACAAAGGAAGTTCTCTTCTTTTTCTTAGTGCAAGTAAAATACTAAATAGGATTTTGAAAAAATCAAGACCTACACTATATATGTCATTAACTTCAATCAATAAAACAAAATTATTATTAACTGAACATTTTCTGCTCACAACCAATATCACAGAATCTCAAATTATAATGACTCAACCAAACATCAACTAATTAGTCGCATAACTCAAATAGATATATAGTATAAAAATATTACTAATATGATATGAAAAATTGGAAGGAAAACATGGAATTTACCAAGTTAGCAAGTGAATCAACAATCCGCAGTTTATTCATTTTTGAGTATTTTGTAGTAGTAGTTTTTCAATCTTTCTTGATTTTGGTAGCATTCTTGTTCGTTGTTCCTCACTTGTTGGAAGTTTGATATCACACTAAATTTTCCAATTGTTGCTACCACATGCCTATCTTGCTTTCCATTTTCATTCCCCTGTATATAGAACTCATACATTAATAGCCAATGCTTTTGATCATAAATGTTGTTGATTGTATGGGTCACTCACCTAGTAAACAATATATGGTTGCATTAATAATTTAATGAATTATCTAAACAATATATGTTTCTAGTTGTAACTTATTGACCAAGTCACAAGCTCATAACGTTTAACATAATGGCCTTTCTTTTAGTCAGTTTTAATAGAACTTGCCAATTTTCCTCAAAATAATCATTGCTTTTGACTAAAATGATTATATAACTGGTGAAATTACCTTCGAAAGTTGTTTGGACTATCAAAAGTGCCGTAATTCTTCATTATAAGCAATGTGGTCTCTATTGAAAAATATAATAGCTAATGGATATAGCTCAGACAGAACATCCAGTAACAATAGAGCCTATGCTTCATATGATCGGATACTAATATGCAAATAAGATGTAAGGTTACATCATACTTCGAAAGGATATGATATGGATATGGAGGTAAATATAAATTAAATAGAGGTTAATAATACAAAATTTATAATTCATAATTCAAAGCCAACATTTGAAAATAGAAACACATAATTCTACATGTCTCACCAAGCATAGTCATATATCAGCCCATCAATTGAAAATAAGAGAATACTAGAAAGAATTGCCAGTAATCGAAAACTGTCATATGTGTGTTCTATACTTCTAATATTGTATCTTGTCTTGACCTTTGTTATCCATATAATTTTTCAAGAGGATATGATGTTGAATTAAAAGCTCTAAGGAGATGACGTTGAAACTCATTACAAGAATAAGGTTTAAGCCTTTACAATAGCAACCATTATAAAGGACATAAAGGCAACATTAAGATGATAAGAAAGTATTGATATCAAAGGAAGATTATTAATGTCACCTTTCATTAATGACATTCCTCATTAATATCGCTCATTATCAACATAGTTCCTCTTCAACATCACTTATTATCAAGGTTGCATTTCAATAATGTCACCACTCATCAACATCACATGTAATCAATGATGCATCTCCTCAAAGAACTAGTGCCGAAAGAATGACAACAAGTTAGCGCCAACACCAACAATGCCGACTCTTATCAACATTGGCATCGCATATCATTAAAAAAGCCAAGAGCCCAAGATGACATCATTACTGGCTATCACCCATAGGGTTGTATGAAATCAAATAACAAAGTGATGCCGAATGGAATCGGCATCGAAGGTTATCATAGAAAGTAATGACATCAAGTATGATCGACACTGTAATATTTAATTGTTATAACAACATGTTCCACATCATGCTTCATGGATGCCATATCCTATTGATTCCAAATTTAACATATGGAGAAAATCCATCAGTGCCGCTCTTCATCAACGCCAACCATTACTGGTGTCCCCAATTGTCAATGCCGCTACAGTGCTAATAATGAATGTCTTCATCATCTACAAAAGCAATGCATGCGATGTTGATGAAGAACATTGTCAATATCCATAAAAGCTATTGAAGCGAACCATGTCGAGAGTCATCAATGCTGATGTTGTGCTGGATGAAGCCGCTCTTTTTCAATTCCAATCTATATCAACAGAACTCCTTATTAATGCTTCATACTACTTCCAACTGATACTGCCAACAACCAATCAAGAGCATCTTAATACATAGGATCGTCGATGCCAAAGACCATTGTTGCTATGGTAGCATCGAAGTTCTATTATTGTCCCTCCAAGTAAAGACCATCGCATAGTAACATTAAGATTGCCAAAGCTATTGCCGAAGTCATGCGCACCCACCCCTATAAATATAGACCTAGGGGTTATGGAGAGGGGGCAATCATTTTCTTTTTTCCCTTTTAAAATCAAAGCATTGTAACCCTAAATAAAATAGGAGAAAATTATTAATTGATTGTAAATCTCATAATTTTATGATAAGTAACATGGACGATGTCGAATATAACCTATTAGATTACGAACGATGATGAGCATAGCCTGTTTTTCCTATGGATAACATCAAAAATAACTTAATTCTCTATTGATGTGACTATGCACTATGAACGTTATTGACATGGACATGCATATAGTAAAACTCCCTAGTCCTAAAGCTCAACGTGATTATCTCCGAAGGGCTTCAGACTGAACAAGAAATCATATGCATAATTGCTATTTTTCCTATCACATATGAATATTAGACTTTGAATATAAGGACCAATCACCTAGTCCCTTTATACACTTAATGGACTAGTGCACAAATTTGCCTCTTGTGTTCTTTATCTCCTTTGAATATATGGCATAAGCCTTTGAGTATTTTATTCCTAAAGGCCATATAGATTCTCGAATATATATTCCAAGTGACCTTAAGTACTCTCAAATATCTCATTCCAAGCGACCTTAAGAGGTATCAAATATAATATTCAAAGAAAATAGTTGGACTTCTGAATATTTTACATCAAAGGATCGGTGGCACTATAAATCCATCTTTTAATGACTTCACCTAGCATCTAATCTCGAATGATAAATTTGTTATTGATGGCACTCTTTGATAACTGCCAATTAGGCCATGCTTAGTTGTGATGTTATCAAGGGTTAGTTTATCACAATTAGCATCATGGATGGTATGCCAGTTTTTCAATTTAACATTTTAGTGCTAGAAGGAGGGCCTTAACCTCCATATCTAATCAATTCCTTTCTTAAGATAATTAAATGAACTATTATTTTAGGGGAAAATGAGATCAAGATGGCTTAACGCCTTAAATTAAGAAGTCGTACAGACAACAATACTGGAAGAGAATGTAGTTTCCAACTTCAACTTGGGAAATGCAGAGCAATGACAGCCATCGAAAACAGTACAACTTACCAACGATGAAGCTAAGATTAAAGACCTAGAGTAGTATCAATGATGAAAGATCTTTTAAAAGGAATTCTTGCTCAAATTTTTTCCAAAACCATCAAGCTTATAGGAGGGGATGAGGTAGTGTCTCCAAGAAGGGGTTAGATTTCTCTTTGCTTAAAAAGAAAAGAAAAGAAAAATCGTTATAGTGCCATAGAAGAGGATAATTCACCATCAAGTTGAAGCAAATGAGCTTTCTTCATGGTCTTTGGCAGATAAAAAAGGTAAGGCAAATTAGTAAGGGAGACAGGAAGAAAAATCCAAGGAGCAATCTGGAAGTTCAACCTCCAAAGGATATAAAACCATTAGAACCAATTATCTTAGTAACGAAGCTTACCTAAGGGACATAACTGAGAAAATGGCTAAGGATATGCTTAATCTTGAAGGAAAAATAACTCTTGATAACTGGGTCAATAATAACCATCGAGAAGCTTCCTTCACAAAAGTGATCATGTGTACTAGGATCCCGTCCTACATCAAAATTCCATCCTTAAGATTCATTGGACCCACTGACCTAGATGATCACCGTTGTCCTTTGAAAGTCATATGGATCTACATAATGCTTCTAGAGGTTGTGCATTGTAGGCTTTTTCCTACTACTTTTCAAGATACCGCAACTAATTGATACATGAGTTAACCCGCCTTTAGTCAAGGCCATGAATAGACGGATTCAACCCAACCAACTTCACGATTATCGAGGCTGGAATAGGATGGATTTGGTTTAAAAGAATGAAGTTCACTTGGATATGTCATTTGGTTAAGAAATGGGGGGTTGCGTGGCTTGGTCTGGAAGATAAGCTTCTCTTGGCACACCTCCCCTTTTCTGCATACCTTCCCTCGTTCGGCACACCTCCCTTCGGTCGACACACCTTCCTTCGGTCGGCACAGCAACTGCTCAAGCTTGGTCGGCACACCAACTGCTCAGGCTCGGTCGGCATAATGAAGTAGGGTTCAGATATGGTCTTGGTGGGCCCAAACTACTCAATAGGCCCAACAACTAGGTTTTCCCTATAAATACAACATATGGGTCTCTAGATGGTGGATCTTCTTCTCTCCGCTCTCTAACTTTCTATCTTCTAAGGCTAAAGGTTGCTCTATCAGTTTGTAGCTGTAACTAATTCAAACATCAATAAAACAGAAACTTCTGGAGTGGTCGTAGGCCGGAGTTAGCCGAACCACTATAAAATCTGTAATCTTTATTACTTTCATTTTAATTTCGACTGTTCCTTATATTATTACTCTCTACCTATTTTCTATCTGTTATCTGCGACTGTTAGTTGGTGCTTTCATTTAGATTTGGGTGTTAATGACCAATTTTGGCTCTAACATTTTGGCGCTTTCACTGAGTATGCAAGCACTCGGGAATTTTGGAGCTAGAAACTTGAATTCTAGGAAATAATGGCTAGACCATCAGCAAGGAAGCAAGTGACAGAAAGGAGTAATCATGGTGGAAGTCAAGAGGCTTCCTCTAGAGCTGGAGCAGGTCAAGCATCCATCTAAATCACTAGAGATGAGATGGAAGTGATGTTGAAAAGACAAGAGGAGATGATGCAGGCTCTTCTTAGACAATTTGCGCAAGAAGGAAATGCAAGAGCTTAGATCCATGGGGCTGGATCAGAAGTGCTCAACCAGCAAGCAGAGGGAATGGCTCAGTAGGGGGCAGCCCCCAATCAGCAGATGGCTAACAATCTAGATGGACCTAGACTCGGGGGCACACCACCAGGAATTGCTGGACCAATCCATGGAGGGATACCAGACGACGCTGTGCAACCCAACACCAACAGGAGTGCAGGAGTACGAGATGAGGAGTATGCCTGAATTTCCTCATGAACTCAGGGGGTAGATCGGCGGCAACGGATAAGGATTACAGCTTGGCGACAACAAAAGACTGGCGAGGATGGTTAGACGAGCTATGAGAGGTGGATTGGTAAACAAAAACTTGAAGGATGTGAATAGGAGTCCCTTTACTCCTACTATCAAGCGAGCTAGGAACCCACCAGATTTTAAGCTACCATCATTGGAGATGTATAATGGAAGGACGGATCCTACGGTTCATCTGACAAAGTATATGAGGCATACGGAAGTGCTGGGGGAATCAAAGGAAGTCATGGCCTGATGCTTCCCATTATATCTGACAGACATAGCAACACTATGGTTTAGACAAGAGAGCGGTTCCATTGGAACGTGGACCGAGTTGACTGGGAAGTTTATGAGGCAGTTCAGAGTTTACATTTCGAGACCTAAGAATGAGATGAGTTTGGCAGCGCTAAAGCAGAGGACCAGGGAATCTTTGAGAATCTTTCTAATGCGATTCAATGCAGCGGCAGTATCAGTGGATCGACCAGATTCATCCATGGTCTTAATGGCAGCTGAATGTGGCATAGCTAATGGAACAGAGTTCAAAAATTCATTGAAAAGGGATCCATCTATGGATCTAGGGGAGTCTTATAATGAAGCCGAAGGATTTCTACGGTTAGAGGATGCAAATGCTGAGAGAGAGGAAAGAGAAGGAGATGATGTTTATGCAGTCAAGGGTTAAAATCCTTCTAAAAAAGATTTAGGAACTGATAAAGGGAAATGTAAGGCTAGGGATAACGATGATGGACCAATGCGACCACAAAAGGAACCGAAATTCACCTCTTATTCATAGCTGAATGAGACTTTGGAATGAACTTACCGAGACACTAGGTGCAGATTCCTCATCGAAGGCCAATGAGAAAGGATCCGACCAACAATGAAAGAAGATCGGACAAGTATTGTTTGTCCCATGAACTGAACGGTCATAGCACAAATGATTGTAGGAACTTGAAGGATGAAGTTAAGGGGCATATCTGGAATGATCTTCTATCCCAATATGTGAGAAGGAGGGCCACGGCGGTGGAACAAAAATGACCACCACCTGCACCTACAGGGGATGGCTCGGGATCAAGGCATCAGCTTATTATCAACTGATTGAAATAATGACGAATAAGTAGCAAACTCCACACCAACGCGATTGAGTCATTTACACATGTATAGGACCGTGAACGATCCTCAGGCACACTCCGATGCGACTATAAATCGCATCAATGTAGGTTTTTGCACTTCGACGTCCCTGTTTTGCTTTTATTTTCTATTTCTCATGTTTGGACTTAATTTTGTTTGACTTTTCTGTTGAAAGACTTATTTTGGAAGAAAGTATGCCATCTGTAATTCCATAACGGCTAAACCACTTACTCATGCAATGGATCGCGAACGGTCCTCAGGCACGCTTTGATATGGCGATAAACCACCATAATAAACAAGTCATAAATTCACTCGAACTTGAAATCTGGCATTAATAATACAAGTCCACCCAGAGCACACAAATCGCCTCGAACGACACCCGATCATAAACGATGACAAATCGCCTCGAACGACACCCGACCGCGAATGATCGCGAACGATCGCAAATCGCCTCGAATGGCATCCGACCGCGAACGGACCCAACTCGCCTCGAATGGAACCCGATCACGAACGATCACAAATCGCCTCGAACGGCACCCGATCGCGAACAATCACAAATCGCCTCAAATGGCATCCGACCGCGAATGGTCCCAACTTGCCTCTAACGGCATCCGATCGTGAATGATCACAAACCGCCTCGAATGGCATCCGATCGCGAATGATCACCACTCGACGCGAACAGCACCCGACCTCGAATGGTCACATACTACCACGAATGACATATGATTGCGAACGATCATTATTCGCGGTCAGATAAGACTATTAATTTCTTTGCATGCATTAATAGAATACGAACATCCAGCATATTGAGCTACAAAACACACCTTCCAATAGCAAGGCATGTTTTAAGGGGTAAAGTGTTAACCCGCCTTTAGTCAAGGCCATGAATAGGCGGATTCAACTCAACCAACTTCACGATTATCGAGGCTGGAATAGAATGGATTCGGTTTAAAAGAATGAAGTTCGCTTGGTTATGTCATTTGGTTAAGAAATGGAGGAAAGGGGTTGCATGGCTTGGTTTGGAAGATAAGCTTCATTCGGCACACCTCCCCTTATTCGGCATATCGCCCCTCGGTCGGCACACCTACCCTCGGTCGGCACACCTCCCCCCGGTCGGCATACCAACTACTCAGGCTCAATCGGCATAATGAAGAAGGGTTCGGCTATGGCCTTGGTGGGCCCAAACTTCTCATGAGGCCCAACAACTTGTTTTGCCTAAATACAACATGTGGGTCACCGGATGGGGGATCTTCTTCTCTCCGCTCTCTAACTTTCTATTTTCTAACGCTAATGGTTACTCTATCAGTTTGTAACTGTAATTGATTTGAAGATCAATAAAAATAAAACTTCTGGAGTGGATGTAGGCCGGAGTCAGTCGAACCGCTGTAAAATCTGTGTTCTTTACTACTTTCATTTTAATTTCGACTGTTCTTCATATTATTATTCTCTACATATATTCTATCTATCATCTGTGACCGTTAGTTGGTGCTTTCATTTTCATTTGGGTGTTAGTGACCATTTTTGGCTCTAACAACAGGCAGTACCGTTAGAAAACCATTTTTCCGGGAAGCAATTTTCTTGCGAATTCTCAGTGCAGTTCTATATTTCTAAAGAACCTATGATTGGCTACACTGTACTGGCAAATATCAAGCAAATACCGGGGAGCTATTAGGCGATTATTTGAGGTGATTCAATGAGGCATTGAAGGAAAAAGGGATGATCGATATAGACAAGTTGGTGGTAGTACATTCGTGATTGATTAAGCAAATTCTATTTTGGAAGGAACTATATATACAAGGAAGTAGTGATTCACAACACTTCCACTTTTACGCTGACAAATACATTCGTATGGATGAAATATTTCATGCTAAAAAGAAAGCTCAAGCCAATTGGGAGTCTGACAAAACAGGCTATAACCACGATTATAAGAAGCCCTGGTGGGTGGAAGTCCCTGACACTAATCACATTTCCTTGAATAAGCCGTTATCTTACATACATGCTATAGAAAAGGAAAACAATGATCTCCCAGTCTCATACAAAGCTAAGACCAATCTTGAATTAAGAAGAGGGAAAGATTATTGTGCTTACCATATGTCGAATGGGCATAAAACTTATGAAGTCGTGTTTTGGCAAGCATAATTCAACATATGATTTGCTCCAGACGCTTAAAGGAGTTTGTTAAAGATAGCCAAAAATAGCTTGCTAAGAAAATCCCCACCAAAGCCTCTAAAACAACATTACTAACTTAGTGGAATGTGATGATCAACTTGGATTCGTACCACCCCTCAATAGAATCAATATGATCCATAGAGGGCTGCATTTAACAAGGAGTAGCAAAGGAGCTAAGGACCGCTATGTTCGAGAAGCAAAGGAGGGATTTTCTCCATTTACGAAGAACTACCATCAAGAATCCTAGGTACCGAATTAAGATGCACGTTATAACTATCACTCAATAAGAGTTAAGAGGAGTTCGTTATCCACACAATGATCCACTCACGATTAGTGCCCAAATTAGACTCTCTATGATTTTCAAGATTTTGGTGGATATGGAAAGTGTGGGAATTTTACCTTTAAACATGCTTCTGATCAAATGGGAATAACAGAGGAGAAGCTAGAATCAAGCTTTGAACTCATTTTTGAGTTCATCAACAAATGAGAAGCTTCTATCGGGCAAATAAAGCTTTTGGTGCAGATAGCGATTCCACCAAATTCCAAGATGTTTGAGACTCTCTTTATCATTATGGATCAACCATCCTATTACAATGCCTTCTTTGGGAGGCTAGCTTTGGACAAAGTTGATGCTTTTATTTTGCGAAAATTCTTGGTGGTGAAGTTCCCAACCAAGAATGGCTAGAGAACAATACGGGGAGAGAAATATAGCTGTCTTGAAATGTATTTTGCCACTCTTGATCCATATAAATAAGACAATCTTTCTTGCTATGACTCGAAAAAAATGAGTTACTTGAAATTGATATTGATAAGCCTTTGAAAAGCATCCTTTAAACTAATCATCCAAAGCACAACATAATGAGGAAACTAAGCACGTATTAAGGAAATTCGATTTCTTTGAAAGGAAAAGGAAGAGGAAGGAAACAAACCCGATGGAAGATAAAATAGAAGGTGAGGAAATAATTGCTGAATTAGATTGTAGAGAATGAAACCTATGGAAGATCTGGAAGAGATATGCTTGGATCCAATTGATCCAGCAAAGACAGTCAAAGTTGGAAAGGAGTTATAAAGCAAACTTAAAGTGGAACTAATTTAGTTCGTACAGCCTAGTAAAGATGTATTCGCATGGACTCATTCAGATATGGTTAGGGCAAATCTAGCTATCATTTATCACGCGCTAAATATCAATTCTAGTATAACGCTTATCCGATTGAAAAAGAGACAATTTGATAAAGTGCGGTCTAACGCTTTAAAAGAGGAGGTCAAGAAATTACTTGAGTATGGGTTCGTCAAATCCATAGTGGTTGGCCAATCATGTTTTGGTCAAGAAATTCAATGGCAAGTGGAGATCATGTGTTGACTATACTGATATAAACAAGGCATTCCCAAAAGACTGCTATCCACTTTCGAGAATAGATCAGTTGGTGATGCAACCAGCAGGCACAAGCTTTTATCTTTCATAGTTGCCTATTCTAGCTGCAATAAAATTCCCATGTTTAAGCCAGACAAGGAGAACACTAGTTTCGTGACAGATTAGGGGACCTGCCATTATAAAATAATGCCCTTTGGGTTAAATAACGCCTGCACTACATACCAGAGAAGGTAAGCAGGATGTTCAAAGAGTAGAATGGCCAAAATATAGAAGTATATGTGGATGATATGCTAGTCAAGTCTCATGAAGAAGGCGGCCATTGAAAGATCTTGAGGAAATGATTAGGGTGTTGCGAAAGTATCAAATGAAGCTCAAATAATAGAAGTGCTCCTTTAGAAATAAGTCTGGGAAGTTCCTTGGATACATTATGCAACAACCCAAAATTTAACCCAAAATAATCAATAAGTTAACTAAATAAGTAATAAAATAACTTGTGAAATTATTAGAATTGAGCCATAGGAGATGCACCATTGTGTCCGTGGTAATTTTTTGGTCAATTTCAATATACGGAACATAAGAATCCGAGCTAAAATGAATGAGATATGAATTAAACAAAATAAACCGAAAAGAAATATAGGCCAGGTCGACCGGTCGGTCGACCTGGGCATAAGGGCGGTCGACCGCCTAGTCGACCCATCTGCCCATTTGGGCAAACAAACGAACGTTTATTCATTCGAATGTTGTAGACATGTTTTGCATTTTTCAACTCGATCTAGTCCTTCCATTTATACATACGATGGCTCCTTTTCAGCCTATGATGTGGTTGCATGCTATTCAATCTCCAAATCCGACGGTCTGAGATCCACTTTTTCTCCTATAAATAGAACCCTAGGTCTAACACTTTTTCTCATTCTAAGATTTTCTCCAATGGGGTTCATCTATTCAGGAAGAACACTAAGCGGAATAATTTTCCAAAGAGGAAATTATTTTAAACAAAAATATTTAATATCCCCAAGTGGATCTGCGAAGGCCTAAAGGGAAGAGCTAAGGACTAGAGGTGAGTGATTGTAATTATTTTAAATTTCTTTAAGTAATTTAAAATAATAGGGTTTCCAATAGTTGTAGTTTAACTACGACTTTTCAAGTAACTTTTTTTAGTAATATTTATAGTTTTTAGAATTATTTTCAGTCTATTCCTTCTAGCTATTCTTTTTAGTTAATTTTAGTTTATTTCTGTTAATTATAGCTTTGCCATTTAATTACAGTTTATTTACAGTATTTCAGTTTATTTTCCGTTATTTACACGTTATTTAAATCTTCTTCCTACGCCTTGGATTTCCTTTAATTTTCAGTTTTCGTTTATTTCTCCTTCTTCTACTTTGCGTATGGATTAGAATAGAATTAACACGAAATTGGATTAAATTATGAGAAATCTTAAATAATGGAATATAAGATGTAAATCACAAAGACTGTAATATAAATGGAAATGTAATAAAATTATGCCTAATTATGAAATTAATTGGACTGAAATTATGCCTAATTACGATTGGTCTAGTTATAACTTAGAATTATAACTAAAAAGAATAAAAGAAGAAAGAAGCTTATTTTCACTCTTAGACCTTAGGTTATGTAATAAGCATGATTATAACATAAGTTATAAATTGATAAACTACGGAAATTATGGTAAACTATGGTGCTTATTTTAAGACTTAGGATAAATTAATAAGCAATAATAGTAATTGATAAAAATAAAGGCTTTTATAAATAATTTATCTAGGTTAACAGGAAAAGATAAAAGTAGGAATACCAAATAGTATTCCCCTAATATTTCTATGGTTACGGGTGTTTCACATAATCCTAAAGTGAGACGAGGTGCTTTATATAATCCTGAAGTGAGGCGAGGGGTACGCTTATGCTTATAGTGGTAGTAAACAGTCAATCTATGGTAGTTCAAATCAAGGGGGTTTGAACAAGGGGAGAAACTAGATTATTGTTTGATAAGGACTAGTACCGAAAGCATTTCCCCTATTTTTCTATGGACACAGTGTTTCACATAACCTTGAAGTGAGACGAGGTGCTTCACATAATCCTAAAGTGAGGCGAGGGGCACACTTATGCTGTCTAAGGCAAATAAAAGGTCAAAAGAAGGAACAACTTGAACGCGAGCTTAGTGGTGGTCTCCAGTGATGGCTCATAAATCGCTATGAGTCCCAAGTGCTTAGTAAGCATGACTTTCATAGACACCAAAGTCTACTGTATAGGAAACGTCTGGTCCACAATAGATTCTATGGAGTAGCAAGCCAATCAAAGGGTAGAATCATGACTTCAGCCTAATCGAAGCAGCTATCAAGGAAAAGTGCAAACAAATAAAATAAACCTATCTTATTAATCGAGAACTTATTTAATCGTATTTATTTTTAGTTTATCTCTTTCCTATTTCCTTTATTTTCTTATATATACGAGAAGTATTGAATGGTCTGTTACTTTTACTTTTCTTAAAGATTCTAGTAGTTACTATCATTCACTAGACTTCTAGTCTGACCCAATCCCCTATTTTCCCTTTCCCTCCCATAGGAAATCAAGGGAGAGGACAGTAGACTGCGGTTACTCGGGGGATTCTTGGACGAGATTTCTACCATATATTTCTTTTATTCTAGCTTTAGCTCATTCTGTGTACCGTCTTATTATGAGGGATATTTGTATCTTGATTTTTGTTAAGACTACGAGTTTTTATTTCATGAGACATGTTGGGTTTTGAGACATGTATGTTGTATTTGGATTTTGACTTATTTGGTTTATGAAGCAATTACGAAGCTTTTGTTTTAAATAATCTATTATTTTAGTTTTCGCCGTTTTAAACTATTTTTGTCTTGTGAATCTTAGTTTCTGTTAGTTTCAGTTATACCTACAACGTATAATGCCTTTTAATGTGTCCTCTTTGGTATATTAAGGAAGGTGGGGTATTTCACTTGGTATTAGAGCCTCAGGTTGCACGATTCCTAAAACTTTATTTTAAAAGTAAAAGTATTTTCCTAAAATTTTTTTAAAACTATTTTTCAAAAGATAACTCTAAGAAATAGTTTTTAAGTACAAAAGAGTTTTTATAAAAATCCCCTCCAAGTCCAGTGCAATCTTCTTTCGATTCTTTCGAGCCTAAATTCTCTTTTCTTTGCATAGAATGGCTGACTGGTTTTATAGAGCTACTGTACCAAAGGTGCAAGGGCAATGCCCCATACAACACCAGTAGGTGAAAATCGCTCTAATCCACCCACATCAGTCCATTTTTTTGAGCTATGTAGGGACTTCGCTAGTATAGGAGGCAGAATGTTTTCTAACATGGAGGATTCTAAGGAGACGCGGGTTAGTTTTGAGAATTTGGAGCAAATCTTTAGGTGGTTAGGGTTGGAGGACCGACAGAGTGTTCAAACAATATCGTGGCAGCTGGAAGAAGGGCTTAAGGGGGTTCCTACAAGATCTAAGAAGCCAAGGTGGAAGGGCAAGAAGGATAAGTGGAAAAGGGAAGGCCCTCGAAGTGAATCAAGAAAAAAGTGAAGTGCCATAGTTGCAGAACGATTGGTCATTACGCAAAAGACTGCAAGGAAGAGAAGATGAGGGGAAGGTGTTATAGTTGCGGGCAACTTGGTCACTAGAGTAGGAGGTGCCTCCAATAGACGAGGCAGGGTGCGGGTATACTAGTAGCACAGATCCAGACTTTGGATACAACGCCTTCCTGCAGCAGACCAAATCTAGGTAGGAAAATTTGATTTCTATTTCTGATTTTCCCATTGGGACACTTTTTGATTCTGCAGCATCACACTCTTCTATCTCTAGTTCTCATGTGGATTGTTTGCACTTAGACATTTCTTTAGTAGTAGACCCCATCTTTGTTTCAAACCCTGTAGGAGGATCGATACCCTTGTCTATGTTTGGTAGGGGTTTGAAATTTTTTATCCTAGGCGTAGAATTTGACTATGACATCTATGTTTTGGGATTTTCGGGGTATGGGATGATTTTGGGAATGGAATGGCTATCCATATATGGAGCCATCTTAGATTGCTAGAGGAGAGTCATTAGACTAGTGACATGCATCAGTAGGACTCTCGAGATTTCTTACGACTCGCAATGGTCAGTTATGTTAAGCTTCCTTTATTCCCTCGATTCATTACCATTAGAGTTAGATTCGGTTCCTGTGTTAGAGATTTTCTAGACACCTTTGAGGATTTTAAGGCACTACCCCCTAAGAGAGATATTGACTTCAAGATCTATTTTGCTTGCCATTAGTATTACCCATAGGGCATATGGCGCGTAGGGAAAGGAAGGAATTGAGCAAGCAGATCTATGAGCTTTTGAGAAAGGTTTCATAAGAAGAAGCATAACGAGTAGGGAGCACCGTTCATCTTTGCTTCTAAGGCGAATGGTTCTCTTCAACTTTGTGTGGACCAGAGGTGAATTAAATAAGCTCATAAAGAAGAACCGTAATCTAATCCTTAGGATAGATGACCTTTTTAATCAGTTAGTTGGCTCTTCAGTGTTGTCTCAGCTTGATTTAGCCTGGGAATCCATCAGCTTAGGGTCCCTGGTGACAGCATTGATAAGACCGCATTTAGGACTCCAGACAGATTTTATTTTTGGTTGGTTATGCCTTTTTGGGCTAACCAATGCCGCATCCTACTTCATAGATTTGATGAGCCAAATTTGTAGAGAGGTCCTAAATAAGTTTGTGGTTGTGTTCATGGAAGATATTTTGGTGTTTTCCAAGAGTAAGGAGGAGAATGCTATTCATCTAGAGGAGGTTCTTCGTACACTTCATGTTCATCGGTTTGGGGCAAAGTTTTTGAAGTGTCACTTTCGGCGTAGGGAAGCGTATTTCTTGTGGCATACAAAATGTCTACACATAGAATGAGTTTGATAAGCAGTTTTGTACATTTAGGTTCGGATTTTGAAAATCCAAAGAGTGATGGAAAAGATTAAAGATGTACAATAGGTGCAGTTGTTAAGAAAAGATGAAAACCCATGTATAGATAATTATAAGAATTATAATTGTTTCATATAAGTGGATTTAACGTTAGTTCCTTGGAATAAATTTGAAGAAAGACTTTAGTAAGGAAATGAGATTTCCAAAGTTTAAGAAAAGTACTCCTAAGTTAGTAAGGACAAAATTCACTTTATGCCAAGCCCAATAAAATGAAAATTTAAAAATTTAAAAAAGTGAAAAATATTGTCTAATCGTTAGAATTGAAATTTTCATTGTTAATATTTTCTTTTAGAAAATAAATATGGAGTATTTGAAGAATTGTATGAAATTTAAGCTGGTTTTTATACAATGAAAAATTGGAATTCTTTTTGAAGAATTATGGACGATATATATAACTCACTAGTTTCATTGTAAATAAACAAAGATTTTAAATATAAAAACCTAGAGTGTATCAAGTATTGAAAATGTAGATTACAACTTTTATTGTTGTAATAAATGTTTTCATGAAAAATAAGTGGAGCATAGGCTATAACACTATTGTTATAGTAAGTGACTCCTAAGAGAAATATTTTTACATAAGTATATGAGATTTATTGGTATTTATTTAAATGAATCATACACTAGTATTTTTGGGTTGTAGTAATAGTGTTTTACGCAACATATGTTTCAGTCCAAATAAAAATGTATTTTGAAAGATAATTTCTAAGTATAGAAACAAAATGGATTGTAAAGTACACGTATTATTTTTAATAAGTATAAGGAAGTGTTTTTGCAGTTATGGAAATATTAAAACAGTTTTGAAGATGAGTTTTTCTAAAAGGAAAATGTGTAAGTCCGATATTAGAAAATATTTATCATGGAAGGATATAAATTGAACATACTTCAATCTATTGGAATGAAAAGAATAATGGTATTATTTTTTATGAAACCAATAAAAATGTTTTGTGCAAGTTACAAGGAATACATGAAAGAGATATACAAGGTATGAAAAGCGCCATATTTTGTATAGCCTATTTCGAAAAATTAAATAAAAGTTCCTTATTATTTCATATAAACATGAAATTCTCTTTTAAAAAGATTTATAGGAGATTTTAGCATTAATAATTTCTCATTTGAGAAAGTAGTTCCAATATATTAAGGTATGAGACCGTAAGGTATAAGAAGAAGATATTTTGGAAGCACATAAAAACAGTTTAAAGATATTCTAAGAGAAAATGGTTTGGTGAAAAAGTAAATAATTTTTTGGAAACGAAAAACTTAATAAAAGTAGAATTTGAAAATTCAAATTTTTATAGAAAACTGAAAAGTTCTTTAAAAGAAAATGAGGAATATGTTTTGGACTTAGAATTTGAAAGTTTTCCCCTCTATGTTGGGAAATAATGTTATGTAACCAAGTAATTTTGAATTTAATAGAAACTCAAAAATGACACTTTTTAAAGACAAAGAATTTGGGATTTGATGTTTTAAAAATTTAGAAATCTTAATTTTTTAAAATGGAACTATAAACACCAAACCAAACTCCTAAATGTGAAGTAGATAGGAGTCATTTACTAGGTGTAACGGAAAAAGGGTAAGGCTACAAAGGAGACAACAGTAGTTACTTTTGGAAGTAAAAATAGAGTTTCCGTAGACTGTATAGGACCCTAGGGAGAACCTAGGGATGTTGATTCATGTGAGCAGACTAAAGGAGAACGGTGAAATGGAGTTAGTAAAACTTTAAGGTACGCATGATTGAGAATGGATATTCTTGATTTTGGAGGAACTTGGGAAAAGCATCTTCCTTTAGTGGAATTCATATAAGATAGTAGTTCTCAAGCTAGCATTAGAGTGGCACCTTTCAAATCTCTTTATGAAAAACCGCGCAAGTCGCCTTCACGTTGGATAGGGTTTATAGAGGAATTGCCTTGGTTCCGACATAGTTAAGAAAACTTCGGGGAGGATTGGTTTGATTGGGAGAAAATTCGTATTTCGTATCCACATTCCTTTGATAATAAGTTTTTAGAATTTTCTATTTTCATCTTTAGTTTTGAATAAGTTCTTTCCATTATTATCCTTTAGGAGGGTAGAACTTAAGATTAACCTATGGATGATAGAAATTGATGTAAACATGTTATTAGAACATGTGATGAATGATGTATGCCAGTGATTGCAAGTGTTTGCTATTGGATGCTGATGGACGCATATAAGTACACTAGACACTATTATTCTTTAAGGATCGGCCTAACTACGACAATAGAGCATATGTATATAGATATGTGCACATTTTATTCTACTTTCCATGGGTGCTATAAATGGATGATTTTGACATGGTTGTTGCATTTGGATGGTGTCTGTAGCACGCATGTAGAATTATCCTTTATCGTTAGGAAATTTTCGAATTCATTTGGATACATGACATAGACATGATTGCATAAAAGGAGGTCAACTGAATTAGTGGATTGCCTAATCTTTTGCATTAGTTAGGGACATTTACACTACACTAATTGCACAAGTATCATAAATTGGATTAGAAAAACTTAAGAACAATGGATGAATGGTTGATGATTGAGTAGTTGGTTATAGAATTGGATGAAAACATTTAGTACATTCTTTTGTCCTTAGAAATTTCGGGTATGAAATCCCTAAAGGATGGGAGAATGTAACAACCCAAAATTTAAGCCATAATAATTAATTCGTTAATTAACTAAATAATAAAATAACTTTGTGAAATTACCAAAATTGAGCCACGGGAGTTGCACCATTGAGTCCGTGGTAATTTTCTGGTCAATTTCCATATACAGAACGTCAAAATCCAAGCTAAAAATGAATGAGATATGAGTTGAACAAAATAAACTGAAAAAAATATAGGCCAGGTCGACCGGCCAGTCGACCTAGGGCGGTTGACCGCCCGGTCGACCCGCCTGCCCATTTGGGCGAACGAACGACCGTTCGTTCGTTCGAATGTTGCAGACATGTTTTGCATTTTTCAACTTGATCTGGTCATTACATTCATGCATCTGATGGCTCCTATTCAGCCTATGACGTGGTTGCATCCTATTCAGTCCCCATATCCAATGGTCTGAGATCCACTTCTACCACTATAAATAGAACCCTAGGTCTAACACTTTTTCTCATTCTAAGATTTTCTCAATGGAGTTCACCTATTCAAGAATGACCCTAAGCGGAATAATTTTCCAAGGAAGCAACCATTTTAAATAATTTAACAACACCAAGTGGATCCATGAAGGCCTAAAGGGAAGAGCTAAGGACCAGAGGTGAGTGATTGTAATTATTTCAAATTTCTTTAAGTAATTTAAAATAATAGGGTTTTCAATAGTTTTAGTTTAACTACGATTTTTGGAGTAACCTTTTTAGTAATTTATTTACACTTTTTAGAATTATTTTCAGTCTATTCCTTCTAGCTATTATTTTCAGTTAATTTTAGTTTTTTTCTACTAATTATAGCTTTTCCATTTAATTATAGTTTATTTACAGTATTTTAGTTTAATTGCCGTTATTTATACGTTATTTACATCTTCTTCCTACGCCTTGTATTTCCTTCTATTTTCAGTTTTCTGTTATTTCTCCTTCTTCTTCTTCGCGTATGGATTAGAATAGAATTAACACGAAAGTGGATTAAATTATAACAAATCTTAAATAATGGAATATGAGATGTAAATCACAAAGACTATAATATAAATGGAATTGGACTGAAATTATGCCTAATTATGATATTAACTGAACTGAAATTATGCCTAATTATGATTGGTCTAGTTATAACTTAGAATTATACCTAAAAAAATAAAAGGAGAAAGAAGCTTATTTTCACACGTAAACCTTGGGTTAAGTAATAAGCATGATTATAACGTAAGTTATAAATTGATGAACAATGGAAACTATGGTAAACTATTGAAACTATAGTGCTTATTTTAAGACTTAGGAAAAATTAATAAGCAATAATAGTAATAGATAAAAATAAAGGCTTATTTAAATAATTTATCTAAGTTAATAAGCAAAGATTAGAGTATGACCTGAACCAAGTAGTAGTCCTCTAATATTTCTATGGTTAAGGTGTTTCAAATAATCCTAAAGTGAGACGAGGTGCTTCACATAATCCTGAAGTAAGGCGAAGGGTATGCTTATGCTTATAGGGACAGTAAACTGTCAATCTATGGTAGTTCAAATCAAGGAGGTTTGAACAATGAGCGCAACTAGATTATTGTTTGATAGGGACTAGTACCGACCCCCCATTTTTCTATGGACATAGTGTTTCACATAAGCCTGAAGTGAGACGAGGTGCTTCACGTAATCCTGAAGTGAGGCAAAGGGAATGCTTATGCCGTCCAGGGTAAATAAAAGGTCAGAAGAGGTAAAAACAGGAACGCGAGCTTAGTGGTGGTCCTGCATGAGTTCCAATTGCTTAGTAAGCGTGTCTTTCGTGGACACCAAAGTCAACCGTGTAGGGAAACATCCTATCCGCAGTAGATTCTATGGAGTAGCAGGACGATCAAATGGTAGAATCAAGACTTTAGCCTAATCGAAGCAGCTATTAAGGATAAGTGCAAACAATCAAAGTAAACGTATCTTATTAATTAAGCAATAGTTTAATCGTATTTATTTTCATTTTATCTCTTTCCTATTTCCTTTATTTCCTTTTATATACTAGAACTATTGAAGGTTCTATTACTTTTACTTTGCTTAAAGACTCTAGTAGTTACTATCATTCATCAGACTTTAAGTTTGACCCACTCCCCTTTTTTCACCTTCCTCCATAGGTTATCAAGGGAGAGGACAGTAGATTGTGGTTACTTGGAGGATTCTTGGAGAAGATTTCTATCATGTATTTCTTTTATTCTAGCTTTAGCTATTTATGTGTACTGGCTTATTATGAAAGATATTTGTACTCTGATTTTTTTTGAGACTACGAGTTTTTATTTCATGAGACATGTTGAATTTTGAGACATGTATATTGTATTTGGATTTTGACTTATTTGGCTTATGAAGCAATTACGAAGCTTTTTTTTAAATAAGTTATTATTCTAGTTTCCCCTATTTTTATCTATTTTTGTCTTGTGAATCTTAGTCTTTGATAGTTTCAGTTATACCTATAACGCGCCACTCCTTTTAGTGTGTTCTCTTGGGTATATTAAGGGGTGTGGGGTGTTTCACATTATCAATTCTCGAGGATTTGAAGCTAACCCTTACTAGGATTAGGCTATTAGGAACATGGCGGAGACCAAGACAAGTAAAGAACTAACGAACCTACATGGAAAAGTGGCAGCTTTGAACAGGTTCATCTCCAAGTCCACTGACAAATTCATTCCACTCTTGGATGTGATTAAGAAAAAGGAGAACTTTGAATGGGTATAGGACTGTCAAAAGGGTTTCAAAGAGTTGAAAGAGAATTTTAAGAAACCACCAATCTTGTCTAGTACCTTGGAAGGTTAAAATCTTTATCTTTAGATGGCAATTTCTGAATATACAATTAGCTCTGCATTAACAAAATAAGAGAAAGTGTCTCGGCTCCTAGTATATTTTGTAAGAAGAAGACAATAAGATGCAGAGACTAGATATATAATCACTAAGAAGCTAACATACTGCTTAATACTCACTGCATGAAAACTAAGAGCTTACTTTAAGGTACATCAAATCAAAGTTTTGACTAGTTTCCCGCTTAAGCAAGTTTCTAGCAAACCAGAAGCCTAGGGAAGATGGGTAAAATGAAGGATAGAGCTTAGTCGATATGATTTTGAATACTTGCCTCATACAGTGTTCAAAGGCAAAGCTTTAGTTGATTTTGTTAACGAGTGTATTGGCTTCATGGACGAGGTTGAAAAAGGAAAAGCTTAAAAACCTAAATGGAACTTATTTGTGGATGGAGCTTTAAATGAACATGGTGCTGCGGTAGGATATGTCATTATCACCCCCGATGGACATAGCTTACATTGCATAATGTAAATGGGATTTCCGACCATAAATAATATGGTGAATAAATGGCAGCAGGGCCCACTTTGACTTTGCATCTAAAAATTCCCAGAGTTGAAATTTTCAACGATTCCCAATGTATGGTAAATGAGTTGAAAAAATATACCAGACAAAGGATATCATGATAGTCTTATATGTAAAGAAGGTGTTAAAACTGCTGAACCAATTTGAGGATCTTTCAATACACTAAGTACTAAGAGGAAAGAACTCCCAGGCTGGTTCTTGGGCTAAACTAGCCAATTCACAAGGAGGGCCTGAAGCCCAGATTATTCTAGAAGGTTATCAACCAAGTCCCAGCATAAAAGAAAATATTCCCAAACTATGGAAAGAGTTGATGGTATTGACCAATATAAGAATATTTGGATGACCCATATTGTTGAATACCTTGTAGATGGAACACTACAATTGACAAAAAGGAACAAGAAGGAGCTAGCATTAGGCTTCGACTTTTCTTGTAGTGGACGAAGTGCTTTATAAGAAGGGATACTTTCTTTCCTACCTAAGATGTTTCAATCCAGGACTAAAACTATTGAAAGAAGCCCATGAAGGATTTTATGGGGATAATTCAAATGGAATAAAGCTAGATAAGAAAGTCATGAGAAAAAGGTTTTATTGGTCTCAAATGACTAGCCACACCATTAACTATGTGAAAAGATGCAACAGTGCCAAAAATTCTCCAAAATCCTATGGTTTCCGCCAGGTGAGTTAACTTCAATCTCAAACCTATGGCCTTTCGACGTATGTGGGATCAACCTAATAGGACCACTTTCTATATATAAAGGAGGAGCCAATTACGCTATAGTGGCCATTGATTATTTCACTAAATGGATGAAAGCGGAACCCCTACCAAATATCACATCTACAAATGTACTCAAGTTTGTTGTCAAGAATATCATCGCTAGATTCGGAATCCCACAAAAGAAAATATCAGATAATATAGCTCAATTTAAAAGTGAAGATTTACTTGATTTTGTAATAGGAATGAATCATCAAAATTTTCATCTATGGCTTACCCCAAAGCTAACGAAGTCATTGATGCAACCAATAAAACTATCAAAATTATTCTCAAGAAATGACTAGACAAAGAAGAAGGAAAGTGGGTAGAAAAGATACTTCTTGTATTATGGGCTTATATAACTTGTACTAAAACACCAACATGACATACTCCATATTCATTAACTTATGTGTGTGAAGCAATGCTCCTACTTAAGGCAGAGGTACCCTCTCATCGAAGAATTGCATATGCATTCGATCCGAATCAAGAATTAAGGAAAGAATCCTTAGATCTAATTAATGAATTAAGAGATGAGACAACCATGCAAACAATTGAATACGAACGAAGGATATTAAAGTATTACAACTCAAAAGTAAAGTCAAGATCATTCCCAAAAAGGGATTTGATGCTTCGAAAAGTAATGGAAAATACTGGGATGAACCACTTGGGCTAAATTGGAAAGGACCCCTAATCATACACACGGTAATCCCACCTAGGACATACATGTTATGCCGACCTGGTGGCAATATGATAGCAACAACATGGAAGGTTGAACATTTGCAACCATATTTTCGAACAATGGATGAATAAAAAAGTTAAAACAAGAATGTATATTGGGTTTAACCTCAAACAAACAAAAAAGCTTTAGTGCCATCATCAAAGTCCTCACTAAAGCACCTCCTAGAGGGGAGTCAGGTAAGTCTCTGGTTTTGCTAATGATGGCTACCCAGAGTGTTAGACTAAGCCTTCAATGCCATCATTAAAGGCTTCACTGAAGTGTCCCCCAGATGGAGATCGGGTAAGACTCTGGTTCTTCTTAGGATAGCTACCTAGAGCGCTAAACCAACCTTTAGTATCATCATCAAAGGCCTCACTAAAGCACCTACTAGAGGGAGGTGGGGTAAGCTTACGATTTTTCTTGATATATCTAACCAAACACATCAGACTAACCCTTTAGTGCCATCATCAAAGGCCTCTCTAAAGCGCCTCTTAATGGGAGGTCAGGTAAGTCTATGGTTCTACTTGATAAAGCCAATCAAATGCACCATACACCAAAACCTAAATCATTGTTTAAAACGATGATAAGGGGTTCAGTCCAGGTAAAGACCATCATCTAAGATGGTGCCAAATAATCAATTAAAATCAGAGAAAACAGTGCTCCAAATCAATCAATCTTCTAAAGGAAGACCTATCAAAAATTAAAGCCAATTAGCGCTCCAAGTCAAATTGTCTTCTAGAGAAAGATCCATCGAATATGACAAAGATCCATCGAATATGAGTCATTTGTTCTCCTCAACAAACACAATCTTCTGTTGCCAGACAAGGATTTTTGGTCTTCTATTATAATCATATAGATTCTGGTCTTCTATTATGGCTAGATGGATTTCTTGTCTTCCATTATTATTAGATAAGGATTACCGGTCTTCTTCTACTATTACCAAATAAGAAGTTCCGATCTTCTATTATTGTTGCCAGATAAAAGTTTCTGGTCTCCTTCTACTTCCAGATGGATTTTTGGTCTTCTATTATTGCCAAATTGATTTATGGTCTTCTATTATTATCAGATAGGATTTCTAGTATTTTATTATAATTAGTTGGATTTCCATCCTTTTATTATTATTACCGAATAAGAATTTTCAGTCTCCTTCCATTCCATGATGGATTTATGGTCTTTTATTATTGCCAAATTGATTTCTGCTCTTGTATTATTATTAGATGGGATTTATGGTCTTCTATTACAATTAGATGGATTTATGATCTTCCATTATTGCCGGACGTTTTCTAGTCTGCCATTCGGATTATAATTAACATATGGTTTTTCTAGTCTTCCATTATTGCCAAATGATGTTCTAGTCTTTTATTTAGATGGATTTTAAAGTCATCTTTTTAGATAACTTTCCAGCTTCCTACTTTGGATAGTATTGTTTCCAGACGAGATTTTGGACTCTTATTCACGATATTGCTAGAGAAAATTTCTGATCTCCCTCCTACAATATTACCAAATAATCTGCCGAGCATCCGGTTGAAAACTTATTGTTATTTATTTAACTCTAATAGCAAAATTATGGGCTCAGATATGGTATTTCTTGAAGTTGAAAGTAAGTTTAAGTTAATAACGAAAGTTATCATTCACTTTATGTTTACAGGAAAATGGGGTTGGAAAGGAAATCCCATAAGGAATCGAGAAAGCAAAGAAATTCTTGATTTTACACTGAAGTGTAAAAGCTTCTTCTATACAGGGGTGGCAAATATTATCCACTTAACTTTATAGGAGGATATGATGTTGAATTCAAAGCTCTAAGGAGACGATATCTAACCTCATCATAAGAAGGAGAGTTTAAGCCATTATAATATAAACCATTATAAAGCACATAAAGTTAGCATTAAGATAACAAATGAGCATGAATGTCGAAGGAAGATTATTGACGTTGCCTTTCATTAATGACATTCCACATCAATATCGCTTGTTATCAACATAGATCCTCTTCAACATCTCTTACTATCAAGGTTGCGCTCTAATAATGCCACCACTCATCAACATTTCATGTAACCAATGATGCATCTCTTCAAAGAAGGAGTTCCAAAAGAATGAAAACAAGTTAGTGCCAACACCAACGATGTCGACTTTCATCAACGTTGGTCGCATATCAACAACAAAGCCAAGAGCCCAAGACAACGTCAGTGTTGCCTATCGTCCACAGGGTTGGATGAAATCACATCAAAAAGTGATGCATAATGGAATTGGCATCGAAGATTATCAAATAAAGTAATGATATTGAGCATGACCCACACTACAGTCTATTGATGTTATTACAACATGTTCTACATTACGCTTCATGGATTCCGCATCCTATTGATTCCAACTTTAACCTATGGAGATAATCCATCAGTGCCGCTCTTCATCAACGCCACCCATCATTGGTGTCGCCAATGGTCGATGCCATCATTCTATAGTGTTGATGATGAACATCGTTCCTATAGAAGTTATACATGGGATGTTGATGGATTACATCATCGATGTCCATAAAAGCTATTGAAGCCAGCTGTGCTTAGAGTCATCAAAGCCGATACTATGCTAGATGAAGCTGCTCTTTCTCAATTCTACTCTATATCAATGCCGCTTCTCACCAATGCTTCATGCCACTTCCAACTGATACCACCAACAACCAATCAAGATCATCTCAATACATAAGATCATTGATGCCGAAGAACATGCAAAGGCAGCATCGAAGTTCTATTATTGTCATCATCAAATAGAGACAAGCACATAGCAACATTGAGATTGCTGAAGCTATTGTCGAACCTATTGTCGAAGTCATGCACACCCATCCCTATAAATACGGACCTAGGGGTTGTGGAGAGGAGGCAAACATTTTTCTTTTCTCCTTTCTAAAATCAAAGCACTATAACCCTTAATCAAAGTGGAAAAATTGTCAATTGATTGTAAATCTTATAATTTTATGATAAGTAACATGGACGATGTCGAATATAGCTTATCAGACTATGAATGATGATGAGCATAGACTATTTTTCGTATAACATCAAACATAACTTATTTTGCCTATTGACATGACTATGCACATTGAACATTATTGACGTGGACATTTATTAACTCCATAGTCCCAAAGCTCAACATGATCATCCCTGATGTGCTTCGGACTAAATATGAAATCAAATGCATAATTACCATTTTGCCTATCACATTTAAACATTGGAATTCGAATATTAGGACGAATCACCTAGCCCAATAGCACACTTAATGGACTATTGCATAAATTTTCCACTTGTCTTCTCTATCTCCTTTAAATATATGGCATGAGCCTTTGAGAATTTTATTCCAAAATGCCATATAGGTACTCGAATGTATATTCCAAGTGACCTTAAGGACTCTAGAATATTTCATTCCAAGCGACCTTAAGGGACCAGGAATATATCATATTCCAAGAACATAGCAAACTTTTGAATATTTAACATCAAAGGCTCAATAGCATTATAAATCCATCTTTTAATGACTGCACCTTGCATCTAACCTTGAATGATAAACTTGTTCTTGATGGTACTCTTTAATCATTTCCAATTAAGCTACGCTTAGTTGTGATGTTATCAAGGGCTAGTTTATCACAATAGCATCATGAGTGTTGTTAACCCAAAAAATGGATCAACACCTTGATATGATTGTGATCTCTAGCCTTGTTTATTGGGACAAATAAAGTAGAGCTAAATACTCTCCAAATTGCGGAAAAGTCAAAATAAAGTAGAGAAACACAAGATTTTTATAGTGGTTCAGCTCTTAATGAAACCTTTGCTCATGCCTAAACGACGATTATGCTATTGGCGAAGCCATTAGGTTCGACCCCTTTGCTACATCTGGCTTGGATGGATCCGGTTTTGTAGGGCTAGCTTGTGATCATGAAACTTTTTGGCGGTCCTGGGTCCAACACTCGAGAGACTGAATCAAGCTTATCTATTACTGAGGATGATGTAATGTTTATATTTTTTTTGAATAGATTGACTATTGATCACAAGTACAAGCTATTTACAATTCTCATGATTAAACGAGGAAAGATCAAACCACCATTGATCGAGACAAAAGGAAGGACCTCAATTTTCCTATGGTAGCTATTGTGAGGAGGAGGAAGGTTGACGAATCTTAATAGATAAGTTTTCAATGATCAGAGCAGCCGGCCCCCTCTCTGTTGAAGACATGATGGTATTTATAGGATCTAGATCGCGCCTGGATCGAAACCAAAGTACCATTAGCCTATAGTTATCCGTAGGAGGTGGCATGTAAAGTTTGGGGCATTTTCGAGCTAACTATTTGGATCGGTAGCGATCTAATTGGATTGGATCGGTGCTGATCAAAAATGTTGTGCTATTTTGCATAACTCTTTCTTTGTTGGCTTCTTTTCTTATATGTGAGAATCCTCATGTGATTTCGTAGCTTGTTGACTTATTTTAACGATGGTTCACCTGTAAAGTAGGTTGAACTGTAATCCGAATTGAATAAGTCTTGACTTCTTCAATTCAGATGCTTGGAATGTTATCAACTTTGGCAGATAAGTTTAGAAGAGATGTAGGAATATAACGCATGTGGATTGGAGAATCCACATGTTAATAATTTGGATATGTACTGATCTAATTGTGTCAGATTGATGCTGATCCAAATACTTGGGATATTTTTTGATCAAACTCCTAGGGTTTCTTTGTCATGAACTATTAGGCCTTCTGGTCAAGTTTTGAGTCGTTCTGGCTCAATTTGAATGTTCTAACTCCTTTTGAACTCTGCTAGCTTAAAAACCCAGTTAAATTTAGTCCTCCAAAGCATGCTTTCATTGGAAACAAGGCGTGCTATGGAATTATTTATCTTTCGGTTTCTATTTCATGGAGTTTTATTGGTCGTATCAGGCTTTCTTGAGTAGCTGACTATAATGTCTCGGCTAACTATCCACTCCTTAATGGAATTCTTTAATAGTCGTAATTATGGAGTGATCTTGACTCTGCAGCTTCCAGAATGAATATGGACATCGAGTTAGTAAAACAAGGAAAGTTTGAGGTCATTTGGAGGAAATAAAATGGATCGGTACCGATCCAAATACCTAGGATAATTTTCCACCTTTCTTTTCCTCTTTTCTTTTTTGTAAAAGGGTTCAGATCTCCATTTTTGAACTTTATATTTTCCAGCCAAACCAAACCAAAACTCAAATAAATTTCACCAATCCATCACTTGTCGTTGTTAGAGAGTCTCCATCGCTAAACTTCTCACTTGGCACCACCTATTGCCGCCTTCTAATGCCACCGCCGCCCCAATTACACCCGCCTTAGAGCATTGCCGATCCAACGCGCCTGTCACCCTAGTTCAAGCTATCTTGAATCGAAGATCATTATCTTTCTCAATTTGAAGGTCAGTGAAGTGGGTTTTGACGTAATATTACATCATTGATCGATGCTACGGTTTTGTTGTCGACGAATGTGGTGGAAGATTCGAGCTGATTGTGATTTCATGGATGAATTGAGTCCAAAGTTCTTTATGGAACGAAGCCAGGGCTTTGCCCTGGTGCTCGATATGCTTTGCTATCTTTATCCACCAAATTAGACTTAAGTTATACCAAGTTTCACAGTCGGTTTCGGCACATCATCCTGCGGATTGCATATTGGTTTTTTTCTTCTAAAAGGTAATAATAACTTAGGATAGTGTCTTGCATGCAGCTTAGGTTGTTATTACTTTCCAGGAAACTAAAATCGACTTAAGCTGATAATATTCTTATTCGGACTCACCGGTCTATAATTGCTCATATTTGTTTGGTATTTACATTGCATAGTTGGTGTACCTATAATATGAAGAGCTTTCCGCGTTGCTTTGGACAATAGACCCCTTATCGATCGTCGATCGATAACGGGTAAGTGTAGAATAAAAGACATTAACAGCTGATACAGAATGCTTTTTTCGGTGTGAATGAGCCATCTACACGAAATGGTCTATTCGCAGCATTCAAGATGCCAAGCTCATTCTTACATAGATTACATATCACACACACTAACGGTTAATATTTGGAGTTCGACTGGTGATTGGTATATGTCAATTACCTTTCGAATTCCAAGCATCAACCAGATTAGGTGTTTATACTTTAAGGATTTGGCGCACCTGATCAATTTGAACACATGGTTTTCTATAGAGAATGACACAAAATTTCTCTCGACGCATGTCTATTAAGGGAAGCTCACCTATTTCTGAAGAGGAAACTTCGTCGATCTGGGCTGGACCTGCTACTTCCATGGCCTCGGGGAATCCTAAAGGACGGCGTGCATCTGCCATCAAAAGGGGAATTCACTCATAGACCGCCTTCCAAATACGTGGCTTGGCATCGTTATATGTGTATGTATGGTGCGATGATCTAATTTAATCACTTTCTTACAGAAACTCTTCAGAATATGGGGTTGGCTCCATTCAAAATCCTGCGAAATGGTTATGCCATACTAACTTGCTTGTATATCTTGTTCATGTGAACACTTAATCTTGCCCGGAGCTTTGCCGAGCTACAGTATCTCCTGTTATTTAAAAAGAGCAAGGTTAACTTGTGACTCATTTATATTTAGGCGCAACACAACAGAAATTTTATACTTGATCGTTCTAGCAAGATTCCCTTATTCAAAAATCCATTCATTTTCGCTAAGTGTTTGGTGGGATTCACCCGTCTATTGACAACGAGGGGTAAGTATCTTTCACCACACATGGAATTTTCTTTAGGTGCTAAGAAGTCTTTTGAACGGTCATCTATTCTCTTGCAGTTCTCTGAAAGATTAACAATGATCCGAGCTCGACCCCGTTCTAAGTGCCTTAAAAGCGGTCAATGCTCGAGAACACACAATCAAGTTTCTACTTACAAAAGAAAATCTTCGTTGATGTAGGCCCTTACATCCTAGGAGGTCGGTTGGATTCGCTAGTGCCCCTTCTTGCTCCAAAGCCCGAACTCACTCAGTTTCCTCTTCTCATGATTCTAGTGAAGGTGATGATAATGAGGAGGAAGAAAGTGACTCGTCCAACAGGTCAGTGAAAACTTCCAAAAAGTCCTATGTTCAAGTTAAGGTTTACAGTCCACCCAAGATTCCTTCGTTGCCAAAGAAGAAAGAAGAAGAGTTTGTCCATCAGACAAGCAAAGATCTGTTTATTGACGGAAAGGAGGAAGAAGAGATTGGTGAGGGGCACCCTTTAAATGTAGAAGAAACAAATTGGAATACATATACCGACAAAGGCGTTGTCGATTTAGGTGACAAGGCCCCAGAGCCGAGTCCCAACATACTCCCACACCTATGCCGAAGGAATGTTTTAAAGAAGCTCCTTCCAAGAAGGAGCCTTTTGGCAGCCCTTTGCTGGAGGCATCGATTTTGACTTGGGAGTTGTGAGCGACATTTTTGTAGACATGGGTGCCCTAATGGGTGACTTCACTTCAGAAAGGTTGCCTTCCCAGCTTCCCCAAATCGTTCCGATAGAAATGGATGTCCTAACGTTAGACGGTGATCAATTCGATTGTGTGTTCTACTAGGGTCATTAAACTATAGCAAACACTTCACTAGGATCATGCGTTTCACTATTATTCTCTTAGGATATTTTAATCCATCAAACGCCTTTTTTCTGAAGTTGTTTAGTTGTTTGCCGAAGGGATCATGTCTTATTGCTTCTACAGTGATCTTAATCGAGTACTTGAGTCTCAGCGTTCGGAAAGGTATTCATCCAGATACTACACCTCTTATGAAACTGTCAAAGACAGAAGGAGGAGAAAAGATAAGGAGGTGGAAGAACACCGTCGAATTTAGAAGGATCAACATCGCAACAGAGGAAGTGGCCACGAGAAAAGGAAAAGCCCGATTGAACGGGATGATCCGTCAAAGAAGTTAAAGAAAGATCAAGAACATGCACCTGTCGTATAGATTCCTACTTCTACTGGGATTTCCATTGCTGCTTCTGATGTCATGACCTCCTATGCTCATGCTGTAGCAACCGCTTCTCTCTCAATTTAAAGGCAAGCCCCCTACATTCTTCCTGCTGGACTGCCGGAATTGCAAGCTGTATTTTCCAACATATTCTTAAGGGGGGTTATTTTCGATAATTCCAACTTAAAGTCTGTTCGCATAGAATCTTATTCACACCATCTCCATGTGATTCAGAGCGGCTTGGAGCAAGTCGAGGGGCAGGAGAAATTGTGCAAGCAGCTTTTTACCATTGACCAAAACAATTACCAGGAGATTCTCTCATTCAAGTCCAAAAAGATGAATATGAGAAGCAGCTTACGGACCATGACTCGGATATTGGGAGACTAAAGAAGGAGAGGGATGACGCCCTAAAGAGAGAAAGTAAAAGTGTTCTTTATTCAAGGAGTTAAAGAACTCAACCACACGAACCGCGCTCATTCTCAGGGGCCAAATAAAGAAGTGCCATAGCGATTAGGTGGCTCTGAAAGAAAATTGAAGGCAAGCGAGACAATTGTCGAGGCATAGAAGAAATTCATTATCGAACAATCTAAGGAAATTGCCTCTTTACGGCGTGAATTTTGACTTTGGAAGCTGAGAAGAATCAACTGGCAATAGAGAACGCTAGCACAGAAGCCAGCCTTTCAGAGCTCCAATATACTTTTGCTAAAAAATGTAAGGCTTTGATTTTACCATTTTAGGCTTCTTTGTGAATTCCATGCTTCGTCATGGTAGCCTCAGTTACTTGGATCCATTATTCGCTCGCACGCTTGCAATAGTTTGGGAAGAAATTCTGCCCCAGTTTCGAGATGTGGGTGGCGATTACACTAAAGAGGAGCTGGTTCAGGCTTACTTGAACGAAGAATCTGGCTTAGCTCTAGCGGAAGGCCAGAAAATCTTAATGCTGGAGAGGAAGCATGAAACCTTCGATGTTGCGGCCATCACCGAAGCGGCAACTACTAAACATTTTCCTTCAAGCTCATGTGAGTTGTCTTCACATCTTCATACCAGCGAAGGGATCATTGCCACTTCTTCTAAGCCATGCAGCCGCCGAAGGAAGGCAATGACGAAGGCTTGAAAGTCATTACCCATGAAAAAACCTACGTAGCATAACTTTCTTATCTTTCCCGTGCTTGAAGATTTTAAATCCATGCCTGAAGAGATTGCCATGATAGCTGCCCTTTATTCAGATATTGTAGACCAACCTCCTCTTCCCACTGAATTGCCTCTCGTCATGATGTCGGGTCTGACACTACTTTAACTGCGTCAACCATCGTCTCCACTTCTAGTTCATAGCCCAGTTCATATTGGACGATTCCTTTATTTCATAAGAGGAAAGCTTGGCAGCTGATGATACATGGGAGCGAGAAAACCAAGGCAGCTAACCAGGTAGAGTAGAGGCCGAGTAGTTGAAGACCGAAAAATAGATGATCGTGGTGAAAAGGTAAAGTTTGTAGCATAGAAGAGATCATCGAAGAGCTCTCGCTAATCCTACAAGCATAATGGGAGAAAGAGTAAGCCAAAGGCCATGCTTCAAAGAGTGAAATTGCCCTGGGAAAGGATAAGCCCAAGAAATTGCAAATTAGAGGCGAGAAAGGATACCGGGGAAGCTGTGAGAAGACATCTTGATTTGTCTTTTCCTCCTATTGTTATTTTTCGATCATCTTTTGTATAAGTGCAGAGTCTGAAGTTAGAGTTTTTCTTGTTGTTATCACAGTGGTATTTTGTATTTTCCATTTTTTTGCCAATATTGTACAGGCACGACACCTGCTGTTTATTGTTGTACGTTGAAAATGTTATCAGTAATCAATATTGACATTTTGATTGTAACTTTATTGTCTACTTATCTATGTTTCATGCACTTATGCCAATTTCGTTTATCACTATTTTTTTAGTCCTGTAGTCACAGCCAAAATTCTTTGTTTGGAGTAACAAAACTATGAAGTATTTTCTTTTTTGGTTGAGTATTAGTGTGTTTGTGCCCCCAGTTCATTGGGGCTGTTAACTTCAAACATTTGACATGAGACTAGGACCTTTATGTGGCCTTTCGGATGCCCCTAGTCAGATCTATATTGCAACTCCTATCTTTGGGAATATCTGGTTTGCGATATTCATGAAGCTCTTTTAGCCGCCTCACAGTGAGCGTTTTACATAGTCTAGTGATTTGTGTACTTAAGCAATCTGCGAGGCAACACCGGTTTCTTAATTATTTGTTTAAGCTACTTCGTCATGTTCTAAAATTCAGCTATCGTTTACGCATATCACTACTTGGAGCGCTATTTTCTTGGCCCCTAGGGCAATATGCAATTTTTGCAGTGGATAAATTCCTTGTCTTTAGATTCAACTTTGCTAATCCAAGTAGTATTGTGCGGCTTATGAAATGCGCACAGTGAGATTGGGGCTTGCATGGCTGTAATTTCATGAACCATGAAGAGATGCATGGCTTACGAGATGTGTGCTTTTGGGAGTTTTGCTTGCTTGATGTGATTCCACAATCCAAGAAGCAGTGTACGGCTTACAAAATGCAGGACTTCGGTAGTTGTACTTGCTTGGATGTGATTCACAATCCAAGAAGTGGTGCATGGATAACGAAATGCGTGGCTTTGATTTAGGCCTTCTCGGTGTCGTCGGAGCAACATCGGTTCTTAGAAGACAAGGATCGGGTCCCACCGATCCAAATATTTAAGTCAATTTGCTTCCATCGACCTGACGGGTAAGTGGGGCGTACTTGAGTGCGGTTCCACTATCTCAAGCAGCGATTGGATGGTTTTGAGACGATTTGACCCCATCAACCCAGCAGGTTACTTTTGAGAACATGGTTTTATTGGTTCAGAAAGCAAGTGATTTAAAAGTTGGGTAAGTTCTGCCTATTTGCAATGCCTTCGGTAATTCAGGATGGCTTATTTATAAGAAATATAAAATACATAAGATAGTCTTACATAATGTAATGATGCAACGATTCACTGTTCCATGCTTAGGGAATTTGGGTTCCATTAATGATTGTTAGCTTGAATGTGTCATCCTTTAGCATCTGACCGATCACACAGGGTCCTTTCCAGTTTGGTCTGAATGCTCTTGGTATAGGGTAGACCCCCTTAAGGACAAGGTCTCCCACTTCGAGCATGCAGTTATGAACTTTGGGGTTGAAGTACCATGCGACACTTTTCTAGTGAGCGACAGTCCTTAATTTAGCTTCTTCCCTTTTCTCATTGATCATATCAAGCGAATCGATCAGGAGCTGCTCATTCTACCTTTGATCGAAGTTTTTCCTTAGATAAGAAGGGAATTCTAGCTCAATTGGGATCATTGCTTCTAAACCATATGCCAGGGCAAACGTAGAGTGCCCAGTTGTAGATTTATGCTTTGTCTTGTTAGCCTACTCTGCGAGTGGAAGATCATCAACCAAATTTCCTTTCGCTTTAGTTAGCTTCTTTTTAATGATGGACTTGAATCTTGATGATTTTGTTTTACTACTTCCGCTTGCCCGTTTGCTTGTGGATGTGCGACAGCAAAAAATCTTTTCTCAATTTCAAAGTATTTGGAAAAGTCTTTGAATTCATCACATTCGAATTGAGTTCCGTTAACCGTGATGATTTTCTATGGCACACCAAACCTGCAAATGATTTTTGATGACAAAGTTAGTAACCTTCTTTGTGGTAATAGTGGCCAACGATTCTGTTTTGGCCCATTTACTAAAATAGTGTGACAGCCTTCCCTTCTCACTTCAAAAGACGAGTCGTAATATAGAAAGAAATTGGTAGAAAAGAAAATAGATAGAAAGAACTAAACGAATCTCAACATCTCACAGCGGAATGGATAATATATATTACATAACATATAACACATAGTTACTAATACAATTCATCAGAGTCATAATTATGTATGCATCATATCCAAACAGTCGTAATGACCTGTCCATTCATTAGAAGTCCAAAATACAGACATAAATACCAATACAGTGGAATATAGATAATAGCAAGATACGTTGAAGCCTCCTGCTCCAACTCCTCCAAAATACATCGAGAGCAAACCTGGATCACTTGGCTACTTATAAAAATTTGAGTACCCAAGAGTCTAGAAGAAAAAAACAGAAAATAAACTCTGGGTCAGACATGAGTCTGGTGTGTGTAAAACAGTTAAATTACTTTAAATTGAAAACCATTTGAAAACAAGGGTATCTCATAAGACCACGCCACATATAAACACGGAAGGGTTTTTCCCTTACGTTAACCAAAATACTTTGATAGAAAATCCAGTGATATTATAATAATATCTAGGGTGTTCAAGTAAATTATTCACATAGCTGAAATTGTTACATTAATTAAATTCCAGCATAATAGGTATACAACTAAAACCAAAGGCACTTATTTAAAAGTGAGTTCCATACAATGACCGGGCCATTAGGGTATCGCCTATTACAGTGCATCTCTAGATAAAATAACACCGAGGACCACATCGGGATCCCCTACTACACTAGAGTGGACCACCCCTAACCCGGATAGTCCGAATAAGATTACCCCATGGTTGGGATCGTCAACCGCACCAAACATACCGAGTAAAATAGGAACTCTAGATAAGGATAACCTTACCCTAATTAGGTGCGGCCCACTTAGCCTTGCCGCATCTTCCTTGTTTTAGTCATTCTTGGTTGATGAGGCTTGGGACTACAAATACCTTTTAAGAACACATTTACTTGGAATTCTCATCGTCCTCCAATGATGATGTTCTGATAACATTCGTCCGTACAAGTCCGTGCGGGGTTTTAACGGAACCGAAGGCACCATTTCCTCTGCACGCATATTGGAATCACCCTCAGAGTTAGTGGCAAATAGCCCTTGTACTCTGAAATCTTTATTCTGGATCTTTCCTTGGAATATTCCCAACTCGATCGTTTATTTTGGTCGATGTGGTTTTTGGATAATACTGATATCCGATCCCGATCTCATCGAATCCAAATGATTGATTCTTTAAAGGCCAAGTTGTTTCTAAATAAACAATTCATATTCAGGGTGTCACAACTACATATGGAAGTTTTATTACATATTTTTATTTCCAATAAAACATGTCATGTTTTGTTTCAACCATTCAATTCATTTGGATACTTTGTGTCATAGGCACAAAACAATTTGAAATAAATATTCAAGAGTAATTAAGCCAAATCACACATCATTCACTATTTTAACGATTTATAGCCAATATTAAAATGGTTAACAAATCAACATTTAACTGATTAAATTAAACAAATTTAGTTATATTCCTAACCCAAATTACTTATAATTAAATCAATTTTAAAACTATGTATTTTCAATTTAATTAAAATTAGCAATCCATTTATTAACTTACTTATATAAATTAACTTAAGATTTATCAATTTAAAATTTTATTATTTATTAACTTTAATTATTGAACTTAATTTAATTTTATATTATCAAAATCTTAACAAAAATTGATTAAGCTTCAAAAACTAAGTGATAGGATCGAAATACAAGAGTTTCGTGTTGATTGGAATTTAGATAAAACGGAAAATAAACTTTTTAAAGGTTTAAGAGTTTTTTTATATAAATATATAAAACAATCCAGGCTCGTTTGGCCCACGAGAAAATCACGGCCCTAACCTTTTTTTCTTTTCCTTCTTTTATTTCTATTTCCCACTACTTCTTCTTCTTCCCTTTTCTTTTCATTTCTTTGCTCAAACATGTACACACGCCTCATTGTGCACATGCACGCTTCGCCAACCACCCATCTCCTACCGTCGACCCCTCGAGCACATCACTCGTGGCCATCCTCACTTGACCACATGCCTGAAAAACCGACTGAACCCTTATTTTGAAATATCGAACTTCAACTGAAAAACTGGAGCACTTCATTCCCAATCGTGCAATTCACTAGACCACCACCGAACACCGTCCATGGCCAAATACTACCATAAGTTTCGCCACCTTCCTCCACTTCTAATCCCCTCCACACTGCACGCATATAAGTCCTCCACGTTGCCACCATTTCTTGAAAACCGAGCATGAAAAAAAATCAGTTCCTAACCCTACTTCGCCTTCGACCGACCACCACGCCCCCTTATAAAATGCCACACCATTTTTCACGAACTCCCGAACAACCAAGCCACCTCTAGGCCAGAACTCGACCCTCAAAATTGAGCAGTTCGTCGAAAGTTGAGTATAGCAGTTTGCTCAAATAACATAGCAGAACAAAAAATAAAGTACAGGCTTTGGAGTTTTACCAGTTTTGTACAACAAGATATACACACACACACACACACACGCATATATATAAGCACATGTAATGCTTGCATATAAACAACTTGATAATCAAAATTTTCCCTTTAAAACTACAATCAAAAAGATGCATCAAGGTTTATAGTAAGTAAAGAAAAGTCGGTTTTACTCACAGCTTTGAAAAAGAAAATACACTACTTTGTTTTACTTGGTTTACTATTGGAGCTTGAGTATTTGATTCCCTACAGTTTTAATGGAAGCTTTTTTTTCTTTGTTTGAACTAGAATGTATAAGTGAAGAATACAATGATATTTATAGAGTAAAGGATGGAACAAGTTTTTAACAGGGACGAAGCCCATTTTAAGTACGGTAACCTTTCTTTTTTCTTTGATTTTCAAATAGTGACCTAATATGAAAGTAAGTGATTTGATTTCCTAGTTGATTTGATAATTTGTGTGTAATTTGATCTTTTTGCACTTGAGAAGATATGCATTCATCATTATGTTCCCTTGTATACATATATACTTCATATATATACATAGATTGTTTTACCATATGAACATGTTTTAGTCTTATATACAAACATATATTAACAAGGCTAAGTTTTTATTACTTCTGTAAATTTTTACATACACCCTATAACTAACATACAAATATAATTAGCCACTTACATGAATTTATTCTAATTTATATATTATATTTTAAATGTTATATCAAAAGTTAAGTATGTATGCAAACATACATACATATGTATTATATCCTATAATAGAAAGGTGGAATTTTTGTTTAAATATCTTTCAGAAATTATAATTTAAACTTTTAAATCATAGCTTCTAATATATATATATATATATATATATATATATATATATATATCCGTAAATCAGAATTCATTATTTGTCTGATAAAAATAATATTTCAATATTTAAAAACAATTGATTATTAAAATAGCAGGTGTTAAAAATTCGGGTCGTTATAAATAGCCAACGCCAATGATAACATATTTGGCTCCTTCTTTTGGCCATTGGTAATACTCCAACCAGATCAATTCCCCAGATATCAAATGAATGGGTCGACCATCTATATTAGCTTCGTTGAAGGAGTTCTTTTGATCTTGCAAAATCTTTAGCATTTACCGCACCATCTGTTATAATCTGCTGCATTACGATTTACTGTTGGCCAAAAGTACCCATACTAGAGAACTTTCTTTATAAGTTAGCCCAGCGGTATGATTTTCGTAGTCGCTTTCATGATCTTCTATTAGGATCCTTCGGGCTTCATCGTTGGTCACACATCCAAGCAAGGGAGTAGAGAATCCCATTTGGTAGGGTACCCATCCTCTGTCGCGAATTGCGGTGCCTTTCGAAGAAGCTTTTTATGTTGGTTCTTGTGTGCAGGAAGGGTTCTTGTGAACATGCAGTCTTTGATTGGTGTCATCTATGTTTTGGTTCCTTGGTTATCTCTATAATACAATGGATATCCTTCTTGCTTATGCTTAGAGAGGTCAGGGTTTCAACCGGGACTAGCCCCAATGACAGAGCTTCTCCAGAACTAGCCAGTTTGGCTAGATAATATGCCTTCAAGTTCTGTTCCCTTAGGATACGAGTTATGGCGTAATTCTCGATGTCGTTCAGTAGTTCCTGCACTTTAGATAGGTACGTTGCACGATTCTCCCCCCGACATGGTATTCTCCTTTGACCTAAAAGGGCACTAGTTGAGAGTCTCGCTATAGATGCATATGGTCTTTATCTCTAGTTCCTTCACAATTTTGAGCCCGGCTATCAATGCTTCGTATTTTACCTCATAATTTATTGCATGGAATTCCGTACGCAAGGCATGGCAAGCAGATCGTCCTTCGGGAGTCTCAAGCACTACCTCTGTTCCGAAGTAGAAGTTTTTAGATGCACCATCAATGAACAACCTCCAAATTGCCTCCATTTCCAGGGTCATTTCTTCCTCATAATCTCATATTATGAACTCATCAATGAAATCAGCCAGCGCCTTGCCATTGATTGCCTTTGGAGTGCTTTATGGTATTTCATACCGACTTAATTCAATATTCCATTTCATTAGCCTTCCGCAGATCTCGGAGCAGATAACACTTGATTCAAGGGTTGATTGTCAGCACTCTGATTGAGTAAGCCTGGAAGTATGGTCGTAACTTTATGGAAACAATCAAGAGGCAATATGCCAGTTTTTCCAATTTTGGATAGTTCTTTTCTACTCTAGTGAACCATTTACTGATGCAATATACGGGTCACTGGAACTTAGCTTCTTCTCGTACGAGTGTTACAGTCAATGCAACGGCGAGAGTCCTAAGTAGATGTACCAATCTTGTCCATCTACTAACTTGGATAGGATTGAGGGGGTTTCCATATGTCGCAGCAGCTCTTCGAACACAGTTTGACAAGCTTGATTCCATTCGAAGTTTTTCTTTCCCGTCTTTAGTGCGTCAAAGAACGATATACATTTATCATTTGCTTTTGGGATAAACCGACTTAGTGCTGCAACCTTTCCATTCAAGCTTTGTAACTCTTTCCTAGTCCTTGGGGACTCGACTTCCCGTAAAGCGGTAATTTATTTAGGGATTTGCTTCGATGCCTCTGGTGCTTACGATGAACCCCAAGAACTTTCCAAAGGCTACCCCGAAGTGACACTTAAGTGGATATTCCCTATTTGCAGAGTATCTCAAACATTTCGGCAAGGTTGTCTAAGTGAGTTGCAGTTATGCATGATTTATAAAATATCGTCTACATAAACTTCCATAGTCTTCCCAAACTGATGTTTAAACATGGCGTTTGCTAGTCGTTGGTAGGTTTCCGCAGGATTCTTTAAACCAAATGACATCACTTTATAGCAGTATAGTCCAAGATCAGTAAAGAAACTGGTATTTTGTTGATCAGGTTCGTACCTCATGATGCACAAGTATGCATCCATAAATGGTAGCAATTTATGTCTAGACGTCCCGCCCACGAATCGATTCTGGGCAAAGGAAAGCTATCTTTTCGGCAAGATTTTTTTAGATCTAAGTAGTGATGCAAGCTTTCCATTTCCCGTTGGACTTACTTAACTAAGACCGGGTTGGATACCCATTCATGGTAAGGTGCGTCGTGGATAAAGCCATTTGCCATCAGTTTATCCACTTCTTCTCTTAGCGCTTTGGATCGCTCGGGTCCCAGGCTACGCTTTTTTTTCTTTACTGGCATATACTTACAATCAATGTAAAGTGCATGGCATGCGATCTCTGGCGACACCCTACACATATCAGAATGTGTTTAAGAAAATACATCTAGATGGGCGTGAAGAAATTTAATAAGTTCCAATCCCATCTTGTTTCCAAGACGTGATCCCTTTTTTAGGACCCGTGCTGGGTCATCCATATCAACTTGGACAGGCACCTTCAATTCTGTTGATGTTGCCCGTTCCTCCCCTGAACTCTTCTTTCTAAGGTCCAAAGCCTTATCAAATCAGCTATGGTGCCAAAGCCAGGGGAAGCTCTGTAGTTGTTATTTGGTAGGTTCACGAATGTGGAGAGTTCTCCCCCACATTCTTCCCCTTAGCTTTCTTTTAGACTCACGTAGTTCTGTTATATAGCATTCTCTAAGACATTTTGGTCTTCTTTGATTGCCCCGACTTCATATTCCATTGGAAATTTCATAGTTAGACACCATTGAGCTAAAGCAATCATGAAATTTGCCAAGGCAAGCTGTCCCAAGAAAGTATTGTAGGTTTAAATTTCATCCAGGATCACAAAGGTTTGGATTCGGTTGCCTTCTACGAGTTGTACAGGTAAATCAATCATTCTGACCTGTTGTTTGGGTTCACCGGTGAATCCCTGGATCTTTTTTCAGTAGGCGAATACATCTTTCATATTGATCTTCATCTGATCAAAGAAGCGTTTCAAAAGGATATTCATAGAACTGCCACTATCTACCAATAATCGTCGGACCATGGTGGGTCTGATTCCTCCTATCAAAACCATGTGGTCAAGAATTGGAGCTTCTGTTCCTTCGATATCTCGATTCCGAAATACTATATCATCGTTCAGGGTTCTTTACTGCTTGGCAGGGGTTCTAACTTCGATTGCAAAGCATGAATCTTTCGAAGCGTGCTTTATTGAGCTCGCATACAGCTCCATTTCTCCCTAACTCTTCTGAGCGGGATAGGGTCCTCCAGGTATTATCCCAGCGATGAGTCTTTGTCAGTCCATCTGGTTCCCTCTTCATCGGTTCCAACTTGATTTCCTCTATCTCTAAGAGCCTGAGGCACTGTGGATTGATCAAGATCTTATGGTTTTCTTACTGCTAAAGCTTGTTTTCTCCAATCAGCTCCTGAACTAAGTTCTTCAAGTGATGACACTTATTCGTATAGTGGCCATTTTTTTGATGGAAGCAACGATACTTTTCGAAATGCTTTTGCTATTCTATTGCTTCCTTTTTAGGCGGCTTCTTGTACATTTCTATCCCTTGTCACAAGATAGATGTTTTCTAGAGTATTCTTGAGCGGGGTGTATTCTTCGGGCCTTAAACCTTTGGGTTGCTTGCTAATCCATTTCGCTTATTGTAATTCTAGTTCTTCCTTTTCTGATTCCCATTTTTCCTACATTCCCTTTAGTAGTCTTGAAGGTATTTATTTCTTGGTTTGTCGCTATACTACTCTGCCCAATATTGGTTGGTTGTGTGACGACCCGACTTTCTACTCCCAGAAAATCGCATCATCAATTAAGAAAGAAAGGGATAGAAGAAGAAAAGAAAGAAGAGAAAGAAGAAACAACACTAGAATCTCAACAACGGAATGAATAAATTATATTAATAACATAAAATATTACATAGTTTACAACCACTATCAGAGTACACAGATATACAACACATACTAGACAGTTATAAACACCTGTCTAGTATTCACAATATAATACAACTCAAAGATAATCACAAATCACACAGCGGAATACTATATTTCTAAGGCAGAAGCCTCCTGCTCCATTTGCTCCTCCATAATTCGTCAAAAGCTAACCTGAATCCCTTGGCTACTCGTAAAAATTTGAGTACCCAAGAGTTTATGAAAAACAAAAGATAAACTCTAGGTCAGACATGGGTCTGGTGTGAGTAACAGGTTAAAGTTGCTTAATTTTGAAAATCCTTTTAAAAGAAAAGGTATCACGTAAGACTTCCCACACATAAACATGGAAAAGTTTTTACCTTACGCTAACCAAAACATTTGATAGGAAATCGAGTGATATTATAATAGTGTCTAGGGTTTTCAAATAAATAAGAAATAGCCGAAATTGTTACATTATTAAATTCCAGCTACTAGCCACAAAAGTGGATAATACAATCAAAACCGTTGGCACTTACTGGATTTTGGATTCCATACAATGGCAGGGCTACTGGGGTACCGCCTGTCACAGTACGTGGCCTAGATCACCGTACCGAGGAGTACTCCCACTCCCCTGCAACACAAAGCCGGACCCGTTCCTTACTGAACAGTTCTGAACAAGACAACCCCGTAGTTGGTGTACACTGACAACTGCGCACTAAGCCGAATAAAAAGGGACCTCTAGACAGGGATCAATCTTGCTCTCCAGTGGGTGCGACTCACGAAGCCTTGCTGCACCTCCTCTGTTTTAGCCATTCCCGGTTGACAAGGCTTGAGGCTACGATTACCTTTAAAGGACACATTTCTTAGAATGCTCATCGTCCACCTGACGATGTTCTGAAAGCATTCAATCCATACAAGTTCGTTCCGGGTTCGAACGAAACCGAAGGCATTATCTCGTTACACTCATTTTGGAATCACCCTCAGAGTTAACGACGATAATCCTTGCACTCTAAATCAACATCTCGAATCTATAAGTACTATTCCGTCAAACTCGTTTCGGAATCACCCACAGAGTTATACTGACGTATAGCCCTTACACCTCGAGTCTTCACTCGCTCCACTTGGATTAACGACCTAACGTTATTTGGAAACGATGTGGTTTTCGGATATCCAAATATGGAAACCCGATCCCGGTCACATCGAAATCCAAAGAGTGTCTTTTAAGGCCAAGTTATTTTAAAGGTTTAAAACAATTCAATTATCTATATGTACAAAGAGATAAATCACAGATACATAACAGGTAATCAACATTATCAACATATCAGATAAACCATATTATTATTATTCAAAAGAATAATTTATATCAACATCACAATGCAACCAATGCATCCAAAACACTCAACATTATCTATCTCATATCTGAGATTCAAATCATCCAAAGCAAACAACACTATCTAACCATATAAGCCATGATTAGCCACACCCAAATATAATTAATTTAAAATGAATTAAATTAATTACATCATTCCATTAATTTAAAGTAAATTAAATTAATTACTTCACCAATATCAACTTGCTTATCAATATTAATTAATTATCAATCAAATAATTAATCATCATCCAATTATTCATTTTAATTAATCATCCCTGATTGATTAACTCTTAATTACATTCAAGTAATTATTTACTAATAAATTAATTATATTTAACCAAATACAGTAATTAACCTTTAATTACTTCCTTAATTAATTACCTAAAATTAATTACCTTTAATCACTTATTATTGATTAATTAATCTTAATAAATCAATCTTAAGTACATCATTAATTATAATAATTAATGATCTTCTAATTACATTTTCAAATTAAATTAATTACATTAAGTAATTATATCTTTATTTAAATCACAACTGTTAATCATCCTTGAATAACTCCATTCAGTAATCAACTACCCTTAATTACTTCACCAAATATATTAATTACTCATTAATTAATTATCTAATTAATCCTTGATTAATTACAAGTAATTATTCTCAAATTACTTTTATTAACAAATCACCTTCAATTAATTACATATAGTAATTACTCATTAATTACTTTCCTAAGTAACTTCTCTTCATTTAATTACATTAAGCAATTATCCTCCATAAATCATCAAATGATTAATTTTAAATTAATTAAACTGAATTAATTAACTTAAACTAATCAAATTTAAACTCAATTATTTATAATAAGTAATTAATTCCTTAATTTCTTCCATAAGTAATTATACTTAATAACTTACACAATTGATTATCCTTAAATTAATTAATTTAATTAATAATTAAAATTAATCACATTAATTAATTATTAAATAATCTTTAGTTAATGACCTTCATTAACTATTAACAACTCATTAATTATTTTCTAAAATAATTAACTTATTTTAAATCATTATTAATTAAAATTTAATTAATCATTAATAACCCATTAATTAACCCCTAATTAATTAAATAATTAAGTGTTAATTAAAAATTAATTAATCCATTATTACCTGATTAATTAATTATTAATCATTAATCAAAAGCTAATTTTTATTCAATTAATTATTCTTAATTACAAGTTAATTATTCCAAGAATAATTAATTCTAAACCCTTAAGATTAAATCCTTAATTACTTTAATAATTATTTATTTCATTAATTTATTAAATAAATTAATTATTCAATTAAATAACTCTAATAATTGAATGAATAACAAACATTAAATTATTATTATCTTTAACAAGTTTATAATCAATCTGAAACTCTTAATTGACAATAATACCTTATTATAAAAGAAATTTTACAAAAGTTAAAATAAATTTCTTTTTAAAATTAAATCATTTAAATTTTACATTATCAATCAAATTTGGTTTAAACACTTAAATTTATGAAACTTAAATTAATTTTTAAACAAAGATTCAAATCCAAATTTGAATCAAATTTTACTTTACTTTATACTTCAATCTCAAATTTAAATTCAAATTTAAAAAAAAAACATTTTAAATAATAAACTCTTTTAAAATTATTTAAAGCAAATTTGAATTTTGAATACCTAATCATTTCCAACTTTAAGATTCAATACAACTTGAATCCAAAATTTAAATTAGATTTAAAACTTAATTAAATTCTTTACTTAGTATTTTGAAATTCAATTTTTAAAATTGGAAACACGACAAATTCTAAATTTCAATAACTCGCTCGAACAAATCGAAAACCACTCGAGTAACTCCAGAATCATCATTTTTTTCCATTTTGCAATTTATTAAATTAAGAAACAACAAAGGTTCACAAACCTGTAACAAATTGAACCCACTCGAGCAAAAACAACATCTACACTGAGTCTCTAACCACAAATGCTTCGAGTAAACCAACCCTAAACTTCGAGTAACCCACCAATTCACCCGTAGCAAGCACGAGTAATCATCTTCCCAAACAACTGATACACCATTAATCCTCCTGCACCTCCGCCGCCATCACTTTCAATCACTCGCGACCCCTTGAGCAAGTCAGCGACCATCATCACACTTCAATTCCACCTTCAATCCAACTGCAGAAGCCTCACATCAAAATCCAAGCATCGAGCTCGAAAAACAGTAACAATGTCAAATCTGGAAATTTACCTCAACCACCAAGCTCCGACCATCTGAGAAACATCACCTCCGGCCACAAACTTCTCCATACCCCATCTAGCTTCAGCTCGAACTAGAGAGAACTCGATCACTTAATTTGATCACAGTGATCAAATCACTTGAACACAGTAAAACTAGAGTTATAAACATTAATCCTTAGTCACTACTTCCCCACTGCATTGATTCCTCAATTACCATTTTTCCTAAATTCTCCTATCACCATTCTATCACCAGGAACATCACTGGCCACCAAATCTCCTTAGATCGACAGAATCAACCCAAGACAGGTTTTCTAGAGAAAGCGGTAATGCTCAACCATTTCCAAACTAAAAATCCTAATTTTAGTTTTAAAATTCAAGTTTTAGATAATGTAATCAGTTTGTCAACTTTAATCAATGATTCTAGAAAATCAAATCCTTATTTATATTCAATATGCTCTGTTATATTTTTATAATTCAGAGGCACTACAGAATTTTTTTTCCTTTTTATTTTTATAAAATTCTAAACTTTAAACTCATATTACAACACCATATTGATTTAATCTTAAGCTTTACACTGATTTAAATCAAAAGGAATGGATTTAACAAACTTCTGAGCCTGGGATATCATACACAGCAAAATAATTACACAACAACTTGCATACTACAATCATTCATCTATATATAGCAGAAATGAGCTTATAAATTTGCATGCAAACACAATTATTTTCAAAGAATATAAGCAACTGAATTATACTTAGGCTTATTATGTAATAAAATGTTACTCACCTGGGTTTTATGGAGGCAGAGCACAAAGCTTCAAATTTTACTTTTTGTTTTGCTTATTGAACTTTAGATTGCTTTTTAAAAAAAACTGCAGATGCTTTAAACTTCATCTTGCTTAATGAAATGCTTCCTGAAATAATGCAATTTGCTTCTACTTCCAGATTTAGTTGCATGCAGGTTTGTAAATTTCTTTTAGAGACAGAACAGAATTTGCAGTTTTGAGTTTTGAAGTTGCAGAATGGATTTCAGGGGGTTTTCATGCAATCCTGTTTGATGTTTTGAAGAAGATATGAATAGTTTTTTATTTGAATTTTGTGGGGAGATTACAGATTGGTATGAAGATGAGTTTGCAGATGTATTTTATTTTTTAAACAGAAAAGGATTTACAGGTTTTTTTTCACAATTTTGCAAATTGATTGCAAGTTTAAGAATTGTAGAATTTGATTGCAAATTTAGTTCATTTTTGGTAAGAGGAAACATGGGTTTTGATTTGAAGATGAAAACTTCAGATTTTCATGGCTGAAAATCTTAAGTTTTGAAAAAGAAAAATGGAAAGGAAGAATGATTTTAGAGGAAATGTATTTGTGTAAGTATATTTTGATTTTAATAGAAATAAAAATGGAAAAAGAAAATTTAAACATTACACTTGTTCACATTTTAACATTTGTCACTTAAGTTTATTACATGACTAACACATGTCAATTTATGTCTTAAGAAACTTACACATATAATCTAAGTATTTTTAATTTAAAATTGAGTTTTTTTTTTTAAAAAAACTTAGCTTAATCCATTATTTCGTATGTATATATAAATGAGTTTTATTTCTTCTCTTCTAATTAAAAGAAATGAAACAAAACAAATATAAATACAAGCTTATTCAAACATTTTTAAATACTTATTCTTTTAAATTTCAAAACATTCAATTCAAAATCAAATTCAAATTATAAAATTTCAATTGAAAAATCAAGTTATACATATGCATATATAATTCTTATAAAATTTTAAAAGAACAAATCCTATTTCTATAAAAATCCATTTATGTTTATAAAAACTTAAGTATTATAATTTTTATTTAAAAATACAAATTAAACAATATTAAATAATTTATTAAAAGATATTATAACAAACAAAGATCATTTGTAATTTACATTGTAAATTCTTATATATAAATCCCAAGTAATATAAAGTAAAACTTAGCTTTCATATTAATCTAATTTTAAATTAATATTTTTAAGCTAAATAAAATTTCAAAATAAATAAGATTTATCAAATATAAATTAGAGTTAGAAAATTAATTTATTTACTAAATTCAAAAAAATCAAAATTTATCAATTTACAATATATAAAATTATATATCATAAACAGAAACAATTTATTTATTCAAAAAGATAATATCATTTAACTTAAATATTTATTAAAACATGATTATTAAATCAAATTCCAAATTTGTTATTAAAATTATCAGATCATATTAAATTTATAACACAGATTATTAAATTTATATTGCCCAAATTTTCGGGATATCACATTCCTCCCCCCTTAAAAGAATTTCGTCCCCGAAATTTAAAAGAAAAGGTAATTTAATAATCTATCTTAAGATTTATTTTAAAACACAAGCATATATTATTAAACATATGCTAACAACCATAGCAACCCATTCAAACAAAACAAATCTAATTATCCAGAAAAATCTAGATACAATTTTCACGAGTTTCCCCGGTATAAATATCGGAATACTCGCTCTATAGAATCTAAACAATCAATATTATTAAGCTATAGAGCTCCTATCCAACTATATCTACCAACAAAACAATATATCAGACTATAGACGAGTCTGAATCAACAATCACATCCTCCTGAACTGCTGGTTCCACAACCAGAGATAAACCATACACGTATTCCCTTAGAGATACGTGAAACACATCGAATCCCAGTTATCCAAACTGACAATTCAACCCTGAAAATCAAACACAAATCCTCACAAGAACACAGAAAAGGTCCAAAACATCTCGGAGCTGACTTACCCAGTCTTACTCAATCTTATAGCTCTTTAGACCGGAGAAAACTTATTCAAGATCAAATCTCCGACTCAGGAATCCAAATTCCTTCGTCTCCTACCCAAAAAACTCTTCCGATGATCCTGGGCTGCCTTCAACTCTCCTGATCAAGTCAACCTTTGCTGATGTCTCTAGAAACAAACTGGATCAAAACAATCCAACCAAATGATCTTCTCAAGATCAATTCCAATCAAGAACACCAACTCTACTCCACAAATATCAGAAGACTAACCTACTTCTCCTATCCGGAAAAGATAAAACAAAAGCATCCCCAAACTGCTTCCGCTGCACAACTCTGATCTGAAGTAGAAGGAAAACTCGAGCACAAACTGGATAACACATCACAGTAATATGGTTCAACAGACCCATAGAAGAAAACTCAGATGCCCCATCTGATCCAAAGCTGCTTCACTAAACCTCCGGTATTACTCCTAGAATCTAGTTGATAAGAAAACTCAGCCTCCAAATATGGACAAACTCTTCATAGCTCAAAAGAACACTCAAACTATCGCAAGTCACTTTTGCGATCAACCAGTCCAATATCCAAAGAAAACTATTCTCTCTTTACCAATCAGAACAGCTTACGCTTAACTAGCCAATCCATCGAAAAAAATGGATCCACTCTGCTACTTCTGAACTCCTTCAGAAAAACTGCTAACCAGAAGACTTTCTTGCCAGCATCCAGAATACTCCGAACTGCACTGCTGACGACGCCAAAGACTTCCTAATCCAAAGCTCTTCGAGGAACTTGGACTTCAAACCGGACAGAAACATCCTCCTGAATCCAGTCACAACACGGAAGCAGACTTACCTCCCAAACTTGTTCCAAAGAAAACATCTTCGAGAACATCCATAGTCACTACATCTCATCACGCAGCTACTACTTCCTGAGATATCAAGATACCATCATTCTCTTCTGCCTAACCGACAGATCCAAACTCTACTCATCCAACTCAAAGATAGACTTCGAACCTTTACAGGTTACCTTCAGAGATCTATGAAATCCTATACTCCGCACAACTCACTCGAGACGGTATTAGGTCTACAGTCTCGACAAATACACTACCAATCTCAAGCACCAAACTTCAACCAAGGGTAGTAGTTGTGTTACACACCCTACTACCTTATCTACCTTTATAACCTATATTGGAAAACCCGAACATGTAACCCAACAAATAGGTAGAAGTAATTATATAAATATATATATAATAAAACTACAAATACGTTCTCTCAAGATAGACACCACTCCAGAGCCTAGGTATTCACTCAACCTAATGCTCTGATACCAACTGTGACGACCCGACTTTCTACTCCCAGAAAATCGCATCATCAATTAAGAAAGAAAGGGATAGAAGAAGAAAAGAAAGAAGAGAAAGAAGAAACAACACTAGAATCACAACAGCGGAACGAATAAATTATTTTAATAACATAAAATATTACATAGTTTACAACCACTATCAGAGTACACAGATATACAACACATACTAGATAGTTATAAACACCTGTCTAATATTCACAATATAATACAACTCAGAGATAATCACAAATCACACAGCGGAATACTATATATCTAACGCAGAAGCCTCCTGCTCCATTTGCTCCTCCATAATTCGTCAAAAGCTAACCTGAATCCCTTGGCTACTAGTAAAAATTTGAGTACCCAAGAGTTTATGAAAAACAAAAGATAAACTTTGGGTCAGACATCGGTCTGGTGAGAGTAACAGGTTAAAGTTGCTTAATTTTGAAAATCCTTTTAAAAGAAAAGGTATCACGTAAGACTTGCCACACATAAACATGGAAAAGTTTTTACCTTACGCTAACCAAAACATTTGATAGGAAATCCAGTGATATTATAATAGTGTCTTGGGTTTTCAAATAAATAAGAAATAACCGAAATTGTTACATTATTAAATTCCAGCTACTAGCCACAAAAGTGGGTAATACAATCAAAACCGTTGGCACTTATTGGATTTTGGATTCCATACAATGGCAGGGCTACTGGGGTACCGCCCGTCACAGTACGTGGCCTAGATCACCGTACCGAGGAGTACTCCCACTCCCCTGCAACACAAAGCCGGACCCGTTCCTTACTGAACAGTTCCGAACAAGACAACCCCGCAGTTGGTGTACACTGACAACTGCCCACTAAGCCGAATAAAAAGGGACCTCTAGACAGGGATCAATCTTGCTCTCCAGTGGGTGCGACCCATGAAGCCTTGCTGCACCTCCCTTGTTTTAGCCATTCCCGGTTGATGAGGCTTGAGGCTACGATTACCTTTAGAGGACACATTTCTTAGAATGCTCATCGTCCACCTGACGATGTTCTGAAAGCATTCAATCCATACAAGTTCGTTCCGGGTTAGAACGAAACCGAAGGCATTATCTCGTTACACTCATTTTGGAATCACCCTCAGAGTTAACGACGATAATCCTTGCACTCTAAATCAACATCTCGAATCTATAGTACTATTCCGTCAAACTCGTTTCGGAATCACCCACAGAGTTATACTGACGTATAGCCCTTACACCTCGAGTCTTCACTCGCTCCACTTGGATTAACGACCTAACGTTATTTGGAAACGATGTGGTTTTCGGATATCCAAATATGGAAACCCGATCCCGGTCACATCGAAATCCAAAGCGTGTCTCTTAAGACCAAGTTATTTTAAATGTTTAAAACAATTCAATTATCTGTATATACAAAGAGATAAATCACAGATACACAACAGGTAATCAACATTATCAACATATCAGATAAACCATATTATTATTATTCAAAAGAATAATCTAATCAACATCACAATGCAACCAATGCATCCAAAACACTCAACATTATCTATCTCATATCTGAGATTCAAATCATCCAAAGCAAACAACACTATCCAACCATATAAGCCATGATTAACCACACCCAAATATAATTAATTTAAAATGAATTAAATTAATTACATCATTCCATTAATTTAAAGTAAATTAAATTAATTACTTCACCAATATCAACTTGCTTATCAATATTAATTAATTATCAATCAAATAATTAATCATCATCCATTTATTCATTTTAATTAATCATCCCTAATTAATTAACTCTTAATTACATTCAAGTAATTGTTTACTAATAAATTAATTATATTTAACCAAATACAGTAATTAACCTTTAATTACTTCCTTAATTAATTACCTAAAATTAATTACCTTTAATCACTTATTATCGATTAATTAATCTTAATAAATCAATCTTAATTACATCATTAATTATAATAATTAATGATCTTCTAATTACATTTTTAAATTAAATTAATTACATTAAGTAATTAAATCTTTATTTAAATCATAACTGTTAATCACCCTTGATTAACTCCATTCAGTAATCAACTACCCTTAATTACTTCACCAAATAAATTAATTACTCATTAATTAATTATCTAATTAATCCTTGATTAATTTACAAGTAATTATTCTCAAATTACTTTTATTAACAAATCACCTTCAATTAATTACATATAGTAATTACTCATTAATTACTTTCCTAAGTAACTTCTCTTCATTTAATTACATTAAGTAATTATCCTCCATAAATCATCAAATGATTAATTTTAAATTAATTAAACTGAATTAATTAACTTAAACTAATCAAATTTAAACTCAATTATTTACAATAAGTAATTAATTCCTTAATTACTTCCATAAGTAATTATACTTAATAACTTACACAATTGATTATCCTTAAATTAATTAATCTAATTAATAATTAAAATTAATCACATTAATTAATTATTAAATAATCCTTAGTTAACGACCTTCATTAACTATTAACAACTCATTAATTATTTTCTAAAATAATTAACTTATTTTAAATCATTATTAATTAAAATTTAATTAATCATTAATAACCCATTAATTAAACCCTAATTAATTAAATAATTAAGTGTTAATTAAAAATTAATTAATCCATTATTACTTGATTAATTAATTATTAATCATTAATTAAAAACTAATTTTTATTCAATTAATTATTCTTAATTACAAGTTAATTATTCCAAGAATAATTAATTCTAAACCCTTAAGATTAAATCCTTAATTACTTTAATAATTATTTATTTCATTAATTTATTAAGTAAATTTATTATTCATTTAATTACTCTAATAATTGAGTGAATAACAAACATTAAATTATTATTATCTTTAACAAGTTTGTAATCAATCTGAAACTCTTAATTGCCAATAATACCTTATTGTAAAAGAAATTTTACAAAAGTTAAAATAAATTTCTTTTTAAAATTAAATCATTTAAATTTTACATTATCAATCAAATTTGGTTTAAACACTTAAATTTATGATACTTAAATTAATTTTTAAACAAAGATTCAAATCCAAATTTGAATCAAATTTTACTTTACTTTATACTTCAATCTCAAATTTAAATTCAAATTTAAAAAAAAACATTTTAAAGAATAAACTCTTTTAAAATTATTTAAAGGAAATTTGAATTTTAAATACCTAATTATTTCAACTTTAAGATTCAATACAACTTGAATCCAAAATTTAAATTAGATTTAAAACTTAATTAAATTCTTTACTTAGTATTTTGAAATTCAATTTTTAAAATTGGAAATACGACAAATTCTAAATTTCAATAACTCGCTCGAACAACTCGAAAACCACTCGAGTAACTCGAGAGTCATCATTTTTTTCCATTTTGCAATTTAGTAAATTAAGAAACAACACAGGTTCACAAACCTGTAACAAATTGAACCCACTCGAGCAAAAACAACATCTACACCGAGTCTCTAACCACAAATGCTTCGAGTAAACCAACCCTAAACTTCGAGTAACCCACCAATTCACCCGTAGCAAGCACGAGTAATCATCTTCCCAAACAACTGATACACCATTAATCCTCGTGCACCTGCACCTCTGCCACCATCACTTTCAATCACTCGCGACCCCTTGAGCAAGTCGGCGACCATCATCACACTTCAATTCCTCCTTCAATACAACTACAGAAGCCTCACATCAAAATCTAAGCATCGAGCTCGAAAAACTATAACAATGTTAAATCTGGAAATTTGCCTCAACCACCAAGCTTCGACCATCTGAGAAACATCACCTCCGGCCACAAACTTCTCTATACCCCATCAAGCTTCAGCTCGAACTAGAGGGAACTCGATCACTTAATTTAATCACAGTGATCAAATCACTTGAACATAGTAAAACTAGGGTTATAAACATTAATCCTTAGTCACTACTTCCCCACTGCATTGATTCCTCAATTACCATTTTTCCTGAATTCTCCTATCACCATTCTATCACCAGGAACATCACTGGCCACCAAATCTCCTCAGATCGACAGAATCAACCCAAGAGAGGTTTTCTAGAGAAAGCAGTAATGCTCAACCATTTCCAAACTAAAAATCCTAATTTTAGTTTTAAAATTCAAGTTTTAGATAATCTAATCAGTTTGTCAACTTTAATCAATGATTCTAGAAAATCAAATCCTTATTTATATTCAATATGCTCTGTTATATTTTTATAATTCAGAGGCATTACAGGAATTTTTTTTTCCTTTTTATTTTTATAAAATTCTAAACTTTAAACTCATATTACAACACCATATTGATTTAATCTTAAGCTTTACACTGATTTAAATCAAAAGGAATGGATTTAACAAAATTCTGAGCCTGGGATATCATACACAGCAAAATAATTACACAACAACTTGCATACTACAATCATTCATCTATATATAGCAGAAATGAGCTTATAAATTTGCATGCAAACACAATTATTTTCAGAGAATATAAGCAACTGAATTATACTTAGGCTTATTATGTAATAAAATGTTACTCACCTGGGTTTTATGGAGGCAGAGCACAAAGCTTCAAATTTTACGTTTTGTTTTGCTTATTGAACTTTAGATTGCTTTTAAAAAAAAACTGCAGATGCTTTAAACTTCATCTTGCTTGCTGAAATGCTTCCTGAAATAATGCAATTTGCTTCTACTTCTAGATTTAGTTGCATGCAGGTTTGTAAATTTCTTTTAGAGACAGAACAGAATTTGCAGTTTTGAGTTTTGAAGTTGCAGAATGGATTTCAGGGGGTTTTCATGCAATCCTGTTTGATGTTTTGAAGAAGATATGAATAGTTTTTGATTTGAATTTTGAGGGGAGATTACAGATTGGTATGAAGATGAGTTTGCAGATGTATTTTTATTTTTTAAACAGAAAAGGATTTACAGGTTTTTTTTCTTTCACAATTTTGCAAATTGATTGCAGATTTAAGAATTGTAGAATTTGATTGCAAATTTAATTCATTTTTGGTAAGAGGAAACATGTGTTTTGATTTGAAGATGAAAACTTCAGATTTTCATGGCTGAAAATCTTAAGTTTTGAAAAAGAAAAATGGAAAGGAAGAATGATTTTAGAGGAAATGTATTTGTGTAAGTATATTTTGATTTTAATAGAAATAAAAATGGAAAACGAAAATTTAAACATTACACTTGTTCACATTTTAACATTTGTCACTTAAGTTTATTATATGACTAACACATGTCAATTTATATCTGAAGAAACTTACACATATAATCTAAGTATTTTTAATTTAAAATTGAGTTTTTTTTTTAAAAAAACTTATCTTAATCCATTATTTCCTATGTATATATAAATGAGTTTTATTTCTTCTCTTCTAATTAAAAGAAATGAAACAAAACAAATATAAATACAAGCTTATTCAAACATTTTTAAATACTTATTCTTTTAAATTTCAAAACACTCAATTCAAAATCAAATTCAAATTATAAAATTCCAATTGAAAAATCAGTTATACATATGCATATATAATTCTTATAAAATTTTAAAAGAACAAATCCTATTTCTATAAAAATCCATTTATGTTTATAAAAACTTAAGTATTATAATTTTTATTTAAAAATACAAATTAAACAATATTAAATAATTTATTAAAAGAGCCTAAAACAAAGATCATTTGTAATTTACATTGTAAATTCTTATATATAAATCCCAAGTAATATAAAGTAAAACTTAGCTTTCATATTAATCTAATTTTAAATTCATATTTTTAAGCTAAATAAAATTTCAAAATAAATAAGATTTATCAAATATAAATAAGATTTAGAAAATTAATTTATTTACTAAATTCAAAAAAATCAAAATTTATCAATTTACAATATATAAAATTATATATCATAAACAGAAACAATTTATTTATTCAAAAAGATAAAATCTTTTAACTTAAATATTTATTGAAACATGATTATTAAATCAAATTCCAAATTTGTTATTAAAATTATCAGATCAAATTAAATTTATAACACAGATTATTAAATTTATATTGCCCAAATTTCCGGGATATCACAGGTTGCAAGTAAGCATACTGCCTTTCTAATTCCTATGCCTTTTCCAATTTCAAATACTTTCTCGCCTTTCGATTGAAGTCCTTCTTAATGGTAGTTGTTTCATTTTAATCCATTTCTCGAATTCAGTTGTGGGGTGGATAGCATGGACCACGGCCATGAGAATCAATATCCACATTTGGATTATTTACTTCAGTCACCGTGGTGTTGAACCGATTCATGAGGACTCCAAGGATTCACTCTGCCCTAGGAATAGAATGGATAAAGACATCACATCTTTTGGTTGTTCCATTTGAAGCCTAAGTTAATCAAGGAATCCTTTGCTACTTGATCGAAGGTGGAGATGGATCTTGTTGGAAGCGTGGTGAACCACATAGAAGTAATTCCTTCCAGGAAAATCCAGAAGCGCTACATCGAATGGCATTCGAAGCATTTGCTCCATCGATGTACCAACTATACTATATAAGTGGGGTGTCGGGTCTTTCATCCTATTGTAAGATGGAATAGTTGGCATAGTGAACTTTTTAGGGTACCGTTCATTCAAAATATCATCACTAAAGGGAGTCCTACCTGGAGCGGATCCCCATTAATCATCCCTTCTACCTTCACTTTCGTCCATTAGTCGCTTAACCATGTCCGCGATATATGCTTCAGATGTTCGATAATTTGGGGGTTGGCTATTACTGACTATACTAAGTGTTTGATTTTGCAAAAGATCCTGGTAAGTGGGCTAGAGCCTTGGTTTCCTGTCTTCGGGGGAGCCAGTCCCTCAAGATTCAGTTGGCTTGCGGTTGGATTGATAGGGATAGTTTGGATCACTCTGGCGTTATTGAATGCATTGGTATTTGCTTGCAACTCGTCATCATCAACTTGCTCATCATCTTCGTAGTCGGAAAGATCCATAACTATATCTTCTCGGAGAGTTTTCGCTCCTAGATTCAAGTTTGTAGCTGGTTACCTCATAGTTGGTGGAGTGTTGTGTTTCCTTCAATAGTAATTCCTACGGTTCCACCTATCACTTCCTTTTGCTGCTGCTTTCCGTTACTCCTATTTAGGCTAGAGGTAGAAGAATTTTTTGTTACATGGCAACTGCGGGCTCTATCATGGTTCTTAGAGTAGCATGTGACTGTAAGGCTAATAGAGCATTCAATTTTTCTATAAGAGCTTTTTTGTTGTTTTCCATCTTCTGATTAATTTAATTAACCATTTTATTTAATTCATCTTTGGTGACAACTTCACGTTGAATAGAGGATCCAAGCGCCTGATCTCCTATATTAGTGCCATTGATTTCAATTTGTTGAGGATTGATCTCTTCTCCAGCAATTACAGCTCCTATGGATCTTCTGGAAGCAGTTTTCCTTCTTCCCTGTGCCATTGGTTTTCTGCAACAGATCTTATGAGCAGAGGTTGAGGATTTAACTTTTGAACCTATCTGATCCACGGTGGATAACTGGATCTAAGCCTAGATTCGGTGTTCTCAGTGAAAGCACCGAAATATTAACCTAAAAATGGATTAACACCCTAATATGATTGTGAAAGCACTAGCCTTGTTTATTAGGACAAATAAAATAGAGCTAAATACTCTCCAAATTGCAGAAAAGACAAAATAAAGCAGAGAAACAAAAGATTTTTATAGTGGTTCGCCAATTTATAGATTTTATTTATAGATTGACTGTTGATCACAAGTACAAGCTATTTACAATTCTAATTATTGAACGAGGAAAGACTAGACCACTATTGATGGAGACAAAAGGAAGGTTCTCAATTGTCCTAAGGTAGCTATTGTGAGGAGGAAGGAGATTGAAGAATCTTAATAGTAGAATTTTCAGTTATTAGTGCAGCCAGCCCCCTCTCTATTGAAGACATGATGGTAATTATAGGATTTAGATAGCACCTATATCGAAAACAGAGTACCATAAGCCTATAGTTATCCATAGGAGGAGGTATGTAAAATTTGGGGAGTTTTCGAAATGACTATTTGGATCGGTACCAATCCAATTGGATCAGATCGGTATCGATCCAAAATGTTATGCAATTTTTGCACAACTCCTTTTCGTTGGCTTTTTTCTTACTTGCGAGGTTCCACATGTGATTTATAGCCTTTTGACTTGTTTTGATGATGGTTCATTTGTAAACAACGTTGAACTGTAATCCAAATGAAATAAGTCTTTACTTCTTCAACTCGGATGCTCGGAATGTTATCAAACTAGGTAGATAAGTTTAGGAGAGATGTAGGAATATAATGCATTGGATTAGAGAATCCGTATATCAATAATTTGGATGGGCATCCATCTAATTGGAGCGGATCAGTGCCGATCCAAATACTTGGCATATTTATAGTCCAAACTCCCGTGGTTTCTATGTCATGTACTTTTAGGTCTTACGGTCAAGTTTTGGCTCTATCTAGCTCAGTTTGAATGTTCTAACTCCTTCTGAATTCTATTAAGTTAAAAACCTGATTAACATATTTTATGCCCTTTTTCTGGTTTAACAACTTTCAAAGTCCCGGTGAGCAATCAAGTAGGGCACCGCAATTCGAGTTGCATCACATATTCAAGCAAGGCATGTTGTCCACCGAGCACTGACCAAACTATGATAGGCAACTCAGATATAAAGCAAAGGCTAATTCATCTATCAAGCAACCAAAGATGGATATCAGCCCTAAAGAAGGATGGTGAATGTATTGAGCTTCATGTTGGCTTGCAACTCTTAAGTTAGTTTGTGGGAAGGTTTAGTGAAGGAGGAGTATGGGATTGGAGTTTACTAGGGAACTGAGGATAGGATTGGGGTTGACTGGGAATTTAGGAGAAACATCAAGATTTAGAGAATGTAAGAGGGATTGAATATGGATCTAGGATTTAAGGATTTTCGAAATAGAAATGAAAATGAGAAAGAACAGGAAGAAGAAGGCAGAGGTTGGGACCAGTAAAAAGTAACGATTGAAGCCAAATTTTTATGTTGGAGCCAAAATATTTAGGTTACAGGGAAAGCTTAGTGTCAAAAATTTCATTATATAGAGCCGAAAATACATGTATATATTAATGAATACAGTTACAAAAACAAAGCATCCGGATAACATTGAAATTATGAATATTTAATAAAATTTGAATGATTTATGAAATTTTGAAGATTTTCCGGTCTTTGAATTTTGTGAAAATTTTACAGTTTAGTTTTTAAACTTTATGACAAATTTTAAATTTTATGAATGTTTTTAACAATGTTTTAGTAAATTTCAAAATTTCAAAAATTTTGAACTAAATATTAACTAAAATTATCAATTATAATTATTAAATATTAAATACTAAATAAAATATATAACTTCTAAATTATTAAAAATTACTTATTAATCATAAAATTTTAATTAATTATCTTTTATTAATTAATCATATTATTAAATAGTAAATTAAGTATTATTATTTATTATTAAAATATAATAAATTACTAAATTTTAATTATTAAAATAGTAAAGTAATCAAACATTATATAATAATAGTAATTATTAATCATCAATTATTAGTTATTGAATATATTATTAAATAGTAAATTAACTATTATTATTAACTATTAATTATTAAGAATTAAACAATATAAATTATTAAATATTACTTATTAATTATTACAATTTTTAAAGCACTAGCAGATATATTCAAAAGAAACAAACGTTGTAATAAAACATTGTAATATGCACTTTTTGTTGTAGTGCGGAATTAAGTCTGTTGGAATACTGATTAAATCCTCCTACGGCATAGATCATTATCGAAGATAATTATGATCGGTCAAGAGTTGTTGAAAATTAGCACTTATTACAACCAGTAAACTAAAAAGGTTGTAATATGTTCTATTGAACAAGGAGTTGTTAAAATTGACATCTGTTACAACAGGCAAGAAAATGGTTATAATAGGCATATATTAAAATGGGCAAATAGAAAAGAGGTGTTGATGAAAATTAACATCTATGACAATGGGTAAAAGAAGACAGTTGTAATAGACATCTATTACAACTAGCCAATTAAAATGTTTTAATAAGTATCTATTACAATTAGCGAAGGAAAAGAATTGCTGAAAAGTAGCATCTATTACAACTGGTAAGATTAAAACGTTGTAATAGGTATCTATACAACGAGCATTTTATGACCATTGTAAAAACACGGTTTTAATAGTTTCTTTTTGTTTAGTGATGATTTACATATATTTAATTACAGTATACCATATTTGATTTAGGTTGTTAAAATTGTAATTGCAAACACTCTTATGTAGATTTGGAGATTGAACATTAAATATTTTTGATGTAAACCTATTAAATAAGAAATGGCCTAAGTTATACCCATTTTTCCCTAATCAAATACGAATTGTTATAAATTTTTTATTTTAAAACTAGGATAAGTTAATGATTAATATTAAAAATACTATGATTGAACTTGAATACGATTTTGGGCCAATAGAACTTTAGATTCACGAAACTTGGATTGATGTAATTAGGGTTGTTATATGCAAAAATGACTATGCTCTAGAGTTGGGGAGTGTAAAAAGTTATCCTTATGTTGGCGACGCTAGGACGTACAGGACTGGATAAATGCTATTTATCAAGCAGTGTCAATATTTGACCAGGGGGATTTTATCATAAACTACACTAATAGAAGTTTCTACGGTGGACGCACAACACTTATCATGATGCCTGATGAAGTGTCTTAGCACCAATAGGAGTTCCTTGGTATTCAAGGTGATGTGAGATGATACTATGTTATTGATGGATCCTAGCGCAGAACAATAAGAGGCATTATGTTACCATTGTGAGGTGGACATGGATGCAGAAATAATGAGACACCTTGGCAAGTCAGCATTGTTGGCTTCCACTCAACGCATAACTAGGATATGTGTATTTGTAATGTAGGAATCTAGTCCCACAGTGGAAATTTCAGAGAAACCTATGTGGAAGAGTTCAAGTAGCTATTAGCCAATCATTTGTAGTCTTGAGGTTCAATTAGTTGTTCGACTCTAAATACGGGCCTGGCCAAGTCATTAGTGTGGTTTTGTATTGAGCCAAACCCCTTTAAATAAAGAAAACAGGTATTCCATGAACACTTGTAGGAAATCCAAGGTCGCATAGATTATTCAATGTTAACTGCATTAGATCACGGTATATTAATGTTGTAACCCGTTCACCAAATTTGTGTCTGACCCACCCTTGCCTTTCTTTTTCCCTACCATAATAGCGTAGGTAGCAGGTGACAAGCCTAGAGATTTGAGCATGGAGAGAAGGGCTTGACATTGGAGTTGCTATTTATTTCCTATTACTCTCCATGTAGTATTTATCGTATTTAGTATTTATCAGACTACTTGATGTAATGTTGTATACTATGGATTTGACTATGCACTGTTTTGAGACTTTGGTATTTTTCTCGATTTTTTGAGATGACTATTTCCTATACTTATATTTTCCTGTCTTCCACTATGAGACCTGAAAGTTCAGTATGCCTTAGATATTGTTATCCTTCTATCTTTAGTCTCTTAAACATTTAATAATAACCCGATGGCTCGTACGCACTAATGCGAGTCCGAAAGTCACCTTAGGCTTTGGATTGGTGTGTTGGAAGGTATGGACTGTCACATAAATAATCTACAGGTGAGTAAACTTGTGCCCGCTCCTATACTCCAGCAAAGCCCATACAAGCTTTAGTATTTGAAGTTGTTAAATATTGATGAGGACGAAGTTCACACAAGAGAGTCAACATAATTATGTTGTTAGCTAATTTTTGATTTTGACTAATTCAAAACTAATTTATAAATGTTAAATTAATTAGAAAATATTAATACAAATGTTGCACTAAATTTAAATGGAATTTTAATTATCTATCTGAAGCCATAAAATTAGTTAAAATGATGTATAATTGTTATATGTCGATTTAGTTAACTTATGACATTGCATAAATTATTTAAATAATTTATTTAATTGTTTTGTTACGACCCGAAATTCAGCGTCTGAAAATCGACATCCATACTTATCCGTATTCGAATGCCGCAGATTCAAACATTGAAATTCGATTCGCGCCAGAGCTTATAACACTGAAGTACAACATAGCGGAGATAGAATGAATTATTTTATTGATATACAATATTCGATACAACAATGATAAAAATGAGATATCAATATTTTTTAGAGATACAAGACAACAACGGAAAGATAATAGCACCAAAAGAAGAGATAACACCATCTTCTAGTGCCAAGCTCCAAAGACACCAATCCAGAAGCTCAAACTACCATCATGCTGAAGTTAAGCAACTCCAATCCCAGATAAACAAATGTGATCGCCAAATCCAAAGGCTGGATGCTATCGAATCTACACCTATTAAGTGATTATCTGAAATACCTAACTCTAGGCTGCCTATGTGGAAATTTTGGACACCCAGAGTTTAGAAAGGGAACAATAAACTCCAGGTCAATCATGGGACCGGTGTGAGAAAACAAAAACAGTTTATCTTTTAACAACAGAAAACAAAAGGGAAATAAAAGAAATCCGTAATGCTTTTTGGAAAATGAAACTAAGATAATGCCTCCCGGCGCACACACAATCCAATCGCACACATAGAGGAGATTTCTCCTTATGATAGTCAAACATGCTTGATACACAAAATCCTTTTGATATTATTATTAGTGCATACTGCAGAAAACATTTGCAAGTATAATATTAATCTTAGCTAGCATACATACCATTATAGTATGCCTACTATAACTACCATATTAAATGGTAGGTTCTACAACTAAAATCCTACAAGGCGCGTATTGGTGATTGGATTTCCAACAAATGGTCAGGCTAAGGAACTTCCTAGGCCACATGGGTACACCTATGGAGGGACACCCCGAGAACCTAACCGGATCTCTGCCAATACAAGGCTGCGTTACCTATGTGATTAGGTAACTACTACACGAGTATGTCATCCTCCGGTCGTCACTGACTTTTATCCGAGGCACCGCTCAACCAATAACCACAAAGCAATAGATTTGCAGCACCACATAAGTTAAGTATCTAGGCTTCATACCATGATACCACTTTTTATCCAGAAGGAAATGGATATACCCTAAGGGCCGCGACCCCCGATAACCTTGCTGCATCCTTCATGTTTTGACCATTCCGGTTTGTGAGGTCCTGATGAGGTCTCGTCCGCAAAGCTATGCTTTTTACATAAGCCATGCTTTGATCAATAAATGATTAGCAGCACTTCGTATGCCACATTACAAAATTGGGAATGTATCACTAGTAACCATCAACTACACAATCTTTGAGCTTATACGTCTCAGAGAAGGGTGTTAAGCTAAGAGAATAAATTCTCCGCTACCAAACAGAAATGTATTTGATAGAAACCAGCTTTACATCTCAAAGTGTAACGTTAGATATACATCCATACAAGTCTATTTCGGGTTCGAACAGAACCGAAGGCACTTCAAAAGAAGCCTTTGCAATCTGGATAATCCCTAATCACGTTCGGACTCCCCATCCCAAAGGGTGATCAAATCTCTCTATCGGGGCTATTCGATGCAAAGACATTCGACAGGCAATCCTTTCCCTTTCGAAAATTTCATGTCTTCACCACCGGTCTTCAAATGCAATCCAAAACGTCGTATCATCATTTGGATCGGGTTATATGACATAAAGTCCTCTCTCGACTAAACTGAATAATGAGCGCATATTTTTAAAACCATATGGATATATGGGATCTTAGTTAAGTCACAACTTATTACCCAAAACCTTTCCATTGAATGGTTTAAACAAATTTCCACCTTAATCTTTTAACTAAAGGATTCACTTTTAAGATCCGCTTCAAAACAATGTTCACCAATCTTTCACAAAGATTAATTCATAGCTTTCAAAACTATTTCCATTTCAAAACCTTTATACAAAAGATACACCTTAAGATCCTCTTAAATTTGAAAACAAAGTTCACCAATCTTTAACAAAGATTCGTTTATAGCTTTCAAAACAATTCCATTTCAAATTTGAAACCCTTTAAACAAAAACTGAAATTCCTTTCTTTATTTGAAAGCCATTATCATTTGAAAACAATTTTTTTTTGTATCGCGAAAATCCGATCAAACATGCACAAGTTATAACCTTTAAAGTATAAACTTGGGTTAAATTCAAATTCAAAAAAAAAAAATATTTAAAATGGTTTAAAACCTATATAACTTGTATGACCATTTTAAACCATAATTTCCAAACATATATTCATAGAACTCAACTTCAAATCTTGAATTCAATTCAAATCAAACCATTTAAATTTCAAAACTTTAACAAGTTGTACCAAAATAATTTTTATCCTTAAAACTCTTTTTCAAAAGCTTTTCATATTTAACCCAACTCCATTCCAAACAATTTTGGATTCAAAATTCAACTTTTAACAAAATAATATTTAAATTCAAAATATCTGCGACTTAACCGATTTCCTCGTGAAATCCATATTTGTGTGTGTATGGTGTAGTCCAGGGGTTTTACACAATAGTGCAATATCATCTATCATCATCAATTTAAACACAACAATATCGATAAGCGGTATAATCTTATAGCGCTTATCTTCATTCATAGATTTACAGATAAATAATTTAATTCGACATAGATAAATAAATTACATTCATCACAGCTCAAATCAAAATAATTCATATCATAAAGCATCACACATCAGAGATATCAAACAATTCAAAGCATTCCATACAATCTAAACATCCATAAGTAAGATCAATTAGTCATCTGATTAATTTAAACTAGATTTATTACTTATGAATAAATTACTAATCCTCGTTAATTAATTATTAATTAATTAATTACAAACCATTTTAATTAATTATCCTTAAATCATTTATTAATTTACCTTTAATAAATTAACTAACCTTTAATTATTAATTGATCAACCTTAATTAGTAAATTAATCAACCTTTAATCATTAAAAAAATAACCTTTAATTATTTAACTATCCTTTATTAATTATCCTTAATTAATTACATTAATTAATTAACCCTTAATTAATAAATCATCCCTTAATCACTTTCAATTAATTAGCCCTTAATTATTAATTAATTATCCTCAAATTAATTACCTTAATTAATTAATCACATAAATGGATTATCCTTTGACTAATTATTCTTTAATCACTTGATTAATCAATTTTAATTATTAATTAATTATCCTAAATTACTTTCATTAAGTAATTTACATCTAAGTAATTAATTACCTTAAAATTAATTAATAAATGATTTTTTTATTAATCCAAAGCTCTAATTAATTAAAGATAACTCATGAAATAAATTCATTTATTAATCCATAGAATAACTTAAGACTTTCAATCAATTTTTAAAAGATAATCCATTTATCTTTATTAATCACTTAATCACATTATTTAAATAATCAACCCAATATTTAATTATCCAAATTAAAGTAATTTGTATTTGAAATCTAGGTAGTTTGAAACTTGTTTGAAATCATACTCAACACCCTTGTTTTTGAAAACTAGCTTTATGTTTTGAAAAACTAGTATATTTCATTTGTTCAAAATCTTATTAAAAATATCTCTTTTGCTTTTAAACCCTTGGTTTGTTCAATCTTAACACAACCCGGGCCCCAGACCAATTTTTCCCGAGCCGACACTCGATAACCTCACGAACATAGCCCCACACCTCTCTGCTTCGAGTCAAAGCATGACTTTCTTCGAGTTCACCACGATAAAAGTAAAATTCCTCGATCATCTAAATACAACAGATACTAGTGACACATTTGTGCACATGTACGACCAGTCGATCGACTTTCGACCATCGTCGTTCCCCTCAATGAGTCGTCGACGTAGCTTCCCAAACACTACAATCGCTAATTTTGCTGAAACTCAAAATCGAGCAATTCGATCGAGTACTGGAACCCAACATCATCCGAAGATTTACGTTGACGCCGATGATCTGGCCACCTGAACTCTTAAAACTCCGTCCAGACCTTTGCCTCGCTTACCTCCTCCTTTCCCCATAGCTCCGATTCAACTCAACGCGATGTCGAAGCCACACTGGCCTCGAAACCAACCAAGACTCACACCACAACCTAAATCCTAGATCTATCTCGCCGCACCACCACGGCGTTTCAGAAAATTCCTGACTATTTTTCCCACCATCCTCATCCCACGAGCCACCTCTGACATAAACCACGAGCCTCAATTTGTCATTGATCGACGGCAACTGACGATAAACCCTAAATTTATCAACTCTGAATATCTCATAATCACGTGATTTAAAATCATAAAATTTATACCAAAATTCAAAATTTTCAAACACATATTATCTTACATAATCAAAGCATAATCTCCAGTTGATCAAATTTTAGCTTGTCTTTGATTATCTTTGAGATTTAACATTTTTGAAGTAATTTCTTAGTAAAAATTCTTGGAACAATTTTTATGATTAGTACTTCATTGTTACAAACACTTTACCTTTAAAAATCAAAGCTTGAATTGATATGGATTTGGAGATATAAATTTATTTGAGTAGTTTGAAACTGTGAATATAACATAGTCAAGAACATGTATACACTCAGACATGCATAGCTGTATATAGTAATTCAATCTAAAATCTAATTGAAATCACCCATGCAAATCCTATTACAACTTTACTCTACAGATTCATCACATAACATTGTTAAAACTGTTCTTAAAGGAAGTTTACTCTCCTAGGTTTGAAAACAGAAGGCTTGGAACCTGTTAAATGCTATTGAGTTAAATATGGAAACTCTGATCCAATCTGGATTTTGGTCTGTTACTCAATTTGTTTGATTGAACTTTGATTTTAATTTGTTGCTTAGTTGAACTGAAATGCTTTGACCTATGATTTAAATTTGCTTGATCTGCTACTTGAATAATTTTGAAAACTTCGTTAAAGTTGTTTGCACTGCTTGCTATTTGAAAATCTGGAATTTCTTATCAAAACTGAAGCTTGATTTGCTGATTCTCTGAATTTGTTTGAATTGCTTGAACTTGAAGTTTGTTTCAGATTTTCTTTTGAGATGTTATATATATATATATATATATATATATACACACACATTTTTTCTTTTGTTAAGATGTAGGAGAGGAAAAGGATTGAGAAGATTTTGAACTAAAAATAAATGAACAGGTGTTCTCATTCTTAAGACATGTTATTGTTTTTAAATTTTTAAAAGAAAATCAAATTGCCACTTGTAAATTTTACTAACACTTGTTGATCTATATAGTTACTTATTCTACATTTGTTAAAGCATATTTTATTTATATTCCAAATGTCAATTGCAAATTTTTTTATGTTTTAAACCCTCACTTTAAATATTTTAAAAATTATACTTTAGACCCTTATGTTAATAAATTTATGAATCATGTTTATATCTTAAAAATACTTATCTCATATATATTTACAACTAATTTTTAGTTCATATGTAATTTATAAATGCCCAAACTAAATGTTTTTATATACAAACTATAATTTTACAAGAAAGAGGATTAACCTTTTTATTAATTTGTACAAATGGTACTTTGTCATATTTTATACATTTTCTATTATTAATATTTGTATAACTTTAAAAGAAAATGTTTTGAAATTCAATTATGCACTAATGAAAAAACATATACACATATATTAGTTTCTTTAAAATATGAAATTTTTAATCCAACTTATTTTCAAGATGTTTATTCTTAAATTCCAAATCAAAATTTCTATTCATAATTTATTGAATTTTCAAATCAATTTCTTTATTTAAAATCTTTTTATATATATTTATTCCAAATTTTCAAATTAATTCACAATTAATCTTAAAAATTCATATTAATTATCAAATCATCCTTGGCTTAAAAATGGGAATGTTACATGTTTATTTAGTTATGCCCAAAGAATGGAAGCCCATTTAGAGGGCTAGACAATAGGAGAGGAGGGAGCTAAAGACTTGGTCTGTAGATCTAGGGAGAGAGGTGCCAGATATCTATTATCAGGTTAACTTAAACGACCACATCCTTTACGACTTCCATAGGCAATTAAAACCTAGCCTCCATTGATAATAATGAGTGACACCTTGTAAATGGGTTTGCAACCTATAATCATGGATAAATTGACTAAGACTTCAGAGAAGTTGATCATTAAACACCTAGGTTTCGGCAATAAGAAGGATTGCGATGGTGTTAATTCCATTTTTAACCAACTAATTCATATATATATATATGCATGCTTCTAGTCTTATTCGATCAAAAATATCAAAGACTAAATTTAATGTTTTAAATAAATAAAGCAATCTACATACGTATATTTAATTATAACATATATATAGGAAATTTTTTTTTGAATTCGGATTTAAAATAAAATCATTTTTATGTACGAATCTGAATTTTGTGTATTGTGTGCTTTAAAATTTAAGTTATTTTGAAAATTTTCATGGCATTTAGAAATATTTTTTGTTTATTCTTGGTTTTGTTCTTAAAAGTAAATAGTTTTGGATTTTATAAATACACACATGTGCAACTTGTAACTTATAAACACAAATTTGTTTACTCATGACATTCTTAAAATAAGAACTTTTCATTAGACATAAACAAATTTTAAATATATATATAACTTATTAAATATAGTATATATAATATGCATTCAAATAATTCGAAAATATATATTTTAAATATATATTCAAGTCGAGAATAACAATATTATAATACGTATATTTTAATAATATCATATATATCACTTTATAGTTGATGGTCGAATATTTTTTTTTTGTTATTTATTTACTTATCATGTATTTATATGTATGTATAAGTATGTGAATTCATCATTATCCCTTGATAATTTACTTAAAATATATTAACTATAGATCTTGGCGGTTAATTATACGTCCATGACATTTATTCATCGTGTACACCCTAGCCTAGTTTAGCATATTCAATATAGTTATAATGTTTGGATATTGAATGTGAACATATTATAAATTAAAATATAAAATTAAAATAAAACACAATAATAACATATATTATATTTAAATATAAAGATTTTAATACAAATTATTTGAATTAAAATTAAAACCCCAAACTCCTTTATTAATTACTACGAAATATGATTTAGTACAAAGATGTTATTCATGTAAACAAAAAATAATATCTACTACAAATTAAAAAAAAGGAAATTTGCATTAAATTTCCCTTTTTAACCTTACTAGTATTGTACCTAGTCCAATAATGGAATTAAAACTAGCACTATGTTTATATTTATAAAAAATAAAAATACACTCTCATATGTATATGGCACTAAACTCTTTCTAAGGTTTTGCTTACCCTATTTGTAATGAGTAATACCCAATGAAAGCCAAGGTTCTCACTTAACCTTAAGTTCTGGTACAAAGTGTAACGAACTATTTTTTCAACCTCCAAATGTTAACACTAATATATATCTACATTATTCAGGAGCCAAAAACCCAGGTGCCGAAAAGATAGATTGTTAGGGCAATATAAGAGGAAAAAGAAATAGAACAATGAAGAAGAGAATACAACATTAGAATCTCACAATAAAATCACAACATATAGTATAAAGAGACAATACAAAGTGCTACTCTAAGATACATATCATTTAAGAGTCACAACCCTAAGTACTATCATTATCCTGGATAGTTATAACAGCATGTTCTCACAAATGCTGATATATACATAATAGTGGCCTAGTGGAAATAAAATACCGGTAGGTGAAAGAATCCAGCTCATCTCCTTAAGCTATAAGAATATCAATCGAAGCTTGCCTTTCTTAGACTACTCCAACAAGCACCCTTTGAATTAATGGAAAGATAAAATCCAAGAATCTACCATAAGTCAACTCAAGAAATATGTGTCCAACATATAGTAGTGCTTTTGAGATCGTTTGAATCACCTTAACGTTTATCCCCTCAAACGAACTAAACTCATTTAATAAGTATGTAAAGTTGTATAATAAATAATTTTTAGGGTAAAGAATATAAATAAGAAAATAGCTGTGCTGCTTGCATCTTACAATACAACAATATTAGAAGTACATAAAACCATTAAGGTACGTTGACATAAGGATTTTCATGGAGGTCTCCCTGGTAAACAAAGCCCGCAACTTTCACAAAGAATAGAATATACCTTTTGAAACAATGCATATTTCTAGACATAATATATCACGAAGGAAAACATAGGTGGTCCACACCCGAACACGTGATACTGCATACCAACAACTCCTGAATGCCTCAACTGAAAGCATCTCAAGATATTTGGAGTTGATATACCCTTGAGTTAGCTAAACCCACTAACAATGGTCTAATTTTGTTTTTTTCCATTACCAATGGTGAAGTCACGTTCAGCATATCAACACATGAATCTTCAACACTCGAACAGATCTCAAAATTCTCTTTGGATTCTAGCATCTCGAATAGTTCACGAATTTCTCCATAAATCCTAATATAAATCGTCCGACTAATGCTAACTCAATCCTCTCTCTTGGAATCAACCTTAAGATAGGCAGTATACATAATAGCATTTTTTGAAATGTTAATAGTAACCTCTCCCTTGGACTAAACCTTAGGATAGACAGTTCAACTCTATTACATCTCACTTCATAACTGCTTCCAAACATATAACTTGTATATTTGTTTTGAAGTGGCTTTCGTTAAGCAAAACAATTATCCGATCCTAGTCTATTCAATACTAAATCAATGAATTTTAGGTTGACTAAATTCTAGTTCTTTAAGAAGTAAACAAATGATATAAAGGAGTCCTCCTTAAGGGAACTCGTGTGTATACGTTTTTAAACCAAGAGACAATTTCTACGAGTGATTCCTTCCTAGAGGATCTTAAACTGCCTCAATACGTGATTCTTACATCTACTTCCCAAGTTAAACTGGCCAAAATCAATAGTTAACTAACCGACTACCTAATACAAAATAGAAATAACTGCCTATGGAAACAAATCTCATGTACTTATTATGATTTTGACTTTCTTAACTCGTACTATTCCTCGGTCAAGAATGAAGTCCGTAGGGTACTATTTGAACATCATTCTTAACTCTTATAGATAGGAAATAAATTTACTTTGTTGGCTTTTAGTGCTAAGTATAGGATTAAATACTTTCCATAAACAAGTAAAAGCACAAAGCAAGCTTAGGTCACACAAAGCATAATTAGGTCATAAAAGCAACTTCTAATCCCCTTTTTATTCAATCAATTTTTTTATTAATTAAAACTTCTTTGTAAATACTTGTGTATATATTTAAAATGCGTTTACCAAAGTTATATACATGTATACTACTATTTCACTATTCATTTCTACTCCTACCAGTACTTAGAAATGTACCCATATTCTTATCCCGGTATTATAAGAATATTTGCAAATCTTAAACATGATTTCACATTTCCAAAAGTGTAATTAAATGTGTTAAAAACAAATGTCATTAAAAACATTGTACCACAAACCTAAAATCGTTTTATACTTAACATTATCTTTAAACAATTCTTGTTAGAGATCTAATTACATCTACACTTATTTAAAAAGGTGATGTATCATTTAATAACTTTCTAAAAACATTCGTTCTAATTAAGGTTATTACAAAACAACATTTATCCTTTTAAAATAATAGTTTTAAAATACTTATAAATAGGTTTTAAATATCTATATAAAATGTTACTTAAAAATTACTAATTTCAAATTTAACAAAAATCAATTAATAACATATTTTATACTTTAAAACCCTTTTCTTTAAAAATTCATAAATAATTAATAAAAATATATTTAAACTTCAAATCGCTTTTAAAATACTCTAATTAATGTAATTAAACTTCTCTAAAAAGACTACAGAAAAATAATTAACGTTAATATGATTTTTAAACATTTTAAATCATAAAAAATATTAAACAATACTACACAATCAATGCTGTAAAAAGTGCCTAGAAATACTGTAGTGGATCAAAGAAGACGTTTATAAATGCTATCTAAAGTTCTTAACAAAGAACAGATGGAAATTGCATAAACTTTGGTATAAGTTTTCACTGCTTAAATAAATTATTTAAGATCCCTTTTTTTATAGTAAGTAGTAGACTTAGACTACTTAAAAATTATGCAAAGGAACCACTTGGAATGTCTTTCAAAATCATATTTAAAATTCCCCAAAAAAGGTATTTTTCAAAGTGCATTTATAATGGCTATTTCACTTCTATATTTTCAACTCATTTAACCACTTCTCTAAGTTTTTAACATTGATATTTTATAGTAATGAGTAAACATACTTTAATTTTTAAAGCATCAAAGAAACCACTAAGAATATCTTCTAATGTTAACTTAAAAAATCACAGAACACAGGGCGATTTCAAAGTGCATCCATAACGACATTTTTGCTTCAAACTTTTACAGCATTATTTCAGAAATTCGACAACTTTCCAAAGTAATTTCTTGCTGTCACATAGGCTAAAATATGTGTGGATAATAACCAAAATATATTATGTCGTTATATATTAACATATTACCAAAATAAGCAAGTTAAAGCAAGAGAATTTCAAAGTGCATACATCGCGACTATTCTCACTTCAAACAAGTTCAAACACACTTCAACTTCAAGCACAACTAAACCAAACATGTAAATACAATGTATAGGCCATGATACATGTTTTAGAGGGTGATAGAGATGAAGGTGTATAATATAAAGTTGTCCTATGTTTTCAAAAGCAAGAGGGAGCCAAGTTTGTAACTTTAATTAGCTAATAGATTTTATATCTATACACAAGCGTATATAATACATTGTATACATTCAAATGGTGAGATAACTCACATAAACCCATGCTAAAACTAATCAAAAGCACATAAGAACATAAGAGAACCTCCTACCATCACCAAACATCCAAAGCTTCCTCCTTTTGCTTCAACTTGCACTTGGCCACCTTCCTAGCCTAAATAATGCTCACGAACATGAGTGGTTGTACCCTTTTCTTCAAATTCTTTCAACTTTTGACGTCTTTTCTAGTTTTCCATGATATGTAGGCCTATAGCCAAATTTTAATGAGGTTTGGACTTGATTTGCTTTGATTACAGAAAGGTTATTGAAGATAGAAATGGATTAGCACTAATTAGTTTCCACCTTTTTTAATTTTGTAAAAAGTGATTAATGAAAGCCTTAGGAGTGTACTTGTAAGTTTTATCAAAAGGTCGCTACCACCTTTAAACCTCCTTGGAAGATCACAAAGGAACCTTCCCCTCTCATGCCACCTTTACGCCTTATTTCCTAAAACAAATAACTAAAACACTATTCATCAAAATATCTCTTCCTTAACCCATTTGCTAATCTCTTTTACTATTCACATCGGCTAGGCATGTCATGGAAAAATACTTTTAGTTGATAACTAATTATACATTAATATTCTAAGAAAGCTCAAAAAGTTTGAACAACTTTTATGGAGAAAATAGCAGTTTACTGACAAAATGATTTTTGGTCACATTGTTAATACTTATTCGAAGTATTTTTTTAAGCATATTTATAAAATTAGTTCACCATCAATAAATCTTAATTGAAACGAGATCGAGAGGTAATAAAATCAATTTAATCACATTAAATCCATGATTCAAATATTTAATAATTCAGATATTTAAATACAAAGTTTTCGAAATTTTGGGTCGTTACATTCTTCTCCACTTAAAACATTTCATCCTCGAAATCCAATATGACTAACACACAAAAGAAACAAGCATAATGAATGCATAACAGTGTTAAAAATCACTAGTAAACAAAGCTCATGGTTTGCTCAAGTTAAAAAACTCTCTCATCACAAAGAATGATAAATAATTTACTAAGCATACATTACGCTGATTAACCTCAGATTATTACTCAGACAATTATTCAAGGTACCCCATAAAGAGCCGAAGATTCATACCCCAAACTCTCCATAAGTCAACAAAAATAGTACATGTCTATCCAAGCCTGTATGACGTAATGGATCGTTTGTATGCAATATCAAATCTGATCGCTTCCTCGATCACATAAATTTAACTTCCCAAATAGCATCGATCACTTGACCTCTCTAATGCAAACTTTGATCAGTTTCCTTAATTAGAAACTTCTATCTTCCTTACATAGCTATAGATTATGATAGAAAACCTTAGAATCATATCAAGAATCAATTTTAAAATTTCGTCATCGAGAATTGAGTGAAAAATCCTTGTTTGGAATAGTGTAAATCACCTAGAAATCATGTACTCGAATCTTTTGATCAAGGACAGTCATGCGAATAAAATGATCTATGTACAACTTACATATTTTAACCTATTCGTTTCTTAATTACACCATTTTTTATATCACATTCATTTACACAAATAGTATATCATTCTTTATTAAAATCATTTATGAAGCATTCCGTAAAACATCACCTAAGTTTATAAACATTTTATAAAGACGTAACTTTATTTGTAAAGCATTTCATAAAAAACTTACTTCAAGCTATTACTTGTATAATACTCTATAACATCCTAAGAGTATATACGCAACAACAAAATTATTTTACTTTCCAAATTTCCAACGAAGGATGTAACAACCTTGTTTTCGAGTAATAATTAATTCAAATTAATAATAGCAATTTAATTGATTAAATTGGAATTTGAAAAAATTTATTTGATAAATTAGTTTTGAAATTGTTTGATTAAAAGGATTTAAATTATCAAAAATATAGTATTTAAAATTTAAATAAGTTGAAATGTGAAAATAATATTTTATGAAAGTTGTGAGATTAGAATATAATATTAGTTAGTGAAAGATGTGATTTAAATAGAAATTTATATTTATTTAAATTAAATAGTATTTTGTTTTAAAATAAAAAGACAATATAAATATATATTTTAAGCCCAAGCCCAAACCATTTCTAAATTTTTCTTTATCGAGATTTTTCTTCATTCGCTTCTTTTTACTTTACATATACTGAGCCTTTTAATGACCTTCTTCCTCAACAAAAAGCTACTAACCGTCCCCTCGTTAAAAGGAAAATAAAATCCACCAAATTATCTAAATTTTTCATCAAATTGGAATATGCAATTCTTTACATCGATGTTAACTAAGGTGTGAGGGATATGGGTTTGCATTGCAGGGATGGTGGGCTATGTGCGTGCATGTGTAAGGAGAGGATGAGGAAGAAGAGAATGCAATGTAAAGGTGAGTTTTACTCACAAATCTATGCCTCATTCATGATTAATTCCTGTTTATTTCTTGTGCTTGGATTGCTCTTACTTATATGAAATGAAATTTCACCAAATTAGAAAAGATTAGAGTGAGTAGCATTAGAAATGGATCGAAGAGGACATGATAATACAGGGCTTGGAGCTTAATTACTCTTAGCAGTGCCGACCAGTGGGCCGATCAGGGATGACCGGTGCACCGATGGGACTATGTGAGCATGCGGTTTTGTGTGATCTGTAAATATGTTCATGTGTATATATGAATGCTTGTGTATGCATTTGTTTGCTGTTGTTATTTGTGTGTGGTTGTGTTTATGCATGGTTGTGTACATATGCATGAGTGTTAGGAGTGACTATGTTTTTTGTGTACTCTATGTGTGTTGTATGACTATGTGAGTATGGGTGTTGTGTGAATAGGTTTGTGTGTTGTGTGCTATGTGTGTGAGTGTAATCTTATGCATTTATATGGATTTTTGTGTGTGTGTTTGTACTTATACTATGGGTTGTTTGTGTGTATGTTGTGCATGTTTGAATTGAGTATAATGACCCGCAAATTTATCACTTTAATAAATGATATTTAATTTTGAAATATTCAAATACAAGGCTTTATAACACCAACCGTAAAGATTTAAATCCTAATAATATGATAATAAATTTTGTTTTAAAATATGATAAGAAATTTGTTTTAAAATATGATTGTGGAATACAATTTCATAAATAAAGCACGTGCTTCGTACACAAATTTTCATCGATAAATTGATTTTCAATAGAAAGAGATTTTCTCAGTATTTGAGTGCACCATTCTAGATACATAAACTAGTATATCTATTTAAATAAGATTACGAAATAAAATTATTATTATTTTTTTACAGATAAAACGTATTTATGACATCACCAGAGATGTCATCACTTTTATATATTTCTACGGAAATTCAAGTTACATTTAAATAATTAAATCATTGTTTTAATGTTCTAATAATTCATTTTCATTAGTTATAAAGTGATAGTAAATCATTATAACATCTTTGAGAAGCCATATACTTGATTTGACAATATAAGGAAACCTGATATCGCTTTATCGATACGATAGCACTTTTTATAAACAATTGTTTAATATCAATATATATGGTTTTATAATCCAAGTGACATTATTTTAATTCATTTAGAATGATGAGAAATATATTTTCTAGTTTTGTTTACTAATATATATAATTCAACTAAAAGCAGGAAATGATGAGAATCAGAATTCGTAATGGTTTAATGTATCGAAGTTACAAACAAATCAATACAACGTTGTGATACATATACACATACGTGAACACATATGCAAATGTATACATATATACATTTAATAATGTGTAACGCTATGTAATTTAGCTATTTTAAATTATTAAATTTAATACACTTTTTGAATAAAAATGGTTAAAAATAAAATTTAATGATTTAATAATATAATTTATTGGTTATGAACTTAAATAAAACTTAAATAACAAAATTCAATATGAGAAAAGATGATAACTTATATTAGAAAATAAATTAAATAATGTTAAATTATAAGTAATTGATAACAAAAATTGAAATGATCAGTGTTAAGTAAATAAAGAATCGAATGAATGTTCATTTAAAGGTAAAAGCATGAATTTATTTATTGGAGAGTCTATGTAGTGAACGTGTGTATAATCAATATAGTTGGTATTGAGTAATAAATGATGTATTGCATAAATAAAATAAAAATAATTGTTTGATAACAAATTCATTTGAAATCTAATGTTGGAATTCATTGAAATTCTAATATTGAAATTTGTCGTAATTTGATTATTGAAATACTTTAAATAAAGAAGTGTAGCATAGTGTAATCTATGTATTTAAGGTAAAAAAATTGTGTATTGAATTAGAATGAACGTTTTATTTATAAAATGGTATTTGAAATAATATATAAGTATGTCTTATTTGACCATGATTATAATTTATAAAGAATGGAAGTAGTCATTTTATTATTTGAATTCATTTCATAGAGAAAATTTTGTAAGTTAAATAATTTAGACTTCAAATATATTGATTTCTTTGGCAATTTAATTATTAAATTTAATGTTGGAAATTATTTAAATAATTGAATCTTGGATTTACTAGGAATGAAAATGATTTCAAAAGTTGATTGAAATTTTATTTGAACAAGAATGAATTTTTTTAACTTTTGAAATAAAATTTAAAGTGATTAAATTGATATTGGAAATTATTTCTTTTCATTAACATGTAAAAATAGTCTTTTTGGTTACTGTAATAGATTTCGACGAAACCGGTATCATGGGATCCATAATAGTGAATTATTATAGAATTTCAATGTTTGCAGCGATCGGACTTATCATTTGGTCGTGCGAGCTTAAAATGTATAGAAAGCAATTAAAGGAATATAATTAAAATCGTTCAATTATGAAATGACATCTTCTGAATATGATGGAATTAGCTTCCGATATATGTACCATTGTGTTCGAAATATGAGTATTTGGCTAGGAGTGCTAGGGGGCAGTCTTATTAAGGGTCCGTAATTGTAAGAAAAGGGGTGTTGAGCTAAGGCTTTATAATATCGCTATCTCCTTCATTCATTCAATGTAGCTAACAATCAAAAATTAAAACCCTTTCATCCTATAGCCTTCATCGATCGGCACCACCAAAAGCTGATTCAAGCGAAGCGCTCAACTAGAAACTTGTAAAGCTCGACGAGATGTAGGATTTGTACCGTTAGATCGTCGTAGATCGAAGCAAGGAGGTGGCAAATCACCAATCGTCATTACAACTAGAGTTCAGCATTCCTTCCACGACGTTGATTGATGGCCGGCGGCCTTGAAGCGAAGATGGATAGGTCAAGGGCTATTTCCCAGTGAAGTTTTGTGGTCATTGGTCCACTGTAGCGGCGATAACTGGGATCAACGACGGTGAGGTTTTTCGAGCCAGAGCTCAACGTTGGTGGTGAGAAGAAGCTTGGGACGAGCGATGTTGGGTCGGCCGAGGTCGAGGTCGAGGGTGTTAGTCCCTGAGAAGATGGTTTTGATGACACCAACCTTAGAACAAGATTATAAAATATATACTAGTACAAAGAATGAAGACTATATAGTATAGAGATTCAAGACCGAAGATATCAAGATTGAAGACTCATGAGTGTCAAGATTATCAAGAGTCCAATATTTCAATAATACGTAATTTAATTAGGAATTTTGTTAAAACTCCTAGAAAAGCACTGACGTCTTAAAATCCAGTTTATTCGTGGAATGGAATCCATTTCGAGCCCGTTAAAGGGATGGAACCCTAAGTAGGATGGAACGTGTGAAAAATCTAGTGGAACATTGTTTTATATCCACTAACTTTTATTTAAATGTTTTACAAAATTATATCTTGTTTTCAAAATGATTTCAAAATCTGCCTTTTAAAAGAATCAAAAACATCTATCCTGGTTTTAAAATACTTTTAGCCTCAAAGTAATCTATATCTTCAAAATCAAATTATCCTTGGTTTTAAACTATCTTTTAATTATAATATATTTAACTTTTAATATTTATACTCATATTTAAATATAAAATTATAGTAAAATTTTATATATATTATTCCCTATACTTATTTATGTAATTTAACTATAGTTAAGTATATTTGTAAAGTTTAAAATATTTTTAATACAAGATAGAAGTTATTTTCAAAGAAAAACAAATTACCAAAAATTACTTAGGCCTGTCGACAACCCCAAGATACCCTTGTCGACCAGATGACAGTTTATTTCAAAATTTTGAATTTCGAAGGAAGTGTCTATTCGTCATATCCTTTCACGAATGGACATGGCTATTGTTCTACTATAAATAGGGGTTGTTTTAAACGAATTTGCATTCATATTTTCTCTGATTTCACTCCTCTTCTTCTTCCACATTTCTTTACATACATTTTTACCATTACTCTGCCGAAATCACCATTGAATCTAACTAGATCATCTCTGGTTTGATTCTCTATCACTATCTCAACAAGATTCCAGTGCTATTTAAAGTTATAGACTTCTTTGTAATTAGTTGAGTGAGAAAAGGAGTGATTGTAGCCTGTAAAATCAATCGAGCGAGAAAAGGTGCGATTGTAGCCTGGAAAATCAATTGGGTGAACTTGTTGCCCGTAAAATCAACTATCTCTACCCAAAGGATTGTGAATCAAGAGTGGTGTACCTCGTGGCCTTGAAATCGAGGGTGTAATTGTAAGAATTGATTTTGAAAGGAAATCCGTACTTGTGTTGCGTGACTGGATATAGGGTAACTCCGAACCAATATAAAATCAAGTGTGTTCTTTCCTTTATTGCTTTTACTTTTTATCTGCATCTATGTTTGATTCTATGATCATATCTTTGTCTGAATATTGCATACATTTGTGTTCAAATTAATATAAATTCAAAAGGATGTAGTAATTCTTTAAAACACTATTCACCCCCCCCCCCCTCTAGTGTTAATTCTAGCCTTAAGATCCGTAATCCGCACATTTGGTATCGGAGTGAGGTTTTCAAAGTTTCATAATATGACTTTTTGAAAAATCTTTTAAAATGGCTATGTTTAAAAAACTTATTAATACTAGTTTAGAAATATTCAGATCATCATTGTCTCTTGACTCTGCAAATAATCAATATTAATATTCAAGTTGTCTACCAAAATTGTATGATGTTCATGAAACATGTTTTATGGGTGTTGAGGAATAAATCCACAATGGAAAAATTGTGCAGATCGAAAAGAATAAATGGATACTCGATAGTGGATGCTCTAGATACATGACTAGTAATCCAGATATGCTGAATGATATAATATACAATGATAACTTTGGAGACAACTCAAAAGGATATGTGGTTGGCATTGGCAAAATCGGTAACTCTGAAACTCCTATTATTACTAATGTTTTGTTAGTTAAGAATTTTAAACATAATCTGCTAAGTATTAGTCAGCTTTGCGATAAAGAATATAAAATTAAATTTGAAAAAGATAAGTGTCACATTGAAGATAATAATTCAACCATAATATTTGAGGGAATTAGGAAAAAGAATATTTATATTCTTAGTATGAAAGTTTCAAATGATAATTTGTGACTTTTGGCAAATACAAGTGACCCTTGAATTTGGCATAAGAGAGTTTGGCATTTGAATTTCAAACACTTATCTAGACTGTCAAAACATGATCTAGTAGGAGGTCTCCCTAAAATAAATTTTGAAGTAGATAGTTTATGTGATGAATGTCAATTAGAAAAACTTATAAAAAGTTCCTTTAAATTAAAAGATATGATTTCAACTTCAAAACCTCTTGAATTACTTCATCTTGATTTATTTGGTCCATCTCAAATTCAGTCAATAAATGTAGTAAATATGTTTTTGTAATTGTAGATGATTATTCTAGATTTACATGGACAATATTTTTGAAACATAAAAGTGATACTTTTGAATGTTTTAAGAACTTTACAAAAAGGATTCAAAATCAACTTTCTGTAAAATTATAACCATCCGTACTGATCAGGGTGGTGAATTTGAATATGAAAATTTTAAGGAATTCTGCAATAAAAAGAATAATTCACAAATTTTCATTTCCAAGAACTCCATAACAAAATAGAGTAGTAGAACGTAAAAATATGATGATTCAAGAGTGTGCGAGAACTATGCTTTCAAAAAGTAAATTACCAAGATATTTTTGGGCAGAAGTAGTTGCTACCGCCTGTTACATTTTAAATAGAATTTCAATTAGACCTTTAACTGATAAGACAACTTATGAACTTCTTCACACAAAGAAACCTAAGGTATCTTATTTTAGATTTTTTGGAAGTAAATGTTTTATTTCAAATACAAAAGATAACTTAGTTAAATTTGATCCTAAATCAGAAAAAGGTATCTTTATCAGATATTCTAATAGAAATAAAGCATATAGAGTGTTTAATCTAAGATCTAACACCATCGAAGAAACAATGCATGTTTCATTCGATGAAAGTCTCAAAAATTTTGAAGATACAAATGATATAGAGCATTAAATCACTCAAAATCAAGAGTCAACTGAAAATAATAATGAAAATAATCATCCTAATAAAAAGATTAAACTTTTAAAAGATCATCCTATAGAAAATATACTAGGAGATGTGCAATTTGTTGTTACAACTAGAACTCAACTAAGTAAAATGAGCAATGTAGCCTTTATATCAACTATTGAACCCAAAAATACAAAAGAAGCATCAACTGATGATTCATGGATTTTGGCTATGCAAGAAGAACTAAATCAATTCATTAGAAATGATGTTTGGGAACTTGTTCCTAGACTTGAAAATAAAACTATAATTGGAACTAAATGGATTTCTAAAAATAAAAGGAATGAACAAGGTGAGATTGTTAAAAATAAAGCCCGGTAAGTCGCTCAAGGTTATTGTCAAGAAGAAGGAATAGATTTTTATGAAACCTTTGCTCCCGTAGCAAGATTAGAAGCCATTAGGATTCTACTTGCTTTCGCAAATCATAATAATTTCAAATCATTTCAAATAGATGTTAAAAGTGCCTTTTTAAATGGATTTGTAAAATAGGAAGTATATGTTAAACAACCGCCACTTTTTGAAAATGAAAAATTACCAAATCATGTTTACAAACTTAAGAATGCTCTATATGGTCTAAAAAAAGCTCCTAGAGCCTGGTATGATAGACTAAGATCTTACTTAATACAATCAAACTTTGAAATTGGTAATGTAGATAATACTTTTTTATTAAAAGAAATAAAAATGATATTCAACTAGTGCAAGTCTACGTAGATGATATCATTTTCGGATCAACTAATTTTGAAATGAATAAAGAAGTTTCTAAAATAATGACAAAAGAGTTTGATATGAGTCATATGGGTGAATTAAACTTCTTTCTAGGATTGCAAATAAAACAATTAGATAATGGTATCTTTATCAGTCAAGAAAAATATGCTAAAGACCTAGTTAGTAAATTTGGTTTGACTACTGCAAGTGCAAAACCCACTCCCATGGCAACCAATGAGTATCTAAGTAAAGAAGATCTCTCGAAAGATGTAGATCAAAAATTATATAGAGTAATGATTGGATAACTACTCTATATCACTGCTAGTAAACCTAATATCATGCGTAGTATTTGTCACTGTGTAAGATATCAATCCCAACCAAAAGAGATCGACTTAAAAGCTGTAAAACGTATCAAAAGATATGTTAAATACACCTTTGAATATGGCTTATTTTATCCTAAAAATGATTCTTTTGAATTAATATCTTACTGTGATGCTGATTATGCTGGTTGTAAATCATATCGAAAAAGTACAAGTGGAACTTGTCACTTTTTGGGGCATTCTTTGATTTCGTGGTTTAGTAAAAAGAAAAACACAGTTTCTTTATCAACAACCGAAGCAGAATATTTTTTTTTGCTTTGGCTTGTTCTCAACTAATATATAGGCAACAAACTTTAAAAGATTTTGGTTTAAATATCTCAAAATCAACAATTTATTGTGATAATACTAGTGCAATAAATTTATCCAAAAATCCTACTCATCATGCTCGAAAAAAACATATTGATATCAGACATCATTTTCTCAGAGATAATATAAGTAAGGAAGTAATTACTCTCGATTATATCAGCTCCAAGAACCAAATTGCTGATATCTTAACAAAACCCTTAAATGAATCTATATTTACTAAATTAAGAAGAGAATTAGGTATTTGTTCAATAACTGAAATATATAATATAAATAACAAAGTATAATTAAAAAATTAAATAAAAATAAATCAAATAGTAAAAATATAGGTACCATGTCGACAACCCTCCCTTATCCCTGTCGACATATAACGATTTTTTTCTTTTGGAATTTTCCCACCAAAATTCAAATGGTTGGTTATATATTCTTCTTATTTCAAAATTTTGTTCATTCTTTCTATCCTTTCTCTAATCTAAGTTCTGAAAACAAGAAAACAATGGCCTCCTCCTCCAAATCAAATAAAAATTCAACTTTTTTGTTGCCTTCTCCTTCTATTAGACCATTTCAATGAATTATGCTTGCACAAGTGACAAAAATGGAGGATTCTTTGAAGGATGCACTGCAACTAATGACTGAAATTCAAGTAGTGCAGATCAGAATGGCCAAAGAACAAGAATTGCAAGGCAAAATCATTAGAAACTTGCAAAAGTTTCTAATGGATAATCATGCAAATCCCATCTTGATTGATGAAGAATCTTCAGGAGATCAAGTGCAAGAGGACAGCGAGGAAGAAGAGGAAGAAGCCCTCATGGGAGAAGAGCACGCTGAAGATGACGACAAAGTTGTTTGCGTTGGAAAAGTATGCTTTAACAAGGATGGAAATCTAGACAAACAACGTCGAAATTTCTGTTTCCACTACCCAAATTGCTCGATTCATAGATCTCCCATTTTCAAGGACATATATTAGTTTCTTTTCTCTCTTTCTTATCGTTATATGATCTTACTTATGTTTTCTACGCAAATGTAAATATAACAATATATAATTAATAAATGATTTGTGTTCTTATATTTGAATTCTCACATTATCTCTATTATAAGTATTATCATATATGGATTCTTAGTTAGGATAGTTAGTAATTAAGGACTAAGTTTTAGTTTCAGAATTAAGTGCTGATTATATATGATAACATTATCATTATAATCACATGTCATATAGTATTAAATTAAGGGGGAGTTATATAGCTTGGAGTAAGTTTTTGTTGATGGCAAAGGGGGAGAAGTATAAAATAGGATAGTTAGGCATAGAACAAAATGGAGTTATTAGTTTTAGGGGGAGTTATTAGGATAGAAGTAATATTTTATAAACAAAGGTTGTCATCATCAAAAAGGGGGAGATTGTTAGTCCTTGAGAAGATGGTTTTGATGACAACAACCTTAGAATAAGATTATAAAATATATACTAACATTATACTTTAGATATATATATATATATATATATATATATATATATATATATATGTATGTATGTATGTATATGCAGGATTTAACCATGCAGGTACAAAGAATGAAGACTATACAGTATAGAGATTCAAGACTGAAGATATCAAGATTGAAGACACATGAGTATCAATATTATTAAGAGTTCAAGATTTCAATAATAAGTAATTTAATTAGTAATTTTGTTAAAACTCCTAGAAAAGCACTGACATCGTAAAATCCATTTTATTCGTGGAATGGAATCAACTTCGAGCCCGTTAAAGGGATGGGTAGGATTGAACCTACGAAAAATCTAGTGGAACATTGTTTTGTATCCACTAACTTTTATTTAAATTTTTTGCAAAATTATATATTGTTTTCAAAATGATTTCAAAATCTTTCTTTTAAAAGAACCAATAACACCTATCCTGGTTTTAAAATACTTTTAGCCTCAAAATTATCTTTATCTTCAAAATCAAATTATCCTTGGTTTAAACTATCTTTTAATTATAATATATTTAACTTTTAATATTTATACTTAGATTTAAATATAAAATTATGTAAAATTATATATATATTATTCTCTATACTTATTTATGTATTTTAACTATAGTTAAGCACATTTATAAAGTTTAAAATAGTTTTAATACAAGATAGAAGTTGTTTTCAAAGAAAAACAAATTACCAAAAATTACTTAGGCCTATCGACAACCCCAAGGTACCCTTTTCGACAAGGTGATAGTTTATTTCAAAAATTTGAATTTCAAAGGAAGTGCCTATTCATCATATCCTTTCATGAATGGACATGGCTGTTGTTCTACTATAAATAGGGGGTGTTTTAAACGAATCTACGTTCATATTTTCTCTGACTTCACTCCTATTCTTCTTTCACATTTCTTTATATACATTTTTACCATTACTCCATCGAAATCACCATTGAATCTAACTAGTTAATCTATGGTTTGATTCTCTATTACTATCTCAACAAAATTCCAGTGCTATTCAGGGTTATAGACTTCTTTGTAATTAATTAAGTGAGAAAAGGTGTGATTGTAGCTTGTAAGATCAATCAAGTGAGAAAAGGTGTGATTGTAGCCTGGGAAGTCAATTGGGTGAACTTGTTGCCTGTAAAATCAAGTATCTCTACCCAGTGGATTATGAATCTAGAGTGGTGTACCTCATGGCCTTGAAATCGAGGGTGTAATTGTAAGAATTGATTTTGAAAGGATATCTATACTTGCGTTGCGGGACTGGATGTAGGATAACTCCGAACCAGTATAAAATCCGGTGTGTTCTTTCCTTTATTTCTTTTACTTTATATCTGCATTTGTTTTTGATTCCATGATCATATCTGTGTCTGAATATTGCATACATTTATGTTTGGATATTGTGTACATTTGTGTTCAAATCAATATAAACTCAAAAAGATTTACCTTAAAACACTATTCACTCTCCTCTAGTGTTAATTCTAGCCCTAAGATCCATAATCGCATTTCTCACAGAGGGCACTAGTGGCTGAAGAGCGGGCGGTAGGAGGCTGAAGGCGGTGGCGTTAGGCAAGTATCGAACGACGTCAAACGAATGTTGTGACCTAGATCGCTTAGCGGATGGGATTAAGGTGCTAAACGAGATTAATTAAAGGTAATTAATGATTAATTAAGTATGCAATTAATTAAATTTGTTTCAAATATTAATTAATGCGTATCTTTTTCATGTGACGTCCGATTTGAGCGAAACATGTCGCATTGGGTTCGTATCGACATCGTCTACGACATGGTGCTGGATTGGAATTTATTTGAAATTGAAAAAATTTCATTCTCAAATAAAGTTGAGTGTTTTGAACTTTCACGAAGTACTAAATATTCTTATGACTAGCTAAATCGAAATGGTGAAGTGATTTATATTTATTAGTGGTTGCTTGGTAAATTAACTGATATTTAGAATCGACATATGAATTGAGCCATTATGAATTGAATTGACAGTTAAATTGAAATTGAATTGCTAGTTAAACGCCATTATTGATAAATAATTAACTATTTTGATTTATTGACTGAAATTGTATTGATTGAATATGAATTGATTGACAGTTAAAACCGACATTTAAAATTTGATTGATAAATTTGATATTAAAATTGGTAGTGTAAAATTGACATTTAAAATTGATAGAAATTTGTCTGTTAAATGGATAGTTGGAATTGATGGTAAATGTGACATTTAAATTTGATAGGAATTTTTATACTTGACATCAAAATTGACATTTAAATCGATCTTGGATTGTAAATCACCTTTGGTTAAACATCCCGATAACTGATAATTATGGATTGTTGTGTAATATGGTTGAATTGGTTAATTTCGATGTTAACTTATATTGTGATGGATTATTTTGTTGATTTGTTGTATGTTGCTAGTGGTTTTGACATTTCTATGTTATCATGCTATTATTACCACTATTGATGTGATTGATCACTTAGACATTTAAATGTGATAAGGACATTGAATATCCTATTTGATATATGAATTTTGATGCATAGTTGACTGCTTTAGAAAAAAATCTTGAGTTTGTGATTCTATCGCCGTTTGGTGAAAATTTAGTTTTATCTATTGAATTTTAAAAAGGCTTTAAAATCTAACCTTTAGAAATTTATATATTATAAAGAATTTGATTTTGTGAATCAAATTAAATTTAGTTTGTGAAATTAACAAGAATTTCATTTATAAAAATTAAATTCTAATTTTTATAATAATATATTTTTCCTAAAAGGAGCAACAAAAGGGTTTGCAAATTTTATGTAACTTTTATAAATGAAAAGGAAATGCTATAAGAAGGCTGATGTTTGGAATCCAATCACTAAATGATTTTGATATGTTTGAATTGGATTATTTTAAAAATTCGAGCTATGGAAATTTTGGAATTAAAACTTATTAAAAGAATTTTTGTAAAGAAATCAATTTGAGTTTCAAAGTCATAATCGATATATGTTTTGAATTATGAAAATTGGATTATTTTAAAGATTAAAATCTTAAATTCGAACATTGAAGTTAAATTGATTTAAGTGATTTAAATTGGTGTATTGAGATAAGACTCAAATTTATATAAACTGGAATGGTTTTGAAATGAAATTTGAATTGAAACTCGAGCCATTAAATTAAATTGTTTGAATCAAAATTGAAATTTATTTAAATTAAATTGAAATAGAAATCGAATGAAATTGATTTTGAAGGAAATTAAATTGAAAGATTGGAAATTCAATTCATTTGTTTAGAATTTGGATCTGAGTCTAGGTTTGTTGGAAATGGAATGAAATAGTTCATTTTGAAACTATATTTATCTTGATTTTGAATTGACGTACATGAGGATTTTAGTCTTGACTCGAGTGTTTTGTTTTTCATTATGCTTGGGTCAAACCCAGTTTTTTAGTTATCGAAGACAGTTATTATGGAGGATGAAGATGAAGATTTGGTATATCATATCTACTAGTACTATTCTGATGCGCTATTTCGTTTTGTCTATAAAAGATGTATAACTCTGATTGATGTTGAAAATTGATTTGAGTATATATTATTAAACAACTTAATGAACTGTTTATGTGATTATAATATGTTGTTGTTCCGTTGCGAGATTCTGTTGTCGTTTCTTTTTTTATTTCTTTAAAATAAAGCCATTGATAATCTATCTTTTAAAGGTTTGAGTTGGACATGTGTGGTATATTGTCGGCTTAAACTATTCAAAAAGCTGGATCGCCACGGTAGGTATCAGACCTTTGGTTTAGCGTATACCTAAACTTGTAGGATAAGCTCATTGAGTGTATATACATATATAAAAGAGCGTATTTGGTAGTAACATAAAAATATTTTGAAATTAACAAATGAAATGATTTTAACTTGGATTATATATAGAATATAAATGAATGAATTCTATAAACCAATAAAATCATTTGTGACCGTTGATGATGATTTGATGTTACTTCTTTGTTGATTGACTGTGTGATTAATATGGATATGCATATTGTCACTTATTGATTGTTGAGTCATGATCGGCCAGTTTATGAGCATTAACTATTGGCTGTTGATTTGAGCATTTGACTATGGTTGCAAATTTAGGTTTTGAAATATATTTAACCAGTTTGAAAATTTTCATGTTATAACATGGATTTTGAAGCGAATATATATATATATATATATATATCTGAATTTCCCCCGTATCGTTTTAAAGAGTAATGGATATTATTTGAAACTGATATACAAAATATGATTTATCTAGATATAGTTAATAAATAAACAAAATGTTATTCAAACTGGAAATTTGAGAGTTTGAATTCCATGAGTTTTTAAAATTGGGTTTTAAGATTCTGGAAATATATAATAGCATAATTTGAAATTATTTTCTGAATAGAAATGTTATAAATGATTTCAAAGTGATGTCAAAGCATATTTTCAAAAGATTTAAAAGAAATGAAAGTTCCAAACTAACTTCTGTCACTAGGAAATAATTTCGGAGATGACTGCAACATCATCGACGTTCATTTTTGAATTTCAAAATGGGGGAGGCTGCTTTAGTAGCTTTGCTACTTGATTAATTGTTTAATGAAAGTGATTTGATTCATATCCCTGAAGCATGATTTGATATTTGAAAGAAATATGTACATATTTATTTCAAACGATTTAAATAAAACCCAGTTGTAACATCCCGCCTTTCGCACACTTTAAATTAAATATAAAACACACACGTCAGACTTAAAATATACAAAGGGCGGATTGTTATGGGGTAAATAAGAAAAACAGAGGAGAAAAACAAAACAGAATCTCACAGCGGAAGGATAAAATATAATAATCAATATACAGTTCATAAAACTATTTACAAAACATTTGATTCTTCTTTATACAACAAATATCAGAGTTCACATACCAATAAATATCAATGCAGCGGAATACAATAGTGTAGTGGAATAATATAGTTGAAAATAGTATTATTAATCGTCGTCTTCTTCCTCCAGAGCTAAAATCTTCAAATCTTGAGACGCTCGGACTGACCCGAGCGGATTGAAAAAAACAAAACACTCGAGTCAGAACAAAAAGATCTTATGTAAATTAAATCAACAGGAATAAATATTAGCGCAGTAACTTAAAAGATGCTCGGAATTCACATCTCCTAAGGATTCGTTAAACTATTTGCTATGTAGTATATTTCGCTATTATAATAGTGTCTAATTGTAAAATAAACTTACTTTTTTCTTAGCATTAAGGGGTTACCCATATAGCACTAAACATGTAATAGTCCCAGTAGTCCATCAAGTATCAGCGCATCTCCAGATCGGGAGATTACCCTAAATACTCCACGGGCTACGGGAGAAAACCAAGCTCGTACAAGGCGCGATAGGGTAGGTGATACGGCACAACAAGGAAATGCTAGGGTGGATATACTGCATCCGGGCTGGTGGTAACGCGTAGCCACAGTTACCGCCCACCTCGAGCCACACCCCCAAAAAGAAAATCAAAAGTAGCCACCGAATCAATCCAAAGTCAAAGTATAAAATCGAAGGGATGTGTTCGATCAAAGGTGCTACCTCAATTGGCCCGAGAATCGCTCCTGTTTTAGCCACCTTATGCCAACTCATGGGAGTTGGGTCTACGTATTTACCTCAAAGGAAACACCGCCACCATCCTACTTCGTTCTGGAATCTCCACTGCATTACACGGTTGTTAAAGTGGTTTCAGAGTTGCAAGAGAGTATGACAACTTCTGATCCCGGTCACTTCAACAACCAATCGTTATTATCACACCGTGGTTATCTCAAAATAATTTATACTTTAAAAGAAGAATAAATATCCCTTTTAAAACCATATAAATACGATATCATTTATATTTTAAACCCCAAATCAATATGATATCATTTTTATTTATAAATATCCCTTTTCCCAAAATCATAATAATTTCAAATATATATCTTAAACCCCATAGCTTTGAAACAAAATTTCTAATACATAAATGGTTTAAGTATTAAACCGCTTTGAATAACAAAATAGCTTTTTAAATTTCACAAATAAATTCCAAATATAGGTTTAAATTCCCAAATAAACCATTTCAATTTCCATATATTTCAAAGCTTAAATTATTCCACCATTTCAAAACTTATTCTTTGATAATTTCATATATATCAAATTCAATTACTATTATTTATATTTGAAATGTTTACTTAATAAATCGTGTATCATTTAAGTAAAACCTTTAAACTTCATATAACAGGATATTCTCTCAATTAAAGTAACTTGATAATATTCATTTAAATCGACTTGATATTCATTTAAGTCCTCTAAACCAAAAATCAAGTTATAAAGATCATACCTTTTTAAAACCCCAAATTAATTTATATTTTAAATAAATTTTATTCGAGGATAATTCTTAAATACCTTAATTCAAAGCAGATTCATATTTATCTTCCAACATTTATTTTATTTAAGACATTATAAACTCCATCAATAAATTTAAATAAATACTTAACCGTATTATATCTAAATAAAATTTAACTTTTATTTTTAAACTTCTTTTATTCTTTAAACCAAAATTTATACATGGCTTAAATTCAAGCGTTTAACTATATATAAAAATAATATCTAAAAGTATCAAAATCCATATTCATTAAACCATATTCTTTCCAAAACCATTGAAAATCATTTCAAAAAATAATTATATATATATATATATATATATCGCGGTGCCTGTATAAAATTTTCTATCTTATGGTCAAGTGATATGGATATTTATCATTTCAATCCGTAATTTAAAAATAAAAATACGGTTATATATCATTTCAAACCACAATCCCGAGTGAAATGACAATGCATATTAACTTGCAGTTTATAAAAATATAAGTACAGCATTCATTCATCCAATATCAACCATCAACCATTTATCACAATCATCATCCAAATTTAACAATACATCAATATATAACAGGTGATAATAATAGATATCAACTATCAGTTTATATTCAAAAATAAATTGTAACCGTTTAACTGGCAGTTTATATGCAATAAAATAAATAAGAATTTAACTGGCAGTTAATATGCAATAATGAATTAAATAACAAGTTAATAAAATAAATGAAAATTAACTGAGATAATGATGAAATATATGCCAAACAGCCATAAATAAATTTCAAATCACATCATAAATTAATTTAACATACATAAGAAATCTTAGAAGTTGTGAGTGGGTTAAAACACTCACCTTTTGAATTTAAATTGAACTCAAATCCAATTTAAACCCAAAAATTCAACAGTCTCCAAATCCGTCCATACCAGCGTCAAAATCTCCAGAATTTAAATATGCTCCTAACTCAAGAAACCGTGTGAAATTCTGATATCGTATGTGGAAATTATTGCAGTTAGAAGCTTTGAAATCAAAATTAAAAATAAAATAAGATAAACAAAACACTCTCACCTTAAACCACGTCACCAACCTATTTTCACTGCGTACGCGCAAAAGAAAACGCGCACCCATCCTTTCGTTCGAACCCTAGGTTCAGCCGCCACTGGTTCCCTATTTCACACGCCTCCATGCTTTGCCTTCGCCGAGATCCAACCCATTCGCCAGAACGCCGCCGACCCCCTCTTCCGTTGCCGAGAGCGCGGCCTCCTCCTTCGCCGTATGGAGTGCCTGGCCGAGCTCAAAAACGGCAAAATAACTTTGATTTGCGGTGATTATGCTCACTGTTTTGACAAACTAACCTTATAGATCGAAAGCACACGATCCCCTCTACGCAACAGCGCAAATCGATCAAGCTAAAGTTGAAGATCTGCCGTTGATTGAGTGTGTGGCCTATGAACGGCCGGAGATTCTTCGACGTTTAATGATCAAACGAAAATCCTAATCGAAAATCAAAAAATACCAGCATATTACGCTAATTGAGAGCTTCAACATATATTTTTTGTGAATTTTTCCGATGAGTTTGGATTTTCAGCTTTGGATTTGATTCGGGATTGGATTTGAAATTATGTTGTCTGCTATTGAGGAGGAGAGAGTTGAGATATACGTACAGCCAAACGAAAATAAGGGGAATTAGGGTTTATAACGATATATTTATAGACAAAGTTGAAGTAGGATGGATTGGATAAGATAGATGTACGCGCTAAACGATATATGGCCCAAAAGGCCCGTTTCGACTCCGTAACAAAATTGGGTCAACCCATGTATCAAAATAGATATTTTAAAATATTCTTAACGCGATGGAAAAAGTTTCACGTCCAAATTCGATTGTATGAAGAAGTTATGCTACAATCAATATTTTCAAATTGATTTCAATTGATTTCAATTAAATTGATTTCAAGGCGTTTCAAGCCTATACGATCAAACAACAAGTCCGATCGATACGAAACTTGAAATTATACAATAATTTACCGATACGGATCCGATGGAACTTGTTTCGTCGAAATCCGAGTCAGTGGCCAAAGTGGCTATTTTTCCATTAATTAAATAAATTAATAATAAATAAATTAAATCAAATTTTAAATTCCAATTCTTTAGCTTACAAATTTTTGTCACTGGATTTATTTAGCCATTTATAACAATTTAAACAATTTTTCGTGTTGATTCAATGTTAATTATTTCAATCATTACTATCTTTGCTTCCAATTTCTATAATTCAGAAATACCAATTTTAATTTCAATAATTCCATTTAATTGACTTTTCATTTTATTATTCAATCCATCATTAACAATTTGATGAAATTTTCATTGGTTCATAGTTATTACATTACTATTCACAAATTTCATCCTAATTCCCGTTAGCGAAATACTTTGATATTAAATTCCACTTATTTGCAATTAATCCACTTATTGAATTGTAAATTTTAAATAAATTAATAAATCTTTATTTTTTTTCTTAAACCAACCAACGGTCATGTTAAATAAAATTAACATCGGTTACCAATTATTTCCTTGATTTATGCTATCATAGCTTTTAATTTAGATTTATTTCAAGTGTTTACCAGATTATATTAAATACACTAAATAAATGGTTAACATATACTAATTGTTACCATTGACGTTAAACTTCCCATATAAGCTATTATTAACAAACAAATGTTGCAATTGATTTAGATCTAATTCAATGCATTAAATAAATAGGTAAATGTTTAAAGTTTCACTATTGCCCAATGTACACACCTTCATACTTTAATTATCAACCAACAATTTATTATGCATTATTCCATCAATTAATATAAATTTTGAATTTATTTCCCAATTTACCGATTTCATTCAATTATACCCTTACAATTTGTTTCCCTCAATTGGTATTTCATTTCATTCGATTTATTAATAATTACCTTAGTTAACCTTAACGTAGTATTAGATTAAATTTCATTGGTTACATCCTATTGCATTAACCTTCTCCGATTACCAAATTAATCTACCTCAAATTGCACTAATTAAGTAAATTAACTGCAATTGATTTCAAACTAAACTTTATGAACTAAATAAATAGGTAACTTATAACCATTGTTACCCTTAACTTTTTATTACCTTTAAAGTTCATTAATTACACAAATGTTCCAATCAGCTATATAATTCTAATTTCATCTTTTATTTGGGTTTACTATTTTATTTCCATTATGCTAAAATTTAGTCGCTTACACACATTTAATATCCAATTCATTTATTTATCTTGGTTTCAAATTTTTTATTAAATTAATTGCCATCTATGCATATAATTAACATTTCTATTTTTTTTCACATTCAAAATTTTTGGTTATTATCTTAACTCACATAAGGTAATGTTTAATTACATTTAATTGCTATTGATTAAATACATTGGTAACGAACAATAGTTGTCACCATTATCCATTTTATAACCTTTGTAAATTTATTCTTTACCTTTTACATCCCACTATAATCAGTGCACACATTAATACAACACATATTATAATCCCTTACACAATACTGATCTTATTCAATTACCATTAACTATATATTTTATACAATAATTAAATGTTTACATTTGTTACTTATTAAAATTTTTAACCAAGCATAGCATGTTTAAATACAATGAATTGGAATTTCATTAAGATTGTTGATAATTAACTTGTATTAACATTGTTTCATTTTAATTTGGTTATTATTTCATTTTTAAATTACAAAATTTTATTTCTTTTAAATATTAACTCATAAAATATTATTAAATTAACAAAATTTAAACATAGAAAATTTATGGGTCGTTACACTCTCCCCCATTTAAAACTTTTCGTCCCCGAAAAGGAAAAAGAAGGGAGGAGAAAGATTAAGAAATCAATATATCTTATTTTAAAATATTAAATTTTATAATAATAAGTTCACAAAATTAATTAATTGAGATAAAATATATCAATTTATAATCATTAAATCTTTTTATACTTAAATTATTAAAGTTGGGAAATCATTTTCAAAAATTTATTAAGTCCAAAATTTACGAAAATTTCTTGGCAGAGTCTCCTTTGTACGGGGAGGACCGGGAGAAAATATAATATCAAATATAAAAATATATAACATATATTTGCCAAAATAATATAAATCCCAACACGGGAAAGCAAAATAATAACGCTATAAATCGTAATCCGAAAACGTACCTATTAGTCGGGCAATTAACGCTTATTTTATGGAACCAAAAGCAGTAGCAATTGCTTCCATACCCTGTATTTCACTTATATAACCTGATAAGAGTTAACAATTATATATAATGAAATATTTAAAGTCGTTGCAACCCTAATAAATGCAAACATCAGTCACTTGCAACCAGGCATACAACCGTCACATAGAATCAACACATATCAATCATTCATATCAAACAAACAAATAGTTGTTCAGGTTCAAACTTTAAATTGTACAGAATGAAAAATAACTACTAAGTGTACCCTTCACTCAACAATCTTAGGTGAAACTAAATAGATTATTTATACCTCCAAACAAATTTAAAGTATCTTTGCCCAAACAATCATAAACTAAAACAACAAACATTTAAACAAAATTTCCATTTCATTGTTATTAATTTCATTTCATACATTTGTTGTTTGATTTCCTTTTTATTCATTATTTATTTTTATCTGTTTCTATGCATTACTTACCAATTCGATTTCATCTATCTATAAAATGCCAAATTCTATTTATTGCATTACATTCATTTATTTAGATTATTCATATTCAATCAAACTTCTTAGTAGGTAAATTTATTAACCTAAGTTTATTAAAAAAAAATTCCAGTATTCATCTTTTATTCTTGTTTTATTCAGAATTAACTTCAACCTATTCACTTAAGTTTATAATTACTTACAATACCTACTTTCCATTATATTGAATTAGTAGCATTTCAATTATACTTAAGTTTATAACAACTACAACTTCCAATTCTTATTTATTAAAGAATTTCATTGAATACCTTCATTATTTCAAATTTTTTACTTGTATAATATTCTATTACAATTTCTTATTAACATTTCAACTTTTCATATCTTTTGGTAAGTTATATATGACTTTAAGAATGTAATTAAAATCATACAAGTTTATCTTATTTCCTTTAATTAATTAATGGTTCAATAATTATCTTTCGTTTTATAAGATTACCATTTCAACTTCCTTTAAATCTCATTATAATTTAGCATTAAATCACTTATTTTAGTTAAAGGTTCCAATTTATAATTTAGTTATATTCAATTTTTCTACACTTAATTGAAACTATTAATTAACGAAAACTTAAGAATTAAAATACCGGGTTTTATTCAAAAAAAATCTTTTTAAAATAATAGATAAATCTATATACTTACATTTTATATATCCAATTATATTAAAAAATTTAAAATTTACATTTGTTTATCAAAATAAATCTACAGTAAAACTACTACAGTGGCCTTCCCACTTCGAAACTCGAAAATGAATGTCAATGATGCGGCCGCCATCACCGAAATTATTTTCCACCTACAGAGAGGGAAGTACAGAGCTTATTCCTTTTCAAATTTCTTAAAACAATACTTTCAAATTATATTGAAATATTTATTTCAGAAATTGCTTATATTCCAAAAATCATTCAAAAGAAATTTTCAAAACCCCAGAACTTAGATTCTAAATTTACAATTTTTTTATTTGTTTTATATCCAATCTTATTTCAACCATTATTTATAAATTTCATTACCTAACAACCATTATATTGAAATCAAATATATATATCATTTATAAAAATTTATTTTATATATAGAAAATATAATAGGAAAAATTATTTCATTCACCTATATTTAAAACAAATATTGTGTCGGTCTGTCCTATTAAGTGTTTAGAAATCCCTATTGATGGCATAGCGTCCCATGCACCAACTAGAATTTATAAATACAAGACGGAACAGATTAACACAATATTAAAACCTTTTATAACACTAACAAATACGCTCTCTCATATATATACCCCCAACGACTCCCCTAGATTATTTCTACCCTATAAATAAAGAGTCAGACCCCACAAAGCTAAGGTTTATCGCTAAACCAAAGCTTTGATACCACATGTAACATCCCGCCTTTCGCACGCATTAAATCGACGATAAACCACACACATCGGACTTAAAACATACAAAAGGGCGGATTGTTATGGGGTAAATAAGAAAAACAGAGGAGAAAAAACAAAACAGAATCTCACAGCGGAAGGATAAAATATAATAATCAATATACAGTTCATAGAACTATTTACGAAACATTTGATTCTTCTTTATACAATAAATATCAGAGTTCACAAACCAATAAATATCAATGCAGCAGAATACAATAGTGTAGTGGAATAATATAGTAGAAAATAGTACTACTAATCGTCGTCTTCTTCCTCCGGAGCTAAAATCTTCAAATACTGAAACGCTCGGACTGACGCGAGCGAATTGAAAAAAACAAAACACTTGAGTCAGAACTAAAAGATCTTATGTAAATTAAATCAACAGGAATAAATATGAGTGCAGTAACCTAAAAGATGCTCTGGATTCACATCTCCTAAGGATCCGTTAAACTATTTACTATGTAGTATATTTCGCTATTATAATGGTGTCTAATTGTAAAATAAACTTACCTTTTTCTTTGCATTAAGGGGTTACCCATATAGCCCTTAACACGTAATAGTCCCAGTAGTCCATCTAGTATCAGCGCATCCCCAGATCGGGAGACCATCCTAAATACTTCAAGGGCTACCGAAGAAACCCAAACTCGTACAAGGCGTGATAGGGTAGGTGACACGACACAACTAGGCAATGCCAGGGTAGATATACCAATTACGCATCCGTGTTGGAGGTAACGCATAGCCGCAGCTACCGTCCACCTTGAGCCACACCCCCAAAAAGAAAATCAAAAGTAGCCACCGAATCAATCCAAAGTCAAAGTATAAAATCAAAGAGATATGTCCGATCAAAGGTGCTACCTCAATTGGCCCGAGAATCGCTCCTGTTTTAGCCACCTTATGCTAACTCACGGGAGTTGGGTCCACGTATTTACCTCAAAGGAAACGCCGCCACCATCCTACTTCATTCTGGAATCTCCACCGCGTACACGGTTGTTAAAGTGGTTTCGGAGTTGGCAGAGAGTATGACAACTTCCGATCCCGGTCTCTTCAACAACCAATCGTTATTATAACACCACAGTTATTTCACAATAATTTACACTTTAAAAGCAGAATAACCCTTTCAGAACCATATAAATACGATATCATTTATATTTTAAACACCAAATCAATATGATATCATTTTTATTTATAAATATCCCTTTTCCCACAATCATAATAATTTCAAATATATATATATATCTTAAACCCCATAGCTCCGAAACAAAATTTCTAATACTTAAATGGTTTAAGTATTAAACTGCTTTGTATAACAAAATAGCTTTTTAAATTTCACAAATAAATTCCAAATATAGGTTTAAATTCCCAAATAAACCATTTCAATTTCCATATATTTCAAAGCTTAAATTATTCCACCATTTCAAAACTTATTCTTTGATAATTTCATATATATCAAATTCAACTACTATTATTTATATTTGAAATGTTTACTTAATAAATCAAATATCATTTAAGTAAAACCTTTAAACTTCATATAATAGGATATTCTCTCAATTAAAGTAACTTGATAATATTCATTTAAATCGACTTGATATTCGTTTAAGTCCTTTAAACCAAAAATCAATTTATAAAGATTATACCTTTTCAAAACCCCAAATTAATTTATATTTCAAATAAATTTTATTCGAGGATAATTCTTAAATACCTTAATTCAAAGCAAATTCATATTTATCTTCCAACATTTATTTTATTTAAGACATTATAAACTCCATCAATAAATTTAAATAAATACTTAACCGTATTATATCTAAATAAAATTTAACTTTTATTTTTAAACTTCTTTTATTCTTTAAACCAAAATTTATACATAGCTTAAATTCAAGCGTTTAACTATATATAAAAATAATATTTGAAAATATCAAAATCCAGATTCATTAAACCATATTCTTTCCAAAACCATAGAAAATCATTTCAAAAATAATTATATATATATCGCGGTGCTTGTATAAAATTTTCTATCCTATGGTCAAGTGATACGGATATTTATTATTTCAATCCGTAATTTAAAAATAAAAATTGCGGTTATATATCATTTCAAACCGCAATCCCGAATGAAATGACAATGCATATTAACTTGCAGTTTATAACAATGTAAGTACAACATCCATTCATTCAATATCAACCATCAACCATTTATCACAATCATCATCCAAATTCAACAATACATCAATATATAACAGGTGATAATAACAGATATAACCTATACGTTTATATTCAAAAATAAATTGTAACCGTTTAACTGACAGTTTGTATGCAATAAAATAAATTACAATTTAACTGGCAGTTAATATGCAATAATGAATTAAATAATAAGTTAATTAAATAAATGCAAATTAACTGAGATAACGATGAAATATATGCCAAACAGCCATAAATAAATTTCAATTCACATCATAAATGAATTTAACAAACATAAGAAATCTTAGAAGTTGTGAGTAGGTTTAAATACTCACCTTTTGAATTTAAATTGAATTCAAATCCCATTTAAACCCAAAAATTCAATAGTCTCCAAATCCGTCCAAACCAGTGTCAAAATCTTCGGAATTTAAATAAGATCCTAACCTAAGAAACCGTTTGAAATTCTGATATCGTATGTGGAAATTATTGTAGTTAGAAGCTTTGAAATCAAAATTAAAAATAAAATAAAATAAACAAAACCCTCTCACCTTAAACCACGTCAGCACCCTATTTTCACTGCGTACGCACAAAAGAAAACGCGCACCCATACTTTCATTCGAACCCTAGGTTCAGCCACCGCTGGTTCCCCATTTCGCACGCCTCCATGCTTCGCCTTCGCCGAGATCCAACCCATTCGCCAGAACGCCGCCGACCCCCTCTTCCTTTGCCGAGAGCGCGGCCTCCTCCATCGCCGTATGGAGTGCCTAGCCGAGCTCGAAAAATGGAAAAATAACTTTGATTTGCGGTGATTATGCTCACTGTTTTGACAAACTAACCGTACGGATCGAAAGCACACGATCCCCTCTACGCAACAGTGCAAACCGATCAAGCTAAAGTTGAAGATCTGTCGTTGATTGATTGTGTGGCCTATGAACAGCAGGAGATTCTTCGACGTTTAACGGTCAGACGAAAATCCGAATCGAGAAACAAAAAATGCCAGCAGATTACGCTCATTGAGAGCTTCAACATATATTTTTTGTGAATTTTTCTGAGGAGTTTGGATTTTCAGCTTTGGATTTGATTTGGGATTGGTTCTGAAATTATGTTGTCTTCCATTGAGGAGGAGAGAGATGAGATATACGTACAGCCAAATGAAAATGAGGGGAATTAGGGTTTATAATGATATATTTGTAGACAAAGTTGAAATAGGATGGATCAGATAAGATAGATGTACGCGCTAAACGATATATGACCCAAAAAGCCCGTTTCGACTTTGGAACGAAAATGGTCAACCCATATATCAAAATAGATGATTTAAAATATTCTGAACGCGATGGAAAAAGTTTCACGTCCAAATTCCATCGTATGAAGAAGTTATGCTAAAATCAATATTTTCAAATTGATTTCAATTGATTTCAATTAAATTGATTTCAAGGCGTTTCAAGCCCATACGATCAAACGACAAGTCCGATCGATACGAAACTTGAAATCCTACAATATTCGCTGATACGGATCCGATGGAACGGGTTTCGTCGAAATCCAAGTCAGTGGCCAAAATGACTATTTTTCCATTAATTAAATAAATTAATAATAAATAAATTAAATCAAATTTTAAATTTCAATTCTTTAGCATAAAATTTTTGTCACTTGATTTATTTCGCCATTTATAACAATTTAAACAAATTTTCATGTTGATTCAATGTTAATTATTTCAATCATTACTATCTTTGCTTCCAATTTCTATAATTCAGAAATTACCGATTTTAATTTCAATAATTCCATTTATTGACTTTTCATTTTATTATTCAATCTATCATTAACAATTGGATGAAATTTTCATTGGTTCGTAGTTATTGCATTACTGTTCACAAATTTCATCCTAGTTTCCGTTAGCGAAATATTTTAATATTAAATTTCACTTATTTGCAATTTATCCACTTATTGAATTTTAAATTTTAAATAAATTAATAAATCTTGATTTTTTTTCTTAAACCAACCAATGGTCATATTAAATAAAATTAACATTGGTAACCAATTATTTCCTTAATTTATGCTATCATAGCTTTTAATTTAGATTTATTTCAAGTGTTTACCAGATTATATTAAATATACTAAATAAATGGTTAACCTATAATAATCGTTACCATTAACGTTAAACTTCCCTTATAAGCCATTATTAACGAAAAAATGCTGCAATAGATTTAGATCTAATTCAATGCATTAAATAAATTGGTAAATGATTAAAGTTTCACTATTGCCCAATGTACACACCTTCGTACTTTAATTATCAACCAACAATTTATTATGCATTATTTTCTCAATTAATATAAATTTTGAATTTATTATCTAATTTACCAATTTCATTCAATTATCCCTTACAATTTGTTTCCCTCAATTGGTATTTCATTTCATTCGATTTATTAATAATTATCTTAGTTAACCTTAACGTAGTATTAGATTAAATTTCATTGGTTACATCCTATTGCATTAACCTTCTCTAATTACCAAATTAATCTTCCTCAAATTGCCCTAATTAAGTAAATTAACTGCAATAGATTTCAAACTAAACTTTACGAACTAAATAAATAGGTAACTTATAACCATTGTTACCCTTAACTTTTTATTACCTTTAAAAGTTCATTAATTGCACAAATGTTCCAATCAGCTATATAATTCTAATTTCATCTTTTATTTGTGTTTACTATTTTATTTCCATTATGCTGAAATTTAGTCGCTTATAAACATTTAATATCCAATTCATTTATTTATCTTGGTTTCAAATTTTTATTAAATCAATCGCCATTTATGCACATAATTAACATTTCTATTTTTTTTCACATTCAAAATTTTCGGTTATTTTCTTAACTCACATAAGGTAATGTTTAATTACATTTAATTGCTATTGATTAAATACATTGGTAACGAACAATAGTTGTCACCATTGTCCATTTTATAACATTTGTAAATTTATTCTTTACCTTTTACATCCTACTATAATCAGTGCACACATAAATACAACACATATTATAATCCCTTATACAATACTGATCCTATTCAATTACCATTAACTATATATTTTATACAATAATTAAATGTTTACATTTGTTACTTATTAAAATTTTTAGCCAAGCATAGCACCTTTAAATACAATGAATTGGAATTTCATTAAGATTGTTGACAATTAACTTGTATTAACATTGTTTCATTTTAATTTAGTTATTATTTCATTATTAAATTACAAATTTTTATTTCTTTTAAATATTAACCCATAAAATATTATTAAATTAACAAAATTTAAACATCGAAAATTTATGGGTCGTTACACCAGTGTTTAGTTCTCGAATATTGGGATGAATTATATTATGAACACATGTATCCTATACATCAGTATTGATTGATTGGTGGATTGATGTGCAACTTATTGAGATGATTGATTGTTGATTTCCTAATTTAAATTGGAGTTTGATTTTTCTGACTATTTGAATAGTCGAACACTTCTAAATTGATGTTTAATTCTAAAGCTTAGTAATTTCAAAAGCATAAAGGTATAGTTTTATAACTCTTTAATCGAAAATAATAATAATAGAATTTAAAAAAAAATTAAATGTACATATTTTGATAAGAATGGTGTATGAGATTGTTTTGAATTACACAAGTATGAAATTAGTTTTGAAATGCTTCAAAAGAAAGAAGTTTAAGAAATCTTTTCGAATGTAGTAAATGTCTTATAAAAACTTATTTATTTGCAAAATAACATTTAAAAGCAAATTTGATCCTATATAAATATGAAATTTAGTTTTGAAAGGTTTTGTAATAAAATTTGTTTCAAGAAATGTTCATAACTTAGTGATGGTTTTATAAAGTTATTTATTCATAAAATGATTGCAGAACATATTTGATTACTGAAAGGAAAATCTTTATTTATAAATTTGATATAAATGGTAAACTAAAGTGGTGAAAAATTATTGATTTGAAATTTGGAATTTTTTTGAATTTGAGTGTTATTCGATTTGAAAGGGAAGAATGATTACTGAGATCATATATGGATTTGAAATCGAACTATATGTGAAAATGGATTAATTTCGAAGACCTTTGCCTCTATGTAAATATTTGATTTGAAAAGTTTTCGTCTCTTATATGAAAATGTCTTGTATAAGTAAAAGGTTATTTCGAAAAGTATTGATTTTAAAAGATATTCAATCTGAAAGCGATAATCTTATATATTATGGAATTTATTTAAGAATGATATGATATATTCGAGACTATTGGTTTTGGAAGGTACTCGATTTGGAAATGAAATCTTATATGTAATGGAATTTATATAAGTGTGAAATTTGAAGTTGTGATTTGGAAAGGGTACTATAATATTATGATATATTTCGAAGTAAAAGATATGGGAAGTACCCACCGTGATTTTCGAGATTCATTCTATTGATTGATTTAGGTCGTAGGGACATAAACTCATGAGTTCCATCGAATTCCATAGCGTAACCGATGGCCTTATGATTCAATTAGCATAGCGTAATTCGAGGGCGTGATACCTACAGCCTACTAATGATTTTGCTGGGATAGCTACATAACCATTGTGCAGCTATGATCTATGGTCGATGTATTTTACGTAATTCAAGGTGGCGGAGATTGCCTATAGTTTACTATGTTTTCGTTCGGATAGTGATGTTACCATAGGGTGTGACCACAAAGTAAACTGCGATCTACAATTCGTAATTCGATGTGGTAGTGATTGCCTATAGTCCATTATGTTTTCTCTGCGGTAGAGATGCAACCATTGGGCGTAGCCGCTAAGTAGACTATGATCCACGGGAAATTTGATTTTGATTTGCATGGCATAATTTGTGGGGTAGAGATTACTCACAGTTATAGATGTTTCCTCTAGGATAAGGGTGTAACCATTGTGTAGTTGCGATCCACGATTGTTTTTGAGTTGTGCTTTCGATATCTGATTTTAGAAGTTTTTTCAATTATTTTCACTGGGTGTTAAAAAAGGGTCTACTAAGTACTTAGAGATTTCTAGTCTTGCGTCTGATCAACGTATTGCTAGATTCTAAAGAACAAGGATAAACTTATTGAAACATCGAGTTATCAAAAGTATTTTTAGTATAAAACTATTTTTACGTAAAAGTATTTTGTCATAAAAGAATCTTTGACAAAGAAAATTTTCAAACAATTAAGAATTAAATATAGAAACCATTTGAGTTATCTATTGGTGTAATTAAGTAACCAATGGAATAAATATATAAGTTGTATATAGACCATTCTATTTGTATTTAGAATTTTGATTCAGATTTGAATACACGATTTAAAGGTAATTCATGCCTGTTCGATTTAGGTTTGTTTGTTCGGTTCTCGACGATGAACACTGGTACAGTTTTTGATACGAATCTTAAGTTCTCTAACATTGTTTATTACTGTGTAAGGAGGATATAAGTTTCTAATCAAGAAGTCGAAATAGAATCTACACTAGAATAGTTCAGTTACCAATACTAATTCGGGAAATAAAATTGCGTATTCGAGTAAGAGATCGAAATTGTTATACATACAAATGGTATATATATCGTGCGGATTTTTAATAAAATGATTCTATCCTGTGATTGCTAGCTATGATTGCTTCTTTCTTAGGACTGCTACGATGTTTGGTTGCATGTAGTTTTACATTTCATTGTAAATGTGAATTAGTTTCTTATGTGTTAAACATAGTGAAATAAATTGAATAAATTGAATGTGAACGGAATAAATGTGAATAAATTGTAAGTTAACCAATTAAATGTTAAAAAATGGATGTTGGTAAGGAGTGAATGTTAATAAAAACTGTAACATCCCTGTTTTAAAATCAAATTTAAATTGGTAAATAAATTTATTTTGGAATTAAATTGTGGATAAATTTGAATTCTTCCAAATTTTATAAATATATTTGTTTTTTTATTAATATAAATGTATATAAATATAATTTTAAAATAGAATTTCTAATTGAAAATTCAGAAATAAATATTTTAAATAATGTATTAATTTTAAATTTAATAGTGAATTAATTTGAATTTTCCAAATTAAATAAGATAGGTACCTGTTTATTTATATATACACATTGATTATAAATTGAAATTTGAATTTTGAAATTCAAATATAAATGTATTGAAATATAAATTGGATTTAAAACTATATTTTAAAACTAATAAGAATTTGTTTTCCAATTATAATATATATATATATATATATATATATATATGTAATTTGAAAATTATGTTTTGAATTTAATATAGAAATTTTCAAAAGCTATTTGAAAGTAAAAAATTTATATAGAAACTAATATATGTATGCGTCATTATATTAGTGTATATTAAGTTTAAAACATTTTCTTTATACTTGAAATAAATTTAGCTTTATATATATATATATATATATATATATATATATAAACCAAATAGAAAATATATTACATAAATATATGAAAATATAAGACTAAGTAATAAAACATAACATAAAGGGTATAAAAATATAATTTGTAAATTAATTAAAGTAAGGGTTTAGACACAAATTAATCATATATGTACATTTGTAATCCATGAAACAAGAAAATTTACAAGTGTAAGAAAAAAACAATACTAATTAACAAATGTAAACCTTTTTCATAAAAAATTAACAAGTGTTAGCTAGTAAAACAAATGGCATAGCTTTTGATTTCTTTTAATTTGAAATATATGTAAAAATCAAAGTAAGAAACCTGGTTTCATGTTTTTTTCCATAACTTCACAAACCTGGAAACTAATTCAAAAATCAGAAAGAAAATCAAAAAGCAAAGCCAAAACTAGAAATAAAAACCTATAAACAATATCATCTCGTCTTCAACCTGATTCATAAGCAACTCAAGTCAAAACCTGTATGTAAGATCATTCCAAACTAGTTAAACAAATCATCTTCCATTTTTAAATCAAGTGACTGTTTCAAAATCAAAATTAGATTCAAACCAAAATTCAAAAACATCTCAACTCTGAAAGCATGCAGATTCAAATTTCAATCGGACATCAATCAAATTCAAGTTTCAGCTTTCTAAAAGCAAGAAGAAGGTACTAGATCATAACAAGCATTTCCAAATCAAAAAGAAAAACAAAACCTGGTCTCTGTTCTCCAAATAGGTGAGTAACACTACCATCTGTCAAACTTAATCTGTTTGCTTGATTCATTGGATAAGTCTGTGGATTTATGTTGTGAAAATTTGTTTTGTAATGGTAAATGTGCCTGCACGTATGTATATTTTGTGTACATGTTTGGGAAATTTGCAGATAAGCCTCTGTTCAACATTTACAGGTTTTAAACCTGTTTAAAAAAATCATTATCTCATCCTATAATCATTTATAGGCTTTGATGTCTAAATAAATTATTTTTGTAAGATCAGGATTTAAGTTTTAGAATTAGTTTCAAATTAAATTATTAAAGGGTTTACTAGAAATAAAGAAAATCGGTAAAAACAGGTTCAAATCAAAAAATTAAATCTTTAAAAATTCAAGTTTTGATCGTATAAACAAATTTGTGTTGAAGAATAATGATTTTTAATGTTGAAATCTCAATTTTTAAGTTGGAAAATCTTGTGAATTGTTGAGTTGAACAGAAATGACACTTTTGTCAAATTCCGTCGAACGATGAGATGAAGTTATGAGGATCAACGGAAAAATAGTGGAGGAATTTTCTGTTGGCCGTGGGGGCGAATCGATGGTGAAATAGGTTTTAAGGGCCCGGTTTAAACAACATCAATTCTCGAGTTCATACACCGACGAGAGAAGATCAGGCTCGATCACATAAGGGGGAGTCGATGCAGGATGGTGTGTGTTTATCGGCATTGGCTCTGATGGACTAGATCGGCGTGGCGAGGTGTTTTTGTCATCGATGTTGGGTTTCAGTAGGTTACGGGCGGCTCTTTTTCGATTCTAAAGCGAATTGATGGATCTGAGTGTTCGTGGCAACTCAGGAGATGATCGGTGACCTATCGACGATGATAGGATTGGCCGAAGCAATAATGAACTCGCATGCATGTTCACGGGTTCGTTTGGCGTATCTGTTGGAATTGATCGTGGAAGAAAAGGAGTGGCTCGAAGTCGTGTTAGGGGAAGTAGGGTCTGAAGTCGAATTTTCCTTCGAGTTGCATCGTGTGTAGCAGTAGTTTAAAGAAAATTATACGAGAAAGAAAGAAAGAATGGTGGGCTCGGGGTGGATAAAGTTTCATCCGAGTGAATCTCGAAGTTGTGCTCGAGATAGTTGGAAGTTTTCTCACGTTTATAATTTTGAGCATAATAAAAATAGTTTATAATTTTTAAAAACAAATCAAGTTCATTTTAAACAATTTTTTGGTTAAAACAAACTCTTTGGTAAATGTTAATCCAAGTTTTGAATTGGTTAAAAGATTTTTTTAATGTTAACGTTAACTTAAAGATTTTGAGATAATAAGTTGATGATGAATTTATTTCAAAGATGTAACGACCCGAAATTTTGGGTCGCCAAATTTGAACATTTAATTCATTTTAAATGTTGAATATGGATTATAATTTGAATTTTGGAATAAAATATTTTGTTTAAGCTGATAGAATTGGTTAAATTTCAAATACGGAAATTAAATTGGAATTTGAATAATAATAGCTTAATATCAGAAATTGGGATGATTGGTAATTTTGAGTGTAAATGGATATAAAATTAGATTCTAAAATTTATTTTAGGTCTAATTGGGTTTGAATTTTAATATTGGACCCTTGGATGAAATTAGAAGTCAATAAGTTAATATATGGGATTTTATACTAATTTAAAAATGAATTTAATATTATTAAAATGCAATTTAATCAGATTTTGGTCCGGAATGAGCCAGAATGATTTGTAATGTGATTATATATTCTACATGATTTATTATTAAGGTACTAAAATTTTAAAAGTGAAATTTTGAGTGATTTCAACAATTTCGAAAACCGTCCGATTTAATCGACGAGTTAAAATAGCCTTCCGTGGCACAGTCTCGGAAATCGACGAAACCAGTTCCATTGGATCCGTAATAGTTAGTTATTATCGGATTTCAATTTTCGTAGCTATCGGAGTTGTCGTTTGATCGTCGCAGCTCGAAACGCATAGAAATTGTTTTAATCGATTTAATTTTAAATTGATCGTTTAATTCCGTAACTCGCACGTATGACCGAATTAGCCTATGAAACTTATTCCATTGTGTCCGGAACGTGGAAAAACCCTAGGAACGCCTGTTGGTACGTGAGAATTGGGGTTCGGTTGCATAGGTTGTCAAATTGAGGATTTTTATTAATAAAATAATATTAAACAATAGTATATATTTATCCCTATTTGCTAAACCCTAGAATATACGTGAGCCGCCGCCTCTATTGTTTTCTATAGCCGGTAGCATGCCTCATTCTCCTTCGTTTCTCACCAAATCCACTAATTAATTTCAAAAACTTTCTACATAAAAATCGAAGAACCCGTCGAGACGATCAGATCCATACAGTGGAGTGGCACGGAAGTCATTGTGGTGGCCAGAATCGAAGCCGTGACAGCCGCCGTTTGTGTCCGATTTCGTGGTGCTAGGGGCGACCGAATGTCGCATCGTTTCAGGTGATGGTGGAGTGGCAGGCGGCGCACTCGATGGTGGTCGGCGATCGAAGTGCAGGCGGCCGTGGTAGGAGCGACGGCGAACTCTAGTTCACGTGATGTTGGGTTTGCTCTGGTTCATTTTCGCGTCTGGGAAGATGATGATCACGGCTTCGATCTAATTTCGTATGAACGGCCAGATTTTGTTTGTATGGTAATAAAAAAAGAGAGAAAAATTGTTAAATTTCATTTCAAACTTTATACAATCGTAATTCATTCATATGTGGTCAGAATTCGACGATTTTGGTGGCGTTGGAACCGCAGAAAAGAGTACTACACAATGGTGCAGATCCGGATTCATTCCGGGCAAGTAGAAATTTGGGTTAAATCGAACCTCCTTCGGTTTAATTTAAATTTTGAACGCTCACCGAAAACCCAAGGTGAGTTAATCTCACTCACATCTGGAATGTTAGCTGGTTAAAATAAATATCTATGTGATTGGCTGAATATAATTGTTGTTAATCTGTCTGGATTGATATTTTTATATGTGATGTGCTAATATTTGTGGATGCAGGTAAAACAGGTTGGAGGGATCCAACTGGATTCCTCACAATGTAGTAATTATTTTTATAATTGACAATGATGTCTGTTTATATGTTGTTATTGATAAATTTGAAATTAAATTGTGCTGTGATATTGTTGGATAAATTATAAACTCAGAATTTTAATTATAAGTAGAATAAATTGGGTTTTAAAAGAAATAAAGAAAATTGATAAATAAGAATTTAAAAGAATAAAATTTGGAATCTGATTTGGATAAAAATAAAAATAAAAATTTGGTAGAATTTAGAATTATTAACGAAGAGGACATTTTATCAATTAATAACTGTGGAAGTATAAATTGCTGGAAATTAAAAAAATAACTATCTTAAATATACATAAAAATATTTTGAAATACAATTTTACACTATGGGAATTTTATTTAAGAAATTTGTAAGTATGATTTCCATTGAAGAAATCTCAAATGTTTTATTTTAAAATCTATTAAAACTATACTTTAACAAATTGAAATTTCCGGAAATGGGGAAAAGTGCTTAAACTTCAAAAGGAGTTTATTTTTAAGCTTGGAAATAAATTTACGATAACTAATGTAAATTTGGATTGGGATAGATCGGGTGGGATCTATATGAAAGATTCTTTGGGTTGTTTTAATGGAAATGTTTCCCTGGGAAAACTGAGTTCTTGATTTAAATCAGGTTTGAAAAGTTAAGTTTAATTTGTTTTAAGGAAGTGTTTTTAAGAAATTCTTATTTAAAGGTAAGTAATAAGTTTAGCAATAGTATAATGATTTAAGAATATTATTAGTATTTTATTTGATAAATGGATTTATTTAAAGGATAGATGATTTAAGATATTTGAAACATAGCACTAAACCTTTAAAACCACTACTCTTAAATTTAGTTAACAAAACTCCCGTTTAATAAATAGTTTTATTTTACCTATTTGAAATTATATTTTTGAGTAATAACTAGAAGTAAATTTATATATTTAAAGTATATTTCAGAATAAAGTGTTTTTAAATTGGTTTCAAATCTAAATGTTTTGAACTTGGTTATTTCCAATGGGAATAAATGGTAAAGGATTTACCTTGTAAAGGAAGGGATTTTGGGAATTGTTTTCAAATGAGTTTCGGAAATCTGAAAATATATCTTTTAAAGATATCTGAGGCAAATAAATAATGTGGTAAATTATTTATTGTGTGATGGATGTTTGTGAATATTAATTGATAGTTAAATCACCGACTATCTATATTGGACAAATGCGTTGATCGTTTCGAAGAGGCCGGGATCGAGATTTATTTCTCGAAAACCACTTCGATCCGGTTTGTACATTTCGTGCGAAAACGTGTTCGGAGTCGAAGATGGAGCAGTGAACTGCAAGGGCTAGTCGCTACTAATCCTGAGGATATTTCCAAAATGGATGAGTAGGAATAGTGCCTTCGGTTCCGTTCGAACCCGGGACGGACTTGTATGGATGAATGCTTGCGAAACATCGTCAGGTGTACGATGGGCATTCTAAGTGAAAACGTTCTAAAGGTAACGCTAAGCCTCAAGCCTCATCAACCGGGAATGACTGAAAATCAGGGGATATGCAGCAAGGCTTCGTGGGTAGCCCCCGCAGGAGAGTAAGGTCATCCCTGTCTAGATGTCCCTTTTATTTCGGCTTAGTGGTGCGGTTGCTGATCCCAACCGTGGGGTGATCTTATTCGGAACTGTCCAGTAAGGGATGGGTCCGCCCTTGTGTTGCAGAGGATCGGGAGTGGTCCTCGGTACGGAGATCTAGGCCCCGTACTGTGACAGGTGGCACCCCAGTGCCTAGTCATCGTTAGAAATCCATTCTCCCTACGATCCTTGTACGAGTTTTGTTTGTATTACCCACTTTTGTGGCTAGTAGCTGGAATTTAATGAATGTAAAAATTTCGGCTATTTTATAAGTATTTGTATATAGACCCTATTATAATATCAGAGAATTTCTATAGAAAGTGTTTTGGCTATCGTAAGGTAAAAACCCGACATGTTTATTTGTGGCGTGGTCATACGAGATGCTTTTGTTTTCAAAGGATTTTTGAAACTTTAATAATCAATTTGGATGCATTATTATCAGCTGGTATTCCAGACTGACTCGGGTGTTATTTTATTATAATGCTCGGGTCAGACCGAGTATTATATGTTCAGGACAGGATGCTTCGGAGCAGGAGAGGAGGTGGAGTCCGAGACGTATTATCCGTATTTATATATGTCCACTACTATGATTGTATGGTATGTCTGATTGGTAATTGTTGATGTATGAGACACTCTGATGATATTATGTATAAAATAGTTATAGACTTCATTTTGTGTAAAATCTATTATTTACTATTATATTTTATTCCGCCGCGACTGTGAGATTCTGATATTGTTTAACTTCTTCCTCTTCTATCTCTTCTTCTTAAACCCAAATGGCTCGTATTTCTGTGCCACTTGAGTTAACAGAGGTAAAATAGTGTTGATTCAAGGGGTACGGATTTACGGGCTGTTACAAAAGATTTTAAAAAAAGAATTTTTAAATGATAAATAAAGTGATTAATAAAAGATGAAATGGTTTATCTTAAAATTAATTAGGTAATTAATGATTTGCTAATATAAGTAATTAAAGATAATTACTTAAAGAATAATTACTTAATTAAAGGTTAATAAGGTTAATTTTTTTGTAATCAAATGTTTATTAATTTATTAAATTAAAGTTGATTAAATAATTTGAGGATAATTAATTAATTAAAGGTTAACTAATTAATTAAAGGTAATTAATTAAGGGTATTTAATTACTTAAAGATAATTACTTAATAAAAGTAATTAAGGATAATTAATTAATAATTAAGGTTGATTAATTACTAATTAAAGGTTGATTAATCAAGTGATTAAACAATAATCAATTAAAGGATAATTAATTTATGTGATTAGTTAATTAAGGTAATTAATTTGATGACGATTAATTAATTTAAAGATTAATTAATGAAAGTGATTAGGGATAATCACTTATTATAATTAATCAAAGTAGTTAATTAGGGGTTAATTAATTAATTAAGGATAATTAATTAAAAATTTATTAGATAATTAAAGGTTAATTATTTAATGATTAAAGGTTGATTTATTTATTAATCAAGGTTGATAAATTAATAATTTAAGGTTGATTAATTTATTACTAAACGTTAATTAATAAGTGATTAAGGAATAATTAATCAAAATAATTTGTAATTAATTAATATTAATTAACCAAGATTAGTATTCTATTCATAAGTAATTAATCAGATAATTAATGAATCTTACTTATGAATGTTGAATTTTATTGAATTCTGAATTGTTTGATATCCCTGATGTGTGATGCTCTATTTTGATTTGGAGCTGTGATGAATGTAATTATCTATGATGAATGTAATTTATTTATCTGTGATAAATTTATATTATCTGTGAATCTATGGATGAAGATAAGCATTATAGATTATACCGCTTACCGATATTGATATGATTGAATATATGATGATTGATGTTATTGCACTACTATGTAAAACCCCTGGACTACACAATACACACACAAATATGGATTGCATGAGGAAATCGGTTAAGTCACAGATATTCTGAAATCTAAATATTATTTTTAAAAGTTGAATTTTGAATCCAAATGGTTCTGGAAATGGAATTGGACTGAATATGGAAAGCTTTTGGAAAGGGAAATTTGAAATTGAATTTAGTTTGAATAGAATATATCTTGTTTAAGATTTGAAAGTTATTTTGGATAATATGGTTTGAAAAGTGGTGATACAAGTTATATATATATATGTATGGCTTTTTTTTTAAACCATCTTTAAAGTATTTTAAAAGTATTATTTTGGAAATTTAAATTTAAACCAAGTTTATACTTCAAATATATAACTTGTGCATATTTGATCAGATTTTTCCGAAACGAAAAGGATTGTTTTTCAAATAATAATAGCTTTCATACAAAGAAAGGGTTTCCAATTTATGTTGAAAAGATTTCAAGTTTGAAATAGAAATGTTTTGGAAGCCATGAATAAATCTTTGTGAAAGATTGTTGAACTTTGTTTTGAAATTGAAGAGGATCTAAAAGGTGTATCATTTGTATAGAAGATTTGAAATGAATTTTTTTTTGAAAGTTATGAATCTTTGGAAATGGTTTTGAAAGCTATGAATTGAATAAATGATTTAATTATTGGATGAGTTAAACCAATTTGAAAGGGAAATTGTTTAGAAAGGCTATGAATAAATCTTTGTGAAAGATGGTCGAACTTTGTGAAGTGAATCTTTTTGTTTAAAAGATTTAAAAATTATAATTTGTTTAAACCATTTGAAGAAAGGTTTTTGGGTAATAAGTTGTGACCTAACTAAGATCCCATATATCCATGTGTTTTTAAATATTGCACTCATTAGTCGATTTAGCCGGGAGAGGTTTTAGAATGGTGGGCTCGGGGTGGATAAAGTTGCATCCGAGTGAATCTCGAAGTTGTGCTCGAGATAGTTGGAAGTTTTCTCAAGTTCATAGTTTTGAGCATAATAAAAACAGTTTATAATTTTTAAAAACAAATCAAGTTCATTTTAAACAATTTTTTGGTTAAAACAAACTCTTCGGTAAATGTTAATCCAAGTTTTGAAATGGTTAAAAGATTTTTTAAATTACTAACGTTAACTTGAAGATTTTGAGATAATAAGTTGATGATGAATAGGTTAATTATTAACGTTAAATTCTATTTTGTTCAATAATCAAACTCTAACAGAAATTGAGGAGCAAGATTTGAGTTTTTTTGAAATTAGCTTATGCCTGTAACCTCTAAATAGAGGTGTATACAGACATGCACACACCCATTTCTACATATATACATGCATATTTGCCTGCACACAAACATATTCAAATCTTCATTTCAACATTCATCACAACAGCAGATCAGAGATTAAAACAAAGGCAAGTTTGCTCACCTGTGAGGGAACAGAGAACCAGACTGCTGTTGATTTTTTTTATAATTGCTTTAGCTATTTGAATTTCGAACTGTAAGCTTTTGTTTGAGATTCCAGGTTGAAGAATTTGAATTGTTCTGCTTGATTATTGAATTGAACTTTTGAAAATCTGGAATCTGATTTGGAATTGTTTTGAGATGATCTTGCTTTAAACCTCAGGTTGAGTTTCCAGATTTGCTTTCCAGGTTGATGATGAAATGTTTTTGTTTTGATACCTTGCTTGATTATTTTATCTGAGATGAATTTGCACTGAGTTGAATCCTTTCTACAGCTTATTTTTTTTGATTTTCTCTCCTCTTTGAATTTTCTTGAAGTTTTATTCCAGATTGAAGATTTTTTCCTTTTCTTTTCTTTGTTTTGTTTCAGGTTGATCTCAAGCTTAATTTCCAGATTTTGATTTTTGAATTTGCTTGTTAGTTGCTTGCAGTCTTCAGATTCAAAGCTTGAGATAAATTATTGTTTTCCCCGGATTTGGTTTTGCTTTGAACTTAATTTACTTTGCAGGCTTTGATTTGAAAAACTGATCTTTGCTTGTTTGCAAAGATTTAATTCAAAAGCAATAAATTTTCTTGCCACTTATGTTACTAGCATGGCCCATTGCTTACACTTGTTACTTCTCTTGTCTTCATGGCTAACACTTGTTAAAACAAACCATTTTATGTTTATATCCATGTACAAAATTTTATTTGCAAACTATGGTTTAAACCTTAACTTTAATAAATTTACAAATCATGTTTTATTGATTTATGAATTCTATCTTTAATGTTTAATATATATATGTATATATACAAATCATATTTAACTCCTTAATTCAAATTATTTTGTAAATTTGTTTTTAACCCTCATTTCATTTTAATTAATAAACATGTTTTACATTAATATGTTTATTATAAAAAGGTATATTCATAACATGGCCTTTATATTTATTCTAACTATATTCTAAACACGACAAATAATATTTTAAGTATAACTTTATATCATATTTCTTATCTAAATAAATACTTCTCTTTATTAATCATTTATATAATCTTTTAAAGTAAAAGATGGTTTTTTACAAATTTCAATTTGCACATGAATAAATAATTTATTCTTAATTGGTCTTTTAAAAATTTAAAATCAAATTCAAACATCATTTTAAATTTATAATGCATTTTTAAATAATTAGAAATCAATTCCTATTACTTAAAAATAAGATTTTAAATCCAATTTAATTTCAGTATATTTATTTATAAAAACTTACCCTTAAATTTCAAGCCAAAGTTCTATTTAAAATCTAATTTTTTTATCTATTCTATAAATTTTTATAATTAATTCATGAATAAATTCACAATTAAATTCAAAAATTAAATTAACTGTTAAATTAAACTTGGTTAAAATTCGAGAATGTTATAGATTCCCCTCCTTAAGAAAATTTCGTCCTCGAAATTTTTAAGGGGGACAGCAAAGAATGGATAGATACATAGAGATAGAGAATCACTCATAAATCAAGCCGATTATCTATTCTGTATTTGGCTCACCAAATTAGAATATCACTAATAGATATGAGAACAAACGCATTCAATACTATATGAGATGCTTGGGTCACCAGATCTACGAAATATGCAGGGGCATTGGTTAGTTCGAAGGAATAACTAACCACTCGTTGAATATATCTAGACCCAAACAATAGATAAATGGATTTAATCTTCCATAATTCTCAAACACTGGGTATGGATCCCAACTCAAGTCAGAATACCCCAAAGTATACACAAACTTGTCCCTCTTCGGACTTCATTCTACATAAGAAATTACAATAGAATTTCAAATTTGGTTTTAACCGATATCGTTTTATTGATACAATTCAAATTTATACCTATATTTGTTAACCAATTTTTTCCAAATAAATTTTCAAATTCATTAGAGTTTAAAACGAAATGCTGATAACGAGAATACGAGGTAGGAACTTATCTACATGATTCACACGGCCACCATCACACCAAAGCTTCTTCTTGTAGCAGCTACGAAGCAATCAAAGAATTTGAAATCGAATCAAAGGAGATTGAGGAGAAAAGTTGTTTCCGCGATTACAGGGTATTGACCATTTGTAGTGGCACTCCCCTGTCCCCTATCTCGTCCGCTTCTTGCACTCATACTTACTATCAGTGGACAGTAAGAGATTTTACTGAGGCATTCGAATGGATGTCTTAAGGATACTCATTCTAGGGTATACTTCACCCTATCTATAATGAGCTACCTAATGTGTTATATTCCTGAGCTAAAGTTTCAACCTTTAGCTCTGATACCAAATGAAATGACCTTGACTCAACCTTTGAAAATCGACACCGGATACGTCACTCGTATTCGAATGTCGTAGATCCAAATGTTGAATCTGGTTTGCCGGAGCTTATAACACATTAAGTACAATACAGCAGAAGAAATGAATAGTATATATATCATATACAACATTTGATACAATATCAGATACAACTGGATGATATAGTGAATATCAATATACATCAGAGGTATGATACAAGACAATAGCAGCGGAAAGAAAATATAACACAAGCAGTGGAAATATCTCTAGTATGGTCTTCAAGAGAGAACTCTGTATCGGTAATTTCCATCTCCATCTCCAAGGCATCAATCCAGAAGTAGCTCGAACTCCCAATCAAGATGAAGTGAAGCAACTCGATCCAAATGCGATTGACAAATCCTAAGGCTGAAAGCTATCGAATCTAAACCTATTATTCGATTATTTGAAAAACCAAACTCTAGACTGCCCCTGTGGAAAAATTATGGGCACCCAGAATTTAGGAAGGCAACGATAAACTCCAGGTCAGTCATGAGACTGGTATGAGCAAACAAAAACAGTTTATCTTTAAAATGAACAACCAAGGATTTTAAAATTTAAATTCGCAATGCTTTTTTGAAAATGAAACTACCATAAGGCCTCCCGCCACACACACAATGCAAACGCAGAATTGGAAGAGATTTCTCCTTATGATAGTCAAATATGCTTAATACGCTAAAATATTTTGATATTATTATTAGTGCATAGGGCAGAAAACCTTTCAAAAGTATAATATTAATGTTAGCCAGCATACAACCATTATTTTATGCGTACTATAGCTACCATGTTCAATAGCAGGTTACCGCCACATTCCATGGCAGGTTATACAACTAAAACCGTATAGGGCGCGTATTGTTTTGTTTGGATTTCCAATAAATGGTCAGGCTAAGGAACTTCCTACTGCCACATGGGTACGCCTCTGGAGGGACATCTCGAGAACTTAACTAGTTCTCTGCCAACACAAGGTCGGGTTACCTCTGTAACTAGGTAACTACTACATGAGCATGCCATTCCCCGGTCATTTGTGACCTTTATCTGAGGTACCTCTAATCCAACAACCATAAAGAAATCACAAAGTAACAGATTTGCAGTGACCACATGAGTTAAGTATCTGGGCTCCATACCATGATACCACCCTTTTCCAGAAGGGAATGACACACCCTAAAGGGAGCGACCCTCATAACCTTGCCGCAACTTTCCTGTTTCGACCATTTTCGGGGTGTGAGGTCCTGATGCAGTCTCGTCCACAAAGCTACGCTTTATACAAAAGCCATGCTTTGATCAACAAATGATACACATCAGCACTCAACATGCCACACTACCAAATTGGGAGTATATCACCGATAACTATCAACTACATAACCTCTGAGCTCGTATGTCTCAAAGAAGGGTGTTAAGCTAAGAGAATAAATTCTCCGCCACCAAACAGAAATTTATTTGACAGAGATCAGTTTTATATCTCAAAGTGTAGTGTGAGACATAAACCATATAAGTCTGTTCCGGTTTCGAACAGAACCGAAGGCACTTCCGAAGAAGCCCTTGCAATCCAGGCATCCACAATTCCGATCGGACTCTCCATCACATATGAAGAACTCTATACCGGAGCAACTCAGTGCAGAGTCAATCGACATATTATCCAATCCTTCTCGAAGACACCCAGTCTTCACTGCCGGTCTTCAATTGCAATCGTCGTATCACTATTCGAAATGGGTTATATAACACAAGGTCCTCTCCTGGCTAAACCGAATAGTGAGCGCAATTATTTAGAAACATATGGATATTGGGATTTTAGTTAAGTCACAACTTTAAAAAACCCAAAACCTTTCTTCAAATGGTTCTAACAAATTACCATTTAAAATCTTAAAACAAAAAGATTCGTTTCACAAAGTTCACCCAGTTTCACAAAGGTTCATTCATAAATTTTCAAAACAATTTCCATTTCAATTAGGATTAACTCATCCAATCTTTAACTCAAAGTTTTAATAGCTTTCAAACTCGTTTCCAATTCAAATCTTTTATATAAAAGATACACCATTTAAAATCCTCTTCGATTCCAAACAAGTTTTAATAATCTTTCACAAAGGTTCATTTGTAGCTTTCAAAACAATTGACAATTTCATTTCAAACTTGAAACTTTTCAACACAAATTGGAAATCCTTTCCTTTTATGAAAGCTTTTATTATTTGAAAACTAATAGTTTTTGTTTCGAAAAAAAATCCAATTATATTTGCACGAGTTAAAGCCGTTTGAGTTAAATTCAAATTCCCAAATCAATACCTTTAAAATGGTTTAACCCATATATAACTTGTATAACATCTTTAAGCCATAGTTTCCAAATACAGAATTCAATTTCAAATTTTGAATTCAAATTCAAGTCAAATTATTTAAATTTCAAACTTTATCCAGTTATTTAAAATAACTTAAAACACCTTTTCAAAAGCTTTCTATATTTAACCCAATTCTATTTTCAAAACTATTTTGGATTCAAAATTTAATTTTAAAATCATTTCAAAAATCTATGACTTAACCAATTTCCCATGCAATACATATTTGTGTGTGTAAGGTGTGGCCCAGGGGTTTTACACAATAGTGCAACATCATCAATCATCACAGATTCAAGCATAGAAATATTGATAAGCGGTATAATCAATAACGCTTATTTTCATTCACAGATTCACAGATATAAATTTATCATAGAAAATTAAATTACATTCATCACAGATAAATTACATTCATCACTGATAAAGCAAAACATAGCATCACAGGTTCAAGCACATCACAGGTTCAAAGCATTTCATACAATTCAAACATTCACAAGTAAGGTCAATTAATTATTTGATTAACTTAAATCAGATTAATTACTAATCCTGGTTAATTAATACTAATTAATTACAAATCATTTTAATTAATTATCCTTTAATCATCCATTAATTAAAAATTTATTTAATCTTTATTTATAAACCAATTAACCTTTAATCATTAAATATTTAACCCTTAATTATTCATTAATTAATTATCTAGTAAATTACATTAATTAATTTTTAATTAATTATCATTTAATTAATTATTCTTAATTGATTACAACAAGTGATTATCCTAATCACTTTCATTAATTAGTCTTAAACAAATTAACTTATCCTAAAATTAATTACCTTAATTAATTAATCGCATTAATTAATTATTCTTTAGATAAATTACAATAAGTGATTATTCTTAATCACTTAATCATCTTTAACCATTAATTATTCACCCTTAATTTCTTATATTAAGTAATTATTTTAAATGATTATTTATCTTTAATTACTTTCCATTTATTAATCTCAATTAATTATCTCTCAATACATTAAGTAATTAATCCTTTATTTCATTACATCATCTTTGAACAAAAAAAGTCTCGTTAAACAAACCTTTGAAATTAATTCATCATTAACCATAAATTAATTTAGACCTTTAATTTAATTCACTTCTTAATTAAGCTATAAATTTTTTTTCAAATAAACTTTAGAAAAAAAAACTTAATCAATCTTAAATAATTAATTTTAAACCTTCAAATAATTCCAAAACTGAACAAAGCAATTATTTTAAAGAATTAGTTAACAATCATTTTGAAACCTTAAATTTTTGCTTTAAAGTTTACTGATAATATACTTACCCGAACCTCAAACCGATTTCCCCTGTGTCTTCCCCGAGCCACCATTTTTTTCATTTTATAAAATTTAACTTTGCTCTAAATTTTTATTGTGCTGCCATCACGTACGAGCCAGAGAAATCACTCGAGCCACCACTTCATTCCCTCGAGATCAACTCGAGACTGACTCCATCTTCTCCCTTCTCTACAACACAAACACACACACACATGATCTCGTGCACGTGCACAGAGATTGTGATCAACTCCAGTCAATCGTGCCACCACCCATAAGTCAACATCGCCACCCTCATCTCTGACAAATGCCAGATCAACGATCTCACCATCCCATTCGAATTTGAGTACGTACGAACCCAAACTAAAATAAACCCAGACTTACAAAATCGATCACCAACGACAATCTCGGCAACCTGGAGCCATGCCGCTCCACCTAAAGTCATACCAAACTTCAACGCACAATCTCCCCTAGGTGCGATCAACCCAATTTCCTCGACGACGACGCACGATCCAAATTTTTTGACATCGTTTCGAACTAGGCTAAAACCCTACTCCGATCAACTGCTGCCACCACGGTGGATTTAAAAACCACTAAGTATTTTTCCAGTAATCCCTGAACCTCCGGACCCCTTCAGCTTTGGCCTCGGCGAACACTATATCACCGATGATCGAAAATTGGTAAAAAGGGCCAGACCGAACAATTCACCAAAGCACGTGATCCCCAAACTTAATATTTATGATTTTATCTTTAAAATTCATGTTTTATGAAGGTGAATAGGATCATGCAATCAAAAATCAAGTTTTGATTAACTAACTTTTGAATAAAATTTAATTTCAATGTGTTTTTAAAGTTTCAGTGAATCCATTTATCTTTAATACTTAAAAGTACTTTTTAAATTTAAATTCTATTTTGTTCAAAAATCAAACTCTAACAGAAATTGAGGAGCAAGATTTGAGTTTTTTTGAAATTAGCTTATGCCTGTAACCTCTAAACAGAGGTGTATACAGACATGCACACACTCATTTCTACATAAATATATGCATATTTGCATGCACACGAACATATTCACAACTACATTTCAACATTCATCACCACATCAGATCAGAGATGAAAACAAAGGCAAGTTTGCTCACCTGTGAGGGAACAGACAACCAGACTACTGTTGATTTTTTTTTATAATTTCTTTAGCTGTTTGAATTTTGAACTATAAGCTTTTGCATGAGATCCCAGGTTGAAGACTTTGAATTGTTCTGCTGGATTATTGAATTGAACTTTTGAAAATCTAGAATCTGATTTGGAATTGTTTTGAAATGGCCTTGCTTTAAACCTCAGGTTGAGTTTCCAGATTTGCTTTCCAGGTTGATGATGAAATGTTTTTGTTTTGATATCTTGCTCGATTATTTTATTTGAGGTGAATTTGCACTGAGTTGAATCCTTTCTACAGCTTATTTTTCTGATTTTCTCTCGTATTTGAATTTCCTTGAAGTTTTATTCCAGATTGAATATTTTTTCCTTTTCTTTTCTTTGTTTTGTTTCAGGTTTTGAGACGATCTCAAGCTTAATTTCCAGATTTCGATTTTTGAATTTGATTGTTAGTTGCTTACTGTCTTCAGATTCAAAGCTTGAGATAAATTATTGTTTTTCCCAGATTTGGTTTTGCTTTGAACTTAATTTACTTTGCAGGCTTTGATTTGAAAAACTGATCTTTGCATGTTTCCAAAGATTTAATTCAAAAGAAATAAATTTTCTTGCCACTTGTTGACACTTGTGTTGCATGCATGGCCCATTGCTTACACTTGTTATTTCTCTTGTCTTCATGGTTAACACTTGTTAAAACAAACCATTTTATGTTTATATCCTTGTACAAAATTTTATTTGTAAACTATGGTTTAAACCTTAACTTTAATAAATTTAAAAATCATGTTTTATTGATTTATGAATTCTATCTTTAATATTTAATATATATATATATATATATATATATATGAGTATATATACAAATCATATTTAACTCCCTAATTCAAATTATTTGGTAAATTTGTTTTTAACCCTCATTCCATTTTAATTTATAAACAAGTTTTATATTAATATGTTTATTATAAAAAGGTATATTCATAACAAGGCCTTTATATTGATTCTAACTATATTTTAAATGCCACAAATAATATTTTATATATAACTTCATATATTATTTCTTATCTAAAGAAATACATCTCTTTATTAATCATTTATATATTCTTTTATAGCAAAAGATGGTTTTTCACAAATTTTAATTTGCACATGAATAAATAATTTATTCTTAATTGGTCTTTTAAAAATATAAAATCAAATTCAAACATCATTTTAAATTTATAATGCATTTTTAAGTAATTAGAAACAAATTCCTCTTACTTAAAAATAAGATTTTAAATCCAATTTAATTTCAATATTTTATTTATAAAATACTTATACTTAAATTTCAAGCCAAAGTTCTATTTAAAATCTAAAAATTTTATTTATTCTAGAAGTTTTCCAATTAATTCATTAAAAATTCACAATTAAATTCCAAAATTAAATTAATTGCCAAATTAAACTTGGTTAAAATTCGGGATTGTTACAGAAATTCAATCGACGATTAAATTTTTGCATCGAGTTTCTATCGCCAAATATTTTCATTTGAAATAACATTGCCAAGAATTCTATAACGTAAAATTTAACGATTTTAACAATTGAAGTAAATAAATAAGTTTTTCTTATTTAATTAATTATACATTAATTAATCAATTAATAATTAAATGGATTGTGTAACAACCCCTAATTTTGGAAATATTTTTAATTAAATTTTTAATTGAAAACTTTAATTTTTAAATTGTCTAAAATTTAATTTCTGGAATTTTCCAATGTAAGTTTGGAATTTGTTTGTAATTTATTTTCCAAACGTAATAAATAAACAATTTTGAAATTTTATATTTTTGTCAAAATTCGAATTTCAGTTTAAATTTTGAATTTTTTTTTGAATTTTTAAATATTATTCTTTTTCTTTGAATCAAAATATATTAATGATATTCGTTCTGCTTTTTGTTTCGTTAAATTCTGATTTATACTTTTTAAATTAGATAAAGTACAGCGTTTTACACGTAGTTATTTTCTGTATTTCAACTTCTATTTTCTATATTCATTTCTATATTTTTATTTTCTATGTTATGTTATTTTATTATAGCTTGCACTTTGATCATTTATTTAATTTTTATTTGTTTATATCTTTTTATAAATGGCTGGAGAAAATCAAGGGGACATACGTTACATTGTTTAAATTATTACTTTTTTATTTCCTAACCTCTTTATTAATTTTCTAGCCGTTTCCTCCTCATTCCTAGCCATGAATTTCTCTACTCATAGCCGAGCATATTCAGTTGAAATTCACGAACAAACTTTATTTCTCATCTCTCATTTTCATTTGCATTTAAAAATAAAACATATATATGTTTCTTTCTCCTTAACTTATGCCTTTCCGTCTCCTTAGCATTCATAACTCCTTAGCTGTTTCTTTTTTTCTTCTATAGCCATGTATTTCCTTTTAACATTCAAGTACAAGAATATTTCATTTTCATCTCAATATCCTCATTTGTCATTTGCATTTGAGGATAAAATATATACAAGATTCTTTTCCTTTAATACAAAGCGTGACATTTTCTTTTCTTACCATTCAAAACTCCTCATTTATAGACGTAAATTGCTCCTATCATTCACATACGAAATTCCTCACACATCTCTCATTTTTTTCCATTTCTCATTTCATCTCTTCTAAGAAAGAAAAAATTTATTAGATACATCAAGTATTTGTTGCCTCTTTATTTTCCAAACCATTCAAGCTCTTGCCTATTATTGCCTAGCCTCTTTATTTCTTACCCTAGTCATTCACCTATTCTAGCCATGTATTCCCCTATCAAATCTAGCACAAAATATTCTCATTATCTCATTTCCTTATTTTCATTTTCATTTAAGAATAAAATGTGTGTGCGTGTGTATATATATTTCTTTCTCTTTAATTCTTGCCTTTTTGTTTTCCTATCATTTACTCCTTTTTAGCCGTTCAAATTTTTTCTTGCCATCCACTCCACTTCATTAATCACTTATAAAACTTCCCAAAACATCTCATTTCTCATTTTGCGTCTTCAGAAAAATATACAGCAAGCTCAAGTATTATCATGGCTTCTCCTTCTTCCTTCTTTCCATTTTTCTTTTATTTTTCTCTTTGATTTTTCTTTTGCTAGGCTCGGCTCCACCTTGCCCATGCCTTGCTTTTCTATGACCTTATCACCTCCTTGGCACAAAATAGAGATGCACTTGACCCAAACAAAACCAAGGCTGAGCCCACTTGGTGGTTAAAGCAAAGGTTATGTCATGTTATCACATATTTCCCATTGTTTTAATTTTTATTCTTTTGTAATGAAATATATTCTTATATATGTTGTATTTGTTTGCATACGAGATTTGGATCTGAATCTCCATTCACTCAAAAATATAGTCATGCTTTTTCATTCCTTATCGTTCTTTGTGGAGTTTAGATTTGGGTTTGAATTTCAATTCTAGCTTTAAAAAGGTGAGTTATTCATTCTAGACATATGTACTTTTGTAATTGTGAAATGATGACAAATGAATTATATAAATTAATATGCTATGTTCATAACTATCTGTGATATATTTATATGATGTTAAATACTGTTTATATATTTGTTACATCATCTGTTATGATATTATATGCTATATTGTTATATTTATTTTTTGTTTATCACACTGCAAGTTCCCCATCACTATGGGTTGAAATGATACATACCCGAACGGATTTTAGGATAAGGAAAATCATTATGAGCTGAAATGATAGGCTTGAGTGATTTTTGTTGTATTTATTTTACTTGGGATTGAGGGTTTGAAATGATAGAACACATATTTTTCTTTTTAAATTACAGATTGAAATGATATATATCTGTATCACTTGACCTAGTTTAGATAATATTATTCAGGCCCATGGTTATATTTTAAGCAATATTTTCCCAAAGATTTATTAAATATTATTAAATAATATCTCCCTAAAGATTTCTTAAGTATTTTGAGTTTTATAAATATATGAAATTTTAACTTAAAATTTTATTTAACGCTTTAATTATAAAGGTGTATTAGTTTTTCTGTAAGTTAAATTTTATAAAGTTAATAAGTGGTTTTAAGTTGAATTAAAAATCTTTATTGGTGATAAATAACTTAATAATTGAATTTGATTTACTTTGGAATCTTAAACCTAACCTAGAAATTTTAATAAAGGTTATTTCCTGAAGTGGACATGTTTTGTATAATAAATAATGTATTTTGTAAAATGAAATACAGTTTAAATTAGGCTTTTTGTAACTTGAAATCATAGTTAATTGATAGCTAAATGAATAGATTTATAAATAGAATTTCATTGCTATATCAACTATGATAAAATATTCTTTTGTAAAATGTTATGTTGTAAGATAAATAGCTATGACTTTAAAATGGAAAAGGTAAGTTAAAACATACATTTGAGATGTAAGTTTGATAAATGTTTTAATTGATTAATATAATAAATGTTCTTTACTATAATAACAAAAATGAAAGAAACATGTAAAGTTTTAATTAATGCAATAAACATGTAAAGTTTTAATTAATGAATGAAATGTGTAAAGTTTTAATTAATGAAAGAAACGTGTAAAGTTTTAATAAATGCTCTTTATTGTAATAAAAATGTAAATTAAAACGTACATTTGATAATGTAAAGTTTTAACTAATGTAATATTGATTAAAATAATAAATGCTCTCTATTGTAATAAATATGTACATTAAAACATACATTTGATAATGTAAGTTTTAATTAGTGTAATGTTGATTAAAACAATAAATGCTCTTTATTGTAATAAATGTAAGTTAAACGTACATTTGACATGTAAGTTTTAATTAATGTAATGTGATATTGATATTTTAATGGATTAAATGAATATTGTTTGGAAGATATCAACATTGATTTTAATGGTTTAAATGAATGTTATAAAGTGTAATGATTTTTCTAAGTATTATGATTTCCAAATGACAATATTTCAAAGTGGTTTGGTTTAAGATGATTTATAGGAGTATTTCTAGTTTAAGTAAATTGAATGAAATATTAGATGATTTTAATTTTTGTTTAATTTAAATGATATATTGATTTGGTTTTGGAATTTAAGTGATATATTATTACTTTGGTTTTGAAATGGGAATGATATATTATTGATTTGGTTTTGAAATGGATATGATATATGATTTAAAGTATAAATGATTTTGAAATAAATATCCATGGGTTATAATAATGTTGGATTGTTAAAGGGACCGGGATCGGAAGTCATACTCTCTACCAACTTCGAAAACCACTTTAACAACCGTGTACGCGGTGGAGATTACAGAATGAAGTAGGATGGTGGAGACGTTCCTTTGAGGTACATACGTGGACCCAACTCCCATGAGTTGGCTTAAGGTTGCTAAAACAGAAGAGATTCCGGGCCAATGAGGTCGCTCCTCTGACCGGACGCATTCCTTCGATATTATATTTTGACTTTGAGATTGATTTGGTGGCCACTTTTGATTCTTTGATTTTGGAGGTGTGGCTCAAGTTGGGGGGTAGTAGCTGCTACGCGTTACCACCAGTCCAAAAAGTAATTGGTATATCTACCCTGGCATTGCCTAGTTGTACCGTGTCACCTACCCTATAGCGCCTTGTATGAGTTTGATTTGTGTCGTACCTATGGAGTATCCTCTGGTAGCCTCCCGATCAGGAGGTATTACGTGTTAAGGGCTATATGGGTAACCCTGTAACGCTATTTAGAAGTAAGTTTATTTTACTGTAGAAATTATTACAATAGCAAAATATTACTGCATAGTAAATAGTTTAACGGATCCTTATAGGATCGGCGGTCCCAAGCATCCTTTATGTTACTTGTACCTTATATTACAGTTCACTTGAGTTGTTTTACATTGTATAAATATGTATGTCCTGACTCGAATGTTTTGTGTTTTGCTTTACGCTCGGGTCAGATTGAGTGATACAGTATTATAGACTCATCTTCAGAGTTGGAGCTTTGCTTGAAGATCCAGCTATCTGTTTCGCTTTCAGTTATCCAATCGATTCCAGTGATGTATTCAGCTTTGTACTTAATCATTGTACTGAACTTCTGTTGTATCTTGCATAACTCTGATGTATTTATATAGTAGCTTCATGAACTACTATTTCTTTGCTTCCGCTGCATTATATTACTCAGTGTTTGTGATTCTATGATTTATTTATTTGCTGTATATTTTGAGATTTGCCAAATTTATTCTACAATTTGGTATTTTTAGCAATTCAAGTCCAACATGTGCGAATGCGAATGGTTGAAAATTTCAGGTCGTTACATTTGGTATTAGAGCTTTGGTTCTAGGCAAACTTAGCATATATGGTAAATTTATTTATAGAATCACTTTAGTTCGAGCTTGAATATCTTTCTCTTTGACTCTATTCCCTTTGAATTTTGGAACGTTCTCTCGGTTTCGAAATTCATTCTTGCCCTCCATTCTTCGTATTCTTCTGAATTCTGAAGCATCCCATAGCTCCACTGGATGACTTGTAAAGGGATGGAACTCCTTTACAATAGGCATTTATTCACCGGAGATTTGTATATCCTCGGTTTAGATGGCAGTATCTCTTGTTGTCCCGAACTCTATCTCTTGAGGTCGAATGTAGGTTTGCCTTAGAATTGCACATCGATCTAATTCTTGAAGTCGCGGTTGACCCGGTTAAGTTTGCCTGCAATTTATATAAGCTTATCCATTTCCTTATTCTGTTAGTTAATCATCTTGTCTTTTGTTCCAACTTATCCTCAAATCAAAATTTTCTTTGATTTGAGTTAATCAATTTTGAATCTCTATCCTTGCTTTGAAAATCTATTCCATTATATTGTATTTGCAAACTAATATTTAATTTGTTTTGTTATATATATGGTCTTGTTGAATTGTTGATGCTGATTTGGGTTTCCGATCGATTCGTCTGATTAACGATATCGATTGGAACTCCAAAATATTTGAACGGATCAAACTGACACCATATTATTTTCAAATTTGGTAAATGAATAAATTTTGTATAATTATATTATATATAAGTAAAATTTTCTTAATTTTGGTAGTCAATATAAATGGTTGTTAAGCAATAATATTTGACTTTGTGTATAGCTTGTAACCATTAGCTTTTGTTTCTTATATAAGTAATTGGACTAGAAATCATGGTTATAAATTAATTTGGAAATCTAAATGAATTTAAAACAAGAAACTAAAAATTAAAATTCTGATGGTTTCAAACTTTGTGGTTAGAATTTTAATGGGGTATTATTTAAAGTATTTCAAGCAAAAATTGTTTCAAAGAATTTTTAATTTGTAAATCAGTGCTCTTTTCTTTGTCGCTGGAAAATAATTTCAGTGATGACTGCAGCATCATCAACATTTATTTTCGAGTTTCGAAGTGAAGAGACCATGCTGTAGTTTTGCTACAGTCTTTCTTTGGAGAAGTAAATTGATTAAATTTCTAAAATATGACTTGATTTATAATACATATATTGATATAAGATTTAAATTTGATTTGATATATATTAAGTATATATATTTATTTATCTCAAAATTGTTTGAAGTAATCAAAAATCTAATTCTTAAACTTTGTCTTAAAGGATAATATCAATTGTAAAATAAAACAAATTTTTGAATAATATGTAAACTTGAATAAATGAATTGGGAAAACTTTATTTGTATAATATTCAAGTGCATTCCAATATAACTTACCTAAATTATTAAAAGTTAACAATGTAATTGGATTATATACAATGTAAAAGGGATTTTATAAATAAAATTTGATTTTTCAAAGTAAATGTTATGCACTTATATTTTAGTTATAAAGGATTAATAGAGGTAAATAGAATAAAAGCTTAATTGAAAAATTTACGTTATAAAATGATGTTAAGGGAATTTATAAATAAATTGGAGTAGTTATAATAAAATGTAAATATACTTAACTTATGTGATTAGATATATTAAATGGAATAAATCTAATGATAAATTGGAATAAAGAAGGACTTAAATTTAGTGAATAAATTATGAGTATAATACATGATTTTTCAAATCCATAATTTTAGAAATTGTTAATTGGATGATAACACAATGAAATTAGAAATTGTTAAGATTTATTCAACTTAGGTGAAATCCAGTATTTATGTAAGTTGAAATTTTCATAGTTTTAATTTTTTTATCTTGATTTGTTTTCCGATCTCCTTTCTTTCGAGGTTATTCTTTTCCTCTTGTCTTAAGCCTATCTCCTTCTATCTTGTTTTCTCTGTTTCCTTACTTCGTTCCTTTTTAGGGAAGAAAAGTTTTAAGTAGGGGAAAGTGTAACAACCCATAACTTTGGAAATATTTTTAATTAAATTTTTATTTGAAAACTTTAATTATTAAATTATTTAAAATTTATTTTCTTGAATTTTCCAATGTAAGTTTGGAATTTTTTGTAATTTATTTTCCAAATGCAATAAATAAACAATTTATGAAATTTTATATTTTTGTCAAACTTTGAATTTAAATTTAAATTTTCAAATTTTTTTGAAATTTTAAATTTTAATCTTTTTCTTTGAAGCAGAATATATTTATGATATCCGTTCTGCTTTTGGTTTCGTTAAATTCTGATTTATACTTTTTAAATTAGATAAAGTACAGCGTTTTACACGTTGTTATTTTCTGTATTTCAACTTCTATTTTTCTATGTTCATTTCTATGTTTTTATTTTTTATGTTATGTTATTTTATTTTTGTTTTCACTTTGATCATTTATTGGATTTTTATTTGTTTATATCTTTTTATAAATGGTTGGAGAAAATCAAGGGTACACACGTTACATTGTTTAAATTCTTGCCTTTTTATTTCCTAATCTTTATTAATTTTCTAGCCGTTTCCTCCTCATTCCTAGCCATGAATTTCTATACTCATAGCGTGCATATTCAGTTGAAATTCATGTACAAAATTTATTTCCCATCTCTTATTTTCATTTGCATTTAAGAATAAAACATATATATGTTTCTTTCTCCTTAACTAATGCATTTCCGTTTCCTTAGCATTCATAGCTCCTTAGCTGTTTCTTTTTTTTTCTTCTATACTGTGTATTTTTTTTTGCCATTCATGTATAATAATATTTCATTTTCATCTATATATCCTCATTTTTCATTTGCATTTGAGGATAAAGGATATACAAGATTCTTTTCCTTTAATACAAAGTGTGACTTTTTCTTTTCTTACCATTCAAAACTCCTCATTTATAGCCGTAAATTGCTCCTATCGTTCACGTACAAAATTCCTCAAACATCTCTCATTTTATTCCATTTCTCATTTCATCTCTTGAAAGAAAGAAAAAAAAAATTATTAAATACATCAAGTATTTTTGCCTCTTTATTTTTCAAACCATTCAAACTCTTGCCTTTTATTGCCTACCCTCTTTATTTCTTACCCTAGCCACTCACCTATTCTAGCCATGTATTCCCCTATGAAATCTAGCGCAAAATATTCTCATTATCTCATTTCCTCATTTTCATTTTCATTTAAGAATAAAATATATTTCTGTTTCTTTCTCTTTAATTCTTGCCTTTTTGTTTTCCTATCATTTACTCCTCTTTTGCCGTTCAAATCTTTTCTTACCATCCACTCCACTTTATAAATCACTTACAAAGCATCCCAAAACATCTCATTTCTCACTTTGCATCTTAAAAAAAATAGAGAAAGCTCAAGTAATTTTCATGGCTTCTCCTTCTTCCTTCTTTCCATTTTTCTTTTATTTTTCTATTTGATTTTTCTTTTGCTAGGCTCGGCTCCACCTTGCCTATGCCTTTCTTTTCGATGACCTTATCACCTCCTTAGCACAATCTAGAGATGCACTTGACCCAAACAAAACCGAGGATGAGCCCACTTGGTGGTTGAAGAAAAGGTTATGTCATATTATCTCATATTTCACATTGTTTTAATTTCTATTCTTTTGTATTGAAATATATTCTTATATATTTTGTATTTGTTTGCATATGAGATTTGGATATGACTCTTCATTCACTCAAAAATATAGTCATGCTTTGTGATGCCTTTTTGTGCTTTGCAGAGTTTAGATTTGGGTTTGAATTTCAATTCTAACTTTAAAAAGGTATGTTATTCACTCTAGACATACGTACTTTTTTAATTGTGAAATGATGACAAGTGAATTGTATAAATTAATATGTTATGTTCATACCTGTCTGTGATACATTTATATGATGTTAAATGTTGTTTATATATTTGTTACATCATCTGTTATGATATTATATGCTATATTGTTATATTTATTTCCTGTTTATCACACTGCAAGTTCTCTGTCACTATGGGTTGAAATGATACACACCCGTTTGGACTTTAGGATAAGGAAAATCATTATGAGCTGAAATGATAGGCTCGAGTGATTTTTATTGATTTTTATTGCATTTATTTTACTTGGGATTGCAAGTTTGAAATGATAGAACCTGGATTTTTCTTTTTTAAATTACAGATTGAAATGATATATATCTGTATCACTTGACCTAGGTCCGAAAATATTATACATGCCCATGATTATATTTTAAGCGATATTTTCTTAAAAATTTAATAAGTATTATTAAATAATTTCTTCCTAAAGATTTCTTAAGTATTTTTAGTTTTATAAATATATGAAATTTTAACTTAAAATTTGATTCAATGCTTTAATTATAAAGTTGTATTAGTTTTTCTATAAGTTAAATTTTACAAAGTTTAAGTCGAATTAAAAATCTTTATTGATGATAAATAACTTAATAATTGAATTTGATTTACTTTGGAATCTTAAATCTAACCTAGAAATTTTAATAAAGGTTATTTCCTAAAATGGACATGTTTTGTATAATAAATAATGTATTTTGAATTGATAAAATGAAATACAGTTTTAATCAGACCTTTTGTAATAAAATATATTTAACTTGAAATCATAGTTAATTGATAGCTAAATGAATAGATTTATAGAAAGAATTTGATTGCTATATTAACTATGATGAAATGTTCTTTTGTGAAATGTTATGTTTTGTAAGATAAATAGCAATGACTTTAAAATGGAAAAAGGTAAGTTAAAACAAACATGTGAGATATAAGTTTAACTAATATATTAATTGATTAATATAATAAATGTTCTTTACTGTAATAATAAAAATTAAAGAAACATGTAAAGTTTTAATTAATGCAAGAAACATGAAAGTTTTAATTAATGCAAGAAACATGTAAAGTTTTAATTAATGAAAGAAACATGTAAAGTTCTAATTAATGAAAGAAACATGTAAAGTTTCAATTAATGATAGAAATATGTAAAGTTTTAATTAATGTAATATTGATTAAAATAATAAATGCTGTAATAAAATTGTAAATTAAAACGTACATTTGATAATGTAAAGTTTTAATTAATGTAATATTGATTAAAATAATAAATGCTCTTTATTGTAATAAAAATGTAAATTTAAATATACATTTGATAATGTAAGTTTTAATTAGTGTAATATTGATTAAAATGATAAAAACTCTTTATTGTAATAAATGTAAGTTAAAACGTACATTTGACATGTAAATTTTAATCAATGTAATGGTGATATTGATATTTTAATGGATTAAATGAATATTGTTTGGAAGATATTAAAATTGATTTTAATGGTTTAAATGAATGTTTTAAAGTGTTATGATTTTTCTAAGTATTATGATTTCCAAATGACAATATTTCAAAGTGGTTTAGTTAAGATAACTTATAGGAATATTTCAAGTTTAAGTAAATTGAAGGAAATATTAGGTGATTTGAATTTGGGTTTTATTAAATGATATATTGGTTTGATTTTGGAATTAAAATATTATATTATTACTTTGGTTTTGGAATGGGAATGATATTTATTGTTTTGGTTTTGAAATGGATATGATACATGGTTTATAGTATAAATGATTTCGAAATAAATATCTATGGTTTATAATAGCGTTGGGTCGTTGAAGAGACCAGGATCGGAAGTTGTCATACTCTCTGCCAACTCCTAAAACCACTTTAACAACCGTGTACACGGTGGAGATTCTAGAATGAAGTAGGATGGTGGAGACGTTCCATTGAGGTATATACATGGACCCAACTCCCGTGAGTTGGCTTAAGGTGGCTAAAACAAGAGCGATTCCGAACCAATGAGGTCGCTCCTCTGATCGGACACACCCCTTCGATATTATATTCTGACTTTGAGATTGATTTGGTGGCCACTTTTGATTCTTTGATTTTGGGAGTGTGGCTCGAGGTGGGCGGTAGTAGCTACTACACGTTACCACCAGTCCGGATAGTAATTGGTATATCTACCATGGCATTACCTAGTTGTGCCGTGTCACCTACCCTATCTCGCCTTGTACGAGTTTGATTTGTGTCGTACCTATAGAATATCCTCTGGTAGCCTCCTGATCAGGAGGTATTACGGTAGTGTATAGACTGTTGGCACTGTTACGTGTTAAGGGATATATGGGTAACCCCTTAACGCTATTTAAAAGTAAGTTTATTTTACTATAGATATTATTATAACAGCGAAATATTACTACATAGTAAATAGTTTAACGGATCTTTAGAGGATGGGCGGTCCCAAACATCCTTTAAGTTACTTGTACCTTATATTATAGTTCACTTGAATTGGTTTACATTGTATAAGTATGTATGTCCTAACTCAAATGTTTTGTGTTTTGCTTTACGCTCGTGTTAGACTAAGTGATATAGTATTAGAGACTCACCTTCACTATCTATTTTGCTTTCAGTTATCCAGTTGATTCTAGTGATGTATTCAGCTTTGTACCTAATCGTTGTATTGAACTTCTGTTGCATCTTGTATAACTCTGATGTATTTATATAGTAGCTTCATGAACTACTATCTTTTTGCATCCGCTGCATTATATTACTTTGTATCTGTGATTTATTTATTTGCTGTATATTTTGAGATTTGCCAAATTTAATCTACAATTCGGTATTTTGAGCAATTCTAGTCCGATATGTGCGGATGCAAATGGTTGAAAATATCGCATCGTTACAGATTGTTTAATCTTAATTAATTAAGAATAAATAAATTTTAAAATTCCTTTGATTGATAAGTAATCTGGATTAAAAATATAATTTGGCTCAGTTAATTGAAACCTATTCACTTCTAATTTTTAAATTGATTTAATATTAATTATAAATCGTTGATTATAGTTAATGATCTATGCTTTGACTTTTATTTAGATATTGATTTCAATTATCCTTTGTCTGTATCATTAAGTAGCCAAATAATACTATTGAGTTAAATTGAATTGAATGTGGTAAATTGGATATTTGTTAGCGGAAATAAATCACTGTTCCTCTAGGTAAATTAAGTGGACCCTGTTTACCTGAATAAATCACCGTTTTTCTTTTATAAATTAGATAAGTTAGTATGGACATTTATTTAGTAGAAATAAACCCTTTTTAGCTATTACATTAGTGTGGACACTTAATTACATTCCAACCGGTTAGTATTGGATAAGTGTTGCATTAATTATTAATTGTTAATTATGAGTTTAATTTACATATGTGATGTTATGTGAATACTTGGATTATAACTCAAATAGTTATTGGAATTAATGTTGACTTGATTAAGTACCATTGGAGTTACTAAGCCTCTTTCCAAATTTGAAGTTGATATTTGAACCAAAGTTATTTTAAGGATGATTATTATTTATTAATGACATTTTAAAGATAATTAATAAATATTTGATAATGTTTAAAGTTAATTATTTTATGATTCTTAAAAGTTATTTAGAAATATTTAATTATTGGTTTCAAAGTTACTTATTTATTTAAAATGTTTAAAAGTATATTTTAATTTTTAATTAAAGTTATCTTAAAATGATTTGATTTAAAAGTTAATTATTATTTAAGAATTAATAAGTATTAAAATATTATTATCTCAAGAATAATTTGTTCAAATATTAATATTGTTTAAAAATAATATATTATATAACAAACTTTTATAAAAGTGTATTTTCCTAAATTAAACTTGGAAATTTATATAGAAACTTCATAAGCATTTCTTTGAGATAATTATTAAAATAAAAGATATTGGGAAGTAATGATATATTTTCATGGTGTAATTCGAGAGGCAGAGATCGCCTGCAGTTAAGTTTGTATTTCTTTGGGATACAGACATAAACATTGAGCTGCGATCCATGGTCGATACCGAATGGTGCTTTCCATATTTATTTTAAAAGGTTTTTATGTATTTTTAAAAGATATGATTTTTTAATATACTTATTCCTGTGAGATAATTATATGACTGTTTTTGATAAAGAGATCCAATTTATCGAAATTAAATTAATTAAGGCTTACTAATTCAGTGGGAAATACGATCTTTGTTTGAATGTTTATTTGTTTGATAGTTAAATAACCGACTATCAAATCTTGACCTAACTATGTAATCCTTCTTAATTTTGCTGGCACGGAAATATTCCCTACTTAACAACGTAGGATATTAATCCTGGAAATATCTAGGGAAACACGATAATTATATGGTACAATTACCGTTCGAGGTGCTATCCTATACGTATAAACCTGAGGAACTTCTAGGACAAATGATAAGGATATCCGTCCAATTAAACGGTTAGGGGGTGATCCCCAATCTTATGTATTGTCAGATTATTTCCTAAAGAACCGGTATTGAGCATTCCAGAATGATGTCGAATAGTTTTTGGAGCACCTAGGAAATAGGAAGTGTACTCATTAGAGATGACTCGGAACCCAGGATCTAATCCAAAACCATATAAGGTTAAATGGAGGAGATGCGTTATATTTTGAGATGTTGAAACCCATACGTGGTTCTGTGACTCATTGGAGTGTGGGAATCTATATGAGATTCCAAGATCTATTGGGATGTGGAATTCAGGTGGGATTCCGCGGTCGGTAAGGTGTGGAAGTCTATATGCAATTTCATGATCAATTTTGGAGAAGTTGCATTAGTTGGAACGTCGGACGTAGCCTCATCAGTGGAAATGACTAAAACCAGAGATACGATGCACAGCCCAGGGGTCTAGCTAACCCAAGAGGGTGTAGTTGTCTCTCTTTCTGGCAAGTCCTTATCATTTATATTATGCATGATAGGAGCGACTCACTCGGCCTAGATGGCCAGTTATGTATTTCCTATGTACATTGGCTAGACAGGTATCGACCCTTGAAAAGATAATTCCGATCCTTGTATAGAAGGACCGTTCCCAAAGTACCGAGGACACCTCCATGGAAATCTTACACAACTAACGAACGAGCCTTTTCGGATTTGGATTTTTATGACTAGTATCGTTGTGATGTACACAGCATATGCAACTCAGCTACTTATTATAATTACTTTGGCGATTAGACATTATTATAATATCAGATGTTTTGCTATAAAGGAGTTTTGGTTATCGTAAGGTAAAAACTCATCCATGTTTATTTGCATTATGGTCTTATGAGATACCTTTGTTTTGAAAAGTTATCAAACTTTAAGAATCAAGTTGATTATGTTTCTCAAACTGGTTTGACCAGAATGACCCGATGTGGTTTTTCCTAAATGCTCTGGATCGAGCATATTTTCCAGGTTTACTTAGATATTTAGAGCTTTGAGAGAGGAGCTGGTGGCCAGAGTCGTACTCACGTAGATGATTATATTTTCGTTGCTTACATTGTTGTATACAATTCAGCAATTGTGAGGACATGTTGTTATAATTGTCCATGTTGAGAAAGGTTATTGTACTCCGACTGATGTCTGCATATATATAAAGTATAGTTTTGTTTTAGTGTAAAGGATTGTTATATGTTATAAATTATTCGTTCTGCTATGAGATTCTCTGTTGTTTTGTTCTTATTTCTTCTTTCTTTTTTCTTTTCCCTGACTATCCACCTTTCCGTTCAATTTGGTTTGGACATGTGTGGTCTATTGTCAGCTTAAACTATACAGAAAAGTGGGTCCTTATAGGATTATTGAAATACTTTAAATAAAGAAGTGTGGCACAATGTAATCTATGTATTTAAGGGAAAAACATTTGTGTACTGAATTAGAACGTATATTTTATTTATAAAATGATATTTGAAATAATATATAAGTATGTCTTATTTGACTATGGTTATAATTTATAAAGAATGGAAGTAGTCGTTTTATTATTTGAATTTGTTTTAAAGAGCTAACTTTATAAGTTAAATAATTTAGATTTCAAATATAGTGATTCTTTGGCGATTTAATTGTTACATTTAATACTGGAATTATTTAAATAATTGAATGCTAGATTTGATATGAATGAGAATTATTTCAATAGTTGACTTATATTTTATTTGAACAAGAATGAAAATTTTCAACTTTAGAAATTGAATTTAAAATGACTAAATTGATTTTGGAAATTACTTGATCCAATTAACGTGTAAAAATAGTCTCTTTGGTCACGGTCTCGGATTTTGACGAAACCAGTCTCATCGGATCCGTAATAGTGAATTATTATAGGATTTCAAGTTCCACAGCGATCAGACTTATTGTTCGGTCGTGAAAGCTTGGCGTAGAAAGCAATTAAAGGAATTTAATTAAAATCGTTCAATTTTGAAATGCTATCTTCTGAATATGATGGAATTGGCTCCCGATATATGTTCCATTGTATTTGGAATAGGGTATTTGGCTAGGAGCATTAGTGAGCACGTCTCAATTGGGGTCCATAATTGTAAGATAAGTGGTGTTGAGCTAAGATCTTTATAATATCCCTATCTCCTTCATTCGTTCAATGCACCCGACAATCAAAAATTAAAACCCTTTCATCCTACAGCCTTCGTCGATCGGCACCACCAGAGGCCGATTCAGGTGAAGTGCTCAACTAGAAACTTGTAAAGCTCAACGAGATGTAGGAGATGTATGGTTGGATCGTTGCAGATTGAAGCGAGGCGATGGAAAATCGTCAATCATCGTCATAGCTAGGGTTCAACTTTTCTCTAGCAACGTTGATTGGTGGCCGGCGGCCCTTAAGAAAAAATGGAGAGGAGGTCGAGGGCTACCTCCATGCGAAGTGTGGTAGTTGTTGGACAACTATAGCGGCTATAATTGTGATCAATGGTGGTGAGGTTTTTCGAGCCAAAGCTTGATATCGGCGGCGAGAAGGAGCTTGGGACTAGCGGCACTGGATCTGTTGAGGTCGAGAGAACTAGTGGCTGAAGAGCAACGACGACAGGAGGATGAAGGTGGCAGTGTTAGGCAAGTATCGGATGACGTTGAACGATTGTCGTGACCTTGATCGCTTAGCGGATGGGATTGTGGTGCTATGCGAGAATAATTAAAGGTAATTAACGATTAATTAAGTGTGTACTTAATTAAATGTATTTTGAATATTAGTTAATGTGTATCTTTTTCATGCGAGGTCCGATTTGAGCGAAACATGCCGCGTTGGTTTGTATCAACATCATCTACGACATGGAGCTGGATTGAAATTTATTTGAAGTTGAAAATTTTTCGGTTTCAAATGAAGATAAGTGTTTTAAACGCTTACGAAGTACTAAATATTCTTATGATTAGCTAAATCGAAATCATGAAGTGATTTATTTTTATTCATGGTTGCTTGGTAAATTAACTGATATTAGAATCGGCATATGAATCGAACCGTTAGGAATTGAATTGAAAGCTAAATTGAAATTGAAATTGAATTGTTACTTAAACGCCGTTATCGATAACTAGTTAACTATTATGATTTATTGATTGAAATTGAATTGGTTGAATTTGATTTAATTGTCAGTTAAAACCGACATTAAAAATTTGATTGATAAATTTGATTGTGTAAAATCGACATTTAAAATTGATAGAAATTCGACTATTATATGGATAGTTGGAATTGATGGTAAATGTGACATTTAAATTAGATAGGAATTTTTTTGACATTTATACACTTATTAAATCGACATCAAAATTTGACATTTAAATTGATCTTGGATTGCATATCACCTTTAGTTAAACTCCTAGACACTAATAATTATTTATTGTTGTGTGATATGGTTGAATCACTTGATTTGGATGTTAATTTATATTGTGATGGATGATATTGTTGATTTGCTATATGTTGCTAGTGGTTTTTATATTTCTGTGTTATCACACTGTTATTACCACTATTGATGTGATTGATCACCTGAACTTTTAAATGTGACATGGACATTGGATATCCTATTGATATGTGAATTTTGATGCATAGATGACTGCTTTGGAAAAAATTGTGACTTTGTGATTCTATCGCCGTTCGGCGAAAATTTAGTTTTATCTATTGAATTTTAAAAAGGTTTTAAAATCTAACCTTTAGAAATTTATATATTATAAAGAATTTAATTTTGAGAATCAAATTGAATTTAGTTTTTGAAATTAACATGAATTTCATTTATAAAATTTAAATTCTAATTTTTATAATAATATATCTTTCCTAAAAGGAGAAATAAAAGGATTTGCAAATTTTCTATAACTTTAATAAATGAAAAGGAAATGTTATAAGAAGGCCAACGTATGGAATCCAATCAATAAATGATTTCGATACGTTTGAATTGGATTATTTTAAAAATTCGACCTATAGAAATGTTGGAATTCAAACTTGTTAAAAGAATCGTGTAAAGCATTCAATTTGAATTTCGATGTCATTATCGATATATGTTTTGAATTATGGAAATTGGATTATATTAAATATTTGAATCTTAAATTTCGGACATTAAAGTAAAATTTATTTAAGTGGTTTAAATTAGTGTATTGAGATTAAACTTGAATTTATAAAGCTGCAATGGTTTTGAAATGAAATTTGAATTGAAGCTCGAGTTACTAAATTAAATCATTTGAATCGAAATTGAAATTGATTTCAATTCAAATCGAAATCGAATGAAATTGAATTTGAAAGGAATTGGATTAAACTATTTGAAACTTAATTCATTTGTTTGGAATTTGGATCTGAGTCCATATTTGTTGGAAACGGAAAGAAATAGTTCATTTTGAAACTATATTTTTTCTTTATTTTGATTTTGCTTACACGAGAATTTTAGTCCGGATTCGAGTGTTTTATTTTTCATTACGCTTAGGTTAGACCGAGTTTTCAGTCATCGAAGACAGTTATTCTGGAGGATGAAGACGAAGATTTAGTATATCATATCTGCTAGTATTTATTCCGATGCACTATTTCATTTTGCCTATAAAAAATGTATAACTCCGATAGTATTGTATAACTCTGATTGATATTGTAAATTTAATTGAGTATATATTATTAAACAGCTTAATGAACTTTTTATGTGATTATTATATGTTATCATTCCGCTGTGAAATTCTATTGTCGTTTCTTTTTTTAAATTTCTTTAAAATAAGCCTATTGATAATCTATCTTTTAAATTGTTTGAGTTGGACATATGTGGTTTATTATCAACTTGAACTGTTCGAAATGGTGGGTCGTCACATTATGTTTAGGAACTACAAATCAAGCAAAGAAAATATGCAAACAAATATTTATATATACATGCTCCATATGTGTAAGCAAGAGGTAAAAACAAAGCACCACATCACCTTACAAGCCAAGCATATGGAGGGAGGAGAGTGCTTCATGGTCGACCGAATGGTAATGTGGGGGGATGAGGCGGAATGGTGGTTCAAGCGTGCTTCGGTTAACAAATAATATCATAATATTTTTGGTGCAAAACTTCCCTATAAATACCCACCAACATTCACACATTCATCTACATAATTCTCTTCTTCTTCTTCTTCTTCCTCTTCTTCAAGCTCATTAATGTCTTTTACTTTAAAGGAAAAAAATGTACCGAACCTAAGCAAATTATTACAAAATAAAGTAAAATATACACATATGCATATACCATGTCAATCCACCTCCAAAACCAAGTCAAACACCTCCTCTCCACCTTCCAAACTCATGGCCAACATCTACTGCCACTAAGGCCAAGCCTATCTCCACTTGCAAGCTTAGGTTGAGCCCATCCAAAGGTCCAAGGCTCGATTCCATATACTAGTGAAGCTATAGCGAATTTTCATGAAGATAAAAAATAATGAAAGTGAAAAACGCTATTTATATTAAGATATATTGGATGATATATGTAACGACCCGTAATTTTTGATAATAAAATTTATTAAATTAAATAAGATTTTAAAATTTAATATTGGGAGAAATTAAAATTTATGATTTATTAATGAGAAAAATAACTAGAATGTAATTTAGTAATGTTGTTAGAATGTCATTGACAACTATTTTAATGTAATTTCAATCAATTGAAATAATTGTAAAGTTAATTTGGTGATAATTGTAAATAATGAAATAAGTTAAATGTTGTATTAAATGGTGAGATTGTATGCAATTAATTAAGATTGAATATGAAATCAGTGATGTGTAAGTAGCTATAATATTTATTTGTAAATGATAAATTTACAAATATGATTAAAGTACTTAAAAGTAACAATTTTTTAGTTATCATATCATTTTTAATATGTTGAAATAATTTAGAAATCAATAAAAATTTATTATAAATCAAATATTGCAGTTAATATGAATTAAGACGATAATTGTAGAATATTTATGTAATGAAATGTAAACCAATGATAATTAAATTCATAAGGTTATATTGATTTAATAAAATGGAGTGTAAATCAAATTTAAAGAATTTAATTGAAATTAAATTATTATTAACTAGGCTTATTTTAGTTGTAATTGAACGCTGAGACTTATGAAATATTTAACTCTTGGGTTTAATAAGGAAATTTTATTTTAGATTTTAAATCTCCGTGTAATCAGAAATGAAGAGAATTATTAACTATTAAGTTTGAATTTAAAGGTGATCAAACCAATTTAATAATAATTTAATTAATTATCGTGTAAAAATAGCCTTTTTGGCCACTATCTCGAATATCGTCAAAACTAGTTTTATCGGGTCCGTATGTGAATTATTGCAGGATTTCAAGTTTCGAATCAATCGGATATGTCATTTGATCATGTGGGCTCGAAACACGTAGAAATCAATTTAATGAATTCAATTAAAATAATCTAATTTTAAAAGCTAACTTCTATATACAATGGAATTGGGGATTGAAACTAGTTTCATTGAGTTTAAAAATATCGAAAACCTATATTTCAATATATTGGATGACCCACTTTCGTTTCGGAAACGGAACATGCTTTTCGGGTTCACATAATCCTTTCGACCAACTCAATATATACCACTCACTCTTATCTATCTTTTTCTATATAAATAGATTTCTTTTTAAAAACCTTAGCAGCCATTTCTTAGTTCATATGTACTTTATTTTCATCTGTTTATCCTTCTCAAAAGACAAAACGTCAAAACCTAATTCCCAATTTCAATTTCAAACAAAATCAATTCCAAAATTTCAAACTCTTCAAAACTATGTCATATTATATATTATTGGAAAGCTCTCAATGAGTGCAATCTACTGCTATAGTTCACTTTTGATTCAAGCCACAGTTCGGCCAGAAATTGTCGATCTTTCTCGGCTATCCATGTTAGGGTTTGTCATTTAACGGTGGATCTTCAACTATTTGGTGATCGGATGGCGTTGGAGTGTAGAGGGCGTCGAGCGGCTTCGATCCATATGGTTAGTTGTGGCAGATGGCGACAAATTTTGCAAAAATTGGCCATGTTTGCACGCGGAGGCTGTGGAGTTCTGGAGGGCCGGAGTTGGCCACGTGGCTAGGTTGTGGGCGGCTCGCCATGCCGGAGACCTCGACGTATAATGGTTGTGAAGGCAAGCGTGGGTGCAGCGAACTTGCGGGGATCGAGGCGGCCTCGTGCGTGTATTGGTCGCGTATTGTTGCTCGGTCGGCTAGGATTTCAGTAGTATGTATTTTCCAAATTGCCACTAGTTAATAATTTATTTAATTTAAATTTTCCAATCTTCTAACATACATAACTTTTGCATATGAGCTTGAATTCAAGCGCAGTTTTCTCCATTGTGATCGTATTAAAATTTTGGACATTTAGAACTAGTTTGGCTGCATTTTGCGACTATTTGAATTTTAGGCTTTATTTGGATTTTAAACCGACGAAAAATCAAAGGTGAGTGATTTAACCCACTTACGAATACTGAACCATCTTATGTTAGTTAGATTTAAATTTATGATGTGATTGGAAATTTATTGATTGCTGTTTGATATTTAAATTGTCATTTAAATTTAGTATGAATTTATATTGAATTTAATTACCTTTTTGTAACGATCCGTAAATTTTAACGTTTTATAACGTAATTAACTGAAATTTGGCTTGAAATTAAACAATAAAATTTTGATATAAAATTTGATAATAGGAATACATCTATTTAAACATAGAAAATGGCAGATTTTCATCAGAAAATTTGAAAGTTAGTTCTATTGTATAATTTTCAACTTTAATTTAAAATCAGTTATTTTGATGAAAATAAAACATTTTCGAAATCTGAAAATTTTTATAGAATAAAAAATAATTTTCTGAGTAAGACGTCATAATTCAATTCATCAAATTAGGACTTCTTTAGACCCGTTTATCTTATTTTCGACGAGTTTGTAACAACCCGCATATTTAACGATTTTATATTTAAATGTTTGATTTAAATATAGCGTCGTTATTCGGATTTTGGGGTCCGAAATGTTACTTTCTGCAAATGGCTGAATTGGAGCTCGAAACCATTTCCATTGAGTCCAAAATGGCGTTTGCGATCTTTTTGAGTATAATCTTTGATATGTTTGGAGTTTGTGAAATTTTGGCTACTTTTCCTATTGGGTTTGGGGTTGGATTCAGCCCACTAGCTCACTTAACCCCTAGCTCAACCCTTCTCTTCATTTCATCTTCATTTCATTTTATTTCTCAAACTAAAAACTGAAATGGGGGAAAGGAGAAAGAGAAATAGAAATTAGCAAGCCCTAGTTTCTCCTTTGTAACTTGATTCTTGCTCCAAATTCAAAGAGAATCCATTGGTAAGTTCATCTCCATCTTCTCCATCTCTTCTCCTCTTCAATTTCTGTAATTTTCCTAGCCCTAACTTAGGAAATACTTGCTTTGATTCTAGATTGAAGCTTGTAGTGTTGAAGTGGAGTGTAGTTGGTTGATTCCTTGCAATTGTGCTTCTCCATCTTCTTTGTTTTGTGTAAAAAGGTGAGTTTTGAACTCACATCTACTTCTCTTGATTTCATTGATGTTAGGTATGAATTCCTAACACCTTGTTCATATGCACTTGCAATTGGTTTGGGTTGAATTGGGGAATATTCCAATTTTTAGTGTTTTGGGTTCAAATCTTTGAAATCCTAACTTTGATGTTTTAATCATGTTTTGGTGATGCACCGAGGAACATATAGGGCCGGGTTGTCTATTGGCATAAGCCCTTAGAGCCAATGTTCGTCCGATTGCATTTTGGGAGAGTTTGCTCTTCATTTGAATAAGGCTGAAAAACAGCCCAGGCATGATTCAGTCGACTGAAAACTCTGCACAGTCGACTGAACCTGAAACCCGAGTGTTTCCAGGCATGATTCAGTCGACTGAAAAACTCTGCACAGTCGACTGAAAATGGAAACAGAAAGTTTCCTGAACCTGGAAAATTTCCAGGCACAGGGTCAGTCGACTGAAAACTCTGTTCAGTCGACTGAACCTGCTGTTTCAGCCCACTTTGCCTTTTGGGATTGAATTTTCAATTTGAATCGATTCATGATGATCCTATGTATGATTATCAATTGTTTTGACTTTGATGGTTCCTTTTAATTTTAATCCACGGGTTTTTATAAAATAATCTCTCGAATCACATTTAAAAGTTCGTTTCTCTAATTTATAAATTCTATTTAAAACACACACACTTTCGCACTTCGAACGAAGTGGAAGGGTGATTAAATGGTTGGGCAAAACACGGACCATGAATCTGTGCGTTTATCTTTCCGATTAATCCTCGACCTATTCGATTGATTGTTTTGACCTTCGGGTTTGGTTTATCGATGATATGAGGTAAACTTTGTACTGCTTTGAGTGTGAAAGGGACTGACGGATAGTAAACCGTTTAGTGCGAACGAGTGGTTATGGGACATACGTTAACACTTTTCGGATTTCTTTTCGAGAGTTGTGACACATTCCGCCAGTTAGTGGTGTCCAGTACTGGGTCTACGACCTTCACCACTACGGTTTGTTGCCTCTGGGATAGTGTCTTCGGACTGTCTCCCTAGGTTTGTTGCCTTCGGGTATGTTGCCTTCGGGTGTGTGCCTTCGGGTTTGTTGCCCTATATAGTTTCGCTCTGATGTTGGCCTTATGTGCCGCATGGGTGATACTTGGGTTTGGAGTCTTCGGGCTCATGGATCCTTGTTTGTACAGTACTGAGCTCGAGCAAATTTTATGATGTTTCATTGATATGTATATTCCCTTGGTATCGCTCTTCGGTATTGGTCTTTTTGAGCCGCATGGAGTATAGCGTTTACCTTGTGGAACTTGTATACCTTATTGGTATTTGTTGTTTGCCTATTGGCTTGTTTTGGGATATTTGTATCCTTTGTTTCTATATGTTGCCGATGATATGAGGCTTGTTCTATATGATTCATCTCTTGTTGATGATTGTGTTATCTCCCCTAGAGATATTTATTATACTGTATGACCTTGCAGGTTTATTAGTGTTCAGTTTATCTAACTGATTTGTTATCTAGACTGACCCGTGTATTTTATACTCGGGTCAGACCGAGATGTTTCAGGTTAGGTGCTTTTGGGGACTTAGCCTATTTTGCTTCCGCATGGACTATTCGCTAGCTTCATTTTGTTATAGTGTCTTTTGTAGTCCTTATCTGTTATAACTCTGATTTATACTCTTTCGTCTCGTCTGTATATGGTGGTCTCCTGTACCACTTGACATGTATTATTTTGTATACTCTGTGGTGTATCTGTGTATGTGTATATTATGATCGACTGTTCTGTGATGTATATTACATTTGAGTTGTTATATTTTCTTCTGATAGATCCTATAGCCATTGTAGTTTTGCTTTAAATATTTATTGAATAGGTCGAATTTTAATGTGTTCTACTTTTCGACATATTTAGTGAATAGTTAAGGTAAGATTGCACATGGTCGCTTCCATTATACTCTATTGTCCGCGTTAGCCGATAGTATTATCTATGTAATACTCTTTGTTAACGAGGCTCTCGGAGTGGGGCGTCACAGCATGGTATCAGAGCTGAGATTCAGAACAAAATATGATAAACACAGAATAGATGCACATATTATGGTACATCAAAGTGTACAAGTGATACAGATCTTTGAATCATCGTGTCTCTTTATTCCATCAAGGTTAGATAGATATTGGAAATACGTCTAGGAATGCATTTTATTCCGTAGTATCCCATATTGTAATATCTACCTTGTGAATAATCTTGTTCTTATCTTACTTTCAGCTTATGTTTGGAAGAGGCAGGGGTCGACGTTCGGATGCTGGGCAATCTAGTGGCTCGCATCCGGATGGCGTATATATGTCTGCCGATCAATTTTTGGAATTGTTTAGGAGCACTCAGCCTCCCGTTCCTCCTCGAATGTCTCCACCTCGCAAGTCTGCTTTTGCACGTCAGTGCAGTGATTTTGCTCATCTTGGAGGAAAGCCGTTTAAGGGCTCCGAGTCTGTTCTTGAAGTCCAAGCTTGGCTTCGCACGTGCGAGCGTATTTTCTCTCGCATGGATCTTTCTGACCATGATAGAGTTCTTGTAACTTCTAGCTTATTACAAGAGCGTGCCCTTGACTGGTATGAGCTTCTTGTAGCTGAAATTGATGAGTCTACTCTTTCTTGGACTCAGTTTCGGGGACGATTTGAACTCAAGTTCGTTCCTGAATCTGAAAAAGTTTTATTGACCCGTCGCTTCCTTGAGTTGAAGCAAGGGAAATCTTCTGTTTCTGAGTATGTCGCATCGTTCGAGGCTTTATCTCAATATGGTCTTGAATTCATCAGAACTTCTTATAAGAAGAATTTGAAGTTTGTTTCTGGCCTTAAGAAATATCTTAAGAAGTCCTTGTTGCTCCAGCTTAAACTTTCCTTTGAGGAATTGGTTGATTCGGCGCTTCATCTCGAGACCGTCGAGAAGGAGTGTGATAGTGATGTTGATGTTGAGGTTTCCAGAAACCCCAACAAGAAGCAGTTTCCAATTCAGAAGAAGCCTTTTCCTTATAAGAAGAAGAAGACCGGTGGTCCTAGCTCTAAGCCTCAATCTTCCGGAATACCTTTCGTTCGAAAGTGTTTTAATTGTGGTTCTCCGGATCATATTATTCGAGCTTGTCCAACGCCTCTCTTCTGCCGTAATTGCAAGAAGGAAGGTCATCATGTTTCTGCTTGTCCTACTGCTCCTGCTAATGCAAAATCTGGCAAACTCAATGTGGCTAATGCTTCTGGAGGTCCTTCTCAATCCAAAGGTATGACTCCATCTATTTTGGAGGGTTCAATTCTATTTCATGATCATAGTATACGAGTTCTTTTCGATACGGGTGCTTCACATTCTTTCGTATCGAAGAAGCTTGTAGATGAGTTATCTTTGGATGTTTCTTGCATGGTTACTTCTTTAAGGATTGCGAATCCTATTGGGGGATCCGCGACCCTTAGTTTGTTTTGTGATGATATTGAGATTGTTTTATGTGGCTTTTCTTCCGTGCGAATCTGCACGTTGTTTCTCATTTGGGTTTTGATATGATTTTTGGGATGGACTGGCTAGTGAGGTACGATGCCAGGATTATTTGTTCCGAGAGAATTTTATATCTTTGTCATCCTGATTCACCTTCTCAGTTATCTCTTGTTCTTCGGGATGTGGATAATTCCGAGATGGCTTTGTATTCTCTTGATTCGCGAGATGGTGATGATGTATCTCGTATTCCTATTGCTTGTGACTTTTCTGATGTTTTTGAACCTGTTTCGGGTTTGCCACCCAAACGGGCAATTGAGTTCCGCATTGATCTCATTCCAGGCGCGCAGCCAGTTAGTCGTCCTCCCACGAGGATGTCTACAAAGAAAAATGAGGAACTCAAGAAGCAGCTTTTAGAGCTCGAGTCCAAGCAGTTGATTCAGTCCAGTTTTTCTCCGTGGGGATCCGCGGTCGTTTTTGTGAAGAAGTCTGATGGAACTCTTAGGCTTTGCATTGATTATCGCAAGCTTAACGAGTTGACCATTAGAAATAGGTATCCATTTCCTAGGATCGATGATATGTTCGATCTATTGAGTGGTGCCAAGGTCTTTTCTCAGCTTGACCTTGCCACAGGTTTTCATCAGTTACGAGTCGCGGAGGATAGCATACCTCTTACCGCTTTCCGCACTCGTTATGGTTCTTTTGAGTGGCTCGTTATGCCGTTCGGTTTAACGAATGCTCCTGCTTTCTTTGTTGACCTCATGAATCGGGTATTCCGGCAATATCTCGATAAGTTTGTTCTTGTCTTCATTGATGATATCCTTATTTATTCTAAGTCTGTAGCTGAGCATGCTAATCACTTGAGAATTGTCTTGAGTACTCTTCGTCGTCATCTGCTTAAATCCAAATTCTCCAAGTGCCACTTTTGGGAGAATAAGGTTAAGTTCTTAGGCCATGTTGTATCTTCCGATGGCATTTCTGTCGATCCCTCAAAGATCGAAGCCATCCAGTATTGGAAGAGGCCTGAGAATGTGCATGAGATTCGTAGTTTCCTTGGATTGGCGGGTTATTACCGGCGGTTCATTAAGAACTTTTCCCGTGTTGTGCTTCCTCTCACAAGCCTTACTCGGAAAGGCATTCGTTTTATTTGGTCCGACAAGTGTGAAGCTTCCTTTCAGACATTGAAAGAACTTCTCACTAATGCTCCTATTCTTGTGGTTCCCGAAGGGAATCATGATCTTGTTGTCTACACCGATGCTTGTGGTAGTGGTCTCGGTGCTGTGCTTATGCAGAGAGATCGGGTAGTTGCTTATGCTTCTAGGCAACTGCGTCCGAATGAAGTTCGCCATGCCACTCATGATCTTGAGTTAGCCGCCATTGTCTTTGCCTTGAAGATTTGGCGACATTATTTATTGGGCAAGCGCTTCATTCTCTATGTCGATCAAAAATCTTTGAAGTATTTGTTTACTCAGAAGGAACTCAATATGAGACAACAGCGTTGGCTCGAGTTTCTTGCTTCCTATGACTTTGATATCCAGTTTACCCCTGGTAAGGGTAATCGTGTTGCAGATGCGCTTAGTCGTAAACATTCGGCTGTTATTTCTATGATGCTTGCCGAATGGAATATTCTTGAGACTCTATCTTTTTGTGAAATTCGTGATCAAGGTTCATTTTCTGATTCTCCTATTCTATTATTTAGTTTGGGAACTCGACCTATTTTATTGGATCGTATTGCCGATGCTCAGCGGCGTGATCCTGATTTGTTGCATTTTATTCAGCTTTGTGAGTCTGGATCTTGTGATGAGGCGTTGCAAGATTTTAGCATTGATTCTCATAGGTGTCTTCGTAAGAAGAACCGTCTTTTTGTGCCTTCTGATTTTGCACTTAGGCATGACATTCTTGATGATTGCCATCGTTCTAAGTATACCATTCATCCCGGTAATGGTAAGATGTATGCCGATATGCGTCGTCTTTATTATTGGGAAGGCATGAAGCGCGATGTGGCGAGTTATGTGAGCAACTGCATGACATGTCAACGTGTGAAGGCCGAACATCAGCGTCCTTCTGGACTTCTTCAACCTCTTGAGATTCCATTGTGGAAGTGGGATCAAATTTCTATGGATTTTATTGACGGCCTACCTCGTTCGAGATCAGGTCATTCTAGTATTTGGGTTATTGTTGATCGCCTCACCAAGTCAGCTCATTTTGTCCCTATTAAGTCTAATAGGACAGCTTCGCATTTGGCCAAGTTGTATGTCAAGGAAATCGTGAGACTTCACGGTGTTCCTAGTTCTATTGTGAGTGATCGTGATCCTTTATTCACGAGTCATTTTTGGAAGAGTCTTCAGCAAGCTTTGGGAACAAAGCTTAATTTTTCTACAGCTTATCATCCGCAGTCTGACGGACAGACTGAACGGGTGAATCGTATTTTGGAAGATCTTCTCCGTATTTGTATTTTTGATTTCGGTGGTTGTTGGGAGGATCACCTACCTCTTGTAGAGTTCTCCTACAACAATAGTTTTCAGTCTAGTATCGGTATGGCTCCTTTCGAAGCCTTATACGGAAGGCCATGTCGATCACCTTCTTGTTGGTTGGAATCTGGGGAGAAGCTTATTCTTGGCCCGGACTTTGTTCGTCATTCTCCTGAGAAGATTGATCTTATTCGATTGAGGATGAAAGAGGCACAGAGTCGCCAGAAATCCTACGCGGACAGCCGTAGGAAGCCTCTCGAGTTCTCAATCGGCGATCTTGTTTTTATTCGTGTTTCTCCTTTGAAAGGGGTTATGCGTTTCAGTGCGACTGGAAAATTGGCTCCTCGTTATATAGGACCGTTTTCTATTACTGAACGTATTGGCCCTGTGGCTTATAGAGTTTCACTTCCAGCTCATTTATCTGGCATTCATGACGTGTTTCACGTCTCGCAACTTCGGAAGTGTCTTCGAGAATCGGATTCTGTAATTGATTCTCCTGATTTGCAAGAGCTTGAGATCTCACCGGACTTATCTTTTGTACAGCAACCTATTCGCGTGCTTGACACGGAGGTGCGACACCTTCGGAACAAGGACGTGCCGCTCGTTAAAGTTCAATGGTCCGCTAATCCCAATGACTGTACTTGGGAAACCAGAGAGTATATCGAACGATCTTATCCAGGTTTTCTATCCTTGCTTCGTAATGGTAAGTCTATTTCTGTGTCTAAAGTTTATTCTTTCTTTTGTATGTTGTATGTATGTAGTTGTTACAAATATCGTCTCTACGAATTGCGGGGACGCAATTTTGTAAGGAGGGAAGATCTGTAACAACCCGCATATTTAACGATTTTATATTTAAATGTTTGATTTAAATATAGCGTCGTTATTCGGATTTTGGGGTCCGAAATGTTACTTTCTGCAAATGGCCGAATTGGAGCTCGAAACCATTTCCATTGAGTCCAAAATGGCGTTTGCGATCTTTTTGAGTATAATCTTTGATATGTTTGGAGTTTGTGAAATTTTGGCTACTTTTCCTATTGGGTTTGGGGTTGGATTCAGCCCACTAGCTCACTTAACCCCTAGCTCAACCCTTCTCTTCATTTCATCTTCATTTCATTTTATTTCTCAAACTAAAAACTGAAATGGGGGAAAGGAGAAAGAGAAATAGAAATTAGCAAGCCCTAGTTTCTCCTTTGTAACTTGATTCTTGCTCCAAATTCAAAGAGAATCCATTGGTAAGTTCATCCCCATCTTCTCCATCTCTTCTCCTCTTCAATTTCTGTAATTTTCCTAACCCTAACTTAGGAAATACTTGCTTTGATTCTAGATTGAAGCTTGTAGTGTTGAAGTGGAGTGTAGTTGGTTGATTCCTTGCAATTGTGCTTCTTCATCTTCTTTGTTTTGTGTAAAAAGGTGAGTTTTGAACTCACATCTACTTCTCTTGATTTCATTGATGTTAGGTATGAATTCCTAACACCTTGTTCATATGCACTTGCAATTGGTTTGGGTTGAATTGGGGAATATTCCAATTTTTAGTGTTTTGGGTTCAAATCTTTGAAATCCTAACTTTGATGTTTTAATCATGTTTTGGTGATGCATCGAGGAACATATAGTGCCGGGTTGTCTATTGGCATAAGCTCTTAGAGCCAATGTTCGTCCGATTGCATTTTGGGAGAGTTTGCTCTTCATTTGAATAAGGCTGAAAAACAGCCCAGGCATGATTCAGTCGACTGAAAACTCTGCACGGTCGACTGAACCTGAAACCCGAGTGTTTCCAGGCATGATTCAGTCGACTGAAAAACTCTGCACAGTCGACTGAAACTGGAAACAGAAAGTTTCCTGAACCTGGAAAATTTCCAGGCACAGGGTCAGTCGACTGAAAACTCTGTTCAGTCGACTGAACCTGCTGTTTCAGCCCACTTTGCCTTTTGGGATTGAATTTTCAATTTGAATCGATTCATGATGATCCTATGTATGATTATCAATTGTTTTGACTTTGATGGTTCCTTTTAATTTTAATCCATGGGTTTTTATAAAATAATCTCTCGAATCGCATTTAAAAGTTCGTTTCTCTAATTTATAAATTCTATTTAAAACACACACACTTTCGCACTTCGAACGAAGTGGAAGGGTGATTAAATGGTTGGGCAAAACACGGACCATGAATCTGTGCGTTTATCTTTCCGATTAATCCTCGACCTATTCGATTGATTGTTTTGACCTTCGGGTTTGGTTTATCGATGATATGAGGTAAACTTTGTACTGCTTTGAGTGTGAAAGGGACTGACGGATAGTAAACCGTTTAGTGCGAACGAGTGGTTATGGGACATACGTTAACACTTTTCGAATTTCTTTTCGAGAGTTGTGACACATTCCGCCAGTTAGTGGTGTCCAGTACTGGGTCTACGACCTTCACCACTACGGTTTGTTGCCTCTAGGATAGTGTCTTCGGACTGTCTCCCTAGGTTTGTTGCCTTCGGGTGTGTGCCTTCGGGTTTGTTGCCCTATATAGTTTCGCTCTGATGTTGGCCTTATGTGCCGCATGGGTGATACTTGGGTTTGGAGTCTTCGGGCTCATGGATCCTTGTTTGTACAGTACTGAGCTCGAGCAAATTTTATGATGTTTCATTGATATGTATATTCCCTTGGTATCGCTCTTCGGTATTGGTCTTTTTGAGCCGCATGGAGTATAGCGTTTACCTTGTGGAACTTGTATACCTTATTGGTATTTGTTGTTTGCCTATTGGCTTGTTTTGGGATATTTGTATCCTTTGTTTCTATATGTTGCCGATGATATGAGGCTTGTTCTATATGATTCATCTCTTGTTGATGATTGTGTTATCTCCCCTAGAGATATTTATTATACTATATGACCTTGCAGGTTTATTAGTGTTCAGTTTATCTAACTGATTTGTTATCTAGACTGACCCGTGTATTTTATACTCGGGTCAGACCGAGATGTTTCAGGTTAGGTGCTTTTGGGGACTTAGCCTATTTTGCTTCCGCATGGACTATTCACTAGCTTCATTTTGTTATAGCGTCTTTTGTAGTCCTTATCTGTTATAACTCTGATTTATACTCTTTCGTCTCGTCTGTATATGGTGGTCTCCTGTACCACTTGACATGTATTATTTTGTATACTCTGTGGTGTATCTGTGTATGTGTATATTATGATCGACTGTTCTGTGATGTATATTACATTTGAGTTGTTATATTTTCTTCTGATAGATCCTATAGCCATTGTAGTTTTGCTTTAAATATTTATTGAATAGGTCGAATTTTAATGTGTTCTACTTTTCGACATATTTAGTGAATAGTTAAGGTAAGATTGCACATGGTCGCTTCCATTATACTCTATTGTCCGCGTTAGCCGACAGTATTATCTATGTAATACTCTTTGTTAACGAGGCTCTCGGAGTGGGGCGTCACAAGTTTGCAGTAGGTTGGCAGCGAAATATCGAATTTGTATATGATGGTCGTATCGCCGATATCTGTGTACCATTCTATTCATCTTGACATGCTGATTTCCACAGTATATTCATTTATGTGATTCGGCGCTCGGTATCCAGTGAAATCGGCGAAATAATTTGTCATGCCGGTATCTGTTTTGAACCTCTTGGTTTCCTTGTGTCACTTCATATAACCACGTTCTAATATAATGGACACTAACTATTTTATCTTCCCAAATTTAATATTTGACCTTTGGTTGTTCACATTGATCTATATTCTCTGGTCATTGCTTCTTTCATCTTCGTTTGCTTATATTGAGGCAAGAAAATAAAATATATAGTATAAGTTGCTTTCATATATCATAGTTCATGTTCATCTTCAATTTTCCCTGTCAGTTTTTCTTGTCCTCAAGCCTATGTCCTCCCTTGAAAACGCATACATCACATACCCTCTCTCTAGTGCCTACGCCACCTCTTCCTTATCGTCCCTCCTCCATGACAGCCACCACCCTCTTTTATAAAAAAAAACAAGCATATAGTTGTTGCCAGATCTGCTTGTAACCACCCATCCCATCACCATATTCCACCACCCCTCCAAGTGATAGTGACCAAGCAGCCACGCGTAGCCGTGCTCCACCCTCAAATGCGTCCACTTTTCCAGATCCGACAACCCTCACTGTGCTTCCTCCCTGTAACAACCCTGTATTTTGTAATTATTTTATTGTATATTTTAATTATTTTTAATGTAAGATTTTGATTTAAAAACTTATTTTACTTATTTGAAATTATTAAATTTATTATTTAAATATAATCTTGATTTTTATATGAGTTATAATTCCAAACTTGTGTAAGTTGAATATTTGCCTGAAATGCTGATTTTGGTCAAAATAGTCAAACTGTGGCTTTCAACTTAAAATTTTAAAAGTTTAAAATTTTAATTTTTTTCTTTTATAATGAAAGTACATAAAATTCTAAGAACACCGCTTTTCGTTTCGTTGAATTTGGATGTAAATTGTGGAAGTTATACCCTTTACAATATTGTGCGTATATAGGGTTATTTACAATGACTATTTTAAATTGTATAAATTACTTCTTCTTTGTTATATTTTATTTTAATATGTGATAATATGTTATATTATGTATATTTTGACTTTTAAGTATTTTTAAAATGATAATATAATTTTTCTAAAGTTTATTTGAATTTATTTCAATTTTTAAAGCCTAATCTGCAATTTTAAGCCATTTTCTTAATTTAATTATATATAATTAAAATTTATTGATTTATTTTATACATTCACTTTTATTGCTGTGTTTTACTTTATTTTATTCATTTTACATGTATTTAAAATTAAGAAATTTTTTCCAAAGTGTATTGAAGTTATTTCTAATTCCTAAGTCTAGTTTTCATTTTCTGTGCCATTTTCTTATTTTAATCATATCTAATTAATAATTAATTATTAATATTTTGTTTATCTGTTATATTTTCGAATTCTAACTGAAATTTATAAGTGTTTTTAGTTATTTAAGATGTATATGAATATATATAGGAAGTTTAAAAGGTTTGAAAGCAAAGAAACGTAAAACCGTTTTAACGTTTCTTCTTCCGTTTCTTTTCCAATTAATAGATTTAATTTTCTTTGACCGTTCCTTTCTTTATTCTAGCTGTGCATTTCTTACCTCATTTTCACGTGAAAACATTCCTCTCCACTTCATTTTTCATGGCTAGAAAGGTTTGGTAATGGCTCCTCTTTTCCTCTTCTTTTTGCTCTTCTTTTTCCATTGTTTTCTTATATTTTGCCTTATTTTCTCATGTGTATTGCTTGGCCTCTCCTCCATAGCCACGGCCACCACCTCCTACATCTCTTCCCAACCATCACCTTCCATCTACCCCATCAGATCTGACCATGGCCGAACCCCTTTTGATGGTCAAACCCCTCAAACTACAACCTAGATGCCTAGATCCATGCTTATTTGACCTCTACATGCTCATCCACTTCAACCACCACCCAAACCACCACCATAGCCGCCACCACTCCCCAGACCTGACCACAACACACCCCTCCTCACCTCTGTCCAATCATGACACATCACAGGCCGAGCCCAATCCCCAAGGCTGAGCCCTTGTTTTGACCAAAAACCACCTAATTGCCTTCAAAACCACATCACCTCCTCATGTACAAACTCCACCTTGTCTTGCCTTGAACCCGAGCTATGTTAGCCCAAGCTTGACCCAAAACTTGACCACATCTGAACCACATCAGACCCCAAAGCCATACCAAACAATAGAGAAAGCAAAGCAAAAGACTACGTAGTCGTATCTCCTTTTATTTCAATGTTATTGCATTTTAAAGTCGTATTGAATTTTGTTGTTTTGATTGTTTGTTTTGGGTTGTACACAAGAGTTGTAGATTGGATTTGTTCTCCACTCATGTCCTAGTCTTGTCATCGTGCTTGTCGTGCTTTTGGAATCGCACTTGTGTTAGTTGTTTTGGTCTTCAACTTGAAAAAAAAGTGAGTCTTTCTCACTGTGACATTTATACTTATGAAAAGTGAATTGATGACAAGTGTTTAGTAATATAAAATGTTTATGCAAATTAATGATGATCATATGATATGCTATGCCATGTTATTACCATGTTATTACCATGTTTAAACTGTTAATTTTCACCTGACATCTGATATATGACTGTATATTGTGATATTGACCTTGTTTATATTATTTCTGTATATGATCACACTGCAAGTTCCCTGTTAGAAAAAAAATGTTATGGGATGAAATGATAGGCCTGAATGGTTTTAAATTTTTCATTTTGACTTGGGATTGCGGGTTTGAAATGATAAAACCCGGATTTTTCTTTGTAAATTATGGGTTGAAATGATATATTACCCGTATCACTTTACCTAGCGTAGAAAATTTTATACAGGCCCGTAGTTAAAATATGCTTTTCTAAAAAATTTAAAATATTTAAGAAATTTTGGAATAAAATGAAAAAAAAGGAATTTTTGGAATATAAACTGTTTTAAAATATGAATTGAAATGGTATTTTAGATTGAATAAAATGAATAATGATTTGAAATGAATGAAGTTTTGGAAAGATACGATATTTTGATATATTAAAATGATTTGAAAATGAAGTTTTGAAAGGATATGATATTTTGATATATTAAAATGATTTGAAACGAAGTTTTGGAAGATATGATATTTTGATATTAAAATGATTTGAAAAGAAGATCCGAAAGATATGATATTTTGGAAAGATTTAATCTTTATTTTGATAAAGATTTGAATTGAAATAATATTTTATTTTGAAGTATAAATATTGTTTTAAAAAGTCATGACTACGGGTTATAATAACGATTGGTTGTTAAGGAGACCGAGATCGGATATTGTCTTATAGCCGGCCAATACCGAAAACCACTTTAACAACTGTGTACGCGGTGGAGATTCCAGAATGAAGTAGGATGGTGGCGACGTTCTCGAGGTATATTACATGGACCCAACTACCGTGAGTTGACATATATGACTAAAACAGGAGTTATACCGGGCTACACAAAGGGTCGCACCCTTTCATCGAGCATGCTCCATCGGAAACTATTCTATTACTGTTGTGATTCGATTCGGTGGCGCCACTTTGATTCGGGGGTATTGTTCGAGGTGGGCGGAAGCTGCAGGCTTGCCGTCACCACCGGTCAGGGAGTGCAAACGGTGTATCCACCCTGGCATTGCCTCGCGTGCCGTGTCATATCCTTATATCGAGCCCACTACGATTTTGGTTTTAAAGATCCGACCGCGTTAAGGTTCACCATCCCCTTAACGCTATTTTCTATATGATTATACTTTACTGATTAGACACTACCGTATATAGCGTATATTACTACATAGTAAATAGTTTAACGGATCCTTAGAGGATGGGCGGTCCCAAGCATCCTTTAAGTTACTGATGCATTTTGTTACTGTTCACTTGAGTTGATTTACAGTTTATAAGTATTTATGTCCTGACTCGAGGGTTTTGTGTTTTGCTTTACGCTCGGGTCAGATTGATTGAGTTAGCATTCAAGATTCACCTTCGGCGTTGGAGCTTTCCTTGAAGATCCAGCCATCTATTTTGTTTCAGTATCCAGTGGTTCAGTGATGTATCTGATTTGTACCTGATGTATCCTGTTACTCTTCTGTTGTATCTTATTTAACTTTGATGTATCTCATATTTATATAGTAGCTTCATGAACTACTATCTCTTTTTTTCTTCCGCTGCATTATTATATACTCTGTGTCTATGATCTGTGATTTTTATTTACTGTATATTCTGAGATTTGCCAAAATTTTATTAACAACGCGGTATTTTGAGCAATTCAATTCCGGCATGAGTATCTACCTATACACTTATAATGTATGCGAATGGCTGAAAATACCGAGTCGTTACACTCCCACTCAGCCCGAGTACAACCATTCACCCCTCCAAAACATCTTTCCTCCACCAACTAATGGTCTTGCCCATCTCCTTTATTTTTATCGACCCAACCCAGTCTTCACATATATCAGCCAGCAGTCTTCTATTTCTCCACAAGCTCCACCTACAATCCGACAGCCATAGCCAAAAGTCCATTTGCGTACCTCATATTCTCTACTATTTATGTATTCAATTAATAATAAGGTTAGTTTTATATAAGTTTTCATTTCCAGTGATATGGGTTTAGATATTTGATTTTGATTTTTAAGGTGAATTGCAATATGAGTTTCAATATGATAAATGTTTTGTTGAAATGAAGTTGATCATCCTTGTTCAACCATGCATATATATATATATATATTATATGTTATAAGTTAAACATTTATATTATATGTTACATATTATATGTTTTAAACATTTATTCAATGCATAACATTATTTTAAAGTAGATTTTTTAATAGCTTATACGTATATTTTGATCTGAAGCTTTCCCTTCTTTTGTTTTTTTGCATATATAGGTCAGTGAATATATATGATTGTGTATATATACATGAAATGTTTAAAGATTTTTATTTTATTTTTATTTACAACATGTTCGGTGTATTCATATTATGTGTTTTAAGTATTTCGATAAAAATGTTCAATGTGATTATATATTATTTCAAAGTATTTATATAATATGTTAAATAATAATGTAAGTGATATATATAAGTTATCTTATTTATATATATATATATAGTATGGTAAAAGATGATTATATATAGCTTCTGTAAGAATTGTATTTATTTAAATTTATATTAATATTTCTAAAATAGATTCTATAACAATCTTTAGATCTAAATAATATGTTTAAATATTTATTTGAATTGATGTTGTAAGTTTTGTAATAATTCTTTAAATATATGTTTAGAATGCATAATTGATCCACCGAGTCTAAATTCACCTTGCCTTGTTTCTTCGCTGTCCAGCTTTACATAAACAGATTTAGCTTTGTCTCTGTATCGATTGCGTATCCGTGTGTGTATCCGACTTCATTGCTTCTCGTTATCCTTTGTTCTCTAGCTTCAAAAGGTGAGCAATCACTCATGATTAACTTTCTTATATTTAGTAAATTTAATTCATATGAAATGATGATTGAAGTATGCTCTTAAATTTGAATTGTTAAGTTATTTAATTGTTAAATATGATATGTCATTACCTGCAATTGTTTACTTATGACATCTGACACCATAAACTATTGTATATATTGTATTTAAATTTTATACTGATAATAAATTCCTATTATTGGTATGTTATATTATTATTCCATCATTCTCACTCTGCAAGTTCTTGTTAGCTTAGAAATTCCCTATGGGTTGAAATGATACATACCCAAACGATCTTATAGGTTAGGTGAAAATCGTTATGAGTTGAAATGATAAAGCCAAGTGAATTTATTTGAAATTTTAGGATTACTGGTTGAAATGATATAAACCCGTAAATTTAAAATAATTACGGATTAAAATGATAAATATCCGTATCACTTGACCATAGGATAGAAAACTATATACGGAAACCGTTGGTCTATTTCGAAAATTATTTTCATGGTTTTGAAAGGAAATATATGGATTTTAACAAATATTAATTTTTAAACAAATATAATATATAAATTTTATTTTATATCTATGTAAGTCTAGTTTCTAAAATTACACATTTGAAAATTTTAAGTTTATAAGTTAGTTTTGAAAAATATAGATTTTAAGATTTTACTTATAATTTTTATTATTTTTGAATATATAAAATAAAAATTTAGTAATAAGATTTAATTTAATATAATTTAATTTAATTAGTGTATGTATATATATAATATGTTTAAGTATTTATATAACATTACATTAATATTTTAAAAATAGATTTTGTAATAAATTTAATAAAGCATGGTTGGAAAAATAAATTGGAATTGATTTGAAATATTATTTGTTTAAGAATTGGATATAAATAAGAATGGATTTGAACTTATTGATTTTGAGATTTTAATATGATTTCATAACTTTATAACCTTATTTTGAGTAAGATGATTAAATGAATATATTCAATTATAAAACAAAAATTGAATTGAATATCTAAATTTGATTAAGTTTGAATTTTGTGATTTTATTTCAATGCTCATAAAATGTGATTAGGTGAATATTCAGAATTAAATAAATTAAAGTTTGATAATTAATATTTTAATTTTGCTTTAAATTTGTACTCGGGATTTTATATAAATGCTTATGAAAATGATAAAATGAACATTTTCGAATTCAAATAAAGTTTTTTGAGAAAAATGTGTGATCCTCTGTAAAATAGAGGAGAGCACACATGCAAAAATATATATAACGCAATAGTAAGGTGCTGCCAACATGCCTGGCAGGTAACAAAATAAATACGAGTAACAAAGAAAAAAATAGGTACCCCTAAGATGAGTTCCAGCAAGGCCACCATCCATCACACCCCAATATCGAGTTTCGGCATAGCCACCACCCGATACTAAGGTGTTAGGAGTACCCAGAAACAAGAGAGAATGATGCTCTGAACATCTCAGTAGCTCTATACATAAAACAAAGAAGAAAAACTCTGTGCATCTGGATCGGAATGATGCTCCATGCATCTCGGTAGCTCTATGCAACAAAAAACAAAGAAGAATAACTCCGTGCATCTGGATCGGAAGGAATGAAGAAGCCTCGACTCTGAAGTGAAAATAAATGTGATGCTGGATGTGATAATCTGCACTGGAAACACTAAACAAGGAAAGAAATGACAAGTTGTAGCAAGGATCCTCCTGAAGACAATACTCCATAATAGAGAAGAAAAAATCCAGCATCCATGGAGAAACTGAAAGAAATCCTGAGTGGAAAACTCTACTCTGAAAGTCTCTCAACAAACCGTATCCTGCAGTTTGAAGACATGGGAACCTGCAAGAAGAAACTGGTATCCTTTCACCCAAACTGAATTTAAATAAAGTTAAGGTTGAATTTTGAAATATAAATGAAATTTATCAAAGTAAGATATTGTAATTTTTTAGAATATTTACCTTGAAACCTATTGAATTTTAAGGGTTAGTTCAAACCTGGATTTGAAATCGAAATAAATTGAAATGGTTTTATTTGATAATCTGAATTAATTCATGAAATTGGGTGAAATAATTCGAATTTGAAACTATTTTCAATAAACTCTTTTAATATATAAACTATTTTAATATATAAAATATTTAACTTATAACCTATTTTTAAATATAAACTATTCTTAATTTATAACTATTCAATATATAAACTAGTTCCAATATCTAAACTATTTAAGTTGGAACTGTTGTGATTTAGAAGTGATGGATTTAAATAATAATATTTTGATATAATGTTTTAAACTATTTTTGGTTATGATCTTGGAAGTGGATATGATTTTGAAAATGATATGATTTCAAAACTGAATATGATTTCGAAAGTGCTATGGTTTTGAAATGAATATGATATTTTAATATGAATTATGAACTGTTTGAAATGATTATAAATACGATTTTATAAAATGACCATGGTGTGAAATAAACGTTTGGTTGCTAAAAAGGCCGGGATCAAATACTATCATACTCTTTGCCAATACCGAAAACTGCTTTAACAACTGTGTACGTGGTGGCGATTCCATAACAAAGTAGGATGGTTTATCGAATGATTTTATATGAGGTACTAACATAGCCCTGATCTTGTGAGTCAGCTTGATGTGGCTAAAATAGGAGCCATGTCGAGCCAAGTAGGGTCGCTCCCTCTATCGGCACATTTCTTGAATACCATTCTATTACTTTGTGATTTGACAGGGTGCACCTTTGATTTGAGAGTGTGTCTCGAGATGAGTGGTAGTAGCTGCTATGCATTACCATATTTCCGGATCCGCAAAATGGTAGGATCCTATCTAGGGTATTGCCTCGTGTGCCTTGTCACATGCCTTATCGCGCCCTCTAACAGTTTGTTCTGTAACATATCTTTGGAGTGCCCTTTAGGTAAACCACTGGTTTGGTGGAGCTTGCGGTACTGTATGGACTACGGGAATATATAAAATGTGTTAAGGGGGTTATGTGTAACACCTTAATGCTATTTTAATACTTACTTTACTGGTAGACATATTATAGTAGCATATATTACTACATAGTAGATAGTTCCACGGATCCTTAGATGATGGAAATCCAAAACATCCTTTAAGTTATTTGCATTTCAGTTGACATTTCACTTGAATTGAATTTTCTGGTATAAGAATGCTTGTCTTGATTCGGTGTTTGTTTTTCTTTATGCTCGTGTCAGACTGAGTGTCCCAGCATTTGAGACTCACCATTGGAGCTTGGAGCTTTGCTTGAAGATCTGTCTTTGTCTATTCATCTTTCCAGCTACTTCAATTTATTCCAGTTGTTTTGTTCTGACTTGTCATTGGTATTTGTATTAGTAACTTCTGTGTATTCGAGAAATCTGTTGTATCTTACTTTAAAATTTGATCTTTATATAGCAGCTTCATGAGCTACTATTATCTATTTCGCTGCTTATTATTATGTTACTCTGTGTCTGTGATTCTGTGGCTGATTTTTTACTTTATATGCTAAGTTTTTCCAAATATAAATTAACACTCTATTGTTTTGAGCAATTTAAGTCTGATATGTGTGGATGATTATCGATTTGAATGGCTCGAAATGCCAGGTCGTTATAGTTGGTATCAGAGCTATGGTTTAGACAAACTTAGCATATGGAGTAAAAACTAATTAGTGATAGGGTAGTGATACCCTAGATGAGTGAATCGATTATAGAATCCTCCTCGTTCAAGCTTGGAATTCTTTGTCCTAGATTTGGATTTCTATTGAATTTTGGAATTTTCCCTTATTCTTAAATTCGTTCTTTTCTTTTCATGTTCGTGTCCTATTGATACTGGATCATCCCATAACTTTATTTCTATTGATCTCTGTAATGGATTTGAACACATTTTGTCACCTCAATTGACAACTTCATCCTTTTGTGTGACTTATCCCATCGGCAGTCCCGCCAACCTATGTATGGTTTGTGTAACGACCCGTAAATTTTCGATAATTAAATTAGCTAATTTAATAAGATTTCGTGATTTAATGTTAGAAAAAAATTTATAATTCATTTGGGATAATAATAACTGGAATGAATTGCAATAATTATCCAAGCAATGAAAAAAAAGCTACTTAGTGAATGACTTTGCAATCAATAGTTGAATAGGATATTAAATGTTGAATTCATTGGGTATGATAGAGTAATTGATTGATAAGTAAAATCTATTTGAAATCAAATATTGAATATTGAACACGTAATTGTTTAAATTAAATATTTAAAACTTATTGAATAATTGAATAACTGTAAAATGAAAATAGTGTTCTAAATTTTGAAATGGTTTTAAAAGTTGAATCTTATAAGTTCAATTTCAATATTTCAAAAGATAATGAATTATTGGATAAGCGAAATTGTCTAAATTAAATATTTGGAATTTATTGGATAAATAAAATAACGGGTTTAATATGATTAAAAATGATTTGTAAAATTTTATTTTATCATATTGGAGTTATAGTGATGTTGTAGAACTTTTAAAATCGAATTAAAAGTAAATTTGTGAAAATTGAATATTTTAATATTTAAGTTCGACCGAAAAATAGCCAATTTTTGAACAGTCTCAGAATTGGACGAAACTAGTCCCACTGGATCCGTAATAGTTAGTTATTATCGGATTTCAATTTTCGTAGCAATCGGAGTTGTCGTTTGACCGTGGCAGCTCGAAACGCGTTGAAATTGTTTTAATATTAATTTGGCGAGTTAAAATAGTCATTTTTCAAACGGTCTCGGATTTCGATGAAACTAGTTTCATTGGATCCGTAATGTGATATTATTGTAAGTTTTCAAATTTCAAGTCAAACGGATTTACCGTTTGTCCGGGGCAAGCCAAAACGCATAGAAATTCGTTTAATCGGTTTAATGTAAAATTGATCGTTTATTTCCGTAACTCTCACATATGATCGAATTAGGCCTTGAAACTAGTTCCATTGCGTCCGGAATGGGGGTAAAACCTTATAAACGCCTGGCGGCACGTCTCGATTGGAGTTCGGATGATTTTGGACCTACCTATATATATACGCACGCAAACCGAGGCAGTTTTATTATTTTAATCCAGAAACCCTAATTGACTTCAGCCCTAGCCGCCATTTCCTGAATCAATGGCCACGAAATTCGAAACTTCTTCCTCATTTTCCTCTCAATCCATCAACAATTAGCAAAAACTCTCAACTACAAAGTTGTAGAGCACGATGAAAGCTTCAAATCCATACGGAGATGATCGAAAACGGAGCTTCGAATCAACGGGAAATCGAGCAAAAAGGGGCTGCGTTTTTCACGCAATTCGAGGCACAGGGGGTGGCCGAGCTTCAGGCTATTGACGGTGAAGATGGAGCTCGCGAAGGCCTTCGAGATGATGGGTCCTGATCGTTCTGGAAGTCGTCGTGGAGGTCGTGAAAATTGCTTGATGTTAGGCGGCTATGGGTTCATGTTGTGCGCGCGAATACTGGAAGAGAACGTGATGGAGGAAGGTGGAAATTGGCGGTCCAGATCTGATGGTAAAGGGAGGGACGGTCAGATTTGATTCTGGGTAAATAAAAAAAAAATATGTATATATATATAGAAATTGTAGATTAAAAATTAGATTTAATTATCGTCCAATCTTTAAAATAGCATAACTTTTTCATACGAGGTCGAAAACGCACGAAACTTTTTGCGTTGGAATCGTTTTGTCGAGCACTACGCAATGGAGCTGGATTGGAATCATTTGGGGATAGTGAAAATTTCGGGTAAAATTAAACGTTCGTTTAATTTTATTCGAAATAAAGCGCTGGAACTACATTGAAATCAAGGTGAGTGTTTTATAACGCTCACACCGTACTAAATATTTTTATGCTAGTTAAATTTGATATTATGAAGTGTTATGATTTTATTTGTCATTGTTTGGTAAAAATTTAATTGTCATATAGCTTGTCATTTGCATTAACCGTTGAAAAATTAAATTGACAGTTGAATTGAAATTAAAATTGAATTGCGATTAAATTACCTGACATTGATAACTATGAAACTGCCATGAATTGTATTGTTTATTGGATGATGTATTTTGATGGATGCTATTGGTTGATAATTGAATGTTTGGACGTTTATTTGCTTACATAGATCCTGTTATGCATACATATGATACTGAGATTAATTTAATATAATGTATACTCATTCCTGACATTTAATTGAAATAAAAAAATTACTTGGCCATAGGATAGAAAATTATATACGGGCACCGAATTGGCTAAATAAATAATTTTTGAAATCGTCGATTTAAAATTTATTTAAATGTTTTGATTTAAAAGTTATAAATAGAAATCAATTTATAGAAATCGAATTTGTCGAAAAATTGAGTTGGAATGTTGAAATAAATTTTGGTTAAAAGAAATTGGTAAATAATTTAAGTTGTGACTTTAAAAAAAATAAAAATTTGGATATGATTGAATTTTCGAAAATCTATTTATTTTAAAGATTGAACATTATTTCGAGCTTTGAATATTTCTAAGTAAAAGTGATATGAAAATGATATTTTGAAATCGAGTTTGGAATTGAATCATATTTGGAATTTGGATTTAAACTTGAATATTGTTGGAAATTTTGTTAAGTGTTATAAATTGATATTTTGAGAAATCAAGCTCCAAATCGATATAAATTGAAATTGAATTAATTAAAGGTGAATGTAGAATTGAATTGATTTGAAGTAAAAGTTGACATTGTTTTGAATTGAAATCGAAATTGAATCGGTAGAATGGAAATTGAAATTTATTTGAATTGGTAAGTTATAATTGAAATGGATTGATTTTGAAGCTGTTTTAATTTGTTTTCCAAATTACTCTGTTATATAAACCATTTTGAATACTTAAACTATTTTAATCTATTTTAAATCTACTTAACCCAATTTAAATTATTTTAAACTAATTTATCTATTTTAATCCATTTTAAAGATTTTAAGTGTTTTTAAATATTTTAATTATTTAAAACTACTTTTAAACTACTTATAACTATTTTTCTAAAATCCTAAGCTGGTCAATAAGGTGAAATGTTTATATTTAAATCTTGAATTTAAATATGAAATCTGATATTTTGAAAGATACGATGATATTTGAATGGATTTGATTTTGAAGCGAATATGATATTTTGATATCAATTATGAATCGATTTGAAATATAAAGAGCCAAAGGTGTAATAATACGTAGTTATTAAAGAGACCGGGATCGGATATGGACATACTCTCTGTCGATACCGAAAACCACTTTAATAACTATTATACGCGGAGTGATGATCCAGAATGAAGTGGATGGTTTGGTGAACGCGTTGACTGAAGAAAGAGAACGATTATTGGATGACCCCTGACATGACTAAAACAGGAGCCGCGCCGGGCCATTGAGGTTCGCCACCTCTAGCGGACACACTTCTTCGATACCATATCTATTACATTTGTGATGCGATTTGGGTGCACCCCTTGATTTGGGAGTGTTGTTTCGCGGTGTTGGGGTAGCTGCTGGCTATGCCCAACATCAGTCCGGATCACGCAACTACTAGTATCCTAGTTGGTATTGCCTCATGTACCTTGTCATACTGATTATCCTATTCGCGACCACTACGTTTTGATTTGTACCTTGAGTATATGGATTGCCCTCTGGTGACTTCCGGTTTTGGGGAAACTACGGTCTTGTATATGCTTTTGGGAATATAAAATGTGTTAAGGGGGATTATGGTAACGCATTAACGCTATTTTAATACTTTATATTACTGATAGACATTATCTACTTAGCGTATATTACTACATAGTAGATAGTTCCACGGATCCTTGAGAGATGGAAAATCCCGTAACATCTCTTGAGTTATTGCACGCACGTTGACACTGGATATGAGATGTCAAACCCCGTAAACATCTCTGACGCCGTTACATTCATATTTATTTACGATTGATTTAACTTCCATAAGGATATTTTAGTCCTGACTCGAGTGTTTTGTCTTTTCATTACGCTCGGGTCAGTCCTGAGTTTTCAGTTTAGGTTGAAGATCATTTCCTTGGAGGACGGAGACGAAGATTTGGTATATTATCTACTACTATTATATTCATTCCATTCCGCTGCATTGTTGTATGATATTTGTTGTGTATGTAACTCTGATAAATGTTGTATAATAATAATCAAATGTATTCATTTCAAATGTATTCATTTAATTAACAGCTTCATGAACTGTTATTTTATTATTATACTTTAGCCTTCCGCTGTGAGATTCTGTGTTGTTTCATTTCCTTTATTTCCCTTCCTTTTCTTTTCTTAATTACCCCAATAACTATCTGCTCTTTTAATGGTTTGGAATCGACATGTGTAATTGATCGTCGGTTTTAAACTGTCCAAAAAGGCGGGTCGTTACAGTTGGTATCAGAGCTTTGGTTTAGCGATAAACCTTGGCTCTAGTGGGGAATAACTCATTGAAATAGAGGTAAACTATATGAATGAGTTGAGTGTATATGAGAGAGCGTACTTGTTATTTGATATAAAATGGTTTTATATTGTGTTAATTTGTTCCGTTGAGTATTTATGAATTCTGGTCGATACTTGGGACGCCAAGGCGTCGATAGGAATTTCTAAACACTCGAATAGGATAAACCAACACAATATCATTTTGGAATATATTTTATATAAAAGAATTATTTGAATATTTATTCATTTTGATTGAATTGATTGTTAGGAGATGATAATATTAGATTATTATCGTTATTGTTTGATCAGTCAATATTTACAACAATTGATTAAATAACAATGGATTTAGGAAAATGAAATCTTGTAAACACAATTGATAATGAATATAAATGAATTTTAACTTGGATTTGGGAATATAAATTCTGGTGTTTGAGATTGACTTACAAGAATTTGAAAAATATAATATGAGCATTATATGATAGTATAATTGAGTTGAAATTGTTTTCGAAGGATTTTTTTTATGATAAGTGTTATATTCCCTTCTCTTGACGCTAGAAAATGATTTCGATGATGTGTGCACGCATCATTGGCGTTTATTTTCGAGAGTCCGAGTGGGGGAGACCACTTAATAGCTTGTCTAAACCTTGTTTTAATTCAACTTTTATTTTATTTTGTATTCTCTATAGTATGATTTGATATATAAATTATATAAGTATATATTATTTCAAAACTTGATTTGAAATGAAACCGAGATTGGAATTCTTAAGTCCTTTAGTAATTAATGATTTTTTTTTAATGATTGAAATGAATTTAGACTTGAATCATTGAGGAACTTCTGAATTGTGAAATGAGAAATGAACCTAAGAGCTAAGTGAAAATATCAAGTGGGGTAGAAATCCTTAGAATTAGGAAATTATGAACTTAAAATAAAAGTGAAACTGTAAAACTCGCGTAGTATTAAAATTCATTCTATAGCATAGATATAACTTACCAAAATATTTAAGAAGTTCAAAAATGTTATATGAATTGTTAATTGGATAATATACAAGTATAGGTTTGAATAATGGAATATGCATTTAATCAATGGTTTGCAAATATAAATAAAATTGTTAGTAAATAATTGGAATTTAAATTAACATTTAAAGGTGATTCACAATTATGTTAATATAAAATGAAAATACTATATGTGAATGTAAATGTGAAATTAAATTATAGTGAAATTTAAGTAATGACTTAAGAATTGATAAATTGAAAATTCAACTTTAAATGAAAGAAGTTGTATGTTGTTTAGCTACATTCTATTTGCATAACTATAACTTACCAAATACTTAAAGGGTTTAAAATGCTAATAAGGATAAGTAGAGAAATAATATACCAGTGAGAGTGAAAAATAAAATGTAAAGATCTATTGATAGTTGTAAATATAAAAGAAATTTAAGCTGTAAAATGAATGATACATGTATAAGTGAATGAATAAAATTTAAACTTAATGAAATATAAAATTGGTAAATGGAAACTAATTAAATTTGAATATAACTAAATGTCAATAAACTTGGAAGTGTATGAAATTAAAATTGACTTGGAAATGTATAATTGATTTAGTGTAGATTTTGGATGGATGTTAATGTTTGATATGCATTGGTTGTTAGATGGATGATAATTGATTAAGTAGAATTCATTAGTGTTAATGGAATTGAATAAACGGAATAAAATTTTAAATAATTAAATTCAAATTGGGAGCAAATTGACTTGAATTAAAAATGTGAATGAAACAAACTTGAATAAATCGGAAACAAATTGAATGTAAACCTATTGTGTGGATGAATAAGAAAATAAATAGCTTTGTGTTTATGATTGTTCTTTAGAAAATTTGATGTTTTGATGGTTTGTACTTTGAAATAATAAAAGCAAAATTTTGGAGGAAGAAAAAAAAAAAAAATCCAAAATGGTCCAATTCATGCTGAAATGAAAACAACCATAACTTTTAAATGGCTGAACGGAATTCGACGATTTTTGACTTTCCGAAAAGCTTAGAAACTATAGCACAACTTTTATTTAGAGTGTCTTGAGAAATTCCTTCGTCTACTAGGTTAAAAACTTGAATGTTACTCGCTGTCCTGTGTAAAAAAATAAGAAAAATCTGAAGCATACAACCTTAGTATTTTCGCCATATCTTTTGACTGGTTTATCGGATTTTGATGATCTTGCCCTTTATGGAAAGATAAGAACTTAAGCTAAAACTTTTGTTTTAAGTGTTTTGTGTTTTGATGTCGTTTATAAGGTCAAAAACGTGGGTGTACGTCGCTGACCTGCGCAATTCATTGCCCAGGCTGAGGCGTATCCTCTAAGTAAAACGGCCATAACTTTTGAACGGATGGTCCGAATTCGATGATTTTGGACATTCCGGAAAGCCTGAAATGAATAAAACAAATTTTGTTTAGATTATGTTGTCAAATTTTATCGTTTAGATGACCTAAAACTAAGATTTGTTTGCTGTCCTGAAATTGAAATTTCAGTTTTGAAGCTAAATATGTTATGTATATGTTGTGTAGGCTAAGTATATCTATCTATCTTTATATGCATGGTTCTAACTTAGTTGTTGAGCATTTTAGTAGGTAGCAAAGGGGTTGCGCTTCGTTTTGGAGCTCGCTTCTACGCTAATCGCATAATGTAAGTAAAATGCTAATAAATGCTAAATAAAAGGTACGCTTACGGTTTTATATGATATTGGTGATATTTATATGTTGTTTCCCCACATATGGGATGCCTCATCATTGAGATGAGATGTATATTTGTGATATATATGCTATTATATTTTTCCGATCGAGCCGCGCAAAGGAGACTCTGCCGAAATTTTCCGAAAAATCCGGTTGTTAGAAAATTTTTCAAGTTTTAAATTTTTTTTTATAACTTGTTTTGATTACTAACTTTTAATGTTAGGAAGCCGTTTGGAGTAACTTAGTGGAAGCGTAGTTATGACTTTATGAATGGAATTTCATTGTTTTATAAGTGGATAATTTTGAATAAAAATATATCAAATGTTGAATTCTATACTTAGTTCTTTTTCCCTTCTTTTTCCTTTTCGGGGACGAAAAGTTTTGAGTGGGGGAGAGTGTAACGATCCGTAAATTTTCGATAATTAAATTAGCTAATTTAATAAGATTTCGTGATTTAATGTTAGAAAAAAATTTATAATTCATTTGGGATAATAATAACTGGAATGAATTGCAATAATTATCCAAGTAATGAAAAAAAAGCTACTTAGTGAATGACTTTGCAATCAATAGTTGAATAGGATATTAAATGTTGAATTCATTGGGTATGATAGAGTAATTGATTGATAAGTAAAATCTATTTGAAATCAAATATTGAATATTGAACACGTAATTGTTTAAATTAAATATTTAAAACTTATTGAATAATTGAATAACTGTAAAATGAAAATAGTGTTCTAAATTTTGAAATGGTTTTAAAAGTTGAATCTTATAAGTTCAATTTCAATATTTCAAAAGATAATGAATTATTGGATAAGCGAAATTGTCTAAATTAAATATTTGGAATTTATTGGATAAATAAAATAACGGATTTAATATGATTAAAAATGATTTGTAAAATTTTATTTTATCATATTGGAGTTATAGTGATGTTGTAGAACTTTTAAAATCGAATTAAAAGTAAATTTGTGAAAATTGAATATTTTAATATTTAAGTTCGACCGAAAAATAGCCAATTTTTGAACAGTCTCAGAATTGGACGAAACTAGTCCCATTGGATCCGTAATAGTTAGTTATTATCGGATTTCAATTTTCGTAGCAATCGGAGTTGTCGTTTGACCGTGGCAGCTCGAAACGCGTTGAAATTGTTTTAATATTAATTTGGCGAGTTAAAATAGTCATTTTTCAAACGTTCTCGGATTTCGATGAAACTAGTTTCATTGGATCCGTAATGTGATATTATTGTAAGTTTTCAAATTTCAAGTCAAACGGATTTACCGTTTGTCCGGGGCAAGCCAAAACGCATAGAAATTCGTTTAATCGGTTTAATGTAAAATTGATCGTTTATTTCCGTAACTCTCACATATGATCGAATTAGGCCTTGAAACTACTTCCATTGCGTCCGGAATGGGGGTAAAACCTTATAAACGCCTGGCGGCACGTCTCGATTGGAGTTCGGATGATTTTGGACCTACCTATATATATACGCACGCAAACCGAGGCAGTTTTATTATTTTAATCCAGAAACCCTAATTGACTTCAGCCCTAGCCGCCATTTCCTGAATCAATGGCCACGAAATTCGAAACTTCTTCCTCATTTTCCTCTCAATCCATCAACAATTAGCAAAAACTCTCAACTACAAAGTTGTAGAGCACGATGAAAGCTTCAAATCCATACGGAGATGATCGAAAACGGAGCTTCGAATCAACGGGAAATCGAGCAAAAAGGGGCTGCGTTTTTCACGCAATTCGAGGCACAGGGGGTGGCCGAGCTTCAGGCTATTGACGGTGAAGATGGAGCTCGCGAAGGCCTTCGAGATGATGGGTCCTGATCGTTCTGGAAGTCGTCGTGGAGGTCGTGAAAATTGCTTGATGTTAGGCGGCTATGGGTTCATGTTGTGCGCGCGAATACTGGAAGAGAACGTGATGGAGGAAGGTGGAAATTGGCGGTCCAGATCTGATGGTAAAGGGAGGGACGGTCAGATTTGATTCTGGGTAAATAAAAAAAAAATATGTATATATATATAGAAATTGTAGATTAAAAATTAGATTTAATTATCGTCCAATCTTTAAAATAGCATAACTTTTTCATACGAGGTCGAAAACGCACGAAACTTTTTGCGTTGGAATCGTTTTGTCGAGCACTACGCAATGGAGCTGGATTGGATTCATTTGGGGATAGTGAAAATTTCGGGTAAAATTAAACGTTCGTTTAATTTTATTCGAAATAAAGCGCTGGAACTACATTGAAATCAAGGTGAGTGTTTTATAACGCTCACACCGTACTAAATATTTTTATGCTAGTTAAATTTGATATTATGAAGTGTTATGATTTTATTTGTCATTGTTTGGTAAAAATTTAATTGTCATATAGCTTGTCATTTGCATTAACCGTTGAAAAATTAAATTGACAGTTGAATTGAAATTAAAATTGAATTGCGATTAAATTACCTGACATTGATAACTATGAAACTGCCATGAATTGTATTGTTTATTGGATGATGTATTTTGATGGATGCTATTGGTTGATAATTGAATGTTTGGACGTTTATTTGCTTACATAGATCCTGTTATGCATACATATGATACTGAGATTAATTTAATATAATGTATACTCATTCCTGACATTTAATTGAAATAAAAAAATTACTTGGCCATAGGATAGAAAATTATATACGGGCACCGAATTGGCTAAATAAATAATTTTTGAAATCGTCGATTTAAAATTTATTTAAATGTTTTGATTTAAAAGTTATAAATAGAAATCAATTTATAGAAATCGAATTTGTCGAAAAATTGAGTTGGAATGTTGAAATAAATTTTGGTTAAAAGAAATTGGTAAATAATTTAAGTTGTGACTTTAAAAAAAATAAAAATTTGGATATGATTGAATTTTCGAAAATCTATTTATTTTAAAGATTGAACATTATTTCGAGCTTTGAATATTTCTAAGTAAAAGTGATATGAAAATGATATTTTGAAATCGAGTTTGGAATTGAATCATATTTGGAATTTGGATTTAAACTTGAATATTGTTGGAAATTTTGTTAAGTGTTATAAATTGATATTTTGAGAAATCAAGCTCCAAATCGATATAAATTGAAATTGAATTAATTAAAGGTGAATGTAGAATTGAATTGATTTGAAGTAAAAGTTGACATTGTTTTGAATTGAAATCGAAATTGAATCGGTAGAATGGAAATTGAAATTTATTTGAATTGGTAAGTTATAATTGAAATGGATTGATTTTGAAGCTGTTTTAATTTGTTTTCCAAATTACTCTGTTATATAAACCATTTTGAATACTTAAACTATTTTAATCTATTTTAAATCTACTTAACCCAATTTAAATTATTTTAAACTAATTTATCTATTTTAATCCATTTTAAAGATTTTAAGTGTTTTTAAATATTTTAATTATTTAAAACTACTTTTAAACTACTTATAACTATTTTTCTAAAATCCTAAGCTGGTCAATAAGGTGAAATGTTTATATTTAAATCTTGAATTTAAATATGAAATCTGATATTTTGAAAGATACGATGATATTTGAATGGATTTGATTTTGAAGCGAATATGATATTTTGATATCAATTATGAATCGATTTGAAATATAAAGAGCCAAAGGTGTAATAATACGTAGTTATTAAAGAGACCGGGATCGGATATGGACATACTCTCTGTCGATACCGAAAACCACTTTAATAACTATTATACGCGGAGTGATGATCCAGAATGAAGTGGATGGTTTGGTGAACGCGTTGACTGAAGAAAGAGAACGATTATTGGATGACCCCTGACATGACTAAAACAGGAGCCGCGCCGGGCCATTGAGGTTCGCCACCTCTAGCGGACACACTTCTTCGATACCATATCTATTACATTTGTGATGCGATTTGGGTGCACCCCTTGATTTGGGAGTGTTGTTTCGCGGTGTTGGGGTAGCTGCTGGCTATGCCCAACATCAGTCCGGATCACGCAACTACTAGTATCCTAGTTGGTATTGCCTCATGTACCTTGTCATACTGATTATCCTATTCGCGACCACTACGTTTTGATTTGTACCTTGAGTATATGGATTGCCCTCTGGTGACTTCCGGTTTTGGGGAAACTACGGTCTTGTATATGCTTTTGGGAATATAAAATGTGTTAAGGGGGATTATGGTAACGCCTTAACGCTATTTTAATACTTTATATTACTGATAGACATTATCTACTTAGCGTATATTACTACATAGTAGATAGTTCCACGGATCCTCGAGAGATGAAAAATCCCGTAACATCTCTTGAGTTATTGCACGCACGTTGACACTGGATATGAGATGTCAAACCCCGTAAACATCTCTGACGCCGTTACATTCATATTTATTTACGATTGATTTAACTTCCATAAGGATATTTTAGTCCTGACTCGAGTGTTTTGTCTTTTCATTACGCTCGGGTCAGTCCTGAGTTTTCAGTTTAGGTTGAAGATCATTTCCTTGGAGGACGGAGACGAAGATTTGGTATATTATCTACTACTATTATATTCATTCCATTCCGCTGCATTGTTGTATGATATTTGTTGTGTATGTAACTCTGATAAATGTTGTATAATAATAATCAAATGTATTCATTTCAAATGTATTCATTTAATTAACAGCTTCATGAACTGTTATTTTATTATTATACTTTAGCCTTCCGCTGTGAGATTCTGTGTTGTTTCATTTCCTTTATTTCCCTTCCTTTTCTTTTCTTAATTACCCCAATAACTATCTGCTCTTTTAATGGTTTGGAATCGACATGTGTAATTGATCGTCGGTTTAAAACTGTCCAAAAAGGCGGGTCGTTACAGTTTGTAAAGGGGTGAAACACCTCTATAGCAAGCGTCGATTCATCGAAGATTTCTATGTCCTCGGTTATGATGTTGTTATTTTCTTGAAACCCGAACCGTTTCTCTAGAAGATGACCCAGGTAATTCTCTTGTGATTGAATGTTGAGTGCCTCAGGATTATGCGGCTAGTGCTATCTTTTCACTCGATTCTCAGCCAGGTAACCTTGACTCCACCCGATAGTCAGGGATTATCCTAATGTTTTGGTAAAGTCACATCTCTCCCACCCAAGCGAGAAATTGAATTCCGCATACATCTTATTCATGGACCTCGACCTTTTGTCTTTCCTCGCAGACAAATGGTTTCTATGAATGGTTAGTCATGCCCTTTGGATTAACCAATGCTCATGCTTTCTTCATCGATTTTGTGAATCGCATATTCCCGCGATGTTCACAATGAGTTTGTCCTGGATCTCGTTGATGGTATTCTTGTATTTTCTAAGTCTCTGTTGACCCGTTCAAAGACATCGCGATTAATATAAATATATCTATCTTTCCTCTTTTGTAATTTAATTATCATATCTCTCTTTCGAGCCTATTTTCTTGTGTAGTATTCCCTTCGATTTGGGTCCCCCTAAATGTGAATCCCTATCCTTGTTCTAATCAATTCTTGAACCATCCTGTGAGGGAGTGTATTAGTAATTGATGTAAAAATGTTTTACATTGTTTTGTTTGAGTTATTAAGGTTGATTTGGTGTTTCAATCGATTCGTTTGACTAATGTTATTGATATGAATTCCAAAACACTTGAACAGAGCAAACTGACACAATACTATTTTCATAATTTGTAGATGAAACAATTTTATGCATGATTATATTTTATATATATAGGATACAAATTTTGTGAAATTAGATAGTGGAATGAATTGATTGTTAGAAATGATTATACTAGATTGTCGTTTATTGTTTTGTCAACAATCCTAAACCATTAATTATTGTTGTATGTTATAAGGAGATGAATTTTAAAACATGATTTATAAATCGGATCTGCAAATGAAGTGAACATAAATTAAGGATTTGAGAATTAAATTTTCGGTGTTTTTCAAAATTTTGTATTCAAAGTTTTGAAAAAATATATTATTAGAAAGTATTTTTGAACAGAAATTGTTTTCAAAGAATTTTGAAAGAGGTAAATTAGCACTCTCCTTGTTTGTCGCTGGAAAATAATTTCCTTGATGATTGCGGCATCATCGACATTCATTTTTGAGTCTCAAAGTGAAGAGACGCTTAGTAGCTTTGCTACACTTTTGTTTTGGAAAATGGTGGTTTGAACTTCTTGAGTATTATTTGATGTATAAAATATATATATGTATATATTATTCAAAATTGTTTGAAGTGAAACTGGAAATTTACTCCTAAATATTTGTTAAGTAATTGTTTTCAATTTGAAATAAAGATTTTTTTTGAAAAATTGGAGAAAATGGAATTAAAACAATTTGAAACAGTTGAAATAGGATAAATTTATTTGTACAATACTCAATTGCATTCCAAAACTTATATATAACTTACCTGATTATTCAAAAATTTAAATGTTTATGGTAGTATGTAATTGAATAATATACAAAATGAATGTATGTAATAAGATGTCAAAAATGAAATTTCGGTTATGGAATTTTAAAATAAAAGCGAGTGGTTATGATAAATATCTATACACTGATTAAGTAAAATAAATTGAATAATAAAAAGAAGATGCTTTTTATGTAAATAAATATGGACTTAAAAATAATTGAAATTGAATTTTTAAGTGGAATTAACTTAAGTGAAGTAAACTGAAATAAATAAATATGTTAAATAAATTTGGTTTTGAAAGATAATTTCGTAACAAATGTTAATAAATTGAAAGCGAAGCATTTGATCAAAATATATTGGATGGAAGTCAAACAAAGTGTGAATACAATGACTATTTATTAATTAAGTAAAGGGATTGAAGCCAAATCTCTTGAATATTTACCAATTTAAAAAAAATGAAATTCATATGGTTTTGGGTCAATTTCTGTATTCGTACCATGTATTTAAAATCTAGTTTTTCATCATATTGTTACTATTCTCCTATCTCGTTCCTTTTCGGGGATGAATAGTTTTGAGTGGGGCAGAGTATAACGACCCGTAAACTTTAACGGTTTTATAACATAATTAACTGAAATTTTACATGAAATTAAATAATAATATTTTGACATAAAATTTGATAATTGGAATACGTCTATTTAAACATAGCAAATGGAAGATTTTCATCGAAAATTTGAAAGTTAGTTCCACTGTGTAATTTTCAATTTCAATTTAATCGATTAATTTTATGAAAATAAAATATTTTCAAAATTTGAATATTTTTATATAATAAAAATGTAAATAATTTTCTGAGTGAGATGTCATAATTCGTTTCATCAAATTCGAATTTTTCTAGCCCGTTTATCTTATTTTCGACGAATTTGTAGCAGGTTGGCAATGAAATATCGACTTTTGATAGGATGGTCGTATCGCTGATATCTATGTTCCATTCTTTTCATCTCGTCATGCTGATTTCCATAATATATTCATTTCTATGATTTGGCGCACTGTATGCGGCGAAACCGACGAAACGATTTATCGTACCGGTACCTGTTTAGAACTTCTTGGTTTCCTTGTGTCCCTTCATATATGCACTTGTAATCTAGTGGATACTAACCATTTTATATTCCCTAATTAATATTTGACCTTTGGATATTCACATGGTTTGATCTATATTCTGTGGTTATTGCTTCTTTCATCTTCGTTTGTTTATATTGAGGCAAGAAAATAAAATATATATTATAAGTTGCTTTCATATATCATAGATCTTGTTCATCTTCAATTTGCTCTGTAATATTTCTCCCCCTTAAGCCTATATCCTCCCTTACAAACGCGTATAGCACATACCCTCTCTCTATTGCCTATGCCACCTTTTCCTTGCCGTCCCTCCTCCAGGTAGCCGCCATCCTCTTTTATAAAAAAACAATAAGCATATAGTTTTTGCAGAGACCTGCTTGTATCCACCCTTCCCATCACCATGTTCCACCACCCCTCCATGTGACAGCGACCAAGCAGCCACGCGCGGCCATGCTCCAACCTCAAATGCGTCCACTTTTCCTGATTCGACAACCCTTACCATGATTTCTCCCACTCGGCCTGAGTATAACCATTCGCCCCTCTAAAATAGCCTCCCTTCGCCAACTAATGCTCTTGTCCATCTCCTTTATTTTTTGTCGCCCCAACCTTGTCTTTACATATATCAGCCAGTAGTCTTCCATTCCACCACCAGCCTCCGCGTACAACCCGACGGCTACATCAACCAAGTCCATTTGCACAGCCCATATTCTCTATTATGTATGTATTCAATTAATTTTTGATACAATTTTTCATTTTCCAGTGATACGGGGTTAGTTATTTGATTTTGATTTTAAGGCGAGTTGCAATATAAGTTCCAATATGATAAATGTTTTGTTGAAATGAAGTTGATCATCCTTGTTCAGCCGTGCCTATATATATTATATGTTGTTTGTTATAAGTTAAACATTTATATTACATGTTACATATTATATGTTTTAAACATTTATTCAATGTATAACATTATTTTAAAGTAGATTTTGAAATAGCTTATATGTATATTTTGATATGAAGCTTTCCCTTATTTTGTTTTGTATATATATAGGTCAGTGGATATATATGATAGTATGTGTGTATATATATATGAAATATTTAAAGATTTTTTTATTTTTATTTACTACATATTCAATGTATTCCTATTATGTGTTTGATGTATTTCAATGAAAATGTTCAATGTATTTATATATCATTTCTAATTATTTATATAATATGTTAAACAATAATGTAAGTTATATATGTAAGTAAGTTATCTTATATATATATGTATATATGGTAAAAGAAGATTATATATAGCTTTTGTAAGAATTGTATTTATTCAAATTTATATTGCTATTTTAAAATAGATTTTGTAACAATCTTTATATGTAAATATTATGTTTAAATATTTATTTGAATTGATGTTATAAATTTCATAATAATTCTATATATGGTACGTTTAGAATATATACTTAGTCCACCGAATCTAAATTCACCATGCTTGTTTCTTTGCTGTCCAAATTTACAGCAACAAATTTTGCTTTGTCTCTGTGTCGATTACATATCCATGTGCGTATCCGAGTCCGTTGCTTCTCATTGTCCATTGTTTTCTAGCCACAAAACATGAGCAATCACTCATGATTAATATTCTTGTATTTAGTAAATTTAATTCACATGAAATAATGATTTAAATATGCTGTTAAATTTGAATTGTTAAGTTATTTAATTGTTAAATATGATATGTCATTACATGCAATTGTTTACTTATGACATCCGACACCATAACCTGTTGTATATGTTATACTTAAATTTGTTACTGATGATAAATGCCAGTCGTTGACATGTTAGAATATTATACCATTGTTCTCACTCCAAAAGTTCCTATTAGTTTGAAAATTCCCCATGGGTTGAAATGATACATAGCCGAATGATCTTATAGATTAGGTGAAAATTGTTATGGGTTGAAATGATAAACCCAAGCGATTTTATTTGAAATTTTGGGATTTGAAATGATATAAACCCATAAATTCAAAATAATTACTGATTGAATGATAAATATCATATCACTTGACCATAGGATAGAAATGTAACGACCCAGAATTTTTATCATTTGAAATTCGTATATTTAATTGATTTTAAATATTAACAAGTAAAATTTGTAAGTCGAATAAATTTTATTTCGAATATCTAGATTTAATTGGATAATTAAATCAATAATTTAGTATTTGAAATTACAGAAATAATTGGAAATTGGGTCTAATGTGATTAAAATTGATTTGTAAAGTTGTATTAAATCATATTGGAGTTAGAATGATGTTATAGAACTTTTAAAATTGAATTAAAAGTTAATTTGTGGAAATTGAATATTTTAATATTTAATTGACGAGTAAAAATAGCCATTTTTCAAATAGTATCGGATTTTGACGAAACCAGTTTTATTGGATCCGTAATGTTAAATTGTTGCAAGTTTCAAATTTCGTGTTAATCGGATTTACGGTTTGTCCGGGGCAAGCAAAAACGCATAGAAATTAGTTTAACCGATTTAATTTAAATTTGATCGTTTATTTCCGTAACTTGCACATATGATCGAATTGGCTCTCGATACCTATTCCATTATGTCCGGAACATGGGTAAAATTCTAGAAACGTCAGCCAGCACGCTTCATTTGGAGTTCGGAAAATCTCGGATGAATAGTGTTTTGGCAAATTTTCTATATAAGGACGTTTTATTTTCCATTTGCAAACAAATCTAAGGTTTCAAGCAGCAGCCGCTGGCCTCAGAATTTATGGCCGTAAACATTCGAATTTCATCCCCCTTTCTCTTATAATCCACGCATCAATTCAAGAAGTTTTCAACTACAAAATCAAAGAGGGCATCGAGATCTATTATGTTAACGGCTATGATCGGATTTCGCGCCACGAATCTACGGCAATTGGTGATCAAAGGCATGTGTTCAAACTCTAATTACGAGGCAAGGAGGCAGCCCAGTGGCGCCGGCCTCTGGCCCTTGGGGTGTCGCACGAAGCTCTTCGAAATGGTAGTCTCTGATCATCGTCTAGATCGTTGATGTTGGAGCTAGAATTGGTCAAAGTTTCGAGCTTTTGGGTTTGTTCGGCCTGACATTGTCGCGTTAGGGAAGATAGGCGGGAGGCCACGATCTCATCAAAAGAAAATCAATGGCCTGAAGATGTAGGGTTTGAAAAAAATATAAAAGTTGTAAATTTTATATATATATTTAAAATCGTTTAATCTTTAAAGCGTGATAACTTCTTCATACGAGGTCGAAAAATGACGAAACGACTTGCGTTGGATTCATATTGTCGAATACTACGCGATGGAGCTGGATTGGGATTGATTGGAGCTAGTGATAATTTTGGGTAAATTAAACGCGCGTTTAATTTTATTCGGAACGAAACACTGCAAATGTTATTAGAAGCAAGGTGAGAACTTCTCACTCAATCGAATTTGTTTCGATTTATAATAGAAATATAAACAAATTGAAATTAAATAAAGGTAAGTTTGAAATGGATTCAAACTGAAATTAAATCTTGAATTTGGGAAAAGTTTCAAAATAAGATAATAATGAATTGGCTTCCAGATATGATAATCTTGGTTATTATCATAAATGGTTGTTGTGTTCAATAATAAGATGTGTATTAATGAGTAAGCAAAATGAAATTTTAAATAGTTAGATTTAAAATTGCTTGATTGTGTGGTTGAATGATAAATTGCTATCTGTGGAATAGAAATAGACCCTATACGCCGTATATTAAACGGAGGTTATTATATAAACCTATATACCACGATATTCCACCTTGAAGTGGAATTGGTATTATATATGTACTTGGAGTTGATTTCCCGCATTGTATAGCGGATGAGACCCTATTGCGCCGCATAATAGCGGATAATATTTTATATGAACCCATGTACCGCGATATTCCTTCTTCAAACGGGATTGGTATTGTGCTAACATCTATGGATGCAGGGAAACAGGTTGGAGGGATCCAACTGGATTCCTCAACAGTATTGATTTATTTACAGATATTTGCGATATATTCTATCATCATATTGATATATGATTTTTGGATGCCGTGGTTTATGTATTGGTGTTGTTGCAGCATTAGGCCTATTTTTGGAGTTTTTAAAATGCTAAAGTAACTATTTCGAATTTAAAAGGATTTTCAAGTGATTTTTGAAAGTATAATTTTGGAATTGATTCATTTTAAATAAATAAACGTTATAATTTTTATGTTATAATTTTTTTGATTTTTTGCGAAATATAATCGAAATGTGATTTTTGAAATAAGTAGTCGATTAATTAGTAAAATGGTTTAAATTGGGATTTTTGAATCATTAAAAACGGTTTATATAAAAGATTTATAAAATTGATATTTATAAATTAAAATATTGGAATTATAAAACGAGTATTTATAATTGTTAAAATGAAGTATAAATGGATTTCATAAGTGAATGAAATTTATAGATTTATAAATTATGAAGTTATAAAATGAATAGATTTTGTAAAATAAAAGATTTATAAGTAATTAACTTGTAAATTGGATTTTGGCATTTAAATGAGATATAAATAGAATTTGTTAATTAAGGGGTTTTATGAGTTGAAGTTTTTATAAACTATATATATATGTGAATTTATAAATGTTGTTTTATAAATCCAAAACCAATTGAATTTGATAAGTAAATATGAAAGCTTATTAAAGGAGATATATCCACGATTTTGGACAGTGGATAATCTTTTAAATTAAATATGTAGAAGTCTTGAATTTGGTTAATAATTTATATTCACGATTTTGGACGGTGAATAACATATTAAAGAAATGTTTTGTAGTTGTTTTAAAATGTGTTAAGGATCTAAACTATAGATTTCCACATTCATTGTTGAGATAGACGTTTTTGAGAAATAAGTAAAAGAGGGACTATAACACTGTTGTTATAGTAAATGATTTTCGAAAGGAAATGTTTTTATTTAGTATTGGGATTTATATATCTATCATATTTTTGAATCCCTATGCTATTGATTTTGGGTTGTCGTAACGATGTTTTACGCAACATTCGTTTTGACCCAAATAAATGTGTTTAAAGAGAACGTTTTCCTTAAAAGAATAAAATATATACTTAAACGTGTTTTAAGTATATTGAATAATTTCTAAGTATTGAAAATAAATAGATTTGTGAATTACTTATTGTTAAATAAGTATTTGGAAATGTTTTCCAATGTAGAAATTGAAATGGTTTAGAGAATGTATATCTTTAAAGATAAATTGAAGTGAATATTTGGCAAGTTATTTAATTTATGGAAGTTTAATTAAAGGGCCTAGTGATTGTTATGGTGCTGAATATTTGATTGTTTGCTTTGATAGTTAAATAACCGACTATCAATATTTACCTTTAAATGGGTATTTATTGTGATTTGCTTGAATTTGAATGCTACACTTATTTTAAAATAAGCGCCCACTATTCGGTTTAGCTGGGAGTGGACCTTTGGGTCATAAATCTCATTCCGAATAGTGATACGTCATAATGGATAGCATTTGAAGACCGGTGTTGAGGACTGGATATTTTCGAAAACGAGGAAGGATTACCGTCGAATGTCTCTACATCGACTGATCCCCGATATAGCGATTTTATCACCCTTTGTGATGGAAATTCCGGACGTGATTAGTGAATATCCGGATTGCAAGGGCTTCTTTGGAAGTGCCTTCGGTTCCATTCGATCCCGGAATAGACTTGTATGGATTGTATGTCTGACATTACATTTTGAGATGTAAAGCTGGTTTCTATCAAATACATTTATGTTGGTGGCGGAGAATTTATTCTCTTAGCTTAACACCCTTCTCTGAGACGTATGAGCTCATAGGTTATGTAGTTGATGGTTACTAGTGATATATTCCCAATTTTGTAACGTGGCATGCTGAGTGCTACTGATCATTTGTTGATCAAAGCGTGGCTTTTATGAAAAGCGTTGCTTTGTGGACGAGACTTCGTCAGACCTCACACCCCAGAAATGGTCAAAACAGGAAGAATGTAGCAAGGTTATTTAGGGATAGCGCCCCCATAGGGTATGTTCATTTCCTTCTGGTTAGAGGTGGTATTATGGTATGGAGCCCAGATACTTAACCTATGTGGTTGCTGCAAATTTATTTCTTTGTTGTTGTTGGTGAATCCCGGGATAAAGGTTGGTTACGACCGGAGGATGGCATACTCGTGTCAGTAGTTACCTAGCTAGAGGTAACCCGGCCTTGTGTTGGCAGAGATCCATTTAGGCCCTCAGGGCGTCCTTCTAGAGGCGTACCCATGTGGCAATAGGAAGTTACTTGGCCTGACCATTTGTTGGAAATCCAATCACCAATACGAGCCTTGTACGGTTTTAGTTGTAGAACCTGCCATTTACTTATGGTGGTCACCACTGTTTAGATGGTAGTTATAGTAGGCATAGTTCGGAATGTCTATGCTGGCTAAGATTTATATTATACTTTCGAAATGTTTTCCTACACATTGCACTTATAGTAATAATATCAAAGAAATTTGCATATCAAGCATGTTTGACTACCATAAGGAGAAATCTCCTCCAATTCTGCGTTTGCATTGTGTGTGTGGCGGGAGGCCTTATGGTAGTTATATTTTCTAAAAGCATTGTGGATCTATTTTAAAATATTTCTTTGTTTATTTTTAAAGATAAACTGTTTTAAGTTCTCACACTAGTCCCATGACTGACCTGGAGTTTATTGTTCCCTTCCTAAACTCTGGGTGCCCACCAATTTCCACACGGGCAGTCTGGAGTCAGGTTATCAGGTCATTCTGGAATTCAGGAGATGCTGTGGAGATCAGGAGTAAGTTGGATGGCGAAGCGCATCACTTGTATATTATATTATATTTTTCGTTGTATATTCAGTTGTGAGGACAGGTTTATATAACTGTCCATTATAGTGTGGTGTTGTATATTGAATTTGATGATGTAATGTATAAAATGTGCAGTTCTTTTGATTTAAAGATTATTCATTTATCTATTATATGTTGTTCCGCTACGATTGTGAGATTCTGGTATTGTTTCTGTTGCTTCTTCTTTCTTTCTTCTTTTACCTCTTCTTCTTTAACCCCGATAATTTGGTTTTTCGGCCTTCGATTGCTTGGCAGTTTATACAGTGGACGTATTAATGTCGATTTTTAGAAGTCGAAAATCTTGAATCGTCACATTTGGTATCAGAGCATTTGGTTAAGCGACAACCTTGGCTCTATAGGGAATTACTCATTAGAGATAGAGCCAGCAGTACTCTAGAATGAGTGTGAGTGTAATAATAGATACGAGCGCGTATTTGTTAGTGAATATAAAAATGTTTTATATTGTGTTTGCTTATCCGTTGAGCTGTTTGTGAATTCTGGTCGGTATGTGGGGCGCCATATTATCGATAAGGATTTCTAAACCCTTAAACGAGATAAACCGACATAGTATCATTTTAAATTGGGTAAATGAAATAATTTTACCTTGATTATATTTTATATATAAAGAAATAATTTTCCAGAATTATTAAAGAGTATATAAATTGTTTGTTTGGTTGTTGAAAATGTAAGAATATATATAAGTTAATTAAAAGAATAATTGTATTAGCAAATGAATTATTAAGTATGGAATTATAATTAATGTGATTTACAATTGTGAAATAATATTATATATAAGAAGTGAAACTATATGAATATATTTATAAATATGAGTTGTAAATAAAAATGAATTTGAACTATGAATTGAAATTGTTGAATATAAGTGAAACGAGTTTTGAACTTATAATATGAGATAATAAATTTAGCTTTGGTAAAGTTAAAGAATTTGGGTTAGCATAGTAAATATATGGTGTGAAAATTTAACTAAAGGAAGTTAAATAAATTAAATCAGATTTGAACTGGATTGGATAAGTTAATGGATTTGGAAGTTTAAATATATAAGTTGTATAACTTGTAAAATGTGAAAATGTAAGTGAAACCAAATGATAAAATGGTTAAACAATTTTGAAGAAAAATGAGGTATGAATTTGAATAAGTGACGAAATTTGACTTTGGTAAAAGTTAAATAAAATTTACTTTAGAATTGGAATCGAATTGGATTTATAAGTGGAAATTTAAGTTAAGTTAAACAAATGATGTTTGAAATGGAATATAACTTAAGTAATGTTGAATGAAGTTGATTTTGGTATCGAAGTAAATTGATAAAGTGAAGTGATGAATATGGACTTGAGTTATATAAATGAAATTCAACCTTATTTGTTAAATGAATTAGCAATTGAATTGAACTAATGGACTGAATATAAATCAATCTGATGTAAATGAATTGATATGGAATAAGGGATATAAATGTTAATTCATTAAAAACTAGTAAATTGGAAACTGAATAATTGAATGGAAGTCAATTTAATATCAACCAATTGGAATTAAAAGTGTTAAACCAAATTGAATGTGAATTTAATAATTTGGTTATGTTGGTTATGATTTGGTTGTTATATGATTGTTAGTTGACTATATATAATTCATTAAGTGTTAATGAAATTGAATTGATAAATGGAAAGCTATGTAATTGAATTTGAATTGAAAGTGAACTAATGTGAATTGATTGTAAGCAATTAAAATTTGTATCAAAAACTTATAAATTGCTTATAGGAATTATTTTGATTGCATTGCTTATGAAAACTATGTGTTTTCTATTGAAAATTAATGAAATGTAAATGAATTTCCTATATCTGTCACTTACATGTTTAAATTGAGTAAGTACAGGTACCAGGGCTGTAGTTGGCTGGATTTGATCACGCTAAAATGCTAATAAATAACTGCTTTGCTTAAAATGCTAAAAAGGTACGCCTATGCAATAAAAATAGGAAATATGAACTGTTTTTCTGTTTTCCAACCTGTGGGTCGATGTGTATATATTTATATCTATTGTGATATTGCAAAAGCTCCTCTGTACAAGGGAGACTATGCCAAAATTTTCCGTAAATTTTGGGAGTTAGAAAATTTTTGAAAAATTTTGAAAAATTTTTGTTAACGAATAGTCAATTTCTAAATTGAAATGAAAATTTAGGAATTGAACTAGAAAAGTGTAACCATCGGATTTTGGAAAGTTTAAGAAATTAAAATGAATCTGAAATCAAGTTGGTACGGTTTTTTTTTGGAAAAAAAGTTAATGGATTTCAAGACTTTTCTTAGTTGGCAATTTCGAGGATGAAATTCTTTTAAAGGGGGAAGTTTGTAACGACCCAGAATTTCTGTCATTTGAAATTCATATATTTAGTTGATTTTAAATATTAACAAGTAAAATTTGTAAGTCGAATAAATTTTATTTCGAATATCTAGATTTAATTGGATAATTAAATCAATAATTTAGTATTTGAAATTACAGAAATAATTGGAAATTGGATCTAATGTAATTAAAGCTGATTTGTAAAGTTGTATTAAATCATATTGGAGTTAGAATGATGTTATAGAACTTTTAAAAATGAATTAAAAGCTAATTTGTGGAAATTGAATATTTTAATATTTAATTGACGAGTAAAAATAGCCATTTTTCAAACAGTCTCGGATTTCGACGACACTAGTTTCATTGGATCCGTAATGATAAATTATTGTAAGGTTTCAAATTTCGTGTTAATCGGATTTACGGTTTGTCCGGGGCAAGCAAAAACACATAGAAATTAGTTTAACCGATTTAATTTAAATTTGATCATTTATTTCCATAACTCAACGTATGATCGAATTGGCTCTCAATACCTATTCCATTGTTTCCGGAACGTGGGTAAAACCCTAGAAACGTCAGCCGGCACGCTTCGTTTGGTGTTTGAAAAATCTCGGATGATTAGTGTTTTGGAAAATTTTCTATATAAGGACGTTTTATTTTCCATTTGCAAGCAAATCTAGGGTTTCAAGCAGCAGCCGCCGGCCTCAGAATTTATGGCCGAAAACATTCGAATTTCATTCCTCTTTCTCTTCTAATCCACGCATCAATTCAAGAAGTTTTCAACTACAAAATCAAAGAGGGCATCGAGATCTATAATGTCAACGACTATGATCGAATTTCGCGCCACGAATCAACGGCAATTGGTGATCAAACGCGTGCATTCAAGCTTGAATTACGAGGTATGGAGGCAGCCGAGTGGGGACGGCCTCTGTCCCTTGGGTGTCGCGCGAAGCTCTACGAAATGGCAGTCTCTGATCATCGTCTAGATCGTTGATGTTAGCGCTAGAATTGGTCAAAATTTTGAGCTTTTGGGTTTGTTTGGCCTGACATTGTCGCGTTGGGGAAGATAGGCGGGCGGCCACGATCTCATCAAAAGAAAATCAACGGCCTGGAAATGTAGGGTTTGGAAAAAATATAAAAGTTGTAAATTTTATATATATTTAAAATCGTTTAATCTTTAAAACGTAGTAACTTCTTCATACGAGGTCGAAAAATAACGAAACGGCTTGCGTTGGATTCGTATTGTCGAATACTACGCGATGGAGCTGGATTGGGATTGATTGGAGCTAGTGAGAATTTTAGGTACAATTAAACGTGCGTTTAATTTTATTCGGAACGAAACACTGCAACTATTATTGGAAGCAAGGTGAGAACTTCTCACTCAATCGAATTTGTTTCGATTTAAATTTTAAATAGTTAGATTTAAAATTGCTTGATTGTGTGATTGAATGATAAATTGCTATCTGTTGTATTGAAATAGACCCTATACACCGCATATTAAGCGGAGGTTATTATATAAACCTATATATATATACCGCAATATTCCACCTTGAAGTGGAATTGGTATTATATATGTACTTGGACATGATTTCCCGCATTATATAGCGGATGAGACCCTATTTGTAAAGACCCGTAAATCCGTACTCCTTGAATAGACACTAATCTCCATTGATTAATTCAAGATGAACGAAAATACGAACCCTTAGGGGTTTTAAGAAAAATTTAAGAAAAGAAAAGGAAAGAAAAAGATAGAAAATTTAGATAGGGAAAAGAAGAAAGAAAATAGAAATTAGAGAGAAGAGAAAACAGAAAAGAAGATAGAAAATTTTAAAATAGAAGAAAAAGAGAATAGAGGAAAAAGAAAAACAGAAAGGAAACAGAACAACATCAGAATCTCACAATTCGCAGCGGAACAACATATAATAATAAATGAATAATCTTTAAACAAAGAACTATATCGGTTATTACATTTTATACATTTCATTTCATTACATCATATCATCAGAGTGTACAACAACAACAACAAATAGTGCAGCGGAAAAAGAAATACTATATACTAGTAATACGCCATGCCATCCAGCTTGCCTCCAGCAACTCCAGAATATCCAGAATATCCTGATAAATCTAACTCTTGACTGCCCGTGTGAAAATTGGTGGGCACCCAGAGTTTAGGAAGGAAACAATAAACTCCAAGTCAGTCATGTGACTGGTGTGAGAACTCAAAACAGTTTATTTATCTTTAAAATCAAAATAGAGGAATATTTTTAAATTCAATTCGCAATGCTTTTAAAAATGAGACTACCATAAGGCCTCCCGCACACACACATAATGCAAACGCAGAATCGGAGGAGATTTCTCCTTATGATAGTCAAAGATGCTTGATACGCATTTAAAATAACATTTGATATTATTACTAGTGCATAGTGTAGGGGAAAAATTTCATTTCGAAAGTAGAATATAAATCTTAGCCAACATAGACATTTCGAACTATGCCTACTATAGCTACCATCCAAACAGTGGTGACCACCATAAGTGAATGGCAGGTTCTACAACTAATACCGTATAAGTTTCGTATTAGGAATTGGATTTCCAACAAATGGTCAGGCCAAGGAACTTCCCATTGCCACATGAGAATGCCTCTGGAAAGACATCCCCGAGAACCAAACCGGAACTCTGCCAACACAAGGCCGGGTTACCCCTAACTGGGTAACTACTGACACGAGCACGCCATTCCCCGATCGTAAACGACCTTTCTCACGGGATCCCGAAAACCAACAACCACAAAGTAATAAATTCGTAGTAACCACATAGGTTAAATATCTGGGCTCCATACCATGATACCACCTCTATCCAGAAGGAAATGTACATACCCTAAAGGGTGCTACCCCTCATAACCTTGCCGCATCTTTCCTGTTTTGACCATTTCCGAGGTGTGAGGCTCGACGAAGTCACGTCCACAAAAACATACTTTATACAAAAGCCATGCTTTGGGTCAACAAATGATCAACACAATGATCACTAAGATAGACGATCAAATAAACGATCCTATCACAATAATCAACACAATGATCATTTCAGCATCACTCAGCATATCACATTACCAAATTGGGAATATATCGCTGATAACTTCAACTATATAACCTCTGAGCTCGTACGTCTCAGAGAAGGGTGTTAAGCTAAAAGAATAAATTCTCCGCCACCAACAGAAATATATTTGAAAGAAATCGGCTTTATATCTCAACTTGTAATGTCAGACACACAATCCATACAAGTCCGTTTCGGGATCGAACAAAACCAAAGGCACTTACAAAAAAGTCCTTGCAATCCGGATATTCACAATCCTGATCGGATTCACCATCACATATGGAGAACTCAATACCGTAGCTACTCAGTGCAGAGTAAATCGACAGGTCATCCTATCGCTCTTGCAAATACCGGGTCTTCAACACCGATCTTCAAATGCAATTCATAACGACGTATCACATATTCGGAATGGGTTATACGACCCCATGGTCCTTTCCCGGTTAACCCGAATAGTGAGCGCTTATTCAAAAATAAGTGTGACATTCACATTCAAACAAATCACATCAATTACCCATTCAAAGGGAAATATTGATAGTCGGCTATTGAACTATCAATTGATATGCACACATCACCAGATTCCAAATAATTTTCCAAATTATTTATTTTCCAAAATATCTTTACAAGATATAAAATTTCAACACTTCAAAAATAAATCAATATTTATTTTTAACAAGTTCCACTTTTACATATAAATTCCATAATGAATTTATATTTCAAAATATCATGCATATACAATTTCAACTATCCATTTCAATTTATCTTCAAAAAGATAAATTCTAATTATTCACTTCATATTGGAAAACATTTCCGTACTTATTTATTCATAAGTAATTCACAAATTTTATTTATTTCCAACACTTGGAAAATATTCAATATACTTAAATCGAGATTAAGTATATATTTCATTCTTTAAGGAAATCATTCACTTAACATATTTATTTGGGCCAAAACGAATGTTACGTAAAACATTGTTACGACAACCCAAAATCACTAGTATAAGGATTCGAAATTAAATAGATATATAAATCCCAATACTATACAAAACATTTCCTTTCGGAAATCATTTACTATAACAACAGTGTTATAGTCCATCATCTCCTTCTATTTCTCGAAAACGTCTATTTCAACAATAAATGTTGAAATCTATGGTTTCGAATCTCAACACATTTAAAACATCGTTAGATCGTTTTAATTCTATTTAAAACATTCACATTCTAAACATTTCTTTAACATGTTATTCACTATTCAAAAACGTGAATATACTTCATTAACAAATTTCATCCTTTCTATACATTTCATTTTAAAGGATTATTCACTATCTAAAATGTGAATATAACTCCATGTATAAGTTATAACAATTAACTTATTAAAATAAGTCGTTTACAAATTTATAAAACAACGTTTATAAATTCTATTTCTATTTATTTTATATCAATTCCTTTTATAAATTCCTTTATTAACCTATTCAATTTCATATCTCAATTATATATCAAACGTTCACATTATAAGTCAAATGCTTATAAAACGATTATTTTACAAAATCGTTCTTTTAAAGACTTTCCAAATCATAAATCTTATAACTTATAAGATTCATTTATCTAACCAATCCATTCTTCAATTAACTTCACAAATTTATAAATCTTACTATTTATAAATTTCATTTATAACTTCACAGTTTATAATTCTATAAATTTCATTCATTTATGAAGTTCATTTTCACTTCATTCAAACACTTATAAAAACTCGTTTTATAATATCAATATTTCAATTTATAAATATCCATTTATAAATCTCTTAATATAAATCAATTTATATTATTCTTTTAAACGTCTTTAAACTCCTTTATAATTTCATCATTTTGATTTATAAAATAATCAAATTTGATAAATCCTATGTTTAAACCTTTCACAATTATTTCAGAAATCCCAATTTAACTATTTTATAAAGTCATTAATTCCTTATTTTCAAAAATCAGCTTTTAACTATATTTCTTAAAAATCATAATTTTTATAACTTTAAAAAATTATAACGTTTATTTATTTATAATGGATCAATTCCAAAATATAGTATAAAAGTATACTTTCAAAAAATCACTTCAAAATCATTTTAAAATTCCAAATTTGGTCCAATGATGCTACACACCAAATAGTCAATCACGACTACAACGATATCATATATCAATATGAAAATCCATCAAATATCAAAATATCTGAAATCAAATAAAAACTGTTGAGGAATCCAGTTGGATCCCTCCAACCTGTTTTCCTGCATCCAAAAACATTAGCACAATACCAATTTCGCTCCAGTACGAAATTATCGCGGTATATGTTCTTATTAAATATTATCCGCTTAATAACGGCGCGATAGGGTCTCATCCGCTAAAAAATATGGAAAATCAATCAACTCCAATATATACATATGCCAATATATATATATTGATATTATATATAATACCAATTTCACTGTTTATGAAATATTCGCGGTATATGTTTTTAATAAATAACATCCGCTTACTAACGGCGTATAATGTCTATTTTAACAATCAATAGATATTCATCAACATTCAAACATGCATTCAAATATTTTAAATCTAACTATTTAAAATAAAATCGAAACTGATTCGATTGAGTGAGAAGTTCTCACCTTGATTTTATTTCCGTTTTAGCGATTTATTTCGAATAAAATTAAACGGACGTTTAATTTTACCCAAAATTCTCACTAACTCCAAACGACTCCAAACCAACTCCATCGCGTAGTGCTCGTCCATACGATTCCAACGCAACTGGTTTCGCGCGTTTTCGACCTCGTATGAAAAAGATATGGATTTTTGAAGTTATACGAATTTTTATATTAAAATTACAACTTTTATTTTCTTTTTAAACCTAAAGACCAAATCACTACCGTCCATTTTCCCTTGACAAATCTTGGCCGTGTTTGATCATCTTCCTCAACATCAGGTTTCGAATGAAACCGAACCCAAAGAGCCTCCACTCCATCAATTTTCGCAACCTCCTCTGGTCCACTAGCACTCGATCAAGCACCACCATCGCGAAGCCCACACTCAACACCACCATCGCCCAGAGGCCTACCCCACTCGGCTGCTTCCCCTGTGCGCAAAACGAGGCCGAACGGCCACCATTCCAGCCCCAATTGCCGTCAAACGGCTTCGCCTACAACGATCTCAACCGTATGGATTTGTCGATCTCGCGAAGCTTAACAATGTTGTAGTTGAAATTTTTTTGAATAGATGCATAGATTTGAAGAGATTAAAGAAGAAAGATGCAAAGTTTCTGGCCTTCGATGAAGATAGAGGCGGCCGGCCATAATTTTGAAACCCTAGTTTTTATTTTATTTTATTTTTTGTGATAAAGGCCCTATTTATAGGAAATTTATCGAAACACTATTCATTCTGGGATTTAAAAACTCCGATTTACGCGCCAAAACTGACGTTCCTAGGGTTTATCCCGCGTTACGGACACAATAGAACTGGTTTCGAAAGCTAATTCGGACATCTGTGCGAGTTATGGCAACAAACGTTCAATTTAAATTAAACCGATTTAAGCGATTTTCTAGGCGTTTTAATTCGTACCGGACAAACGGTAAATCCAATTGACTTGAAATTTGAAACCTTACAATAATATCACATTACGGATCCGATGAAACTGGTTTCGTCGAAATCCGAGACTTTTTGAAAAATGCTATTTTGACTCGCCAAATTTAAATTAAAAATAATTCGATGCGTTTCGAGCTGCCACGATCAAACGATAACTCCGATTGACACGAAATTTGAAATCCGGTAATAACTAACTATTACGGATCCAATGGAACTAGTTTCGTTCAATTCTGAGACTGTTCAAAAATTGACTATTTTTACTAGTCGATTTAAATATTAAAATATTCAATTTTCACAAATTAACTTTTAATTCGATTTTAAAAGTTCTAAAATATCATTCTAACTTCAATATGATAAAATAAAATTTTACAAATCATTTTCAATCATATTTAACTCAATTTTCAATTATTTCCATAATTTAACGTATTAAATTATCGATTTAATAATCTAATTAAATTCAATAATTCAAATAAAAATTTATTTGACTTATAAATTCACTTATTAATATTTAAAATTAATTAAATATTCAAATTTTAATTTCTAAAAATTCTGGGTCGTTAAACTATTGCACCGCATAATAGCGGAAAATATTTTATGTAAACCCATGTACCGCGATATTCCGTCTTGAAACGGGATTGATATTGTGCTAACATCTGTGGATGCAGGGAAACAAGTTGGAGGGATCCAACTGGATTCCTCAAAAGTATTGATTTATTTACAGATATTTGCGATATATTCTGTTATCATATTGATATATGATGTTTGGATGCCGTGGTTGATGTATTGGTGTTGTTGCATCATTGGGCCTATTTTTGGAGTTTTAAAAATGTTAAAGTAACGATTTCGAATTTAAAAGGATTTTCATGTGATTTTTGAAAGTATACGTTTTTTTAAATTTTGGAATTGATTCATTTTAAATAAATAAACATTATAATTTTTATGTTATAAAAATTATATTTTTTGTGAAATATAACCGAAATGTGGTTTTTGAAATAAGTAGTTGATTAATTTGTAAAATGGTTTAAATTGAGATTTTTGAATTATTATAAACGGTTTATATAAAAGATTTATAAAATTGACATTTATAAATTAAAATATTGGAATTATAAAACGAGTTTTTATAAGTGTTAAAATGAAGTATAAATGGATTTCATAAGTGAATGAAATTTATAGATTTATAAATTGTGAAGTTATAAAATGAAAAGATTTTGTAAAATAAAAGAATTATAAGTAATTAACTTATAAATTGGATTTTGGCATTTAAATGAGATATAAATAGAATTTGTTAGTCAAGGGATTTTATACGTTGAAGTTTTTATAATATATATATATATCTATATATATATATATATACGTGAATTTATAAACGTTGTTTAATAAATCCAAAACCAATTGAATTTGATAAGTAAATATGAAAGCTTATTAAAGGAGATATATCCACGATTTTGGACAGTGGATAATCCTTTAAATTAAATGTGTAAAAGTGTTGAATTTGGTAAACGATTTATATTCACGATTTTGGGCGGTGAATAATATATTAAAGAAATGTTTTAGGAAGTGATCTTTTAAATAGAATTGAATCGATTTGAAGTTGTTTTAAAATGTGTTAAGGATCGAACACATAGATTTCAACATTCATTGTTGAAATAGACGTTTTCGAGAAATAAGGAAAAGATGGACTATAACACTGTTGTTATAGCAAATGATTTTCGAAAGGAAATGTTTTTGTATAGTATTGGGATTTATATATCTATCGTATTTTTGAATCCCTATGTTATTGATTTTGGTTTGTCGTAACGATGTTTTACGCAACATTCGTTTTGACCCAAATAAATGTGTTTAAAGAGAACGTTTTCCTTAAAAGAATAAAATATATACTTAATCGTGTTTTAAATATATTGAATATTTTCTAAGTATTGAAAATAACTAGATTTGTGAATTACTTATTGTTAAATAAGTATTTGGAAATGTTTTCCAATGTAGAAATTGAAATGGTTTAGAGAATATATATTTTTAAAGATAAATTGAAGTGAATATTTGGCAAGTTATTTAATTTATGGAAGATTAATAAAAAGGCCTAGTGATTGTTATGGTGCTGAATATTTGTTTGTTTGCTCTGATAGTTAAATAACCGACTATTAATATGTACCTTTAAAGGGGTATTTGTTGTGATTTGCTTGAATTTGAATGCTACACTTATTTTAAAATAAGCGCCCATTATTCGGTTTAGCCGGGAGAGTACCTTTGGGTCATAACCCCATTCCAAATAGTGATATGTCGTAATGGATAGCATTTGAAGACTGGTGTTGAAGACCGGATATTTTCGAAAACGGAAGGATTACCATCGAATTTCTCTGCATCGACTGATCCCCGATATAGCGATTTTATCATCCTTCGTGATGGGAATTCCGGACGTGATTAGTGAATATCCGGATTTGCAAGGGCTTCTTTGGAAGTGCCTTCTATTCCATTCGATCCCGGAATAGACTTGTATGGATTATATGTCAGACATTACATTTTGAGATGTAAAGCTGGTTTCTATCAAATACATTTCTGTTGGTGGTGGAGAATTTGTTCTCTTAGATTAACACCCTTCTCTGAGACGTACGAGCTCAGAGGTTATGTAGTTGATGGTTACTAGTGATATATTCCCAATTTGGTAATGTGGCATGCTGAGTGCTGCTGATCATTTGTTGATCAAAGCGTGGCTTTTATGAAAAGCGTAGCTTTGTGGACGAGACTTCGTCGGACCTCATACCCCGGAAATGGTCAAAATAGGAAGAATGCAGCAGGGTTATTTGGGGATAGCGCCCCCATAGGGTATGTTCATTTCCTTCTGGGTAGAGGTGGTATTATGGTATGGAGCCCAGATACTTAACCTATGTGGTTGCTGCAAATTTATTTCTTTGTGGTTGTTGGTGAATCCCGGGATAAAGGTTGGTTACGACCATGGGATGGCATACTCGTGTCAGTAGTTACCTAGCTAGAGGTAACCCGGTCTTGTGTTCGCAGAGACCCGGTTAGGTTCTCGGGGCGTCCTTCCAGAGGCGTACACATGGGGCAATGGGAAGTTCCTTGACCTGACCATTTGTTGGAAATCCAATCACCATTACGAGCCTTGTACGGTTTTAGTTGTAGAACCTGCCATTTACTTTTGGTGGTCACCACTATTTAGATGGTAGCTATAGTGGGCATAGTTCGGAATGTCTATGCTGGCTAAGATTTATATTATACTTTCGAAATGTTTTCCTACACTTTGCACTTATAGTAATAATATCAAAGAAATTTGCATATCAAGCATGTTTGACTATCATAAGGAGAAATCTCCTCCAATTCTGCGTTTGCATTGTGTGTGGCGGGAGGCCTTATGGTAGTTACATTTTCTAAAAGCATTGCGGATCTATTTTAAAATATTTCTTTGTTTTCTTTTAAAGATAAACCGTTTTAAGTTCTCACACCAGTCCCATGACTGACCTGGAGTTTATTGTTCCCTTCCTAAACTCTAGATGCCTACCAATTTCCACACGGATAGTCTAGAGTCAGGTTATCAGGTTATTCTGGAATTCAGGAGATGCTATGGAGATCAGGAGCAAGCTGGATGGCGAAGCGTATCACTTTTATATGATATTATCTTTTCCGCTGTGTATTCAGTTGTGAGGACAGGTTTATATAAATGTCCATTATTGTGTGGTGTTGTATATTGACTTTGATGATGTAATGTATAAAATGTACAGTTCTTTTGATTTAAAGATTATTCATTTATCTATTATATGTTGTTCTGCTGCGATCGTAAGATTCTGTTGCTTCTTCTTTCTTTCTTCTTCTACCTCTTCTTCTTTAACCCTAACACTTCGGTTTTCCGGCCTTCGATTGCTCGGCAGTTGATACAATGGACGTATTAATGTCGATTTTTGAATGTCGAAAATCTTGAATCGTCACAAGAAAACTATATACGAACACTATTAGTCTATTTATGAATATGATGTCCATGGTTTTTAAAGGAAATATATGGATTTTAATGAATATTGATTTTTAAAAAAGTATAATATATAAATTTTATTTTATATCTATGTAAGTCTAGATTTTTAAAATTATATATTTGAATACTTTAAGTTTATAAGTTAGTTTTGAAAAATATAAATTATAAGAATTTACTTATACTTTTTATTATTTTAAACATATAAAATAAGATTTAGTGTAAAATAAAATTTAATAATAAACTTTAATTTTATTAGTGTATATATAATATCTTTAAGTATACATATAAAATTACGTTAATATTTTAAAAATAGATTTCGTAATAAATTTAACAAAGTATGGTTGGAAAGATAAATATAAGAATTTGATTTTTTTTTAAGAATTGGAATAAATAAGAATGGATTTGAACTTATTGATTTTGAGATTTTAAGAATATGATTTCAGAACTTTATAACCTTATTTGGAGTAAGATGATTAAATGAATATATTCAAATATAAAATAAAAATTGAATTGAATATTTAAATTTGATTTAAGTTTAAATTTGAAATTTTGTTTAAATGTTCATAAAAGGTCATTAAGTGTGACACCCCACCCCGAGACCCAAATTAACAAAGAGTATTACGGGGTAATATTGTCTGCTATTGTGGGGAATAGGGCTGTTTTGGAGCGACCATCCATAGTCTTGTCTTAAATATCTATTGAATATGTCGATTAGTGCTCTATATTCTTTTTTTCTCACTTAATTGGATCGACATATCCAATAAGTGCTTAATACAAAACTACATGTGGCTATAGGATCTATCAGAACAAAATACAACTCAAATGCTAAATACATCACAGAACAACAAATAATCACACATATATATAAACATGTACAAATACATCACAGAGTATACAAAATGATACACCACATATGTGGTATGACGACCACAATACAAACACGAGTCGAAAGAATATACATATCAGATTAGCAATAAAAGGACCAATTAAAAACTATATCAATAAGGAGATAGCATAAAATAGTCCATGCGAAAGCAGAATAGGCTAAGTCCAAAGGTACCTAACCTGAAACACCTTGTTCTAACGCGAGTAAAAAATACATGGGTCAGACTTGCCAAACATATCATTTTAAGAGGATAAGCAGTAATAAATGCATAAGAATAAGGGTAATGTTCTTCTTAAACATGAAGGAACAATATTGAGCAAAAGCATAAGTATGGTATGGTAACATTAAGTGATGAGATGATATAACTTACACCAACATATAATCTCAAAACAGATTAAAAAATCCATAAAATGCTAAATATAGCAAGCCTCATATCATCGGAATATCACAAATCATCAATAGTGGTTTAGGGAAAATATAACTCCTAAAATGGAGAAATCCCAAAACCTGCCATATCGGCAAACTCAAAGAAATCTCAAAGAAATCACCATCTTAAAAATACACCGCAAGGCAATCAAATGAAACTCTCCAACATAGGAGAATATAATCCCAAATATATGCCAAAAGGCAATCTCATATAATAACGCCAATAGGCAAATCTCAATAGCAACGCTAAAAGGAAAATTTCAAATAACGCCACTATAGGCAACTCAAATTCCCGTAAGGTATTCACTATATATATATATGTATATAAATATATATATATATTTATATATATATAATGGATCGAATGGCCAACCATGAAAAAGTCAATACACTCGGGAAATTAGTAAAAACATCTCAAAATTTGTACGTGCTTTTGGCCGAAGCCTACCAAGTATTGATCTCAAATATAGTACCACGCCCGAAGGCAAATAAGCTGCAATGGAAAATACGCCACAATGGAAAATATGCCGCAACGGAAAATGCCGCAATGGCAAACGTCTCGAGGACAAATACGCTACAATGGCAATGACCCGAAAGTCAAGTACGGGCAATACGCCGCAATGGCAAATGTGTCACAAACTCTCGAATAGGAACCTGAGCAGTGTTAATGTGTGTCCCATACTACATGGTCGCACTAAACGGTTTACTAACTGCTAGTAAATTCAAACTCAAAGCCATAAATAGTTTAACTATCTCATCGGTAAACTTGACTCGAAGGTCAAAACTATCAAATAGACAAGTCGGGAATTAACCGACAAGAGCGTGTCCCATACCACGTGTTTTACCGAACCATTTATTTTTCCTTCTCATTTGCTCAAAATGTGAAAAAACATGTAATTTACACTTAAAATAATTTACTTTGGAAAACAAGCATTGAAAACCAATTCTCGAGATCAATTTGAAAATCCTATTGGAAAGTTTCCCTTATTATAAAGAATAAATATATTTTACACTTGAAAACACTTGAAAATATTATATAATAATTATTTAAAATGTCCATATATTTTAAAAATTATTTCAAAATTGTTTGGAAAAATCCATGCTCGAAATCAAAGAAATCACTCAAAACCATCATTCAAATTCAATTTAAATTTGAATTTCAAATTCATCAAAACTTGGCTAGCCTGTTGATAGGCATCATAGCCCTTAAAACATTTCAGAAATATCACAAAAACATGAAGTCGAAGTCAAAGTCGGACGGAAAAAGAACATATAAATGCATAGGAAAAATAATACCCAGGTTTGAAATCTTCTCTAGGTTAATTTTCGGACATGAAATAGGTGGCCAAACGACCTTTGATTGAACTAAAAATTGGTTTTCACATATTAGAAAACTTCAGCTTTTAAACAAAAAGAGAATCAATGAATTTCGACTAGAACTGAAAAAGTTAAGATGTCTCAAACATAGACTGATGTCATGTTTGCAGCAGTTCAAAAACAAAAATGCCCAGGCCTAAGAACCATCTTGGGTTCAACATACAAGCCTGAAAAAGAGGAACAAACGACCTCATATAGAGCTGAAAATTGGTGTGCCCATACCAGAAAACTTCATCTTCCAAACAAAAAAAGAATCAATCAATTCAGATTAGAAATGAAAAAGTTATGATATCTCAAATATAGGCTCCAGCCATGTTTGCAAAAGTTCAGAAATAAAAATTTGCTCAGGCCGAAAAACCGTCTTGGGTTCAACTTACATGTGTGAAACGCAGGATCAAACTGCCTTATATTGAGCTGAAAATCGGTATACACATACTAGAAAACTTCGGCTTTCAAATAAAAAAAGAATCATTAAATTCCAATTGGAAATGAAAAAGTTATGCTGTCTCAACATGGACTCAGGCCATGTTTGCAACAGTTCAAAACCAAAAATATGCAGTTGATTTCCAAGCTACGCATTGATTTTGCAGCCAAGTTTTCAGGTATCAAACAAAAGAGTTTTGCTATGACATTTTGCACACTTATACTACAACACATGAACTACTATAAGAAGAAATCCAGTAGCATTTCCTTGCCGGAATTGCAAGAAACAAATATGTAAAGTGGAGGTCTGTATAGTTTAAGCACAATCAACCAAGCATAAAACAAGATACGAAAGCAAACTTTTCGTAGTTTATAGCAATTTAAAGCATGGATTCAGCTAGCATTTGTGAGTTTTGATACTTATCTAGCTGTAGGAATGCAAAAACTCGAATTAATGTAGAAAGGTTGGAGCTTTTGCTTGAATTTAGCTTCTAGAACCTATTAAACAACATTACAACAACATGCAAGCAAGAAAACCAAATTACAAACAATCTATCTTTGCGAAAATCCAAATTTGATGACAAAGAATAAGTTTTGGTGTGGATTACCTGAGAAATATAGCTTTAGTTTGATTAAAATCAGCAACTTAACGTAGGATTTGAAGATATAGAGCTTTATGGTTTAGAAAAAGGAATGGTTTCTGAGTTTTGTTTAACTATGAAAGAGAATGAATGCACTGATGTTTGAAGGAAGAGAAAGATGTTTCTCATTTCATCACAGGTTAGAATGAAAATGGACATAGCCTAATATTTAATTATACTAAAAATCGAATTATAACTCTTTAACCACTTTAACACATATATACACCTATATCATTAATAAAATAGTAGGTATTTTCGACCATTCACATCCACACATGTCGGACTTGAATTGCTCAAAATACTGCGTTGTAAATAAAATTTGGCAAATCTTAGAATATACAGTAAATAAAAATCATAGATCACAGACACAGAGTAATAATAGTGTAGCGGAAGTAAAAGAAATAGTAGTTCATGAAACTACTATGTAAATATATCAGAGTTACATAAGATACAACAGAGGAAATAGAATACAACATAAGTCTCCATACATAAAAGTCTACTAATACAAGAGCTGAAAGGAACAACAAACTAAAAGAGATCAAACAGATAAAACTGGACAAGTAGATAATCTCCAGCGATTCCAATTCCAGAAAGTGGAAATCTAAATCTGTGAATACTTAGGCTGACCTGAGCATAAATAAAATACAAACACTCGAGTCAGGGCATACATACTTGTACAATGTAAACCAACTCAAGTGAACTGTAGTAAAGGTACAAGTAACTTAAAGGATGCTTGGGACCGCCCATCCTCTAAGGATCCGTTAAAACTATTTACTATGTAGTAATATTGCGCTATTATAATAATGTCTATCAGTAAAATAAACTTACTTTAAAATAGCGTTAAGGAGTGACCCAATATTTCCCTTAACACAAATAATGCTAGTAGTCTACACAGTACCTGCATATCTCCTAATCGGGAAACTATGAGAAGATACTGCATAGGTACGAAACAAATAGAAACTCGTAGTAAAGGCTCGATATGGTAGGTGATACGGCGCACAAGGCAATGCCATGGTAGACATACCAATTACGACACTCGGGCTGGTGGTAACGCAGCAGCCACATACGCCCACCTCGGAACACATTCCCAAAATCGTAGTGGCACCCAAACAATCACAAAAGCAATAAAATGGTATCGAAGAAATGCGTCCGACCAAAGGAGCTACCCCTTTTGGCCCGAGACCACTCCTGTTACTGCCACCTTATGCTAACTCACGGGAGTTGGGACCACATAATATACCTCAAGAACGTCGCCACCATCCTACTTCATTCTGCAATCTCCACCGCATACACCGTTGTCAAAGTGGTTTTCGGTATCGACAGAGAGTATGCCCATATCCGATGACGGTCTCTTTGCCAACCAATCGCTATTATAACCCATGGTTATAACTTAAAAATATATTTTATGCTTCAAAATAAATATCATTTCAATCCAAATCTTTATCAAAATAAAGATTAAATCATTTCCAACCCATTTCAATATATCAACATACCATATCTTTCACATTCAAATATTTATCAAAATAAATATCAAGTCATTTCTAACCATTTCAATATATTAAATTATCATATCTTTTCAAAATTTCCCTTCAAATCATTTTAATACATTAAAATATCATATCTTTTCAGAACACTATTATCAAATCATCATTTGAATGCAAATCCAAATATTCAACTTTAAATACCTTTAAATTCAAAGATATAATTCATTTTTATCCTTTCAAATCACCTTTAAAAATGATTATATTCCAATCAAATTAATTCGTTTAAACCATTGAAAAGTGAAGTTATTATTATTTCAAATCAATTATCAAATTCCAAGGTTTCAAACCATTCTGAGCTCATTTACTAAGTCAAAAACCATAAACATTAAAAATTTCAGCCTTTCGCAGCATTTAGAAAAAAGCTGTTGTAAGTTATACTTGAAACATTTTTATTCAGCAAAGACAGCACTTAAAAACTGCTGTTAAAACTCAGTTTAGTTAAATTTTTAGTTTAAAACAGCAAAGACCACATTTCCAGAAATGCTGTAATAGCTCAGGTTTCAAAACAAAGGTTTTAATTCATTTCAGCAAAGACAGCTGCCCACTACAGCATTTACAGAAATGCTATAATAGACCCGAGTTAAGTTTTTAGCCTTTTAGTTCAATTACAACACTACAGCATTTCAGAAATGCTATAATAGCTCTTTTAGTTCATTTCCAAAAACCATAACACTTCTGAATGCTATTAAAAGTGATTTTCGGATTTTAGTGTATTTCCAGCAGTTAATAAACTTCATTTTGAACCCTTTAAACATTGTCAAAAATCATATTTTTTCATTAAAATGGTCATTAACATATTATGTTTATAACATAAATTTCACATAATTAAATCCAATTTCAACAAATTACTTAATAAATTCAAGTGTAAAAGTTTCTAGCCTTCGCATTTTTAATAAATAAACTTAACACTTCAATTTTTATCACCATTTTTACAACTATAACTTAATTTCCATTTTTTTTTATTTATATAACTCAGATTTCCTTTTTAAACCCAAACCAAAATTTCCAGACTTAAGTCATATATGAATAATTCAATTTAACCATTTATTTATTTAACATTTTCCACTTATAAAAAAAAAAAATCATAAATCCTTTATTTAAAACACTTTAAAAATCTATTTAAACCAAATTATCATAAATTTACATTCTAAACCACTTAAGGTTTTATTTTTATAACTTAAATGTCATTTTAAAAGCTAAAGTCCAAATTTCCAAATTTAAGTTATATTTCAAAAAATTCAATTTTTGCCATTCATTTAAATTACATTTTTAACTTTCGGAAAAAAATCAAAATTTCTTTATTTAAACATATAAATCTGTTTTAAATCAAATTTTTTTAATTTTACACTTTTAAGAATACTTAAAAATATTCCAAAATACTTTATAAAATAACCACGGGCCTGTATATAGTTTTCTAGCCTAGGTCAAGTGATACGGATATATCATTTCAATCCGCAATTTACAAAGAAAATCCAGGTTCTATCATTTCAAGCCCGCAATCCCAAATTAAAACAAAATAAATAAAAATCGTTCAGGCCTATCATTTTAGCCCATAACGATTTTTTCCTATTCTAAAGTCCGTTCGGGTATGTATCGGTTCAACCCATAGCGAACCTAATCTACAGGGAACTTGCAGCGTGATAAACAGATATAAATGAATGGTTAACAACATATAACAGTAACAAATGAGAAGACATGTAAATTAACAGGTGTAACATCATATATAAATAAACACTGGCAGTTATAGCATCATTTATAATTCTACACATTCAAATGTTGTCGCTTCACAATTGCATAAGTAGATAGTGTCGTGTGAGATTTACTCACCTCTAAATGCTAGAGATAACAAAAGCAATGACACAACGGAATCAAAAGCACGATGACAGGACTACAGACTTGAGTGGAGAGTAAATCCAAGCAACAAATCTTGTGTACAACCCATAACAAAACCAAATATTAATATAAATTCAACACAACATTCAATTTGAAACAACTTTGAAATAAAATGCAATATTGGGATGAATGCTTTTGCCTTGCTTTCTACATTTTCTTGCACGGCCTAGGGGATGTTTTTGGCTCAGGTTTGGACTTAAAAAGGCATAGCTACATGGACTAGAAAGTGGTAGAGAAGTTACCACGCAAGAATACAAAGAGGCAAGGCAAAATAGGAGGGTTTGGTGCAATATTTGGCTCGGCTACATGCATTGTTTGGCTCGGCCATTCATGTTTCAGATCTGGACAGTAGCTAAGGTGATGGGCGGTGGTCATATCATGGTGGTGGTCGAGCAATAGGAGGTGGCTAAGGCAATCTAAGGTGACGTTGTTGAAGTTTGGTTCGACTAGGCATGGTTTTAAGGGATTTAGCAATGTTTTGTGTCGTTTTTGATCAAGTAGAGTGCACTGCCAATCATGGTCAGGTCTGGATAGAGGCTAAGGCTGATGGCTAGGGGTGTGTACTTGCTGGTGGTGGTAGCTAGAGGTGGTGGTCGTGGCTACAAATTAAGGCGGTGAAGCAAAAGTGGTGGCTAACATGGATTTAAGGGGTTTTTTGCATGTTTTTGTGGAGTTTTTTCCAAAGGGAGAGGCATGGCTTGTATCGGTCAGAAGAGGAAGGAAGTGGCAGTGGTTGGTGGAGGTGATGGTGGAGGTGCTAGGCCGAGCAAAGCAAGAGAATCCAAGGCAAAACATTGAAAAAAACGATAAGAAAATGAAGAAAAAAGTGAAAAAGGAAGAGGCCACTACCCAAATCTTTCTTAGCCGTGAAAATGGAGTGAGGAGGAAGGTTTTTCACGTGAATAATGAAATGAGAAACTCACGACAAGTAAATGATGTGTACGACCAAAGAGAAATTGAGAAGTCATGAGCAAATGAAAGATCTTGATACATGAAAAGTCCTAGGTTTTCAAAGTTAAGTCTCTTCACATTTCCTTTTCTTTAAATCAAATAAAAACAACTAAAAATAAGTAAATGAATCGCAAAACTGAAAAATAAATAAATAAATAAATAAATTTTGGAAAGTAGAAAAAGAATTAAAGAAATTGCTTAAAATTTGAAAAGAGGGTTCAAAAATTACAAATAAATCATCACAAGCTTTAGAAAAATATATACTTCATTTAAAAATATTATAAAACAAAATTATGAAATAAAATAATTTTTTAAACATATTCAAAGTGAAATAAATAATTAAATTTAGAGAAAATAGAAAAATAATTAAAGAAAATGTTAAAAAATTGGAAACAGGACATGAACATTACAAATAAAATACCATCGGCTCTAGAAAATTTCTACTTCCCTTTAAAACAAATAAATGTCAAACAAATAAAATAAATGAGGAAAAAAATAAAGTAGGGATTAGAATAAAATAATTTCTTAAGAAAAATATAAATACAAATAAAGAATTACTTTAATTAATTGAAACTGGAAATTTGAAAATTTAAACAAAAATAGAACTGACACTGGAAACTGTCAATTACGCTTTCAAAATGTTTTAGAAACAAAAGTTTTACAATACATGTTATTTACCCATATAAACATAATTAACACATTACATGAACAAATAAAATATTATTTATATAATTTAAAATTAACAATTTTGTTAAATACAGCAAATTTCACACAATAGTTAAAAAGGCATAACTTCACATTATAAATCAGATTTCAAAGAAACGAAACACAGTTTTCTAAAATTTTTATTTACTTTCATAATAAAAGATAAAACTCAAAATTTCAAAATTCAAATTTTTTTAAATTTAAAAGTCAAAGTTGACCATATTGACCAAAATACATTTTTTATAAAATATTCTATTTAATCATGTTTGGAATGATAATTCATATCAAAATCAAAGTTTATATTTTAAAATAACAAAATTTATCCATTTCAAATAAATAAAATAAAGCTTTTAAATCAGAAATTCAATTAAAATAATTAAAATGTACAATTAAAATAATCACAAAATATAGGGTTGTTACACTCTCCCCCACTCAAAACTTTTCGTCCCTAAAAAGGAATGAGGTACGGAAAAGCACAGAAAAGGTAGAAATGAAATAAGATTAAGACAAGGTGACAAGAAGATTGAGATTATACCTGATAACTATTGTTATAGGTAAGTTTAACAAGGCGGGGATGATCTTTCCAAAATCCTCCAGAATCAAGAACACAAGCACGAAAAAGGTAGATTAAAAATGAGTACCAAAGATTATTAAAGATGATAGAAAGATTTCTAAACAGAAAGATTATAGAAAGATGCCTATACCAGTCTGAAGCAAGATAAGGATAATAAGGACAACTAAGAGATAGTTTGAAAAACGAAATAAGGAAATAAGTTTGAAACCATGGAAATTTCAACTTAAATAAAAACTAAATATTTACACATGTTAAATAAATCTTAACGGTCTTATATTTCATTATCTTATCATCCAATTACCTTAAACTAACAATTTTAAAACCATGGATTTGAAAATTAATCATTTATTATACTAATAATGCACTTACTAAATTTAATTCTTCTTTATTCCCAATAAAATTAAATTTATTCCTCACAATATATTTATCACTTAGGTTAAATATACTTACACTTGTTATAACTGCTTTACTTTATTCTTAGTTCTTTTAACGTTATTTTATTATAAGTTATTCAATTGCCCTTTATTATATTTACCTCTGTTAACCATTTTATAACTAAGCTTTAAGTATATAACATTTATTATAACTACTCAAAATTTATTTATGAAATCTTTTTATATTGTATATTATCCAATTACATCGTTAACTTCTGAAATTAAGGTAAGTTATATTTGAATGCAATTGTATTATACAAATAAAACTTTCCAATTAAATCATTTCATGCTTGAATATTCATCCAAAATTTTGATTTTTTTTAAAATTGAGATTATTCTTTAGAATAAAATTTAAGAATTAAATTTTCGATTTCTTCAAACCATTTGGAGATAAATAAATGTATGTACATAATTTATCAAATCAAATTTATATCATATATCTATATATATTATAAATCAAGTCATATTTTAGAAATTCAAATCAATTTGATTTCCCAAAACAAAGCTGTAGCAAGACTACAGAGCGGTCTCTTCACTTCGAAACTCGAAAGTGAATGTCGATGATGCTGCAGTCATCACCGAAATTATTTCCTAGCGACAAAGAGAAGAGTACTGATTTTTAAACTTAAAATTCTTTGGAAACATATTCTTATTCGAAAATACTTTAAATAATATACTTTAAAACTTAAACACGAGGTTTGAAACCATCGGAAATTAAATTCTCAAATTTCTTGTTTTAAATTCATTTCAGTTCCCAAATCAATTTATAAATAACTGTTTATAAATTCATTTATAGAACAGTAACTGATAAATCAAGTATTATCATTTCAAATAATCAATTTAAATCAGTTTATTTAGTTCCATAAATTTACTTATATATCACAATTTATTTCATTAACCAAAATTTAAAATAATATTGTGTTAGTTTGTTCTGTCATAGTGTTTTAGAAATCCTATCGATAACATTGATCAGACGAATCGATCGGAAACCCAAATCAACATCAACAACTCAAACAACACAATATATAAAACAAAATATAGATTTACAAGTACAGTTCAAAATGTTTAGAAGAATAGATTGGGAACAAAAGATAAGATGATTAAATAACAGAGTAGGGAGATGGGTAAGCTTAAGTAAATCGCGGGCAACCTTAACCGGGTCAACCGTGACTTAAAGAATAAGATAAATGTGGATTTTTCTAGGGTAATTTGATCTCAAGAGATAGAGTTTGGAATAACAAAAGATATTAGCATCTAAACCAAAGATAGATATAAATCCCTAGTGAATTGATGCTAATTGTAAAGGAGTTTCCCCTTTTACAATTCAATTTGAAATTGGTGAGATCACCAACTCACTAAAAAGATCATCCGAAGCGGAGTTATGGGGTACTCCAGAATCAAAATAAGATAAATGGTAAGGGACACAAATGGATTTTGGAACTGTAGGGAACGTTCCAAAATTCAAAGTAAATTCGAATTAAAGAGGAAAGATTTAAACTCGAACGAAAGTGATTTTGTAAATAATTTACCTTATATTCTAAGTTTTGCCTCAAAGCCAAAGCTCTGATACCAAAAGTAACAGCTGGTATTTTCAACCATTCGCATCCGCACATGACGGACTTGAATTACTCAAAATACCATGTTGTAAATAAAATTTGACAAATCTCAGAATATACGGTAAATAAAAATCACATATCACAGACATAGAGTAATAATTGTGCAGCGGAAGTAAAAGAAATAGTAGTTCATGAAGCTACTATGTAAATGTACCAGAGTTACATAAGATACAGCAGAGGAAATAGAATACAACAGAAGTCTCAATACATAGAAGTCTGCTAATACAATAGCTGAAAGGAACAACAGACTGAAAGAGATAAAACAGACAAAACTAGACAAGTAGATAATCACCAGCGATCCCAATCTCTAAAAAGCGGAAATCCAAATCTGTGAATACTCAGGCAGACCCGAACGTAAATATAAATACAAACACTCGAATCGGGACATACATATTTATACAATGTAAACCAACTCAAGTGAACTGTAGTAAAGGTACAAGTAACTTAAAGGATGCTTGGGACCGCCCATCCTCTAAGGATCCGTTAAACTATTTACTATGTAGTAATATTGCGCTATTATAATAATGCCTGTCAGTAAAATAAACTTACTTTAAAATAGCGTTAAGGAGTGACCCAATATTTCCCTGAACACAAATAATGTCAGTAGTCTATATAGTACCTGCATATCTCCTGATCGGGAAACTATGAGAAGATACTGCATAGGTACGACACAAATAGAAGTTCATAGTAAAGGCTCGATATGGTTGGTGATACGGAACACAAGGCAATGCCAGGGTAGATATACCAATTACGACACTCGGGCTGGTGGTAACGTAGCAGCCACATATGCCCATCTCGAAACACATTCCCAAAATTAGAGGGGCGCCCAAACAATCACAAAAGCAATAGAATGGTATCGAAGAAATGCGTCCGACCAGAGGAGCTACCCCTTTTGGCCCGAGACCGCTCCTGTTTCTGCCCCTTGTGCCAACTCACGGGAGTTGGGTCCACGTAATATACCTCAAGAGCCACCATCCTACTTCATTCTGGATTCTCCACCGCGTACACGGTTGTCACAGTGGTTTTCGGTATCGACAGAGAGTATGCCCATATCCGATGACGGTCCCTTTACCAACCAATCGTTATTATTACCCATGGTTATGACTTAAAAATAATATTTTATACTTCAAAATAAATAACATTTCAATCAAAATATTTATCAAAATAAAGATTAAATCATTTCCAAACCATTTCAATATATCAACATACCATATCTTTCAAATTCAAATATTTATCAAAATAAATATCAAGTCATTTCTAACCATTTCAATATATTAAATTATCATATCCTTTCAAAACTTCCCTTCAAATCATTTTAATACATTAAAATATCATATCTTTTCAGAACATTATTATCAAATCATCATTTGAATGCAAATCCAAATATTCAACTTTAAATACCTTTAAATTCAAAGATATAACCATTTATTATCCTTTCAAATCACCTTTATAAATGATTATATTCCAATTAAATTAATTCATTTAAACCATTTAAAAGTGAAGTTATTATTCTTTCAAATCAAGTATTCAAATTCCTATGTTTCAAACCATTTTGAGGTCATTTACTAAGTCAAAAACCATAAACATTGAAAATTTCAGCCTTTCACAGCATTTAGAAAAAAGCTGTTATAAGTTATACGTGAAAACATTTTTATTCAGCAAAGACAGCACTTAAAAACTGCTGTTAAACTCAGTTTAGTTAAATTTTTAGTTTAAAACAGCAAAGACAGCATTTCCAAAAATGCTGTAATAGCTCAGGTTTCAAAACAAAGGTTTTAATTCATTTAAGTAAAGGCAGCAGCCCATTATAGCATTTACAGAAATGCTATAATAGACCCGAGTTAAGTTTTTAGCCTTTTAGTTCAATAACAGCGCTACAGCATTTCAGAAATGTTATAATAGCTCTTTTAGTTCATTTACAGAAACCATAGCACTTCTGAATGCTATTAAATGTGATTTCCAGATTTTAGTGTATTTCCAGCAATTAATAAACTTCATTTTAAACCCTTTAAATATTGTCAAAAATCATATTTTAACATTAAAAATGTTCATTAACATATTATTTAACATATTATTTTATGACATAAATTTCACATAATTAAATCAAATTTCAACAAATTACTTAATAAATTCAAGTGTAAAAGATTCTAGCCTTCACATTTTTTGTGACAACCCGAAATTTCGGAATATTTGAAATTGAAATATTTAATTAATTTTAAATGTTTAAAAGTTATTTTTAACATGAATTTCGAATATCGCTGTTTATTGGATAATTAAATTATTTAAGTTAATAATTTGAGATTGGTTTAAATGGTAAATCTTGAGTTTTGAGCTGGTTAAAATATTTCAAGAGCTTATAAATTTATAATAGTAATACTAAAGATAATAGATGAGTTAAACCTGAATTTGAAAGTAATTTGTTCAGTTTTAAAATTTTATAGTTTAAATTGAATTTAAAAATAGCCTTCCGAGGCACAGTCTCTGAATTCGACGAAACCAATTCTATTGGATCCGTAATATTGTATTAATATCGGATTTTAATTTTCGTAATGTTTGAAGTTGTTGTGTGAGCGTAGATATATAAATGCGCTGAAATTTATATCGAAATTTAATATAATAACTGGGTCCAAAAAGCTATCTTCTCCATACGATTGAATTTGGATTCGAAACCTTTTCTATTGTGTTCATAATAGGGATATAACATTAGAAACGCCTAGCGGCATCCATCGATAGGAGGTCGAGATTTTTAGTTGCGTAATCTAAGACGAATTAAATTTAAAATTTAATTTAACTGTAACTTATGTTGACTAGTCAAATTCATTTCATATCAACGCTTTTTCACTTCTTTTCTGAGACATTGTAGCTGGCATAACTCACGCAAAAATCAAATCATGTTCCCCCTTTATTTCAAATCCCTGCCCTTCTTTTTGGACGACAACATTTTAAAAAAAGAGGGAAAGAGAACCAATCTCGTTGAAGGAAAATCAGATATGGCCGAGAGTAAAGAATTTTAGGGTGCTTCAACCATTTTATCATGTTCTTTTCTTCCTCAATCAATTCGTGAAATTAATTTAATAATGGTGGACTGAGTTTGAATCAATTCGTGGGCACCTCTGAATCGATTTCCCCTCTTTCTGAATCGAACAAATTCGTTCGAAGGTTATCGCGAGAGCCGAAGGAGCAGCAAGGATCAACGTATGGACTTCGATTTGTCATGCGCGAGTCTCCTTTGGGGTCGATTTTCGAGTGTGGTATTATGGCTTTGGAAGTGGAGAAGGTGGCAGATGTGCTCGACTTTGAGGTGTACTCGATGGCAGGTCACGATCAATTGGAGGTTGCGATGGCAAGGCAAACTCTGGTAGGCGATCGGTGGTGCTCAAATTGAGATTTTCTGCTTTTAGCTCATCTCAGTGAGGTCCCATAATTGTGAAGAATCCAGTCAGTTGGAATGGATTGCAATTACAAAAATCAAAGGTGGGTTAATCTCACTCATCTGGGTTTTAATTTAAATTTAAATGGTTAAATTTAAATAATTGGTTGAATGATTGAATTGATTTGATGTGTTATATTATATATAGTAGTATATATAGTATATATTGGAGTGATTAATTTCTTGCATTATATATCGGATGAGACCCTAGGCGCCGCATAATAGCGGATGATATTATATTAATCCCATATACCGCGATATTCCATCTCGAAGTGGAATTGGTATTGTGCTAGTGTCTATGGATGTAGGGAAACAGGTTGGAGGGATCCAACTAGATTCCTCCAAATTATTTAGATTATTTAATATTCTGTGTTATGAATATTTGAAATTCTGTGATGAATTATATTGATAATTGGAATATTGAATGCTATGTTTTGCTTGAATATATTTCGGTACACTAAGTTATCAAAATATAAAGAATTGGATTTTTGAAAAGGAAAATAAAAGAGTGAATTTTTATGTAAAATAATCATAGAGAATTTTAATAAATTTAAGAATGAACTGGATAAGAATAAAAGTGATTTTAGAATTCTAATAAATAATTCTGAGTATGGAAAAAGGGGATTTTGAATAAACAAAAAATAATGAATTGTAAAACTTTAGTGATATTATTTAAAGGAATAAATAATTTACTTTAAAATTCAGGGTTTAAATTTATTTAAAAGGATAAAGAAGGAATTTTGGAAATATGAAATTGGTACTTTCAGTTAAAAGATTTTAAATCATAAGTAAGAATTAAAAATATGAAGTCAATGGGTTTTGAAGTAAATGAGTAAGTAAAGGAATTTATTCCAAAATGGAGTAATTTGAAAATCAATTTGCAAATTGATTTAAGTGTTTGAAATTGGAATTTTAAGAAGGATAGGACTAAGAAATTTATAAACTGGGTTTATAAAAGTGAGGTAATATATCAGTAGATATTTGGAAGAATAAATTCACGGTGGGAATTTATTAAAGGAATGGGTAAATTTGGTTAAAAATGAATAGTGATTTATTTTTAAAGGATGTGAAAGAGAAGTGTATTTCCCTAGATAGCCAAGTACGTTTTCAAAGCAAATTTTAAGTATAAGTAAAAGTTGATTTAAAGGTATGTTTTAGGAAATTTATCATTTTTAATTGTTTAAATTTTAAAGTAAGTATTTTTTTCAAAATTATTATAGTAATAATTAATTAAAGGTGACTTGGTATTTTGTTTTAAAGAAAGAGAAAAGTTAGTTTTATATTTATAAAGCGGCTTTATTTTAAATATTCTTGAAGTATATATTTTTGAATAAGTATTAAAATAGTTTTAACTTAAATGAGTTAAAGGATATTTTATAATAAAAGAGTTTTAAATTATTTAAAAATCTAAAGTTTTTGTACTTGGTGATTTCAGTGGAAATAGAAAATATTTGGGAAATGTATTCCGTAAGAGGAAGATGGTTTGAAAACTGTTTCCAAAAGGGTTTGAAAATTGAAATATATCTTGCGAAGATACTTGCGGTTAATAAATAATTTGGAGAAATTATTTATGTTTGATGGTTGTTGTGAATGTTAATTGATAGTTAAATAACCGACTATCAATATTGGCCAATGCGCTGATCGTTTCGAAGAGATCGAGATTAGGATTAATTTCTCGAAACCACTTCGATTCGGTTTGTAGGTTTTCATGTTGAAAAAAAAAGTTTGGATTCAAAGGTGGAGCAGTGAAGTGCAAGGGCTAGTCGCTACTAATCCCGAGGAGATTCCAAAATGGAAGTAGTAGGAGTAGTGCCTTCGGATTCGTTCGAACTCGGAACGGACTTGTATGGATGAATGCTTTCAGAACATCGTCAGGTGGACGATGAGCATTCTAAGTGATATGTTCTAAAAAGTTAATGCTTAGCCTCGAGCCTCATCAACTGGGAATGACCGAAAATCAGGGGTTATGCAGTAAGGCTAAGTGGGTAGCACCCATTAGGGTAGGGTCACCCCTGTCTAGATGTTCCTTTTTATTTCGTCTTAGTGGACGGTTGCTGATCCCAACCGTGGGGTGATCTTACTCGGGATTATCCAGTAAGGGGTAGTTCCGGTCTTGTATTGCAGGGGATTAGGAGTAATCCTCGGTATGGTGATCTAGGCCACGTACTGTGACAGGTGGTACCCCAGATCCTAGTCATTAGTTGGAAATCCATTCTCCTTACATGCCTTTTACGGTTTTGTTTGTATTACCCACGACTGTGGCTAGTAGCTAGAATTTAATGAACGTAACAATTTTGGCTATTTTAATAAGTATTTGTAAATAGACCCTATTATAATATCAGAGGATTTTAATAAAAAGTGTTTTGGCTATCGTAAGGTAAAAACCCGACATGTTTAACTGTGGCGTGGTCTTACGAGATGCTTTTGTTTTCAAAAGGATTTTGAAACTCTAATAATCAATTTGAGCGTGATTTCTCACGCTGCTTTGCTAGACTGACTCGGGTGTTATTTAACTATAATGCTGGAGTCAATAAATTATACAATAAATAATTCCGAGTATGGAAAAAAGGGATTTCGAATAAACAGAAAAATAATGAATTGTAAAACTTTAGTGATATTATTTAAAGGAATAAATAATTTACTTTAAAATTCAGGGTTTAGTTTTTTTTAAAAGGATAAAGAAGGAATTTTGGAAATATGAAATTGGTATTTTCAGTTAAAAGATTTTAAATCATAAGTAAGAATTAAAAATATGAAGTCAATTGGTTTTGAAGTAAATGAGCAAGTAAAGGAATTTATTCCAAAATGGAGTAATTTGAAAATCAATTTGCAAATTGTTTTAAGTGTTTGAAATTGGAAATTTAAGAAGGATGGGACTAAGAAATTTATAAACTGGGTTTATAAAAGTGAGGTAATATATCAGTAGATATTTGGAAGAATAAATTCACGGTGGGAATTTATTAAAGGAATGGGTAAATTTGGTTTAAAATAAATAGTGATTTATTTTTAAAGGATGTGAAAGAGATGTGTATTTCCCTGGATAGCCAAGTACATTTTCGAAGCAAATTTTAAGTATAAGTAAAAGTTTTAAAGTTGATTCAAATGTATGTTTTAGGAAATTTATTATTTTTAATTGTTTAAATTTTAAAGTAAGTATTTTTTCAAATTTATTATAGTAGTAATTATTTAAAGGTGACTTGGTATTTTGTTTTAAAGAAAGAGAAAAGTTAGTTTTATATTTATAAAGCGGCTTTATTTTAAATATTCTTGAAGTATATATTTTTGAATAAGTATTAAAATAGTTTTAACTTAAATGACTTAAAGGATATTTTATAATAAAGAGTTTTAAATTATTTTAAAAATCTGAAGTTTTTGTACTTGGTGATTTCAGTGGAAATAAAAAATATTTGGGAAATGTATTCTGTGAGAGGAAGATGGTTTGAAAACTATTTCAAAAGGGTTTGAAAATAGAAATATATATTGCGAAGATATTTTGAGGTTAATAAATAATTTGGAGAAATTATTTATGTTTGATGGTTGTTGTGAATGTTAATTGGTCGTTAAATAACCGAATATCAATATTGGCCAATGCGCTGATCGTTTCGAGGACACCGGGATCAGGATTAATTTCTTGAAAACCACTTCGATCTGGTTTGTACGTTTTCATGTCGAAAACAAGAGTTTGGATTTGAAGGTGGAGCAGTGAAGTGCAAGGGCTAGTCGCTACTAATCCTGAGGAGATTCCAAAATGGATGTAGTAGGAGTAGTTGTAACAACCCGCATATTTATCAATTCTATATTTAAATATTTTATTTAAATATTCCATCGTTCGTCGGATTTTAGTTCGAAAACCTACTTTTAGAAAACAGTCGAATTGGGACTCGAGACCCCTTCCATTGAGTTCAAAATGCCGTTTGCAACCTTTTTGAGTATAAACTTCGATATGTTTGGAGCTAGATAAAAATTTGACCTTTTTCACTTTGGGTTTTGGGTTTGGGTTCAGCCCACTAGCCAATTTAATACCCAAATCTGAACCATTTCTCCCCATTCATTATCACTTCCTCCTCTTTTCAGTTCTAAAGCAAAAATGGTGGAAGAGAATGGGAAATAGAAACCCAAAACCCTAGTTCTTTTGCAAAATCCAAGATCTAGCTCCAAATTCTAAGAGAACCCATTGGCAAGCATCCTCTTTATCTTCTCCAACTCTTTCTCCATTCCATTTCAGAAAATTCCTAAACCTAATTTGGGAAATATTTCTCTTTTAAGCTTAGAATCAAGCTTCTTGAGTTGGGATTGAAGAGTGGTTGATCCTCCTTTGTTTTCAAGCTTCTCAATCTTGTGCTTTTGGGTTTAAAGGTGAGATTTTTATCTCACATCTTTGTCTGTAATTATCTTCAATTGTTAGGTATGAATTCCTAACACTTACTCTTGTGCAATTGATTTTGGTTTGGATTGATTTGGTGTATATTCCAATTTTTGATGTTTTGAAATCAAATCTATGAAAATCCTTTTATGGATATTTGGACATTGATATTTGAGGCGTACCGAAGAGCCGTTAAGGCTGGGTTGTCGCTTAGCGTAAATCCTTAGTCATCGTTGCTTGTCCGATCGCTTCCGGTATTTATTTCGGCCATTTTTAGCCTAGGTTCAGGGAATGCACTGAACCCCAGTTTCAGACGTCTGAAGCGTAGTATTCGGACGTCTGAATATTGTTCTGGGAAGATTCCTATTTCCAGATTCAGACGTATGAATATATCATTTCAGACGTCTGAATTGGTTCGTTCTAAACCAGAAAGGAAATAGGCTAAAAAGTGCCTATTTCAGACGTTTGAAATATTAGGTTCAGACGTCTGAATAAGTGTTCTGGAAAATATTTTATTTTCCAGATTCAGACATCTGAATCCTTGATTTCAGACATCTGAATCTGCAGTCTTTTGCCTATTTGCCTGTTTACTTGAGAATTCCAACTTTAATCGATTTATGTTGATTCCGATTTGTTGATTATCATTTATTATGGACTTGATGACTTTTATATCGGGATCTTTGGGATTATCCATTTCGATGAATTCCATAATCGATTTCTTTGGATTTTATTCACGTCTTCGAATGTGAATTTTGATGATTGATTGTTTCTACAATCACTTCTATGTTTTATCACTTTAAAATATAAAGGTTTTCTATACTAGTAGTAAATATCAAAACTCTTTCTTCAAATGATTTCAACACTATTTTATGACAAAGCTTGTATTCTCAAACCGATTTCCAATCTATTAGTATATACAAACCTTTACCTCACTCGTATGAGAAATCAAATTAAACGACTTAGTAAAACAAGTGGTATGAAACGCTTGCGTTTACTTTGTCGGTTAATTCTTGGACTTGTTCGATTGAATCTCTTGTGACAATTTTCTAGTGGAGATCTACAATTTGTTCGTAAATATTTAAGTTAAGCTAGTGGTTATCGGACATGAAGCTAAGCTCATATATTTACTAGCTTACTGTAATTGACACTTCTTGATGATCGATGATGATCATTTTATGGTTTAGACTAGCAATGTGCGATGTCTCTTTGTCCACATGGAGGACTGTACCTCATTCTATTGAGCTTCGTCTCGTTTCTTTGTGGGCTAGCGACCCATGTACTTTTAATATGTTTCGATTCATTGGATGTACTGTTTGTACTACATCAATGTCTTTGCTTTTGGATTCATTGGATGTACCGTTTATACTACATCAATGTCTTTGCTTTTGATTCATTGGATATACAGTTTGTACTACATCAATGTCTTTGCTTTTGGATTCATTAGATGTACCGTTTGTACTACATCAATGTCTTTGCTTTTGATTCATTGGATGTACCGTTTGTACTACATCAATGTCTTTGCTTTTGATTCATTGGATGTACCGTTTGTACTACATCAATGTCTTTGCTTTTGGATTCATTGGATGTACCGTTTGTACTACATCAATGCCTTTGCTTTTGGATTCATTGGATGTACCATTTGTACTACATCAATGTCTTTGCTTTTGATTCATTGGATGTACCGTTTGTACTACATCAATGTCTTTGCTTTTGGATTCATTGGATGTACCGTTTGTACTACATCAATGTCTTTGCTTTTGGATTCATTGGATGTACCATTTGTACTATATCAATGTCTTTGCTTTTGATTCATTGGATGTACCGTTTGTACTACATCAATGTCTTTGCTTTTGATTCATTGGATGTACCGTTTGTAGTACATCAATGTCTTTGCTTTTGATTCATTGGATGTACCGTTTGTACTGCATCAATGTCTTTGCTTTTGGATTAATTGGATGTACCGTTTGTACTACATCAATGTCTTTGCTTTTGGATTCATTGGATGTACCGTTTGCACTACATCAATGTCTTTGCTTTTTGGATTCATTGGATGTACCGTTTGCACTACATCAATGTCTTGGCCAACCTTTTCTTGTGATTTCTGGATTTCTATATGATGATTTCTGGAATTTATGTTTCACCACCTTTTTCAGTTGGCAATGATATGGATGTCATTTATTGTGGTTTGGTGAATTAAATAAAGAATATGACATTCTTTTGATGCTATGAGATTCTTGAGATATTGTATGACTTTTGTGGACTTTCTAATGTATACTTGTCGTAGTATGACATTTTTGGTTATCATACGTCTTTTTATTATATCACTTATTCTATATCATTTCATCTGATATTTATAGCTAGACTGATCCGTTTAATATTTTCTTATTAAATAATACTCGGGTCGGACGGAGATTTTACAGATGCTTCTGCTTGACTCCTTATCGGACCATCATCTGATCTTTTGGTTAACTACTTAGCTTGTAGTTTTTGGTTGTGTACAATTTGAGATATAGACTCCTTGATGTATACATATTCTTTTGTCTAGCACTTGTATCTATTATTTTGTGATATTGTGGATCTTGTTAGACCACTACTCTGATGAACACTTTTATGTGTTATATATATTCATATCTATTTCCGCCTTTGTGATATGAATTATCCGTGACTGATTTATGTTATGTTTATTTCTATATTTGTTTCCGAAGATATTATAGCCACTGTGTAATAGCTTTGAGTTTGTGTCGGTATGTCGGATTTCCTCCTTAAACGAAATATGTTATACTATCTGACATATCGATGCTCGCACAAAGATATCACATGGATGGTCGCTCCTCAACAGCCTTATTCTCCATGCTAGTTGACAGCACTACACCGTAGTGTTCTTGATTAGCGTGGGTATAGAGGTGGGTGTCACAGCTTGGTATCAGAGCCAAACTTCGAAACAAAGTAGAATAATTCTAGCAAGGATCATGTCCTAAGTCTTTCTTAGGAGTCGTGCTTTAGGATTTTATTCGAGTCTTCGTACCGATTCATCCTATTTTCTTTATGATTCCTTGTTTTATCTATCAAGATTGCTTGATATTTATTTTGAGAATAACTTTTTCCTCTTCTTTCTTTCTTTCTTAAAGAAGAGAAATGGTTAGAACAGGCCGTCCCACCGCCGGTCAATCTAGTGCTACTCCTCAGGATGGAGTATTTATGTCTGCCCGGCAGCTTCTTGATCTAGTAAAGAACGCTCAAGCAGCCAGACCCATTCCAGAGCCTACTCATCCTAGATCCTATTTTGCACATTTGTGTAGAGATTACACCGATTTGGGTGGAAGGCCATTCATGGGATCCGAAAGTGTTATAGAAATTCAAGATTGGCTCAAATCATGCGATCGTATCTTTTCTCGCATAAACCTTATTAATCTACATCGTGTCTAAGTGGCTTCTAGCATGCTCCAAGAAAGAGCGTTAGATTGGTATGAGCTCTTGACTTCGGAGGTTATCGAAGCGGGTCTTACTTGGGAGCAATTCCGGGAAAGATTCGAATTGAAATTTGTGCCGGAGGCTGAAAAAGTAACTTTAGCACAGCGTTTTATTGACCTTGTTCAAGGTGAATCTTCTGTGACAGACTATGTCGCATCTTTCGAATCTCTGTCCAAATACAGGGTTGAATACATTAATACCCCATTGAAGAAAAATCAGAGATTTGTCTATGGCTTGAATAAGAATCTTAAGAAGCCATTACTTTTGAAACTTGAAGTTTTGTTTGATCAGCTTATTGATATCGCCCTTCGTCTTGAAGAGGCCGATAATGAAGGTGATGTTAAAGTTGTGCGTGCCCAACAGAACTTCGACAATAACTTGAAGAGGCCTATCAAATTCAAAGGCCCCAATTCTAATCAGAAAGGGAAGCAACAAACTCCGGTAGCCAAGATTCCTACCTCTAGTCGTGGGCGATGCTACAATTGTGGTTCCACAGACCACTATGCAAGGGAGTGCCCGAAACCCCTCTTTTGTCGGCATTGCAAAGGTTCGGCTCATCTTTTATCTTCGTGTCCTAAGCTTCCAAGCAAGAGAGAAGGAAAGCTGCAAGCCCCTAGCGACTCTTCTCTTGGTCAAGGTATTCTCGATCGGTCCTTGATTTCATTTGTTTTGTTATTATCCTTTTCAAGTTCTTGTTCATATAATCATCTCGTTATTTTATGTCAAAAGAACTTGTTCATTCTTTTTCTTTAAACATTTTTGGGCTTGTTGACTTCTTTGAGGATTGTGAATCCGGATTAGTGGATCCTCAACACTCAATTTACTTTCTATTGATGTCGAAATTATTTTATGTGATTTTTCTCTTCGAGCCGATTTTTACTCATGCTTTGGAATTGACTTTTGTGAAGATTGGCTTAATTATTATGAAGCCATATCCTTTGTCCCGTGTGGACTGTTCATCTTCGAAATTTTCAATCTGTTAAGTAGATTTCTATTTTTTCCTTTGTGATTTTGATTCCAACTTGATGGCATCATTTTATTCTTTAAGCTCACATGATGGGGAAAGTGTTATTTCTCTCATTCATGTAGTTTGAGAATTTTCTGGTAATTTTTGAGCTTGTCTTAGGATTATCACCTAAGAAATCTTTTGTGTGGTGTTAAGGTCTTTCTAGTTCGACCTTGCCACCGATTTTCATTTGGCTACGAGTTGTGGGAGTTCGCATTCCACTTACCGCATTCCGCACTCGTTATGATTCTTATGAATGACTTATTTTGTCATTCAGTTGTCCAGCTTATTTCATCCAATTTATGGATCGAGTATTCTATGATCTCGATGGCCCATTCTTGTATATATTGATTTTGGATGAAAATATAAATTTAAAATTGTGCAAATCTTTTTCGTAAGATTTATTTATAAGTACAATTAGATTTTGATCTTAAACGAGCAAAGAATATTCTCAAAACTTTTAAGAGATATTTTCATCATATAGAAGATGATTTTGTGATTGTATTGCCCATTGAGTGCTTTAAGAATTCTGGTCTATGCGCTTGATCAATGTTATCGATAGGACTTTTCCTAAACGCTTTGATGAGACAATCAGACACGATATATTGACTTGTAGAAATGTAAATTTTTCTAGAAAGATTATTACATAAAGATAAATGTAATTTTGAAAGTTTTAACTTTTCAGGAAAGAAGATTATTTAAAAGAAATTCTTTCTTTTCGATACTCTTATTCTTGTGTTTTTCGAGGGGAACCAAGACTTTATCTTTTGTACCAATGCTAATCGTATTGGTTTGGATGCCGTCCTCTTGCAAAAGAGAACATGCTATCACTTGTGCTTCTTAACCATTAAAGCCGATCGAGACTAGGTATGCCACTCATGATCTAGTGCTCGCGGCTATTGTTTTCGCTTTTAGAGTTTGGCATCATCATTTTTGGGGGAGAAATTTGTTCTCCACCTCGATCATAAATATTTGGAATATTTATTTTCTCATAAGGAACTTCATGTCGACTCGAGTTCCTGGCATCTTATGGTCTTGATATTCTGGAAATCGTGTGGCCAATGCGCTTTGTCATAGGCAACAAGTTGTTGATTCTTTGATGTTGTCTGAATGGAATTATCTTTTTATCAAGTTCACCGGACGTTTTGATATACTTCGTTTTATTGAGCTTTATCTCATTTCTTCTATGGACTAGCGTCCGATGATCTTTTTTGGTGTTCGGTTCATCGGATGTACTGTTATTATACAACATCGATGTTCCGTCTTATCTGGATTAATGGATGTACCATTATTATACTACATCGTTGTTCCGGTTTATCGGTTCATTGGACGTACCATTTTTGTACTACGTCGGTGTTCCAAATTATTCGAGTTTCTTGTTTCTCGGGCGTACCGTTTTTGTACTACATAGTTACACCGGCTCAATTTTCTGTTATTCATGACGTTTTCTCACGTCTTTCTGCTACGGAAATGCCCTAGGGATTCCAATTTTTATTCTTGAGGCCGGTATTATTAAAGGAAGTGAAGTTTCACCAGATTTGACTTATGAGCAACATTCCATTCGCATCATTACTCTGGAGGATGAGCGCCTTCGAAATAAAGATGTTCTTCTTGTGAAAGTTCAATGGTTCTTAGATCCTAAGGATTGCTCTTGGGAATCCTGGGAATTCATCGAGCGATCCCGTTCAGGCTTACTCTTTCATGCTCTCTATAGTGAACTTCCTATTTCAAATTCTCTTGTGTTGATACGCTTTTATGGTTGTTACTCTTTATTTTCTTCTTAAGTATTGCGAGGATGTAATTTCTTTAAGGAGGGGAGTCTGTAACAACCCGCATATTTATAAATTCTATATTTAAATATTCCATCGTTCATCGGATTTTAGTCTGAAAACCTACTTTTAGCAAACAGTCGAATTGGGACTCGAGACCCCTTCCATTGAGTTCAAAATGCCATTTGCAACCTTTTTGAGTATAAACTTCGATATGTTTGGAGCTAGCTAAAAATTTGACATTTTTCACTTTGGGTTTTGGGTTTGGTTTCAGCCCACTAGTCAATTTAATACCCAAATCTAAACCACTTCTCCCCATTCACTATCACTTCCTCCTCTTTTCAGTTCTAAAGCAATAATGGTGGAAGAAAATGGGAAATAGAAATCCAAAACCCTAGTTCATTTGCAAAATCCAAGATCTAGCTCCAAATTCTAAGAGAACCAATTGGTAAGCATCCTCTTTATCTTCACCAACTCTTTCTCCATTCCATTTCAGAAAATTCCTAAACCTAATTAGGGAAATATTTCTCTTTTAAGCTTATAATCAAGCTTCTTGAGTTGGGATTGAAGAGTGGTTGATCCTCCTTTGTTTTCAAGCTTCTCAATCTTGTGCTTTTAGGTTTAAAGGTGAGATTTTTATCTCACATCTTTGTCTAGAATTATCTTCAATTGTTAGGTATGAATTCCGAACGCTAATTTTTGTGCAATTGATTTTTGTTTGGATTGATTTGGTGTATATTCCAATTTTTGATGTTTTGAAATCAAAATCTATGAAAATCCTTTTATGGATATTTGGACATTGATATTTGAGGCGTATCGAAGAGCCGTTAAGGCTGGGTTGTCGCTTGGCGTAAATCCTTAGTCGTCGTTGCTCGTCAGATCGCTTCCGGTATTTATTTCGGCTATTTTTGGCCTAGGTTCAGGGAATGCCCTGAACTCCAGTTTCAGTCGTTGCTCGTCAGATCGCTTTCGGTATTTATTTCGGCCATTTTTGGCCTAGGTTCAGGGAATGCCCTGAACCCCAGTTTCAGACGTCTGAAACGTAGTATTCAGACATCTGAATATTATTCTGGGGAGATTTCTGTTTCCAGATTCAGACGTCTGAATATATCATTTCAGACATCTGAATTGGTTCGTTTTAAACCAGAAAGGAAATAGGCTAAAAAATGCCTATTTCAGATGTTTGAAATATTGGGTTCAGACGTCTGAATAAGTGTTCTGGAAAATATTTTATTTTCCAGATTCAGACGTCTGAATCCTTGATTTCAGACGTCTGAATCTGCAGTCTTTTGCCTATTTGCATACTTACTTGAGAATTCCGACTTTAATCGATTTATGTTGATTCCGATTTGTTGATTATCATTTATTATGAACTTGATGACTTTTATATCGGGATTTTTGGAATTATCCATTTCGATGGATTCCGTAATCGATTTCTTTGGATTTTATGCACGTCTTCGAATGTGAATTTTGATGATTGATTGTTTCTATAATCACTTCCACGTTTTGTCACTTTAAAATATAAAGGTTTTCTATACTAGTAGTAAATACCAAAACTCTTTCTTCAAATGATTTCAACACTATTTTATAACAAAGCTTGTTTTCTCAAACCGATTTCCAATCTATTACTATATATAAACCTTTACCTCACTCGTATGAGAAATCTAATTAAACGACTTAGTAAAACAAGTGGTATGAAACGCTTGCGTTTACTTCGTCGGTTAATTCTTGGACTTGTTCGATTGAATCTCTTGTGACAATTTTCTAGTAGAGATCTACAATTTGTTCGTAAATATTTAAGTTAAGCTAGTGGTTATGTGACATGAAGCTAAGCTCATATATTTACTAGCTTACTGTAATTGACACTTCTTGATAATCGATGATGATCATTTTATGGTTTAGACTAGCAATGTGCGATGTCTCTTTGTCCACGTGGAGGAATGTACCTCATTCTATTGAGCTTCGTCTCGTTTTTTTGTGGGTTAGCGACCCACGTACTTTTAATATGTTTCGATTCATTGTGTGACGCCCCACCTCTATACCCACGCTAGCCAAGAACACTACGGTGTAGTGCTGTCAACTAGCACGGAGAATAAGGCTGTTGAGGAGCGGCCATCAATAGTTGGCCTTACACTAGTATTGGTTATCTCAATAGGAGTAATATATATTCTTTCATTTTTCATCTCTGATTTATTTTCTCCCATCGAAATACCCCAATTCCAGTATAAAACGAACTACGATGGTTCATAATAGTTTAGAACAGTAAATATAAAATAATAACACAGATAAATATAAATGCGGAACACAGATAAAACAGAAAATCTCATATATACAATAACTGATGTCAGTTACAATACATTTGACATGGTACATATGATACAACTACAACAGTCGACTCAGGAAGTTACATATACAAGTACATTAGCGTATATAATATACATGAATACATATCTTCCTATACAATCTTACAGACTACTACAAATAACGACGACTACTCCAAAAGATATGAAAGAACTTCATAGCTCTAGCAGCAACCCAAAGCAGAATATCTACAACCTGAAATACTCGGTCTGACCCGAGTATTAGATTCAAAGAAAATAATACTCGGGTCAGTCTAATTCAAACTCGGTTATTAGTGCACAGAAGCAATAATAATTAAATAATGAATAGGCGACAGTAATTAAACCAAATCAGAATGCCATTCAGAATATTGAATTGAATAAACAAAGCAGTTCAAACCATGGAAATATCGATTAAAATATTAATTCAAGTAGGGCTGCAGTACACGCACGCGTGCACTGCCTCGCCACTACGGAATATGGAATACGCAAAAGGATCCATAAGTCAAAATAAATAGAATATCATACACGCCATACCGTGTGGCTGCAGTTCACGCTTGCGTGCACTGCCTTGCCACTATAGTGATGTCGTGCCCAAAAACTCAATTCCGTGTGGCTGCAGTTCACGCTTGCGTGCACTGCCTTGCCACAACAGTGATGATGTACACAACCGAGAACAAGGTCAAACCCAAAATAAAAAAGACGGGTTCAACACTGGTGAAATATATTTAAAATCACGACCCGAGCACAAGGTCAAATCCGAGTTCTGAAACGGGATTCAACACAAGGCAACATGACCGAAGGCATAGCAACTGCATAGCGACTGCAGCGGTGACAAGTGCAATTCAAATCAACATGACAGCAATGCACCAATGCAAAATGGAGTAAATGCAACAATGTGCACAGTTCAGATAGGGAGTAGTGAAGTGACTCAAGTTACATGCAAATTCGACAAGCAACTGAAGGCAACTGATCCAGTTACAACAGAGAATCAAGTCGACCAGGTAGCCATGATAATAATGCAACACAGTAGAGACACCATACAACACACACAATATGAAGACCACCAGTGCACAGACTCAAGGCAACAAGAATGGCCAGAAATTGTACAACATGGTCAGAAGCAAGGCAACAAAGACTCAAGCGACAACATGGACTGCAAACAGGTTACTGCATATCAAGTATGCAATCCACAATAGCAGGAAAGCAACAAAAGAAAAAAAAATGCTCAAATGTCTGCATAATGAATATGCAGACAAAAGTTGCAATAAAAACAACAAAATGACCAAGTATCAGCATATAAAATATGCAAAAACCAAAAATGGTAGTGAACAACAAGATATGCTCAAGTGTCTGCATATATATATGAAGTATCCAAAGTGGCAGTATCAGGTCATATTAGTAATGACCAAGGCAACAAAATTCGAGTATAGGCAGAGGTTCACAGAACCAAAAATACATAAATCAAAATAGCTTAAATGACCCAACTCGAACAACTTCATAAGGCAGTTTCAAATTAATACTACAGAGAAAAATCAAAAGGGAACAATGTTCAAATGCTCAAACTCAGGCAAATATACTGTAATAATATGGTTGCAGTAAATCAGGCAACTCGACCATACCCATCAACTATATGAATGCATGCATATGGTCAAGCAGTATACACAATGCACTCAAGTAAGTGACACAGCGAATCCCGACAACAAGCAACAGTGCAGCATCAGGTCGACAATGAAACATCTAAAATATTTTCACAAATCGAGGTTTCAAAACTTTCAGAAATAATTAGCTGAATGCATTGCGGTTGTTATGAAAATCCAAAACTGAAAACCGCAAACCAAACAAGGCCTTATACTTTCCTGAAAATACTTTCTGGCCCACGTCAATGGTGTGGTAGTTTGAAAACCTGCTGAATAGCAGGTACCAAGTGCAGCCATTGAATAACTATAACTGCGAGGCAGCTGGTTGAAATTCCCCAGGGAAGCATGAAAGAGAGAGGAAGAAGAATAAGAAAAGGAAAGAAATAATTGTGTCGAAAGCAGGTTCAACAAGTAGGATTGTCTGACAACCATTTATTGTTGATGGCAAATTTCGTTGAGAGATCAGAAATTGCTCTGCTTACACCAAAAATCTCAACAAATCAAAATTCCCCAAGTTTTACTTTACACCGAAAATCAAACAGTGTCGTAATAATCACTAAGATTCGAAGCAATAATCAGCCAAGAATTCACGCAACCAAACACACAAATAACAAGAGTCAAGAATTAGATGTGAGCAAACTCACCTTGTCGACGAATTGAAGCAGTCGAGCATCACAGAGACGCGCGACGCTAGAGCAACCGAGGGAAGACGAGCGAACAACGAGATGATGCCGCCATTAATCTTCTCTCGATCGATTAGGGCACGTGAATGAAAATGAAAGGGGGATCGGGTCGCAAACGAATAAAAGAAGAATGGGAGATTGGGTTTTTAAAAAAATTTTCACGGCCCAAAAAAAAATGATAAGGCCAAATAAGTAAATAAAAAATAAAAATAAAAAGAAAACTTTTATTTAAAGTCCTAAATTTCTTTTATCAATTTATAAATCAATTTTAATTCAAAATTTAAAAACTTCAAATAGAAGTTTGTGTCAATATTAATCGTTTAAATTGTTGATTATAATTGACGCAAAATACCGGGTTGTTACGGACTCCCCTCCTTAAAGAAATTGCGTCCACGCAATCCTAAGGAATAAATGGACAAAAGGTAACAACCATAAGAGCATGAGAAGGTAAGCTTTTAATTTCATAAAAGAAATTCCCAAATTCTCAACAAAGTTTGATTATCAAATAGATAATCAGAATAAAGAAATCTTAAAACAGCAAAATCAGCAAATCTAATTATCAACAAAGATAACTAGAAAACACAAATATCTAACTATCGAAAACGATAATCAGGAATTACCTCAACGGTAATCAAATTTCAAATCACAAATATTTAATTATCACAATTGATAATCAAATCGCAAATGTTTAATTATCACAAACGATAATTAAACCACAAATATCTAATTATCACAAACGATAATTAGAAACAATAAATATCTGATTATCAAAAACTATAATCAGAAATCATAAATATTTAATTATCACAATTGATAATCAAATCTCAAATCGCAAATGTTTAATTATCACAAACGATAATTAAACCACAAATATCTAATTATCACAAACGATAATTAGAAACAATAAATATCTGATTATCAAAAACTATAATCAGAAATCACAAATATTTAATTATCACAATTGATAATCAAATCGCAAATGTTTAATTATCACAAACGATAATTAAACCACAAATATCTAATTATCACAAACGATAATTAGAAAAAATAAATATCTGATTATCAAAAACTATAATCAGAAATCATAAATATTTAATTATCACAATTGATAATCAAATCTCAAATCGCAAATGTTTAATTATCACAAACGATAATTAAACCACAAATATCTAATTATCACAAACGATAATTAGAAACAATAAATATCTGATTATCAAACACTATAATCAGAAATCATAAATATTTAATTATCACAATTGATAATCAAATCTCAAATCGCAAATGTTTAATTATCACAAACGATAATTAAACCACAAATATCTAATTATCACAAACGATAATTAGAAACAATAAATATCTGATTATCAAAAACTATAATCAGAAATCACAAATATTTAATTATCACAATTGATAATGAAATCTCAAATCGCAAATGTTTAATTATCACAAACGATAATTAAACCACAAATATCTAATTATCACAAACGATAATTAGAAACAATAAATATCTGATTATCAAAAACTATAATCAGAAATCACAAACATCCGATTATCAAAACGATAATCAGAGATTACCACAACGGTAATCAAATTTCAAATTACAAATTTTTCAATTAACGAGTCCGAAATTAACCGAAATAGCAAACACACATGACCCATAACCACGAGTTTTACTAAATCGTTTAATTCACTTCATCGTTTCCTTGAAAGTGCAAAATTGTGTATTTTAAATAAATAACATTTTACGTTCTCAAACGGACAAGTCCGGAATTAAGCGAATCAGTAAAAGAAAGGGGTCATAGTCCTCGGTTTTTCTGAAACGTTTAAATTGCTTCCTCATTCTTTTGAAAGCGCAAATCATAAAAATTTTGAAAACAATTTTTAAAACACGTGATTAAACAGCGACATCAGTAGCAACTTCGATAAGTGGATTTTCATTCATCAAAAATGTCACAATAATCTTCTCAAAGATAGGAAGGGGTATCATACCCTAAACTCGTATTCATAACAAGTCAATATCACACGAATTCACCAATGCACAAAAATTGATAAAACTTATCAATAGAGATCACAAAAATTGGTGAAGCACAAATTCTAGGAATCTACACAAGAAATCCAGAAATCACAAGATGAGAGTATGAAAACTCGAACCGGAGTATGAAAACTCGAACACGAGTATGAAAACTCGAACCGGAGTATGGAAACTCGAACGGAGTATGAAAACTCGAACGGAGTATGAAAACTCAAACGCGAGTATGAAAACTCACCTACACATGAGCATGAAAAATCACCAACACGTGCAACACAAAGCGAGAACGGGAGCATGGAATCTCACCTACACGTGAGCATGAAAATCACCAACACGTGCAACGCAAAGCGAGAACGGGAGCACGGAATCTCACCTACACGTGAGCATGAAAATCACCAACACGTGCAACGCAAAGCGAGAACGGGAGCACGGAATCTCACCTACACGCGAGCATGAAAATCACCAACACGTGCAACGCAAAACATAAAATATCCATAATAACATACTACTATAAGTATGTAAATAATGATCAACAGGAGATCAACCGATGAGAGGTATAGCATAAATATGGAATATCCATACTGACATACGACTATAAGTATGCAAATAATGATCAACAGGAGATCAACCGATGAGAGATAATCAATATCACAAGATCTTCTCAAAGATCCAAAGAGGTATCATACCTCAAATTTGTACTCATGACAAATCAATAACATATGAATTCACCAGTACACAAAAATAGGTGAAGCATAAAATTTCCAGGAATCAACATAAGGAATCTAGAAATCACAGAAAAAGGGAAAGAGGCCTATCACATGACGATCCGAAGACCATGGGGAGCTACCCCACATGTGTGAATGGAATCACACAGATTGAGGTCAAGACTAACCAAAAAGCAGAAAGGTATGTGTGAATGGAACCACACAAGTGGTGTCTAGTCCGACCATCAGAACGATCATCATGATCAACGAGGGGTGTCAATTACACTAAGCATGTGTGAATGGAATCACACAGATTGAGGTTAAGACTAACCAAAAAGTAGAAAGGTATGTGTGAATGGAATCACACAAGTGGTGTCTAGTCTAACCTCGCAATGAAAGAGACATCGCGCAATTGCTAGTCTAATTCATAAAGCGATCATCAAGATCAACGAGAAGTGTCAATTACACTAAGCTAGTAAATATAAAAGTTTAGCTTCATGTCCCATAACCACTAGCTTAACTTAAATATTTACGAACAAACTGTAGATCTTCACTAGAAAAATGTCACAAGTGGTTCAATCGAACAAGTCCAAAAATTAACCGACGAAGTAAACGCAAGCGTTTCATACCACTTGTTTTGCTAAGCCGTTTAATTAGATTTCTCATACGAGTGAAATAAAGGTTTGTATATACAATAGATTGGAAAACGGTTTAGGAAAAGATTTTGATATTCAAAATAGAGTTGAAAACATTTTGATAAAAGAGTTTTGATATTCACTACTAGTATTGAAACATTTATATTTTTAAAGTGACAAATCACAAAAATGATTGTAGAAACAATCAATCACAAGAATTCACATACGAAGACGTGAATAGAATCCAAAGAAATCGATACTGTATCCATCCAAAAGTATGTTCACGAAAATCCCGAAGAAAATGTTATCAAAGTTGCTAATAAATGATAGCAATAAATCGGGAAATTAACAAGAATCGATTAAATTTGGAAACCAAATCAATTCACTAAAATTCACCTTCGAAGACGTGAATAAAATACAAAGAATTCGATTCTAAATCCATCAAAGTAGGAATATCCAAAAATTCCAGAAATAGAAGTTTTCAAAGTCGACAAAGATGACAACAACTAATCGGAAAAGAAGAATCGATTGACAAATGGAATAATGAAACCAAACGAGCATAAATGCATAAATGACTTCAACAAAAAATAAAAATCAAGTCAATGCCGAAGTCAACAATTAATGGCCATAATAGAGTACAAAACGATTCAACATCATCAACAAAGAATTCAACGGCAAACAATGTCAGAGTCTTGGAAATCAAGAATTTAGAAATTTCTCAAAACAAAGTGACCGAAGTCGAATGGAAATCAATCAGAGGAAAACATAAAATATCAAGTTCGGAATCGCTGAGATTCGAACAAAAATCAATCATCGGCTAAATCAAATCAAAGCCGAAAACACAAGAATCAAAATCAAATGCATATGAATAAGTGTTAGGAATTCATACCTAACAATCAAAGACAATCATATGCAAATACGAGAGATTAAACGTCGACAAATAGTTGTAACATATGTTCCATCCAAGTTATGTTTTATATTTGTTCTAAACCCCAGGCTCTGATACCAAGCTGTGACGCCCCACCTCTATACCCACGCTAGCCAAGAACACTACGGTGTAGTGCTGTCAACTAGCACGGAGAATAAGGCTGTTGAGGAGCGGCCATCAATAGTTGGCCTTACACTAGTATTGGTTATCTCGATAGGAGTGATATATATTCTTTCATTTTTCATCTCTGATTTATTTTCTCCCATCGAAATACCCCAATTCCAGTATAAAACGAACTACGATGGTTCATAATAGTTTAGAACAGTAAATATAAAATAATAATAAAATAATAACACAGATAAATATAAATGCGGAACACAGATAAAACAGAAATTCTCATATATACAATAACTGATGTCAGTTACAATACATTTGACATGGTACATATGATACAACTACAACAGTCGACTCAGGAAGTTACATATACAAGTACATTAGCGTATATAATATACATGAATACATATCTTCCTATACAATCTTACAGACTACTACAAATAACGACGACTACTCCAAAAGATATGAAAGAACTTCATAGCTCTAGCAGCAACCCAAAGCAGAATATCTACAACCTGAAATACTCGGTCTGACCCGAGTATTAGATTCAAAGAAAATAATACTCGGGTCAGTCTAATTCAAACTCAGTTATTAGTGCACAGAAGCAATAATAATTAAATAATGAATAGGCGACAGTAATTAAACCAAATCAGAATGCCATTCAGAATATTGAATTGAATAAACAAAGCAGTTCAAACCATGGAAATATCGATTAAAATATTAATTCAAGTAGGGCTGCAGTACACGCACGCGTGCACTGCCTCGCCACTACGGAATATGGAATACGCAAAAAGATCCATAAGTCAAAATAAATAGAATATCATACACGCCATACCGTGTGGCTGCAGTTCACGCTTGCGTGCACTGCCTTGCCACTATAGTGATGTCGTGCCCAAAAACTCAATTCCGTGTGGCTGCAGTTCACGCTTGCGTGCACTGCCTTGCCACAACAGTGATGATGTACACAACCGAGCACAAGGTCAAACCCAAAATAAAAGGACGGGTTCAACACAGGTGAAATATATTTAAAATCACGACCCGAGCACAAGGTCAAATCCGAGTTCTGAAACGGGATTCAACACAAGGCAACATGACCGAAGGCATAGCAACTGCATAGCGACTGCAGCGGTGACAAGTGCAATTCAAATCAACATGACAGCAATGCACCAATGCAAAATGGAGTAAATGCAACAATGTGCACAGTTCAGACAGGCAGTAGTGAAGTGACTCAAGTTACATGCAAATTTGACAAGCAACTGAAGGCAACTGATCCAGTTACAACAGAGAATCAAGTCGACCAGGTAGCCATGATAATAATGCAACACAGTAGAGACACCATACAACACACACAATATGAAGACCACCAGTGCACAGACTCAAGGCAACAAGAATGGCCAGAAATTGTACAACATGGTCAGAAGCAAGGCAACAAAGACTCAAGCGACAACATGGACTGCAAACAGGTTACTGCATATCAAGTATGCAATCCACAATAGCAGGAAAGCAACAAAAGAAAAAAAAATTGCTCAAATGTCTGCATAATGAATATGCAGACAAAAGTTGCAATAAAAACAACAAAATGACCAAGTATCAGCATATAAAATATGCAAAAACCAAAAATGGTAGTGAACAACAAGATATGCTCAAGTGTCTGCATATATATATGAAGTATCCAAAGTGGCAGTATCAGGTCATATTAGTAATGACCAAGGCAACAAAATTCGAGTATAGGCAGAGGTTCACAGAACCAAAAATACATAAATCAAAATAGCTTAAATGACCCAACTCGAACAACTTCATAAGGCAGTTTCAAATTAATACTACAGAGAAAAATCAAAAGGGAACAATGTTCAAATGCTCAAACTCAGGCAAATATACTGTAATAATATGGTTGCAGTAAATCAGGCAACTCGACCAAACCCATCAACTATATGAATGCATGCATATGGTCAAGCAGTATACACAATGCACTCAAGTAAGTGACACAGCGAATCCCGACAACAAGCAACAGTGCAGCATCAGGTCGACAATGAAACATCTAAAATATTTTCACAAATCGAGGTTTCAAAACTTTCAGAAATAATTAGCTGAATGCATTGCGGTTGTTACGAAAATCCAAAACTGAAAACCGCAAACCAAACAAGGCCTTATACTTTCCTGAAAATACTTTCTGGCCCACGTCAATGGTGTGGTAGTTTGAAAACCTGCTGAATAGCAGGTACCAAGTGCAGCCATTGAATAACTATAACTGCGAGGCAGCTGGTTGAAATTCCCCAGGGAAGCATGAAAGAGAGAGGAAGAAGAATAAGAAAAGGAAAGAAATAATTGTGTCGAAAGCAGGTTCAACAAGTAGGATTGTCTGACAACCATTTATTGTTGATGGCAAATTTCGTTGAGAGATCAGAAATTGCTCTGCTTACACCAAAAATCTCAACAAATCAAAATTCCCCAAGTTTTACTTTACACCGAAAATCAAACAGTGTCGTAATAATCACTAAGATTCGAAGCAATAATCAGCCAAGAATTCACGCAACCAAACACACAAATAACAAGAGTCAAGAATTAGATGTGATCAAACTCACCTTGTCGACGAATTGAAGCAGTCGAGCATCACAGAGACGCGCGACGCCAGAGCAACCGAGGGAAGACGAGCGAACAACGAGATGATGCCGCCATTAATCTTCTCTCGATCGATTAGGGCACGCGAATGAAAATGAAAGGGGGATCGGGTCGCAAACGAATAAAAGAAGAATGGGAGATTGGGTTTTTAAAATTTTTTTCACGGCCCAAAAAAAATGATAAGGCCAAATAAGTAAATAAAAAATAAAAATAAAAAGAAAACTTTTATTTAAAGTCCTAAATTTCTTTTATCAATTTATAAATCAATTTTAATTCAAAATTTAAAAACTTCAAATAGAAGTTTGTGTCAATATTAATCGTTTAAATTGTTGATTATAATTGACGCAAAATACCGGGTTGTTACACATTGGATGTACCGTTTGTACTACATCAATGTCTTTGCTTTTGGATTCATTGGATGTACCGTTTGTACTACATCAATGTCTTTGCTTTTAATTCATTGGATGTACCGTTTGTACTACATCAATGTCTTTGCTTTTGGATTCATTGGATGTACCGTTTGTACTACATTAATGTCTTTGATTTTGATTCATTGGATGTACCGTTTGTAGTACATCAATGTCTTTGCTTTTGATTCATTGGATGTACCGTTTGTACTGCATCAATGTCTTTGCTTTTGGATTAATTGGATGTACCGTTTGTACTACATCAATGTCTTTGCTTTTGGATTCATTGGATGTACCGTTTGTACTACATCAATGTCTTTGCTTTTGGATTCATTGGATGTACCGTTTGCACTACATCAACATCTTTGCTTTTTGGATTCATTTGATGTACCGTTTGCACTACGTCAATGTCTTTGCCTTTTGGATTCATTGGATGTACCGTTTGCACTACATCAATGTTTTGGCCAACCTTTTCTTGTGATTTCTGGATTTCTATATGATGATTTCTGGAATTTATGTTTCACCACCTTTTTCAGTTGGCATTGATATGGATGTCATTTATTGTGGTTTGGTGAATTAAATAAAGAATATGACATTCTTTTGATGCTATGAGATTCTTGAGATATTGTATGACTTTTGTGGACTTTCTAATGCATACTTGTCGTAGTATGACATTTTTGGTTATCATACGTCTTTTTATTATATCTCTTATTCTATATCATTTCATCTGATATTTATAGCTGGACTGATCCGTTTAATATTTTCTTATTAAATAATACTCGGGTCAGACTGAGATTTTACAGGTGCTTCTGCTTGACTCCTTATCGGACCATCATCAGATCTTTTGGTTAACTACTTAGCTTGTAGTTTTTGGTTGTGTACAATTTGAGATATAGACTCCTTGATGTATACATATTCTTTTGTCTAGCACTTGTATCTATTCTTTTGTGATATTGTGGATCTTGTTAGACCACTACTCTGATGAACACTTTTATGTGTTATATATATTCATATCTATTTCCACCTTTGTGATATGAATTATCCGTGACTGATTTATGTTATGTTTATTTCTATATTTGTTTTCGAAGATATTATAGCCACTGTGTAGTAGCTTTGAGTTTGTGTCGGTATGTCGGATTTCCTCCTTAAACGAAATATGTTATACTATCTGACATATCGATGCTCGCACAAAGATATCACGTGGATGGTCGCTCCTCAACAGCCTTATTCTCCGTGCTAGTTGACAACACTACACCGTAGTGTTCTTGGTTAGCGTGGGTATAGAGGTGGGGCGTCACAGTAGTGCCTTCAATTCATTCGAACCTGGAACGGACTTGTATAGATGAATGCTTTCAGAACATCTCAGGTGGACGGTGAGCATTCTAAGTGATATGTTCTAAAAAGGTAACGCTTAGCCTCGAGCCTCATCAACTGGAAACGACTGAAAATCAGGGGTTATGCAACAAGGCTAAGTGGGTGGCACCCATTTGGGTAGGGTTATCCCTGTCTAGATGTTCCTTTTTATTTCGGCTTGGTGGGTGGTTGCCGATCCCAACCGCGGGGTGATCTTACTCGGGATTATCCTGTAAGGGGTTGTCCCTGTCTTGTGTTGTAGGGGATTGGGAGTAATCCTCGGTACGGTGATCTAGGCCACGTATTGTGACAGGTGGTACCCCAGTGCATAGTCATTAGTTGAAAATTCGTTCTCCCTACGTGCCTTTTACGGTTTTGTTTGTATTACCCACGACTGTGGCTAGTAGCTGGAATTTAATGAATGCAACAATTTTGGCTATTTTAATAAGTATTTGTAAATAGACCATATTATAATATCATAGGATTTTAATAAAAAGTGAGATGCTTTTGTTTTCAAAAGGATTTTGAAACTCTAATAATCAATTAAGTGTGATTTCTCACGCTGGTATGCCAGACTGACTCGGGTGTTATTTAACTATAATGCTCAGGTCAGACCGAGTATTATAGAATACAGGATATGATCCTGTGGAGCTCAGGAGACGAGCTGGATGGCGATATGAACTTCCATACTCGATTATTATTCCGTTGTGTATTCAGTTTTGAGGACAAGTTTATATGACTGTCAAGCTGTATGTTATTGATGTTTTTGAACTATGATGATGTACTATGATCGTGTAATGTATAAATATATGTATTTTTTTGTGTAAAGATAATTTATCATCTGTTATATTTTGTTCCGCTGCGATGGTTAGATTCTAATGTTGTTTTCTATTTTCTTCCTCTACCTCTTCTTCTTTTACCCTAGTGGTTCGGTTTTTTGGGCATCGAAAAAATCGGGTCGTTTCATTTTTAATAAATAAACTTAACACTTAAATTTTTATCACCATTTTTACAACTATAACTTAATCTCCATTTTTATTTATTTATATAACTCAAATTTCCTTTTTAAACGAAAACCCAAATTTCCAGACTTAAGTTATATTTCAATAATTCAATTTAACTATTAATTTTTCTAACATTTTCCACTTAAAGAAAAATCATAAATACTTTATTTAAAACATTTTAAAAATCTATTTAAATCAAATTATCATAAATTTACATTTTAAATCACTTAAGGTTTTATTTATATAACTTAAATGTCATTTTAAATGCCAAAGTCCAAATTTCTAAATTTAAGTTATATTTTTAAAAATTCACTTTTTGCCATTCATTTAAATTGCATTTTTAACTTCTAGAAAAAATCAAAATTTCTTTATTTAAACATATAAATCTATTTTAAATCGAATTTTCATAATTTTACACTTTTAAGAATACTTAAAAATGTTCCAAAATACTTTATAAAATAACCACGGGCCAGTATATAGTTTTCTAGCCTAGGTCAAGTGATACAGATATATATATATCATTTCAATTCGCAATTTACATAGAAAATTCGGGTTCTATCATTTCAAACCCGCAATCTCAAGTTAAAACAAAATAAATAAAAATCGTTCAGGCCATCATTTCAGCCCATAACAATTTTTCCCTATTCTAAAATCCATCCGGGTATGTATCATTTCAACTCATAGTGAACTTAATCTACAGGGAACTTGCAATGTGATAAGCAGATATGAATTAACAGTTAACAACACATAATAGTAATAGATGAGATGACATGTAAATTAACAGGTGTAACATCATATATAAATAATCACATGCAGTTATAGCATCATTTATAATTCTACACATTCAAATGTTGTCGCGTCACAATTGCATAAGTATATAGTGTCGTGTGAGATTTACTCACCTATAAATGTTGGAGATAACAAAACCAATGACACAACGGAATCAAAAGCTTGATGACAAGACTACGGACTTAAGTGGAAAGAAAATCCAAGCAACAAATCTTGTGTACAACCCATAACAAAACCAAATATTAATATAAATTCAACACAACATTCAATTTGAAACAACTTTGAAATAAAATGCAATATTGGGATGAATGCTTTTGCCTTGCTCTCTACATTTGCTTGCACGTCCTAGGGGATGTTTTTGGCTCAGGTTTAGACTTAAAAAGGCATGGCTACATGGATTAGAAAGTGGTAGAGAATTTACCACACAAGAATACAAAGAGGCAAGGCAAAATAGGAGGGTTTGGCGCAATATTTGGCTCGGTTACATGCATTGTTTGGCTCGGCCATTCATGTTTCAGATCTAGACAGTAGCTAAGGTGATGGATGGTGGTCATATCATGGCGGTGGAGCAGAAATAGGAGGTGGCCAAGGCAATCTAAGGTGATGTTGTTGAAGTTTGGCTCGGCTAGGCATGGTTTTAAGGGATTTAACAATGTTTTGTGTGGTTTTTGATCAAGTGGAGTGCGGCCAGTCTTTGTCAGGTCTGGAAAGAGGCTAAGGCTGATGGATAGGGGTGTGTACTTGATGGTGGCGGCGGTTAGAGGTGGTGGCCGTGGCTACAAATGAAGGTGGTGAAGCAAAAGTGGTGGCTATAATGGATTTAAGGCATTTTTTTGCATGTTTTTGTTGTGTTTTTGCCAAGGGAAGAGGAATGGATTGCATTGGTCAGAGGAGGAAGGAGTTTGGATGCGGTGATGGTCGGTGGAGGTGGCGGTGGAGGTGCAAGGCTGAGCAAAGCAAGAGAATCCAAGGCAAAACATTGGAAAAAAAAATAAGAAAATGAAGAAAAAAAGTGAAAAAGGAAGAGGCCATTACCCAAGTATTTCATAGCCGTGAAAAAGGAGTGAGGATGAAGGTTTTTCACATTAATAATGAAATCAGAAACTCACAGCAAGTAATTGATGTGTACGGCCACAGAGAAATTGAGAAGTCATGAGCAAATGAAAGGTCTAGGTACATGAAAAGTCTTAGTTTTCAAAGTTAAGTCTCTTCACATTTCCTTTTCTTTAAATCAAATAAAAACAACTAAAAATAAGTAAATGAATTACTGAACTGAAAATAAATAAATAAATAAATAAATTTAGGAAAGTAGAAAAAGAATTAAAGAAATTTCTTAAAATTTGAAAACAGAGTTCAAAAATTACAAATAAATCATCACAAGCTTTAGAAAAATATATACTTCATCTAAAAATATTATAAATTTTTTTTGAAATAAAATAATTTTTAAACATATTCAAAGTGTAAATAATTAAATGTAGATAAAATAGAAAAATAATTAAAGAAATTGTTTAAAAATTGGAAACAGGACATAAACATTACAAATAAAATACCATTGGCTCTAAAAAATTTCTATTTCACTTTAAAACAAATAAAATGTCAAATAAATAAAATAAATGAGGAAAAAAATAAAGTGGTGGTTATAATAAAATAAGTTCTTAAGAAAAATATAAATAAAAATAAAGAATTACTTTAATTAATTGAAACTGGAAATTAGAAATTTTACACAAAAATACAACTGACACTAGAAAATGTCAATTACGCTTTCAAAATGTTTTAAAGCCAAAATATGTAAAATACATGTTATTACCCATATACGCATAAATTAGAACATTATATGACCAAATAAAATATTATTTATATAATTTAAAATAAACAATTTTGTTAAATACAGCAAATTTCACACAATAGTTAAAAAGGCATAACTTTCACATTATAAATCAGATTTTAACAAAACGAAAAGCAGTGTGCTATAAATTTTATTTACTTTCATAATAAAAGATAAAATTAAAATTTTGAAATTTTCAATTTTTTTAAAATTTAAAAGTCAAAGTTGACCATATTGACCAAAATACATTTTTTTATACAATATTCTATTTAATCATGTTTGGAGTGATAATTCATATCAAAATAAAAGTTTATATTTTAAAATAAAAAAAATTATCCTTTTCAAATAAATAAAATAAAGCTTTTAAATTAGAAATTCAATTAAAATAATTAAAATATACAATTAAAATAATCACAAAATACAGGGTTGTTACACGCACCCTCTACGAGTTTGTTTGTACCATACCTATGGATTTCCCTCTAGATAAACACTGGTTTGGTGGAGCTTACGGTATTACATAGACTATGGGAATATATAAAATGTGTTAAGGGGGATATGGGTAATGCCTTCACGATATTTTCATATTTTACTTTACTGATAGACCTATTATAATAGCGTATATTACTACATAGTAGATAATTCCGTAGATCCTTAGAAGATGAAAATCCTAAACATCCTTTAAGTTATTTGTTTTTCACTTAACATTTCGCTTGAATTGAATTTACGGGTATAAAAATGTTAATCTTGACTCGAATGTTTGTGTAATGACTTGGATTTTTCGAAAGTTAGTTGTGAATATTTAAACGGTTTTAAATATCAGATTTTAAATTATAAATTAGTTAGTAACATTTTTAAACAAAAATTTCAAGCGATTTCAGAATTTTCGAAATCATCGATTTTATCGACGTATTAAAATGGCTATCTGGGACACAGTCTTGGAATTCAACGAAACCAGTTCCATTGGATCCGTAATAGTGTATTATTATCAGGATTTCAAATTTCGTAGAATTTCAAGTTATCGTTTGGTCGTACGGGATAGAAACGTACAGAAATTAATATCGAAATTCAATATAATAATTAGGTCCAAAAACTGACTTCTCCATACGATCAAATTAGCACTCGAAACCTTTCCATTATGTTCAAAACAGGGGTATAACATTATAAACTCTAGCGGCATGCCTCGATAGGAGTTCGAGATTTTAAGTTACGAAATCAAGATGATTTGAAAATTTAAATATATATATATATATATACATATTTGTGTATATATATATGTATGTATAATTGACTTGACCTTTTTGATTCACGTCAACTGTATTCTTACTTTTCAAATCACCATACACCTATCCTAACATGTAGCCCTTCATTCATAAATCACATCTCCCCTCCTTTCCTTCCCTGCAGTTCATAAAAATTCATGAAAAAAATTGTTCGAAAAATATATATAAAACGAACGACATCGACATTCTTCCTGTAACAACCCGGTAATTGCATCAATTCATAATCGACATTTAAACGATTAATACTGTTGCATATTGCTGATTGAGGTTTCTAAATTGAATTAAAATTCTTTTATAAAGTGTTAAAAAGATTGATGAGCTTTGAAAAAAAATAAATAGTGATCCATTTTTTATTTATTTTGGGCCGTGAAAATTAACAAAAGCAATTCCTCCATATTTATTACTTCGGCCCATCCCCTTTTATTTCATTTTTTATTTTCGTTCGTAACCCTACACAAAAAAAAACCCGTCCCCTTTATTATTTTCAAGCCCTAGGTTAAAAATCGAACGAAAGAAGAATAATGGCGGCCGTTCCTTTCGTTCTCTCTGCTCTGGAAATTAGGGCTTGAAGTCACCGGCTTTAATTCGATCGATCCAGTGATGTTTTGCGTGTCGCCTTAATCGATTGATTCCTCGTTGCTTGCTCGCGCTTGTTCTCTGATGATCGAGTTCGCAAATCAAGTAAGTGATTCCTTCACTTACATCTAATTCAGACCCTAGTTTGATTTTTCGTATGCTCGCCTGTTGTGTGCTAAAGTGGCTTTGATTCTTTGCTACTTGAATTACACGGCCGTGACTTTCCTCTTTTAATTTGTGACTTTTTTCAAAGATACGTTCACGAATTTTCTTGTTGACTTCTATATGCTTCCACATGATTTCGACTTCGAACATGTTATTCACTGTTTCCTTATGAACTTCTTTGATTTCATGTGCATTGAGCTTTGACCCTGTGTTGTTCATCTGCATGTAACTGTTGGCCTAGTTTCTGTTGGTCGTGGCTTAGTTGTGTTGTTGTCACTATATCTGTAGCTCGCATCACTGCCATACTTGATATTGTAGTCTCTGTTTTGATTTGCATTGGTGCAGTTTCCATATTGATGCCTGTTCGGACTTGTTCCTCCACTTTGCTTGAGCAGTTAGCATTGAAACTGTATGATTCATTGTGTATTATGGTATCACTTGCAGTTTCACACAACCTTGAGTTTACACTGTGCATTTACATATGCAATTTTTAGTGCAGTGCCACTGTTGTGAACTGTGTCTTGGTCTTTGAGTATTTTTGAGTTTGTTCTTCTTCTACCTGTTGCCCATGCAGTGTCACTGCTTGTAGTCTAGTATCTGATCATTTGTATCAGTGTTGTTTTTTTTTATTGCTAGTGCATTACTTTGCACTGTACATTCATGTATGTTGGATTTTGGGCATTTCTGGGTTTGATTCATTTCACTGTTGCATACATGTTTATGCACTTTCTTCCTGTAGCTTGTGTTAGCTGCAGCTTCGACCTTGCTCTGTTTCACCCTTGCTGCACTGCCCAGTTCTTGTTGTTGGCATTGATTTGTGGCAATTAATTCTCTTGCATTTCTTGAGCTTGGTGTCATATTTTCCACTGTCCATATCATATTGGACTGTGATGAATTGTATTGGGTTTTTGAGTTTGGGACAGTGTTGTTCACTGCTTTGGGTTACCTGAGCATTGTTTTGACTGTCTTCTTTTGTTTGTGTGCTGTGGTGCCATAATTTTGGTGCCCTCACCTTCATTCTACTGCCTTGATGTAGTTTGTATCATCTGCTTTGTGTATCTGACTTGATTTTTGCAGTTGCCATCCCTGTCCACTCTAATTCATTGTGCAGTTATGTGTACATATATATGTACGTTGCTTCGTTTGCTTAGTGCATTGCTCACTTTTCTGACCTTTGCATTCGTGAAACTGTTTTGTCAAAATTGTCGTTTTATGTCTGGTTCATGTGTTCTTAGTTGGGCTTCTTTTTGGTCAGCCTGCATTCCATGTTGTATATTTGATTATTTGACCTTGTACACTTATGTTGCCCTGATTTGAACCGTAATTCATTTGGGTTTGACCTTGTGCCCGGTTGTGTACATCGTCACTGTAGTGGCAAGGCAGTGCACGCAAGCGTGAACTGCAGCCACACGGTATTCCTTGGGTACATCGTCACTGTCGTGGCAAGGCAGTGCACGCAAGCGTGAACTGCAGCCACACGGTATTTGTTTTGGTGTTATTTCTTTTGCTTTTGATTTATGGATCTATTTCGTATTCCATATGTTGTAGTGGCGAGGCAGTATACGCGTGCGTATACTGCAGCCCTACTCGTGTTGACCTTTTAATTGATGTTCCAATTGTTTTGAATTGGTTCGCGTTATATTTACCGTTATCCGATTTCTTATTTAAGAATCGGATAGGTAAATTTATTTCTGTGACTGTCATCTATTTATTATTTAATTATTATTGCTTCTGTGCATTAATAACTGAGTTTGAATTAGACTGACCCGAGTATTATTTTCTTTTGAATGTAATACTCGGGTCAGACCGAGTATTTACAGGTTGTAGATATTCTGCTTTGGGATGCTGCTTGAGCTATGAAGACTTTTCATATCTTTTGGAGTTATCGAGTCATAGTATAGGTTGATATGTATTCATGTATATTATATCCGTTAATGTACTTGTATATATAACTTCCTGAGTCAACTGTCGTAGTTGTATCACATGTACCGTGTCAAATGTATTGTAAATGACAGCAGTTATTATATATGTATATGAGACTTTCTGTTTATCTGTGTTCCGCATTTATATTTATCTGTGTTATTAGTTTATATTTTGTCCTAGACTATGATAGCCACTGTATAGTAGCTTTGAGTTTGCATCGGCATGTCGGATTTCCTCCTGAAATGAAATGCACGTTTTTACTATCTGGCATATCGGTGCTCGCACAAAGCAATTACACGGATGGTCGCTCCTCAACAGCCTTATTCTCCGTGCTAGTCGACAGCACTACACCGTAGTGTTCTTGGCTAGCGTGGGTATAGAGGTGGGGCGTCACAGCTTGGTATCAGAGCCTGGAGTTTAGAACAAATATAAAACGTAACTTAGATAGTACATGTGTTACAACTATTTGTCGATGTTTTATCTCACATTTTTATCTAAAATCATTTTTGATTTGTTAGGTATGAATTCCTAACTCTTATTCATGAGCATTGCTGCTATTCTCCGTTGCACATGCTCATTTGAGTTTGCACTGCTAAGTATCATTGTGTATATGCTCTACCAAGTTGCATATTGCTGCAACTCGTACCACTTCAATTTGAACTCGCGTTGTTTATTCGAACTGCTGTATATATGCATTCTTATCTCTGATTCGTGTACTTAATGCAGTCTCCATGCAATTGGGTTTTGGGTATCAATCTTTGAGACAAATTAAGTTTCAATTGTCGACTCTGTCTGCTTATCCATGGTTTGTTGGCTTTCATATGCCTCTCTCTGATAGTTTTAAAATTTCTTTGGTATAAAAGAAATTGTCTTGGACTTTGCCTTGTCGATATCGACATTGACTTGACTTTTACTTTTGCTAAAGTCATTCAAGCATTTATGCTCGTTCTGCTTTGTTTTTCCAATTGTTGATCGATTCTTCTTTTCGATTAGTTGTTACCACCTTTGTCGACTTTGATAACTTCTATTTCAGGAATTTTTGGGTATTCCTATCTTGATGGATTGGAATCGAATTCTTTGGATTTTATTCACGTCTTCGAATGTGAATCTTAGTGAATTGATTTGGTTTTCGAATTTAATCGATTCTTGATTATTTCCCGATTTGTTGCTATCATTTATTAGCAACTTTGATGACCTTTTCTTCGGGATTTTTGTGAACATACCTTTCGATGAATTCGGTATCGATTTCTTTGGATTCTATTCACGTCTTCGTATGTGAATCCTTGTGATTGATTGTTTCTACAATCATTTTTGTGATTTGTCACTTTATAATATAAAGGTTTCAATACTAATAGTAAATATCAAAACTCTTTTATCAAAATGTTTTCAACTCTATTTTCAATATCAAACTCTTTTCCTAAACCGTTTTCCAATCTATTAGTGTATACAAGCCTTTACCTCACTCGGATGAGAAATCTAATTAAACGGCTTAGTAAAACAAGTGGTATGAAACGCTTGCGTTTGCTTCGTCGGTTAATTCTTGGACTTGTTCGATTGAACCTCATGTGACAATTTTCTAGTGAAGATTTACAATTTGTTCGTAAATATTTAAGTTAAGCAAGTGGTTATGGGACATGAAGCTAAACTTTTATATTTACTAACTTAGTGTAATTGACACTTCTCGTTGATCATGACGATCATTTTTACGGTTAGACTAGGCCTCATCGGTGTGATTTTGTCTCACACATATCTCTTGGGCTTTGAGGATTGTCTAGACACCATTTGTGTGATTTCGTTCACACATACCTTTTCGGTTAGACTAGGCCTCATCGGTGTGATTTCGTCTCACACATATCTCTTGGGCTTTGAGGATTGTCTAGACACCATTTGTGTGATTTCGTCCACACATACCTTTTCGGTTAGACTAGGCCTCATCGGTGTGATTTCGTCTCACACATATCTCTTGGGCTTTGAGGATTGTCTAGACACCATTTGTGTGATTTCATTCACACATACTTTCCTTTTGTTTGCGAGGTTAGACTAGACACCATTTGTGTGATTCCACTCACACATACCTTTTTGAATTTTGGTTAGTCTAGACCTCAATCTGTGTGATTCCGACTCACACATGTGGGGTAGCGCCCCACGGTCTTCGGGCCATTCGTGTGTCAAAATTAATGGCTTGCAACCATGAGATAGCGTCTCGTTATGCGTTGCACGTGTTGGTGATTTTCATGCTCACGTGTAGGTGATATTTCGTGCTCCCGTTCTCGCTTTGCGTTGCACGTGTTGATGATTTTTCATGCTCGCGTGTAGGTGAGATTCCGTGCTCCCGTTCTCGCTTTGCGTTGCACGTGTTAGTGATTTTCATGCTCACGTGTAGGTGAGATTCCGTGCTCCCATTCTCGCTTTGCATTGCACGTGTTGGTGAGTTTTCATGCTCGCATGTAGGTGAGTTTTCGTGCTCCCGTTCTCGTTATGCGTTGCACGTGCTGATGAATTTTCATGCTCACATGTAGGTGAGTTTTCGTGCTCCCATTCTCGCTTTGCGTTACATGTGCTGATGAGTTTTCATGCTCGCGTGTAGGTGAGTTTTCGTGCTCCCGTTCTCGTTATGCGTTACATGTGTTGATGAATTTTCATGCTCGCGTGTAGGTGAGTTTTCATACTCTCCTTCGAGTTTTCATACTCCGTTCGAGTTTTCATACTCCGTTCGAGTTTTCATACTCTCCTTCGAGTTTTCATACTCCGTTCGAGTTTTCATACTCCGTTCGATTTTTCATACTCTCCTTCGAGTTTTCATACTCCGTTCGAGTTTTCATACTCCGTTCGAGTTTCCATACTCCCGTTCGAGTTTTCATACTCTCATCTTGTGATTTTCTGGATTTCTTGTATAGATTTCTAGAATTTGTGCTTCACCAATTTTCGTGATTTCTATTGATAAGTTTCATCAATTTTTGTGCATTGGTGAATTCGTGTGTTATTGACTTGTTATGAATACAAGTCTAGTGTATGATACCCCATTCCATCTTTGAGAAGATTCTTGTGATATTGATTATCTCTTATCGGTTGATCTCCTGTTGATCATTATTTACATACTTATAGTAGTATGTCATTATGGATATTTTATGTTATGCCATATCTTTTATTCTATGCCATACTCCCGCTGGAGTTTTCGTACTCCCGTTTGAGTTTTCATACTCATTTTGTAATTTCTGATTATCGTTTTTGATAATCAGATATTTCTTGTTTCTGATTTATCGCCAGTGATAATCAGATATTTGTGGTTTAATTACCGTTTGGGATAATTAAATATTTGTGATTTGAAATTTCCGATTATCGTTTTTGATAATCTTGTTGATTTGAAATTTGATTATCATTTGTGATAATTGAATATTACTGATAATTGCATTTATTCAGTTTATTTCATCCATTTTTAGAAGATGATTTTGTGCTTGTATTGCCCATCGAGTGCTTTAAGAATTCTGGTCGATGCGCTTGATCAACGTTATCGATAGGAATCTCTTAGACGCTTTGATGAGACAATCAGACACAGTAAATTGAATTTTAAAATGTAAATTTTTCTGAAAAGATAATTACATAAAGTAAATTGTAAATTTCGAAAGTTTTAGCTTTTCGGGAAAGAATATTATTTAAAACAACTCTTTTCCGACACTTCTATTCTTGTGATTCCCGTGGGAACCAAGACTCTATCGTTTGTACCAATGCTAATCGTGTTGGTTTGCATGCCATTCTCTTGCAAAAGAGAACGTGCTGTCTCTTGTGTTTTTAAATCATTAATGCCTATTGAGACTAGATATGTCACTCATGATTTAGTGCTCTTGGCTATTGATTTCGTTCTTCAAGATTTGGCATCATTATTTTTGGGTGAGAAATTTGTTCTCTACCCTGATCATGAATCTTGGGAATATTTATTTTCTCATAAGGAACTTAATTTATGTCAACCACGTTGACTCGAGTTTCTTATATCTCATGATCTTGATATTCTTTACCACTCCCGGATGGGAAATCTTGTTGCCGATGCACTTAGTCGTAGGCAACAAGTGGTTGTTCCTTTGATGATGTCCGAATGGAATCATTTTTTTTTACCAAGTTCATCAGACGTTTCGATGTACTTCGTTTTATTGAGCTTCGTCTCATTCCTTTTATGGACTTACGTCTGATATTCTTTTATGTTGATCGGTTCATTGGACGTACCGTTTTTGTACTACGCCGTTGTTCCAAATTATTCGTGTCTCACCTATGAAAGGTGATGTGCGTTTCAGTCGGTCGGGAAAGTTAGCGCCTCGATATATTGGGCCATTTCCAATCACTGAACTTATTGGTTTCTTGGCTTATCGCCTCTTATTACCGGCTCAATTTTCTGTTATTCATGACGTGTTTCACGCGTCTTCCTTCTACGGAAATGCCTTAGGGGTTCCGATTTTAATTCTTGAGCCTGGTATTATTGAAGAAATTAAAGTTTCATCAGATTTAACTTTGAGCAAACACGTTCCAGCTTGCTCCTTCATGCACTTTATGGTGAACTTCCTATTTCGAATTTCTTCATCTCGTGATGACATGCTTTTATGGTTGTTCCCTTTTGTCCATTTATCTCTTATGATTGCGAGGACGCAATTTCTTTAAGGAGGGGAGTCTGTAACAACCCGGTAATTGCATCAATTCATAATCGACATTTAAACGATTAATACTGTTGCATATTGCTGATTGAGGTTTCTAAATTGAATTAAAATTCTTTTATAAAGTGTTAAAAAGATTGATGAGCTTTGAAAAAAATTAAATAGTGATCCATTTTTTATTTATTTTGGGCCGTGAAAATTAACAAAAGCAATTCCTCCATATTTATTACTTCGGCCCATCCCCTTTTATTTCATTTTTTATTTTCGTTCGTAACCCTACACAAAAAAAAACCCGTCCCCTTTATTATTTTCAAGCCCTAGGTTAAAAATCGAACGAAAGAAGAATAATGGCGGCCGTTCCTTTCGTTCTCTCTGCTCTGGAAATTAGGGCTTGAAGTCACCGGCTTTAATTCGATCGATCCAGTGATGTTTTGCGTGTCGCCTTAATCGATTGATTCCTCGTTGCTTGCTCGCGCTTGTTCTCTGATGATCGAGTTCGCAAATCAAGTAAGTGATTCCTTCACTTACATCTAATTCAGACCCTAGTTTGATTTTTCGTATGCTCGCCTGTTGTGTGCTAAAGTGGCTTTGATTCTTTGCTACTTGAATTACACGGCCGTGACTTTCCTCTTTTAATTTGTGACTTTTTTCAAAGATACGTTCACGAATTTTCTTGTTGACTTCTATATGCTTCCACATGATTTCGACTTCGAACATGTTATTCACTGTTTCCTTATGAACTTCTTTGATTTCATGTGCATTGAGCTTTGACCCTGTGTTGTTCATCTGCATGTAACTGTTGGCCTAGTTTCTGTTGGTCGTGGCTTAGTTGTGTTGTTGTCACTATATCTATAGCTCGCATCACTGCCATACTTGATATTGTAGTCTCTGTTTTGATTTGCATTGGTGCAGTTTCCATATTGATGCCTGTTCGGACTTGTTCCTCCACTTTGCTTGAGCAGTTAGCATTGAAACTGTATGATTCATTGTGTATTATGGTATCACTTGCAGTTTCACACAACCTTGAGTTTACACTGTGCATTTACATATGCAATTTTTAGTGCAGTGCCACTGTTGTGAACTGTGTCTTGGTCTTTGAGTATTTTTGAGTTTGTTCTTCTTCTACCTGTTGCCCATGCAGTGTCACTGCTTGTAGTCTAGTATCTGATCATTTGTATCAGTGTTGTTTTTTTTTATTGCTAGTGCATTACTTTGCACTGTACATTCATGTATGTTGGATTTTGGGCATTTCTGGGTTTGATTCATTTCACTGTTGCATACATGTTTATGCACTTTCTTCCTGTAGCTTGTGTTAGCTGCAGCTTCGACCTTGCTCTGTTTCACCCTTGCTGCACTGCCCAGTTCTTATTGTTGGCATTGATTTGTGGCAATTAATTCTCTTGCATTTCTTGAGCTTGGTGTCATATTTTCCACTGTCCATATCATATTGGACTGTGATGAATTGTATTGGGTTTTTGAGTTTGGGACAGTGTTGTTCACTGCTTTGGGTTACCTGAGCATTGTTTTGACTATCTTCTTTTGTTTGTGTGCTGTGGTGCCATAATTTTGGTGCCCTCACCTTCATTCTACTGCCTTCATGTAGTTTGTATCATCTGCTTTGTGTATCTGACTTGATTTTTGCAGTTGCCATCCCTGTCCACTCTAATTCATTGTGCAGTTATGTGTACATATATATGTACGTTGCTTCGTTTGCTTAGTGCATTGCTCACTTTTCTGACCTTTGCATTCGTGAAATTGTTTTGTCAAAATTGTCGTTTTATGTCTGGTTCATGTGTTCTTAGTTGGGCTTCTTTTTGGTCAGCCTGCATTCCATGTTGTATATTTGATTATTTGACCTTGTACACTTATGTTGCCCTGAGTTGAACCGTAATTCATTTGGGTTTGACCTTGTGCCCGGTTGTGTACATCGTCACTGTAGTGGCAAGGCAGTGCACGCAAGCGTGAACTGCAGCCACACGGTATTCCTTGGGTACATCGTCACTGTCGTGGCAAGGCAGTGCACGCAAGCGTGAACTGCAGCCACACGGTATTTGTTTTGGTGTTATTTCTTTTGCTTTTGATTTATGGATCTATTTCGTATTCCATATGTTGTAGTGGCGAGGCAGTATACGCATGCGTATACTGCAGCCCTACTCGTGTTGACCTTTTAATTGATGTTCCAATTGTTTTGAATTGGTTCGCGTTATATTTACCGTTATCCGATTTCTTATTTAAGAATCGGATAGGTAAATTTATTTCTGTGACTGTCATCTATTTATTATTTAATTATTATTGCTTCTGTGCATTAATAACTGAGTTTGAATTAGACTGACCCGAGTATTATTTTCTTTTGAATGTAATACTCGGGTCAGACCGAGTATTTACAGGTTGTAGATATTCTGCTTTGGGATGCTGCTTGAGCTATGAAGACTTTTCATATCTTTTGGAGTTGTCGAGTCATAGTATAGGTTGATATGTATTCATGTATATTATATCCGTTAATGTACTTGTATATATAACTTCCTGAGTCAACTGTTGTAGTTGTATCACATGTACCGTGTCAAATGTATTGTAAATGACAGCAGTTATTATATATATATATGAGACTTTCTGTTTATCTGTGTTCCGCATTTATATTTATCTGTGTTATTAGTTTATATTTTGTCCTAGACTATGATAGCCACTGTATAGTAGCTTTGAGTTTGCATCGGCATGTCGGATTTCCTCCTGAAATGAAATGCACGTTTTTACTATCTGGCATATCGGTGCTCGCACAAAGCAATTACATGGATGGTCGCTCCTCAACAGCCTTATTCTCCGTGCTAGTCGACAGCACTACACCGTAGTGTTCTTGGCTAGCGTGGGTATAGAGGTGGGGCGTCACACTTCCTCTCTAACAAAAAAAAATAAAAATTACGAGCCCCTTTCCTTCATTTCAAATCGAAAAAAAAGTTTAAACGAAATCAACTTGTTCTATATTAATTAAAAAAATCATATTGAATTCGAAATCAGGCCAGGTAGCGATATCGTGAGTCATGCTCGAGCACGGCAGCGTTGCACGTCGCAATGGGAGGCCAAAGTCATGCGATGGCGACGGCAGTAGGTTTTTTAGGTGCGAGCTCCGAAGGCGGCGATAGTCGAAAATGAAGGAGGCAGGTTGTGGCGGCGAGCGCAATGGAGGGCAACGGGGACTATAGCCGTGCGAGTGCAGTCGTGGAAGACGCGATCGAGTGCTTTGGAAAAAAAATCGCGTGGGGGTGGCGATTTGAATTGGGAGGGGGTTCTACAATTCGAGGCTGGTCGGGGTGGAGCCTAGTGGAGGAAGAAGGCGGAGCTAGGGGAGATGTAGCGAGATAAGCTTTCAGCTATGGTTTTTGAGTTTGTAGTCAGTAGCATGAGTTTATTTTAGGAGAAGAAGGGTTTTTCGTTAATTAGGTAATTAGTGTTATTAATTATGCAATTAAAGCAACTAATCATTTTATTTAAAATGGACTGCTTATTAAACTAATTACTCATCCGTGCGAGGTTTAAAATTACAAACTCGAGTTATGGTGGTTCGTAGCGACAAACACTACACAATGGGAAAAAATGGGATTGGAACAGATTGCAAATAAAAGTCAAGGTGAGAAAGATTCTCCATTTGGATTATCTGATTAATTTTAAAAATAGTTAAAATTAATTACTGAATGCCTGGTTTTAGTAATTATCTGATGAATGACATATTATATATATTTATATATATTCTAGTATTTGGAGTGATATTCCCACGCATTATAGCGGATGAGACCCTATTCGCCTCACATAATAGTGAATGACCCTATATGCCACGATATCCCCCTCGTACTAGGATTGGTATTTTTTATCTTGTATTAACATCTTTGGATGCAGGGAAATAGGTTGGAAGGATCTAACTGGGTTCCTAAAAAATATTGATCAACTTTCATACATAGTGATATATGATTAGTATGAATAATCTATTATAGATTATTGCTATGATGTTTAATTATTAAGTGCTATAATAGTATGGACCTCAAATTTAGTATTTTATATACCATAAATAGTTATTTTTTTGAAATTTAAGGAATTAAATAAGAGACTTTGAATATAAAAATGTTTATAAGGAAATTTGGATTATTTTAAAGGAAATCAAGCGGAATGAAAGTGAAAAAATATATAACTTGGTTAGGTTATACTTAACTATTCGTAAATTTGTTTGAATAGAGAATTTAAATAAAAATTCATAAAGGGATTTGCAAATGATATTTTGAAACTATGGGAAGGAGTTGAAATCGATATTAAAAATATATTTGAAATTAAAATGAGATTTATTAAGGTAGGGATTTATAAAATGAAATTTTATAAATAAAAAACTGGTTTTATAAATAAGTGAAACTCAAAGGAGTTTATAAAATTATAAATGAGGTTTATAAATATGGGAAAATGATATCATTAGATAAGTTGGAATATAATTTTACGATGTGAATTTATTTTAAATTATGGGAATCGTTTTGGTACTAGAAATAATGGATTCTATTTTTGAATGTGAGAATAATGGTAAAATTGAGATATAATTGATGTGATACGAATCGAGAAGAATTTATAAACTGAATTTAGCAATATTACATTTCTAAAATAGATTTATATCAAGAAATTAAAAATTATTCGAATGATATTTTTAATTGCTATATAACTTAAACTATTTTTTAGATTTAGAATATTCCGAAAGATTAGTTATAATGATATTAAATATTTATTGAAATAAATTCTAATTTTATTAATCAGCCTTGTAAATGGATTAGTAATTGAAAATGATTTGGATATGAGTTATCGATGTTATTTGAAATGTTCTGGTTTACGTAAGCATATTTCAAAATTACACTACTATTCCTTAAAGATACTTATTTTATCTATATAGTTTTTGAAGATTGAATTTATTTATAAATCCTCTTGGGATTGGAAGTGAAGTTTGTTAAACGGGTATGATTTTAGAAGAGAAATCTTATAGTAGTATTTTTGGAGTGAAGAAAAATTCCAAAGTGTTAAAAATATGCGAAATTCGAAAAATGAATTAGAATTGATAAAAGAGGTTAGAAATAGTATTTAGAGATTTAGACAAGTGCTGTAGCGACCTGGAATTTTGCTCGTTAGTTTTGAACATCTTATTTATTTTAAACGTTGAAGTTGAATTATTAATTGATTTTGAATATGTAAGGATCAGCGAAATGGTTTAACATTTCAAATATAGTGGTAAACTGAATTTGGGTAAATACAGATTTAATATTTGAAATTGGCAAATATGGGAATCTGGAGTCAAATGGGAATGGAAATTATTTGTAAGTTGATTTTAAACTTTGTTGGGACCAGAGTGATGGTATTGGACTTTTGAATGGGATTAAAAAGTTGACAAGCTAAAATTGAAAATTTATATATTAATTTAATGGTGAATTAATATATGGTAATAGTGTAAATAATCGAATTTTAATTTAATATGAATCAGAATGATTTCTAATATGAATATAAATTCCATATAATTTACAATAGTGTTAGTAAAATTTTAAAAATTGAAATTTCAAATGATTTCGACGATTTTGAAAATCGCTTGATTTAATCGACGAGTTAAAATAGCCTTCCAGAGCACAGTCTCGGAATTCGATGAAAGTAGTTCCATTGGATCCGTAATAGTGCGTTATTATCGGATTTCAGTTTTCGTAGTGTTTGGAGTTGTTGTGTGCCCGTACGGTAGAAAAACGCGTTGAAATCTATGCCGAAATTTAATTTAATAGTTAATCCTAAAAAGCTATCTTCTCCATACGATCGAATTTGGACTCGGAACCTTTTCCATTGCGTTTAGAATAGGGGTTTAACATTAGGAATGCTTGGCGGCACGCTTTGATTAGAGATCGAAATTTTGAGTCGTTGAAATCAAAACAATTAAAATTAAAATTTAAATTCAAAAATAATATATATATATATATATATGTATGTATGTATGTATATTTATTATAAAACTATTTCACAAGGAAAAATACAAGTTTCATCCTTTCAAACATCTGGCTTTTTTCTTGACATGTGTTCGTTTAAAAATTAAAAGAAAAGAAATACATATCACATTCAAATGGAAAAAAAAATCAAATCAAAAGAAAAGAAAACGAAATTTCTTCATTCGTTTATAAAAAAAGCCGCATCTCTTCGTTCTATTCACATCGAATCAACTTCGAACCAAATTAATGGCTGATATGCAAATCGAAATCAATTTCATTCATAAAAAATAAAAAAATAAAAAATAATGGCCGAAATCGATTCAATGTCGAGCTCGAGCAATGGGTTAAACGCGCGCCTTCGCGTTGTCGACGAGATGGTTTCAGGCAACGCCGTTTGAGTATAATGGGTGGAGCGGCCATCGATGCTGGTCTTAGTGAAGGGACGTCGTGATTTTGGGGTGTAGCGGCACTTGCGTGCGAGGCTAGGGCTTTGTGTTCTCAGAGGAAGTTGAGGTCAACGAGTACCTCGTCGTAGGGCCGCAAATTCATTGGAACCCAGGTGGATGGCGATCGCAACAATGATGTTCGAGGTGGAGCTGGGTTCGTCGGTTTGCAGTAAGATATTTTATTTTGAATTATTTCGTTAAATTTATATACACACACACACATTTATACAGATTTAGAAAAAAATATAATAGTAAAGTTTTGTTTTAAATATACATATATTTTTATATGTATGTATAGTATAGCATATTTCTATAATAGTTGTACTTGCAGGTTAATTCACAGTAACATATATAATATAATAATTTGTTAAAAACAATTTATTTCTTAAATTTATAAATCTATATATAGTAAAGTAATTTGTGCTGTTATTTACAGAAAAAGGAAATGAATTTGATACACACATATTTTATTTACACAGTAAAAAAGATAATTATATATGTATACATGACTTTGTGAAAATATAGGAAAATTTAATATATTTTTTTGATTTTTATCTCTATAGACAATTTCTTATAAGTATATATATAATTTCAACAAATAAATATACTTTACGTATTTTAAATTGCTAATTTTTTTTAAATAAGGGTTTGGTGATTAATTTGTTTTGTTGACCTATTTAATTATTTTAACTACTAAAAATAATTTATTAAAGGAAATTTAGTTTTAAATTTAATTTTTAGTGAAATAAATTTATTAAGAGGAATTGGTTTAAAAATATTAGTTTAAAATAAAATAACTGATTAATTAAAATTATTAAATAGAAATTTAATTTGTTTGGCAAATTTTGAATATTAATAAATTGTATAAATGTTTAAACAGGGTCTAATACCGTAAAGAAAACAAGTCGTGATGGAAATGGATTGCAAATAAAAGGGCAAAGGTGAGATCTTCTCACTCAATTGAAATAATTAGAATTTCAATTATTGATTGATTGTTTAGTTATGATGGTATATACAGTAGTATATATATAAATATATAAATAAATAGATAGATATTGGAGTGATTGATTTCCCGCATTATATAGCGGATGATATGATATATTCCCATGTACCGCGATATTCCGCCTCGAAGTGGAATTGGTATTTAATTGTTGTGCTAACATCTGTGGATGCAGGAAAACATGTTGGAGGGATCCAACTAGATTCCTCAAAATTGTTTAATTTATTTTTATATGTTGTGTTATGATTTATTGATAATCTGTGAATTATTATATTGGTGACCGAAATTTATTGAAGGCTATGGTTTGGCTGAATATATTTTAGGTATCGTAGGATACCAGAAATATATAACAGGATTTTTGAAAATTAAATTAGAGAATTTTGAGTAAATTAATTTTAGAGAATTGAATATATTTAAAAGGAGGAATTTAAAATTATAAAAGTTGATTTTTGTAATCTTATCGTATTAATTATAAAATATGGGGAAAGGGTTTTAGTAAATGGAAATGAATGAATTTTGAGTAATATTGTTTTAAATTTGAAGAATTTATTTAAAATTCGGATTTTAAATAGTTTGGAAGAAATAAAGGAAATTATTTTAAAAGATAGTAAATTTGAAAATCAATTTGGAATTTGATTTAGTGTTTGAAAATAAATTTGGAAATCAATTTGGAATTTGATTTGGTGTTTGAAAATAAATTTTGGAAATCAATTTGGAATTTGATTTGGTATTTGAAAGTAAATATTTGAAAATCAATTTGAAAATCGTATATCAGTGGATATTAGGAAATGTAAATTCACAATGGGAATTTATAAAGGAAAGGTAAAAAAAATTTAAAAATAAATATTGGTTTATTTTTAAAAAGTGTGGAAAGAATATATGGATTTGAAATGTAAATTGAGATAAATCAAGAAGGATTTATAAATTGATTTAAATGAATCATTTTAGAATGGAAAGTGTATTTTCCTTGGAAAGCTGAGTATGTTTTCAAATTAGCTTTCAAATATATGTTAAAAGTTCTAAAGTTGGTTTTAAAAATAATGTTTTTGGAGAAATTATTTTCGTAAATTGTTTTTTTATCTTTAAAATAATTATCTATTAAGTTAACTATAGAAGTGATTATTTAAAGATTTAATTGATATTTGATTTAGAAAATGGTTATCTAAATAATTATACTCTGTCAAATAAGTTTATTTTCTTTAAAATTAGTTTATAATTTAGATTTATATGAAATATTGGTATATAATTTCATAACTAGTATTTTGAATAAAGCGTTTAAAGTAATTTTTATTTTAAGCGTTTCCAATTATATTTTTGGATAAGTGATTTAAATTATTTTAAAGTATTCAGACTCGGCATATTTACAGTGGAAATAAATAATATTTGGAGATTTATTTCACAAAAGGAAAGGGATTTTAAAATTTGTTTTCAAAAGGTTGAAGTGTGAAAATATATCTTGTGAAGATATTTTCAAAATAAATAATTTGGGGAATTTATTTAAATTTGATGGTTGTTGTCAGTATTATTTGATAGTCAAATAGCTGACTATCAGTATAAACAATTTGTGAAATTATTGAGGCTTGATTGTTGTTGTGAATGTTGTTTGATAGTTAAATAACCGACAACCAATATTGGCCTTTGTAACGACACTTGAATTTGTTCTCAAAAATAAGCTCTCATTATTCGGTTAAGTCGGGAGAGGATTTTGTGTTATAAAACCAATTCTGAAAAATGATATGATGAAATGGGATTGCACTTGAAGATGGTGTTGAAGATCGGGCATTTCTAAAAACGAAAGGATTACCTGTCGAATGTCTCTGCACCAAGTTACTCCGGTATAGAGATTTATATCAACCTTTGTGATGGGGAGTCCGGATGTGATTACTGAATATCCGGATTTGCAAGGGCTTCTTTCCTAAATTGATGGTAGTGCCTTCGGTTCCGTTCAAACCCAGAACGGACTTGTATGGATGTATGTCTGGCCTTACACTTTGAGATGTAAAGCTGGTTTCTGTCAAATACATTTCCTTTGGTGGCGGATAATTTATTCTCTTAGCTTAAAAACCTTCTCTGAGACGTACGAGCTCAGAGGTTATGTAGTTGATGGTTACTAGTAATATATTCCCAATTGGGTAATGTGGCATGCTAAGTGTTGTTGATCATTTGTCGATCGAAGCATAGCTTTTGTGAAAAGCGTAGCTTTGCGGACGAGACTTCATCGGACCTCACACCTCGGAAATGGTCGAAATAGGAAGGATGTAGAAGGTTATGGGGGTTGTGCGCCTCAGGGTATGTTCATTTCCTTCGGGATAAAAAGTGGTATCTTGTATGGAGTCCAGATATTTAACTTGTGTGGATAAAAAGTGGTGTTCTGGTATGGAGCCCAGATTATTTACTTATGTGGTTGTTGGTTGTTGAGGTGCCTCGGATAAAGGCCGGTCTAGACCGGAGGGTGGCATACTCGTGACAGTTAGTTACCTAGTTACAGACGTAACCCAACCTCGTGTTGGCAGAGAGCTGGTTAAGTTCTCGAGGCATCCCTCCGTAGGTGTACCCATTCGGTAAAGGAAGTTCCTTAGCCTTGACCATTTGTTGGAAATCCAACTATTCAATACGAGCCTTGTGCGGTTTTAGTTGTAGAACCTGTCATCTAATATGGTAGGTATAGTAGGCATACTATAATGGTATGTATGCTGGCTAAGATTTATATTATACTTTCGAAATGTTTTCTTCACTATGCAATAATAATAGTGTCCAAAGGATTTCGCGTATCAAGCATGTTCGACTATCATAAGGAGAAACCTCCTCCAATTATGCGCTTGCATTATGTGTATGCGGGGAGGCCTTATGGTAGTTTCATTTTTCAAAAGCATAGCGGATTTCTTTTTATTTCCTTTTTTGCAAATAACTGTTTTAAGATCTCACACCAGTCCCATGACCGACTTGAAGTTTATTGTTCCCTTTCTAAACTCTGGGTGCCTATAATTTTCCACACGGGCAGCCTAGAGTCAGCTTATCAGTTGTTCTAGAGCGAATTCAGAAAAGTATGTTGTGGAGATCTGGAGTCAAGCTGGATGGTGAGTCCTATCACTGGTATGTGATATTCTTTTCCGCTGTTTTTTTGTTGTAATACTCTGATGATGTAATGTATAAATTGATATAGTTCTTTTGTTTTAAACATTATTTATTTACCTATTATATATTGTCCGCCGTGAATGTGAGATTCTGGTATTGTTTTTTTCTTCTATCTTCTTCTTCTTCTTCTTCTTTAACCCTAACGGTTCGGTTTCCCGGCATTCAATTGTTCGGCATTTGATACAGTGGATGTATTAATGTCGACTTTCGGATGTCGAAAAATTGGGTCGTTACATTTTTGGTATTAGAGCAATTGGCTAAACGATAACCTTGGCTCTGGTAGGGAAATTACTCATTAGAGATAGAGTTAGTAGTACTCTAGAATGAGTTTGAGTGTATTAATGGATATGAGCACGTATTTGTTAGTGAATATAAAATTATTTTATATTGTGTTATTGGTTTGTTGAGTGGGATATCGATTCTGGTCAATGCGAGTAATTAATGTTATTGATAAGGATCTCTAAACACTTGTACAGAACAATTCGACACGATATTGTTTTAAAATAAGGTAAATGAAATAATTTTACCCAAATTATTTTTGTATATAAAATAAATAATTTTCCATAAATTATTATAGTTATATATGGTTACATGGATGTTAAGAAGTGATAATCTTAAATTATTATCATTGTAGTTGAATAAGAAATTAAAATCATAGCTAAAATCTAAGAAATAATTTCATTTTGTAAATGTGATTTATAATTGGAAACAGAATTCCAGAGAAATGTTTGAAAATAAATTGAAAGGAATTGAAATTTTGAGATTTGGGAAATTTAAATTCCTATTGAGCTTGAAAATGATTTTCAAAAGTTTGGAAAATAATGGTGATATTATTTTGGGAAATATTTTTGAAGTGGATTTGAAATTTGGTGGAATTTGGAATTTAAAATATTTAGAATTTTTTTTGAAGGGATAAAGGCGCTAAACTCTTTTCGATCGCTGGAAATTAATTTCAGTGACGACTATAGCATCATCGATGTTCATTTTTGAATTTCCAGAAGAGGAATTCCTACAAAATTGTTTTAAATGGAATTTGTTTGCAAAACTGGGTTTTGCTTTGGAAATTCAAAAAAAAAAATTGATTTAAAAATGATTTTTGAAACGATGGAAAGACTCTGGAATCCTATTTAAAATATTTATGGAATAATAAATAAGTTTGGAAACTTATAAAAAATTCGAATTGAAACTGAATTTAACTTGGATTAATTTGAATAAAAGAAGATTTGAGTCAAAAAAAACAGTGATATGGATTCAAACGAAATTGAAATGCAAGTAAATGAAATTGGAAACTAAATATTGATATTCATTTCGGATTTGTAAGTAAATCGAACTGGAATTGGAATGGAATATTGGAATCAATTTAAAAACGGTGTTTATTGAAGTGAAATTGTGAAATTTGTCCAAAGGAATTATAAGAAGTAAGAGTTTGTAAATTAACTTTTATTTGAAATTTAATTTGGAAATGAAAAAAAATTGAATAAGAATATAGATAAACCTAAGTGATGAAGTGAAATAATATAGGAAGTATAGGAATATTGGCATTGAACTTAAGAAATAAAGGGACGGTGAAATTCTTAATTAAGTTTAGTATTGTTAATGTGAAAGTTAATAATTGAGTAAAGGTTAAACTGGAAATTGGGAAATGGTAATTGTGAATAAGGGAATGAAAATCAATGTGAATAAAAGAAAAGAAAATTGATATAGCTAATAATCAATTTGAAATAAATACGTAGGATGTATGTATATTACTTTATTCGCATAACGATGTGAACCAGAATTCAAGCACAGAATTTCGAGATAATTATATCGATCCGAGTAGGAATTTTTCACTCGATTTCCGACGGCGAACCCTGAATATGGATTTTTGGTTGATTTTGGAAATTCTCTATCATAGTTTACGGCTATGCAGGGAGAATGACGGTTTCTGATCAAGAAACCAGATCTGAGTCCGCAGTAGGAAGTCGGGTGGATGATATTAGTTTGAAAGTTAAATTATGTGATCGAGTGAGCGATCAGATTTGATATTGCATACGAATGATATAAGTACATTGTGCGGATTTGAATGAAATAAATATTCAAACTTTTGTAAAGAAATGTGTAACATGATTTTTAACGTAGTAATTGGATGTTATTGTTAAGTAGAATATACAGTTGTTATAAAGAAAAAGGGAATTGGATTTTTGATTTCGAAGACAAATGAAATTGCTCGACAGTAAGGTATGTATTTAAATATCTATATGAAATTTGATGATTTTATGGTCTAGCCACTTGGCATTTTGTTTTCTTTTTGAAATCTGGGTGACCGTGGTGGCATTTTGTAGTCGTACTGAGCTAGTGGCGCAAAGGAGACGCTGGCGAAATTTTTCGAAAATTTGGGGAGTTAGAAAATTTTTGAGAAAATTTGGAAAAGTTTAAATTTAAATTCGAATTTGAATTGTCAAGTAAATAACGTTGTTTGAAAACTATGGAAGATTTTGGAAAGTTCGTTGAAGTGATAATGGGTCTTTAATAAAAAGATTTGTTCCGGCAAATTGATAAAACTGTTTGGTTTAGGGAAAAATAATAAACGGGTTAAGGATTATTCTTCTTAACTAGCAATTTCGGGACAAAATTCTTTTAAGGATGGAAGAATGTGATGACCCAGAATTTTGAACATTTGAAATAGAATAATTTAATTGATTTTAATTATTTGGAAGTTAATTTAAACTTGAATTTCAAATCACACTATCCATTTGGCAATTAAATTATTGAATTTAATAATTGAAATTGGGTAAAATATTTTATCTTCAGTTTTGGGCTTGTTAAAAATAATTCGAAGGCTTGGAAAATCTATATTGATAATACTGAAGATAATAGAACTTTTAAAATCAAGTTTAAAAGTGTTTTGTTCAGTTTTGGAATTTGTATCGTTTAAATCGATATTTTAAAACAGTCTTCCAAGGCACAGTCTAGAAATTCGACGAGACGGTTCCATTGGATCTGTAATATTATATTATTATCGGATTTCAATTTTCATAGTCTTTGGAGTTATTGTGTGCCCGAACGATAGATAAACGTGTTGAAATATATATCGAAATTTTATTTAAAAGCTGAGTCCAAAAAGCTATCTTCTCCATACGGTCGAATTTTGACTTGAAACCTTTTCCATTGCATTAGGAATAGGGGTATAACATTATGAATGCCTGGCGGCACGCTTCGATTGGAGATCGAAATTTTGAGTCGTGGAAATCAAAACGATTTAAATTTAAATTTAAAAATAATATATATATATATGTGTGTATTTATTATAAAACTATTTCACAAGACAAATTACACGTTGCATCCTTTCAAAAATCTGATATTTTTCTTAACACACGTTCATTTAAAAACTAAAAGAAAAGAAATGCATATCTCGTTCAAAAGAAAAAAAATCAAATCAAAAGAAAAGAAAAAAAAATTCTTCGTTCGTTTATAAAAATGGCCGCATCTCTTCGTTCTATTCACATCGAATCTACTTCGAACCAAATTAATGGCCGACACGAAAATCAAATCGAAATCGATTCCATTCATAAAAAATAAATAAATAAGCAAATAATGGCCGAAGGCGAATCAATGTCGAGCTCGAGTAGTGGGTTGCACTTGTCGACGAGATGGTTTCAGGCAACGTCATTTGAGTATCGTGTGTGGAGCGGCAATTGTTGCCGATCTTGGTGAAGGGATGTCACGAGGGGCTACGATGGCACGCGTGCGCGAAGCTAGGGCTTCATGTTCTCAGAGGAAGTTGAGGTCGACGAGTACCTCGTCGCGGGGCCGCGAATTCATTGGAACCCAGGTGGATGGTGATCGCAATAATGATGTTCGAGGTGGAGCTGGGTCCGTCGTTTTGCAGTAAGATTTTTATTTTGAATTATTCCGTTAAATTTATATATATACATTTATAAAGATTCAGAAAAAAAATGACAGCAAATTTCTATTTTAAATATACATATACATATACATATACATACATACATACATAGATATATATATATATGAATGTATGGCATAGAAAATTTATAATAGTTGTATTTGCATGTTAATTCACTTTAACATATATAATACATTAAGTTGTTAAAAACAATTTATTTCTTAAATTTATAAATCTATATATAGTAAAGTACTTTGTGTTATTATTTAAAGAAAAAGGAAATGAATTTTATACACACATATTTTTTTTATACAGTAAAACAGAAAATTATATATGTATATAGGACTTTAGGAAAATATGGGAAAATTTTATAAAAAAATTGATTTTTATCTCTATAGCTATTTCTTATAAGTATATATATATATATATATATATAATTTCAACAAAATAAATATACCTTTACATATTTTAAATTGCTAATTTAGTTTTAAATAAGGGTTTGGTGATTAATTAGTTTCATTAACCTATTTAATTATTTTAACTACTAAGAACAATTAATTAAAGGAAATTTAGTTTTAAATTTAATTTTTAGTTAAATAAATTTATTAAGAGGAATTGGTTTAAAATAATAGTTTAAAATAAAATCACTAGTTAATTAAAATTATTAAATTGAAATTTAATTTGTTTGACAAATTTCAAATATTAATAAATTGTATAAATTTTTATACAAGGTCTAATACCGTGAAGAAAACAAGTTGTGATGGAAATGGATTGCAAATAAAAGGGCAAAGGTGAGATCTTCTCACTCAATTGAAATAATTAGAATTTCAACTATTGATTGATAGTTTGTTTTTGATAGTGTGTGTGTGTGTGTGTGTTGGAGTGAATGGTTTCCCGCATTATATAGCGGATGAGACCATATGCGCTGCATAATAGCGGATGATATGATATAATCCCATACATCGCGATATTCCACCTCGAAGTGGAATTGGTGTTTAATTGTTGTGCTAGCATCTATGGATCCAGGGAAATAGGTTGGAGGGATCCAATTGGATTGCTCAATATTGTTGAATTTATTTTTATATGTTGTGTTATGATTTATTGATAATCTATGAATGATTACATTGGTTATTGAAATTTATTGAAGGCTATGATTTGGCTGAATATATTTTTGGTATCGTAGGATACCAGAAATATATAATTGAATTTCTTTTGCAAATTAAAGTAGAGAATTTTGAGTAAATTAATTTTAGGGAATTGAATAAATTTAAAAGAAGGAATTTAAAAGTATAAAATTTGATTTTGTAATCTTGTCGAACTAATTCAAAAATATAGGGAGGGGATTCTAATAAATGGAAATGAATGAATTTTGAGTAATATCATTCAAAAGTTGAAGAATTTATTTAAAATTCGTATTTTAAATAGTTTGGAAGAAATAAAGGAATTTATTTTAAAAGATAGTAAATTTGGAAATCAATTTGGAATTTGATTTGGTGTTTGAAAATAAATTTTGAAATTATTTAGGAATTTGATTTGGTGTTTGAAAATAAATTTTGGAAATCGATTTGGAATTTGATTTGGTGTTTGAAAGTAAATATTTGGAAATCGATTTGAAAATCATATATCAGTAGATATTTGGAAATTCACAATGAGAATTTATAAAGGAAAGGGAAATTTGTTTTAAAAATAAATATTGGTTTATCATTAGAAAGTATGGAAAGAAATTTAAGGATTTGAATTGTAAATTGAGATTAATCAAGTAGGATTTATAAATTGATTTAAATGAACCATTTTAGAATGGAAAGTGTATTTTCCCTAGAAAGTCGAGTATGCTTTCAAAGTAGGTTTCAAATATAAGTTAAAAGTTCTAAAGTTGGTTTTAAAAAGATTATTTTTGGAGAAATTATTTTCGTAAATTATTTTTTAATCTTTAAAGTAATTATTATTAAGTTAATTATAGAAGTGATTATTTAAAGATTTAATAGATATTTGATTTAGAAAATGGTTATTTAAATAATTATACTCTATTAAATAATTTTTTTTTAAATTAGTTTGGACTTGAGATTTATAAGAAATATTGGTATAAAATTTCATAACTAGTATTTTAAATAAAGCATTTATAGTAATTTTTATTTTAAGTGTTTCCAAGTATATTTTTGGATAAATGGTTTAATTATTTTAAAATATTTGGACTCGGCAAATTTTCAATGGAAATAAATAATATTTGGTGATTTATTTCGCAAAAGGAAAGGGATTTGAAATTTGCTTTCAAAAAGTTGAAGTGTGAAAATATATCTTACGAAGATATTTTGAAAATAAATAATTTGGGAAAATTACTTAAATTTGATGGTTGTTATGAATATTGTTTAACTGTTAAATAAATGACTATCAGTATAAACAATTTGTGAAATTATTGAGGCTTGATTGTTGTTGTGAATGTTTTTGATAGTTAAGTAACCGACTATCAATATTGGCCTTTGTAACGGCACTTGAATTTGTTTTCAAAAATAAGCGCTCATTATTCGGTTAAGCTAAGAGAGGACTTTGTGCCATAAAACCCATTCTGAGTAATGATACGACGAAATGGGATTGCATTTGAAGACGGTGTTGAAGACCGGGTATTTTTGAAAACGAAAGGATTAACTTCGAATGTATCTGCACCGAGTTGCTCCGGTATAGAGATTTATATCACCATTGTGATGCGTAGTCCGAATGTGATTAGTGAATATTCGGATTTGCAAGGGCTTCTTTCCTTAATTGGAGGAAGTGTCTTCGGTTCCGTTCGAATCCAAAACGGACTTGTATGGATGTATGTCTGACATTACACTTTGAGATGTAAAGTTGGTTTCTATCAAATACATTTCTGTCGGTGGCGGAGAATTTATTCTCTTAGATTAACATCCTTCTCTGAGACGTATGAGCTCAGAGGTTATGTAGTTGACGGTTACTAGTAATATATACCCAATTTGGTAATGTGGCATGCTAAGTGTTGCTGATCATTTGTTGATCGAAGCATGGCTTTTGTGGAAAGTGTAGCTTTGTGGACTAGATTTCGTCGAACTTCATACCCCGAAAATGGTCGAAAAGGGAAGGATGCAGCAAGGTTATGGGTGTCGCGCCCCTTAGAGTATGTTCATTTCCTTTTGGATAAAAAGTGGTATCTAGTATGGAGTTCAGATATTTAACTTGTGTGGATAAAAAGTGGTATTCTAGTATGGAGCCCAGATTGTTTACTTATGTGGTTGTTGGTTTTTGAGGCGCCTCGGATAAAGGTCTGTCTAGACCGGTGGTGGCATACTCGTGATAGTTAGTTACCTAGTTACAGAGGTAACCCGGCCTTGTGTTGGTAGAGAGCTAGTTAAGTTCTCGGGGCGTCCCTGCAAAGGCATACCCATTCGGTGAAGGAAGTTCCTTAGCCTTGACCATTTGTTGGAAATCCAATAATTCAGTACGAGCCTTGTACGGTTTTGGTTGTAGAATCTGCCATCTAATATGGTAGCTATAGTAGGCATACTATAATGGTACGTATGCTGGCTAAGACTTATATTATACTTTTGAAATGTTTTCTGCACTATGCACTAATAATAATATCAAAAAGATTTTGCGTATCAAGCATGTTTGACTATCATAAGGAGAAATCTCCTCCAATTGTGCGCTTGCATCGTGTGTGTGTGCGGAGAGGCTTTATAGTAGTTTCATTTTTCAAAAGCATAGCGCATTTCTTTTTATTTCCTTTTGTGCAAATAACTATTTTAAGATCTCATATTAGTCCCATGACTAGCGTGGAGTTTATTGTTCCCTTTCTAAACTCTAGGTGCCCCTAATTTCCACACCAGCGCCTAGAGTCAGGTTATCAGTTGTTCTGGAGCGAAGTCAGAAAAGAATGCTGTGGAGATCTGGAGTCAAGCTGGATGGTGAGGTGTATCACTAGTGTATGATATTCTTTTCCGCTGTCTTGTTGTTTAATACTCTGATGATGTAATGTATAAATAGACTTAGTTATTTTTTTTAAAGATTATTCATTTATCTATTATTTATTGTTCCGCTGCGAATGTGAGATTCTGGTATTGTTCTGTTTCTTTTTCTATCTTCTTCTTCTTCTTTAACTCTAACAGTTCGATTGTACGGCATTTGATATAGTGGACGTATTAGTGTCGACTTTCTCAAGTCGAAAAATTGGGTCATTACAGAAACTCTTCCAACTTCCTCCCCTTCGATCTCTCCATCCTTTCAATTTCACCAAAAACCTCCAACGAGCAAATCGTCGAGCTCGCCAAGCTCTAGCTATCCAATGGTTAAGATCATGTATGGCGGCGAGGATCGATGGCAAATCAAAAGGGAAGGTCACGAGTTCGAGCATGGTTTTTGAGAGGAAGGTGGTGTCGAGTGTTGCCGATTTTCGGGCGTGGGTGCATGGGAAGGCGCTCTTAGTTGTGGTGGCGTTCGATCGTCTCCTCGACGATTTTAGCTAACGTGATAAATAGGAAGATGGGGGCGGCCATGGGTTTCGTTGATGGTAAGGGAAACAGGAATGAAGAGGAAGGGTAACAGGGATGAGCGGCTTTGATTTGCAGAAGGAAATCTAACTACCCGATCTCAGGTTTAAAAAAAATAGTTTATTTATATAAATTCATATTCAAATCTTTAAAATAGCATAATTTTGTCACACGAGGTAGGATTTGGACGAAACAAGTGGCGACGGGATCGCAGCGACGTATACTACGCGCTGGAGCAGATCTGGAGAGGTTTGGAGCAAGTGAAAATTTTAAATCAAATCAAATGTGTTGATTTGATTTAAAATTTGAACGTTTGACGAATTAAACTCAAGGTGAGTTAATCTCACTCGATTTTGGACTGCTGGCTTTAATTTTAAATAGTTAAAATTAATAAATGGTTGATTGGTTAAACTGATAAATTATTATCAATTGGATGTGATATTATATATATATATTGGAGTGATTGATATTCATGCACACATATAGCGGATGAGACCCTATGCGCCCGCATAATAGCGGATGACCCTATATACCGCGATCTTCCGCCTCGAAGCGGAGTTGGTATTTTTAATATTGTGCTAACATTTGTGGATGTAGGAAAACAGGTTGGAAAGATATAACTGGATTCCTCAAATATGTTGAATTAAATTTCATATTTATTTATATATAATTTGTTTGGATAATCTGTGATAGATTATTGTGTGATCTGAATTAATTTGATGTTATGGCAGTTTTGGCCTTGATTTGGTATTTTTAAATACCAATAATATATGGTTTGAATTTGAAAAGAAAATTAAAGGGATTTTTGAAGTAAAATGTTTCTAAAGAATTTTGGTTTAATCAATTGGATAAAATAAATGGGTTTGAAATTTGAAACTTAACTAAATCGGAATATGGTGAGTAGAATTTTAGAATAAAGATATATAAAAGGATTTTTAAATAAGATCCTTAAATGGTACTTGTTTAAGAATAAAGGTTTTTAAAATTGAGATTTCAAATATTTTGGAAGAATAGAAGTGAAATTTGGAAAATAAATATAAATTGGTTATACTGGACTCAAGTAAGATTTCTAAATTTACGAAGTGAAAGTTGAATCGAGAATTTGCGGTTGTTTAAAAGGATGATATTTAAATTATCAATACGGGAGTTTTAAAAGTGTTAAAAATATTCTAGGAACTAGTTATTTAATTATTTTAAAGTGTTATTCAATTATTAATAGTTGCCTTATAATGTTTGTTAAAGATTCATTATTATTTATTTAAGAACTAGGCAGCATTATTGTTTTTAAAAGATAATTACTAAATATTACTATGGCTTTGTATAATAACTTTTATTTAAGCATATTTGCCTATATTAAATTTGGAAATATATTTTTGGGACAATTTATTAAATAAAGTTTATAGGAAATAGTGGTATACTCGCGTGGCGTAAATCTTAGGAAGTGAGTGCCTGTAGTTAAGTTTTGGATTTCTCTGGGATAGAAACATAACCATTGAGCTATGATCCATGGTTTGATGCTACAGTAGTACTTTCCATATTATTTTAAAAGGTTTTTAGATACTTTTTGAAAAAGATACTTTGTGAACATACTTAATTCGATAAGATAAGTACATGACCATTGATAAAGAATTTTAATTTATTCAAAATTTAAATTAAATAAGACTTGGTGTTTTTTAGTGAAAATGAAGTATTTGGTTGAATTGATTATCTTATTTGACAGTTAAACAACCGATTATTACATATGGACCTAAATATAACTTTGGAAATATCTAGAAGAAGCATAGAAATTATACGGTACAGTTAACGCTCGATGTGCTATATTGTACTTGTAAACTTGTTTCGTATTCTTGGGCGTTGATAAGGAAATCCTTCTACTAATGGTTAGGAGGTGATCTCAATCTTTTTTCGTCTGTTTATTTCCTAGAGAACGGGGGTTGAGTTTATCGAAAAATATCGAACATTGTTTCGAAGAGACCGGGATTATATTTGTCATCCAAAAACCAATTCGATCCAACGAGTACGTTTTCGAAATGAAGACAAGAGCATGGTGTTGAAGATGGAGCAGTGAAGTGCAAGGGCTAATCGCTACTAATCCGGAGGGTGATTCCAAAATGGATGTAGTAGGAATATTGCCTTCGGTTCCGTTCGGATCCGAAATGGACTTGTATGGATGAATGCTATCGGTACATTGTCATTGGAGATCAATGAGCATTCTAAGTGAATATTTCTTAAAAGGTAATCCTAGCCTCTAGCCTCATCAACTGGGAATGACTAAAAAGCAGGAGAGATTCAACAAGGCTAAGTGGGCAGCACCCAAGTAGGGTATGTTTATCATCTTTCTAGTTACCATCGGATGTATTACCATGATTTATGGAAGGAGCTCGAAAAAGTGTAGGACACCTGGGGTGATAGCATATTCGGCTTATCCAGGTCCGGGATAGTCCGATCTTGTGTAGTAGGGGATCCCGACGTGGTGCTCGGGACGCTGTTCTAGAAGCGTACTGTGACTGGCGATACTCCAGTGCCTAGTAATTCAGATGAAATCCATTCTCCAATAAGCGTCATACGGTTTTGATTGTGCCCAACTACACTGAAACATGAGACGTAAGCATTTCAGCTATTTGAATAAGTATTTGTACTTAGACACTATTATATTATCAGAGGATTTGATATGAAATATTTTGGTTATCGTAAGGTAAAAACCAGTCGTGTTTATGTAAGGCGTGATCTTACAAGATACCTTTGATTTTCAAAGGATTTTGATAAAGTTATTATAACTCCAATTGAGTGTTTTTTCTCACGTTGGTTTTCCAGACTGACTCAAGTGTTATTTTATTATAACGCTCAGGATAGACCGAATATATCAGGTTCAGGTCAGGATGTTGCGGAGCTCAGGAGACGAGCTGAAGACTAAGTTGTATTATCGTATTTGTTTATTCCCGTTGTAGTGTTTTTGTTTGAAATTACCAGCAATTGTGAGGGCGGGTTGTTATAACTATCCAGGAAGGTAATTATTGATTTGTGTACTATGATGTAAGATATGTATATTATAGTTTTGTTATGTAAAGTACTATTCATAGTATATGTTGTTCGGATCGCTGTGAGATTATGTTTTGTTTTAGTTTCTTATTCTTCCACCTACTTTCTTTTTCCTCGACAATCTGTCTTTCTAGCACTCTAAAGTTCAACATGTTATACAATGATCATATTTATGTTGATTTTCGAGGGTCAAAAGGGTAAGTCATCACAAGTGCATTAGACTATGGAAATATTAAGGGGTTTTACAAATAAAATGTATAAAGAATTGTGAGAATAAGGAATAAATTGGCTATTCCCTGAATATTGAGATAAAAAGATCTTAGGAAATATACTTATCAATATTCCTAAGTATTGGACGGAAATGATTTGAAAATAGTTAACTTGAGATTTTAAATATAGAAAAAAATTTCAAAAGGGATTAATTATAATTAGAAGCAAGAAAAAATATATTCTAAGTATTGAAATGACTTGAAATTATCCTGTTTGTCCAGATACAGGACAACTTGTATGGAAGAATGCTATCAGAATATCGTCATTGGAGGACGATAAGCATTTTAAGTAAAATAGTTCTTAAAAGGTATTGCTTAGCCTCGAACCTCATCAATCGGGAATGACTAAAACAGAGGAGATACAACAAGGCTAAGTGGGTCGCTCCCAAGTAGGGTATGTTATCACTTGTTTAGATGTCCTCGGAAGCCTATATATTATGCAGATGGTTGTGCATGAAAGAAGGAGCGCTCGACAGTAAGAATGGGAACACCTGGGGTGATAACATATTAGGTCTATTCAAGTTAGGGGTAGGCCAGTCTTGTGTAGAAGGGGATCCCGACGATGGTCCTCGGTACATTGTTCTAGAGGTGTACTATGATGGGTGGTACTTCAGTGGCCCAGTCATTCATATGGAATCCATTCTCCAATACGAGCTTTATGATTTTGTTTGCAGAGCCTAGTATGCTGGAATTTAATTAATGTAACAATTTCAGTTATTTGAATAAGTATTTATTTAGACACTATTATAATATCAGAGGATTTGACATAAAATGTTTTGGTTATCGTAAGGGTAAACCTCGTAGTGTTTATGTGTGACGCGGTCTCGCGAGATACCTTTTCTTTTCAAAGAATTTTTTATAACTCTAATATTCAAATTGAATATGTTTTCTCACGTTGGTTTTTCGAACTGACTCGGGTGTTACTTTATTATAATACTTGGGTCAGATCGAGTATTACAGATTCAGGATAGGATGCTACGGAGCTCAGAAGACAGGTTGGATGACAAGACATATTTCCATAGATTTGTATTTTCCACTGTGTGAGGACAAGTTATTAAACTGTTCAGACTGATTATTATATATTGTACTCTGAATAAGGTTTGTATATTAACAACACAGTTCTTGTACTTAAAATATGTTATTATATAACATATTTTGTTCCACTGCGATTGTGAGATTCTGTGTTGTTGTTTTTATTTCTTTTACCTCTTTCATCTTCTTTACCCTAATTATTCGCTCTTCCGTACACTTTGGTCGAGCGAGGAGGGATTATTATCGGCTCAAGAGGTACGGAACTGCGGGTCACTACAGTATGTTTCTCTTTATGCTCAGGTCAGACTGAGTGTTCAAGCATTTGAGATTCACCATGGAGCTTAGAGATTTGCTTAAAGAACTATCTTTGTCTATTTAGCTTTCCAGTTACTTCAGTTTATTCTAGTTGTTTTGTTCCAACTTGTCATTGGCATTTGTATTAGTAACTTCTGTGTATCCGATATATATGTTGTATCTTACTTTAAACTCTGATGTTTATATAGTAGCTTCATGAGTTACTGCTATCTATTCCGTTGCTTATTGTTATATTATTCAGTGTTTGTGATTCTGTGATTGATTTGTTTATTGTATATGCTAACTTTTGCCAAATATAAATTAACAATCTGTTGTTTTGAGCGATTCAAGTGTGACATGTGTGGATGATTGTCAATTTGAATGTTTGAAAATGCCAGGTCATTACAAATTTAATTAACATTGGAATTTAATTGCCAATTAAATACCTTGCAATGATAACCAGTTAATTTGTTGTGATTATGGGTTGATTTGAATGATGATTGAGATGGATGTTTAATTGTTGACATTTGGATGATTGGATATTATATTTATTTTATATGTTGTTACACACTCTAATTTTCCTTGGTTATTGTTAGGAAAATCACATTGTTTGTAATGATACATACCCGAACGATCTTATAGATTAGGGAAAATCATTATGAGTTGAAATGATAAACTTGAGCGATTTTATGGATTTTAAAATTGTCTTGGGATTGCAGGTAGACATGATATATACCCGTAAATTTAAATTACTGCGGTTTGAAATGATATATATATATATATATATCCGTATCACTTAACCGTAGGGTAGAAAATTATATACGGACACCATATTGGTTAAATTAAATGATTTTAAATCCTTAATTTTTAAATCCAGTTAAATGATATTTTGAAATAAAATTAGATTTATATGAACTAAATTATTTTAAAAATCCAAGCTTTAAATGTTGAAATTGAAATTGGTTAAAATGAATTGTTTAAAGAATTTAAATTGAAATCTTAAAGTTGAATTTTGAAATACATATGAAATTTATCAAAATTGAGTTATTGTAAATGTTTGAATATTTAAACTTTGAAACTTACCGAATTTGAAGTTGTTTAAAATTTATAGTTCAAACATGGATAGGAAATCGATATTAATTGAAATGGTTTTAATAAGAATTTGAATCGAAACCTTTAACCTTTTGAATTGAAATCATTGAACTGAGGTTGATTAAAATTGAATTTTTGGAACTAAAGTTGATTGGAATTGATTTGTGAAATTGGAAGAAACAACTCTGTTTTTGAAACTATTTTTGATATAAACTCTTTTAATATAGAAAACTCTTTTAAATTATAAACTATTTTTTCGTTAAATCATTTTAATATATATGTTTATAATTTTAATACATTAACTATTTATAATATATAACCTATTTTAATATATAAACTATTTCTAATATGTAAACTATTTTAATCTATAACCTATTTTTTGAGTAAACTATCATATGTATATACATATATAATGTTTTAAATTTATAAACAACATTTAATGTATATATATTTTTAATATATGACCTATTTTAATATATATACTATTTATAATATACAAACTATTTTAATATATAACCTATTTTAATATATAAACTATTTCTAATATATAAACTATTTTAATCTACAACCTATTTTAAAATATAAGCGGTTTTAATGTATAACTATTATAATATATAAACTATTTTCAATATTCAAATTGTTTAAAGTAGAACTACTATTGTTTAGATTTAATTGATTTAAATATGAATATTTTGATATGATTGTTTATCCTATTTTGTGGTTATGATTTCAAAATGAACGTGATATAAAATGAATATGAGTTAAAGTGAATATGATTTCAAAAGTGATATGATTTTGAAAGTGAATATGATTTCGAAAGTGATATGATTCTGAAGTGAATATGATATTTTGATATCAATCATGAACTAGTTTCGAAAATTTAAAAGAACCAACCGGTGTGAAATAAGCGTTGGTTGTTAAAGAGACCAAGATCATATATTTTCATACTCTCTGCTAATTCCGAAAACCACTTTAACAATTGTGCATATGGTGGAGAGTTTAGAACAAAGAAGGATGGTTCGGTGAATGCTATTGTATGGGGAATGAACGCAGCGCAGACCCCTTCAGGTTAGCTTGATATGACTAAAGCAGGAGCAATAACTAAGCCCTGTGAGGTTGCACCTTTGATCGGACAAGCTTCTTTGATACTATATTTGTTACTTTGTGATAGATTTGGTGGCCACCTTCGATTTGATTTTGGGGGCATGTTCAAGGTGGGCTGTAACATCCCATTTTAAGCCAAATATTAATTTAGTAATTAGTATAAATTTCTGGAATTAATTTGAAATTAATTTTAAAATTTTTAAAACAAATGAGATAAGTATTTATTTATAAATATATGAATAAATTTGACTTTGAAATTTAAAAATATAACATCTTAAAACTAAATTGGATTTAAATATATATATATATATATATATATATATATGCGTATGTGATTATTTATTTATGTATAAAATTTGTCCGAAATTATTTTCTCTAAAAAGTTATATAAACATAAACAAAGGAAAAGGATAAAAATAAATTAATATTACATTTAAATATGAGTAATACATAAATAAATACATAAACAAAAGATATTAATAGAAAAATAAAATATTAAAACCATATTCTCATGCAAAAATACAAGCGTAAGAAAATTAAGACATGAAGTTAACAAGTGGTAAGATTTTAGAAAAAATTAACAAGTGTAATGATTTTTAACATGAGAGTAAACAAATATCAAATTTTCTAATTTTTTTTTATTTTTAAAATTTTCGAATAAGAGGAATCAAGTCTATATAAACACTTCATCTCCTACTTTGCTCGTTTTTCTTTAATTTGATCAAAAACTTAAACTAGCAAAATTAAAATCAAAAAGCCTATATAAACTAGAAACAAAAGAAAAAAAGCACAAAACAATCTCCTCAAATTTTTAGAACCTGAAGCAAAATTCAAACATCTTTTACAATTTAAAATATAAAGCTTGAAATCATCACAAGCATCAAAGCCATCAAGCAATTAAGCAAAATTCAAAGATTAAACTCAGCAAATCAAAATTAGTTTCAACTCAAAGAACACTTTCCAGTTTTCAAGTTACAGGCTCCCTGTTTTAAAAATATAAGGTGAGTAAACTCTTAAAAAAATTTGGAATATCACTTGTTGTTTACAATGATGCTTGAAACAAAGTTTAAAAGTGTTTACATGCATGCAAATATTTATATATACATATACACACAGAGATGACTGTGCATGTCTGATATCATGCATATCTCCTCTGTTTGGTTATAGGTTTTCAAAAGCTGTTTAAAAAATTCAAATTCTTCTTCTCTGATTATTGTTAGATTTCAAGCTCTAAGCAAAACATGCTTGTATAACCATGATTTAAGCCTTAAAAATAATTTTAAGAAAAATTAATTAAAGTTTTTTTATGGAATTTGAAAAATACAGGAAAACCCAATATATGTTGAAAATTCGATCATCATAACTTCTGGGTTCGAGTATATCAAATGAAACGTTTTTGAAAATGAGGATTTTTAAAAGTGAAATCATAATTTTTAAGTAAGTATTCACTGAGAAATGCGAGAATGAACGGATTTGAGTTTTATGGCAAATTTCGGTGATCGGCAACATAATTCATCTTGTGATCGAAACTGGAGCACTCTTCGTTGTCGAGGATCATCAGAAAAATGCTCGATGAATTTATAATTCACCGAGGCGACGGTGCAAGTTCGATTTAGGGTTTTAACCCATTATCTGGTTGATCCTGTTCATGGAGCAATTGCATCAAAAACGTCGAATCGGACTGCATCAGGGCAAGTGGAAGTGAAGCTTGAAACGTCGACGAAGAGATGAAAGTGACGACGAGGTTTCAGGTGGTCTGGATCGATGAGGTGAGTCGATTTTGTTGATCGGAGTTGGGTTCAGGAAAGTATGGAGTAGCTAAATCTTGGGTTCGTCGTCAACACTAGGTTATAGGTGTTCGTGGTGCTCGAGCGAGTTGACTGTGACTTTTGGAATGTGGTGGTGATAGCCAAAACACCGGCGATCGACGGTGCATGTGCACAAGTTTTGGATTGTTTCAGTAAGTAATAGTTTGAGGAAGAAAGGTTTAACTCGAAGCAGACCTCAGGGAAATGGGTTGCTGGCTCGAGATATGGTTCGGGTATTTGCGTATATGTATTGGGTTTGAAAAACTTAAACAAAAAATCAAGTTTTAAAAGAAAAAAAGGGATGGGTCGAGGAAGACTCGAATAAAATGGATCTGGGCATGGGGTGACACTCGAGGAGGTCTCGGGTTGTTGTAAAACACTTTTTAAAATTTTAAAACAAATTAAAATTTAAAACTTGTTTAACTTATTCGCTTAAATAATGATTTTGTTTAAGGTTTTAAAAGTAAATTATTTCAAAAGTAATTAAGTTTAATTTATTTAATTTTTTGACATTATATATTAATTCGCAATTTATTTTAAATAAGTAATGTAATTAAATATTTAATTAAGATAAAATATTTTTAAAATTATTAGTTAACCTCAATCCCTTAAGTTGAGTTATGGGTAAATGTTAATTAGCTACAAGGTTTGTTAATTAAAGATATTAATGATAATTAAGTGATTAATTAAAATAAATGATTTATCTTTTAATTAATTAATTAATTAAATTTTAAGTAATAAAAGATTTATTTATTTAATGACAGCAATTAGAAGATAATTACTTAAAGGATAATTACTTAATGATAGTAATGAAAGAATAATTAATTAATTAATTAATGATTAAGGATTAATCAAATAGTAATTAAAGGTTAAATAAATAATGATTAAAATTAATTAATAAATAATTAAGATTTATTAATTAATAATTAAGGATAAATTAATTTATAATTAAGGATAATTAATTAAAATAATGATGTAATTAATTGATTATAATCACACAATTAATTAATCTTGCTTATAGATGATTAATTATTATTGAATACCTTGATTTGGTTGATATCTCTGATTGTGATTGTGATACTTTGTGATGTGAATGGTTGTGTATTGAACTGTGATATCTGTGATATATTTCTGTGTGAATGTGAAAACTGTTGGCCTCTAAACGGCATTTGAATTTCGAAGCGACAGGGAGTCGGATTCCAAATTGTTATTCGAAACCCACATCGAATCTTAATGGTGAATCTTTGTGACTTGTGTATCCACGTGTTTTTAAAATACATTCTCATTATTTGGATTAGCTGGGAGAGGTCTTTGTGTCATAAAACCCATTCTGAATTATTAATAATACGACGAATTGGAGTGCATTTAAAGACGGTGGTAAAGACCGGGTATTTTCGAGAACGAAAGGATTACCTGTTGATTGTCTCTGCACTAAGTTGCTTCGATATAGAGATCTCCATATGTGATGGGGAGTCCTTTCGGGATTGTGGTTACCTGGATTGCATGGGCTTCTTCCTTTATTGGACGAAGTACCTTTGGTTCCATTCAGATCCAAGATGGACTTGTATGGTTGTATGTCTGACATTAAACTTTGAGATATAAAGTTGATTTATATCAAATACATTTCTGTTTGGTGGCGAAAATTTATTCTCTTATCTTAACACCCTTCTCTGAGACTTACGAGCTCAGAGTATATGTAATTGATGGTTATTAGTGACATACTCCCAATTTGGTTATGTGGCATGCTGAGTGCTGATCATTTGTTGATCAAAGCATGGCTTTCATGAAAAGCGTAGCTTTGTGGAACGAGACTTCATCGAACCTCACACCCCGGAAATGGTCGAAACATGAATAGATGTAGCAAGGTTATGAGGGTCGCGCCCTTTAGGGTATGTGAATTTCCTTCTAGGTAATAAGTGGTATTCTTGTATGGAGCCTAAATAATTCCCTTTGTGGTTGTTGGTGTTGGGGGCCCTCTATAAAGGTCGGTTACGACCGAGGGATGACATACTCTTGGCAGTTAGTTACCTAGTTACAGAGGTAACCTGCCTTGTGTTGGCAGAGAGCTGGTTAAGTTCTCGAGGCGCCCCTCTAGAGGCGTACCCGTTCGTTGTAGGAAATTCCTTAGCCTAACCATTTGTTGGAAATCCAAACAAAACAGTGCGATCCCTGTACGGTTTTTGTTGAATAACCTGCCATGCAGCGTGACGGTAACCTACCATAAAACATGGTAGCTATAGTAGGTATACTATAATGGTAGTATGCTGGCTAAGATTAATATTATGCTTTTCAAAATATTTTCACACTATGCACTAATAATAATATCAAAAAGAATTTTCTCGTATCAAGCATGCTTGACTATTATAAGGAGAAATCACCTCCAATTGTGTGATTGCATTGTGTGTGGCTGGAGGCCATATGGTAGTTTCATTTTCGAAAAAAGCATAACGAATTTCTTTTTATAAATTTTTTTCGTGCAACAACTGTTTTTTTCTTCATACCAGTCCCATGACTGACCCGGAGTTTATTGTTCCCTTCCTAAACTCTGGGTGCCCATAATTTTCCATACAGGCAGCCTAGATGAAAGTTATCCGTGTTCTGGAGCTAGCTTGGATAGTAGATTTGGATTTAGTGGTCTTTTGGAAGCTATCGGATTTTGGAAGATTTTGGTTTGGAAATCTTTGGAAGCTTTGGAGTTTGGTTTTGAATGTGCTTATGTTGGATCCTTTTGAAGACCTTGTTGTTATTGTTCCGCTGTGATGTTATCATTCTGATGTTGTATTATGTATATAGCACTCTGATATTTATGATCGTTGTTGTAATGAATACTGTATCAATGTTATATCAGTGTGTTTTTATCAATAAAATCATCTTTTGTTTCCGCTGTGTTGTATTCATCTGATGTTGTTATAAGCTCCACCGAACTGGAGTTCAACGTTTGAATCTCTGGCAGTCGAATACAAGATACAAGTGAGGTATTTGATGTCGATTTTTCAATGCTGGATTTCAGGTCATGACAATTGGTATCAAAGCTAAAGGTTGAGTAAGAACTTTAGCTATGGAGTATAACACATTAGGTGACTCATTAGAGATAGGGTTAGAAATACCCTAGAATGAGTATATCCCTAAGATATCTTGTCCATATGGCCTAAATCAAGTTTTCTTACTATTTAAAGATAGTGAGGATGAGCACTAGAAGAGGACGAGGTAGGGGACGGGGAAGTACCACTACCGCTGGTCAAAGCCCTACAACAACCGATGCAGCTATTCCCACTCAACCTCAGCGAAATCTGGCTGATCTATATCGATGTTTTTCCAGATTTGGTGGAAAACCATTCACATGCAACGTGTCTATTATCGAAGCACAAGCCTGGATTCGATCGTGTGAAAGGATTTTCAAAGGATTGAAGTTAGAAGATGACCAAATGAGATTGATAGCTTCTTGGCAACTCCACGAGGAGGCTTTAGCATGGTGGGAGACAATTACAGTGGATGAGCCAGAAGATAAGTTCACTTGGGATCGATTAAAGGAAGTGTTTGAGAAGCGATATATGTCGTCTGCTGGTATCTCTAGAATATACCAGGAGTTTACAGACTTGAAGCAGGGAAGTTTATCTTTTGAAGAGTACTTGAACAAGTTTAACAAATTATCTCAATTTAGTCCGGAGTTGGTGAATAACCCCCTAAAAAAGAATGAAAGATTTATTCGAGAAGTGAATAAGAAGTTCCATGAGAGAATGATGACCCACGTGAAGGAATCTTTTTCTGATTCGATATATATGGGTTATAGATATGCTACCTTGGATAAGCAAGAAGTTCCGACGGAGAAAGGAAGTGCAAGCAATCCAAATTGGAAGAAAAAAAGTTCGGAGGGAAGAAACCGGGGCAAGGCAAAGAGAAGAAGAATAATGAGGAGAACCAGGCAAAGGATATTACTTGTTTTAATTGTTTAGAGAAAAGGCATTACTCAAGTAGATGTATGAAGCCTAAGAAACAAGAAAAGAAGGATCAACCCATGAAGACAAGTTAGAGAGCTAGGTAATGCTATTTTTGTCATAAGCCAGGACACGTAGTTAAAGTTTGTCTGAAAATAAAGCAAGCTCAAGTAGCGAAAGTGTATGCAATTAAAGATAAACCTTCAACCTCTGGAGCATACAAAGGAAAAGAATTTATAGAAGCTGACCTTCTCATTTTTGATAGATTTGTTAGAGTTTGTTTGATACTGGAGCCATACATAGCATTATTTCCCAACAGACCGTAAACGAATTAAAACTTGAACTCGAATTTGTCAATGAGCCTATTTGTGTGAAGAATCCAGTTGGTGGCCCTGTGAAACTTTGTCTATGATTTAGAGAAGTTCCTATCTTGTATTCTCATCATCAATTTCCTACCAGTCTCTTTGTTCTCAACTTTAATAAATTTGAAATCTTACTCGGAATGAAATGGCTAATGAAATACGAAGCTAAATTAGATTGTAACAATCGAACGATTTCGGTTAAAACAAAACTTGGAAATTTCATTGTGATTTCTTGTGAGGTCCCAAGTCCGAAAAGGGATAAGTTGATGTATACTTTGGGGTATCCCGAACCTAGTCTATAGTCCATACCTATTGTCCGGGAATTTCCAGACGTGTTCTTAGAGGTTAAATCCTTGCCTCCACACAGGGAAATTGAATTCAGAATCGACTTAGTTTCCAATGCTCGTCCTGTCATTCATGCAAGTCGTAGGATGGTACCAAGGGGAAGAATAGAACTAGTCAAGCAAACCCGAGATTTACTAGAAAAAGGATTAATATGTCCCAGTGTTTCTAGTTGGGGTTCAGCTGTGGTGTTTGTGGCCAAGTCTGACGAATCTTTGAGATTGTACGTGGACTACCGCAATCTTAATAAATTAACTCTCAAAAAAAATTCCTTTGCCTAGAATCAATGACCTGTTCGATCAGTTGCATGGCGCTCGATTCTTTTCAAAGATGGATCTAGCCTAAGGATTCCATCAGTTGAGAATTACTGAAGACTGTATTCATTTAATAGCTTTCAAGGGTCTAGGCAAATTCTACGAATGGTTAGTTATGCCTTTCGGACTAATCAATGCTCCTACATACTTCGTGACTTAATGACCCATGTATTCCGAGAAGTGTTAAATAAATTCGTTCTTGTATTTATTGATGACATTTGATCTACTCTAAAGATGAGGAGGAGCATGCTGAACGTTTGAGAACTATTTTTGAAATACTAAGAAAGAACATTATGTTTGCCAAATTTTCTAAGTGTCATTTTTGGGTCAAAGAAGTTAGATTTCTTGATCATATTGTTACGGAGAGGGAATTTCTGTAGACCCGAGCAAGGTTTCCGCTATTGTAGACTGGGAGCAACCCACAACTCCGAAAGAAGCCAAAAGTTTTCTGAGTTTAGCCGGGTATTTTTAGAAAATTTGTCTAGGATTTCTCCAAGATAGCCAGTCCATTGACTAAACTGACAATGAAGAATGCTAAGTTTGATTGGACTCTGAAGTGCGAAGAAGCATTCCAGGAGTTGAAGAGAAGGTTGACCACCACTCCCGTTCTTGCTATTATTAACGGGAATCAAGGTCTATCTGTTTATATTGATGTTTGTGGTGTAGGTGTGGGTGTTGTTCTAATGCAGGAAGGTAGAGTAATTGACTACGCTAGTACACAATTGCGAGCACATGATAAAAACACCCCAACCCATGATCTTGAGCTCTTGGCAGTTATCTTTGCTTTAAAAAACTGGCATCATTATCTTCTGGGTAAAAATCTCTTTTAGCATTCCTAAAAATTTAAAAGTTTAACTTAACGTAATATATACACTTAATAAACCCTCCTTATTTTAGGTGAAAAATTCGAATTGTTCACCGGCCATAAATCTTTGAAGTATCTCTTTCTCAGAAGGATTTGAATCTGAGGCAACAACGTCGGTTGGAATTTCTAGCATCATAGGACCTGGATATTCAGTATACACCCAGAAAAGCCAACGTGGTAGCCGATGCTTTGAGTAGAAGACATGCTGTTCTTGCTTATCTTGTGGTCACTCCTACTCTTCTCGAGAAGGTTACAAGTAAGCAGAAAGAAGACAATTTTCTTTGAGAAATTAATAGAAGAATATGTCAGGGTGAAGATTCCAGTTTTGGAATTGATAGTAGAGGAATTATAAAACTGAAAGGCAGGATGTGCGTCCCAGACATCCCAGACCTGAAACGGGAAGTTTTGGACGAATGTCACAAGTCCAAACTTAGTATCCATCTAGGTGTCAATAAGATGTATCGAGATATCAAAATGACTTTCTAGTGGAAAACAATAAAGAGGGATATATCTATTTATGTTAGTTGTCGTTCTATTTGTCAGCAAATAAAGAGTCAACAGATGAAGATGGCGGGTTTATTCAGCCGTTGGAAGTGCCTAAATGGAAATGGGATCAAGTGTCAATGGATTTCATAGACTGTTTTCCAAGAACTCAGAAAGGTAATGAAGCAAGTTGGGTTATTGTGGACCATCTGACCAAGACTTCCCAATCCCAGTAAAATCTACCCGAACAACAGCGAACTTGACAGAGTTGTACATGAAAGAGATCGTTCGTCTCCATGGAATACCAAGAAATATAGTGAGTGATCATGACCCAATCTTCCCTAGCAGATTTTGGGAAGCATTTCAAGCCACAGTAGGAACCAAGTTGAACTTCAGTACTGCTTACCACCCGCAGTCCGATGGGAAAATGGAAAGGATTAATCGAATCTTAGAAAACCTTTTGCGTGCTTGTATTATTGACTTTGGCGGTTCATGGGAGGACCACTTGCATCTGGTTTAATTTTCATACAATAATAGTTATCAGGCCAGTATCAAGATGGCACCTTTTGAAGCATTATATGGGTGTTCGTGTCGATCACCTGCGTGTTGGATTGAGTTAGGCGATAGGCTTGTCCTTAGACCAGATATGATAATTGAAGCTATCGAGAAAGTTGATTTTATTCGAAAGAAGTTGAAAGCGTCTTAAAGTCATCAAAAAAGTTATGATGATCTCAGGAGAAGAGATTTAGAATTCCAGGTTGGAGATTCCCTTTTCCTAAAGGTTTCGCGAATACAGGGAGTGTTGGATTTGGAAAGATTGGTAAGCTGGCACCGTGATATATAGGTCCTTTTCCTATGCTGGAGAGGATCGATCCATTGGCTTATCGAGTGCAGCTGCCCAATTGGTTATCTAGCATACATAATGTGTTTTACGTTTCTCATCTTTGGAAATATATGCATGATCCAGACTGTATCATTGAAGATGCCACTCAGCAGGATTTGGAGATCACACCAAATTTGGCATGAAGAGAGAACTATTAAAGATTATTGACCGTGATGAAAAACAGTTGGGAAATAAAGTAGTGAAACTGGTGAAAGTGCAATGGAGTGGTGATCCAAAGGACTGTACTTGGAAAATAGTGGATAGAATGCAGAAGTCCTATCCCAAGTGTAGAGTGGATATTCGATCTTGATTGGTAAGCCATTTGTCTATCTTTTTATGTGTATTCATATATTCTTTGTTGCCCCTCTCTTTCTTTCAAATTTCGAGGACGAAATTTTCTTAAGGGGGGAATCTGTAACATCCCATTTTTAAGCCAAATATTAATTTAGTAATTAATATAAATTTTTGGAATTAATTTGAAATTAGTTTGAAAATTTCAAAAAAATGACATAATTATTGATTTATATATATACATATATGAATAAATTTGAATTTGAATTTGAAATTCAAAAATATAATATATTAAAATGAAATTGGATTAAAAATATATGTGTGTGTGTGTGCGTGAACGTGATTATTTATTTATGTAAAAAATTTGCTTTAAATTAATTTCTCTAAAAGTTATATAAATATTAATAAAGGAAAAGGATAAAAATAAATTAATAATACATATAAATATGAGTAATACATAAATAAATACATAAACAAAAGAAAATAATAGAAAGTAAAATATTAGAAACCAAATTCTCATGCAAAAATACAAGTATAAGAAAATTAAGACATGAAGTTAACCAGTGGTAAGATTTAGAAAAAATTAACAAGTGTAATGATTTTTAACATGAGAGTAAACAAGTGTCAAATTTTCTATTTTTTTTCCTTTTATTTTTAAAATTTATAAACACTTCATATCCTACTTTTCTCATTTTTCTTTAATTTGATCAACAACTTAAACCAGAAAAATTAAAATCAAAAAGCCTGGACAAACTAGAAACAAAAAGAAAAAACACAAAACAATCTCCTCAAATTTTTAGAACCTGAAGCAAAATTCAATCATCATTTACAATTTAAATCTAAAGCCTGAAATCATCTCAAGCATCAAAGCCATCAAGTAATTAAGTAAAATTCAAAGATTCTACTCAGAAAATCAAAATCAGTTTCAACTCAAAGAACAAGTTCAACCCAAATCAAGTATCAAGGCAGATCAAAACCTAAAAACATTTTCTAATTTTCAAGTTACAGGCTCCCTGTTTTCAAAATATAAGGTGAGTAAACTCTTTTAAAAATCTGGAATATCACTTGTTGTTTGCAATGATGCTTGAAATAAAGTTGTAAAGTGTTTACATGCATGCAAATATAGGTATATATGTGTGTGTGTATATATGCAAAGATGGTTGTGCATATCTGATATTAGGCATATTGCCACTGTTTGGTTACAGGTTTTCAAAACCTGTTTAAAAAATTCAAATTCTCCTTCTCTGATTATTGTTAGACTTCAAGCTCTAAAAAAACATGTCCGTATGACCATGTTTAAAGTCTTAAAAATAATTTTAAGCCTAATTAATTGATGTTTTTTTTCTGGAATTTGAAAATTACAAGAAAACCCAATATATTTTGGAAATTCGATCATCATAATTTCTGGTTTCAAGTATATCAATTGATACGTTTTTGAAAATGAGGATTTATAAAAGTGAAAGCATGATTTTAAATTAAGTATTCACTGAGAAATGCGAGGATAAACGGATTTGAGTTTTATGGCAAATTCTGGTAATCGGCGATATAATTCATCTCGTGGTTGAAGCTGGAGCATGCTTGGTGATCGACCATCATCAGAAAAATGCTCGGTGAATTTATAATTCACCAAGGTGACAATGTGAGTTTGATTTATGGTTTTAACCCAGTTTCCGGTTGATCCTATTCACGGAGCAATTGCTTCAAAAGCGCCGAGCTGGACTGCATCAGGGCAAGTGAAAGTAAAGCATGGAACGTCGACGAAGGGATGGAAGTGATGACGAGGCTTCAGGTGGTCTAGATCGACGAGGTGAGTCGATTTTGTTGATTGGAGTTGGGTTCAGGAAAGTGTGGAGTAGCTAAATCACGGGTTCATCGTCAACACGAGATTCTGGGTGTTCGTGGTGCTCGAGTGAGTTGAGGTGACTTGTGGAAGGTGGTGGTGATGGCCAGAGCGCCGATGTTTGGTGATGCACGTGCACAAGTTTTGGAATGTGTCATTAGGAAATAGTTTGAGGAAGAAAGGTTTAACTCAAAGCAGACCTTAGGGAAATGGGTTGCTAGCTCGAGATTTGGTTCGGGTATTTGCGTATATGCATCGAGTTTGAAAAACTTTATCAAAAAATCAAGTTTTAAAAGAAAAAAATGGGATGGCCCAGGGAAGACTCGATGAAAATGGATCTGGGCTCCTGGTGACACTCAGGGAGGTCTTGGGTTGTTATAAAATAGTTTTTAAAATTTTAAAACAAATTCAAATTTAAAACTTGTTTAACTCTTAAAAATGATTTTGTTTAAGGTTTTAAAAGTAAATTATTTCAAAAGTAATCAAGTTTATTTATTTAATTTATGACATTATTTATTAATTCTCAAATTATTTTAAATAAATAATGTAATTAAAGATTTAATTAAGATAAAATGTTTTTAAAATTATTAATTAACCTCAATCCCTTAAGTTAAGTTATGGGTAAATGTTAATTAACTACAAGGTTTGTTAATTAAGGATTTTAATGATAATTAAGTGATTAATTAAAATAAATGATTTATCTTTTAATTAATTAATTAATTAAATTTTAAGTAATTAAAGATTTATTTATTTAATGATAGTAATTAGAAGATAATTACTTAAAGGATAATTACTTAATGATAGTAATCAAAGAATAATTAATTTATTTATTAATTTATGATTAAGGATTAATCAAATAATTATTAAAGGTTTATTAACTAATAATTAAAATTAATTAATAAATAATTAAGATTAATTAATTAATAATTAAGGATAAATTAATTTATAATTAAGGATAATTAATCAATAAATAAGGATAATTAGTAAAAATAATTATGTGATTAATTGGTTATAATCACATGATTAATTTATCCTGCTTACAGATGATTGATTATAATTGAATACCTTGATTTGGTTGATATCGCTGATTGTGATTGTGATACTTTGTCATGTGAATGGCTGTGAATTGAGCAGTGATATCTATGATATATTTCTATGTGAATGTGAAAACTATTGGCCTTTAAACGGTATTTGAATTTCGATGCGACAGGGAGTCGGATTCCAAATGGTTATCGAAAATCCTCATCGAATCTTAATGGTGAATCTTTGTGACTTTTGTATCCACGTGTTTTTAAAATAAACGCTCATTATTCGAAATAGCCGAGAGAGAATGTTGTGTCATAAAACCCATTTCGAATTAATAATACGACAAATTGGAGTGCATTTGAAAACGGTGGTGAAGAACGAGTATTTTCGAGAACGAAAGGATTACCTGTCGATTTTCTCTTTGCTGAGTTGCTCCGGCATAGAGATCCCCATATGTGATGGGGAGTCCGATCGGGATTGTGGATACCTGGATTGCAAGGGCTTCTTCCTTTATTGGACGAAGTGCCTTCGGTTCCATTCAAACCCAGGATGGAATTGTATGGTTGTATGTCTGACATTACCCTTTAAGATATAAAGTTGATTTCTATCAAATACATTTCTGTTTGGTGGCGTAGAATTTATTCTCTTAGCTTAACACCCTTCTCTAAGATGTACGAGCTCAGAGGTTATGTAGTTGATGGTTATTTGTGATATACTCCCAATTTGGTAGTGTGGCATGTTGAGTGCTGATCATTTGTTGATCAAAGCATGGCTTTTGTGAAAAGCGTAGCTTTGTGGGACAATACTTCATCAAACCTCACACCTCGGAAATGGACGAAATAGGAATAAATGCAACAAGGTTATGAGGGTCGCGCCCTTTAGAGTATGTGCATTTCCTTCTGGATAATAAGTGGTATTCTAGTATGGAGCCCACATAATTTGCTTTATGATTGTTGGTGTTGAGGGCCCTCAATAAAGGTCAGTTACGACCGAGGGATGGCATACTCGTGATAGTTAGTTACAGAGGTAACCCGACCTTGGTTGGTAGGGAGCTTATTAAGTTCTTGAGGCATCCTCCAGAGGCATACCCATTCGGTGTATGAAGTTCCTTAACCTGACCATTTATTGTAAATCCAAACAAAACAATATGAGCCCTGTACTGTTTTAGTCGTATAACCTGCCATGTAGGGTGGCGATTACCTACCATAAAACATGGTAGCTATAGTAGGTATACTATAATGGTAGTATGCCGGCTAAGATTAATACTATACTTTCAAAAATGTTTTCACACTATGCACTAATAATGATATCAAAAAGAATTTTCTCATATCAAGCATGTTTGACTATCATTAGGATAAATCTCCTCCAATTGTGCGATTGCATTATGTGTGTGGCAGGAGGCCTTATGGTAGTTTCATTTTCAAAAAAGCATAACAAATTTCTTTTTATAAATTGTTTTCGTACAACAACTGTTTTTTTTTTTTACTCATACCAGTCCCATGACTGACCTGGAGTTTATTGTTCCCTTCCTAAACTCTGGGTGCCCATAATTTTCCATACGGGCAGCCTAGATGAAAGTTATCCGTGTTCTGGAGCTAGCTTGGATAGTAGATTTGGATTTAGAAGTCTTTTGGAAGCTATCGGATTTTGAAAGCTTTTGGTTTGAAAATCTTTGGAAGCTTTGGAGTTTGGTTTTGAAGGTGCTTATGTTGGATCTTTTTGAAGACCCTATTGTTAATAATTCCATTGTGATCTTATCATTCTGATGTAGTATCATGTATATAGCACTCTGATATTGGTGATCGTTGTTGTAATGAATACTGTATCAATGTTGTATCTGTGTGTTTTTATCAATGAAATCATCTTTTGTTTCCGCTATGTTGTATTCATCTAATGCGGTATAAGCTCCACCGAACTGGAGTTCAATGTTTGAATCTCTGGCAGTCGAATACAAGTGAGGTATTTGATGTTGATTTTTGAACGCTGGATTTCACGTCGTGATAGGGCGGTAGCAGTTGTTATGTGTTACCACCAGTCCGGTTCTGCAAACGGTAGAATCCTACCCTGGCATTACCTCGCGTGCCTTATCATATGCCTTATCGAGCCCATTACGAGTTTGGTTTGTATCATTCCTATGGTGAGCTCCCTAAGTATCCCATCGGTTTGGTGGAGCTTATAGTATCTGTATATACTACGGTATTTGTATAAAAATGTGTTAAGGGGGATATGGGTAATGCCTTAACGCTATTTTAGTACTTACTGTAGACATATTATAATAGCGTATATTACTACATTGTAAATATTTTAATGGATCCTTAGGAGATGGTAATCCCGATCATCTCTTAAGTTTTGATTACATAAGATCTTTTAGTTTTGACTCGAGCGTTTTGTCTTTTCATTGTGCTCGAGTCAGCCTTAGCTTTTCAGTGTTGAACTCTTTACTTCTAGAGGATGAAGAAAAATATTTATATGCTATTTATTTTATATATATTCCACTTCATCATATTGGTCCACTTCATTATTTATTTATTCCTGCTATATGTATAACTCGGATCTGTATTGTAAACGTGTAATCAAATGTTATTATAAACATAGCTTCATGAACTGTTTATTTGATTATTATATTTTGTCATTCAGGTGTGAGATTCTGTGTTTTGTTTTCCTTCTTTTCTCTTATTTTCTTACTCACCCTGTTAAAAATCCTCCCTTTTGAATGGTTTGAGTTGACATGTGCGGTTTATTGTCCATTTAAACCATCTAAAAAGGTGGGTCGTTACATTTGGTATCAAAGCTTTGGTTTAGCGATAACCTTAACTTTATGGGGTTAACTCATTAGAGATAGTGAGACGACCCGACTTTTTCTCCACAAAAAGTCGTATCATCCTTAAGAAAGAAAGGGCTAGAAAAGAGAAAAGAAAGAAGAGAAAGAAGAAACAACACTAGAATCTCAATAGCGGAATGAATAAATTATATTAATAACATAAGTATTACATAGTATATATCAATTATCAGAGTTACACAGACAATACATCACATACTAGACAGTTATAAACACCTGTCTAGTTATTACAACTCAATAAACAATACAGAAACACTCAGAGATACCAACACAGTGGAAAACTATATAACTATACCCAGAAGCCTCCTGCTCTATTTGCTCCTTCACAATTCGTCAAAGCTAACCTGAATCCTAACCTGAATTTCCTTGGATACTCGTAAAAATTTGAGTACCCAAGAGTTAAAGAAAACGGAAATAACTCCGGGTCAGACATGGGTCTGGTGTGAGTAACAGTTAAAGTTGCTTAACTTTGAAAAACCTTTGAAAAGAAAAGGTATCACGTAAGACTTCCCACACATAAACATGGAAAAGTTTTTACCTTACGCTAACCAAAACATTTGATAGGAAATCCGATGATATTATAATAGTGTCTAGGGTTTTCAAGTAAATAAGAAATAGCCGAAATTGTTACATTCATTAAATTCCAGCTACTAGCCACAAAAGTGGTAATACAATCAAAACCGTTGGCACTTATTGGATTTTGGATTCCATACAATGGCTGGGCTACTGGGGTACCGCCTGTCACTGTACGTGGCCTAGATCACCGTACCGAGGATTACTCCCAATCCCCTGCAACACAAAGCTGGAACCATTCCTTACTGAACAGTTTCAAACAAGACAACCCCGCAGTTGTGATCAGCAACCGCACCACTAAGCCGAAATAAAGGGACCTCTAGACAGGGATAAATCTTGCTCTCAAGTGGGGGCTACCCACGAAGCTTTGCTGCACCTCCCCTGTTTTAGCCATTCCCGGTTGATGAGGCTTGAGGCTACGATTACCTTTATAGGACATATCACTTAATTCTCATCGTCCACTTGACGATGTTCTGAAAGCATTCAATCCATACAAGTTCGTTCCGGGTTCGAACGAAACCGAAGGCATTATCTCGTTACGCTCATTTTGGAATCACCCTCAGAGTTAACGACGATAACCCTTGCACTCTGAATCACCATCTCGAATCTATAAGTACTATTCTGTCAACGCATTACGGAATCAACCACAAAGTTATACTGACGTATAGCCCTTACACCTCGAGTCTTCACTCGCTCCACTTGGATTAACGACCTAACGTTAATTTGGATCGATGTGGTTTTCGGATATCCAAATATGGAAACCCGATCCCGGTCTCATCGAAATCCAAAGCGTGTCTTTTAAGGCCAAGTTGTTTTAAGTTTAAAACAATTCAATTCATTATCTAAATATACACAGATAGATAATTCACAACACAATAGATAATCAACCTTATCATTATCAACAGATAATTCATATCATAATCAGATAATCCATATTATCATCCAAAAGCAACCAATGCATCCATATCACATACACTACTCATCTCATAACTGAGATTACAAACCATACCAGGCAACCAATACCATTCATCAAACATAAGCAATGATCTAATGATCACACCTTCTATAATTAATTTAAAAGGAATTAAATTAATTACCTAAACTCTAATTAATTTAAAATGAATTAAATTAATTACTTCATCATTAAAATTCTGCTTATCTTAATCTTCAATTGATTTCAAATCAATTTATAAATCATCATCATCTCAATATTCATTTCAATTAATCCTTATTGATTAATAAATCCCTAATTATAATAAGTAATTAGCCTTAATATTAATTACATAAGCTAATTATATTAAACCTTTTGCAAATAATTTAACTTGTAATTGCTTAATTAATTAATTAGCTAAGATTAATTACATTAATCATTTATTCATTATTAATTATACCTTAATTAATCAATTCCAAATTACATCATTAATTAATTAATGATTTCTAATTATATTTAATCAATTTCTATATAAATTAATTACACAAGTAATTAATCTTCAATTTAAACCCTGTATATTAATCACCCATGATTAATAACCATTCAGTAATTAACTACTTTAATTTCTCATCCCATAAATTAATTATTCTTAATTAATCACTTGATTAATTTCAAAGTAATTTAAATCCAAATTACTTCTATAATAAATATGTAACAACCCGCATATTTATCGATTTTATATTTAAATATTTTATTTAAATAATTTATCGATAGTCGGATTTTAGTCCGAAAAGCTACTTTTTGCATACGGTCGAATTAGGGCTCGGGACCACTCCCATTGAGTTTAAAATGCCGTTTGCGACCTTTTTGAGTACAAGCTTCGATATGTTTGGAGAAAGTTGATTTCTGCTACTTTTTACTTTGGGTTTGGTTTTTGGGCTCAACCCTATGTTAACTAATGCTCAAATCTAAGCCACTCTTCCCCACTCACCCTCATTCTCTTCTCATTTCAGTTTTTTGAGTATTAATGGTGGGAGAGATTGGAAATTAAAACTCCAAAACCCTAGTTTTCCTTGCAAATCAAATTCCTTGCTCCAAACTCAAGAAGAACCCATTGGTAAGTTTCTCTTCTTCTTCTCCAACTTATTCTCTTACCAATTTCAGAAATTCCTAAACCCAATTTTGGGAATGTTCTTGTTTTTGAGCTTAGATTCAAGCTCATTTGGGTTGTGTTGAAGAGAGGTTGATTCTCCATTTGCTTTCAAGCTTCTTCTTGTTCGATTTTGTGAAAAGGTGAGATTTTTATCTCACATCTATGACTATAATTATCTTTGGTTGTTGGGTATAAATTCCTAACACTTCTTCATGTGCATTTGCTCTTGATTAGGATTGGTTTTGTGAAGATTCCAATTTTTGAGCTTTTAAGTCAAATTTGTGTGAAATCCTTTTATGGACGTTTGATCATGCTTTTGGTGATGCATCGAGGAGCATATAGGGCCGGGTTGCCGATTGGCATAAACCCTTAGAGCCAATGTTCGTCCGGTTGCATTTTGGAAGAGTTTGCTCTTCATTTATATAAGGCTGAAAAACAGCCCAGGCATGATTCAGTCGACTGAATATCTCTGTTCAGTCGACTGAACCTGAAACCCGAGAGTTTCCAGGCATGATTCAGTCGACTGAAAAATTCTGCACAGTCGACTGAAACTGGAAACAAAAAGTTTCCTGAACCTGGAAAATTTCCATGTACAGGGTCAGTCGACTGAAAATCTCTGTTCAGTCGACTGAACCTGCTGTTTGAGTCCAATTTGCCTTTTTGGATTGAAATTCTAATTTAAATCGATTCGTGATAATCCTATTTGTTGTTATCATCTATTATGATTTCGATGACTCTTTTTTTTTAGGGATTTTTGGAATATCCATTTCGATGGATCCTTTATCGATTTCCTTGGGTTTTATTCACGTCTTCGTATGTGAATTTTTGTGATTGATTGTTCTTACAATCTTCTTCGTGGTTTGTCACTTTAAAAATATAAAGGTTTTCTATACTAGTAGTAAATATCAAAACTCTTTCCTCAAACGATTTTGATACTATTTTAATACCAAATTCGTTTATAAAACCGTTTTCCAATCTATTAGTATATACAAACCTTTACCTCACTCGTATGAGAAATCTAATTAAACGGCTTAGTAAAACAAGTGGTATGAAACGCTTGCGTTTACTTTGTCGGTTAATTCTTGGACTTGTTCGATTGAACCTCTTGTGACAATTTTCTAGTGGAGATTTACAGTTTGTTCGTAAATATTTAAGTTAAGCAAGTGGTTATGGGACATGAGGCTAAACTCATATATTTACTAGCTTATTGTAATCGACACTTCTTGCTGATCATGACGATCATCTTTGTGATTTAGACTAGCAATGTGCGATGTCTCTTTGTCTGCGAGGGAGACTAAACCCCGTTTTGTGGAGTTTCGACTCAATTTGTGATGGGGTAGCAACCCATGGTCTTCGGGCCGTTTGTGGAGCTTCGGCTCAATTTGTGATGGTTAGCGACCATGGAATTAGCGTTCCGTTTGTGATACACGTGTTGGTGAGCTTTATGCTCCCGTTTGTGATAGGCCTCCCCCCTTTGTGATTTCTGGATTTCTTGTGTAGATTCCTAGAATTTGTGTTTCACCAATTTTCGTGATTTCCATTGATAAGTTTTATCAATATTTGTGCATTGGTGAATTTGTGTGTCATTGACTTTAGTGGTCTCTGGATTTCTTGTGTAGTCTTCTGGAATTTGTGTGTCATTGACTTTTGTGATTGACGTTGATATTATCGTCAATATTTATGGTATGGTGAACGAAATTAGGAGTATGACGTTTCTTTGATTCTTGTGTAGATTTGGTGACATTGATTAATCTCTTGATGATTATCAACTAAGTATATATTTATATATATATCACAGCTTGGCATTGTGATTATTATGTGTTTAGTCATATCTCTTATTCTATATCGTTTCATCTGATATTTATAGTTAGACTGATCCGTTTATTATTTTCTTATTAAATAATACTCGGGTCAGACCGAGATGTTACAGGTGCTTCTGCTTGACTTCTCTCTTGGGATTGATTCCTCTTGCTTTTGGTTAACTACTTAGATTAGTAGTTATTTTGTTGTATACATTTGAGATATAGACTCCTTAATGTATACTTATTCTTTTATGTAGTTCGTGTAACTATTCTTTTGTGATATTGTGGATCTTTTTAGACCACTACTCTGATGTACACTTTCTAGTGTAATATTCATATCTTATTCCGCCCTTGTGATATGAATTGTCTGTGACTGATTTATGTTATGTTTATTTCTATATTTGTTTTCCGAAGGATTTATATAGCCACCGTGTAGTAGCTTTGAGTTTGTGTCGGTATGTCGGATTTCCTCTTGAAATAGAATGCATGTTATATTATCTGACATATCCTTGCTCGCGCAAAGAAATTACATGGATGGTCGCTCCTCAACAGCCTTATTCTCCGTGCTAGTCGACAGCATTCACCGTAATGTTCTTGGCTAGTGTGGGTATAGAGGTGGGGCGTCACAACTTGGTATCGGAGCCAAACTTCGGAACAATATGGAATATTATAACAAGGATCATCGTCCTAAGTTCATCTTAGGAGTCGTGCTTTAGGATTTTATTCGGGTCTACGTACCGTTCTATCCTATTTTCTTTTATGATTCCTTGTTTTGTCTATCAAGATTGCTTGATATTCAATTTGGTGAATAACCTTTTCTTCTTCTTCTTTCTTTCTAAAGGAAGAGAAATGTCTAGACCAGGCCGCCCCAGAGCCGTGCCATCTAGCACTCCACCCCAAGATGGAGTTTTTATGACTGCTCAACAGCTTCTTGATTTGGTAACTAATGCTCAAGCAGTTGGAGCTAACCCGGAACCTACTCACCCAAAGTCGGGATTTGCACGCTTGTGTAGCGATTACACTAATTTGGGTGGCGAGCCATTCAAAGGTTCCGAAACTGTTATTGAAGTACAGGCTTGGCTAAGAACATGCGATCGCATCTTTTCGCGCATGAATCTTATTGACCTTCACCAAGTTCAGGTGGCCTCTAGTATGCTTCGAGAAAGAGCATTGGATTGGTACGAACTCCTTATTTCTGAGATTAATGAAGCGGATCTCACCTGAGAGAAATTCCGAGAATGCTTCGAGCTAAAATTCATACCAGAAGCAGAAAAAGTGACATTGGCTCGACGGTTTATAGACCTTGTTCAAGGTGAGTCCTCCGTGACTGATTACGTCGCCTCCTTCGAGTCGCTTTCCAAATATGGGGTTGAATACATCAACACCCCTCTGAAGAAGAATCAGAGATTTGTTTATGGCTTAAACAAAAGTCTCAAGAAGCCATTACTTCTAAAGTTAGAAATTTCTTTCGACCAACTCGTTGATATCGCTCTTCGTCTTGAAGAGGCAGATAGGGAGAATGATGTTGAAGTGGTGGGTTTCAAACCGAACTTCAACAACAAGAAGAGGTCAAACAAATTTAAAGGCCCTTATCCCAATAAGAAAGGGAAGCAAGCAACCTCCGTGGAAAAGACTTCTTCCTTTGGTCGTGGGGAATGCTATAATTGTGGTTCGAAGGACCATTATGCGAACAAGTGCCCAAAGTCTCTTTCTTGTCGCTACTGCAAAGTTCCCGGTCATGTTATATCTTCATGCCCCAAGCTTCAGGGCAGGAAGGAGGGAAAGTTAAATGTTGCTCAAGCCCCTGGCAACACATCTCGTGGCCAAGGTATTTCTCATTCTATTCTAGATGGAATTATTTTGTTTCGTGATCATCCTATTCAAGTTCTTTTTGATACGGGTGCGTCCCATTCTTTTATATCAAAAGAACTCGTTGATACTTTTTCTTTGGATGTTTTGTGTTTAATGACTTCTTTGAGAATTGCGAATCCGGTTGGTGGATCCGCAACAATCAGTTTATTGTGTAAAGATGTCGAGATTATTTTGTGTGATTTTTCTTTCCGAGCCGATTTGCATGTCATGCGTTATTTAGGCTTTGGAATGATTTTGGGAATGGATTGGCTTAACCACTATGAAGCTCATATCCTATGTCCTATTTGTGCATTGGTGAATTTGTGTGTCATTGACTTTAGTGGTCTCTGGATTTCTTGTGTAGTCTTCTGGAATTTGTGTGTCATTGACTTTTGTGATTGACGTTGATATTATCGTCAATATTTATGGTATGGTGAACGAAATTAGGAGTATGACGTTTCTTTGATTCTTGTGTAGATTTGGTGACATTGATTAATCTCTTGATGATTATCAACTAAGTATATATTTATATATATATCACAGCTTGGCATTGTGATTATTATGTGTTTAGTCATATCTCTTATTCTATATCGTTTCATCTGATATTTATAGCTAGACTGATCCGTTTATTATTTTCTTATTAAATAATACTCGGGTCAGACCGAGATGTTACAGGTGCTTCTGCTTGACTTCTCTCTTGGGATTGATTCCTCTTGCTTTTGGTTAACTACTTAGATTAGTAGTTATTTTGTTGTATACATTTGAGATATAGACTCCTTAATGTATACTTATTCTTTTGTGTAGTTCGTGTAACTATTCTTTTGTGATATTGTGGATCTTTTTAGACCACTACTCTGATGTACACTTTCTAGTGTAATATTCATATCTTATTCCGCCCTTGTGATATGAATTGTCTGTGACTGATTTATGTTATGTTTATTTCTATATTTGTTTTTCGAAGGATTTATATAGCCACCGTGTAGTAGCTTTGAGTTTGTGTCGGTATGTCGGATTTCCTCTTGAAATAGAATGCATGTTATATTATCTGACATATCGTTGCTCGCGCAAAGAAATTACATGGATGGTCGCTCCTCAACAGCCTTATTCTCCGTGCTAGTCGACAGCATTCACCGTAATGTTCTTGGCTAGCGTGGGTATAGAGGTGGGGCGTCACAGCTTGGTATCGGAGCCAAACTTCGGAACAATATGGAATAGTATAACAAGGATCATCGTCCTAAGTTCATCTTAGGAGTCGTGCTTTAGGATTTTATTCGGGTCTACGTACCGTTCTATCCTATTTTCTTTTATGATTCCTTGTTTTGTCTATCAAGATTGCTTGATATTCAATTTGGTGAATAACCTTTTCTTCTTCTTCTTTCTTTCTAAAGGAAGAGAAATGTCTAGACCAGGCCGCCCCAGAGCCGTGCCATCTAGCACTCCACCCCAAGATGGAGTTTTTATGACTGCTCAACAGCTTCTTGATTTGGTAACTAATGCTCAAGCAGCTGGAGCTAACCCGGAACCTACTCACCCAAAGTCGGGATTTGCACGCTTGTGTAGCGATTACACTAATTTGGGTGGGGAGCCATTCAAAGGTTCCGAAACTGTTATTGAAGTACAGGCTTGGCTAAGAACATGCGATCGCATCTTTTCGCGCATGAATCTTATTGACCTTCACCAAGTTCAGGTGGCCTCTAGTATGCTCCGAGAAAGAGCATTGGATTGGTACGAACTCCTTATTTCTGAGATTAATGAAGCGGATCTCACCTGGGAGAAATTCCGAGAATGCTTCGAGCTAAAATTCATACCAGAAGCAGAAAAAGTGACATTGGCTCGACGGTTTATAGACCTTGTTCAAGGTGAGTCCTCCGTGACTGATTACGTCGCCTCCTTCGAGTCGCTTTCCAAATATGGGGTTGAATACATCAACACCCCTCTGAAGAAGAATCAGAGATTTTTTTATGGCTTAAACAAAAGTCTCAAGAAGCCATTACTTCTAAAGTTAGAAGTTTCTTTCGACTAACTCGTTGATATCGCTCTTCGTCTTGAAGAGGCAGATAGGGAGAATGATGTTGAAGTGGTGGGTTTCAAACCCAACTTCAACAACAAGAAGAGGTCAAACAAATTTAAAGGCCCTTATCCCAATAAGAAAGGGAAGCAAGCAACCTCCGTGGCAAAGACTTCTTCCTTTGGTTGTGGGGAATGCTATAATTGTGGTTCGAAGGACCATTATGCGAACAAGTGCCCAAAGTCTCTTTCTTGTCGCTACTGCAAAGTTCCCGGTCATGTTATATCTTCATGCCCCAAGCTTCAGGGCAGGAAGGAGGGAAAGTTAAATGTTGCTCAAGCCCCTGGCAACACATCTCGTGGCCAAGGTATTTTTCATTCTATTCTAGATGGAATTATTTTGTTTCGTGATCATCCTATTCGAGTTCTTTTTGATACGGGTGCGTCCCATTCTTTTATATCAAAAGAACTCGTTGATACTTTTTCTTTGGATGTTTTGTGTTTAATGACTTCTTTGAGAATTGCGAATCCGGTTGGTGGATCCGCAACAATCAGTTTATTGTGTAAAGATGTCGAGATTATTTTGTGTGATTTTTCTTTCCGAGCCGATTTGCATGTCATGCGTTATTTAGGCTTTGGAATGATTTTGGGAATGGATTGGCTTAACCATTATGAAGCTCATATCCTATGTCCTGAGCGGACTATTCATCTTCGACATCCTCAATCTGTTAATCAGGTTTCTATTGTTCTTAAAGATTCAGATTCTGCTTTGGTTGCATCTTTATATTCTTTAAATCCTCGTGATGACGATGATGATGATGAGGGTGATATTATTTCTCTTATTCACGTCGTTTGTGAATTTTCCGACATATTTGAGCCCGTTTTAGGATTACCACCTAAGCGAGCAATTGAGTTCAGAATTAATCTTATTCCGGGAGCTCAACCTATCACTCGTCCTCCTTATCGTATGTCCAATAAAGAAAACGAGGAGATGCGTAAACAATTATCTGAATTGGAAACGAAGCAATTTATTCGCTCTAGTTCCTCGCCTTGGGGAGCTTCAGCTATTTTTGTGAAGAAATCCGATGGTACACTTAGGCTTTGCGTTGACTACCGCAAGCTTAATGATCTTACTATCAAAAAGAAATATCCTTTACCTCGGATTGATGATCTATTCGATCAACTTAGTGGTGCTAGAGTCTTTTCACAATTGGACTTGGCTACCGGTTTTCATCAGCTTCGTATTGCAGAGGATAGCATTCCTTTGACATCGTTCCGTACTCGGTATGGATCTTATGAATGGCTTGTTATGCCATTTGGGTTAACAAATGCCCCGGCTTATTTCGTTGACTTAGTGAATCGAATTTTTAAAGACTTTCTCGACCGGTTTGTTCTCATCTTTATCGATGATATTCTTGTCTATTCTAAAACCGAGGAGGAGCATGAAAAACATCTTCGGATTGTGTTGGAAACTCTTAGGAGTAATCAATTAAAGGCAAAACTTTCTAAATGCCATTTTTGGCAATCTCGGGTGAAGTTTCTCGGTCACATTATTTTCGAATCCGGAATTTCCGTGGATCCTTCAAAGATTGAAGCGATTCAAGATTGGAAGAGACCGGAGAGTGTGACAGAGATTCGTAGTTTTCTTGGATTGGCGGGCTATTACCGTCGTTTTATCAAAGACTTTTCTAAGATTTCCGTGCCTCTCACTAGCTTGACGAAGAAAGGTGTTAAATACATTTGGTCGGACAAATGTGAAGCTTCTTTTCAGAAATTAAAAGAACTTCTTTCTGATGCTCCTATTCTTGTTATTTCCGATGGGAATCAAGATTTCGTTGTTTATACCGATGCTAGTCGCATTGGTTTGGGTGCCGTTCTTATGCAAAAGGAACGTGTTATTGCTTATGCTTCTAGGCAATTAAAGCCTGCTGAGACTAGATATGCCACTCATGATTTAGAGCTCGCGGCTATTGTTTTTGCTCTTCGGATTTGGCGTCATTATCTCTTAGGAGAGAAATTTGTTCTTTACACAGATCATAAGTCTTTGAAATATTTATTCTCTCAAAAGGAAGTTAATTTGCGTCAACAGCGTTGGCTCGAATTTCTTGCACCATATGATCTTGATATTCTTTATACTCCCGGTAAGGGTAATCGTGTCGCCGATGCTCTTAGCCGAAAACAACAAGCTGTTGTTTCTATGATGATATCCGAATGGAACGATCTCGAGATTTTATCCACTTGCGAAATTCGAGACCGTGTTTCCGATTTATGCTCATCATTTGTTTTATGTAGCCTTGAGGCTCATCCATCTCTTTTAGACCGCATTCTTGAAGCTCAAAGGCTAGATACTGAATTGGTTCTTCTTGGCCAAAATATTAAGGATAAAATTGATATTGAAGGTTTGAAAGACTTTAATATCGATTCTCGTGGCGGCATTCGGAAATTTGGTAGACTTGTCGTGCCAAATGTTAGGGATCTTCGTAAAGATATTTTAGAAGATTCTCATCACTCTAAATTTACCATTCATCCCGGTAGTAGTAAAATGTACGCGGATATGAAGCGACTTTATTATTGGGAGGGAATGAAACTTGACATCGCTAACTTCGTTAAACGTTGCATGACTTGCCAACTCATTAAGGCCGAACATCAAAGGCCCGCAGGGTTATTGCAACCTTTAGAAATTCCAGTTCGGAAGTGGGATCAAATTTCCATGGATTTTATAGATGGCCTTCCCCGTTCTCGATCGGGTTATGATAGCTTATGGGTAATTGTTGATAGACTTACTAAATCCGCCCGTTTTATTCGCGTTCGGTCTAACCGAACCGTTCCTCTTTTAGCCAAAATATTTATCAAAGAAATTGTTAAATTGCATGTTGTTCCTACTTCTATTGTTAGTGATCGTGATCCATTGTTTACTAGTGGATTTTGGAAGAGTCTTTAAAAAGCTTTGGGAACGAAGCTTAATTTTAGCACCGCTTATCATCCCCAGTCCGATGGACAAACCGAGCGTGTGAATCAAACTCTTGAAGATCTTCTTCGTGCTTGTGTTCTTGATTTTGGTGGAGGTTGGGAAGATCATATTTCACTTGTTGAATTTTCCTATAATAATAGCTTCCAATCTAGTATTGGTATGGCACCTTTTGAGGCACTCTATGGAAGGCCATGCCGATCTCCTTCCTGTTGGCTTGAGACCGGTGAGAAGCTGGTTTTAGGTCTAGATTTTATTCGGGATTCTACAGAAAAGATTGATCTTATTCGTCATAGGATGAAAGAAGCCCAGAGTAGACAAAAATCCTATGCCGATAACCGGAGAAGGAAGTTAGAATTTTCTGTGGGAGATCTTGTGTTTATTCGTGTTTCACCTATGAAAGGTGTTGTACGTTTCAGTCGATCGGGAAAGTTAGCGCCTCGATATATTGGGCCATTTCCTATCACCGAACGTATTGGTTCCATGGCTTATCGCCTTTTATTGCCGGCTCAATTTTCTGCTATGCATGACGTGTTTCACGTTTCTCAACTTCGAAAATGTCTTCGAGATTCCGATTCTATTCTTGAGCCCGGTGTTGTGGAAGAGATTGAAGTTTCGCCTAATTTAACTTATGAGCAACATCCTATTCGTATCATTGCTTTGGAAGTCAAATGACTTCGAAATAAAGATGTTCCGCTTGTTAAGGTTCAATGGTCTTTAAATCCTAAGGATTGTTCTTGGGAATCTAGAGAGTACATCGAGCGCACACATCCGGACTTACTTTCTCGTGCTCTTTGAGGTGAACTTCTTATTTCAAACTTCTTTTGTGTTGAATATGCTTTTATGGTTGTTACTATATATCTTCTTCTTGTAATATTGCGAGGACGCAATTTCTTTAAGGAGGGGAGTCTGTAACAACCCGCATATTTATCGATTTTATATTTAAATATTTTATTTAAATAATTTATCGATAGTCGGATTTTAGTCCGAAAAGCTAATTTTTGCATACGGTCGAATTAGGGCTCGGGACCACTCCCATTGAGTTTAAAATGCCGTTTGCGACCTTTTTGAGTATAAGCTTCGATATGTTTGGAGAAAGTTGATTTCTGCTACTTTTTACTTTGGGTTTGGTTTTTGGGCTCAGCCCTATGTTAACTAATGCTCAAATCTGAGCCACTCTTCCCCACTCACCCTCATTCTCTTCTCATTTCAGTTTTTTGAGTATTAATGGTGGGAGAGATTGGAAATTAAAACTCCAAAACCCTAGTTTTCCTTGCAAATCAAATTCCTTGCTCCAAACTCAAGAAAAACCCATTGGTAAGTTTTCCTCTTCTTCTCCAACTTATTCTCTTACCAATTTCAGAAATTCCTAAACCTAATTTTGGGAATGTTCTTGTTTTTGAGCTTAGATTCAAGCTCATTTGGGTTGTGTTGAAGAGAGGTTGATTCTCCATTTGCTTTCAAGCTTCTTCTTGTTCGATTTTGTGAAAAGGTGAGATTTTTATCTCACATCTATGACTATAATTATCTTTGGTTGTTGGGTATAAATTCCTAACACTTCTTCATGTGCATTTGCTCTTGATTAGGATTGTTTTTGTGAAGATTCCAATTTTTGAGCTTTTAAGTCAAATTTGTGTGAAATCCTTTTATGGACGTTTGATCATGCTTTTGGTGATGCATCGAGGAGCATATAAGGTCGGGTTGCCGATTGGCATAAACCCTTAGAGCCAATGTTCGTCCGGTTGCATTTTGGAAGAGTTTGCTCTTCATTTATATAAGGCTGAAAAACAGCCCAGACATGATTCAGTCGACTGAATATCTCTGTTCAGTCGACTGAACCTGAAACCCGAGAGTTTCCAGGCATGATTCAGTCGACTGAAAAATTCTGCACAGTCGACTGAAACTGGAAATAGAAAGTTTCCTGAACCTGGAAAATTTCCATGTACAGGGTCAGTCGACTGAAAATCTCTGTTCAGTCGACTGAACCTGCTGTTTGAGTCCAATTTGCCTTTTTGGATTGAAATTCCAATTTAAATCGATTCGTGATAATCCTATTTGTTGTTATCATCTATTATGATTTTGATGACTCTTTTTTTTAGGGATTTTTGGAATATCCATTTCGATGGATCCTTTATCGATTTCCTTGGGTTTTATTCACGTCTTCGTATGTGAATTTTTGTGATTGATTGTTCTTACAATCTTCTTCGTGGTTTGTCACTTTAAAAATATAAAGGTTTTCTATACTAGTAGTAAATATCAAAACTCTTTCCTCAAACGATTTCAATACTATTTTAATACCAAATTCGTTTATAAAACCGTTTTCCAATCTATTAGTATATACAAACCTTTACCTCACTCGTATGAGAAATCTAATTAAACGGCTTAGTAAAACAAGTGGTATGAAACGCTTGCGTTTACTTTGTCGGTTAATTCTTGGACTTGTTCGATTGAACCTCTTGTGACAATTTTCTAGTGGAGATTTACAGTTTGTTCGTAAATATTTAAGTTAAGCAAGTGGTTATGGGACATGAGGCTAAACTCATATATTTACTAGCTTATTGTAATCGACACTTCTTGCTGATCATGACGATCATCTTTGTGATTTAGACTAGCAATGTGCAATGTCTCTTTGTCTGCGAGGGAGACTAAACCCCGTTTTGTGGAGTTTCGACTAAATTTGTGATGGGGTAGCAACCCATGGTCTTCGGGCCGTTTGTGGAGCTTCGGCTCAATTTGTGATGGTTAGCGACCATGGAATTAGCGTTCCGTTTGTGATACACGTGTTGGTGAGCTTTATGCTCCAGTTTGTGATAGGCCTCCCCCATTTGTGATTTCTGGATTTCTTGTGTAGATTCCTAGAATTTGTGTTTCACCAATTTTCGTGATTTCCATTGATAAGTTTTATCAATATTTGTGCATTGGTGAATTTGTGTGTCATTGACTTTAGTGGTCTCTGGATTTCTTGTGTAGTCTTCTGGAATTTGTGTGTCATTGACTTTTGTGATTGACGTTGATATTATCGTCAATATTTATGGTATGGTGAACGAAATTAAGAGTATGACGTTTCTTTGATTCTTGTGTAGATTTGGTGACATTGATTAATCTCTTGATGATTATCAACTAAGTATATATTTATATATATATCACAGCTTGGCATTGTGATTATTATGTGTTTAGTCATATCTCTTATTCTATATCGTTTCATCTGATATTTATAGTTAGACTGATCCGTTTATTATTTTCTTATTAAATAATACTCGGGTCAGACCGAGATGTTACAGGTGCTTCTGCTTGACTTCTCTCTTGGGATTGATTCCTCTTGCTTTTGGTTAACTACTTAGATTAGTAGTTATTTTGTTGTATACATTTGAGATATAGACTCCTTAATGTATACTTATTCTTTTGTGTAGTTCGTGTAACTATTCTTTTGTGATATTGTGGATCTTTTTAGACCACTACTCTGATGTACACTTTCTAGTGTAATATTCATATCTTATTCCGCCCCTGTGATATGAATTGTCTGTGACTGATTTATGCTATGTTTATTTCTATATTTGTTTTCCGAAGGATTTATATAGCCACCGTGTAGTAGCTTTGAGTTTGTGTCGGTATGTCGGATTTCCTCTTGAAATAGAATGCATGTTATATTATCTGACATATCGTTGCTCGCGCAAAGAAATTACATGGATGGTCGCTCCTCAACAGCCTTATTCTCCGTGCTAGTCGACAGCATTCACCGTAATGTTCTTGGCTAGCGTGGGTATAGAGGTGGGGCGTCACAAAATATCTTTAATTACATTTAGTAATTATTTAATTAATTACTTCCATAAGTAATTACAAATCCACAAATGTTTAAATTAATTTAACTTAATTAATCTAAACAATCACATTAATCAAATTAATTACGCCAAGTAATTAATTCATTAATTACTTTCATTAAGTAATTAAACTTAAACAATTGATTATTATTAATTAATTAATTTAATTAATTATCAAAAATTGATCACATTATTTAATTGCTAAAATAATCTTAGGTTAATGACCTTCATTAACATTTCTTAATTACTTAATTAAGAGATTAACTTATAAATAATCATTATTAATTAATTAATCATTAATTACAATTTAATTAATCTTTAATTATTAATTAATCAAGTGTTAACTAAAATCTAAATTATCTTTAATCACTTGATTAAATAAATCTTAATCATTAATTAAAATTTAATTAACCATCCTTAATTTTAGATTAATTAACCTTAATTAATTAATCTTAAATCTAATTAATTAACTTAAAAATTATTAATTACTTAATTAATCATTCACATTATTAATTAATTAATTAATTAATATTCCATTTAAATTGATTTAATAATTTAAATTAAATCAATTTAAGTTCTAAATTAAGATACATTCTTCTCTATACAAAGTATTTTAAACAATTTGTTTTCAAACAAAATTCAATTTAAAAATTTCTTTTTAAATTTCAAACTGAAACACAATTCAAATTTTCATTTCAGATTAAATCTTAAAAATTTAAAGCATTACTTACTTTTTCATCTTCATTTTAAAATTCAAATTATTTAACCTTTTCTAAAAATGGTTAAAACAAATTTAAATTTTAAAAACTTATTTCAAAAACTGACATAAAAATCAATTTCAGGTTTTCAAACTGAACTTAAACTTATTTTAACTTTATTTCATAAATTTAAAACTTATAGTTTTAAATTCAAAACAATGTTCTTTATACTGTAAAAGTTTAAAAATCTAATTTAAACTTTCCAGATTTAAATTAAATTCAAACTTGAGCTTCATAATTCTGTTCCCAGATTTTAAACTTGCTTTAAATTTTTCAGTTGCATTTTTAAAATTTGCTTTTAAATTTAAAACAGAAAAACAGAAAAACGGTTTCCTGTTTTAGTTTAACATCTTAAATTTGAATTCAAAAATGATTCAAAATCCAAGATTTAAATTATTGATTTCAGAATTAAGTTTCAGGTTAAAAATTTCAAATCGAACTTCATCCTTCAATTTTTTTTAAAAATTTTACTTTTAAATTTTTTAAAAACAGAAAGACAGTTTCTGATTTTAGTTTAAAACCAAACTTGGATTTAAAAACATTTAAAATTTATTTCAAAGATCTAAAATTTAAACTTATTAATTCAAATTCAATTCCAGTTTCCAACTTACTTTCAAATTTTGTTTGCAATTTTCTTTTACTTCAATTTTCATAAACCTAGAAAACAGGTTTCTGACCAAACTTTAAAACTAATTAAAAATTACAAAATTTTAATTATTTCAAAAACCCAAATTTAAACTAATTGAATTTATATTTAAATTCAGATTCAACTTAGTTTTCAGATTTTTGTTTGCAATTTACTTTTACCTTAAATTTTAGAAACCTGGAAACAAGTTTCTGTTAAAACCTGAAACATTACAAACCCGAGCTATCCTATAATTTACTTCGAGTAAAATAACTCCCTGCTTCGAGTCACTTCACAAAATAACTCGAGACCCTCACGGGGTATAAACCCTGAAACCCACTTCAACACCAACATGCACAACCCATCACTGTGCACCCACTTCCCAACTCCGGCCATCACTGGCCATCATCTCTGGCCATCCTCCATCGACTAAAATCCCCACATCAACCTTCAACCCTTAAAATCCCAGAATTCAACTTGAATTTGAATTCAAGTTTTAAAACCAAAAACCTGGAACAGAAGTCAGCAAACTCAACCAAACATGTCAATGGCGACCCTACGCGCCTCCGGCCACCATCTCCACCACAAACTTCAGAGACGACTTCGACTAACCATCATCCACCATTACGCAAATCGCGGTAGAACTCGATCAACCGAGGAGACCACACCAAATCAAACACAGTGACCCAAATGAAACTAGGGTTCATAAATAAAAATCCCAAATTACAATCTCAAATTTGAATTGCAATACAATTCAATAATTTTCCTATAATCTTTGATAGCTACTCTATCAACAGAATCAAATTCACCCAATTCCAATGCAAGCTTCAACTGAACTTGACCAAGATGTAATATACAGTAAATTCATCACTGCACTTGTTTCACAACACTATAAATTATAATATTTGATTTAAAATTCATGAATTCACTTGTTTTTTCTATTAATAAACCTGAAACAATAAATCATAAAGTTTGAAATTTCACTATATACTAATTGTTGCACTGTGTAACTTGATTCCCAGGTTACAGACAATTTTTTTTTAATTTATATAAAATTTTAAACTTACTTTATTCTAAAATAAACAGGTTTTGTTCAATTGTTTAAGTCATAACAGCAACAAGTTAAAGGGAAGAATTCAAGAAATCAATCGGGAGCTTGGAATTTTGAAACACAGACATGCAATCAACAATCATCATGTATACAGGCATAGGTATAATATTCACAACTATTTCATATAAATTCATCTCAAATTTTAAAAAGTATGAACAACTTAACATATTTAATAAATTTATAAATGAGTTATTCACCTGAAATAAAAATGCAGACAGAACCCAGTTTTGAACATGCAGAGAACAGATTTTTGAAAAGCCTTTGAAACTTGCTTTAAATTCTGATGCTTTTAATCTTGTTTCAAAAGGATGCTTCCAGATTGATGCAGGTTGCTTGAATGGTATGCAGATGCAAACTTGAAATTGCAGTTTCAAATCCAGATTGTTTTTGAAAACATGAATGCATGCTATAGTTTGTAGCTTGCAGGTTTGTTGAGTTTGAAAAGGAGGAGTTTGATTATAGGTTTTTTTTTTGAAGGAGGTAATGGTTTTTGCAGATTTCTTTGTTCAGAGAAATAAAAAATGAGAAGAGTAAAGGAATGAGTAAATGCAATGTTTTATAATCTAAATTTATGATTTATTAAAAACAAAGAAAAATAAAAGATAAAATTTGACACTTGTAAAAAGAAAGGGATACTTGTTAATTTACTCACTTAAATATTTAACACATGTTAGATTAGGCTTAGATTACTTACACATGTTATCCTAAATTAATTAGTATTTTTAATTAGAGTTAATGAAATATTAAGCTTAGTTAATTAGTTCTTATACATAGTTATGTATTTAAATAATTTCTAAAGAATAAGCAAAGTGTTCTTATAAATACAACAATATACAAATTTATCATTTGAAAGAGAAACTTTTAAACAATTAAAATAAATTTATAAAAGAGTTTGTAACTTAATAAATACATGTTTCATATATTAAATTGTATTTTAAATTTCAAATTAAATCTTCAAATCAAAATTATCAATCAATAAATTAAAAAGAATAACACGAACATTTTTGTAACATATTTTAATATACAAACTTAAGTTAAAATGAATTTTAAACCAATAAAACATTTATTTTATATATTTAAAATCATTTAGTTATTTATTAAATATTTTTGAAAAGCTTAAATCCAAAAATAAATCAAAATTCCTAATTTTCAAAATATTAAAATTATGATACACTAATTTAATTAAAAACAACTTATCTATATAAATATACATATACATTTTATAAATAGAAAACAATTTTGTCAGTTTATTAAAAATAAATTCACAAATTAAATATTTAAATAAAGAAGATTATTAAATCAAATCAAATTTATTGACAAAAAAATTATCTATTCAATTCAATTTTAAACACAGATTATTAAATTTATATTGTCCAAAATTCCAAGATATTACAATCCTTCCCCCTTAAAAGAATTTCGTCCCCGAAATTTAAAACAAAGGTAATTTAATAATCTATTTACAGATTTATTTTAAAATACAGCATATGTTAATCATATGCTGATAACCTAAGCAACCAATTCACATAATAATAACAAATCTAATTATCCAAAAGAATTTTGGATAAAACTTTCACGAGTTTCCCCGGTATATATGTATGTCGGGATACTCGCTCTATAGAATACAAACAATCAATACTACTAAGCTATAGAGCTCCTATCAACAATTCTAAACAACATATCAGACTACAAATGAGTCTGACTCAACAACCGATCCATCCTAAACTGCTGGTTCTACAACCAGAAATATCAAACACGTACTCCCTCTGAGATACGTGAAATACTCTGAATTCCAGTTATCAAAACTGGCAATTCAACTCTAGAAACCAAACACTTATCTTACCAAAACACAGAAGAAATCCAAAACTCTACGGAGCTAGCTTCCCAAACTTATAGCTCCCCGGATCAGAGAGAAACTTAACCCAAAACAAATCTCCGACTCCAGAATCCAAATTTCTCCATCTATTATCCATAAATACTCTTCGGACGATCCTAGGCTACCAACATCCATCTTGATTAGCTCTACTCTTGCCGATTCCATTAGAAACAGACTGAATCAAAACAATCCACTGATCTCCTCAAGATCACTCAAAAACCAACAACACAAACCCTGCTTCTCAACAACAGAAGACAGAACAACTTCTTCATATCCGGAAAAGACAAAACAGAAACACCCCCAAACTGCTTCCGCTGCACAACTCTGATTCGAAACAGAAGAAAATGCTGACGAAGAGCACGGCACATATTAGACAACCCGGCACAGAAATATGGTTCTACATATCCATAAAGAAAACTCATATTCTCCTCCGAAACCTGAGCTACTTCACCCACATCTATCTCAAGGAACCATCAATCTACTAACTGAACCACCAGTTCCATTCCTGGAAAGAAAACTCGATCTCCAGATGCGGACAAACTCTGACTTCCAGAAGACATCCAGACAATCTCCAACAATCCAAAAGAACATACTATCACAAGTCACTTTTGCGATCGACTCATCCTAAATACAAAGAAAACTGCTCTCTCCCTACCAAACAGAACAGCATATGCTGGCCTAGCCAACTTACCAGAGAAATGGATTCACTCTGCTGCTTCTGAACTCCATTTCAGAAAAATTACTCAACCAGAAGACTCCCTACCAACTCAGAACACTCTACTAAACTCTGCCACATCACCGAGCAAACTCATTTCTTACTCTTATTCCAAAGAAACATCTTCGGAAATATCCATAGTCACTGCATCTCATCACGCAGCTACAACTTCCTGAGATATCAAGATATCATCACTTACTTGCTTCTGCCTAATCGACAGATCAAAACTCAACTCTACACTTCAAAGATGAACTCCGAACCTTTACAAGGTTTCCTTCAGAGATCGATGAAGTACTTACACCAAACAAAACTCACTCGAGACGGTATTAGGTCTACGGTCTCGACAAATACACTTTCAACCTCAAACATTCAAACTCCAACCAATGGTAGTAATCGTGTTACACACACTTCTACCTCATTACCTTTATAACTTACATTGGAAAAGCTGAACAGGTAATCCAACAAATAGGTAGAACCATAAATAAATATATATATTAAAAATACAAATACGCTCTCTCAAGATAGACACCACTACAGAGCCTAGGTATTCACTCAACCTAACGCTCTAATACCAAATGAGACGACCCGACTTTTTCTCCACAAAAAGTCGTATCATCCTTAAGAAAGAAAGGGATAGAAAAGAGAAAAGAAAGAAGAGAAAGAAGAAACAACGCTAGAATCTCAACAGCGGAACGAATAAATTATATTAATAACATAAGTATTACATAGTATATATATCAATTATCAGAGTTACACAGACAATACATCACATATTAGACAGTTATAAACACCTGTCTAGTTATTACAACTCAATACACAATACAGAAACACTCAGAGATACTAACAAATCAGAAACACTCTAATTATATTTAATCAATTTCTATATAAATTAATTACATAAGTAATTAATCTTCAGTTTAAACCCTATATATTAATCACCCATGATTAATAACCATTCAGTAATTAACTACTTTAATTTCTCATCCCATAAATTAATTATTCTTAATTAATCACTTGATTAATTTCAAAGTAATTTAAATCCAAATTACTTCTATAATAAATATATTTAATTACATTTAGTAATTATTTAATTAATTACTTCCTTAAGTAATTACAAATCCACAAATGTTTAAATTAATTTAACTTAATTAATCTAAACAATCACATTAATCAAATTAATTACACCAAGTAATTAATTCATTAATTACTTTCATTAAGTAATTAAACTTAAACAATTGATTATTATTAATTAATTAATTTAATTAATCATCAAACATTGATCACATTAATTAATTGTTAAAATAATCTTAGGTTAATGACTTTCATTAATATTTCTTAATTACTTAATTAAGAGATTAACTTATAATTAATCATTATTAATTATTAATTAATTAATCTTTAATTACAATTTAATTAATCTCTAATTATTAGTTAATTAAATGTTAATTAAAATCTAAATTATCTTTAATCACTTGATTAAATAAATCTTAATCATTAATTAAAATTTAATTAACCATCCTTAATTTTAGATTAATTAACCTTAATTAATTAATCTTAAATCCTAATTAATTAACTTAAAAATTATTAATTACTTAATTAAGCATTTACATTATTAATTAATTAAATAATTATTATTCCATTTAAATTGATTTAATAATTTAAATGAAAACAATTTAAGTTCTAAATTAAGATACATTCTTCTCTATACAAAGTATTTTAAACAATTTGTTTTCAAACAAAATTCAATTTAAAAATTTCTTTTTAAATTTCAAACTGAAACACAATTCAAATTTTCATTTCAGATTAAATCTTAAAAATTTAAAACATTACTTACTTTTTCATCTTTATTTTAAAATTCAAATTATTTAACCCTTTCTAAAAATGGTTAAAACAAATTTAAATTTTGAAAACTTATTTCAAAACTGACATAAAAATCAATTTCAGGTTTTTAAACTGAACTTAAACTTATTTTAACTTTATTTCATAAATTTAAAACTTATAGTTTTAAATTCAAAACAATGTTCTTTATACTGTAAAAGTTTAAAAATCTAATTTAAACTTTCCAGATTTAAATTAAATTCAAACTTGAGCTTCATAATTCTGTTCTCGGATTTTAAACTTGCTTTAAATTTTTCAGTTGCATTTTTAAAATTTGCTTTTAAATTTAAAACAGAAAAACAGAAAAACAGTTTCCTGTTTTAGTTTAACATCTTAAATTTGAATTCAAAAACGATTCAAAATCCAAGATTTAAATTATTGATTTCAAAATTAAGTTTCAGGTTAAAAATTTCAAATTGAACTTCATCCTTCAATTTTTTTTTAAAATTTTACTTTTAAATTTTTTAAAAACAGAAAGACAGTTTTTGATTTTAGTTTAAAACCAAACTTGGATTTAAAAACATTTCAAATTTATTTCAAAGATCTAAAATTTAAACATATTAATTCAAATTCAATTCCAGTTTCCAACTTACTTTCAGATTTTGTTTGCAATTTTCTTTTACTTCAATTTTCATAAACCTGGAAAACAGGTTTCTGACCAAACTTTAAAACTAATTAAAATTTCAAAATTTTAATTATTTCAAAAACCCAAAATTAAACTAATTGAATTTATATTTAAATTCAGATTCAACTTAGTTTTTAGATTTTTGTTTGCAATTTACTTTTACCTCAAATTTTAGAAACCTGGAAACAAGTTTCTGTTAAAACCTGAAACATCACAAACCTGAGCTATCCTATAATTTACTTCGAGTAAAACAACTCCCTGCTTCGAGTCACTTCACAAATAACTCGAGACCCTCACGGGGTATAAACCCTGAAACCCACTTCAAAACCAACATGCACAACCCATCACTGTGCACCCACTTCCCAACTCCGGCCATCACTGGCCATCATCTCTGGCCATCCTCCATCGACCAAAATCCCCACATCAACCTTCAACCCTCAAAATCCCAGAATTCAACTTGAATTTGAATTCAAGTTTTAAAACCAAAAACCTGGAACAGAAGTCAGCAAACCCAACGAAACCTGTCAACGGCGACCCTACGCGCCTCCGACCATCATCTCCACCCAAACTTCAGAGACGACTTCGACTAACCATCATCGACCATCACGCAAATCGAGGTTGAACTCGATCAACCGAGGAGACCACATCAAACCAAATACAGTGACCCAAATGAAACTAGGGTTCATAAATTACAATCTCAAATTTGAATTGCAATACAATTCAATAATTTTCCTATAATCTTTGATAGCTACTCTATCAACAGAATCAAATTCACCCAATTCCAATGCAAGCTTCAACTGAACTTGACCAAAATGTAATATACAGTAAATTCATCACTGCACTTGTTTCACAACACTATAAATTATAATATTTGATTTAAAATTCAGGAATTCAATTGTTGTTTCTATTAATAAACCTGAAACAATAAATCATAAGTTTGAAATTTCACTCTATACTAATTGTTGCTCTGTGTAACTTGATTCCCAGGTTACAGACAATTTTGTTTAATTTATATAAAATTTTAAGCTTACTTTATTCTAAAATAAACAAGTTTTGTTCAATTGTTTAAGTCATAACAGCAACAAATTAAAGGGAAGAATTCAAGAAATCATTCAGGAACTTGGAATTTTGAAACACAGACATGCAATCAACAATCATCATGTATACATGCATAGGTATAATATTCACAACTATTTCATATAAATTCATCTCAAAAATTAAAAAGTATGAACAACTTAACCTATTTAATAAATTTATAAATGAGTTACTCGCCTGAAATAAAAATGCAGACAGAACCCAGTTTTGAACATGCAGAGCATAGATTTTTGAAAAGCCTTTGAAACTTGCTTTAAATTCTGATGCTTTTAATCTTGTTTCAAAAAGATGCTTCCAGATTGATGTAGGTTGCTTGAATGGTATGCAGATGCAAACTTGAAATTGCAGTTTTAGATCCAGATTGTTTTTGAAAACATGAATGCATGTTATAGTTTGTAGCTTGCAGGTTTGTTGAGTTTGAAAAGGAGGAGTTTGATTATAGGTTTTCTTTGAAGGAGGTAATGGTTTTTGCGGATTTCTTTGTTCAGAAAAATAAAAAATGAGAAAGAGTAAAGGAATGAGTAAATGCAATGTTTTATAATCTAAATTTATGATTTATTAAAAACAAAGAAAAATAAAAGATAAAATTTGACACTTGTAAATAGAAAGGGACACTTGTTAATTTACTCACTTAAATATTTAACACATGTTAGACTAGGCTTAAATTACTTACACATGTTATCCTAAATTAATTAGTATTTTTAATTAGAGTTAACGAAATATTAAGCTTAGTTAATTAGTTCTTATGCATAGTTATGTATTTAAATAATTTCTAAAGAATAAGCAAAGTGTTCTTATAAATACAACAATATACAAATTTATCATTTGAAAGAGAAACTTTTAAACAATTAAAATAAAATTATAAAAGAGTTTGTAACTTAATAAATACATGTTTCATATATTAAATTGTATTTTAAATTTCAAATTAAATCTACAAATCAAAATTATCAATTAATATTTTAAAAAGAATAACACAAACAATTTTGTAACATATTTTAATATACAAACTTAAGTTAAAATGAATTTTAAACCAATAAAACATTTATTTTATATATTTAAAATCATTTAGTTATTTACTAAATATTTTTGAAAAGCTTAAATCCAAAAATAAATCAAAATTCCTAATTTTCAAAATATTAAAATTATGTTATACTAATTTAATTAAAAACAACTTATCTATATAAATATACATATACATTTTATAAATAGAAAACAATTTTATCAGTTTATTAAAAATAAATTCTCGAATTAAATATTTAAATAAAGAAGATTATTAAATCAAATCAAATTTATTAACAGAAAAATTATCAATTCAATTCAATTTTAAACACAGATTATTAAATTTATATTGTCCAAAATTCCGGGATATTACAGATAGGGTAGTAATACCCTAGAATGAGTTGTTTGAGTGTGTATATATATGAGAGAGCGTACTTGTGAGTGTTATAAAAAAAATTATATTTGTTAATTTGCTCTATTTAGTATTTTGAAATTCTGGTTAGTTCATAAGACGTTATGGCATCGATATGGATTTCTAAACATTTAATTGGGCAGACCGACATAATATAATTTTTGAAATATAGGGTAAATGAAATAATTTTACCTAGTATTATATTTTGAATATAAAACGATAATTTTATAAATGGATATAGTTGTATGTGATATATTTTTTTGTTAGGAAGTGGAATCTTATAAATACTGATTGTAAAATAGAATTGACAAATAATGTGAATATAAATTGGAAATTTCAGAACTTATTTTCCAGGTTTTGAAATTGGTTTTCAAAGATATATAATATTAGTATTATTTGGAAGTATTTTCGGATATAAATATTTTCAAAGTAATTTGAAAGAAATGTTTTAAAAGAATTTTAAAAGGGAATCAAGTCCTGTACTCCCTCTTTTTTCATTGGAAAATAATTTTGTTGATGATGGCCGCATCATCGACATTCATTTTGAGTTTCAAAGTGGAAAGACCACTGTAGTAGTTTTACTACATAATTGTTTTGGTAAAAAATTCTGTTTTAAATTTCTAAATATGATTAGATAAATAAGGGATATGAGTGTATGTGTGTGTGTATATATAATTTTATTTTAAAATGATTCAAAATGAACCCGGTATTTAGTTCTTTGATTTCTACAAATTAGGGATTTCAATTACTGTAATGAAATGAAATCTTAACAACGTCAATAGTTAGAAATTTTTAAAATGAAAAATAAGAAATTAGATGCTAAGCATTAATGAAATATATAAGAAATTGGAAATTTGTAACTTGTAAATCAAAATACATGAAAATTTAGAAGATATAATTATTGAACATTTTGTTAACCAAATTGAATAAGATAAACTTGTGTACCATTCAATTATATTCTTAAAACATACCTATAACTTACCAGAAATGTTTAAAAAGTTGTGATGTTAAATAGGAATATGTAACATAATATTATATAGGTAAAACTTAAATAATGAAAGTGTTCAAATGGAATTATTTCTATAAATAAGTTAGATGTACAAGAAATATTATAAACACGAGTAAATGTTTTGAAATGCTTAACAAATTAAATTGAATAGATAAATGTGAATACCATTTAATGAGATAAATTTAAACCTAAGAAGATGTTTAAATGATTCACCAATAGATTTAATATTTATTTATTCCTAAGTAGATGTAATATTAAATGATACTTCATGTGAAGAAATGAATGTAATTATAAAGTTAAGAAACTTCAGTTGAAATAATCCATTAATTAGTATTAATATTAACCAAGCTATATAAGTAATAAATGTTAAATAAACTGCAATGGAGTATATGTAATACTTCAATAATGAATTAATTGATGATTTTAAATAGTGCATGAATTTTTTTATGTAAGTAAATGAATGGAAGAAGAAAATGACATTGTCAGAATGAATGAAAATAAATAGAAGTAAACGATGAAAAAAAGAAACCAATCGAGAATATTTAAATAATGTGTTAGATTCTTTGTTGTTTGGCTTATGGGATGTTTAGGAAATGATACTTCGATTTGTTTGAGGTTGTATGAATAATCTATTAAGAAATCACCAAAGGTTGTTGAGTGTAAGGTATACTTGTTAGTTATTTATCACACTTATACGATAAAAAGTGTCTGAACCTGAACAAACCTTGAGTTTGGTTGCTATTGATTGTTTGATAGTTTTCTTTGTTGCATTTGATGGTCGTGCTGTTTTGTTTGCATATGTTTTGTGTTGATTTGCTTCTGTTACTAATTGAAACAAGTAAATATTTCTCTTGTACATAATTCTCACCATTTCGGATATATAAGTGAAATACAGGTTTATGGAAGCAATAGCTACTGCTTTTGGTTTCATAAATTAAGCATTGTTTGCCCTAAAAATATGCACGTTTTTAGATGATGGTTTCATAGTGATATTTTATTGTTTTTCTCGTGATTTGGGATGTTTATTTTGAAATATGATACATACATTGTAATTATTGATATTATTATTTTTCCGGACCTATCCGTACAAAGGAGATTGACGAAATTTTTCAAAAATTAAGGACTTAGAAAAATTTGTGAAAGTGAAAAATATTTTCAAACTTTTATTAAAATTGAACAACAAGGTTTTAATTGTTTATAAATTGATACATTTTATTTAAAATACTTAATATGTAAGTTTAAAGTACTTAGAAATTGGTTATTTGAATAAAATATATTAAGCTTCTTAATCCCTTCTCATTCCTTTTCAATGACGAAAAGTTTTGAGTGGAGGGGAGTGAAACGACCCGTAATTTATGATAATAAAAATTTATTAAATTAAATAAGATTTTGAAACGTAATATTGGGAGAAATTAAAATATATGATTTACTAATGAAAAAAATAAATAGAATATAATTTAATAATGTTGTTTGAATTTTATTGACAACTATTTTATTGTAATTTCAATCAACTGAAATAATTGTAAAGTTAATTTGGTGATAATTGTAATAAGGAAATAAATTAAATGTTGTATTAAATGGTGAGATTGTATGTAATTAATTAAATTGAATATGAAATCAGTGATGTATAAGTAGTTATAACATTTGTAAATGACAAATTTATAAATATGATTAAAGTACTTAAAAGTAACAATTGTTTATTTATCATCTCATTTTTAATATGTTGAAATAATTTGGAAATCAATAAAAATTTAATGTAAATCAAATATTGTAGTTAATATGAATTAAGATGATAACTATAGAATATTAATGTAATAAAATGTAAGCCAATGATAATTGTATTCATAAGTTATAGTTGATTTAATAAAAAGGAGTGCAAATCAAATTTAAAGAATTTAATTGAAATTAAATTATTATTAACTAGGCTTATTTCAGTTGCAATTGAACGTTGAGTTTTATCAAATATTTAAATCTTGGGTTTAATATGAAAATTTTATTTTAGATTTTAATTTTATGTTTCTGTTTAATTAGTAATGCTGAAAATTATTAAATATTAAGTTTGAATTTAAAGGTGATTAGACCAATTTAATAATAATTTAATTAATTAACGTGTAAAAATAGTCATTTTGGCCACTGTCTCGGATTTCGATGAAACTAGTTTCATCTGGTCTATAACAATGAATTATTATAGGATTTCAAGTTTCGTATCGATCAGACTTATCGTCTGATTGTACGGGCTCGAAACGCATAAAAATCAATTTAATGAATTCGATTAAAATAATCTGATTTTAAAAGCTAACTTCTGTATACAATGGAATTGGGGCTTGAAACTAGTTCCATTGAGTTTAAAAATATCGAAAACCTATATTTCAATATATTGGATAACCTACTTTTGTTTCGGAAATTGAACAAGCTTTTCGGGTTCCGTAATCGTTTCGACCAACTCAATCTATACCATTCATTCTTATCTATCTTTGTCCATAAAATAGATTTCTTTTCTAAAACCTTAGCAGCCATTTCTTATTTCTATACATACTTTATTTTCGTTTGTTTCTCCTTCTCAAAAGTCAGAACGTCAAAACCTAATTTCCAATTTCAGTTTCAAATCAAAATCAATTCCGAAATTCCAATCTCTCCAAACTATGTCATATTATATATTGTTGTAAAGCTCTTGATGAGCGCAATCTACTGCTACAGTTCGTTTTTTGATTCGAGTCATAGTTTGGCCAAAAATCGTCGATCTTACTCAGCCGTCAATGTTAGGTTTGTCGTTTAACTGTGGATCTTCAAATACATGGCAATCGGGTGGTGCTGAAGTGTGGAGGGCGTCGAGGGGCTTCGATCCATATGGTTAGTTGTGGTAGATGGTGACGAATTTCACCGCCATTTTTCGTGTTTGCGTGCCGCGGTGGTGGAGTTCAAGAGGGTCGAAGTTGGCCATGTGGCTAGGGTGTGGGCGGCTTATTGTTAGTTAGATTTTAATTTATAATGTGATTGGAAATTTATTGATTACTGTTTGATATTTAAGTTGTCATTTAAATTTAATTTGAATTTATATTGAATTTAATTGCCAGTTAAATAACTGATAATGATAACCAGTTTATTTGTTATGATCATTGGTTTATTTGAATAATGATTGTGATGGACGTTTAATTGTTGACATTTGGATGATTGGATATTATATTTATTTTATATATTGTAATCACACTGCAAGCATCCTTAGGTATTGTTAGGAAAATCACATTAGTTGAAATGATACATACCCGAACTGTAACAACCCTGGTTGGAGATTACCGTATATATTAAATTATAATGAATATTATAATTTAATATTGGAATTAATTGAATTAATTGGAAGAAAATGATGAATTATATTGTTTATTTGGAATAAACAATATAATGTGAATAAATTTTGGGAGAATAATATAAAATAAGGTTTATTTCAAATTAAATGATTGATGAAAATTTAAGATGAAGGAAAGATGAAGTAAACAACTTAATTGTGATCTTTGAGTTGGAAATTGTCATTAATGGAATTTAGTAGGAGCATTAAAGGAATATTGGCAATTTATTCCAATATTCTCCTTTTATTGTAAAATAAAAGGGAAAATAAAAGTAGAAAGATTTTATTGTATTAATAGTAATAAACATATGTCTGAGATAAAGTTGTTTCTTTATTTCATGAATTTGAATATAAAGATGAAACTATATTCAATTAACATGTACGATTTGGCGATAATGTAATTTATTGTCAAATTGCATCTTTTCTTTGTTAAATACAAAGAAAATTGTTAAATAATTGTTTAATCATCATATGCATAATGAATTTGAATTTTTGGGCTAATGAATTGTAACAAAATAAATTAATCACTCCATTTCGATGGTTGGAGTGGTTTGGAATAATTAATGGAATTTTGTTTGGGTTGGGGAAATCATATTGGTAATTTTAAAACCAATAATACATTTTATTGTAAAATAAAATGTAGGGAATAAGAAGAAAAAATAATCTTCTTTGAGTATAAAAAATGATGGACATGAGTAAAATAAAGTTTCTACTTTATTTCATGAATTTGAATGTAGTTAATTGACTACATTTGATTAAATTGATAATTTGTACAATATTGTGCTTGTTTGCCAATATTGTCATTTTATTAATTAAATAATATATAAGAACGAGTTAATAAAATAATTAATCATGATAACTATGATTAAAAATGTGAGAAATAATTTAATAATGTCTAAACCTGTATTTGTTTTGTTTTGGGTACATAACATCTTTTTATTTAACCAATTGTATTAAATTTGCAATTTATTTTGCAATTATGGGAAAATTGGATAATTGAGTAATAAATGAAAATTTAATAAAAAAATTGTTAAAACTTATGTTTTGATAATTTTATTAAAAACTAGATGACATAACGAATCCAACGCATCCAAAATCATTAACAACGGATTAAAAATGTAGAAGTTATGAAGATTTAAGCATTGTATAAGCGTAAATAAATTTAAACAAACATTTGCCTAGGTAAAATTAATATGGGTCATTGGGTTAAGCCCAAACCCAATATCCACTAGGGAAACTTCTGGAGGCAGGAAAGAAGTACGTACACTTCTTCCTCCTTCAGCTCATTTGAGAAAAGGAACGGTAGAAGTTCAAAAATTAGAAACAATGGCTGCCTTCTCAAACCCTAGCCATAATTAATAAAATTCTTTGCAAAATCAATAGAAATTCGGTTCTAATTCAACAAGAAGGTAATCTCCATCCTTCTCTGTCTTGAATTTGAGGAGAAATCCATATTTGTTTATTGTAATTCTTGTTTTGTAATTTATCTTCTCTTGCATGCCTATTTTCAGCAATCATAGGTACGGCAAAGGCGAATTCGAGTTGAAAACTTCCACCTTCAAGCCTAAATCATCATATTTTTGCTGCTAATAGGTAAGCTAAGGCTTATAGCAACTGTAAGTGAACAAATTTCAGCAGCAAATAATCTCTTGCTTGAAATGTTTGGTTAAATATGTTGAATTTTACCTCTGTTCTATATTGATTGATGCTGAAAATGTCCTGTCTTGTTTTGCTCATATCTGGCTCGTCCGGTGTCGGATTGATGCCACTCTTTTTTCAGATTGTAGAGGACTGATTATAGTTTGTTCATGTTAACTTTCATTGGGTTTTCATTCCGTTTGGACCTTCTTAGTTGCTGTCAAAAATGAAAATCCGAGAGGGATTAAGCCCAGAATATTCTAGTGGCTGGTTAGTGTTTTTGCCCTAACTTTTGTGTTACTTATCGGAATTTTGATTTCTTAGATGATCTGAAATCCACGTGAAATATGCCAAAACTTTCATGTTTTCGGTTTTGACTGATTTAGAAGTCTACATAGTGGAAAATTGACATTTTCATCGCTGTCCTGTGTTGACAGGCATCGCAAATAATTTCTTTCTTAGTAGTATTTCTATCATAACTTCTTCGTTACTGATCGGAATATCAAAATTTATGAAGCTATGGAAACCTGAGGCTGTTGGCTACAATTTTTGTATTTTGTATTTTGTAGAATTTCGAAGTTTGCAAGGTGGAAAATTGATGTTTTGCAATGTTGGTCTGTTATGAACTGCCCCAATATTGATGTAATTGTTCGACTTTGATGATTTCATTTGCATGCTTTTGCAAGAATTTTACTACGAAATTTGATGCTAACTTTTGATTCTTTTGTCCAGCAATGTACTAGTAAATTTAGAATGTGACTTGAATTTAAATTGGTTTTAAATTCGATTTAAAATTTGAATATCGGTTTTTGCCGATTAAATTGCAAATTGATGTTTTTCTGAGTTTTAAAAATCCGAATAAATTGCATAAAATCTTCTAAAATCATGGTTTAAGCAATAAATGTTTTTATACATTTTTAAAGGTGTTTAAACAATTATTCTTTATTTTCTAGGCTTTCAAAAATCATTAAAATTCTTTAAATGATGGGTTTTCACTCAAAATCCTTTAGATAAATTTCTATAAATTGGTTTAAAATCCCGTTTTCTCTAGTAAAATATATTATAATTAATTTTATTTAATTTATTTACTTTGATGCTTTTTCGGACGTATAAGAAAATAAATTAAACGATTTAGTAAATCCGCGAGGTATGGGACTTGAGTATTTACTTTATCGGTTAATTTCGGACTTGTACGACCGAAACGATTTTGAGGAATCATTTGATATCCTCCTTGATGTTAACCACTTTGTGGTATGAGTTTGAGATTATATTAGTCCATTTGGCTAATACGTATAGTCCGAGATCTCCTATTTGGGAGTATATACGAGATTACGACTATATTGATGGAGATATACTTGCCGATGATATGAGGCAAGATTTTGGTGGGATTTGATGAGTTTGATGTTTTTATGGAGTTTCTACTCGTCGATGAGATGAGACGGGTTTAGCATCTTATACCATATGCCGATGACATAAGGCGATTCTTTTGATGATGTTGATGATTTCTTAGTGTGGCACGAACTAGTGGCTAAAAACTGCTAAGTGAGAGCGTATGGTATGGGACATATGTTACAACTTTCCGGGTTACTATCCGAGAGTTGTTGACACATTCTGGGAGAACTACCAGTACTTAGAGTCCCGATCGGGTTAAGTAATACTTGACTCGATCACTGTTGATGGCGGGGACTCAGCGAACACCGATTGGAGTGAGGTGCTCCAATCACTTTTGATGGCGGGTGTTCGGGGAGAATATAGATGACGTCATAGACCGGATTAATTCGAGATGAGGATTCCGGTCGAGAGATGGATATGGTACCATAATGGTGAACAGTACTGGTAAATAGCACGTGCAACATGCTTTTGCATATAATAATTGGCCAATATGAGATTTCTTTTATGAGTTATGATGATTTCTATTTCACCATTTTTGATGTGTTTACCTAGCCTTATGATGTAAATAAGGAAAATATGATTTCTTTGAGGATTTTGGCGATTTCAAATTTTATGGATTTATACTTGGGATTTATATATGACTTGAGAGATTTATTTATTCATGGATAATGTTTGAATGTTTTCCTTTATACCATAAACATGAATTCCTTCAGATTAACCCAAGTATATGTATATAAATGATGTTGATTACTGTTTTGTGATGTGCTTTACATTTAATTATGGTATTTTGTTCTGATAGATCCGTTAGCCACCTATAGTTTTGGATTAATCATTTACTGTGTATGTCGATCCATTGAGGTAGAAAAGAAAAATCATAGTGTATTTATCGACGTATTCAGTAGATGTTTAAGACAAAGTTATAGATGGTCGCCCTTAACCAGCCCTATTCTCTGCTTTAGTAGACAGAATTACTCATTAATTCTCTTTACTAAGGTGGGTCTCGAGGTGAGGCGTTACAGCATGGTATCAGAGTTGTGGTCAGAACAAAGTAGAATAAACACAGAACAGTACATAAATCACAATACGTCGAAGTACAATACGAGTGAATCGTTGTCCTTTATTCGAGCTTGTTTTCGAATCATGCTTTGATTCTTTTTCGAGTTTTGGGATATGTTGAGATGGAATATGTCTAGGAATATAAATTGTATTTCGTAGTATTCCATAATTGAGTTTGATGTTATCTTATCTTATGAATAATCTTATTTGGGATTATTCTATTCTTTCTTTTTTGTCGATACGAGTGAGTTCGTATCGATGGAGTTGATCGATTTCTTTGAGCATTCTTGTTGCATTCATTTGAGAGTTGTGAATCTTATTGAAGGGATCCACAATGATTGGCTCATTGTGGGCATTCTGAGATTTTTATTTGATGTTGCTTTTATGAGTATTTGTTTGTTACTCACAATCTTGAGATGTATCTGATTTGAGATGGACTAACTTATTTGGTGTTAAGCCCGATCCTTTTGTTGTTATAGGATCCTGTCATTATTTAAGCATCCTAATTTTATTGGGTTATTATTTCTATCACTTTGAAATGTTAAAGATGATTTCGAAGTTTCTGTATTCGCTCTTAAATATCGAGATGTTGATGATATATCTTGAATTCCAATCAAGGTTACTTTGTTGAGTTTTGTAAGTCCATTTGGATTTGACATCCAATCGAGAAATCAAGTGTTGAGGTAACCTTATTCCTAGCTCTTAATTCTTCGGTTATCCTTCCATGAGGATATCCACTAGGGAATGAGGAGAGTTTCTAGATTATTCGAGTTTGATTGAGTTTATTATTCTACTTTGTTTGTGTTCTTTTCAGATAGTCAATCAGTGTTATCCTTTAGCATTACTCCGTTTGAAGTAGTGATTCGTGGATTGTGTGCTTCTTCTCATTCGAGAAGAATATCTTGCTTATCCTATGTCTTGCTGATTTTTTTTGGAGCGGCTCGTGACATTGTAAGATTGACGAACACTCTATCTCCTTTTGATGATTTTGAGAATCGAGTATTCTGGGAAAATCTCGATGCATTCTCTTAATGTTCTTTGGTTTGATTTTTTTTTAAAGCTATATATATATATATGAGTTTTAAAAAGAGAAATTGGAGTTTTTAGATATTTTAAAAATCAAAGAATGTTTTGAGAATATATTTATATGAGTAGTATTCTTTCATAGAAATGATTTTAGAGTGTTGGGTATCCATCGAGTAGTTAAGAGTTCTGGTCGATACGCCTGATCAACGTTATCGATAGGAATCTCCTAAATGCTATGATGAGGCAATCAGACACAATGGTTTGTGTTTTAAAAATTGAGATTTTGAAAATAATATTTTGAGATTTTTGAACCTATATTAGATACATTGGATGTTTTAAGAGAAGAGTTACAAGAGTATTTGAAGATTGTTTTTAAAATATTTAACTGGTTTAATAAAAAGAGTAAAGAGAATTTAAACCCTTAATTTATTTTGAGGGATATTATTATGGGTTTACAAATCTCTTTGGAAATTAATTTTGAAGTAAGAGAAGAAATTTGGACTTTTAATTTGAGTTTTAAATTACTTACTAAGTAGTATAGTAAAGAATTTGAAAATTTTCAAATGTTAAAAATTGAGATTTAAAATTTAAAAGATGTTGGGATTTAAAAATTCTAAATAACTTGGATTGAAAAGTAATTTGAGCTTATATCCTTATTTCTTGAGTATATTCTATCCTTGAGTTAATATCAACGACATGCCTTATCGCGGTCGTTCAAGTTTGGTGGCCTTGCAAGAAGTCATTCCCTGATTTATTCATATTGTCTATTGTGTTTATCTTGATGTGAGGATGTTCTTTCCGCATTATTATGAAGAAAATCTTATTGATGATATTCTTTATTACTTAGAGTTTGGGTTTAAGTGAGTTTGGTCCCGACTATATTCGTAGAGTTTTGTGAAATCAATCATCTTCAATTGATTAATTGTTGAGCATCTTATTGAGTTTTTTTTTCGAAGATGGGATATCTTCGAAATTCTTTCAAGTTACTTGGAAAATTCGATGGTTTGCTAATCGCTATATAAGAATTTGATGGGCCATCGGATTAACCAAGGAAGTTTTTCCTTGTTTCTCTCTACCATTCTATGTTGAGAATATGAATGGTTTGAGTTTCGAGCTTCTCTTTTATCCTTTGTCGATTGAATAAATTGTGTTGAATACAGATTTCCTCTAGAAATTGCGAGGACGCAATTTTTATAAGAGGGGGAGTCTGTAACAACCCTGGTTGGAGATTACCGTAAATATTAAATTATAATGAATATTATAATTTAATATTGGAATTAATTGAATTAATTAGAAGAAAATGATGAATTATATTGTTTATTTGGAATAAACAATATAATGTGAATAAATTTTGGGAGAACAATATAAAATAAGGTTTATTTCAAATTAAATGATTGATGAAAATTTAAGATGAAGGAAAGATGAAGTAAACAACTTAATTGTGATCTTTGAGTTGGAAATTGTCATTGATGGAATTTAGTAGGAGCATTAAAGGAATATTGGCAATTTATTCCAATATTCTCCTTTTATTGTAAAATAAAAGGGAAAATAAAAGTAGAAAGCTTTTATTGTATTAATAGTAATAAACATATGTCTGAGATAAAGTTGTTCCTTTATTTCATGAATTTGAATATAAAGATGCAACTATATTCAATTAACATGTACGATTTGGCGATAATGTAATTTATTGTCAAATTGCATCTTTTCTTTGTTAAATACAAAGAAAATTGTTAAATAATTGTTTAATCATCATATGCATAATGAATTTGAATTTTTGGGCTAATGAATTGTAACAAAATAAATTAATCACTCCATTTCGATGGTTGGAGTGGTTTGGAATAATTAATGGAATTTTGTTTGGGTTGGGGAAATCATATTGGTAATTTTAAAACCAATAATACATTTTATTGTAAAATAAAATGTAGGGAATAAGAAGAAAAAATAATCTTCTTTGAGTATAAAAAATGATGGACATGAGTAAAATAAAGTTTCTACTTTATTTCATGAATTTGAATGTAGTTAATTGACTACATTTGATTAAATTGATAATTTGTACAATATTATGCTTGTTTGCCAATATTGTCATTTTATTAATTAAATATATATATAAGAATGAGTTAATAAAATAATTAATCATGATAACTATGATTAAAAATGTGAGAAATAATTTAATAATGTCTAAACCTGTATTTGTTTTGTTTTGGGTACATAACATCTTTTTATTTAACCAATTGTATTAAATTTGCAATTTATTTTGCAATTATGGGAAAATTGGATAATTGAGTAATAAATGAAAATTTAATAACAAAATTGTTAAAACTTATGTTTTGATAATTTTATTAAAAACTAGATGACATAACGAATCCAACGCATCCAAAATCATTAACAACGGATTAAAAATGTAGAAGTTATGAAGATTTAAGCATTGTATAAGCGTAAATAAACTTAAACAAACTTTTGCCTAGGTAAAATTAATATGGGTCATTGGGTTAAGCCCAAACCCAATATCCACTAGAGAAACTTCTGGAGGCAGGAAAGAAGTACGTACACTTCTTCCTCCTTCAGCTCATTTGAGAAAAGGAACGGTAGAAGTTCAAAAATTAGAAACAATGGCTGCCTTCTCAAACCCTAGCCATAATTAATAAAATTCTTTGCTAAATCAATAGAAATTCGGGTCTAATTCAACAAGAAGGTAATCTCCATCCTTCTCTATCTTGAATTTGAGGAGAAATCCATATTTGTTTATTGTAATTCTTGTTTTGTAATTTATCTTCTCTTGCATGCCTATTTTCAGCAATCATAGGTACGGCAAAGGCGAATTCGAGTTGAAAACTTCCACCTTCAAGCCTAAATCATCATATTTTTGCTGCTAATAGGTAAGCTAAGGCTTATAGCAACTGTAAGTGAACAAATTTCAGCAGCAAATAATCTCTTGCTTGAAATGTTTGGTTAAATATGTTGAATTTTTACCTCTGTTCTATATTGATTGATGCTGAAAATGTCCTGTCTTGTTTTGCTCATATCTGGCTCGTCCGGTATCGGATTGATTCCACTCTTTTTTCAGATTATAGAGGACTAATTATAGTTTGTTCATGTTAACTTTCATTGGGTTTTCATTCCGTTTGGACCTTCTTAGTTGCTGTCAAAAATGAAAATCCGAGAGGGATTAAGCCCAGAATATTCTAGTGGCTGCTTAGTGTTTTTGCCATAACTTTTGTGTTACTTATCGGAATTTTGATTTCTTAGATGATCTAAAATCCTCGTGAAATATGCCAAAAATTTCATGTTTTCGGTTTTGACTGATTTAGAAGTCTACATAGTGGAAAATAGACATTTTCATCGCTGTCCTGTGTTGACAGGCAGCGCAAATAATTTCTTTCTTAGTAGTATTTCTGTCATAACTTCTTCGTTACTGATCGGAATATCAAAATTTATGAAGCTATGGAAACCTGAGGCTGTTGGCTACAATTTTTGTATTTTGTATTTTGTAGAATTTTGAAGTTTGCATGGTGGAAAATTGATGTTTTGCAATGTTGGTCTGTTATGAACTGCCCCAATATTGATGTAATTGTTCGACTTTGATAATTTCATTTGCATGCTTTTGCAAGAATTTTACTACGAAATTTGATACTAACTTTTGATTCTTTTGTCCAGCAATGTACTATTAAATTTAGAATGTGACTTGAATTTAAATTGGTTTTAAATTCGATTTAAAATTTGAATATCGGTTTTTGCCGATTAAATTGCAAATTAATGTTTTTCTGAGTTTTAAAAATCCGAATAAATTGCATAAAATCTTCTAAAATCATGGTTTGAGCAGTAAATGTTTTTATACATTTTTAAAGGTGTTTAAACAATTATTCTTTATTTTCTAGGCTTTCAAAAATCATTAAAATTCTTTAAATGATGGGTTTTCACTCAAAATCCTTTAGATAAATTTCTATAAATTGGTTTAAAATCCCGTTTTCTCTAGTAAAATATATTATAATTAATTTTATTTAATTTTATTACTTTGATGCTTTTTTGGACGTATAAGAAAATAAATTAAACGATTTAGTAAATCCGCGAGGTATGGGACTTGAGTATTTACTTTATCGGTTAATTTCGGACTTGTACGACCGAAACGATTTTGAGAAATCATTTGATATCCTCCTTGATGTTAACCACATTGTGGTATGAGTTTGAGATTATATTAGTCCATTTGGCTAATACGTATAGTCCGAGATCTCCTATTCGGGAGTATATACGATATTAGGACTATATTAATGGAGATATACTTGCCAATGATATGAGGCAAGATTTTGATGGGATTTGATGAGTTTGATGTTTTTATGGAGTTTCTACTCGTCGATGAGATGAGACGGGTTTAGCATCTTATACCATATGCCGATGACATAAGGCGATTCTTTTGATGATGTTGATGATTTCTTAGTGTGGCACGAACTAGCGGCTAGAAAACCGTTAAGTGAGAGCGTATGGTATGAGACATACGTTACCACTTTCCGGGTTACTATCCGAGAGTTGTTGACACATTCTGGAAGAACTACCAGTACTTAGAGTCCCGATCGGGTTAAGTAATACTTGACTCGATCACTTTTGATGGCGGGGACTCAGCGGACACCGATTGGAGTGAGGTGCTCCAATCACTTTTGATGGCGGGTGTTCGGGGAGAATATAGATGACGTCATAGACCGGATTAATTCGAGATGAGGATTCCGGTCGAGAGATGGATATGGTACCATGATGGTGAACAGTACTGGTAAATAGCACGTGCAACATGCTTTTGCATGTAATAATTGGCCAATATGAGATTTCTTTTATGAGTTATGATGATTTCGATTTCACCATTTTTGATGTGTTTACCTAGCCTTATGATGTAAATAAGGCAAATATGATTTCTTTGAGGATTTTGGCGATTTCAAATTTTATGGATTTATACTTGGGATTTATATATGACTTGAGAGATTTATTTATTCATGGATAATGTTTGAATGTTTTCCTTTATACCATAAACATGAATTCCTTCAGATTAACCCAAGTATATGTACATAAATGATGTTGATTACTATTCTGTGATGTGCTTTACATTTAGTTATGATATTTTGTTCTGATAGATCCGTTAGCCACCTATAGTTTTGGATTAAGCATTTACTGTGTATGTCGATCCATTGAGATAGAAAAGAAAAATCATAGTGCATTTATCGACGTATTTAGTAGATGTTTAAGACAAAGTTATAGATGGTCGCCCTTAACCAGCCCTATTCTCTGCTTTAGTAGACAGAATTACTCATTAATTCTCTTTACTAAGGTGGGTCTCGGGGTGAGGCGTTACACGAACGATCTTATCAATTAGGAAAAACCGTTGTGAGTTGAAATGATAAACACAAGTGATTTTATAGATTTTGAAGTTTTCTTAGGATTGCGGGTTGAAATGATATATACCCATAAATTTAAATTATTGCGGTTGAAATGGTATGTATATCCCTATCACTTGACCAAAAGGTAGAAAATTATATATGGACACCGGATTGGTTAATTTAAATGATTTAAATCCTAAATTTTTAAATCTAGTTAAATGATATTTTCAAATAAAATTGGATTTATATGAACTGAATTATTTTAAAAACCCAAACTTTAAATGTTGAAACTGAAATTGGTTTAAATGAATTGTTTAAAGAATTTAAATTGAAATCTTAAAGTTAAATTTTGGAATATAAATGAAATTTATCAAAATTGAGTTATTGTATATGTTTGAATATTTAAAATTTGAAACCTATTGAATTTGATGTGGTTTAAAATTTGTAGTTCAAACATGGATTGAAATCGATATAAATTGAAATGGTTTTAATGAAAATTTGGATTGAAACCTTTAGCCTTTTGAATTGAAATCACTGAGGTTGATTTAAATTAAATTTTTGGAACTAATTTGATTTGAATTGATTTGTGAAATTGAAAGAAACAATTCTAATTTTGAAACTATTTTCGATATAGACTCCTTTAACATATAATACTCTTTTAACTTATAAACCATTTTCTCATATTAATCATTTTAATATATATATACTAAAAATTTTTAATGCATTAACTATTTATAATATATAACCTATTTTAATATATAAACTATTTCTAATATATAAACTATTTTAATCTATAACCTATTTTTTTTATTATAAACTATTTTAATATATATACTATTTTAAATTTACAAACAACTTTTAATAGACACACACACACACACACACATATATATATTAATATATAACCTATTTGATATATAAACTATTTTAATATATAACCTATTTTAATATATAAACTATTTCTAATATATAAACTATATTACTCTGAATCCTATTTTAAAATATAAGCTATTTTAATGTAAAACTATTCCAAATATAAACTACTTTCAATATTCAAACTGTTTCAAGTAGAACTGTTATGACTTAGATTTAATTTATTGATATGTAAATATTTTGATACGATTGTTTAGCTTATTTTGTAGTTATGATTTTTATAATGAATATGATATAAAATGAATATGATTTAAAGTGGATATGATTTGAAAGTGATATGATTTTAAAGTGAATATGATTTCGAAAGTGATATGATTCTGAAGTGAATATGATATTTTGATATCAATTATGAATCGGTTCTGGAATGTAAAAGAACCAACCAGTGTGAAATAAAGCGTTTTGATTGTTAATGAGATCGAGATCGGATATTGTCATACTATCTGCCAATAATGAAAACCACTTTAAAACTATGCACGTAGTGGAGAATCCAGAATGAAGTAGGATGGTGTGGCAAACGCCACTATATAAGGTATGAAAGCAGCCCTGACCCCCTTGGGTCAGCTTGATAGGACTAAAACAGGAGCTATACCTGGACCAAGTTAGGTCACACCTCCGATCGAACGTACTTCTTCGATACATATTTGTTACTTTGTGATTGATTTGGCGGCTACCCTCGATTTAATTTTGGGAGTATGTTCCGAGATAGGCAGTAGTAGCTGCTATGTGTTACCACTAGCCCGGTTCTACAAATAGTGGAATCCAACCCTGACATTGCCTCGCGTGCCTTATCATATGCCTTATCGAGCCCATTACGAGTTTGGTTTGTATTGTAGCCTTGGAGTGCTCCCTAAGCATCCCACCAGTTTGGTGGAGTAAGTATCTGTATAGACTATGGTATTTATATAAAAATGTGTTAAGAGGGATATGGGTAATGCCTTAAAGCTATTTTAACACTTTACTCTAGACACTCTAGACATATAATAATAGCGTATATTACTAGATAGTAAATAGTTTAATGGATCAACATCTCTTAAGTTATTGCACACACGTTATACATTGGATAGGAGATGTAATGTGTTGTAAACATCTTTGAAGCCGTGACACTCATATTTATTTTATTTTGATTTCAGTTACATAAGATCTTTTAGTTCTGACTCGAGTGTTTTATCTTTTCATTATTATCGAGTCAGCCTGAGCTTTTCAGTGTTGACGACTTTATTTATGGAGGAAGAAGACAAAGATTTGTATACTATTTATTTTATATACATATTCCACTGCATCATGTTGTTTCGCTGCATTATTTATTTATTTATTCCTGCTGTATATATAACTCCGATCTGCATTGTAAAAGTGTAATCAAATGTCATTTGTAAAACAACTTCATGAACTGTTTATTTGATTATTATATTTTGTCATTTCATTGTGAGATTTTGTGTTTTGACTTCCTTCTTTTCTCTTATTTTTTTATTTACCCCATTAACAACCTTCCATTTTGAATGGTTTGAGTTGATATGTGTGGTTTATTATCAATTTAAACCGTCTAAAAAGGTGGATCGTTATAATATATATATATATATATATATATATATATATATATATATATATATATGTTTTGCTATACTTGTTCGTGATGATTGTGAATAATGTTTGGATATGATAATATATTTGTTTGGATGTGTAAATGATCATGTTTTAATACGCATCGAATATCACAAAGGAAACCACTCTCCTTTAATAAATGAAATGGTGTATATGAGAATGTCAAACCTATTTAAATGTTTCAAAATGATTTATAAATGCTTTATTAACATTTAAAAGTGTTTCAACAAAGTTTGGACAGGACATGACAATTTAGTTAAAATGGGCGTTTCGCATAAGGCATTTCGCCATTTCGCGCCGGAGAAAATTAAATCCATTTATACAATGGTTTCAGAGTCAAAATCATTTAAAATGATAATTTTTCAAATTCTTATAATCATAGTTTTCAAACAAAAGAAAATGTTTCATTTAGTAGATTTTGAAATATGAGGAAAAAAGGTTTCAAAATAGCCGGTAGTTTAGCAGTTTGGAAACGAAAGCGAAACATTCTTTAAAATAAATATTTTTAACTATTTAATAATATGGAATAAATTCTATAAATATACTAAAGTGTTTTAAAAAAGATTTGATTTATAAAAATGGATTTCTAAATGATAGAAAAGTTGTTTTGATCAAATAAGCCATAAAAGAGCTATCGCAACACTTTTTACAACGGTTTTTAATAACTTTTGAAATATAGATTTAAAATTAATTATTCTTTTCAAATTCCATAAATGTTTTGAAATAAATAATTAAGTATTTTAAAGATGTTTCGAAAATTTTAAAATTACTTTTAAAGAAGTTTAAATAAATGGTTAAAAGAAAAACTTTTACAAATAAATGATTTATTCTTGGCTCTAAAAGCTGATGAGTGGACTGGATTTTTTTATTTGTGAGATCTGGATGTAAGATACATAAACTAAGGAAATGTTTGGTAGAAACCAGTTCCCTGGCTCACCTAGCTTCTTTATTGGTCAAGGAATAGATAAGGTCGAAACGTCGAAAATGAGATAAGTATAAAAGATTTAATTTTTAAAATCAAACAATCGCAATCTGGATTGAATATTGATAATCTTCTTATACTTGGTGTTAAATTCCAAGGAGGGAACTCATAATAATCATATGAATTTAAAAGGTGATTCCACAATTACTAGATGAATAGTACAAGTAGAATAAAAAATTAGTATCTAGTAAAATTAGTATAATTTCTTTGGATCTGTTTTACTCGAATACTAACTAATTTTGATTTACCATCTTAGATAACATGGTTTCAACCAATTAAAAAGATATGTGTTGGAAATAAGAAATCTTTTGTCAAGATCTGAATAAATGATTTGGAATTATTTTAATTCTTGTGAATCGTTTTACTTAAAATTAATTGTTTTGGGTTTACAGTAAGAGATGTCTTAAATAACATTGTTTTTGACCCGTTTAAAAGTTATGATTTGAAAATAAGAAATCTTTATTAAGATTAAATCAATGATTCGAGATAGTTTCCTAAGTAAAGGATGAAATGATTTGGAATTACACAAAAATCTTAAAAGGTTTTAATTAAACAAAGGTTTGATAAATGAGGTTTAATGATCCTATGTATTCTGTAAAAAAATGGTTTTAACAAGATATATATCTCTAAGAAGATATTTTTGATAAAAAGATACTAATTAATGGAATATTAATCACCCACCTAGTTAACATTTTTTTATCAATGATTGGTTTGGAGGAACCAGGATCGGATGTGGGCAAATTCCAATCCGAAAAGGACTTTGAACTAATTTACATGTTTGAAAGTGAAGATATGTTAAAGACAATAAAGCTGAAGGCGGAGATTTCATAATGGAAGAATCGCTTGTTGTTAATTTCGAAGTAGCTCCCAATATAAATAAATAGCAGTGGTCTCTTCATTCTAGGATCTTCATATGCAAGGACCACTCGTTACTTGTAACGATCCGCTATTTCGAACGGTTCAAATTGATAGTCATGTCGGAATTGAATTGCTAATAGATTGTTAATTTATGTTTAGAAAAAATCAGCATATACAGTAAATAAATCAATCACAGAATCACAGACGTAGAGTATTACAATAATAAGCAGCAGAATAGATAAATAGTAGTTCATAAAGCTAATATAAACATCAGAGTATGAAACAAAATACAACAGAATCTCAAATACAAATGAATCTCTAATACACAAGCAACAAACGAGTATGAACATAAATGACTAGAATAAATTGAAATAACTGAAAATTGGATAGATAGATCTTCAAATAAAGCTCCATTCCAAAGGCGAGTCTTAAATGCTGTGACACGCAGTCTGACCCGAGCATAAAGTAAAACATAAAACATTCGAGTCAGGATTAACATCCTTATATTAATAAATTCAACTCAAGTGAAATGTCAACTGAAATATAAGTAACTTAAAGGATGTTTGGGATTTTCATCCTCTAAGGATCCATGGAACTATCTACTATGTACTAATATACGTTATTATAATATGTTTATAGTAAAGTAAACTATTAAAATAGCGTTATGCCGTTTGTGACGCCCCACCTCTATACCCACGCTAGCAAAGAGTATTAATAGATAATACCGTCTGCTAACACGGAGAATAAGGCTGTTTAGGAGCGACCATCTATAGCCTTGCTTTAATTATCTATTGAATACATCGACAATTGCTTTACCCAGCAGATCGACATACCCAATGAATACTTAAAACAAAACCATAGGTGGCTAGAGGATCTATCAGAACAGAATATAACAACTCAAATGTAATATACATCACAGAACAGTTGATCATCATATACACATATATTGATACGCAACAGAGTATACAAAATAATACATGTCAAGTGGTATAGCAACCCACAATATACAAACGAGTTCGCAAGAATACATATCAGAGTTACAACAAAATAGGACTACACAAAAAGCTATGACAAAAAGAAGCTAGCGGAGTAGTCCATGCGGAAGCAACATAGGCTAAGTCCAAAGGCACCTAACCTGAAAGATCTCGGTCTGACCCGAGTAATTAAATACACGGATCAGTCTAGCTAAACAAATCAGTTAGATAAACTGAACAACAATAAACATGTAAGGCTACAAAGCATAATAGATATCTCTAAAAGAGATAACACAATCATCTAACGAAAGATGAATCATATAGAACAAGCCTCATATCATCGGCAACATATAGAAACAAAGGATAAGAATATCCCAAAGCAAACCATAAAGGCAAACAACAAATACCGATAATTACGAGTTCCACAAGGTAAACGCTATATTTCGTGTGGCTCCAAAGAACCAACACCGAAGGACGATACCAAGGGAATATAATATCAATGAAACATCATGAGCGGTGGTGAAGAAACCACTCCAATTTCTCTTGAGCGGTGGTGAAGGAACCACTCCAATATCTCTAGAGCGGTGGTGAAGGAACCACTCCAATATCTCTAGAGCGGCGGTGAAGAAACCACTCCAATATCTCTAGAGCGGTGGTGAAGAAACCACTCCAATATCTCTAGAGCGGTGGTGAAGAAACCACTCCAATAACTCTAGAGCGGTGGTGAAGAAACCACTTCGAAAGCAATACTAAATGTAACCGACAACCCCAAATATCTTTCGAGTCAGGGCAAAGGACCAACTCCAAAAGCGATATTAAAGGCAACATGCCAGAGGAGACAGTCCGAAGACACTATCCCAAAGGCAGCATGTGTCACAAACTCCCAGAAAGGAATCCGAAAAGTGGTAACGTGAGTCCCATAACCACCCGTTCGCACTAAACGGTTTACTATCCATTAGTTAATTTCACACTCGAAGCAGTGCAAAGTTCACCTCATATACTCAGTAACCAAACCCGAAGTTCAAAACGATCAATTGAATAGGTCGGGGATTAATCGGAAAGATAAACGCACCGATTCATGGTCCGTGTTTTGCCCAACCATTTAATCACCCTTCCACTTCGCTCGAAGTGCGAAATTGTGCGTGTGTTTAAATAGAATTTATAAATTGGAGAAACGAGCTTTTAATATGATTAGAAAGATTATTTTATAAAAACCCGTGGATGAAGTCAAAAATAAGTTATCAAAGTCAAAGATGCAATAACAACCATTAGGAAGCAACTTGAATCGATAAAATTTGGAAAGCAAATCAAAATATGCAAAAATTGGCAAAACAGGCAAAACATGAGCAGGTCGGTCGACCGGTTGCAGGGCTCGGTCGGATGGCCAGATGCAGGAATTAAAAAAAAATCGACATGAGCAGGTCGGTCGACCGGCTACAGGGCTCGGTCGGCCGAACTGCATATTTTTGCAGTTTCTGCCCCTTTTTCCCATGAAATGCAAGTTCTTCCAAAATGCGACCGTTCGAGCAATGGAGTTAAGGAGCCTTAGCCAATAGATACTCCAGCTCCATTAGCTCTCCGATTCGCAACCAAAAACATATTCAAACATCAAAGTTAGGATCTTTAAAGAATTGAACCCAAACACTAAAAATTTGGATATTCTCTAATTCAATCCAAACCAAAAGCAAGTGCATATGAACAAGGTGTTAGGAATTCATACCCAACATCAATGAAATCAAGAGAAGTAGATGTGAGTGCAAAAATCACCTTTTATCCCACAACCAAAGAAGATGGAGGAGCTAAGTCACAAGGAGAAAACCAACTAATCACTACTTCAACCCAGCAAGCTTCAATCTAAGAACAAACAAGTATTTTCCTAAGTTAGGTTTAGGAAAACTTTCTGAAATTGAAGGGGAGAAGAGTTGGAGAAGATGAAGAAGATCTTACCAATGGCTTCTCTTTGATTTTGGAGCAAGAATTTGGATTTGCAAGAGGATCTAGGGCTAGGAGTTTCTAATTTCCTTTCTCTTCCACCATTATCAGTTTTTAGCTTAAGTTTTTATGAAATGAATAAGTGAATGGAAGGAGAGAAGGGCTGAGTTGGTTTATAGAACAGTTTGGGTGAAACCCAAACCCAAAAGCCCACTTAGCAAATAGCAAAATTCGACTTACTCCAAATATATCGAAGCTTATACTCAAAAAGATCACAAACGACGTTTTGAACTCAATGGAAGTGGTCTTGAGACCCAATTCGACCGTTTGCAGAAAGTAACTTTTCGGACTATGATCCGACAATTGATGTTATATTTGAATAAAATATTTAAATATACAACCGATAAATATGCGGGTTGTTACAGACTCCCCTCCTTAAAGAAATTGCGTCCTCGCAATTCTTAAGAAGAAATAAGAAGTAACAACCACAAACATATCAACACAAAAGAATAACAGAATAAGAAGTTCACCATAAAGTGCGCGAAAGGATAAGTTCGAACTTGCTTGCTCAGAGAATTCTATGGATTCCTAAGCTCAAAATAATTTGGAACACCGATGTGGTACAAACATTACGTCAAATGATCCGAAGCTCAACAAAATGAAATACAACAAAACGTCCGATGAACTTGGTAAAAAGATCATTCCATTCGGACATCAACAAAGAAACCATCACTTGTTGCTTACAACTAAATGCATTGGCAACACGATCCCTCTTACGGGAATTAGAATATCAAGATCATAAGATGCTAGGAACTCGAACCAACATTAAGTTCCCTATGGGAAAATAAACATTTCAAAATTATGATTGGTAAGGAGAGCAAAAATCCCTCACCCAAAAGTAATGATGTCAATTAAAAAAGCGAAACCAACAACTGCGAGCACTAGATCATAGGTGGCATATCTAGTCTCGGTAAGCTTTAATAGTTTAGAAACATAAGTGATAGCGCGTTCTCTTTTGCAAGGGAACGACATCCAAACCAATACGATTAGCTTTGGAACAAAATATAAAGTCTTGGTTCCCTTCGGGAACCCCAAGAATAAGGGTATCCAACAATAGTTTTTTTTTTTTTTTTTAGATTGCGAATTTCACCCAAAATCAATAAACATGAGAATGGAGTCATCGAGATATTCGCAGAATACTCGATTCATAAAATGGATGAAATGAGCTAGACAAACTGAATGACATAATAAATCATTCATAAGAACCACAACGAGTGCGGAATGCGGTAAGTGGAGTGCTAACCTCCGCAACTCATAGCCAAATCAAAACCGGTGGCAAGGTCGAGCTGAAAAGACCTTAATAGCACTCAAAGAATTGCTTAGGTGATAATCCTAAGACAAGACTAAAATACCAGAAAATTATCAAACTACAAGAATGAGAGAATCAACACTCTCTTCGTCATGAGGGCCTAAAGAATAAAATGATGCCATCAAATTGGAATCGAAATCACAAAGAAAAAAAAAGAATAGAAACTTTCCAAAATAGATGGAGACATACCTTATCCCCGAGAAGGGCCTCCAGAAGCACCTGTTACATTTAACTTGCCAGATGGTGAATTATTCGGAGCAATGGGACAAGTGGAACTACGATGACCTTCCTTCTTGCTATAGCGGCAGAAGAGAGGCTTAGGAAAAGCTCGAATTATATGATCAGGAGAACCATAATTGAAACACTTCCGAATGGAAGGCGTTCCAGCAGGCTGAGACTGAGAATCAGATTCAACGGGCTTTTTCTTCTTGGAAGGGAAAAATTCCCGCTCATCCAAGGGAGACTGCTTTTTGTTGGGGTTCTTACGAACCTCAACCTTATTACCACTATCACACTCCTTCTCGACGGTTTCAAGATGAAGTGCAGAATCTACCAACTCCTCAAAAGAAAGCTTAAGCTGGAGCAACAAAGACTTCTTAAGATATTTCTTAAGACCAGAGACAAACTTTAGATTCTTCTTATAAGAAGTGCTAATGAATTCGAGACCATACTTAGATAAAGCCTCGAATGATGCAACATACTCAGAAACAGAAGATTTCCCTTGCTTCAACTCAAGGAAGCGCCGGGCCAACAAAGCTTTCTCAGATTCAGGAACGAACTTGAGTTCGAATCGTTCCCAAAACCGAGTCCAAGAAAGAGCAGACTCATCAATTTCGGCTACAAGAAGCTCGTACCAATCAAGGGCACACTCTTGCAATAACCTAGAAGTTACAAGAACTCTATCATGGTCAGAAATATCCATTCTAGAGAAGATACGCTCGCACGTGCGAACCCAAGCTTGGACTTCGAGAACAGACTCGGAGCCCTTAAACGGCTTTCCTCCAAGATGAACAAAATCACTGCACAGGCGTGCAAAGGTAGACTTGCGAGGTGGAGATACCCGAGTAGGAGCTGGAGGCTGAATGCTCCTAAACAATTCCATAAACTGATCGGTAGACATATAAACACCATCCGGATGTGAGCCACTGGATTGCCCAACACCCGAACGTCGTCCCCTGCCTCTTCCAGCCATACGCTGAAGGTAAGATAAGAACAAGATTATTCACAAGGTAGATGATTCAAGATGGAATACTACGGAATAAAATGCATTCCTAGACGTATTCCCAAACTCTATCTAACCTTGATGGAATAAAGAGACACAATGATTCAAAGATTTGTATCACCTGTACACTTTGATGTACCATAATATGTGCATCTATTCTGTGTTTATCATATTTTGCTCTGAACTTCGCTCTGATACCAAGCTGTGACACCCCACCTCTATACCCACGCTAGCAAAGAGTATTAATAGATAATACCGTCTGCTAACACGGAGAATAAGGCTGTTTAGGAGCGACCATCTATAGCCTTGCTTTAATTATCTATTGAATACATCGACAATTGCTTTACCCAGCAGATCGACATACCCAATGAATACTTAAAACAAAACCATAGGTGGCTAGAGGATCTATCAGAACAGAATATAACAACTCAAATGTAATATACATCACAGAACAGTTGATCATCATATACACATATATTGATACGCAACAGAGTATACAAAATAATACATGTCAAGTGGTATAGCAACCCACAATATACAAACGAGTTCGCAAGAATACATATCAGAGTTACAACAAAATAGGACTACACAAAAACTATGACAAAAGAAGCTGGCGGAGTAGTCCATGCGGAAGCAACATAGGCTAAGTCTAAAGGCACCTAACCTGAAAGATCTCGGTCTGACCCGAGTAATTAAATACACGGATCAGTCTAGCTAAACAAATCAGTTAGATAAACTGAACAACAATAAACCTGCAAGGCTACAAAGCATAATAGATATCTCTAAAAGAGATAACACAATCATCTAACGAAAGATGAATCATATAGAACAAGCCTCATATCATCGGCAACATATAGAAACAAAGGATAAGAATATCCCAAAGCAAGCCATAAAGGCAAACAACAAATACCGATAATTACGAGTTCCACAAGGTAAACGCTATATTTCATGTGGCTCCAAAGAACCAACACCGAAGGACGATACCAAGGGAATATAATATCAATGAAACATCATGAGCGGTGGTGAAGAAACCACTCCAATTTATCTTAAGCGGTGGTGAAGGAACCACTCCAATATCTCTAGAGCGGTGGTGAAGGAACCACTCCAATATCTCTAGAGCGGTGGTGAAGGAACCACTCCAATATCTCTAGAGCGGTGGTGAAGAAACCACTCCAATATCTCTAGAGCGGTAGTGAAGAAACCACTCCAATATCTCTAGAGCGGTGGTGAAGAAACCACTCCAATATCTCTAGAGCGGTGGTGAAGAAACCACTCCAATATCTCTTGAGCGGTGGTGAAGAAACCACTCCAATAACTCTAGAGCGGTGGTGAAGAAACCACTCCGAAAGCAATACTAAAGGTAACCGACAACCCCAAATATCTTTCGAGTCAGGGCAAAGGACCAACTCCAAAAGCGATATTAAAGGCAACAAGCCAGAGGAGACAGTCCGAAGACACTATCCCAAAGGCAGCATGTGTCACAAACTCCCAGAAAGGAATCCGAAAAGTGGTAACGTGAGTCCCATAACCACCCGTTCGCACTAAACGGTTTACTATCCATTAGTTAATTTCACACTCGAAGCAGTACAAAGTTCACCTCATATCCTCAGTAAACCAAACCCGAAGGTCAAAACGATCAATTGAATAGGTCGGGGATTAATCGGAAAGATAAACGCACCGATTCATGGTCCGTGTTTTGCCCAACCATTTAATCACCCTTCCACTTCGCTCGAAGTGCGAAATTATGCGTGTGTTTAAATAGAATTTATAAATTGGAGAAACGAGCTTTTAATATGATTAGAAAGATTATTTTATAAAAACCCGTGGATGAAGTCAAAAATAAGTTATCAAAGTCAAAGAGGCAATAACAACCACTAAGAAGCAACTTGAATCGATAAAATTTGGAAAACAAATCAAAATATGCAAAAATAGGCAAAACAGGCAAAACATGAGCAGGTCGGTCGACCGGTTGCAGGGCTCGGTCGGCTGGCCAGATGCAGGAATTAAAAAAAACTCGACATGAGCAGGTCTGTCGACCGGCTACAGGGCTCGGTCGGCCGAACTGCATATTTTTGCAGTTTCTGCTCCTTTTCCCCATGAAATGCAAGTTCTTCCAAAATGCGACCGTTCGAGCAATGGAGTTAAGGAGCCTTAGCCAATAGATACCCCAGCTCCATTAGCTCTCCGATTCGCAACCAAAAACATATTCAAACATCAAAGTTAGGATCTTTAAAGAATTGAACCCAAACACTAAAAATATGGATATTCTCCAATTCAATCCAAACCAAAAGCAAGTGCATATGAACAAGGTGTTAGGAATTCATACCCAACATCAATGAAATTAAGAGAAGTAGATGTGAGTTCAAAACTCACCTTTTATCCCACAACCAAAGAAGATGGAGGAGCTAAGTTACAAGGAGAAAACCAACTAATCACTACTTCAACCCAACAAGCTTCAATCTAAGAACAAACAAGTATTTTCCTAAGTTAGGTTTAGGAAAACTTTCTGAAATTGAAGGGGAGAAGAGTTGGAGAAGATGAAGAAGAGCTTACCAATGGCTTCTCTTTGATTTTGGAGCAAGAATTTGGATTTGCAAGAGGATCTAGGGATAGGAGTTTCTAATTTCCTTTCTCTTCCACCATTATCAGTTTTTAGCTTAAGTTTTTATGAAATGAATAAGTGAATGGAAGGAGAGAAGGCCTGAGTTGGTTTATAGAACAGTTTGGGTGAAACCCAAACCCAAAAGCCCACTTAGCAAATAGCAAAATTCGACTTACTCCAAATATATCGAAGCTTATACTCAAAAAGATCGCAAACAACGTTTTAAACTCAATGGAAGTGGTCTTGAGACCCAATTCGAACGTTTGCAGAAAGTAACTTTTCGGACTATGATCCGAAAATTGATGTTATATTTGAATAAAATATTTAAATATACAACCGATAAATATGCGGGTTGTTACACCGTTACCCATATCCCCCTTAACAAATTTTATATATTTCCATAGTCTATACAATGTCGTATGCTCCAATAAACCAGTAGTTTATCCAGAGGACACAACATAGGTACGGTACAAAACAAACTCGTAGAAGGCGCGATAGGGCATATGACAAGGCACGCGATGCAATGCGCGGGTAGAAATATCGTTTGCACTCTCGGACTAGTGGTAACACATAGCAGCTACTACCGCCCACCTCAAGACACACTCCTAAATCAAATGTGCACCCAAATCAAATCACAATGTAATAGAATGGCATCAAAGAAATGTGCCTGATTTGGAGGTGCAACCTCACTTGGCCCGGTATAGCGCCTGTTTTATCCACATCAAGCTGACTCACAGGAGTCAGTGCTGCGCTAAAACCTCATATAAAATCGTTGCCAAACCATCCTACTTCATTTTAGAATCTCCACCACGTACATAGTTGTTAAAGTGGTTTTTGGTATTGGCAGAGAGTATGACAATATCTGATCCCGGTCTCTTTAACAATCAAACGCTTATTTCACACTATGGTCATTTCATTTCAAATAGTTCATACTTCATATCAAAATATCATACTCATTTCAAAACCATATCAATTTGACATCATTATTCACTTTAAATAGTATTCATTTCCAAAATCGTAACACTTTCAAAATTATAACACTTTCGAGATCATAACACTTTGAAATCATAACATATTTTGAAATCACAACACTTTAAAATCATAACATTTTGAAATTCTAACACTTTTGAAATCATAACCCTTCCAACTTAAACAATTTAGATATTGAAAATATTATTTATATTAAAATAGTTATAAACTAAAATAGTTTATTTATTAAAATAATTTATATATTAAAACAATTCATATGTTAAAATAGTTGTAAATTAAAAATATTTTATATCTATTTAAAAGAGATTATACTGAAATTGTTTCCAAATTAGAACTGTTTCATCTAATTCCACAAATTGATTCAAATCAACTTAAATTCCAAAATTTAATTTAAATCAATCCCTGTTCAACACGTTCAATTTAAAAGTTTGATGATTCAATTCAAAATTCTCAATAAACCATTTCAATTTTTATCGATTTCAAATCCAAGTTTAAACTATCATTTCAATTCCAATAAGATTTCAATGTTTAAATATTCAAACATTTACTATATAAGTTCCACTTATATTTCAACATTAACTTTAATTTTATTCAAATTGAAAAATATTCACTTAATCATTTTAATAAAATTAAATAAAATCTCAATTTATAAATTTAAATAAAATTAAACATTCAGTCTTAATTCAGTTAAAGTTAAGAATATTCATTTAATCACTTTTTATCAAATCAAAATATAAATCATTTCTTTCAAAATCTCAAAATCAATAAGTTCAAATTAATTAATATTTAAATTCAATTATTAACAAATTTAAATTCTAATTCAACTTTAATTTATCTTCCTAACCTTTATTAATATAGTATTAAAATCTATTTTTAAAACATTAATATAAATTAAATAAATGCTTGGACATATTATAAACCAATAAATTAATTTTATTAAATTAAATCTTATTATTAAACGTATTTTGTATTAAATCATATTTATATATTTTTCAAATAATAAAATTATAAAAAATCTATAAATTTAAAATTTCAAAACTAACTTTTAGATTTAAAATTTCCAAAACATATAATTTAAAAAAATCTAAATTTTACATATATATTAAAATAAATTCTTTATATTATAACTTAAAAATAAATATTTAATAAAATCCATATATTTCCTTTCAAACTTTGGCAATCATTTTTTTTCAAAATAGACCAACGATGTCTGTATATATAATTTTTTATCCCATGGTCTAGTGATATGGATATTTAACATTTCAATCTGCAATAATTTAATATTTACGTGTATAAATATCAATTCAACCCGCAATTCAAAATTAATGAAAATCGCTTGGGTTTATCATTTCAAACCATAACGGTTTTTCCCTAATCTATAAAATCGTTCGGGTACGTATCATTTCAACCCATAGGGAATTTTAAACTAACAGGGAACTTGCAAAGTGAGAACAAATATGATAATAATATAACATATCAACAACATGCATATATCATCAATAACAAATTTAAATATAATATATGCAATGGGTTATGATGTCATATGTCACAGGTAAGCAACTACAAAAAATGTCGTATCAAAATTAACAATTATATAACTTAACAATTCAAATTTTTACAGTATATTTTAATCGTCATTTCATGTGAATTAAATTTACTAAATATAAGAATGTTAATCGTGAGTGATCGCTCACCTATCGAGGCTAGAGAACAACGATGGTGACACAGATACGATCATGACACTTGGAAGCAGATCCAGACAGCTGCAAAACTAGAAGCTTGAATTCGATGACTCGATAAGATCAATTATATATTTAAACATATCATATATATGAAAATTGTTACAAAAATCTATTCAAAATAATGGCATAGATTAAAATAAATATTTAAACATATTATATATATATATATATATATATATATAAAAAAATTGTTACAAAACCTATTTTAAGGTAATAATGTAAATTTAAATATATACTTTTCCTTCTTTGAAAATAAGAAAATTAACTTTATATATATAGACATACATTATTATATATAATATATATATATATATATATATATATATTTAAACAAATAGGTGGACAAATAACACATATCAAATGTAATATACATATACATACACATACATACATACATATATATACAAGAAAGAAGTGGTAACAGGAAGATGTGAAAAAAAAGTAATCAGCTAATCATAATATATATAAATGAAATATTTCTTTATCATCTTTATATTATATTTATATTTTATGTATACATATAGAAATGAAGGCTACAGTTCATGAAGGGGCGAGGTAGACTATTCAGGTCGGGCAGGTGGACATGGGCTTCAGGTAGTTGCGTTATGAAGTGGATAAGCAGTCGGAGATAAGGGTTAGAGGGCGATGCATGTGAGATGGCTACTGTCATATGCGGGTATGGTATAGGGGCGTGCAGAGCTCCAATTTTTTTATATATAAAATGCAAGGATAAGGGATGGAGCCGAGATAGGGTGCTGCTACGGATCAGGTGAAGCGGTGGCACGTGAAGCAGAGGGTGGAGGTAGCCGTCATGGGGTGATGTTTGCGGGTCTGGGATGAAGATACGGGTTCAAGAAGATGAAGGGGTGGAATTGTGATGAACGGTGGAAGATGGATGCTTGTTCTCGGAGGGTGGAGGTCGCAGGTTAGGTCCGGCACAATGGAATGGTGGGACAGCTCGGCTACGGCTAAATGAAGGGAATGGCGATCATTCTGGGTTCAATGTTATCAAGTGGTGATGGAAATAGAGATAGGTGATGTGCTCGGTTGGTGAAAAGGAGTGGAGGTGAGGAATCTTATGTGGTCAGGTGGCAGATGAGAGGAAATGGGAGGCGAAAACGAAGGTGGAAAGTCAAGCGGCGGATATTGCTGTGGTCACGTGTGAGTGAGAGAGGATGTGAGATTTTTGTGTTGAACAGATTGGAGGAAGGTTCGAGGAGTAGTTTCAGTATCAAGCTTCAAAAAAAATACCGAGCTTTCTATATTTATATTTTATTATTTATATTTATGAAAAGGACGAATTGGAAGAGAAAAGAAATGGAAGGGAAGATGGAATGCAAATGGACCAGTGTATATAACTTAAACAATATGAGTAACAAAAGCCACACCTTGAATTCAGGAGTTAACAAAGTAAATGACTGTTGATATTATACGGTCGGTAATTGAAAAGACACGGGAAATAAAAAGGTCGAATACGGAACAGATACAGCAAATTGCATTGCTGATTTCGCCGTGCACCAGATGTCGAAATGCACAAATGAATATACCGTAGAGATCGGCACGACGAGACGAACAGAATGGTACAAAGATATCAGGGGTACAATCATCCTATCAAAAGTCGATATTTCGCTGCCAAGATGTTGATAAAGCACCGAAAATAAGATAAACGGTGCAAGAGTAGTCCAAATTTGGCGAAACTAAATACGACGTCTCACTCAGAAAATGATTTACATTCTTATTATATATAAATATTCAGGTTTCGAAAATATTACATTTCCATCACATTAACCGATATAAAATGTAATTTAAAATTACACAACAGAACTAACTTCCAAATTCTCTGATGAAAATCTGATATTTGCTACGTTTAAATAGACGCATACCACATACCATGTTTTCATTGCAAAATTTTAATATTTAATTTCAAGCAAAATTTCAGTTAATTACGAAAAAAACCATTAGAATTTTCGTGTTGTTACACTACTAATCCAAGGGATAATGCCCAACAGGATGTGGTAAGAGAGTGCCTTTGGTTGGTCCTATTCTTGGACAACTTGTATGGATGGATGTCCAACATTGCATTTTTAAGGTCATGTTGCATTGATCTCTACAAACGTACATCTGTAGGTGGTCTAGGAGGTAACCCCACTCATACTTACACCCTTCTTGGAGATGTATGATTTCAGAGGTTGTACTTTGTTGAAATTAATAGTGTGTTTTTGGAAAGGGCAATGTGGCATTTTAAGTTAAAATGTTCCAAAAATGTAAACTTTACCTAAGTCTCTCACCCAGGGAATTGTGAAACAGGGGTTGCTTTAAGGCTAAGTGGTTTGCAACCATTAGGTTATGGTACCACCTTTTTAGATTTATTTATTTTTATCCGCTATGAAGTTTGGTTTAAAGTTTGTGGTGTACGCTATGAGACATCTTGGAGAGGTCAGGAACGGCCCAGATAATACCATATTTGGTGCTCTCCATACTTTCTGTTGGTTCACGTAGGTCAGTCTTAATCCTTAGACGACCATCTGCTGGTGGCCTTGGTACATTCCTTTTGAAATGTATGGTATGGTAGGTAGTCTCTTACCTCACTATTCATTGGAAATCCTTCCTCCAATAAGTGCCTTCGAACTTAGTTATAAATCTATTATGCCGTCAAATTTAACCAATAAAACAATTTCGGCTATTTGAATATGTTTACTTGAAAAGATGTCAAAGAATGTTATTAAAAATAATATCACTAGGATTTATGTAGAAACGATTTGGCTATCATAAGGTAAAAACCCATTCCAGGTTTATGTACAATGTGGTCTTATGAGATACCCTTTGTTTTCAAATATCCATATTTTGAGTTTCTTACTTTAGTCCCGTGACTGACCCAGAGTTTATTTTCTTTCCCCTAAACTCTGGGTGCCCTATTTACCGGGTAGCCTGGTAGTTAGGTTTAGTTACGAGCATTTTGAAAGAGCTCAGGGCATTGAGCTCGAAGATTCTTCTAAAGATTTGTAATGATCCGCCTTTTTGATCATCAAAATTCGACACCGAACACTGGCACTATGTTCAATGTTGCATATCTAATTGACAAAAGGGCAAAATGTTATGGTAAATTAAAATAAAGGAATAAAGCACGGATAAAATTAAAATCTCGCAGCGGAATAGACAACATATAATATAACAAGGATATTAAAAACTGTCACTCCAAAAATACAGCGTATATCAAAGTTAAAAATAAACCTTATCATTTGGACAGTTATGAAATCCTGACCCCACAATTGCTGATATGGATACTATATAATACAGCAAAAAATAAAACACTAAGATAGGTGAACCTCCAACTCTTCTTCATGATCTCCATGACAACAAAGCCAACTTGAGAAAATATTCTGTCTGATCCAAGCATTATAATAAAATAACAACCGGATCAGTCTGGAAATACTAGCGTGAGAAGACTCAAATAATAGGAAACATATAAAATTACTTTAAGACCATGATGCTAAGTTGAGTGGGTTTTACCTAACAAGAATAACATCCATACAGTAAAAAGTAGAGATAAACAACATGAAACAAATCCAAATAATAATGTTAATAAACAATATTAAAAACCAGGCTTGGAAGAATGAAAATAATCTATGGAAAATCCAAACTGCACAGAATGGATAAAACAAGATAACAATCCAAACTTGATAGAATGGACAAAATAAGATAACGGTCCAAATTTGATAGAATGGAAAAAACCTATAATTAAACATTATGGAAAATGATTGACTCTCCTCATTGCAATTATAGAAAAACAATTCGAAGGTTCGAATCAAATAAGGAGAATGTATTTAGCCAACATAACTAGGAGGTTGCTCCACCCCTCAATGAAAGTATACCTCTAGATAAAATATACTTGAGAGCACACGCGCAACTCTTGGGAACTTCCAAGCTAGACCTAGCTTCACACGAGCATCCGAATATTTCAAATCAATGCATGCATGCCAGCACCTCTCTAGATAGATGTGAACATACCCTGATAGATACGATCCACATGGCTTAGCTCCCTCTCATGCTTTGGTTTTAGTTTTTCCGGTATTGGAAACCAATGCTTAAAACTAGAGATAAAATCATCTTAGAATGATAAAACGTAACAATGACTTGGAGGGAGCAACCCCTTATCTGCACTTTGAGTTTAGTCATTTTCGATAAAGGATTATAAAGATCAACGGAGCAAAACATCGTCTTAGAATGACGAAAAATAATAAAGATAGTAGAGTGGAAATCGATAGTCAAGAAGTTAACTGTCGAGAATAACTACATGATTTGTGTATGAGAATTAAATATTCATACACTTACCCCAGATGAAATTAATTAAACTCTTAATATATTTAATTCTTACGTATGCTTGATTTTCACATTTAGACATTAGTAAAAAAGCACTTTAAAAATGTGCTTTAAATTGATCTAAATGACAAATTTATAATATTAAGCGCACTAAAAATAAGGGTAAAAAATGTCATTAAAACATTGTTTATATAAAACCAAACAATTTATAATTAGCTTTATATATAAATGATTCATTTTAAAGGATTTTCTCATTAAAAACCAAAATTTGTAAATTTAAAACAATATTTATTATCTCAAAAGTAAATAAAACAATTTATATACCTTTATAGATTTAAAACAATATTAATTATCCCGAAAGATAATTATTCACATTTATTATCTCTTTCAAAAATCAAGTCCATTATCTTTTAAAAAAAGTTAATTATTTCCAAAACATTTTTATACCATCAGTAAATTAACTTTAATCCTTTATCAAATCAGTTTATTAACTTTAAATTCTTTCATCTAATTTGTTAATTTACTTTTAATCACTTTTATTAAATTAATTTACTTTAAATATCATAAAGTAAACAGATTTATCAAATTCAATTAATCATTAATTAAAATGAATAATTCATCTCAAGCATCACTAATTAAAACGAATAATAAATTCTGAATGCTATTAATTAAAAAAAATTAATTAATTTAAAATTATTATAAACGAATTGGATTAATTAAATTCAAACATCATTAGTTAAAATGATAAATATAAATATCATTTGTTAAAATGGTAAATCAACTATAAACCATCATCAATTAAATGATTAATTAAATTTTCAAAATCCTTTAGTTGAAATAATTAAAATAAATTTACATTAATTAAAGTGTTTAATTAAAACCTAAAATCATTAATTAAAATGAATTAATTAAATCCAAATATCATTAATCAAATAGATTAATAAATTTCAAACATCAATAATTAAAATGATTAATTACATTTAAGTACCAGAAATTAGGATGATTAATTAAAATCAAACATCATTAAATAAAATAATTAATTACTTTTAATACCATTAATTAAAATGATTATTAATTTCAAATATCGTTAATTAAAATGATTAATTAAATCCGTTATCATTAATTAAAATAATTAATTAAACTCAAATAATCCTTAGTTAGAATGATTAGTTAAGTATAAGACATCATTAGCAAAAATGATTAATTAAAATTTAAAGATAAACCAATTTTAAACATCATTAATTAAATTGCGTAGCTAATTTCAAAATCATTAGTTAAAATGATTAATTCATTTAAGTTACATTAATCAAAATGACTAATGAATTTTAAACATCTATTCTTGTGAAAACACAAGCTCAAGTGCAAACAACATCGCTTTATGGGGTGATATGCAATAAATGGTAGTATAGCGAAAGTTGCTATACCGACACTTAAATAATTAAATATGATATCATGGCTAATTTTAATTAAACATCGATATAAACAACATTAGAAGGTTAATAAACAGTTACTAGCGAGAAACCCCTCAGGGTCTATCTAATACTTTTTCTTGCAAAACAATATTAAAGATATTGCATATAATCATATGGTTTCATAAAAATCAAGTCAATATGTCATCCATTTTCCAAATGGAAATTCAACCAAATAATAAAACAAACAGTTTAACCAACATCTAAGAAATCAATAATAGTTTATAGCCTCATAGATACAATATAGTAGAATTGAATGTGACTTAAACTATGATGACCGAAAATTTTAGATATTTGGAGTTAGAATATTTAATTGATTTTTAAATATTTGAAATTTAGTTTAACTTGAATTTCAATTATCACTGTTTACTTGGCAATTAAATTATTGAATTTAATAATTGGAAATTGGTTGAAATGGTGAATCTTGGTTTTAAGCTGGTTAAAAATATTTCAAAGGCCTGTAAAAATTTATATTTATTATACTGTAGATAAGAAAAGCTTTAAATTGAATTTAAAAGTGGTTTGTTCAGTTTTAAAAATGTATCGCTTAAATTGACGTTTGAAATAGCTTTTACAGGCACAGTCTCGAAATTCGAAAAAACTAGTTCCATTGGATCCATAATATTGTATTATTATCGGATTTCAAATTTCACAATGTTTGGAGCTGTTGTGCGATCATATGGTAAGTAAACGCGTTGAAATTTATATCAAAAATTTAATATAATAATCTGGTCCAAAAAGCTATCTTCTTCATACGATCGAGTCAGGCTTTGAAACCTTTTCCATTGCGTTTGGATTAGGGGTATAATATTATAAACGTCTGGTGGCACGCCTCGATAGGAAGTCAAGATTTTGAGTTGCATTTATCGAGGTGATATAAATTTGAATTTAAATTTAAATATAAATAATATTGTTGCATTAAAATACCGTGTCAAGCCTTTGAAGACAAGTATAGAATTTAAAGCTATGTCTTCCTTGAGGACATGCGTATTCTTTAAAAAAAATTCAGAGAAGAAAGGTAATGCTACGCCCTCATTCAAAATCAAAGCCGAGCATTCATTTTCCTTTCCACAATTCAAATCAAATAGTGGTTGTCCTCTCGTTCCAGTTCAATGTCGCAACCCTTTTTCCTTTGCCATAGCTCGACAAACAAAATCAAAACCCAGAAACCAAATCAAGCTCGTTTGAAAAATCCCTAAATCTCGTTCTTCATCTCTATTCGAAAAAGGAAGCATTACAGTATGGGTCACGGTCAAATTTCTAGGCAAGTCGCGAGCTTCGGATGGCGAGGTCTCGGTGGAAAATCTAAGGAGGCCGACTTTTGTAGTATGGCAAGCGAGCACGCGCTCATGGGGGAAGATGGCAATGTTGTTCATGGAAGCGCGTTCGATCTGGAGGTGGTGTGGAGGTGCGGTGAGATGCTCGAGCGCGGTGATGGATGGAGAGGAGTTGCGACTCGAAGTCGTTGTCATTTTGAAGTAGTTCATCAGTGAAGGGAAGGCCAGGTTTTTCCAGTAAGGTATAAGCTTTTCGATTTTTATTATTAAATTTAATTTATGTATATATATATAGGTATACAAATTTGGAAATAGGAAAAAAAATATAAATTTAAAGTACAAAATGTTTACCGTCTAGTTTTCAACTTGCAGAGTTTAAATTTATATATATGTACAAAAAATTTATATTAGATTTTGGAAGAGAAAATATCTAAGGGTTTATATAGAAAATTTGATATTTAGACTTATATAGGTTATTTTTATATATAGTTTGAAAATGAAAATAAAATATACATATACACATTTTAACCTACTAGTTAAAATTTTAAAAATAATGGATTTGATGATTTATTTATTTTATCATCACAGAATGGAAATGGGTTGCAAATAAAAATAAAAGGCGAGGTAGTCTCGCTTATTTGGGTTACCATTAAATTTATATAGTTAAATTTAAATTATTGGTTGAATGATTGAATCGACTGGATGTGGTATATTATATATATATATATATATATATATATATATATATATATATATATATATATATATATTGGAGTAATTGATTTCCCGCATTATATAGCGGATGACCCTTATACCGTGATACCTCCCTCGAAGTGCGATAAGTATTTTATATTGTGCTAAGATATGTGGATGCAGGGAAACATGTTGGAGGGATTCAACTGGATTCCTCAAAACGTTGAATTTATTTTATATTTAGCGACGTGATTTATGTGATAATCTGTGATGATTATATTGATTATATTGGAAATTTAAATTATTGAATGCTACAGCTTGGTTGAATATATATTGGTATTTGAGAGAATGAAAAATATATATAGCTTGGATTTTTTCAAAGGAAACAAAAAGGGAAATTTTTTAGTAAGGTAATTATAGTGAATTTGGTTAAATTAAAGATTGAATTTGAAAAAAATAATATAAAAGTTTGATTTTTAAATTCTATTAAATAAATTCTGAGTACAGAAGTAAAGATAGAGATTTTAATGAAAATAAAAGAGTTTTGGAGACTTAAGTGATATTGTGTAAAAATTTGAAGGATTTTATTTTAAATTTAAGATTTAAAATTTTTGGGAAGAAATAAAAGGGTAGGATTTTGAATGAACTATGAAGTGGATATTTCAGTTTAAATAAGATTTTAAATCATAAATATAGACGTAAATATGGAATTAATGGGTTTAAGATAAATTTGGGTAAGTAAAGGAATTTGTTTTAAAATGGAGTTAGTTTCGAAAGTCGGTTTGAAAACTGATTAAGTGTTTGAAACTGGGATGAAAGGAGAATGAGATTATGGAATTTATAAACGGGGTTAAATAAATTAAGTGAATATTTATTAGAGGATAATTTGGAGGTATAAATTTTGGATGGTAATTTATAAGAAAGGGGGATGTGTTTTAAAAATAAAAAGGTGGTTTTATTTTTAATGTGTTGAAAGAAATTTACGGAATTGAGACATAAATTAAATTGGGATAAATCGAGCAGGATTATATGGGTTACATTGAAATGTAAAGTGTATTTCCCTGGAAAGACAAGTATATTTTCAAGGAGATTTTTATGTATAAGTTTAAGGTTTTAAAATTTATTTTAAAAGAATGTTGTAGAGAAATTTATTATTTTTAATTGTTTTTATGATTTTAAAGCAAATATTATCCAAATTTATTTTAGTAGTAATTATTTTAAAAATTAAATTAGTATTATGTTTTTAAAAGAAAATTTCTAATATTTATACCTATATAAACTTCTATTTTTAAAAAATGGTTTGTGGTTTAAGTTTTACTTCGAAATCTAGTATAGAATTTCACAACTATTATTTTGAATTAAGTGTTTTAAGTAGTTTTAATTTAAATGTTTTAGAATATATATTTTTGGATAAAGTGATTTAAATTATTTTAAAATCAAAAGTCTTGGCCATTTTCAGTGGGAAGAAAACAATTGGGTGGGAGTTTATTTTTGAGAGAGAAAAGGTGATTTGAAAACTATTTTCAAAGGAATTAAAGTGTAGAAAATATCTTGCGAGGATATTTTGAAATAAATAGTTTGGAAAATTATTAAGGCCTGATGGTTGTTTGTGATGTAATATGATAGTTAAATAACCGACTATCAATATTGGCCAATGCGCTAATCGTTTTGAAGAGACCGGGATCAGGATTAATTTTCCGAAAACCACTTCGATCCGGTTTGAACGCTTCGTGAGAAAGAGAAGAACTTGGAGTCGAAGATGGAGCAATGAAGTACAAGGGCTAATCTTTGCTAATCCTGAGCGTGATTCCAAAATGGATGTAGCAGAAATAGTGCCTTCGATTCCGTTCAACCCAGAACGGACTTGTATGGACGAATGTTATCCGAACATCGTCAAGGGGACGATGAGCATTCTAAGTGAATATGTGCTAAAAAGGTAACGCATAGCCTCGAGCCTCATCAACCGGGAATGGCTAAAACTGGGTAGTTGCAGCAAGGCTAAGTGGCTAGCAACCAATTAGGGAAAGGTCATCCCTGTCTAGATGTCTTTTTTTATTCGCCTGTGTGGGCGGTTGCTGATCCCAACCACAGGGTGATCTTATTCGGATTATCCATAAAGGGGGAGCTCTGGTCTTGTGTAGCAAGGGATCGGGTGGATTCTTGGTACAGTGATCTAGACCATGTACTGTAACGGGCGGTACCCCAGTAGCCCTACCTTTTTAATGGAAACCCAATCTCCAATAAGTGCCTTCGACTTGTTTGTATACCTATTATGCTGGAATTTAATGAATGTAACAATTTTGGCTATTTGAATAAGTGTATATAGACATTATTGTAATATCAGAGGATTTGATAAGAAATGTTTTAGTTATCGTAAGGTAAAAACCCGACATGTTTATTTGTGACGTGGTCTTACGAGATACCTTTGATTTTCAAAAGAATTTTGGAACTTTAATAATCCAATTGAGTGTATTTTCTCACACTGGTTTTCCAGACTGACTCTGGTATTATTTTATTGCAACGCTCGGGTCAGACAGAGTATTATAGAATATAGAATCTGGGGGGACTAATGTGGAGCTTAGGAGACGAGCTGGATGACGAGATGTATCACATGTATTTGATGTACATTCCCCTGTGCAGTATAGCTGTGCATTCAGTTTGTGGGGACAAGTTAATATAACTGTCTAGTAATTGTTTTGATTGTGATGTACTCTGATGATATAATGTATAAAACAGATATAGTTTCTTTTTGTTTAAGGATCAGTTATTATCTATTATATATTGTTCTGCTGCGTTTGTGAAATTCTAATGTTGTCTGTTTTCTGTTTCTTCTTCTACCTCCTTCTTCTTTCCTTTACGGTCTGGTTTTCCGGCATTCGATTGTTCGGCATTTAATACAGTGGATGATTTTGTGTCGATTTTTGGGCGTCGAAAAATTGGGTCATTACATTTTGTATAAGAGCAGATGGTTAAGCGAGAATCATGGCTCTGGTGGGGATTACTCAATAGAAATAGTGTTCGTAGTACTCTAGAATGAGTTTCGAGTGTATTAATAGATATGAGCACGTATTTGTTGGTGAACATAAATTTGTTTTATATTGTGTTGACTTATCAGTTGAGTGTTTATGGATTCTAATAGATTGTGGGACACCATGCCATCGATGGGGGTTTCTAAACTCTTAAACAAGATAAACAGACACAGTACTGTTTTAAAATAGGATAAATGAAATAATCTTACCCAAATTATTTTTGTATATAAAAGAAATAATTTTCTGCAAATTATTATAGTTATATATGGTTTCTTGGTTGTTAGGAAGTGATAATATTAAATTATTATCATTCTTGTGTGGAAATTAAACTAAGGATTAAAATTATAACCAAAGGTTAGGGAATAAATTTATATAATGAAATGGAGTTTGCAAATGTGAATTATAAATATAATTTGTAAATTGAAATAAGATGCCAAGGTAATTTTTTTGAATAAGGGTTAAAAGGATTTGGAATTCAAATTTTTAGAAATTAAATTCCTTTGATTTGAAAATGATTTTCAAAGGTTTTGGAGAAACAATGGTGATATTATTTAGGAAATATTTTTGAATTGGATTTAAAATCCGGTGAGATTTGGAATTTAGAAATACTTGGAATTTTTTTTAAGGGATAGAAGCATTAAACTCACTTCATCGCTAGAAAATAACTTCTGTAATGATTGCAACATCATCGATGTTCATTTTCAAGTTTCCAAGAGTGGAATTATTACCAAAATATATTCAATTGGAGTTGTTTGCAAAACTGAGGTTGTTTTCAAAATTCAAAGGATAATTTGATATGCAAATGAATTATGTTTTTAAATTCGTTTCAAAAATAATTTTGAAATGTTGAGTAATTGTTTAAAAGACTTTGGAATCTTATTTAGAATATTTATGGAATATAATTGAGTTTGATAACTTGTAAAATTTGAAATTGTTTGAATAAAATCTAACTTGAAGAAAAGTTAAATTAAGATAAGTGTGAAAATGAAATAAGTAAGAAAAAGTAAGCTAAACTGGATGGTTAATGAAATAAACTTTATTGAATTGGAGATAAATTATGAATGAGAAAATTGATTTAGTCGTAACTGAATAGGAATTGGAACTGAACCTCTGAATAATGTTTAAATATGAATTATGTCAAACAAATGAGTAAAACAAACAAATTAAGTGAAATGGAAATTAGACAAATTAGACTAAATAAATTAAAGGTTGAAAATAAAATTTGTCAGTAAACTAATTTAAATGGGTAAGCAAATGAATTGAAATTGGATATTGCAATGATTAATTAAGTTTGGTTTGAGATAAAAGTGAATAGAATTCAATATTGAAAAAATAGAAGGTAAATTGAATTCAAATGGAATTGAGAATGCAAAGTGAATAAAAATGGATATGAAACTAAAGTAAAGAGGAAAGAAATATAAGAAATTATATAAAATATTTATTGAACTTAAGAAATGGGTGGTGAAATTCTCAAGTAAAAATTGGTATTGGAAAAAATATTCCAAGTAAATATCTGAGTGAAGATTTAATAAGGGTTTGTGAAAGGATAATTGTGAATAAGTGAATAAAAATCAAAGTAAATGTGAATAAAAAGAGAATTGATATAGCTAATGATCAATTGGAACAAATACGTAGGATGTACGTATATTATTTTATTCGCATAACGATTTGATCCAGATTCGAGCATAGAATTTCGAGGTAGTTATACCGATCCGAGTTGGGATTTTTCACTCGATTTTCGACGACAAACCTCGGATATGGATTTTTGATTAATACTAGAAATTCTCTATCATAGTATATGGCTATGCAAGGAGAATGAAGGTTTCTGTAACGACCCGGAATTTTCGATCTCGAAAACTCTAGATAGTTAGGAAAAGAAGAAAGAGATAGAAGAAGATCAGAAACATCAACATCTCACATTCGCAGCAGATAAAATATAATAATAAATAATAAGTTTACAAAAGAATACCATATCTATCGATTACATTTAATACATCAGAGTTACACATATATACAGACACTGGATATACACAATTATCATGTCCCAGCTTTACAATAATATAATACATCAGAAATACCCTATACGTTCTTGCCATCCAACCCGTCTCTCAAGCTTTAGAACGTTCCTACCTGAAAATATGTAATACTCGGTCTGCCCCGAGCATTACACCAAAGTAACACCCGGGTCAGGCTGGAAACCAGCGTTAGTAAACTCATCTAGCATAAACTAACAAAAGCATATAACTCATATAAAACCGGGGTAACCCGTATCAATTTACAAGTTCACAATATGTTATACACATTACTTATTTCATATATCAACTTCTAAGTATCAAAATTTAGATTAAATAGTCCAATTCACTTAAATCATTCATACCAGCTTATTGATTTCACAAATCAAACTATATAAAGAATCAAAATGTTTTGGGTATTTTCTAATACCCGACTCCGGTCTCTTCGAATCCGATGTCATCTTAATCCAAATTATTCAAGTAATTAAATTCAAATACTGGATGTCACTTTTACACAGCAATAACACAAATAAATATCAGCCATTTACTACTGATATAACCAATATCATATTAACAGGATGTCACGGCATATCATTCAATAAATATCATTCAATTCAGACTTTCAACAAACAATCACCCATAAGCAAATATTATCAATTCATGTCATAATTAATCATCTAATCCTTCTTAATCAACCACTAGTTAATGACCATCATTTAATTAATTCATCACTCCTTGATTACCTTATCAATCAATCAACAAATCTCTAATCATAGATTAACTATCCTTTAATTATCAATTAATAAACCTCAATTATTAATTAATCTTCTTTAATAGAAAGTAATCAATCCTTAATTACTTTATAATCTATTAATTAACCTCTAATTAACTGATTAATTAACCATCCACTATTGATTAATAAACCTAAATTATTAATCAATATTTCTTAATATAAATTAATTAATCCATGATTACCAGTTGATTAAACAGTTAATCAATCCTTAATTAATTAATCTTTAATTAGAGATTAATCTTCCTTTAAGTATTAATTAATAAAACCTAACTTATTAATTAATAAAACTTAATTGCACAGTAAGTACTTCTTGATTTTTAATTAAGTAACCTTTGATTACCTAATCAACTCTCTAATTGCTAACTTAATCAAACTTAATTTACCTGATTAATATATACTTAATTACTTAATTTCTCAATTAATTAATCTCTGGTCATTAATTAACAATATTAAATTAATAATCCTTAATTACAATTATTTAACTTTGAATTGATCAATTTATAACCCTTACTTAATTACCAATTAATTATTCTTAATTTATCACTCAAATTAATTATCTTATAAACACTTACATTGATTAATTAACCCTTAACAAATCACACTCATTAGTAAACTAACCTTTAATTAATTTCTTTAATTACTCAATCCTTTAATTAATTACACTGAATAGTTAACCCTTAATTATCAATAAATTTAAATGATAAATCATTTATCTTAGTTCAATTCCTTAACTATTATTCCAAAATCTTTCCTTATAACCTTGGAATCAAAATAACTTAAAAACTTTAACTTTAAGTAAAATTTTAAACATTTAATCTTTCGATTTAAACCATTTAATTATCCGATTATTTTAGTCTTTAAAACAACTTAAATACTTTCTTAGTTTAAATTAATAAAACATTAACTAATCAATTTATTACGTACAATAGTCTGAGATAATTAACTTATCTTGACTCTGCAAACATCTAATTTATAACATAGACCAACCTGAGGATTACTTCACAAAAACTCGAGTTAAACCCCATGCTTCCATGCATCTCAACCCTTCCACTTTCTTCCCTTTCAAAAATAAAACATAGCTTAACCTTTACAAAAACTGCTACAGGTTCCATAAGTTACACGAACGCACGACGCAAAACCCAAGCGAAACTTCCTCTACCCCAAGACCAACCCCGAAGCAACACTTCCCATCTCCTCATATACAACGCTGACACACCAAAACATCGTACACATGCACGAACGTTCTGGCCATCTTCGACCAGTGTCACGCCCCTCATCTCATCGGCAACATCACCATCATCCATCCTGACAGCACAGGAACTCGAAATTACAACGCATTCAAAATCAAGCAATATCAACCAATAGGAACAAAAAAAGCTCGAACAACCAAACTACTCGCCGACGTCGATCCCATCGACCGGAAACTACGACGCTCCTTCCAGGGCAGCTTCACACATTCACGAAATGATTCCTACACTCACGATCATCTTCGATGATCCTATAATGACACACGAGACCCAAATCCCTCGTCGTTCCAAACCGGACTTCAAACCCTAGTTTGCCTATTTCCGACCACCACCAAAGCTTCACCAGTTGCCGGGATTCACTCGAAACCCAAAAACCGATCAACCCCAAATTTCAAACCCAAAACTAAACTAAAATTTAGTAATATGATTACTAAAATTCATGGTTTAGTATTTCGAATTCAAATATGTACTTAAATCAGAAAATTTAATTGATTAAATTTTGACCAAATTAAGATTTCACTCTAAAATTTAAATTTTCAAACCGAACATTGATTCAAAATCCTGTAATTATTTCTAGTTGAGATGTTACATGGTTACAAACAACTTTCACTTACAAATCACAAGCTGATTCGAATTCAATAGTGAGATATTTGATTTATATAGAAATCCAAACCTGTTATCATCACACACAGACTATGTTATATAACTACACATGCATTCATCACTTATTCATAAACATGCATTCATTTCTATACAAGCATCTCAGGCTAGCAACCATAAGTTTCATTCATAAATCAGAGTGAAACCAGGATGTCAAAACTGTTTTTAAAATCTTTTTTATGCACCGAAATGTTTGGACAGAACAACATGCTATTGGAAACTGCTAGCTTTTGCTTTTGATCCCCTGCCATGAGTTGTTCTGATTTTTTTTTAAGTTTGCAAAAGGCAGTTATTTCCTGTTTGTTTTAGTTTGTGTTCGAATGGATGAAAATGGGACAAGGTAGAGGTATATACAGAGAAAAAATAGGCCGCACGATAAGCTTATTTTTTTTTCAAATTTTCTTTTAGTCAGAGAACTTCCCTTGATTTGATACTAAGATCTGATTCATATTAAAAGCTTGATTTGATTTTCCCTTTTTGACTAACCTTTTTTATGTTTGCTTGCCATGTTACAACATTTTGTATGCTCGAAATGATGTATTGTATGCTTAAGATGAATTGCATTAAATGTTTGTCTCCGTAGGTTCATACATATATATTTACCGTAGCAATTTATATACATAGAACATATGAGCCTCTTATATGTATTCTTTATACATATATCTTTTCATCATCTGTACAATACTCATTTTCTCTCTCATCATGATTGCCTTTTTATTATATATATATATATTTAGATGTACACATGTTTATATATATGTATAAATATTTATCTTTTTCCACAAACATTGTTATTATAATATGTATACATATTTCGATGTTTTCACATATCTTTCATTTACACTGCTTATGTACATTTTGATATTACATATATATTTATATAATTTATCCTTTTCTATGTGGTTCATCATTTTTAGAGAATTTTATAACACAGTACTTATTTTAGTTTTTAGACCAATTTATAAATGTATCCAAATATTTTAATTATCAGAATTTTATTCGTTTGCCTCACTAAAACTAATATTCCATTAGTTACATCGTTAGTCACTCAAAATTCGTTGGGTAAGATTCAGGTCATCACAGTTTCTAATCAAGGAATCAGATTTGAGTCCGCACTAGAAAGTCGCGTGGACGATTGTAGTTCGGAAGCGATATTGTGTGATCGAGTGAGCGATTGGATTGGGTATTGCATACAAATGATATGTATACATCGTATGGACTTGAATGAAATAGATATTGAAAATTTTGTAAAGAAATGTATAAAATGATTTTGAATGTTGTAATTCGACATTACTGCTAAATAGGATATACAGGTGTTTTAAAAGCAAAAGGAAATTGGTGCTTTGTATACAGGCGATAAATTGAATTGCTCGACAAAAAGGTATGTATTTAAATTTCTGTACGAAATTTGATGCTTTTATGATCTAGCCACTTGGCCTTTTGTTTTCTTTGAAATTTGACGGCCTGTGGAGGCATTTTGTAGTTGTACCGATCTAGCCGCGCAAGAGAGGCGCTGGCAAAATTTTTTGAAAATTTAGGGAACTAGAAAAATTTTGAGAAAATTTTGATAATTTAAAATTATGTTTTGAATTATAATTTGAATGATTGAGTAAGTAATGTTCTTGGGAACTATAAAAGAGTTTGGAAATTTAGTAAGGGTGTTGTTAAAACTGTTTGGTTTTAGGAAGTTGTTAAAAACTAATTGGTTTTGGGAAAATAGCTATCGGGTTATGGATCATTCTTCTTAACTAGTAATTTCGAGGATGAATTTTTTTTAAGTGGAGGAATGTGACGACACGGAAATTTTGGATATTTGGAATTAGAATATTTAATTGATTTTAAATATTTGAAAGTTAGATTAACTTGAATTTCAAATATCATTGTTTATTTGGCAATTAAATTATTGAATTTAATATTGGAAATTGGTTGAAATAGTGAATATTGGTTTTAAGCATGTTAAAAATATTTCAAAGGCTTGTAAAAAATTATATTGATTATATTGAAGATAAGAAAAGATTTAAATTTGAATTTGAAAGTGGTCTGTTAAGTTTTAAAAATATATCGTTTGAATTGACATTTGAAATAGCTTTCCTAAGCACAGTCTCGGAATTCAACGAAACCAGTTCCATTGGATCTGTAATAATGTATTATTATCGGATTTCAAATTTCGTAATGTTTGGAGCTGTCATGTTATCGTACCGCAAGTAAACGCGCTGAAATTTATATCAAAAATTTAATATAATAATCTCGTCCAAAAAGCTATCTTCTCCATGTGATCGAGTTAGGATTTGAAACCTTTTCTATTGCGTTCAAAATAAGGGTATAACATTATAAACGCCTGGCAGCCTGCCTCGATAGAAAGTCAAGATTTTGAGTTGCATTTATCGAGACGGTTTAAATTTGAATTTAAATTTAAATATAAATAATATTGTTACATTAAAATACTGTGTCAAGCCTTTGTAGACACGTATAGAATTTAAAGCACGTGTCTTCCCTGAGCACAAGCGTATTCTTTAAAAAAAATAATTCAGAGAAGGAAGATAATACTACGGCCTCGTTCAAATTCAAAGCCGAGCCTTCATTTTCCTTTTTCCAATTCAAATCAAACAGTGGCTATCCTCTCGTTCCAGTTTAATGTCGCAAACCTTTTTCCTTTGTCTTAGCTCGACAAACAAAATCAAAACCTAGAAACCAAATCGAGCTTGTTCAAAAAATCCCTAAATCTCATTCTTCATCTCTATTCGAAAAAGGAAGCATTACAATCTGGGTCACGGTCAACTTTCTTGGCGAAGTCGCGAGCTTCGAATGGTGGGGTCTTGGTGGCAAATCTAAGGAGGCCAACTTTTGCAGTGTAGCAAGCGGAGCACGCGCGCATGGAGGAGGGTGGATGCGTGGTTCATGGCGGCGCGTTCGATCTGGAGGTGGTTTGGAGGTGCGGTGAGATGCTCGAGTGCGGTGATGGGGTAGTTCGTCAGTGAAGGGAAGGCCGGGTTTTTCCAGTAAGGTATAAGCTTTTTGATTTTTATTATTGAATTTAGTTTATATATATGTGTGTGCGTGTGTGTACGTATACATATTTGGAAATAGGAAAAATATATACATATATATTTATAGTAAAAAATGTTTTCTGTCTGGTTTTCAACTTGCAGAGTTTAAATTTACATATATGTATAGAAAATTCATATAAGATTTTGGAAGAGAAAATATATAAGGGTTTATACAGAAAATTTGATTTTTTAGACTTATATACATTATTTTTCTATGTAGCTCGTAAATGAAAATAAAATATACATATACACATTTTAACTTACTAGTTAGAATTTTAAAAATAATGGATTTGATTATTTATTTGTTTTATTAACCTATTTAACCATTTTAGGTTACTAAAGGATTTTTTAAAGGAAAATATTAGTATAAATTTAAATTATTAGATTAGGATAAATTCATAAAACAGTAACTGATTGTTTGATTTGTTCGATATTAATAAATCATCTAATGTTTATACAAGGTCAAAAATCAAGAACACACCGGAATAGAAATGGATTGCAAACAAAAATAAAATGTGAGTTAATCTCACTCATTTGTGTTACCACTAAATTTATATAGTTAAATTTAAATTATTGGTTGAATGATTGAATTGACTAGATGTGGTATATTATGTATAATAGTGTGTGTGTGTCTATATATATATATATATATATATATATATATATATATTGGAGTGATTGATTTTCCATATTATATAGCGGATGAGACCCTATGCGCGCTGCGTAATAACCGATGACCCTTATACTACGATATCCCCCTCGAAGTGGGATTGGTATTTTATATTATGCTAACATCTGTGGATGTAGGGAAACTGGCTGGAGGGATCCAACTGTATTCCCCAAAATGTTGAATTTATTTTATATTTAGCGATGTGATTTATGTGATAATCTGTGATGATTATATTGATTATATTGGAAATTGAAATTATTGAATGCTATAGCTTGGTGAATATATATTGGTATTTGAGAGAATGAAATATATATATATAGATATATATATATGGCTTGGATTTTTTTAAAGGAAATAAAAAGGGAAATTTTTAAGTAAAGTAATTATAGTGAATTTGGGTAAATTAAAGATTGAATATGGAGAAGAAAATATAAAAGTTTAATTTTTAAATTCTATTATACCAATTCTGTGTATGGAAATAAAGATAGAGATTTTAATGAAAATAAAAGAGTTTTGGAGACTTAAGTGATATTGTCTAAAAAAATTAAAGGATTTAATTTTAAATTTACGATTTAAAATGTTTGGGTAGAAGTGAAAGGGTAGGATTTTGAATGAAGTACGAAGTGGATATTTCAGTTAAGATAAGATTTTTAATAATAAATATAGAAGTAAGTATGGAATTAATGGTTTAAGATAAATTTGGGTAAGTAAAGGAATTTGTTTTAAAATGGAGTTAGTTTTGAAAATTGGTTTGAAAACTGATTAAGTGTTTGAAACTGGGATTAAAGGAGAATTAGATTATGAAATTTACAAACAGGGTTTATAAATTAAGTGAATATTTATCAGAGGTTAATTTGGTAGTATAAATTCAGGACGAGAATTTATGAGAAAGGGGGATGCGTTTTAAAAATAAAAAGGTGGTTTTATTTTTAAAGTGTTGAAAGAAATTTACGGAATTGGGACGTAAATTAAATTGGGATAAATCGAGCAAGATTATATGGGTTATATTGAAATGGAAAGTGTATTTCTTTGAAAAACCAAGCATATTTTCTAGGAGATTTTTATGTATATGTCTAAGGTTTTAAAATTTGTTTTAAAATAATGTTGTAGAGAAATTTATTTTTTTTAATTGTTTTTAGGATTTTAAAGTAAATATTATTCAAATTTATTTTAGCAGTAATTATTTTGAAAGTTAAATTAGTATTATGTTTTTAAAAGAAATTTTCTAATATTTATACTTATATTAAACTTTTATTTTTTTTAAATGGTTTGTGGTTTAAATTTTACATGGAAATTTAGTATAGAATTTCTTAACTATTTTTTTGAATTAAGTGTTTTAAGTATTTTTTAATTTAAATGTTTTAAAGTATATACTTTTGGATAAAGTGATTTAAATTTTAAAAATCTAAAGTATTAAGGCTTGGCGATTTTCAGTGGAAAGGAAACAATTGGGTGGGAATTTATTTTCACGGGAGAAAAGGTGATTTGAAAACTATTTTCAAAAGAATTAAAGTGTCGAAAATATCTTGCAAGGATATTTTTAAATAAATAGTTTGGGAAATTATTAAGGCCTGATGGTTGTTTTTGGATGTTATATGATAGTTAAATAACCGACTATCAATATTGGCCAATGCACTGATCATTTCGAAGAGACCGGAACTGGGATTAATTTCTCGAAAACCACTTCGATCCGGTTTGAACATTTTTGTTAGGAAGACAAGAGCTTGGAGTCGTTGATGGAGAAGTGAAATGCAAGGGCTAATCGCTACTAATCCTGAGGGTGATTCCGAAATGGATGTAGTAGGAATAGTGCCTTCGATTCTGTTCGAACCCGGAACGGACTTGTATGGACGAATGCTATCAGAACGTCTTAAGAGGGACGATGAGCATTCTAAGTGAATGTGTGCTAAAAAGGTAATGCATAGCCTCGAGCCTCACCAACCGAAAATGGCTAAAATAGAGGAGGTGCAGCAAGGCTAAGTTGCTAGCAACCAATTAGGGTAAGGTCATCCCTGTCTAGATGTCCTTTTTTATTCGTCTTTGTGGGCTTTTACTGATCCCAGCTGCGGGGTGATCTTATTCGGACTACCCAGTAAGGGGGAGCTCCGGTCTTGTGTAGTAAGGGATCACGGTGGATCCTCGGTACGGTGAATTAGACTATGTACTGTGACGGACGGTACCCCAGTAGCCCTGCCTTTGATGGAAGCGCAATCTCCAATATGTTCCCTCGGACTTGTTTGTATACTTATTATGATGGAATTTAATGAATGTAACAATTTCGGCTATTTGAATAAGTATTTGTATATAGACATCATTGTAATATCAAAGGATTTGATAAGAATGTTTTGGTTATCGTAAGGTGAAAAACCTACATGTTTATCTGTGGTATGGTCTTACGAGATACCTTTGATTTTAAAAAGGATTTTAGAACTTTAATAATCCAATTGAGTGTGTTTTCTCACGCTGGTTTTCCAGTCTGACTCGGGTATTATTTTACTGTAATGCTCGGGTCAGATCGAGTATTATAGAATATTGATTCTAGATGGACTGCTGTGGAGCCCGAGAGATGAGCTAGATGGCGAGACATATCATGTGATGCCCCACCTCTATACCCACGCTAGAAAAGAGTATAAATAGATAATACCATTTGCTAACACCGAGAATAAGGCTGGATAGGAGCGACCATCTACAGTCTTGCTTTAACTATCTATTAAATACTCGACAATAATCACACTAAACCGATCGACATATCCAATGAATACTTAAAACAAGACCATAGGTGGTTGGAGGATCTATCAGAACAGAATATAACAACTCAAATGTAGGAAACATCACAGAACAGTAAACCATCATATACATATATATACCGATACATAGCAGAGTATACAAAATAATACATGTCAAGTGGTATAGCCAACCACAATATACAGACAATACCAAAAGAATAAATATCAGAGTATCAACATAATAGGACTACACAAAAGCTATGACAAAAAGAAGCTAGCGAAGTAGTCCATGCGGAAGCAAAATAGGCTAAGTCCAAACGCACCTGACCTGAAACATCTCGGTCTGACCGGAGTATAAAATACACGGGTTAGTCTGGCTAAACAAATCAGTTAGATAAACTGAACAACAATAAACCTGCAAGGTTACAAAGTATAACAAATATCTCTAAAAGTGATAACAAAATCATCAACGAAAGATGAATCCTATAGAACAAGCCTCATATCATCGGCGACATTGATAAACAAAGGATACAATTATCCCAAATCAAGCCAAAAGGAAAATGACAAATACCCATAAGGTATACAAGTTCCACAAGGTAATTGCTATATTTCATGCGGCTCAAAATGACCAACATCGAAGGGCAATACCAAGGGAATATACATATCATTGAAACATCATAAAATTGCTCGAGCTCAGTACTGTATAAACAAGGATCCATGAGCCCGAAGACTCCGAACCCAATATCACCCATGCGGCTCATAACGACCAACATTGGAAGCGATACTAAAGGGAAACCCAATATCACCCATGCGGCTCATAACGACCAACATTGGAAGCGATACTAAAGGGAAACCCAATATCACCCATGCGGCTCATAACGACCAACATCGGAAGCGATACTAAAGGGCAACAAACCCGAAGGCAACATACCCGAAGGCAACAAACCAAAGTGGTGAAGGTCCGGAGGCCCAGTACTGGACACCACTAACTGGCAGAATGTGTTACAACTCTCGAAAAGTAATCCAAAAAGTGTTAACTTATGTCCCATAACCACTCGTTCGCACTAAACGGTTTACTATCCGTCAGTCATTTCCACACTCAAAGCAGTACAAAGTTTACCTCATATCATTGATAAACCAAACCCGTAGGTCAAAACGATCAATCGAATAGGTCGGGGACTAATCGGGAAGACAAACACACGGATTCATGGTCCATGTTTTACCTAAGCATTTAATCTTCCTTCCACTTCGCTCGAAGTGCGAAATTGTGTGTGTGCATTATAAATAGAATTTATAATTTGGAGAAGGGAGCTTTTAATACGATTTAGAGAGATTATTTATGAAACCCGTGAATGAAGTCAAAAACAAGTCATCAAAGTCAAATATGCAATAACAACTATTTGGAATTAACATGAATCGGTAAAAGTTGGAAATTAACTCAAAATTAGCCAAAATAGGCAAAACTGCGCATTTCAGACGTCTGAAATTACCTCCCAGACGTCTGAACCACTACCAGACGTCTGAATGGATTTCCAGACGTCTGAATGGATTTCCAGACGTCTAGATTTTGGCTCTTCCTTTTTGCGTCTTCCAGGGACCAATTCCAGACTTCTGAATTTCCAAACCAGACGTCTGAATTTGAAACCAGACGTCTGAAATTAGAGTTCAGACGTCTGAAATCCCCCTGTAGGCAAAAATCAGCCAATCCCATAAAGGAAAAATCCAAATGAATTGCAAACGAACGAGCGATGGATGCTATGGATTTATGCCATACGACAACCCAGCACTATTGGCTCTTTTATACACCTCCAAAAACATGATTAAAACATCAAAGTTATGATCTTTAAAGAATTGAACCCAAACACTAAAAATTTGGATATTCACCAATTCAATCCAAACCAACAGCAAGTGCATATGAACAAGGTGTTAGGAATTCATACCCAACATCAATGAAATCAAGAGAAGTAGATGTGAGTTCAAAACTCACCTTTTTGCACACAAACAAAGATGAGAGCACAAACACAAGAAGGAGGTTAACCACTCTTCACTTCAACTCTACAATCTTCAATCTAAGAACCAAAACATATATTTCCCAAATTAGAGCTTACGAATTTCTGAAATTGAAGAGGAGAAGAGATGGAGAAGATTAAGAGGAGGCTTACCTATCCTTCTCTTTGAATTTCAAACAAGAATTTGGAGTTTGCAAATGGAACTAGGGCTTGGAGTTTCTAATTCTTCTTTCTTTCCCCCATTTTCAGTTTTCTTAAGCTAAAGGAATGAAATGAGGATGAATGGATGAAGAGTTAGTGAGCTAGAGGGTTAAGAGGAGATTGGGGCTGAATCCAAACTCAAGCCCAAGTAGAAAAAGGGGCAAAATTTCACAAACCCCAAACATATCAAAAATTATACTAGAAAAGATCACAAACGTCATTTTGGACTCAATGGAAGTGGTTTCGAGCTCCAATTTGGCCGTTTGCAAAAAGTAGCTTTTCGGACCTAAATCCGACTAACGACGCTATATTTAAATTAAACATTTAAATATAAATCGTTAAATATGCGGGTTCTTACATATCTCCCCTCCTTACAAAATTGCGTCCTCGCAATTCCTAGAGACGATATTTGTAACAACTACAAACATACAACATCCAAAAGTAAAGGAAATAAGCTTGAGATGAAAAGACATACTCACCGTTTCAAAGCGAAGAAAGAAAACCCGGATAAGATCGCTCAATAAATTCTCTGGTTTTCCAAGTACAATCATTGGGATTAGCGGACCATTGTACTTTAACGAGCGGTACGTCCTTGTTTCGAAGGTGTCGCACCTCCGTGTCAAGTACGCGAATAGGCTGCTGTACAATAGATAAGTCCGGTGAGATCTCAAACTCTTGCTAATCAGGAGAAGCAATAGCAGAATCCGACTCCCGAAGACACTTCCGAAGTTGCGAGACGTGAAACACGTCATGAATACCAGATAAATGAGCTGGAAGTGAAACTCTATAAGCCACAGGGCCAATCCGTTCAGTAATAGAAAATGGTCCTATAAAGCGAGGAGCCAATTTCCCAGTCGTACTGAAACGCATAACCCCTTTCAAAGGAGAAACACGAACAAAAACAAGATCACTGATGGAGAACTCAAGAGGTTTCCTACGGCTATCCGCGTAGGATTTCTGGTGACTTTGTGCCTCTTTCATTCTCAATCGAATAAGGTCAATCTTCTCGGAAGAATGACGAACAAAATCTAGGCCAAGACTAAGCTTCTCTCCAGATTCCAACCAACATGAAGGTGATCGACATGGCCTTCCGTATAAGGCTTCGAAAGGAGCCATACCGATACTAGATTGAAAACTATTGTTGTAGGAAAACTCTACAAGAGGTAGGTGATCCTCCCAACTACCACCAAAATCAAAAATACAAATACGGAGAAGATCTTCCAAGATACGATGCACCCGTTTAGTCTGTCCGTCAGACTGCGGATGATAAGCTGTACTAAAATTAAGCTTTGTTCCCAAAGCTTGCTGAAGACTCTTCCAAAAATGACTCGTGAATAAAGGATCACGGTCACTCACAATATAACTAGGAACACCGTGAAGTCTCACGATTTCCTTGATATATAACTTAGCCAAATGCGAAGCATTTCTATTAGAATTAATAGGGACAAAATGAGCAGACTTAGTGAGGCGATCAACAATAAGCCAGATGCTAGAATGGCCTGATCTCGAGCGAGGTAGGCCGTCAATGAAATCCATAGAGATCTGATCCCATTTCCATAATGGAATCTCTAAAGGCTGAAGAAGGCCAGAAGGACGCTGATGTTCGACCTTTATACGCTGACAAGTTATGCAATTACTCACATAACTCGCCACATCGCGCTTTAAGCCTTCCCAATAATAAAGGCGACGCATATCGGCAAACATCTTGCTACTACCGGGATGAATAGTATACTTAGAACGGTGACAGTCATCAAGAATGTCATGCCTAAGTGCAAAATCAGAAGGCACAAAAAGACAGTTCTTCTTACGATGACACCCAAGAGAATCAATGCTGAAATCTTGCAACGCCTCATCACAAGATCCAGACTCACAAAGCTAAATAAGATGCAACAAATCAGGATCACGCCGCTGAGCATCGGCAATACGATCCAATAAAATAGGTCGAGCTCCCAAACTAAATAATAGAATAAGAGAATCAGAAGTTGAACCTCGATCACGAATTTCACAAAAAGATAGAGTCTCAAGAACATCCCATTCGGCAAGCATCATAGAAACAACAGCCGAATGTTTGCGACTAAGCGCATCTGCAACACGATTTCCCTTACCAGGGGTATACTGGATATCAAAGTCATAGGAGGCAAGAAAATCAAGCCAACGTTGTTGTCTCATATTGAGTTCCTTTTGAGTAAACAAATACTTCAAGGATTTATGATCGGTATAGAGAATGAAGCACTCGCCTAATAAGTAGTGTCGCCAAATCTTCAAGGCGAAGAAAATGGCGGCTAACTCAAGATCATGAGTGGCATAGCGAACTTCATTCGGACGCAGTTGCCTAGAAGCATACGCATTTACCCGATCCTTCTGCATAAGAACAGCACCGAGACCACTACTACAGGCATCGGTGTAGACAACAAGATCATGATTCCCTTCGGAAACCACAAGAATAGGAGCATTAGTGAGAAGTTCCTTCAATGTCTGAAAGGAAGCTTCACACTTGTCGGACCAAACATAACGAATGCCTTTCCGAGTAAGGATAGTGAGAGGAAGGACAACACGGGAAAAATCCTTAATAAACTGATGGTAATAACCCGCCAATCCAAGGAAACTACGGATCTCATGCACATTCTCAGGCCTCTTCCAATTCTGCATGGCTTCGATCTTTGAGGGATCGACCGAAATGCCGTCAGAAGATACAACATGGCCTAAGAACTTAACTTTATTCTCCCAAAAGTGGCACTTAGAGAATTTGGCTCTAAGCTGATGATGACGGAGAGTACTCAAGACAATGCTCAAGTGATTAGCATGCTCGGCTTCAGACTTAGAATAAATAAGGATATCATCAATGAATACAAGGACAAACTTGTCGAGATATTCCCGGAATACCAGATTCATTAGATCTACAAAGAAAGCAGGAGCGTTCGTCAACCGAACGGCATAACGAGCCACTCGAAAGAACCATATCGAGTGCGGAAAGCTGTAAGAGGTATGCTATCTTCCGCGACTCGTAATTGATGAAAACCTATGGCAAGGTCGAGTTGAGAAAAGACCTTAGCACCACTCAATAAATCGAACATATCATCGATCCTAGGCAATGGATACCTATTTCTGATGGTTAACTCGTTAAGCTTGCGATAGTCAATGCAAAGCCTAAGAGTTCCATCAGACTTCTTCAGGAAGACGACCGCGGATCCCCACGGAGAAAAACTGGATTGAATCAACTGCTTGGACTCAAACTCTAAAAGCTGCTTCTTGAGTTCCTCATTTTCCCTTGTAGACATCCTCGTAGGAGGACGACTAACTGGCTGCGCACCTGGAATGAGATCAATGCGGAACTCAATTGCCCGCTTGGGTGGCAAACCCGATACAGGCTCAAAAACATCAGAAAAGTCAGAAGCAATAGGAATACGAGATATATCATCATTATCTCGCGAGTCAAGAGAATATAAAGCCATCTCGGAATTATCTACCTCCCAAAGAATAAGAGACAGCTGAGTAGGCGAATCCGGATGTCGAAGATATATAATTCTCTCCGAACAAATAATCCTGGCATCATATCTCACTAGCCAGTCCACACCCAAAATCATATAAAATCCTAGACAAGAAATAACGTTCAGATTCGCACGAAAAGAAAAACCACATAAAACAATCTCAACATCATCACAAAGCAAACTAAGGGTCGCGAATCCCCCAGTAGGATTCGCAATCCTTAAAGAAGTAACCATACAAGAAACATCCAAAGATAAATCATCGACGAGCTTATTTGATACGAAAGAATGTGAAACACCCGTATCGAAAAGAAGTCGAATACTATGATCATGAAATAAAATAGAACCTTCCAAAATAGATGGAGACATACCTTTGGGTTGAGAAGGACCGTCAGAAGCCTTGGCAGCACTAAGCTTGCCAGACTTGGCACCACCAGGAACAGAAGGGCAAGCTGAAACATGATGACCTTCCTTCTTGCAATATTGGCAGAAGAGCGGCTTAGGACAAGCTCGAATAATATGATCCGGAGAGCCACAATTAAAACACTTTCGAATAAAAGGTGTCCCAGAAGGCTGAGTCTGAGAGCTAGAACCACCAGTCTTCTTCTTCTTAGAAGGAAAAGACCTCTTCTGAAACGGAAACTGCTTCTTGTTGGGGTTCTTAGAAACCTCAAGATCCTCACCACTATCACACTCCTTCTCGACAGCTTCGAGATGAAGTGCCGAATCTACTAATTCTTCAAAAGAAAGCTTAAGCTGAAGCAACAAAGACTTCTTAAGATACTTCTTAAGACCAGAGACAAACTTCAAATTCTTCTTATAAGAAGTGCTAATGAATTCAAGACCATACTTAGATAAAGCCTCGAATGATGCAACATACTCAGAAACAGAAGACTTCCCTCGCTTCAACTCAAGGAAGCGACGGGTCAATAAAACTTTTTCAGATTCAGGAACGAACTTGAGTTCAAATCGCTCCCGAAACTTAGTCCAAGAAAGAGTAGACTCATCAATCTCGGCTATAAGAAGCTCATACCAATCAAGAGCATTCTCTTGTAATAAGCTAGAAGTTACAATAACTCTATCGTGGTAAGGAAGATCCATACGAGAGAAGATACGCTCGCATGTGCGAAACCAAGCTTGGACTTCAAGAACGGATTCAAAGCCTTTCAACGGCTTTCCTCCAAGATGAGCAAAATCACTGCACTGACGTGCAAAGGCAGACTTGCGAGGTGGAGACACTCGAGGAGCAACTGGAGGCTGAGTGCTCCTAAACAACTCCATAAACTGATCGGCAGACATATAAACGCCATCCGGATGTGTGTCACTGGATTTCCCAGCATCCGAACGTCGTCCCCTGCCTCTTCCATCCATACGCTGAAAGTAAGATAAGAATGAGATTATTCACGAGGTAGATATTACAATATGGGATACTACGGAATAAAATGCATTCCTAGACGTATTCCCAAGTTCTATATAACCTTGATGGAATAGAGAGACACAATGATTCAAAGATTTGTATCACTTATACACTTTGATGTATCATAATATGTGCTTCTATTCTGTGTTTATCATACTTTGTTCTGAACTGAGCTCTGATACCAAGATGTGACGCCCCACCTCTATACTCACACTAGCAAAGAGTATTAATAGATAATACCGTCTTCTAACACGGAGAATAAGGCTGGATAGGAGCGACCATCTACAGTCTTGCTTTAACTATCTATTAAATACGTCGACAATAATCACACTAAACTGATCGACATATCCAATGAATACTTAAAACAAAACCATAGGTGGTTGGAGGATCTATCAGAACAGAATATAATAATTCAACTGTAGGAAACATCACAGAACAGTAAACCATCATATACATATATATACCGATACATAGAAGAGTATACAAAATAATACATGTCAAGTGGTATAGCCAACCACAATATACAGACAATTCCAAAAGAATAAATATCAGAGTTTCAACATAATAGGACTACACAAAAGCTATGATAAAAGGAAGCTAGCGAAGTAGTCCATGCGGAAGCAAAATAGGCTAAGTCCAAATGCACCTAACCTGAAACATCTCGATCTGACCGGAGTATAAAATACACGGGTCAGTCTGGCTAAACAAATCCGTTAGATAAACTGAACAACAATAAACCTGCAAGGTTACAAAGTATAACAAATATCTCTAAAAGAGATAACACAATCATCAACAAAAGATGAATCATATAGAACAAGCCTCATATCATCGGCGACATAGATAAACAAAGGATACAATTATCCCAAATCAAGCCAAAAGGCAAATAACAAATACCCATAAGGTATACAAGTTCCACAAGGTAATCGCTATACTTCATGCGGCTCAAAATGACCAACATCGAAGGGCAATACCAAGGGAATATACATATCAATGAAACATCATAAAATTGCTCGAGCTCAGTACTGTATAAACAAGGATCCATGAGCCCGAAGACTCCAAACCCAATATCACCCATGCGGGTCATAACGACCAACATCGGAAGCGATACTAAAGGGCAACCCAATCTCACCCATGTGGCTCATAACGACCAACATCGGAAGCGATACTAAAGGGCAACAAACCCGAAGGCACAAACCCAAAGGTACAAATCCGAAGGCAACCTACCCGAAGGCAACATACCCGAAGGCAACAAACTGTAGTGGTGAAGGTCCGGAGGCCCAGTAGTGGACACCACTAACTGGCAGAATGTGTTACAACTCTCGAAAAGGAATTCGAAAAGTGTTAACGTATGTCCCATAACCACTCGTTCGCACTAAACGGTTTACTATCCGTCAGTCATTTCCACACTCAAAGCAGCACAAAGTTTACCTCATATTATCGATAAACCGAACCCGAAGGTCAAAACGATCAACCGAATAGGTCGGGGACTAATCGGGAAGACAGACACACGGATTCATGGTCCGTGTTTTACCTAACCATTTAATCTTCCTTCCACTTCGCTCGAAGTGTGAAATTGTGTGTGTGCATTATAAATAGAATTTATAATTTGGAGAAGGGAGCTTTTAATACGATTTAGAGAGATTATTTATAAAACCCGTGAATGAAGTCAAAAAAAAGTCATCAAAGTCAAATATGCAATAAAAACTATTTGGAATTAACATGAATCGATAAAAGTTGGAAATTAACTCAAAATTAGCCAAAATAGGCAAAACTGCGCATTTCAGACGTCTGAAATTACCTCCCAGACGTCTGAACCACTACCAGACGTCTGAATGGATTTCCAGACGTCTGGATTTTGGCTCTGCCTTTTTACGTCTTCTAGGGACCAATTCCAGACTTCTAAATTTCCAAACCAGACGTCTGAATTTGAAACCAGACGTCTGAAATTAGAGTTCAGACGTCTGAAATCCCCCTGTAGGCAAAAATCAGCAATGCCATAAAGGCAAAATCCAAATGAATTGCAAACGAACGAGCGATGGTTGCTATGAGTTTATGCCATACGACAACCCAGCACTATTGGCTCTTTTATACACCTCCAAAAACATGATTAAAACATCAAAGTTATGATCTTTAAAGAATTGAACCCAAACACTAAAAATTTGGATATTCACCAATTCAATACAAACCAACAGCAAGTGCATATGAACAAGGTGTTAGGAATTCATACCCAACATCAATGAAATCAAGAGAAGTAGATGTGAGTTCAAAACTCACCTTTTTGCACACAAACAAAGATGAGAGCACAAACACAAGAAGGAGGTTAACCACTCTTCACTTCAACTCTACAATCTTCAATCTAAGAACCAAAACATATATTTCCCAGATTAGAGCTTAGGAATTTCTGAAATTGAAGAGGTGAAGAGATGGAGAAGATGAAGAGGAGGCTTACCTATCCTTCTCTTTGAATTTCAAACAAGAATTTGGAGTTTGCAAATGGAACTAGGGCTTGGAGTTTCTAATTCTTCTTTCTTTCCACCATTTTCAGTTTTCTTAAGCTAAAGGAATGAAATGAGGATGAATGGATGAAGAGTTATTGAGCTAGAGGGTTAAGAGGAGATTGGGGCTGAACCCAAACTCAAGCCCAGGTAGAAAAAGGGGCAAAATTTCACAAACTCCAAACATATCAAAAATTATACTCAAAAAGATCGCAAACGCCATTTTGGACTCAATGGAAGTGGTTTCGAGCTCCAATTCTGCCGTTTGCAAAAGTATCTTTTCGAACCTAAATCCGACTAACGGCGCTATATTTAAATTAAACATTTAAATATAAAATCGTTAAATATGCGGGTTGTTACATATCACACGTATTTGATGTACATTCCGATGTGCATTATAGCTATATATTCAGTTTGTGGGGACAAGTTAATATAACTGTCCAGTAATTGTTTTTATTATGATGTACTTTGATGATGTAATGTATAAAGCTGCTATAGTTTCTTTTTGTTTAAGATCGGTTATTATCTATTATATATTATTCCGCTGCGTTTGTGAGATTCTGATGTTATTTGTTTTTTATTCCTTCTTCTACCTCCTTCTTCTTTCCCTTACAGTCTGGTTTTCCGACATTCGATTGTTCAGCATTTAATACAGTGGACGTATTGATGTCGATATTCGGGTGTCGAAAAATTGGGTCGTCACATAAACTCACATTGATTCCAGTTTTTGCCAAAGCGTTATGATTTAGACTAAAACTGAACAGCAATTTAATTTTAGCATAAATACCAATAAGCTCCATATCAACCTAAACTAACTCCATTGTGAAGACAATGTCCATACGAGTGCAACGCAGCATACGGCATCTGGATCCGATCTCGTACATAAAAGTTATAGAATTTACAAGTTATTGATTAATTTAAATTAATAAATTACTAATCTACTTAATGATTACGACATTACCCCTCAATATACTTCTTCTTCTTCCTCCCTTTAATCACCTGTACAGGCACAAAATAATGCATGTCCAAACCTCCAACCCTCTCTCTCCTCCATACTACTTCGTTCCTCGATGAAACTTTTAACCAACGAGACCGTTGCTCCTCTCAACGTGAGCTCCTTCCAAATATCGCCTCGAATCAACGCCCGGATCCTCCCTTAAAATCATGACCTGACACAGCCCCTGCCTTTTTCAATGACACGATTTGCAACTCAAGGCCTAGGGAACGAAATTTTGCGATACCATGCCCCTCGATACGAGCAACGCAACTATGGTTTTCGATTTTCCATTCGCCTTCTCCAACTACACAAATCTCGAGCCCTAGTCTACTGCCATTACCGGCCATCTCCCCAAAACGACCACGTACCAAAAATCGAGCATAAGGAAGCTCTCGTGCATACAAGTTCAAAGAATCGAAAATCATGATTTTTAATTAACTATGTGATTTGATTTTGATTTTAGAAATTCCAAAAGCTCCGATTTCTTGTATTCTAAGCAAATATAAATAAGAAATGGGATAGGGTGATAACTTAGAGGGCATAGGGATAGGTATGGGCCTAAACGAATGGGTATGGTCATGAATATGGGCATATATTATTTCATTTAGAAAAGTATCAAGCATTACATAACCAAAAATATCGAACTTCTATCGAAGCACGCCGACTGTATTCTATGCTAAATAACCCTATTTAGAACTCAATTGAACTCGTTTCGAAACCTAATTCCAAAGTATATGGAAGTTAGCCTTTTAAATAGAAATATTTTTGAAATTAGTCGCTAGGCATTCCGAGCTTGCATGACTAAACGGATGTCCAATCATTACAAAACTTGACGGCGTGCAATAGTTTATTATTTCGGATCTAGTGGCACTGGTTTTGTCAAAATTCGAGACAGTGCCCCGGCATGTTAATTTCACAAATTTAAATATTGTTTTATATTTTCAGTCTAATTATTAGTATTTATCCGATCTATTTATTTTGTAAATAAATTTACAAATTGAACTCATCAATATTACTTTTTAATTAAGTAGAATTAATAATAATTATTAAATCCATTTACTTAATATTTAATTTATAATTCAAATATTTAAATGATTAATCAGATTTGAATTATTATTAAAATCCAAAAAATCCTGCAATTTAAACATTTAAAATTAATCACATATTCAAATTAAATGATCAAAATTCGGGGTTGTTGCATTCTTCCCCTTAAATGAATATCGTCCCTGAAATTCCCAAGAAAGAAAATGTTTCTGAACCATTAATTTTTAAAACTATCTCAAAAGTTTACGGAAATTTCTGGCAGCGTCTCCTTTGTGTGGCTGGATCGAAGCAAATACAAATTGCCTCTACGGGATCCAAAAAAACCAAAGAAAACAAAAGCTAGGTGGCTTCCCATAGTTGGGGCATAGAATCATCAACCAATTTAAATTTCTAAATTTATTATGTACCTTTTTGCATTGGATTTATGTTTGGCAAGTGTAACGACCCAGAATTTCTGTCATTTGAAAATTAGGTATTTAATTGATTTTAAATATCAACAAGTAAAATTTGTAAGTCGAATAATTTATTTTTCGAATATTTAGATTTAATTGGATAAATAAATCGATAATTTAATATTTGAAATTACAGAAAAATTTGGAATTTGGGTTTAATGTGATTAAAAATGATTTATAAAGTTATATTAAATCATATTGGAGTTAGAAGATGTTTGTGAACTTTTAAAATTGAATTAAAAGTTAATTTGTCAAAATTGAATATTTTAATATTTAATTGACGAGTTAAAATAGCCATTTTTCAAACAGTCTCGAATTTCGACGAAACTAGTTTCATCGGATCCGTAATGTCAAATTATAATAAGATTTCAAATTTCGTGTCAATCGGATTTACGATTTGTCCGAGGCAAGCCAAAACGCATAGAAATTTGTTTAATCGATTTAATTTAAATTTGATCGTTTATTTCCGTAACTCACGCAAATGATCGCATTGGCTCTCGATACATATTCAATTATGTCCGGAACGTAGGGTAAACCCTAGAAATGCTAGTCACCGCGTGAGATTTGGAGTTCGGAAAATCGAGTGAATAGTGTTTTGTTGAAATTTCTATAAAAGGACCCTATATCTTCATTTTGCAAAACAAAACAAAACCCTAGGGTTTTAGGCCGCCGGCTTCATATTCAATGGCCGATGTTTTTCAATTTTCTTCCTCCTTTCTCTTCAAATCCATGAATCAGTATGAGAAACTATCACCTACAATGTTGTAGAGCTCGGCACGAACTTCAATCTAAACGGTGATGATCAAGTATGGAGCGACGTGGAGGGAGTTATCGTGGTCGATAGGCGTCACGAACGTGCATGTTTTTCGTGATGATGGGAGGCCGAGCTCGACCGCCCTTTTGCCGATGGTGGCTCTCGAGTGGGGCTTCGGGGTGAAGGTGTTTGATCGTAGTCTCGTGCGTTGTGGTGGCAGTGGTTTCAAACCCTAGTTGGCGGCTAGCATGGGTTATTCGCGTGCGTATGTTTACTGATGTTGGGGAAGAAGATACGTGACGGCCAGGATCTGTTGACCTTGGAAGTAGTGGCTCTGATATGATTTAGGGTATAAAAAATAAAGAAATTGTAAATTATATATATATATATATATATATATATATATTTAAATTTGTGTAAAATTTAAAATACGATATCTTTTTCATACGAGGTCGAAACCACACGAAACAAATTGCGTCGGGTTCGTTTTGTCGAGCACTAAGCAATGGAGCTGGTTTGGAGTCGTTTGAAGCTAGTTTGAATTTTGGGTAAAATTAAACGCATGTTTAATTTTATTCGAAATAAAACGCTGGAAATTGAAAACAAGGTGAGAACTTCTCACTCAATCGAATTGTTTCGATTTAAATTTTAAATAGTTAGATATAAAATTTCTTGATTGTGTGATTGGATGATAATTATTATCTGTTGTATTGAAATAGACCCTATACGCTGTATATTAAGCGGATGTTATTTATTAAACACATATACCATGATAATTCCAACTTGTATGGAATTGGTATTATATACGTACTAGGAGTTGATTTCCCGCATTATATAGCGGATGAGACCCTATTGCGCCGCATAATAGCGGATAGTATTTTATAAATACCATATACCGTGATATTCCGTCTTAAAGCGGAATTGGTATTGTGCTAACATCTTTGGATGCACGGAAACAGGTTGGAGGGATCCAACTGGATTCCTCAAACATTTGAATTTGTTTCAATGTTGTGTGTTGATCTATTTATAATCTGCATGATTATCTTTATGATTGAAATCGTTAAAGGCTAAAATTTAGCCGAATATATTTTTGGTATCGTTAGATGCCGAAAATAAATGAAATTTGATTTTTGAAAATTTAAGTTGAGAATTCATAATAAAGTTAAATTTTGGAATTGATTCATTTTGAATAAATAAACGTTGAAATTTTTATGTTATAAAAATTATGATTTTTGTGAAATATAACCGAGATGTGATTTTTGAAATAAGTAGTTGATTAATTTATAAAATGGTTTAAATTGGGATTTTTGAATTATTATAAATGATTTATATAAAAGATTTATAAAATTTATGTTTATAAATTAAAATATTGGAATTATAAAACTAGTTTTTGTAAGTGTAAAAATGAAGTATAAATGGATTTCATAAGTAGATGAAATCTATAGATTTATAAATTGTGAAGTTATAAATTGAATGGATTTTTGTAAAATAAAAGATTTATAAGTAATTAACTTATAAATTGGATTTTGGCGTGTAAATGGGATATAGATAGAATTTGTTAATTAAGTGATTTTCTAAGTTGAAGTTGTTATAAAGTATAAATGGAATTTATATAAATCCGAAATCGACTTATTTTTATAAGTTTAATTATTATAGCTTATTAAAGGAAATATATCCACGATTTTGGACAGTGAATAATCCTTTAAATAAAATATGTAGAAATGATGAATTTGGTAAATGAAGTATATTCACGATCTTGAACAGTGAATAGTATAGTAAAGAAATATTTTGGAAAAGTGATATTTTAAATAGAATTAAAATTATACAAAAATGTTTTAAAATGTATTAAGTATCGAAACCATAGATTTCAACATTCATTGTCGAAATAGACGTTTTCGAGAAATAGAAGGAAATGGTGGACTATAACACCGTTGTTATAGTAAATGATTTTCGAAATGAAGTGTTTTATATAGTATTGGGATTTATATATCTATCTTAATCTCGAATCCCTATACTAGTGATTTTGGGTCGTCGTAATGATGTTTTACGTAACATTCATTTTGACCCAAGTAAATGTGTTTAAGAGAATGTTTTCCTCAAAGAATAAAATTTATACTTAATTGTGATTTAAGTATATTGAATGTTTTCAAAATGTTGGAAATAAATAGATTGGTGAATTACTTATTATTAAATAAGTATGGAAATGTTTTCCAATATGAAGTGAATGTTTTGAGATTATATCTTTTAAAGATAAATAGAAAGTGAATATTTGAAATCGATTTGAAAATCGTATATCAGTGGATATCTGAAAATTTAAATTCACTATGGAATATATAAAGGAAAGGGAGATTTGTTTAAAAATAAACATTGATTTATTTTTGAAGTGTGGAAATAAATTTACGAATTTGGGACGTAAATTTAAAGTAAATCTGTAAGAATTTATTTAATTGGTTTAAATGAACCATCTTGAAATGAAAGTTGTAAAGGTGAAAATTGATTTGAAATTTGTTTTCAAATGATTGAAGTGTGGAAAAATATATCTTATAAAGATATTTTGGAAATAAATAATTTGGGAAATTATTTGAAATCGGGTGATGTTGTGAACATTGATTGATAGTTAAATAACCGACTATCAATATTGACCCTTAAATGGCTATTTGTTGTGAATTGGTTGAAATTGAATGCTGCACTTATTTTTAAATTATTGCGCTCGTTATTCGGATTACCCATTTCGAATAGTGATACGACGTAATGGATAGCGTTGAAGACCGGTGGTGAAGACTGGGTATTTGTGAAAATGATAGGATGACCTATCGATTGTCTCTGCACCGTTAGCTACGGTATGGAGATTTCCTTTGTGATGGAAAATTCAATCGGGATTGTGAATACCCGGATTGCAAGGGCTTCTTTTGAAGTGCCTTCGGTTCTGTTCAAACCCGGAACAGACTTGTATGGTTATGTGTCTGATATTATATTTTGAGATATAAAGCAGATTTCTTTCAAATACATCTCTGCTGGTGGCGAAGAATTTATTCTCTTAGCTTAACACCCTTCTCTGAGACGTACAATCTCAGAGGTTTTGTAGTTGAAGGTTATCAGCAATATACTCCCAACTTGGTAATGTGGGATGCTGAGTGTTGGTGTGTGATGATTATTTATTGATCATTTGTTGATCAAAGCATGGCTTTGTGCCTAGCTTTATGGACAACACTTCGTCAGACCTCACACACGGAAATGGTCGAAACAGGAATCGTGGCAGCAAGGTTATTCGGGGATAGCTTCCCCTGAGGGTTTGTCTATTTTCTTCTGGATTATGAGTGGGATCATGGTATGGAGCCCAGATACTTACTTTGTGGTTGCTGCAAACTTATTACTTTGTGGTTGCTGATTGAGAAGTGCTTCGGGTAAAGGTTGGTAATGACCGGAAAGTGGCATACTCGTGTCAGTTGTTACCTAGATATAGAGGTAACCCGGCCTTGTGTAGCAGAGATCCGGTTAGGATCCGGGGACGTCCTTCCAGAGGCGTTCCATTTTATTTGGGAAGTTCCTTTGCCCGACCATTTATTGGAAATCCAAACAAAGCAATACGAGCCATGTACGGTTTTAGTTGTATAACCTGCCATGCAGCGTGGCGGTAACCTGCCACAAAACATGGTAGCTATAGTAGGCATAGTCCGGAATGTCTATGCTGGCTAAGATTTATATTCTATTTTCGAAATGCTTTCATCACTATGCACTAATAATAATATCAAAAATGATTTGTTTTGCGTAGTAAGCATTTTTGACTAACATAAGTAGAAATCTCCTTCAATTTTGCGTTTGCATTGTGTGCTTGCGGGGAGGCCCTATGGTAGTTTCATTTTCCAAAAGCATTGTGGATATTTTTCACTTCCATTGTTGTTGTTGTTTTAAAGATAAATAACTGTTTTGAGTTCTCACACGAGTCCCATGACTGACCTGGAGTTTATTGTTTCCCTTCCTAAACTTTGGGTGCCCACCAGTTTCCACAGAGGCAGTCTAGAGTCAGGTTATCAGGTCATTCTGGAATTCGGGAGTTGCTGTAGAGATGTGCAGGCAAGTTGGATGGCATGACGTATCAACTAGTACATAGTATTTCTTTTACGCTGTTTGTTATTATGAACTCTGATAATGTGATGTAATGTGATGTAATGTAATAACTGATATAGTTCTTTTGATTTAAAGATATTCATTTATCTATTATATGTTGTTCCGTTGCGACTGTGAGATTATGATATTGTTTCTGTTGTTCTTCTTTCTTTCTTTCTTCTTCTACCTCTTCTTCTTTCACCCTAACTATTCGGTTTTCCGGCATTCGATTGCTCGGCAGTTGATACAGTGGACGTATTAATGTCGATTTTCGAGCGTCGAAAAATCGCGTCGTTACAGCAAGTAATTATTATCCCTATTCAAATGTAAGTGCGCAATAAGTTAAGTGGAAATCTCTTGCTTCTCTGTACTTGCATAATCTAAAAGAGAATCGAGTTGAAAAAATTAATATAATGTAACTCTACAAGCAAAAACTAGCATAATATAAATATATATGCTATTCTAGTATAAATTAAAGCTACATGCAACAACATCACAACAATAGGCGACAAAAATAAAAAGAATATTCAATAACAAATGCATTCAATAATTTCATATGATAAATTTAGTTCTAAATGTCATAGTTTTTAAATTCAAAAATTTATTTTCTAATTTTTCAGACAAGAATTTAAATCAAAGATCAGAAATCAAAATGGCAGGGAGGGGATTCCTCCTAATAAAATATGGTAAAACTCTAGAATCAAAACAACATGGAGTGTCCAGTGCTATTTCAGTTCGTCCAAAAACATCAACTAGAGCGAATTAATATTATTTCTTTGCTAAATTCAAAAAAAAAACTCCTTTTCAAAATCACCGGGATTTAGGTTCTAATAAAAACAAATCAAAAACCTTGATTTATAAATTTTAAATTTATAAACTATGATATATTGGATCACTCAATCAAATAATAAAATTCAATCAAATCAAATTCCATATAGGAATAAACCAACTATCAGTCAATAAATAAAATTCCATAGGGAAATCTTATCACTTAACATTGCTCAAAATGTCAAATGATTAACAAACAAATCTTAACTTATTTTCAAAACTTTTTTGACTGTCCAAAAATATAAATAATTCACTAAGTGTACCATTTTGCTCAACAACTTTTGGTTATTTTCTTAGAAGACAATCTAAACTCACTCGAACAAAATGGAAAGTTGTACTCTAAATTCATCAGTTCCTTAGTTATATGAATTTTTTCGAATCACTAAAATTTTCACTTGGTATTTTATTCAATACCAAAATTATTTATGAATTATTTCATAATTCACACCTAAGTTTTAAAAATATTTTATAAAGATATTTCTTTATAAAACATCAAAACAAATACTTATTTTATTTTAGTTTATCTATTTGTATAATACTCCTCTATATCCTAAGAGCATATATAAACACTAATTTCATTTTACTTTTCAAAGATCTAGATGGGAATCAAATCAAATTATGGTACCTAAAACTGAATCAACCTATTAACCTCTTTAACTTAAAGTGTTAAAATGAAGGATGTTTTATGGGTGGTTCCAAAAACTACAAATAGTTTACACTACTTAGATGTTTTAAACTAATATATAGCTTTAATAAAGCAATGTTTATCAAAACTTTCCTATCCAATTTTAACCCATTATAAACATGTGTTAAATTATTCCTTATCTTATCTAAGGGTGAAATCTCATTTATCAAAACAATCTCTTATCATAAATTCCTTTTTTTTTAAACCAATTCCCTTTAAGGGAACTTAAAAATCAAATACTTGGTCTTTAATTTCAAAACTCATCTTTGAAAGCATACTACATGAATACTGATAACAATGATAAAGAGAATAATTGACTAGGTATTTCATAACGTTTGCCTAAGCGAACATCTGATTGTCACCTAGAAGATTTTTCAAATTTCCGTAAAACTAATTAAAACGATTTCTTCCTAATTATCCCATAGAAAATGCATTCCATTTAAAAATTTACCTCCCAAAATATTTTTACTTTCAATTACTTCCAAAAAGTCTCTCCATTTTTTTAACACATTAGATAAACTAAATTTATATAAAATTTCCTTTATATAAAATTGTGTTATATTATAATTACTCTTATTTATTATAATCAAATTTTCCCAAATATTTATTATCTAAATGTTTTATCTTACCATTTAGAATATACTCAGCAATTTTTATTAAAGTTAATCCTTAATTCACCATTATTTAAAGAGTGAATTTATTTTAACTTAACATTTTCTACGAACACCTTATTGTCAAATTGTGAAAATTAATTCACAAAGGGTTTGTTTTAAATCAAAGAGATAAATGCTCCAAAATAATTTAAGCATATTTTACAACTAACAAACTATAGTTAATGCTTTTAATTTAATTAAGCATAACTAAACAAACAACAATGATAATAAATAAATATTATCGCATTCAAACAAACACACTCTATAACTATATAAAGTTATGAAAATTATTCCTTTATATGTGTAAAATACAATCCTAGGCAATATATTTAATATTCCAAATTTTCAAAAATTCAATATCATGTCTGTTGACCCAGTTCAAGTGTTTTGAAACCCTTATCGACGCCACGTCTCGACTAGAATTCATAAAAACTGAATAGAGCAATTAATATAATACATTTTTATAATATTAACAAATATGCTCTCAAATATATAATACTCTAAACTCATTATAGGGTGTTGCTTACCCTGTCACTAATAAGCCAGACCCTACAAAAGCAAAGGTTCTCGCTTAACCTTACGTCTATACCAAGCAATAACGACCCGCCTTTTTGACCATCGAAAGTCGACACTAAACACTTCCACCATGTTCAAATTTCATGCATCTAATTGACAAAAGGGAAGATTGTTCGGATAAATAAAAAGAAAAGAAAACAGAAAATTAGAATCTCATTGAGGAATTGACAACATACAATATAACAAGGACGGTTAAAATGTCACTCCAAAAGTACAGAGTATATTAGAGTTAAAAACAAACCTTATCAGCTGGATAGTTAGAAAACCCAGAACCTAAAATTGTCGATGTGGATACTAAATAATATAGTGGAAAAAAAAAACTACGATAGATGAACCTCCAACTCCTCTTCAAGATCTCCATAACAATAAAGCCAATTTGAAAAAAATACTCGGTCGGACCCGAGCATTATAATAAAATAACACCTGGACCAGTCTGGAACACCAGCATGAGAAAAATCAAATAATGGGAAACATATACAAGTTCTATGAGACTATGTTGCTAACACGAAATGGGTTTTTACCTTACAAGAACAACATTCATGCAGAAAAGAGTAGAGATAAAAAACATGAAACATATCCAAATAACAATGGGCATAAATTGTATTAAAAACTAGGCTTGAAAGAATGAAAACAATCCAAGCAAAATCCAAACATGAACATAATGGATAAAATTACATAACATTCAAAATTTGATAGAATGGAAAAAGTAAGGCAACATTTCAAATTTGATATAATGGACGAAACCTATAATTAAACATAGTGGAAAGTGGTTGACTTTCATTGTTGTAATTACTTAAAAACAATTCGAAGGTTCGAATCCATTAAGGAGAATGGATTTATCCAACATGACTAGGAGGGTGCTCCCCCTTCAATAAAAGTATACCTCTAGATAAAATATACTTGTGAGCACATGCGCCACTCCTTGGAGCTTCCAAGTTGGACCCCGCTTCACATGAGCATCCAAATATTTCAGATCAATGCATGCATGTCGACACCCCTCTAGATAGATGTGAACATACCCTGATGGGTGCAACCCACATGGCTTGGCTCCCTCTTGTACTTTGGTTTCGGTTTTTTCGGTATTGGATACCAATGCTCAAAACGAGCGATAAATCATATCAGAATGACGAAGCACAACAATGACTTGGAGGGTGCACCCTCCTTATCCGTGCTTTGGGTTTAGTCATTTTCGATAAAGGATAATAATGCATAACGGAGCAAAACATCGTCTATGAATGATGAAAAATAAAGAAGATAGCACAACCGAAATCGATAGTCGAGAAGGAAACTATCGGGTATAACTATGTGATTTGTGTATGAGAATTAATTTTTCATACACATCAAAAATAAAATGAATCATATGCATAAAACATTTGATACTTAGTTGTGCTCGATTTTCACATTTGGACATTAGTAAGAACACTTTAAAAATGTTAATTAAACTGATCTTTTAAAAGACAAATTTATAATATTAAGTGTATTAAAAATAAGGGTCAAAAACAAATGTCAATAAAACATTGTTTACTATAAACCCAAACAATTTACACTTAGCTTTATTTATAAATAATTCCTTTTAATGGATTTTCTCATTTAGGACCATCATTTGTTAATTTAAAACAATATTTATTATCCCCAAAGAAAATAAAACAATTTAAATACCTTTATATATTTATAACAGTATCAATTATCCTGAATGATAATTAATCACATTTATAATCTCTTTCAAAAAAACAAATCCGTCATCTTTAATAAAATAATTAATTACTTCTAAACACTTTTATAGCATCAGTAAATTAACTTTAATCCTTTATTAAATACGTTATTAACTTAAAAACTTTCATCAAATTAGTTAGTTTTACTTTTAATTTCTTTTATTAAATAAATTTACATTAAATACCATAAAGTAAAAAGTTTATTAAATTGAAATAATCATTAATTAAAACGAATAATTCATCTCGAACATCATTAATTAAAATGGTTAACACATTCTAAATACCATTAATTAAAAATAATTAATTAAGTTCAAATAATCATAAATTAATTGGATAAATTAAATCCAAACTACATTAGTTAAAATGATAAATTAAAATATCGTCTCTTACAATGGTAAATCAACTATAAACCATCATCAGTTAATTGATTAATTTCAAAAATCTTTAGTTTAAACGATTAATTAAATTTAAAAAAATCATTAATTAAAATTTAAAATGATTAATTAAAATGACTTAATTAAATCCAAATCTCATTAATTAAATAGATTTATAAATTTCAGACATCATTAGTTAAAATGATTAATTACATTCAAATATTCGAAATTAGGATGATCAATTAAATCAAATATCATTAATTACTTTTAAATATCATTAATTAAAATGATTATTACTTTCAAATATCATTAATTAAAACAATTAATTAAACTCCGTTATCATTCATTAAAAATTAATTGAACTCAAATAATCATTAGTTAAAATGATTGATTAAGTATAAAACATCATTAGCAAAAATGATTAATTAAAATCTAAAGATAAGCCAATTTTAAACATCATTAATTAAATTGCTTAATTAATTTCAAAATCATTAGTTAAAATGACTGATTAATTTAAATCATTAATCAAAATGATTAATGAATTTTAAAAGTCTAATTTTGTGAAAACACAAGCTTTAGTTCAAAACCCACACGGGTTTATGGGGGTGATATGTAATAAATTACGGTATAGCAAAAATTGCTATAATGATACTTAAACAATTAAATAGAATATCATGGCTAACTTTAATTAAACATCAATATAAACAACGTAAGAAGGTAAATATAAGAAACCCCTAAGGGTCTCTCTATAAATTTTTCCTGTAATACAATGATTAAGGACATTATTTATAATCATATAGGTTCATAAGAATCAATTAATGTGTCATCCATTTTCCAACTAAAAATTCAACAAAACAATAAATCAAATAGTTTAACTAACATCCAAACAATCAATAATAGTTTATAGTTTCATAAATATGATATGGTAAAATTGAATGTGAGGTAAACTCACATTGATTCCAGTTTTCACCTAAGCTTTTCGGTTTGGACTAAAACTGAACGGGCATTTGATTTTAGCATAAATTCTAACAAGCTCCAAATAAATCAAAACCAACGTCATTGTGAAGACAATACCCATGCGAGTGCAATGCAATGAACGTTGTCTAAATCCGACCTTGTATGCAAAAATTATAGATTTTATAAGTTATTGATTTACATTAATAAATAACTAATCTACTTTATATTTACAACATTACCCGTCACTAATACTTCTTCTTCTTCCTTCCATCAATCACCTGTAGATGCACAAATAGTGCATGCCTAAACTTCCAACCCTCTCTCTCCTCCATACTACCTCATTCCTCAATGAAGCTTTGAACCGACAAGACCGTTGCTCCTCTCTACACTAGCTCCTCCCGAATATCACCTCGAATCAATGCCCAAATCCCCTCATAAAATTGCAACCTAACACAGCCCTTATTCCCCATCCACGACATGATTTGTAACTCAAGGCCGTAGGCTTTGAAATTTGACGATATGATGCCCCTCGATAAGAACAACGCAACTACATTCTTCAATTTTCCCTTTGCCTTCTCTAACTCCAAAAATCACGAGCCCTAGTCTGCTGCCATTAACAGCCTCCTCACCAAAACGATGGCACGCCAAAAATCGAACTCAAGGAATGGTAGCCCTCGAGCATACGAGCTCAACGAACCTAAAATCACAATTTTTAGTTAACTATATCATTCGATTTTGATTTAAGAAATTCCAAAAGCTCCATTTTCTTTTTTTTTTGTAGTCAAATATAAATAAAAAGAGGGATACAATGATAACGTAGAAGGTATGGTGATAGATATGGGCTTAAATGAATGGGTATGGTCTTTAATATGGGCATATATTATTTCATTTGAAAAATATCCAACATTACATATTCAAAAATCTCGAACTCCAATCGAAGCATGCCGACTGGCATTCTGTAATAAATAACCCTATTCCAAACTTAGTGGAACTAGTTTTGAGACCTAATTCCAAAGTACGCAAAAGTTAGCTTTTTAAATCAAATTATATTTAAAATGAATAGCTAGGTGTTTCGAGCTCGCACGACCAAACGGTAGTCCACCCGTTATGAAACTCAACGGCATGCGATAGTCTGTTATTCTGCATCTAATGGCACTGGTTTCATCAAAATCTAAGACAGGGCCCCGGAATGTTAATTTCATGAATTTAAATACCGTTTATGTTTTCGATCCAATTAACGATATTTATCCAATCCATTTATTTTTGTAAATAAATTTACAAATTGAGTTCACCAATATTACTTCTTAATTAAATGGAGTTAAATATAATTATTAAATCAATTTAATTAATATTTAATTTGAAATTTAGATATCTAAAAGATTAATCATATTTGAATTCAAATTATTAAATTCCAAAAATCCTTTAATTTAAACATTTAAAACAGGTTAATATTCAAAATTAAATGGCCATAATTATGGGTTGTTGCAAGATTGTTATCCATTTCCACCACACTTATGTACTATATTTTATTCGGCATTTATAAGGATAGAGATTTATAACTGTCCATATTGATGTTAAGTTAAACTCTTATCAATGTATTTAAAATTATCTACTGTAAAGATTATATGTTGAAAGAATATGTATTATTCTATTCGTGTAAGATTATATTTTATGTCTTTATTTTCTTTTGCCCATAACTATCCACCTTTTTGTTCAAATTTAGTTGGACATGTGTGGTTTTCTGTCAACTTAAAATGTATGGAATTGTGGGTCGTTACATTAAGTGTGAGATTTTGTGTATTTATGTATGCTCTAGCTTCAGACATATTTATGTTTAAATTGTAATACACAATTATATATACGTAATAAAATTTAAAATAAATCAAAACAAATATATATAAACTTTAATATATATATACTTATATATTATAAATGAATAAAAATATAATTTAAAGACCGATAAATTAGCATATTCGTATTCTTAAATAAAAAAAGGAATGGGTTCATAATTAAATTTTTATGTTTATAACAGTATATATGTATATATTTAATAAACTTTAGTTTATAAACCAAGTTAAATTAATATTTAGGTTTATGCACTAATTTTAGAGTTTTAATTAAAGGAAAAAATGAATTATCTGAGTTTATTAATGATCAGTAAAAATTTATATTTGCAATTAAAAAGTTCAAGCAATCAATAATTTATTGAAAGAGTAAATTTTATATTTGGATTAATTAATTATATAAAAATATTTTATTATAAAAAATATGAAATATTATCGGATTGATGTCTTTTGTATTTTAAAGTGTATTTCTATATACTAGTATAATTATTAATAAATTATTGATAAGTGATTTAATAATACTTATGGTTCATTTCAGTATTCTGATTTCTTATCTTCTCGACATTGATTTTGATGTTATGAGTGATTCACCATTGAGATGGATTTGATTGGTGTTTTAATATGATACGCTGATGAGATCCTTCTTTGTGATTTCATGATATTTAATCCTATGTAATGAGAAATCTGAACAAGCAAAGTTATAATACCATTTATGCATTCGACCCTGTGTCACCTAGGCTAGCAATCTATTACCTATAGGGGAAATTGTAGTGTGATGACTGAAGAGTCCTCGCACTAACGAGCACAATGGTGGATACGTGCCGCGACGACTATGGCGGTAACTAAATAGAGACTTTGTGTATCTATAACTTGCTTCATGCTATAAGTCTTCCTCTGGTACAACAGAGTAATAGGTTGGCATATACGTTTAATACAACTCACAATAGTATAGTTATGGGTTTGATGACCCACATATTGTTATATAGATGTCTATACTTGGGAGTTCATGTCTGTCATATAGCCATTTCCTATCACGATATTTATAGATAGATATTATACGAGCGTATGAGATTATACATGTGATATATGATCAGAGTATAGTAGATTTTTGGTATATTGATAGGTAGCTTATCCTATTTTAGGTCTATTGATGATGATGTTTTATCGAGGCCGAGAGATATATTTGGGAGATGATTTGTGCTAGCCCGATTATACTTGGTCATATCTCATTTGTTGATATTTCTAGATTTGATGATGATTTCTAGATATTTATGATTCACCTATTAGTGTTGACTCTGTGATTTTTGATTTGATGTGTTTCTATATAGGCGATGACCTCTTTTGAGAACCAAACTGTTTGCTTCGTGCATAAGTTAGAGTTATTTGTGTGAAGCGATGCTTTGATGGCTATTTGAGTCATTATAATTGTACTCTATGCACACATTTCCATGGTTATATATATGCATATACATATATCAACACATCGTTGACGATTTGAGTATGTCTAGTTGTGCTATCATTTATTATTGTTAGTTATAACGACCCTGACTCGACCTTCGAAAATCGACACCGAATACGACACTCGTATTCAAATGCCGCAGATCCAATCGTCGAATCTGGTTCGCCGGAGCTTATAACACAATAAGTATAACGACACAGCGGAAGAAAAGAAATGAATATCATTGATATACAACATTCGATACGACAATGATACAATATGAATCAATATCAGAGATATAAGATAACAATGCTAAAATGGAATAACAATATGATATAGCAGCGGAAAACAAATAGCCAAGAGATTACTCTAATCCAATGCTCCAAAGCTATAACTCCAAACCACTAGCTTGACCCACCATCACGTTTCACCAAGCTGAGCAAGCCCAGTCTATGAATCTGAAGACTCCAAAGAATACCAGAGAGCAAGCTAAAAGCTACCAAATCGATATATATTATCTGAAAAACCTAACTCTGGACTGCCCGTGTGGAAATCTGTAGGCATCAAGAGTTTAGGAAAGGAACAATAAACTCCGGATCAGTCGTGGGACTAGTATGAGCAAACAAAAACAGTTTTATCCTTTAAAACAAACAAAAGAATTTAAATTTGAAATCCACAATGTTTTTTCAAAAATGAAACTACCATAAGACCTCCCACCACACACACAATGCAAACGCAGACTTGGAGGAGATTTCTTCTTATGATAGTCAAAAATGCTTGATACGTGAAAACCATTTGATATTATTATTAGTGCATAGTGGAAACATTTCAAAAGTATAATATTAATCTTAGCCAGCATAGACATTCTGAACTATGCCTACTATAGCTACCATCTAAACAGTGGGGCGCCACCATAAGTAGATGGCAGGTTATACAACTAAAATCTTACAAAGCGCGTACTGGAGAATAGATTTCCAACAAATGGTCAGGCTAAGGAACTTCCTGGGCCACATGGGTACGCCTCTGGAGGGACGCCCCGAGAACCTAACCGGATCTCTGCCAACACAAGGCCGAGTTACCTCTGTAACTAGGTAACTACTACACGAGTATGCCATCCCCCGATCGTAACCAACCTTTATCCGAGCGCTTGATACCAACAACCACAAAGTACTGTATTTGCAGTAACCACATAGTTTAAATATCTGGGCTCCATACCATGATATCACCTCTATCTAGAAGGAAATGAACATACCCTCAGGGGGCACTACCCCCAAATAACCTTGCCGCATTCTTCCTGTTTCGATCATTCCGGGTTGTGAAGCTCAACAAAGTCTCATCCACAAAGCTACGCTTTTTACAAAGTCATTCTTTGATCAACAAATGATCAGCAGCACTTCGTATGCCACATTACCAAATTGGGAATGTATCACTGGTAACCATCAACTACATAACCTTTGAGCTCGTACGTCTCAGAGAAGGGTGTTAAGCTAAGAGAATAAATCTCCGCCACCAAACAGAAATGTATTTGATAGAAACAGGTTTTACATCTCATAGTGTAATGTCAGACACACATCCATTCAAGTCTGTTCTGGGTTCGAACAGAACCGAAGGCACTTCCAAAGAAGTCCTTGCAATCCGAGAATCCACAATCCCGAACGGACTTCCCATCTCTTAGGGAATCTCTATACCTTAGCTACTCGGTGCAGAGACAATCGATAGGTAATCCTATCGTTCTCGCAAATACCCGGTCTTTACCACCGGTCATTAAATGCTATCCATAATGCCGTATCATTATTCGGAATGGGTTATATGACATAAGGTCCTCTCCCGGCTAAACCGAATAATGAGCGCAATAATTAAAAACATATGGATAATGGGTTTTTAGTTAAGTCACAACTTTAAAACCCAAAAACTTTCTTTTCAAATGGTTTAAACCAATTACCATTTACAAATCTTTTTAAACAAAAAGATTCACATCCAGAAACCTTTCAATGGTTTCAACAATTTCCACATTTAAATCTTCTAAACAAAAGATTCACTTTTAAGACCCCTTTCAATTTAAAACAAGGTTCACCAATATTTGACAAAGATTCATTCGCAGTTTTTCTAAACAATTCCCAAAGTTCAATTTTAACTTTCAAAACCATTCAATTTCAAATTTGAAATCTTTTCATCATAATTATTATTTGAAACTACCTGTTTCCGTTTCAGTAAACCCAATTCCATTTCTAAAGTTTTCTGGATTCAAAATTCAAACTTTAAAACCATTTCAAAATATTAAATTCCATTATCTATGACTTAACCGACTTCCTCGTGAAATCCATATTTGTGTGTGTATGGAGTAGTCCAGGGGTTTTACACACAATAGTGCAAGAACATCAACCATCACATCATTAATCATCGCAGATACAACCACAACAATATCGATAAGCGGTATAATCCTGTAACGCTTATCTATATACATAAAATCACAGATAGATAACATAAATTCATTAAAGATAAATAAGTTACATTCCACAGCACAAACATATCACATAACATTGCACATAAGGGATATCAACATAATTCACAACATTCCATACTATCCATACATTCATAAGTATAATCATCAAGTCATCTGATTAATTTTAAACCAGATCATACCTATGGATAAATTTCTAATCATGGTTAACTAAAAATTAATTAATTACAAACCATTGTTATTAATTATTCTTTAATTAATCCATAATTAACCTTTAATTAATAATAATCCTTTGAATAATTTTCCTTAATTAATTTCAATAATTAATAAATTAGTTCTTAATTAATTATCCTTAAAATAAATAATTATTCCTAATCATTTTCAAAAATTAATTAACTTTATTAATTTATTTTAATCAACAAATTAATTATCACTAATTACTATTGATTAAATCTTAATTAAATCATTTCTTAACTAATAATCTTAATTAATTTATTCTTAATTGCGATTAACTAAATATTAATCATTTTTATTAATTAGTTACTTCTTAATTAATTAATAATTAACTTCACATTAATTTACCTTGATTACCTCTTAATTAATTATGATTTCTTGATCACTTTAAGTTAATTAACCTTTAGTTAATTATTCTTAATTTAATTACCTTAATTAATTAACCACATTAATTAATTATTCTTTTAAAGTAATTAACCCTTAATATTTGATTAATCCATCTTTAATCACTAATTATCTACTCTTAGTTACTTTAATTAAGTAACTACTACTTTCATTTAATCATTGATTAATTACTTCATCAATTAACTTGAATTATTAATTAACTACTTTAATTACTTACATTAAGTAATTTACTTCAAGTAATCAATCTTTTTAACAAATTAAATTTATTAACCATTAAAACATTAATTATTTAACGCAACAAATAGAGTTTATTAATCTTTTAAAACATTCTAATATTAGTAAGTTAAAATAACTTTCCAAAATAAAGGTTGTATTTATTTTAAATCATTTTTAAAACTTGGTAATTTAAAACCAACTTGTCTTAAAAAAACTTTCTTAACTAATTTAAAACTAGTTAACATTAAATTTTGACCAAAAATCGAAACTGGTTTAACCTAAATTGTTTTCAAAGTGAACTTGATTACTCTTTAAAAAAAAACTGAATCTGCTCCTGCCCCAAAATCAATAACCCGAGCTAAACCTTGAAAAAATCATGCCTTGCTTCAAGTTTTCCAACCAATTCACCCGAGAGCCCCCAAAAGTCCAACCTAAAATATTTTTCTAAGTAATTTCACTTCCGCACTAAATCCCTACTTCGAGTTAAACTCGAGTTAACACGTAAGCTTTTCCGAGGCATGCTTCGAGTTTGTCCCTGATAAACATCGTCTTCCCCAATCTTTAATCAACGTAGATACACAATGACACACGTGCACGTGTACAACCTTCCCGATCGTCTCCGACCACTGCCCTAAGCCTCGATAAGTTGCCGATCCCCCCCCAAGCCACCACGACAACCCAGGTTACCCAATTAATTGGAAAATCAAAATCTAAGTTTACAACCACCACTGGAACCCATATGACCCACCAGAAAAACATCTCGCCCCACCGATATAGTTCACCAGAGCCCAAGCCAATCGACCACAAGCTACGTTACGTCACCACGCTCCTATTCCCTCCGATCCGATCCAGTCCGATACACTCATGCCTGCACAATCACCTCGCAAACTTTGTCAACTCAAACAGGGCTTTAAACCCTAATTCACCAACATTCTGCCGCCTCGTTCATCAATAAATACTTCCAATATTTTTCCTAGGACCACCCATCCAAAACCTTCCTCCTGCAATGATCTTGAGATTCCAGACTTCTTCGTTTACCAGCAAATGCCCAAATTACAAACCATGTTCAACTCCCAATTACTCGATGATTATACCCTTAAAAATTATGAAATGAATTCCTAAATTCATATTTTCGAAATACGAATAATTTCTTATGATCAAAGCTTGAAAACCTCAAAATCAAATCTTCTACTTAAATTTATTCTTTTACTGTTATTCATATTTTCCAGCAATCCTACTTACTATTTATACTTAAATGTATTTTTAAAATTAAGTTTACACCCCTACCATCATCTTTTATTTAGAATCCAAGGTCTAGAATTGATTGTGCATAGAGAAATTTATTTTTATTTTGAGTGTGCTTGAGCCAGTGAATATAACAGAACAACCTATTCATATTTAAACATACACACAGATGCATACACATTTAAACAGAGGATTTTCAAGCATATGCAGATAAAATCAACATGCAAACCAGATTCTATATATATGACAGTTGAAGAGTTTGCCCACATTGTTGTTTGATAGAGGACTTGAATTTGTTTTGAATTTTGTTGCCTGATCTTTGCTCTACTTGATCCTGTTTTGAATCCTGTTTCTTCTTTTACTCTGTTGTGATTTCCAGATTGAAGTTTGGTATGATTTCAAGGCTTGATCTTTGATTTAAACTGAATCCATATTTTGTTTTGATCTGAGATGATCAGATCTATAATCCAGGTGGAAGCTAGAATTCATTTTTCTTTTTAGCTTACGGATTTTCAACTGAAGCTGCTTAGTTTGAATCGCAAAATTTCGAAACAGGTTTTTGAAGTTGTTTGAATTCATTTTGATTCTTTGGTTGAATTTGTAGCTTTTAGTTTCCAGGTTGAGAAGTGAAGAGAAAAACCTAGTTACTTTCTTAAAATATACTTTTATAAAAATTCAATTAAAAAGGAAAACATTTTTGACACTTGTACATTTTCAAATTAAATTAAACTAACACTTGTCTATAATATGTACACTTGTTAATACAATCTTATATATGTTTAAGTCCTTAATTTTAATTAATTTTAAAATTTAGTTTTAAATCCTTGCTTCATTTTATTTTACAAATCATGTTCATGTTTTCTTATTTATTTTCTAAAAGATATATATATATATATATATATATATATATATATATATTTTAAACTTTGTATTAATTCTTTTACATAAATATACACCTTATCTAATTTTACATCCTTACTCTATTGTAATTATGTGATATGTTTATCCATTTTGTTCTAATACAATTTTAAAACAAATGATTTGAAAAGTTATTCATTACAAATATATATATATATATATATATATATATCCATATATATTAGTCTTTTGGAAATAAAAAAATCAATAAATCCAATTTTATTTCTAAAATATTTTATTGTTTAAACCTTTATTAACTTTCATTTATTTTAGTAGATCATCTATTTTATATTATCATTAACTCAAAATATAACTTTAAGAAATTTAAATAAATAAATGATTCAAAAACACTTCTTTTGGTTAATTCTTTAACCTCTTTATTGATTTAAAAATAATTTTAAGAATAAATTAACAAATAGTGATCATGTAATTAAATAAAACTTAATTACTTCTTTATTAACTTTAAGTTTGAATCAAGACAATTTTATCTTTTAAATATATTTAAAAAATTTATCCTTAAATTCCCAATTCAAATCTATTTCAATCTACTTATAAAACACATTTATTTTCAAATCCAATATTATTTATAAAATACTTATACCTAAATTTCAAATCAAAATTCCTATTTAAAATCTAAAATGTATTTTTGTTTTAGAAATTTATAATTAATTCACAATAAATTCACAATTTAATTTCCAAAAATTTACTTAATTATCAAATTATCTTAACTAAAATTTCAGGGATGTTACAGATTCCCCCCTTAAGAAAATTTCATGCTCGAAATTTGTTAGGGAGACAACAAAAGATGGATACACAAAGATAGAGAATCGACTCATAAATCAAGACGATTATCTATTCTGCATTTGGCTTACCAAATCAGAATATCAATAATGGATACAAGAACGAATCAAGATACTCGGGTCACCAGATCTACGAATATACAGGGGTATTGATTAGTTCAAAGGGTAACAACCCTTCGTAGAATATATCAAGAACCAAAAGAACAGACGGATATATGGGTACAATCCAAAATTTTAGTTTAAACAACCAAAATATATATATCAACCATAACAACCAAAGCAAAAAATTCATCCAAACAAACTATTCTGACCCATCTGGAGTTTATGTCCCATGCAAATATATCAAAGCTTCTTCCTGGGGCTGCTAGGAATCATCAAAGATATGAAAAGACGAATCAAAGGAGATTGATAGAGAAAGTTGTTTCCGCTATTGCAGGGTACTGACCATTTGTAGTGGTACTCCCCTGTCCCCTATCTCGTCCTCTTCTTGCATCATACTCACTGTCAGTGGATAGTAAGAGAATTTATTGTGGCATTCGAATGGATATCTTAGGGATATACTCATTCTAGGGTATACTTCACTCTATCTCTAATGAGTCACTTAATGTGTTATACTCCTATGCTAAAGTTTCAACCTTCAGCTCTGATACCAAATTCTGACGACCCTGACTCGACCTACGAAAATCGGCACCGAATACGACACTCGTATTCAGATGCCGCAGATCCAAACGTCGAATCTGCTTCGCCGGAGCTTATAACACAATTAAGTATAACAACACAGCGGAAGAAAAGAAATGAATATCAATGATATAAAACTTTCGATACAACAATGATACAATATGAATCAATATCAGAGATACAAGATAACGATACTATAGCGGAATAACAATATGATATAGCAGCGGAAAACAAATAGCCAAGAGATAACTCTAATCCAATGCTCAAAGCTATAACTCCAAACCACTAGCTTGAACCACCATACGTTTCACCAAGCTGAGCAAGTCCAGTCCATGAATCCGAAGACTCCAAAGAATACCAGAGAGAAAGCTAAAAGCTACCAAATCGATATCTATTATCTGAAAAACCCAACTCTAGACAGCCCGTGTGGAAATTTGTAGGCACCCAGAGTTTAGGAAAGGAACAATAAACTCCGGGTTAGTCGTGGACTGGTATGAGCAAACAAAAATAGTTTTATCCATTAAAACAAACAAAAGAATTTAAATTTGAAATCCGCAATGTTTTTTGGAAAATGAAACTACCATAAGACCTCCCACCACACATACAATGCAAACGCAGACTTGGAGGAGATTTCTTCTTATGATAGTCAAAAATGCTTGATACGCGAAAACCATTTGATATTATTATTAGTGCATAGTGGAAACATTTCGAAAGTATAATATTAATCTTAGCCAGCATAGACATTCCGAACTATGCCTATTATAGCTACCATCTAAACAGTGGGGCGCCACCCTAAGTAGATGGCAGGTTATACAACTAAAACCGTACAAGGCACATATTGGAGAAAGGATTTCCAACAAATGGTCGGACTAAGGAACTTCCCGGGCCACATAGGCACGCCTCTGGAGGGACGCCGCGAGAACCTAACCGGATCTCTGCCAACACAAGGCCGGGTTACCTCTGTAACTAGGTAACTACTGCACGAGTATGCCATCCCCCGGTTGTAACCAACCTTTATCCGAGCGCTCGATACCAACAACCACAAAGTAATGTAATTGCAGTAACCACATAGGTTAAATATCTGGGCTCCATACCATGATATCCTCTATCCAGAAGGAAATGAACATACCCTCAGGGGGCGCTACCCCCAAATAACCTTGCCGCATTCTTCCTGTTTCGACCATTTCGGGTTGTGAAGCTCGACGAAGTATCGTCAACAAAGCTACGCTTTTTACAAAGCCATGCTTTGATCAACAAATGATCAACATCACTTCGTATGCCGCATTACCAAATTGGGAATGTATCACTGGTAACCATCAACTACATAACCTTTGAGCTCGTACGTATCAGAGAAGGGTGTTAAGCTAAGAGAATAAATCTCCGCCCCCAAATAGAAATGTATTTGATAGAAACTGGTTTTACATCTCAAAGTGTAACGTCAGACACACATCCATACAAGTCTGTTCCGGGTTCGAACAAAACCAAAGGCACTTCCGAAGAAGTCCTTGCAAACCGGGAATCCACAATCCCGATCAGACTTCCCATCACTTAGGCAATCTCTATACCGTGGCTACTGGATGCAGAGACAATCAATAGGTCATCCTATCGTTCTCGCAAATACCCGGCCTTCAACATCGGGGTTCAAATGCTATCCATAATGCCGTATCATTATTCGAAATTGGTTATATGACACAAGGTCCTCTCCCCGCTAAGCCGAATAATGAGCGCAATAATTAAAAACATATGGATAATGGGTTTTCAGTTAAGTCACAACTTTAAAATCTAAAAACTTTCTTTTCAAATGGTTTAAACCAATTACCATTTACAAATCTTTTTAAACAAAAAGATTTACTTCCAGAAACCTTTCAACGGTTTCAACAATTTCCCACACCTAAATTTTTTAAACAAAATATTTACTTTTAAGACCCCTTTCAATTTAAAACAAGGTTCACCAATCTTTGACAAAGATTAATTCATAGTTTTTCAAAACAATTCCCAAAGATTCAATTTTATTTTTCAAAACCATTCAATTTCAAATTTGAAATCTTTCCATCGTAATTATTATTTGAAACTACTTTTTTCCATTTCAGAAAACCCAATTCCATTTCTAAAGTTATCTGAATTCAAAATTCAAACTTTAAAACCATTTCAAAATATTAAATTCAAATATCTGTGACTTAACCGATTTTCTCATGAAATCCATATTTATGTGTGTATGGTGTAATCCAGGGGTTTTACACACAATAGTGCAATAACATCAACCATCACATCATTAATCATCGCAGATACAACCACAACAATATCGATAAGCGGTATACTCCTATAACGCTTATATTTATACACAAAATGACAGATAGATAACATAAATGCATTAAATATAAATAAGTTACATTCCACAGCACAAACATACCACATAACATTGCACATAAGGGATATCAACATAATTTACAGCATTCCATACTATCCATACATTCATAAGTATAATCATCAAGTCATCTGATTAATTTTAAACCAGATCATTACCTATGGATAAATTTCTAATCATGGTTAACTAAAAAATAATTAATTACAAACCATTATTATTAATTATTCTTTAATTAATCCTTAATTAACCTTTAATTAATAACACTCCTTTGAATAATTTTCCTTAATTAAATTCAATAATTAATAAATCAATTCTTAATTAATTATCCTTAAAATAAATAATTATTCCCAATCGTTTTCATAAATTAATTATTTTTATTAATTATTTTTAATCAATAAATTAATTATCACTAATTACTATTGATTAAGACTTAATTAAATCATTTCTTAACTAATAATCTTAATTAATTTATCCTTAATTGCGATTAATTAAATCTTAATCATTTTTATTAATTAATCACTTCTTAATTAATTAATAATTAAGTTCACATTAATTTACCTTGATTGCCTCTTAATTAATTATGATTTCTTGATCACTTTAAGTTAATTAACCTTTAATTAATTATTCTTAATTTAATTACATTAATTAATTAACCACATTAATTAATTATTCTTTTAAAGTAATTAACCCTTAGTATTTTATTAATCAATTTTTAATCACTAATTATCTACTCTTAATTACTTTCACTAAGTAATTACTATTTTCATTTAATCATTGATTAATTACTTCATCAATTAACTTGAATAATTAATTAACTACTTTAATTACTTACATTAAGTAATTTACTTCAAGTAATTAATCTTTTTAACAAATAAAATTTATTAACCATTAAAACATTAATTATTTAACCCAACAAATAAAGTTTATTAATCTTTTAAAACATTCTAATATTATTAAGTTAAAATAACTTTCCAAAATAAAGGTTGTATTTATTTTAAATCATTTTTAAAACTTGGTAATTTAAAACCAACTTGTCTTAAAAAAAACTTTGTTAACTAATTTAAAACAGGTTAACATTAAATTTTGACCAAAAATCGAAACTGGTTTAACCTAAATTGTTTTCAAAGTGAACTTGATTTCTCTTTAAAAAAAATAGAATCTGTTCCTGTCCCCAAAATCAATAACCCGAGCTAAACCCGGAAAAAATTGTGCCTTGCTTCGATTTTCCAAACCAATTAACCCGAGAGACCCTAAAAGTCCAACCCAAAAATTTTCTATGTAATTTCACTTCCGCACCAAATCCCTACTTCGAGTTAAACTCGAGTTAACACGTAAGCTTTTCCGAGGCACGCTTCGAGTTCGTCCTTGATAAGCATCGTCCTCCCCAATCCTTAATCAAAGTAGATACACTATGACACACGTGCACGTGTACAACCTTCCCGATCGTCTCCGACCACCGCCCTGAGCCTCGACAAGTTGCCAATCCCACCCTAAGCCACCACGACAACCCAGGTTACCCAATTAATTGGAAAATCAAAATCGAAGTATACAACCACCACTAGAACCCATATGACCCACAATAAAAACATCTCGCCCCACCGATATAATTCACCAGAGCACACGCCAATCAACCACAAGCTACGTTACGTCTCCATGCTCCTATTCCCTCTGATCCCATCCAGTCCGATACACTCATGCCTGCACAGTCACCTCGCAAACTTTGTAAACTCAAACAGGGCTTTAAACCCTAATTCACCAAAATTCCGCCACCTTGATCATCAATAAATACTTCCAATATTTTTCCTAGGACCACCCATTCACAACCTTCCTCCAGCAATGATCTCGAGATTCCAGACTTCTTCGTTTACCAGCAAATGCCCAAATTACAAACCATGTTCAACTCCCAATTACTCGATGATTATACCCTTAAAAATTATGAAATGAATTCCTAAATTCATATTTTCGAAATACGAATAAGTTCTTATGATCAAAGCCTGAAAATCTCAAAATCAAATCTTCAACTAAAATTTGTTTTTTTAATGTTATTCATATTTTCCAGCAATTCTACTTACTATTTATGCTTAAATGTATTTTTAAAATTAAGTTTACACCCCTACCATCATCTTTTATTTAGAATCCAAGATCTAGAATTGATTGTACATAGAGAAATTGATTTTTATTTTGAGTGTGCTTGAGCCTGTGAATATAGCAGAACAGCCTATTCATATACATACATATACATACATACACACAGATGCATCCACATTTAAACAGAGGATTTTCAAGCATATGCAGATAAAATCAACATGCAAACCAGATTCTATATATATAAAGGTTGAAGAGTTTGCTCACATTGTTGTTTGACAGAGGACTTGAATTTGTTTTGAATTTTGTTGCCTGATCTTTGCACTACTTGATCCTGTTTTGAATCCTATTTCTTCTTTTATTCTGTTGTGATTTCCAGATTGAAGTTTGGTTTGATTTCAAGGCTTGATCTTTGATTTAAACTGAATCCATATATTGTTTTGATCTGAGATGATCAGTTCTATAATCCAGGTTGAATCTTGAATTCATTTTGCTTTTTAGCTTACTGATTTTCAACTGAAGCTGCTTAGTTTGAGTCGCAAAATTTCGAATTAGGTTTTTGAAGTTGTTTGAATTCATTTTGATTCTTTGGTTGAATTTGTAGTTTTTAGTTTCCAGGTTGAGAAGTGAAGAGAAAAACCTGGTTACTTTCTTAAAATATACTTTTATAAAAATTCAATTAAAAAGGAAAATATTTTTGACACTTGTACATTTTCAGATTAAATTAAACTAACACTTGTCTGTAATATGACACTTGTTAATACAATCTTATTTATGTTTAAGTCCTTAATTTTGATTAATTTTAAAATTTAGTTTTAAATCCTTGCTTCATTTTATTTTACAAATCATGTACATGTTTTCTTATTAATTTTCTAAAAGATATATATATATATATATATATATATATATATGTTAAACTTTGTACTAATTCTTTTAGATAAATATACACCTTATCTAATTTTACATCCTTACTCTATTGTAATTATGTGATATGTTTATCTATTTTGTTCTAATACAATTTTAAAACAAATGATTTGAAAAGTCATTCATTACAAATAAATAATTATATATATATATATATATCCGTATATATTAGTCTTTTGGAAAAAAAATCAATAAATCCAATTTTATCTCTAAAATATTTTGTGTTTTAAACCTTTATTAACTTTCATTTATTTAAGTAGATCATCTATTTTATATTATCATTAACTCAAAATTTAACTTTAAGAAATTTAAATAAATAAATGATTCAAAAACACTTCTTTTGGTTAGTTCTTTAACCTCTTTATTGATTTAAAAATAATGTTAAGAATAAATTAACAAATAGTGATCATGTAATTAAATAAAACTTAATTACTTCTTTATTAACTTTAAGTTTGAATCAAGACAATTTTATCTTTTAAATATATTTAAAAAATTTATCCTTAAATTCCCAATTCAAATCTATTTCAATCTACTTATAAAACACATTTATTTTCAAATCCAATATTATTTATAAAATACTTATACTTAAGTTTCAAATCAAAATTCCTATTTAAAGTCTAAAATGTATGTTTGTTTTAGAAATTTCTAATTAATTCACAATAAATTCACAATTTAATTTCCAAAAATTTAATTAATTATCAAATTATCTTAACTAAAATTTCAGGGATGTTACATTAGTTTATATTGTGTTGCCTTCATTATGGATTTTTGATTAGACGTAGTCTGTCCCATGTGTTATTTATCTAATACTCGGGTCATTCCAAGACATTTCAGGAACAAGGACGAGATGACCAACATTTATTTTATTAGGCTTAAAGGATTATTATATTAGGATTGTTACTTGATACTTGTATGACTCTAATTCACTGTGTATTTATATGTATTTGACACTGAACTGTATATTGATTGTTCATCACCTTATATTAAGATAGTTGACATGTGAGATGTATCATACTCTTATGGCATTAATGTATAATATATTATGTGTTATTGCTGCATTTAACTCTATAATTTATGTGACTTACTATATATTATGTATTGTTCTATCATGGAGGCGTACATGTTTATTACTTTGTACCAATATTGTGTACGTATATGTGACTTATTTATTTAATGTTCTAATATTGACCATTGTTGGTCCAAGGGAATATCCATGCATGTGCCCCATATGCTTCATTCTCTAAATTATTTGATAGTATTACTCTATAATACTCTTGGATGTTATAGGTATAAAGACAGGTGTTCACAAAGGCCCAAAATAAATCAGGGTCTTATGATTGAGTCACCTTTTGACTTCTTTACCCATCTAGTTGTGCAAGTGGTTAGGAAGACCAAGGCATTAGTATTTATACTTTTTCCTAGAGCCTACTTTCCTTGTACAACCCTAAGGTGAAGGCGGTTATTAGTTGGCCTAGTAATATCAACTGTTCTACTTACACTTTGCCACAAAGTGAATCGGACAACGGTGATCACACAACGTAAGGTAGATTTTCTATTATCCCACTTTTCACACAATGCATAAAAAATCATCTTTTGTATGAAGAGCCTTTGAAATCATTCAATTGTCGTTTGAAGAGCCTCTGAAAATTTTCAACTATTCTCCTAATAGCAGGTAAAATCTTTATGAAAATTCATGTCATTCAAATCACATTTTATCCATCGCCTGACTTAAGTTAACAAATTTTTTAGTTTTGGCTCCATCTTTTCCCTCTCAATTATTTCGTGGCTGCATTTTATTTTATTTTCCCTCTTTATAACTTTGTTCCCCCTTTTATTTTTGTTTAGTCCATATCTAGATGCAATACAAATGCCCATCTCGTTCTCATCTTCAACTTCGGGTTTTATGAAATTAAAGCCGTCTCCTTCTTGTCTTCTCATCTTTATGTAAATTCGATGTTCTCTTACTCTCAATTTTGGTTTTCTTGTGTCTTCTAGAATTAGGGTTCCTAATCGAACTTGATTGCTACTGATTGGTATGAGATTTTTTATTATCTTTTGATTTTGCTGGAACTCGATCTACAATTATGTCAATGATGATATGGGTGCTTATATAAGATTTGATTTCCTATATTTTCATTTTGAGATTTTGATTAGAAATGGTTCTATGCATTACTGACTTGTTCTTGTATATATGCATCAAAACTATGAACCTGGACTGCATTTGGTTGTTGATATGTGTACTGATTTTTACTGCAGCTATGGATTTCTTTACTACTTTAATTTTATTATTCATCTTCGTATGATTTGTGGCACTGCCCTATTTTAATTTGTGGCACCGCCTTGTTCATTATGGCATTTTTTACTTTAATTTGTAGCACTTGCTTGTTTTAATTTGTAACAAGCCAGTGCACTGCCTTGACAAGGGAGTGATGTGTGACAAGGCAGTGCATATCATTGCCTTATCAAGGTAGTGCACACTAGTGATGCCTTTTTTGTGCACTTTGATGGTCCATGTTGCATTTTCTATGATGGTCCATGTTGCTTTTGCTGGTCCATGTTGCTTTTGCCAGTCTAGTTGCTTTTGCTAGTTTCTTATTATGCTGTCTTGGTTCAGCAATACATGTTGTTGGTTTATGAATTGTTTGTATATACCTGTATACACCTGTATATACTTGAGCTTGAGCCAATTCAGTTCTGAACCATTTTGAGTTTCTGAACCATGCCATTGAGTTGCCTTTCTACCCACTATGTATATATATACATGTATATACATATGTGTATATATGTATATTAATGTTCCTGTTTATTCGTTTGTATATTTAACTTTGAAAAATTCAATCTTTTCTCTTGATCTGCCACATGCTTAAATAGTTTTGAGTTATAAATGTGTACATATGCATATATGTACATATGTACATATATATACTATTTTTGATAGTTCATGTGTACACTATAGTTCCACTTGCATTAGCATGTCTGAGTTCATGTGTATACCGAGTTCATGTCCGAGTTAGTGTACACTTAAGTTTGTGTGAAAACTTCTCCTTGCCATGTACTTGTTGTATTCTCGATGGTTTGAACTTCCATGTATATGCATACATACACATGTATGTATATATGTGTGAATGTTTGTGGCACTGCCTTGTTTTAATTTGTGCTATTTGCATTTTTTAATTTGTGACAAGCCAATGCACTATGATGTTTGTGCACTTTGATGGTCTATGTTGCTTTTGATGTTGCTTTTGCCGGTCCATGTTGCCTTTGCTGGTCAAGTTTCTTTTGCTAGTTTCTTGTTATGTTGTCTTGGTTCATCCATACATGTTTTTGGTTTGTGGGTTGTTTGTATGTACTTGTATACACTTGTATATACTTGAGCTTGAACCAATTTAAGTTTCTATTGCTTTGCTGGTCCAAATCTATATACATTTATATATACTTGAACATGTATATTACACTAGCCCATGTTGTACTTGAACTTTCGAATTCTTTATATACTTGTATACACTTGTATATACTTGAACTTGCATATTACACCAGTCTATGACCAGTCCATGTGTAACATCCCAATTTTTATCTAATATAAATTTTGGAATTAAACTGAAATTAATTTGAAATTTTCAAAACAAATTAATTGAGTGTTGATTTGTGTATATATATATAAATAAAATTGTAAATCATTTGAATTTAAGTATATATATGGGTGGATTTGTATTTAAATTTAATTTAAATTGGGATTTGAATTAAAATTTAGATTAGACTTTGAATTTGAATTTAAAAAATTTAAATAAAATCTTAGTAGAATAATTTGTATTTCAAAGTAACACATATGTGTGATTTATTTAATATATATATATATATATATATTTAATTTTAAAACATTTTCTTTTAAAATAGTATAAGTATAATAAAGAAAAATGTATTTATAAAATGAGGAAAATGTAATATAAAATTTATTTAAAAGCCTTTAATTCATGTGAAATACAAGTGTTAAACATGTAACAAGCAATTTAACAAGTGTAATTCATATACTAAGTTGTTTAACAAATGTAATGATTTTATAATTAAATTGGAAAAGTGTCATTTATTTGTTTTATTTTTGAGAGATTTAACAAAAATAGAAAACTAGATATATAAACCATTTCAACTTCTTTTTCTCATTTCATTATCGGTTCCAAAAAAATTTAACAAATTTGAGAAAAAATAAAATCAAAAGCTTGTGAAACTAGGAAATTAAGAACAAATCAAAATCAGAAAATCATTATAACAAATACAAAGAAAAAACCTAGAAATTAAACACCTTTTTTAATTCAAAGTTTAAAACTTGGAGATCATCTCAAGCAAAGGAATCAGATCAAGTTGAAACAATTTCTAGTAAACAAAAAGTAAAGCAAGGGTCATCCCAGTAATTGAATAAATCAAAGTATGCAATTTCTAGATTTTTCAAATTCAAGAAAATCTCAGGCTTCTTCTTTATTTTTAAAAAAGGTGAGTAAACACTTTGAACCTGATTCATGCTTGATGTTGTGAAATGAAGCTATGAAAATGTTGAATGCATGAAAATATATTGCATGTATACACTTATATATATATATATATATGATATGTGCATTTTAGTTACAGGCATGAGTACCCTCTGTTCCAGGTTACAGGAATTCAAAAACCTGTTCAAAAATTGATTTCTCTCTCCCTGATCATTGTTAGACTTTATAATTCAAACAAAAGTTGTTTTTTTAAACATGATTGAAATCTTAAAAATAGATTTAAGTAAATCAAATCAAATTATTCTCTAGAAAATTGAAAATATAAGCAAACCCATTATTTGTTGAAAATTCATTCATCATGTTTTCTGATTTAAATTATATCATCGAGAACGTTTTGAAAATAATGATTTTTAAAGGTAAGATCAAAAATTTTAAACATGTATTCACTAGGAATTTGTGAATTGAATGAATTTGGGTCTTTTGGCCATTACTGGTCATCGGCGTGATGAGGATGGTTGGGGTTATTGCTGGAGATGGCCTAGGTGATGTGGGTTCAAGGAAAAATGCTCAAAAAAATTTAATTTGATCATGGTGGAAGAATGAGGTTGATCTAGTGTTTGAAACCCATATTTGGTCATGATGGGAATTGGTATTGCTGCATAATCGTCGATGCACCGGAGCTATTCACGCCGGTAAGATTAGAAGCGTATGGGTTCGACGTTGTTCTGGCCGGCGTTGTGTGACCTCTGATGGTCAGAAGTGGAAGTACGAGGCTATTTTTGACGATCGTGTTCGTACCAAGATGATTCAGATTTCTCATTTGCAAGTTCGCCATTGTTTCGGGTTCTTGGGTGGTTGGTGGTTAGGGCAGGTTATCGCTGACTCGATGACGACCGAAGTTTGGATCGGAGGTGTCCTTTTCGCCTATGCATGTGCATGGTGCAAGGTTTTGTATCAATAGCCCGGTGAAGGAAGGAAGGGTGGATGTCTCGAAGTGGACTTTGGGAAGCTCGTGTGCTGGCTCGAGGGAGGTATCGGGGATTTATGGATGCATACCAGGTATAAAAAGACTTAAACAAAATCTAAGTTTAAAATGAAAATTTGAGGTTTGATTTGGGGGGAACTCGAAGTAAATAGGCAATTGGCTTGGGTAACACTCGAAGTTGGTCTTGGATATTATGTTTTCCAATTTTAGAACTTTAACAATCTAAGTTAAATTAATATCTAAATCTATTCTTTTTAAAAATAAAGATTGCTTGTTAAGTTGGAATGTATAGTTTAAGGATTTGAAAGTAAAATATTTTAAATTAATTAAGTTTAAGATGTTTTAAACTTAATTTTTAAAAGATTTTATTTTAAATAAAAAACTCAACAAAGTAATTAAGGAGTTAATAAAATGTTTTTAAACTATTAAATTAAAGGTTAAGTTAATTTATATCGTTAATGACAATTAAATAATTAATGATTCATAATTACTTAATAATTAAAGAATAATTAATTAAAGGTTAATTAATTATTAGTAAAAGGTTAATTAATTAACTAATTAAGGATTAATTAATTAAGGTAATTAATTAAGGAATAATTAGTTAATTAAAGTAATTAAGATTAATTAAAGTAATTAAGGACTAATTAATTAATAATTAAGGATAATTAATCATTAATTAAAGATAAATTATGCAAATAATTATATGACTAATTAATTCTAATCACACGATTAATTCATCTTATGTGTAGACGATTGATTTTTATTGGATGCCTTGAACTGATTGATATCTCTATTATATGATTATGATAATTTGTGATGTGAATTGCTGTGTATTGAATTGTGATATGTTTTTGTGTGAATGTGAAAATCCCTTGGCCCATAAAACGGCATTTGAATTTCGATGCGACAGGGAGTCAGATTCCAACTGATTATCCGAAACCCACATCTAACCTTAATGGTGAATATTTATGATTGATATATCCACGTGACTTAAAATTAAGCGCTCACTATTTGGTTTAGCCGAGAGAGGACTTTGTGTCATAAGACCCATTCTGAATAGTGATACGGTGAAATGGATAGCATTTGAAGATGGTGGTGAAAACTGAGTTTCTACGAGAACGATAGGATAACCTTTCGAATGACTTTACACTGAGTTGCTCCGGTATGGAGATCTCCATATATGATGGGGAGTCTGATTGGGATTGTCGATGTCTGGATTGCAAGGGCTTCTTTGGACGTGCCTTCAGTTCCGTTCGAACCCAGATCGGACTTGTATGGTTGTATGTCTGACATTACACTTTAAGATATAAAGCTGATTTCTTTCAAATAGATTTCTGTTGGTGGTGGAGAATTTATTCTCTTAGCTTAGCACTCTTCTCTAAGACGTACGAGCTCAGAGGTTATGTAGTTGATGGTTATCCGTGATATACTACCAACTTGGTAGTGTGGCATGCTGGGTGCTGCTGATCATTTGTTCATCAAAGCATGGCTTTTGTGTAAAGCGTAGCTTTGTGGACGAGACTTCGTCGAACCTCACAACCCGGAAATGGTCGAAACATGAATGTTGCGGCAAGGTTATTAGGGGTCGCGCCCCTAAGTATGTCCATTTTCTTCTGGATAAGAGGTGGCATCATGTTATGGAGCCCATGTTTTTACCTGTGTGGTTGTTGCTATTTATTGGTGAATCCCGGGATAAAGGTCGGTAACGACCGGGGATGGTATACTTGTAGGTGTTACCTAGTTATAGATGTAACCCGACCTTGTGTTGGTAGAGATCCGGTTTGGTTCTTGGGGGCGTCCCTCTAGATGCGTCCTATTTGGTAAGGAAGTTCCTTAGCCTTACCATTTGTTGGAAATCCAAAGAAATAATATGAGCCAGTACGGTTTTAGTTGTATAACTTCCATGCAGCATGGCGGTAACCTGCCATAAAACATGGTAGCTATAGTAAGCATACGATGAAATGTGGTATGCTGGCTAAGATTAATATTATACTTTCAAAATTCTTTTCTACACTATGCACTAATAAGAATATCAAAAAGAGTTTTCTCGTATTAAGCATTGTTTGATTATCATAAGAAGAAATCTCCTCCAATTGTGTGATTGCATTGTGTGTGTGGCGGGAGGTCTTATGGTAGTTTCATTTTCAAAAAGCATATTGGATTTCTTTTGAAATTGTTTTTGTTCAAACAAATATTTTTGTTTACTCATACCAGTCCCATACTGATCCGGACTTTATTGTTCCCTTCCTAAACTTTGAGTGCCCATAATTTTCCACACAGGCAGCCTAGAAGCAGGTTATCCGTGTTTTTGGAGCTAGCTTGGATTTAGAAGCCTTTTGGTAGCTATTGTATTTTGGAAGCTTTTTAGTTTTAAGATCTTTGGAAATCCTTTTGGATCTAAAAGTTTGGAGTTTTGGAAGACCTTATCAAAGTAGAAGTTTGTTGGAAATTTTTGAAGACTCTGTTGTTCTCCGCTGTGATGTCATTATTTGGTTGTATTATGCATATAGCACTCTCATGGTGGGGTTAAATTAATGTAATCAAATATTGTGACGATGTTGTATCTGTGTTGTGATAAATGAAATCACCTTTTGTTTCCACTGTTTATATTCATCTAATGTTGTTATAAGCTCCATCCGAACTGGAGTTCAACGTTTGAATCTCCAGCAGTCGAATACAAGTGAGGTATTTGATGTTGATTTTTGAACGCTGGATTTCGGGTCGTGACAAGTGGTATCAGAGCTAAAGGTTGAGTAAGAACTTTAGCTACGGAGTATAACACATTAGATGGTTCATTAGAGATAGGGTGAAGAATACCCTAGAATGAGTATAAACCGAGAGACCGAAACCCTAAAATTTCATGGTCTATTTCTTTTAACTATCGATATTCCCTAAGATATCTCATCCGTATATCTAAATCAAATTTTCTTACTATTTACAGATAGTGAGAATGAGCAGGCGAAGAGGATGAGGTAGGAGACGTGGAAAGGCCACTACAACTGGTCAGGTCCCTACAACAACAGCTATTCCCACTCAACCTCAACCGAATCTGGCTGATCTATATAGAAGTTTTTCCATAATTGGTGGTAAGCCGTTCACTAACAAGGAATCTATTGTCGAAGCCCAAGCCTGGATTCGATCATGTGAAAGAATCTTTAGAGGGCTGAAGTTAGAAGGCGATCAAATGCGATTAATGCATCTTGGAAACTCTAAGAGGAAGCTCTGACTTGGTGGGAGACCGTTACAGTGGATGAGCTAGAGGATGAGTACACTTGGTGTAGATTTAAAGAAGTGTTTGAGCAGCGGTACATGTCGTCTGCTAGTATCTCCCGAATGTACAAAGAATCCATGGACTTGAAGCAGGGATGTTTTTCGTTTAAGGAGTACTTGAATAAGTTCAACGAATTATCTCGATTTCATCCAGAGTTGGTAAACATACCATTGAAGAATAATGAAAGGTTTATGTGGGGGATGAATAAGAGGTACCATGAGAGGATGACAGCCCACGTAAAGGAATCCTTTTCTGATTTGATCGATATGGGTTATCGATATGCTACCTTGGATATGCAAGAAGTTCCGAAGGAGAAAGGAAGGACAAGCAATCCAAATTGGAAGAAAAGGAAGTTTGAAGGGAAGAAACTGTATCAACACAAGGAGAAGAAGAACTATCAGGAAAACTCGGCTAAAGATATTACTTGTTACAATTGTCAAGCGAAAGGCCATTATTCAAATGATTGTAAGAAACCAAAGAAACAAGTAAAGAAAGATCAACCTATGAAGACAAGTCAAAGAACCAAGGAATGCTTTTATTGTCACAAGCCAGTCATGAAGATAAAAATTACCCGAAAAAGAAGCAAGCTCAAGTAGCAAAGATGTACGCGATAAAAGATAACCCCTCAACTTCAAAGGTGGATAAAGAAAAGGAGTTTTATATGGTAACCTTCTCATCTATAATAGAGTTATTAGAGTTTTGTTCGACACGGGAGCTGCACATAGCTTTATCTCCCAATAAGTCGTAAATGAATTAAAATTTAAACGTGAATTTGTTGACGAGCCCATTTGCATGAAAAATCCAGTTGGAGGCCCTACAAACCTTGGCTTTTGATGAGTAGATGTTCCTATCTCATAATCTCGTCATCGATTTCCTATCAGTCTCTTTGACCTCGATTTTAATGAATTTGAAATCTTACTCGGAATGGACTGGCTAACGAAATATGAAGCCAAATTAGATTGTAACAATCGAACAATTTTGATCAGAACCAAATTTGGAAATTTCATTGAAATCTCTTGTGAGGATCCGAGTCCTAAGAGAGATAAGCCGATGTATACTTTTGGATATCCTGAACCTAGTCTAGAGTCTATACCTATTGTCTGGGAATTTTTAGACGTATTCGAAGAAGGTTAATCTTTACCCCCACACAGAGAAATTGAATTTAGAATTGACTTAGTACCCAATCCTCCTCCTGTTGTTCATGCAAGTCGCAGGATAGCACCAAGAGAAAGGATAGAACTAGTCAATCAAACCTGAGATTTTCTAGAAAAAGATTAATACGTCCTTGTGTTTCTGATTGGGGTTCAGCTGTGGTATCATCCTCCCCTGGTTGAGAAAAATTCGACCTCGAATTTGTAAAATCTTCCCCATCAGGTAGTCTATTTCCATAATATGGTACAAGATGTTTAACATTGAACACGTCAGAAGTGTACACATCCTCCGGCAGCTTCAACTTATAAGCATTTTCATTAATTCGTTTCACAACTTCGACAGGACCAATTTTTCTGGCTTTCAACTTGTTATAAGCGCCCAGTGGAAAACGATCCTTCGTTAACACAGCATACACCAAATCACCTTTGTTAAATTCAACATTTCGTCGTTTCAAATCTGCAGCTCGCTTATACTTCTCATTCGACTTTTCCAATCGTTCCTGAACGATTTTATGACATTCAGTTAATTCATCAACAAAATCAACAGCCCGTTCAATCGTCCCCTTCGGTTGTGGTACTACCGCTAAATCCAACGGTCCCTTGGGTAAATTTGAATATACAATATGAAATGGACTGAAACCCGTACTACGATTCACGGAATGATTATGAGCAAACTCTGCTTGGCATAACTTCATGTCCCAACTCCTTAAATTATCCTGTACAAGACATCGCAACAAATTTCCCAATGATCTGTTAACAAGTTCTGTCTGTCCATCAGTTTGCGGATGATAAGCACTACTAAATTTCTGCTTTGTTCCCACCATCTTCCACAAACTAAGCCAAAAATGATTCAAAAATCTGGTATCCTTGTCTGAAACAATAGACTCCGGCAACCCATGTAAACGATAGATTTCTTTAAAGAACAACTGAGCAACACGAACAGCATCCGCCGTCTTCTTACAAGCAATAAAATGTGCCATTTTCGAAAATCTATCCACCACAACAAATATAGAATCATTTCCCCTTTGAGTTCTCGGCAAACCCAAAACGAAATCCATGCTGATATCAACCCACGGTTTAGATGGTACAGGTAATGGCATATACAATCCTGCATTTGTCGCTGTTCCCTTCGAAACCTGACATATATGACATCTCTCCACAAACTTTTCAACCTCTTTCCTCATCGACGGCCAAAAGTAAGATTGAGAAATCAAATGTAATGTACGATCACGACCCATATGTCCTTCCTCGTGCAACTCTTTGATAATCTTCAATCTCAAACTGCTCTCTGGAATACATAATCGATTTCCTTTAAACAAGAATCCATCAACCAACATAAATTCATCAGTACTCCCATCCTTAACTTTCTCAACAAAATTTGCAAAGTAAGGATCCTCCTCAAACAATTCTGGTAATAATTCAAACCCTGTCACCTCAACTTTCATTGTAGTCAACAAATGGTTCCTTCTACTCAAAGCATCAGCCACACGATTCGTCACCCCAGATTTGTGCTTAACAACAAAGGTAAATTGCTGTAAATATGCAATCCACGATGCATGTCTCGCTGAAATCTTATCCTGCCCCTGCAAATGCTTCAACGCCTCATGATCAGTGTAAAGAACAAACTCTTTCTGAAATAGATAATGCCTCCAATGTTTAACAGCTTGCACAACAGCATAAAACTCAACATCGTATGTGCTATATCTCATCTTTGCCCCTGATAACTTCTCACTGAAATATGCAATAGGTCTTCCACTCTGACTCAACACTCCTCCAATCCCAACCTTTGATGCATCAGTGTGTAGCTCAAACAACAACTGAAAATTTGGTAATACAAGAATTGGTGCTGTCGTCAAAAGTTCTTTGATTCGTTCAAAAGCAACCCCCGCTTCCTTCGACCAAGAAAACTGCTTCCCTTTCATACAATCAGTAACCGGTGCCATCACGCTACTGAAGTGTGGAATAAACCTTCGGTAGAATGATGCCAATCCATGAAAACTTCTGATTTAAGTGATAGTTCTCGGCTGTGGCCAATTTCTAATAGCTTCAACTTTACTCTGGTCCACTTGGATTCCCTTCTCAGATACAACGTATCCCAAGAATAATACACTTCTCGTCATGAACACACATTTCTTCGTAGCTGCATAAAATTGTTCCTCACGAAGAATAATTAACACCTTTCTCAAATGCTCCACATGCTCCTCTGTGCTTGCACTATAAATCAGAATATCATCAAAGTAAACTACCACGAACTTCCCAATGAATGGTCTAAAGATTTGATTCATCACCCTCATAAATGTACTCGGTGCATTCGATAGACCAAACGGCATAACCAACCATTCATACAATCCTTCTCTCGTCTTGAACGCGGTCTTCCATTCGTCTCCCGGTCTAATTCGAATCTGATGATAACCACTCTTCAAATCAACCTTCGAAAAGATAGTAGCCCCACTCAACTGATCTAGTAAGTCATCCAACCTTGGCATAGGAAACCTGTAGCGAACAGTAATCTTGTTCAAAGCTCTACTATCGGTACACATTCTCCATGTTCCATCCTTCTTCGGCACCAACAAGGCTGGTACTGCACAAGGACTCAAGCTTTCCTGAACACGTCCCTGTTCTAACAACTCTTCCACTTGCCTTCGTAACTCCTCATGTTCCTTCGGACTCATTCGGTAATGTGGTCGATGTGGTAAAACTGCTCCCGGAACAAGATCAATTTGATGTTGAATGTCCCTCAGTGGCGGTAACTCCTTAGGCAATTCTTCTGGAAATACATCCTCAAATTCTTTCAAAACTGGCTTTGCTTCTTCTGGAATTTCAACCTCTTCATGACTCTCTTGTCCAATCAACAAATAGACTTCAGGCTCATCTTCAACTTCCTTAACAAACTCCTTCAAAGATAGCAAAGTTTTCAGTTCTTCGATCTCCTCCAGCTTGCTTTCCTTCTGTTGTTGCTTCTTAGGAACTAATGTAATTGTAGTACCTTCAAACATAAAACTGTAACTATTAGCACGACCATCATGTTGCACTGCTCTATCAAACTGCCATGGTCTGCCCAACAACAGATGACACACATCCATGTCTACAAAGTCACACCAAATTTCGTCTTTGTATTTCTTCCCAATAGAAAAATTAACACAAGCCCTTCGACACACCTTCACTTCACCACCATTCCTTAACCATGCTAGCTTGTACGGTTTAGGATGCTTCTCAGTTTTCAAGTTCAACTTCTTTACTGCTTCTGTAGAGATAATATTGTCACAGCTTCTAGCATCAATAACGAACTTGCAAACCTTTCCCAAAATAGTGCATGTCGACTGAAAAATATTGCTTCTCAACCAACTAGAATCCTCTTCTTGCTTTGGTGTAAGACATGACCTCCTCATCATAAGATTACAACCTTCATCTCCAGACAGTTCTTCTTCCTCCTCGACATAAGGTGTATTTGAACATTCTGCCTCCTCACCATCATCCTCAATATCAGCAACCATTGCTCTCTTTTTCGGCTTCGGACATTCATTGCTTTTATGACCCATCTCCTGACAATTATAACATTTGAAACCACTGCTAACCTTCGCCTTCTCAGCCTCCTTCACCATTGGCTTACTGACAGGTTTAGGAACATTAGAACTCCCACTAACACCCTTCGCTTGATTATTGGAATTAGTAAACACACCACCTCCACGCCTTCCTTGCTTCTCCCAAGCCAACGCTTTCTGATGTACCTCTGCAACAGATCTAGGATCGAACATATTAACCATATCCTGGATCTGCATTCTCAATCCCCCAATGAATCTAGTAGTTAGCTGTTCTTCCGTTTCCATAATATCATTCCTAGCAATGAGTTGGTAAAATTCATCAGCATAATCACTAACAGACTTTGTCCCTTGCCTCAGATTCTACAACCTCTGGTACATAAGTGATTGATAGTTGTAAGGTAAGAAAGTAGCTCTCATCAACTTCTTCATCTTATCCCAAGATTCAATCTTTGACTTTCCCATTCTCTCCCTTGTAAGTTTAGTTTGCTGCCACCATGCCAAAGCTCTCCCCCTCAACCTAGTAGCAACCAACTTCACTCTTCTATGCTCAGGAACCTCCTTGAAATCAAAGATTTCCTCCACATTTGACAACCAATCTAAGAATTCTTCAGCTACCATTCCACCCTTGAACTCTGGAATTTCCATCTTCATCCCCGATTCCCATCGACGATCATCTTCAACATCCCGATAAGAATTCCGAACTGGGTCTCGATCTCGATAATGAATACTTGCTCTATCACCCTCTTCATTAAAATCAAATGTATGTCTATATCGATCTCGACCATTATCATCCCTTCGTTCATGCATGCTTCTTCGACTATGTCTCTCTTCATCTCTATACGCCTCATTGTCAAATTCACGTTGACTTCTTCTCTCTTCATGTCCATAGTCATGATGATCTCTCCGTGATGAAATTGATGTTTCTCTTCTATCTCTAAAAGAATGCGGTGATACCCTCCTCGCTTCCGTAACCGATGGTGAAACTCGGTTTCCTCCATGGTTCGAGTTTGGTGATCTCCTCCTTTGAGTTTGATTCAAATCATTCATCAACTTCTCTAACTTTCCAATGCCTTCATCAAATTTCTCAGTAATACGTTGTTCCATAAGCTCGGCTTCTTCTCTTCTATACAAAGCTTCAATGTTTTGATGACGATTAGCTCTCCTAGGTGGCATGATTGAAAATCTTCACAACCTCTTCAAAACTTCTCAAATATTTCAACAGATCTTCAAAAATCTCCAACACAAGCCAAACAATGCACGGCTTAACACCACTAGCTCGCACAAACTCCTTGTCTCGGCTTGCTTTTCACGGCTCAATTCCTTAACTCGGCAACAAGTTAACTCGGCCTCAATAATTCACGGCTTAACTTGGCTCGGCTCAAGGTTTCCAAGCACTTCAACTTCAAACACTTTTTCAACTCTAGATCCAAAATGAAATGGATCAAAATCTTCAAACTCGTTGCAACTTCAAGATGAACACGATGAACTCTAACTTCAAACTTCAAAAATTGGCTCCAAGTCTCGGCTTAGCTATGATTGGCTAATTCTAGCTCTGATACAAAACTGACGCAGCGGATTAATCAAAATAAACTTCAATCGGTGAAAGTAGCAATTCGGTGGATTGATGAATACCAAAATGCCCAAATTCGTTGATCCGAAGATGCCGAATTCTAGCTATCTCAAACACGTTGATAGCGCACTATACCGTGTTCAAAGATCTACGATTCTTCGTACGTTGATCTAGCGCACTAGATACCGTGAATCGGCTTCTACGATCGTTGAATCGAGCGCACTCGATTAAGCGAAAGAGGAGATAGGAGATTACACTCAACTACCAATTTTAGAAGAAAGCACACAGCAATCAACAAGAAATTGTATTTCCAAATCAACCACCAAAAAGTTACAACTCACTCCCTATTTATAGTATTTCACCACTGTCCCTTAAGTCGTAGGCGACTTACGACTTAACTAAGTCGGCACCGACTCAACAGGCTTTCACACGGCATCACAATCATGCGACTTAAAGATAAGACGACTCACGACTCATACATGCATCTCAACAGAACATAGGACACGACTTATTATTACAAACGACATACAACTTAACAAATGACACACGACTCAAGAGAGCACGCGATACACGACTCAACACACAACACAGGGTATACGACTTAAGCAAGCTACGACTTACGGCTCAACTACATCTCAACATATATACACAAGACTATGTACACGACTCAACTCCTTATATCACAACAGCCTTCGGCCGATCCAACATCATACCGACTTAACAACACGAGCTTCTTGCGGCATATCTCCTCAACGTCTTAACTAGGTCGTGCCCTTCCTCCGACTCAAAGTCTTCAATAGCTGGAACTTTCCCCTGCTTCAAGATGAGTCGTGGACGACTTATAGATGAGTCGTTGAGTCGTGTACGACTCATCAAATTCGAACGACTTAAGCCCTTAAGTCGTAACTCCTTTTCCTTCTCTAGGTTAGGTCGTAGCTCTTTCCCATGTGACTCCTTAGGCTGTCTCGTGCACGACTCACGAGTTAAAACCAAAACTTCAAGATGCTGACTCGTGCACGACTTACGAGTTAAAACCGAAGCTCCCTTATCTTGTGAACGCTCTAACCTCTGAACTTCTGTAGATCGTGCTGCATCAGGTATTCATTGCTAAGTCTGACGGATCCTTGAGATTGTGTGTAGACTGCCATGATCTTAATAAATTAACTCTCAAAAATAAATTCCCTTTACCCAAAATCGATGATCTGTTTGATCAGCTGCACGATGCTTGATTCTTTTCAAATATGGATCTAGCTCAAGGATTCCATCAGCTGCGAATTGCTAAAGATTGTATTCACTTAACATCTTTTAGGGTCTAGACACATTATACGAATGGTTAGTCATGCCTTTCGAACTAACCAATGCTCCCACATAATTCATAGGCTTAATGGCCCGTGTATTCCATGAAGTGTTGAATAAATTCGTTCTTGCATTTATCGACGATATTCTGATCTATTCCAAAATAAAAGAGGAACATGTCGAGCACTTAAGAATTGTTCTGGGGATATTAAGGAGGAACATTCTGTTTGCTAAATTTTCCAAATGCCATTTTTGGGTCAAAGAAGTTAGATTTCTCGGGCACGTTGTTAATGAAGAGGGAATTTGCATAGACTTAGGCAAGATTTCTACTACTCTAGATTGGAAGCGACTCACAACTCTGAAAGAAGTTCGAAGTTTTTTAGGTACAGCTGGATATTACCGGAAGTTTTTTTAGGATTTTTTTAAGATAGCTAGTCCATTGACTAAGCTAACAATGAAAAATGCTAAATTCGAATGGACTCCAAAATGTGATGAAGCATTCTAGGAGTTGAAGAAAAGATTGACTACCACTCCCATTCTCGCTATTATTAGCAGGAATCAAGGCTTAGATGTTTATACTGACGCTTATGGTGATGGTGTGGGTGCTGCGCTAATGCAAAATGATAGATTAATTTCCTACGCGAGTAGACAATTACGTCCACATGAGAAAAACTACCCAACCACTATCTCGAACTACTAGCTGTTATCTTTGCCTCAAAAATTTGGCGTCACTATCTTCTGGGTAAAAATCAATTTCAGCTTTCTTAAAAGATTTAAAAGTTTAACTTAACTTAATATTTATACTAAATAAACTCTCCTTGCTTTAGGTGAAAATTTTGAATTATTCACCGACCAAAAATCTCTGAAGTATCTCTTTACCCAGAAGGATTTAAATCTGAGGCAGCAATGCTGGATTGAGTTTCTAGCGTCATATGACCTAGATATTCAGTATACACCCGGAAAGCGAACGTAGTAGCCGATGCTTTGAGTAGAAGGCATGTTGTTCTCGCTTATTTGGTTGTCGCTCCTACTCTTCTTGAGAAGATCGCTAGTAAGCAGAAAGGAGACGAGTTTCTTCGATGAACTTATAAAAGAATATGTTAAGGTGAAGATTGTAGCTTTGGAATTGATAGTTGTGGAATTATTGATTGAAGGGCAGGATCTGTGTCCCATATATTCCTGATTTAAAATGGGAAGTTTTGGACGAGTGTCACAAGTTCGAACTTAGTATCCATCCTGGAGTTAATAAGATGTATCGAGATATCGAAAGAAATTTTTGGTGGAAAACAATGAAAAGGGACATATCTATTTATGTGAGTCGATGTGCAACGTGCCAACCAATTAAAAGTGATCATAAAAAGATGGAGGGTTTGCTCCAACTATTTGAGGTGCCTAATTGGAAGTAGGATCAAGTATTTATGGATGCCATAAGTGGGTTGCTACGTACTCGAAAGGGAAATGAAGCAATTTAGGTTGTTGTGGATCGTATGACTAAGACTGCCCATTTCATCCCGGTGAAATCTACCCGGACAACAGCAAGTTTAGCTAAATTATATGTGAAAGAGATTGTCCGTCTCCATGTCATACCGAGCAATATAGTGAGTGATTGTGACCCGATATTCCCTAGTAGATTTTGGGAGTCATTTCAAGCCGCATTAGGAACTGAACTGAACTTCAGCACTGCTTACCACCCGCAGGCTAATGGGCAGACTAAAAGGATTAATCGAATCTTAAAAGACCTTTAGGGTGCTTATATTCTTGTCTTTGGTGGTTCATGGGAGGACCTTTGCATATGGTTGAATCCTTATATAATAATAGCTATCAGGCCGGTATAAAAATGGCTCCTTTCAAAGCTTTATATGGTCATCCGTGTCGATCACCTGCGTGCTGGATTGAGTCAGGTGATAGACTCATTCTTGGACCAGATATGATAAAGGAGGCTACTGAGAAAATTGATTATATTCGAAAGAAATTGAAATCTGCTCAAAGTCACAGAAAAGTTATTACGACCGCAGGAGAATTTCTTTTGAATTTCAGGTTGGAAATTCAGTTTTCTTGAAAGTTTCTCCAATGCGGGGAGTGTTGAGATTTGGAAAGACTGGTAAGTTGGCACCGCGATATATCGGTCCTTTTCCTATACTGGAAAGGATCGGTCCTTTGGCATATCGAGTGCAGTTAACCAGCTGGTGATCTGGCGTACATGATGTGTTTCATGTGTCACATCTTCGGAAGTATTTGCATGATCCAGACTATGTCATTGAAAGAGCCGCTCAGCAAGATTTGGAAATCACACTAAATCTGGCAATTAATAGGGAACCATTAAAGATCACTGATCGTGATGAAAAGCAATAGAGGAATAAAGTTGTAAAAATAGTTAAAGTGCAATGGAATGGTGATCCAAATGACTGTACTTGGGAAACAGAGGATAGCATGTAGAAGTCCTGTCCCAATTGCCAAGTGGATATTTCGGCTTAATCTGGTAAGCCATTTCTCTATTTTTTTGTATTTGTATATTCTTTATCTGTTTCTCTCTCTTTCAAATTTTGAGGACGAAATTTTCTTAAGGGAGAAATCTATAACATCCTAATTTTTATCTAATATAAATTTTGGAATTAAACTAAAATTAATTTGAAAATTTCAAAACAAATTAATTAAGTGTTGATTTATATGTATAATTGTAAATTACTAGGATTTATATATATATATATGGGTGGATTTGTATTTGAATTTAATTTAAATTGGTAATTGAATTTGAATTTAGGTTCGACTTTGAATTTAAATTTAAAAAATTTAAATAAAATCTTAGTAAAATAATTTGGATTTTAAAATAAAACATACGTATGATTCGTTTAATATATATACATTTAATTTTGAAACATTTTCTTTTAAAATAGTATAAGTATAATTAAATTAGATAAGTGTCATTTATTTGTTTTATTTTTGAGAGATTTAACAAAAATAGAAAAATAGATTGTATAAACCATTTCTACTTCTTTTTCTCATTTCTTTATCAGTTTCAAAAAACTTTAACAAATCTAAGAAAAGAAAAATCAAAAGCTTGTGAAACCAGGAAATTAAGAACAAATCAAAATTACAAAATCATGAAAAAAAATACAAAGCAAAAACCTAGAAATAAACGCCTTTTTCAATTCAAAGTTTAAAACTTGGAGATCATCTTAGGCAAAGGAATTAGATCAAGTTGAAACAATTTTCAGTAAACAACAAAGTAAAGCAAGGATCACCCCATTAATTAAACAAATCAAAGTTTGCAATTTCTAGATTTTTCAAATTCAAGAAAATCTCAGGCTTCTTCTCTGTTTTTTAAAAAAGGTGAGTAAACACTTTGAACCTGATTCATGCTTGATGTTGTGAAATAAGGCTGTGATAATGTTGAATGCATGAAAATATATTACATGTATACAATTATATATATATATATATATATATATATATATATATATAGACAGATGAATATGATATGTTCATGTTAGTTACAGGCATGAGTACCTTCTGTTCTAGGTTACACAATTCAAAAACTTGTTCAAAATTTGAGTTCTTTTTTCCCTGATAATTTTTAGACTTTAGAATTCAAACAAAAGTTGTTTTGTTAAACATGATTCAAATCTTAAAAATAGATTTAAGTAAATCAAATCAAAGCATTCTCAGGAAAATTGAAAATACAGGCAAACCCATTATCTGCTGAAAATTCAACCATCATGTTTTCTGATTTCAATTATATCGTCAAGAACATTTTTGAAAATAGTGATTTTTAAAGGTAAGATCAAAATTTTGAAACATGTATTTACTAGGAATTTGTGAATTGAATGAATTTGGGTCTTTTGGCAATTACTGGTCATCGGCATGATGAGGAAGGTCGGGATTATGGCTGGAGATGGCCTAGGTAATGTGGGTTTGGGGAAAAATGCTCAATTTTTTTTGATTTGATCATGGTGGAAGAACATGGTTGATCTAGGGTTTGAAATCCATATTTGGTCAAGATCGGAATTGGTATTGCTGCATCATCGACGATGCACCGGAGCTGTTTACACCGGTGAGATTCGTAGCGTAGGGGTTCGACGTTGTTTTGGCCGGCGTTGTGTGACCTCTTATGGTCGGAGGTGGAAGCATGAAGCATTTGTTGACGATCGTGTTCGTTCTAGGATGGGTCAGATTTCTCGTTTGCAAGTTCACCATGGATTTGGGTTCCTGGGTGGTCTGGTGGTTAGGGCAGGTTGTCGCTGATCGATGATGGCCGGAGTTTGGATCGAAGGTGGCTGTTTCGCCTGTACATGTGCATAGTGCCAGGTTTTGTATCAGTAGTCTGGTAAAGGAAGGAAGGGTGGATGTCTCGAAGTAGACTTTAGGAAGCTCGTGTGCTGGCTCGAGGGAGGTCTCGGGTATTTGTGGATGCATACCGGGTATAAAATGAGTTAAACAAAATCTAAGTTTAAAATGAAAATTTGAGGTTTGATTCGGGGGGAAGTAAACAAGCAATTGATTCGGGTAACAGTCGAAGTTGATCTTCGGTACTATGTTTTCTTGTTTTAAAACTTTAACAATCTAAGTTAAATTAATTTCTAAATCTATTCTTTTTAAAAATAAAGATTGCTTGTTAAGTTTTAAAAACAAAGTAATTAAGGAGTTAATAAAATGTTTTTAAACTAACTTAAAGGTTAAGTTAATTTATATTGTTAATAATAATTAAATAATTAATGATTTATAATTACTTAATAATTAAACAATAATTAATTAAAGGTTAATTAATTTTTAGTAAAAGGTTAATTAATAAACTAATTAAGTATTAATTAATTAAGCAATAATTAGCTCATTAAAGTAATTAAGATTAATTAATTAGTAATTATGGACTAATTAATTAATAATTAAGGATAACTAATCATTAACTAAAGATAAATTATGAAAATAATTATATGATTAATTAATTCTAATCACATGATTAATTCATATTATTTATAGATGATTGATTTTTATTAGATGCCTTGAACTGATTGATACCCCTGTTATGTGATTGTGATACTTTGTGATGTGAATTGCTATGTATTGAACTGTGATATCTGTGATATGTTTCTGTGTGAATGTGAAAACCCTTGGCCCGTAAAACGGCATTTGAATTACGATGTGACAAGGAGTCGGATTCCAACTGGGTATCCGAAACCCACATAGATCTTTAATGGCGAATCTTTATGATTGATATATCCACATGTTTTAAAATTAAGCGCTAACTATTCGGTTTAGCCGGGAGAGGACTTTGTGTCATATAGCCGATTCCGAATAGTGATATGACGAAATGGATAGCATTTCAAGACCATGGTGAAGATCGGTTGTCTTCAAGAATGATAGGATAACGTATCGAATGACTTTGCACTGAGTGGCTCCGGTATAGAGATTTCCATATGTGATGGGGAGTCCGATCGGGATTGTGGATGCCTAGATTGCAAGGGCTTCTATGGAAGTGCCTTCGGTTCCGTTCGAACCCGGAATGGACTTGTATGGTTGTATGTCTAACATTACACTTTGAGATATAAAGCTGATTTCTTTCAAATAGATTTCTGTTGTTGGCGGAGAATTTATCCTCTTAGCTTAACACCCTTCTCTGAGATGTACGAGCACAAAGGTTATGTAGTTGATGGTTATTGGTGATATACTCCCAACTTGGTAGTGTGGCATGCTAAGTGCTGCTGATCATTTGTTGATCGAAGCATGGCTTTTGTGCAAAGCATAGCTTTGTGGACAAGACTTCGTCGAACCTCACAACCTGAAAATGTTCGAAACCGGAATGTTGCGGCAAGGTTATTAGGGGTAGTGCCCCTAGAGTATGTCCATTTTCTTCTGAATAAGAGGTGGTATCATGGTATGGAGCCCAGATATTTAACTTTGTGGTTGTTGCGATTTGTTGGTGAATCTCGGGATAAAGGTCGGTAACGACCGGAGATGGCATACTTGTAGGTGTTACCAAGTTACAGAGATAAATCGACCTTGTGTTGGCAGAGATTCGATTTGGTTCATGGGGGCGTCCCTCCAGAGGCGTCCCATTTGGTAAGGAAGTTCCTTAGCCTGACCATTTGCTGAAAATCCAAAGAAACAACGTGAGCCCTGTACGGTTTTAGTTGTATAACCTGCCATGTAGCGTGGTGGTAACCCGCCATAAAACATGGTAGCTACAGTTGGCATACGACGAAATGTGGTATGTAGGCTAAGATTAATATTGTACTTTTGAAATGCTTTTCTAAACTATGCACTAATAATAATATCAAAAAGAGTTTTCTCGTATTAAGCATGTTTGACTATTATAAGAAGAAATCTCCTCCAACTGTGCGATTGCATTATGTGTGTGGCGGGAGGTCTTATGGTAGTTTCATTTTCCAAAAGCATATCGGATTTCTTTTAAAATTGTTTTTGTTCAAACAACTGTTTTTGTTTACTCATACTAGTCTCATGACTGACCCGGCGTTTATTGTTCCCTTCCTAAATTCTGGATGCCCATAATTTTCCACACAGGCAGCCTAGAAGCAGGTCATCAGTGTTTTTGGAGCTAGCTTGGATTTGGAAGCCTTGTGGTAGCTGTCGTATTTTGGAAGCTTTTCTTTGAAGATCTTTGGAAGCCCTTTTGGATCTAAAAGTTTGGAGTTTTGGAAGACCTTATCAAAGTAGTAGTATGTTGAAAATTATTGAATACTCTGTTGTTCTCCAATGTGATGTCATTATTTGGTTGTATTATGTATATAGCACTCTGATGATGGGATTAAATTGATGTAGTCCAATATTGTGATGGTGTTGTATCTGTGTTGTGATAAATGAAATAACCTTTTGTTTCCGCTGTTTATATTCATCTAATGTTGTTATAAGCGCCATCCGAACTGGAGTTCAACGTTTGAATCTCCGGCAGTCGAATACAAGTGGGGTATTTGATGTTGATTTTTGAACGCTGGATTTCGGGTCGTGACACCATGTTGCTTTTCTGGTCCACTTCCGAATCATTTTGAGTTTCTTAACCATTTAATGTGCATTTGCGCTTGTTGTTTTGCCTGAGCTTGTTTATGTACACTATCTTGAATTTAGTTCTGAACCATTTTGAGTTTTTGAACCATTTTATGTTCATTTTCACATATTTTTTTGCCTAAGTTTGTTTATGTGCACTACCTTGAATTCTGTTTTGAACCATTTTGAGTTTTTGGACCATTTTATATGCATTTGCACTTATTGTTTTGCCTGAGATTATTTATTTGCTGTAACAACCCAAGATATTGGAGAATATCGAAATATTCAATTATAATGCAAATTATAATTTAATATGATAATCACGAAGTATAAATGGAATAATTGATGATAACATTGTTTATTAAAATAAACCATGTTGGTTTTGGTGTAAACAAATGGGAAATAAAGTTGAAAATACTTTATTTATGGTATGGAATGAAAATAAATATTGGAAATAAATTATTAGACTGAAAGTTATGATATCGGAGTTGTATTCCAATATTAGCCATTTATTCCAAAATAAAAGAATGAACATGAGAGAAATAAAATTGTTAAGCATCAAATATTATTGCAAATGGTGTTTTAATATTTTAAAATTGTTAAAACACATTTGTATACTTTTTAGAAGCGTGAAATAAATGTTTATATCGGTAAAATATGTCAAATTTGAATTATTTTCCCATAAACAACAATATTGACAAATGTTGTAATAAAAGGAAAATATAAAGAAAATAAATATTTGAGATACAAATATAATTGAAATAATGATTTTTCACCATAAATGTGAATATTGGTAAATATTTGGTGTTAAATTGTGTAAATAATATTTTTATTTGGAAAATTTACAATTTTCCATTGTTAATAGATGCAATTCATTAAAACATGAATGATGCAATTCTTTTCACGCAAATTGGAATTTATATGAGGAAGTTATGTATAATTTAGTGTAATATAAAATATACCATGGCCTAAGATATTCTAAGTATTGATAATGGACTTTAGGAAGTTTATACCCTTTACCCATTAGCCTTATCTGGAAGCTTCTGAAGTTTTGAACGATGATTTTTTTTCTTGCCCGATGTTCTTTTTCCTCAAAACCTAGTAACCAAAAGAATGAAAATGACTTCCACCTAAAATTAAAAATTCACCAAAACCTATTGTAATCTAGAGAAAATTCAGGTTGGAAACTAAAGTAAAGGTAATATCCATCCTATCAAGCCTTTATATCCATCAAAATCTGATATTTTTTACCTGTAATTCCTAATTTTTTTATTTACTTGCTTACATGTTTGATTTTGGGGTTTCTTAGGCTATGTAAGCATCTATTCGTTGCAAAAGGCACATGCTATCTTGCTAAATCTTGCCAAATCGTTATAAACAAACCCTTAGGTGAGTAATCTCACTCACTCTAGCTATAAACAATCTTTATTATTTATATTTGGTGTTGAATTGGGTGTTTGGAGCTTTAAAAATCACGCTTTGATCATCGTTTGTGCTCAATCCAAAAAATTGAATTCTGTTCATATTTGTAGCTGAAACGAAATTGATCATAACTCACTCAGTTTTTAACCAAATTTGAAGATCTTGGTCATTCTGGAAAGCTTAGAAACTAAGCTACAACTTTCCTTTAATTCATTTTGCCTAATTTCGAAGTTATCTATGCTAAAATTGCAATTGTTTGTCGCTGTCCTACAAATGCATAAGTTCGGGCTGAGTTTGATGTTTTTAGTAATTTGACCATAACTTTCTGTTTTAAATCAGAATTTAGAAATTTTTGAATTTCTGGAAACCATATAAATTAGGCTATAACTTTATGTTTTGTTTTTTGAGTATTTTTGATGTTTATATGGTGTAAAATCCATATCTTCATGACTGTCCTGTCATTGACAGGGAGTGTTTGCATATTCACCTGTAAAGTAATTTGATCATAACTTTCTTGTTATATATCGTAATTTAGAAATTTTTGAAGTTCTGGAAACCTAAGAATTTAGGCTACAACTTTTATTTTATAATCATTCTCATATTTTGTAGTTTTCTATGTGAAAATATATATTCTTTACAGCAGGACCGAAATATACGTAGTGTTTAATTTCCGTGTTTGATGATATTCTGACAATTTCGATAATTCCTGTCGCATTTTTTTTTATAAAACTTGATGTTATTAGATGGAAATGATTTCCATAAATATATTGTCTTAGAGTTTGAAGAAGTTTGAGATTTAAGTTTTATTTAATTTCCATTCAAATTTAAATAACGATTAATATCGATATGTGAGTATTTTGATGGTTTTAAATGATTTTAATTTCAAATAAATTCTTGAAAATTTCTTAAATAAAAATAAATCATTTTTTATTAAATAAGTATTTTGTAGCCTTTTTAAGAGTGTTTTTTCAATTATTAATTATTTTAAAGTGTTTCTATAATAGAAGTCCTCTTTAAAATAGTGGATTTTTCTATACAAAGCTTATAAAATGGTTTCTAGATTGTTTAAGAACTTTATTTTCTCTAAAAAATTATTTTAAATATATTTTAGCCTATGTTTATTAATTTTGACGTATAAGAATGAGAATTAAAGGATTTAGTAAAAAAAATACGTGGTATGGGACATGTATTTTTGCTTTATCGCTTACTATCGGACTATTACGATCGAAACCAATTTGAAGTGTTATTTTAAGTTGATTTAGAAGTTACCAAATTTTGGCGAAGATTATTGGTTTGATAATTACTCTTTGAGTACATTCGACGACGAACCAATCTAGATGCATTTTGTGATGGTCGATCAAATGAGGCAATATTGATGTTAAGTTTTAATTTGCAACTATGGTTAGAAATAACCATCACGATGTTCTTTTACTTGCTAAGGAGATGAGGAAAATTGTTATGATGGATTGATGATGATTTCAATATTTATGATGAATTTTTACTTGTCGATGAAATGAGACAATTCTCGATGTCACTTAAACTCGTCCAAGTAAGAGATAAGACGAGTTAGGTATCTTACACTCGCCAATGAGATGAGGCAGTGTTTATTTGATGATGTTTTATGATGGTTTTCTAATGTGGCATCGACTAACGATTAGTAAACCAATAGGTGCGAACTTATGGTATGGGACGTACGTTGACACCTATTGGGTTCCTATTCGAGAAGTTGAGACACATTCATATTGTTACTAGTACTACAGACCGAGTACTCGATTGGAGTCATCACGATGTTCATGATGTTATTACTCGACTCCAATCATCACGATGTTATTACTCAGGCTTTTGTAACTAGGTGTCATCAAGATGTTTCCGACTATAGTCAATCAAGATGATCACGATGTTATGATGTTATGTGACCCTAAGTCATCACGATGAATGGTACCAAAGAATGGTAGTACTAGTCAAGATGTAAATACACATGTTGTTTTCCATGAAGTTTAGATGTTTCCTTTTCACTGTTTTGAGGATGACGCTTTATTATAGCCTTATGTAAGAAAAGGGCTTATTTATATACATGGTTTTATGGTGATTTCGAATATGATGTTTTGGATTCTTTCCGGGCTCTATCAAGATGGATTTGAGACATTATGTATTTATACCAATGAGATGAGGTATAAATTATGGCAATGCTTTTATGATGAGTTTTGGTAATAAATTTAAGATATATTTATATTTATACCGATGATATGAGGTATAAATGATTATGGAGATTTCTTTATAATGAGTTTAATGATGGATTTGAGATGTATTTATATTTATACCGATGAGATGAGATATAATAATTAAGAAGTTTCTATTAGATGAGTTTTGTTTATGATGGATTCTTGAAGTTTTACGAAGATTTACTTTATGGTCCATATCCACACCCATTTCATTCAGTTATATATATATATATATATATATATATATAGTTAGATAAACCATGTCTATCTAATATACATATTGTATTCCTCTATGTAATCATGATGAACCATTGATGTATCACTCTAGAGATAGCTTGATGACTTATATCATTCCATTGGTAACAATGGAATGGTTTTCCCCTTATCTCTTATCATCACCTTTACTAATGATAAGTTCTAGCCTGCCTGACCCGTGTGGTTTTCACTCGGGTCAGTCCGAGTTTGTTTCAGGTATTAGATTCTCTTTTGCATGTAGCAGTTCATGATGCTTTCTTATGAGATCGTGTCTCTCCCCTTTTAGAGGTTTATTTCACTGAGATGATGTATATTCATTTGATTCGTTCTTGTGGTTGTGTGGTTGTCATACCACTAATTGTAATATTGGTATTATAAAGTGATGTATCATTGTATATGAGACGTTCATTCATGTATGAATATCTATTCTGTGATGAGATGTTCGTTTAGTTGACATGTTTTGTTCTGATAGATCCTTAGCCACCTATAGCTTTGCGTTAGTCATTTATTGGACATGTCGAACCTCTTAAGTGAAAAGACAATACAAATAGCATTCATCGACGTTTTCAATAGATGGTTAAGGAAAAGTTACAGATGGTAGCCCTTAACCAGCCCTATTCTCCGCTTTAGTAGACGGAATTACATGTTAATTCTCTTTACTAAGGTGGGTCTCGGGGTGGGCCGTTACAGTTTGGTATCAGAGCGAGCTTCAGAACAAAATACGATAAACGCAGAACAGAAACATATATGATGATACATCCAAATATAGTATGAATGTTACTAACCCTTTATCTTTGAGCCTTTGTCCTTCTTTGTATCGTTGAATGGATAATTTGGGATATGTCTAGGAATATATTTATTCCGTACATTCCAAATTAATTTGATGATGTCTTATCTTAAGAATAATTCATTGGAACGAGTCCTTTCACTTGTTCATATCGAGAAAGCTATGAATGATCTTTGATTGTTCCATCTTGAGAAATTTTGGGGAATTGCGAATTCAATCAAGAGAATCCGCAATATTTGATTTTATAGTTGAGTATCAAGGTATTTATCCCTTGTGATCCATCCTGTGCACAAAATAACATGGAAATTTTTTTTGTCTACAATTTTCTCAAATTCTCCATGTTTAGGTTGAGTGGATTTTATTTTATCAAGTCACATTCGATGATTTGTAGGATACTACCTTTAGATATTCTAATCCTTTTGATTTATGCTTTTATTTTTGGAATGTTGATTTGATTCCGAGGAATCTTTACCTTACTCTTAGGTATCGAGGTAGTGATGATATATCTCGAATTCTTATGTTGATGATCTTATTATTTAATTATGTTTGGGTTTGTCACCCAATAGGTAAACAAAGGTTCTATTGCTCATACTTCTGTCTTTGAAGCCTTTCGACCTTTTCTTCCATGGAAAGACCCATTAGGGAAGTAAGATAATCATTTAGTCTTATCCGTTTGAGTCATCCATGCTTTCCTTGAGAGGTTTACCTTGGATATCCATTTGTAGATATACTTTATCATAGCACTTAGCTTGAAATAATGACTTTTGTTTTGGGTCCTTTCTTTTCTTTCAAAGTCAACACCTGACTTGTATTTTTGACTCATAGATTTCTTTTGATCTATGAGAGGCGTTAGGCCATTATTCTAGCTCGACCTTTTGATGAATTTCTTAGACTTCCAGTCACGGGTGAGAGTATAATCGCTACCACATCTTTCACTCAGGAGATGCTCTTTAGTAGTTCGTTTTACTGGGAAGAATGATGAACATCTTAGTCTGTTCTATTAATCTTCGAATCCAGTATTCAAATAATATCTCCATAACTTCATGGTTCTGATTTCTAAGATGAACATAAATTGAGTTTTATGATCCTCTAACAAATAAAGAACTATCTAAAGAGAATTGAACATTTATTTTAAGACATGAAATGAATTGAGAATTATATAAAAGAATTTCTTTTATAGATTTTTTTTTCTTCATGTTGGGTAGTCCATCGAGTGTTTAAAAAAATTCTTGTCGATACGACTTTTGTAATAACTTTAGAAATTAGAATATATTTAAAACTTTGTTTTGGATAGGCTTAAAATAATTGTTTGTGGAATTAATATTTTTATGAAGTAAGAGGTTACAAGATTAAAAATTAATTCCAATTAAGAAGTCACATTAAAGGATCAAGAAATTTTTTGTAAAGGAAAATTAAGATTTTGCTTTTCTAAGTAATGAATTCTATAACTCTAAGAATTTTTGAAGTCCATATCCATATTTTTAGGGTATTTTGATATTTTGTGCTTCTATTGCCTTAGTGCAATAATCTAATGACTAGCAAAATTACGGTCGTTAAGGTAGGTGACTCTTAAGGAAACCGTCTCCTTTTAAGTTTCTCTATCCTTCTTGATGTTCTTTTCTTATTGATATAGCTTTTTTGAGTTAAATATGGGAAATTTGAGTCAATAATTTATTTGATGATTTGAGTTAGGAGTGAAGTGGAGTGAAATTTCAACTCAACTCATGAAATTTTGAGGATTTTTCCCTTTTAATGGATTCCACGATGTATTTTTACTTTTTCATTCTTATTCGAGGGTGAGGTGCCTTCGAAATTTTGAGTTATTGCTTGGAAAATTTCTAAAATCTACTTATCCCCATATAGATGTTGAAGAAATTTCATAGAATAACCGAGCAATTTTCTTCTTCCTCTTCCTCATCTTGGTTAAGAGATAAGGTAATTTCGATGTCGTGCTTTTCTTGCTCTTATTCGATTGGTGGAATTAAGATGTTGAATATAGCCTTTCCTCTAGAAATTGCGAGGATGCAATTTTGTTAAGGAGGGAGTCTGTAACAACCCAAGATTTTGGAGAATATCGAGATATTCAATTATAATGCAAATTATAATTTAATATGATAATCACGAAGTATAAATGGAATAATTGACGATAACATTGTTTATAAAAATAAACCATGTTGGTTTTGGTGTAAATAAATGGGAAATAAAGTTGAAAATACTTTATTTATGGTATGGAATGAAAATAAATATTGGAAATAAATTATTATATTGAAAGTTACGATATTGGAGTTATATTCCAATATTAGCCATTTATTCCAAAATAAAAGAATGAACATGAGAGAAATAAAATTGTTAAGCGTCAAATATTATTGTAATATTTTAAAATTGTTAAAACACATTTGTATACTTTTTAGAAGCGTGAAATAAATGTTTATATCGGTAAAATATGTCAAATTTGAATTATTTTCCCATAAGCAACAATATTGACAAATGTTGTAATAAAAGGAAAATATAAAGAAAATAAATATTTGAGATACAAATATGATTGAAATAATGATTTTTCACCATAAATGTGAATATTGGTAAATATTTGGTGTTAAATTGTGTAAATAATATTTTTCTTTGGAAAATTTACAATTTTCCATTGCTAATATATGCAATTCATTAAAACATGAATGATGCAATTCGTTTCACGCAATTGGAATTTATATGAGGAAGTTATGTATAATTTAGTGTAATATAAAATATACCATGGCCTAAGATATTCTATGTAACGACCCGTAAATTTTCGATAATTAAAATAGCTAAATTTAATAAGATTTCATGATTTAGTGTTAGAAAAAAAAATTGTATTTCACTTGAAATAATAATAACTGGAATGAATTGCAACAATAATTATCCAAGTAATAAAAATATAAGTCAATAGTTGAATAGGATAATAAATGTGTGATTCATTGGGAATAATAGAGTAATTGATTGATAAGTAAAATTGTAACAACCCTGTATTTTCTGATTATTGTAATTGTATATTTTAATTATTTTAATTTAAATTTCTAGTTTAAAACTTTATTTTATTTATTAAAATGAATATATTTTGTTAATTGAAATATAAATGTTGATTTTGATGTGGATTATAATTTCAAACATGCATAAATTGAATATTTCCAGAAAATTTGAATTTTGGTCAATCTGGTCAAACTTTTACTTTTAAATTTAAATTTTAAAAGTTTGAAAAATTTTAATTTTTTCTTTTATTATGAAAGTAAATAAAATTTCAAGAATACTGCTTTTCGTTTCGTTGAAATCCGAATAATATTGTGAAAGTTATGCTTTTTACAAAATTGGGTGTAAATTGTTTTATTTAACACTACTTTTTATTTTAAATTATATAAATAATCTTTTTAATTGTCATATATTATTCTAAATTATATTATATGTTATGTTACATATATTTTTACCTTTTAAATATTTTAAAGTGATGTTTGAATTTTTCCAAAGCTCATTGAATTTATTTTCTATTTTTAAAGGTTAGTTTCCATTTTTCTGCTATTTTCTTCATTTAAATTATATTTAATTAAAATTTATTTATTCATTTTTATGTATGCATTTTATTTTTATGTTTTTATCTTTATTTATAAATATTTTTCATGTACAAACAATTTTCCCAAATTTCATTTCATTTATTTTCAAATTTTCAAGCCTAATTTACATTTTCTTTGTTATTTTCTTAATTTGATTATATTTAATTAATATTTATTTATTTAATTTTGTTTGTTTACTATATTTTTCTTGTTTTATCTGTATTTATACATATTTTACATGTATTTAAATTTTAAAAAAGAAATTAGAAATTCAAAGAGACAGGGCTCTTCATTTCTTGTGACTTTTCAATAGCCAGTCTCTTCATTTCCTTGGCTTTTCATTTTCTCCTTGATAGCCGTACATTTCCCATTGCCTTTCACGTGAAAATACTTCTTATCCTCTTCAACTCACGGCTATTTCTCATTTGAGAAAAAAAATTCCAAGTTAATGCCTTCTCTTTATTCTTTTCTACCTTTCTTCCTTGAATTAGCCTTGTTTTCTGCTTAAATTTGCCTTGACTTCACATATGATTCTCGGCCTATCACCTCCACCATCTCCTCCACCATCTACAGCAGCAAACATCTCCTCCTCCTCTGACCATGACAAACCATGTCATCCAATTGAAACCATCTCCACAAAACTTTGCTTAAAACTCCAAATATTGCCTAACCGAGCCTTGTATTCCCATTTCCTTCATGTTTAGCCTTGGCCACCACCTCTAACACCACCACCACTTGCTGCCATGACCTATAGCCATCATAATCATCTCTGACCTGACCTGAAGATGCACCAGGCCAAGCCCATAGGACCATAGGCCGAGCCTATGTACACCAAAACCTTCCATTCCTTGACCCAAACCCCTTGCCTCCTTTACTTTCCACTTGTTTTGCCTTTACCTTCCACTTTCATGCCCTAAGCCTTGTCTCTAGGCCATGGACGAGCCATGTTGACACCTACGCTGAGCCTAGTGTGGTGAGGTCAAGCCCATTTGATCATGTGACAAGCTTATGTTGTCGTATGCAAGTCTTTTGCTTCTAAGGTTTGGTCATCTCTCTTGTTTTGCAACTGTTCTGCAAACTAAAGTTGTTGATTATATTTGTATGTCAATATCTATATTTATGCTTATGTATGTTATATTTTGTGTTGTTTACAAGGGTCTCCATCAATTCAAATCAAATCGTGCTTGTCGTGCCTTTGGAATCGCTCTTGTGTGTGTTGTTTGTCTCTAGCTTCGTAAAAGGTGAGTCATTCTCACTCTGACATATTTACTTATGAAATAGTAAATTGATGGCAAGTGTATAGTAATATAAAATGTTTATGCAAGTTAATGATGATCATATGATATGCTATGCCATGTTATTACCATGTTAAAACTGTTAGTTATCACCTGACATTTGATATATTGCGACATTGACATTGTTTACATTGTTTATGCATAAGATCACACTGCAAGTTCCCTGTTAGAATAGAATCACTATGGGTTGAAATGATACATACCCGAACGGACTTTAGAATAGGAAAAAAATCGTTATGGGCTCAAATGATAGCCTGAGCGATTTTTATTGTATTTTATTTGACTTGGGATTGCGGGTTTGAAATGATAGAACCCGGGTCTTCTTTGTAAACTGCGGATTGAAATGATATATATCCATATCACTTGACCTAGGTTAGAAAATTATATACAGACCCCGTGGTATATTTTTAAATGATTTTTTTTAAATACGTATTTTCAAAAGTATGAAATTTTGATTTAAAATATATATATTATGGTTTTAAGAAAGTTAAATATTAAATCTTGAAATTGTGAATTTAAGTGAATTCAAGTATGTAAATTTGGAGTAAATGTGATGTTTGACTTTAAATTTTATTTTAAGATGTAAATAAATAATGGAAATTAAATTTAAAGTTTTGAAATGATATTTGAAGTAAAATTTTAAGTTTATTAAATTTATAAATTAATAAACAGTGAATTTTGACTTAATAAATGAATGGAGTTTGCAAAATTGAATATTTGATCTTAAAATTTTATTGTGTTAAATCATATGTTAAAATGATTTTAAATGTGAAATGTTGAAGTCTAGAAATATGATTTTTAAGTTGTAATAATAAAAATTTGGAGTTTTATTATTAATTTTGAAAAGCTAAAATGAAACCTGGAATTTTATAGCATTTTCAAAATGCTTTAGTCTTTTGACAGCATTTTAATGCTATTGTTTTGAATCTAACAATGTTTGAAATAACTAAATATCTATTACGATATTTTATAAATGTCGCTATTATTGAAATAAACCATTTTGGAAAATATAAGCTACGATAGCACTTTATAAATGCTGTCGTTGCTATAATTTGACAATGTTTTGAAATGTTATAGATTTTAACACTGTTTGGGCTATATTTTAAAGTGTTAAATAATTTAACTTTTGAAATGGATTATCTGTGAAATTTTAGAAGTTTTGAATATTTAAATTTGAATTTTTTAAGGAATTTAAATTGAATTTGAATTTAAATAAAGTTTACTTGGTTATGTGTTAAACGGAATGAAATGTAATATAATAAATGAATTTTGAATGGAATTTTGGAATGTATTTTTGGTAATGATGTTTGAAATAATAAATGAATGACATATTTGATTTTTAAATGATATTTAACTTTGAATATTTGGATTTGAATTCAAATAATGATTTGATTATGAAGTTTTGAAAGGATGTAATATTTTAATGATTTTGAATTGGTGTGGAAATGATTTGATCTTTATTTTAATAAAGAATGTGAATGTTGAATGATATTTGATTTTGCTTTATTTGATAAAGGAATATTTGAAGTTTATATTTGTATGAAAAGATATTTGGTTTAATTGTAATTTAAGTTTATTTTAATAATATTGGATTTATGAAATGAATATTTCAAAACTACATAATAATGAAATTAGATTTGAGACATGAATATATGGAATTATAAAGTTTAGTTTTGAAATGTGGGATATTAAAGTTTGGAAACATATTAAAATTGGATAGCTTATTTTGTAGATCAAATCTATATTTGAAATTTATAAGATTTGAAATGTTTTGTTAGAAAACTGAATTGAATTGAAATTGATGGTTTGATTTGAATTAAATTGGAAATTTGAAATTTTGAATTAAATTGGAAATAAATTTGTAAAATGTAAAGAATTAAATGAATGTTTCTTGATTTCAAATGTATGATTTCAGAATGTTATGATTTTCAAAGTGTAATGATTTCAAGTATTTTGGTTTCGAAAGAGTTATAACTTTGAAAGTATTATGATTTTTGGAAGTGAATATAGGTTTGAGATGGAAATGATAAAGCATAAACTATTTTGATTTGAATATAGTTTTGAAATAAAAATGATTTTGGTTTCGAAGTATAAACTATTTTTATTGAATAAATAGTTTTGAAATAAAAATGGTTTTGGTTTCGAGGCGTAAACTATTTTGAAAGGAATACAGTTTTGAAATGAAATGATTTGATCCTTTTGAAATATAAACTATTTTGAAATGACCACGACGTTGTAATAACGTTTGGTTGTTAAAGAGACCGGGATCGGAAGTTGTCATACTCTCTGCCAACTCCGAAAACCACTTTAACAACCGTGTACGCGGTGGAGATTCCAGAATGAAGTAGGATGGTGGCGACGTTCTTGAGGTATATTACGTGGACCCAACTCCCATGAGTTGGCATAAGGCGGCTAAAACAGGAGCGATCTCGGGCCAAAGGAGGTAGCACCTCTGGTCGGACACATTCCTTCGATACTATACTCTTACTGGTGATTGATTAGATGGCCATCCTCCGATTTTGATATGGGAGTGTGTTCTGAGGTGGGCGTACGTGGCTGCTGCGTTACCACCAGCCCGTGTGCGTAATTGGTATATCTACCCTGGCATTGCCTTGTGTGCCGTGTCACCTACCATACCGAGCCTTTACTACGAGTTTGTTTTTCTCCCGTAGCCCGTGTAGTATCCACTGACAGTCACCCGGAGTGGAGATGGCATGATATTGGATGGACTACTGGGACTATTATGTGTGAAGTGTGATATGGGTAGCCCGGAATGCTATTTAAAAGTATATTTATTTTACTGTAGACATTATTATAATAGCGCAATATTACTACATAGTAAATAGTTTAACGGATCCTTAAAGGATGGGCGATCCCAAGCGTTCATTAAGTTACTGATGCATTTTTGTTACTGTTCACTTGAGTTGATTTACAGTTCATAAGTATTTATGTCCTGACTCGAGTGTTTTGTGTTTTGCTTTACGCTCGAGTCAGATTGAGTGATTCAGCATTCAAGACTCACCTTTGGAGTTGGAGCTTTGCTTGAAGATCCAGCCATCTATTTGTTTTCAGTATCCAGTGTTTCCAGTGATGTATTTTGATTTGTACTTGATGTATCTTGTTACTCTTCTACTGTATATTATTTAACTCTGATGCATCTTATATATATAGTAGCTTCATGAACTACTATCTCTTTTACTTCCGCTGCATTATTAAATACTCTGTGTCTGTGATATGTGATTATGTATTTATTGTATATTCTAAGATTTGCCAAATTTTATTTACAACACGGTATTTTGAGCAATTCAAGTCCGACATGTGCGGATACGAATGGTTGAAAATATCGGGTTGTTACAAAAATCTATTTAAAATCAAATATTGAATATGGAACAGGTAAATTGTTTAAATTAAATATTTAAAACTTATTGAATACTTGAATAATGGTAAAATGAAAATAGTGTTCTAAATTGTGAATTGGTTTTAAAGGTTGAATCTTATAAGTTCAATTTCAATATTTCAAGAGATAATGAATTATTGGATAAGCGAAATTGTTTAAATTTAATATTTGGAATTTATTGAATAAATAAATAATGGGAATTGAATAACCGGATAATGGAAATGGTTGTTCTATAATTTTAGTTCGTTTCAAAAGTTAAATTTTTAAGTTTGTCTTGAATATTTCAAAAGATAGTGATTTAAGAATAATCAAATTTGTTTTAAATTTAATATTACAAATGTTTGAATAATTAAATTTCGAATTTGATATGATTAATTTGATATTGAAATTTAATATATGAAAATAGAGTGAATAATTTAAATTTGATTTAATATGATTCAAATTGGTTTCCAAAGTGAATGTAAGTTATATCGGGATTTTAATAGAGTTAATAAGATTTTAAAATTGAAAATTATTGGATAACTGAATAACTGGTTTAATATGATTAAAAATGATTTTTAAAATTTTATTTTATCATATTAAAGTAAGAATGATGTTGTAGAACTTTTAAAATCAAATTAAAAGTAAATTTGTGAAAATTGAATATTTTAATATTTAATTATCGATTGGAAAATAGCCAATTTTTGAACAGTCTCAGAATTGGACGAAACTAGTTCCATTGGATCCGTAATAGTTAGTTATTATCGGATTTCTATTTTCGTAGCAATCAGAGTTGTTGTTTGACCGTGGCAGCTCGAAACGCGTTGAATTTGTTTTGATATTAATTTGGCGAGTTAAAATAGTCATTTTTCAAACGGTCTCGGATTTTGACGAAACTAGTTTCATCGGATCCGTAATGTGATATTATTTTAAGATTTCAAATTTCATGTCAATCGGATTTACCGTTTGTCCGGGGCAAGCCAAAACGCCTAGAAAATTATTTAATCGGTTTAATTTAAAATCGATCGTTTATTTCCGTAACTCGCACAGACGATCGAATTAGCTTCCGAAACCTATTCCATTGTGTCCGAAACGCGGGATAAATCCTAGAAACGTGGGTTACCGCGCGTAAATCGGAGTCTGGAAAAGCCGAATGAATAGTATTCGTCGTTTCCTATAAATAGCCATTTATTCTCAAATTAAAAACAAAAAAAGGGGCCTTGGGTTACAGCCGCCATTGTCATATTCAATGGCCTGAAAACACCATCCTTCCTCCTTTATTTCCTTCAGATCCGTGAATCAATACGAGAAATTTTCAACTGCAAAAGCGTAGAGGGTAGTGCGATCTTTAATTTCAACGGTTGTGATCGAGTTTCGTTGCACGGATTGGCGGCAATCTCTATTTTAACGGCCGAAGTTGCGCGCGTATTTCGAGATGCTGGGGGGCCGAGCTTGGCCGGTTGCTGGGCGGTGGTGCCCTTCGAGGCGAGCTTCGATATGTCACTCTCTAATCGACTTCTAGACACTTGTGGTGGCCGCGAGTTGGAGCCCTAGTTTGGCTTGAATGGGTTCCTAGTCGCGTGTGTTCCTGGAGCAAGAAACGTGAACGTGAGGAAGAAGGGGGGTGCGGCCTGATGGGTGGAGGATGGAAATCAACGGTTGTGATTAGGTTATGAGAAAAATAAAAGAAAATTGTTAATTTATTTATATTATAATTCGTGTATCTTTGAAATAACATAACTTTTTGCTGCGAGATCGAAAACTGATAAGACGAAGTGCATTGGGATCATATGGACGAGCACTATGCTATGGAATTGGATTGGAATCGTTTGGAGCTAGAGAAAATTTTGGATTAAATCGAACGTCGTTCGATTTGATTTAAAATCGTAAAAATCAAGGTGAGTGTTTTATAACGCTCACAACGTACTAAATATCTTTATGCTAGTTAAATTTTGACATTATGAAGTGTTATGTTTTATTTGTCGTTGTTTGATAAAAATTTAATTTTCATATAGCTTGTCATTTGAATTAACCGTTGAAATTAAATTGACCGTTAAAATTGAAATTGAAATTGAATTGCGATTATATTACCTGACATTGATAACTATGAAATTGCCATGAATTGTATTGTCTATTGGATGATTTATTTCGATGGATGCTATTGGTTGATATTTAAATGTTTGGATGTTTATTTGCTTATATATATAACCTGTTATGCATACATATGACACTATGATTTGACTTAAGTGATATATATTCATCCCTGACATTTAATTGAAACAAATAATTACTTGGCCATAGGATAGAAAATTATATACGGACACCGGGTTGGCTAAATTAATAATTTTTAAAAATCGTTGATTTGAAATTTATTTAAATGTTTGGATTTAAAAGTTATAAATATAAATTAGTTTATAGAAATCGAATTTATCGAAAAATTAAGTTTGGAATGTTGAAATAAATTTTGATTAAAAGAAATTGTTAAATAATTTAAGTTGAGACTTTGAAATTTAAATTTGGATATGATTGAATTTCGAAAATTAATTTGTTTAAAGATTGAACCTAAATTCGAGCTTTGAATATTACTAAGCAAAAGTGATATAAAAATGATATTTTGAAATTGAGCTTGAAATTGAATCATATTTGAAATTTGGATTTAGATTTGAATTTTGACGGATAATTGTGTTAAGTGGTATAAATGGATATTTTGAAAAACCAAGCTCTAAGTCGATATAAATTGAAATTGAATTAATTGCAAGCGAATATAAAATTGAATTAATTTGAAGTCAAAGTTGACATTGATTTGAATTGAAATCGAAATTGAATCGGTAGAACGGAAATTGAAATTGATTTGAATTGGGAAGTTATAATTGAAATGGATTGGTTTTCGAGCTGCTTTATTTTGTTTTCCAAATTACTCGGTTATATAAACCATTTTGGATACTTAAACTGTTTTAATCTATTTTAAATCTACTTAACCCAATTTAAATTATTTTAAACTAAATTTATCTATTTCAAATCCATTTTAATATTTTAAGTATTTAACTATTTTAATTATTTAATACGACTTTAAAACTACTTAAAACTATTTTCTAAAATTCTAAGCTGGTAAATAAAGTGGATTGTTTATATTTAAATCTTGAATTTAAATACGAATTGAGTTAAATGAAGTTGCAACCTAAATTGAAAATCGAAATTATTTTGAAATTCAAATGAGATATTGATGCGGAAAATGTTTTTGAAACGAAATCTTATATTTGAAAAGATACGATGATATTTGAAATGGATTTGATTTTTTTGAAGTGAATATGATATTTTGATATCAATTATGAATTGATTTGAAATGTAAAGAGCCAACGGTGTAATAATACGTAGTTATTAAAGAGACTGGGATCAGATATGGACATACTCTCTGTCGGTACCGAAAACCACTTTAATAACTATTATACACGGAGTGTTGATCCACAATGAAGTGGATGGTTTGGTGAACGCGTTGACTGAAGAAAGAGAACGATTATTGGATGACCCCTGACATGACTAAAACAGGAGTCGCGCCGGGCCATTGAGGTTCGCCACCTCTAGCGGACACACTTCTTCGATACCATATCTATTACATTTGTGATGCGATTTGGGTGCACCCCTTGATTTGGGAGTGTTGTTTCGCGGTGTTGGGGTAGTTGCTGGCTATGCTCAACATCAGTCCGGATCACGCAACTACTAGTATCCTAGTTGGTATCCCCTCATGTACCTTGCCATACTGATTATCCTATTCATGACCACTACGTTTTGTTTTGTGTTATACCTATGGGGTACCCTCTGATAACCACCAGTTTACGGTGGGGCTTACGGTGCTGTATAGACTATGGCATTATAAAAATGTGTTAAGGGGGATTATGGTAACGCCTTAACGCTATTTTGATACTTTATACTACTGATAGGCATTATCTACTTAGCGTACATTACTACATAGTAGATAGTTTAACGGATCCTTGAGAGATGGAAAATCCCGTAACATCTCTTAAGTTATTGCACGCACGTTGACACTGGAAATGAGATGTCAAACCCCGTAAACATCTCTGATGCCGTTACACTCATATTTATTTACGATTGATTTAACTTACATGAGGATATTTAGTCCCGACTCGAGTGTTTTGTCTTTTCATTACGCTCGGGTCAGACCTGAGTTTTTCAGCTTATTGAAGATCTATTCTGGAGGATGAAGACGAAGATTTGGTACACTATTACTATTATTATCTGTGCATCATGCTGTCCGCTGCATTATTTTAATTGTTCTGTTGTATATGTATAACTCTGATAAATGTTGTATAAATAATTGTCAAAGTATAGTAAACAGCTTCATGAACTGTTTATTTGACTATTATATTTTATCGTTCCGCTGCGAGATTCTGTGTTGTTTCATTTCCATTATTTCTCTTTCTTTTCTTTTCTTATTTACCCCAATAACCATCTGCCCTTTTGAATGGTTTGGAATCGACATATGTATTTGATCGTCGATTTAAACTGTTCAAAAAGGTGGGTCGTTACATTCTAAGTATTGATAATGGACTTTAGGAAGCTTATACCCCTTACCCATTAGCCTTATCTGGAAGCTTCTGAAGTTTTGAACGATGATTTTTTTTTTCTTGCTGGATGTTCTTCTTCCTCAAAACCTAGTAACCAAAAGAATGAAAATGGCTCCACCTAAAATTAAAAATTCACCAAAACCTCTTGAATCTAGAGAAAATTCAGGTTGCAAACTAAAGTAAAGGTAATATCCATCTTATCAAGCCTCTATATCCATCAAAATATGATATTTTTTACCTGTAATTCCAAATTTTGTTATTTCCTTGCTTGCGTGTTTGATTTTGGGGTTTCTTAGGCTATGTAAGCATCTATTCGTTGCAAAAGGCACATGCTATCTTGCTAAATCTTGCCAAATCGCTATAAACAAACCCTTATGTGAGTAATCTCACTCACGCTAGCTATAAACAATCTTTCTTATTTATATTTGGCGTTGAATTGGATGTTTGGAGCTTTAAAAATCATGCTTTGATCATCGTTTGTGCTCAATCCAAAAAATTGAACTCTGTTCATATTTGTAGCTGAAACAAAATTGATCATAACTCACTCTGTTTTTAACCAAATTTGAAGATCTTGGTCATTCTGGAAAGCTTAGAAACTAAGCTACAACTTTCGTTTTATTAGTTTTGCCTAATTTCGAAGTTATCTATGCTAAAATTGCAATTGTTTATCGCTGTCCTGCAAATGCATAAGTTCAGGCTGAGTTTGATGTTTTTAGTAATTTGATCATAACTTTCTGTTTTAAATCAGAATTTAGAAATTTTTGAATTTCTAGAAACCATAGGACTTAGGCTATAACTTTGATGTTTTGAATTTTGAGTATTTTTGATGTTTATATGGTGTAAATTCCATATCTTCGTGACTGTCCTATCATTGACAAGGAGTGTTTATATATTCACCTGTAAAGTAATTTGATCATAACTTTCTTGTTACACATCGGAATTTAGAAATTTTTGAAGTTCTGGAAACCTAAGAATTTAGTCTACAACTTTTATTTTAAATCATTCTCATATTTTGTAGTTTTCTATGTGAAAATATATATTCTTTACAGCAGGACCGAAATATACGTTGTGTTTAATTACCGTGTTTGATGATATTCTGACGATTTCGATAATTTCTGTCGCACTTTTTTTATAAAACTTGGTGTTATTAGATGGAAATGACTTCCATGAATATATTGTCTTAGAGTTTGAAGAAGTGTGAGATTTAAGTAATATTTAATTTCCATTCAAATTTAAATAACGATTAATATCGATATGTGAGTATTTTGATGGTTTTAAATGATTTTAGTTTCAAATAAATTCTTGAAAATTTCTTAAATAAAAATAAATCATTTTTTATGAAATAAGTATTTTGTAGCTTTTTAAGAGTTTTTTTTTCAATTATTAATTATTTTAAAGTGCTTTTATAATAGAAGTCCTTTTTAAAATAGTGGATTTTTCTATACAAAGCTTTTAAAATGGTTTCTAGATTGTTTAAGAACTTTATTTTCTCTAAAAAAATATTTTAAATATATTTTAGCCTATGTTTATGAATTTTGACTTATAAGAATGAGAATTAAAGGATTTAGTAAAAAAAAATACGTGGTATGAGACATGTATTTTTGCTTTATCGCTTAATATCGGACTTGTACGATCGAAACCAATTTGAAGTGTTATTTTGAGTTGATTGAGAAGTTACCAAATTTTGGCGAAGATTATTGGTTTGATAATTACTCTTTGAGTACATTCGACGACGAGCCAATCTAGAAGCATTTTGTGATGGCCGATGAAATGAAGTAATATTGATGTTAAGTTTTAATTTGCAACTATGGTTAGAAGTAACCATCACGATGTTCTTTTACTTGCTAAGGAGATGGGGCAAATTGTTATGATGGATTGATGATGATTTCAATATTTATGACGAATTTTTACTTGTCGATGAAATGAGACAAGCCCGATGTCACTTAAACTCGTCCAAGTAAGAGATAAGACGAGTTAGGTATCTTACACTCGCCAATGAGATAAGGCAGTGTTTATTTGATGATTTTTTATGATGGTTTTCTAATGTGGCATCGACTAACGATTAGTAAACCAATAGGTGCGAAAGTATGGTATGGGATGTACGTTGACGCCTACTGGGTTCCTGTTCGAGAAGTTGAGACACATTCACGATGTTACTAGTACTATAGACCGAGTACTCGATTGGAGTCATCACGATGTTCACGATATTATTACTCGACTCCAATCATCACGATGTTATTACTTAGGTTTTTATGACTGGGTGTCATCAAGATGTTTCCGACTATAGTCAATCAAGATGATCACGATGTTATGATGTTATGTGACCCCAAGTCATCACGATGAATGGTACCAAAGAATGGTAGTACTAGTCAAGATGTAAATGAATGTGCTGTTTTCCATGAAGTTTAGATGTTTCGTTTTCACTTTTTTGAGGATGATGCTTTATTATAGCCTTATGTAAGAAAAGGGCTTATTTATATACATGGTTTTATGGTGATTTCGAATATGATGTATTGGATTCTTTCCGGGCTCTATCAAGATGGATTTGATACATTATGTATTTATACCAATGAGATGAGGTATAAATTATGGCAATGCTTTTATGATGAGTTTTGGTAATAGATTTAAGATATATTTATATTTATACCGATGAGATGAGGTATAAATAATTATGGAGATTTCTTTATAATGAGTTTAGTGATGGATTTGAGATGTATTTATATTTATACCGATGAGATGAGATATAATAATTAAGAAGTTTCTATTAGATGAGTTTTATTTATGATGGATTCTTGAATTTTTAATTATCTTACGATGGATTTAGTTTATGGTCCATATCCTCACCCATTTCATTCGGTTATATATATATATATATATATATATATATATATATATAATTAGATGAACCATGTCTATCTAATATACATATTGTATTCCTCTATGTAATCATGATGAACCATTGATGTATCACTCTAGAGATAGCTTGATGACTTATATCATTCCATTGGTAACGATGGAATGGTTTTCCCCTTATCTCTTTTCATCACCTTTGCTAATGATAAGTTCTAGCCTGCCTGACCCGTGTGGTTTTCACTCTGGTCAGTCCGAGTTTGTTTCAGGTATTAGATTCTCTTTTGGATGTAGCAGTTCATGATGCTTTCTTATGAGATCGTGTCTCTCCCCTTTTAGAGGTTTATTTCACTGAGATGATGTATATTCATTTGATTCGTTCTTGTATTCGTGTGGTTGTCATACCACTAATTGTAATATTGGTATTATAAAGTTATGTCTCATTGTATATGAGACGTTCATTCATGTATGAATATCTGTTCTGTGATGAGATGTTCATTTAGTTGACATGTTTTGTTCTGATAGATCCTTAGCCACCTATAGCTTTGCGTTAGTCATTTATTGGACATGTCAAACCTCTTAAGTGAAAAGACAATACAAATAGTATTCATCGACGTTTTTAATAGATGGTTAAGGCAAAGTTACAGATGGTCGCCCTTAACCAGCCCTATTCTCTGCTTTAGTAGACGGAATTACATGTTATTCTCTTTACTAAGGTTGGTCTCGGGGTGGGGCGTTACATGTGCGCTATCTTGAATTCTTACCTAGTTTTCTTTTTTGCATTTCCTAGATGTGTAAGTGTGCATTTTCATGTATATACATACATACATACATACATACATACATACATACATACATACATACATACATACATGTGTATGTACATATATATGTGTGTGTGTGTGTGTGTGTTTGTTTATGTGTGTAAACATGTGTGAATGTTTGCTAATTTGATTGCTGTGTGTGTGCACATTGTTGGTTGAATCCCTTGCGGCTGGTTTGTGCTTGTATATGTGCCTTATTTATTTTGATTGTTTTGCTGCCTCATTCAACATAATGTTGAGATACTTTTGATTGTTTTGCTGCCTGGTTTGTACTTGTACATATGTGCACTTGACTTGAGCCCAAGGAGGCTTGGGCTTGACCTTGTGCACATTTGCACTATGTTGAACCTTCAGGCTTAACCTTTGCAACAATCCATGAGATATAATCAATGCCTGGCCTTGTGATATTCATAGTGATACACTATGCATATCATAAGTTGTTCGTTCATAGGTATATTTGTCTCTATCTAAAACATGAAGGGAAAAGAAACCCATAAACTAAGGCAATATTAATATTAATATTAAAATTTCTTTTTGCAATTTAGGTTTGTTTCCTTTTCCACTTTACTACATTAGTTATTTGTCAGGTATATGAGATGGCTGGACACAAGTTAGAGCAAGCAAATCAAGATCAACATCAAAAACAAACTTGAGTGAGTGTAAGTTAAAATAATGTTATATATGAGAGTATAGAAAAATGTTACATACATGAGAGTGATAGTGAAAGTCATATTGTATTTGAAAATGTAAGTAGAGTGATGGTGAAAGTTGTATTGTATTTGAATTTGATTTGAAATAAAATATCTATTTGAATAAAATTGCGATTCTTTTATTTTTTCTACAAATATCTATTTCATTATGTAAACAATTATTCATATCAGTCAATATTTATATGTTGTCAAATAGGAAATTCTAGAAATGATATTATAGCATCATAAAATATACGGTTTTTTTGTTATGTTGGCGCATATCGGACAACGGGGCATTTTTGTTGTCTAATGTGTAATGAAATAGCACGAGATTTAATAACAGATAGATATGCAATCACATAATGAAGCATATCTGTCGTCTGATGCATTTTCCACCATAGTATTAACAAAGGATGTTCATCAAATGTCATCTGATGCATTTTCCACCATAGTGTTAACAAAGGATGTTCGTCAAATTGAAAGAGTTTTATCCAACTACATTCTAAATTCAAGAGTTATATAAACTCAACTTTATATTTTTCAAAACACTTGACTTAAAATTCTATAAAGATTGAAAAGTTTCAGGCTGTCTAAATTGCTGAAAATCCATTTCATTCTAATAAATGAAAACCGTTAAGCAACCATATCACAACAAGATGAGCAGACCACACTCTTCTAATGCATATGATACATGTGTTAATAAAAATACATAACAAAATGTTCTTATTTATTAGACAAACTTTACAACAAAGATAAAACAAGAAAACATTTCATAATAATTTGGATTATGCCATTACCGCATGGGCACCCTTTATAGCATAAACAAATCTTTTAAATATAGAAAGCTTGTATCAATATCTGCATTGTCAAAACAATTCTATATTAAACTACTAAATATTTTATATCAACTCTCTTTAAAGAAAATTTAGAACCAGATACCAGGTTGTATTCCAAACCAATTTGAAATAGTAATATACACATATACCTTTGGTGTACCAACTCATATTTTCGAGATTAAACCAAAATCCCTTTCAAAGTGGTATCAAATATTTCATATAATAGTACCAAGCATCATAATCCCAATTCATAACCAGTTTCCTAAACATTTATTTTCGAATCTATAGAAAATATACATATAGATCGAGTAACACAAAAATGGTACCATGGAAACGGGTCCTTCCAAATCATACCACATATTCCCTTACTAAGAAAGGTGATGTCCATAAGAAGTACTTACTAATCAAACATAGCTCTTGCCCATTTTTATTCTCTTTTGAGCCAATCGAACTAAATAATATAAAAATAAAAATACTTTCCCAAATCAATTCATTGGTTCCAAAAGTAACCTCGAACTCGAACAAATCTAAAAAAATCTTTTAAAATAATAGTATTCACAAATACTTTGAAATAATACTACTATTATTTCCTCCAAAATCTTAGAAATCCTTTTTAAAGACAATGGTATTTAAGTTCTCTAAATATCAGTCTAAACTCTATTAGTTTATAAATTATATTTTATAAACCATGCTAGAAAATTTATACTAAACCTCTTCTTTTAGGATAAACTTCTAACCCAACATCATCATCGAAATCTTGTAATCAAACTGTGAAACTCAATTCATAAATTATCCTTACAACACACTCACAAACCTACGTACCCAATCTATGCAGTAAAATGATAAAGTGCTCATATACTGCTTGAGCAAGTATAAGCTAATAAACCTATAAATGATAATAAAGGTAATAAACTGGTCGAGCATGTCAAATAATTCTACAAAGGACAGCAATGCCCCATAAACTGGTCGAGCAAGGGTAAACTAATTAACGAGGGGTTACATATGAACTTCATTATCCCTATATTAACCAAACTACATTTTAAAAATTCATATTTATGTAAGTTTTCTTATATAAGATCGTCTATTTTTTGTTATAAAAATTACCATTAAGGCATACATTTATAACAAATAAAATATGCACTTATATATAAGACACTCAACTCATTCTATGGTTTCACTTACCCTATCTCTAATGAGTCATACCCAACCAAAGAAAAAGTTCTCTCTTAACCTTCAGCTCTAATACAAAGTGTAATGGTCCACCTTTTCAACTCTTAAGTGTCGACATTAATATATCCATGGTATTCATGTGTCAAACATCCATGTGCTGAAAAGAAAGATTGTTATCCCAAAATAAAAGGGAAAAAAAGTAAAACAAAGAAGAGAACACAACATTGAAATCTCACAGTAGAATAACAACATGTTGTTACATCCTGGTATCTTCAACCATTCGCATCCACACATATCAGACTGGAATTGCTCAAAATTTCAGATTGTTAATTTATATTTGGCAAAACTCAGCATATACAATAAATAAATAAATCACAGAATCACAAACACAGAGTAGTATAATAATAAGTAGCGGAAACAAATAAGTAGTAGCTCATGAAGCTACAATATATATATAAAGTTAAAACAAGATACATCAGAAGTCTCGAATACATAGAAGTCTCAATACAGTAGTAAAATAACATAACTGAATCTATCAGTGGAGTCAACCGAATAATTGAAAGCTAGATAGATAGATGGATCTCCAATCGAAGCTCCAAATCCAAAGATGAGTCTCAAATGCTATGACACTTAGTCTGACCCAAGCGTAAAGCAAAACACAAAACATTCGAGTCAGGATTAACATTCTTATATCAATAAATCCAACTCAAGTGAAATATCAACTGAAATACAAGTAACTTAAAGGATGTTTGGGATAACCATCCTCTAAGGATCCATGGAACAATCTACTATGCAGTAATATACATTATTAACAACCAAATGATATTATAACACCGTGGTCATTTCAAATATCATACTTCAAAAACAAAATATCATATGCATTTCAAAACCATATCAATACGATATCATATCTTACTTAAAATAATATTCATTTCAAAGATCATATCACTTCAAAGTTATAACACTTTTGAAATTATAAAGCTTAGTAATTATAACACTTTGGAAATCATAATACTTGATACTTTGAATTTCATAACTTTGAAATCATAACTTCCCACTTGAACAGCTTAGATATTAGTAATAGTATATAATAAAATAGTTCAAAAAATAAAATAGTTTATATTATAGTAGTTGTAAGTTAAAATAGTTTATTTTAAGGTTTATATTAAAAATGATTTATATTAAAATAGTTTTTATTAAAATGATCTATATTAAAATAGTTTATGTTAAAATAGTTTATAAAGTAAAATATATAAATAGTTTAAATATAATTTAAAATTACTTTATATAACAAAATTGCTTCCTTAAATTTCATAAATCGATTCAAATCAACTCGAGTTCCAAAATTAAAATTTAATTCAATTTCAATTCAATTCAGTTTATAATAAACCATTTCCAATTATATCATTTTTAAATACAAATTTAAACCACAAAATAAACCGTTTCAATTTCAATATATTTCAAAGGTTTAAATATTTAACATTTCAAAAATAAATTTGATAGTTTCATATATATATATATATATATATGTATGTATATCAAATTGACTTTACTATTATTTATTTTGAAATATTTACTTAATTATTCAAATAACACTTAAATAAAACTTCAAATTTCAAATTTAAATAAAACTAGATATACCATTTCAATTTATGTAAATTTGAAATATTCATTTAGATCACTTTTAATCAAAATCAAGTTATAAAATCATATCTTTAAAATCCCAAATTTAATAATTTCAAATCAAACTTATTTGATTATAATTCTTAAATAAATTCAATCTCAAACCAATTTCTATTTCTCTTTCCAACTTGAATTTTATTAAAATCATTATAAACTCTATATTTGAAAATATAAATTTTAAATAATACTAAAACATATTATATATTAAGTAAATCAACTTTAATAAATCAAATCATATTATTAAGCTTATTATATATATATTTTTAAAATAGTAAAATTGTAAGCAGAATCTTACAATTTATAATTCCAAAACTAATCTATAATTTTAAAATTCTCAAACATATAATTTTAAAAATCAAAATTTAAAATTTTTATAAAAATAACATTATATATATATATATATATCTTAAAATAAATATTTATTAAAACCAAAATATTCATTTCATATCCTTGGAAATCATTTCAAAATATATATATTGACCAACGGTGTTTGTATATAATTTTCTATCCTATGGACAAGTGATACAGATATTTATCATTTCAATCAGTAGTTTAAAGTATATACGGGTATATATCATTTCAACCCGCAATCCCAAATTCAATTCAATGAAAATTGCTTGGATTTATCATTTCAACCCATAATGATTTTCTCATATTCTATAGATTGTTCGGGTATGTATCATTTCAACCCATAGGGAATTCTAAATTGACATGCAACTTGCAAAGTTATAACAGGTATGATAATAATGTAACAGGCATACATCTTCTGTAACGACCCGGAATTTTCGAGCATCTAAAATCGGAATATTGAATTGATTTTAAATATTCAATAAATAAATGTGAAATTGGGTAATGTGAAATTTTAAATATTCAATAGAGTAATTTTAACTTGAATTACGAATATCACAATTTATTTGATAATTAAATTATTGAATTAGATAATGTGAAATTGGGTAAACTGTTAAATCTGGAAGTTTAAACCGGTTAAAAATAATTTGACGGCTCGTAAAATTTATATTAATAGTGCTGAGGATAATAAAAGTGTTAAAATTTGTATCTAACACTGAATGGTTCAGTTTTGAAATTTAATATCGTTTAAATTGAATTTAAAATAGCCTTCCGAGGCATAGTCTCGGAATTCGACGAAACCAGTTCCATTGGGTCCGTAATATGGAATTATTATCGGATTTCAAATTTCATAGCAATTGGAGTAGTTGTGTGAGCACACGATATACAAACGCGTTGAAAATTTAATTGATAATAATTTAATTAGTCAAGCTTCTTGTATACGCCATCTCATATTCGTTTTAACACGCTACCCTTATCTTCCATCGTACGCTTCTCGTCCCTTCTAAAAGCTGTTAGTTCCTTCCTCGTTCTTGTTTATTCAATTCAATTTCAATCATTCTCAAACGAAAAGAAAACATAAAAGGGCCGAGCTTCTTCCTCCAGAATTCATTCAAGAATCAAAAGCCCTATTTTGTCCCTCTCTTCCAATTTTTGCGAACTTTTTCTGTTCGAAAAAAAAAATCTAATTCAAATCGCGACTTCTATTTTTACCCTCTGACCAAACCAAAGAGTCGAGGCAAGCCTCGAATTCGCGCGTGAGGCCGCCATTGTGAGTCGCGATGGGATGTCATGGGGAGGAGGGTCTCGACTTCAGTTGAGCGACGGCGATTCGTGAGGTCGCGACTTCCTATTGTCGCATAGGGTTTGGGCTCGTGGCTCTCGAGTTTAGCTAGCAGAGGGGGAAGATTCGATCTATCTAGGGTTGTGAGCGAGCGACGTGGCAGCGGCCGACGTTGTGGAGTGGTTCGGCGAGTTCCTGTCGCGATGGTTTGTTGGGGTCAAATCGTAGGAATAAGCCGGATGGGAAGTGGTTGCTAACAGAAATCAAAGGTGAGTTTATCACACTCAGTTAAATAAACTTAAATGATTAAATTTAAATAATTGATTGTATGGTTGAATTGATTGATGTGGTATAGTATGATATAGTTTAAAATTGACATATTATGTTGTGCTAACATCTGTGGATGCAGGGAGAACAGGTTGGAGGGACCCAACTGGACCCCTCAACTTTATTTAATTATTTAATATTCTATGTTCTGACTATTTGATAGCTTGTAATGAATTATGTGGGAATATTGAATGCTATGGCTTGATTGTTTTAATCGGGCAATAATTAATTACTAAATTTATAATTTGAGTTTGGAAATGAAAATAAAAGAAGTGACATTGTAAGTAAAATAATTATAGCAAAGTTGAATAAATTTATGAATGAACTGGAAAGGAAATAAAGTGACTTTAAAATTCTAATAAATAAATCTTGTGTATGGGAAGGAAAATTTAAATAAACAGAGAGATTATGAAACTTGAATTTCAATGTTACTTTTTAAAAGAGCAAAACATTTATTTTCAATTGAGGATTTAAATTATTTTAGAAGAATAAAGAAGAAATTGGGAATAGCCTGAAATTTGTATATTTCAGTTAAAAGATTTGAAATCAAACAGCAAATAATAAATAATGAAATAAAGTCCATAAGCAATGAATGTCGAAATGAATCGAGCAAGTAAAGAAATTTATTTCAAATAGAATGAATTGGAAATCAATTCGGGAAATTGATTTAAGTTCTTGAAGTTGGAATTCTCTCTGGATGGCCAAATACACGTTTTTAAAAGGAAATTTGAAATATAAATTAAATGTTTTAAAGTTGTTTTTTTAAAGAAAACAAGTTTTGTAAAATTTATTATTTCAAATATTTAATTTCTTAAGCAATTATTTCCTTTTAATATATTATAGCATTAATTATTTAAAGGTGACTTAGTATTTGTTTTAAAAGTGAAACCTGGTTTTATATTTTATGAAGTAACCCTATTTCCTCAAATTCATATATTACGTATTTTTAACAAATTATTTAAGTAGTTTTATCCTAAGTGTTTTAAAGTATATATTTTAAAGTAAAGTATTTAAAATTATTTTTAAAAAATCTATTTTTGTGCTTGGTGATTTCAGAGGAGATAGTAAATATTCGGGGAAGTTTATCCCGAAAGGAAAGATGGTTTTGAAACTGTTTTCAAGGGATTGAAAATAGAAATATATCTTTGAGGATATTTTGAGATAAATAAATAATTTGGAAAATTTTTATTGGTTGATGGATGTTTGTGAATATTACTTGATAGTTAAATCACCGACTATCAATATGGGACAAATGCGCTGATCGTTTCGAAGAGACCGGGATCTAGATTTATTTCTCGAAAACCACTTCGATCCGGTTTGTACGTTTCGTGGAACGATTTTGGATTCGAAGATGGAGCAGTGAAGTGCAAGGCCTATTCGCTACTAATCCTGAGGATATTTCCAAAATGGATGTAGTAGGAATAGTGCCTTCGGTTCCGTTCGAACCCAGGACGGACTTGTATGGATGAATGCTTGCGAAACATCGTCAGGTAGGCGATGGGCATTCTAAGTGAAACGTTCTAAAAGGTAACGCTTAGCCTCAAGCCTCATCAAATGGGAATGACTGAAAATCAGGGGATATGCAGCAAGGTTAGGTGGGTCATGCCCAAGCAGGACAAGATAATTCCTCTGTCTAGATGTCCCTTATATATTTCGGCTTAGTGGGTGGTTGGTCACGCCAACCACGGGGTTTATCTTGTTCGGGACTATTCAGTAAGGAATGGTTCCAGCCTTGTGTTGCAGGGGATGAAGGGAGTAATCCTCGGTACGGTGATCTAGGCCCCGTACTGTGACAGGTGGTACCCCAGTGCCTAGTCATTAGTTGGAAATCCATTCTCCCTACGAGCCTTGTACGAGTTTTGTTTGTATTACCCACTCTGTGGCTAGTAGCTGGAATTTAATGAATGTAACAATTTCGGCTATTTTATAAGTACTTGTATATAGACCCTATTATAATATCAGAGGATTTCTATAAAAATCGTTTTAGCTATCGTAAGGTAAAAACTCGGCATGTTTATTTATGGCGTGGTCTTACGAGATGCTTTTGTTTAATAGGGTTTTTGAAACTTTAATAATCAATTGGGTTTGATTTTCTCACGCTGGTATTCCAGACTGGCTCGGGTGTTATTTAACTGTAATGCTCGGGTCAGACCGAGTATTATAGGATACAGGATATGATGCTGTGAAGCTCAGGAGACGAGCTGGATGACGATACGTATTCTCGTACTTATATATATATATAAATATATATATATATATATATGCCGCTGTGTTGAGTTGTTGTGTATCCATTGTATGTTATTGATGTGAGCTGTGATTGATGTACTCTGATGATGTAATATATGTAAACCGATATACTGATTTCGAGTAAAGATTATTTATTATCTATTATATTTTATTCCGCTGCGATGGTTAGATTCTGATGTTGATTTTTGTTTTCTCTTCTCCTACCTCTTCTTCTTAAACCCAAATGGTTCGTATTTCTGTGCAACTTGAGTTGATTGTTGTAGAATAGTGTTGACTCAAGGGGTACGGATGTGCGGGTCGTTACACTTGGTATCAGAGCTTAGGTTGGAGATAACCTTGGCTCTGGTGGGAATTACTCATAAATTAGAGTCTGTAGTACTCTATAATGAGTTTGAGCATGTTAATAGATATGAGCGCGTATTTGTTAGTGAATATAAATTGTTTTAATATTGTGTTGGTTGATTTATTGAGTGGCATATGAACCTTCGTCGACCCAGTCTGCGCAACTGTATCGAAGGGGTTTCTAAACATTTGAATAGAGCAATTGACACGGTATTGTTTTAAATATGGGTAAATGAAATAATTTTACCCAAAAATATATTTTCGATATAAAGAAAATTTTTGTAAACTATTTAGCTAATATATGGTTGCTTGGATGTTAGAAATGATAATATTAAAGTATTATCATTGTTAAGTGAACATTTAACTAGAAATTAGAAAAAAATAACCAAAGTTTGAAGGAATAAATTCATTATAAAATGAAATTCATAATTATGGATTATAAACGTAGATAGTAAATGGAAATATAATTAAATGGGAATTTGTATAAGCATAAATTGTACAAATGCATTATAGTTAAAATTTAAATTAAAACAGAATTTGAAACTTTAAAACCCGGAGATTTGGGAAGTATTTTGAAGATAAATAGTAGCATTGTTGTTTTTTAGGATATTTCTAAAAGGAAAATTGTTTTAAATAAATTTTGGGAAGAGATTTAGCATTTGATTTCACTTCAGTCGCTGGAAAATAACTTTGGTGATGACTGCAGCATCATCGATGTTCATTTTCGAATTTCTAAGTGATAAATTGCTGCCAAATTGATTTGTTCAAGAAAACCTGTTTATTTTTGAAAATCTCAAAAGAAATTTGTTGGGAATAAATCCAAGATTGGTTTAATTGCTGAGAAATATGATTTGAGATGTTGGAGATTTCAAAACAATTTGAAACCAAAGCTGGGTGTTTTAAAATCCGAATAAGATAAGTTGTAAGCTTATAAACTGAAATGATTTGTAAATCAGGAAGAAATTTAAGCTTTGGATAATGGAATATAAATCTAAAGTGAAAAGTTAAAATGAAATTAACTTGGATTGGAGAACAAAATTTAACTGGATTAGAATAAATTGAATAAGCTGAAAATAATATCCAGTTATATTCAAATTAAGTTGAAATCGAATTGAGTTGAATAAATCAGAGTTAAAATAAAATTGAATTGGAATAAAAATTCAATTGAATTATTGAATGAATTAGATTCTTACCTGAATAAATGGAAAGTAAATTGGATAAGAAATGAGAATTGAAATCAATAAATCAGAATAACTTATAAAAGAATTAAAGATCCATGGAAATAAAATATGCTTGGGCTATAAATAAATAGAAGGCTTGAGTTAAAAATAAAAGATGAATATATTCCAGCTTATGATGAATGGAATTGTATAAAATAATAAGTTGTGACTTATTAAATTGAAAATGGAATACAATGCCCAAAATCAATATTTTGATAAATTGAAAAATGAAATGAGGATCCATACTTGAAGTATAAAATAAATATTGAACGTAAGAAAATTAAATGGAGTGATATTTGGAATAAAAATTCAAGTGTTGGATTATGAATAAGGGAAGAACTAATTGGATAATAAATTAGTTAATGGAATTGAATTGTAAGTTTATGATGAAGTTGGAAATAAACTCAAGTTATAAATTAAAATTGATTCAAATTGTTGATGAAGTGAAAGTAATTGAGAATGAGGTTGAATTGTGAGTTAGTAAATTGGATGGTAAATTAAAAGTGAATAATAGAATCAGAACTTGAGTTATTAATTAAAATTAGACTTGAAGTGTAAACAAAGTAAATATAATTAGGGAAGTATAGAATAAAAATGAAATGGATTAAAATAGTAATGGTATGAATTGCAAATAAAAATCCGAATAAGTGGAAATAAATTGGAAATGGCCATGTAATAAATTGGATGAACTGAATCTGAAGGTAAATTTGATAATAACAAATCAAATGAAATTGTAAATTTTAAAATGAGATTTAACTGAAAAAGAATCAAGTTAAATTGAATGGAAGAGAAAGATGTACTTGAAACGAAATGAGCTTAAGTATAAAATTGGAGTGACTAAACTTAAGCTAAAAGATGGAAAAGAGTTGAATTGAATTCAACTAAAAATTAAGTTTAATAATAGTGGATTGGATTTAAATCAAGTAAAAATAAATTTTAATTGAAATAAAATTCGGTGAGTTGCCGATAATATTTAATGGGATGAAAATGCTTAAATAAATAATTGTAAACCATTTAAATTATTAAGGAATTGAAATAACTTGAGGCAATAAGGAAAATAGAATGTTTTGAGTTTATTAGAATGGTTTAAGTGAATGTGGATAAACTAATTATATTGAATAAATAAATGATGGAATAAATAAGTATCAAATGAAATGTGGTTTAAATAAGTTGAGAAATGGTTATGAATGAAATAGCTTGGATCATCTTCGAGCTAAATAAAATAGTTTGGAATAAACAAATATGGAATATGAAATGAATGCAAGTGAATGGATTCAAATTTGAAATGCAATGAAAATGAGAATATATGGATTGTGAATAAATTGAAAATGGAATAGGATTAAATATAAATTGAATTGAAATCAATTGAAATTGGGTATAAATAGAAATACTTATTTATTCACATAAATCTCGCGAATTGCATGGAATAAATTGTCATTGGATGTAAATGGAAGTAATTAAAATTCTATGTATTGATGGGAGTAAAATAAATTGATTTTGAGAGCAATTGAATTAAATATGAGTTCGGTTTGCTTAAAAATGAATTGAAAGTGAAATGTGTTAAACTTCTTATATTTGGCACTTACAAGTTTAAACTGAGTAAGTACAGGTACCTGGAAGCCGTGAGGCTGGATTGGGTTGTACTATATGCTAAAAATAATAAGCCGCTTGCTTAAAATGCTAAATAATGTACGTCTACGCAATAAAAATAGGAAATATAAAATGTTTTTGGTTTTTCCGACCGTGTGGGTCGATGTATATATATTTATCTCTTTTGTCAAATTGCAAAAGCTCCTCCGTACAAAGGAGACTCTGCCAAAAAATTTCAAAAATTTTGGGAGTTAGAAAAAAAAAATTGAAAATTTTTGGAAAATTTTGGTTAACGACAAAACAAATTCAAATTGGAAACTAAAATAAATTAGTAAATGAAACCAATTTAGCGTAATGACATGGATTAGTAATAAATGACAAATAAAAGTTATATATGCAAAGTTAAAGATAAATTGGATTCATCTGGAAATGAAAGAATCAATTTGAATAGAAATGAGTATAAATTGAAATGGTAAGATGGAAATAGATAAAGAAACATGTAAAATGCTTATGTTAACTTAGGTAAAGAATGGTCAATTCTTAATTGGGAATTGAATATTGTAAATGTATTCTAAGTTGATATTTGGGATGAATATTGACATTTGGTAGGGGAGTCGATAAAATGTTTATGGAATGTTGTGTTTGGATATTAGTACTAAGCAGGTTATGCAGGAATTATAAAAGGGAAAAGAAAATTAGATTTGATTTCCAGAGATAAATTTGTATTGCCGACAAAGGTACGTATTTAAATTTGGTATGGAATTTGATTTGGATTTGGATTGAGCCACTTGGCCTTTTGTTTTCTTTTTGAGATTTGGGAGGCCGTAGAGCCATTTTTGTAGTAGTACCGAGCTAGCCGCGCAAAGGAGATGCTGGCAAAAAATTTCGGAAATTTAGAGAGTTAGAAAATTTTAAGAAAATTTTGATAATTCAAAATTGGTTTTAAGATTAAAACTGGAAGGGTTGAGCAAATAGATTGTTGCAAACTAAGGAAAGGTTTGGACAGGTAATAAGAATAATAATGGGTCTTTTGTAAAAGATAATTGGTAAAGATGTTGAACTGTTAGAAACTGTTTGGTTTAGGGATATAATTAACGGGTATTGGATCATTCATCCTAACTAGTAATTTCGGGGACGAAATTCTTTTAAGGGGGGAGGAATGTGACGACCCGGAATTTTCGAGCATCTAAAATCGGAATATTGAATTGATTTTAAATATTCAATAAATAAATGTGAAATTGGGTAATGTGAAATTTTAAATATTCAATAGAGTAATTTTAACTTGAATTACGAATATCACATTTTATTTGATAATTAAATTATTGAATTAGATAATGTGAAATTAGGTAAACTGTTAAATCTGGAAGTTTAAACCGGTTAAAAATAATTTGAAGGCTCGTAAAATTTATGTTAATAGTGCTGAGGATAATAAAAGTGTTAAAATTTGTATCTAACACTGAATGGTTCAATTTTGAAATTTAATATCGTTTAAATTGAATTTAAAATAGCCTTCCGAGGCATAGTCTCGGAATTCGACGAAACCAGTTCCATTGGGTCCGTAATATGGAATTATTATCGGATTTCAAATTTCGTAGCAATTGGAGTAGTTGTGTGAGCACACGATATATAAACGCGTTGAAAATTTAATTTATAATAATTTAATTAGTCAAGCTTCTTGTATACGCCATCTCATATTCGTTTTAACACGCTACCCTTATCTTCCATCGTACACTTCTCGTCCCTTCTAAAAGCTGTTAGTTCCTTCCTCATTCTCGTTTATTCAATTCAATTTCAATCATTCTCAAACAAAAAGAAAACATAAAAGGGCCGAGCTTCTTCCTCCAGAATTCATTCAAGAATCAAAAGCCCTATTTTTTTCCCTCTCTTCCAATTTTTGCGAACTCTTTCTGTACGAAAAAAAAAATCTAATTCAAATCGCGACTTCTATTTTTACCCTCTGACCAAACCAAAGAGTCGAGGCAAGCCTTGAATTCGCGCGTGAGGCCGCCACTGTGAGTCGCGATGGGATGTCGTGGGGAGGAGGGTCTCGATTTCAGTTGAGCGACGGCGATTCGTGAGGTCGCGACTTCCTATTGTCGCATAGGGTTTGGGCTCGTGGCTCTCGAGTTCGGCTAGCAGAGGGGGAAGATTCGATCTATCTAGGGTTGTGAGCGAGCGATGTGGCAGCGGCCGACGTTGTGGAGTGGTTCGGCGAGTTCCTGTCGCGATGGTTTGTTGAGGTTAAATCGTAGGAATAAGCCGGATGGGAAGTGGTTGCTAACAGAAATCAAAGGTGAGTTTATCTCACTCAGTTAAATAAACTTAAATGATTAAATTTAAATAATTGATTGTATGGTTGAATTGATTGATGTGGTATAGTATGATATAGTTTAAAATTGACATATTATGTTGTGCTAACATCTATGGATGTAGGGAGAACAGGTTGGAGGGATCCAACTGGACCCCTCAACTTTATTTAATTATTTAATATTCTATGTTCTGACTATTTGATAGCTTGTAATGAATTATGTGGGAATATTGAATGCTATGGCTCGATTGTTTTAATCGGGCAATAATTAATTACTAAATTTATAATTTGAGTTTGGAAATGAAAATAAAAGAAGTGAAATTGTAAGTAAAATAATTATAGCAAAGTTGATTAAATTTATGAATGAACTGGAAAGGAAATAAAGTGACTTTAAAATTCTAATAAAAAAATCTTGTGTATGGGAAGGAAAATTTAAATAAACAGAGAGATTATGAAACTTAAATTTCAATGTTACTGTTTAAAAGAACAAAACATTTATTTTAAATTGAGGATTTAAATTATTTAAGAAGAATAAAGAAGAAATTGGGAATAGCCTGAAATTTGTATATTTCAGTTAAAAGATTTGAAATCAAACAGCAAATAATAAATAATGAAATAAAGTCCATAAGCAATGAACGTCGAAATGAACTGAGCAAGTAAAGAAATTTATTTCAAATAGAATGAATTGGAAATCAATTCGGGAAATTGATTTAAGTGCTTGAAGTTGGAAATCTCTCTAGATGGCCAAGTACACATTTTTAAAAGGAAATTTGAAATATAAATTAAATGTCTTAAAGTTGTTTCTTTTAAAGAAAACAAGTTTTGTAAAATTTATTATTTCAAATATTTAATTTCTTAAGCAATTATTTCCCTTTAATATATTATAGCATTAATTATTTAAAGGTGACTTAGTATTTGTTTTAAAAGTGAAAACCTGGTTTTATATTTTATGAAGTAACCCTATTTCCTTAAATTCATATAGTATGTATTTTTAACAAATTATTTAAGTAGTTTTATCCTAAGTGTTTTAAAGTATATATTTTAAAGTAAAGTATTTAAAATTATTTTTAAAAAATCTATTTTTGTGCTTGGTGATTTCAGAGGAGATAGTAAATATTCGGGGAAGTTTATCCCGAAAGGAAAGATGGTTTTGAAACTGTTTTCAAGGGATTGAAAATAGAAATATATCTTTGAGGATATTTTGAGATAAATAAATAATTTGGAAAAATTTTATTGGTTGATGGATGTTTGTGAATATTAATTGATAGTTAAATCACCGACTATCAATATGGGACAAATGCGCTGATCGTTTCGAAGAGACCGGGATCGAGATTTATTTCTCGAAAACCACTTCGATCCGGTTTGTACGTTTCGTGGAACGATTTTGGATTCGAAGATGGAGCAGTGAAGTGCAAAGGCTAGTCGCTACTAATCCTGAGGATATTTCCAAAATGGATGTAGTAGGAATAGTGCCTTCGGTTCCGTTCGAACCCGGGACGGACTTGTATGGATGAATGCTTGCGAAACATCGTCAGGTGGGCGATGGGCATTCTAAGTGAAACGTTCTAAAAGGTAACGCTTAGCCTCAAGCCTCATCAAATGGGAATGACTGAAAATCAGGGGATATGCAGCAAGGTTAGGTGGGTCATGCCCAAGCAGGACAAGATAATTCCCCTGTCTAGATGTCCCTTTCGGCTTAGTGGGTGGTTGGTCGTGCCAACCACGGGGTTTATCTTGTTTGGGACTGTTCAGTAAGGAATGGTTCCGGCCTTGTGTTGCAGGGGATGAAAGGAGTAATCCTCGGTACGGTGATCTAGGCCCCATACTGTGACAGGTGGTACCCCAGTGCCTAGTCATTAGTTAGAAATCCATTCTCCCTACGAGCCTTGTACGAGTTTTGTTTGTATTACCCACTCTGTGGCTAGTAGCTGGAATTTAATGAATGTAACAATTTCGGCTATTTTATAAGTACTTGTATATAGATCCTATTATAATATCAGAGGATTTCTATAAAAATCGTTTTAGCTATCGTAAGGTAAAAACCCGACATGTTTATTTATGGCGTGGTCTTACGAGATGCTTTTGTTTTAAAAGGGTTTTTGAAACTTTAATAATCAATTGGGTGTGATTTTCTCACGCTGGTATTCCAGACTGACTCGGGTGTTATTTAACTGTAATGCTCGAGTCAGACCGAGTATTATAGGATACAGGATATGATGCTGTGAAGCTCAGGAGACGAGCTGGATGACGATACGTATTCTCGTACTTATATATATATATATATATATATATATATGCCACTGTGTTGAGTTGTTGTGTATCCATTGTATGTTATTTATGTGAGTTGTGATTGATGTACTCTGATGATGTAATATATGTAAACCGATATATTGATTTCGAGTAAAGATTATTTATTATCTATTATATTTTATTCCGCTGCGACGGTTAGATTCTGATGTTGATTTTTGTTTTCTCTTCTCCTACCTCTTCTTCTTAAACCCAAATGGTTCGTATTTCTGTGCAACTTGAGTTGATTGTTGTAGAATAGTGTTGACTCAAGGGGTACGGATGTGCGGGTCGTTACATCTTCAATATAAATAATAGATAATGGTGTCAGATGTCATAGATGAATAGATGGCATATATATAGCAACGTAAATAACCAAATTTATTAAATATAAGAACGTTAATCGTGAGTGATTACTCACCTTTCGAGGCTAGAAATGAACGAGAATGAGATGTGTTACGAATCTGAGCACGAATTTGAAAGCAAAACAAGATTGACACGAATTTCGACGATCAAAGCTGATAACTGGAATCAATGAAAACAAATCAAATCAGTTTGATATAACTGAAAATATAGATTATTATATTATTATCTTCCCTAAAACCAATACTCAATTAAAATACATATTTAAAAATCTATATACATAAATATAACATCAAATAAACCCTTGCTTTATCTTCAAAAATCAAACTGATATGTATATACAAACTATATACTTTATACATTTACAACAACTTTATATAACTTAAAATCTATATATATAATATATTACAAAACTATCACTTAACTTAAAACATATACATAATTATCTATGCAGACCATAACAAGCATGCAGGCTCTTTCATATGCAACCAAAATAAATATCTAGGCTAGACATATGCAATCTAGATCCGTGTATAAACGTATTTACTTATACGCATATCATTTTTAAGACCATATCTATATCAAAACAAGCACTTTAAAAAAAAAATTCAGGTACACGGTACCCATAATTCATATAAACAACACTGCAATACACATGTAAAATACTGTAACAAAAAAAAGATAAATCATTAAATCATATTAACAACTAACATGCTCTATATATACTAACCTATATGAAGTGAACCTATATAATACTGTAACCTTTGTATCTAGTGCTGTAACTCATATAAAATAATATAGCTTATCTATACAACATAAAATATACAAACTTAGATAAACTTTATAGATATACAAAACATACATATGCATGAATTATCTATATATATGTAAGCATGTTAAAAGTGTATGTACGTATAAATCTTAATGTAACAAATATAATTTAGAATATTAACTATCGATTCAAGTATGAAAGAAAATATACGAAGGCGGCATATGTACCAATTTCCCAAAACAAGTATATGCATGCAGTCAAGGGATGGGTAGGAAGCTTCGGCTGTAGAGGAAGCTTGGGCTGGTGGATCTGGCAACTGGCGACGGAAGTGGGAAGTGGAGGAGGGTGGATAGGCTCGACCGAAAGGAAGAGATTTGGGCTTGTAGGGTGGTCTGAAATTGTGGCGGAGGAAGGGAGGAGGAGCTTAGGCTTGAGAGAGAGGGTGTGAGCACGGGTTGAAGAAGAGGTGGCCATGGGATGATGTCTACATGAATGTTGGAGGCTACATGCTTCAATTTCATTTTCAATAATTTTCTCCCTCTCTTATAGAATGAAGAAGAAAGAAAGATAAGGAGGTAGTAGGTTTTGTTGTGTTGGAGGAATTGGTGGAGGGAAGAGGAATACATGAGGGTGATGATACACAACATGAAAAAAAAGATGGGAAAGCAAAAGAATTGAACAGCAATGTTTCAATTATATTCTCTCGTCATTTTTCCAAATGTGGTGGGAATAGTGACAGCCACATTAGATGAATTTTAGTAATTATTATTTTCTAATGGTTGTTGAGTTGTACGATGGAAAGATGAAGGGCCAAAGAATTCAAAAGGTGACAAAAACGAAAAGTCACAAAAACCGGTATCGATATGATCACCATTTTTCGCGGATTCCACCATGAACTGGACTTCAAAACATAAAATTGAATATACTATTGAGATCAGCATGGCGAGATGATTAAAACCGTATACAGATATCAGTGGTACGATCATCCGATCAAAAGTCAATAATCAATACCGAAACCGCCGTTAATTTACCAGAATTAATATAAACGGAGCAATAGCATTCAAAATTTGGAGAAACGAAATATGATGAATCATTTAGAAAATGATTTGCAAATTTATTATATAAAAATATTCAGGTTCGAAAAATATTTTATTATCATCAAATATTAATTGATTTGAATTGAAATAAAATAACAAAATAAAATAAACTTCCAAATTATGCGATGAAAATTTACCATTAGCTATGTTTAAATAGACGTATTCCAAATAATAAATTTTCCTAGCAAAATTTATTATTTAAAATTTCACAAAATTTCAATAATTTAAATTAATAAAACCACTAAAATTTATGGGTCATTACACTCTTCCTCACTCAAAACTTTTCGTCCCCAAAAAGGAAGAAGGTAGGAGAGTAGAAACAACCAGAAAGAAAATAGATTGAAAGACAAGATAAAAAATTAATTTGAAACTGTATAAATTTCGGTTTAAATTAATTTATATCTAATAATTTGGTTAAACCCATTATATTATATCCATAAATAGTCCTTTGATTCAAATTTGTTAGTTCAAACTGTCAATTCAGATCATAAAAATTTCATTTAGTTTTAAATTGATTTTCATTCACTTATTTATATAAAGATCAATCACTTACATAAATTTTTTTCCACTAAAGATTTAAGTCATTAGTGAATCATTTCATAAAATATTACTTAAGCTTCTACTACCTTACTTAAATTATAGCCTAATTCGGTTATTAAATAAAAATTTAAGTTTTTGATATTTGCCCTTGAAGAGAAAATAAATATTTCAATATATCTAAAAAATTCAATTAAAACATTTAACCTCATTCCCTTAGTAAAAATATAAGATATATTTAAAACACCCTCATAGCATTATGCAAAGATTTTTCAAAAGTCTAAAACAATGTTAGAAATTTATATCTGAACATTAAAATAAGCTTTAAAACAAAGTTCCTTAAATGCGATAATTTATTAGACTCGTTATTTTTTTTAAAAATAAGTATAAGCTCGAGATTATTGAACTGAACTAATAGTATACTTCAAATCTTATATTAATTTCTAAATCAAAGTATAAGATCTCATATCTTCATAATTAATTTTACACACTTATTTAAAAATGAATATTCAAATCATGGAAAAACATTTATTATAGTTTAATACAAAATTTCAAATGGTAAATAAACTAATAAATTTACTATTAGTACGAAATCAACTAAATATTCCAAACTATACTTCCAAAATAGAGATTCAAATTTATTTGTCAATTATATTACTATAAATAAACTTCACAAATTAAAAAAAATTCCATTTATATAATATCTTTAAATTATACATTCAAAGAAATTTATATAAATTTTACTTGAAATATTCATTTGAAAGCTTCATTTGCAAATCAACTATCTTTAATACTTTAATACCTTTCAAACTCATTTGTAAAGTTTCTTACTTCATTTATAAATTCCATTTAAATATTTAAATAACACCTTTATAAATATATGTAAACTATTTGTAAACAATTATTTACCTCATTACTTATATTTACAAAGAAGCTATTGAAAACATTAAATCCATAATTCATAAATTTATAAATTTTTCCTCAAGATACTTTTCAAACATTATTAATTAATCAATACTCGTTTACTTTAAATATGTTTTATTTAATTAATTACTTCTAAACTATTTACAACACTAATAATTTACTATTTAACCATGTAGCATAATCAAAATACCTTTATGTATACTTTATCAAAATACTTTTATAACTCGATGTCTTAACAGGTTTATCCTCGTTCTTGCAGACTCTAGCAATGCGTTGATCAGGCGTAGGGCTAGAGTTCTCCAAGTACTTAGTTGATCGGTTTCAACACCCAGTGAAAAATACTTAAAAATAGGTATGAGAAGTACCGCTCAAAATCCAATGTCAAATGATGATAATACAATAGCAATGGCTCACTGCTGATCTAGTATTTACGCAATGGACACAAAACTTTCCAAGAGATCCTTTCACCTTTCGGATTCTAGAAAAATATAGTGGCCAGTTCGTAAACAAGGGACTGTCCACCCCTACTACAGTGGTACGTTGTTGCTTCAATGGTTTACACAATGGATGCACTTCCTTCCCGGAAGATCTATAAACAACAGATACCAGGATCGAAAACGCCTCCATTGGGTAAACTAAATAACCATTTACCCTGGAAAAAATCGAGGAACTCATGAGTTTAAGTCCGAACAACCATATCAGTTAGAATCCATTTCTGAATTCACCCAAGTCCATTAGGGTTTATCGGTCGATTCCATTCCTAGATTCCCTAAGTCCATCTGGGTCGAAGCATATCACACTATACTTCTTTGTGGAGGGTACTTCCCCATACCTCTTACTTCAAAATATAACATAACATATATAGTACCATTTCAAAATCATAGCTTCAAATATCGAACTTATATAAATTCCATTATATATAAGATTTCATTTCAGATAAAGTACTTTCCGAAATAAAAAATCTTGAATATATCAAATCATTCTTATATAAATTCCATTATATATAAAGTTTATCTCTACAGATTAAATACCTTCCAAAATAAACAGTTTTCAAAATCACCTTATACTTATATAAAGTCCGTCTTATACAAGAGTCAAAAAATTTCAAAAATCATTTTCATTGCATAAAAAGCCATATGAGATTCAAAATTAGAGGTGTCCTAATCGAAGAGAACTCAAATCACGAAAACAGACTCGGGAGGAAGATATGATAGTTAAATTACAAACAATGAAGATGGATAGCCTTATATTAATCGTGGGTTACCTTAACCGGGTCATCCGTGACTTCAAGAATAAGACTGATGCAGAATTCTAAGGCAAATCGGCATTCAATTGCAAGAGATGGAATTTGGCATAGCAAAAGATAGCAGCATCTAAAACGAGGATACAGAAATCTTCGGTGAATCAATGCCCATTGTTAAGGAGTTTCACCCCTTTACAAATCATCCTAAGATTGGCGGGACTGGCGATTCATTATAGAGATAAACAGGAGTAGAGTTATGGTATACTCTAAAATCAAACTAACAGGAATAGGAAGACAATTATGGATTCCAGAACAAAAGGGAAGTCCCATAATTCCAAGGAGATCCAAATCAAAGGGGAAGAGATTAAAGCTCGAACGAAAGTAACTCTGTAATTAAATTTACTCTATATGCTAAGTTTTTCCTAAAACCAGAGCATTGATACCAACTGTAACATCCTAGTATTTTCAACCTTTCGCATCCACACATGTTGGAGTTGAATTGCTCAAAATATCAGATGGTTAATTTATATTTGGCAAAACTCAGCATATAAAGTAAATAAATAAATCACAGAATCACAAACACAGAGTAGTATAACAATAAGCAATGAAAACAAATGAGTAGTAGTTCATGAAGCTACTATATATATATATATATATATATATATATATATATCAGAATTAAAACAAGATACAACAGAAGTCTCGAATATATAGAAGTCTCAATACAGTTGTCAAATAAGAAAAAATGAATCTATCAGTGGAGTCAACTAAATAACTAAAAGCTGGATAGATAGATGGATCTCAAATCGAAGCTACAACTCCAAAGATGAGCCTTAAATGCTGTGACACTTAGTCTGACCCAAGCGTAAAGGAAAACAAAAAATACTCGAGTCAGGATTAACATTCTTATATCAATAAATCCAACTCAAGTGAAATATCAACTGAAATACAAGTAACTTAAAGAATGTTTGGGATAACTGTCCTCTAAGGATCCGTGGAACAATCTACTATGCAGTAATATATGCTATTAACAGCCAAACGATATTATAACACCGTGGTCATTTCAAAATATCATACTTCAAAACCAAAATATCATATGCATTTCAAAACCATATCAATACGATATCATATCTTACTTAAAATAATATTCATTTCAAAAGTCATAGCACTTCAAAGTTATAAAACTTTCGAAATTATAAAGCTTAGAAATTATAACACTTGATAACATAATAATTTGAATTTCACAACTTTGAAATCAAAACTTCCCACTTGAATAGTTTAGATATTAATAATAGTATATATAATAAAATAGTTTATAAAATAAAATAGTTTATATTAAAAATGATTTATATTAGTATAGTTTATATTAAAATTATTTATATTAAAATAGTTTATATTAAAATAGTTTATAAAGTAAAATATATAAGTAGTTTAAATATAATTAAAATTACTTTATTTAATAAAATAGTTTCCTCAAATTTCACAAATCGATTCAAATAAACTCGAATTCCAAAATTAAAATTTAATTCAATCTCAATTCATCAATTTAAATTCAATTCACTTAATAAACCATTTCAAATTATATCATTTTCAAATACAGATTTGAACGACAAAATAAACCGTTTCAATTTCAATATATTTCAAAGCTTTAAATGTTCAATATATCAAAATAAATTTGACAATTTCTTATATATATATATATATATATATCAAATTCACTTTACTATTATTTATTTTGAAATATTTACTTAATTATTCAAATAACATTTAAATAAAACTTCAAACTTCAACTTTAAATAAAACTAAATATACCATTTCAACTTATGTAAACTTGAAATATTCATTTAAATCACTTTCAATCAAAATCAACTTATAAAATCATATCTTTGTAATCCCAAATTTAATAAATTTCATATCAAACTTATTTGAGTGTAATTCTTAAATAAATTCAATTTCAAACCAATTTCTCTTTCCAACCAGAATTTTATTAGAATCATCATAAACTAAATCTTTGAAAATATAATTTTTAAATAATACTTAAACATATTTATATATTAATTAAATCAACTTTATTAAATCAACTTTAATAAATCAAATCCTATTATTAAACTTATTTTATATATATATTTCAAAATAGTAAAATTTTTAAGTAAAATCTTAAAATTTATAATTCCAAAACTAACTTGTAATTTTAAAATTCTCGAACATAAAATTTTAAAAATAAAAATTAAAAACTTTTATAGAAATATCCTTTATATATATATATATATATATCTTAATATCAATATTTATTAAAACTAAAATATTCATTTCAAAACCTTGGAAATCATTTCAAAATATATATATGGACCAACGGTGTTTGTATATAATTTTCTATCCTATGGTCAAGTGATACGGGTATTTATCATTACAATCCATAATTTAAAATATATACTGGTATTTAACATTTCAACCTGCAATCCCAAATTCAATTCAATGAAAATCGCTTGGGTTTATCATTTCAACTAATAACGATTTTCTCCTATTCTACAGACGTTCGGGTGTGCATCATTTCAACCCATAGGGAATTCTAAACTGACGGGGAACTTGCAGAGTTGTAATGGGTATGATAATAATATAACAGACATACATCATTAGTGTAATGATAGATAATGATGTTAGATGTCACAGGTGAACAAATAGCATATATATAGGAATGTATATAACTAACAACAACATATTTCCATTGTTGTTTCGATTGAAATCAAATTTTATAAAAATAAGAACATTAATCATGAGTGTTACTCACCTTTCGAGGCTAGAGATGAACGAGAATAAGACGTGTTACGAATCTGAGCACAATTTCAAAGCAAAACAAGATTCGCACGAATTTCGACGATCAAAGTTGATAACAAGAATCGGTGAGAACAAATCAAATTAGTTTGATATAACTGAATATATATACATTATTATATTATTATCTTCCCTAAAACTAATATTCAACTAAAATAAATATTTAAAAATCTATATATATATATATATATATAAATATAATATCAAATAAACCTTTCTTTATCTTCAAAAATCAAACTGATAAGTATATACAAACTGTATACTTTATATATATACAACAACTTTATATAACTTAAAATCTATCTATATATATAATATATTACAAAACAATCACTTAACATAAAACATATACATAATAAAGAAAATCAATGTATGTATATCTAGACAATAACAAGCATGCAGGCGCTTTCATATGCAACCAAAATAAATATCCGGGCTAGACATATGCAATCCAGACCCATGTATAAACGTATTTACTTATACACATATCATTTTTAAGAGCATGTCTACATCAAAACAAGCACTGTAAAAATATTTCAAGTATACAGGTTCCATACTTCATATAAACAACACTACCATACACATGTAAAATACTGTAACAAAGAAACTATAAATCATCAAATCATATTAATAACTAACATGCTTTATATATACTAACCTATATGCAATGAACCTATATAATACTGTAACCTTTATATCTAGTGTTGTAACTCATATAAAATAATATAGCTTATCTATACAACATAAAATATACAAACTTAGATAAACTTCATAGATATACAATACATACATATGTTCGACTTATATATATATATATATATATATATATATATATAAGCAAGTTAAAAGTGTACGTACGTACAAATCTTAATATAACAAATATAATTTAGAATATTAAGTATCGATTCAAGTTTGTAAGCAAATTTATGAAGGCAGCATATATACCTACTTCCTCAACAAGTATATGCATGCAGTCAAAGGATGGGTAGAAGCTTCGGCTGTAGAGGAAGCTTACGCTGGTGGATCTGGCAACAGGCGATGGAAGTGGGAAGTGGAGGAGGGTGGATAGGCTTGGCCAAAAGGAAGAAATCCAGGCTTGCAGGGTTGTCTACAATTGTGGCGGAGGAAGGGAGGAGGAGCTCGGGCTTGCGAGGGAGAGGGTGTGAGCGTGGGTTGAAGAAAAGGTGGCCACGGGATGATGTCTGCATGAATGTTGGAGGCTGCATGCTTCGATTCCATTTTCAATATTTATTTCTCTCTTATAGAATGAAGAAGAAAGAAAGATAAGGAGGTAGCAGATTTTGTTGTGTTGCAAGAATTGGTGGAGAGAAGAGGAATACATGAGGGTGATGATGCGCGGCATGAAAAGAAAAAGATGGTAAAGAAAAAAAAAAAAGAACAACAATGTTTCAATTATATTCACTCATCAATTTTCCAAAAGTGGTGGGAATAGTGACAGCCACATCATATGAATTTTAGTAATTATTAATTGCCAATGGCTATTGAGTTGTACGATGGAATGCTGAATGGCCAAAGAATTCAAAAGATGACAAAAACGAAAAGTCACAAAAACCGGTATCGATACGGTCACCTTTTTCACGGATTCCGCTATCAACCGGACTTCAAAACATAGAAGTGAATATACCGTAGAGATCAGTATGACGAGACAATCAAAATGGTATATAGATATCAGTGGTACGATCATCCGATCAAAAGTCGATAATCGATATCGAAAATGCTGCTAATTTGCCAGAAATAAGATAAACAGAGCAATAGCAGTCAAAATTCGGAGAAAAAAAATGGCATCTCGCTCAGAAGATTATTTACAAAATTTATTATATAAAAATACTCAAGTTTGAATAATATTTTATTATCATCAAATATTAACTGATTTGAATTGAAATAAAATTACAAAATAAAATAAACTTCCAAATTATGTGATGAAAATATACCGTTAGTTATGTTTATATAGACGTATTCCTAATAATAATTTTTCCTCTCAAAAATTTATTATATAAAGTTTCACAAAATTTCAATAATTTAAATTAATAAAACCATTAAAATTTACGGGTCGTTACACATGTAATATCAAAAGATAGCACATAGTGCTATGATACATAGCATTTTTAAGTCATAATCATATGTACTATCATCAGCATTGATAGTTATAACAGCTTGTCCTCACAAATGCTAATATATACACATAATAGTAGTGTAGCGGAAATAAAACACTATGGTAGGTGAAAGCATCCGGCTTGTCTCTTCGAGCTCCAAGAATATCATTGAGTACCTGCTTTTAGTAGACTATTGAAAGAGCACCTATGGAATAAGGGAAAGATAAAAACCATCAGTCAAACATTAATATGATATGAGAAACTCATGAAATATATGGCCAACGTATAACAGTACATTTGGGACCATTTGAATAAAACCGGTAGGATGAAACATTATTTACTTCTAAACCCTACTCGAACATCATTCTTAACCATCGTAGTTGGAATAAATATACTTTCTTGGCATTTAGTGCCAAGTATAGGACTAAATACTTTCCATTAACAAGTAAATACGCAAAACATGCATAAGTTACATAAAGCATGGATAAGTCACACAAAGCATGCTTAAGTTACACAAAGCAGCTTAAGTTGCACAAAGCACGAATAAATCACACAAAGCATGATTACATCACATAAGCGATTTCTAATCCCCATTTTGTTTAATTAATAGTTATTAATTAAAACTTCTATGTAAATACCTCTGTGTGTGTGTATTTGATATACCTTGACAAAAGATATATACATGTATACTACTATTTCACTATTCATTTCTACTCTTTTCTATAATTAGAAATGTATATATATTTTTATCCCAATAGTATATGAACATTCAAAAATCTTAAATAAGATTTCACATTTCCAAAAGTATAATTGAATGGGTTAAAAACAAATGTCACTAAAAACATTGTTACTATAAATCCAAAACCATTTTATACTTAACATAATCTTTAAACTATTCTTTTTAAAGATCTAATTACATCTACACTAATTTAACAAGGCAATATACCATTTAATAACTTTGCAAAACCATTCATTATAATTTAAGGTTATAACAAAACCACATTTAATACTTTTCCAAACTTATATATACACACAATATTACTTTTAAAATACTTATAAATAGGTTTTAAATATCTATATTAAATATTACTTAAAAATAACTAATTTCAAATTTAACAAAAATTAATAAAAGGCATGTATTATATTTTAAAACCTATTCATTAAAAACTCATAAATAATTAATAAAAATATATTTAAACTAAAAATCACTTTTAAATACTATAATTAATTTAATTAAACTTCCCTAAAAAAATTATAGGAAAATAATTAATGTAAATATGATTTTTTAGACATTTAAAATCACAAAAATTATTAATAATAACACTACATAATCAATGCTGTAAAAAGTGCCCATAAATATTGTTGTAAGTTAAAGATAGGGTTAATAAATGCTATTTAAAGTTCCGGATAGAGAGCAAGAAGAAACTGTATAATCTCTCATACCAATTTTCACCACTTAAATAAATGATTTAAGATCTAATGTTTTTATAGCAAATAGTTTACTTATACTACTTAAAAATAATGTAAACAAACCCTTAAGGATGAATTTTAAAATCATATTCAAATTTCTCGAAAATAAGGTATATTTCAAAGTGCATTTATAGTGGCTTATTCGCTTCTATCCTTTCAACTTCGTTCAACTCCTTAACCACGATATTTTTGTAGTAATAGGTACACGTAATATATATATATATATATATATATATATATATATTAAAACATTAAAGAAACCCTTGAGTATGTCTTCCAAAGTTAACTTAAAAATCATCGACCACAAGGTGATTTCAAAGTGCATCCATAGCGACCTTTTTGTTTTAAACTTTCACAACTTTGTTTCACAAATTCTACAACTTTCTAAACCAATTCCTTGCTATTCCGTAAATCAAAATATGTATAGAGAACAAAAAAAATATTATGTCAAATTATATTAACATGTCACCAAAATAAGCAAGCTAAATCAAAGGGATTTCAAAGTGCATCCATAGCGACTATTCTCGCTTCAAACAAGTTCATCACACTTCAGCTTCAAGCACAACCAAACCACTAAAAGCACATAAGAACAAAAGAGTACCTCCTACCATCACCAAACATCCAAAGCTTCCTCCTTTTGCTTCAACTTGCACTTAGCCACCTTTCTAGCCCAAATAATTCTCACAAACATCAGTGGTTGCACCATTTTCTTCAACTTCTTTCAACTTTTGACTTTCTTTTCTATGTTTCTATGATGATTTAGACCAATAGACAAAGTTTGGTGTAGTTTGGACTTGGATTACTTTGAGTAGAGAAATATTATTGAAGATAGAAATGGATTTGCACTAATTACTTTCTATATTTTTTAATTTTGTAAAAAGTGATAAGTGAAAGACTTAAGGGTGTATCTGTAAGGTTTATTCAAGAGTTGCTACCACCTCCAAACCTCCTTAGAAGGTTACAAAGGAGCCTCCCCCTCACATTCCACCTTTACACCTAATTTCATAAAACAAATATCTAAAACACTATTTATCAAAATATCTCTTCCTTAACCCATTTTCTATTCTCTTTTACTGTTCACATTTAATTAACCATATCATGGAAAATAATTTTGCTTTCTAATTAATTACACATTAATGTTCTAAGAAAGTTCAAAAGGTTCGAGCAACCTGTATTGGGAAAACCATTGCTTATTAATAAAATGACCGTAGGTAACATTGTTGACATTTCTTCAAATTATTGATTTTTGTGAACTTATTTTAAAAACAAGTTTACCATTATTAGTTTTAAATTAAAAGGGGTTTAATAAGGTTGTAAAATCTATTTAATCGTATTAAATCCTAGATTCTAATATTTAAATAATTCATATATTTAAATATGAAGTGCTTGAAATTTTGGGTCGTTACAGAGAACGTTCTTATGAATAAAAACTTCACATCTCCTAGCCTTTACCCTGGCTCATTAAAGTGGTCCATTATAAGGGTATGCCCAAGTGGAAGGCTTAAAAATTTGTTGCTTTTGGTTTATTTAAATAAGCATAATTGAATATTATAAAATAAATTTTATTTTTAATAAAATATTACATATGTTATAAAGTGTTATAAGGAACATAATTTAAATTATTTTAAATTTCTATAAATATAAGTATTATATTTATAATTTTATCATGTTTAATTGATAAAAGGATACATATGAATATATATAAATTAATGAATTGTAAATGCGACAATATATATATATATATGTATGTATGTATATGTATATGTATGTATATGTATATGTATGTATATGTATATGTATACATATGTATGTATATATGTAAATAAGAAGGGAAGTTGAAATGAATTAAAGCTCACATAGACTTAAGGAAGTATGCATTAGGTGTAGAGACATATGATGTCATGCATTTATACTAACCTCCCTTATAATGTCGATAATATGCAATAAGTAATATTTAAAATTTATAAATTCAGATTTCACTGTATGATATAAATAGAGTATATTAGGTACCAAAGGTTGTTAAGTACCCTTAAGCCATGAAATATCTATAACGATTTGTATATTCTGCCTACATTGGCAAGAGTGTTATGTAACTTTGTTGATTACCCTCTAGGGTAATATAATTACCCTCGGTGGGCGCCTTATTAGTTAAGTATAATAAACCAATCCATATGTATATGAACATATGTGATATTATAAAAATCCACTTTAATAAATTTAAGCAACTAATATAATTGATAAAATTATTTATTCATTAAAATATACTAAATGAAATAAATTAAGATTGACGAAGAGGCATAAAACTTACTTACTAATAAATCTTTTGGCATATTGCCACATCGATACTTATGCAAGAGGTAAATTATGCAACCATTAAAACTTCCATGTCTTTCTCACTAAAGTGTGAATTTGCCTACGACTCTTTATTGTCTCATATGAATTTTGAAGTCTAAAACAATACAGGAGTGTTGAAATAAAGTTTTTCTCTTTTGAATGGTTCGTCCTTCTGAAAGAAAAAAGAAAATTTTAAGAACGATAATGGTGTTGTCATAGTAGGATGAAGATAGTGAATGATCACCTTTGCTTCATAAAGAGACATAACAAACTATTTTAAAAAAAAGTATACACTAAATAAGAAACATGATATATGATTCCATTCCAAATGTGTTTTTCTTATTGAAAATTGGTCTCTGTAAGATCTATTTCTAGAGCTCGATTATTTGATCTAAAACTCTCAACTATGAATTAGTTATAATAAAATAATCATCCATAATAAGTGATTGAATAGAGCTTAGTATTTCAAATATTGTTATTGTAACAATGGAACTAGTGGAAGCATACCATATGACACTGCCGGTGGATGCATCCAGTTTTGAAAGACTCCTTTTATGTACATGAAATACCATTTATGAAATAATAAATGTTTAATAAATTTATGAACAAACATATTTATTTTATTTCGATGAAGGTATTTGTTTTCATAACAATATTGATGTGTTAGCTACAGAAAATACAAAAGCATCCAAAATATTTAATAATTATTATTGGAATCATGGACTAAGATATATCTCTGAAAAAAAATCTTTAGTTATATGATAATCATGAATTATTTCTTAAATGATTAACATCAGCACCCATTTGGTGAAAGAGATAAAATAATTAACAAAATCTTTGAACAGATGCATATAGATGTACGCGATCCATGGTATCATTTTACCAAAAGCAGATACATTTACTTTATTAAATTCACTGATGAATCTTCTCATATATGAGCATGCTATTTAATAAACATGTTAAATTCCAATGTTAAGTTCATAGTTTTGGTTAGGTGCATTGGGTAGCAGGGTAAAAAGGGTGAATTTTATAATATTCCCTTTTAATTTAGTAAATACTAGATCTTTTATAATGTTATTATGATTAATGTCAACATAATTAAATCATATTCAATGTCTTAGAAATAAATATATTTTTTCAAAATGCTTAACAAGATAAGTCCTTGTCGAATTAAATAACATTTATTCAAAGGAAAATTAATGATAATATAATTTTACACATAATGATATATAATTAATAATTGAATAATGATAACTAATTAAATAATGTTAATGTAAATTCATATAGCAAATTTCAATGTTTTTTCAATTGACATTATAAGTTTAAATGATTATAATTCACCTTAATTCAAATGTCAGATATTCGAATCAAATGAATGATGTCTTAATTATATTAATTTTGATTAATAACATTAACTTACCAATATCATAACAACAAATATACATGTGTGCGCACACACATCTATGTATGTATGTATGTGTGTGTATGTATATATATCCACATCTAATTCAAAGTGTCATATAACAGTGTATGATATGAAGTTAAATAATATTAGTATATCCAAATCTTAATATGAATCCAACATTACAATTATTACTAAGTAGATACTAAGAAGTAGAAAATGAACACCTTGATGAGGGTATATGCTATATATATAATGTACATATATATTGATACAAATATATAGTAATGTATATCTACCCCTCTACTTTTGCTCTCACTCTCTTTATTTCCATTTCTTTCGAATCCTTGCTTATGTAGAAGGCAAGATGGACCTATGTAACTGACATTCGACTATAGGATGTACAAGAGTGAATCCTAATAGAGGAAATCACAAACTAATTCCTAAGGAGGGAAGGCAGCCGTGGAAGCTCGTGGTTAAGCCGATGCTCAAGTGCCTGCTCCAACTGAAGGAGGAATGGATCTGAGTCCTTAATTCCTCCAGTTTATGATGGAAAAGATGAGGCAACAACTACCTAAAGTTATTGAGCCGAGACTGGTGGTACCCGAAGGAGTAGACTTTTCTAAGATGACATATGATTATAAGAACTGTGGTGGAAAGGTATTTACGGGGAAGGAATCTACTCTAGAAATGTCGATTGGACGATGTTGTGTGAACATACCTTTAGAGAATTCTGGTATTATTATTCTTAAAAGAGGAGGTTGGTTTCTCGTCAATTTCAAGAGGGTGCTTTAGACTAGTAGGAGGCCGTAGTTAACGAAGTTACAAAGGAGGAGATACTTGAGAATAGTTTAAAGAGCGATTTGAGGCTCAGTTCATTTCCAAATCGTATAAGAGTGTTTTTTAAGGAGTTTCTTCATCTGAAGCAGGAAAAAATGACTTTAATAGAGTATATCTAGCGCTGTAATGCTTTATCGATGTATGGAAGGGAGCATATAAATACTCCTCTAAATAAGGATGAGCAATTCATCTAAGGTTTATGAAAGGGATCGAATCATAAGGTGATCGTGCATCTATTGTCTCCTATTGAGATGGTGGTGGAAATGGCGAGACGGTACGATCAGGTATTTTAAGAGGAGAGGAAGGCTAATGTTAGGCCCAAGGGTGAGAAGAAGAAAAGATATAATCCATATATTAGCATAGGGGGAAGAATCAACGAGGAGGAAAGGCTTTGGAGGAGGAGCTCGGAAGCCAAATATAGAAGATGTTACTTGTTTTAGTTGTGGACAGAAGGAACATCATTCCACTAAATGTACCTAGCTAGAGAATAAGGATAAGGCCAAATGCTTTAGTAGGAACTTTTTCTGGACCAACTGCTGAGCAAAAAGGAATGGGTGTGCTCGAAGGTATGATTTTAATTTCTAGTATATTAATGCGAGTTTTGTTTGATATTGTTGTTGCTCACTCTTTTATTTCGAGAGATTGGTTGATAGGTTAGAGTTAGAAGCTGCCTAATTGATTGCATACTTATGTGTAGTTTGTCCGATCGATGGGTATGCCACTCTCAGATTAAGGTGCACTATTATTAAGTTTGATCAATGTGGGCATTTGTTTGGTTGCGACTCATATGCATTTGAATTCGCAAAGTATGGGGTAATTTTGGGTGTGGACTGGTTAGTGCATAATGATGCTATGCGGACATGATCATCGCATGATGGAATCCAAGGGATAGAAAAAAAATTATGATAACATTGGATCTAATGAAGAAAAAGTCGAACTAAATTTTATGTCCTATGGAAGGTAATGATGCGATTGGTAGATTGTGGGTAGTTGGGGAGTTTGCTGATGTATTCGAAGCCATAAGGAGATTACCACAAAGGAAGAAATCAAGTGCTATATAGACTTTATGCCAAGGGCATAGATTGCCAGTAAACTGCCTAGTAGAATGCTACTCAAGGAGATAGAAGAATTGAAGAATCAGTTGGTGGAACTTGAGGATAAAAGTTTCATTAGGCCGAGTAGTTAACCATGAGGAGCGTCCACATTATTCGTAAAGAAGCCAGATGGTTCTTTATAGGTGTTCATTCATTCCGAAAGCTAAATGACTTGACCGTGAAGAATCGTTATCTATTTCCTAAGATAGATGACTTATTTGATATGTTGAGTAGAGCAAGAGAGACCTCATGGCTATATTTGGCGATATGGTTTCATTATCCTTAGTTCGAAGAAGATAGTCACTACAAGAAATGTTGTTATCTATTGCATGTAGAATCATTATAAGATGGCGTTTTGATGCTCGTTGCTATTGATACTATTATCAAAATGAAAATAAAGTAAGAATAACATGACAATGCGCTGTAAATAACCACGCATGCAATTTCAGAAGCGGGAACGTGAAATTTTTTATCGGCCGCTTCTTCTATAATTAAAACCTACTCACGTTTTTATCCCCCTTTTTATTTTCAAATTAAACCAAAACCCCAAAATCATTCATCTTTACCGTGGCTTCGGATGGTTGAAGGCTGAAGGCTTCGGATTCGGGAAGTTTAAAGAGCGACTGCGACGACTATGTTCCAATCGTCAACGACTTCAAGTGGCGACTGCGACTTGGCTACAGACCGCGGCAAGACTGGCGACTGCAACATCTCCAATGGACAACGACTCCATGACCATCTCCAATCGACAGGAATGCAACAACGACCATGACTCCAGGCTTAGCAAAGCTAGAAACAACATAGGCAGCTTCCAATCGATCGTTGATTTTGGTTATTTATTGCTTGTTTTCAAAAAGGTACTTAATTTTGGATTCTAATTTTTATACAGTTCTAGAAAAAGTTTTAGAAGTAAATCATTATTCATATATTTTTTTTGCAAGGAAAGCCGGTTTTATAGTAGACCGTCCACTTTTTATTACAAACGTAATAAAAGTTGAAGTACAGGAGTAAGGTAAAAGCACCTTAACTACTAAGTAAAAGAAAATAAGTACAGCACAGGAGTGTGATAGACATACCACAACTACTATATGAACAACAAAGCAAAAACTACTCCTTCGAAGAGGAAGAATCTCCATCGTCTGCAGAACCGTGGGTAGACACCAAAGAAACATTCCCCACAAGACCGAAAAAGGGGCGGAATAGGGCAGCAAGACAAGGATCATAGGACACAGAAGCAGGAGAGTATATAAAGGATCGATCCCAAGAAGAATCAGCTAGCAAGATAGAATTAGAACTCGCAAAAAGACCATCCACATCAAGGACTAAGGAATCAGCAGAAGGAATGTAATATAGGCACCTAAGGTCAAGAAGATCATCGGAAACGAATCTAAAGTAGGAATTAGTCACGGGGTTAAATCGCATATCGGAAAGGTGAACAACCCAACACTTCTTAGCCATATCCCAAACAACAGGAGGTCTAGTAGGAACTGGATCAGGGTCGGCAACAGGTAACCCAGAACCAAAACAGAGACCAAAATAGTAGAAGAGGAATAAGGCACAACAGCAGGAGGATCAGGCGGCACCGAGACCAGGATCGGAGCAGCCTAGGGAGGGACAATAAGAGAGACATCAACTTTGGGAACCCATTTCCTAAGCGGGGGGCAAGGTAGAGGAATCTTTGGAGCAGCAGCGGAGGACACAGAATGCGAATAGGCGATAGCTAGGTGGCCAAAAGAATGACAGGAGGAACATATATCGGGAACCCAACCATAGCGAACACGAACCTCAACAACATGACCAACAGCTAGCAGAACAGGAATAGAAGAAGGGAGAGGCTTATCAGGGGAAATCTCAATCACAGCCTTAGCATATACCAATTTTTCATGAGCCACAGTAGTAGAATCAAAACATTTTAATTTTCCCACATTACAAGCTAGCCAGTTCAAACCAAGCAATGGTTGTAGAGCAGAGGGGATTTGTGAAAAATAAACCCAAACAGGGATAGATAGTACATGCTCTCCTGCATTAGCCACAGTCGGGGACCAAGGAGTAATGATAAAGGGTTGCCCATCAAAAAAGGAAGGCTCAGCCTCAAGGACAAGACGGCGTTCCTCGGGGGAAGAAAATTTTAGGAAATACATGGAGTCAACTAGCTTAACACGCAAACCACCGCGAAGCTTCCAGGTCTTACAACAAACAGAAGTCGCATCAAGCAGGTGATGGTTTGGATCCAAGAAGAACCCAACAAGGTAATCCGACCAAAAGTCCATGCCAGCCTGCATCACATCAGGGGGAGGGACCATCACTCCATCATGTTCAATTATTTCAAACTCAATCGGAATGTAATCTCCCGCATTACGGGGCAGAGAGGGGAATAGCGAGGACCAGGATTTGAAGCCAGGAAGGGCAGGGGTTGCAGGAATGTGGCTAGATGATGTAAGATGCCCAACATCATACGACAAACCACCAGGAACAGACCTTTTCAAACAAACAGAGCACTTATTACCACAGGCATTTACACAGGCATTAAGACGAGCACCGATAGTGCATCGATCAGAGCCAGGCGAAACTGCAGAAACTACACGCGAATCACAACCAATATCAGTTTCCTTCGTACCAGAACCAACAAGGACATCAGAGACATCCCCCAATACGATCCCATCCAATACAGAAACGGAATACCCAATTCCACTTTTCGACATAGCAGTATGTCCCAACACAGTTCGATTAGCATCATGGGAATAGGGAATCTTAACAGAAGCACACGCATCAAGAGAAGAGGGACCATTACCTGAGACCGCAGCAGGCAACACTATTGAAACCAAAGGACTTACACAATCAGTGGGAGCTGGAGTAGATGACTGAGCAGCAGGCAGAGGGGGGAACGATAGAAAGGAGATGAGGCATCGACTGCATCGGCGCAATCGGCAAGACACCGAAGACCCTACCAGATCTAGTGGAAGAAGGTGACGGGGAAGGAGCGAGAGGGAGGGGGAGATGGGAAACATGCATATGAGGAGGGACGAAGGGGAGAGGGGGGAAAAGGAAAGTCGCGACGCAGGTCAGAGGAAAGAAAAGCATAGGGTACGGTACGGGAATGGAAACCAGGTCGCCATTAAATATGTTTCGCAGGGTACGGTGAACTATTATTCATATATTTTTAAAGAAAGGACTTGGTATATTTTAGAAATAAATACTGTTTTTGAAAAGCTTACCTGTTTCAAGGTATAGGAAATAATGACCAGACAGTTCTTGTTTTGGGTGCAACAAATCTACCATATGCCTGAGAAGGTTTAGTTTTGATGGCTTTGGTCACAACTTTTAAAGTATTATGTTAGTTTGCATTTTGGTTGCTAAGTCTAGTTTCTTGACATTGTTTAATTTTTATATATAGCCCATTCTAAGAAGTTTTGATAAGCGAATCTATATTCCTATACCTGATGCCAAAGCTAGACAACATATGTTTAAAGTCAGATGCTCTTGCTTGCACTTCTTTATATGATTGACATAAGACAATCAATATAGAAGTGACTGGGATTGGAGCTTGTAAGATGATGAGTGTGAAGACCCGCAAATTCGTACTCCTTGAATATACACTAATCTCCGTAGATTAATTCAAGATGAACAGAAATACGAATTATCAATGTTTAAGAAAAAGAAAAAGATAGAAGGAGAGAGATAAGAAGATAGAAAATAGAATGGAATAGAAAATAACAGCATCTCACAATCGCAGCGGAACAACATATAATACATAAATGAATAATCTTTAAACAAAGAACTATATCAGTTATTACATTTCATACATTACATTTCATTACATCAGAGTGTACAACAAACAACAACAAACTGCGAAAAAGAAATACTATATACTAATAATACGCCATGCCATCCAGCCTGCCTCCAGCAATTCCAGAATATCCAGAATATCCGGATAAACCTAACTCTTGACTGCCCGTGTGGAAATTGGTGGGCCCCAGAGTTTAAGAAGGAAAACAATAAACTCCGAGTCAGTCATGTGACTGGTGTGAGAACTCAAAACAGTTTATTTATCTTTAAAGTCAAAATAGAGGAATATTTTTAAAGTCAATTCGCAATGCTTTTTAAAAATGAGACTACCATAAGGCCTCCCGCACACACACAGAATGCAAACGCAGAATCGGAGGAGATTTCTCCTTATGATAGTTAAAGATGCTTGATACGCATTAAAAAGAACATTTGATATTATTATTAGTGCATAGTGTAGAGAAAAAGTCATTTCGAAAATAAAGATATAAATCTTAGCCAGCATAGACATTCCGCACTTATGCCTACTATAGCTACCATGTTCAATAGCAGGTTACCGCCACATTCCATGGCAGGTTATACAACTAAAACCGTACAAGTCTCGTATTGTTTCTTTGGATTTCCAACGAATGATCAGGCCAAGGAACTTCCCATTGCCACATGAGAATGCCTCTGGAAGGACATCCCCGAGAACCAAACCGGGTCTCTGCCAACACAAGGCCGGGTTACCCCTAACTGAGTAACAACTGACCGAATATGCCATCCCCCGGTCCTTTGGGACCTTTCAACCGAGCGCTCGTAATCAATTCACACAATCATAAAGTGTTTTCAACATGAGTAAGTATCTGGGCTCCATACCATGATACCACCCTTTTCCAGAAGGAAATGCACATATCCTAAAGGGCGCTACCCCTTATAACCTCGCTGCATCTTTCCTGTTTTGACCATTCCCGGGGTGTGAGGCTCGACGAAGTCACGTCCACAAAAACATACTTTATACAAAAGCCATGCTTTGGGTCAACAAATGATCATAGAAATGATCACCAAGATAGACGATCAAATAAATGATCCTATCACAAATAATCAACACAATGATCATTTCACAGCAACACTCAGCATGTCACATTACCAAATTGGGAATATATCGCTGATAACCTTCAACTACATAACCTCTGAGCTCGTACGTATCAGAGAAGGGTGTAAGCTAAAAGAATAAATTCTCCGCCACCAACAGAAATATATTTGAAAGAAATCTGCTTTATATCTCAATTTGTAATGTCAGACATACAATCCATACAAGTCTGTTCCGGGCTCGAACAGAACCGAAGGCACTTACAAAGAAGTCCTTGCAATCCGGATATCCACAATCCTGATCGGATTTCCCATCACTTAGGGAGTCTCTATACCGTTGCAACTCAGTGCAGAGACAATCGATAGGTCATCCTATCGCTCTCACAAATATCCGGTCTTCAACACCGCTCATCAATGCTATCCATTACGTCGTATCACTATTCGGAATGGGTAATCCGAATAACGAGCGCAATAATTTAAAAATAAGTGTAGCATTCAAATTCAACAAATCACAACAAATACCTTTCAAAGGTAAATATTGATAGTCGGTTATTGAACTATCAATGGATATGCACACATCACCAGATTCCAAATAATTTTCCAAATTATTTATTTCCCAAAAATATCTTTACAAGATATATAATTCAATATCTCAAAAATAAATCAATATTTCTTTTTAACAAATTCCACTTTCTTTTATAAATTCCATAGTGAATTTATATTTCAAAATATCTATGAATATACGATTTCAATTATTCATTTTTCAATTTATCTTCAAAAGGATAAATTCTCAACACATTCACTTTATATTGGAAAACATTTCCATACTTATTTATTCATAAGTAATTCACAAATTTTATTTATTTTCAACACTTGGAAAATATTCAATATACTTAATCGAGATTAAGCACATATTTCATTCTTTAAGGAAATCATTCTCTCAAACATATTTATTTGGGCCAAAACGAATGTTACGTAAAACATCGTTACGACAACCCAAAATCACTAGTGTAGGGATTCGAAATTAAAATAGATATATAAATCCCAATACTATACAAAACATTTCCTTTCGGAAATCATTTACTATAACAACAGTGTTATAGTCCACCATTTCCTTCTATTTCTCGAAAACGTCTATTTCAACAATAAATGTTGAAATATATGGTTTTGAATCTCAACACATTTTAAAAACATCGTTAGATCGTTTTAATTCTATTTAAAACATCACATTCAAAACAATTTCTTTAACATATTATTCACTATTCAAAAACGTGAATATAACTCCATAAATAAGTTATAACAATTTACTTATCAAAATAAGTCTTTGCGAATTTATAAAACAACGTTTATAAATTCCATTTCTATTTATTTTATAACTACTTCCTTTTATAAATTCCTTATTAACCTATCTCAATTCATATCTCAATTGATATACTAGAATTTAATATTATAAGTTAAATGCTTATAAAACAATTATTTTACAAAATCGTTCCTTTAAACTTCATAATTATAAATCTTATAACTTATAAGATTCAATTATTTATCCAAAACCATTCTTTTAACAACTTTATGAATTTTATAAACCTACTGCTTATAAAATTCCATTTATAACTTCACCATTTATAATTCTATAAATTTCATTCGTTTATGAAATCCATTCATAATTCATTCTAACACTTATAAAAACTCGTTTTATAATTCAAATATTTTCATTTATAAATTATCAATTTATAAATCTTTTTATATAAATCAATTTATATTATTATTCTTTTAAAACATCTTTAATCCCCTTTATAATTTCACCATTCTCTTGATTTATAAAATAATCAAATTTTATAAATCCTATTTTTAAACTTTTTATAATAAATTCAAAAATCCCGATTAAACTATTTTATAAAATCATTAGCCTCATATTTTCAAAAATCAACCTTTAACTATATTTCTCAAAAATCATAATTTTTATAACATTAAAAATTATACGTTTATTTATTTAAAATGGATAAATTCCCAAAAATATTTTATAAACGTATACTTTCAAAAATCACTTTAAAAATCCTTTTAAAATTCCAAAATTTGGTCCAATGATGCTACACACCAAATAGTCTATCACGACAACAACGATATCATATATCGATATGATAATCAATCAAATATCAAAATATCTGAAATCAAATAAATACTGTTGAGGAATCCAGTTGGATCCCTCCAACCTGTTTTCCTGCATCCACAAACATTAGCACAATACCAATTCCGCTCCAGTACGGAATTATCGCGGTATATGGGATTTAAAATATTATCCGCTTAATAGACGGCGCAATAGGGTCTCATCCGCTATACAAATGCGGGAAATCAACAACTGCAATATATACATATGCCAATATATATATATATATTGCTATCATATATAATACCAATTTCACTGTTTACGAAATATTCGCGGTATATGTTTTTAATAAATAACATCCGCTTACTAACGGCGCATAATGTCTATTTTAACAATCAATAGATAACAATCATCATTCAAACATGCATTCAGGTATTTTAAATATAACTATTTAAAATTAAAATCGAAACTATTCAATTGAGTGAGAAGTTCTCACCTTGATTTCAATTTCGTTTTAGCGATTTATTTCGAACAAAATTAAACGGACGTTTAATTTTACCCTAAATTCTCACTAACTCCAAACAACTCCTATCCAATTTCATCGCGTAGTGCTCGTCCATACGATTCCAACGCAACTGGTTTCGCGCGTTTTCGAGCTCGTATGAAAAAGTTATGATATTATGAAGTTTACACGAATTTAAACTATATAAATTTACAATTTATTTTATAATTTTAAACCTAAATCTATTTCCAGCCGTTAGATTTCCATCCCTTTGCATCAGGCCGCACGTTGCATCTCCCCTTCTCCCTCTCACGTTCACTCCCAGTAAAAAAACACGCAAGAGAACCCATGAGCTCCAAACTAGGGTTAGATTTTTCGCCCTCCACACCACGCTAAAACTCGATCAGCTACTGCCACTTGAACAAGCATCTCGATCACCACCTTCGGCTGTAACATGGGTGAGCTCGGCCACCCCTACACGCGCGCGAACCGAGAACTCACGGCCACGAACGCGACCATCTTCCTCTCTCCACGACGCTCCAAATCTCATCAACTCCGTATAGATTCGTAGAGCTCTCCTCCCTCTACAACTTCCGTGTTGAAAATTTCTTATAATTGTTTGTGGATTGGAAGATTATAAGGGAAGATGATTGGCAATTTTCGGCCCTCGGTTCTGTTAGTGGCGGCTCCAGCAAATTAGGGTTTTAGTTTTTTTTTTTTTTTTTAATTTGTGAAGGTGGGCTATTTATAGGGAACCGACGAAACACTATTCATTCTGGAAATTCCGAACTCCGATTTACGTGCCGTAACCAGCGTTTCTGGGGTTTACCCCGCGTTCCGGACACAATGGAATAGGTTTCGGAAGCTAATTCGGTCATCTGTGCGAGTTATGGCAATAAACGTTCAATTTAAATTAAACCGATTTAAACGATTTTCTAGGCGTTTTAATTTGTACCGGACAAACGGTAAATCCGATTGACACGAAATTTTAAACCTTACAATAATATCACATTACGGATCCGATGAAACTGGTTTCGTCGAAATCCGAGACTTTTTGAAAAATGGCTATTTTAACTCGCCAAATTAATATTAAAAACAATTCGATGCGTTTCGAGCTGCCACGATCAAACGATAACTCCGATTGCTACGAAAATTGAAATCCGGTAATAACTAACTATTATGGATCCAATGGAACTAGTTTCGTTCAATTCTTAGACTGTTCAAAAATTAACTATTTTCACTAGTCGACTAAATATTAAAATATTCAATTTTCACAAATAAACTTTTAATTCGATTTTAAAAGTTCTAAAATATCATTCTAACTCCAATATGATAAAATAAAATTTTACAAATCATTTCCAATCATATTTAACTCAATTTTCAATTATTTCCATAATTTAACATATTAAATTATCGATTTAATTATCCAATTAAATCCAATAATTCGAAATAAAATTTATTCGACTAATAAATTCACTTATTAATATTTAAAATTAATTAAATATTAAAATTTTAATTAAATAAAATTCTGGGTCGTTACAATGAGCTTTGTACAACAACAACCAAAACAACAGACGCAACGGCAAAGTATCAAGGTGTAATGTCATGCACCCAATTTACATGGTGAGTTTTTCCCTTTCTTTTGTGGTTGTTATAGTTTAGTATCGAGTTAACATGATACTGTATTAATGCCATTTATCTTAAACAACAAGCAAATGAATCATTTGGAAAAAAACTGCAGTTGTGTTCAATTTTCGATCTGAGATAGTTTAATTTTGAAATTTTTAGTTGTAAATGAATAAGCGTGCATTTAATAATGAATGAGAAGCTGTGAGAAAAAATTAGTGGTGAATTAGACGGCATGACTTCATGTTTCAGGAAGAAAAATATGATTTAGCCTTTTTCCCTTATCAGTGTTTAACTCACATTTTTCAAAAGTGAATAAATTAGAGCTTAAATATAAACTAACTGTCACTTAATAAGTTGATTTGTTTTGAAATTGCTTGGACTTGTACAAAAAGATTTACGACTTGTCAAATTGCTTAGTTTTGTTAAAAGTCAAATTTATGATCTATCAGATTATGACATAAATAGAATGTTCTATCAAATTTATGATCTATCAAATTGCTTAGTTTTGTTAAAAGTCAAATTGCTTAGGTTAACTCACCATTTGATGTAAGTTTATCAAAGTAAATGTTGTAGTTTTTAAACCTTCGATTTCGAGCATCCCAAATGTAGAGTGGACTGATGAACAATTGCTAGAGTTGGACTGTCTAGATGACATGATGTTTTAATTCATTTATGAATACAAGGTTAGCGTCATTTACCTTTGCACCGTACCAAAGCTCAAACCTGATGTTGTTTTCTATACATATGCTGGTTAGATGCATTTCATATTCTTTAAATTCATCTTTGCACAATGATACGTACAAAATATAAGCCCATATGTGATTGTTATATACATGGGGTAATACACTTTCTACCAAGAGGTGTCTGTAAAACCCAAATAGCATGGGTTTGTTTTTAGAAACTCCATCTTCTATATGCAGAAGATGCTTTCTCTAGTCTAATTAATGTCTGAATACATGATGGAAGTATTTAGCATCCTAGACACCGTTAGCATGCTGCTAAGTTTTATTGGCACGTGAATCTGTGATATAAAAGCATGCCACTTGTATATGAATTGTAGATGAAGCAAAACATCACATGATATGACACAAATGCTGATTCTTCATTGTTCTTACTCGGTTAGATTTTAGAACAATTTTACAAGCAATTGTAATTTGGAATGTCTTTATACATAAAACATGTAATATAATCAAGGTTATGTATAAATGTACATACAATCAACTTTGAATAAACTCAATATTTTAGATCTGAATAGTGCAAATTCGTGTCTAGTTCTGATTGGAGGAGATGGTGCATTTAGGGATGAGAGGCCTCTCCGTCTTCATTAGCGACGTTTAGAATTGTCAGAATAAAGAGCAAGAGAGAGTCCGGGTCGACAAAGAGCTCGGTAATGTCCACTCCCATTTCAAGAGCGAGAAGGTAATTCTTCAGGGTTTTTGTGATACGATCTGAACATGAATTTTAATTTACAAATTTACATGAAATTCAATGTTTTCCTCATCCTATTTTGGGTTATCATTAAATTCACATTTGTAGGAGCAAGGAGATTCTGATGATACTTCAGGCTCGTCTAAAGAGGAGATGGGGCATGTTGTAGCTTCTCGTTGGACAGGGGAACATAAAAAAACTGAAGAGGATGAAGTACTTCACAATATCATAAGTGATGTAGATGAAGATGATAATGGTTATAACTCAGAAACAGAAGATGATAGACATGAATATGGTGATGCCTTTGGAGATGAAGCAGATGAGGAAGACGTGGCTGAGGTTGAATGGTCATACATCACCGATGTTGATGACAAATAGGATTCATTAGGTTTATTCTTTACCTCTTTCTACAATTTATTATTATGATTCATCAGGTTTTTCTTCAGGAATGCTTCCTTATGAAGTGTTATATTTTATTTTCTAGTTGTATTTAAACATATATTTTTTTAACTTAGGTTTCTTCTTTATTCATTGATGGCAACAATTAGATGGACAAGTGAATTTTCTTCTGACATTTTTCAACATCTTAAATTTGCAGGCATTTTTGTTGATATTTTTTCTGAACTAGGGGAGAAAACTTTTTTCATTGCGGTAAGTTAACCAATTTATTCTATTATTATCTAATATAACATTTCTGTGTACTGTATTGTATCAGTTGAAATGTATTGAATGTAAGATTTTCTGAGCATATGAATAATATGTATTACATCCATAATTCGATGCTTATTATATATTCTCAAAAATTAATAAAAAATGAGTTGCAATGCAACTGGTTTGTAATTTCCAACTTAGTTTCAAAACCGAGTTGCGTTTCAATTTGCAAAACGGAGTTGCAATGCAACCTAGTTTGCAACTGTGTTGGAAATTGCAACTTAGTTTTGAAACTAGATTTGCAAATTGCAACTGATGGTGATTAATTGATTGTCGAATCAACCTCTAATGGCCTGATTAATTTGGGACGAGGAAGTCACATAAGTGTATTAATGATACTAAAGCTACAAAATTGAACTGTAGTTTAAATCATAATCATTTGTCCATCTTTAGGAAATTCTTATGCTTTTTACTGTTCTATGTGTTTAGAATTGCTCTTTGTTGACTGATTACTTGTATTCTATAGGTGTGCATTAGACATCTTTGGGTTGCATTTTCAATTTTGATCGAAGGACCTGATGTTCTAATATTAGTCCTTGTTGGGGTTTCAACATTGCCTATAAATATAATCATTGGTAAGCTTATTTGATTGACTTGCTATGGTTTCTCAATGTGAATTGAATACAAAGACAGAAAAATTGCATGCAATTTTTTTTAAATAAGTATGCAAATATTACACAATTGAAAGATAAATAAGTAGTAATCTCTCCAAAGATTAGACATTGATACAATATTCCCTCTTGGAGACTACGCTGTTTGGTCGCAATAGATAAATATAGAAAATTACGAAAATCTACTTTGAATTAGCAACTAAGCTCGTATTCTATAAAAAAATGTATTAGTGATATCTATTCTCATGAATTAGTGTGAATGTGTTTGGAAAAGAATAAACAGTACCTATTGTGTTCTTTTTGCTCTTTGTTTCATTGGGTTTCTAGCTCCATCGATTTACAAATTTGGATTATTAATCATTTCTCTTTACCAAAGTCACTGTTACTGTCATGAATTTACGGTTTACATGCAACATTTTATTAGATCTCAGGTTTATTAATAATTTCTCTTTACCAAATTAGTAATATAGGATATTTGCAATGAATGTTTTATGTTTTCCGATTAATTTTTCTATGTTATACCCCATTGTTGAAGTATACAGTCATAAAATGGATTTATTTGAAATAAGTTCGTAAGGAAAGTTTAAGAATGATCACCTCAATCCTGTCAAAAATGTTTTTGCGTTATCTTATCATGTTTATCAAATTTCTGTAGCATAAATCGAAAGAAGATTGGCAGAACTGAAGCGTATTATAGATAGGTATCCTGACAGAATTCAAAGTGAATTTTGCAGTTCTATTGCTAATATTGCATATCTTGAATTCATGGACTCGTCTTTCATGAATTCTTTTAGCATTTTAGGCGACTGTTGAGAAGGCAGACAGAATTGATGTTCCCGACATAGATAAGAAAAAGTACTTGTTTTTACACAGTTGTTTCATCAAATTCTTAACTAAAATGATTTATTTTTGAAGTTGTACCTAATAGTCTCTTATTTGTAGTGTAGATGTTCTTTCTTCAAAACTTGCACTCATATTCAATCACATAAATAACCATTCATATACAAGCTGACTCCAACTTAATGACAAACCTGCCTACACTTTGGGGTGAGAGACAACATGGTTGAAAAGGGCGAGGAAAGTTTTAATTGGTAAAACAAGCAAGGTGATTTAATTCATACACTTAAATATAGTTTGTTTACACATATAAAACTATAACTTTGAATAATGATAAATCTTGGTGGCATCTCTTCCTGCATTTGGTAATAGTTTGATGCATGTTTTTGCCAGAATTGACATTTTAGCTATAATTGAATCTACTTTTAGGTTTTGGTTGTCTAAAAAATGTGGTGATTTGATATCAACTCTTCAAAAATGAAAATATTTATTCTCTTCATCACTTTGCTGTTAAAGGCATGCTGAAGTGCCGCTTAAGCAAAAATCACTTATGCTTAAGCACCTTTCCCTATATGTTTTCCTTCTCTCCACTGAAGCATCCAAAGCTTATTTTCTTGGACCGTGAATTCAATATCATCTTGTCATATTAGAAAAGAAGAATGATTTTATAGCACTTTAAGGATCAAATATCATATTATGAATAATTGGGGAGGAAATGCACCATCATATCTCTATAATGGCTTTTTAGAATGCTGCAATTCTCCATACGTTCTGCATATGCTTCTAGTATTATTTGTTTCATTGTTTCAATGTCCTCTGGTGTCCTGATTCCAGCAACTACATCTTTACCCTGTATAATTGGATCTTGTTTTTATAATATATTTAGACTGTTATTATAGCATAGTCCTGATTCTAGGCTATCCAGTCCTGTGCACGGTTACGTTGGCATCATGTACGACTTAAAAGGAAAAATCAAAGAACAATCTGCAATTGCCAATGCAAGAAATGAATTATCTGCTTTCATAGGGCTAGTTGCATTTGGCCCTTTAGTGCCTCCATATGCACCTGATCTGGAAAAGAATGAAATGGGACAGTTTGAAGCAGCAATGATAGTGGCTACAGAAGCAACAAGGGAACAACAGTTAGAGCAGGAGATAACGAGTTTTGTTTAGCAACAACAAAATGATGGTCGGGTTGCTAGGATTATAATTTCTCAGGAATCCATGAATGATCTTCTGAATCAGCATCAGTATCTGTCTCTTGACAAGTATCAGTTGCCTGAGGATCATTACACACAGTTACATCCAGGTCAGCATTAGCTTCTAGATCAGCATATGCAGTTGCATCCATGTCAGCATCAGCTTCTAGATCAGAATCGTCATCTAGTGCAGCAAACATCAGGAATGGAAACATAAGGAGGTACAAGCAGCAACAACAACTTATTTGCCTATTGTAAATATGTACATCCACATACGGTAGTTGAATATTTATTGAGTTTGTTCTCCTCGGTGTGAATGATTTTCACGTCAACTCCTAGTAGGATTATTAGTTTCTGTTATTGGTGTAGACCAAATCCTGCATCCAGACTCATTTTCACGTCAATTCCTGGTGTCCTGATTTTATGGCATGTTGTATACTTTGTATTAGCCAATCGCCTACTGAAATAGTGTGATGACTATTTAGTGTTTGCATTATGAATCTGATTTAACTTTGTGTACATTTTTTGATGAATTGATTCTCAAGCATTACTTTTGCTTTACAGGTAGATAGATGACCGTGGTGCAAAAAAAGGAATGGCTGATGTAGTGGATAATGTGGTTTCTGTTGGGTTTATGAAGGCTGCCTGGGCGGGGTCTGGGTGGATGGAGGCGATGGCGATCGACGTAGATTGCTAGGCAGAGGTGGAGAAAACAAATGAAAAATGCTTTAGTTCATAGTGCAAGACATTGACAGGTGGAGTGTAAATGATTAGGGGTATAGATTGACTGATTTAGTTCATTTTTATGTACCATATTTGGGTATAGATTGATCACAATAACAGGTTCATTAGGGGTTATGCTAGTTTCAGTAACTTAGCCTTTGGCGATGCATCTTTTGTACTTATACATACTTGTATATTTTGACTAACATATGTATGTTTGTGTTTCTTCTTCACAGGTGTTGTATGATGCTTTTGTGGTGATACATGATGTCGCACTCTTTCTCCTTTAAATCGGTCATGCTTATCGACGGTCATTAAAATATTTTTAGTATGTATCGTTTTGGTATGCTACACTCAATTTGTGTACTTATATTTAATTTTTATCACAAATATTTATGTTTAATTCTTCATGTATGAAATATTATGGATATATATATATATATATATATATATATATATATATATATTGTGATTTGGCTTATGAATCAATTTGTGTACTTATGTTAATGTGATGAATGTGGTTTTTTGAGTTATAATATATAAGTAGAATTGAAAATTGTAAGCTTTAAATGTTATGGCAGCAAAAAATGTGCAATAGAATTTTTTTATAGCGTTCTAACTATGCAATAAAATGAAAATTGTTCAGCTTTGTTATATTATAGCATCGTGTTAGTGCTATACAAAATATTTTGCAAAGGGTAAATAGTTTTCATAGCAATAAGACGGTGCTATAATAGATAGTAATGAATTTTCTATAGCATTTCAATGTGTCATAAAAGGTTGACATGATGATTCCATAGCGTGTTCAAATGCTACAATAATATAGCATGTCGACATATTTATAGCAACTAAAATGCGTCATAAAAAGTTCTATAGCACGTTTCATAATGCTATAGAAAAGCAGTTGCACCAATATGGCCTATTTTAGATGGCAAGAAAAATACGTTTTCCATTGCAAGTATGACACGCTATAGTATCTACCAGACTTTTTACAACATGTTGATCTATGGCGATTATAGAATCGCTATAGAAAGTTTTTATAGCGGTTTTTACACGCTATAAAAAGTCCTTTTGTTGTAGTGAGTGTTCCATTGACTGTGTTTCGAACAAGGTATGGTTCATATGAGTGGTTAGTAATGTCATTTGGACTGACTAAAACCCCTACATTCTTTGTTGATTTTGTGAACTAAATCTTTCACGATTACTATGATAGATTTGTGTTGGTCTTCAATGATGATATTTTGGTATATTCCAAATATGAGCGAACCATAAAGTCCATCATATATTGGTATTGGAATATTGAAACAACACAAGTCGAAGGCAAAGTTTTCGAAATGCCACTTTTGTAAACTAGAGGTTAAGTTATTGTAAATGTTGTTTCAGTGAATGGATTAGCAGTAGATCCATTGAAGACAGAAACCATTAATGTTAAGAAGAATCCCGAGATGGTCATAAAGATGAGAAGTTTCTTGTATTTTGTGTATTTATTATCGTAGATTCATTAAGGATTTCTCACGTATAGCAGCACTCATGACTAAGTTAAACGGGAAAAATTTGAAGTTCGTATGGAGCAATAAGTGGAAGTGTCATTTCAGGAGTTGAAGAAGTTATTGATAAAAGCTACTATATTTATTGTGCTTGAATTGAGTTAGGAGTTGGTAACGTATGTCGATGCTTGTGGAAAAGGTCTGGAAGTAGTACTGATGTAAAGAGGTCGAGCGATAGCTTATACATCAAGGAAATTGAAGCTGTCGAGGCCGCATGAGGTTGGGTACCAAACTCGTGACTTAGAGATGGTAGTGGTGTTTGCATTGAAGATTTAGAGACATTTTCTTTTAGGCGACAAGTCCATTAAGTACCTATTCTCTTAGAAGGAGTTGAATATGAGGCAACAAAGGTGTCTAGAATTCTCGACAGCTTATGCCTGGAAAGGTGAACAAGGTTGTTGATGCTTTGAGTAGAAAGCAACAAAATTAGATATTAGCCATGACTGAGGAATGGAAGATATTAGAAAAGTTAGACACTTATGAAATGCACTATAGGAAAAATACCGGATCGAGTAAAGATTTAGGCATGCTAGAAAGTTTGGAGGTATGTCCATCACTTGTGGATTGAATTACTGCAAGGCATAAAGAGGACCAGTTGATAGTTGACAGGATTAGGTGATTAGAAATGGGAGTGGATGTTGAGGATCTAAAAGGATTCGAGATAGATTTAAAGTGATGGCTTAGAAAAAAGGAAGATTATGTGTTTGAATATAGGAAATCTTCGAAAAGGAGTCTTGAGCGAAGTCATCAATCTAGGTTTACTTTTCATACCAAGGGTATAAAGATGTATCATTACATGAATATAATATTCTTTTAGGAAGGGATGAAGAGATACATAGAAGAATATGTGAAGAAATTTTTCACCTGTCAGCAAGTGAAAGCTTAACATCAGAAGCCAAGTGAATTACTTCAACCATTGGTAATACCGACTTGGAAGTGGAATTCGGTGTCTATGGATTTTGTAGACGGGTTGCCTAGGTCGAGAATGGGAAATGGTAGTGTAACGACCCATAATTTTCAATAATTTAATTGTTAGTTTTATTTAATGTTTGTTATCAAATATTGGAAAAACAGAATTTTGTGATTCATTAATGAAATAATTACTTAAATGAGATGTAATAATGCCAATCTAAGTTAATTATTAATTATCTGAATGAGTTACAATTAATGGAATTAATGTAAATGTTATACTATGGTATAAATCGAATATAAGAAAACAAACGTAAATATTGAATTAATATATATTGAATCGTAATTGAATAAAATCAATTCAATGTCATGTTAGTGTAAATTTAGGAAATAATTGGAAATAATGTTAACTATATTCATAATACGACAATGGGTTGAATACAAATAATGGATATCAAGATTTATTGATTTATTAGAATTTAAAACTTAATAAATGGATAAATTGCAATTAAATGAAATTTAATTTTTAAGTATTACGTTACGAGGAATTTAGATGAAATCTGAGGACATTAATGTAATGGATCATGAACCAATTGCAAATTTCATCTATTTCATAATTTATTGAATACAGAATTTAAAATCAAATAAATGATTTATTTTAATTTCTATTGATAATTAATGAATTTATAAAAATTGATACTTAGTTATGGTAATGGGTATCAACTTTGAATTGATATCTAAGTTTTTTAAATTATTGTAATTATTTAAGAAATGAAAAATGATGAAATTTGTGAATTTTTAAATTTGAAACGAAAAGTGATTTAATTAACTAAATATTAATTTAATTTAATAATGTGAAATATAGCCATTTTGGCCACTGAATCGGATTTTGACGAAACAAGTTTCATCGGACCATAACGGCGAATTATTATGAGATTTCAAGTTTTGTAGCGATCCGGCTTGTCGTTTGATTGTACGGACTCGAAACGCCTAGAAATCAAATTTAATTGAAATCAATTTGAAATAAATTGATTTTATCATAACTTCTTCATAAGATGGAATTAGTACTTGAAACCTATTCCATTGCTTTTAAAATATTTAAAAACATCTATTTTGATATTTGGGTTGATCCATTTTCGTTCCAGAGTCGAAACGGGCGTTTGGGCCAGTATCGTTCAACTATCCAGACCAATCGTATCCGTTCCTCTATTTTTAGCTCCACCTATATATACCCGGTTATAAACCCTAACAGTCTTTCTATTTCTCATTTCTATACATACAATTCTAATGGCTACCGTTACGACCCGATTTTCCGACGTCCGAAAAACCGAACCATGGGGGTTAAAGAAGAAGAGGTAGAAGAAGAAAATAGAAAACAACATCAGAATCTAAGCATCACAGCGAAATAAAATATAATAGATAATAGTGATCTTTACACATAAACAAATACATCTGTTTATACATTACATCATCAGAGTATACATATCATACAACAGGACAATAATCATAACCCGTCCTCACAATCTGAATACACAGTAAAATATTTCACACAAATACGGAAGTACGTATCGCCCTCCAGCTCGTCTCCTAAACTCCACAGCATCCTTTCCCGTATTCTATAATACTCGGTATTACCCGAGCATTATTGTTAAATAATACCCGAGTCAGTCTGGAAATCCAGCGTGAGAAATCAAACTCAAATTGATTATTAGAGTTTCAAAATCCTTCGAAAATCAAAAGCATCTCGTAAGACCACGCCACGAATAAACATGTCGGGTTTTTACCTTACGATAGCCAAATCACTTTTTATTAAAATCCTCTGATATTAAAATAGGTCCTATTTAATAATACTTATTAAAATAGCCGAAATTGTTACATTAATAAAATTCCAGTTACTAGCCACAATCGTGGGTAATACAAACAAAACCGTAAAAGGCGCGTAGGGAGAATGGATTTCCAACTAATGACTAGGCACTGGGGTACCACCTGTCACAATACGTGGCCTAGATCTCTGTACTGAGGATTACTCCCAATACCCTACAACACAAGACCGGGACTACTCCTTGATAATCCCGAGTAAGATCATTCCATGGTTGGGATCAACAACTGCACCACTAAGCCGAATAAAAAGGGACATCTAAACAGGGATGACCTCACCTTAATGGGCGCTACCCACCTAGCCTTGCTGCATAACCCCTGATTTTCAGTCATTCCCGATTGATGAGGCTTGAGGCTAAGCGTTAACTTTTAGAACGTTTCACTTAGAATGCCCGTCGTCCACCTGACGATGTTCTGAAAGCATTCATCCATACAAGTCCGTCCCGGGTTCGAACGGAACCGAAGGCGCTACTCCTACTACATCTATTTGGGAATCACCTCAGGATTAATAGCGACTAGCCCTCGCACGTCACTACTCCATCTTCGACTACGAACTCATTTTTCCATGAAAACTTACAAACCGGATCGAAGTGGTTTTCGAGAAATTAATCCTGATCCCGGTCTCTTCGAAACGATCAGTGCATTGGTCAATATTGATAGTCGGTTATTTAACTATCAATTAACATTCACAAACAGCCATCAACCGCAAATAATTTCTCCTGAATTATTTATTAACCTCAAAATATCTTCGCAAGATATATTTCCATTTTCAACCCTTTTCAAAACAGTTTTTAAACCACACTTTTCTCCTAAAATAAATTTCCAACTACTTATTTCCACTGAAAACATCAAGCACTAAGACTTTAGATTTTTTTTAAAATAATTTAAAATTCTTCTAATAAAATATCCTTTTAAACAATTTAAAAATTATTCTAATGCTTATTCAAATAATATACTTGAAGAATATTTTAAATAAAACAACTTTGTACAATATAAAACTGAATTTCTAACTTTTAAAACATAATACCAAGCCACCTTTAAATAATTACTGCTATAATAAATTAGAAAAATATACTTACTTTAAAATTTAATATTTAGAAATAATAACTTTTCTAAAACATATTTTTAAACGACTTAAAATTCTTTACTTATACTTAAAATTTGTTTAAAATGTACTTGATTATTCAGGGAAATATGCTTTCCTTCCACATCTTTTAAAAATAAATCACTATTTATCTTTAAATAAATTTACCCATTCCTTTAATAAATTCCCACCGTGAATTTATTCTTTCAAATATCCACTGATATATTACTTCAATTTTATAAACCTAGTTTATATATTTCATAGTAGTTTAAAATGTACTTGATTATTCAGGGAAATATGCTTTCCATCCACATCTTTTAAAAATAAATCACTATTTATCTTTAAATAAATTTACCCATTCCTTTAATAAATTCCCACCGTGAATTTATTCTTTCAAATATCCACTTATATATTACTTCACTTTTATAAACCTAGTTTATAAATTTCATAGTCTCATTCTCCTTTAAATTTCCAATTTCAAACACTTAAATCAATTCCCAAATTGATTTCCAATTTACTCCATTTTGAAATAAATTCCTTTACTTACTCATTTATTTCAAAATCCATTAACTTTAGATTTTATTTCTTTATTATGATTTAAAATTCCTTTTAACTGAAAATACGAATTTCACATTTTCTAAATTTCTTCTTTATAAATTTAATCTTGAATTTTAAAGTACATTCCTTAGTCCTTTAAATAATATCACTTGGGTTTTAAAATTCATTATTACTCTGTTTATTCAAAATCCCCTTTTTCATACTCGGAATTTATTTATTAGAATTCTAAAATCACTTTTATTCTTTTCTAATTCATTCTTAAATTTATTCAAATTCCCTATGATTATTTTACTTAAAGTTTCACTCTTACATTTTCTTTTCAAAAATCCAATTCTATATATTTTGATAACTCAGTGTACCGAAATATATTCCAGCAAACCATAGCATTCAATATTCCAATTATCAATAATATTCATCATAGAATATCAAATATTCATAACACAGAATATTAAACAATCTAAGTAAATTTTGAGGAATCAAATTGGATCCCTCCAACCTGTTTCCCTGCATCCACAGATGTTAGCACGACATAAAATACCAATTCCACTTCGATGTGGAATATCACGGTACATGGGTTTTTAAATATAATATCATCCGCTATTATGCGGCGCAAAGGGTCTCATCCGCTATATAATGCGGGAAATCAATCACCCAATATATATTATATACTACTATATATAATATAGCACATCAAAATCATTCAATCATTCAATCAATTATTTAAATTCAACCATTTAAATTTAAATTAAAACCAGATGAGTGAGATTAACTCACCTTGGCCCCTTAAATTTGCAAATCCACATCATTCTCGATTTGATTCCACAATCGACCTTGTACAAATATTTATACAATTTATTAATATTTGAATTAATTTAATAATCAATTCTCCATGTAATTTTAAATTGACAAATGAATTAATTAAACTACTAAATTCCCTTTTTTAACTACACGCACATTAATAAAATAAATTATAGATTTCAAAAATGGACTTTCAACACTTCAAAAACCTTACCTTTATATACATATATTAAATTATGGGGATGTGTGTGTGTGTGTATTCTGACTTCTTGTATACATGTAAATTAAATTGAGAACAACTTTAAAATTCAAAACTAGTTAACCATTAAAGATTTCATTTACTTTAAATAATTTCTACATATATATATATATATATATATATATATATATATATAAATCAACTGTTTACAAAACTTACTGTTAAGTTTTCTAATAAACGAAATAATAACCAGCCAGTTAAATTTATTGATATAAACTTGATTAATATTGAATTTAAAAATGCTTAAAATTTTAAATTACCTGACTATATACAGGAAACCGAAATCACACGCTCTTCTCTACCCAGATCTGCCCTCGTCGAACCTATCTCCATTTCACTCGCCGTTCACCACCACCGCCAAGTCGCGACACAGCGAAATCACGTCTAACCCAAAATCGATGCGCCATCCATTCGCGGCCACCCCCATCAGCTCGTGCCTAGGTGAGTCGCCGCCTTCACTTGAATCGATGTCGCGACGCCGATAGCTACCCCCCATCTCGAGCGCCATGTCTTCGATTTCCACTCGCCTTCCCTTGATCGAACTCCCCTCTCGAATACGCGAAGTCCTCTGCGAGCGCGATAGTGCTTTCCCCCTTCGATTGAACGATTGATTCGTTCATTTTTTTTAAAATATAAATCGATTTCGTTCGGCTGGAAACGAAGGAGTAAAAAGGGGTATGGATATTTTGAAATAAAGGGAAGAGGATTTCAATAAATATAATCTTCTCTAGATATTTGTTTTGATCTTAGCTTCTGAGGGAAGAGAAGGGTATGTGATGGATGCGTGCGTTATTAAGGGAGGTAGAGTACACATGTTGGCTTGCTTGTTTGACCAAGCTAAAGGACTATGATTTGGCATTTAGAACGGCTGAAGTGACAATTTTGTACATATATATAAATTTATTTAAATTATGTTATAACAACCCGCATATTTTACGATTGGTGTATTTAAATATAGCATCGTTAGTTAGATTTAAGTCCGAAAGGTTACTTTTTGCAAACAGTCAAATTAGGACTCGATACCACTTCCATTGAGTTTAAAATGGCGTTTGCGACCTTTTTGAGTATAAACTTTGATATGTTTGGAGTTAGCTTGAATTTGACCTTTGCACTTTGGACTTTGGGTTTGGGTTAGCCTAAACTATTAACTATAGCTCCACCCCCACTTCCCTTCATTCACTTTCATTTCCTAATACCTCCAAGCTTTAGATAAAAAAGGGGGAAGAGAAAAAGAATTAGAATTCCCAAGCCCTAGTTCCATTGCAAATCCAAGCTCTAACTCCAAATTCAAAGAGAAGCTATTGGTAAGCATCCTCTTCTTCTTCTCCAACTCATTCTACCTTCAATTTCAGAAATTCCTAAACCCTAACATGGGAAATGTTTTTCTTTTAAGCTTAAATTCAAGCTTCTTGGGTTGGTATTGAAGAGTGATTGTTCTTGCCTTGCTCTATAGCTTCATCTTCCTTGTTTTTGTGTAATAGGTGAGATTTTTATCTCACATCTATGTATATATCTATCTTTGTTGTTAGGTATGAATTCCTAACTTCCATTCATGATCATTTGCTTTTGATTTGAATTGGTTTCATGAATATTCCAATTTTTGGTGTTTTGAGGTTAAATCTTTAAAAATTCTAGCTTTGATGCTTGAACATGTTTTTGGGTTGAGTCAAAGAGCCTGTAGGGCTGGGTGGTCGCGTGGCATAAATCCCTAGTCGCAAGTGCTCGATCGATAAGCTCCGTTTGGAATTTTTCCCCCTTGGGGGCTAGTTGAATACATTGGAATTTCCAGTTCAGTCAACTGAACAAGATGGTTAGTCAACTGAACCAAACCTTGGAAATTTCCTGGGCCAGTGTCAATCGACTGACCACTTTGGGCCAGTCGACTGAGCCTGGAAACAGAGAGTTTCCGACATGATTCAATCGACACACCACTATGGTTCAGTCGACTGAACCTAGAAACAGAAAGTTTCCAGGATCTGAGTCGGTCGACTAACCACCCTGGTCCAGTCGACTGAATTTGCTATTTTTTCTCAATTTGCCCTTTGGGTTTGAGTTTCCACTTTTTAATTGATTCTTCTTTCTCCGACTAGTTGTTATCACCTTTGTTGGCTTTGATAACATCTTCTTCAGATTTTTGGGAATATCCATTTTGATGGATTTGGTATCGATTTCTTTGGATTTAATTCACGTCTTCGAATGTGAATTTTTGGTGATTTATTGTTTCTATAATTATTTCTATGACTTGTCACTTTGAAATATAAAGGTTTCTATATTAGTGGTGAATATTCAAAATCTTTCACAAAGTTGATTTCAACTCTATTTTCAATAATAAACTCATTTATAAAACCGTATTCCAATCTATTAGTATAAACATACCTTTACCTCATTCGTTCGAGAAATCCAAATGAACGACTTAGCAAAACAAGTGGTATGAAATGCTTGCGTTTACTTTGTCGGTTAAATCTTAGACTCGTTCGATTGAAACTCTTGTGGCAACTTTCAAGTGGAGATTTACAGTTTGTTCGTAAGTATTTAACTTAAACCAGTGGTTTTGGGACATGAAGCTAAACTCATTTATTTACTATCTTAGTGTAATTGACCCTTCTTGATGATCGATGATGATCATTTTGTGATTTAGACTAGCAATGTGCGATGTCTCTTTGTCTGCGAGGGAGACTAAAACCCGTTTCTCTGGAACTTCGGCTCAAAATTGGTGGGGTAGCGACCCATGGTCTTCGGGCCGTTTTATGGAGCTTCAGCTCAAAAATTAATGGTTAGCAACCATGGAATAGCATTCCATTTTGTCATACACGTGTTGGTGGGCTTTGATGCTCCCATTTTGTGATAGGCCTCATCCCTTTTTGTGATTTCTGGATTTCTATTGGTGATTTCTAGAATTTGTGCGTCACCAATTTTCGTGATTTCATTGATAAATTTTATCAATATTTGTGCATTGGTAAATTTGTATTTCACTAAATTTTACGATTGGCATTGATATATTTGTCAATATTTGGGGTTTGGTGAAAGTGTTAAAGATTATAACATCCTTTTTGGTGCTTTGAGATTTCTTGAGATATTGTATGATTTTAGTTGTTGTTAGATGTATACTTGTCACAGTATGGCATTATTGTTATCATATGTTTTTGTTATTTCTCTTATTCTATCTCATTTTATCTGATATTTATAGCTAGACTGATCCGTTTATTATTTTCTTATTAAATAATACTCGGGTCAGGCCGAGATGTTACAAGTGTTCTAGCTTGACTCCTTATCAGGGATCATCATCTGACTTTTGTCTAACTACATTAGATTGGTAGTTTTTGTTGTTATACATTTGAGATAGAGACTCCTTAATGTATACATATTCTTTTGTCCAGCACTTGTATCCATTCTTTTGTGTTATTGTGGATCTTTTTGACCACTACTCTGATGTACACTTTCATGTGTTATATTCATATATATTTCCGCCTTTGTGATATGGATATCTGTAACTGATTTGTTTTATGTTTATTTTTACATTTTTTTTCGAAAATATCATAGCCATTGTGTAGTAGCTTTGAGTTTGTATCGGCATGTCAGATTTCCTCGCATGTTATACTATCTGACCTACCGGTGCTCGCACAAAGCAATTACATGGATGGTCGCTCCTCAACAATGTTATTCTTCACGCTAGTTGACGGCATCACTCCGTAGTGTCCTTGGCTAGCGTGAGTCTAGAGGTGGGGCGTCACAGCTTGGTAACAACCCGCATACTTTACGATTGTGTATTCAAATATTTTATTTAAATATAGCATCGTTAGTCGGATTTAAGTCCGAAAGTTTTCTTTTTGCAAATAGTCGAATTAGGATACTATACCACTTCCATTGAGCTTAGAATGTCGTTTGCGACCTTTTTGAGTATAAACACTGATATGTTTGGAGTTAGCTTGAAATTTGACCTATGCACTTTGGACTTTGGGTTTGGGTTAGCCTAAACTGTTAACTCTAGCTCCACCCCCACTTCTCTTCATTCATTTTCATTTCCTAATATCTTCACGCTTTAGATAAAAATGATGGAAGTGAAAAAGAATTAGAATTCCTAAGCCGTAGTTCCATTGCAAATCCAAGCTCTACCTCCAAATTCAAAGAGAAGCTATTGGTAAGCATCCTCTTCTTCTTCTCCAACTCATTCTACCTTCAATTTCAGAAATTCATAAACCCTAACATAGGAAATATTTTTCTTTTAAGCTTAGATTCAAGCTTCTTGGGTTCGAATTGAAGAGTGATTGTTCTTGCCTTGCTCCATAGCTTCATTTTCCTTGTTTTTGTGTAAAAGGTGAGATTTTTATCTCACATCTATATCTATCTTTTTTGTTAGGTATGAATTCCTAACTTCCATTCATGTTCATTTTCTTTTGACTTGAATTGGTTTTATGAATATTCAAATTTTTGGTGTTTTGTAGTTAAATCTTTGAAAATCCTAGTTTTGATGCTTGAACAAGTTTTTGGGATGAGCTGAAGAGCCTATAGGGCTGGGTGGTCGCATGGCATAAATCCCTAGTCGCAAGTGTTCGATAGATAGGCTCCGTTTGGAATTTTTCCCCTTTGGGGGCTAGGCTGAATACATTGGAATTTCCAGTTCAGTCGACTGAACCAGAGGGTCAGTCGACTGAACCAAACCCCGTAAATTTCCTGGGCCAGTGTAAGCCGACTGACCACTCTGGGCCAGTCGACTGAGCCTGGAAATAGAGAGATTCCAGGCATGATTCGATCGACTGACCACTCTGGTTCAGTCGACTGAACCTGGAAATAGAAAGTTCTAGGATCTGAGTCAGTCGACTGACCACCCTGGTCCAGTCGACTGAATTTGCTATTTTTGCCCAATTTCCCCTTTGGGTTTGAGTTTCCACTTTTTAATCGATTCTTCTTTCTCCGACTAGTTTCTATCACCTTTGTTGGCTTTGATAACATCTTCTTCGGAATTTTTAGGAATATCCATTTTGAGGATTCGTATCGATTTCTTTGGATTTAATTCACGTCTTCGAATGTTTGATGCTTGAACATGATTTTAGGGTGAGTCGAAGAGCCTATAGGGCTGGGTGGTCGCATGGCATAAATCCCTAGTCGCAAGTGCTCGATCGATGGGCTCCATTTGGAATTTTTCCCCTTTGGGGGCTAGGCTGAATACATTGGAATTTCCAGTTCAGCTGACTGAACCAGAGGGTCAATCGACTGATCCAAACCCCGGATATTTCCTGCGCCAGTGTCAGTCGACGGACCACTCTGGGCCAGTTGACTGAGCCTAGAAACAGAGAGTTTCCAAGCATGATTCAGTCGACTGACCACTCTGGTTCAGTCAACTGAACCTGGAAATAGGAAGTTTCCAGGATCTGAGTCAGTCGACTGACCACCCTGGTCCAGTCGACTGGATTTGCAATTTTTTCCCAATTTGCTTTTTAGGTTTGATTTTCCACTTTTTAATCGATTCTTCTTTCTCCGACAAGTTTCTATCACCTTTGTTGGCTTTGATAACATCTTCTTCAGAATTTTTGGAAATATACATTTTGATGGATTTGGTATCGATTTCTTTGGATTTAATTCACGTCTTCGAATGTGTATTTTTGGTGATTGATTGTTTCTACAATCATTTCTTTGACTTGTCACTTTGAAATATAGAGGTTTCTATACTAGTAGTAAATATACAAACTCTTTCACAAAGTTGATTTCAACTCTATTTTCAATAATAAACTCATTCATAAAACCGTTTTGCCAATCTATTAGTATAAACAAACCTTTACCTCATTCATTTGAGAAATCCAATTAAACGACTTAGTAAAACAAGTGGTATGAAACACTTGCGTTTTACTTTGTCGGTTAATTCTTAGACTCGTCCGATTGAAACTCTTATGGCAACTTTTGAGTGGAGATTTACAATTTGTTCGTAAATAATTAAGTTAAGCCAGTGGTTATGGGACATGAAGCTAAACTCATTTATTAACTAGCTTAGTGTAATTGACACTTCTTGATAATCGATGATGATCGTTTTGTGATTTAGACTAGCAATGTGCGATGTCTCTTTGTCTACGAGGGAGACTAAAGCCCGTTTCCGTGGAGCTTCGGCTCAAAATTAGTAGTGTAGCGACCCATGGCCTTCGGCCCATTTTGTGGAACTTCGGCTCAAAAATTAATGGTTAGCAACCACGGAATAGCATTCCGTTTTGTGATACACGTGTTGGTGGGCTTTCATGATCCCGTTTTGTGATAGGCCTCCCCCTTTGGTGATTTCTGCATTGGTGAATTTGTGTTTCACTAACTTTTACGATTGGCATTGATATATTTGTCCACATTTGTGGTTTAGTGAAAGTGTTAAAGATTATGACATTCTTTTTGGTGCTTTGAGATTTCTAGAGATATTGTATGATTTTAGTTGTTGTTAGATGTATACTTGTCATAGTATGGCATTATTGTTATCATACGTTTTTGTCACATCTCTTATTCTATCTCATTTTATCTGATATTTATAGCTAGACTGATCCGTTTATTATTTTCTTATTAAATAATACTTGGGTTAGGCCGAGATGTTACAAGCGCTCCAGCTTGACTCCTTATCAGGGATCATCATTTGACTTTTGTCTAACTACATTAGATTGGTACTTTTTACTATTATACATTTGAAATAGAGACTCCTTAATGTATTCATATTCTTTTGTCTGGCACTTGTATCCATTCTTTTGTGTTATTGTGGATCTTTTTGACCACTACTCTGATGTACACTTTCATGTGTTATATTCATATCTATTTCCGCCTTTATGATATGGATATCTGTGACTGATTTGTGTTATGTTTATTTCTATATTTTTTTCTGAAGATATCATAGCCACTATGTAGTATCTTTGAGTTTGTATCGGCATGTCGGATTTCCTCCATGTTATACTATCTGACCTACCGGTGCTCGCACAAAGCAATTACATGGATGGTCGCTCCTCCATGGCCTTATTCTTCTCGCTAGTTGACAGCATTACTCCGTAGTGCCCTTGCCTAGCATGAGTCTAGAGGTGGGGCATCATGGCTTGGTATCAGAGCCAAACTTCGAAACAATGTAGAATAATTTAACAAAGATCATCGTCCTAAGTCCATCTTAGGAGTCGTGCCTTAGGATTTAATTTGAGTCTCTGTACCGTCTTGTCCTATTTTCTTTTGTGATGCCTTGTTTTATCAATCATTATTGTTTGATATTCATTTTGTGAATAACCTTTTTTCTTATTCTTTCTTTCTTTCTTAAAGAAGAGAAATGGTTAGACCTGGCCGTCCCAGTGCCGGTCAATCACATGCTACTCCTCAGGATGGAGTATTTATGTCAGCTCAACAGCTTCTTGATCTTGTAAAGAACGCTCAAGCTGTCAGACCCATTCCAGAGCCTACTCACCCAAAATTCGGATTTGCACGCCTATGCAATGATTATACCAATTTGAGTGGAAAGCCATTCAGAGGTTTAGAGGGCATTATCGAAGTCCAAGCTTGGCTTAGAACATGCAATCGCATCTTTTGTCGCATGAATCTTACTGATCTTCATCGAGTCTATGTGGCTTCTAGCATTCTCCAAGAAAGAGCATTAGATTGGTATGAGCTTCTTATTTCTATAGTATTCGAAGCGGATCTTACTTGGGAGCAATTTCGGGAAAGATTCGAATCAAAGTTTATGCCGGAAGCTGAAAAGGTGACTTTAGCCCGTCGTTTTATTTACCTTGTTCAAGGTGAATCTTCTGTGACACAATATGTCACATCTTTCGAATCTCTTTCTAAATACGGAGTTGAGTACATTAATATCCCATTGAAGAAGAATCAGAGATTTGTCTATGGCTTGAATAAAAATCTCAAGAAGCCATTACTTCTGAAATTGGAAGTTTCTTTTGACCAACTTATTGATATCGCTCTTCAACTTGAATAGGCAGATAAGGAAAGTGATGTTGAATTTGTGGGTGCTAAACCAAACTTCAACAACAACAAGAAAAGGCCTAATAAGTTCAAAGTCCCTTATCCCAATAAGAAAGGAAAGCAAGCAACTCCTGTAGCAAAGACTTCTACCTCTAGTGGTGGGCAATGCTACAACTGTGGTTCTAAGGACCATTATGGAAATAAGTGTTCAAATCCCCTTGCTTGTCGCTATTGCAAAAGTTCGGGTCATTATATATCCGCATGTCCCAAACTTCAGGGCAAGAAGGAGGGAAACCTAAATGTGGTGCAAACTCCTAGTAAAATTTCTCGTGGTCAAGGCATTTCTCATTATATCCTTGATGGCATTATTATGTTTCGTGATCAACCTATTCGAGTTCTTTTTGATACGGGCGCGTCCCATTCTTTTATATCAAAAGAACTTGTTGATACTTTTTCTTTAGGTGTTGTTGCTTTAATGACTTCTTTGAGAATTGTGAATCTAGTTGGTGGATTCGCAACACTCAGTTTGCTTTGTAGTGATGTCGAGGTTATTTTATGTGATTTTTCTTTCCGAGCCGATTTGCATATCGTGTGTTACTTAGGCTTCGGAACGATTTTGGGAATGGATTGGCTTAACCGTTATGAAGCTTAAATCCTATGTCCTAAGCGGACTATTCATCTTTGGCATCCTCAATCTATCAAGCAGATTTCTATTGTTCTTAAAGCTTCGGATTCCAATTTGGCAGCGTCTTTATATTCTCTAAATCCTCATGATGATGATGATGATGATGAGGAAGATGTCATTTCTCTCATTCATGTTGTTCGTAAATTTCTCGATCTATTTGAGCCCGTTTTAGGATTACCACCTAAACGAGCAGTTGAGTTCAGAATCAATCTTATCCCTGGAGCTCTACCTATCACTCGTCCTCCTTATCATATGTCTAATAAAGAAAATATGGAGATGCGCAAACAATTATACGAATTGGAAACGAAGCAATTTATTCATCCTAGTTCCTCTCCTTGGGGAGCTTCGGCTATTTTTGTGAAGAAATATGATGGTACACTTAGGCTTTGCATTGACTACCGCAAGCTTAATGATCTTATTATCAAGAATAAATATCCTTTACCTCGGATTGGTGATCTATTTGATCAACTTAGTGGTGCTAGAGTCTTTTCATGGTTAGACTTAGCAACCTTTTTCATCAGCTTCGTATTGCAGACGATAGCATTCCTTTGACATCATTCCGTACTCGTTATGGATCGTATGAATGGCTTGTTATGCCATTTGGTTAACGAATTATCCGGCTTATTTCGGTGACCTTATGAATTGAGTTTTCAAAGACTTCCTCGATCGATTTGTTCTCATCTTTATAGATGATATTTATGTGTATTCTAAAACCGAGGAAGAGCATGAAAAGCATCTTCAGATTGTGTTGGAAACTCTTAGGAGCAATCAATTGAAAGCAAAATTTTCTAAATGCTACTTTTGGCAATCTCGGGTGAAGTTTCTCGGTCATATTATTTCCGAATCTGGAATTTCCATGGATCCATAAAAGATTGAAGCGATTCAAAATTGGAGGAGACCGAAGAGTGTGACAGAGATTCATAGCTTTCTTGGATTGGCAGGTTATTACCGTCGGTTCATAAAGGAGTTTTCTAAAATTGCCATGCCTCTTACTAGCTTGACAAAGAAGGGAGTTAAATACATTTGGTCGGACAAATGTGAAGCTTCTTTTCAGAAATTAAAAGAACTCCTTTTTGATGCTCCTATTCTTGTGATTCCCGAAGGGAACCAAGATTTTATTATTTATACCAATGCTAGTCGTGTTGGTATGGGAGTCGTTCTTATGCAAAGAGAACGCATTATTGCTTATGTTTCTAGGCAACTAAAGCCAGCCGAGACTAGATATGCCACTCATGATTTAGAGCTCGAGGCTATTGTTTTCGCCCTTCGAATTTGGCGTCATTATCTTTTGGGAGAAAAATTTGTTCTCTGCACTGATCATAAATCTTTGAAGTATTTATTTTCCCAAAAGGAACTTAATTTGTTTCAACAACGTTGGCTCGAGTTCCTTGCATCTTATGATCTTGATATTCTTTATACTCCAGGAAAGGGAAATCGTGTTGCCGATGCACTTAGTCGTAAGCAACAAGCAGTTGTTTCTATGATGATATTCGAATGGAATGATCTCGAGATTTTTTCCACTTGTGAGAATCAAGATCGTGAATCCGATTTATGTTCATCTCTTGTTTTATGTAGCCTTAAGGCTCATCCATCTCTTTTAGACCGCATTCTTGAAGCTCAAAAGGCTAGATCCCGAAGTGGCTCTTCTTAGCCAAAGTTGTAGGGATAAAATTGATATTGAAGGTTTGAAAGACTTTGATATTGATTCTCATGGTGGCATTCGAAAATTAGGTAGACTTATCGTGCCAAATATTAGTGATCTTCGTAAAGACATTTTAGAAGATTCTCATCGATCTAAATTTACCATTCACCCCGATAGTAATAAAATGTATGCGGATATGAAGCGACTTTATTATTGGGATGGAATGAAGTCCGATATTGCTAACTTTGTTAAGCGTTGCATGATTTTTCAACTCGTTAAGGTCGAGCATCAAAGGCCCGGTGGGTTATTGCAACCTTTGGACATTCCAATTTGGAAGTAGGACCAAATTTCCGTGGATTTTACTAACGGTCTTCCCCGTTCTCATCCGGGTCATGATAGCCTATGGGTGATAATGGATAGACTTACAAAATCCGTCCATTTTATTCCCGTTCGGTCCAACCGGATCGTACCTCTTTTGGCCAAACTCTTTAATAAAGAAATTGTTAAATTGCATGGAGTCCCTACTTCTATTGTTAGTGATCGTGATCCATTGTTTACTAGTGGATTTTGAAAGAGTCTTTAGAAAGCTTGGGGAACGAAGCTTAATTTTAGCACTGCTTATCACCCTCAGTTCGATGGACAAACCGAGCATGTGAATCAAACTCTTGAAGATCTTCTTCGTGCATGTGTTCTTGATTTTGGTGGAAATTAGGAAGATCATATTTCTCTTGTTGAGTTTTCCTATAATAATAGCTTCCAATCTAGTATTGGTATGGTGCCTTTTGAGACACTCTATGGAAGGCCATGCCAATCTTCTTCTTGTTGGCTTGAGGCCGGTGAGAAGCTGGTTTTAGGTCCAGACTTTATTCGTAATTCCCCAGAAAAGATTGAGCTTATCCGCCATAGGATGAAAGAAGCTCAAAGTAGGCAAAAATCCTATGCCGATAACCGAAGAAGAAAATTAGTATTTTCTGTGGGAGATTTTGTGTTTATTCGTGTTTCACCTATGAAGGGTATTGTGTGTTTCAGCCGATCGGGAAAATTAGCACCTCGATATATTGGTCCATTTTCCATCACCGAACGTATTGGTTCTGTGGCTTATCGCCTTTTATTACCGGGTCAGTTTTCCGCTATTCATGACGTGTTTCACGTTTCTCAACTACGGAAATGCCTTAGGGATTCCGATTGTATTCTTGAGCCTTGTGTTATGGAAGAAATTGAAGTTTTGCCTAATTTGACTTATGAGCAGCATCCTATTCGTACCATTGCATTGGAGGTAAAACGCCTTCGAAACAAAGATGTCCCTCTTGTGAAGGTTTAATGGTCCTCTAATCCTAAGGATTATTCTTGGGAATCTAGAGAATTCATCGAACGAACACATCCGGACTTACTTTCTCGTGCTCCTTGAGGTGAACTTCTTATTTCATAGTTCTATTGTGTTGATATGCTTTTATGGTTGTTACTTTTTAATTTCTTCTTAAATATTGCGAGGACGCAATTTCTTTAAGGAGGGGAGACTGTAACAAGCCTCATATTTTACGATTGTGTATTTAAATATTTTATTTAAATATAGCATCGTTAGTCGGATTTATGTCCGAAAGCTTACTTTTTGCAAACAGTCGAATTAGGACTCGATACCACTTCCATTGAGTTCAAAATGGCATTTACGACCTTTTTCAGTATAAACATTGATATGTTTGGAGTTAGCTTGAAATTTGACCATTGCACTTTGGACTTTGGGTTTGGGTTAGCCTAAACTATTAACTCTATCTCCATCCCACTTCTCTTCATTCACTTTCATTTCCTAATACCTTCAAGCTTTAGATAAAAATGGGTGAAGAGAAAAAGAATTCCTAAGCCCTAGTTCAATTGCAAATTAAAGCTCTAACTCCAAATTCAAAGAGAAGCTATTGGTAAGCATCCTCTTCTTCTTCTCCAACTCATTCTATCTTCAATTTCAGAAATTCCTAAACCCTAACATAGGAAATGTTTTTATTTTAAGCTTAGATTCAAGCTTCTTGGGTTCGAATTGAAGAGTGATTGTTCTTGCCTTGCTCTATAGCTTCATCTATATTGTCTTTGTGTAAACGGTGAAATTTTTATCTCACATCTATGTCTATATCTACGTTTGTTATTAAGTATGAATTTCTAACTTCCATTCACGTTCGTTTGATTTTGATTTGATTTGGTTTTATGAATATTCCAATTTTTGGTGTTTTGAAGTTAAATCTTTAAAAATCCTAGCTTTGATGTTCGAACATGTTTTTAGGGTGAGTCGAAGAGCCTATAGGGCTAGGTGGTCGCGTGGCATAAATCCCTAGTCGCAAGTGCTCGATCGATGGGCTCCATTTGGAGTTTTTCCCCTTTGGAGGCTAGGCTGAATACACTGGAATTTCAAGTTCAGTTGACTGAACCAGAGGGTCAATCGACTGAACCAAACCCCGGAAATTTCCTGGGCCAGTGTCAGTCGACTGACCACTCTGGGCCAGTCGACTGAGCCTGGAAACAGAGAGTTTCCAAGCATGATTCAGTCGACTGACCACTCTGGTTCAGTCAACTGAACCTGGAAATAGGAAGTTTCTAGGATCTGAGTTAGTCGACTGACCAACCTGGTCCGGTCGACTGAATTCGCTATTTTTGCCCAATTTGTCTTTTAGGTTTGAGTTTCCACTTTTTAATCGATTCTTCTTTCTCCGACTAGTTGCTATCACCTTTGTTGGCTTTGATAACATCTTCTTCGGAATTTTTGGGAATATCCATTTTGATGGATTTGCTATAGATTTCTTTGGATTTAATTCACGTCTTCGAATGTGGATTTTCGGTGATTGATTGTTTCTATAATCATTTCTTTGACTTGTCACTTTGAAATATAAAGGTTTCTATACTAGTAGTAAATATTAAAACTCTTTCACAAAGTTGATTTCAACTCTATTTTCAATAATAAACTCATTTTAAAAACCGTTTTGCCAATTTATTAGTATAAACAAACTTTTACCTCATTCATTCGAGAAATCCAATTAAACGACTTAGTAAAACAAGTGGTATGAAACATTTGCGTTTTACTTTGTCGGTTAATTCTTAGACTCGTTCGATTGAAACTCTTGTGGCAACTTTCGAGTGGAGATTTACAGTTTGTTCGTAAATATTTAAGTTAAGCCAGTAGTTATGGGACATGAAGCTAAACTCATTTATTTACTAGCTTAGTGTAATTGACACTTCTTCATGATTGATGATGATCATTTTTTGATTTAAACTAGCAATGTGCGATGTCTCTTTGTCTGCGAGGGAGACTAAACCATGTTTCTGTGGAGCTTCGGCTCAAAATTGGTGGGGTGGTGACCCATGATCTTTGGGCCGTTTTATGGAGCTTCAGCTCAAAAATTAATGGTTAGCAACCATAGAATAGCATTCCGTTTTGTGATACACGTGTTGGTGGGCATTCATGCTCCCGTTTTGTGATAGGCCTCCCCATTTTTTGTGATTTATGGATTTCTATTGATGATTTCTAGAATTTGTGTTTCACCAATTTTCGTGATTTCATTGATAAGTGTTATCAATATTTGTGCATTGGTGAATTTTTGTTTCACTAACTTTTACGATTGATATTGATATATTTGTCAATATTTGTGGTTTGGTGAAAGTGTTAAAGATTATGACATTCTTTTTGGTGCTTTGAGATTTCTAGAGATATTGTATGATTTTAGTTGTTGTTAGACGTATACTTTCATAGTGTGGCATTATTGTTATCATACGTTTTTGTCATATCTCTTATTCTATCTCATTTTATCTGATATTTATAGCAAGACTGATCCGTTTATTATTTTCTTATTAAATAATACTCGGGCCAGGCCAAGATTTTACAGGTGCTCCAGCTTGACTCCTTATCATGGATCATCATCTGACTTTTGTCTAACTACATTAGATTGGTAGTTTTTGTTGTTATACATTTGAGATAGAGACTCCTTAATGTATACATATTCTTTTGTCTAGCACTTGTATCCATTCTTTTGTGTTATTGCGGATCTTTTTGACCACTGCTCTGATGTACACTTTCATGTGTTATATTCATATCTATTTCTGCCTTTGTGATATGGATATCTGTGACTGATTTGTTTTATGTTTATTTCTATATTTGTTTCTGAAGATATCATTGCCATTGTGTATTAGCTTTGAGTTTGTATCGGCATGTCGGATTTCCTCGCATGTTATACTATCTGACCTACCGGTGCTCGCATAAAGCAATTACATGGATGGTCGCTCCTCCATGGCCTTATTCTTCGCGCTAGATGGCGGCATTACTCTGTAGTGTCCTTGGCTAGCGTGAGTCTAAAGGTGGGGCGACACATATATCTTCTCAGTTTCGCAACTCAAAATGTCAAACTCCTATTGAGGCATGCCGCTAGGCGTTTATAATGTTATACCCCTATTACTAACACGATGGAAAACGTTTCGGGTCCTAATTCGATCGTATGGAGAAGATAGCTTTTTGAACCCAGTTATTATATTGAACTTCGATATTAAATCAGCGCGTTTATATATCGTACGCTCATACAACAACTCCAACACTACAAAAATTGAAATCCGATAATAATACAATATTATGGATCCAATGGAACTGATTTCGTTGAATTCCTAGACTGTGCCTCAGAAGGCAATTTTTAAATTCAATTTAAGCTATATATTTTAAAACAGAACAAAACATTCCAAAATTCAAACTTAACATTTTTACTATCTTCAATATTATCAAAATAAATTTTACAAGCTTTTAAACCATTTTTAACAAGCTTAAAATTTCAGATTCAACCATTTACCCAATTTCCAATAATTAAATTCAAAAGTTCAATTGACAAATAAATAGTGATATTTGAAATTCATTTTAAACTAGCTTTCAAATATTAAAATCAATCAAATATTTCAATTTCAAATATATAGAAATTCCTGGTCGTCACATTCCTCCCCCCATAAAAGAATTTCGTCCCCGAAATTGCTAATTAAGATGAATGATCCTTGACCAGTTAACTATTTTCTCAATCCAATAGTTTTTAACAACAACCAAACAATCTTTTATTAAAGACACATTATCATCTTTATTAAATTTCCAAACCTATCCATAATCTCCAAACAACATTACTTACTCAATCATTCAAATTATAAATTCAAATTCAAATTTAAAACCAAAATTTAAATTATCAAAATTTTCTCAAAATTTTTCTAACTCCGTAAATTTTCGTTGCGCGGCTAGCTCAGTACAACTACAAAATGCCTCTATGGACCCCCAAATTTCAAAAGAAAACAAAAATGCCAAGTGGCTAGACCATAAAATCATCAAATTTCATATAGAAATTTAAATACATACCCTTTTAGCCGGGCAAATCAAATTATCTTTTGAAATCAAAAACATTCATTTATCCTTTGCCTTAACACACCTGTATATCCTATTTGGCAATAATGTACAATTACGACATTTAAAATCGTTTTGTGCATTTCCTTTCAAAAGTTTCAACTAAACAATTAGTTCCAATTTTCATTTCCAAATTCCTTACTCAATTCCAATTTGAATTATTTTGTTGCTAATGAAAATTTTTCAAAAAAATTTCAAAAATCTTTCTAACTCCCAAAATTTTCGAAATTTTTGGCAGAGTCTACTTTGTATGGAGGAACTTTTGGAATTTGACAAAAGATATAAATATATATACATCGACCCACACGGTCGGAAAAACAAAAACAGTTCATATTTCCTAACTTTTATTGCGTAGGCGTACCTTTATTTAGCATTTTTAAGCAAGCGGCTTATTATTTTAGCAATTAGTGCGTCTAAAATCCTGCCAAACAGCCTTCAAGTACCTGTATTTACTCAATTTAAACATCTAAGCACTATATATAAGAAGTTTATAGCATTTCACTTATATTTAAATAGCTAAAACATGGATTCTATAACAATGCATGTTATATACTTTCATAAGCACATATGTAAGGTTTTGACACTTATTTCAATTGCTTTCAATCAATTCTCAACCCATACTATTCAATTTAAGTGATTTACAACTCACTTGCTTGCATACGATTCATTTTTAAACCAAATAAACTTATATCCATTTCAATTGATTCAAAAATCAATTTATTTAATCTTTATCAACTCATAGAATTTATTTACCTTCATTTACGTCAAATGACAATTCATTTTATGAAATTTGATGATATCCATGTGAATAAATAATTACTTAAGTTTTATAACCAATTTAAATTGATTCTGACTCAATTTATTTTAAATTCCATCCCACTTCTAGTTTATTCACCAACCATTCATTTGCATTTCATCTCATCTCCGCATTGGTTTCATTTTAAAACCATTCATTGAGCTTGACAACATTCGATGCTAATATTAATAACCATTTCCCAAATTAATTTAACCCAAACTTTTATTTACTGAACTTTCACCCTTCCTCGAAGCAAAGCTTCTATAAATTTTAAACTTAAGTTAATTCACTTTCTTCAAACTTTTCAACTTCATAACTTAAGTTCACTTCTATCTAATTTGACTCTCATCAAATTCAGTTACCCCATTCTCTTTATCCATTTTAATTTTAATCTCATTCTCAGTTTGTTAAAATAATATCCAAGCACATACATAACTCATTTATACTCGAATTGGATTCTATTTGTAACTCAAATCAGTTCTATTATAATTTAATTCTATTTTATTTTTACAACATCTCCACTTATTTTAATACATTATCAATCCAATTCGAATTCTATTTATAATTCGAGTTTATTTCCAAACTTCATTATTAACTTACAATCCATTTTATTTAACCGAGTTAAATTTTATTAACATACTCTATCAAATAATTTATTTAGCTAATTAGTTTACTTCCAACTTTTAAATCAATATTCGATTTTATTACAAAAATCACTGCAATAAATTTTCCTGAGTTCAATTTTTTCATAATTCCAGTATGGATTTTCTTTCATTTTCCACAATTCCAAAATTTTTATTTTGGCTTATTTATTTCTTTTTTACATTTTTATAAGCTATTCACTTATTAATATTCATACTTCTCCATCCATTTATAGCCATCCACATTTTCACTTTACTTTTAACTAGGGATTATATTTTTATTTCAATGCTTTTCAATTCTTTTATAAGCTTCCGAAGCTTATTTATTCCAATTCAATACTTACTTAGTTTACACTTATTTATTTAAGTAAGAATTTTATTCCATTCAATACTATCTATAACTCAACTGAATTTATTTCAATTCAATTTTATTTAGCTTAACTTCAGTTAAATCTAGCTACATACCATTCTTTTGAATTTTATTAAGCAAGAACTTAATTCCATTTAATATCGTCTACATCTAAATTTATTTCATTTCAATTCAATTTCAACTTAATTCAAATACAATTGGGTTTTATTTTCAGTTTAACTCAACTTATTTCAATCCAATTAAATTTTATCTCCCAATCCAAATTTAATTTCTATTTTCCCAATCCAATCACATTCAAGATTTACTAATTATTTCTTCCAAACATCAATTAAATTTCCACAATTTAATTTTTCCAAATTAAATTTATTTAACTTTTTCACTTTAGATTTTAATTCCAACATTCAAATCTCATATTTTCCTCCCTTATTTAAAAATCATCTCAACTTTACAAGTTTACAACTTACCTCATCAAGATTTTCAATTTAAATATGGATTTAGGATTTCAAACACCCGGCCTTTGGTTCAAATTATTTTAAAACAACCATTATCCCAAAATCACATTTCTTAAATTTTTAAACCAATCCTGGTTTTTTTATCCCCAAAAAATTTTCCTTTGAATTTCAAAAACAAACTAGTCCCTCTGAATATCGATGATGCTGCAATCATCACCGAAGTTATTTTCCAACGACTGAAGTGAGCTCAATGCTTTATCCCTTCTCAAAATTTATTTGAAACAATTTCCTTTCCAAAATACTTCCAAAATAATAATTCTATTATTTGTCTTCAAAACACTTTGAAAAACACTTCCAAAATCTCCGGGGTTTTAAATTTTCAGATTTTGAATTAAATCAAAATTAATTTGTATAATTTATGCTCATACCATTTTTCCATTTGATTATACAAGTCATTTCAATTTTTATAATCTTATTTGTTTAAAACATTATCATTCCTAACATCCAAGCAACCATATATTAGCTAAAATAGTTTACAAAAACTTTTCTTTTATATCAAAATATATTTTGGGTGAAATTATTCCATTCACCCACCTTTAAAACAATACCGTGTCAATTTATGTGTCAGGTGTTTATAAACTCTTCTCGAATAGCGGTCAACTTACTCGATCAGAATTCATGTTCCACCCAACCAATAAAGTCCACACAATATTAAAACAATTTATATTCATTAACAAATACGCGCTCATATCTATTAGTACGCTCAAACACATTCTAGAGTACTACAGACTCTATTTTCAATGAGTAATCCCCACCAGAGCCAAGGTTATCACCAACCTATGCTCTGATACCACAATGTCACGACCGATTTTCCGACGCCTGATAAACCAGACCATGAGGGTTAAAGAAGAAGAGGTAGAAGAAGAAAATAGAAAACAACATCAGAATCTAACCATCACAGCGGAATAAAATATAATAGATAATAAGTGATCTTTACACATAAACAAATACATCTGTTTATAAATTACATCATCAGAGTATACATATCACATGACTGGATAGTAATCGTAACATGTCCTCACAATCTGAATACACAGCGAAATATTTCACACAAATGCGGAAGTATGTATCGCCCTCCAGCTCGTCTCCTGAACACCACAGCATCCTTTCCTATATTCTATAATACTCGGTCTGACCCGAGCATTATATTTAAATAATACCCGAGTCAGTCTGGAAATCCAGCGTGAGAAATCACACTCAAATTGATTATTAGAGTTTCAAAATCCTTTGAAAATCAAAAGCATCTCGTAAGACTATGCCACAAATAAACATGTCGGGTTTTTATCTTACGATAGCCAAATCACTTTCTATTAAAATCCTCTGATATTATAATAGGCCTATTTACAAATACTTATTAAAATAGCCGAAATTGTTACATTAATTCAATTCCAGCTACTAGCCACAATCGTGGGTAATACAAACAAAACAGTAAAAGGCACGTAGGGAGAATGGATTTCCAACTAATGACTCGGCACTGGGGTACCACCTGTCACGGTACGTGGCCTAGATCATCGTACGGAGGATTACTCCCAATCCCCTGCAACACAAGAACGGGACTACCCCTTACTGGATAATCCCGAGTATAATTACCCCACGGTTGGGATCAGCAACTGAACCACTAAGCCGAATAAAAAGGGACATTTAGATAGGGATGACCTCACTAAATAGGCGCTACCCACCTAGCCTTGCTGCATAACCCCTGATTTTCAGTCATTCCCAGGTAATGAGGATTGAGGCTAAGAATTACCTTTTAGAACGTTTCACTTGGAATGCCCATCGTCCACTTGACGATGTTCCGAAAGCATTCATCCATACTAGTCCGTCTCAGGTTCGAACGGAACCGAAGGCACTGCTCCTACTACATCCATTTTGGAATCACCTTAGGATTAGTAGCGACTAGCCCTTGCACTTCACTGCTCCATCTTCGACTCCAAACTCGTTTTTCCACGAAAACCTACAAACCGGATCGAAGTGGTTTTCGAGAAATTAATCCTAATCCTGATCTCTTCAAACGATCAGCGCATTGGCCAATATTGTTAGTAAGTTATTTAACTATCAATTAACATTCACAAACAGCCATCAACCATAAATAATTTCTCATGAATTATTTATTAACCTCAAAATATATTCACATGATATATTTCCATTTTCAACCCTTTTGAAAACAGTTTTCAAACCACACTTTTCTGCTGAAATAAATTTCCAACAATTTATTTCCACTAAAAACATCAAGCACAAAGACTTTAGATTTTTTTTAAATAATTTAAATTTTTTAATAAAATATCCTTTTAAACATTTAAATTAAAAATTATTTTAATACTTATTCAAATTATATACTTTAAGAATATTTAAAATAAAACTACTTTGTACAATGTAAAACTGAATTTCTAACTTTTAAAACATAAGACCAAGCCACCTTTAAATAATTACTGCTATAATAAATTAAAAAAATATACTTACTTTAAAATTTAACATTTAGAAATAATAACTTTTCTAAAAAATATTTTTAAATAACTTAAAATTCTTTACTTATACTTAAAATTTGTTTAAAACATACTTGGCTATTCAGGGAAATACGCTTTCCTTCCACATCTTTCAAAAATAAATTATTATTTATTTTTAAACAAATTTACCTGTTTCTTTAATAAATTCCCACCGTGAATTTATTCTTTCAAATATCCACTGATATATTACTTCACTTTTATAAACCCAGTTTATAAATTTCATAGTCTCATTCTCCTTTAAATTTCTAATTTCAAACACTTAAATCAATTCCCAAATTGATTTCCAATTTACTCCATTTTGAAATAAATTCCTTTACTTACTCATTTATTTCAAAATCCATTAACTTAAGATTTTATTTCTTCATTATGATTTAAAATTCCTTTTAACTGAAAATACTAATTTCACATTTCCTAAATTTCTTCTTTATAAATTTAATCTTGAATTTTAAAGTACATTCCTTAGCCTTTAAATAATATCACTTGGGTTTTAAAATTCATTATTACTCTGTTTATTCAAAATCCCCTTTTTCATAATCGGAATTCATTTATTAGAATTTTAAAATCACTTTTATTATTTTCTAATTCATTCTTAACTTTATTCAGATTCCCTATAATTATTTTACTTAAAGTTTCACTCTTTCATTTTCTTTTCAAAAATCCAATTCTATGTATTTTGATAACTCAGTGTACCGAAATATATTCCAGCAAACCATAGCATTCAATATTCCAATTATCAATAATATTCATCATAGAATATCAAATATTCATAACACAAAATATTAAAAATCTAAGTAAATTTTAAGGAATCCAGTTGGATCCCTCCAACCTGTTTCCCTGCATCCATAGATGTTAGCACGACATAAAATACCAATTCCACTTCGAGGTGGAAAATCGCGGTATATGGGTTTTTAATTATAATATCATCCTCTATTATGCGGCGCATAGGGTCTCATCCGCTATATAATGCGGGAAATCAGTCACCCAATATATACTATATACTACTGTATATGATATAGAACATCAAAACAATTCAATCATTCAATCAATTATTTAAATTTAACCACTTAAATTTAAATTAAAACCAGATGAGTTAGATTAACTCACCTTTGCCCCTTAAATTTGCATATCCACATCATTCTCGATTTGATTCCACAATTGACCTTGTATAAATATTTATACAATTTATTAATATTTGAATTAATTTAATAACCAATTCTCCATGTAAAAATTATAAATTGACTAATGAACTAACTAAACTACTAAATTCCCTTTTCGACCTACATGCACATTAATAAAATAAATTATAGATTTCAAAAATGGACATTCAACACTACAAAAACCTTACCTTTATATGCATATATTAAATTATGGGTGTGTATATATATATATTCTGACTTATTGTATACATTTAAATTAAATTAAGAACAACTTTAAAATTCAAAACTGCTTAACCATTTAAGATTTCATTTACTGTAAATAATTTCTTTATATATATATATATATATATATATAAATCAATTGTTTACAAAACTTACTATTAAGTTATCTAATAAACGAAATAATAACCAACCAGTTAAATTTATCGATATAAACTTGAGTAATATTGAATTTAAAAATGCTTAAATTTTTAAATTACCTTGCTATATATAGGAAACCGAAATCACACGCTCTGCTCTACCCAGATCTGCCCTCATCGAACCTATCTCCACTTCACTCGCCGTTCACCACCACCGCCAAGTCACGACACAACGAAATCACGTCGAACCCAAAATCGACACGCCATCCATTCGCGGCCACTCCCCCATCAGCTCATGCCTAAGTGAGCCGCCGCCTTCACTTGAATCGATGTCGTAGTGTTGATAGCTACCCCCCATCTCGAGTGCCATGTCTTCGATTTCCACTCTCCTTCCCTCGATCGAACTCCCCTCTCGAATAAGCGAAGTCCCCTACGAGCGCGATAGTGCTTTCCCTCTTTGATTGAACGATTGATTCATTCATTTTTTTTATATAAATCGATTTCGTTCAGCTGGAAACGAAGGAGAAAAAACGGGTGTGGATTTTTTGAAATAAAGGGAAGAGGATTTTAGTAAATATAATCTTCTCTAGATATTTATTTTGATCTTAGCTTCTTAGGGAAGAGAAGGGTATGTGATGGATGTGAGCGTTATTAAGGGAGGTATAGTACACATGTTGGCTTGCTTGTTTGACCAAGCTAAAGGACTATGATTTGGCCTTTAGAACGGCTAAAGTGACAATTTTGTACATATATATGTACAACTATTTAAATTATATCGTCTCGGTTCTGCAACAGAAAATGTCAAACTCCTATTGAGGCGTGCCGCTAGGCGTTTATAGTGTTATACCCCTATTACGAACACGATGGAAAAGGTTTCGAGTCCTAATTCGATCGTATAGTGAAGATAGCTTTTTGAACCCATTTATTATATTGAACTTCGATATTAATTCAGCGTGTTTATATATCGTACGCTCACACAACAACTCCAACACTACAAAAATTGAAATCTGATAATAATACACTATTATGGATCAAATGGCACTGGTTTCGTCGAATTCTGAGATTGTGCCTCGGAAGGCAATTTTTAAATTCAATTTAAACTATATATTTTTAAAACTGAACAAAACATTCACAAATTCAAATTTAACATTTTTACTATCTTCAATATTGTCGAAATAAATTTTACAAGCTTTTAAACCATTTTTAACAAGCTTAAAATTTCTGATTCAACCATTTACCAATTTCCAATAATTAAATTCAAAAATTCAATTGCCAAATAAATAGTGATATTTGAAATTCATTTTAAACTAGCTTTCAAATATTAAAATCAATTAAATACTTCAATTCCAGATATCTAGAAATTCCGTGTCATCACAGCTCCTCCTCATTTCAATGGCTGTAAACCCTAAATTTTCCAATTCAATTCCAATTCAAAATTCAACCTCAAATTTTCAAACTCCACAAACTATATCGAAATATATACGTATTTGAAGCTCTCGACGAGCGCAAATCAAATATACGATTCGTTTTTAAATCTGGCTTTCAGTGTGGCCGAAAAGCGATGAACTATTTTCGGCCGTTCATCGAGGGTTGATCATCGGCGACCGATCGTCGAATTAAGGATACCACTGCGGAGAGATTGTCGCACATGTTTCATCCAGGTGGTTGGCAGGCGAGGTCGATGGCCAAATCGCCATTGATGTGCGATTAGGGTTCTTGGGGAGGCGGCGGCGCGCACGTATTGGAGAGGTCTGAGCACTTTTCATGGGTCCTGAGGGAAGCGGCGTGAGGTGAGCATCATGATGGAGGCGTTCGATCAAGCTTTTGGCGTGGTATGGATGGTCAACGACAATATGAAATGGGGGCAGTAGCGACGTGCCCGCGTTCGTTTGCTTGGGAAGGATTAGTGTTGTAAGAGATGAATTTAATTACTATTTTGCCCTTTCCTTAAAATTGAATTTAAAATGTTCTAACATCATAACTTTGACATACGAGGTCGAAATTACGTGCGATTTCCTCCGCTAGGGTCGTATTAGAATTCCAGACATTTTAGCACTGGTTTGGATGAATTCTGAGACTGTTCAAATTTTGGGTTTAATTTGGATTTAAATTCAATTTAAATTCAAAAGGTAAGCATTTTAACCCACTCGCAACTTCTAAAATTTCCTATGTGTGTTAAATTAATTTTTAATGTGATTGGAAATTTATTTATGCCTGTTTGGCATATTTCTAATCATCGTCTCAGTTAAATTGAATTTATTGAGTTAAATTGTTATTTTATTTATTATTGCATATAAACTGCCGGCTAATTTGTTATTTAATTTATTACTGCATATAAACTGTCAGTTAAATTATTATTTAATTTATTATTGAGTATAAATTGCTAGTAAATACCTGTTATTTATTATTTGTTCTATATTGATGTTATTGATTAAATTGGATGATGATTGTGATAAATGTTTGATGATTGATATTGGATGAATGGATATTGTATTTTATATAGTTATAAACTGATTGTTATTACGGATTTTATTTCATTCGGGATTGCGATTTGAAATCATATACAACCATATTTATAATTTAAATTATGGATTGAAATGATAAATATCTGTATCACTTGACCATAGGATAGGAAATTATATACAAACACCATCGGTCTATATATAAATATTTTGAAAATGATTTCTATGGTTTTAGAAAGAAATATATGGTAAATAAATATGGATTTTTTATATTATATAAATATTATTTCATATGTAGTTAAATTCTTGAATTTAAGCTATGTATAAATTGTTAAATAAAAAATAAGTTTAATAATAGAGTTTGACTTTATTAAAATATAACGTGGGTAAGTATTTAAATTATATTTTAATATAGAGTGTATAATGATTAATATAAATAAATTAGAGATTTATCTAAAATTGAATTTATTTAAGAACTAAACTTAAATAAGTAAATGTGCAATTCATAAAATTTGAAATTTTAGAAGGTATGATTCTTGTAATGTGACGCCCCACCTCTACACCCACGCTAGCCAAGGACACTACAGGGTAATGCCGTCAACTAACACGGAGAATAAGGCTGGTTGGGAGCGACCATCTATAGCCTTGCTCTAACTATCTATTGAATACATCGACAATAAACATACTAAGCAGGTCGACATACCCAATGAATACTTAAAACAAAACCATAGGTGGTTGAAGGATCTATCAAAATAGAATATAACAACTCAAATGTAATATACATCACAGAACAGTAGATCATCATATGCACATATACAGATACATAACAGAGTTTACAAAATAATACATGTCAAGTGGTATAGCAAACCACAATATAAAGACGAGTCAAAAGAATACATATATCAGAGTTACAACAAAATAGGACTACACAAAAGCTTTAACAAAAAGGGATAGGCTGAATAGTCCATGCGGAAGCAAAATAGGCTAAGTCCAAAAGCACCTAACCTGAAACATCTCGGTCTGACCCGAGTAAAAAATACACGGGTCAGTCTAGCTAAACAAATCAGTTAGATAAACTGAACAACAATAAACCTGCAAGGTTACAAGGCATAACAAATATCTCTAAAGGAGATAACACAATCATCTAACAAAAGATGAATCATATGATAACAAACCTCATATCATCGGCAACATATCGAAACAAAGGATAAGAATATCCCAAAGCAAGCCAAAAGGCAATAACAAATACCAACAAGGTATACAAGTTCCACAAGGTAAACGCTACTCATTATGCATCTCAAAAAGACCAATACCGAAGGGCGATACCTAGGGAATATACATATGAATGAAACATCAGAAAATTGCTCGAGCTCAGTACTGTACAAACAAGGATCCATGAGCCCGAAGACTCCAAACCCAATATCACCCATGCGGCTCATAACGACCAACATCGGAAGCGATACTAAAGGGCAACCCAATATCACCCATGCGACTCATAACGACCAACATCGAAAGCAATACTAAAGGGCAACAAACCCGAAGGCACAAACCCGAAGGCACATACCCGAAGGCAACAAACCGTAGCGGTGAAGGTCGAAGACCCAGTACTGGACACCACTAACTGGCGGAATGTGTCATAACTCTCAAAAAGGAATCCGAAAAGTGGTAACGTGAGTCCCATAACCACTCGTTCACACTAAACGGTTTACTATCCGTTAGTTAATTTCACACTCAAAGCAGTACAAAGTTCACCTCGTTTCATTGGTAAACTAGAGCAAAAGGCAAAAACGATCAATCGAATAGGTCGGGGATTAATCGGCAAGACAAACGCATGGATTCATGGTCCATGTTTTACCTAACCATTTAATCTCCCTTCCATTCCGCTCGAAGTGCGAAATTGTGTACGTGCGTTTTAAATAGAATTTAAGAATTGGAGAAAGAAACTTTTAATACGATTTAGAGGGATTATTTATGAAAACCCGTGAATGAAGTCAAAAATAAGTTATCAAAGCCAAAAGATGCAATGACAACCACCAAAAACCAACTTGAATCGATAAAATTTGGAAAACCAATCAAAATGAGCATAAATAGGCAAAACAGCAAAATAGGAGCAGGTCGGTCGACCGGCTACAGAGCTCGGTCGGCTGGCCAGATGCAGAAAATAAAAAAAAGCTCGGGATAGCAGGTCGGTCGACCGACTACAGGGCTCGGTCGGCCGAACTGCAAATTTCTGCAGTTCCTGCCCTTTCTCCTCTAAATGCAAACTCTTCCAAAACGCGACCGTTCGAGCAATGGACCTAAGGAGCCTTAGCCAATTGATACCCCAGCTCCATTAGCTCTTCAATTCGCCATCAAAAACATGTTCAAACATCAAAGTTAGGATCTTTAAAGAATTGAACCCAAACGCTAAAAATTTGGATATTCTTCAATTCAATCCAAACCAAAAGCAAATGCATATGAACAAGTGTTAGGAATTCATACCCAACATCAATGAAATCAAGAGAAGTAGATGTGAGTTCAAAACTCACCTTTAACCAAAAACAAAGAAGAAGAAGCTCAATTTGCAAGGAGAAGACCAACAAATCTCCACTTCTACTCAACTAGCTTCAATCTAAGAATAAAACAAGTATTTTCCTAAGTTTAGGTTTAGGAATTTCTGAGATTGAAGAGAGAAGGAGATAGAGAAGATGAAGAGGAAGCTTACCAATGTCTTCTCTTTGATATTGGAGCAAGAATCAAGTATGCAAAGAAGAAACTAAGGCTTGCAATTTCTATTTCCCTTTCTCTTCCACCATTTTCAGTTTTGCTTAAGTTAAAGAAATGAAATGAGGGTGAATGGAGAGGAGAGGGCTGAGTTAGGTTAATAAACTAACAAATGGGTTGAACCCAAACCCAAAACACAAATAGAAAAGGTTGCAAAAATTCAACTTACTCCAAACATATCAAAGCTTATACTTAAAAAGATCGCAAACGCCTTTTTGGAACCAATGGAGATGGTATCGAGTCCCAATTCGGCCGTTTTCAAAAAGTAACATTTCGTACCAAACATCCGACTAACGACGCTATATTTAAATAAAACATTTAAATATAAAATCATTAAATATGTGGGTTGTTACAGATCTCCCCTCCTTACCAAATTGCGTCCCCGCAATTCCTAGAGACGATATTTGTAACAACTACATACAAACAACAATCAAAAGAAAAGGAAATAAGCTTGAGATGAAAAGATATTCTCACCGTTGCCAAGCGAAGATAGAAAACCCAGATAAGATCGCTCGATATACTCTCTGGTTTCCTAAGTACAGTCATTGGGACTAGCGGACCATTGAACTTTAACGAGCGGCACGTCCTTGTTCCGAAGGTGTCGCACCTCCGTGTCAAGTACGCGAATAGGTTACTGTACAATAGATAATTCCGGTGAGACCTCAAGCTCTTGAAAATCAGGAGAAGCAATAACAGAATCCGACTCCCGAAGACACTTCCGAAGTTGAGAGACGTGAAACACGTCATGAATGCCAGATAAATGAGCTGGAAGTGAAACTCTATAAGCCACAGGGTCAATACGTTCAGTAATAGAAAATGGTCCTATAAAGCGAGGAGCCAATTTCCCAGTCGTACTGAAACGCATAACCCCTTTCAAAGGAGAAACACGAATAAAAACAAGGTCACCAATCGAGAACTCGAGAGGCTTCCTACGGTTGTCTGCATAGGATTTCTGGCGACTCTGTGCCTCTTTCATTCTCAACCGGATGAGATCAATCTTCTTAGAAGAATTACGAACAAAATCTGGACCAAAAATAATCTTCTCTCCAGATTCCAACCAACAAGAAGGTGATCGACATGGCCTTCCATATAAAGCTTCGAAAGGAGCCATACCGATACTAGATTGAAAACTATTATTGTAGGAGAACTCTACAAGAGGTAGATGATCCTCCCAACTACCACCGAAATCAAAAATACAAATACGGAGAAGATCTTCCAAGATACGATTCACCCGTTCAATCTGTCCGTCAGACTGCGGATGATAAGCTGAACTAAAATTAAGCTTTGTTCCCAAAGCTTGCTGAAGACTCTGCCAAAAATGACTCGTGAATAAAGGATCACGATCACTCACAATAGAACTAGGAACACCGTGAAGTCTCACGATTTCCTTTACATACAACTTAGCTAAATGCGAAGCAGTCCTATTAGACTTAATAGGGACAAAATGAGCAGACTTAGTGAGGAGATCAACAATAACCCAGATACTAGAATGGCCTGATCTCGAACGAGGTAGGCCGTCAATGAAATCCATAGAAATCTGATCCCATTTCCACAATGGAATCTCTAGAGGCTGAAGAAGACCCGAAGGACGCTGATGTTCGGCCTTAACACGCTGACAAGTTATGCAATTACTCACATAACTCGGCACATCGCGCTTCATGCCTTCCCGATAATAAAGACGACGCATATCAGCATACATCTTACTAATACCAGGATGAATGGTATACTTAGAGCGGTGACAATCATCAAGAATGTCATGCCTAAGTGCAAAATCAGAAGGCAAAAAAAGACGGTTCTTCTTGCGAAGACACCCATGAGAATCAATGCTGAAATCCCGCAACGCCTCATCACAGGATCCAGACTCACAAAGCTGAATAAGATGCAACAAATCAAGATCACGCCGTTAGGCATCGGCAATATGATCCAACAAAATAGGTCAAGCTCCCAAACTAAATAATAGAATAGGAGAATCAGAAGATGAACCTCGATCCCGAATTTCACAAAAAGATAGAGTCTCAAGAATATCCCATTCGGCAAGCATCATAGAAATAACAGCCGAATGTTTGCGACTAAGTGCATCAGCAACACGATTACCCTTTCCAGGGGTATACTGGATATCAAAGTCATATGAAGCAAGAAACTCGAGCCAACGCTGTTGTCTCATATTGAGTTCCTTCTGAGTGAACAAATACTTCAAGGATTTATGATCGGTATAGAGAATGAAGCGCTCGCCCAATAAATAGTGTCACCAATTCTTCAAAGCGAAGACAATGGTGGCTAACTCAAGATCATGAGTGGCATAGCGAACTTCATTCGGACGCAGTTGCCTGGAAGCATAAGCAACTACCCGATCCTTTTGCATAAGAACAGCACCGAGACCACTACCACAAACATCGGTGTAGACAACAAGATCATGATTCCCCTCCGGAACCACAAGAATAGGAGCATTATTGAGAAGTTCCTTTAATGACAGAAAGGAAGCTTCACATTTGTCGGACCAAATAAAACGAAAGCCTTTCCGAGTAAGGCAGGTGAGAGGAAGCATCACACGGGAAAAATCATTAATGAACTGACGGTAATAACCCGCCAATCCAAGGAAACTATGAATCTCATGCACATTCTCAGGCCTCTTCCAATTCTGGATGGCTTCGATCTTTGAGGGATCGACAGAAATGCCATCGGAAGATACAACATGGCCTAAGAACTTAACCCTATTCTCCCAAAAATGGCACTTTGAGAATTTGGCTCTAAGCTGATGATGACGAAGAGTACTCAAGACAATTCTCAAGTGATTAGCATGCTCAGCTTCAGACTTAGAATAAATAAGGATATCATCAATGAAAACAAGGACGAACTTATCGAGATATTCCCGTAATACCCGATTCATGAGATCGACAAAGAAAGCAGGAGCGTTCGTCAACCCGAACGGCATAACGAGCCACTCAAAAGAACCATAACGAGTGCGGAAAGCGGTAAGAGGAATGCTATCTTCCGCGACTCGTAACTGATGAAAACCTGTGGCAAGGTCAAGCTGAGAAAAGACCTTAGCACCACTCAATAGATCGAACATATCATAGATCCTAGGCAATGGATACCTATTCCTGATGGTTAACTCGTTAAGTTTGCGATAGTCAATGCAAAGCCTAAGAGTTCCATCAGACTTCTTCACGAAGACGACCGTGGATCCCCACGGAGAAAAATTGGACTGAATCAACTGCTTGGACTCAAACTCTAAAAGCTGCTTCTTGAGTTCCACATTTTCCTTTGTAGACATCCTCGTGGGAGGACGACTAACTGGCTGCGCACCTGGAATGAGATCAATGCGGAACTCAATTGCCCGCTTAGGTGGCAAACCCGAGATAGGCTCAAAAACATCAGAAAAGTCACAAGCAACAGGAATACGAGATATATCATCATCATCTCGCGAGTCAAGAGAATATAAAGCCATTTTGGAATTATCCACATCCCGAAGAATAAGAGATAGCTGAGTAGGCAAATCCGGATGTCGAAGATACAAAATTCTCTCCGAACAAATAATCCTGGCATCATATCTCACTAGTCAGTCCATACCCAAAATCATATGAAATCCCAGACAAGAAATAACGTGCAGATTCGCACGAAAAGAAAAGCCACATAAAACAATCTCAACATCATCACAAAGCATACTACGGGTCGCGGATCCCCCAATAGGATTCGCAATCCTCAAAGAAGTAACCAAACAATCAACATCCAAAGATAAATCATCAACGAGCTTCTTCGATACGAAGGAATGTGAAGCGCCCGTATCGAAAAGAACTCTTATACTATGATCATGAAATAAAATAGAACCTTCCAAAATAGATGGAGATATACCTTTGGGCTGAGAGGGACCTTCAGAAACCTTAGCAGCATAAAGCTTGCTAGACTTGGAACTAGCCGGAACAATAGGGCAAGCTAAAACATGATGACCTTCCTTCTTGCAATAGCGGCAGAAGAGAGGCACAGAACAAGCTCGAATCATATGGTCAGGAGAACCACAATTGAAACACTTCCGAATGAAAGGTGTTCCAGAAGACTGAGACTGAGAGCTAGAACCACCAGTCTTCTTCTTCTTAGAAGGAAAAGGCTTGGACTTCTGAAATGGAATCGGCCTCTTGTTGGGGTTCTTGGAAACCTCAACATCAACATCACTATCACACTCCTTCTCGACGGTCTCGAGATGAAGCGCATAATCAACCAACTCCTCAAAAGAAAGTTTAAGCTGGAACAACAAAGACTTCTTAAGATATTTCTTAAGACCAGAAACAAACTTCAAATTTTTCTTATAAGAAGTGCTAATGAATTCAAGGCCATACTTAGATAAAGCCTCAAATGATGCAACATACTCAGAAACAGAAGATTTCCCTTGCTTCAACTCAAGGAAGCGACGGGTCAATAAAACTTTTTTCAGATTCAAGAACGAACTTGAGATCAAATCTCTCCCAAAAATGAGTCCAAGAAAGAGTAGACTCATCAATCTCGGCTACAAGAAGCTCATACCAATCAAGAGCACGCTGTTGTAATAAGCTAGAAGTTACAAGAACTCTATCATGGTCAGCAAGATCCATACGAGAGAAGATACGCTCGCACGTGCGAAACCAAGCTTGGACTTCAAGAACAGACTCGGAGCCCCTAAACGGCTTTCCTCCAAGATGAGCAAAATCACTGCACAGACATGCAAAAGCAGACTTGCGAGGCGGAGACACTCGAGGAGGAACTGGAGGCTGAGTGCTCCTAAACAATTCCAAAAACTGATCGGCAGACATTTAAACGCCATCCGGATGTGAACCACTGGATCGTCCAGCATCCGAACATCGTCCCCAGCCTCTTCCAGCTATACGCTGAAAGTTAGATAAGAACAAGATTATTCACAAGGTAGATAATCAAGATGGAATACTACGAAACAAAAATGCATCCCTAGACGTATTCCCAATTTCTGTCTACCACAAAAGGCACAAAAGAAATAAGGAGGCACGATGGTTCAAAGATTTGTATCACTTATACACTTTGATGTACCGTAATATGTGCATCTATTCTGTGTTTATCATATTTTGTCCTGAACTCAGCTCCGATACCACGCTGTGATGCCCCACCTCTATACCCACGCTAGCCAAGGACACTACAGGGTAATGCCGTCAACTAACACGGAGAATAAGGCTGGTTGGGAGCGACCATCTATAGCCTTGCTCTAACTATCTATTGAATACATCGACAATAAACATACTAAGCAGGTTGACATACCCAATGAATACTTAAAACAAAACCATAGGTGGTTGAAGGATCTATCAGAACAGAATATAACAACTCAAATGTAATATACATCACAGAACAGTAGATCATCATATACACATATACAGATACATAACAGAGTTTACAAAATAATACATGTCAAGTGGTATAGCAAACCACAATATACAGATGAGTCAAAAGAATACATATATCAGAGTTACAACAAAATAGGACTACACAAAATCTTTAACAAAAAGGGACAAGATGAATAGTCCACGCGGAAGCAAAATAGACTAAGTCCAAAAGCACCTAACTTGAAACATCTCGGTCTGACCCGAGTAAAAAATACATGGGTCAGTCTGGCTAAACAAATCAGTTAGATAAACTGAACAACAATAAACCTGCAAGGTTACAAGGCATAACAAATATCTCTAAAGGAGATAACACAATCATCTAACAAAAGATGAATCATATGATAACAAGCCTCATATCATCGGCAACATATCGAAACAAAGGATAAGAATATCCCAAAGCAAGCCAAAAGGCAATAACAATTACCAATAAGGTATACAAGTTTCACAAGGTAAACGCTACTCATCATGCGGCTCAAAAAGACCAACACCGAAGGGCGATACCTAAGGAATATACATATGAATGAAACATCAAAAAATTGCTCGAGCTCAGTACTGTACAAAAAAGGATCCATGAGCTTGAAGACTCCAAACCCAATATCACCCATGCGGCTCATAACGACCAACATCGGAAGCGATACTAAAGGGCAACCCAATATCACCCATGCGGCTCATAACGACCAACATCGGAAGCGATACTAAAGGGCAACAAAACCGAAGGCACAAACCCGAAGGCACATACCCGAAGGCAACAAACCGTAGTGGTGAAGGTCGAAGACCCAGTACTGGACACCACTAACTGGTGGAATGTGTCATAACACTCAAAAAGGAATCCGAAAAGTGGTAACGTGAGTCCCATAACCACTCGTTCGCACTAAACGTTTTACTATCCGTTAGTTAATTTCACACTCAAAGCAGTACAAATTTCACCTCGTTTCATTGGTAAACCAGACCAAAAGGCCAAAACGATCAATCGAATAGGTTGGGGATTAATCGGCAAGATAAACGCATGGATTCATAGTGCGTGTTTTACCTAACCATTCAATCTCCCTTCCACTCCGCTCGAAGTGCGAAATTGTGTATGTGCGTTTTAAATAGAATTTAAGAATTGGAGAAAGAAACTTTTAATACGATTTAGAGGGATTGTTTATGAAAACCCGTGAATGAAGTCAAAAATAAGTTATCAAAGCCAAAAGATGCAATGACAACCACCAAAAACCAACTTGAATCGATAAAATTTGGAAAACCAATCAAAATGAGCATAAATAGGCAAAACAGCAAAATAGGAGCAGGTCGGTCTACCGGATACAGAGCTCGGTTGGCTGGCCAGATGTAGAAAATAAAAAAAAGCTCGGGATAGCAAGTCGGTCGACCGGCTACAGGGCTCGGTCGGCCGAATTGCAAATTTCTGCAGTTCCTGCCCTTTCTCCTCTAAATGCAAACTCTTCCAAAACGCGACCATTCGAGCAATGGATCTAAGAAGCCTTAGCCAAGTGATACCCCAGGTCCATTAGCTCTTCGATTCTCCATCAAAAACATGTTCAAACATCAAAGTTAGGATCTTTAAAGAATTGAACCCAAACGCTAAAAATTTGGATATTCTCCAATTCAATCCAAACCAACAGCAAATGCATATGAACAAGTGTTAGGAATTCATACCCAACATCAATGAGATCAAGAGAAGTAGATGTGAGTTCAAAACTCACCTTTAACCAAAAACAAAGAAGAAGAAGCTCAATTTTCAAGGAGAAGACCAACAAATCTCCACTTCTACTCAACTAGCTTCAATCTAAGAATAAAACAAGTATTTTCCTAAGTTTAGGTTTAGGAATTTCTGAGATTGAAGAGAGAAGGAGATAGAGAAGATGAAGAGGAAGCTTACCAATGTCTTCTCTTTGATATTGGAGCAAGAATCAAGTTTGCAAAAAAGAAACTAGGGCTTGCAATTTCTATTTCCCTTTCTCTTCCACCATTTTCAATTTTGCTTAAGTTAAAGAAATGAAATGAGGGTGAATGGAGAGGAGAGGGCTAAGTTAGGTTAATATACTAACAAATGGGCTGAACCCAAACCCAAAACACAAATAGAAAAAGTTGCAAAAATTCAACTTACTCCAAACATATCAAAGCTTATGCTTAAAAAGATCGCAAACGCCATTTTGGAACCAAAGGAGATGGTATCGAGTCCCTATTCGGCCGTTTGCAAAAAGTAACATTTCGGACCAAACATCCGACTAACGACGCTATATTTAAATAAAACATTTAAATATAAAATCGTTAAATATGCGGGTTGTTACAGGTAACTTGATTTTTGGTTAAGGCAAAGTAAATGAATATTTCAAGAAAATAAATTGAAGGAAATATTTAGTTATTTGTAATTTGAGCTTTATTTAAATGATAATGGATTTATTATGTAAAATATTTCAAAACTAAATAATAGAAAATTTAATTGTTGAATCGTATTTACCAAACTTAGTTTTGAAATTGTTGAATATTTAAGTTTAAAATATTTAGAATTGGAAATGGTTTATTCTGTGGATCAATACTGTTTTGAAATCGATAAATTTGGAATAGTTTATTTGGCAAATTGAATTTAATTGAAATTTATGATTTGGGATTTGGTTAAATAAAAAATGTAGAAATTCGAGTTGTGTTGGATTAGATTTGTGAAATTTAAGAAGCTATTTTATAATATAAAGTATTTAAATATTTAAACCCTTTAAGTGGTGGAAGTTATGTTTCAAAATTATGAGTTTCAAGGTATTAAAATTTGAAAGTTTTACATTAAAGTGTTTTAATTTTGAAATGTTATAACTTTAAAAGTGCTATGATTTTGGAAAGGGATATATTTGAAATAAAAATGACACTATATTTATTTGGGTTTATTAAAATGATATCATATTGATTTGGTTTTAAAAATGGAAAGGATATCGTATTTATATAGTTTTGGAATGAATATTATATTTTGGTTTTGAAGTAAAGATTATTTTGAAATGACCGTGGTGTTATAATAACGTTTGGTTGTTAAAGAGACCGGGATCAGAAGTTGTCATACTCTCTGCCAACTTCGAAAACCACTTTAACAACTGTATACGCGGTAGAGATTGCAGAATAAAGTAGGATGGTGGCGACGTTATATTAAGGTATATACATGTACCCAACTCCCGTGAGTTGGCATAAGGTGGCTAAAATAGGAGCGATTCTTGGGCCAAGGAGGTAGCCCCTCTTATCGGACACACTCCTTCGATATTATATTCTGACTTTGGATTGATTCGGTGGCCACTTTTGATTTTTGATTTTGAGGGGTGTGGCTCGAGGTGGACGGTAGTAGCTGCTACACGTTACCACCACCTGCTCAGATGCGTAATTGGTATATCTATCCTAGCATTGCCTTGTGTGCCATGTCATCTACCCTAGCGCGTCTTATACGATTTTGGTTTGTACCATATCTATGGGGTGCCCTCTGACGTTGCCCACTACGGGGGAGATTACAGTACTGTATAGACTATGGAAATATAAAAGTGTGTTAAGGTGGAAAATGTAAGCCTTAACGCTATTTTTAATTTATATTATACTTTACTATAGACACTATTATAATAGCGTATATTGCTACATGGTAGATAGTTTAATGGATCCAAATAGGAGGTGTCAAACCCCGTAAACATATCCGACGCCGTTTACACTCATTTTAATTTGCCGTTGATTTAACCCACATAAGGTCTTTTAGTTCTGACTCGAATGTTTTGTTTTTTTCAATTCGCTCGGGTAAGTCTGAGCATTTCAGGATTCGAAGACTTTATTTTTGGAGGACGAAGATGAAGATTATATTACTATTATCTATTATATTATTTACTGCATCATGTACTCCGCTACACTTTATTATTCTTTGGTATGTGCAACTCTGATATGTAGTGTATAAGTAAAATCAAAAGTTTTCTAAACAGCTTCATGAACTTTTTATTTGATTATTATATTTTTATCGTTCCACTGCAAGATTCTATTTTCTTTTCTTTCTCTTCTTTTTCTTATTCACACCAATAACAATCTGCCATTCTGTATGGTTAGAGATGGCAAGTGTGTCTGCTTAAGCGTACAAAAAAGGCGGGATGTTACAACGTGGTATCAGAGCTTTGGTTTAGCGATAAGCTTTAGCTTTGTGGAGTCTGACTCTTTACTAATAGGTTAGTAATACCCTATGATGAGTCGCTTAGTGTATATATATGAGAGAGCGTATTTGTTAGTGTTATAAAGGTTTTTATATTGTGTTAATTTGTTTCGTTTTGTATTTATAAATTCTGGTTGGTCATAGGACGCTATGACATCAGTAGGGATTTCTAAACACTTAATAGGATAGACCGACACAATATTTTTTTTTGAAATATAGGTGAATGAAATAATTTTGCCTATTATATTTTCTATATATATGTAATAAAAAATTTATAAATGATATATATTTGGTTGTAATATATTTTTTGTTAGGAAGTTAAATTTATAAATATTGGTTGGAAATAAGATCAAAAATAAAATAAATGAAAATGGGAATTCAGAACTTAAGTTCCGGGATTTTGAAAATTTCTTTTGAAGGATTTTGGAATATAATAATATTGTTTATAAGTATTTTCTGATATAAATATTCCAATATAATTTGAAAGAATTGTTTTAAAGAAATTTTGAAAAGAAATAAGTTCTGTACTCCCATCTTTGTCGCTGGAAAATAATTTCGGTGATGAGTGCACACATCATCAAAATTCATTTTCGATTTTCTAAGTGGGAGGGCCACTGTAGTAATTTTACTACAGATTTATTTGGGTAAACAAATATAAATTTTTAATTATTTTAAATATAATTGGATATATAAGTTGTAAGTACATATTTATCTATTCTAAAATGATTTGAAATTTAACCCGGTATTTAGTTCTTAAGTTTCCATTAGTTTTTAGTTTCAATTATGGTAGTGAAATGGAATGTAACTAATTAATAACTGGAACCTCTAAAGGAAATTAGAGATTAAATGCTAGGATATGAATGAAATTTCAAGAAAATTTGAAATGTGTAACCTATAAGACAAAAGATAAGATTATTGAACATTAAATTAATTTAAAAGAAATAAGATAAACTTGTATAATTTTCAATTGCATTCATTAACATATATATAACTTACAAACTATAAAAAGTTAAAGTGTTAAAAGAATATGTAATGGGAACTTTTACAAGAAAAATTTGAAAGTATTCAATGATATTCTTTAATAAATAAGAACTTTATGTTGTAGTTGTTATAAACTTAAGTGAATGAATAGGAATGCTAAGAAATTTAATCGAACATGAATATTATGGATAAATGAATGAAAATAAATGAAAATTTGCAAGAAATAAATGTAAATTAAAAAGATAAATCATTATATGCAATGAAATCAAACAATAAATATATGAAATGAAATTAATAAGAATGAACTTGGTTTATTAGTTGAAATTGTTGTTTGTGTGGTTTATGGTTGTTTGGGCAAGGATGCTTTAAAATTGCTTCGTGAAGGAATAATCTATTTAGTTTCATCTAAGACTGTTGAGTAAATGGTGCACTTAATAGTTCACTTTCCATTCTGTACAAATTAAAGTTTTGAACCCGATCAACTTTTTGTTTTGTTGGATATGGATGGATAATTGAACTGTGTTGTTGTTTGACATTGATTTGTTTGTTAGTGGTTGAAACAACTCTAAATATTTCATTTTATATAATTATTAACTCTTTTTGGATTATATAAGTGAAATATATGTTATGGAAGCAATTGCAACTGCTTTTGGTTTCATGATTAAGCGTAAATTGCCCGACAAATAGGTACGTTTTCGGATTACGGTTTTATAGCGCTATTATATTGTTTTTCCCATGTTGGGACACATATTATTTTGGAAAATATATGTTGTATATTGTTTTAATTGATATTATATTTTCTCCCGAGCCTTCCCGTACAAAGGAGACTCTGCCGAAATTTTCCGTAAATTTTGGAATTAGAAAATTTTGAAAAATGTTTTCCAAACTTTATTAATTTGAGTGTAAAAAGATATAATGTTTGTAAATGGGCATATTTTATATAAAATAATTAATTTTGTAAATTTATTATTTTATATAAAATAATTAATTTTGTAAATTTATATATTTATAAAGTTAATATTTTTGAATAAGATGTATTGATTACTTGATTCCTTTCCTTCCCTTTTTCCTTTTCGGGGACAAAAAGTTTTGAGTGGAGGAGAGTGTAACGATCCGTAATTTGCAATAATTTAATTGTTAATTTTATTTAATGTTTATTATCAAATATTGGAAAAACAGAAATTGTTATTCATTAATGAAAAAATAACTTAAACGAGGTGTAATAATGCCAATCTAAGTTAATTATTAACTATTTGAATGAAGTTACAATTAATGGAATTAATGTAAATGTTATACTATGCTACAAATTGAATATAAGAAAACAAACATAAATTTTGAATTAATTAATGAATTTATATATATTGAATGGTAATTGAATAAAATCAATTCAATGTCATATTAGTGTGAATTTAGGAAATAATCAGAAATGATGTTAATTCTATTCATAATATGACAATGGGTTGGATAAAAATAATGGATATCAAGATTTATTGATTTGTTGGAATTTAAAACTTAATAAATGGATAAATTGCAATTAAATGAAATTTAATATTTAAGTATTACATTAATAGGAATTTAGATGAAATCTGAGGATATTAATGTAATGGATCATGAATCAATTGTCAGTTTCATCCATTTGATAATTTATTGAATACAGAATTTAAAATCAAATAAATGATTTATTGGTATTTCAATTGATAATTAATGAATTTATAAAAATTGACACTAAATTACGGTAATGGGTAAATCAATTAACTTTGAATTGATATCTAAGTTGTTTAAATTATTGTAGTTGTTTAAGAAATTAAAATTGATGAAAATTGTGAATTTTAAATTTTGAAACGAAAAGTGATTTAATTAATTAAATATTAATTCAATTTAATAATGTGAAATATAGCCATTTTGACCACTGACTCAGATTTCAACGAAACTAGTTTCATCAGATCCGTAACGGTGAATTATTATAGGATTTCAAGTTTTGTAGCGATTGGGCTTGTCGTTTGATCATACGGACTCGAAACGCCTAGAAATCAAAGGTAATTGAAATCAATTGAAATCAATTTGAAATAACTTGATTTTTGCATAACTTCTTCATATGATGGAATTAGGACTTGAAACCTACTCCATTGCATTTAAAATATTTAAGAACAACTATTTTGATATATGGGTTGATCCGTTTTCATTCCGGAGTCGAAATGGGCTTTTGGGCAAGTATCGTTCAACTATCCAGACCAATCGTATCCCTTCCTCTATTTTCTGCTCTACCTATAAACCTTACAAGTCTTTCTATTTCTCATTTCTGTACGTACAATTCTGATGGCTCCTCCTCGTTTCAATGGTTGAAAATCCTAAATTTTCCAATTCAATTCCAATTCAAAATTCAACCTCAAAATTTCAAACTCCACAAGCTATATCGAATTATATATGGATTTGAAGCTCTCTATGAGCGCAAGTCAAATATACGATTCGTTTTTCAATCTGGGTTTCGGTGTGGCCAGAAATCAATGAACTATTTTTGATCGTTCATCGAGGGTTGAACATCGACGATCGATCGTCGAATTGAGGATACCACTACGGAGAGATTGTCACGTACGTTTCATCCAGGTGGTTGGAAGGCGAGGTTGACGGCCAGATCACCGTTGATTGTGTAATTAGGGTTCTTGGGGAGGCGGCGGCGCATGCGTATTGGAGAGATCTGAGCACTTGTCGTGGGTCCTGAGGGAAGCAGCGTGAGGTGAGCATCATGATGGACGCGTTCGATCGAGCTTTTAGCGTGGTTTGGATGGTCAACGGCAATATGAAACGGCGGCAGTAGTGATGTGCCCGCGTTCATTTGCCTGGGAAGAATTAGGGTTGTAAGAGATGAATTTAATTACTATTTTGCCCTTTCCTTTAATTTAAGTTTAAAATTGAATTTAAAATGTTAACATCATAACTTTCACATACGAGGTTGAAATTACGCGTGGTTTCCTCCGCTAGGATCTTAATGGAATTTCAGACATTTTGGCGCTGATTTGGACGAATTCTAAGACTGTTCAAATTTTAGGTTTAAATTGGATTTAAATTCAATTTAAATTCAAAAGGTGAGTTTTTTAACCTACTCACAACTTCTAAAACTTCTTATGTGTGTTAAATTAATTTTTGATGTGGCTAGAAATTTATTTATGGCTGTTTGGCATATTTTTAATCATCATCTCGGTTAAATTGAATTAATTGAGTTAAATTGTTATTTAATTTATTATTGCATATAAACTTCCAGTTAATTTTTTTTAATTACTATTTCAATTTAATTTATTATTGCATATAAACTATTAGTTAAAGTGTTTTAATTTATTATTGAATATAAACTGCCAGTAAATACGTGTTATTTATTATATGTTCTATATTGATGTTATTAATTAAATTGGATGATGATTATGATAAATGTTTGATGATTGATATTGGATGAATGGATGTTGTGTTTTATATTGTTATAAATAGCAAGTTGTTATGGATTTTATTTCATTCGGGATTGCGGTTTGAAATGATATACAACCGTATTTATAATTTAAATTACGGTTTGAAATGATAAATATCCGTATCACTTGACCATAGGATAGAAAATTATATACAGACACCGTCGGTCTATATATAAATATTTTGAAAATGATTTCTATGGTTTTATAAAGAAATATATGGTTAAATAAATATGGATTTTTTATATTATATAAATATTATTTTATATATAGTTAAATTCTTGAATTTAAGCTATGTATAAATTGTTAAATTAAAAATAAGTTTAATAATAGATTTTGATTTTATTAAAATATAATGTGGGTAAGTATTTAAATTATATTTTAATATAGAGTGTATAATGATTCACATAAATTAAGGTTGGGAGATAAATTGGAGATTTATCTGAAATTGAATTTATTTAAGAATTAAACTCAAATAAGTAAATGTGAAATTCATAAAATTTGAAATTTTAGAAGGTATGATTCTTATAACTAGATTTTTGTTTAAGGTAAATTAAATGAATATTTCAAGTAAATAGATTGAAGGAAATATTTAGTTATTTGCCATTTGAGCTTTATTTAAGTGATAATGGATTTATTATGTAAAATATTTCAAAACTAAATAATAGAAAATTTAATTGTTGAATCGTAATTACCAAACTTAGTTTTGAAATTGTTGAATACTTTAAGTTTGAAATACTTGGAATTCAAAATGGTTTATTCTATGGATCAAATCTATTTTGAAATCGATAAATTTGGAATAGTTTGTTTGGAAAACTGAATTTAATTGAAATTTATGATTTGGGATTAGTTTAAGCATAAAATGTAGAAACGAGTTGTGTTGGATTTGATTTGTAAAATTTAAGAAGCTATTTTATTATAGTATTATTTAAATATTTAAACCATTTAAGTGGTGGAAATTATGTTTCAAAGTTATGAGTTTCAAGGTATTAAAAGTTGAAAGTGTTATATTCATGTGTTTTAATTTTGAAATGTTATAACTTTGAAAGTGCTATGATTTTAGAAAGGGACATATTTGAAATAAAAATGATATTATATTGATTTAGGTTTATTAAAATGATATCATATTGATTTGGTTTTTAAAATGGAAATGATATCGTATTTATATAGTTCTGGAATGAATATTATATTCTGGTTTTGAAGTATAAATTGTTTTGAAATGACCGCGGTGTTATAATAACATTTGATTGTTAAAGGGACCGGGATCGGAAGTTGTCATACTCTCTACCAGCTCCGTAAACCACTTTAACAACTGTGTACGCGGTGGAGATTCGAGAAAGAAGTAGGATGGTGGCAACATTTTATTAAGGTATGTACGTAGGCCCGACTCCGATGAGTTGGCAAAAGGTGGCTAAAACAAGAGCGATTCTCGGGCCAAGGAGGTAGCCCTCTTATCGGACATGCTCCTTCAATATTATATTCTGACTTTGGATTGATTTGATAGCCACGTTTGATTTTCGATTTTTAGGGGTGTGGCTAGAGGTGGGCGGTAGTAGCTGCTACGCGTTACCACCGGCCTGGATGCTTAATTGGTATATCTGCCCTAGCATTGCCTTGTGTGCCTTGTCACCGACCCTAGCGCGCCTTATACGATTTTGTTTTTGTACCATACCTATGGAGTGCCCTCTGACGATGCCCAGTACAGGGGAAATTACGGTACTGCATAGACTATGGGAATATAAAAGTGTGTTAAGGTGAAAAATGTAAAGCCTTAACGCTATTTTTAATTTATATTATAATTTACTGTAGACACTATTATAATAGTATATATTACTACATAGTAGGTAGTTTAACAGATCCTTAGGAGATATAAATCCCGAGCATCTATTAAGTTATTGCACTCACGTTAGACAATGGAAAGGAGGTGTCAAACCCCGTAAACATCTCGACGCCATTTACACTCATATTTATTTACTGTTGATTTAACTCACATAAGATCTTTTTGTTCCAACTCGAATGTTTTGTTTTTTACAATTTGCTCGGGTCAGTCTGAGCATTTCAAGATTCGAAGACCTTATTTCAAGAGGACGAAGGCAAAGATTGTATTACTATTGTCTATTATATTATTTACTGCATCATGTATTCTGCTGCATTTTATTATTTTCTGGTATGTGCATCTCTGATATGTATTGTATAAGTAAAATCAAAAGTTTTGTAAACAGCTTCATGAACTGTTTATTTGATTATTACATTTTATCGTTCCGCTGCAAGATTCTATTTTGTTTTTTTTCTTTCCCTACTTTTTCTTATTCACCCCAATAACAATCCGTCCTTCTATATGGTTAGAGATGTCACATGTGTCTGCTTAAGCGTACAAAAGGCGGGATGTTACAACGTATTTGAATGATAGTCGATAGACTAAATAAGAGTGCCCATTTATCCAAATGAAGTCGACAAGAATGGTAGTTAGCTTAACAAAGCTATATATGAAGAATGTAGTGCGACTACATGGGATTATGAGGAGTATAGTGAGTGATATAGATCCATCGTTCACTAGCGAATTTTGGAATTCTTTTTGGAGTGCACACGATATAGGGTTGAAGCTACGTATGGCTTACCACCCACGGAGTGATGGTCAAATCAAGATGGTGAATCGCATACTCAAGGATTTGCTAAGGAATGTATTTTCGATTTCGATGGACCTTAGGAAGATCTTTTGCATCTAGTAGAATTTGCATATAATAACAGTTACCAGTCAAGTATCGTGATGATATCATTTGAGGAGCTGTATGGTAGATAGTGTATTGGGACCTAGTCTGGTAAGGGATGCTTCATACAAGGTAGAATTGATTCACACTAGGATGAAGGCGGTGCAATCATGACGAAGAGTTATGCCTATAGGAGAAAGAAAGAGCTCTTTTTCACGGTAGGGGATTACGTGATCATTAAGGTTTCTCCAACGTATGGAGTTATGCACGTTAGGATGGTGGTGAAATTAGCACTAGATATGTACGACCATTTCCAATGATTGAGGGGATTGGTAAAATCACTAACTCGGGTCGAGATACCAAGTAGTTCAACAAGCATGCATAATGTTTTCCATATCGCATTTCAAAAAAATGTGCATATAGCCCAAGTTCGATAACGGGACCAAGGGCGATAGAGGACTTATCTATGATGCCATATATGAGACAACCGAAGGGAATAGTAGGTCATATATGATAGAGTTAAAGAATAAAGTTAACAGACTTGTTCACATCTAGTGGAGTGACAACAAAGAAGATTGTACTTGAAAGGTAGAGGATATGATTATTAACACCTATCCTTAGTCGCTTAGATATTCACATTTATAGCAGGGTGCTTTGTTTGTCTATTGTATGTACTAGCGGGGTACTAATGTATTCATATGTGATATGATCTTGTTTTAGTAGTTGCACTAATATATTTTGATTAATGATTGATGGTTTGCTTTACTGGGGTACTAGTGTAATCTTTTGCACTTGTGTTGATTTATATGATGATGACTTTACACTTTTAGGGTATTGGTGTAAATTTTGTTTTTCCTTATCGAAGTTAAATACATGAAACATCAATAAGAAAGGGAGAAGATAACACCGCATATTTTGGAGTGTCATAATATGGAAATTAAGTTAATAATAATAAGATATTATCAGTTTGATAAATAAATTGATTTAATTGCAAGACTTGCTGAAGGGGGATTTGAATAATTAAGTATGAGATACTTTAAAGTTAATCAAATGGACCAAGAGTATATGGCAGTTAATGTTGGCCTTGATAATGAGAATTAACAAATTAGATTTTATAATGAGAAGGACATAGTACAAGAGAAATATACCGGAGAGATTAAGTAAGTAGGTATATTTTCCCAAACTAAAATCACCAGCATAGTTTCCTTAGCACATTCTCTCGATCCACTTTTTTTTTAAAACAGATCCCTAAAAGTAGAAAAGGTTGGGCACCATTTTCAAAGCCGAATAAAAGGAAATCGAAAGGTAGAAGTTCCAAGCTTTCATTCTTAGAAGAAAGAAGATAAACCAAGGTTTTCTTAATCAAGATGAGTAAAATTTTCCCTAAAACCCTTTCTAATCACTTTAAGTTCGAAATTGATTTTGAATGAATATTTTTTTAGATGTTTAACATGTTTGGATGATAAGCATGGTTTTGATTATGTTTGGAAATTTAAATAAAGTGAATTTGGTCATGTTTTAGGGTGATCTAATCATATTTATACGCTTCGAAAATTTAGTATAATGTTTATAATGATAAAATGAAGATGGGTTTTTGATTTTATGATTTATGGAATTTATTTGGAATTTTTATAAATTTTCTAAGATGAAAAAATGCTACATTATAGAAAAATTAATTATTAAAAATAATAAACATAATTATTTTGAGCTGAAATTTTGATATGAGGTAAATTATGAAAAACGATATTTTTGTCGAATTTTTGGGATTTTTTCCATTAATTTTTTATTTTATACGAATTGATTGGCTAAGAAAAGAATTAATTATTTGAAGGTAATTAATCAATTAATTAAAAGAGTAATTAACAACTTATGAAAAGAAAACCGTAAAGGTTTACATATACCAAAAAGAATTCGACACTAAACAAGGTTTGGAAAAAATAAATTACTTCGTACGATATTAAAATTGTTTTCAAGTTAATCACAAAAGTGCCATTTCAATTTGCAACGACCCATGAGCTAGTTATTACAATAGCATATATACATGCATACACACACACACACACATAAAAAAACTTGCAATAACACATACATACATCAACTTGCGATAATATATGTAATAACTTGTAATACCTACTTATGTTCAATGTGCGATAACATGTAGGAAATGTCAACCAATGATAGTACATAGGATCGTTGACTTGCGATGGATAAGGGGATGTCAACATGTAATAGCGAAGGGAAGCATCAACTTGCAATAGCTATATGTTACTCAAGTTGCGATGGCTTGGTGAAGCCAATGCCCGGTAGCTATGCGATAGTTAGGGAAGTCATTAACTTACAACATCTTAAAAGAGCTAAAATTTCAACAGCAAACTAAACTATCAACTAATGATAGCTGGTTGAGGGACAATTAGCGACATTTTATACGATCAACATGTGAGGGCTTAGGTAGAAGCTAACTTGCGATCGTTGGGCGCCACTTGCAATGGCTTTAGGAAAGTCACTATGTGACAGCCACGGTCAATTTGCGAAAGCTTGGGGTCGAAAACTTTGTTAGTAAATAAGAAATACCTATTGAACTTTGCAAGACGGTTTCCAAATATGGACTGATTATTTCATACGGATGAAATAAAGGAAGAATTTATAAGTTAAAATTGTATTAAATTATTTTGAATCAGAAGAAAGCTTAAAGAAGCTAAGAAATTATTGGACATCATTTAATCAAAGATAAAGATATTTTAGCTAAAGAATGTGTAGGGTACATAATAAATCGGTGAAAGAAAAGGGTTAAACTATGATCTTAATGATATACCGACTCATTGAGTTATTAGGTCTTAGCAAACAAAGTCCAATAGTATATGGCAGGGTGCCATGATAGGGTTCAATCTAAAAAGATTTATAAACTCTAAAGGGGAGTTATGGCTGGGTGCCGAAACATCAGGGCGGTGTTATAAATAAAATAAATCAACAATGCGAATGATATGGGTTCGGGACTAAGCATTTACTCTCAGCAAGGATGCTTGCTGGAATATATTCAAAGTTCTTACATTAACCTCTTAGGAGAGTCGGAGCGGTTCTAGTCAAGGTGGCTCCCATAGTGTAATTATTGGCTATATCATTAGGTGATGCTATTCGAGAAAGGATAAATTAGAGATAGACATACCTATGGAGGGAATCACTAATGCAAGTTAATGATAAATTAAAGATGAACACCTAAAACAATAGATTAGGTGATGTTCGTATGGATGATGGATGATTGTATGACTTGGTTTATGTGATGACCCGGAATTTGAAAGCAATATCAATTTAATAATCTAAAATAAAAATTAAATTGATTTAATAATCTTTGTAATAAGATTTGAATTAATTTAATAAGTCAATAAAATAAATAGTTAATTGATAGATTTTATTCTTTTTAAATCTAATAATTGTTTTCTATTTATAATATATATAGAATATTGTATATATTGTATATAGATCTTGTTTTAATCTGATTAATAAATAAACCCTGTTTTTATAAAATTTATATCTTTAGTAAAATTGGAAATTATTATTTTATTTAAAAGTTAAACTTTTTAAAAGCTATTTAATAAATAAAATAAGGTTTTAAATACATAAGATAAATATTAAACTGATTTAAAATATGTTTAACTCAAATTTAAGATTTAAACAAATAACAATGAGATTATTTTGAGTTTCTTTTAAATATAATTGAATAAAATAAATAATTTATGAATAAAGAAATAATTTCTTTTATAAGTTATTTATAGTTATTAAATGTTGATATTTTTATGTATATAATAATACATTGTTTTAAAACAAATAAATTTTTAATAAAAATTATTGTTTTTCAAAAATTCAAATTTGTAGTTGTGTTTGTAAAATAAACTGGATTTCAAAATTTATTTTTGAACATGAATTCAAAGTTTTAAAATCTAAAGTATAAATGTTTTAATTTCTTTTGATTTTGAATCATATATATAATTTTTTATTTTAAGTAATAAATGTGATTTACATTTACTTTGGAAAGAATAAATGGAATTTAAAATTTATGTACATGTAAATAAATACATGATTAACTAATTAATTAATACAAGATTACATGTATCCTATATTAACATTTAACTTTAAATACAAGTTAAACTAAATATTTAGCTTATTAACCATTAATACAAGTGTAAATAAATAACCAAGAGTTTTGACAAATGTTAGAATGTAAGACAAGTGTCAAAAATTTAATTCGCATTTTCTTTTCATTTTATTTTTAATGATTTCAGTTTTTATAAACAAACTCCTTCCATCTTATTTCTTTTTGAAATCATAAACTAAGAAACAATGGAAACAAATTTCTGAAATCATTTTCAAAGCCACTTCTGTAATCAAAATTTCTGTTAGACATTTTCCAAAACAAGATCATATTCAAAGCCTTAGTTCAACATGAAACAAACCTGCATATAGAATCAAAGCAACTGCAAACATTCATTTCCCTTAAATATGAACTCCTGTAACCAAATGCCAATCAAAAACCATCAATTTCAATCTGTAACCTGCATCTATTTCAAAATCTGGGATGCATGCATCTGTTAGCATCTGGGATGCAGACAACTGCAGTTCAAAAGAAGCCTGCATGCCACTTTAAAAATAAACTCCATAGCAACTTCATTTTCAAGTGTAAAGTTAATTCAAGCAAATGGATTTCAGTTGTAGAGATTCCTGAAGCTTTTCATCAACCTGTTTTTCAAGTTTGGGAATACTCTGCCTTCATTTGAAATCTGTGAGTAACATTTCTTGTTTTCTTAAAGTTAATATTGGTTGCATGCTTATGTTGTTAAAATGAATATGTATGATGAAGTATGGTGTATATATATATAGGAATGATTGGAATGCATGCTTGTTACATAGGATTACTCCCTGTTTACAGTTCCAGTTTTTCCCTGTTTTGATTTAAAATCATTTATTCTGGAACCAATTGTTGTTAAGCCTTAATTATCAAACTAAAGTCGTTTGATTTACCATGAATTAATGTTTAAAACTTATTTAAAGTTAAACTTCAAATCTGAATGCCTCTAGAAAGAAAAGAAGAAAAAAAAACAACTGTTACATTATGTTGTAACTATGATATGTTGGTGATTCCTAAAGGGGTACTCTCTGATTTTATATAGACCATGTGTTCGGGTTTTTGTTTCAAACATATAGATTTAAATCTCTGATTCAACTCAGATATAATCAAACTTATTTGTTATGATAGGTTTTAGTTAAGATTTTAATTAAGTTAAATTAACCTGTAAACATCTCTGTAAAGCAGTGTTTGACCAATCAAGTTTAAATATGTGAGAATTTATATTGAATTAAGTATAAATTCAGTATTCAGATTTAAATACCAAAATCAAAAGTTAATTTTAAAACAAAAATTGGGATTTTTTTTTTAGTGGAGGGGTATAGTATTGTTCTATGTTGATCTGTATAGGAAATTTTGATTTGGCTCAGTGTTCCATTAGAAGTGATCGAGTGAATTGAATCTCTGGGGGATGATTATAGGTTGAAGGATGGACTCATGGCCGGAGCCACTGACAGGCCGGTGGTCAGAAGGTGGTGGAAGAAGGTGTTACAGGTTTGGGTAAAAACTGTGCTTGCAGTTTCAGGTTTGGGAAGGGCAACTCAAATTTAAATTTTGAGTTTAGGAAAGGGGATTTGAGGGTGGAGGTAGATAGTGGGGTTGTTTGTCGATGTCAGGAGGTCGCCGGAAGGAGGTGATGGTGGCTGGAGGCACGGTGTACGTGCATAGTGCAATTGGAAAGGGTCTGATGAACTTGTGGGTGCAGGGAAGTTGGAACTCGATTTTTCTCGAGTAAATGTAGGGGATGACTCGGAGCAAGTGGGGTATTTACTCGAAACAGGTATTGGGTTGCCTCGGGTTAGTACCGAGTGGTTACAGTTTACTGTAATCCTGTCTAAAATTTAGATTTTAACTAAAATTGAAAATATTTCAGGGTTGTGATGGAAGATTTAAATAAGTTTAAATTTAGTATGAAGTTAAAAATTCAAATGGTTTTGAGATCTTGAAGTTTGGAATATTTAGAATGGATTTTCAGTTTTTTTTTAAAAAAAAGAACCTGACAAGTTTCAAGATTTTGAAATCTTATTTTAAAATCTGAAATATATTTTAAAACAGTGATTTAAAAATCAAAGACTAAGCTCAGTTTAAAATAGCTTTTGAATTTTTAAGAGTTTAAAATGAAATTTGGGTTTAAATAAAAGGTTTAAAAATCAAAGTTTAAACAAAGATTTATTGAAGTTTTAAATCAAAAGTTTAAACAAATAATGGATTCAATATTCTTGAATTCAAATCTGGGATTTGAATAGGTTTTAAAACTTGAATGTTTTCAAACAAGATAAATTTAAATGGTTTATTAGAAGTAGATTTGTTTTCAAACAAATATTTTAAAACTTGATTTTCTTTTAAATTAAAGTCATTTATAAAAGATTTATAATAGGAAATTAAATGATTGTTAACTTGAATTTATAATTTAAATAAGAAACGTATTTAAATCTTAGTTTTTATTTAAATTAAGCAAATTAAGACTTATCTTATATCAGTTTTAATTTTAAGTAATAAATGTTATTACATTTATTTTTAAAGAAATTTAAACTGGTTAATTCTTAATATCATTTGGAATTTTAGTTCAAATGGAATTTGAATTTAAATTATAAAAATGAAATGTTCCAAGAACATTTTTAATATTAATAAAATTATTAATAAGGAATGGGTTATCTTAGAATTTATTAAGATATTGAATATAATTAAATAAATTGGATAATTAAGGAATAACTTATTTATTTAATTTATTTAATTAATAATTTGAATTAATTAGAGTTAAATAAGAAGTAATTAAAGAATAAATAATAGTTAATGATGGTCATTAACTAAAGTTTATTTAGAAATTAATTGATTAATATGATTAATTTTCAATAATTAATTAAATTAATTAATTAATGTAATAAATTGTGAAATTTATTTAAGTTTAATTACTTAAATAAAAGTAATTAAGACACTAATTACTTAATGTAATTAATGGAGCTTATTAAGGTTGGTTTAAATTAATTAATTAAGTTTTAATTAATTCTAAACATTTGATTTGATAATAATTACTTTATGTAATTTATGGGATTGCACAGTGAAGTAATTAAAGGTAATTACTAGATGTAATTAGTGAATGGTGTTAGAATTGAGAAGTAATTTTGGATTAGATTATTTTGTATAATTAATCAAGGGATTAATTTAGAATTAATTAAGGAATAATTTGATTTGATAAGTAATTAAGGGTAGTTAATTACAGAATGAGATTAATCAAAGATGATTAATAATTATGGATTAAGTGAGATTAATTACTGAAGTAATTAATTTAATGGAGTAATTAATTAAATATAATTAAGAATCATTAATTAATATAATTAATGATGTAATTAAGATTGATTAATGAATATTAATTAATAAATAATAAGTAATTAATTAATGAAGTAATTAAAGGTTAATTACTGTATTTGGTTTAGGGTAATTAATTTTGTGGAATTAATTAAAGTATAATTAATCAGGATTGATTAGTTAAGATGATAAATTAGAGGTTAATTAATTAATTAATTTGTAATTAATTAATGATAATGTAAGCAATATTTATATTGAGATAATAATTAATTTAATTCATTTTAAATTAATTAAAGATAATGTAATTAATTTAATTCATTTTAAATTAACTATAGATAGTATGATTATAGATCATTGCTTATGATGGTTGTTATTGGTTGCTTTGAATGATTTTGAATCTCAGCTATGAGATTAATATTGTTGTGTGATATGGATGTATTGGTTGCATTGTGATGGTGATATGGGTTATCTGTGATAGTGATAAATGTGGATTATCTGTGGTTATGACAATGATAATTATTTGTTGTGAATCTATGAGTTATCTATCTGTGTGTATATAGATAATTAGATTGAATTGTTTTAAACTTTAAAACAACTTGGACCTAAAAGACACGTTTGGATTTCGATGAGACCCGGATCGGGTTTCCATATTTGGAATCCGAAAACCACATCGATTCCAATTAAACGTTAGGTCGTTAATCCAAGTGGAGCGAGTGAAGACTCGAGGTGTAAGGGCTATACGTCAGTATAACTCTGTGGGTGATTCCGTAATGAGTTTGACGGAATAGTACTTATAGATTCGAGATGAAGATTCAGAGTGCAAGGGTTATCGTCGTTAACTCTGAGGGTGATTCCAAAACGAGTGTAACGAGATAATGCCTTCGGTTTCGTTCGAACCCGGAACGAACTTGTATGGATTGAATGCTTTCAGAACATCGTCAGGTGGGCGATGAGCATTCTAAGATAATGTGTCCTCTAAAGGTAATCGTAGCCTCAAGCCTCATCAACCGGAAATAGCTAAAACAGGGGAGGTGCAGCAAGGCTTCGTGGGTAGCGCCCACTGGAGAGCAAGATTGATCCCTGTCTAGAGGTCCCTTATATTCGGCTTAGTGGGCAGTTGGATATGCGCACCAACTGCGGGGTTGTCTTGTTCGGAGCTATTCAGTAAGGAATGGGTCCGGCCTTGTGTTGCAGGGGAGTGGGAGTACTCCTCGGTACGTTGATCTAGGCCACGTACTGTGACGGGCGGTACCCCAGTAGCCCTGCCATTGTATGGAATCCAAAATCCAATAAGTGCCAACGGTTTTGATTGTATTACCCACTTTTGTGGCTAGTAGCTGGAATTTAATGAATGTAACAATTTCGGCTATTTCTTATTTACTTGAAAACCCTAGACCCTATTATAATATCACTGGATTTCCTATCAAATGTTTTGGTTAGTGTAGGGTAAAAACTTTTCCATGTTTATGTGTGGAAAGTCTTACATGATACCTTTTCTTTTCAAAGGATTTTTAAAGTTAAGCAACTTTAACCTTTTACTCACACCAGACCCATGTCTGACCCGGATTTTATTTTTGTTTTTCATAAACTCTTGGGTACTCTAATTTTTATGAGTAGCCAAGGGATTCAGGTTAGCTTTGACGAATATTGGAGGAGCAATGAAGCAGGAGGCTTCTGCGTTAGATATATTATTCCGCTGTGTATTTTGTGTTGTCTCTGGATTGTGTTGTGTTGTAAATACTTGACAGGTGTTTATAACTGTCTAGTATATGTTGTATATCTGTGTACTCTGATAGTGGTTGTATACTATGTAATATTTATATTATTAATATAATTTATTCGTTCCGCTGTATAGATTCTGATGTGTTGTTTCTTCTTCTTCTCTTACTTTCTCTTTTCTATCCTCTTCTTTCTTATTAGCGATGCGACTTCCTGGAGTGTGGAAGTTGGGTCGTTACAGTGGTATCAGAGCATTAGGTTGAGTGAATACCTAGGCTCTGGAGTAGTGTCTATCTTGAGAGAGCGTATTTGTAATTTTATATATATTTATATATATATTAATATATTTCTACCTATCTGTTGGGTTATCTGTTCGGGTTTTCCAGTATAGGTTATAAAGGTAGATAAGGTAGTAGTGTTTGTAACACGATTACTACCATTGATTGGAGTCTGATGTTTGAGGTTGGAAGTGTATCTATCGAGAATGTAGACCTAATACCGTCTCGAGTAAGTTTTGTTGTGTTGAAGTATTTCATCGATCTCTGAAGGAAACCTGTTAAGGTTCGGAGACATCTTGGAAGTACAGAGTTTGGTGAGTAGGGTTTGGATCTGTTCGGTTGAGCTGGAGCAAGTGAAGGTATCTTGATACCTCAGGAAGTTGTAACTGCGTGATGAGATGCAGTGACTATGGATTGTTTTCGAAGATGTTTTCTTTGGAACAAGTTTGGGGAGTGTGTCAGCTTCGATGTTGTGGCTAAAGTCAGCAGGATGTTGTGGTGTTTCTGTCTGTTTTGGAGTCCGAGTTTCTCGAAGGGCTTTGGATTAGGAAGTTTGGAATTGGTGTCAACAATGCAGCTCGGAATGTTCTGCGAGCCAACAGAGAGGTCTTAGTGGAGTAGTTTTTCTGTAGATGGAGTTCAGAAGCTGCTAAGTGAATCTGTTTCTTCAATAGATTGACTAGACAGTGTAAGCTGTTCTATTTGGTAAAGAGAGAACAGTTTTATTTGGAAATTTATCTGGGTTGATCGCAAAAGTGACTTGCGATTGTTTGAGTGTTCTCTTGGATTATTGGAGATTTTATGGATGTTTTCTGGGAAAGACAAAGGTTTGTCAGCATCTAGAAATTGAGATTTCTTATCGACTAGAATTCCAGGAGTGGAACCGGTGGTTCTGTTTTGTTGGGGAATGATTCATAGAGATGGAGTTTGATGAAGTAACCCAGTTTTGATGGAATTTCTGAGTTTTCTTTATGAATCTGTAGAACCATATTTCTGGAAGGTGATGTCCAGTTGTTGCTTGTGTTCTTCGTCAGCTTTTTCTTATCTACTTCGGATCAGAGTTGTGCAGCGGAAGCAGTTTGATAGTGTTTCTGATTGTCTTTTCCGGATCAGGAGAAGTTGGTAGTTTTCTGATATTTAAGGAGAAGAATTGTATTTTGGTTTGGATTGATCTTAAGGAGATCATTATGTTGGGTTGTTTTTGGTTCTGATGGTTCTAGAGGAATCAGCAAGGGTTGAGATGATCAGTTTGGATGTTGGAAGCCCAGGATTGTCTGAAGACTTTTGTGGATAAGAGACGGGGAAATTTGGAATTCGAAGTTGGAGACTTCGTTATTTTTGGAGTTTTCTCTGATTCAGGAGCTATAAGTTTTGATAAGACTGAAGAAGCTAACTCAGTGATTGGTTTTCAGAATTGAATTGTCAGTTTGGATAACTGGAGTTTGATGAGTTTCGCGTATCTCTGAGGGAGTATGTGTATGGTTTATCTCTGGTTTTAGAACCAGCAGTTATGGAGTTTGGTTGTTGAGTCAGACTCGACTGTAGTCTGATATGCTGTCTAGTTCTGTAGATATAGATGAATATGAGCTCTATAGTTTAATAGTATTGATTGTTTGGAATCTATAGAGTAAGTATCTCGATATTTTTACCGGGGAAACTCGTGAATGTATTATCCAGAATTTTTCTGGATAATTAGATTTGTTTGATTAGGTGAATTGATTGCTATGATTGTTAGCATATCATTGGTATATGCTTGTGTTTTAAAATTAAATCTTTAAATAGAATATTAAATTACCTTTGTTTTAAATTTCGGGGACGAAATTCTTTTAAGGGGGAAGGAATGTGATGACCCGGAATTTGAAAGCAATATCAATTTAATAATCTAAAATAAAAATTAAATTGATTTAATAATCTTTGTAATAAGATTTGAATTAATTTAAAAATTCAATAAAATAAATAGTTAATTGATAGATTTTATTCTTTTTAAATCTAATAATTGTTTTCTATTTATAATATATATAGAATATTGTATATATTGTATATAGATCTTGTTTTAATCTGATTAATAAATAAACCTGTTTTTATAAAATTTATATCTTTAGTAAAATTGGAAATTATGATTTTATTTAAAAGTTAAACTTTTTAAAAGCTATTTAATAAATAAAATAAGGTTTTAAATACATAAGATAAATATTAAACTGATTTAAAATATGTTTAACTCAAATTTAAAATTTAAACAAACAACAATGAGATTATTTTGAGTTTCTTTTAAATATAATTGAATAAAATAAATAATTTATGAATAAAGAAATAATTTCTTTTATAAGTTATTTATAGTTATTAAATGTTGATATTTTTATATATATAATAATACATTGTTTTAAAACAAATAAATTTTTAATAAAAATTATTGTTTTTCAAAAATTCAAATTTGTAGTTGTGTTTGTAAAATAAACTAGATTTAAAAATTTATTTTTGAACATGAATTCAAAGTTTTAAAATCTAAAGTATAAATGTTATAATTTCTTTTGATTTTGAATCATTTATATAAGTTTTTATTTTAAGTAATAAATGTGATTTACATTTACTTTGGAAAGAATAAATGGAATTTAAAATTTATGTACATGTAAATAAATACATGATTAACTAATTAATTAATACAAGATTACATGTATCCTATATTAACATTTAACTTTAAATACAAGTTAAACTAAATATTTAGCTTATTAACAATTAATACAAGTGTAAATAAATAACCAAGAGTTTTGACAAATGTTAGAATGTAAGACAAGTGTCAAAAATTTAATTCGCATTTTCTTTTCATTTTATTTTTAATGATTTCAGTTTTTATAAACAAACTCCTTCCATCTTATTTCTTTTTGAAATCATAAACTAAGAAACAATGGAAACAAATTTCTGAAATCATTTTCAAAGCCACTTCTGTAATCAAAATTTCTGTTAGACATTTTCCAAAACAAGATCATATTCAAAGCCTTAGTTCAACATGAAACAAACCTGCATATGGAATCAGAGCAACTGCAAACATTCATTTCCCTTAAATATGAACTCCTGTAACCAAATGCCAATCAAAAACCATCAATTTCAATCTGTAACCTGCATCTATTTCAAAATCTGGGATGCATGCATCTGTTAGCATCTGGGATGCAGACAACTGCAGTTCAAAAGAAGCCTGCATGCCACTTTAAAAATAAACTCCATAGCAACTTCATTTTCAAGTGTAAAGTTAATTCAAGCAAATGGATTTCAATTGTAGAGATTCCTGAAGCTTTTCATCAACCTGTTTTTCAAGTTTGGGAATACTCTGCCATCATTTGAAATCTGTGAGTAACATTTCTTGTTTTCTTAAAGTTAATATTGGTTGCATGCTTATGTTGTAAAAATGAATATGTATGATGAAGTATGGTGTGTATATATATATAGGAATGATTGGAATGCATGCTTGTTACATAGGATTACTCCCTGTTTACAGTTCCAGTTTTTCCCTGTTTTGATTTAAAATCATTTATTCTGGAACCAATTGTTGTTAAGCCTTAATTATCAAACTAAAGTCGTTTGATTTACCATGAATTAATGTTTAAAACTTATTTAAAGTTAAACTTCAAATCTGAATGCCTCTAGAAAGAAAAGAAGAAAAAAAAAACAACTGTTACATTATGCTGTAACTATGATATGTTGGTGATTCCTAAAGGGGTACTCTCTGATTTTATATAGACCATGTGTTCAGGTTTTTGTTTCAAACATATAGATTTAAATCTCTGATTCAACTCAGATATAATCAAACTTATTTGTTATGATAGGTTTTAGTTAAGATTTTAATTAAGTTAAATTAACCTGTAAACATCTCTGTAAAGCAGTATTTGACCAATCAAGTTTAAATATGTGAGAATTTATATTGAATTAAGTATAAATTCAGTATTCAGATTTCAATACCAAAATCAAAAGTTAATTTTAAAACAAAAATTGGGATTTTTTTTTTAGTGGAGGGGTACAGTATTGTTCTATGCTGATCTGTATAGGAAATTTTGATTTGGCTCAGTGTTCCATTAGAAGTGATCGAGTGAATTGAATCTCTGGGGGATGATTATAGGTTGAAGGATGGACTCATGGCCGGAGCCACTGACAGGCCGGTGGTCAGAAGGTGGTGGAAGAAGGTGTTACAGGTTTGGGTAAAAACTGTGCTTGCAGTTTCAGGTTTGGGAAGGGCAACTCAAATTTAAATTTTGAGTTTAGGAAAGGGGATTTGAGGGTGGAGGTAGATAGTGGGGTTGTTTGTCGATGTCAGGAGGTCGCCGGAAGGAGGTGATGTGTAATAGCCCAATTTTTTTTACAAGTATTTTTCACTTGTATTTTAAAAAAAAAAAAAAACCTTGGGGTTTATTTAAAGTGAAAAATAAATTTTAGGATTAACTAATAAGATCTCTAGAAAAATCAAGTTTTAATTAAGAAAACATTTATAGCTTAGGTGGTTAAGACATCTGGGCTATTCCCGACAGGTCACGAGTTCGAGTCTCGGCATGGTTAGAATTTCTAATTTTTTTGTATATAAATGAACTGGGTAATTACGCATTAAAAAGGGCGCGTAAATTTAGGGAATAAGTACCGTATATATATATAAGATATGAAGAATGTAAACCAATTTGAATTTTAGTTAAGTATTAATTTTGAAGAATTTAGTGTATTTATAAACTGTTAAATATCGCGTTTAAAAGGACGCGTAAAATTTATGGTAAGTAATGTAATAAAACGTATAAAATTTAAAACGTTATTTTATATATATATTTTTGATGTTTTGTATTACGTCAGTTTGACGTACTTTTAAAATCATATATAAACACCTTTATGAATTAAAACATCAGTTAGTGATTTTTAAGACGAACGTTACTTTTGGTTGTAACTGACAGTTTTGGTTTTAAATAAAAGGTGTATATACGTTTCCATTTCCAAAAGCTTTGAAAAATTCTTGCCGTCATTTAATTAATCAAACTAATATATATATATATATATATATATATATATATATATATATCAATTCTCATATAATTGGAACGGTTCATATTTTGCCATTCCTCTGATCACGAAACCTTATCTGCCTAAATCTTCAATCACACATATAAAGAAGCTGGAAGGGATATCAACGCATGCTTTGAAATGTCCAAAGAGATTTAATACTTGTTGCATGTTCAGTTCAAAGCCAATTTATTTGTTTACCGTTATTCCTAAAATCACGCAACTGTTTATTGGTAACAAATGTTGAAATCAAAAGTTTTGTATGTCTGGAAATAAAGCATGCATCTATGAAACATTCAATCAAATTTCTTGCCGTTCTTTGGTTCAATCAACATTTAATGCTTGCCAACATTTACGTAAGAAACTCCCTGCTTTTATCAATCAATTGGGCAAGTTTGAAATCTTAACATACCTGACCGTGAGAAATATTTTATCCACCTCATTTATAACTGTGTATTTCTTTTCGCCATTCAAATAAAAAGATTTATTTCCCACTTCTCATTTTCATTTGCGTTTAAAAATAAATTATATATAAGTTTTCTCTCTCCTTAATTCTTACTTTTTATTTGCCTAACCTCTTTATTATTTTCCTATGTCTATCTCTTGACATTTATTTCTTTATTTTTCTAGATCTTATTTTATCTATTAAATATTTCTTATGTACATCTTTATTTAATAGCTTGTGTAACAACCCTAGTTTTAACAATTTATTTTATTTTAATTATTCAAATTTGAAATAATATTCTTATAGATTAGGTTTAACAATATGGTTAAATATTTGATTTGGAGATATATTTTATAAAATTTTGTATGCCAATAAAATTAAATAATAACTGTAAAATTTTAAGCTATTTTTGAACTGTTAAATTTCGCGTTTGGAAGACGCGTCAATTATAGGGTATAAGTGACGTAATAAAACGTGTGTTTTCAAAACGATATTTTCACACAAATTTTTGATGTTTTAGTTTGCGTCTGTTTAACGTAGTGTAAAAATCATATTTTCATATATTTTTGAAGAAAAATATCAGTCAGTGTTTTAAAAAGCAAATGTTACCTTGTTTTAATTGACAATTTGACTTTACACATATTGTATACGTTTCCATTTCAACTGCCTACATAAATTTGCCTTTTCATTTTGATATCAAACTAGAAAAATATCAAATCAAAATACATAAAACTGAAATAAATTCAACAAGTAGTAACGTACAAAATTTAAGCTAGACGTGTGAAACCTAACTGTCACTTTAAAGAAATCAACATGCACATCAATTCCTTTCCTCTACCTCTATCTCATCAATTATCAACCTATAATCACGCAAGTTTTAATTTATAAGAATGTGTGTATTAACCCTGCCTTCATCACACAAACTTAATTATAGGGTAACATTAAAAACCTTATTCTCTCTGATGATTTCCTTTTTACTTAAATGCATGCAATTAAAGCTTGAAACCATACACACCATTTCTCTTCCTTTAGCCTCTGTTCTCATCAGTTATATATCAATTCAAATCCTTGAATCAAGTACGTAACTCACGCAGGAAATAAAATCTAGTTTATAAACATCAACAAGTTTTCAAAAAAAAAAAAAAATCCTCTCGGCCTTCTCTTTATGCCTGCCTTCCATTAATCATGCCAGAAGATCAATGCTTGCAATATTCTTTTGTAACTGATGGGAAGAATTCTCGTCCATATCAATAGCATTTATATCAATGGAAACTGACACGTTATTTTTCTCATCTGCCTATAAACTCATTCCCCTCTACCCATTTGTTCTCTGCATCGATCCAATTCTCTGCTCCTTCTCGTGAATCTATCAAGTAAATAGTTATAGTATTGTTCTTTTCTTTCGGTTCAGATATTTTTTCTCCCTTTCTCTTTCTCGAAATTTTGTCCTACCTGTGCCTTGCTCGGCCATTTCCATTGTTATGCCATGCATAAGATGTCTGTACATTCATCCCTATGCTGAGATATAGGCTAGTCTTGTGCATATCAGAGGGTGAAGCAGTAGATTGGTGGGAGAAACTGAGTGTTATGAGGAATGGTTGAAATTTTATACAATAGTGATAAGTTGCATTTAGGAAGTTTAGATTCAGTGACAATATAAGAAATAGCCTTGTATTGAACCTGTTGATTTTCAAACTGCATATAGTGATCAGTAGGCCTTTTTCATGTTGAGGGATGTCGGGTGAAGTAACACTGATATAAAGATGAGTGTAGATATAGGTTGAGTTTTGCATGCATTTTGTAGTTGTAGGCTAGTGAGTTTTAGCCAAGAACCTGGATATGATATTTAATGTATGGGAAGGACTTTGGTTGATTTGTTTAAGATTTTCCAGGATTTGATTTAGTTAGTAGTGGAAAAAAAAAAGTACATTTTTTTTATATTATATTATATATATTATATTCTTTAAGGGAGTTAACTTGCATTTGTGTTGAGTAGTCTGCATACATTTATGTTGGGTTTAGGGGAGTCTTTCAGTTGCCTTTATATAAGAAAGGGGTTGTCTGTTTGTAGGGGAGAGGAGTCATGTTCTTTATTTTATTTTCTTTTTTTTTTCTTTTTTTTTTCTTTTCTGAGATTGAAGATCTGGACAGGAGTATTAATGCATAACTGAAGTGAAATGTTGATGCTACTAGGAAATAGGGGTCAGTGAGTGTGAGATTTGTGTTTCCAATAATTTTTGAAAAAGAGATGGCTGGAAGTTTCTTTGCATTTTTTCGAAGAAATTTCAGTATTGGCTTGAAGCATGTGAGCTTGAGACGTGGGGAAGACTCGAAGTAGGTGGGTTTTGGCTCGGGTAAATGAGTTTAGTGGATACCTGTTAAAGAGGAGTTGGGAGGTACTTGAAATTGAATAAGTGCGAAGCTTTGAAAAAAAAAAAAAAAAAAAAAAAAAAACTGAAAAGATGGGAAGGGAAGGCTGCACAAAAATTTGGTGCACGTGTATTCGTGTTCAACTTTTGCCGTAGTTGTTTAGGAAAAATTTTGGTCGTAAAATTTTGGGTTAGCACGGTTCACAGTTTTGGGTATGTTTTGGTCACGTTACACGGTGAAGTGGTCGAGCAAAGCAAACATATTCTTGTTCTATTCTTAATTTTCCTTGACCATAAATTTTTAAGTCGCGTTTCAATATTTGAATTTTTCTAGATTTGAATCTAGGCGACGTCCGAGAATCTTTATCGTTACCCTCTGTCGGTCTGTACCGGTGAACTGTCATTTTTGAAATTCAAAATTTTCTGCAAAAATTCAGGTGAGTATTTCTCACCAGACATACGTATTTATATTTGGTAAATTTTTGCAAGTGTATGTGTAAAATTGTATTTCACTATTATCTGTCTGTAATGTAATATAGAATGATGGACCCCATTTAAATTGACACCTCATCAGTATTATCTGTTATATTATTTCTGCAGTTATGTTATTGTTTATTTACTGCTTAAATCACCACTGCAAGTTCCCTGTTATTATAGATGGTATGGGCTGAAATGATAGGCCTAATTGATTATTATTGTTCACTTGTTCTGTTAACTGCTGTAAATTGTCTTGGGATTGCGGGTTCGAAATGATAGAACCCGGAGTTGTGTAAATATCGGATTGAAATGATATAAATCCGTTTCACTTGACCTAGGCTAGAAAATCTTATACAGGCCCGTGGTTTATATATTATTTTCTGAAATTATTTTAAATTATTTAAATTTAGAAATTTGATGATATTCTAATTTAAATTATATAAAGGATTTTTATGAGATTTACAATGATTTAAAAGGGGTTAAATAAATAAATGTTGAGTTAAAATTTTGGAATATAACTTGTTTAGAAATTCTATATTTTTGGAAAGGTAAAGATTTCAATACAGAAATAATAAATAATAAGTTATATTTGAAATTTGATGTTTAGCTAAAAGTCTACTACAGCATTTAATTGCTGTCTTTTGAAACTTGACTATTTTAAACCCATACTTTAGATAGCATTTCCTAGATGCTGTAGAAGTGAAATTGATTTAAAATTTATTTATTTAAAATTTCATCTCTATTTTGGGAATACGTTAAGATTTGGAATTTAAATATGAAATTGCTAATAAAGTAAGAAATTGAGTTTGGAAAGATTTAAAAGAAGAAAATTGATTTCTATTCTTTTGATAAAAGAAATAAATTCCAGATTTAATTGAATAAATTGAAATGGTATATCTTCAAAGGAAATGTTTTAAATCAAGGATCTGAAATTAAAGGTATTTGAAATATATATATTGATTTGGAAAATATAAATACCATTTTTCAAACTATAACTACGGGTTATAATAACGTTTGGTTGGCAAAGAGACCGGGATCGGATATCTGGCATACTCTCTGTCGATACCGAAAACCACTTTGACTAACCGTGTACGCGGTGGAGATTCCAGAATGAAGTAGGATGGTGGTGACGGTTTCTTTAAGGTAAATACGTGGACCCGACTCCCGTGAGTTGGCATAAGGTGGCTAAAACAGGAGCGATTCTCGGATTAATGAGGTAGCACCTCTGATCGAACGCACTTCTTCGTATGCCATTCTATTACTCTTGTGATTGTTTTGGTGCGCACCTTTGATTTGGGAGTGTTGTTCGAGGTGGGCGGTAACTGCGGCTACGCGTTTCCACCGGTCCGGATAGCAATTGGTATATCTACCCTGGCATTGCCTAGTTGTGCCGTGTCACCTACCCTAGCGAGCCTACTACGAGTTTCTATTTGTGTCGTACCTATGGAGTATCCTCTGGTAGCTTCCCGATCAGGAGGTATTACGGTACTGTATAGACTATTGGCATTTTACGTGTTAAGGTGGAAAATGTAAAGCCTTAACGCTATTTAAAAGTAAGTTTATTTTAATATAGACACTATTATAATAGCGCAATATACTACATAGTAAATAGTTTAACGGATCCTTAGAGGATGGGCGATCCCAAGCATCCTTTAAGTTACTTGCTTTATATTACAGTACACTTGATTTAGCTTACATTATATAAGTATATATGTCCTGACTCGAGTGTTTATGTTTTATGTTACGCTCGGGTCAGCCTGAGTTGCAGCTACAGCTTTCTTTCCGGAGCTAGGACCACTCATAGATCACTCTTGCTAGTTGGAAGCTTTTTCATCTTTATCTATTTTGTAATTCATAGCATTAAAGACTTTATATTTGCTTATGGCTTAAAATTGTATCGAAGTTTATAAACAATGTATTTCTGTTTGGTAAAAATTTCAGTGGCTTCATGAACCACTGTGATATTTTACATTCCGCTGTGAGATTCTGATATCTGTGTCTGTGATTCTGTGTATTTGGTTTCATTTGTTCCTTAGCTATATTTACAACCTATTGTTTTGAACTATTCCAGCTCGACAATTTTTAAGTTTTGTCGAATTCGAATGGTACAAAATAGTGGGTCGTTACAGTTGGTATCAGAGCTTTGGTTTAAACCACAGCCTAAGGAACGAAAACTCATTAGAGATAGAGTAGCAATACTCTAGAATGAGTGAAGTCAAATTCCAGAATCTTTTCCTTATGAGAGGACGTATTTTAAAGTATAAAATGATTTTCAAAGGGTTTTTAAGAAGTATTTTGATAAAAATAAAACTTCCTGTTTTTTTTAAATATATTTTCCAGCTATTTCTTCTTTCTCTCCATCGTTATATTCAAGCCTTTGTTAAAAGCTTGTCCAAGTTAAGCTGTATCTTATCCTAGAATATCTTGACCTCTATGTCTGGGATTCGACGCTTTCGATCTTCTACTCGGAGGCGATTGGTTAAATAGGCATGGTGCAGAAATCTCTTGTAGTTCTCGTACTGTGGCTCTTAAAGATGATTTAGGGAATCCATTAGAGATCCAGTGTGACTTACCTCAGGAGTTCGCTGGTAGTTTCATCTATCCTCTCGACACTTTTCCGGATGATATCCATTCGACCCCTGTAGTCAAACTTTTCCCGACATATTTGGTGAAGTCACTTCTTTACCAAAGCGGGAAATTTATTCCGTATCAATCTTATCCCTGGAGCAACGGTTTTCTCTCAGCTTGATCTAGCCACAGGTTTCCATCAGCTTAGAAATTGCTAAGGAAACCATACCCAAACTACTTTCCGAACTGAGAATGGTTTCTTTGAATGGCTAGTTATGCCTTTTGGCTTGACTAATGCCCCTGCTTTCTTTATAGACTTGATGAATCGCGTTTTTCGCGGTGTGCTCAATAAATTTGTCCTAGTCTTTATTGACGACATCCTCGTTGAAAATTTATTCCTATACTCGAAAGAAAATCTAATATTATATATATAAGTATAATTTTCAGAATTTAACTAGTTGTTTAGAGATAATAATGTTTGATTTTATTTATAGTTTTGTAAACCATTGGTTTTGTCTTAATGAATAATTGAACTATAAAACATGGTTATAAATTTATTTGGAAACAGAAATGGATTTAAAACAAGAATTTAATAATTTAATATCTGATAGTTTCAAACCTTGTGTTTAAAGTCTTAAAAGGATATATTATTATTTAAATTATTTTCGAATATAAATTTGTTTCCAAAGAATTTTAAAAGTTTTAAAAAATTAGTGCTCTTCTCTTTGTCGCTGGAAAATAATTTCGGTGATGACTACAACATCATCGACATTCATTTTCGAGTATCGAAGTAAAAAGACCACGTTGTAGTTTTGTTTCAAAAATTTAATTGATTTGAATTTCTAAATATGACTTAATTTATAATATATATAGATATATGATTTAAATTTGATTTGACATATACTATATGTATGTATTTATTTATCTCTAAAGGGTTTGAAGTTAATTGGAAATTTAATTCATAAATTTATGTTAAAAGGGTGATTCTAATGAGAAAATAAAGTCAAATTTTGAATGAATATTTAAACTTGAATAATAAAATTGGAAAAATTTTACTTGTATAATTGCATGCCAATATAACTTACCTAAATCATTCAGAAATTAACTATGTCATTGGAAAATGTATAATATAAAAGGATTTTATAAATAAAAATTTGAGTGGTTATAATAAATGTTATACACTTAAAGTTTCAGTTACAACAAGACAAATAGAGGTAAATAGAAATAAAATAATAATTGAATAATATACAATATCAAATGGTGTTAAAGGAAATTTAGAAATATATTGGAATAGTTATATTAAATATAATCTACTTAATATGTGCGATAAGATATATTAAGCAGAATATATTTAATAATAATCTGGAATAAAGAAAATTAAATTTGTTGAATAAGATAATTAATTTGGAAATAGTTAAGATTGATTTAACTTCTGTAAAAAATCAAATGAATTAAATCAATTATTGAATATTAATTAATTTAAATTGAATTTATATGGTTTAGATATTGAGAAAAATATTTGACATAGATGAGAAAATATTGAGAAAAATAAATTTAATTATAGTTTGGAATAAAGAAGAAATTAAATGGGGAATTTAGTTTATTTTGGGAAATGGTAAATGTACTTTAAAAAAATCAAGTTAAATTACCATTTCAAATTTGGACTAAAATTAAACATTTTAAATTAGAATGTTATAATACCTTGTGAAAAATTTGGAAAAAAAAAAAATTTGAATGATTTTTTTTAGTGTAGGGATATTATACAAGTAAATATGTAAATAAATAAATGTTAAAATTTTAAGTATAAATAGATGAAATCAAAGATTAATTTAAAATTGAATTTTATTGTTTAGATTAATGATTCTAAATTTAGGTTTCAATTTAGTTTTCTTTCAGGTTGTTTCTATACCCCTACCTTCTTCCTTTTCGAGGACGAAAAGTTCTGAGTGGGGGAGAGTGTAATAGCCCAATTTTTTTTACAAGTATTTTTCACTTGTATTTTAAAAAAAAAAAAAACCTTGGGGTTTATTTAAAGTGAAAAATAAATTTTAGGATTAACTAATAAGATCTCTGGAAAAATCAAGTTTTAATTAAGAAAACATTTATAGCTTAGGTGGTTAAGACATCTGGGCTATTCCCGACAGGTCACGAGTTCGAGTCTCGGCATGGTCAGAATTTCTAATTTTTTTGTATATAAATGAACTGGGTAATTACGCGTTAAAAAGGGCGCGTAAATTTAGGGAATAAGTACCGTATATATATATATAAGATATGAAGAATGTAAACCAATTTGAATTTTAGTTAAGTATTAATTTTGAAGAATTTAGTGTATTTATAAACTGTTAAATATCGCGTTTAAAAGGACGCGTAAAATTTATGGTAAGTAATGTAATAAAACGTATAAAATTTAAAACGTTATTTTATATATATATTTTTGATGTTTTGTATTACGTCAGTTTGACGTACTTTTAAAATCATATATAAACACCTTTATGAATTAAAACATCAGTTAGTGATTTTTAAGACGAACGTTACTTTTGGTTGTAACTGACAGTTTTGGTTTTAAATAAAAGGTGTATATACGTTTCCATTTCCAAAAGCTTTGAAAAATTCTTGCCGTCATTTAATTAATCAAACTAAAATATATATATATATATATCAATTCTCATATAATTGGAACGGTTCATATTTTGCCATTCCTCTGATCACGAAACCTTATCTGCCTAAATCTTCAATCACACATATAAAGAAGCTGGAAGGGATATCAACGCATGCTTTGAAATGTCCAAAGAGATTTAATACTTGTTGCATGTTCAGTTCAAAGCCAATTTATTTGTTTACCGTTATTCCTAAAATCACGCAACTGTTTATTGGTAACAAATGTTGAAATCAAAAGTTTTGTATGTCTGGAAATAAAGCATGCATCTATGAAACATTCAATCAAATTTCTTGCCGTTCTTTGGTTCAATCAACATTTAATGCTTGCCAACATTTACGTAAGAAACTCCCTGCTTTTATCAATCAATTGGGCAAGTTTGAAATCTTAACATACCTGACCGTGAGAAATATTTTATCCACCTCATTTATAACTGTGTATTTCTTTTCGCCATTCAAATAAAAAGATTTATTTCCCACTTCTCATTTTCATTTGCGTTTAAAAATAAATTATATATAAGTTTTCTCTCTCCTTAATTCTTACTTTTTATTTGCCTAACCTCTTTATTATTTTCCTATGTCTATCTCTTGACATTTATTTCTTTATTTTTCTAGATCTTATTTTATCTATTAAATATTTCTTATGTACATCTTTATTTAATAGCTTGTGTAACAACCCTAGTTTTAACAATTTATTTTATTTTAATTATTCAAATTTGAAATAATATTCTTATAGATTAGGTTTAACAATATGGTTAAATATTTGATTTGGAGATATATTTTATAAAATTTTGTATGCCAATAAAATTAAATAATAACTGTAAAATTTTAAGCTATTTTTGAACTGTTAAATTTCGCGTTTGGAAGACGCGTCAATTATAGGGTATAAGTGACGTAATAAAACGTGTGTTTTCAAAACGATATTTTCACACAAATTTTTGATGTTTTAGTTTGCGTCTGTTTAACGTAGTGTAAAAATCATATTTTCATATATTTTTGAAGAAAAATATCAGTCAGTGTTTTAAAAAGCAAATGTTACCTTGTTTTAATTGACAATTTGACTTTACACATATTGTATACGTTTCCATTTCAACTGCCTACATAAATTTGCCTTTTCATTTTGATATCAAACTAGAAAAATATCAAATCAAAATACATAAAACTGAAATAAATTCAACAAGTAGTAACGTACAAAATTTAAGCTAGACGTGTGAAACCTAACTGTCACTTTAAAGAAATCAACATGCACATCAATTCCTTTCCTCTACCTCTATCTCATCAATTATCAACCTATAATCACGCAAGTTTTAATTTATAAGAATGTGTGTATTAACCCTGCCTTCATCACACAAACTTAATTATAGGGTAACATTAAAAACCTTATTCTCTCTGATGATTTCCTTTTTACTTAAATGCATGCAATTAAAGCTTGAAACCATACACACCATTTCTCTTCCTTTAGCCTCTGTTCTCATCAGTTATATATCAATTCAAATCCTTGAATCAAGTACGTAACTCACGCAGGAAATAAAATCTAGTTTATAAACATCAACAAGTTTTCAAAAAAAAAAAAATCCTCTCGGCCTTCTCTTTATGCCTGCCTTCCATTAATCATGCCAGAAGATCAATGCTTGCAATATTCTTTTGTAACTGATGGGAAGAATTCTCGTCCATATCAATAGCATTTATATCAATGGAAACTGACACGTTATTTTTCTCATCTGCCTATAAACTCATTCCCCTCTACCCATTTGTTCTCTGCATCGATCCAATTCTCTGCTCCTTCTCGTGAATCTATCAGGTAAATAGTTATAGTATTGTTCTTTTCTTTCGGTTCAGATATTTTTTCTCCCTTTCTCTTTCTCGAAATTTTGTCCTACCTGTGCCTTGCTCGGCCATTTCCATTGTTATGCCATGCATAAGATGTCTGTACATTCATCCCTATGCTGAGATATAGGCTAGTCTTGTGCATATCAGAGGGTGAAGCAGTAGATTGGTGGGAGAAACTGAGTGTTATGAGGAATGGTTGAAATTTTATACAATAGTGATAAGTTGCATTTAGGAAGTTTAGATTCAGTGACAATATAAGAAATAGCCTTGTATTGAACCTGTTGATTTTCAAACTGCATATAGTGATCAGTAGGCCTTTTTCATGTTGAGGGATGTGGGGTGAAGTAACACTGATATAAAGATGAGTGTAGATATAGGTTGAGTTTTGCATGCATTTTGTAGTTGTAGGCTAGTGAGTTTTAGCCAAGAACCTGGATATGATATTTAATGTATGGGAAGGACTTTGGTTGATTTGTTTAAGATTTTCCAGGATTTGATTTAGTTAGTAGTGGAAAAAAAAATTACATTTTTTTTATATTATATTATATATATTATATTCTTTAAGGGAGTTAACTTGCATTTGTGTTGAGTAGTCTGCATACATTTATGTTGGGTTTAGGGGAGTCTTTCAGTTGCCTTTATATAAGAAAGGGGTTGTCTGTTTGTAGGGGAGAGGAGTCATGTTCTTTATTTTATTTTATTTTTTTTTTCTTTTTCTTTTCTTTTCTGAGATTGAAGATCTGGACAGGAGTATTGATGCATAACTGAAGTGAAATGTTGATGCTACTAGGAAATAGGGGTCAGTGAGTGTGAGATTTGTGTTTCCAATAATTTTTGAAAAAGAGATGGCTGGAAGTTTCTTTGCATTTTTTCGAAGAAATTTCAGTATTGGCTTGAAGCATGTGAGCTTGAGACGTGGGGAAGACTCGAAGTAGGTGGGTTTTGGCTCGGGTAAATGAGTTTAGTGGATACCTGTTAAAGAGGAGTTGGGAGGTACTTGAAATTGAATAAGTGCGAAGCTTTGAAAAAAAAAAAAAAAAAAAGAAAGAAACAAAAAAGAAAAAAAAAAACTGAAAAGATGGGAAGGGAAGGCTGCACAAAAATTTGGTGCACGTGTATTCGTGTTCAACTTTTGCCGTAGTTGTTTAGGAAAAATTTTGGTCGTAAAATTTTGGGTTAGCACGGTTCACAGTTTTGGGTATGTTTTGGTCACGTTACACGGTGAAGTGGTCGAGCAAAGCAAACATATTCTTGTTCTATTCTTAATTTTCCTTGACCATAAATTCTTAAGTCGCGTTTCAATATTTGAATTTTTCTAGATTTGAATCTAGGCGACGTCCGAGAATCTTTATCGTTACCCTCTGTCGGTCTGTACCGGTGAACTGTCATTTTTGAAATTCAAAATTTTCTGCAAAAATTCAGGTGAGTATTTCTCACCAGACATACGTATTTATATTTGGTAAATTATTGCAAGTGTATGTGTAAAATTGTATTTCACTATTATCTGTCTGTAATGTAATATAGAATGATGGACCCCATTTAAATTGACACCTCATCAGTATTATCTGTTATATTATTTCTGCAGTTATGTTATTGTTTATTTACTGCTTAAATCACCACTGCAAGTTCCCTGTTATTATAGATGGTATGGGCTGAAATGATAGGCCTAATTGATTATTATTGTTCACTTGTTCTGTTAACTGCTGTAAATTGTCTTGGGATTGCGGGTTCGAAATGATAGAACCCGGAGTTGTGTAAATATCGGATTGAAATGATATAAATCCGTTTCACTTGACCTAGGCTAGAAAATCTTATACAGGCCCGTGGTTTATATATTATTTTTTGAAATTATTTTAAATTATTTAAATTTAGAAATTTGATGATATTCTAATTTAAATTATATAAAGGATTTTTATGAGATTTACAATGATTTAAAAGGGGTTAAATAAATAAATGTTGAGTTAAAATTTTGGAATATAACTTGTTTAGAAATTCTATATTTTTGGAAAGGTAAAGATTTCAATACAGAAATAATAAATAATAAGTTATATTTGAAATTTGATGTTTAGCTAAAAGTCTACCACAGCATTTAATTGCTGTCTTTTGAAACTTGACTATTTTAAACCCATACTTTAGATAGCATTTCCTAGATGCTGTAGAAGTGAAATTGATTTAAAATTTATTTATTTAAAATTTCATCTCTATTTTGGGAATACGTTAAGATTTGGAATTTAAATATGAAATTGCTAATAAAGTAAGAAATTGAGTTTGGAAAGATTTAAAAGAAGAAAATTGATTTCTATTCTTTTGATAAAAGAAATAAATTCCAGATTTAATTGAATAAATTGAAATGGTATATCTTCAAAGGAAATGTTTTAAATCAAGGATCTGAAATTAAAGGTATTTGAAATATATATATTGATTTGGAAAATATAAATACCATTTTTCAAACTATAACTACGGGTTATAATAACGTTTGGTTGGCAAAGAGACCGGGATCGGATATCTGGCATACTCTCTGTCGATACCGAAAACCACTTTGACTAACCGTGTACGCGGTGGAGATTCCAGAATGAAGTAGGATGGTGGTGAAGGTTTCTTTAAGGTAAATACGTGGACCCGACTCCCGTGAGTTGGCATAAGGTGGCTAAAACAGGAGCGATTCTCGGATTAATGAGGTAGCACCTCTGATCGAACGCACTTCTTCGTATGCCATTCTATTACTCTTGTGATTGTTTTGGTGCGCACCTTTGATTTGGGAGTGTTGTTCGAGGTGGGCGGTAACTGCGGCTACGCGTTTCCACCGGTCCGGATAGCAATTGGTATATCTACCCTGGCATTGCCTAGTTGTGCCGTGTCACCTACCCTAGCGAGCCTACTACGAGTTTCTATTTGTGTCGTACCTATGGAGTATCCTCTGGTAGCTTCCCGATCAGGAGGTATTACGGTACTGTATAGACTATTGGCATTTTACGTGTTAAGGTGGAAAATGTAAAGCCTTAACGCTATTTAAAAGTAAGTTTATTTTAATATAGACACTATTATAATAGCGCAATATACTACATAGTAAATAGTTTAACGGATCCTTAGAGGATGGGCGATCCCAAGCATCCTTTAAGTTACTTGCTTTATATTACAGTACACTTGATTTAGCTTACATTATATAAGTATATATGTCCTGACTCGAGTGTTTATGTTTTATGTTACGCTCGGGTCAGCCTGAGTTGCAGCTACAGCTTTCTTTCCGGAGCTAGGACCACTCATAGATCACTCTTGCTAGTTGGAAGCTTTTTCATCTTTATCTATTTTGTAATTCATAGCATTAAAGACTTTATATTTGCTTATGGCTTAAAATTGTATCGAAGTTTATAAACAATGTATTTCTGTTTGGTAAAAATTTCAGTGGCTTCATGAACCACTGTGATATTTTACATTCCGCTGTGAGATTCTGATATCTGTGTCTGTGATTCTGTGTATTTGGTTTCATTTGTTCCTTAGCTATATTTACAACCTATTGTTTTGAACTATTCCAGCTCGACAATTTTTAAGTTTTGTCGAATTCGAATGGTACAAAATAGTGGGTCGTTACATGATGGTGGCCGGAGGCACGGTGTACGTGATAGTGCAATTGGAAAGGGTCTGATGAACTTGTGGGTGCAGGGAAGTTGGAACTCGATTTTTCTCGAGTAAATGTAGGGGATGACTCGGAGCAAGTGGGGTATTTACTCGAAGCAGGTATTGGGTTGCCTCGGGTTAGTACCGAGTGGTTACAGTTTACTGTAATCCTGTCTAAAATTTAGATTTTAACTAAAATTGAAAATATTTCAGGGTTGTGATGGAAGATTTAAATAAGTTTAAATTTAGTATGAAGTTAAAAATTCAAATGGTTTTGAGATCTTGAAGTTTGGAATATTTAGAATGGATTTTCAGTTTTTTTTTAAAAAAAAGAACCTGACAAGTTTCAAGATTTTGAAATCTTATTTTAAAATCTGAAATATATTTTAAAACAGTGATTTAAAAATCAAAGACTAAGCTCAGTTTCAAATAGCTTTTGAATTTTTAAGAGTTTAAAATGAAATTTGGGTTTAAATAAAAGGTTTAAAAATCAAAGTTTAAACAAAGATTTATTGAAGTTTTAAATCAAAAGTTTAAACAAATAATGGATTCAATTATCTTGAATTCAAATCTGGGATTTGAATAGGTTTTAAAACTTGAATGTTTTCAAACAAGATAAATTTAAATGGTTTATTAGAAGTAGATTTGTTTTCAAACAAATATTTTAAAACTTGATTTTCTTTTAAATTAAAGTCATTTATAAAAGATTTATAATAGGAAATTAAATGATTGTTAACTTGAATTTATAATTTAAATAAGTAATGTATTTAAATCTTAGTTTTTATTTAAATTAAGGAAATTAAGACTTATCTTATATCAGTTTTAATTTTAAGTAATAAATGTTATTACATTTATTTTTAAAGAAATTTAAACTGGTTAATTCTTAATATCATTTGGAATTTTAGTTCAAATGGAATTTGAATTTAAATTATAAAAATGAAATGTTCCAAGAACATTTTAATATTAATAAAATTATTAATAAGGAATGGGTTATCTTAGAATTTATTAAGATATTGAATATAATTAAATAAATTGGATAATTAAGGAATAACTTATTTATTTAATTTATTTAATTAATAATTTGAATTAATTAGAGTTAATTAAGAAGTAATTAAAGAATAAATAATAGTTAATGATGGTCATTAACTAAAGTTTATTTAGAAATTAATTGATTAATATAATTAATTTTCAATAATTAATTAAATTAATTAATTAATGTAATAAATTGTGAAATTTATTTAAGTTTAATTACTTAAATAAAAGTAATTAAGACACTAATTACTTAATGTAATTAATGGAGCTAATTAAGGTTGGTTTAAATTAATTAATTAAGTTTTAATTAATTCTAAACATTTGATTTGATAATAATTACTTTATGTAATTTATGGGATTGCTCAGTGAAGTAATTAAAGGTAATTACTAGATGTAATTAGTGAATGGTGTTAGAATTGAGAAGTAATTTTGGATTAGAATATTTTGTATAATTAATCAAGGGATTAATTCAGAATTAATTAAGGAATAATTTGATTTGATAAGTAATTAAGGGTAGTTAATTACAGAATGAGATTAATCAAAGGTGATTAATAATTATGGATTAAGTGAGATTAATTACTGAAGTAATTAATTTAATGGAGTAATTAATTAAATATAATTAAGAATCATTAATTAATATAATTAATGATGTAATTAAGATTGATTAATGAATATTAATTAATCAATAATAAGTAATTAATTAATGAAGTAATTAAAGGTTAATTACTGTATTTGGTTTAGGGTAATTAATTTTGTGGAATTAATTAAAGTATAATTAATCAGGATTGATTAGTTAAGATGATAAATTAGAGGTTAATTAATTAATTAATTTGTAATTAATTAATGATAATGTAAGCAATATTTATATTGAGATAATAATTAATTTAATTCGTTTTAAATTAATTAAAGATGATGTAATTAATTTAATTCATTTTAAATTAATTATAGATAGTATGATTATAGATCATTGCTTATGATGGTTGTTATTGGTTGCTTTGAATGATTTTGAATCTCAGCTATGAGATTAATATTGTTGTGTGATATGGTTGTATTGGTTGCATTGTGATGGTGATATGGGTTATCTGTGATAGTGATAAATGTGGATTATCTGTGGTTATGACAATGATAATTATCTGTTGTGAATCTATGAGTTATCTATCTGTGTGTATAAAGATAATTAGATTGAATTGTTTTAAACTTTAAAACAACTTGGACCTAAAAGACACGTTTGGATTTCGATGAGACCGGGATTGGGTTTCCATATTTGGAATCCGAAAACCACATCGATTCCAATTAAACGTTAGGTCGTTAATCCAAGTGGAGCGAGTGAAGACTCGAGGTGTAAGGGCTATACGTCAGTATAACTCTGTGGGTGATTCCGTAATGAGTTTGACGGAATAGTACTTATAGATTCGAGATGAAGATTCAGAGTGCAAGGGTTATCGTCGTTAACTCTGAGGGTGATTCCAAAACGAGTGTAACGAGATAATGCCTTCGGTTTCGTTCGAACCCAGAACGAACTTGTATGGATTGAATGCTTTCAGAACATCGTCAGGTGGGCGATGAGCATTCTAAGATAATGTGTCCTCTAAAGGTAATCGTAGCCTCAAGCCTCATCAACCGGAAATAGCTAAAACAGGGGAGGTGCAGCAAGGCTTCGTGGGTAGCGCCCACTGGAGAGCAAGATTGATCCCTGTCTAGAGGTCCCTTATATTCGGCTTAGTGGGCAGTTGGATATGCGCACCAACTGCGGGGTTGTCTTGTTCGGAACTATTTAGTAAGGAATGGGTCCGGCCTTGTGTTGCAGGGGAGTGGGAGTACTCCTCGGTACGTTGATCTAGGCCACGTACTGTGACGGACGGTACCCCAGTAGCCCTGCCATTGTATGGAATCCAAAATCCAATAAGTGCCAATGGTTTTGATTGTACTACCCACTTTTGTGGCTAGTAGTTGGAATTTAATGAATGTAACAATTTCGGCTATTTCTTATTTACTTGAAAACCCTAGACCCTATTATAATATCACTGGATTTCCTATCAAATGTTTTGGTTAGCATAAGGTAAAAACTTTTCCATGTTTATGTGTGGAAAGTCTTACATGATACCTTTTCTTTTCAAAGGATTTTTAAAGTTAAGCAACTTTAACCTGTTACTCACACCAGACCCATGTCTGACCCGGAGTTTATTTTTGTTTTTCATAAACTCTTGGGTACTCAAATTTTTATGAGAAGCCAAGGGATTCAGGTTAGCTTTGACGAATATTGGAGGAGCAATGGAGCAGGAGGCTTCTGCGTTAGATATAGTATTCCGCTGTGTATTCTGTGTTGTCTCTGGATTGTATTGTGTTGTAAATACTAGACAGGTGTTTATAACTGTCTAGTATATGTTGTATATCTGTGTACTCTGATTGTGGTTGTATACTATGTAATATTTATATTATTAATATAATTTATTCGTTCCGCTGTTTAGATTTTGATGTGTTGTTTCTTCTTCTTCTCTTACTTTCTCTTTTCCATCCTCTTCTTTCTTATTAGCGATGCGACTTCCTGGAGTGTGGAAGTTGGGTCGTTACCGTTTATGATGAATATTAAGTATAAGGTATACTTAGATTGAATTGATAATATAAATATAAGATGGTTCAAAATCAGGTGATAATGTAGTGTGTGCTTATAAATTAAATGTGATGCTAATATATACTCTTGATGTGATGCTTTTTTACATTTGTGATATTATTTTTATGATGTTAAAGTTAGGGAAAACCCATTTCGTGGTGCAGAGGTGTGGTATCACTATGATTCTCATACTAGGCTTTATGTTTGGTCTGTGTTTTTATTATTTTCATAAACTAAAACCGTTACTTATTCGAGCACGATAAGTTTATGATTAGAAAGGTATCTTTTGAAAGGACAAATAAAGGCTCCAAATACTAAGCAGGAGGCTTATCTGTCAAATAAAAGTTACTTTGAAAATTCTGCCATGTAAAACTAGGATTATAACCGATTAATTTTATGCCGGTTTCTTCATATGTTGATCATGACACTATACATATTTCTTATTACATTCACCCATGCATGGGAATGATAAGGATTAATGATGATGTAATGAATCATGTAAAACAATTTGATATAATGAAAAACTATTTAGCTGCTCTGTTTAATTAATGTTGATTCACTCTTTTGCTTGAAAATGATGTTGGTGATGATTGCAGCATCATCGGTGTCTATGTTCAAGTCTCAAAGTAGATGATGTTACACTTAACTCCTAACATCATTCTTATCGAGATACGATTATTTCACTAGTCTTTAGATAGTGTCTCTAAAGACACATTAGCTTTGAAGTTCATTCATATCTCCCAGAACATGATGTATATTCAAATGAATTAACTCTTGATTTACGATTTTAAACTTATCCTTGTTTCGATAATTTAGCATGTTACACAAGAAGTTTTTTTTGGGAAATACATGTTACCATGTTTAACATGGATGAAATTCCTACTCAAACGCGTGTGAAATAAAAAAATATGGAAGAAAAAATGGAATTCAATGTGGACTCCCCCAATACTAGGTTGAAATAGTGTCTGCGCTATTAAAATATTTTCTAAACACAAATGAGAGTACCCAAAAATGAATGAGGTGTAAAATGAAATGCAGTTTAACAAGTATGTACTAATGTGGATCATATACAGAATGGATTTATGAGATGATGAATAAATCATGAAGAACAGTATTTCCTCCTTCCCTTCTCCCTACACTAATTTCTAACATGCATATTATCGTTTAAACATGATGATTTCTTATCCCTAAACTTGTTATACAAAAGACATGTCCGTGAATTAGCTAATCAAAATCCTCCCTATGAAGAATTTTTTTCAGCTATGATTTATATTTCCAAATAATTTTAATTGTAATCTCATAAGTTTGAGTATATGTGCATAATTCTATTTGATGCTACAGATTTGAAAAAACTATCTTCTAAACACTCACAAGATTGATTTTCCCTATTTAGAAAACTAAGCATGTCTTCAAATAGTTCTTCAAAAAATATAATAAATACAAAAAGTAAGTGAAGTTTTCTATAAAAAAAATTATGATATATCACTAAACATATCATCTATGATTGTATTTTCATGTCCATTTAGTTTGTCTTCCTTAGTTGCTGGTTAAGATCAAAGATATTTATTACATTGGTTAGGCATTCAAAGAAAAACCAGAGTTCACCATTAATTCAATTTATTATAACATTTGAGGTTGCTAAGAAGAGATGACCTAACATTAAAGGGATTTGTTCACTTGGTTTTGAAACAAGTTCAGTTTGTAGAACTGTGAGGTCAACGGGGAAATAAAATTCTTTAGTTTGGATTAAAACATCTTTAGTTCTTCCCATTGCTTTTTGAACGGGTCGATCAACTATGATTATGATGTTTGGAGGTTCTAATTTCTCTAGTCTAAGTTGACAATACACATTATATGGTAGTGAATTGACGTTTACATGGTCAACTAGGGCTTGACAGATGTAAGTGTTGCCTATTTAAAACAGGCAACAGGTAGTCAGGGTCCTTGTACATGATTAAGGAAAGGTTTGAAAGAATGGAGATAGTATTCATGGTTAGAAATAATTTTTAGGAATTATAGTGGCTCATTTCTAAGTGCATTGCTCACTCAAACCTTTGCATATTTTGGGGATTTTCTCAATGGCATCCAAGAGTGGAATATTGATTTGAACTGGTGTGAAAATTTCAAAAGAAATTTCAAAATTTTCATTCTTCATATTAGTTGAATCTCTGAGGAAAAAGGGCTACCGATTTATGAAATCTTTCAGTAGTTTATCATTTGAAGAAGGAGAAGGTGGCACGATAGGAAGTAAAGGTGGTAATGGTGTAGAAGGTTAGATGTTGGTATTTCCAACTTTAAGTGTCGAAGATGTGTTAAGGTTGCTGACATCAAATGAAAAAATGTTGGGATTACCATCATTTATAGAATATGATGATTTTAAGATGTGGTCTACAATAGGTGTTGATTGAGCATTGACACTTCCAATAATGGTTGACCCTGAAAGGGTATCGTGGCTGTTGACATTGTTATCAACCTTTTTCCAAACCTAAGAGTGGTAACAGCATTAACAGATTTACATTCTCCTCCCTATTTTAATTCTTGCTTGAGAATGTATTTTGGATTTACTTTGCAGTGACTAGGAAATTTTCCTTTAGCGCTATTTTTCAAAATTTCCTACATTATGTTTGTCATTTATTCAATTTTTTCATTTTGATTGCTTATATGTTTCTTAAAATGAACAATTTCTTATAAAGGCAAAGCTGACGTATTAAGTTAGGATGCCTCTATGGTTAATTTGGAGCCATGGATTATGGTGAACACTGTGGAGTTTAGGAACTAGGGAATGAGGCTTGAAAATTAGAGTTTTATACCATGGGATACATATACAATAGATCAACCGAATTATTAAGACTTTCGAAAAAGAAATTTGGATGATACTTCCTACTCGGATTGTATGTAGAAGAAAAATGACTATTTGAGCTATAACATTGAATTTTATTTTTTTATTTTAATAACTGGGTAGTAATTCTCCTAGTTGGGGAGTATGAATCTTTATGGGAAGCTGAAATAGATCTATTACATGCACTTCACTAGAAGAGGTATGGATAAGGACTAGAAATAAATTCCTACTGTTCATTTATTTCAAAATGAACGCCCAAGTATCATCGGCTGTTTTAGCAACGAACTCTTCTACGCACATTTATTCAAGTTGAGTTCTTGTTTGATTGTTTAGACCTTCATATGCAATTTAGAACAAATGGTGCTATGGGATTGCGTGATGTGAACAACTATATAATAATTGATCGAATCTCTCATGGTATTTTGAAAAACTCGAATATTCATTTTGTAAGAAGTGATTTATTTTAGTTTCAATTTTTAAAGTTTCAAGGGAATTTCTTTTTAAAAATACAGTGACAAATTTGTTCTAACTTCTTGTCGACTGTTTAAAAAGAGAATTTAGCCATCCTTTTGCAGTTTCTAAAAGTGCAAATGGTACTTTAGATGTGATTGATTCATTAAATTGTTGTTGCATTCTTTTTTTAGATGCATATAACTCAAACTCATTAACAAATTTATACGGTTTTTCAGAATTGGTAAATTGTTGTACCCTTTGAATAAAAGAGTGTTTTAGCTCAAAATTGTTTTCTTTCGCTGATGGAAATGTATGACAGAAGGTTGAACACTCCTATTTAGACAGCAACGATCAATAAGAGATAAGTAATTATTGTCCTCTAAGTTAGGATTTTGAAAATTCTGGTTCATTGGATTCATTTAATCTATCTCATTTGGACAGTTTTGATTTATATCACACCCTTATGGACGGTTACTCAAAAAATTCCACTTGTTTCAATCAAATGAAAGTAAATAAATTCCTTTATTATGGTTGACAGAATTACTTCTAATTTCAAATAAAATAACATGCTCACTAATACTTTATCAATTGATAATCTGGACTGAAAAGGGGAATATGTTCTTTTAATCGTACATAAAGAGGTACGACTAATGTTTTATGGGTAATACGAAAGCTTATTTGCTAGTTGTCCAATCATAAATGTTTGTAAATCGCCAAGATTTAAGCGAAAATCTTTATAAAATTCTTATATTTATACACACACACACACACACACATATGCATATATATCCACGATTCCATTTTTTGCGAAAATCAACTTTACTATGTACAACCATTCGATTATAAATGTTTTTCCAATTAATTTAAATAATTAAGTTCAAGCATTAAATTAATTATAAAATTGCAAGAATGAGGCTATTCAAAATTTCAATTGTTTTTCTAGTGTCTCTTGATATATTTGTAAATTTCTAATGTAATACTCATCAGCATACTTTAAAAGAGAAACTAAAGAAATAACTTTGCAATAGATTATTCAAATTAATTATTCAAATTTAATTCACTTAATCAATTTAATTTTTCCTAATGAGCTTTATAATTTATTCTTCGGCCAAAATCTGATAAAAATTCAATTCGTGTATGAAAATGATAGAGGTTTAGTTGTTTTAGAGCTAAGGAAATGTAACGACTTCCTTATTAAGGGCTTTGCTCCTAACTAGATTTATTTAGCATGTAACCAAAAATATCTTATAGTAATTGTAATAAATGAATTTGTATAAGAAAAGCCATTTTGCAAGTCTACCTATCTATTTTTTACAAGCAATTTCTATTTTAAGCATTGTATTTATAGTGAAAAATTTATAGTTGGGCATGGCAGTTAAACCCCAAGACACTTGTTTCTTCGCTCGTATTTTTTTTTGAAATAGACACTTCATATGTAATTACAAAAAGAGTATGGATTTGAAGTTCTAAGGGAACAAATGGTGGTAGGAATGTTAGATAGAAATTATACTAAAAAATCACCATATGTTCGCCTAGAGTTGCTTCTAAAAGAAATAAATATACATCAGTTAAAATGCCAAAGAAAACACTCAGTATATACTAAATAGTTCTAGCGCAGGATTAAGCTCCAAAATGGTGCATTCATAAATTAACTTCATTTAATAAAATTCCGCCTACATCATGTCGTTCATTCCCTATCTCTTCCTAATGCTGGAATGCTCCATCGCGAGTGGATCTATGGCTGCAGCTAGTTCTTTCATAGCAGCGATGCATACATTCAGGATTCATGAGTTGTTTGATCTCCAGCATTAGTTGTGATTCAATCAAGATCATACTGCCTCCTTGTGAGTGAGAGAATATAACACCGGACTCTCTAAATATGAGTTCCTTGCCCTTTATTTCTTCTTCTTTAATCCTTGCATGCTTTAGTAGCAATTTGCAATCTTAGGTAATTAGTTACAAAATTAAATTCAAGGGAACTTCCGTATTCTAAAAAACTCTCATATTACGTTGTATCTATTGTGCCATATTAAGATAGTGATTTATGTAATAAAGATTTTGTGCATGTTTGTTTCCACTACTGGATTGAAATACCCGAGAGAAAATGTCAGTATAGTACGGTTAGTTAAAATTCAAAATTTACCGCTGATGTTTCACCATATTATATTGGAATATGAACGTGGAAAAATAAGTGGTTATCTGACTCATTTCCTTGTTTGCATAATTTACGCTCTATGTCTATAGCGGCATTACATTTGTGGATTTTATCTTTAGTGTTTGTTTACCCAAAAAATGGACAAACACCTTTGATTGATTTGTTGTAAAGCTATGTATGAATGTATAACATAATTATGTTACGTATAGTTCATAGTTTCTTACAAGAGTGAATAATAGACAAAAATAAAACTATACACAAGAATTTATAGTGGTTTGGTCAGAACATTCCTAAATCCATTGTCTATTTTCATTACCATTCTTATAGATCAATTAGACAATGATTAGAGTAAAAGTACAGCGATCTCGTATGAAAAATGGAGCTTAAGATTTCAATTCATTTATTTTTGTTTGGTGTTATTTTTCACTTCCTAAGTTGTATGCCATCATTTCTTAACCAAATTTATGGTCAGCACCCCAAAGTTATTCCAAGTAGGGTGGCAAGTTTAGAGGGTGTGATTCCCTTGAAGATTGCTTTTGTATCCTCACTCGTAAGTATCTTGCAAATCAGACCTTCCATTGACGTCGAAAGGTTTAATGCTTGGGCTAAGTGACCTTCCGGCTTCATTGAGCTCACTTAAAGACTTAAACAAAGGCTTTTTCTTTTGATTAGATTAGGTTTTCCTGAATTGAGTCCCCAGAAGGTCGGATTCAGTCTTATCGAAAGGTTATGGAGACAGTGTTCCTTGAATTAGGGTGGGAAATCAATTACTTAGTGGGAAGGTAGTAGCTTCTGACCTGGACAAAAGGTTTGATCACTTATATTGAGTAGATTCCAACCTTGCCGAGAGGTTACAATAGTTGATTAAGCAGTTTCAGAAGGTTTCATTGAAAATTAATCCAAATAGGCTGTCGACCATGTCGAAAGGTTTAGGTTGAAGGGTTTACGACTTTGAAAGATTGTAGTTTGTGATTGTTCAAAAGTGTTGTCGACAAGAACCTTCTGATGAGGTTGAATCTCCTGGCGTAGGGTTATATTTTCTTGTATTACTTTATATACAAAGTCAACCTAGATCTTTGCCGAAAGGTTAACGCATCAGCTGTCTAGGGTTTAGAAGGATGTTAAGGTCAAACAAGCTCCTTTTGAGTCTGAAGGGTTTAAGTTATAGATCTTAGACCTCCAGATGATTGTGAAGATTGCCTAAGAAAGGACATCTTCGTTTATGTTGATATAAACCTTTTGAAGGAACAACACCTGAAAATTATGATCAAGCCAAGAAAGATTGAAGAATAGTGTAAACAAAATGCACAAAGCTTATGACTTCCCTTTGATCCTCGAATGGACTTTTCTTTTCTATTAAATTTCCCCAAATCACTACCCAATTAGGGTTACAGAGCTATGATTTTAGAAGTTACAAGTATAGAATGAAGGAAAATCCACCCCCGAAATAGGACCCCTGGGTCTTATTTATAGATGCCGACGGCCATGCTTCCGTCCCTATGCTTTCGACTGGATCGAAGGGTTCCCTTTGTATATACAATTGCTAAACTTTCAATGTAATAGCCCGCAAATCCGTACCCCTTGAATCAACACTATTTTACCTCTGTTAACTCAAGTGGCACAGAAATACGAACCATTTGGGTTTAAGAAGAAGAGATAGAAGAGGAAGAAGTTAAACAATATCAGAATCTCACAGTCGCAGCGGAATAAAATATAATAGTAAATAATAGATTTTACACAAAATGAAATCTATAACTATTTTATACATCATATCATCAGAGTGTCTCATACATCAACAATTACCAATCAGACATGCCATACAATCATAGCAGCGGATATATATAAATATGGATAATACGTCTCGGAGTCCAGCTCCTCTCCTGCTCTGAAGCATCCTGTCCTGAACATATAATACTCGGTCTGAGCCGAGCATTATAATAAAATAACACATGAGTCAGTCTGGAATATCAGCTGATAATAATGCATCCAAATTGATTATTAAAGTTTCAAAAATCCTTTGAAAACAAAAGCATCTCGTAAGACCACGCCACAAATAAACATGTCGGATTTTTACCTTACGATAGCTAAAACACTTTTTATAGAAATCCTCTGATATTATAATAGGGTCTATTTACAAATACTTATAAAATAGCCGAAATTGTTACATCTATTAAATTCCAGCTACTAGCCACAAAAGTGGGTAATACAAACAAAACTCGTACAAGGCTCGTAGGGAGAATGGATTTCCAACAATGACTAGGCATTGGGGTACCACCTGTCACAGTACGGAGCCTAGATCACCGTACCGAGGAGTACGCTCGCTCCCCAGGAACACAAGGCCGGACTCATCCCTTACTGGACAGTTCCGAATAAGATCACCCCACGGTTGGGATCAGCAACCGCCCACTAAGCCGAAATAAAAAGGGACATCTAGACAGGGATGACCTAACTCTCAAGTGGGGGCTACCCACGTAGCCTTGCTGCATATCCCCTGATTTTCAGTCATTCCTAGTTGATGAGGCTTGAGGCTAAGCGTTACCTTGTAGAACGTTTCACTTAGAATCCCATCGCCCTCCTAACGATGTTCCGAAAGCATTCGTCCATACAAGTCCGTCCCGGGTTTGAACGCAACCGAAGGCATTATTCCTACTACATCCATTTTGGAAATATCCTCAGGATTAGTAGCGACTAGCCCTTGCACTTCACTGCTCAATCTTCGACTCCTAACACGTTTTCGCACGAAACGTACAAACCGGATCAAAGTGATTTTCGAGAAATAAATCTTGATCCCGGTCTCTTCAAAACGATCAACGCATTTGTCCAATATTGACAGTCGGTGATTTAGCTATCAATTAATATTCACAAACATCCATCACACAATAAATAATTTCCCACATTATTTATTTGCCTCAGACATCTTTAAAAGATATGTTTTCAAATTTCCAAAACTCATTTGAAAACAATTCCCAAAATCCCTTCCTTTACAAGGTAAATCCTTTACCATTTATTCCCATTGGAAATAACCAAGTTCAAAACATTTAGATTTGAAACCAATTTAAAAACACTTTATTCTGTAATATACTTTAAATATATAAATTTACTTCTAGTTATTACTCAAAAATATAATTTCAAATATGTAAAATAAAACTATTTATTAAACGGGAGTTTTGTTAACTAAATTTAAGAGTAGTGGTTTTAATGGTTTGGTGCTATGTTTCAAATATCTTAAATCATCTATCCTTTAAATAAATCAATTTATCAAATAAAATACTAATAATATTCTTAAATCGTTATACTATCGCTAAACTTATTACTTAGATTTAAATAATAATTTCTTAAAAACACTTCCTTAAAACAAATTAAACTTAACTTTTTTCAAACCTGATTTAAATCACGAACTCAGTTTTCCCAGGGAAACATTTCCATTGAAACAACCCAAAGAATCTTTCATATAGATCCTGCCCGATCTATCCTAACCCAAATTTACGTTAGTTATCGTAAATTTATTTCCAAGCTTAAAAATAAACTCCTTTTGAAGTTTAAGCACTTTTCCCCATTTTCGAAAATTTCAATTTGTTAAAGTATAATTTTAATAGATTTTAAAATAAAACATTTGAGATTTCTTCAATTGAAATCATATTTACAAATTTCTTAAACAAAATTCCCATAGTGTAAAATTGTATTTCAGAATATTTTTATGTATATTTCAGATAGTTATTTTTTTTAATTTCCAGCAATTTATACTTCCACAGTTATCAATTGATAAAATGTCCTCTTCGTTAATAATTCTAAATTCTACCGAATTTTTATTTTTATTTTTATCCAAATAAGATTCCAAATTTTATTCTTTTAAATTCTTATTTATCAATTTTATTTATTTCTTTTAAAACCCACTTTATTCTACTTATAATTAAAATTCTGAGGTTATAATTTATCCAACAATATCACAGCACAATTTAATTTCAAATTTATCAATCACAACATATAAACAAACATCATTGTCAATTATAAAAATAATTACTACATCGTGAGTTGGATTCCTCCAACCTGTTTTTCCCTGCATCACAAATATTAGCACATCACGTATATAAATATCAATCCAGACTGATAACAATAATTATATTCAACCAATCACACAGATATTTAAATATTAACTATTTAAATTAGCTAGCATCTAGATGTGAGTGAGAATAACTCACCTTGAGTTTCAGATGAACGTCTAAATTTTTTAAATTAAACCGAACCACATTCGATTTAACCTAAAATTTCACTAGTTCCAATTTTCTTCAAACTTGTGTTGCAGCGTAGAGCACATTGCCACGATTCCGGCGCTACCAAAATCGTCGAAATCTGATTATATATGCAAAAGATATGGTGGTTTAAAGTTTTGAATATAAATTAAACCAATTTTCTTTAAATTTTAATTATTATTATCAAACTTAGATCTGACCGTTAATCACAAAACAAGGCCGAAGCCATCTTCCTCACGCAACGCAACTCCAGGAAGAAATAAACCTAACATCGGCCAATTAGGGTTGAGAATCGCCACCGCCTCGAGCAACTTGGCCGCGATCGGCCACCACCACACGCACGACCTTCGAGAGATCCCCCCACACCAACAATAGCATCGAGCTCGGCGCTTCCTACGCGTACGAAATTGCATATGAACGGGCCGCGTTCGAGCCCTTGTAGCCGCCAATACACTTCGCCAAATTCCATCACATCCGTTCACTTTGTAGATCTCGAAGTCCTCTTCGAATCTCTAGTTAAAATTTTTAGCTAACAATCAAAGGATTTGAAGGAAAAAAGAAGAAGAAAGAAGTTGATTATCGGCATAGAAGATGGATGCGGCAGCCGAGAGAAGGATTAGGGTTTCTTTGATAACCGCGTATATATATATTCATTTATTAATATTATTTTAATATAAAAATCAATTTTTATGAACATTTGCAAACAAACTCCCAAACACACGTGTCGACAGACGTTCGTAAGGTTTTTCCATGTTTCGGACAAAATGGAACATGTTTCGTAAGCTAACTCGGTCATATGTGTGAGTTACGGAGATAAACGATCAAATTTTAAATTTAACCGATTAAAACGATTTCGATGCGTTTCGAGCTGCCAGGGTCAAACGACAACTCCGATTGCTATGAAAATTAAAATCCGATAATAACTAAGTATTACGGATCTAATGGAACTGGTTTCGTCGAATTTCGAGACTGTGCCCCGGAAGGCTATTTTAACTCGTCGATTAAATCGGACAGTTTTTGAAATTGTCGAAATCACTCAAAATTTCACTTTTAAAATTTTAGTACCTTAATAATAAATCATATAAAATATATAATCACATTACAAATCATTCTGGCTCATTCCGGACCAAAATCTGATTAAATTGCATTTTAATAATATTAAATTCATTTTTAAATTAATATAAAATCCCAAATATTAACTTATTGATTTCTAATTTCATCCAAGGGTCCAATATTAAAATTCAAACCCAATTAGACCTAAAATAAATTTTAGAATCTAATTTTATATCCATTTACACTCAAAATTACCAATCATCCCAATTTCTGATATTAAGCTATTATTATTCAAATTCCAATTTAATTTCTGTATTTGAAATTTAACCAATTCTATCAGCTTAACCAAAAATTTTTATTCCAAAATTCAAATTATAATCCATATTCAACATTTAAAATGAATTAAATGTTCAAATTTGACGACCCAAAATTTCGGTCGTTACATTCCTCCCCCCTTAAAAAAATTTCGTCCCCGAAATTTGCTAGGGTAGAAAATACTCTCCAACCCATTTACTTACCCAATTTGCTTAGTTAAAAGCTTATATACACTTCCCAAAACCCTTTAGCTCAAATCCAAACTCATTTACTTCATTTACTCTAAATCTTTAATTTTACCATTTTCTTTCAAAATTCAATTTCTTAGCAAATCAAAATTCCAAAAAATTTCCAACTCCCAAAATTTCTGAAAATTTTTGGCAGAGTCTCCCCTACACGGAGGAGCTTTCGCGATATCGCGATACAGATAAATATATATACATCAACCCACACGGACGGAAACCAAAATATATCACAACAAATATATCATTTCCCAATTATATTTGCGTAGGCGTACCTTTTTAGCAAATTTCAATAGCAAGCGGCTAATATAACGCATATACGCGCTCCAACTCTCTCGAACGCCTCCCGTACCTGTACTTACTCAATAAACTCATCAGTTTTCAAAGATATGAACATTTTAACAACATTTCTGATATAAATGTAAGCCAAACATATCCATTTCATAATCAAATCAACAATTTGCATGGTTTCATAAGTAAACCATATTTTATAACATGCATAAAGTTTCCTTTTCTAATGCCAAATCCCACTTTATTTCACACAAAGGATTTACATACAAGTTTCACTATTTCAATTCATACTCTACCCAATTTTCGAATTGATTCACCAAGCAAATTTCATTTCAATTTGTTACATTTGCATTTCTATTATAACTCTCTTACATTTATACTCAAATCCATTTATTAAGATTTTAGCCCATTCTACTTTCATCCAAACCAATTTCATTTTATTTCACTTGAATGATTTACACTCAAGTTTACTATATACCATTCATATTTATTACAACCAATTCATTTCTATTCAATATGATTACATATGCCTTGCATTTCTTTACTTTAACTTACATTCCCAATTTGATTTACAATCAAATTTTAGTTTAAACTTAAAACACTTACATTTCCTTTATGATCCATTTCCATTCATATTCAAAATCACTTAATTAGAATGCATTTATCTAATTAATTTAAAACCATCTTTATTTGCTTCTTCAAATCAATTCACTTGCATCCATATACAAACTCTTTAAATTTTATTCCAATCCATATCAATTTATTCAAAAATCAATTTCAATTGCTTGTTAAACAACTCAATTTCGATTACATGCAATTTTCATGTCATTCGAACAAAATAACCACCCCTTAAGCTTACAACCATTAAAACTAATTCTACTTAGATTTGTATTAATTTTATTCAATTTTTCCTAGTTCACAAGCCAAGTATTTTTATTCCAATGCAATTTTTAAAATTTAATTTTCCTTACATTTTTATTTCATTAACCAATTCATGTTTATAATAATATCAATCCATCCTGGGTCATTTACAACCCATTACATTTTTGTTTCATCACAACAATTAATTAAGATTCTTCCAATTGCATTTAAATTTTATTATCTAAATAAATTTCATTCAAATCTACTAAATAAAGCTCATCCAAGTTAAGTTTAAATTAATATCATCACATTCCATATTATTTACAACTCATACCTCCTTAATTTATCACAATAAAATTAATTAATACCATTTCACTTGTAATTCAATTTCATCATCTAACAAATTTCATTCAAGAGTACTTAATAAAGCTTATTCACAATCATTTTGTTTTCTTTTTCAAGTTACTTAAGTTCTTTCAATTTTCACAATATTTTCATTATCTTCTTATACCAATTTTATTTTATTTTCATTTGATTCTCGTCCAAATCAGTTCCAATCCATTTACTTGCATTCCAATTTTATTATCTACACAAATTTTATTTAATTTAGTTTACACTAAATTCATCTTCAAGCTTCTTTTTATTTAATTTAGCTTACGCTAAATTCATTCTCAAACAATTCCTTTAAAATTTAGTTGTGTGAGGATTTAATTATCCAATATCATTTCAATTAAATTTAACCTTCCCTCAACTTAATTCTTTTCCCATTTAAACTCAAGTTCAACCAAATTTATTTAGTCATCTTGAATTCATACCATTTCCTTTAATATCTTAAATAAGAATTAAATTCCATTCATTTCTATTCTTAACACAATTGAATCTTGTTTTTAATTAAATCCAAATCCATCTCAATTCCATTCAATTGAAGTTGAATCCAATTCAATTCAAATTTTAAATTTTAATTCTCCATATACAAGTTCAAAACTTATTTACAAGCTTAAGTTCATTCATCCTTTTATATTTCACTTTCCTAATCTTAATTTACATTCCCTTTAAGATTAAGTTTGAATTCACTATACCATTCAACTATTTCCCATTTGTGATTATAATTCCCTTTTTACTTGGGTTTACAATCTGATTTTCCATTCTTAAGTTCATTAGCTCTTTTATTTATAATTTTATATTGCTCATTTAAATCCATTTACTTCTTATAATCACAATTTAAAATTTCATACATACATGTATCTCTGAATTCTTAAACATACAAATTTCTTTTACCCTAATCCTTTGCAAATTTTAAATTCAAAATTTCAGATTATAATCATAACACTTAATAGCTTATGGTTAATATTTATTACACAATGACTCACAAATACAAAGTCATTTTACATTTTAATTTAATACAAATCAATTTAATTCTAAGCCCAATTAATTTAACTTATCCCAAGTTAAATTCAAATTTTCTATTCACTTCAATATACTTTATTCACTTCCATTGACTCAAGTTAAATTTTAATCCCAAGATTAAAATTTTCATTTCCTTCTTATTAACATCAACTTCACCAAAATAAGTTCATTAGTTGATGAATTTTAACTTTACACACCATTTAAATAGAATGTTCCAGAATTAATTACCCGGTTTTATTCCAAAACCATTTTGAAATAATAATCAATTCATACCCATTTGGTATATCAATCAAATCTCCAGACTTTCCAAAACAACTTGTTTATACAAAACAAATTTCCTCCCTTGAAATTTTCAAACCAACAGGCATTCCCAACAAATCCAATCAATATCATAACCAACCATTTTGGTAGCAATCCATCACTTTAGAAACTCGAAAATAAATTCTAATGATGTGGCCAGCATCATCAGAACTATTTTCCAGCGACTGAAGTGAGTTCAATGCTTTCTTACTTTCCCAAATTCATTTCAAAATAATTTCCCTTCAAACATTCTTTCCAAAATAATATTTCATTATTGCCTTCAAACTCTTTAGCAAACATTTCAAACTTTCCCAAGAATTTAAATTTCCAAACCTTTATTTCCATTACATTTAAAATCCTTTCCAAAACTTCCGTGATTTAAATTCTGGTTCAATTCAAATTTAGTTATTCTTCCTTTTATATAATTTATATTTGTAGAATTTTATTTTCATTATAACTATTTCAAATTTCAGATTAAATTTTAGATTCTTATTTGATTTAGACATTAACAACCAATCATCCAAATATATATATAATAATTACAGAAAATTATTTCTTTTATATCAAAATATAATTTGGGTAAAGTTATTTCATTTACCCACTTTAAAAACGATACTATGTCGGATTATCTTGTTTAAGAGTTTAGAAACCCCTATCGATACGGTTGTACTTCCCGCACCGACCAGAATTCATAAACATTCAACCGATAAGTCAACACAGTATAAAAACAATTTTATATCCACTAACAAGTATGCTCTCATATCTATTATTACACTCCACTCATTATAGAGTACTATTGACTCTGTTTAATGAGTAATTTTTTTCCCCCACCAAAGCCCAGGTTGTCGCCAACCTAAGCTCTGATACCAAGTGTAACAGCCCGCAAATCCATACCCCTTGAATCAACACTATTTTATCTCTGTTAACTCAAGTGGCACAGAAATACGAACCATTTGGGTTTAAGAAGAAGAGATAGAAGAGGAAGAAGTTAAACAATATCAGAATCTCACAGTCGCAGCGGAATAAAATATAATAGTAAATAATAGATTTTACACAAAATGAAATCTATAACTATTTTATACATCATATCATCAGAGTGTCTTATACATCAACAATTACCAATCAAACATACCATACAATCATAGCAGCGAATATATATAAATACGGATAATACGTCTCGGACTCCAGCTCCTCTCCTGCTCCGAAGCATCCTGTCCTGAACATATAATACTTGGTCTGACCCGAGCATTATAATAAAATAACACCCGAGTCAGTCTGGAATACCAGCTGATAATAATGCATCCAAATTGATTATTAAAGTTTCAAAAATCCTTTGAAAACAAAAGCATCTCGTAAGATCACGCCACAAATAAACATGTCGGGTTTTTACCTTACGATAGCTAAAACACTTATTATAGAAATCCTCTGATATTATAATAGGGTCTATTTACAAATACTTATAAAATAGCCGAAATTGTTACATCTATTAAATTCCAGCTACTAGCCACAAAAGTGGGTAATACAAACAAAACTCGTACAAGGCTCGTAGGGAGAATGGATTTCCAACAATGACTAGGCACTGGGGTACCACCTGTCACAGTACGGGGCCTAGATCACCGTACCGAGGAGTACGCCCGCTCCCCTGCAACACAAGGCCGGACCCATCCCTTACTGGACAGTTCCGAATAAGATCACCTCGCGGTTGGGATCAGCAACCGCCCACTCAGCCGAAATAAAAAGGGACATCTAGACAGGGATGACCTAACTCTCTAGTGGGGGCTACCCACGAAGCCTTGCTGCATATTCCCTGATTTTCAGTCATTCCCGGTTAATGAGGCTTGAGGCTAAGCGTTACCTTATAGAACGTTTCACTTAGAATGCCCATCGCCCTCCTGACGATGTTCCGAAATCATTCGTCCATACAAGTCCGTCCCGGGTTCGAACGGAACTGAAGGCACTATTCCTACTACATCCATTTTGGAAATATCCTCAGGATTAGTAGCGACTAGCCCTTGCACTTCACTGCTCCATTTTCGACTCCGAACAAGTTTTCGCACGAAACGTACAAACCGAATCGAAGTGGTTTTCGAGAAATAAATCTCGATCCCGGTCTCTTTGAAACGATCAACGCATTTATCCAATATTGATAGTCGGTGATTTAACTATCAATTAATATTCACAAACATCCATCACACAATAAATAATTTCCCGCATTATTTATTTGCCTCAGGTATCTTTAAAAGATATGTTTTCAAATTTTCAAAACTCATTCGAAAACAATTCCCAAAATCCCTTCCTTTACAAGGTAAATCCTTTACCATTTATTCCCATTGGAAATAACCAAGTTCAAAACATTTAGATTTGAAACCAATTTAAAAACACTTTATTCTGCAATATACTTTAAATATATAAATTTACTTCTAGTTATTACTCAAAAATATAATTTCAAATATGTAAAATAAAACTATTTATTAAACGGGAGTTTTGTTAACTAAATTTAGGAGTAGTGGTTTTAAAGGTTTAGTGCAATGTTTCAAATATCTTAAATCATCTATCCTTTAAATAAATCCATTTATCAAATAAAATACTTATAATATTCTTAAATCATTATACTATCGCTAAACTTATTACTTACCTTTAAATAAGAATTTCTTAAAAACACTTCCTTAAAACAAATTAAACTTAACTTTTCAAACCTGATTTAAATCACGAACTCAGTTTTCCCAGGGAAACATTTCCATTGAAACAACCCAAAGAATCTTTCATATAGATCCCGTCCGATCTATCCCAACCCAAATTTACGTTAGTTATCGTAATTTATTTCCAAGCTTAAAAATAAACTCCTTTTGAAGTTTAAGCACTTTTCCCCTTTTATGGAAATTTCAATTTGTTAAAGTATAATTTTAATAGATTTTGAAATAAAACATTTGAGATTTCTTCAATGGAAATCATACTTACAAATTTCTTAAATAAAGTTCCCATAGTGTAAAATTGTATTTCAGAATATTTTTATGTATATTTCAGATAGTTATTTTTTTAATTTCCAGCAATTTATACTTCCACAGTTATCAATTGATAAAATGTCCTCTTCGTTAATAATTCTAAATTCTACCAAATTTTTATTTTTATTTTTATCCAAATCAGATTCCAAATTTTGTTCTCTTAAATTCTTATTTATCGGTTTTCTTTATTTCTTTTAAACCCAATTTATTCTACTTATAATTAAAATTCTGAGTTTATAATTTATCCAACAATATCACAACACAATTTAATTTCAAATTTATCAATCCCAACATATAAACAGACATCATTGTCAATTATAAAAATAATTACTACATCGTGAGGAATCTAGTTGGATTCCTCCAACTTGTTTTTCCCTGCATCACAAATATTAGCACATCACGTATATAAATATCAATCCAGACTGATAACAACAATTATATTCAACCAATCACACAGATATTTAAATATTAACTATTTAAATTAGCCAGCATCCAGATGTGAGTGAGAACTCACCTTTTGTTTCGGATGAATGTTTGAAAATTTTAAATTAAGCCGAATCACATTCGATTTGACCTAAAATTTCACTAGTTCCAATTTTCTCCAAACTTGCGTTGCAGCGTAGAGCGCGTTGCTCCGATTCCGGCGCTTCTAAAATCGTCGAAATCTGATTATATATGCAAAAGATATGGTGGTTTAAAGTTTTGAATATAAATTAAACCAATTTTCTTTAAATTTTAATTATTATTATCAAACTTAGATCTGACCGTTAATCACAAAACAAGGCCGAAGCCATCTTCCTCACGCAACGCAACTCCAGGAAGAAATAAACCCATCATCGGCCAATTAGGGTTGAGAATAGCCACCGCCTCGAGCACCTTGGCCGCGATCGGCCACCACCACACGCACGACCTTCGAGAGACCCCCCCACACCCACAATAGCATCGAGCTCGGCACTTCCTAGGCGTACGAAATCGCATACGAACGGGCCGCGTTCGAGCTCTTGTAGCCGCCAATACACTTCGCCAAATTCCATCACATCCGTTCACTTTGTAGATCTCAAAGTCCTCTTCGAATCTCTAGTTAAAATTTTTAGCTAACGATCAAAGGATTTGAAGGAAAAAAGAAGAAGAAAGAAGTTGATTATCGGCAATAGAAGATGGATGCGGCGGCCGAGAGAAGGATTAGGGTTTCTTTGATAACCGCGTATATATATATATATATATATATATATATTCATTTATTAATATTATTTTAATATAAAAATCAATTTTTATGAACATTTGCAAACAAACTCCAAAACACACGTGCCGACAGGCGTTCCTAAATTTTTTCCGCATTTCAGACACAATGGAACATGTTTCGTAAGCTAATTCGATCATATGTGTGAGTTACGGAGATAAACGATAAAATTTTAAATTAAACCGATTAAAACGATTTCGATATGTTTCGAGATGCCAGGGTCAAACGACAACTCCGATTGCTACGAAAATTAAAATCCGATAATAACTAACTATTACAGATCCAATGGAACTGATTTCGTCGAATTCCGAGACTGTGCCTCGGAAGGCTATTTTAACTCGTCGATTAAATCGGACAGTTTTCGAAATTGTCGAAATCACTCAAAATTTCACTTTTAAAATTTGAGTACCTTAATAATAAATCATATAAAATATATAATCACATTACAAATCATTCTGGCTCATTCCGGAGCAAAATCAGATTAAATTGCATTTTAATAATATTAAATTCATTTTTAAATTAATATAAAATCCCAAATATTAACTTATTGACTTCTAATTTCATCCAAGGGTCCAATATTAAAATTCAAATCCAATTAGACCTAAAATAAATTTTAGAATATAATTTGATACCCATTTACACTCAAAATTACCAATCATCCCAATTTCTGATATTAAGCTATTATTATTCAAATTCCAATTTAATTTCCTTATTTGAAATTTAACCAATTCTATCAGCTTAACCAAAATCTTTTATTACAAAATTCAAATTATAATCCATATTCAACATTTAAAATGAATTAAATGTTCAAATTTGGCGACCCAAAATTTCGGGTCGTTACGTTCAATTTCAAAGAAAGGCTTTCCTTTCACATGTCATCGTGGATCCTTGAACGTTGCCTAAGGGTCTTTTCTTTTATTTGTTTTTAGGAAATTGATGCCCTTATCGGAAGGTTTGTCATCTATACAGTATGTGAACCTTATGGAGGTGCTGGAAGGTTCCTGGCTATTGTGAACCCTTCGACTTGGTCGGAAGGTTGCTTTTTTACTTGGATGTTGCCGAAAGCCGAGCTTTCCTTGAATGTTGTCAGAAAGTTGCTTTACGTTCTCTACTGACTTATGAATGTTTCTTTCATCATTCCTCCGACACCGTCGAAAGTCATCAGTTGGCATTCCAATCGGCCGAAAGGCTTATTATGCTTTTGAAAAGGTTATTATAGGATCACTTGTCATTGTCTTGACTTCTTTGCCTTCTATGGAGGGTATTAGCTTCTTGGATAATGTGGAACAATACCATCCGTCTTCTCCAAAAGGTCTTGAGATGCTTCATATAATTGACTACATCCCTTCGACCTCTTCGAAGGGCTTGATCTGGATTCCTTTTCTTCTTTCCTTTGTTTGATATCTTCTGAATTAAGTGGAATGTGAATTTTTCGAGTAACCATTATCCACCATTCTTTGTTGAATTTTGAGCATTTCTTTCTTCATAAAAACCTTTCGACCTAGTTGAAAAGTATTATGGATGTGCTCCAACTGATTCGAAAGGCTTGCTATGCTTTCGAAAAGGTCGTCATGGAGTTGCACTTGCTTACTTTGATTTCTTCATCTTCTTTCAAAGGTAAGAAATCCCTGAATGGAACCTTTCGACTACTTCAGAAGGTTTGAAGCTATTAAATCTTGATGGTTGCATCCTCTCGACTCCTTCAAAAGGTTTGGTTTGAGCTACTTCCACTTTGTCTTTATTGAAATGCCTCTCGTTCTAGTCAAAAGGTGGATTCTTGGAGCATCATCATGCCTATGGACTTTGAAAAATAGACTTGGACTCCGCCGATGGCTCCTGTCAGAAAGTATGATTATCCAGAACATCTCGATGCTTTCTGATCTTTCCTCATGCTCTCGTGACCCTTCTTTCATACCTTCATTCTTCTGAATATTTTATGGTTAACATTTAGCCCGCATTGTATGAAAGAAGCTTTTGTTCTTTAGGACAAAATCTAATGAACGTCCTTCTTTGCTTTCTTCAAAATAGATTATAACTTCTATTAAGGTTGCGACTTTGTTATGAAATCTTAACGAGCAATATCAAAATTATGCAGCTAATATTCAAGATGTCACTAGAGTAATATTTCCAGATAAAATGCTTTGTAATGACCATAATTAAACTTCCTTTAGAATGTGGAGTAATATCACCTGATTTGCAGATAATGGTTCAAATAAACGAACCTTTGGAGAATATCTATTACAGACCTTTGAAATTTCTTTCCCGAATTAAACCTCTTCAACCTGTGGAAATCAATTTCATGCTTTTGGGGACCTTTCCTTATCCCTCTAAGTTTCCTTCATTTTCAATCTTAAACCATTAATTAGTAATTCACATTTAGTGAAAAGGAAGAAGGTAGTTTAGTAATGTTTCCATTTGGTGTCATGAAGTTTTTGTATTTTGAATTCAATGGAAAATTCATAAATCATCATAAAATTCAATAAATGAAACCAAGAAATCATGAACTCTTGAAACAAGTGATCAATAGGAAATCGTCATGAAAATTTAATGGAAATTGTAACACATAAAATTCATGAATCAATAGAGAAATCAGTAGGGAAATTCAATAAACCAATAATTCAGCAAGAAATCATCATTGTTATTTAATGAAGAAATCATGAATACAAGATCAACAAATCGTCACTAAAATCCATAGGAAGAGTAGAGTTCACTAAATCCGAAAACCAGCAAGATCACTAAAAATTCAATAAGGAAACTAGAAATATGAAATTCCTAAATCATTATGAAAATCGACAAAGAAATACAGAATTCATGAAACTAGAAATCAAAAATTCAATAAGGAGACTAGAAATAGGAAATTTTCAAATCATCACAAAAACCCATCAAGGAAATCAAGAACTCATTAAAACAAGCAACTAATAAGAAATCATCATGAAAATTCAATGGGAAGAAACTCAATATATGGAATTCACAAACCATAAAAGAGACCAATAGGGAAATTCAAAATTCATGAAATCAGGAATTCAGTTAAAAGTCATCATGAAAATTTGACAAGGTGAACATGAGTATGAAATCTATAAATCATCATAAAAAGCAATATGGAAATTTGAAATTCACGAAATCCAAACTGAAATTTGCATCAATAGAAATGGTGGAACTCAAAATTCACGAAATCAAGAACTTATCCAAAGTCTCGTTAGGATCTCATATCACAAATTAAATATTCAAAGCTCCATTCAACGTGATACTAAGCCATAGATATATCTAATAATAGCATATTTAGCATATTTCAAACAAAATATAACTAAGTTGATCTAACCTTAATTCTACGGTTATTTATAGGAAATTTTCCTGTTAATAAATGTGTTGCCCCTAAAGTGCCTATAAGTTAGTTGTATATGTATATATGTGCATACATGTATAATAGACTCTTCTGTCCAATCGTTCAATTTATCTCAAAGGATTCAAGAGTGGCTTTCTTAACCTTATCTTGGAGTGAAGTACTTTATCTTTATGACTAAAAATTTATTATCTATTCCATTCCTTTTGATTTTGTTTCAGTCTTTGTTTTTATTTCCATGTTACGAATTCCTTCTTCCATTTTTTGGTCTCATGCTCTTGTTGTTGTTTTATGAAAGTTTTTTAATCCTTTGATGTAGGAATTACTTTCCTATGATTGGAAGTTCTATAATGCATTAGCATATCCTTTGCCTCTGTGTATATCCTTTTCTAGGATTCCAACTTTATCCCAGATGGCAGATAGATTTCTTTCTTTAACCCTTAACTTTCTTGGGTTCTGACTTTCTTTTTGAGTTGTAGACATCTTTATCTTTATTTTTTTATTTGGAACCTCCATTGGGCTTGAACATGCTAGTCCATTCTTTGATGAACCAATCTTTGGGCTTATAAATCATAGTCCATTCTTTGATGAGCTATTCTTTAGGCTTCCCTTATCTTAAAGGGATATATATACTTAGCTGACCTTCCTCTAGAAGGCCGTTAATGGGTGCTACCCTGTAACGAACCAGATTTCGACGCTCGAAAATCGACATTCATACATCACCCGTATTTGAATGCCGCGGATACAAACGTTGAAATCCGATTCGTCGGAGCTTATAACAACATTAGGTGATAACAACACAGCGGAAACAGAGAAGAATTTTTTTATTGATACACAACAATGATACAATATGAAGTGATCAACATTATCAGAGATAGATACAACAGCGGAAAAACATAGCAACAGAAAACAACAGCAACAACAGCGGGAAGATAAAATCTTTATTGCCAAAGCTCCAAACCCAAAGCGATAACCCCCTATCATGCTGAACTTATAGCAAACTCGGTGCACTGTAGCACAATACGATGGCCAAATCCAAACACTCCAAAGACTGCCAAAGGTTACACCTACTAGATGATTATTTGATAACCTGACTCTAGGCAACCCGTGTGGAAAATTATAGGCACCCAAAGTTTAGAAAGGGAACAATAAACTCCAGGTCAGTCATGGGACTAGTGTGAGCAAATAAAAACAATTGTTTGGTACAAAAACAAACAAAAAGAAATAAAAAGAAATCCACTATGTTTTTTGGAAAATGAAACTACCATAAGGCCTCCCGCCACAAAACAATGCAATCGCACACTTGGAGGAGATTTCTCCTTATGATAGTCAAATATGCTTGATACGTGAAAATCCTTTTGATATTATTATTAGTGCATAGTGTGGAAAACATTTGCAAGTATAATATTAATCTTAGCCAGCATGCATACCATTATAGTATTCTTACTATAGCTACCATGTTAGATGGCAGATTCTACAACTAAAACCGTACATGGCTCGTATTGGCTGATTGGATTTCCAACAAATGGCCAAGGCTAAGGAACTTACTTTTCGAGTGAGTACGCCTCTGAAGGGACACCCTGAGAACCTAACCGAATCTCTGCCAACACAAGGTCGGGTTACCTTTGTAACTAGGTAACTAACTGTCACGAGTATGCCATCCCCCGATCGCCACTGACCTTTACCCGGGAATTCACCAACGAATTCCAACAAACACATAAGTTAAATATCTGGGCTCCATACCATGATATCACTTTTTATCCAGAAGTAAATGCGCACACCCCAAGGGGCGCGACCCACGTAATCTTGCTGCATACTTCTTGTATCGACCATTTTCGGGGTGTGAGGTTCGGTGAAGTCTCGTTCCACAAAGCTATGCTTTTCAAAAAAGCCATGCTTCAATCAACCAATGATCAACATTTAGCATGCCACATTACCAAATTGTGAATATATCACTAGCAACCATCAACTACATAACATCTGAGCTCGTACGTCTCAGAGAAGGGTGTTAAGCTAAGAGAACAAATTCTCCGCCACCAAACAGAAATGTATTCGATAGAAACCAGCTTTACATCTCAAAGTGTAATGTCAGACATACATCCATACAAGTCCATCCCAGGTATGAATGGAACCAAAGGCACATCAAAAGAAGTCCTTGCAAATTCGAATATTCCCTAATCATGTTCGGACTCCCCATCACAATAGGGTAATCAAAATCTCTATACCGGGGCCATTCACCATAGAGACATTCGATAGGTAATCCTTTCGCTTTCGAAAATACCCGGTCTTCACCACCGTCTTCAAATGCTATCCAATTCATTGTATCATTAATTCGGAATGGGTTTTATAGCATAAAGTCCTCTCCCTGCTTAACCGAATAATGAGCGCTAATTTTAAAAACATATACATACATTTGGGTCATAGTTAAGTCATCGCTTTATACCCCCCATAACCTTACTTTGAATGGTTTAAACAAATTTCCATTTCAAATCTTTTAAACAAAAGATTCATCTTTTGAGATCCTTTCCAATTTGAAACAAGGTTTACCCAAATCTTTAACAAAGATTCATTCATAGCTTTCAAAACTATTTCCATTTCAAATTTGATTTACCCACAACTCGAAATCCTTTCAACAAAACTTGAAATTCTTTCTTAATAGGAATGCTGTTATTATTTGAAAACAAAGGTCTTTTGTTTTGGGAAAATCCGATTAAATTTACTCAATTTATAGCCTTTTTAAAACATAGTTTCCAAAATTTTAAAACTTTAACAAGCCATATAATATTCAAAATAATTTCAAATTCAAACTTCCTTTTCAAAAGTTTTCCATACTTAACCAAAATCACTTCAAAAACATTTTGGATTCAAAATTCAACCTTTAAAATCCTTTTCACCATTTTGAATAAAATAATATTAATTCAAAATACCCATGACCTAACAAATTTCCTGTGAAATCCATATTTGAGTTTGTGTTGTGTGTAGTACAAGAGTTTCACAGGCAACAATGAAACATCACCATCATAAATCCAAGCACAACAATATCAATAAGCGGTATAATCCTATAACTCTTCACTTTCATTCACAGATAAACAAGAAATTCATCACAGATAAATAAATCATAGTTCACAGCTCAATCCAAAGCAATCATATCACAGAACATCATATCAGAGATATCAAACAATTCAAGGCATCCAATATAATTTAATCATCCATAAGCAAGATTAATTAATCACATAATCCATGATTAATTTAACTTAAACCAAATAAATTAATTACTTATGAATAAATTAATTACTTATGAATAAATTACTTGGCCTTGCTTAATATTAATTAATTACAAACCATTTAATTAATCATCCTTCAACCATTCACATTAGTTAACCTTTAATTACTCACATTAGTTAATTACATTAATTAATGATCCTTAATTAATTACATTAGTTAATTAATCTTTTATTCAGTAATTATCCATTAATTACTTCTATTACGTAATTATTCTTTAATCACTCTCACTAAGTAATTACTTACATCAGTTAATTAACCCTTTAATTAATTATCTTAATTAATTAGTTAATCTTTAATTAATTTCATTCAGTAATTAACTATTTTTAATTTCTGATTAACGATCCCTTAATTAATTACATAAAGTAATTTTTCTTTTAATTACTTCCATTAAGTAATTATGCTTTAATCTCTTTCATTAATTAACCTCTGATTACTTTACATTAAGTAATTATTCTTTAATTACTAATTAAAGAATCTTAATTAATTAAAGATAAACCCTTTATCTTAATTAATTACTTAATTAGATCACTTAAATCTATTTAATTTAAATGCTTGAAATCATTTTTTTTCACAATCATTTGGGAGTACACATACCTTGATCACATCTTTTTATTTTGAAAACAATTGGAGATATAATTAAATAATGAACCTAATATTTAAATTATTCAAATCAAAACAATTTAATTTCAAACATTTGCACTTATAATCTTGATATTTTGAAACTTGTTTGAAAACTTACTCAACACCTTTGTTTTGAAAACTAGTTTAATATTTTACTTTTAAAAACTAGGTTTATTACATGTTTAATCACCCAGGCCCAAAGCTAAAACTTCCCTCGAGCCAAACAAATAAAACCCTGAACAAATCCCCAAGCAAACACTCTGTCTCATCCCTTCATGACAATCACGCAAACAACTTCGATATTGACCCAAGCCAATCCTTTCTTCCTCGAGCTCAAACAAACCCAGATATACATACATATGCATGCACGTGTACAAACAAACGCAGCCGTTTCGATCATCATTGTCGTTGCCAATAAGTCGCCGACGACCCAACTGAGCATCACAATCACCTGGCACCAATGCTTTCGGCTGGAATCGGAATCAAGCAACACGATGCATCACCGAACCCAAACCCGATCCAAGTATTCATCGAGCACCCTCACCTTCTTCCATCCGACATATTACCATTGAGCCCAGATATTTGCGAGAGTCCCCTGCTTCCTTTCCCCTACCTGCGATCGAACCTGATCCACCATCGACGACGAAATCGCCTCAATTCTAACATCGACCAAAGAAGGTCATTAAACCATAAATTAACGTCGCCCGGCAACCATGCCACTCTAAAAATTCAGCGATCATTTTTTTGATGACCACCATCATGCCAGCTTCCTCCAGACCAAATCTTGACCAACCCAGACCCGTCGATCGACCAGAATTGACGAAAACACCAATATCGTTCAACTCGACGAACCTCATCAATTACAATACTAAAAATCATGAAATTTCTTTTAGAAATCACTTTTTGTTAGCATGAATCTGTTTGTACAATCAAAACACGAAATCGAGATCATTGATTTTTGTCTTAAATATGATCATCTCTGTAATTTGTATCTTTTTTGAAATAATTACTGAATGTTTTTACTTGAAATTATTTTTAAAATATACATTACACTCTTACAATCACTTTCCATTAAGAGATCACAGACAAAAATTTATTATATGGGGAGATATGAATTTTCCTAGCAAATCTGAGCCTGTTACTAACATAGATGTATATGCATATACACAAACATGCATACTCAGACATTTGCATTTATATATATATATACACACACACAAAAACAATTTTACATTCATGTATACAATTTTCACCACTTTACTTCACAGAATTAACATATATATCAAAGTATAAAATAGATTTAATCTTTTAATAGGTTAGTTTGCTCACGTATTCTAAAAACAAACAGAGAACAGTACATAAGCTTTTAATTTGGAAATGCTTTGATGTTGATCTGAACTAGTTTTGATCTATAGATAATGTTTGACCAGGTTGAAGCTTGATCTGATTTGCTTTCAGGTTTGAATATGTTTACTGTTTGGGACGATCTTGGTTAGCCTCAGGTTGAACTGCTTCCAAGTTTTAAGATTTTGAAATGTTTTTGATTTAAGCTTCAGGTCGTTGCTTTATTATTGATTCAGTTTGGTTGAAGACTTGAACGGGTTTTGATTTAGTTTGAGATGCATTTGAACTTGATTGTTTTTGTATTCTTTTTTTTTCTTTTCTGGTTTTTCATTTTTAGGTTTGAATATCATAGAAAATGAGAAAGGAAGGAGTAGATGTGTGTGTGTGTGTGTGTGTGTGTGTGTGTAGCTTTGATCTCTCTTTATTTATTAAATTTAAAATGAAAAGAAAATAGGGCACTTGTTAATTTCATGATGTATTTAAGTTATACTTGTTATTATATATGATAAAATTGTTACATTTGTTTAGTTTCATGATAAAATACTTACACATGTTCATATTTATGTTACTTAGCCTACACTTGTAAATTTGCATATTACAAATATTTGTACATAATTTATTTGCATATTATATTTAGTTTTATATACATTTCTTTTTATTTATGTATTTATATATATACATGTATATATATATATGTATACATATATATACACACACACACATATATATATATATACACAAACCAAATTCATATCATGTATAAATTTAAAAGAAAGAATATTAAATTTTTTATTAATTCTTATTTCAAACTATTATACTTTAAATAAGTAAATATTTATATATATATAGTTTATATTTTTCTACAAATACATTTCTTTTTATATGTATATTTATAACTTTGAAGAAAATGATTCTAAAATTTAATTAATCATAAATAAATAAACATATGTATATTATATATATGTATTATATTTTTTTTAAAATATAAATTTTAACCCTTAAATAGCTTTTGAAAAATTTATTATACTAAATTCAAAATATAACTTCAAAAATTACAACGTGTGTGTATATATATGACTTTAAAAGATAGAATTTAACTTTCAAATAGCTTTTGAAAAATTATTATTATATTAAATTCAAAATATAATTTCTGCAATATATATATATACACATATGTGTTATATTATAAATCCAAAACAACTTTTTTATTAGTTTTAAATTATAGAATTTTCAAATTCAATTTATTTTCAATATATTTATTTTTTTGAATTTCAAACCCACAATTTAATTTATAATCAATTTATATACATATATATATATATAAGCAAACAAATATCTTATTTAATTTGGAAAAACTCAAATTAATTCACAATTTAATCCAAAAATTTATATTAATTACCAATTTTAATTTGACTTAAAAACGGGATCATTACATACCTTGACCCATCTCCTAAGAGGTGGTTTTGGATGTTAGGGGTTATATCTCTCCCTCTAGGAGATGCTACGGAATAACATAGTAGGCTTATGTCCATCCCTCTAAGAGGTGCCATGGAATAGCGTCATGGGCTTATATCCCTCCCTCTAGGAGGTGCATCATAGGCTTGAGTATTTATATATGAAAATAATTTTTGGCCGATTAAAATGAAGTCTCCTTTAAGAGGAAGAACTTTATAATTACCCTCCGTTAGTATAACGAGGGCTTATCTTTTGAAAAATTAGTTTGGACTCATTAATGCTTTTAGTAGAATAATTTTCCCTTAATATGGTCATCTGCAATAACTTTCTTACCGTTCTTACAACAGAGACACGAATCTCAAATAGGAGACTCGGAGGTCATGATTCATGAACCAACTGCCTTTTAATCGAGAATAGGCATCTCTAGTTTGAGTTCCAATAAGCTTTCACATTTTCAAAATCTTTCTTGAAAGTATGAGTGGGCTTATCTCTACCCATAATCTTAGTAAACTTTGAAACATTGAAATTACTAAGTTTGAAGACTTTTTGTATGCATTTATTAATGCTATATAACATCTCAAATTAGTTGCATAAATTTGATTTTGAGATAAATATGTATTTGTTTCTCCAGGCCATGGGGTGACTAAAAATAGTTTTCTTAAGAGGATATAATTTGAGAAGTTTCCTTTTGAATCGCTTGCTAAAAATAGATTTAGTATATATTGGTTTTCTCCTAAATTGGAATTGAGTTTAGCAATGGTTTAACATTTGTTACAGGAAAGCCTTGGTGTTGAATGAACTATTGATAATTGCCTTATGTCAGGCGTCTGAGTCATCCTATTTAAGTATTCTTGAGTTCGTTGAGTGCTTCGGTTTGATTTTGTTTTTAGCTATAATTGCAGTCAAATTTTAATCAGTACATGATCAATGCACATTATAAATTTAAGTATCAAGTTAAAGAGCTTTGAAAAGTGAGAAAGTTCATAGTTGAACTGATGTCGCGAGTCCTCATGATTTGAAAGGAATCTGCATTTTGGAGTTGCTGAATTGTTTTCCTCTTATTTTGAATAAGATGTCTTTCAAGTTCCTCCGACGAACACCTGTAAAAATCCCGATCTGACCATGCCTTGAATTTTATTTGGCAAGACACGGCATTCATCAGTTTCATGTCCATTTGCTTTATGATACTCACAGTAATGTTCTCCTTTATTAGGATCTGGGGCACTCCAAACTTTTTAAGGTGCAATAAAATTCTCATTTCTTTTTTATCTTAGCATATATGTAGGAGATGGATTTGCTCAGGACTACTCAATTCATTTTAGAACTCTTTCTTCGACTTTCCTTTGGGTTTTCACTTTCGTTGGGCCTCTTGTCAAGGTGTCTAAAACCAAATTTCTCTTCCTTGGATTCACAGTAGAATTCTTTCACAGCATGGTGCATCTCATCCAATTGAATAAACTTCTCTGCCTGGAGAAACAAATTCTGTAGATCTTTGCACCCATTGATATAAAGGTCTTTCTAGAATAGGGTTTGTTCAATTAACCCTGATCGAACTGCCATAATCTATTCTCTATCAATTTTACTTTCTTCCCTTAATGCTTCTACGCTGAATCTATTCAAATATTTGCTAAGTTGCTCCCCTGGCTTTTTTCTAATGTTTGTTAGCAAGCTAAAGTCCATAGTTGTATCTCTAAATATAGGAAATTGAGCCACGAAGTCGCACGTAAATTATTCCCAAGAATAGATAGTTCCTATTTGGTAACTCCTATACCATTTGATCGCTGCTCCTCGAAATGTAATGGGAAAAGGTTTACAACAAATTACCTCCGAGGCATTGTACAAGTTCATCTTGTTTTCAAAGACAATAAGGTGATCATCTGGATCAGTTATCCCATCATATTTCAGTGAAGGAAATTGAATGTGTGGAGGAAGGTTTGTCACCATTATTTCTTCGGAGAATGAGGCCTTTTGTAGGGTAACATATTCTTCAGGATCATAAATTTCTTTTTCTCTAAGTGCATTAGCCACTATATGGTATAGGTTGTCATTTTGGTTAGTTTAATTTCTTTAACTTTTCATGTTGTATTCTAGGATAAGGCTACTTGTTTTCTCAAGTGATTTATTTACTTGACTATCTCGGTTTAACCCGTGATCCTCTATCTCATTTAGAGGTTGAACTTCATTCTCCATTTCCACAATCCTTATTGATTCCCAGGTTGGGGCTCTTTCTAAATACTCCTTTATTACCATCTTTTGCGGCTGTTGACTCTGAACCTTGATCATATTGCTTTCCAATTTTTTTAGGGTTGAAGGTTTCCCAACTTCTATTTTGCTTAAGTTAGGAATTAAGACCATGTGAGCGTTAAAGGTTGACTGTGATGTAGCCTCTTCGTTTGGATTGTTGCTTAAGTCCAAACTCCTCTTTAGTCAAGGCTCTTTATATAATTGATCAGGAATGAAAGTTATTGGAGATTGGAGGTTCAAGCCCTCCTTGTAGTGCCAAAAACGTTAACGAAATTTATGGACAACACCTCAAAATTATTACAAGTAGTGTAGCAAGTTTAGAGCGTGTGATTCCCTTAAGGATTGCTTTCGTATCCCCACTCATAAGTATCTTGCAAATCAGACCTTCCATTGACATTAAAAGGGTTAGAGCTTGGGCTAAGTGACCTTTCGGCTACTTTGAGCTCACTTGAAGACATTCACAAAGGCCTTTCTTTTGACTAGATTAGGTTTTCTTGAATTGTGTCCATAAATCGAAAGGTTAAGGAGATAGCCTTCCTTGAACTAGGGCAGGAAATCAATTACTTTAGTGAGAAGGTAGTAGCTTCAGACCTGGACAAAAGGTTTGATCACTTATATTAAGTAGATTCCAATCTTGCCGAGTGGTTAGAATAGTTGATTCAGCAATTTCGGAAGGTTTCAGTGAAAGTTAATCCAAATAGGATGTCGACCCTGTCGAAAGGTTTAGGTTGAAGGGTTTAAGACTTTGAAAGGTTGCAGTTGTTGATTGTTCAAAAGTGTTTTCGACCATGCCAACAAGAACCTTCCGATGAGGTTGAATCGTCTTGCGCAAGTTTGAATTTCCTTGGATTACTTTGTATAGAAAGTCAACCTAGGTCTTTGCCGAAAGGTTAAGGCATCAGCTGTCTAGGGTTCAGAAGGTTATTAAGGTCAGATAAGCTCCTTTTGAGTCCGAAGGGTTTAAGTTGTAGATCTTAGACCTCTAGAGGGTTGCGAAGATTTCCTAAGAAAGAACATCTTCATTTATGTTGATATAAAACTTTCGGAGGAACAAAACCTGAAAATTACGATCAAGCCAGGAAAGTTTGAAGAAAAATGTAAATAAAATGCACAAAGCTTAAGACGTCCCTTTGATCCAAGAATAGACTTTTCTTTTCTATTAAATTTCCACAAATCACTACCCAATTAGGGTTATAGAGCAATGATTTTAGAAGTTGCAAGTATAGAATGAAGGAAAATCTGCTCCCGAAACAGGGCCACTTGGGTCTCATTTATAGACGCTGGCGGCCGTGCTTCCATCCCTGTGCTTTCGGCTAGATCGAAGGGTTACTTTCTTATATACAATTGCTAACCTTTTGGTTTCAACGGAAGGCTTTCCTTTCACATGTCATCGTGTATTCTTGAACATTATTGAAGGACCTATTCTTTCATTTGTTTTTAGCTTTCCCTTGTTGGAAGGTCTGCCATCTACATATTATGCGAACCCTTTGGAGGTTTTGGAAGGTTCCTGGCTATTGCGAACTCTTCGTCTTGGTCAGAAGGTTGCTTCTTATTTGGTTGTTGACGAGAGATGAGCTTTCCTTGAATGTTGTCAGAAGGTTCTTTACATTCTCTGCTGCTTATGAATATGGCTTTCATTATTGACCCTCCGACACCATCGAAAGGTATTAAGTAGGCATTCCAACAGGCCCGAAAGGTTTATTATGCTTTCAGAAAGTTTGTTATAGCATCGCATGCCTTTGTCTTGACTTCTTTGCCTTCTTCGGAGGGTAAGAGCTTCTTGGATATTGTAAACCAATACTCTCCGTCATCTCCGAAAGGTCTCGAGCCGCTTCATATTATTGACTGCATCCCTTTAGCCTCTTCGGAAGGCGTGATCTGGATTTCTTTTCTTCTATCCTTTGTTTGAGATCTTCTGACTTAAGCGGAAAGTGAATTTTTTTATGTAACAATTATCCACCATTCTTTGCTGACTTTTGAGCATTGCTTTCTTTATAAAAACCTTTCGACCTTGTGGAAAGGTATTCTGGATGTGCTCCATCCGATTCCAAAGGCTTACTATGCTTTCAAAAAGGTCATCATGGAGTTGCACCTACTTTCTTTGATTTCTTCATCTTCTTCTAAAGGTAAGAACTCCCTGAACTGAGCCATTCGACTACTTGGGAAGGTTTGAAGCTATTAAATCTTGATGGATGCATCCTCTCAACTCCTTCGAAAGATTTGGTTTGAGCTCCTTCCCCTTTGTCTTTGTTGAAAGACCTCTTGTTCTAGTCGAAAGGTGGATTCTTGAGCACCATCCTGCCTATAAACTTTGAAAGATAGCCTTGGACTTCCATGGAAGCTCCTGTCGGAAGGTAAGATTATCCAGAACATCTCAGTGCTTTCTGATCTTTCCTCATGCTCTCGTGACCCTTCTTTCATACCTTCGTTCTTTTGAATATTTCATGGTTAACATCATTGTCCCAAGCTAAGGTATTTATAGGAGTGAAATTATAGGGTGGCTAGGCCGATAAAACAGATGATTTCCTTATTTTCCATGCTCGGTTCGGTAGTTTCCATATATAAGGGATAAAATCTTGAATTTCCATATATACAAGATAGAATCAATAATTTCCTTAAATACTTTACCAGTTTGTCATAGGATGATGCTTCGATAGTGCTTGGTCTAATGATTTGACTGGTCTTGTTCTTGGCCACGTTTAGTATTAAGCTACTTCAGCTTGGCATACTCAACTACCGAACAATAATTTCCATCCAGTAGCTCCACTATCGGACAAGGAATCTAGTTTGGTGTGTATGCTACCAGATAGAAATTTCTATCCGCTTGCGGTGCTATTGGATAAGAAATCTTATCCAATAGTAGGACTACAGGATAAAAATTTCTATCCGGTAGAAACCGAACAAAGCAGAGTCAGAAGAATTCTTTTTTTCACTTTGTGCTTATACTCATATCATTTCGCAATCTTCTTGCCTTCTTACTTAGGATACTTTAATACAACGTACCTCTTGTGTCATGTACATTTTAGCTACTCCCATCCTTAGTATGAATTCTTTGCATTTACTGTGCCGTGGGTGGAAATGTACATAACACTCGCCCTCCAAAGCATGCTTCGTAGAATATAGAGTATGCTTTTTCCATCCTTCAGGCTAGAGTTTGCCACTGCTTTGTTAATTTTCATGATATCTTCTACGGTCCTATTAATTCCATCCTTAGTCCAACTTACTATTTGGCATCAGTCATCAAATACAATTTTCTATACGGTTATTTTTGGCCCAAGATCGCTTGGTGCAGTACCGAGCTGTATTTCCTTAGACTAGATGTAGCTACACTTTATTTTTTACACACACCCCTTCATACTACTGGAACTCTACAAATCCCTTGTCTGTTCATCTTCCTTCTGTGCTAGCACTTATGATTGATTCCAGCTGCTTCGAACTACATTTGTAATCTTTTATCTTCACAATCTGAGGTAACATTCTTAATCATTGATTTAAACATTTAAATGAAATTTTTTTGCATTTAGTTGGTTCCATTCTTAACATTTGTATTCGACAATTTTGAATTTAGAAACTATTAGGGGTTTCTTTAATTAAACTGCCTCTCTTAGAAATTAGGATAATTCTATGTTTAGTTATCGTATAGGATTTTTAGGGGTTAGCCTTACTTATGTGTTTTGCGGGTTAGGGTTTATGGGTTCGACATGGGATTTTAACAACCAAATAAGAATGATAGAGGATGTTCTAAGTCATCCTGTGTTAGCGTCGTTTAAAGGCTATTCTTGCTTATCTCAATTTACGTGTTAAAGCAAATATAATTGTCAAACATTTAGATGGAAGACCCACTCTTGGGTCATTGGGTGAAGCCGGACCATGATGGAAGTTGCTTAATGTTGGGGAGTTATGATGCCTATTTCGGTGCCATTAGTGAGCTAATGTATTCATTAGCTTGGTGAATCTTTTTTATTGATGAAGTAGTTGGGTAATCATTTAAGAATATTGGGTGGTCTTGGTTTGATAGTTGAACCAAACACTTTGTCATTTTGCTTTTGGATTTGTCTTACTACTATCCTTAAGTGCATAGCTGGAATTTCATTTTTATCTTCAAATCCGAATATTTTTAAATGTTCTATTGCATTTCTATTGTATTATCATGGTGCACACAAATATGTTCAACACTAGTATATGAAATAGGTTGATATATTATACACGCATTTTAGGCCGACATCATACTCGCTTGTCGAGTGCTATTGAAGCTCAAGCTCTTTCTTCATCTACTCCTGCCAAGCCTATATCATCGGGGGCTAGGTTTAACCAACTAGCTGGACTCATTGTCTAATTCGTGGTTGTAGTCCTTTGTAGCTACTAGTGGATCCTATTGAGTCGGTTGCTAATACTTTGACTTCTGGGCAGCTAGACATTATTATTGCTGCCAATAGATTACAAAGGAGGAGATATGCTCTTAACGACCCTTAATCAATGGGCTCATGCTCTCTCAAAGGGATATAGGATTACTCTCATTACCATTACATGGCTGCAGCTCCACCTCCTCATCACCGATGGATTATAGGTTTTTTGGTGTATTCAAAGATCGCCCTATTCCATCTACATCCCAATGGCCATGCTATCTTAACCAGTCTCTATGTCATGTTTAAGCGTGAATTCCAGGCTCCCTCACTCATGGGCAGATCAAATTTTTGTATACAGTTAAGAGTAAGGTAGAGAGCTCCCCTTTCTTTTATCTCAAGGAGGATTGCAAGTTCAAACTAATAGAGAATTTATACTCTAAATGCAATATGTTCAAGCGGGTGAATTTCTTCATTAATAACGAGTCTCTTTGTTTTCATCGATGTCATTCAGGATGTAAATGGTCATAATTGCTCATTTATGTTCCATTCATCTAAGAGTCTTTGTGCTGGTTATTAATCTTTCCTCCGGTTGTTTTCTTAGAGGTTGCCACAGGCATAAGCTTGGTTGAGATGCTTGAAAGTTTGAGGAGGATTCCATTAGAATCAACAAAAGTTCCTCCTCCAGTAATAGAAGAATTCCTAAGGTGATATAGACTATTAATTAAAGGTCATTATATCAAGAGGGCAAATCCCCTTTAATATAAAGACCCATAAGAAAAAGGAGATGGAAAACTTCTATAATCGGTAAGACAATTGGGGAAAAACCCACTCAACCCCCATTCCTGATGCTAACTCGACTTCGACTCCACCTGGCATCAAGGCTGTTGCCACACGACTGTTATAGATTCGAAGTTATAGTCTTTCCAGCTTCGGCCTTGCCACACCGGTCGAATAAAGTCCCTTATGGAAGTTATGAAGGGGAAGAGCTTGCGTCCCCATGATAGTGAGGCCATCACTTTCGACTAGGGTGAATGTTATTCTTCTGGACATCTTGGCCTTAATCCGCTAAGTAACCATGATACTAAAGAAGCCTTGCATAAAACCTTCGAGCCCGAAAGTCAGGAGGAATTTTCTCCTAAGGACATTATAGTTTCTAATTATCTAAATGACCTAGAGTTGTGTATCGACTATGGGGACTGTACATTGCTAATAAAGATCCAACAGCAACAACTGGAACTCTAATAAGAATTTGTTTAAATGCTACGAGAACTTCACACACACCTACCTTTACATATGTTGCACTGATGGGCTTCATTCATCTGATACGGTTCTAACATCATGAGTTCAAGAAGGAGTTAGGTCTAGTTCAGGTTCAAGAAACTAAGACAAGACGATGTCACAGAGATAATTAAATAGGCAGCTTCTTCCTTTAGCCCAAGTCACAATATAGGGCAACCGTAAATAGTGCAATAAACATGGGAGAAGTTCTTTTACCCTTCATCCAACGATAAAACTAACCAGGATAGAGAAAGTGGTTTACACAAAAGATCCTATTCTCCCAACAAATCGAGGTCCAGGATCCCTCCCCTCCTCTAAGTCCCTAAAGACATCATCTTTTTCTCTTTTCGGAGTTTGAGATCGCCAAGTAGAAGGAGAAAACGGATAATAAAGGGGAATCAAAGATATTCAACGGACTTATATTTTAGGAGTTGTTTCCAGAGCTCGGGTAGAGGAAAAGGAGAAGAACAAAGTTGACGTCATCACTGACCCTAACGATGGCAATTACGATGAATTCCAACCAGATTACCACTGTAAGGATCCTTGGCTCAACTACTTTCTTTTCCTGGCCTACCTCCTTCTATGAAGTGATTAACCATTTTGAGGGTGGGCTTAGAAGAGTTAAGTTGTTGTTTGAATTCCACACCAGATGATATAGGAAGGAGAAACATGGCCAAAATCGAAAAGATTTTCGACCTTCGGAAAGAATTGCACTATAAGGCCAAGGAACACCACGAGGTCATAGATTCTCTTGAGAAGGCCCATACCAAGGAGGTTGAAAAGCTCAAAGATTCCCATCTCCAAGAAGTGGAAAAGCTAAAAATAGAACACACTACTGATTCCAAGGCATTGAGGAACAAGTACAACTCCAGGGCTAAGGATTTGGGTAAGAACTACAAGGATACAAAAGTTGAGTATATGAAGAGGTTGCTAAAAACAAGGCCAAAGCTGATGAGGTGGATACTGAATGCAATGAGTTACGCAAAATGATTAAGGAGTGGAAAAGGGAGAAAGCTTCCCTTCAAACGAGAATCGATACACTCTTTGCTAAGAAAGGGGCTGAGGCAAACACTATAGAGAACTCTAGGTTAAGAAAAAAGAGTTAAATAGCCAATTAGATCAATTCGAAAATCTTTAGGATAAAGCGTACTTTTAGACATACATGGAAGGGAATTCGAAATGGATGGATGAATATATGAAAGTTATGACATCCATTCACTAAAGTTTGGTACAGAAAACTAAAGAGGCAAGTAAATAAGGAGGAGCGCCTTTTAGCCTGAATACTGTTGAGGCATAGTTTTCTAAGGAAGGAAAGTAGGCCATATGCCAGGGTTACCTCGAATTGGCTGTTGGAGAAGAGGCCTAGAGAGTAGGAAGGCAGAGGTGCAATGAAGGCTAATGGCTCTACTTTCGCGGTTATTACTCAAGATTAGACCTCCAAACCAATTATCTATGCCTTCATTCATGATGTTCCACTAACTATCGCGTCTCTTCAGATATAACCACTCAAATCCAACCTTTGGAAAATGCACTATCATCCCCTGATAGGGGTAGGATTTTTCTTTATAGCCCATGAACTACTACCTGGTACATGCAAGCCTACTCTGGCATGCTCGTACTTGACAGCCCTCCTCGTTTTCCTATAGGTAATACTGTTATGGTGGATCTGGTTGAATCTAAAGTACCTATGACTGCTTCATTTCCCAAACTTATGCATCCAGGTCCATCAGAACCTATGACAGAATAAGAGTGCCCGGACATTGTCCACTTTAAAAGATAATGCAAAAATTAAAGTTTCTTGCTACAATGAAGGATCAAAGGACTTCGACAAGGATAAGGCTCTAGGGATAGGAATAATGGCTGGGAGTCCAAAAGAGAAGGCTAGAGTTAAGTTAGAAGCAAGAGAGGATCTTAAGCTGATAAAAAAATAAGTTGAGCTTGATCATGCCAAACATTCCAACATAAAAAAGGTCAAGGAGGAAAAAATCCTATTAAACCCAAGACACTTAAGAACACACATTCACCGCAACCTAAGTGATGTCTTCCCTCTTTCGATAGATGTTATGTGTCTATTATATATATTTTGTACAATAAAATTTTGATTACTTGCCCAGTTTTAATGATCTTGGGAGGGTCACGTGTGTGTTATTTATGATGGTAGTGATTTCCTAACATTGACATATAGTTGCGCCATGATGGTTGGATGTTGAAACTGTATTTAATCTATTTTCCTGTTGTTCCATGTTATTTCTACTTGAATTTTTTCAAAAACACATACATTTTTTCACATATGTTACAAATAGGAATTTCGCACCCTCCCTTTCTTTTCTTTTTGGGCCTTGTTGTTTTAAAGTTTAACATGCCCCGTGTTATTGCTCGGACATCCATGTACAAATGATCATGATTTACTTCTTCAATGCACTTGTTTAGTCATAACCATCGATCGATCGTTTTAAGTCGAAAAATCTTATTGCACTATTTCACTTGGTCCTCATCTCTTTATCCCAGGTGTTTGCACAAAAATCGGGCAAACAACTCCAGTTGATTAGTTGTAGAGTAATGAATACAAGGTGTATAACACATCTATTATATTTGTATTATGATTAATTTTTAGAGAGTATATTATGCATTGGTTATGCAAAAAGTAAGTTGCATTAAAGTAAAGAACACAAAGATTTGTACTTGTTCGACCAAAATGTACCTACATACATTATCCATTTTCATTATTCTTCTTATAGATCTTTGATATAATGTCTGAAACACAAGATATATTGGTTTGAAGCTCAATCGAAAGTAGGATACAGCTTAAGGAAGTTTGTTCGTTTTTGCAACCAGATTGGTAAAAAACACCCAAGAATAGATTTTTATAGGGAAGTAAGTGAAGAAAATAAAGTTAAACCGAGAAAAGATTAAGTTAACAACAAATAAAAAGCAATAATCAAAAACACAGATATTTATATTGGTTCGGCGTTGTATGCCTAGTCCACTTTGAAGGTTATCTTTATTGATCATTTATAAATTTGATTACAACAGTTGAGAATAGAGAACACTTGATTACAATAAAGTCTAAAGTAATAAGCAACGTTCAGATCCTCAGAATTACCCATTAGGCCAGTATTTATTGGTGAACATAGCCACCAACCTCTTTGAACTTTGGCTGATGGATCTTCTAACCCACATATCCATGCAAGAGGGATCGCTAGGCCCAACTCCTAATGAGGAGGAATCAGTACCGATCCCTTCATTGGTCGAATTTTGGGTCGCGAACCCTATGGTGGCTTCTGCATGCTTAAATAAGTTGCCCGTTCAAATCTCTTATCATTTGGACCAGTGGAGCTCAAGTTATTGTTTAATCTTTAACTTGATATGATTTTTTCACTGCTGGCTACCAAATCCTCTATAGGGTTACATGTCGATCACTCAAGATTTTCCCATGTGATGTGCGATCCCTAGGTTAGGTTTCCTAGGGTACATATACCCTGCCTTCCAAATTTCATAGGCTTTGGAGTTGTAGATCTTGAGATATGAGTGTTGTGTACATGAATGCTCTTGGAATTTTCTAGATGTCGATCCCTTTTAAATATAGCCTGTCGATCCCTCTACACCAATCATGTTGATCCCTTTCTATTTGCCATGCAATGCCTAGCCCTTCCATTCATTGAGCCAAATTCCATGCTTCGAGCATCCAACATTGTACATCTATCAAATCCATTCAATTTTGACTTCATATAATCATCTATACTCAAACTCTGGGCCCCACTATCATCATTCTGGAGCTATCATTCTTTACTGCAATCGTATCTAAGTCGTGTAGTCAGTTCAATATATCCGAGCTAGAATGCCAGGTAACACTTGACCCTAAGTACATCTTGTGATTAACATGACGTGCTTTGAATCATTGAGAATAAGATCCATCTAGCTTTCCGAACAGTTCCTATTTTTTATCGAATCGTTTTTCCAAGTCGTTGAATTCCTTCTTGATTATCCTAACACTTGGTCACTTTCAAACAATATAAATCCAACACCATGTCCCATCAATTGATATATAAACCTAGTTCCATGAGAGTAATAAATTTTTGTTATATGGTTTATCCCCGAACTCGAAGATTTTAGGTTTGACTTCAATTTCTATCAATTTCTAAGATTGATTTTTAAGTCATACATAGGTGTGCTCATATACACGTTTTCGTAGTTGAATTCCGGACACGTTTGAACACTTACGGGTCATTGCCAATTTTCATAGTTTCCATGTTCATGCTTATAGCCGAACACCTATAACCATTTTTTTTAGGGTAATCCATAAGGATGGGCATGCAGTATGTCAATCCCTTCTTCTCTATTGCCACTGATACAGGGATCGACATTCCTCTTGTCGATCCCTTAGCCTTCGCATGTCAGCACTTAGGTCGAACCCTTAGCCTATATATATAAAGAAGCATTTTTACTTTCCGTCTCCTTCACTTGCTTCATTCTTTTATTACCCTCCTTCCTTCTACAACCAAACTTTCTCCAAAATACGACCCCTTCTCCTCCATTTAAACATTGCTTTAATCATCTAACACACCTTTTTACTAAATCTCGAACCAAATTCCTCCTTCTCTATCAAACTGCAACCTAGTTCTTGTCCCTTTTTACAGATCTTCATTGACAAATTTAGGTAAATTTCCTTTTTCCGCTTTCGATTCTAAGATGAGGTAATGGATTCATCTTTGCTGAAGATAGTTCGATGGTTGAAGAAGTGAATGATTAAGGGCTTTCATCATTTGGGGAAGACGAGGAGTGGAAAGGAGTGAGGTTTTGGAAAAACTGTTGAAGGAGGAAGTAAAGGAAAAAGTGGAGGAGGGTTCGATATTAGAGGTTAGGATATTGGCTGATCTATCGTTTGATGGTAAGGGATCAATATAGTGGTCTAAGGAGAAAGGGGTTGGTAGGTCATGTAGAAGGGAAGAGATCGAAGTTTATGATGGGAGATAGTACAACAAACAGTGAAGAGAGGTATCAGTAAAATGGTCGTGGGATGGGGATCGGTGGTTTCTAGGAGAGAGGGCTCAATTGTGAAGCTATAGCAAATGGATCATCCTATTTATAGGGATTTTCCTATCCGTAGGGATCATCTTAATTGAGTTAAAGAGAGGGATCGGTATTGGTTTAGTGATCGGCATGGGAAGAGATCAACACAAGGAAACTTTACTACAATAAAAAGTGTCTTTTATAGCGGCATATAGCCACTATTAATCATAACCATAGCGGTTTGATAAGCGTTGTATATCGACATGTTATAAAAAACCGTTGAATATTTATAACACAAAATATGCCGCTATGGTCGAGCTTAGTTTTATAAAGCAAATTCGCCGCTATGGTACGTTAATTCAATAGCTCATTATAGCTGCTATAATACAACTAAATCTCAACAGAACTGGAAATCTTTATAACACCATTTTTCCGCTATAAAATATTTATAGCCATTATTTGATTATATAACATAGTTTCATTCCAACACAATGGAACCATAAACAACAAAATATCTGCAACTTACGTTTGCAAATGACAATTGATGCTATTGTCATAACGTTCACAATCACATGATATTACATATTTAATCAAGAATGGATACAAGTCCAATATAATAATGACATCCACATCTGCCTATATATCAAGGCATATCTTTACAAAATTTTTGCAAGTACTACGGCAGACGCAACCATTACCATCATTCACTAACAAAAGAATTTGCATCCCTTCCCAAATATTGGATTTTCAATGATTTCTTTGGCTGAAGGACGTTTAGCTGGATTAGGGTCCATCATTGCCTACATAGACATAATATCAATTCAGTGTTATTATTTAATGCAAATTTCTATGTTAATTGGTAATTGTATTTTACTGTAAAATTAATGTATCAATAATTAATACTAAGACCATTAGTATTACTAAAATCATACTGCAATATGCGTATTTGCCTGCTGTTTAGGTTGTAACCTGTACCTTGAGTAAGCACTGAAACTGCATAGAAATCCCAGGAAGCAAAGCGATCTTGCCTTCTCTAAGATAAGAAAGCTGAGGTCCAGAATCAGGCAATGGAGACCCTTTCACATGCTCATAAGCAGTTGCACCCAGTGAAAATACGTCGACTTTATCCAAGTGCTCAAACGTATCATTCAACAGCTCTCGAGGCATGTACCGTGCATCTCCTTCCTCTATCGAAAGACTTTTATCCAGGAGGGTTGCACAGCCGAAATCACCTAATTTATAAATACCATTCTTTACATAAATATTATCCGGCTTCGCATCGATATGAGCTATACCTCGTTCATGCATGTACATTAATGCCTTTGCAATCTGTAGACAGTTCAATGCATGTTATAAAAATAACATAATGTAGACAGTTCCTGTCAAACATAATGGTGTAAAAATTCAGAATCTATACCTGATCGTGTAAAAGAATTCAACTAATTCAATGCACCAATATTTCCCAAAGCAACATACCATTTTCTTCAACTCTAGTTACTACTATTTTATTCCACCCAAAATCCACCTAACTTTTTTCAGTCGCTTGTATTTTAGCTTTTCCCAAGCTAATTTGGTTATAAAAGTCTCACCTTTTAGTTTTTTTACAAACCAAAATATCATGCTCTTCCAGTGTAAAGCGGTACGTATTGCATGGTTCGAAATTTATGTTTTCATTTCGTTAACTGAAAATTTTCTTACTTCCAATTCTGTTTCGAAATTTCATTTAAATTCCGGTATATTTTAGAACGTAAATCCATTTATGTCATATTTAATTAAAAATATTGTTCCAAAACCATTGTAAAATATTTTGTATCCGACACTATTATATTATTATTTGCTCAAAAGCCTAACTATCACAAAGCTATCGTTAATAATAAGTACTGCTGTTAAATTGTGTAAACATTTGTCATATTTTATATATATCCAAATGCATTTATTTTACAATACTAGTACGGAAATCAATAAAATTGCATGTTTATATTTCTGAGTCCAACAAACTTTATTAATCAGGCCAGTTAGCTCACTCACACCGCAGCCCAAATAAATTTTTGAAATCGATCCATCTTGCCTTTTCCTTCCGATTCCTTTGTGTTTTACAACAAAATCGATCCAATCAACTGCTTTACATGAGTAACCAACCGGAACCATGTTTTTCTTTAGATCTCATTGAGGCTCTGAACGAAACCGTGATCGAAACCGGAACGAAACGACCAAAATTCGATGGTTTCAACGGGAATCTCATACCATGGTATATTGTTTCAAGTTACCCATAATCAACTGCATGTCATGTTTCCAGTCAAGTTCAAGTATTGAAATGAATTTTTCCCATTCAACAATGGATCTATCCATACACTTGTGTCCCAGCTACTGATAGAATTCTTTCTCTATCAAGTCTTTCAAAAATATCTGTTGTTACAATAGTTTTCTATGTATTAGACGCATTGTTCTCACACCTCATAGCCCAAAATGTTATCAAAATATATCTTGCCTTTATCTATCTGGTCCACAAATTATTCATTCTCACAATATTTCAGGCTCATTTTGCATCATAAACCCATGTCAAATCATTCGGATTTCCCAAACTAACACCTTCCCTGCTTGGATCTTAGTTGTTAATTATAATCCATGTTTTTTTTGACTTATTGTTAATTATTATCCATGTTTTCTACTAACCATTCGACCATTAATTGTATTTTTCCTTAGATATATTTTTTACAACTGAAACGTTACTATAGTTAAGTTCAGGCATAAGATAAGATCTCTATATACAAAAAGTTATAATCAGGGACTACTCATTTTGGTGTGTATGTTTTTTAGTATGTGCCTAGTATTTTGTGAACATGCTTAACATAAAGGTTTCATGAAAGGAGAAGCGGATGGGGAAGTTGTTTTAGTTGCTTATCTTGTTTTAGGTTTCATGAACAATTCACGACAGTAGTCCTCATAACAGAAGTTGAGTTGGTATGGCTGTTGCTGTGGCTGTAAGCATGCATTCAGCAATCTTAAGTATATTAAAGCTAAAATACCCAACTTTGGTTTAAAATTTTAGGAAATTTCTAGTTTAATTGCTATGTAACTTAAAATCTTTAAAATAAACAAATAAATATATATTGACACATTATTTCTCCATAAAAAATATAATAGCAACTGCGCATACGTAAAATAAGAATATATGCAATTCATATTAAAAGGATCAGACCATTATTGCCAAATTCAAAATGCATGATAAAAGCATGAGTATAACATCACTGATTTTGGGATGAAGATAAATATCCGACTTTCTCAATAAGAAAAAGTAAGAGGACTTAAAAGAGATGTTAGAAAGTAAAATCATAAAAAAGGAATATTAAAAAATATGGGCTATCTTTTGGCAAAGCATTTCCAAGCCGATGAATGAAGCTCTTAGCCCCTAAAACTGTAACCCTCTCAGTATACAATCTCTGTTTAGACTTTTTTACCTTACAGGAAAACATTTGGTTTGGATCTATATTTATACACGTTTGTTATATGAAAATATGAAATATGCAAATAGTTAGATTTTATAACATGCATACTTTTCAGTGTATTACTAAATATGTTGTGTATATTTTTGAGAATCATGGAATTTAGACATGGCTTTCGTCTTCAACACTCGAGTTAAAATTTTAAGTTTAAATGGTAAGTTGCATTATTTGCTATCGTTCTCATTCATTATTGTGGTATGTTTTCTTGAGCGCGAACATCCCATTATGTATTAGCATATCAAGTCTTTGCCCAAATAAGATTATGTGTATATGAATGATAGTTATTCAACATTTGGTAGAGTTATTTGTTGGGAATATAATCCTATTAATATTCCATTTGACTAACCGTTTCAGCAATTCTATTAAATACTTACATCTTGCATTATTTAATGTAAAAGAGCTATTGTCATTTCGGTATTTAGAATTTGCACATTAATGCATCAATGTTATCAAAGAAAACAATAAGTCAAATTTACTCTATTTTAGTGAAGTCAAAGTCGGATTATAGAAAGGAATCTGGAACTAGACGTTGGACAGGAAGTCTAAACCAATATACAAATCGATGGTGCAATCTTTTAATTTCTGTATGGACTAAATTAACCACATACGCACATGCAATGCATGTATGAAAGTTTCTAAGTGATTAAGGTTGAATTATGAATACAAGAGTCATAACTTACCTGATGCATCCCATGACAAGAAAAGAAGGATGGGTTGGGTGGACAATGCATCAGTAGAATTTGTTTCCATTGCAGCTCAACTCATGCACGCACTCGCCTTTGCTTCCTGAAGAAAGTGACCAAACATGGACCGAGTCCTCACTAATTGAAGCCACTAATTCACCAGAAGGATCCCAACATAGCCAATATACTTTTTTTGTGTGCCCCTACATTTAATTTAAATTATTTGGACAATTAGTAAGTTTTCCCCCTTTTTTACAACTGCTTGAAATTAACCTGTAATGAATGGCGACAAGATTGAGTTTCCACATCAAGTATAGCCACTATGTTCTCTGCAGCTACAGCAAGGTGTCTACCCATACGAGGCTGGAATCTCGCTTGGGTCATTCCTCCCTAAAAATAAAACGTTGAATTTTTTATGAATTTTTTTAGCAGCACAGGTATTTTGGTCAGTGGTCAGTCGTATAATTGAGAACCTCAGAAATCTATAAATAGGGCAGCACAAATTAAACAAGGATTTGATCCACTACATTAAGAAAGGTATGCACAGTACTTAAATACACTTGTAAAAAATGAAAGATGTGCACTGTACCTTGAAAACTCGAGTACAGCTGCCATTGTTTATGCTCCAGTATCGTATTTCACCATCTATATCACAAGAGCATAAAAGATCCTCCTTAATAGGGTGGAAGTCTACAGACATTACAGATGAAGAATGCCCAGTAAATGTTCGAAGAGAGTACTCGGGCTGTAGCATTAAATGGAACTTTTAGCATTAGAATTGAAAGCTTCACAAGTTATAGTGCATATTCAACAAAATTACAAGTGGTTAATATCATTTGAAAAAAGTGAACATTCATAGGTAAAAAGGATTGAAACTGTTAATATATATATATATATATATATATATATATATATATATATATATATTAGTTGCTAATTTACTATAAAATGAAAAACCATTAGTAGGCAAAGGCAAGCATTAGTGCTTACACTATCAACATCCCAAACTTGGACGGTTTTGTCAAAAGAAGAAGTAGCCAAGCTATAACGACCCGCTATTTTGGACTATTCGCATCTGCACACGTCGGACTTGAATAATTCAAAATACCGAATTGTTAATTTGAAATTTGGCAAAACTCAGATATACAGTAAATAAATAATCACAGAATCACAGACACAGAGTAATAATATGCAGCGGAAGTAAAAGAGATAGTAGTTCGTGAAGCTACTATATAAATGTATAAGATACATCAGATTTACAACAGAAGAGAAATATGATACATCAAGTATAAATCAGATACATCACTGGAATCATCGAATACTGAAAGAAAAATAGATGGCTGGATCTTCAAGCAAAGCTCCAACTCCAAAGGTGAGCCTTGAATAGTGGTACACTCAGTCTGACCCGAGCATAAAGCAAAACAAAAAACACTCGAGTCAGGATTAACATTCTCATATCAATAAATCCAACTCAAGTGAAATAACAATCGAAATACAAGTAACTCAAAGGATGTTGGAATCACCATCCTCTAAGGATCCGTTAAACTATCTACTATGTAGTAGTGTACGCTAAATAGATAATGTCTATCAGTAATATAAAGTATCAAAATAGTGTTAAGGCGTTACCACTATCCCCCTTAACACATTTAATAAATGTCATAATCTATACAGCACTGTAAACTCCACCGTAAACTGGTGGGATATCAGGGAGTACTCCATAGGTATAACACACAAAAAATTCGTAGTGGTCGCGTATATAGGGATACAAGTATGACAAGGCACATGAGGCAATACCCAAGGTAGTGAAACTACCGTTCGCCTGATCCGGACTGGTGAGAACGCATCGCCGCGGCGATCGCAACACCGCGAAACAACACTCCTGAAATTCCGAGGGTGCACCAATCAATCACAAGTAATGAGTAGTAGTTACGAAGAAGTGTGTTCGCTCGAGGTGGCTAACCCCATTTGGCCCGGCACGGCTCCTGTTTTAGTCATTTCCAATTTGACACAAGTGTCAAGGCTATCCATTATCGTTCTCTTTCTTCAGTCATCACGTACATCATTCGAACCACTTCATTCTGGATCATCACCCCGCGTATAGTTATTAAAGTGGTTTTCGGTTTAGATAGAGAGTATATCCATAACCGATTCCGGTTTCTTTAATAACTTTCGTAATTATTACATCGATTGGTCGTTTAATAAATTTCAAAACCAAATCAAATTCAAATTTGCAATTTCAATTTAAATTCGTAAACCAACATTTCATTTGTCTTTCACTATCAATTTCTAAAGTTTACGTTTCAAAACTACCAAATAACCATTTCAAAGTCTTACAATTCAATTTCAATTTTCATTTAAACAATTCAAATAGTGGTTCAAGTTCGTATATATAAACTTCATTCCGAAGTCATTTAGATTAATTTATTTTAACATTCAAATCAATTTAAATTCATTTATCGATTTCATTCAATATTCGTTAAATTAATTATCATTCACACAATTCTATTCAAATTCCAATTCAATTAAATCAGTTACTTAAGTTCAATTTCATTATAACAAAACTTACAAATTTACTTAAATTCGATTCGTCAAATCATATTCTTAAAATTATAAGTCTTACATCCATTTAAATAAACGCATTTTATTTCTTGTTAAAGAAATTCAATTTCACTTATTCCTTTACTTAGTTACAAATTCCAAACTCAATTAATAAAGAAACTAAATTTCATATATTCGAGAAGTTTACTTTCACTTGTTAACTTACTTAAATAATTTTCAAACTTAAATAAATAAAGAAACTCAATTTCATTTATCAACGAAGTTCAAATCCACCTATTTAAAGTTCACTTCCTCTTATCAAAGAATTCAATTTTTATTCAATTATCAAATAATTAAATCTCGTTCAATTATTAAATAATTTCAATCTTCATTATTAAAAATTTCAAAACTTAATAATTACAAACTTGATTTTAAATTTAAACTTAATTATTAATTCATTTCCACTTAATTACGAATTCAAACTTAATTATCGAATCATTTCAACTTAATTATAAATTCAACTTAATAATTTCAAATTCAATTATTAAATGATTTCAACATAATAATTTCAAAACTCAATTATTACTAATTCCAATTTACTTATTAATAATTCCAAGTTTAATTATTAAATAATTAAATTTCAAACAACGTCCCTTCATCAATTACTACGTTAATATTTGTTTCAGATTTCAATCTTTACATTTTCCTTTCAAAATTTCAAATTCCAACTTCATTTCAAAACTTATCCTTTGCTCGAATAAAATCATTATTTTATTTTTTAAATCAAATTATTGACCAATCGGATTTTTTTATTTTAATTTTCTATCCTAAGTCAAGTTCATTTTGGGTATTTATCATTTCAACCCGATTCCAATTCAATTCACAAATCAAAGCATAGTAAAGGGAACTTGTAGTGTGATAACAGGGATGGTGTCAAAGTAAATAAACAAGCAATAACACAATCAATAACAATCCAATAATTAATTCAAATAATCCCGAAATAATCGTATTAATTCGCATTGTTATTTGTGCGAATTAATATAATTATCTCTAGAACTACACTATCATTTCATGTAGATTAAAGATTTTTACACTATTATTTATGCGATTCTACACTTCACATCGATTATTCAATATCATACTTCATCAATCAATACAACATATATTCAAATGGTTTAAGGATAATTAACTATTTCTACGTTTCAAATAACTAAACATTTAAGGGGTCATATTTTCACGGTTAACTAATCAAGTTCAACACATATGTCGATTCAAATTTTAACTACCCTACGTCAAATTCAATTGCATAATATTTATCATTTTATGCATTACAATTTACATCCAATATAAACAACAAACAATCAATTAATTATCAATCAAACTGGATTATTATTGAATACATAACATATAACGGTGTTAGATGTCAAAGGTGAACTGATACATAAATAACAGTGCAATAAATAACAGCAGTATATCTCAATTGTCGTTCCAATTGAAATCAAATTTAATAAATAAAAGAATATTAATCGTGAGTGATTGCTCACCTTTCGAGGCTAGATAGGTTTGACAAGGAAACGAGCTACGAATTCCAATGCAAAGCTGGATTGGCACGAATTTTGATGGCAAAGCTGATAAAAGAAATGGACAAAAATCAAATCAACCTTGGATCGATGACGATAATTGGTATAGATGGACCTATATATAATTATATATAACTATATAGATAAAATCGTACTCTAAATTCAAATAGATTTCAATTTAAAATATATCTATATATGTATTTCAAAATCTATTATTCAATTTAAAACACGTATATTAGTATCAACATCCATATATTTCATAATATTACAACCATTATTTAGCTTAAAACACGTATCTTAAAATAACGTATATCATAATATTTTATAAAGGAAATGTATTTTAACGTATATCATAAAATCTGTATCTTTATATACAACTCGGTAATCAAAAAAATGTGGCCATACACACCTAACTTATAATATCATGACTCACGCAAATGAAAAATTCGCATACATTTTAATGCAACAGAGTATATGTAAAATCTTATCTGCTTTTACAAAGAATTGTTCTATAGTTTATATAAATATACTTCCGTCTTATAACAGATTATAAATTTTAAATAAATTCAGATGTAAGTAGCTTAAATATGATAGCTTACCATAATAGTCGAAACTGGGATGAAGTTCATATATCAAATTTTAAAACAATGTATGCAGACCATACTCATTTAAGTGCAGAACTATAACTTAAAGACAAATCTTCCATATAAAACTTTTGTACTGTAAACATAAACATGTATATATACTTTAAACCAAGTAAGGAAAAAAACTACGGTCATAACTATACATATATATGGACTTAGATCTTTATAAAATATTTTAATCAATCAAAGACAACTAGCGTAATACAGAATTCATATATTAAAGTCAATCGTATAAATAAAATACATGGTAATATACAACTTATACAAAAAAAAACAACAGCTTTCATGCAAAAATATACATATAAACTGTAAACTCGATATGCAAGCAATTTTATAAATAACTTATATCATAACCAAAAAAAGTTTTATAGGCTAATATATATTAATATATGAACCCATAGCATATGAAATCTGATTGTAACAAAGTTATACAACTCACTATGTTACTGTAATCACTTATGTTTATATATAAAAACGTGAAAAACTATCACCACTACATAATTGAAAATATAACAAGGCTTGTATATATATATATATACCTTAATATATAAATAGGGAAGGGAACTCACGGCGGGATTGGGAGGCACGACTGCAAACGCTGGGTGGAGGTCGAGATCTGGTGAAGCCGGTTGCATGTAATATATATTTGCATGCATTTCTTCGATGCTAATTTCAAAACGCAAGGGATAAGAACAATTTACGTTGTACCTAACAGCCAACATGCTTTTCATTCATCTATATTATTTTTATAAAACAAAGAGGAGGCTGATGGATGCATTGGTTGCTGCCGATTGAGGAAGGCGGAGGGGAGAGATGCGAGTCGAGAGGCAGCTACTGCTTCATGGTCGGACATGGCTGGGCGGAGAAAGATGGTGTGGCGAAGCGGAATCGGCCTGCTGTGATGTTGAGGTGGATGAGGCGGAGAAAAGTGAGGCGCGGCAGTGATTGTGTGGTGGCTTCGGATGGCGGAGGTGGTTAGAGGGTGGTGGCAGCTGGAGGGTCGGAGCAAGGCGCGGTGGGTGAGGATGTTGGGTGGCGTTGCGCGAAGTCGGGAGGAGGAGGGGAAGAGGCGTGTGGTGAAAGGTGGCCGCTGTGCAAGTGGGCAGGCGGAGGATACAGGCGGGAGTTGTTCGGCGGTTGTGGTGTTGAAGGCGGAGGTCGGTTGCGGGGTGTTGGCGCGGCGGAGATAAGGGGGTGAGCGCGTGAGAAGAGGGGAAGAAGAGAAACACGTTAGTAGGCTTCAGGAAATTACTACTTTATACATATTATCACTAGGGAGCTTTCTGTATAAAAGAGCTTGGAGGAAAAAAAATAGACAGGGGATGGAGCATGCGTGAAGCTTGGTTCAATTTGTGGAAGGTAATGAGATGCTCTCTTTTCCAAATGAAGAACAAAGGAAGCTATGTGAACGGACGTAGAAAAGAATACAGTGGGAATATGGAAACTAATGTGTCGAATTTAATAAAATAATTATTGCAAATGTCTATAGGTAAATGTACGTTGGAATATGAAAGGAATGGAAAGTCAAAAGTTTGAATGCTAAACCGATATGAAAATTGTTTTACTGATTTCGTGGTGTACCAGATCCCGAAACACAGAAGTGAATATACCGCAGAGATCAGTACGACGAGACGATCAGAACGGTATACTGATATCAGGGGTAAGATTGAATTATAAAAAAATTCGAATTTTCCACTAGCGGAAAATGCGTGAAAAACGTAATAAAATAAGATCGACGGAGCTAAAAATGTCCGAATTTGAAAAAACGACCAACTGACATCTTGCTCAGAAGATAGTTTAGAATTTTTCTGTGTAAAAATATTTTGGTTTTGAAAACGTTTTATTTTCATCGCTTTTTAACTGATTAAATTGAAGTAAATTTGCACACGAAATAAACTTTCATATTTTCGGACGAAAATTTACCAGTTGTTATGTTTAACTAGACGCATTTCAAATGTAAAATTAATATTTCAAAATTTTAATTTTATTTTTATTATATTTCACACAAATTCAGTTAATTAAATTATTCTAAAACCGTTAAAATATCCGGGTTGTTACACAAGCGTGGCATGCTAGGACTGAAGCGGACATCAGTTATTAATGAAGAATGTTCCCCCGATGCAGATTTTAGTTTTAAAGTGTCTGCATGCCACATAACAGCCTATATATATTGCATGGTCATCAGAAAATACACACTAGTTGATGTTTATATACACACATAAGACATTTTTTCTACATTTTTATCATGACCGCCTGCAGCCAAAAGTTTACCATCCGAAGAGAAGTGACAACAAACAACTTTACTTGAACTAGCACAAGTTATTCCAATTTCAGAAAATCTAAAGCCTGAAAGTCATATGCTTTGCTCATACAGCTAATTTATATAATTGGGAAGGATAAAATTCCAACATTACAGTACTGTATGCAAACTTAAGTAACTAAATAAGAGGAAAATCAGCATGTAACAATATGAGTATAACAATATTGTACCTTTAGCAATGTCCATACGGGGACTGGCTCCATCTCCTGTATCCATATCATCATGGGATAAAGAAGACTCCGCATTATCTTCATGACCATCATCAACGAATGGATCCATGTCGGCCTACAATAGCTGCCAAAATTGTTGTAAATCCAGATTTGAACAGTCAATTTTTTATAGGAAAAGTTTTTAAAGTCCAGAAAATACTCAGGAACCATGCAAAAAAAATTCAAGAAGCAAAGGTGAGAAAATTTGTATTTTTATGGATCTTAATATTTGTTGATCGGCCAAAACCAAAATTACAGAAGTTTGGAGTTCGAATTGGTAGCCATAACTACTTAAATGCCTCTATAACTTCAAATTAAACCAAAAAAAAGCTAGGATAAAAAAGTTCCCCAAAGAGCTAGAACCCTAAATTCGTTCTCAATTTCTTAAGTACAAACGGACGCAGGATCTACTAGATGCATGATGATGCAAGGAAACCAGAAATAGGAAAGAATTCTTTACCTCTATGAAGTCTGTGGCTCAACCCGTAATTGATGATGCAATTAGGAGGGAGATGAACTTAATAAGTGTAATTTTGGTTTTGGAAGGAAGATGAACTGAATAATTATTTTGAGAGGGAGACGAAAACTTTGGGAGGGATAATTTTCTTTTTGGGCCAAAGCGTTACGTGGTAAGAGTGTACGGAAGAGAATAAATAAAGAAAAAAAGTAACTAGCCACGCTAAACAATAACACTTTAGAATAATGCGTTATCGAATGGCGTTATTAATAACATAATTTCTTGTAGTGCTTGTAAAGTTGCAATTTGATCCAGCTGTCTTTACTTAGACAATCATCACTAACTCACCTTAGCAAACTTGGATATATAATGACGATGAACAATAAAACTCACACGCCTATTATTAAACTTGAGATTGAACAATTAAACCTACAAAACTTTCTACATATACTAAAACCTTACGAATGGACTTGAAGGACAAACTTCACAACTCGATATACCAACAATCGATCACAAAGCTTTTACAACCGATTAATCTCTCCGCCAGTCACGACCGTCAGCAATGACGGTCACTCAGGTCAAAATCCAGAGTCTCATCATCTAACTTTGTTTCTTCTAATTTTAGATAGTTTATATCTGTCATACACTTCCATACACTGCAGTAGCTTACACTTAACATGGGGAGAGCAAGTAAGCTTTTCTAACCTCGGTTATCTACTAAGTATAGCTAATATGGACTCCAAATGCTCAGAGCATTTAGCTAGTAGTCTTCCGATCCGGCAATGCAACACATCGATTGTGAGGCAAAATCAAGTTCTACGGCTGTATCCTGTAGGCTTTCCCCCAGCCATCAAGTAGAACAAACCAAAGTTTTCGACCCACCAGTCGACCTTTTATCAGATGCTCTAGCCCTTCCGACAGAGGATATAAGTACTGCCCTAATGCAATAGAGGGTGCCATTCTTCTTAATAACCTAGTAGATTCTCAAGCCTACTGAATTGGTGAGACTGCCCTTTGCTGACTGTTCTCTATACATAGAATTCCATTTGCACACATATTGGTCCCTTCAATGAATAACACGCCTCACTTGCCTCAGAGGGATACAAGGCATGTAACTAATTTTTATGCTGGGCCGAATGTGCACTGCCCATTAATTCGTTCATTTGAGAGATGCTAAGATATCTTGGAATAACACCCACTTAACTCCATCCAAATAGTTATGCCTTCATACATGGAACCTTCCTACTATTCATGAGTGTTCTACTTCGTCCGCCAATTCCTGAGAACATAGGATTCATTAACAACTTCAAACGGCGGTCAAGGAGTCCCTCCCATGTCTTTCTTGAACCTTCTCCAAACTGCCAATTTTTGACTGGCACTTGGAATAAGATTTCTCTGTGCAAGCACGAGTGGTTCTATGTTCGATGTCCACCTGGCTTCATGAGGCGATGGTTGAAAGGACATAAGTGTTACTTTCATCTCATTCTCAAGTCTGTTAATCCAAATCATAGCTTTTCCTTTGAATCTGCTAACATTTGGGATTCTTTCAGGTGTACGTCCATGTCCTAAATGCGTTAATTTTTCAATAGCAGTCGCCACCATTCATGCTACACCTGGCGAAGGCAGGGATATCAAACTTCTTATCATAGATGAGTTCCTATCTTTATTCGGGTTGCTAGAAGAGGGTCGTAGCATTGGGTGCCCCAGAAGCATAGCATTGTCGAGAAACACTATAGAGCATAAAAGAAATGCTATCAATCCTATCGTACGCCCTACCGAGGGGACTTAGGATGACATTGAAGAAGTTGAGATTAGGGGTTCTCACGGCAGTGAACTCGGAGACGCTGATGTAGGCCCAAGCAACGCACCCTGGTCAAACCGTCGCAAAGTGCGTGATCTTAAATACCTATCAAGTGAAAGAAACGGCTAGCATAAAAAATTCGTAAAAGAAAAACTGCTGCAAACACTGAATTGGTCATTACTGCCATTGAAGAAGAATCATCTTCCCAATACTTGGAAAGTTCACTGAAGGGATTTTCAAATCACCAAATTCAAGATGATATTATGGCCTATGACTTTCCAAATATCAACATCGAAGGGCTCAATTCTTCTATAAGGAGCAGTGAAGGCATTTATCCTTTCGATAACAGAGAGAGAATGCCCGTAAGCAAGGCTACAGCCATCGGTCTGTCATGGGGGAACACTAGGACACTCACGATCACGTGCACTTCACTACACACTCTTTATTAATCTTTTGCACAACAAGTACTCAAATATATTCATTTGGTCTTTGGAGGTGCAATGACTCAATCCTGGGCTTTTAATTGCTTAAGAGGTTCTTTAATATATCATAGATCTAGCCATGACTTAGAGTCTCGTCGGTGTAGGGAGAAAGACGAAGGACATGATAAAAGCTATCATTCAAAGGAATCTTCTCTTCTAAGCACAAGTCCCCATCCCAGACATCACATTAGGGAGAATAGCCAAATTTTCCTGCTTACAGCGGAGACCAACCTCCTTACTGTGGCCCTCAAATCACCGACATTCTGGCTCATCAAGCCCTAACTAGTCTTGTGAATATATATCAACCAAACATCCAATTACCGCTTCTGACCCGCCTTTGCCGACCACTGCTCCTGACATTTCTACAGTAGAGAAATTGGCTAAGCTTAATGCTTCTTTCTCAAAAATTTGCTTTGATGAAATTAAATTCCTTCCTACAATACATAAGATTCTGAGACATACCAAAATGAGTTCTCTTGCATGTATTGCTGATGTTTTTGTGCAGCACGAATCATTTCAACATTTGGCAAAAAATCTCTGAAGTTTTCGTTGAGCGACAATATGATATAGACCACCTCAAATTAGAAGAGATACATGATAAATACATAATCAAACACAAAGATGTCAAATTGTTAGAATGAAAACACAACTTATCGAAGCAAAGAGAAATGCTAAGGAAATGGCAGAGGCAATGAGCCGTTTGATCTCATAAAAAAGAACTCGACGCTGCCCTCAATCATTGCGGGCACATACTTTGGAAAAAGATTCCTTGCAAAAGGAAAAAGATGTTTTGACTCGCTGTGTCGAGAAAGTTGAAGAGCTTCACAAAAAAGAAATGGAAGAGAAAATTAAGGCTCAGGAAGAATCGCATAAGTACTGCGAAGAGGCTATCAAGGCTAGGAGTCTGAAAATTAAACTTGATGAGCAATTTACTAAAATTGAAACTCTTAAAGAGCTGGCTCAAGAGTAAGGCGACAATGAAATGATTGAACAAATTTAATCCTAAGTGGAAGACGCTAAAGAGTCCGATAGGAATGAAATCAAGGACTTGTTCAACCCTTTGATCATCGAGTACAATGCTAAAGACCTCATCCACTGCGACTTAAGTTTTCTTGGCGGAGGCTATCTCGAATCACTTGCTGAAGCTTGGAAGCATAGATGTACACATAAATGTCCATATTTTTACATCCGCATTTATAATATTTTTATTTAAATAAATGTCATATTGGACGTTTTAAACATGTTTAAACCAAAATTTGAAATTATTTTTAAATCATCATTTATTCATCTTCATATAGGGGCAAAATGGTCATTTTTATGCATATGCTAATTTGAGAATACTTATTTGCATATTTTATTTTATTTATAGGAAAAATTGATGAAATCTACAAGAGGCTTCATGAAGAAATATGCATGCACAAGAGAAGGAAAAAAATGAAGATAGAAATAATTTATTTTATGCATCATGGAGGATGTCACTTACCCACTTACCTTAATCTACAATTAAGAGCCAGTGCACAAGTTAGTGGAGGTTAAAATTTCATGCATATTGAATGATGGATTAATTAGAGACTAATAATAACTTGGTGGCCACACTTCCTAGAAAAATATTTTGGATAGTCCCCAATAATATGCATTAGGCTTCTATAAATACCCCATATGTTCATGTAATGAATCCACTGAGCTTCCTTTTTAGGTAGTTCAGTTTTAGGCTCAAAAATAAATATAAGCTCTCTTTTCTATTTCATTGCTACTTAGCCATTTTCTTCTTTCCTGTAATTTTTATTTTTATGAAATTTTAATTCTTTCTCTTTTGTATTTACATGCTTTCCTTCCTTCCATGGTAGTAGGTTAGATTTGTTTATGCATGTAAATTAGCTTTTACTTTATTTTAATTAGCTCTCTTTTTAATTAGCCTGCATTTTCCTCTTGTTTTTGTTCCATGTTGAACTCTACATTTGTTGAAATAATAACATATATGAGAGGCTAAACCCCTTCAATTTAGGAGTAATGAAGCTCTCTTAATCATGTAGATTAAAAAATTTGCTAATTTTTGATCTCTTTTTGTGCTTAATGGAAATGTTTGATGTGGTTAAACATTATTGTTTTAGCTTTGAATTTGATAGCCTATGTTGTTGATACCAAATAGGTTATGTTCAAACAAATAAAAACACAAATAACCTCTTCATCTACATATCATGTGACGCCCCACCTCTATACCCACGCTAGCCAAGAACACTACGGTGTAATGCTGTCAACTAGCACGGAGAATAAAGATGTTGTGGAGCGACCATCCGTGCAATTGCTTTGTGCGAGCATCGATATGCCAGATAGTATTACATGTATTTCTTTATCAAGAGGAAATCCGGCATACCGACACAAACTCAAAGCTACTACACAGTGGCTATAATAATCCTCAGAAACAAATATAGAAATAAGCACAACACAAATCAGTCACAGATAATTCATATCACAAAGGCGGAAGAAGATATGAATATATAACTAACACATGAAAGTGTATATCAGAATAGTGGTCAAAAAGATCCACAATAATACAAAAGAATAGCAACACGTGCTATACAAAAGAATACAACTATGAGTCCATATCTCAAGTGTATACAACGAAATAAACTACTAATCTAAGTAGTTAGCCAAAAGTCAGAGAAATCAATCCCAAGTGAGAAATCAAGCAGAAGCACCTGTAACATCTCGGTCTGACCCAAGTATTATTTAATAAGAAAATAATAAACGGATCAGTCTAACTATAATTATCAGATGAAACGATATAGAATAAGAGATATGACTAAACATATAATAATCACAATGCCAAGCTGTGATATATATAAGTAATTGAAAATCAACAAGATATTAATCAATATCACAGAATCTACACAAGAATCAAAGAAATGTCATACTCCTTATTTCGTTCACCAAACCATAATTATTGACGATTATATCAATGCCAATCACAAAAGTCAATGACACACGAATTCACCAATGCACAAATATTGATAAAACTTATCAATGGAAATCATGAAAATTGGTGGAACACAAATTTCAGAATTCAACACACGAAATCCAGAAATCACAAAAGTCAATGACACACGAATTCACCAATGCACAAATATTGATAAATCATATCAATAGAAATCACAAAAATAGGTGAAGCATAAATTCCAGAATTCAACACACGAAATCCAGAAATCACAAAAATAGGGGGGAGGCCTATCACAAGAACGGGAGCATTAAAGCTCACCAACATATGTATCACACGAACGAGAAGCTATCTCATGGTAGCTAGCCATTTATTTTTGACACATGAACGAGAAGCTATCTCATGGTAGCTAACCATTAGTTTTTGACACACGAACGAGAAGCTATCTCATGGTAGTTAACCATTAATTTTTGACACATGAACGGCCCGAAGGCCATGGGGAGCTACCCCGCAAAGAAATGAGACGAAGCTCAATAAAATGAGTTACTGTCCTTTACGTGGACAAAGAGACATCGCACAATTGCTAGTCTAAATCACGAAAATGGTCGTCATGATCATCAAGAAGTGTCAATTACGTTAAGTTAGTAAATATATGAGCTTAGCTTCATGTCCCATAACCACTAGCTTAACCTAAATATTTACGAACAAATTGTATATCTCCACTAGAAAATTGTCACAAGAGTTTCAACCGAACAAGTCCAAGAATTACCGACGAAGTAAACGCAAGTGTTTCATACCGCTTGTTTTACTAAATCGTTTAATTAGATTTCTCATACGAATGAGGTTAAGGTTTGTATACACTAGTAGATTGGAAAACAGTTTTATAAACGAGTTTTGTTATTGAAAATAGAGTTGAAATCAACTTTGTGAAAGAGTTAAATATTTACTACTAATATAGAAAAACCTTTATATTTTTAAAGTGAAAAATCACAAAATGATTGTAGAAACAATCCATCACCAATATTCACATTCGAAGACGTGACTAAAATTCCAAAGAAATCGATACCAAATCCATAGAAATGGATATTACCAAAAATCCATAAAAAGAGTCATCAAAGACGGTAATAGTGATAACAACTAATCGGATCGACAAAAATCGATTAATATTGTAAGTTTTACTCAAAATTAGGCAAATAGGCAAAACTAGGGATTTTCAGACGTCTGAGGGGTTGTCCAGACGTCTAGATTTGGTTTCTGAAAATTTCCCAGAAAACCATCCAGACGTTTGAAACCTAAAATCAGACGTTTGAAAAATATTCAGACATTTAGAGGAAAGTCCAGACGTCTGGTTTTGGTTTCTGTAAATATTCTAGAAAACCAACCAAACGTTTGAAAACACAAATCAGACGTGTAACCTTATTCCAGACGTCTGGAACGATAATTCAGACGTGTGAAATTAGGCATTGCCTTATTTATTTTTCTGCCGTATTTTATTTTTCTCTAGGTTGCAAAACCAGACGTCTGGCATTGGTCTCCAGACGCCTTAAAACCTGGTAAGGGCAACAATTTGCCTAGGCCATATGGCCAAAACGATGTCGGGAGCGATCGAGCGAGCAACGACGACTAAGGATTCACGTCAAATGACAACCCAGCCTTATAGGCTCTTCGATACACCCCAAATATCGTGATCAAACATCCTTAAAAGGATTTTCACAAAAATTGGAATATTCACCAATTCAATTCAAATCAGAAGCAAATGAATATGCACAAATGTTAGGAATTCATACCTAACCACAAAGATAGATATAGAAAAAGATGTGAGATAAAAATCTCACCTTTATGCACAGGAACAAGGAGGAAGAAGCTATAGAACAATGACAATGACAATCACTCTTCAATTCCAACTCAACAAGATTGAATCTAAGCTAAAAAGAGAAACATCCTAAATTAGGTTTAGGAATTTCTGAATTTGATAAGAGAACGAGTTGGAGAAGAAGAAGAGAAGCTTACCAATGGGTTCTTCTATTAGTTTGGAGCTAGAGCTTGATTTTCAAAAGAAAACTAGGGTTTTGGAGTTTTAATTTTCCATCTCTCCCACCAATGATGCTTTAGAACTGAAAAGAGGAGAAAGTGAGAGTGAATGGGGAGAGTGGTTCAGATTTGAGTATAAGTTAAACATAGGGTTGGACCAAACCCAAAGTGAAAAAGTAGCAAAACTTGACTAACTCCAAACATATCGAAGCTTATACTCAAAAAGGTCGCAAACGGCATTTTAAACTCAATAGGAGTGGTCCCGAGTCCTAATTCGACCGTATGCAAAAAGTAGCTTTTCGGACTAAATTCCGAGTATCGATAAAATATTTAAATAAAATATTTAAATATAAAAATCGAAAAATATGGGGGTTGTTACATATCATTATGATAATGAAGTGAATTTTTAAATCAAAATTTGATGGTCGATATTACTAATCAATAGTTAATAGATCATGCTTAGAATAGATTTTATTTTCAAGTCCATCTGACTGGGGATGATAAGCGGTGCTAAAATTAAGCTTCATTCCTAAATCTTTTTGAAGACTCTTCCGAAATCCACTAGTAAACAATGGATCACGATCACTAACAATAGAAGTAGGAACTCCATGCGATTTAACAATTTCTTTGATAAAGAGTTTGGCCAAAAGAGGAACGGTTCGGTTAGATCGAACGGGAATAAAATGGGCGGATTTAGTAAGCCTATCAACGATCACCCATAAGCTATCATGACCCGAACGAGAACGGGGAAGGCCATCGATAAAATCCATGGAAATTTGATCCCACTTCCAAATTGGAATTTCTAAAGGTTGCAATAACCCTCCAGGCCTTTGATGTTTGGCCTTAATGAGTTGGCAAGTCATGCAACACTTAACAAAGTTAGCAATATCAGATTTCATTCCCTTCCAATAATAAAGCCGCTTCATATCCGCGTACATTTTACTACTACCGGGATGAATGGTAAATTTAGAACGATGTGAATCTTTTAAAATATCTTTACGAAGATCACTAATATTTGGCACGATAAATCTACCAAATTTTCGAATGCCGCCACGAGAATCGATATCAAAGTCTTTCAAACCTTCAATATCAATTTTATCCTTAATATCTTGGCCAAGAAAAGCCAATTCAGGATCTAGCCCTTGAGCTTCAAGAATGCGGTCTAAAAGAGAAGGATGAGCCTCAAGGCTACATAAAACAAGAGATGAGCATGAATCGGAAACACGTTCTCGAATTTCGCAAGTGGATAAAATCTCGAGATCGTTCCATTCGGATATCATCATAGAAACAACAGCTTGTTGTTTACGGCTAAGAGCATCGGCGACACGATTACCCTTACCGGGGGTATAAAGAATATCAAGATCATAAGGAGCAAGGAACTCGAGCCAACGTTGTTGACGCAAATTAAGTTCCTTTTGAGAGAATAAATACTTCAAGGACTTATGATCGGTATAAAGAACAAATTTCTCTCCTAAAAGATAATGACGCCAAATACGAAGAGCAAAAACAATAGCCGCGAGCTCTAAATCATGTGTGGCATATCTAGTCTCGGCAGGCTTTAATTGCCTAGAAGCATAAGCAATAACGCGTTCTTTTTGCATAAGAACGGCAACCAAACCAACACGACTGGCATCGGTATAAACAACGAAATCTTGATTCCCCTCGGGAATAACAAGAATAGGAGCATCAGAAAGGAGTTCTTTTAATCTTTGAAAAGAAGTTTCACATTTGTCCGACTAAATTTAATTAACACCTTTCTTCGTTAAGCTAGTGAGAGGCACGACAATCTTAGAAAAGTCTTTGATAAAACAGCGGTAGTAACCCGCCAATCCAAGAAAACTACGAATCTCCGTCACACTCTCCGGTCTCTTCCAATCTTGAATCGCTTCAATCTTTGAAAGATCCACGGAAATTCCGGATTCGGAAATGATATGACCGAGAAACTTCACACGAGATTGCCAAAAGTGGCATTTAGAAAATTTTGCTTTCAAATGATTACTCCGAAGAGTTTCGAACACAATCCGAAGATGCTTCTCATGTTCCTCCTCGGTTTTTAAATACACAAGAATATCATCAATAAAGATGAGAACAAACCGGTCGAGGAAGTCTTTGTAAACTCGATTCATAAGGTCAATGAAATAAGCCGAAGCATTCGTTAAACCAAATGGCATAACAAGCCATTCATAAGATCCATAACGGGTATGGAACGATGTCAAAGGAATACCATCCTCTGCAATACGAAGCTGGTGAAAACCAGTAGCTAAGTCTAATAGTGAAAAGACTCTAGCATCACTAAGCTGATCGAATAGATCATCAATCCGAGGTAAAGAATATTTATTTTTGACAGTAAGATCATTAAGCTTGCGGTAGTCAACGCAAAGCCTAAGCGTACCATCAGATTTCTTCACAAAAATAGCCGAACCTCCCCAAGGCGAGGAACTAGAGCGAATAAATTGCTTCATCTCCAATTCGGATAATTGTTTACGCATTTCCTCGTTTTCTTTATTGGACGTACAATAAGGAGGACGAGTGATAGGTTGAGCTCCAGGGATGAGATTAATTCTGAACTCAATTGCTCGCTTAGGTGGTAATCCTAAAACGGGCTCAAATATGTTGGAAAATTCACGAACAACGTGAATAAGAGAAATAATATCTTCCTCGTCACCATTATCGTCATCATGAGGATTTAAAGAATATAAAGATGCAACCAAGCTGGAATCCGAATCTTTAAGATTAATAGAAATCTGCTTTACAGATTGAGGATGTCGAAGATGAATAGTCCGCTCAGGACATAGGACATAAGCCTCATAACGGTTAAGCCAATCCATTCCCAAAATCATTCCAAAGCCTAAATAACGCATGACATGCAAATCGGCTAGGAAAGGAAAATCATACAAAATAATCTCGACATCTTTACACAATAAACTGATTGTTGCGGATCCACCAACCGGATTCGCAATTCTCAAAGAAGTCATTAAATACAAAACATCCAAAGAAAAAGTATCAACAAGTTCTTTTGATATAAAAGAATGGGACGCACCCGTATCAAAAAGAACTCGAATAGGACGATCATGAAATAAAATAATGCCATCAAGGATAGAATGAGAAATACCTTGGCCACGAGATGTGTTGCCAGGGGCTTGAGCAACATTTAACTTTCCCTCCTTCCTGCCCTGAAGCTTGGGGCAAGAAGATAAATAATGATCCGGGCTTTTGCAATAGCGACAAGTACGAGGCTTTGAACACTTATTCGCAAAATGGTCTCTGGAACCACAGTTAAAGCATTTCCCTTCAGTAGAGGAAAAGGTCTTTGCAGCAGGAGTTGCTTGCCTCCCTTTCTTATTGGGATAAGGACCTTTGAATTTGTTTGGCCTCTTCTTGTTGTTGAAGTTTGGTTTGGAACCCACCACTTCAACATCATTTTCCCTATCCGCCTCTTCAAGATGAAGAACGATATCAATGAGTTGGTCGAAAGAAACTTCTAACTTTAGAAGTAATGGCTTCTTGAGATTTTTATTTAAGCCATAGACGAATCTCTGATTTTTCTTCAATGGGGTATTAATATATTCAACCCCGTATTTAGAAAGAGATTCAAAAGACGCGACATAATCTGTCACGGAAGATTCACCTTGAACAAGGTCAATAAAACGGCGAGACAGTCACCTTCTCAGATTCTGGCACGAATTTCAATTCGAAGCGTTCCCGGAATTTCTCCCAAGTGAGGTCCGCTTCATTTATTTCAGAAATAAGAAGTTCATACCAGTCCAATGCTCTTTCTTGGAGCATACTAGAAGCCACCTGAACTCGGTGAAGATCAATGAGGTTCATGCGAGAAAAGATTCGATCGCATGTCCTTAACCAAGCCTGGACTTCAATAATAGTTTCGGAACCTCTAAATGGCTTCCCGCCCAGGTTGGTGTAATCACCGCACAAACGTGCAAACCCAGATTTAGGGTGAGTAGGTTCCGGATTAGAACCAGCTGCTTGAGCATTCGTGACAAGGTCAAGAAGTTGTTGGGTAGTCATAAAAACTCCATCCTGGGGTGGAGCACTAGATTGACCGGCGCTGGGACGGCCAGGTCTAACCATTTCTCTTCCTTTAGAAAGAAATAAAGAAGAAGAAAAAGGTTATTCACAAAAGGAATATCAAGCAATCTTGATAGACAAAACAAGGAATCATAAAGAAAATAGGATGAATCGGTACGAAGACTCGAATTAAATCCTGAAGCACGATTCCTAAGAAAGACTTAGGACGATGATCCTTGTTATAATATTCCATATTGTTCTGAAGTTTGGCTCTGATACCAAGTTGTGATGCCCCACCACTATACCCACGCTAGCCAAGAACACTACGGTGTAATGCTGTCAACTAGCACGGAGAATAAGGCTGTTGAGGAGCGACCATCCATGCAATTGCTTTGTGCGAGCATCGATATGCCAGATAGTATTACATGCATTTCTTTATCAAGAGGAAATTCGGCATACCGACACAAACTCAAAGCTACTACAAAGTGGCTATAATAATCCTCGTAAACAAATATAGAAATAAGCAGAATACAAATCAGTCACAGATAATTCATATCACAAAGGCGGAAGATGATATGAATATATAACTAACACATGAAAGTGTATATCAGAGTAGTGGTCAAAAACATCCACAATAATACAAAAGAATAGCAACACGTGCTATACAAAAGAATACAACTATGAGTCCATATCTCAAGTGCATACAACGAAATAAACTACTAGTCTAAGTAGTTAGCCAAAAGTCAGAGAAATCAATCCCAAGTGAGAAGTCAAGCAGAAGCACCTGTAACATCTCGGTCTGACCCGAGTATTATTTAATAAGAAAATAATAAACGGATCAGTCTAACTATAAATATCAGATGAAACGATATAGAATAAGAGATATGACTAAACATATAATAATCACAATGCCAAGCTGTGATATATATAAGTAATTGAAAATAAACAAGAGATTAATCAATATCATAGAATCTACACAAGAATCAAAGAAATGTCATACTCCTTATTTCGTTCACCAAACCATAATTATTGACGATTATATCAATGCCAATCACAAAAGTCAATGACACACGAATTCACCAATGCACAAATATTGATAAAACTTATCAATGGAAATCACGAAAATTGGTGGAACACAAATTCCAGAATTCAACACACGAAATCCAGAAATCACAAAAGTCAATGACACACGAATTCACCAATGCACAAATATTGATAAATCATATCAATAGAAATCACAAAAATAGGTGAAGCATAAATTCCAGAATTCAACACACGAAATCCAGAAATCACAAAAATAGGGGGGAGGCCTATCACACGAACAGGAGCATTAAAGCTCACCAACATATGTATCACACGAACGAGAAGCTATCTCATGGTAGCTAGCCATTTATTTTTGACACACGAACGAGAAGCTATCTCATGGTAGCTAACCATTAATTTTTGACACACGAACGAGAAGCTATCTCATGGTAGCTAACCATTAATTTTTGACACATGAACGGCCCGAAGGCCATGGGGAGCTACCCCGCAAAGAAATGAGACGAAGCTCAATAAAATGAGTTACTGTCCTCTACGTGGACAAAGAGACATCGCACAATTGCTAGTCTAAATCACGAAAATGATCGTCATGATCATCAAGAAGTGTCAATTACAGTAAGTTAGTAAATATATGAGCTTAGCTTCATGTCCCATAACCACTAGCTTAACTTAAATATTAACGAACAAATTGTATATCTCCACTAGAAAATTGTCACAGAAGTTTCAACCGAACAAGTCCAAAAATTAACCGGCGAAGTAAACGCAAGCGTTTCATACCGCTTGTTTTACTAAGTCGTTTAATTAGATTTCTCATACGAATGAGGTAAAGGTTTGTATATACTAGTAGATTGGAAAACAGTTTTATAAACGAGTTTTGTTATTGAAAATAGAGTTGAAATCAACTTTGTGAAAGAGTTAAATATTTACTACTAATATAGAAAAACCTTTATATTTTTAAAGTGACAAATCACAAAATGATTGTAGAAACAATCCATCACCAATATTCACATTCGAAGACGTGACTAAAATTCCAAAGAAATCGATACCAAATCCATAGAAATGGATATTCCCAAAAATCCATAAAAAGAGTCATCAAAGATGGTAATAGTGATACAACTAATCGGATCGACAAAAATCGATTAATATTGTAAGTTTTACTCAAAATTAGGCAAATAGGCAAAACTAGGGATTTCCAAACGTCTAAGGGGTTGTCCAAACGTCTGGATTTGGTTTCTGGAAATTTCCCAGAAAACCATCCAGACGTCTGAAACCTAAAATCAGACGTCTGAAAAACATTCAGACGTTTGGAGGAAAGTCCAGACGTCTGGTTTTGGTTTCTGGAAATATTCCAGAAAACCAACCAGACGTCTGAAAACACAAATTAGACGTCTAACCTTATTCCAGATATTTGTAACGATAATTCAGACGTCTGAAATTAGGCACTGCCTTATTTATTTTTCTGTCGTATTTTATTTTTCTCCAGGTTGCAAAACCAGACGTCTGGCATTGGTCTCCAGACGTCTGAAAACCTGGTAAGGGCAACAATTTGCCTAGGCCATATGGCCAAAACGATGTTGGGATCGATCGAGCGAGCAACGACGACTAAGGATTCACGTCAAATGACAACCCGGGCTTATAGGCTCTTCGATATACCCCAAATATCATGATCAAACATCCATAAAAGGATTTTCACAAAAATTGGAATATTCACCAATTCAATTCAAATCAGAAGCAAATGAATATGCACAAATGTTAGGAATTCATACCTAACCACAAAGATAGATATAGAAAAAGATGTGAGATAAAAATCTCACCTTTATGCACATGAACAAGGAGGAAAAAGCTATAGAACAATGACGATGACAATCACTCTTCAATTCCAACTCAACAAGCTTAAATCTAAGCTAAAAAGAGAAACATCCTAAATTAGGTTTAGGAATTTCTGAATTTGATAAGAGAACGAGTTGGAGAATAAGAAGAGAATCTTACCAATGGGTTCTTCTATTAGTTTGGAGCTAGAGTTTGATTTGCAAAAGAAAACTAGGGTTTTGGAGTTTTAATTTCCCATCTCTCCCACCATTGATGCTTTAGAACTGAAAAGAGGATAAAGTGAGAGTGAATGTGGAGAGTGGTTCAGATTTGAGTATAAGTTAAACATAGGGCTGGACCAAACCCAAACCCAAAGTGAAAAAGTAGCAAAACTTGACTAACTCCAAACATATTGAAGCTTATACTCAAAAAGGTCGCAAACGGCATTTTAAACTCAATGGGAGTGGTCCCGAGTCCTAATTCGACCGTATGCAAAAAGTAGCTTTTCAGACTAAATTCCGAGTATCGATAAAATATTTAAATAAAATATTTAAATATAAAAATCGACAAATATGCGGGTTGTTACATATCATTATGATAATGAAGTGAATTTTTAAATCAAAATTTGATGGTCGATATTACTAATCAATAGTTAATAGATCATGCTTAGAATAGATTTTATTTTCAAGTTCATTGTCATTTTCATGAGAATTTAAAAGTGGTTTGGAGGGAGTGTTATAGTTTGATGGTTTATGTTGGGCTAATTAATAGCACAAATAGGTCATACTAATGAAAACACATCCACTAAATTCACTAATGACCAAAAAAGAGAGATCATAATTACATATCTATTGGTTTATGTGATCATGAGAAGGGATTTGCCTCTGAATTGCCTTCAAACTCTCATATTTTTATCCATTTTATTTTACTATTTTATTTACATTTTTAGCTTAAACAACTTCAAACTCTTGGTTAATTTGATTCAATAGAATTTTAAATCAATACAATTCCCTACGGATTGACCCATATTTGCCATTTACTATAATTGTACGTCGTGCGCTTATGGTTAATTTTTAAGTTAAGATTTTTGGAAATTTTCTAATTTGATAGAAAATTAGCCGTTAAAAAGCATATCATTGAGATGAAGAAGAGAGAACTAGGTGGAGCTAAACTTGATGAAGAAAAATTAGTGCGGGAAGTCCTCCGTGGAAGCGAACCGCTAGATTTGGCTACCCGAAACTTCGACTCTTTAATGTTCTGTGCCTACTGAGAAAAGGAACATATAGCTAGATCTTCAAAGGCCAATCATAAAGGTCCCTATTCTCCCATGTAGCCAGAACATCGGTCTCCTTTAGCTCGGAACAGGACTTTGGTTATGATCCAGATAGGCCTGACTATCAATCCAAAGTGTTGTCCCCTATTTTGGAAGGAGGTACCACAGCAACCACCGAGAGCTAACTGGATATGGGTGTTGAACTTTGATTTCAAATTTAAGAATAGTTTTTCAATTTGCACCCTATGTTTTTAATCTTAGCATCCTATTTTAAAAAAAAAATTGCAGGTCATCCAGGTCCCGATTAAACTCCTAAGAGTGATGCTACTGTGAAGTAACAAGAGAAACCAATAGAGATTGTGGCAGCTGCTGATGTACCGGGGCTCGATGCTCAAGTCATCGAAGCTCTTGATGATGAAAAGGTCGAAGATCGACTCCCAGTGGTTGAGTCGGGCAATGTTATGATTGTCGGTGCCTTCGAATGCACCAATGAGATTAGCTTGAAAGAGTGGATTGAAAAGGAGGAGTTGTTGAAAAAAAGCTAAAGCTGAGCATCTCGATGTCCACACCTTACTCCATTAAATGTTATTCCACCTAGTGGGTCAATTCTATAACGACCCGTATTTTTAACTATCTCGAATTATCAAATTTAATGTGATTATTGAAAAAAAATGGTTAGAAATATATAATTTAATGATTTATATTGATTTATTGGAAATTTAAATTGTTTAAATTTAACATTGGAGATTATTTGAATAATTAAATTTTAGATTTAATATGAATAAAAATGGTATCAGAAATTGATTTAAATTTTATTTAAATGTGAATGAAGATTGTTAATATTTAAAATTGGATTAGAAGTGAATAATTAAAAATTGGGAATTTTATATTATATTTAATGAACTATCTTGCATTTCCACGAAACCAGTTTCATCGGACCCGTAATAGTGAGTTATTATAGAATTTCAAGTTTTGTAGCGATCGGACTTATAGTTTGGCCATGCAAGCTTGGATTTAAGGAATTCAATAAAATAATTTGATTTTGACAAGCTCTCTTCCACATATAATCAAATTAGACCTCGAAACTAGTTCCATTGCATTCGGAATGGGGGTAAAACATTATGAATGTCAGTCGACATTCTTCTTGTGGAATTCGGATTTGCATGGGTAATTCGGGCAAGATATTTTTGTAAATATTAATATTTTATATTTCTTGTTACCTTCCTCTCAACTGTTTGTACGCTCTTCAGCTGCATCCCTCTCTCATTCCCCTTTCCATTTAAATCGAATCACAGCATTCAAAATTAAAAAAAAATAACCGATCGAAAATCAAAACGAAACAGGAAAAATAATAATGGCGATCGAGTTGATCGCTTTCGATCATGGAAGTGGAGGCACATGTGTTAGCGATGGAGGTGCGTGGTAAAAATCGCGAGGTGACAATTCGCAATCTAGGGTTTTATGCTTCAGCTCGATCTGCTGCATGAGCGTAGGCGTACGGGAGGAGCAAGGCGTGCATGGCCTACGGTGTAGTTAGGCGAAGGCTAGTGATCGGCGTGTTGATGATGGCGTGTGATCGAAAAATGGCCGACGTTGCTGTCGCAATGTTGGGCTAAGCTCGCTTGCAGCTTGGAAGTATCGGGGAAGAAGATGGCTTCGGTATTTCATTTTTTTACTTTACATTACTTTTATTTTATTAGTTTTAATTATTCAATTTAATTATCGTTAGGCTAATAAAATCATATTTTTTCGTATGAGGTCCATTTCGCGTGATACGAGTTGTTGAGAATTCGTATTGACATTTTCTACGATATGGGATCGAGCTAAAATTTATTTGAATTTGAAAATATATTTGGTTTCAAATAAAAGATGAGTGTTTTATGCGCTCACGTTTGACTAATAAAATTTTTATGTAGTTAAATTAGTAACGTGAAGTCATTTAAATTGATTGCCTGTGGTTTGGTAAAGAAATTTTGCTGGCATTTAAATTGATATGATTTTGAATTTATAGTTAAAAATTGAAATGGAAATGAAATTGCCAGTTAAATTCTCGATTTTGATAATTAGTAAATTGTTATGATTTATTCACTGTTTGGATGTTGTTTTGTGATGGATACGACCGATTGATATTTTGGAAAATTTGGATGTTTTTTATTTTTCATATATCCTATTATCATATTTTATATTATTTATAGTATATAAAACTCTAAATTGAGTTATTTCGAATAAATTAAGAAATAGATTGAAATGATAAATACCTATGGCACTTTGACTTGTATTGAAATGATATATATATCCATCCTTGAAATTAAATTGAAATAATTATTTCACTTGTCCATAGGATAAAGAAATAAATACGGACACCGGATTGATTAAATTAAATGATTTAAAAAAAAATTGTTTTGAAATTATTTAAATGATTTGATTTTAAGAAATAAAAATCAAATTTATGGAAATTGAACTATTTTCGAACTTGAGCTCGAAGTGTTGAAATTTAAATTTGATAACAAGAATTGTTTAAATAATTGAATTTGAGATTTTGAAGTTATAATCGAAATATGATGTGAATTTTAGAATTTGACTTGTTTTAAAAGGATTGGACTTTTATTCGAACTTTAGATATTGCTAAGTAAAATGATATAAAACGATATTCCAGAATTGAGCACGAAATTTATTTTTATTTAAAGGTTGGATTGTAAATTGGATATTGAAGGTAAATTTGATTTAAATGTTTTGAATCGATATTTTAAAAATCAAATTCGGAGTTGTTATAAATCAAAATTGTTTAAATTGGATAAATTGATTTGAAATTAATTTGGAATTGAAATTGAAATTTATTTGGAATAGAAGTAAAATTTGTCATGAAATCGGAATTGAATCAATTTAATCGAAAAGGAAAATGGAATTGATTTGAATTAGGAAATTTGGAATTTGATCAGTTTGACTTTGAAACTATGTTCATATGATTTTTTTTTAGTATAAACGATTTAAAATCTATATTCTTTAAATATTCAACTTATTTTGATTTTCCAAACAATTTTACTATACAAACCATTTTTAATACTCAAACAATTTGCTATTAAACTATTTTAAAACTATTTAAACTATTTTTAAAAAATTCAAACTAGTTAAAAGGGTAGAATGTTTATATTTAAATTTTTGATTTAAATGTGAATTGGGTTAAAGTGAATTATAACCAAAATTGTAATTCGAATCAATTTTAAAGTGAAATCGATATATCGAATTGAATTAACATTTTCAAGTAAAATATGATTTTTGAAGCGAATATGATGATTTCAAAATGGATTTGATTTTTTAAGCGAATATAATATTTTGATATAAAGAATGAATTATTGTCGAAATATAAAAGAACCAACCAGTGTGTAGAACGACGTTTGGTTGTTAAAGAGACCGAGGCCTCTTATCGGCATACTCTCTATCGATATTGGAATCACTTTAACAACTGTATACGCGGTGGATGATATCTAGAATGTAGTGGTTGAATTGGCGAATATTTATTGTAATGAAGTAAGAGAACGATGATGGATAGCCTTGACACTTGTGTCATTATTAAAATGACTAAAACAGGAGCCTGTGTGTGGCTAATGAGTTTAGCTACATCTAGCAACGTTGATCCCTCGTATTACTATTGTGATTATTGACTCTATGGGTGTACTTTTTGTTTAGATTGATTGTCGCGGTCGGCGATGGATGGGTTACGACTAGCCAGAAAGGGTAAACTAATAGAATCCTACCTTGAGCATTACCTCATATGCCTTGTCATATCTATCCTTATACGAGCCTATTACGACTTTGGTTTAGTATTGTGCCTATAGGGGACACACTGGCTACTAATGTTACTGGTTCTCTTATAGGACATGCATAGACTGCATGCTATAAAAATGTGTTAAGGGGGATAAATGTAAAGCCTTAACGCTATATTAATATTTATTTTACTGATAGACATTATCTATTATAGTGCATACTATTATATTTAAATAGTTTAAAAAATCCTTAGAAGATGGAAAATCTCGTAACATCTCTTAAGTTATTGCACTCATATTTTATGATATTGATTTGACTTACATAAGAGTATTTTAGTCCTGACTTGAATGTTTAATCTTTTCATTATGCTCGGGCCAGTCCTGTGTTGTTCAGCGTATTAAAGATTATTCTCTAGAGGATGAAGGGGAAGAATTTTTATATTGCTACTATTATCATCCTCTACATCATGCTATTCTCTGCATTATTTATTATCCCTAATGTACATATAACTCTGATAAATGTTGTATAGATTATAATCTAATGTATGGCAAACAGTTCATGAGTTGTTTTTTATTATTATATTTTATCATTCTGCTTTAAGATTTTGTGTTTGTTTTCTTCTTCTTTTCTTTTTAATTTTCCCCATTGATTATCTATGTTCCGGATTGTTTACGTTGGACATGTGCAGATTATTTTTGATTTAAATCTTTTGATATGCGGATTGTCACGGTTTGACATCAGAGCTTTGGTTTAGCGATAACCTTGGCTTTGTGGGGTTTGGCTCATTAGGGATGGGGTGGTAATACCCTAGAATGGGTCAGTTTGAATGTATATAAGAGAGCGTACTTGTTAGTGTTATAAAATGTTTTATATTGTGTTTATTTATCCGTTGAGCTGTTTATGAATTATGGTCGATGTCGGGACGCCGTGTTTTCGATAGGGAATTCTAAACACTTAAACGAGACACGTCGACATAATATTGTTTTAAATCGGGTAAATGAAATAATTTTACCTAAATTATCATCAATTAATTGTTGAGCTAAAATAAAAAAATACTTTGTGAATTTTATTCTATAGAATGTTCAATAATTAAATTGAATTGAAATCAATTAAAATTAAAAAATGGGTTACAATGACCAAGTTGAAATTTAACGGAATATTTTGGTAATATGGTAAGGAAATTTGTATGAGCATTTAAATATAGCATATAAATAGATGTGGTTTTTTAAAAAATAGAGAATTTTAGATTTTAAATCCTTTTGTTTTCATAATTGTTTTTAAACCTTTAAAAACTAATATTAATATTATTTGAAAGAGTTTTGGCTAGAAAAATATTTTAAAGGTATTTTTGAAAGAAATAAAAGCATTGAACTCATTTTGCAGCTGGAAAATAATTCCAGGGATGACTACAGCATCATCAGTATTCATTTTCGAGTTTTTGAGTGAGAATTGCTACCAAAAAAATCTATTTTAATCGAAACAAGTTTTGATTGTGAAAAAATTTATTCTAAGAATGATTTGATAAATATATGAAAATAGTTTTAAACGTACAATTGATAATAGAATGGATGAAAATAAGTTTATAACTTATAAAATTTGAACTGGAAAGAAAAATTAAACTTTAAACTGTTGAATATTTGTGGTTAAGCAAACAAAAGGGAAAAAATGAATTTGAGATACAAAATAAAATAACAACCTAAGAAATGTTAAATAATTGAGTTAGTGAAAGGAAGCAAATAAAATATAGTTTAACTCATGAAAGCTTAAATAAAATGCGAAATGTAATTGAAATAAATTAGATAAAATTATAAAATGGAATTTTAAATGAATAAATTGTATAGTTTATAGATTCGAGAATATTAAGCTGAAAACAAATTTTAAATTTGGTTGATTGTGAGTTATAAGAAGAAAATATTTAAAAGCGAGTGAAATAAAATGAGAAATGGATTAAATGAAATAGAATTTCACTTAATAAAGATTAAATAAATTAAATTGGATATTAAATGAAACAAGATAAATTAGTAAAGGGAATTAATTCCACTTAAACTATCAAATGAATTAATAAAGTGAATACGAAATTGAATTTTTAAAATGAAATGTAATTTAAGTGTGAAAAAATAAATAAAATAAATGCATGTAAGTAAAATTAATAAGAACAATTGAATTTAATTTAAATTGGATGTAAATAAATTAAATGCAAATAGAATGAGTTTTAATAAAATTGAATGTTAACTAATATACTATGGAATAAGTTATTAGAATAAATTATAAATTGAAGTTAACTTAAGAGAAATTGAATGAATAGATTGTGAAGAAAATTTATTAATATAATGTAACGACCCGTAAAATTTTAATAATTTTTAATGTTTTTACGTATTTAATTAAAATTTTGAGAACTTTAAAAATAATATTTTGATATAAAAAAAAAATTTAATATTTGGATTACATTCAATTGTACGTAACAGATGATAGATTTTCAATTTATTTTATGGAGGTTTATTTATTTAGAAATTCTACCTCATTCAAATCAGTTAATAACTTCTCAATCAATGCAAAGCTGTTACAAAACCCATCATTTCAATTCATTATTCAGTGATTCATTTTCTTTCTCTATCCATTGTCATTTCGCGTTTTACGTTTGAGGCAATAAATATATTTGTACATTTTTCTCCGAAAACCAACTTCACTTCTGCCTATTATCATCTCATTTAATTTTACATGTATAACGTGGTCCATATTCTTTATTACTGTTCAAACTTTCCTCTGAAAGTTTTATTTTCTCCTTTATTTTGTATATAACTTGCCATATTTTAATTACTGCTTTTATAGCCGTTGCCTCTATTATTCCATAATTTAGGGGTTGATTGTTACTGTTCCCATTAATTCGCGTGTTTATTTATTGAGACGTTTCAATCCTTTCTTCTTCTCAGCAACAAAAATAATATATATTTGCTGTGACCTGCTCCAAATTTTCATTTTCTTCAATCTTTCCCTTTTGAAACATGTTTACGTTTTTCCTTCTTTCGAATGAAACTGCAGAAAACATTTATTTTCCCCAAATCAAGGGAATGGACCATTACCTTGTTTGGTTTATTTGTTGCGCATTCATTTCTATACGTTTCATTTGCTTAAACTTCTCATTCTTCCATTATATTATCCTCTCGCATTTTCCTCTCGGATCTGTTTTTACTCCCACTCCATCCTGAAAAAAAGTATATATAAATCAAGCTTCTTCTTCCCTCTGTCACAGCCACCCATCATATTATTTCCACCGGTTAAAAGAAAGATTTTAATTAAAACAGTAGCTTACCTTGGTTACTCCTTGATTCACGTCCAACTGCCTTCTATTCCAAATTTGATCCAATAAAACAGCCACTAATGTTTATTTCCAGCTGTTACAATGCATTTATGACTGTCTTTATATCTATCAGTTTCGAAATTTGAAAATTTTATACGTTGCATTTATTGGATTTTTAACGGCTCTTTTGACTTTATAACTTTCCTTTATGCTTTAATTGATTTCCTAGTTTCACTTGCTTTCGTTTTAACATTTATTCCATAAGTTACAATATTCACCATTGAATTTTCCTTTTATCCACTTGTTTAATATTATATATAAGGCAAAGTATATACGTTATTTTATTGACAGATGTTTCCCCTTCTATTTCTCCTATCCACTAAATTATACATATACACTGTTGCTTTTCCAAAAAAAAAAAAAATTGTTTTCAAAAAAAAAAAAATGACAATATCCTTCTTCTTTTCAAACAAATCCACACTCCTCTCCTTCTTTAATTGATCTGTAGCCGTTTCTTATTCATTCTTCCTTCAGTTTCAAATTTGAAAGTGCTACCCAAGGTAAACAATAAATTGCTTTATTAAGTTTTCAAATTAATGCTTCTAGACATTTGCTATGTCATTGCTGTATTTTGGGTGATAACGTTTTGAACGTCGATAAAAATAATAAATCTGCGTAGTTTAATATGCTATGAATTGAGATCTAGGAAAGAAATAAATATAAAACATATAACCTGACAAATAATAAAAATTGCTTTAATTGCACCGTTGATTTTGAAACGTATAAAATTCTATACGTTCTTTACGCATACATTCATTTCTTTTATTTTCCTTTACGTTTCCTTTTTCTTATTTTTCCCCTGTAGCCGTTACTTTTTCTAGCCTATTTATTTCCTACTTCATCTCCTTTCCTCTTTTATTTTTCTCCCCTCTTTTCTTTTGGATCTGGACTTCAATTGAGACAAACTATTCTTTTTCCTGCCTTTCCTCTCAAACACTACCGCCTCTGCCTGCAACCTTCCCCCACGTCAGCAGCCCCGTGCAAGCGAACCCCTCCACAACCACGTGTCCTCACCTGTGCGTCTCTGGCAATCTTTTTATTGAGGCATACATATATCTATAGTTGGTGATCTCGTGGGTACGTGTATATATATATATATATATGTATAGTTATACGTTATATACAATTTAGATTTTTAATAAGTATGAGTTTTGTTTTCTTTCTTTCATAGTTTTGTGTTTACAGTTTTAATATTTCAAAGTTTGTTTTGTTTATAGTTTTTTGTTTGCAGTTATTGTTACAGAATAAAGAATTTTTAAGTTGTTTTGTTTTTTTTGTTTTTGTTTTTATATATTTTTAAGAGTATGCGATTTTGGTTATCTGTATTGATTTAAGTATTTGCTTTAAAATATATAATGTGTATAGATGTAAGTTTATATTATAAATAAGTATTATATATATTATATTATAAAGCTAGTAACTGGTCTTATTTATTTATTTATTTCATATATATACATATTGCTGTCGTGTGTTCTAATATATATATAATATGTTTATAATTCCAGTCTGCATTTATGTTGTTAAAAAAAAAACTCGCATAGATACATTTTTGTATGTTGCATGATTTTGAACAGCTTTTATATACATGGTTTCAAATATACATGGTTTAGTTTATGTAAACTTTCAAGGAAATAACTTTGGATATGCATTAAGTTTTAAATGTACATAAATCTCAAAAATGTGCAATTTGGGTTTCGAAGTTTATTAATTAATATATTTTTTTTCAAATATTCTTTAATATATGTTTGTAAAAATTGGGGTTAGAGAAAGTTATTATATATATATATATATATATATATATACAACATATGTTTTGTTCTAATGGTGTTAAAGTTAAATTAGAAATTTGAAATAAAATATATATATATATATATATATATATATATATATATCTTATTTTAAATATATGGTTAAAAATTTGGTTTTTGAGCAATTTATAACATATATTTTGTTTCAAACTATATCAAGATAGTTCTGATTCATTTTATCAATTCCTTTTGATCAGCTTGGTTGTCCATTCGAATTCGTGCCAATTTTGACTTGCTTTGAAAATCGTCAATTGGATCAGTCATTTCGCAATTCAAATCATAGCTTGTTATGTTGTCTATCTCCTCTCTAGCCTCAAAAGGTGAGCAATCACTCACGATTAACATTCTTTTATTTATTAAATTTGATTTCAATTAAAACGACAATTGAAATATGCTGCTGTTAGTTGTTTTACTGTTATGACTGCTATTATCTGTATCTGTTCACCTATGACACCCGAAACCATTATCGGTTAATTATGTATGTGATAATAATACAGATTGGTTGATAATTGATTGTTTGATTGATTGTTGTTTAAATTGGATGTTAATTTTTATTGTTAAGTGATAACTAGTTGCTAGTTTAATTTGGGTAGTATAGTTTACAAATTAAACGGATTATATATGATGGACCTTAATTTATTAAAACCTGACCCCGACATATGTAAATTTGATTAGTTAAATTTGACCCTTTAATTGACGTAGAAATAGAAAATTTTATACTTTAAATCTTTTGAACGTAGTTTGGATTAATTGTTGTAGTTTAAAACTGAAATTTAAAAAGGAACGACAAGTGAAAAACTGTAATGTAATAATCTTTAATCTACATGAAATGATAGTGTAGATTCTAGAAGTAATCATACAAATAGCAATGCGAATTAATACGATTATTTCGGGGTTATTTGATTTATTTATTGAATTGTTATTGATTGTTGTTATTGCCTGTTTATTTACTTTGACACCATCCCTGTCATCACTGCAAGTTCCCTTTGTTATGTTTGTTTTGAATTGCAATAGGTTGAAAAGATAGACCCAAGTAGTTTCCATTTAATTTAATTTGGAATTACGGGTTGAAATGCTATCCACCCGTATACATTTAGTGTACGGATTGAATCCGTAACACTTGACCATGTGATAAGAAATATATGGTCTTATTTAATGTAAATTCTTAAATACATGTATAAAGGGTAATGATAAAGATAGAGTTAATTATGTCTAGTTTAATCAAAGATTTGATTTAATACATAAATCATGATAAATATCTATGTAAATTTTATTCGGAAAAATTTTGCAATAATATTGAACAATTAAGATTGGGAGATAAATTTGGGTTATTTTTAATGGTATTCAGATAAGGATTTATTTATTTAAATCAATTTGAAATTTATCGAAGGAGATATTTCACGTTTAAATAAATTAAGAAATATTGAGTAAAATGTAATTTAAGGTCACTAAAATGATATTGAATCAAATAAGGGAGGGTTCAAGGCTAGATAATAACGATGTAAAAATCGAGAATCTATATGAAACTGTTAAATTTGAATTGTTATATATAAGCTATGAACCATAGTGTAATTAAATGGTGTAGAGGTTCGGTATGTATTTGGAACCAAGATAGTTGAATTGGTTATGTAGGTAACTAACCGAACTTAGTGAAATTTGAGTTTGAACTAGATTGGAAATTTTATTTAGAAAACTAGATTGGAAAAATTTTAGTTGAAATGTTGAATACTTAAAATATGGAAACATATTGAAATAAACGGGGAAATTGGGATATCAAATCCAAATTTGGGAATTATAGATTTAAGTGGTTATTTTAGGAAGATTTAAACTAATAAAATGAGATTGGATTTAATTTAAATGGGAAGGTCGGGTTGATGTGAAACGATTTGTTAAGTTAAGGAAATTGAAAGTACTTTACTGTATACATTATTAAAATATATAAATACTATCTTGGGAAATATGATTATTTAAAGCGAATTTGATATTTGGGTTTGAGGTATAAATTAAGTAAATGACCACGGTGTAATAGTGTATATTTCCACCCTGTAGATAGTTCTATGGACCCTTAGAGGATGGACATCCCAAACATCCTTTAAGTTATATTGTATTTCAGTTGATATTTCATTTGAGTTGAATTTATTGATATAAGAATGTTAATCCTGACTCGAGTGTTTTGTGTTTTGCTTTACGCTCGGGTCAGACTGAGTAATACAGCATTAGAGACTCACCTTTGGAGATTGGAGCTTCATTTGGAGATCCAACTATCGTTTCAGCTTTCAGTTTTCTAGTTGACTGGTTCAGAGAAGTCATCGGCTCGTACTGAAGACTTTTCTGTATTCAAGAGATTCTGATGTATTCATTTTAAACTCTGATGTATATAGCAGCTTCATGAACTACTATTTTTTCTATTCCGCTGCATTATATTACTCTGTGTCTGTGATCTGTGTTTGATTTATTTACTGTATATTTTAAGTTTGCCAAATTAAATTAACAATTCGGTATTTTGAATTATTCAAGTCAGACATGTATGGTTTTAGTGTCGATTTGAATGGTCAAAAATAGCGGGTCCTTACAGTTGGTATCAGAGCTTTGGCTCTAGGCAAAACTTAGCATATACGGTAAATTTATTTACAGAATCACTTTCGCTCGAGTTGAATCTCTTCCTTTTGACTCGATTTCATTTGAATTTTGGAATGTCCCTCGGTTCCGAAATTCATTCTGTCTCTCCCTATTTATATTCGTTTGATCCTGGAGTATCCCACAACTCCACTGAATGTTTTGTAAAGGGGGTGAAAACTCCTTTACAATTGGCATTGATTCACCGAAGATTTTTGTATCCTCGGTTTACGATGCTGATATATCTTGATATGCCGAATTCCATCTCTGAAGATCGAATGTCGATTTGTTTTGGAATTCCGCATCGATTATATTCCTGAAGTCACGGTTGACCCGGTTAAGGTCGCCTGTGATTTATAGATGTATATCCATCTTCTATTTTGTAATTAAATTATCTCATCTTCGATCGAGTCTATCTTCGAATCAGGATTCTATTGATTGGAGTTCCTCTAATTTAAATCTCCATCTTTGTTTGAAATCCATTCTTAAAATTATCCTTTGAAAATCGGGTATCTTTGCATTTTGAAATTGTTTTAAATATCGAAATTATTATTTTGATAACTATGATTTTATTCTATATATAAAAGTGAAAATGTTTTCGATAAGGATAAATCAAATAAGAAATGTTATTCTATATAAAAAGGTTTTGAAAGGATTTTGAAATTTTGAAAAATTATAAGAAATTGATTATATAAAAACGATTTATAACTGAAGTGTTAAATTTGAAATTTGAGAATTGAATTCCGGTATTTTGAAATTGGTTTTAAGATTTTGGAAAATATATAAAAATAATACGATTTAAAAGTATTTTTCCGAACCAGAAAGGTTTCAAATGAGTTCAAATGAATTCCAATAATTTTGAAGAAATTTCGAAGAAGTTTTCAAGAAAATAGAAGTCCAGAACTCACTTATGTTGCTGGAAAATAATTTCGGTGATGAGTGCACGCATCATCGACATTGATTTTCGAGTTTTAGAGTGGGGGAGAGGCCACTTTAATAGCTCGCTATGCGAGTGATTTTGTAAAACCGTTATGATTTCAAATTCCGAAGTATAATTTGGTATTTTCAAAAGATATATATATATATATATATTCGAAACAATTTAAAGTGAGACCGGTGTTCAGTCCTCGAGTTTCAGATTTAATAATTGATTTATTGTTGATTTTCAACTCTTGAATTTAAAATTTGATTTCCCTAACTATTTTGAATGTTCGAACACTTCCAAATCGAGATTAAAATTTTCAAAGCTAAGCAATTTCGAAGAGTATAAAATGTTTGATAAAGAATATAAATTTAGTTTTGAAATGTTTTGAAAAAAAAAAGTTGTATAACGGTTTTCAAAAAGGTAAATTGGATATTTCACATAGAAATAGATAGTTTAAAAGTAAAAAAAAAAGGATAATTATAAATTTGGAAACCATTTTGAGTATAATTAATTTTGGGAAAATATTTGGTTTTGAAATTAAATTGGAATCAAAAACCAGTACTTATATGGTGATTTTTGGAAATGAATCTGTTTGACTTACTTTAATTTGGAAAATGGGATAATTTTCTAAACCTATTTTTTTGGGAACTTTGAAATATTAGATATTTAATTCGGAAGAAAATTTGGTGAAATCATATATGATTTTGAAACTAAATTTGATATTGAATGATTTGAAATTGAGAACCTTGTATAATTAAGCACTTGATTTGGGAAGTGGTCGGACTTATATAAAATGGATTTGTATAAGTATGAAAGTGATTTGAAATCAATTGATTTGAAAGGTACTCAATTTGGAAAGAAAATTTATATAATCAAAGTCTATGTAAGTATGTTTTGATATACTATTGATTTGGAAAGTATTCGATTTAGAAAGGAATCCTATACATGTGGACTTTATATAAGTACGATATTTGGAAGTATTTTGAAAAGGTACTATATATATATATTTTCCAAGTAAAGATATGGAAAGTGCCTTCTGCTTGATATCCGCTTTATGGCCACAGCGTGGATTCATTATATCGATATTATTCTCTCTGATTTTCGGTTTTCCGGATGTAATACTCGAGTATTCCCACCGTGGGTAACCCATGGTTTCTTTTTCTCTCGTGAATGCACAGCGAAATTGCCTGGCTGAGTCTTGCCTAGGGGTATGGATTGTTTCCTGGGGGAACCAGGCGTAACCATTGTGTATCCTGCAATCTGTGTAGGTCGCGAATAGTAGCGCAAGTGCCTGGCTGAGTCTTGCCTAGGGGTACCGATTGTTTCCTGGGGGATCCAGGCGTAACCATTGTGTATCCTGCACTCTACTAGTCATCATGGCGTAACTCGCAGGGCTGAGAAAGCTTACGGATATGGATTGTTTCCTGGGGGACCCAGGCGTAACCATTGTGTATCTGCGAACCATGATCGGACAAAGGTTTTGGTTTGGTTGTTTTGTTTGGATTGTACTTTCCATATCTGTTTTTAAAGGTTTTCAAGTATTTTCACTGGGTGTTGAAACAAGTCTACTAAGTACTTGAAGAATTCTAGCTTTGCGCCTGATCAACGCATGGCCAGAGTCTGCAAGAACGAGGATAAACTTGTTAAAACATTGAGTTATAAAAGTATTTTCGAAAGAAAAATTGGTTTCAATATAAAAGTATTTATTTATAAAGGTATTTTATTATAAAAGTATTTTCAACAAAGAAATTTTGTATTAATATTTGAAATTTAAATTCTTATGGTTTGAAATAAATTATTCGTGCCCGATTCTATTCTTTTGAATCTACCTCATCTGCTCAGCTTTACTTTTCACCTATATTCCGTTTTCGGAATCTACCTTCCTTTCCTTTTTGAATAAATCTTTTAAATATTGCTTATTTGTATACTACATTTGTTTATATAAAATTTTAGTGTTATAAATATTTTTGAAGTTATAAATTAAATAAAACATCTTTAAAGAAAATGATTATTAATTTATTGATAATATTTAAAAGGTATCTTGAGATAAATTAAAAATTTCATAGATTTTGGATTTAATATTTTCAATAGTCTTTGTAAATAGAAGTAATAGTGTAAATAATTGTTATCAAAGGAGTTTTGAAAATTTTTAAAGTATCAAAGATAATCGTATTCCAAATGAAGCTTTCAAATTTCAAGCAAAATTTATTTAGTTTCAAAGTATTGGTTTAATTTTGACTTCCAATCTACTATTATTTCTGGTTGTACAATCCTCCTACCTCCTTCCTTTTCGGGGACGAAAAGTTTTAAGTGGGGGAGAGTGTAACGACCCGTAAATTTTAATAATTTTTAATGTTCTTACGTATTTAATTAAAATTTTGAGAACTTTAAAAATAATATTTTGATATAAAAAAAAAATTTAATATTTGGATTACATTCAATTGTACGTAACAGATGATAGATTTTCAATTTATTTTATGGAGGTTTATTTATTTAGAAATTCTACCTCATTCAAATCAGTTAATAACTTCTCAATCAATGCAAAGCTATTACAAAACCCATCATTTCAATTCATTATTCAGTGATTCATTTTCTTTCTCTATCCATTGTCATTTCGCGTTTTACGTTTGAGGCAATAAATATATTTGTACATTTTTCTCCGAAAACCAACTTCACTTCTGCCTATTGTCGTCTCATTTAATTTTACATGTATAACGTGGTCCATATTCTTTATTACTGTTCAAACTTTCCTCTGAAAGTTTTATTTTCTCCTTTATTTTGTATATAACTTGCCATATTTTAATTACTGCTTTTATAGCCGTTGCCTCTATTATTCCATAATTTAGGGGTTGATTGTTACTGTTCCCATTAATTCGCGTGTTTATTTATTGAGACGTTTCAATCCTTTCTTCTTCTCAGCAACAAAAATAATATATATTTGCTGTGACCTGCTCCAAATTTTCATTTTCTTCAATCTTTCCCTTTTGAAACATGTTTACGTTTTTCCTTCTTTCGAATGAAACTGCAGAAAACATTTATTTTCCCCAAACCAAGGGAATGGACCATTACCTTGTTTGGTTTATTTGTTGCGCATTCATTTCTATACGTTTCATTTGCTTAAACTTCTCATTCTTCCATTATATTATCCTCTCGCATTTTCCTCTCGGATCTGTTTTTACTCCCACTCCATCCTGAAAAAAAGTATATATAAATCAAGCTTCTTCTTCCCTCTGTCACAGCCACCCATCATATTATTTCCACCGGTTAAAAGAAAGATTTTAATTAAAACAGTAGCTTACCTTGGTTACTCCTTGATTCACGTCCAACTGCCTTCTATTCCAAATTTGATCCAATAAAACAGCCACTAATGTTTATTTCCAACTGTTACAATGCATTTATGACTGTCTTTATATCTATCAGTTTCGAAATTTGAAAATTTTATACGTTGCATTTATTGGATTTTTAACGGCTCTTTTGACTTTATAACTTTCCTTTATGCTTTAATTGATTTCCTAGTTTCACTTGCTTTCGTTTTAACATTTATTCCATAAGTTACAATATTCACCATTGAATTTTCCTTTTATCCACTTGTTTAATATTATATATAAGGCAAAGTATATACGTTATTTTATTGACAGATGTTTCCCCTTCTATTTCTCCTATCCACTAAATTATATATATACACTGTTGCTTTTCCAAAAAAAAATGACAATATCCTTCTTCTTTTCAAACAAATCCACACTCCTCTCCTTCTTTAATTGATCTGTAGCCGTTTCTTATTCATTCTTCCTTCAGTTTCAAATTTGAAAGTGCTACCCAAGGTAAACAATAAATTGCTTTATTAAGTTTTCAAATTAATGCTTCTAGACATTTGCTATGTCATTGCTGTATTTTGGGTGATAACGTTTTGAACGTTGATAAAAATAATAAATCTGCGTAGTTTAATATGCTATGATATTGAGATCTAGGAAAGAAATAAATATAAAACATATAACCTGACAAATAATAAAAATTGCTTTAATTGCACCGTTGATTTTGAAACGTATAAAATTCTATACGTTCTTTACGCATACATTCATTTCTTTTATTTTCCTTTACGTTTCCTTTTTCTTATTTTTCCCCTGTAGCCGTTACTTTTTCTAGCCTATTTATTTCCTACTTCATCTCCTTTCCTCTTTTATTTTTCTCCCCTCTTTTCTTTTGGATCTGGACTTCAATTGAGACAAACTATTCTTTTTCCTGCCTTTCCTCTCAAACACTACCGCCTCTGCCTGCAACCTTCCCCCACGTCAGCAGCCCCGTGCAAGCGAACCCCTCCACAACCACGTGTCCTCACCTGTGCGTCTCTGGCAATCTTTTTATTGAGGCATACATATATCTATAGTTGGTGATCTCGTGGGTACGTGTATATATATATATGTATAGTTATACGTTATATACAGTTTAGATTTTTAATAAGTATGAGTTTTGTTTTCTTTCTTTCATAGTTTTGTGTTTACAGTTTTAATATTTCAAAGTTTGTTTTGTTTATAGTTTTTTGTTTGCAGTTATTGTTACAGAATAAAGAATTTTTAAGTTGTTTTGTTTTTTTTTGTTTTTGTTTTTATATATTTTTAAGAGTATGCGATTTTGGTTATATGTATTGATTTAAGTATTTGTTTTAAAATATATAATGTGTATAGATGTAAGTTTATATTATAAATAAGTATTATATATATTATATTATAAAGCTAGTAACTAGTCTTATTTATTTATTTATTTCATATATATACATATTGCTGTCGTGTGTTCTAATATATATATATAATATGTTTATAATTCCAGTCTGCATTTATGTTGTTAAAAAAAAAAAAAAACTCGCATAGATACATTTTTGTATGTTGCATGATTTTGAATAGTTTTTATATACATGGTTTCAAATATACATGGTTCAGTTTATGTAAACTTTCAAGGAAATAACTTTGGATATGCATTAAGTTTTAAATGTACATAAATCTCAAAAATGTGCAATTTGGGTTTCGAAGTTTATTAATTAATATATTTTTTTTTCAAATATTCTTTAATATATGTTTGTAAAAATTGGGGTTAGAGAAAGTTATTATATATATATATATATATATATATATATACAACATATGTTTTGTTCTAATGGTGTTAAAGTTAAATTAGTAATTTGAAATAAAATATATATATATCTTATTTTAAATATATGGTTAAAAATTTGGTTTTTGAGCAATTTATAACATATATTTTGTTTCAAACTATATCAAGATAGTTCTGATTCATTTTATCAATTCCTTTTGATCAGCTTGGTTGTCCATTCGAATTCGTGCCAATTTTGACTTGCTTTGAAAATCGTCAATTGGATCAGTCATTTCGCAATTCAAATCATAGCTTGTTATGTTGTCTATCTCCTCTCTAGCCTCAAAAGGTGAGCAATCACTCACGATTAACATTCTTTTATTTATTAAATTTGATTTCAATTAAAACGACAATTGAAATATGCTGCTGTTAGTTGTTTTACTGTTATGACTGCTATTATCTGTATCTGTTCACCTATGACACCCGAAACCATTATCGGTTAATTATGTATGTGATAATAATACAGATTGGTTGATAATTGATTGTTTGATTGATTGTTGTTTAAATTGGATGTTAATTTTTATTGTTAAGTGATAACTAGTTGCTAGTTTAATTTGGGTAGTATAGTTTACAAATTAAACGGATTATATATGATGGACCTTAATTTATTAAAACCTGACCCCGACATATGTAAATTTGATTAGTTAAATTTGACCCTTTAATTGACGTAGAAATAGAAAATTTTATACTTTAAATCTTTTGAACGTAGTTTGGATTAATTGTTGTAGTTTAAAACTGAAATTTAAAAAGGAACGACAAGTGAAAAACTGTAATGTAATAATCTTTAATCTACATGAAATGATAGTGTAGATTCTAGAAGTAATCATACAAATAGCAATGCGAATTAATACGATTATTTCGGGGTTATTTGATTTATTTATTGAATTGTTATTGATTGTTGTTATTGCCTGTTTATTTACTTTGACACCATCCCTGTCATCACTGCAAGTTCCCTTTGTTATGTTTGTTTTGAATTGCAATAGGTTGAAAAGATAGACCCAAGTAGTTTCCATTTAATTTAATTTGGAATTACGGGTTGAAATGCTATCCACCCGTATACATTTAGTGTACGGATTGAATCTGTAACACTTGACCATGTGATAAGAAATATATGGTCTTATTTAATGTAAATTCTTAAATACATGTATAAAGGGTAATGATAAAGATAGAGTTAATTATGTCTAGTTTAATCAAAGATTTGATTTAATACATAAATCATGATAAATATCTATGTAAATTTTATTCGGAAAAATTTTGCAATAATATTGAACAATTAAGATTGGGAGATAAATTTGGGTTATTTTTAATGGTATTCAGATAAGGATTTATTTATTTAAATCAATTTGAAATTTATCGAAGGAGATATTTCACGTTTAAATAAATTAAGAAATATTGAGTAAAATGTAATTTAAGGTCACTAAAATGATATTGAATCAAATAAGGGAGGGTTCAAGGCTAGATAATAACGATGTAAAAATCGAGAATCTATATGAAACTGTTAAATTTGAATTGTTATATATAAGCTATGAACCATAGTGTAATTAAATGGTGTAGAGGTTCGGTATGTATTTGGAACCAAGATAGTTGAATTGGTTATGTAGGTAACTAACCGAACTTAGTGAAATTTGAGTTTGAACTAGATTGGAAATTTTATTTAGAAAACTAGATTGGAAAAATTTTAGTTGAAATGTTGAATACTTAAAATATGGAAACATATTGAAATAAACGGGGAAATTGGGATATCAAATCCAAATTTGGGAATTATAGATTTAAGTGGTTATTTTAGGAAGATTTAAACTAATAAAATGAGATTGGATTTAATTTAAATGGGAAGGTCGGGTTGATGTGAAACGATTTGTTAAGTTAAGGAAATTGAAAGTACTTTACTGTATACATTATTAAAATATATAAATACTATCTTGGGAAATATGATTATTTAAAGCGAATTTGATATTTGGGTTTGAGGTATAAATTAAGTAAATGACCACGGTGTAATAGTGTATATTTCCACCCTGTAGATAGTTCTATGGACCCTTAGAGGATGGACATCCCAAACATCCTTTAAGTTATATTGTATTTCAGTTGATATTTCATTTGAGTTGAATTTATTGATATAAGAATGTTAATCCTGACTCGAGTGTTTTGTGTTTTGCTTTACGCTCGGGTCAGACTGAGTAATACAGCATTAGAGACTCACCTTTGGAGATTGGAGCTTCATTTGGAGATCCAACTATCGTTTCAGCTTTCAGTTTTCTAGTTGACTGGTTCAGAGAAGTCATCGGCTCGTACTGAAGACTTTTCTGTATTCAAGAGATTCTGATGTATTCATTTTAAACTCTGATGTATATAGCAGCTTCATGAACTACTATTTTTTCTATTCCGCTGCATTATATTACTCTGTGTCTGTGATCTGTGTTTGATTTATTTACTGTATATTTTAAGTTTGCCAAATTAAATTAACAATTCGGTATTTTGAATTATTCAAGTCAGACATGTATGGTTTTAGTGTCGATTTGAATGGTCAAAAATAGCGGGTCCTTACAGTTAAATTGAAATTATAGAATAAAATTTACTTAAGTAAAATTATTAATATGAGTTTAAATTTTTGAAATAAACTAATGAAGTAAATCAATGGATTAATATGAATTTAAGTTATGGAATAATAATAAAAATGAGTGCAATTTGGTATAATGTTTATAAGGAATTTAAATTGTTTAGAAATGATATTAGTATTAAAGTACTAAGTATAATGAAATAAATTTAACTTAACAAGGTTAAGTGGGATGATTTTATAAAATGGTCCATAAATGAAGTTGATATGAAAAAAAATTATGAACATTATAATTTAAATATTTTGCGAAGCATAAAATCTAAAGTTGTATAACTTATAGATTTGATATAGGAATGATACGAAGAGAAAAAAGGAATGTAGTATGGAATAAAATTTCTTAGATGTAATTAAATATATGAATTGCTGAAATGAAATAATGGAAGTGGAAAAAATGAATACAACTATAAATGAATGTAAATTAATAGAATATGAAATCATTAATGTTGATAAGTGTATGTCAATCGATTGGAAGTAAATAAATTGAATGAAAATCAATTGAATGTGAATCTAATTGAATGAAAGTTGGTTGAATGCAAATAAATTGAAATGGTTGATTAAATGTTAATAAAAAATGGATGTTAGAAGAAATGGTTGTGTATAAATTAAATATTGACATTGAAATGTAAATGGTGGTAGTTTGGATTAATTTGATGAATATCGATGGTTGAATGGTTTTTTTCATTGCAAATCATTGTTTTTAACTGTTTTGATTGCATATGATTGTTGCATGTTGTGTGTTTGTGTTTGTGCTTTTGATTTGGATTCAAAGTCACGCTTATTGTTCTATTTAACTCATACATGTTTTATATCTTATTATAAGTACCTAATATTCTAAATTGAGTGGAGATAGATACATATGAAGACCATTTGGACGTATACGCATATTTATATGTTTTAGCTTACTTAATACGAGCGAACTCGCTCGTATTATGAATAAGAAGGCACGTATCTTGGATTACATACCGTGATTTTATATTTTTCCCTTCGAGATGCCTCATCATTTAGATGAGATGTATATTTGATATATATTGGATATATATGTGTTATATGTTATGTTGTAAAATTTGTCCGATCGAGCCGCACAAAGGAGACTCTACCAAAAAATTTCGTAAATTCGAGAGTTAGAAATTTTTTGAGGTTTTAAATTTTTATAGCTTGTTTTTATATATGCGTTATATTTTCCATAAAACCGATATTGAAGTGGCGTAGTAGAAGCGTAGTAATAGTTTTGCAAATAAGATGTTTATATTTTATAATTTAATTATATTGAGAAAATATACCAAAAGTTAAATTATCTACTTAGTCTTTTCGAGGATGGAAATTTTTGAATGCGGGAGAATGTAATGACCCTTATTTTTAACTATTTTAAATTATTAAATTTAATGTGATTATTGAATAAAAAAATGGTTAGAAATAAATAATTTAATTATTTATTAAAATTGATTTATTGGATAATTTAAATTGTTTAAATTTAATATCGGTGATTATTCGAATAATTGAATTACAGTTTTAATATAAATAAAAATGGTATTGAAATTTGATTTAAAATTTATTTAAATTGAATGAAGATTATTAACATTTAAAATTGGATTGCAAGCGAATAATTAAAAATTAGGAATTTTATATTATATTTAATGAGTAAAAATAGCCATTTTGGCAACTGTCTCGTATTTCGATGAAACCAGTTTCATCAAACCTGTAATAGTGAGTTATTGTAGAATTTCAAGTTTCATATTGATCGGACTTGTCGTTTGGCCGTGCGAGCTTGAAACGCATAGAAATCAATTTACCAATTCGACCATATAATTTAATTGAAAAGCAATCTTCCAGATACGATCGAATTAGGCTCGAAACGAGTTCCAATGCATTTAGAATAGGGGTAAAACATTATAAACGCCAGGCGGCACGCTTCATTTGGAGTTCGGATTTGCATGAGCTATTTGGGCGAGATATTTTTTTAAATATTAATATTTAATATTGCTTATTACCTTCCTCTCAACCGTTCGTACCCTCTTTAGCTGCACCCCTCTCTTCTTCCTCTTTCTTTTCAATCAAATCACAACATTCAAATTTAAAAAATATATTTATAATAGCCGATTGAAAATCAAAACGAAACAAGAAAAATTAATAATGGCGATCGAATTGATCGCATTCGATCATGGAAGTGGAGGTGCGCGCGATGGTGATGGAGGCACGTGGAAGAAATCGTGAGTTGACAGTTCGCGATCTAGGGCTTTAGGATCCAACTCGATCTGCAGCGTGAGCGTACGCGAGTATGGGAGGAGCTAGGCGCGCGTGGCCTGTGGTGCGGTGAGGCGGAGGCTGATGTTCGGCGAGTTGATGATGACGTGCGATCGAAAAATGGCCGAGGTAGCTGTCGCGATGTTGGGCAAAGCTCACGTGCAACCTGGAAGTATCAGGGAAGAAGATGGCTTTGGTATTGTTTTTTTACTTTACTTTTATTTTAATTTATTAATTTTAATTATTTAGTTTAAATATCGTTTGGCTAATAAAATCATATCTTTTCGTACGAGGTACATTTCGCGTGATACGAGTTGTTGAGAGCTCATATCGATGTCTTCTACGATGTGGGATCGAGCTGGAATTTATTTGAAGCTGAAAATAGTTTCAGTTTCGAATAAAAGGGGAGTGTTTTATTCACTCACGTTTGACTAATAAAGTTTTATGTAGTTAAATTTATATCGTGAAGTGATTTAAATTTATTGCCTGTTGTTAGGTAAAGAAAATTTGCTGGCATTTAAATTAATATGAATTAATATGATAGGAATTTGAATTGATAGTTAAAATTTGAAATAGAAATTAAATTGCCAGTTAAATTCCCCATTTTCGATAAGTAGTTAATTGTTATGATTTATTGACTATTTGGATGTTGTTTTGTGATGGATATTATTGATTGATATTTTGGATAATTTGGATGCTTATTTAGTTTTAGTATATCTTATTATCATCCTGTATATTATTTACAGTATATAAAATTGTAAATTGAATTATTTCAAATAAATTAAAAAATAGTTTGAAATGATGTATACCTATGACACTCTAACTTGGATTGATATGATATATATCCATCCTTGGAATTAAATTGAAATAACTGTTTCACTTGGCCATATGATAGAGAATTATATATAGACACCGGATTGGTTAAATTAAATGATTTAAAAAAAATTGTTTTGAAATTATTTAGATGATTTGATTTTAAGAAACAAAAATTGAATTTATGGAAATCGAACTATTTTTGAACTTGAGCTCGAAGTGTTGAAATTTAAATTTGATAACTCGAAGTGTTTAAATAATTGAATTTGAGATTTTGAAGTTATAATCAAAAATATTATGTGAATTTCAGAAATTGATTTGTTTTAAAAAGGTTGGACTTCTTTTCGAACTATGTAAAGCGATATAAAACGATATTGCGGAATTGAGCTCGAAATTTATTTATATTTGAAGATTCAGATTTTAAATTGGATATTGAAGGTAAATTTGATTAAACTATTTTGAATCGATATTCTGAAAATCAAAATCGAAATGTTGTAAATAGAAATGATTTTAACTTGATGAATTGAGTTGAAATTAATTTAGAATCGAAATTGGAATTTATTTGGAATCGAAGTAAAATTTGTCTTGAAATCGAAATTAAATTGATTTAATCGAAATAGGAATTGGAATCGACTTGAATTGGGAAACTTGGAATATGATCCGTTTGACCTTGAAATTATTTTTAAATAAATTATTTTAGTATAAATAGTTTAAAATCTATATTCTCTAAATATTAAAATTATTTTGATTTTCCAAACAATTTGACTGTATAAACCATTTTTAATACTCAAACTATTTGCTATTAAACTATTTTAAAACCATTTAAACTATTTTCTAAAAGTTCAAATTGGTTAAAAGTGTGGAAAGTTTATATTTAAATTTTGGATTTATATGCAAATTGGGTTAAAGTGAATTATAACCAAAATTGTAATTCGTAACAAGTTTGAAGTGAAATCGACATATCGAATTGAATTAACATTTTGAAGTAAAATATGATTTTTGGAGCGAATATGATGATTTCGAAATGGATTTGATTTTTGAAGCAAACATGATATTTTGATATCAAGTATGAATTGTTTTCAAAATAAAAAAGAACAAAGCATTGTGTAAAATGACGTTTGGTTGTTAAAGAGACCAAGGGTTCTTATTGGCATATCTCGGTCGATATTACAATCACTTTAACAACTGTGTACGCATGTTATCTAGAATGTAGTGGTTGAATTGGTTTGCTGGAACGAAGTAAGAGAACGATGATGAATAGCCTTGACATTTGTGTCATAATTAAATAGACTAAAACATGAGCCTATGTCTGGCCAATGAGGTTAGCTACATCTAACAAGGTTGATCCCTCGTATTACTATTTTAATTTTCAACTCGATGGGTGCACCTTTTGCTTGGATTGATTGTAGCAGTCGACCACGGATAGGTTATGACCAGCCGAAAGGTTAATCTAGTAGAATCATACCTTGGGCATTGCTTTATGTGCCTTATCATATTTATCCTTATACGAGCCTATTACAACTTCGGTTTAGTACGGTACCTATAGAGGACGCACTGGCTACCGACGTTACTGGTTGTGCTATAGGACCTGCATAGACTACATGCTATAAAAATGTGTTAAGGGGGATAAATGTAAAGCCTTGAAGCTATTTTGATATTTATTTTACTGATAGGCATTATCTATTATAATGTGTACTATTATACATAAATAGTTTAACGGATCCTTAGGAGATGGAAAAACTCGTAACATCTCCTAAGTTATTGCACTCATATTTTGTGATATTGATTTGACTTACATAAGAGTATTTTAGTCCTGACTTGAGTGTTTTGTCTTTTCATTACGCTTTGGTCAGTCCTGAGTTGTTCATCTTATTAAAGATTATTCTCTAGAGGACAAAGGCGAATATTTCGTATAATACTACTACTATTATTCTCTGCATCATGCTATTCTACTACAGCATTTATTTATCTCTGATGTATATGTAACTCTGATAAATGCTGTATAGATTATAATCTAATGTATATTAAACAGCTTCATGAACTGTTATTTGATTATCATATTTTAACATGCTACTGTGAGATTCTGTGTTTTTTTTCTTTATTTTTTCTTTTTTTTCTTAATTTTCCCCATTGATCATCTACATTCCAGATTGTTTAAGTTGGACATTTGCGGATTATTGTCGATTTAAATCTTTCGAACTGTGGGTAATCATAAATTCCCAGTGAACTTCCTCCTATCTCTGAAAGCTCTCCAACAAAAGGTGGCAAAGAATCCCGGAAGAGAAACATCAGGAGCTTAAGTAGAACCACTCCTGAAAAATCCAAAAAAGAGTGGTGGTCAAAGAAATAGTCGTCACTTTAGCTCAATATGTATATAGTTTGCATAATTGTTTGCTTGTCATTTCTTTTATTAGTCGTGGTTATATAGGTATGAGTCTCGATTTTTTGAAATAACTCGTACAGCAATCCTAAAACTTGTACATGAATAAAAGTTTTTTTTTTCTGTTGACCTTTCATGCGAATTTCTATTTAAGTAGTTGAACTATTACTTTCTATTCAATGTACTTGTAATTCTTTGTTTATGAATTCTGGTAGCAATCCATCAGCTCTATCCCAAGGCCTCCAAGTGGTCTTGACCTCAAGTCATATTAAACTCTAGGCTCATATCTTAGTGTTACGCCGTCGAATTCAGTGGTTTTTGAGAAACTATACTCTTGCCCTTAGTTTTAGGTTAGTGGGGTTAGATGTAGGATGGTCGAACTCCATCCTTAGCGAGTTTGTACTCCTCTCGTCAGTTCAGGCTGGTGTTTATGGAATAGTGAATGGATGAACTACACTCATCTATTCATTCATGTTTGTATCCGCACTCCATGGATAAGATTTAGATGATGGTGGTCGGATCGCACCTAATCTATGTTTATACTCTAGGCCGCACTCTAAGGACTTAGAGTTATTTTGTAAGTGGTCGATTCATGCCCGATTTATGTTTATACTCTAGTCTGCACTATGGGAAGTCAGAGTTATTTCGTGGGTGGTCATTTCACACCCGATTTAAGTTTATACTCCAATCCATGCTTTAGGAACTTAGAGTTACTTTGAAGGGTAGTCGGATTGCACCCCTCTTAATTGATTGATTTTCCCCCCGGGTCTGGCGAGTGATCGGTTGTGTCACAATCACTCTCCCTTTATCTCAATCCCACATTTTGGCCAGATTTATATAATCATTAGATGGTTGGCCACGTTTATTCGTCGTCTTGCATCCCGCCAATTGGATTATGAATGAGAGTTGTCAAATGGACAGGTGGATCAAGGTCATCTTATTTGGTCCTATTGGGAATTAGGATAATTGATTAATTTCAAACTCTGGAAGCATGTTCATACATATCGACGTTAATCAGTTTCACAATGTAATTAATATATAATGCCAAGACAAACATAAATATAAAGGAAGTTCAAAACTTTGTTCGTTGAACGGAAAGGAAGAACACGAAGTGTCTTCTTACACATCTGGAAAATCATATGCTAAAGCAAATTCTGAAAGAAAATACAACTGAAATGAAAAAGAAATAAACTAGGTGATATAGTGTTGTAGATGTTCGTTATTCCATACTCTAGGAAATATGATGCCATCGACAGTCGCTAGCTTGAAAATTCCTTCTCCAAGCCTCTATTCAATTACATATAGTCCTTCCCAGATTAGATTCATGTGTGATGGGGTAGGAAAACCCATTTTAGGACGAAATTGCCAATTTCAAAGGTTCTATGTCGAACTTTAATGTTGTTTTACCGGGAGACTTGGTGTAAATGGATTCCTAGCGCTTCTCATCTATAAGGCCAAGAGATTCCAAGAGGAGATCTTTAAATGTTTTATGATCGTAGTAAGTCACTTGATGAGAAGGAAGTTCGAGCTCAATAGGAATAACGGCTTTGGAACTGTAAGCAAGGGCGAATGGTGTATGGCCAGTCGTGGACTTGTGGGTGGTCCTGTAATCCCAGGGTGATGTAGAAAGTTCATCCACCCACCTGCCTCTAGCATTCTCAAAATACTTCTTTAGAATAGGCTTTATGATTTTATTTATAATTTCAACCTGTCTGTTTGCCTAAGAGTGAGCGACCGCTACCAATCTCTTTTCAATATGATGTCTTCGACAAAATTCTATGAATTCAACACTGTCGAACTGAGTCCTATTGTCCGTTATAATAGTTTGATGTTTCTGACAATAAAGTTGATTACTTTCTAGGGCGTGATCATGGCTAAAGGTTCTGCTTCGACCGATATGGTGAAGTAATCAACTGCAATGCTAGCATACTTTTCCCCACCTTTAGAGATCGGTAAGGAACTGATAACGTCTATACCCTACATGATGAACAACCATGGGCTGACCATTTGCGTGATTTTCGTTGGTGGAGCTCTTGGGACTTTTGCATATATCTAGCATTTATCACCAATCTCAAATTATCAGCAGCATCTTAATTTTCGATCGGCCAATAATACCCATAATGGAGTATTTTCTTTACCAAAGTTTTTCCCCAGTGTGATCGTCGCATTCCCCTTCATAAACTTCTCTTGGAACACATTTTATCTCATCATGAGCGATGCACTAGAGTAGGGGGACTGAGAAACCTTTCATGTACATAATTCCTTTTCGCACAATATACCTTGAAACATTGCGAAGGACTTGTTGCTTTTCCTTTATTTTATCTGATAGGACTCTATACAGTAAATAGGCTTTGATTAGAGTCATCTACGATTCCAATTCAGCCTCCGCTTCCAATGTCTGGTCGATTTTTATCATGTTTATACTTGGGGCGTTTAGTGCTTCGATCGAAACCGAGCCCATCTGTTGTGCGTCGCCGGTATTAGAAACTCTACTAATGAGTCGGCCTCTCTATTTTGATTTCCTAGAACATGCGTAATGTCATAGTACTCAAATTCTGTCAGCAACTCTTGGACTTGGGTAAGGTATAGGGAAACTCATTGTCCTTTACCTTATGATCTCCCCTAACTTGATACACTACCAAATACGAATTGTAAAAGATTTTGAGAAATTTTATTCCAAGTTCTATAAAGAGTTTAACCCCAACAATTAGATCTTCATACTCAGCTTTGTTGCTTGTTGTTGGGAAATTAAATTTTAATGCATAACAGATTGACCGAATTTCAGGACTTAGAAGGAATATTCCAGTTCAACAATGGTCGTTAGACGCTCCATCAGTATACGATTTCCACCGTATGGTAGGGATTTCACTGCCTACTGGTGAACCATCGTGCATAGTGAATTCTACTATAAAAATTGTCAGCGCCTGACCTTAGATAGCCCTCCAAGAGAGATAAGTGATGTCAAGTTGACTGAGCTCAATATTCCACTTGAGCAACCTTCCAAATATTTCAGGTCGATGTACGACCTGTCGTAATGTCTGGTCGGTGTTAACATTGATTGGATGTGCCTAGAAGTACGGACGAAGTTTTTTTGATGCAATTAACAAGCAATATGCCAATTTCTCTATTTTGGATAGTTCCTTTCAGCCCCCATTAATCGCTTGCAGATGTAAGCCTTTGGATCTGGTTCTCCTTACGAAGCAATGTGGCACTTATAGCATATGCCGATATAGCCAAATAAATGTACAACTCCTCATGATCCATCGGCTTTGACAAGATACAAGGTCTCTACAAGTGATTCACTAAAGCTTAAAACTCATCTTTAAAATCCTACATCCATTTGAAGTTTCTTTTCCCTTTCCTAATTAAATCAAAGAAAGGAATGCATTCGTCGGTCGCTCTGGTGATGAATCGGCTTAAGGCAACAACTTTCCCATTCAGACTCTGCACTTGTTTAATGGTTCTTGGTGCTTCGATATCACGGATAGCCTGAATCTTCTCAGGATTACCTTCTATACCACCGGCATTAATAATAAAGCCCAAGAATTTTCCTACTGCAACACCAAAAGAACACTTCAAAGGATTAATTTTCTTCTTGTAATGTCAGAGAATATCAAACGTTTTCACCAAGTCTACAATGTAGTCACTTGATCATCGCGACTTTAAGCATATCATTCACATAACTTCCATTGTTTTTTGGATCCAGTCTTTAAATATCCTATTAACTGAGCGCTAATAAGTTGCTCCTGTATTTTTCAATCCAAATAGCATTACTACATAGGAGTACAATCCAACATCGACGATGAAACTGGTGTTCTCTTGATTGGGAATATGCATCGGGATTTGATTATATACCAAGTATGCATACATGAAAGATAACAATTCATGTTGTGTAGTTGAATCCACAAGTTGGTCGATCCTCGAAAGAGGAAAACTAACACGCCTTGTTCAAATCTAAATAATCAATGCACGTTCTCCATTTCGCATTCGCTTTCTTCACAAGAATAGGATTAGATACCCATTTTGGGTAGAGGATGTCATGGATAAACCAATTCTCTTTTAGTCTATCCATTTCCTCTTTAAGAGAGGTAGATCTCTCTGGATCCATGTCGTGTCTTTTTGCTTAACCGGGACATGCCTAGCGTCGATATTTAATGCATGGATCGCAATGGCAGGAGAGATTCCACACATGTTATAACGAGTCCAAGCAAGCATGTCTAGATTCGCTTGGAGAAAGCCACCATGCTCTTTCATCGTCAGAGGTTGAGCTGTGACCTAATCTTTATGACTCGCGATGCGTCGTTGCGGATGACCGGGTATCAATTGTCAACTAAGCCAGTGTAGCCTTGGTTTCCTTAGGCTCCTCTTCACCGTCTATCGGCTCTATATCTCTATAGAACCAAATACGGTGCCCAAGCCAAAGCTTAAGTGCTAGTTGTCAATCTTCAGTAGCTTAGATGTGGACGGTTTTATCCACACCCTTACTCTTTGTGCTGAGCCTCCCTTAACTCAGCTACATAACAAACACTTCCAGTCAATTGATCACTATGAACAACTCCTACACCATTATCTGTGGGAAACTTCAAAGTCAAACACCATAAGGCAAGAGCTGGCCTGAATTCAGCTAAGGCTGGTCGAACCATAAAAACACTGTATGGAGAGTAACCGTCCAAAATAATAAACGGCAAGATCTGCACTCTCCTTCATTCACCTGCTCCCAAGTCAACAGGTAATTACACATAACTAGAAACTTCGGTTGTAATACTGTTCAAACCATGTATATGAGCTTTAGACGGTTTTAAATCTTTTGACTCCAAACTTCTTTGATTACAAGCTTTTCTGAAGATTATATTTATTGAACTTCCACAATAAATAACCAATCATGGCTGAAATGACTATGGGTCGATTGTCGGAGCCTTTACCATATCTACATCTCGATTCCTAAACACAATATCATCCATCATCATACGTTGCTGTTTTGCTGGAGCTCCATCTTTCGTATTCGAACATCATTCAAAATCTGCATGCCTAATCTTGCTAGCATAGCGCTCTATCTCTTGCCAACTCTTATCTACCGGATGCGGTGCTCCGACTATCATATGTATCACCAGCCTTCCACCAGTCCATGCAGGCTCCTCAGCCCTACGTGGTGCTTGTCCTCGGTTGGGTCAGAATCCTCTACCCGCCATCCCGCGGGGCATTCACAAACTTTTGTAACTTCTTTCCTTGAATTAATTTTTTGATAACATCCTAGAGATGCTTGCATTCATTTGCATTTTTCCTATAACACTCATGAAACCGATGATATTTCCTAGTCTATTTCTACTTCTTTATTGATTCTTTAGGACACAGCTTCCTATACCGCATTGTATTGCAAGTATATAGATAGATATTCTCCAAGGACGTATTCAGTGTCCTATAATTACTATACATTGGAATCCTAGGCTTCAAACTTCCAAAATCACTCATTTGTTCTCAGTTCCTATTTCTGCCTCTCTTTTGATGATTTGGTTTACTCTGAACATTCACTTGGAATTTTCCAGAACAATCATCAGATTGTTTTATCATGATGTTACTATGTACATCTTCTCCACTTAGTCCCGCAACATTCTTATTTCTAGAAGACCTGGCTTTTTCCTTTCTTAAATATTGAGTCGCCTTTGCATAAAAGCGTTCTAACATTGCGAGCGGCTTGCCGACTAACCAATCGCCAAACTCAGACTCAGGATCGATCCCTCTCATCACGACCATGAGTATCGCATGGTCATTTTGATTACTGACCTTTATAACAGCTGTACGAAATCTCTCTAAATAATATTTCAACGACTCTCCAAGAGCCTGAATCACACTGGAAAAGGACATCCTGTCTTTAGAACTAGTCGCGTGCATTCAGAATTGCTCCATAAACTTGGTTGCCAAATCATCGAATCTAGAAATTGATCGTGGGGTTAGTCTCACGAATCACATCGTCGCTGTTTTGGAAAGAGTTTTAGGAAAGTATCTACACTCGGTCGCATCATCAGCTCGCGTGGAATCCATCAACCATTCACATCTTATGATGTGTTACCCGGGATTGGTGTTTCCCTCATAGGCAGGCATCGGTGGCATGTTGAATTTCCTTGGGTACTATGCATGTATACACTATCAGTAAATAAGGTATGACTTCTTGAGATTCCCCGGTCATCGTTGGTTAAGCCTTGGCTACCCACACTAACTGTCTGACCATTGCCAATAAGTCCGACATTTGGATGGTTGGTGCCAAGCCGTAGTCGTGCTCCACCTCAGGTGAATGGTCTGGTCAATGTCTACGGGCCTTTTCACGCCCTTCTTGGTTCAACATCTTCCTAAGATGCATCTTTTACATTCATTCTGTCATCATTCCAGGAAGGTAACTGGTTAGCATTCGGAGGGATTGGTACCGATCCCTACGGAGGGATTGGCACCAATCGGTCCTGGAAGACCGCGATGGTTTGCCAGGTGACACTTTTGCATGATTTGCTTCAATCCTATGATGCCTATGCATGTGGTATTCATCCGATGAGCTAGTACTTTCCGACGTCGAGTGAGGAGTGGAATCCCTCCTAGCTTTCCTACATTGCTGCTGAGTAATTTGGTTCATCAAGTTGATATCAATGTGAATTTACTGATTTAGTTGTCAATGGCTTTCCATCAACTCTCTCATTAAATTACGAAATTCAGCTTTGGTAATGGAATTATTGAAATTCTAAACTTCAGCCAAATTAGCATTCACAATTGTTGGTTGATTGCTTGGGTCACCTTGCTGACTGCTAACAGTCTCATTTCCTTCCACGTTTTGAGAAGTAGATCTAGTATGCCTCATGTCCAATCTAGTAGCAACAGAGGGGCCCTAGCAAATTGAGTATCAAGGTTCTTAGTGAAAGCACAATGTTTACAACCAAATTGGTCACAAACACCCAAGATCATATTTTTTTAAAGATATAAGTGAAGATAATAAAATTAAACCTAGGAAAAGATTAAGCTAACAACAAATCGAAAGCAATAATAAAAAACACAGAGATTTATAGTGGTTTGGCGTTGTATGCCCACATACAATTTGAAAATTATCTTTATTGATCACTTACAAACCTGATTATAACATTTAAGAATAGAGAACACTTAATTACAATAAAGTCTAAATCAACAAGCAGCGTCCAAATCCTCAGAATGACCAACTAGGCCGGTATTTATAGGTGAAGACAACCATCAATCTCTCTGAAACTTTGGCCGATGGACCTTCTAACCCACATAGGCCTGCAAGAAGGGTAGCCAAACCCAACTCCCAATGAGGAGGGATCGATACCGATCCCTTCATTGGTCGATCTTTGGGCCACGAACCCTATGGTGACTTCTTCATACTTAAATATTTTGGCCCTTCAAATCTCATGTCATTTGGATCACTGGAGCTCAAGTTATTGTTTAATCTTTGACTCGATATGATTTGTTCACTGTTGACTGCCGAACCATCCATAGGGTTACAAGCCGATCCCTCAAGATTTACCCATGTAATGTGTGATCCCTAGGGTAGGTCCCTTAGGATCCACATAGTCTGCCTTCCGAATTTTAGGCTTTAGAGTTGTAGATTCTGAGACATGGAGTGTTGTGTGCATGAATACTCTTGGAATGTGCTTGATGCCGGTCCCTTTTCATTATAGGCTATTGATCCTCTACACCAATCATGTTGATCCCTTCCTATTTTCCATGTTATGTCGAAACCTTCCATTTTTTGAGCTATATTCCATGATTTGAGCATCCTACATTTTACATCCATCAAATCCATTCAATCCTGACTTCATATAATAATGTGTAATCAACCTTCGGGTCTCATAAACTTCATTTTGAAACCATCGGCCTTTATGGCAATCATATCTAAGTTGTGCAATCAGTTTATATAGCTAAGCAAGAATGTGAGGTAATGATTCGGTTATCCCTATTTGGTTGTTCTCGGTTTCCTATTCATGCTCGATTGTCTCTATTAGGTGATTCTAATAAGGCTATTCCTACTCGGATGTTCCTTCTAAGTTGTTCCTACTGGGCTGTTCTAGCTAGCAGTTCCTACTAAGCTATTCCTGCTAGGCTATTCTAGCTAGCAGTCCTGCTAAGCTATTCCGGCTAGGCTATTCCAGTTAGTTGTTCCTACTAGGCTATTCTAGCTAGCTGATCCAACTTGGATACTCCTGCAAGCCAATCAAGCTAGGCTATTCCAGCTAGCTATTCCTACTAGGATATTCTTGCTAGGCTATTCCTACTAGTTAATCCAGCAAGACTATTCATGTTAGCTAATTCGATTGGTTGTTTTAGTTAGGTAGATCTTGTTTGGAGGATCATGTTAGCTATTCCTGCTAGCTTTTGACTTATCTGCCATTGGTAGTGATGTAAAATACTCGGTCTGACCCGAGTATTACATTCAAAAGAAAATAATACATGGGTCAGTCTAATTCAAACTCAGTTATTAGTGCATGGAGGCAATAATAATCAAATAACAATTAGACGATAGTAAAATATAAATTCACCTATCCAATCCTTTAACAAAGAAATCGGATAACGGTAAATATGACACTTAACAGTGTTAGACAATAAATCAGCAGATTCAAATTATCAACGAAGATAGATGAAGGAATTATAAATGAAGATAATTTAGAAAAAAAGAAAAACATCAAAATTGCCTAAATGGCAATTAAAAACAAGATCGTCAAATTATAACCAAATCAATTCAAACAATTGAAAAGTTACTTTAAAATTTCAAAAACCGATTGGCTGCAGTACACGCACGCGTGTACGGCCTCGCCACATTTAAAACGTTAATTCTGTGTGGCTGCAGTTCACACTTGCGTGCACTGCCTCGCCACTACTGTATATGGAATATGCAAAAGATCATAAATAAAAACAAAATAGGATATCAATAAAAAAAACATGTCGTGTGGCTGCAGTCCACGCTTGCGTGCACTGCCCTGCCACTATAGTGATGATGTACCCAAAAGCTCAATGGAAGTTCACAAACGAGCACAAGGTCAAACCCGAGCATTTTAGCTGGATTTAACTCAATGTATAGAAACAAATACCAAACAGGGGAAAACTGCAAATATCAAAGTAAAGCAAGAAACAACTGCATATAGAATCTGCAGTTGAAACAAGCAAATGGCCATGGAACTAAACAGTCGAGCAACGACAACGTAAGTGCCAAACTCAACTGAACAACACAAGTTAAGAACTGAAACACTACAACTACACATGTCACTGTTAGACCAAATCAAAACAAAGTATTCAAACCAGAGTGGTTAGGGAAACCCAGAGCTAACATCAATGCAAAGAAATCAAAGACCAAGTCACAGCCATGATGATCAATCACAGTGCAACAAAAATAAATGCATCAGTGCACATGAGAATTGACTCAGTGCAATACAAAATAACAAGGGTACAATTGCAACAAAAGAAGCTGCAACTACCATAAGTATTCAAAGTTGAAGGCAACCTGCAGTTCAACAACAAGTGCACAAAGGCAGTCATACCCAAAACAATGCAAGCCAGCATCAAAGACACAACCGAACAAAAATCAGTGCATCAGTGATGTCGACAAGTATGCAAGTAAATGTCACTGAAAAGCAATGTTCGGCATACATATGAATCAATTTCATATGTACAACAAACACAAAGGACAAACTCAGCAATGCAGGTGAACTCAACCGGACAGTCAAATACAAAAGCAACTGAGAAATGAATAATGCAAACATGAAGTGAATGCAACTACAGGTAAACAACCAAGGGCCAAGCAACTGATATATGCAAACAAATGAAATGCAACTTAAATTAAAAGCTATGCAGTGATCAAACAGACTGCAAGATGTATGCAAACATAAGGCATGAAACCACAGTGCAACAGATCAAGCAATGAAATGTCAGATGCAAGACTACATCAATGAATATGCACAAGACTTGGTCAGGAAAACCATGTTCAACAAAGTACACCAGACCAGATTTTAGAGGTAACAAGATATGGTCAGGAGCAACAAAATAAAAAGGGCAGTTTAACTCGAGGCAAGTCAAAACAACAAGCTTCAAACATGTATGCAGCAGGAGTCAAATTGAATGCAAGTATTTCAAAAATGTACACATGGTCAGTCCAGTTCTAAACATGCAACAAAAGTGCTTTAAAATGAAGACTGCTTCAAATTAGACTCCAAATAATATAAAGGCAACTGTGGTGATATAGTGCAATACAACATAATTTATATCAATGAACCTATATAATCACTGAACAAAAGTGCAGCCTCAAAGACTAGACGAACAAGTCCAGATGTAATGCATAAAAGTGCAGCAGAACAAGGTGGAAAATGCTACCAGGGATGAGCAAAAATGGCCAGAGTGATAAAATTGCATTTTTAAAGTAATCAAGTAGCAGGTTTCACAAAATAAAAGCAATGCCAAAGATCAGTGATGTTAAAGATGGTAATACCAAAAATCACAAACGAAACCAATATCAGAAGAAAAAAATCAATTCGAGGCCATGATGACCAAGAACAGTAACCCAGTCGCAAATCTACACCGAGAGTGTCAGGTGAAAACGAACAACTGTTGCCAGTGACAGTGAACTGTATGGCCAAAGTCAAACAAAACAACATCATGAAACCAAGTCGAAATCGAAGGCCACAAAACAAAATAAGCAAACGAGGTCAAAGATTAATCACCAGCATCAAAATGAAATCAAGTGGCCAAAGTAATCATCAACTTCAAAACATAATCGAACGAAATTAAACTGTCGAAGTGCGAGTTGAAGGAGATGTGGGTGAAAAAGTTCACTCACCTTTGACATCGAAGCAGCCATGGCACTCAAGAATCGAACGAGCAAATTGAAGCCGGCGCCTTCAAATTAATCAAGCCTTAGATTTTGGAGACGAACGAAGAGGAAGATGAACAAAGATAGGCCGCCATTAAATTCCTTTTTTTCGTTTGATTTTGAAGTGATGAAGGAAGGGGTATCGGGGTACTTAAAATAGAACGAGACATGCCTTACACGATTTTCTTCGTGATTCTCTATGTGGTTTTAGGAGTATGTAATGGCGTGATTTTAGGGTGCTGGTGAAAAGAATATCATATTATTTTTTATTATTATTTTCATTTTCCATTTTAAATTCAATTTTTTTTTGTAGATATTTTCATTAGTAAGCTTCATAGATATATAAACGTTTTGAAGTTCAACTATCAAACATCAATTTATATTAACATGTTTTAAAATTAGATTTTATACTTGTATTTTGTATTGATAAAATTTATTCCATTTTATTTAAGTTAAAGAAAAATGTTATTAAAACTAACCATCAATTTATTAATTTACATAAATAATAATTCTTAAATCCAAATTATTTTTCTAAGTCATTAGTTCGAATTTTAAATACAAATTTAATATTCAATTTCAAACTCCAAAGTCAAATTCAAATTTTTATTCAACTTTCAATAGATTAAATTCTAAAATTTAATCGCCAATTTCATAATTATATTGGAAATTCAAACTAAACCATCATTCAAATGTTTAAAATTAATTAAATATTTTCAATTTAAATCGTTCAAAATTTAGGGTTGTTACAGGATCCTTTGTGATGTTCCCCGGTACATTCCTATAGAGATTTACTGTTGGAAGGTAGTCCCTTCACCTAGTCATTTGTATGGAAATCCAAACTCCGCTACGTGCATGCCATTTTTGTTGTACTAACCATTTTGGGCTATATGCTGGAATTTAATCAATGTAACAATTTCAGTTATGATTAATATTATTTGTATACTAGACACTAGTATAACATAAGAGAATTTGATATGAAAGGTTTTGCTTATCGTAAGGTAAAAACATGGCCGTGTTTATGTGTGGGCGTGTCTTACGAGATACTTTTGATTTGAAAAGAAAAGTTTTGGTAATTTAATAAACTTATTTGAGTGTGTTTCTCATGTTGGTTTATCAGATTGATCCGGTCATTCTTCCCTTTCAATGCTCAGGTCAGACCGAGTATATTTATAGGTTCAGATTTGGTGTTTTAGAGCTTCAGCGGGGGAGCTGGAGATCTTCATTTTTTTATACACATATCTGTTTATTATCCGCTGTATTGCTATTGTTTAAATTATCAGCAATTGTAAGGACATGTTATTATAATTGTCCAGGATGATAATTAGTGATTGATTGTTAAACTCTGATTGATGTATGTATATACAGTTTCTGTTCGGTAAAGATTATTGATATGATATTATATGTTTTCCACTGTGATGTGAGATTCTGTATTATTCTGTTTTGTTTTCTCTTCTCTCTTTCTTCTTTTCTTTTCTTCTCTCTTATTTTCTTTCTTATGACTTTCCGTCAGTCTGTTCTTTTTGGATCAGACACGTGTGGTTTATTATCAATTCAAAGAGTACATATTTGCGAGTCGTTCCAATGTTGGTAATGAAATGAATGTTTAAATCAAAATTTGATGGTCTATATTTTTAATAAATAGTTAATAGGCCATACTTAAAGGCGATTTTACTTTCGACTTTATTGCCATTTTCATGAGAGTTAAATGGTGATTTAGTGGTTGTGTTAAAGTTTGATAGTTTATATTAGGCTAATTAGTAGCATAAATAGGCCATATTTATGACAAGCACATCAATTAATTTCACTAATGACTAAAAGAGAGATCATAACTTCATTTTGTTGATTTATGTGATCTAGAGAGTGGAAATTACCTCTAAATTTCCTTCAAACTCTCATATTTTTATCAACTAGCTTTGGTTAATTTGTTTTTACATTTTTGTAGCTTAAATACACCTCAAATCTTGGTTAATTTGATTGAATCGAATTTTAAATCCAACAATTCCCTACGGATCGACTCGTACTCACCATATACTGTCATTGTACGTCGTGCGCTTTGGAATATTTTTATTATAAATTCATTCGACGAATTTCTAAACCGATAGAATTTCCACAGATGAACAAGTTTTTGGTTCATGAATTTGAATTATTTCCATCTTCATTCCTTTGTATTCACTTGTGCATGCATATTTTCCATGAAACCACTTGTAACTTGAAGCCAAGTTTCTACAAAATACTATAGAAATTTTCAAGTAAATTTTCTAAAATTAATATATGCATAAAAATGATCGTTTTGCCCTTATATGAAGACGAATATGTGACGATTTGAAAATAATTTTAATTTTGGTTTAAACATGTTAAAATAACCAATATGATCATTTATTTAATTTAGTTAGATTAAATATAGCGGTAAAAATATGCACATTTACGTGCACGTCAATAGGATACTACCAGTTTGGGTCGCAAGGCTGGTGGTAACGTCGTAGCCACGATCGCCCATCACGTACATCCATCCCATATCGAGTCAAGGGGAGGTTATCCCAAATCAGTGTGCACTAATCGAAAACCAACATCAAAAGTAATAGTATGGGCCAAGTCCAAGAACAAAATCGAAGAATGGATGTCCATTAGTGGTAATTAGCCTCATTGGCCCTGCTAGGTCATCATGTTTTAGTCATTTCAAATTGGCACAAATCCGAAGGTCTATCCATCATCGATCTCTTTCTTCAAATCCAGCAAACGTATGAAAAATCTAACCACTTCATTCTGGAGTCTTCTGCCCGTACACAGTTGTTAAAGTGGTTCCAATATTGACAGAGAGTATGCCAATGAAAGGCACTAGTCTCTTTAACAACCAAATGCCGTTTACACACTGGTTGGTATTTTCATATTTCGAAAATGATTCATACTTGATATCAAAATATCATGTTCATTTCCAAATATCATTTATTTCAAAATCATTATATTTACTTAAATACGTCAATTTCGCTTGAAAAATCATTTCATTCGAATTTCCAATTCGAATTTCAAATTATGTTAGAACTTCATTTTAACCAAATTCGCATTTAAATCCAAGATTTAAATATAAACAGTTCCCACTTTGACCGGTTTGAATTTTTAGAAAATAATCTGAAAAATTTCAAATTCTTAAGTTAGTTTGATATAATATGATTTAAGTATTTAAAATGTTTTATAAAAATAAAATAGTTTGAAAAATCAAAATAATTTGAATATTTAAAAAGATATATTCTAAGAGTTTATATTATAATAATTTATTTTGAAAATAATTTCAAACCATATTGTCTCTTTCCATTTCAACAAATCTGGACCTAAGTCCGAATTCCAATCAAACTGATTCAAATTCAATTATTCCAATTCAAATCAATTTCAATCTCGATTTAATTGAAATAGACACAATTTCGATGTCATTTCAAATCAATTTCAGTTTCCACTTTAAGCCAAATCAACTTCGATTTTGGTTTTGATTTAAATTTCAATTTCAATTCGAATTAACTTCTATTCCAATTTCAATTTTCATTTTTAACTTCAAATTTGATTCAACAATTCGATTCAATGGTTTAAATTTTAATTAAATTCTAATTTTAAACCATATCAACTTGTACTAATTTCAAGCTCACTTGCAGAATATCAATTTAAATCACTTAAATTAAAATTAACTTCGATTTTCAATTTAATGCTCAAATCATTAGGATAATTCAATTGCGAGTTCAAATTTGAAATATCCATTTAAATTACTTTTGGTTGGATTTATTCAAAGTTTGAATAAAAGTTCAAATCATCATATTTCAATTATAACTTCAAATTTCAAATTCAATTATTCAAACAATTCCTATTAACAAATTTCAATTTCAACATTTCGAGCTCGAGTTAGAAAATAATTTAATTTCCACAATTACGATTTTTATTTTTTTAAATCAAAATCATTTAAATAATTTCAAACCAAAAAATTTGAAATCATTTAACCAATCCGGTGTCTGTATATAATTTCCTATCCTATGGCCAAATGATTCCAATTTAATTTTCAGGGACGAATATATATCATTTCAATCCAAATCAAAATATCATAGGTATATATCATTTCAACCTATTTCTTAATTTATTCAGAATAATCCAAATAATAGTTTATATACTATCATTAATATACAAGGTGATAATAGGAATATATAAAAATAAATAAACATCCAAATCATCCAAAATATCAATCAATAGCATCCATCACAATCAACATTCCAAAACAGTCAAATATCACAACATTTAGCTAGTTATCAATATCAGGTATTTAACTAGCAATTCAATTTCAATTTCAAATTGAACTGTCAAATTAAATTTCTATCAGTTCAATTCATATATCAATTTTAAATGTTAGTTAAATTTTCAATCAATAGACAATAAAATAAATCACGTCATAAATTCAATTTAACTAACATAAAATTATTTTTAATACATTGTGCGCATTATAAAACACTTAGCTTTATTTGAAACTGAAATTTCTCGACCCCAAATAAATACCATTTCAATTCCATGTTGTAGGCGACATCGATCAACCACAGGCCGCTATCAACCCAACGTGACCACAACCCACTCACCGTGCGTGCTACCCAGTCCACCAGCTACCGATCCAAGCCCACCACACGTGCGCAATGTCTGTCTCCCCATGCCAGCGACCATTCAACTTCCGCCTGCACCATTTGACCACATGAAGCCAAACCCGCCCACGAACTCGAGCAGAAATCGATCACCATGTCACGAAATTCGACGATCCGGCCGTCGAATGTGTATAGCTCGTCGAGATTTACATTTTCCCTTTTGGGATCGAGTGATTTCATTGAGTGGTTTGATAGAAATTGAGGAGAGAAAGAGAGGCAATGTTGGCTATTGATTGATATAAAAGAGGAACAGCTGCATTTAGCGTTCTGTGAAATGAACATGGTCTTATATAAGTTTCCGACCCGACTTGTCCACGAAAATTCCAAACTTCAAACGAAGCGCGTCGTCGGGCATTCTATATGTTATACACCCATTCTGAACACAATGGAATTAGTTTTGGTAGCCAATTCTATCATATTCAGAAGATAGCTTTTCAAAATCAAATTATTTTAATTAAATTATTTTAATTGATTTCTACGCGTTTCAAGTACGCATGGCCAAACGATAAATCTGATCGCTACGAAACTTAAAATCTTATAATAATTCACTATTACGGATCCGAAGAAACTGGTTTTGTGGAAATTTGAGACAGTGGCCAAAATGGTTATTTTCACAGGTTAATTAAAACAAGAAATTTCCAAAATCATTTTAATCACTTTTAAATTTAATTTTAAAAGTTAAGATTTTCATTCTTATTTAAATAAATCTTATATCAACTTTCAACATCATTTTCATTCACATTAAATTTAGAATTCAATTACTTAAACAATTTTCAATATTAAATTTAAACAATTTACTTATCCAATAAATTATATTAAAAATCATAAAATTTCAAATGAATTTCGATTATCAAGAATTATTTTATTTCCATCTAAATAATACAACATATATTATCCAATTTTAGCTACGATTTCAAACAACATTAATACATAGAATACCATTTCAATACTTGTTATTGCCAAAATCTTCGAAATTTGTTATTTAAAATTTTATTCAAGTTCATATTGAACAAATTACATTAATAAATCATTAAATTTTATTTCTAACCATCTTATCCAATAAATATATTAAATTTAATAATTTAAAATGATTACAAATACGGGTCGTTACAATCTCCCCCACTCAAAACTTTTCATCCTCGAAAAGGTGTTAAAGTAAGGAATTTAACATTCGATATATTTTATTTGAAATAATCAACTTATAAGACATAAAATATTATTTGAAAACTTTTACCACGCTTCCACTATGCCACTCCGATCGACCTATGGAAATTTCAACTTATTTATACAACAAGTTAGAAAATCTTAAAAAAATTCTAATACTCGGATTTACGAAAAATTTCGGCATCATATCCATTGTGCAGCTCTATCGAAAAAAATTACAACACAATATATAGCACAAATATACCAAAGAGGCATTTCACTAAAAGGATAAACTTTGCAATTCAGTTAGTTTCTGGGACACACTTCCATAGAAATTAATTTCAAGACCAAAATCAGTAGAATAATTATTTTTAAGGACAAAGTTAGCAGTCCAATTACTTTCAAGGACATAATTTCGTAGATTTTTAGGCCTTAAAAACTAATTATTTTGCATTTTGTCCTTAAAAGTAATTATTTCAGTTGTGTGTCCTAGAAACTAATTGCATTTGCTAAAGAGGCCCTTGTGGCTAATTTCCACTATACCAAATATACATCTCATCTCAATGATAAGGCATCCCTTAAGGAAAAATATAAAAATACGGTATTGTAATCCGAGATATGTACCTTATTATTATTAATACGAGCGAGTTCTCTCATATTAAGCAAGCAAAAGCAAATAAAACTCACGTATACGTCCAAATTGCCTTTGCATGTAACTATATCATCTCAATTTTAGAATATTAGTCACTTATAAAAGATATAGAAAGCATATATGAGTTTAATAAAGAATATATGAGTTTAATAGAACTATATAACATGAATTCTGAATCCAAACTATAGTATAAGCACTAACATACAACACAACAATCATATGCAATCAAAATAATTATAACAATGATTTATAATCAAAGAAACCATCCAGTAATTAATATTCATCGAATTACTCATAATTATAACAATTTACATTTTCAATGTCAATATTTAGTTTACACACTATCATTTCTTATTAACATTCCTTCTACATTAACATCCAATTTTATTAACATCATATTGGTTTATTTCCAATTTATTTACATCTATTTCATTTACGTTTGATTTATTGAAATTATGTTTGTTAAATTTCAATTGTTTCATTTTATGTTTAAAAACAACTCATACCATTTCAATTATTCACTCCATTAGTTCATTTCATTAATTCATTTCATTAACTTTACTTAAGTAAATTTTATTTTATAAAATGATTCACTTCATTATTTTATTATTAACCTTACTTGATTTAAATTTATTTCATACTCAGTTTCATACTAATAAATTTTTCTTTTTATCACAATTAATTTCATTCAACTTATTTCATCTTCAGTTAGTTACCATTCAACTTATTAAAACACATTCCACTTGCATTCAATTTATTTACATCCAATTTAAATCAAATTTAACTGCTTACATAAATTTTATTTCTACCCAAATTGCATTTCATTTTATAATTCAAGTTCATATTCATTCTATTAATTCAGTTTATAGCTTACATGGAATTAATTCACTCTACTAATCATCTAGTTCAATTCAAATCCAATTCAATTCATTTAATCTTTATAACTTAAGTTGTATTTCATTTAATCCATTACTCGGTTTATTTAACTTTATTTAAGTTAATTTTTTTTCTTTTCTTATTATTCACATTCAACAAATTTAAATTTTATTTTTACCTTAATATTCCTCAAATCTATAAGTTATACAAACTAATTCACTTTCGTTATTTTATCTAATTCGTTTCAAATACAATTCACTTTCATTTAAGCTTCCTTGAGTTAAACTTAATTTTATTTACTTCATTTCACTAACTTAATTTATTTAACATTTCTTAGATTAATTCTTTTATTTCATATCTCAAACTCAAATTTTCTTTTGTTTTCTTAACCAAAATGTTCAATCCTTTTAAAATTCGGTCTTACTTTCCTGATCAAATTCATAAGTTATAATCTTATTTCTTATCTATACTATTTTCAATTTATAAGTTCAAAAACTATTTTCATATATTTATCAAATCATGCTTGGAATAATTTTTTTCAAAATCAAAACTTGTTTTAACCGAAAATAAATTTCTTTTGGTAGCAATTCTCACTCAGAAACTCAAAAATGATTACTGACGATGTTGCAGTCATCCCCAGAATTATTTCCTGATGACTAAAGTGAGTTCATTGCTTATATTTCTTTCGAAAATCCTTTCAAAATATATTTATAGTCAAAATACTTTCAAATAATATTATTATTAATTTTCGAAGGCTTTGAAAACAATTTTGAAAATCAACAGAATTTTAAATTCTAAAATTCATAGCTTTTAAGTCCTTTCTATTTATAAGCTCTATTATAAATATACTTATACAGTTCCATTACCATATTACAAAAACATTTTGTTAATTTACGTCTTTGTTATCGTAAACAATTCTTATTGTAATTAGATTTCAATCCAATTTGATTATCGAACGCTTCGTGAAATAGAGTTCACAAAGTATTCGGTTTTAGTTTAATCCAACCAATAATCGATGATAACTAAATATTATCATCCCCTAACAAACAACATTTATTAATAATAATATAGGACTATGAAATTTATATATGTATATAAAATATAATTTACGTAAAATTATTTCATTTACCCGATTTTAAAACAATATTATGTCGACTTGCCTCATTTAAAAGTTCAGAAACCCCAATCGATAACATGACGTCCCACGCACCAACCGGAATTCATAAACAACTCAACGGATAAGTAAACACATTATAAAACATTTTATAACACTAACATGTACGTGCTCTCATACACACACACACACTCAAACAACTTATTCTATGTTATTAGTACCTTATCTCTGATTAATCAAACCCTGTAAAGCTAAGGTTATCGCTAAACCAAAGATCTGCTACCAACTATGAGATCTCGCAGTTCGAAAGGTTTAAATCGACTATAATCCATACATGACCAACTTAAACAATTCAAAATACAGATAATCAATGAGGTTAATTAAGAAACATAAGAAAAGAAGAACACAAATACAGAATCTCGTAGTGGAATGACAAAATATAATAATCCAATAAACAGTTTATGAAGGTGTTTATACTACACATTTGATTAAGATTTTACAACATTTATCAAAGTTATATATATAACATAACTAACTAAAACAATGCAGCAGAACAACACGATTGAGAGAATAATACTAATAATATAATATACCAAACCTTCATCGTCATCCTCTAGAAAATAGTCTTCAATGCGTTGAAAACTCAGAGCTAACCCGAGCGTAATGAAAAGACAAAACATTCGATTCAGGACTAAATATCCTTATGTGAGTCAAATCAATATCACATAAAACAGGAGTGTAATAGCGTCAGAGATATTTACAGGATTTTACATCTCCTATCCAGTGTATAACGTGCGTGCAATAACTCAAGAGATGTTATGGGATTTTTCTCTCTTAAGGATCTGTAAAAATATTTATATATAGTAGAATAAATATAATGTCTAATCAGTAAAATAAATATTTTTTTAGCATTAAGGCTTTACATTAATCCCTCTTAACGCATTTTAAGCATTGTCGTATAGTTTGCATATAACGCCCTAGTAGCACGTCGGGGGATAGGGATACGCCGTGATACGACAACACTAAACCAAACTCATAGTGGTCTTGTATAGGGATAAAAGCATGACAAGGCATGTGAGGTAATGCCCAAGGTAGGATACTACCAGTTCGGGTCATAGGATTGGTCGTAACGCATCATAGCCACGATCGCCCACCACGTACATCCATCACATATCAAATCAAAGGGAGATTATCCCAAATCAAGGTGCACCAATTGAAACCAACATCAAAAGTAATAGTATGGACAAAGTCCAAGAACAAAATCGAAAAACGGATGTCCATTAGTGGTAATCATCCTTATTGGCCCTGTCAAGCCATCCTGTTTTAGTTATTTCAAATTGGCACAAGTGCCGAGGTCTATCCATTATCATTTTCTTTCTTCAAATCCAAAAAACGTATGCCAAATCCAACCACTTTGTTCTGGAGTCTCGTTCGCGTACATAGTTGTTAAAGTGGTTCTAATATTAACAAAGAGAATGTAAATGAAAGGCCCCGGTCTCTTTAACAACCAAACGTCTTTTTACACAACGGTTGGTACTTTTACATTTCGAAAACTATTCATACTTATAATCAAAATATCATGTTCACTTCCAAATATCGTTTATTTCAAAATCATCATATTTACTAAAATAGTTTGGAAAATCAAAATAATTCGAATATTTAAAAAGATAGATTTTAACAGTTTATATTAAAATAATTAATTTTGAAAATAATTTCAAATCACACTGTCTCTTTCCATTTCAACAAATCTGGACCCAAGTCCAAATTCCAATCAAATAGATTCATATTCAATTATTCCAATTCAAATCAATTTCAATCTCGGTTCAATTTAGTTCAACTCAATTTCGATTTTAGTCCACTTTAATCCAAGTCAACTTTAATTTTAATTTTGATTTCAATTTAAATTTAAATTTCAATTTGAATTAACTTCCATTCCAATTTCAATTCAAATTAATTTCGATTTCGATTTTCATTTTTAACTTCAAATTCGATTCAACAATTCGATTCAATGGTTTAAATTTAAATTCAATTCAATTTATATCAATTTCAAGTTCACTTGTAGAATATCGATTTATATCTTTCAAATTAAACTTAACTTCGATGTTCAATTTAATGTCCAAATCTTTAAGATAATTCAATTCCGAGTTCAAACTTGAAATATCCATTTAAATTACTTTTGTTTGGATTTATTTCAAAGTTTGAATAACAGTTCAAATCTTTTAAACAAATCAATTTCCATAATTTAAATCATATTTCAATTATAACTTCAAATTCTGAATTTGACATTTAAACAATACATGTTAACAAATTTCAATTTCAACACTTCAAGTTTAAGTTCGAAAATAATTCAATTTTCATAAGTTTGACTTTTACTTTTTTAAATCAAAACCGTTTATATAGTTTAAACCAAAAAATTTATGACTTAACCAATCCGATGTCCATATAATTTTCTATCCTATGACCAAGTGATCAGTTATTCCAATTTAATTTTTAGGGATGGATATATATCATTTCAATGCAACTCAAAGTGTCATAGGTATATATATCATTTCAACCTGTTTCTTAATTTATTTGAAATTATTCAAATAATAGTTTATATACTTTCAATAATATAATGGGTGATAACGCGAACATCTAAAAAATAAATAAACATCCAAAATATCAACCAATAGCACCCATCACAATCAACATTCCAAAACACTCAAACATCACAACAATTAACTAGTTATCAATATTGAGTGTTTAACTAGCAATTAAATTTCAATTTCAATTTCAAATTTGAACTATCAAATTAAATTTCTATCAGTTCAGTTCATATATTAGTTTTAAATGTCAGTTAAACTATCAATCAATAGTCAATAAAATAAATCACTTCATAAATTCAATTTAGCTAACATAAAAAATATTTTAATACTTCGTGAGCATGATAAAACACTCATCTTTATTTGAAATAGAAAATTTCTCAGCTCCAAATAAATACCACTTCAATTCCATGTCGTAGACGATATCGATACGGTCGCAACATGACTCGTTTCGCTCGAATCGGACCTCACATGCAAAAGTTGCGATTTTAATTAGCATTACGATTTTAATTTGAATTAATTAACATATAGTAATATAAATAAAATATTTAAACCATTACCCCCATTCCAAACATAATGGAACTAGTTTTGAAAGCCAATTCCATCATATTCAAAAGATGGCTTTTCAAAACCAAATTATTTTAATTAAGTCACTTTAATTGATTTCTACACGTTTCAAGCTCGCATGGCCAAACAACAAGTCCGATCGGTATGAAACTTGAAATTCTATAATAATTCACTATTACGGATACGAAGTAACTTATTTCGTCAAAATCCGAGATAGTGGCCAAAATGGCTTTTTTCACACGTTAATTAAAACGAGAAATTTCTAAAATCAATTTAATCGCTTTTAAATATAATTTAAAAGTTAACAATTTTCATTCTTATTTAAGTAAATTTTAAGTCAACTTTCAACATCATTTTCATTCACATTAAATTCAAAATTCAATTATTTAAATAATTTTCAATATTACATTTAAATAATTTAATTATCCAATAAATTATATTAATAGATCAAAAAATTTCAAATGAATTTCAATTATCAACAATTACTTTATTTCCATCTACATAATAGAACATTTATTATCCAATTTCAGCTATTGATTTCAAATACATTCAATACATAGAATACCATTCTAATACTTGTTATTGCCAAAATCTTCGAAATTTTTTATTTAAAATTTTATTCAAGTTCATATTAAATAAAATACATTAATAAATCATTAAATTTTTACTTCTAACCATCTTATCCAATAATTATATTAAATTTAATAATCTAAAATAATTAAAAATACGGGTCGTTACAACATGGACATGTGTATTTGATACACAGGTGTAAGTATAAGATAAGCTGATTCAATATAAAATGGAAGTAAATAATGTAGCATGCTACAAAAATGAGTTAAATGAGTGAGTACATTGGAAAGAGTTCAATATGCACCTAATATGAATAAGTATTTAGTCTCAAAGGTCACTCATACTTATAATACATGATGAGGGATAATCGAACTTTATTGGACAAAGCACGATTAATGATGAGTGAAGTTGAATTAAATTCTTTTTATAAAGTGTGTACTTAAGAGTTTTACACGAGGTTAAACTTAATATTAACCAAATAATAGTTTAGAAAACCATATAAGATAAGGTTTATAAGAAACCCTTATACATCCTAGGCCAAGGAGTTGGCAGGTTGTGCGAGTCGAAAGACTGCATGTAATAAATATACTCAAGGGATCTTGTATGAAGTGTACAAAGAAAATTTTAGGAAAAATAGTCATTAAATGGCTAATTTATGTTGTGAATATAAATATATAGTGAACTAATGCAAAATCAGTTTTATAGAAGGAAATTCATAAAATGTTTATGAATGCCTGTTTCGTTGCACTGAGAAACAATTATTGTTTCAAAAAATAACAACTTCGTAGTAAAGGAATTTATTTGAAAACTTACTGGAATTGGATATGATCTAATGATAAAACTGATTATAAAGGATGAAATGAAACTGACCGAACCTAAATGAACACATCACACTAGAGTGTCTTATAAGTATTTTCACACATTAAAGAGTAACTATGAGTTTCTTATCATTGATGAGAACAGAAAATCCTCAATCTTCAATTAAGCCATAAAGAATGTTGACCCTATGATGTGGTATGATGAGAAAATCCAAATAGATTCCAAGTACATTATCAAAATATGATTTTGATAGTGTACTCAAAGAGATATGATTCACTGGCAACAAATTTTTCTTTATGAGAAAGACAAAATACTATTGGAATATAGTTAACCACATTGATAAGAATATTACTGTGAAGTTCAATTGTTAAAATTAATGTAATAGATTTTGTAACAACCCTGGTTTTTGGATGATTACCTATAAATATTAAATTATAATAATATTGTGAATTAAAAATAAATTGGAGATTTAAATTGTTTATTGGAATAAACAATGGATTTTGGAAATAAAATGTGAATATAATGTTTTTAAAACTTTATCTTGGTTATTTATGATAAAAATGAATGAAATATGATTTTTATTTAGTGAAAATGCAATAATTCTTGTAATTATTGCCAAATGCTTCTTTTAATAATTTTTAAAGGAAGTGTTTAATTTTAATATGTGTTTGTTATCAATGAAAAGGTGAAATTTTGTTTGAAAATATGGTTTGGTTATACAAATGATGTTAGAATGATTTATTGCATTTTATTAGACAAGAAATTTTTGTGTAATTTTTGGAGTTAAAAATGGTGTTCTGTGTAAATATTTGTGTAAATTATGTATTTAATTAAAATAAGAGTTTCTAATAATAAAATTATTTTTATAACTAAAATTATCTTTTTATTAGTTGTAGAATGTTTTATTAAACATGAAAATGTTTTTTTACAATTTTATTGTGAAGAAATCTTGTGTATATATGTTGTTTTATTAATAACATATGTGTATATTGGTGTTTTAGTGGTAATTTAATTTTCCTTAGGCTAATTAATTTGGTTTTTGGTCTAAGCCCATTAATATACACTAGCCTGAAGAAGAAAAACTCCTTCTTCTCAAATGTTACGTTTTTTTCTCTTTTGCAGTAAACAGAAACAAAAACTGAGAAAAACGACTTTCCTTTTTCAACCTACAAGCTCAAATCTCCAATTTCTTAAACTAAAATTGCTATAAATAATCAAATTAAAGCTCTTTTTTACAGGTAATCAACTCCAAAACATAGTTATGTCATCAGGTTTTAATTTTGAGATTTTGGGTTTGTCTAAGCTTTGTTTTTCTTTACATGTCTTTGTTTTTCTATTTGACAGGTTACTGTAGCTTTCTCTTGCCAAAAGCAAGCAAGTTCCTTCAAGTTAATTTAGGTTTCACTTCAAAATTGCAAGGTGAGTTAGTTACTCACAATTTCTAGTTGAAACAAAGCTTCAAAAGCCATGTGCAACTGTAGCCTCTATTAAATTATTTTCTGTAGTTGTTTTGTTTTTGTGATAATCTGTTTGGGTTGCTTCTTTTCATGCTTATATCTTTTGATTCTGGCAACATAATGCTGCCAGATTTCTTGTATTTGGTACCTTGCATGTTGAAATTCATATCTGCAAATTTTGGTTGAAAAATATTGTCATTTGTATATTCAAAACAGTGGTAGAAAAATCAACTCAAGCACAGATTTTTGCCTGTTGAAATTATTTTCCCAATTGCTGCAAACATGGTCTGAGTCCATGTTTGAGATAGCATAACTCTTTCATTTCTTAGTGAAGTTCGTCTATTCTTTTTTTATTTGAAAGATAAAGTTTTCTACGATATGCATACCAATTTTTAGCTGAATTTGAGGTAATTTGTTCTTCTGTTTCATGCCTGGAAGTTGAATTCGAGATGGCTTTCAAGCTTGTACATTTTAGTTCTTTTAAACTGTTGTAAACATGACATGTGTCCATGTTTGAAACAGTGTGACTTTTTAAATTCCAGTCGAAAGTCATTGATTCTATTTTTTTTTTAAAGATGAAGTTTTCTACTACATGCATACCAATTTGCAGCTCAACATGAGGTAGTTTGGTCCTCCGTTTTAGGCATGTAAGTTGGACCCAAGATGGTTTTCAGGCCTGGGTATATTTTTGTTTTTGAACCGTTGCAAACATGGCCTTAGTCCATGTTTGAGACAACGCATTTTTTTCATTTCCAGTCGAAATTCATCGATTCTTCTTTGTTTGAAAGTAGAAGTTTTCTACTTTATGCACATTAATTTTTAGTTCAATTAAAGGTCATTTGGCCACCTATTTCATGTCTGAACGTTGAACCCAGAGAAGATTTCAGACCTGGGTATTGTGTTGTCGATGCATTTTTTGTTCTTTTTCCATTCGACTTTTGACTTTTACTTCATGTCTTTGTGATATTTCTGTAATTTTTTGAGGCCATGACGTCTGTCGGTAGACTAGCCAAATTTTGGAGATTTTGAAATTCAAATTTTGGATCAAATCTGAATTTAATTCGAATTGAATTCGAATATTGATTTGAGTGATTTTTTGGTTTTTATTCCCTTTTTGAGCACGAATTTTTTCAAACCTTTTAGAAATAATTTTTAAAATAAATGCGCATTTGAAATTATTATTATTATACGATATTTTTAAAGTATTTTCAAATATAGAATCCTTTTGTTCTCGATAATAAGGGAATTTTCAAATATGGCTTTCATAATTGGCATTAAAAGCTTGTTTTCTCAAGTAAATTATTTTATATATAAAATACATATTTTTGCACTATTCGAGTGAATGAGAAGGAGAATTAAATGGATTGGTAAAACATGTGCATTTATCTTATCGGTTAATTCCCGATTTGTCTGTTTGATCGTTTTGACCTGCGGGTCGAGTTTACCAATGAGATGAGGTAAACTTTCTACTACTTTGATTGTGAAATTTTCTAGCAGTTAGTAAACTGTTTAGCACGAACGTGTGGTATGGGACACACATTAGCACTGTTCGGCTTCCTATCCGAGAGTGTGTGACACATTTGTCTAAGAGATGTATTTGCCAGTACTGGACCTTCTGGTCATTCGTCCTTCGGGATGATTGTCTAAGAGACGTTTGTCACTATGACGTATTTGTCCTTCGGGATGTTATCCTTCGAGATGTTTGTGTAAGAGAGGTATTTATTTGTCCTTCGGAACGTTTGTCTAAGAGATGTGGTGCCTTATTTTGGGAGAATAGTACTTGGCGGGCTTCAGCCATAAGCATGTGCTATATCTTTGAGATGATTTCAGTGCTTTCCTTGTGATTTTCCAAATGTATCGCCTCTTTATATTATTGTTCATTTGAGCCATTTAAGATATTATATATAGTGATTACATCTTTGGAAATTGAACTCCTTATCGAGTTCTATATTTGAGATTTGGGTTTGCCAACTCTTGGCGTTTATTTGAGATTTATACTCTCCTATTTGGAGATATATGAGATTTCCATTTTTGGTATATTTTGTGTTTGAGACTTCTATATTTAGAGAATATATTTCTGATTGTCGTTTATGGCGAGTTTTGAGTTTAAGATTTGGGATTCTCCTATTTTAGAGATATGGTTCATGGAAACCATTTCAGTGACTTTTGGGATTTCACCGATGATATAAGGCATTTATTTTACTTAGTGTCTTTTGGTGAGTTTACCTATTTCGAGAACATAAAGTTAGTGTAATTACCTTATTTGAAGTTGTGGCATGCTCTTATTATTGTTTCTTCTCATTCGAGAGGATATCTTACCCTTTACCTTATGCTCATATTATCACTTATCCTTATGAACTGATTTATTTAGCTAGACTGACCCATGTATTTTATACTCGGGTCAGACCGATGTGTTTCAGATTAGGTACCCTTATGGACTTAGCATATTCTGCTTCCAAATGGACTTATCTGCTAGTCCTTTTTGTTGTAGTCTTTTTGTCGCCGGTCTGATATGTATATTATTTTGACTTGTGTGTATATTATGGTCGTCATACCACATATGATGTTTTATTTGTATTGTAATGGGATGTATCAGTATATATATGTGTATATATCTGCTTGCTATTCTACGATGTGTTACGCATTTGAGTTGTTTTTTTTATTTTGATTGATCCTATAGCCACCTGTAGTTTTGTATTAAGCATTTATTGGATATGTCGATCCACTTGAGAAAGGAAAAAAATATAGAGCACTAATCGACGTATTCAATAGAAATTTAAGATAAAACTATAGATGATTACCCCTAACCAGCCCTACTCTCTGCATTAGCGGGCAATATTACCCAGTTTAAACTCTTTGTTAATATGGGCCTCAGGGTGGGGCGTCACAGATTTACCGTTCGATGTGCTTAAATTGATTTAGATTTTCCTCACAAAATTATTACCAAGTATGGCTTAATGTTTTGGTATATATATATTGAAACAGAAATATTTGCATATATATTTAGACTAGAATTTTTGCACATAGTAACCAAAGTGTTTCGAAGTTAGTGGAAGCCGTATTGAGTTTGTAGATTTTTGGATATGATCCAAGAAATGATGGAAAGTATCATTTTATAAGCATGAAAATCAAAAAATGTTTTGATAAAAATATCAAATAGTTTGGTTATTAATCAAAGCATCGAGGAAGCATGTGCTCATAAGAAAGAAAGTTAAAAGGAACATAGATATTTCTAAATCATAAGTAAACAGCACACCTACTGATTGTTAACATTGTACTTGTGTTAAATTAGTTTTAGTTGTTTTAATACTCAATCCTGGATTTTTAAATGATGTCTTTTATAGTAAGTATAAAAGATACTAGGAATTTCCCAAAATAATATGCAAGGACACCTTACTAAAATGATAATACAGAGCATGTATGATGGATTCCTTATGCATTGGCAATAGGAATTATCATACATGTTATGTTTTATCAGAGCATGTATGATGGATTCCTTATGCATTGGCAATAGGAATTATCATACATGTTATGTTTTCTATAGTATCATGATTTGTCTATGTATTTGATACATGAGACAAATATCAAATCCAAAATTGATATCACTAAATGGTTATTTGAGGTGTTCTCGTGTATTTTTGAAATACCAGAGAATTGTTAATAGAAACAAGGAACGCCTTATGAAGGAGAGTTCGAACTCAAACTTCATAAATGATATCGAGTATAATATGTCAATAATAAAATTCAAGTAAACAATCTTTAAGTTGAAAATGTTCCAAATGAAAGAGACTGTGGTTGATTCAATGAAAATGCTGAGTATGTTGATTTAGATGGCATCATAATAAAAATAATGTATATATAATAAATGCATAAATTTATAATTGAGCCGAGAATGATTCCAGATGTTGAGAATCCCATGACATTGCTATATGATGACAATTTCACGATATAGTTCGTAACTAAACTTAGTGCTCACTTGAAGTCTAGAGACATACTCCGAACTGTTCCACATGATAAAAGTAATTTATCAGCATCGAAAAGAGTTGATTGATAGAGTAGGTAATTAAAACATAATAGCATACCCATTTACTGACGGATTGACGAAATTAGTTTTGAGGAAACCGATTGAGAAGTTGGAATAAGATTCCAGAATTGGCCTTATGTGCGAGTGAGAGATACAGGTCAGGGACATGCCCTATGGATAATTATGTAATTTGTTACATATATCTAACTCGATAATCAATCTTGTTCGAAATAAATGGTATTTTCTTTCTCTTATATATTGGATATAATGTGTTATATTAATTAATTAATTTAATTTAAAGTATATTTAATAGAAATCCATAAATGTTATGTTTTGTGATAAAAGTGTTGTGACTGTGAGTAATTTATCACATCAAAAACAAATATATTATTTTAAATGTTCCTTGTCAAAATGCATCGAGACTGGATATTGATCCATTGAGACTAGAGTATGATTCTCTCTAAAAGTTTGGCAGCGTATTACTCAAGAGTACTAGAGGTGCCTAAGGGTTACATACTGATAGTTATTGGATAATTATGGAACGATTTATTTGTTAGTTTTATGTTGGTTAATATAACTAAGGTCAAACGGAAAATATCGATGTGATTAATTTACATAGTTTCTCTATTTGAGAATACAGTGAACCTTCAATATGAAAGTTCCACTATGATTATAGTCAAATCATGGCATGTCGTCCATCGAGTGGCTATAGTTGGGTTGAGTGGAAGTATTGGAAGGGAAGCACCTTTCAAGAGAGGATTAGTCTCATCTGTTATATGGGGTTAGTATCACGATCTACTCAAGTCAACTCAAAGTCAAATTCTTTGGCCAGAGTAGTTTGGTTAATAATAGTTGTTATTATTGAACCAAGAACTTTGTGTTCGGACTATAGACATGAATATGGACGATCACTATGCCACAAAGTGAATCAGACAACAATGATCACACAACATAGGTTAGATTTTCTGTTATCCCACTTTTTCACACAACGCATAAAAAATCATTTGTTGCCTGAAGAGCCTCTGAAATTTTTCAGCGGTTATCTGAATAACCCATGAAATCTTTATGAAAATGCTTGTCATTCAGACAACATTTTATGCGCCGTCCGATTTAAGTTATCAAATTTTTTAGTCTTGGCTCCATCTTCTCCCTCACAATTATTTTGTGGTCGCTTTTTATTTTTGTTTTCCTTTTTATATTTTTGTTTTCCCTTTTATTTTTGTTCAGCCCATATCTCGATACAATGCAAATGTAACGAACCGAAGTTTTTGACCCTCAAAATCGACATTAATACATCCACTGCATCACATGTTGAGAAATCGAATGCTAGAAACCCGATTGTTAAGAGGAGATGAAAGAAAAAGAAGATAAGAAGAAAACTCAACAACACAGAATCTCACAGCGGAACGAATAGTCTATAATATACAATAAATCTTTACACAAAAAACTGTGATATATGTATATGCAGATTAATCAGAGTATCCCATAACTCCTTTGACTCGACTTGAATCTCTTCCTTTTGACTCGACTTCCTTTGAATTTTGGAATGTCGCTCGATTTCGAAATTCATTTTGTCTCTCCCTATTTATATTCGTTTGATTCCGAAGTATCCCATAACTCCACTTAATGATTTGTAAAGGGGGTGAAAACTCCTTTTCAATTGGCATTGACTCATCGAAGATTTCTGTATCCTCGATTTACGATGTTGCTATATCTTGTTATGTCGAATTCTATATCTCTTGCGATCGAATGTCGAATTGCCTCACAATTCTACACCGATCTAATTTTGGAATCACGGTTGACCAGCAAAGGTTGCCCGATATTTATAGAAGTATATCCATCTTCTATTTTGTAATTTAATTATCTCATCTTCGATCGAGTCCATATTCGAATCAGGATTCTATTGATTGGAGTTCCTCTAAATTAAATCGCCATCTTTGTTTTGAAATCCATTCTTGAATCATCCTTTGAAAATCGGGTTTTGTTTGTATTTTTGAAATTGTTTATACCGAAATTTTATTTTGATAACTATGATTTTATTCTATATATAAAAGTGAAAATGTTACCCTATATATAAAGCTTTTGAAAGGATTTGAAATTTTGAAAATTTATAAAAATAGATTTATATAAAAATGATTTATAACTGTAAAGTTAAATTTGAAATTCGAGAATTGAATTCTAGTATTTTGAAATTGGTTTTAAGATTTTGGAAAATATATAAAAATAATACGATTTAAAAGTATTTTTCTGAATAAGAAATGTTTCAAATGAGTTCAAATGAATTCCAATAATTTTAAAGAAATTTAAAAGAAGTTTTCACGAAGATAGAAGTCCAGAACTCACTTATGTCGCTGGAAAATAATTTCGGTGATGAGTGCACGCATCATCGACATGATTTTCGAGTTTCAGAGTGGGGGAGAGGCCTCTTTAATAGCTTCGCTATGCAAGTGATTTTGTAAAACCGTTTTTGATTTCAAATTCAGAAGTATAATTTGATATTTTAGAAAGATATAAGTATATATTTGAAACAATTTAAAATGAGACCGGTGTTCAGTCCTCGAGTTTCTGATTTAATAATTGATTTATTGTTGATTTTCAACTCTTGAATTGAAAATTTGATTTCCCTAACTATTTTGAATGTTCGAACACTTCCAAATCGAGATTAAATGTTCAAAGCTAAGAAAATTCGAAGAGTGTAAAAAGTTTGATAAAGAATATAAATTTAGTTTTGAAATGTTTTGAAAAAAAAAATAGTTTTGAATTATGGTTTTCAGAAAGGTAAATTGGATATTTCAAATAGAATAGATAGTTTAAAAGTTTTAAAGGGATAATTATAAATTTGGAAACCATTTTAAGTATAATTGATTTTGAGAAAATATTTGGTTTTGAAAATTAAATTGAAATTAAAAACCAGTACTTATATGGTGATTTTTGGAAATGAATTTGTTTGACTTGAATTATTTTAATTTGGAAAATGGGATAATTTTCTAAACCTATTATTTTGGGAACTTTAAAATTTAGATATTTAATTTGGAAGAAAATTTGGTAAAATCATATATGATTTTGAAATTGAATTGATATTGAAATGATTTGAAATTTGAGAACGTTATATTATTAAGCACTTGATTTGGGAGTGGTCGAACTTATATAAAATGGATTGTATAAGTATGAAGTTGATTTGAAACCTATTAATTTGAAAGGTACTCAATTTGGAAAGAGATTTTATATAATCGAAGTCTATATAAGTATGATTTGATCTACTATTGATTTGGAAAGTATTCGATTTGGGAAAAATGGAATCCTATACATATGGACTTTATATAAGTACGATATTTGAAAGTGATTTGAAAAGGTACTATATGATATATATTTTCGAAGTAAAGATAGAAAGTGCCTTCTGCTTGATATCCGCTTTGTGGCCACATCGTGGATTCATTCTATCGATATTATTCTCTCTGATTTTTGGTTTTCTGGATGTAATACTCGAGTGTTCTCACCGTGGCATAACCCATGGTTTTTTTTCTCTCGCGACTGCATAGCGCAATTGCCTGGCTGAGTCAAGCCTAGGGGTACGGATTGTTTCTTGGGGGATCCAGGCGTAACCATTGTGTATCCTGAAATCTGTGTAGGTCGCGAATAGTAGCGAAACTGCCTGGCTGAGACAGCCTAGTGGTACGGATTGTTTCCTGGGGGACCCAGGCGTAACCATTGTGTATCTTGCACTCTACTAGTCATCATGGCGTAATTCGCAGGGCTGAGAAAGCTTACGGATACGGATTGTTTCCTGGGGGATCCGGGCGTAACCATTGTGTATCTGCGAACCATGGTCGGTCAAAGGTTTTGGTTTGGTTGTTTTGTTTGGATTGTGCTTTCCATATTTGTTTTAAAGGTTTTTCAAGTATTTTCACTGGGTGTTGAAACAAGTCTACTAAGTACTTGAAGAATTCTAGCTTTGCGCCTAATCAACGCATGGCCAGAGTCTGCAAGAATGAGGATAAACTTGTTGAAACATCGAGTAATAAAAGTATTTTCGAAAGGAAAATCTATTTCGATATAATAGTATTTTATTATAAAAGTACTATTATAAAGGTATTTATTATAAAAGTATTTTTCCAACAAAGAAATTTTGAATTAATATTTGAAATTTAAATTCTTATAGTTCTAGATTAATTTTTCGTGCCCGATACTATTCCTTGCATCTACCTTATCTTCTCAGTTTAGTTATTCACCTTGATTCTGTTTTCCAAATCTACCTTCCTTCCTTGTTGGATATATCCTTTTTAAATATTGCTTATTTGTATACTAAATTGTTTAATAGAAAATTTTAGTGTTATAAATATTTTGAAGTTATTAATTTAATAAAACATGTTTAAATAAAATGATTATTGATGTATCTATAATGTTGAAAGTATCTTAAGATAAAGTAGTAAAAAAAATTGATTTCCAAGTGAAGTTTTCAAATGAATATTTCAAGTAAAATTTATATGATTTTAAAATTTATTGTTTATCTTGTCTTTCAATCTATTTTCTTTCTGGTTGTTTTAATTCTCCTACCTCCTTCCTTTTCGAAGACGAAAAGTTTTGAGTGGGGAAGAGTGTAACAGCCCAAATTTTACCAATATTTTATTCTTTATTTATAACTCTGGGGTTTTATTTTTCGAAAATTTGATTGTCTAAATTTAATTATAAATAATCACCCAAGATTTTTATTAGTGTGAAAATTCTAAAATCCTTATTTTGGTTAAAACTTAACATTTTTTTCTGAAGTTATAAATTTTTAAATTTTTAATTTTTAATCTTTTGGTTTAATTTAATATGTTCATAACAACGTTTATTTCACCTTTTGTTCTTTAAAAAAAATTGATTTTATACTTTTAAAAAATATAATATTTTATATTTTACTTATATACATTTTTGAATATAAATTTCTTAGTAAATGTGTAAACAAATCATATTTTTATATAAGTAATATATTTCCAAAACTTTGTGTATAAATAAATTGTTTAATTTCACGTTTAAAAGGTGCGTTATTTGATGGAATAAATAATGTATATATACATACAAGAAAACGCATAAAATTTAAATCCATTATTTTCATTTTTTTGGACAAAAATCACTGCGTCTGTTGTACGCATTCTACGTTTTCTTTTTTACGTATTACAACAGTTTATTTCTTAAATGTTAAGTAAATCAAAAAAGATAGAGACAAATCATATTTTAATTAAGTAATAAATTTTAAGTTAATAGTGTAAATAAGCTATTTAAGATACACGTTTTAATTTGTATAATTTAGTTGGCATACAAATGGTATGAATTTGATGTAATATTATAACCTATATTTACTACGTAAGAAAAACGTACAAATTTAAATGCGTTTCTTTGTTATAAATTGGGTGTATATTTTTACGTCAGTTTTACACATGTCTCATTTTCTTACCTTGTACAATAATTAAATTTATCCGTAGGCGTATTTTTTTTAAGTGGGAAAGAAATAAATTCCCTAACCATTCAATTAGTTTAAAATGTTTGCCTTGGATTCATGGGGAAAAGTTTCTACTCTTTCCAATTTCCTCTTGTTTAAAATTGGTATAAAATCTTTAAAATCCAATCCGGTTCAAAATCAACTTTCCTCCTACCTTTTTCTTTCACCGTTATCAACGCGTGTTTGATTATAAACACGAATCATTTCATACTTCTCTACCGTTCCTAAAGCAATTTATTTCATGCTGTTTCCTTCACTCAATCAATGCAAATTACTCCTTTCAAATATAAAATGTGCCTCACCATTTACATGCAAATTATATTCTCTTTCCTCTTGCCTTCTGATTTAATAGGAACGTGATCCACAAATTGCTAACCGTTCCAAAATCTTTAAATTTCTTTCCATTTTTCCCTTGATGCACGCAAGCTTTTCTTTAAATGCTAAACACGTTTTCTTCCTTGCTTTAAAATTTGCATGCCTTGATTTTTTCTTTCCCACTTTAACAATTGTGTTGTCACAAATAAATACAAACCACGTATCAAACTTCATCTGCATCTCATTTGCGTTCCTTTCCTTCTTCCTTGCGTGTGAGCAAAGCATCAGGTAATGACCGAATTATTTTTCCTCCTTCTTTTTTTTTCTTTTCTTCATTGTTCTGTTCAAATTTTTGGCTCTACTATTTCACCATATGACACCCGCCCTCCTCCACAATCAAGAGCACCCTCTACAGTATAGACAGATTCTTGCTTATATCATTATAAACACGTTGGAAAAGGATGTAGGTGGCATCGCTGTTTTACGTCAGGTTTTAAATCAGTAAAAATATTCTCCTCATCTTTGTTCGTTCAAGGTCTTAACGTTAATAAGCATTTTGGTTTGAGAAAAATATACATTTGGCTAAGGCCTTAAAAAAAATCATTTGCTCCACTTGTACTCTAAGATAGAGTAAATATGTTTGCACCACTTTTATAAAAATAGAAAATAAATGTTATCACATGTTAGACCATGCATGTTTTGTTAGTCACCTATGCTCTAGGAGAATGAGAAAATATTATTCGGGCACCACTTTTCTTTTATATATATAAAAAAAGTAATAATAATAAGAATAAATAAATTAGATATATATAATATGTATAAGGAAGCATATATTTTTTGTGTGGGTTAAAATATTCGTATGATGTATATTTTAAAAGTTATTTTATAATGATAAAGTTTTTAAAAAAGTTTTAAAAGTTATTTTAACTGTTCAGTGTATAATATATATATATATATAATAATAAAATTTTAAAAGTTATTTTATACTTGTTGTTTCATATAAAAATGCATGACCGCTTATATATATAACTCGTTGTTGAGTATATTAAGTGCATAAGAAAGTATAAAAAGGTATTATATATTCTCAACTACATATACGTTTGCAGTATAGTTATGTTATTAGCTTTTGAATATAAATATATAGCAAGAGTTTTTATATAACTGAATATTAATAAATATATAAGGTTGTTGTCTGTGTTTATATTAAAACTGAAATTTTATAGTCACATATTTTGTTATAAGTGTATTGTTAAATATTATATTTATAGTCTTAACGTGTATTGTAATAAGTGTACTGTATACTATATTACATTACTATACATAGTATAATTTAAATATAGTCTAGTTTAAATGTATAATGGATATATGTTGATTATACAGAACGTATGGTCAATAGTTGTTTCTAAACTATTTATATTTTTGGAAAACGTATGTATATAATTTTAATGAGTCTCAAAGTTAATATTAGTTAAGCAAATAATACTTTGGGATTTTATATTTTTTTTCAGTCTACATCAAGCAGTTTCTAATCTATTTTCATCGATCTCTATTTATCAGCTCTGTTCGTCCTATTCGTGCCAATCTTGTTCATTTTGGAAATTCGTTCTTGGATCCATAACCCATTTCAAATCTCTCTAGCCTCGAAAGGTGAGCGATCATTCACGATTAACATTCTTTTATTCATTAAATTTGATTTCAATTGAAACGACAATTGAAATATGCTGCTGTAGTTATTTAAATTTGTTATATATGCTATTATCTGTAACTGTTCACCTGCAGGATATGACACCATATCCTGTTGTTTATATTATATTGTTATTGACGATATATGTCTGTTATTTTATTGTATTTCTGTTATCACTCTGCAAGTTCCCTGTAGTTTAGAAATCACTATGGGTTGAAATGATACATACCCGAACAGACTTTAGAATAGGAGAAAATCGTTATGGGTTGAAATGATAAACCCAAGCGATTTTCATTTAATTGAATTTGGGATTTCGGGTTGAAATGATATCCACCCGTATATATTTAGTATACGGATTGAAATGATAAATATCCGTAGCACTTGACTATATGATAGGAAATATATACAGACACCATTGGTCCATACAAATATTTTGAAAATAATTTCTATAATTTTGGAAAGAAATATATGGTTTAATAAATTTTATTCTTAAGATATTATATAAGTGAAAATTGTATATATAGATTTAGTAATAATATTTGATTTAAATTAGATTGATTTAATACATATAATATGGTTAAGTATTTATGTAAATCTGTATTTCAAATAGATTCTCTTGTAATAAATTGAATAATTAAGATTGGGAGATAAATTTAGGTTTATTAAAATGGTATTTAAATAAGGATTTATTTAATTAAATTGATTTGAAATTTTTGAATGGGAAATTTAAAAGGTATGATTTTATAACTGGATTTTTGATTTAAGTGATTTAATGAATATTTCACATTTAAATAAATTAAAGAAAATATTGAGTAAAATGTAATTTAAGGTTACTTAAATGATATTGGATCTAATAAGGGAGTATTTCAAGACTAAATAATAATGAGGTTAAATCGAGATCTATATGAAACTGTTATATAGAACATTTAAATATTAAAGCCTTGAACTATATTGGAATTTAAATGGTTTATGTTGAGATTCGGATCTGTATTTGAAATCAACGTAGTTGAATTTGTTATTTAGCAACTAAACTGAATTAAAATGAAAATTTAGGTTGAACTAAATTTGAATTTATTATTTAGAAAACTAAATTGAATGAAAATTTAGATGAAACGTTGAATACTTAAAGTTTTGAAATATATGGAAATATAAAGGGGTATTTGTGATTATATATCCGAATTTGAGATCGATAAAATTTAAGTGGTTATTTTAGAAATTGAGTTGAATTTAAATTGATAAATTGAGATTGAATTTAATTTGAATGGGAAGGTCGGGTTGATGTTGGAACGATTTGTTAAGTTGAGGAAATTGAAAATACTTTACTGTATAAATTATTTAATATATATAAATACTATTTTGGGAAATATAGAGATATTTGAAGTGAAAATGAGATTTGGTTTTGAAGTATAAATTAAGCTGAAATGACCACGGTGTTATAGTGTATATTTCTACCTTGTAGAAAGTTACATGGACCCTTAGAGGATGGTTATCCCAAACATCCTTAAAGTTATTTGTATTTCAGTTGATATTTCACTTGAGTTGGATTTGTTGATATAAGAATGTTAATCCTGACTCGAGTGTTTTGTGTTTTGCTTTACGCTCGGGTCAGACTGAGTAATACAGCATTCGATACTCACCTTTGGAGTTCGAAGCTTCATTTAGAAATCCAACTATCGATTCAGATTCCAGCCTTTCTAGTAGATTGGTTCAGAGAAGTCATCTGTTGCATTGGAGACTTCACTACATTTGAACTATTCGGTTGTATTTTTCTAACTCTGATGTATATAGTAGCTTCATGAACTACTATTCTTTATCTATTCCGCTGCATTATATTACTCTGTGATCTGTGATTGATTTATTTACTGTCTATTTTAAGTTTTGCCAAATTTTAATTAACAATTCGGTATTTTGAATTATTCAAGTCGGATATGTATGGTTTTATTGTCGATTTGAATGGTCCAAAATAGCAGGTCGTTACATAGCCATTCCCGGTAGATGAGGCTTGAGGCTATGATTACCTTTATAGAACACATCTATCTTAGAATGCTCATCGTCCCCCTGACGATGTTCTGATAGCATTCAATCCATACAACTTCGTTCCGCGTTTGAACGAAACCGAAGGCATTATCTCATTGCACTCATTTTGGAATCACCCTCAGAGTTAACGACAATAACCCTTGCACTCTGAATCTTCATCTTCACTTGAGATTCATGACCTATCGTTAATTTGGATCGATGTGGTTTTCAGATATCTAAATCTGGAAACTCGATCTCGGTCTCAACGAAATCCAAAATGCTGTCTTTTAAGGTCAAGTTGTTTTAAAGTAAAAACAATTTGATTTATTATCTATATTCACACGTATAGATAATTCTCATCATCATAAATAGAAAATCCATATCATCACAATTCAACTAAAACATCTCATATCACAGATCAGCACATATCTCATATCAGAGATATCAAACAAATCAAGGCATTCAATATCAAACAGCTATCCATAAGCAAGGATTCATTAATCACACCATCTATAATTAATTTAAAATGAATTAAATTAATTACTTCATCACTATAAATCTTGCTTACTTTACCATTAATTAATTATAAACCAATTAATTAATCACCATCTAATTATCCATCTTAATTAATCATTCTTGATTAATTATTCTTTAATTACATTAAGTAATTAGCCTTTAATTAATTACAAAAATTAATTATCCTTAACCATTTATAGTAATTAATCTTTAATTACTCCAGTTAATCAACTTATCATAATTAATTACATTAATCCTTAAGTAATTACATTAATTAATTACTTCACTGATTAATATCCTTAATCAATCCTTAATTACATCATTAATTATATTAATTAATGATCCTTTAATTACTTCTTTAATTAATTATATTCTAATTAATCATATTTAATAATTAACCTTTAGTTAATTATATTAATTAATCAAACTTAATTAATCACATTTAGTAATTAATTACCCTTAATTAATTACACTACTTAATTAACTTCAAATAACTTTATTAATTAATTCATAAATTACTTACACTAAGTCATTAATTCTTAATTATTTCCACTAAGTAATTATCCATCTTATTAATTTCACAAAGTAATTAAACCCAAATTACTTCCATTCTTCAATTAATTACATCCAGCAATTACCATTAATTACTTCGCTAAGTAATACACTTTACAGATTACATTAAGTAATTATACTTAACAAATCATCAAGTGATTATCTTGAATTAATTAAACTAATTAATTAACTTAAACTAATCACACTAATTTAATTAATTGCATTGAGTAATTAATCCCTTTAATTACTTACATTAAGTAAGTATACTTAACCAATTCCACTAATGATTATCCTTAATTAATTAATCTAATTAATTAATTTAAATTAATCACATTAATTAATTATTTCATAATCCCTAGTTAATGACCTTTACATTAACTACTATTAACAATTCTTTAATTACTTATCAAAGTAATTAAACTTAAATTAACCCTTATAAATTACAAGTTAATTAATTCTTAATTACCAATTAAACCATCTTTAATTACTAAATTAATTAAGTGCTTAACTATAACTTAATCAATCTTTAGTTACTTGATTAATTAATTTATAACCTTAACATATCTAATTAATGATCCTTAATTATAAATTAATTAACCTTTAAATTAATCAACTTACAACCCTTAATTACTTATTTATTAATCCATAATTATTAATTAATTAAAATAATTAATCCCTCTTTAATTAACTTATTGATTTAATTTATCCTAAATCATTAAACCTTAATTAATCTTTAAGATAAAGTATTAGCCTTTATAATTACTTAATTATCATTAACAAAAGCCTTTGAAACATTTTACTTTTAAATCTACCTTTAAATTCATTTCAAATTAAAGATTTAAATTAACTACAAATTTAACTTTAACAAAATTTAAAATAATTTAAAAACCTTTTAAATCAAATGTTAAAGAACACTTATCTTATAAAATAAATTTATAAGAATTTTTTAAAACCAAATTATTTAAATTCAAAATCTTGTTTAAATTTTAAAAACTTTTAAAATCTAGTTTCAAATGCTGCTTCGGGTTTGACCCGAAGCCTACTCGAGTATTAACCCGAGAAAACCCATTTTTTTCCTTTCTTTTCAAGAAATTTGTTTAAACTTTCAAAGTTAAAACCAGAAACCAAATCATTCACAATCACCCCGAGACATTACTCGAGTTATCATTCCACAAACACGAGCTCTACTTCGAGATGAACTACAAACCCAAAAAAACTCTGACATATCAACACTTCCATGCACATACACCAGCGATGCCTCTACTTCCGATCATCCACGTTGCCCTTCACAAGTCGGCGATCACCCTTGCACCCAATCTCGATCATCAGAATATGGATTCTCCCTCGAAATCGAATTTGAGCATTCAAGCCCAAACCTGGAACCAAAGACAAAAGCCTGGAACAACCTCGAACTCGCACCTCTGACCACCGGAACGACCGAGTCCCCGGCCACGACCTCGCCAATGCCCCCTTACCAATTCTCAGAGTATGGTGGAACTCGATCCACCAGAGTCGCCTTGGCAAACCAAAAAATCGACCATGCCAAAACTAGGGTTACAGACTTAAATCATCCACCACCGCCACCATAGTGCCTTGAGCATCTTTCAGACAATTTTCCCAAAGTCTCTGATCACTCTAATACCGCTAGTGAAAACCCCATCCTCTCCGATCGCTTAGATCATCAGAAACCACCCCATATTCAAAATGTGAACAAATTCGAACAGCTCCCTCAATTCAATGCTAAAATTTATGATTTCATTTTTAAAAATCAAGTTTTTAGATAAGAATTCAGTTTATAAACCTGAATTGATAAATTAAGATGGTAAAATTTTCACTTATCTTATGCTTCCTCTGTTCTTTTTAGTTTACAGTGAGATTTCAAATCTATTTTTACTTAAATAAAATTTTAAAACCTACTCTATAATTAAACAAACAAATTTTGTTCAAATCCTAAATCCTAACAGAAACTAGATCAAGGGAAAATGAATTCTGTTTAAATTCTTAGCTTTGAAACTAAGAACATTTAAGACACAGATACAGCAGCCATATACACATCCATACATTCATACATATACACTGAAATGCACTTATATATACACACACAAACATACTTATTTTCGAAGATTAACTGGCAGCCAGATTCATATACTTAAGCTTTCAAAAAAAATGTGTTACTCACTAGTTTGAAAATGAAGAACAGAGCCTGAAGCAGAATCTTGAAAACTGGAAGCTGCTGTTCTTTTGAAAATTGAAGGCTTTAAACTTAAGTGCTGGAAATTTTTTTGATTTTAAAATTGCATGCTTATTATTGAAATTAGAATCACAGATGAAATCTGCTTTGATTTTGAACTTGCTTGCTTCAGACAAATTCCAGGTTTGAAGAAAATGCTTGCAGCCTTTTGATTTTCATCTCAGGTTGAAGAATGATGTTTGCAGGCTTTTTTTTATTTTTGAAAATGAATTACAGGCTTATTGAATTGAATAAGTTTCTGATTTAAAGATTGTATTGATTTTCAGATTTGTTTTAAGAAATTTGTTTGATTTTCTCTTAGTTTTGAATTGAAGAATAGAAAAGGAATGAAGAGAAGGAAGGATATATTTAAATAAGTTAATTTTGTGATTTAATAAAATAAAAGAAAATGAAAATTATAAAGGACACTTGTACAATTTATCAACATTTTTCATAATTCCGGTTTATTAGTTAACACTTGTTACAAATGTTTTGATTTAATTACACTTGTCATTTAAGTAATTAATATTTATTTTAAATGTTAATAATAATGCTTTTGTTTAATTTATTAATTTATAAATACTTATCTAAATATATATATATATATATATATAACTTTAAAGAAAATAAAACCAATTATATATAAATAAAAGCTTGTAATATTTTTAAATTTAATTTTTTTTAAAAATATCTATCTTTTGAATTCAAAATTAAATCCAAATCCGAATTCAAATTAAATTTAAAAATCCAATTTCAAAATTAAGTTTTATATATACATATATAAAACAACACATTAAATTTGAAAATAACAATTCAATTTTTCTTAAAAATCTTTTTATATTTATGTATGAAAATAATATATTATTAATATTGTTTGAAAATAACAAATTTATCAAATTTTAAACAATTTATAAAAGAGATTATCCCACTATTTACAAATTTCTTATTTTACTAAATGAATTAATATATTACATTTATCAAGCAGTTATTTAAAAAGAAAATAAAACAAACCTTTTTATTAATTTTTTATTTAAATTTTAAACTTAAGCTTAAAAAATATTTAAACTATTAACATTTACCTTAAGTATTTTAAACTATATGATTATTTGTTTAAATAATCTTTGAAAAGTTTTATATTAAATTTAATCGTAATTTCCAAATTACCAAAATATATTAGAATTTGAAAACAAGCTTTTATTTATTAAATACAAACCAAAGCTTTCTATTTACAATATATACACACATATATATATATACATTATAAATAGAAAACATTTTATTAATTTTTAAAGATAAAATTTACCAATTAAGTATTTATTTTCTTTTTAAAAGAATAAACTTGCCAATTTAAATTAAAATTATAAAAGAAAATCATCAAATCAATTTAATTACTAATACATATTATTAAATTTATATTGCCCAAAATTCGGGGTCATCGCATTCCTTCCCCCTTAAAAGAATTTCGTCCCCGAAATTTAAAAACAAAGGTAATCTAATAATCCATCAAAGATTTTAATTTAAATCACAAGCATATATTCTCAACCATATGCTAATAATCATAGCAACCAATTCACTCAATCAAACAAATCTAATGATCCTGATACAAATCAGGATAGACCTTCCTAACACTATCTAGAGTTTCCCAAGTATAAACACTGGAATACTCGCTCTACTAAATCCAAACAATCTACACTACTAAGCTACAGAGCTCCTGCTCATCTAGATCTATAATCTAAACAGGATATCTGACCACAGTCAAGTCCTGCTCAACTGCCAAATCCTCCTTAAGTGTTGATTCCACAACTAGAGATGGATCATACACGTACTCTCTTAGAGATACGTGAAACACATTGAATCTCAGTCTTCCAAACTGGCAATTCAACCCTGAAGACCAAACTCTTATCCCTACCAGAACACATAAAGATCCAAAATATCTCGGAGCTAGCTTCCCGGTCTTACCAAAACTTATAGCTCCTTTGATCGGAGAATATTTATCCAAAATCAAATCTCCAACTTCGAAATCCAAATTCCTTCGTCTCTTAAAACTCTTCTGACGATCCCTGGGTTGCCTTCATCCTTCCTGATCAGTTCAACCTTCGTCGATGCCTCTCGAAACAAACTGGACCAAAAACAACCCAACAGAATGATCCTTTGAATAATCAAAATCAAGAACACAAACTCTACTCTACAAACATCAGAAGAAAACTAACTTCTCTTATCTGGAAAAGACAAAACAGGTGCACTAGCCAACCTCGCCTTCAGATCCTGAAAAACTTCCTGTAGAAACCCTCTAATCAAAAGCACTGCAAACTTCCAAGGAGTCTAGGGTTGGTTCCACTCTAGAACAGCTGCTACCTCGCTTCCGCCACGCAACACTGATCTAGATTAGATGAGAGTACTGATGATGAATACGAGCATAAACTTTCCCGATACATCCTGGCAAACACGGTTCAACAAATCCATAAAGAGAAAACTCATAAGTACTACGAAATCCTGAGCTGCTTCACCAAATCCTCTTTCTAGGAGCCATCCTTCAACTAGCTGAACCACTGGTATCACTCCTGTAATCCTAGTCGATACAGAAACCCAATCTCCAGATGCTATGGCAAACCTCTGACCTTCCTGAAGACATCCAGAAAAATCTCTGGTAACTTCCATACGTAGAGATGCCTCGATCCCAGTCAAAAGATAACCCAAGAGAACACTCAACTATCGCAAGTCACTTTTGCGACCCGTCCAGCTTAATTTCCAAAAATATTGTTCTCTCTTTACCAATCAGAATAGCTTATGCTTGACTAACCAATCCAACAAAGAAATGGATCTACTCAGCTGCTTCTGAACTCCATCTCTAGAAAACTGCTTAGCCAGATGACCTTCCTATCTGCACACAGAACAGCTCCGAGCTACAACGCTGCCACTGATGCCAAAGACTTCCTATCCAAAGCTCTTTGAACCTCAAAGCCATATCATCCAATACCATATAGAGCCTTGATATGGGCAGACATCTCCACAAGAAACTCGAGCCTTAAACCAAACACAAGCATCCTGCTGAACTGAGACTCATCACCGATGCAGACACACTTCTTAAGCTTGCTCCAAAAGAAACATCTTTGGAAACATCCATAATCACTGCGTCTCACTAAACAGCTACTTCTTCCCGAAGTTGCCAAGATACCATCACTTGCTTCTGCTCAATCGATATATCAAAACTCTTTACTCATCAAACTTGCACTTCAAAGATGGACTCTGAACCTCAAAAGGCTTTCTTCGAAGATTGGTGAAATCTTTTCACCACTGCAAAGCTTACTCGATACGGTATTGGGTCTACAGCCTCGACAGATACACTTCCAAACTCAACACTTGAACTCCTTCCATTTGTAGTCGTGCTACACACACCACTACATTCCTATCTTTAGAACTCATATTGGAAAACCCGAAAAGGTAACCCAACAAATAGGTGGGTGTGTGTGTGTGTGTGTGTGTGTGTGTGTGTGTGTATAAATTACAAATATGCTCTCTCAAAAAAAAACACTCCAAAGCCTAGGTATTCACTCAACCTAGCGCTCTAATACTACCCGTGACGACTTGCCGTTCTCTCCCAAAAAAGACGCATCACTAATAAGAAAGAAAGAGATATAAAAGAGAAAATATAGAGAAGAAGAATGAAGCTACATCAGAATCTCAACAGCGGAACGAATAAATTATATTAATCGCATAAATATTAAATAGTATACAACATCTATCAGAGATACACAGCTTATACAACACATACTAGACAGTTATAAACACTTGTCTAGTTATTACAACTCAAAATACAACTCAAACAAACAACTTGGAGATCACACAGTAGAACCACTTATATATCTAAAACGATGAAGCCTCCTGCTCCATATCCCCTCTAGAATTCGTCAAAGCTAACCTGAATCCCTTGGCTACTCGTAAAATTTGAGTACCCAAGAGTTTAAGAAAACAGAAAATAAACTCCGGGTCAAACATGGGTCTGGTGTGAGTAACAGGTTAAAGTTGCTTAACTTTGAAAAACCTTTGAAAACAAAAGGTATCTCGTAAGACTTCCCACACATAAACACGGAAAAGTTTTTACATTACGATAACCAAAACAGTTGATAGGAAATCCAGTGATATTGTAATAGGGTCTAGGGTTTTCGAATAAAATACAGAAATAGCTGGAATGCTCACATTTTACGTTCCAACATAGTTGGGCACGGTTAAAACGTATGACACTTATTGGAGATTGGATTCCATACAATAGCAGGGCAACTAGGGTACCGTCCATCACAGTACATGGCCTAGATCACCGTACCGAGGATCCACCCTAAATCCCCTGCAACATAAGGCCAGAACCATCCCTTACTGGAAAATCCTATACAAGAGAACCCCAACAGTTGTTGTAATCAACTTCCCCACAGCCAAAAAAAAGGGACATCTAGACAGGGGAACATCTTGTCCTACTTGAGCGCGATTCACTTAGCCTTGCAGCACCTCCCCTATTTTAGCCATTCTCGGTTGATGAGGCTTAAGGCTACGATTACCTTTATAGAACACGTCTATCTTAAAATGCTCATCGTCCCCTTGATGATGTTCTGAAAGCATTCAATCCATACAAGTTTGTTCCGGGTTCGAACGAAACCGAAGGCATTATCTCGTTACACTCGTTTTGGAATCACCCTTAGAGTTAACGACAATAACCCTTGCACTCTGAATCTTCATTTTCACTTGAGATTCATGACCTATCGTTAATTTGGATCGATGTGGTTTTCGGATGTCCAAATCTGGAAATCCGATCCCGGTCTCATCGAAATCCAAAATGTTGTTTTCAAGGTCAAGTTGTTTTAAAGTTAAAACAATGTGATTTATTATCTATATTCACATAGATATATAATTCACATCATCACAAATAGATAATCCATATCATCACAATTCAACTAAAACATCTCATATCACAGATCAGCACATATCTCATATCAGAGATATCAAACAAATCAAGGCATTCAATATCAAACAGCCATCCACAGCAAGGATTTATTAATCACACCATTTATAATAATTTAAAATGGATTAAATTAATTACTTCCATCACTATAAATCTTGCTTACTTAACTTTTAATTAATTATAAACCAATTAATTAATCACCATCTAATTATCCATCTTAATTAATCATCCTTGATTAATTATTCTTAAATTACATTTAGTAATTAGCCTTTAATTAATTAGACAAATTAATTATCCTTAACCATTTACAGTAATTAACCTTTAATTACTCCAATTAATTAATTAATCGTAACTAAATACACTAATCCCTAATTAATTGCATTAATTAATTATATCATTGATTAGCTAAGATAATTAATCAACCCTTAATTACTTCATTAATTATATTAATCAATGATCCCTTAGTTACTCTTTAATTAATTATATTCTAAGTAATCATATTTAATAATTAATCTTTAGTTAATTATGTTCATTAATCAGCCTTGATTAATCACATTTAGTAATTAATTACCCTTAATTAATTACATTACTTAGTTAACTTCAAAAAAAATTAATTAATTCTTAAATTAATTACACTAAGTAATTAATTCTTAATTACTTCCACTAAGTATTATCCTTCTTATTAATTATACAAAGTAATTAAACCCAAATTACTTCCATTCTTCAATTAATTACATCCAATAATTACAATTAATTACTTCACTAAGTAATTACACAAGTAAAATTACATTAACTAATTATACTTAACAAATCATCAAGTGATTATGTTGAATTAATTAAACAAATCACATTAATTTAATTAATTACATTAAGTAATTAATCCCTTTAATTACTTGCATTAAGTAATTATACTTAACCAATTCCACTAATGATTATCCTTAATTAATTAATCTAATTAATTTAATTAACACATTAATTAAATATTTCATAATGCCTAATTAATGATCTTTACATTAACTATTAACAACTCTTTAATTGTTTCTCTAAGTAATTAAACTTAAATTAACCCTTATTAATTACAAGGTAATTCATTCTTAATACCAATTAAACGATCTCTAATTACTAAATTAATTAAGTCTTTAACTGTAACTTAATCAATCTTTAATTACTTGATTAATTTGTAACAACCCGATTATTTTCAACCATTCGCATCCGCACATGTCGGACTTGAATTGCTCAAAATACGGCGTTGTAAATAAAATTTTGCAAATCATAGAATATACAGTAAATAAATAATCACAGATCACAGACATAGAGTAACAATAATGCAGCGGAAGTAAAAGAAATAGTAGTTCATGAAGCTACTATATAAGTATATCAGAGTTAAATAAGATACAACAGAAGTCTCAATACGATAGCCAAGTACAAGCTGAATACAACACTGGATCAACAGGATAACTGAAAGTGAAATAGATAAAACTAGACTAGCAGATAATCTCCAGCGATTCCAATCTACAGAAGGTGGAATCCAAATCTGTGAATACTCAGGCTGATCCGAGCGTAAATAAAAATACAAACACTCGAGTCAAGACATACATACTTATACAATGTAAACCAACTCAAGTGAACTATAGTAAAGGTATAAGTAACTTAAAGGATGCTTGGGACCGCCCATCCTCTAAGGATCCGTTAAACTATTTACTATGTAGTAATATCACGCTAGTATAATAATGTCTACACTAAAATAAACTTGCTTTAAAATAGCATCACGGGTTTACCCATATAGCTCAAACATATAATAGTCCCAGTAGTCCATCCAATATCTGCATATCTCATGATCGGGAGACTACGAGAAGATACGCATGGGCTACGGGAGAAAACCAAACTCGTAGTAAAGGCTCGATATGGTAGGTGACACGGCACAACGAGGCAATGCAGGGTAGATATACCAATTACGTTTACGGGCTAGTGGTAACGTAGCAGCCACTACGCCCACCTCGGAATAGATTCCCAAATCCGAAGGGGTGCACCCAATCAATCACAAAAGTAATAGAGCAGTATCGAAGAAATGCGTCCGATCGAAGGTATGACCTCACTTGGCCCCAGACCGCTCCTGTTTTAGCCGCTTTATGCTAACTCACGGGAGTTGGGTCCACGTAACATACCCCAAGAACGTCGGCATTATTCTACTTCATTCTGGAATCTTCACCACATACACGGTTGTCAAAGTGGTTTTCGGTATCGACAGAGAGTATGCCCATATCCTATCCCAGTCTTTTGCCAACCAATCTTTATTACAAACCGTGGTTGTAATTTTTAAAAATAATATTTATACTTCAAAATAAAATATCATTTCAAATCCAAATCTTTATCAAAATAAAGATCAGCATTTCAATATCAAAATATCATATCCTTTCAAAGTTTCCTTTTTAAATCATTTCATTATATCATAATATCATATCCTTTCAAAACTTCATTATCAAATCATTACTGAATTCAAATCCAAATATCAAATTTAAAATGCCTTTTAAATTCCAAGATATCATTCATTTATTATCATTTCAAATCACCTTTTAAAATGATTTATTTTCCAATTAAATTTATTCATTTAAATCGTTTAAAAGTGAAGTTATTATAATTTCAAATCAAGTATTCAATTTCCAAAGTTTCAAACCATTTTGAGCCCGTTTACTAAGTCAAAAACCATAAACATTTAAAATTTAAGCCTTTCACGGTATTTATAAAAAGCTGTTATAAGTTATACTTGAAAATATTTTAATTCGGTTAAAACAGCATTTAAAAACTGCTGTTAAAACTCAGTTTTAGATGAAATTTAGTTTAAAACAACAAAGACAGCATTTCCAGAAATGCTATAATAGCTCGGGTTTTAAGTTTAAAGCTTTTATTAATTTCAGCAAAGACAACATACCACTACAGCATTTATAGAACTGTTGTAATAGGCCTTTATTAAGTTTTAGCCTTTTAAATTTACTACAGCAACTACAGCATTTCAGAACTACTGTAATAGCCTCTTTTATTTAGCTTTTAGTTCATTTCAGAAACCATAGCATTTCTGAATGCTATGAAAAGTATTTTCCAGATTTTAGTGTATTTCCAGCAAATAATAAACTTCGGTTTAAACCCTTTAAACATTATAAAAATCATATTTTGACATTTAAAATTGTTTATTTAAAAATGCCCTTTTAACTTATGATTTTTATAAAGTAACATTTCGTAATTAAATCAAATTTCAATAATTTACTTAACAAATTCAGGTGTAAATTTTCTAGCCTTCACATTTTTAATAAATAAACTTAACACTTAAATTTTATTGCCATTTTTACAAATATAACTTAATTTCCATTTTTATTTATTTATATAGCTCAAATTTCCTTTTTAAACCAAAAACCCAAATTTCCAAACTTAAGTTATATTTCAATAACTCAACTTAACCATTTATTTATTTAACATTTTCCACTTATAGAAAAATCATAAATCCTTTAATTAAAACGCTTTAAAATCTATTCAAATCAAATTATCATAAATTTACATTTTAAACCACTTAAAATTTTATTTATATAACTTAAATGTCATTTTAAAAGCCAAAGTCCAAATTTCTAGATTAAAGTTATATTTCAAAAATTCAATTTAATCATTTAATTATTCAACATTTTAAACTTATAGAAAAATCAAAATTTCTTCATTTAAACGTTAAAAATCCTATTTAAATCAAATTTTCATAAATTTACACTTTTAAGAATACTTAAAAATATTCAAAATACTTTATAAAATAACCACGGGCCTGTATATAGTTTTCTAACCTAGGTCAGGTGATACGGATATATATCATTTCAATCCACAATTTACAAAGAAAATCCAGATTCTATCCTTTCAAACCCGCAGTCCCAAGTAAAATAAAATAAATAAAAACCGTTTAGGCCTATCATTTCAGCCCATAACGATTTTTCCCTATTCTAAAGTCTGTTCGGGTATGTATCATTTCAACCCATAGTGATTTCTAAACTAACAGGGAACTGACAGTGATGAACGGATATAAATGAACAGTTTGACAACAAATATCAGTAACAGATGACATGACAGATAAATAAACAGGTTTAACATCATATAATTTATAATGACAGGCAAGTATAACATAATATAACATTCTACACATTCAATTGTTGTCGATTCACATTTGCATAAGTATAAATGTCAGGTGAGATTACTCACCTTTTTTTATGCTGGAGTTGGCAATTCAAATGACACAAATGGATTTCTAGAACGCACGATGACACAATGATTGATTTAAGTGGATGAGAACCAAGCTGACGATCTTGTCACAGCCCATAAACAAAACCAAATATAATTATAATTCAACACAACATTGAATTCAAATAACTTTGGAATAAAACGAATATTGAAATGAAGGTTTTTGCCATGCTTTCTACACTCAAATGCTCGGCCTAAGGGATGTTTTGGCTTAGGTTTGGCATGAAATTGCTTGGGTTTGGACATAGGTAGGCACGGCTAACAAGGCTAGACATGTAGAGGAAGTTACAATGCTAGAATATGAAGAGGTTTATGCAATATGGTGGAGTTTTGGTTCAACTTTGGGCTCGGCCATAGGTCAAGTGGCTTGGCCAGGTGGTGCTAAATGTCTAGACAGAGGAGATGGTGATGTTCAGAGGTGAAATACTTGGTGGTGGTGGTGGCTAGGGGTGTGGCCGTGGCCAAAAGTGAAGTGTGATGGAGTTGTGGTGGCAGGGCTTGTATGTTTCAAGGTGTTAAGCAAGTTTTGTGGAGTTTGGCATCATAGATGGTCTCGGCCTGGCCAAAGTCAGAGGGTAGTTTGTTGATGGTGGGTAGGAGGAAGTGGTGGAGGTGATGGCCAAGGCTAGCTAGTGGTGGCCGAGCAAAATAAGCAAAGAAAACAAGGCAAAAGCAAGCAAAACACATGAAAAAGGAAGAAAAAGATAGAAAAGAAGAGGAGGCCATTACCCATTATTCCATGCCATGGAAAATGCTATGAGATGGAGTATTTCACATGAATTATTAATGAGAAACTCATGACTATGGTATTGAAGTGTACAGCCAACTCTACGCAAATGAAAAGACAAGAAAATGAAAGGACTTAGGAAAAGAAAGGTCATAAGTTATAAAAGTTAGTCTCTTAGAATTTCATTTTCTTTAAATCAAATAAAAACAATCAAAATTAAGTAAATGAATTATAGAAATGAAAAAAAATATAATAAAAAGAAAATAAATAAATAAATTTAGGAAAATAGAAAAGAATTAAAGAAATAGTTTAATAATTTAAAACAAGACTTAAAATTAAAAACAAAATATCACTAGCTTTAGAAAAATTCTATTTCACTTTAAAACAAATAAAAAGTCAAATAAATAAAATAAATGATGAAAAAAATAAAGTAGTAAAATAAGGTCTTGAGAAAATTAAAAAAAATAAAGAATTTCTTTAGTTAATTGAAACTAGAAATTAAAAATTATAAACAGAATACAACTGACATTGGAAAATTTCAATAACACTGTGAAAAATGTTTTTAAGCTAAAATATATACATAAAATCATGTTACACATATAAATATAAATTATAACATGACATAACAAACAAAATATTATTTATATAAAATTAAAATAACAATTTTGTTAAATGCAGCAAATTTCACACACTAGTGTAAAAGGCATAACTTTCACAACATAAATCGGATTTCAATGAAATGAAAAGCAGTATTCTTAAAATTTTATTTACTTTCATAATAAAAGATAAATTTCAAAATTTCAAAATTTTAAATTTAAAAGCCAAAGTTTGACCATATTGACCAAAATTCACACTTCTGGAAAATATTCTATTTATTCATGTTTGGAATTCTAATTCACATAGAAATCAAAATTTACATTTAAAATAACAAAACTATTCACTTTAATAAATAAAATAAAGTTTTTAAATCATGAAATTCAATTAAAATAATTAAAATAATCACAAAATACAGGGTTGTTACACAATTAATTTCTAATCATTAATTTATAATCTTAACTTATATAATTAATGATCCTTAATTACAAATTAATTAACCTTTAAATTAATCAAATTACAACCCTTAATTACTTATTTATTAATCCATAATTATTAATTAATTAAAGTAATTAATCCCTCTTTAATTAACTTTTTAATTTAATTTATCCTAAATTATTAAGCCTTAATTAATCTTTAAGGTAAAGTATTAGCCTTTATAATTACTTAATTTTCATTAACAAAAGCCTTTGAAACATTTTACTTCTAAATCTTCCTTTAAATTCATTTCAAATTAAAGATTTAAAATAATTAAAAATTTAACTTTAACAAAATTTAAAATAATTTAAAAACCTTTTAAATCAAATGTTAAAGAACACTTATCTTATAAAAGAAATTTATAAGAGTTTTTTAAACCAAATTATTTAAATTCAAAATCTTGTTTAAATTTTAAAAACTTTTAAAACCTGGTTTCAAATGCTGCTTTGGGTTTGACTCGAAGCCTACTCGAGTATTAACCCGAGAAAACCCTTTTTTTCCTTTCGTTTCAAAAAATTTGTTTAAACTTTCAAAGTTAAAACTAGAAACAAAATCACTCACAATGTCCCCGAGACATTACTCGAGTTATCATTCCACAAACACAAGCTCTACTTCGAGATGAACCACAAACCCAAAAAAACTCCGACATATCAACGCTGTCATGCACATGCACCAGCGATGCCTCCACTTTCGATCATCAACGCTGCCCTTCATAAGTCGGCGATCACCCTCGCACCCAATCCCGATCATCAGAATATCGATTCTCCATCAAAATCGAATTCGAGCATTCAAGCCCAAACCTAGAACAACCTCGAACTCGCACCACGGATCACCGGAACGACCGAGTCCCTAGCCACGACCTCGCCAATGCTCACCCTACCAATTCTCAGAGTATGGTGGAACTCGATCCACTAGAGTCGCCTTGGAAAACCAAAAACTTGACCATGCCAAAACTAGGGTTATAGACTTAAATCGTCCACCGCGGCCACCATAGTGCCTAGAGCACCTTTCTGACAATTTTCCCAAAGTCTCCGATCACTCCACTATGACCAGTTAAAACCCCATCCTCCACGATCGGTTAGATCATCAAAAACCACCCCATATTCAAAATCTGAACAAACTCGAACTGCTCCCTTAATTTAATGCTAAAATTTATGATTTCATTTCTAAAAATCAAGTTTTTAGATAAGATTTCAGTTTATAAACCTAAATTGATAAATTAAGATGGTAAAATTTCACTTATCTTATGCTTGCTCTGTTCTTTTTAGTTTCCAACGAGATTTCAAATTTAGTTTTACTTAAATAAAATTTTAAAACCTACTTTATAATTAAACAAACAAATTTTGTTTAAATCCTAACAGAAACTAGATCAAGAGAAAATGAATTCTTCTTAATTTCTTAGCTTTGAAACTAAGAACAGTTAAGACACAGACACAGCAGCCATATACACATCCATACATTCGTACATATACACAGAAATGCACTTATATATACACACAAACATACTTATTTCAAGAGATTAACTGGCAGCCAAATTCATATACTTAAGCTTTTAAAAAAATATTTTACTCACTAGTTTGAAAATGAAGAATAGAGCCTGAAGTAGAATCTTGAAAACTAGATGCTGCTGTTCTTTTGAAAATTAAAGACTTTAAACTTTAGTGTTGGAAATGTTTTTGATTTTAAAACTGCATCCTTGTTATTGAAATTAAAAATCACAGATGAAATCTGCTTTGATTTTGAACTTGCTTGCTTCAAACAAATTCCAGGTTTGAAGAAAATGCTTGCAGCCTTTTGATTTTCATCTCAAGCTGAAGAATGATGTTTGCAGGCTTTTGTTTGATTTTTGAAAATGAATTACAGGCTTATTGAATTGAATAAGTTTCTGATTTGAAGATTGTATTGATTTTCAGATTTGTTTTTAGGAAATTTGATGGATTTTCTCTTAGTTTTGAATTGAAGAATAGAAAAATAATGAAGAGAAAGAAGGATATGTTTAAATAAGTTAATTTTATGATTTAATAAAAATAAAAGAAAATGAAAATTATAAAGGACACTTGTACAATTTATTAACATTTGTCATAATTCTTGTTTATTAGTTAACACTTGTTACAAATGTTTTAATTTAATTACACTTATCACTTAAGTCATTAATATTTATTTTAAATGTTAATAATAAAGCTTTTACTTAATTTATTAATTTATAAATACTTATCTAAATATATGTATGTATATATATTTATTTAAAGAAAATAAAACCAATTATATATAAATAAAAGCTTAAACATATTTTTAAATCCAAAACATTTTAAGAAATCTATTTTTTGAATTCGAAATTAAATCCAAATTCAAATTAAATTTAAAAATCCAATTTGAAAATTAAGTTTAATATATAACAACACATTAAATTTGAAAATAACAATTCAATTTTTCTTAAAAATCTTTTTATATTTATATATAAAAAAATATATTATTAATATTGTTTGAAAATAACAAATTTATTAAATAATTTATGAAAGAGATTATCTCATTATTTACAAATTTCTTATTTTACTAAATGGATTAATATATTATATTTATCAAGCAATTATTTAAGAAGAAAATAAAACAAAACCTTTTTATTAATTTTTTATTTAAACTTAAGCTTAAAAATATATTTAAACCATTAACATTTACCTTAAGTATTTTAAACCATATGGTTATTTATTTAAATAATCTTTGAAAAGTTTTATGTTAAATCTAATCATAATTTCCAAATTACCAAAATATATTAGAATTTGAAAATAAGATTTTATTTGTTAAATGCAAACCAAAGCTTTTCTATTTACAGTATATACATATATATACATTATAAATATAAAACATTTTATTAATTTTTAAAGATAAAATTTATTAATTAAATATTTATTTGCTTTTTAAAAGAATAAACTTGCCAATTTAAATTAAAATTATAAAAGAAAATCATCAAATCAATTTAATTATTAAAACAGATTATTAAATTTATATTGCCCAAAATTCCAGGTCATCACACAATGGAACTAGTCTCGAGCCCTAATTCGATCGTATGCAAAAGATAGGTTTTTGAATCCAATCATAATATTAAATTTTCAATATTAAATCCTACGCGTTTCGATCTCGCGTGGTCAAATGATACATCTGATTGCCATGAAAATTTAACGACGTATTATAATTCATTATTACGAATCCAATAAAACTGGTTTCTTCGAAATCTAGGATAGTGCCCCGGTAGGCTATTTTCATATATGTTAATTAAAATGAGTAAATATCAAAATTAGTTAAATCACTTTTAAATCCAATTTAAAAGTTTTATTATCTTCATCCTTATTTAATAGAAATTAAATAAACTTTTAAATCATTTTTATCCAACTTAAAACCCAAGATTCAATTATTAAACAATATCAATTATTAAATTCAATAATTAATTTATCAAATAAATCATTATATTTGAAATTCGAGTTACTTAATCTATAAAATTAACTTTTCAATATTAAAAATCAATTAAATATTCCAATTTCAAATGACTAAAATTCTATGTCGTTACAGCAAATGCACGTCTCCTTCTCATCTTCAACTTAGGGTTTTATGAAATTGAGGCCGTCTCCTTCTCGTCTTCTCGTCTTTGTGCAAATCTGATACTCTCTCGCTATCAATTTAGGTTCTCTCGCGTCTTCTGGAATTAGGGTTCCTAATCAAGCTCAATTGCTACTGTTTGGTATGTGATTTTTTATTATATTTTGATTTTGCTAGAACTCGATCTACAGTTATGCCAATGATGATATGGGTGCTTATATAAGATTTGATTTCCTATATTTTAATTTTGATATTTTGATTTGAAATGGTTCATGCTTTAGTGACTTGTTCTTCGTACATATACTTCGAAATTTTGAACCTGGACTGCGCTTTGGTTGTTGATATGTGTACAGATCTTTACTTCAGCTATGGTTTTCTCTGCTGTTTAATTTTCTTTTTCATCTTGGTATGATTTGTGGCACTACCCTGTTTTAATTTTTGGCACTGCCCTGTTTTAATTTTGGCATTTGATGTTTTAATTTGTGGAACTTGCTTGTTTTAATTTACGACAAGCTAGTGCACTATCTTGACAAGGCAGTGCATAATAGTGATGCCTTATTTGTGCACTTTGATGGTCGATGTTGCTTTTAACTATAATGGTGCATGTTGCTTTTGCTAGTCCATGTTGTTTTCGTTATTGCTTTTGCTGGTCCAATTGATTTTGTTGATTTCTTGTTATGTTGTTTTGGTTTATCCATACATGCTATTGGATTGTGAATTATTTGTGTATACTTGTATACGCCTGTATATACTTGAGGTTGAACCAATTCTGTTCTGAACCATTTTAATTTTTTGAACCATGTTTATGATTTGTCTTTCTACTCACTATGTACATATATAAATGTGTATACATATGCGTATATATGTATATTATTGTGCCCGGTTATTCGTTTGTATATTTGACTTTGAAAAGTTCAATCTTTTCTCTTAATCTGCCACATGCTTAAACTGTTTTGAGATATTTGTTCATATATGTACTTCATTTGATAGCTCATCTGTACACTTGAGTTCCACTAGCATTACCATGCTTGAGTTCATGTGTACGCTTGAGTTCATGTCTGAATTAGTGTACACATAAGTTCATGTATACACTTGTCCCTGCCTTGTACTTGTTGTATACTCGATGGTTTGAACTTCCATGTATATTCATACATACACATGTATGTATATATGTGTGAATGTTTGTGGCACTTCCTTGTTTTAATTTGTGGCACTTACTTGTTTTAATTTATGACAAGCCAATGCACTGCATCGACAAGAAGTGCACAACACTGCCTTATCAAGGCAGTGCACACTAGTGATGCCATGTTTGTGCACTTTGATGGTCCATGTTGCTTTTGCTGTGATGGTCCATGTTGGTTTTGTTGTTTCTTTTACTGGTCCATTTTGCTTTTGTTGTTCCAATTGCTTTTGCTTGTTTCTTGTTATGCTATCTTGGTTGATCCATACATGTTGTTGGTTTGTGAGTTATTTGTATATACTTATATACACTTATATATACTAGAGCTTGAACTAATTTGAGTTTTTGAATCATTTTGAGTTTTTTTTCTTTTGCCGGTCCAGTTCTGTATACACTTGTATATAATTGAACTTGTATATCACACTGGTCGATCTTGTACTTAAACTTGTATACTTGTCCAGTTATGTGTATACTTGTATACACTTGTGTTTACTTGAACTTGCATATTACACTGGACCATGTTGCTTTTGCTAGTCTAGTTCTGAACCATTTTGAGTTTCTAAAGCATTTTATGTGCATTTGGACTTGTTGCTTTGCCTAAGCTTTTCTATATGCACTATCTTGAATTCATATCTAAACCATTTTAAGTTTTTGAATCATTTTAGGTGCATTTGTACTTGTTGTTTTGCTAAGTTTGTTTATCTGCACTATCTTGAATTCAGTTCTGAACCATTTTGAGTTTTTGAACCATTTTATATGCATTTACACTTGTTTTGCCTGAGCTTGTTTATGTGCATTATCTTGATTTCTTTCCTAGTTGTCTTGTTTGCATTTCCTAGATGTGCAAGTGTGCATTTTCATGTATATACACACATGCATATGTATGTATATAAATGTGTGAATGTTTGCTAATTCGATTGTTATGGTGTGCACACTATTGGTTGAATCTCTTGTGACTGGTTTGTACTTGTACTTTTATATGTACCTACCTAGTTCGAGGTAGTGTTGGATACTTTTGATTGTTCTGCTGCCTGGTTTATACTTGTATATATGTGCACCTGATTTGAGCATAATGAGGCTTGGGCTTGACCTTGTGCACATTTGCACTATGTTGAGCCTTTGGGCTTCACCTTTGCAACAGTCCGTGAGATTTAATTAATGTCCGACCTTGTGGTATTTATAGCGATACACTATGCATATCATAAGTCATCCATGCATAGATATATTTGTCCCTGTCTAAAATATGAAGAGAAAAAACCAATAAACTGAGGCAATATTAATATTCAAATTCAATTTTGGTTATTTGTCAGGAATAGGAGATGGCTGGACACAAGATGGAGCAACTAAATTAATCACGATCAACATCAAAAACAAACTCGAGTGAGAGAGTAAAAAAATGTTATATATAAGTGTGTAGGGAAATGTTTTATACATGAGAGTGATAGTGAAAGTTGTATTGTATTTGAAAATGTAAGTAGAGTGATAATGAAAGTTGTATTGTATTTGAAAATGTAAGTAGAGTGATAGTGAAAGTTGTATTGTATTTGAACTTGATTTGAAATAAAATATTTGCTTAAATAAAAATAAAATTTATTTATTTCATTCTGCAAATATTTATTTCATTATGTGAACAATTATTCATATCAGTCGATATTTATATGTTGTTTAATAGGAAATTCTAGAAATGATACTATAACATTAGACAACATATGGTTTTTTTTATGTTAGGGCATATCAAACGACGGGGCATATCTATGGTCTGACGTGCAATGAGACGGCATGGGATTTAATGACAAATATATATATATATATATATATATATATATATATATATGAAATAAAACAACGGAGCATATCTGTCGTCTGATGTGTTTTTCCCCGTAGTGGATATTGTAATTTTGACCATTACCAAATTTCATAAGTACAAAGTGATATAGTTTTGACGAAGAGAATTGGTGTAAAATAAAACTCATAACTGGGTAATGCTTAACAAAATGAAATTGGATTTTACCTAAATCAAGTAAGCGATAAATTTGGCTATAATGTCACACCATGTGATGTGTGAACATTAATATCGAATAGTTCGATATTAATCACTGACCAAATTTACACGCGACGAGTCACGCAACCGAAACAATGAATTCTCCTTTGACCAAACAATTTAACTAGTATATAATTGTTATAAATTAATTAAATTAAATATTATTTATGAACTATTATTTATAAATTTGATTTTGATTTGGTAGAGGAATATTGAATGTATTTATAAAAGTTATAAATACATTAATTGATATACGATATTGATATGGAATTTAAATTAAATTTAAAATTCAAAATACTCATTCGCGCTAAAATGGGTTTATAGCTCAACATGGTGCTGATAGAATCGGCTGGAATAAATGGGTTAGAGGCGGTCTGAGACGACCCGACTTTTTCTCCACAAAAAGTCATATCATCCTTAAGAAAGAAAGGGATAGAAAAGAGAAAAGAAAGAAGAGAAAGAAGAAACAACACAAGAATCTCAACAGCGAAACGAATAAATTATATTAGTAACATAAGTATAACATAGTATACATCAAATATCAGAGTTACACAGACATATACAACACATACTAGACAGTTATAAACACCTGTCTAGTTATTACAACTCAATCACAATACAGAAACACTCAGAGATACCAACACAGCGGAACTATATAACTATACGTAGAAGCCTCCTGCTCCATATGCTCCTCCACAATTCGTCAAAGCTAACCTGAATCCTAACTTGAATTCCCTTGACTACTCATAAAAATTTGAGTACCCAAGAGTTAAAGAAAACAGAAATAACTCCGGGTCAGACATGGGTCTGGTATGAGTAACAGGTTAAAGTTGCTTAACTTTTAAAAACCTTTTGAAAAGAAAGGTATCGCGTAATACTTCCCACACATAAACATGGAAAAGTTTTCACCTTACGCTAACCAAAACATTTGATAGGAAATCCGATGATATTATAATAGTGTCTAGGGTTTTCAAATAAATAAGAAATAGCCGAAATTGTTAAATCTATTAAATTCCAGCTACTAGCCACAAAAGTGGGTAATACAATCAAAACCGTTGGCACTTATTGGATTTTGGATTCCATACAATGGCAGGGCTACTGGGGTACCGCCCATCACAGTACGTGGCCTAGATCACCGTACCGAGGATTACTCCTAATCCCCTGCAACACAAAGCCGGACCCGTTCCTTACCGAAGAGTTCCGAATAAGACAACCCCGACGGTTGTCATGATCAACCGCCCACACAGCCGAAATATAAAGGGACCTCTAGACGGGGGTAAATCTTACTCTCAAGTGGGGGCTACCCACGAAGCCTTGTTGCATCTCCCCTGTTTTAGCCATTCCCGGTTGATGAGGCTTGAGGCTACGATTACCTTTATAGGACACGTCACTTAGAATGCTCATTGTCCACCTGACGATGTTTTGAAAGCATTCAATCCATACAAGTTCTTTCCGGGTTCGAACGAAACCGAAGGCATTATCTCGTTACACTCATTTTGGAATCACCCTTAGAGTTAACGACAATAACCCTTGCACTCTGAATCACCATCTCGAATCTATAAGTACTATTCCGTCAAACTCATTATGGAATCACCCATAGAGTTATACTGACGTATAGCCCTTACACCTCGAGTCTTCACTCGCTCCACTTGGATTATCGACCTAACGTTTAATTGGAATCGATGTTGTTTTCGAATGTCCAAATATGGAAACCCGATCCCGGTCTCGTCGAAATCCAAAGCGTGTCTTTTAGGTCCAAGTTGTTTTAAGTTTAAAACAATTCAATTCATTATCTAAATATACACAGATAGATAATTCACAACACAACAGATAATCAACCTTATCATTATCAACAGATAATTCATATCAAAATCAGATAATCCATATTATCATCCAAAAGCAACCAATGCATCCATATCACATACACTACTCATCTCATAACTGAGATTACAAACCATACCAGGCAACCAATACCATTCATCAAACATAAGCAATGATCTAATGATCACACTTTCTATAATTAATTTAAAATGAATTAAATTAATTACTCAATGTGACGCCCCACCTCTATACCCACGCTAGTCAAGAACACTACGGTGTAGTGCTGTCGACTAGCACGGAGAATAAGGCTGTTGAGGAGCGACCATCCATGTAATTGCTTTGTGCAAGCACCGATATGCCAGATAGTAAAAACGTGCATTTCATTTCAGGAGGAAATCCGACATGCCGATGCAAACTCAAAGCTACTACACAGTGGCTATCATAGTCTAGGACAAAATATAAACTAATAACACAGATAAATATAAATGCGGAACACAGATAAAACAGAAAGTCTCATATATATATATAAAAACTGCTGTCAGTTACAATACATTTGACACGGTACATGTGATACAACTACAACAGTCGACTCAGGAAGTTATATATACAAGTACATTAACGGATATAATATACATGAATACATATCAACCTATACTATGACTCGACAACTCCAAAAGATATGAAAAGTCTTCATAGCTCAAGCAGCATCCCAAAGCAGAATATCTACAACCTGTAAATACTCGGTCTGACCCGAGTATTACATTCAAAAGAAAATAATACTCGGGTCAGTCTAATTCAAACTCAGTTATTAATGCACAGAAGCAATAATAATTAAATAATAAATAGATGACAGTCACAGAAATAAATTTACCTATCTGATTCTTAAATAAGAAATCGGATAACGGTAAATATAACGCGAACCAATTCAAAACAATTGGAACATCAATTAAAAGGTCAACACGAGTAGGGCTGCAGTATACGCACGCGTATACTGCCTCGCCACTACAACATATGGAATACGAAATAGATCCATAAATCAAAAGCAAAAGAAATAACACCAAAACAAATACCGTGTGGCTGCAGTTCACGCTTGCGTGCACTGCCTTGCCACGACAGTGACGATGTACCCAAGGAATACCGTGTGGCTGCAGTTCACGCTTGCGTGCACTGCCTTGCCACTACAGTGACGATGTACACAACCGGGCACAAGGTCAAACCCAAATGAATTACGGTTCAACTCAGGGCAACATAAGTGTACAAGGTCAAATAATCAAATATACAACATGGAATGCAGGCTGACCAAAAAGAAGCCCAACTAAGAACACATGAACCAGACATAAAACGACAATTTTGACAAAACAGTTTCACGAATGCAAAGGTCAGAAAAGTGAGCAATGCACTAAGCAAACGAAGCAACGTACATATATATGTACACATAACTGCACAATGAATTAGAGTGGACAGGGATGGCAACTGCAAAAATCAAGTCAGATGCACAAAGCAGATGATACAAACTACATGAAGGCAGTAGAATGAAGGTGAGGGCACCAAAATTATGGCACCACAGCACACAAACAAAAGAAGACAGTCAAAACAATGCTCAGGTAACCCAAAGCAGTGAACAACACTGTCCCAAACTCAAAAACCCAATACAATTCATCACAGTCCAATATGATATGGACAGTGGAAAATATGACACCAAGCTCAAGAAATGCAAGAGAATTAGTTGCCACAAATCAATGCCAACAACAAGAACTGGGCAGTGCAGCAAGGGTGAAACAGAGCAAGGTCGAAGCTGCAGCTAACACAAGCTACAGGAAGAAAGTGCATAAACATGTATGCAACAGTGAAATGAATCAAACCCAGAAATGCCCAAAATCCAACATACATGAATGTACAGTGCAAAGTAATGCACTAGCAATAAAAAAAACAACACTGATACAAATGATCAGATACTAGACTACAAGCAGTGACACTGCATGGGCAACAGGTAGAAGAAGAACAAACTCAAAAATACTCAAAGACCAAGACACAGTTCACAACAGTGGCACTGCACTAAAAATTGCATATGTAAATGCACAGTGTAAACTCAAGGTTGTGTGAAACTGCAAGTGATACCATAGTACACAATGAATCATACAGTTTCAATGCTAACTGCTCAAGCAAAGTGAAGGAACAAGTCCGAACAGGCATCAATATGGAAACTGCACCAATGCAAATCAAAACAGAGACTACAATATCAAGTATGGCAGTGATGCGAGCTACAGATATAGTGACAACAACACAACTAAGCCACGACCAACAGAAACTAGGCCAACAGTTACATGCAGATGAACAACACAGGGTCAAAGCTCAATGCACATGAAATCAAAGAAGTTCATAAGGAAACAGTGAATAACATGTTCGAAGTCGAAATCATGTGGAAGCATATAGAAGTCAATAAGAAAATTCGTGAACGTATCTTTGAAAAAAGTCACAAATTAAAAGAGGAAAGTCACGGCCGTGTAATTCAAGTAGCAAAGAATCAAAGCCACTTTAGCACACAATAGGCGAGCATACGAAAAATCAAACTAGGGTCTGAATTAGATGTAAGTGAAGGAATCACTTACTTGATTTGCGAACTCGATCATCAGAGAACAAGCGCGAGCAAGCTACGAGGAATCGATCGATCAAGGCGACACGCAAAACATCACTGGATCGATCGAATTAAAGCCGGCGACTTCAAGCCCTAATTTCCAGAGCAGAGAGAACGAAAGGAACGGCCGCCATTATTCTTCTTTCGTTCGATTTTTAACCTAGGGCTTGAAAATAATAAAGGGGACGGGTTTTTTTTTGTGTAGGGTTACGAACGAAAATAAAAAATGAAATAAAAGGGGATGGGCCGAAGTAATAAAGATGGAGGAATTGCTTTTGTTAATTTTCACGGCCCAAAATAAATAAAAAATGGATCACTATTTAATTTTTTCAAAGCTCATTAATCTTTTTAACAATTTATAAAAGAATTTTAATTCAATTTAGAAACCTCAATCAGCAATATGCAACAGTATTAATCGTTTAAATGTCGATTATGAATTGATGCAATTACCGGGTTGTTACACTCAATCTCTAATTAATTTAAAATGAATTAAATTAATTACTTCATCATTAGAATTCTGCTTAACTTAACCATCCATTGATTTCAAATCAATTTATAAATCATCATCTCAATATTTCAATTAATATTGATTAACTATCTCTAATTACAATAAGTAATTAGCTTATAAGTTAATCACACAAGTTAATTACTTAAACCCTTTGCAAATAATTAACTTGTAAATACTAAATTAATTGATTAACTAAAATTAATTACATTAATTATTTATTCATTACTAATTATACCTTAATTAATCAATTCCAAATTACATCATTAACTAATTAATTAATAATTTCTGACTACAATAAATCAATCTCTAAATGTAAATTAATTACATAAGTGATTAATCTGAAATTAATCCTCATATAAATATTAATCACCCATGATTAATAGCCATTCAGTAATTAACTACTTTAATTACTCATCCCATAATTAATTATTCTTAATTAATTATCTAAATTAAACCCCTTGATTAATTTCAAAGTAATTTAAATCCAATTTACTTCTATATCAAATATCTTTAATTACAGCCTATAATTATTAATTAATTACTTCCTTAAGTAATTACAAATTCATAAAGTAATTATCAAACAATCAACAAATGTTTAAATTAATTTAACTTAATTAATCTAAACTAATCACATTAATCAAATTAATTACACCAAGTAATTAATTCTTTAATTACTTTCATTAAGTAATTAAACTTAAACAATTACATAAATGATTATTATAAATTAATTAATCTAATTAATTATCTAAATTAATCACATTAATTAATTGTAATATAATCTTAAGTTAATTATATTTCTTAATTACTTAATTAAGAAATTACTTATATTAATCATTATTAATTATCAATTAATTAATAATTAATTACAACTTAATTAATCACTAATTATTAATTAATTAAGTATTAATTAAAATCTTAATCATTAATTAAAATTTAATTAACCATCCTTAATTATAGATTAATTAACCTTAATTAATTAATCTCGAATCTAATTAATTAACTTAAAAATCATTAATTACTTAATTAAACATCCACATTATTAATTAATTAAATAATTAATTGTTCATCTTAATTACCTTAATAATTTAATGAATCAAATCATTAAATTTTTATTTATCTTTTAGATAACATTTCTTACTTAATTATGCATTTAAAAACAAAATGTTTTTAAATTTACTTTAAATTATATTTAACTTCATTTTAAACTTAAAACTCAAATTTATCTTAAATAAGATTTTAAAACAATTCAAAACCTTTTATCATATATGTTACAACATCTACCTTATCAATAAGTTAAAACAATTTAAATTACAAATTCAATTTAAATTCAAATCAATTTAAAATTTTCTTTTAAGTTTCAAAATTGGAATACAACTCTTAAATTCATTCTAGATTTAACTTAAATCTACACCTTTAATTTAAATGCAAATCATCATTTTGAAGCAAATCTAAATTTAAGCCTTTATTTAAAAACTGCAATTTAAATTAAAAATCCAGATTTAAAACTAGAATTTAAACTCATTTTAAATTTCTACTTTAAAAATTTAACCTTTCAATTCAAATGCTAAACACATATGCATCTACACTTGTGAGTTTGGAATCAAATTTAAATTTTAAAAACATAAATGAATTCAAATCTCAGACAGTCTAATTTGAATTCATATTCAAATTTCAGATTAAAAAATCAGTTTAAATCTCCACTTGAAATTTAAACTTTACCTTTACATTTAAAAACAGAAAACAGTTTCTGTTTTATTTAAAAACCAACTTTGAAATTTTTCTGAATTTAAATTATTTCAAAAAAAACAGAATTCAAACTTATTTGGATTCATATTTAAATTCAGTTTTAAAATCCTAAGTTAAAATTTTAGTTTGCATTTATTTCAAATTTTATAAAACAGGAAACAGGTTTCCTGTTCCCTTTTTTTTATTTTAAACCAAACTTGAATTTCTTAATTCAAATTATTTCAAAATCAGAGTTCAAACTATTTGAATTCATCTTTAGATTCAGGTTTAAATCCTAATTTCAATTTCCAGATTAAATTTAAACTTGACTTTTTAAATTTCTTAAAACAGAACCAGGTTTCTGTTTTGTTAAATCCTGAAACACCAATACACTCGAACCTCCCTATTTGACTTCGAGTCAGTACCACACTTACTTCGAGTTTCCCCTCAATTAACCCGAGACCATCCCGAGACAAAAATCTGCAACCAAAAAAAAAATCACCACAAACCTGCACAACTCCTTCCTGTGCACCACTTAACCCATCTCAGGCCACCTCTGACCATCATCTCTGGCCATCCCCCATCGATTAGTGACTACACTTCAACTTTAAACCCCCAGATCCCCTGAATTCAACTTGAATTTGAATTCAAATTTACAACCAAAACCTTGAACATATACTCCATTTCCATGGCTGGCCTGTCAACGACAATATCTCCTATCTCCGGTCACCATCACCATCCATACTCCGGCGATAACTTCATCAATACACCATCTACCATTACCCAAAAGATCTTTGAACTCGATTCACTTTTGAAGCCGCAGCACCCAATTTCCTTAAACCCAGTAAAACTAGGGTTCTACACCTTAAATCCCAATTACAACCCCAAAATAAAATTTCAATCCACTTTAGTAATTTTCCTATAATCTATGATAGATAAACTACCTCCAGAAACAAATTCAACCAATTCAATTGCAAGGATCAACTGAACTTGACCAAAATGAAAAATACAGTTAATTTGAAACTGCGCTTTATTTATAGCACTACAAATTGAAATTTTTGTTTTAAAATTCTTGAATTCACTTAATGATTCTATTAATAAACCTGAAACATTAAATTATAACATTTGAATTTTACTCTAGGCAAATTGGTTCTGTGTAACTTGATTTTTCAGGTTACAGACAATCATATGTAATTCATATAAAATTTGAACTTACACCATTCTAAAATAAACATGATTTGTTCAAAAATTTAAGTCCTAATCAGCAAACAAGTCAAAGGAAAAATTCAGGAATCAAACATGAGTTTGAAATTTTGAAAATCACACATGCCCAGTCATCATCTTGTTTACAGACACATACTTGCAGGTAATTTCATATATATTCATTTGTAATTTATAAAGCATGCACAACTTACCTATTAAACAATTTTTTTTTAAAAAGATGAGTTACTCACCTGGACTAAAATGCAGAGCACCATTTCAATTGCATGTTCCAGATTTTGAAAATGTATGAAATGCAGGCCCTTGCTTCCAGATGCAAAGAAATGCAAACCCTCAGATTTAATGCTTTTAATCTTTGTTTGTAAATGATGCTTTCAGTTCTTACATGCAGGCTTCAAACTTGAAATTGCAGTAGTCTTTTCCCAGATTTTAAGAAATAGATGAATGCAGACTTCCTTGCTTTCACATGCTATCAACTTTGAAAAATTTATGTATGCAGGCCTTGGTTTCAGTAAGCAAGAACATGCAGATAGCATTGATTTAATTTGCTTGCTTGATGGTTGCAGATGCAAATTTAGTTTTGGAGGATGCAGATTTGTATTTTGAGGAGTTTTTGTTTACTGATTTTCAATAAAATGAGGATTACTTTGGTGTGAAATGTTTCTTTAGTTAAGAAATGGAACTGAGAAAAATCAGGAATGAAAGAATACAATGTTATAAAAACTAAATTTATGATTTATCAAAAACAAAGAAAAACAAAGGATAAAATTTGACACTTGTAAAAAGGATGGACACTTGTTAATTTACTCTTTTAAATATTTAACACATGTTTAACTATGCTTTGATAAACTTACACATGTCTTTGTAAATGTTTTGTTATCTTAATTAATTGTTAAAGAAAAATTAAGCTCAATGAATGTTTTAAACTTAGTTAACTAGTTCTTATACATAGTTATGTATTTAAATAATTTCTAAAGAATAAACCAAGTTGTTAATATAAATAAAACAACGTACTAATAAATCATTTGAAAAAGATACCCTTAAATAATTAAAATAAATTTATAAAAGAGGTTACAACAACTTACATGAATACATGTTTCATAATTAAAATTGTATTAACAAATCACATTTATCAATTAGTAATTTAAAAAGAATAACACAAATATTTATGAACCTTATTTTAATATTCAAACTTAAAATAAAAATGAATTTTAAACTAATTAAAACATTTATCTCATATTTAAAATCATTTGGTTATTATATTAAATATTTTTGAAAAGCTTAAATTAAAAATAAATCACAATTCCTATTTTCAAAATATTAAAATTATGCTATACTAATTTAACAACTTATTTATTTAAAATATATAAATACATATACATTATTAATTAGAAAATAAATTCATTAGCTTATTAAAAATAAATTCACAAATTAAATATTTAAATAAAGAAGATTATAGAATCAATTCAAATTTATCAACAAAAATTATCAATTCAATATAAATCTAAACACGGATTATTAAATTTATATTGTCCAAATTTCCGGGATATTACAATCCTTCCCCCTTAAAAGAATTTCGTCCTCGAAATTTAAAACAAAGGTAATTTAATAATCAATTAAAAGATTTTATTTTTAAAACACAGCATATATTAATCATATGCCAACAATCAATGCAACCAATTCACACAATCATAACAAATCTAACTATCCAAAAGAATTTTGGATAAAACTTCACGAGTTTCCCCGGTATATATGTATATCGGGATACTCGCTCTATAAAATCCAATCAACCAATACTATTAAATTATAGAGCTCCTAACAACAATTCTATACAGAATATTAGACTACAAACGAGTCTAACTCACAAGCAACCCATCCTGAACTACTGGTTCTACAACCAGAAATATCAAACGCGTATTCCCTCAGAGATACGTGAAACATACGGAATTCCAGTTATCCAAACTGGCAATTCAACTCTAGAAAACCAAACACTTATCTTACCAATCACAGAAGAAACCAAAACACTACGGAGCTAGCTTCAGACCCTCCAAATCTTATAGCTCCATGGATCAGAGAAAAACTTAACCAAATTCAAATCTCCAATTCCAGAATCCAAATTTCTCTGTCTCTTATCCATAAAAAAAACTCTTCGGAAGATCCTGGGCTACCAACATTCATCCCGATCAGCTTAATTCTTGCTGATTCCATTAGAAACAGACTGAACCAAAACCATCCAATGATCTCCTCAATATCAATCAAAAACCAAGAACACACCTCAACTTCTCAACAACAGAAGACAGAACAAACTTCTTCTTATCCGGAAAAGAAAACAAAACAGAAACACCCCCAAACTGCTTCCGCTGCAGAACTCTGATCCGAAACAGAAGAAAATGCTGACGAACAGCACAAGCACAGACTAAACAACCCAGCACAGAAATATGGTTCCACGGATCCATAAGAAAACTCAGATGTTTCTCCGAAACGAGAGTTACTTCACCAACTTCTATCTCAAGGAACCATCCATCTACTAACTGAACCACCAGTACCAATCCTGAAAAGAAAACTCGATCTCCAGATGCTAACAAACTTCTGACTTCCTGGAAGAAATCCGGACAATCTCCAACAAACACAAGAGAACATACTATCGCAAGTCACTTTTGCGATCAACTCAGCCTAAATCCAAAGAAACTACTCTCTCAACCAAACAGAACAGCTTATGCTGGCCTAGCCAACTTACCAGAGAAACGGATCCACTCTGCTGCTTCTGAACTCCACTTCAGAAAAACTATTCAGCCAGAAGACTCCCTATCAACTCAGAATACTCAGCTAAACTCAGCCACATCACTGAGCAGGCTCACTTTATTAATCTTGTTCCAAAGAAACATCTTCGAAAATATCCATAGTCACTGCATCTCATCACACAGCTACTACTTCCTAAGGTATCAAGATACCACACTTTCTTGCTTCTGTCCTACCGATAGATCCAAACTCAATTATGCACTTCAAAGATGAACTCCGAACCTTAACAGGTTACCTTCAGAGATCGATGAAGTCTTTTATCACAACAGAACTCACTTGAGACGGTATTAGGTCTACAGTCTTGACAAATACACTTCCAACCTCATCTACCTTTATAACTTATATTGGAAAAACCTGAACGGGTAATCCAACAAATAGGTAGAACCAATTATATATATATATATATATATATTAAAAATACAAATACGCTCTCTCAAGATAGACACCACTACAGAGCCTAGGTATTCACTCAACCTAACGCTTTGATACCAAGTGAGACGACCCGACTTTTTCTCCACAAAAAGTCGTATCATCCTTAAGAAAGAAAGGGATAGAAAAGAGAAAAGAAAGAAGAGAAAGAAGAAACAACACAAGAATCTCAACAGCGGAACGAATAAATTATATTAGTAACATAAGTATAACATAGTATACATCAAATATCAGAGTTACACAGACATATACAACACATACTAGACAGTTATAAACACCTGTCTAGTTATTACAACTCAATCACAATACAGAAACACTCAGAGATACCAACACAGCGGAACTATATAACTATACGTAGAAGCCTCCTGCTCCATATGCTCCTCCACAATTCGTCAAAGCTAACCTGAATCCTAACCTGAATTCCCTTGACTACTCATAAAAATTTGAGTACCCAAGAGTTAAAGAAAACAGAAATAACTCCGCGTCAGACATGGGTCTGGTATGAGTAACAGGTTAAAGTTGCTTAACTTTTAAAAACCTTTTGAAAAGAAAGGTATCACGTAAGACTTCCCACACATAAACATGGAAAAAAATTTACCTTACGCTAACCAAAACATTTGATAGGAAATCCGATGATATTATAATAGTGTCTAGGGTTTTCAAATAAATAAGAAATAGCCGAAATTGTTACATCTATTAAATTCCAGCTACTAGCCACAAAAGTGGGTAATACAATCAAAACCGTTGGCACTTATTGGATTTTGGATTCCATACAATGGCAGGGCTACTGGGGTACCGCCCGTCACAGTACGTGGCCTAGATCACCGTACCGAGGATTACTCCCAATCCCCTGCAACACAAAGCTGGACCCGTTTCTTACTGAACAGTTCCGAATAAGACAACCCCGACGGTTGTCATGATCAACCGCCTACACAGCCGAAATATAAAGGTACCTCTAGACAGGGGTAAATCTTACTCTCAAGTGGGGGCTACCCACGAAGCCTTGCTGCACCTCCCCTGTTTTAGCCATTCCCGGTTGATGAGGCTTGAGGCTACGATTACCTTTATAGGACACATCACTTAGAATGCTCATCGTCCACCTGACGATGTTCTGAAAGCATTCAATCCATACAAGTTCGTTCCGGGTTCGAACGAAACCGAAGGCATTATCTCGTTACACTCATTTTGGAATCACCCTCAGAGTTAACGACAATAACCCTTGCACTCTGAATCACCATCTCGAATCTATAAGTACTATTCCGTCAAATTCATTACGGAATCACCTACAGAGTTATACTGATGTATAGCCCTTACACCTCGAGTCTTCACTCGCTCCACTTGGATTATCGACCTAACGTTTAATTGGAATCGATATGGTTTTCGGATGTCCAAATATGGAAACCCGATCCCGGTCTCATCGAAATCCAAAGCATGTGTTTTAGGTCCAAGTTGTTTAAAGTTTAAAACAATTCAATTCATTATCTAAATATACACAGATAGATAATTCACAACACAACAGATAATCAACCTTTTCATTATCAACAGATAATTCATATCAAAATCAGATAATCCATATTATCATCCAAAAGCAACCAATGTGTTAACGCTTAAATTTGAACGCTAACACCCCGGTGTATGAGTTGTAGTTGTGAAAGCACCACCCGACGACTCGGGAACAGATTACAAGCAGATAATAGTAGAAAAGCGGTAAACAACAACAATTTTATAGTGGTTCGGCTTTAGGGTATAGCCTACGTCCACTTTAAGTATTTTTATTAATAATCTCGTTACAAGCTGATACAATTCTTCCCAAATACAATACACTTTGAATTACAAGAGACTTAGAACAAGTAGCTTAAACTTCGATGAAGATGAGAGTTTTCGAATCCATGTTGGATGTATGTGATCTCTTCTTGAAGTTGTTTGTAGCGTTCTTAATGTCTTGAGAGCTTCAAGTGTTGGATTGGATTGGTTTGGAATGCAGCAGAGTAACGGCGTTTGAAGGAAATGAGCCAAAAGTCCTCTTTCTGTTGGAGTTATGGGCGTATTTATAGGCATCTTCGGAGTTAGGTCGTAACTCGTATACGACTCACGATGAGTCGTAACTCGTGTACGCCTCATGATGAGTCGTAACTCGTATACGACTCATGGTAGGTCACGGCTGATTTACTGGGTTCATGGCTTGGCCCAGAATTATGCACCCATCTGAATGAATGATACAAGTTCTAAGTCGTTCACGAGTTAACCAAATGCAGTTTCCTTTATGCTAGCATGAGTCGTACACGACTCATCATAGGTCGTAAGTCGTCAGCGATTCTTCTTACTACAGCGTGGTGTTGAACTTGTCTCCAAGTCTTAGGTCGTGAACAACTTATCTTTTGAGCCGTAGACTTCCTGTCGCGCCATCTTCTAACTCGTAAGGTTGTTATCTCGTAGACTCTTTAACTCGTAGAGTCTTTAACTCGTAGTGGCCTTAACTCGTAGATCTTTTAACTCGTAGATTCTTTAACTCGTAGATCCTTAACTCGTAGGTCGTTCAGCCCTTGAATGGTTAGGTCGTGAAGACCTTGAGTCGCACAGTTCTTGAGTCGTTGATCCACTGAGTCGGCCTGTCTCATGAACCGTTAACCCTCTTGAGTCGTTCCATTCCTCTAAGTCGCCTTGAACCTTAACTCGTTAAGTCGTGGCACTTCTTAGGTCGTCCAATCCTTGAGTCGTTAAGCTTATTGAGTCGTTAACCATATTAAGTCGGCAACCTTGTTAAGTCGGCAACCTTGTTAAGTCGGTAAGTCGTATACCGTTTTGGTCGGGGCGCTGCCCCGCACCCCGCCGGGGGCGCTGCCCCCTGGACCCCTGCGACCTGATCGGTCAGGTCGAACACCGTAGGCGGTGGCGTTGCCCCCGCACCCCCACCTTGGGGGGTTGGCACCCCCTCTGGACCCCCCCTCCGTAGGGGATCTTATCTGAAAATTCATTCAACGGAACTTGCTTTATTGGGAGGTTAAATCGACCATCCTTCGAGATGAACTATCATTGGCTTCTCGGTCGATTTTTGATGTCACGGCCTTGCTGAAAAAGCAGAGTTAACACTTGCCCCTCGAAGTATACGCCTAGGGACTAGGTCGTGTGCTTCGATTCTTCTTAACTCGTGCTTTATTGAGCTGCTGAGCTTGTACTTAGGCAGCTTTACTTTGTTTTGTCCTGAAGCCTTTTGAACTTGACCAGAACTTGTTGCATCTCTTTATAGATTATTTTAACAACCTATTAAATGCAACATTTGCGGAAAAATGGGGCGAATATACTCATCACCGATTGCCCACATCGAGTGATGGATTAGATCAAAGAACTGATATTTTACGGTAAGTAAATTAGTATGGATTTGATGAAGTGTTGCGAATCAACTATCTTGAATGAAGTATCAACAAAAAATTTACACAGTTATAACTGCTATTTGCAATGATACTGCACTTATTTTCAAATAACAAGCCTCGAATTTTTCTGAATTGAGATATTTGCCAACCAGTATTATTTCGAGTATTACTTTATTAGCTTGTTATTCAAGTAGCTTTGCACAACACTTCACACGCTTTTAGGAAACGTGCACCTTTATTTTTCGAATACTCAGTTCTTTATGTAGAATGTCTTCTTGATAAGAAGAAATAGTGGAGCAAGCTGGATTTTTTCACTTCTGAGATTTTCAGAATTCGAGTTGTTGAGTGCTAATTTCGTTCTTTACTTTGTAGCATTCCCTTCTCTTTCCGAATATTTCAGTCATAAGTCAATTTTTAAAAGACTAAATGCTGTGGCGGTTAAAGAGAGGAGTGTTAATTTTCTGCTGAAAGACGAATTTTTGCACTTAATTCGGACCTTTTTCCCTCTTTTGATTGACTTGGCCTTATGATGCCCCTGATTTTCAAGCAGAGACTTCAGGTGCCCCAGCTTTCGCAGAGGAACTTGCATCTAGGAAACCTGCAAATGTGTGATTTTTTTTTTTTTTAGTATGGAATGAGATGATTCTTCCTACTTGTACAGAATTTTGTCTGTATTTGAGAATGCAATTATTGCTCATTTTCATATAAGTTTTTCATTTTCTTTGCATAATACTGCGGTGAGCTTGTGGTCTTTTGCTTGGGTATTGCTTTGACTAATATAGCGATATTTTATTGTCCCTATACCATAGCTTATTGTAATATTCTCCATTTTTGCGGAGATTTTGGAGGACAATTCTTCTGTTTTGAGAAGACTTGTACTCTTACTTTAGAGAATAACTCTTCCATTTTGAGAAAGCATGCACTCTTTCTTTAGAGAATAATTTTCCATTTTTGAGGAAATATTATTCTTGCTCTGGTAGAGTGCGCCTTGTCTTGGAGAAGCCTTTTCTCCTTTTTTTTTTTGTTGCGCCTCGCTGGAGGGCTTTGATTTGACATTTCAACTCTGGAGGAGTGGGCCTCCACAGAGATTGCACTTCATCTCCGGTGAAATGTGCCCCCGAAGAGGTCTTTATCCTCTGAAGGGTTGTGCCTTTGAGTACGGCTTTAGTTTAAGCTTCAAACATGGGAAGCGTGCCTCATTGGAGGACTTTAGTTTGTGCTTCAAACATGGGAAGCGTGCCTCATTGGAGGACTTTAGTTTGTACTTCAAACTTGGGAAGTGTGCCTCATTGGAGGACTTTAGTTTGCGCTTCAAACATGGGAAGCGTGCATCATTGGAGGACTTGAGTTTGTACTTCAAACTTGGGAAGTGTGCCTCATTGGAGGACTTTAGTTTGCGCTTCAAACATGGGAAGCGTGCCTCATTGGAGGACTTGAGTTTGCTCTTCAAACTTGGGAAGTGTGCCTCATTGGAGGACTTTAGTTTGCGCTTCAAACATGGGAAGCGTGCCTCATTGGAGGACTTGAGTTTGTACTTCAAACTTGGGAAGTGTGCCTCATTGGAGGACTTTAGTTTACGCTTCAAACATGGGAAGCGTGCCTCATTGGAGGACTTGTGCCTCCGAAGAGGGCTTGTGTGTTTTCTGTCTGCTTGCCCATGCCTCTTCACCATCTGCTCCTTAGTGATTCCTCGTTATCATTTCCACAGCCATGTTCTTTTCTTTGCCAGTTATTTGTCTCTTTTCCAGAGAAATGCTCCTCATTGTTAAGTGAATCCATAGGGCAGACCCAACCTACCCGACTAGATGTCTGTTTGCACAAACGATCTTTGTCGGTTAGCGAGGGCCTGAAACCTCCGCGTTGGGAAGGTGCCCTTTTGGTTGTATCAACTGTTCGTGAGGAACATTTCTTATGCAGGAATTCAATTTGGAACCTTTTTTGGCTTGACATTTATTTGCTCGATGACTTATAGGAATCGCTTTGCTTTGCGATGTGCTGACTAGGTAAGCTTTGCTTTGATTGCCTGCAATATTAAATCGACATTTTAGCAATATATTCAAGATATTTGGCATATCGAAATGAAACAGGTCTTTTATAGTAATAGAAAACACAAGATTTATAGTTCCTATATTTCATTTGCAATGTTTTTACAACGACTTTTAATATGAGAATGATAAATCCATTATTCTTTTACAAATTTGTAACAAAGCCTTAAAGTAAAACATGGATGCAACTCCATGCTGTCCCAAGCTTCTCGGGATCGAATCTCCGGTGTGAGAATAGGAACATTCTCTCCCTTCTGGACTTTTCTTAGAGCATGAGCGTATCCTTCCATCCTATCATGATTCCTGTCTGCCGGGTGAGGGGCTCCCCTGAGTGGATGAGGATGGGTCATTCCTGTCTCTTTTGACATATTGCTGGAGTTTATTCTGTCTCAATAGTTCTTCAATCAAATTCCTTAAATGACGACATTCGTTGGTGTCATGACCAGGTTGGTTGTGGAATTGACAGAACCTCCCATTATGCATAGCATTTTTCCCAACCTTCAACTCAGGTGGCTTAGGATAATCAAAAGCATCCTTGGTTGCGAGAAAGACGTTCTCCAGAGTATCAGTTAAGAGAGTAAAGTCTGAAGGTTTAAAGCGGCGAGCTTTCTTCAAGTCTCTTTGCTTTTTTCCACCATCGTTCTTCCTCTTCTGTCCTCTAGATTCTCTTTTATCAGAAGTAACACCGACATTCAAAATTTCGGCCTCGATTGCTCTTGAAGTCGCAGGAAAGCTTTCCAAACGCATAAATTCATCAGCCTTCTTATAGAATTTCTCAAGCGAGTTTGGCTCCTTCATTTTTAGCCATTTACCAAATTCACTCGATTTATCGATAGCCCGCATTAGATAAGTCAAAACCATCCTTGGCTCTGCGTTCTCGACTTCAGCTAGGGCTATATTGAAACGATTTAAGAATGATCTGGTAGATTCTCCGGGGTTTTGTTCTAGACTAGAGAGAGACATTATATCCTTGGCTTTTGTAGCATATAGCCTGAACTGATCCTTGAACTTTCGTGTTAAGTCAGAGAATTGATCCACGGATCTAACTGGCAGCTTTGTGAACCAAAGTAAAGCCACTCCCTCTAAGTATACCGGAAAGTAACGGCACTTGATCTCATCTGTTGCTCTTGCCCCGGTCATATGCCAATCGTACTTGTAAAGGAATTGGTTAGGGTCACTTGTCCCTCGATAAGCTGGGATGGTAGGAGGTACAAATTTCTTGGGAAACTCTGCCTTTAAGATTTTTTCGGTGAACGGTGTCTTACTCGGGGCAAATCCCCAATCATTTTCATCCTCTTGCCTTTGCATGCTTTCTTTCATAATTTGTCGGACCATTCCAGAAAGATACTCCTCATCATGTCGAGTCCTAGATCCACCAACCTCTGGAAGTGTTCGTTCAAAGGGGCTAGCAGCTCTTTCAGGAGCATTTCTTTCTTCAGCATCACGAATGTTGCCAGCCAAATTCCTTTCATTATCTGCCGGTTGGCGGTTTGCCCCAAGCAAATTGTTCAACCTATTCAGAATTAGGGCATTCTGGGCACTCTGAGCCTCTAATTGTGCATTCTGGGCGTTTATCTGCTGGTTCAGCCCTAATATTACAGCATCCAACTCTGCTTTCGTAACCCCAGCAGACGGAGTGGGTTGATTAGGTACAGGAGAAGCGGAGGTTCCCTCTTGAATATTCCCAGATCTGACGGATCTATTCTTCCTTCCAGGAGCCATTATCTCGGATAGACTTCTGGTTTTCAGGGAAATTCTCCCTACAAACCTCTGTGAAGCAATGATGATAACTTGCCTGAGTTCGAGTTCTCAGTGAAAGCACCAAAAATGTTAACGCTTATATTTGAACGCTAACACCCCGGTGTATGAGTTGTAGTTGTGAAAGCACCACCCGACGACTCGGGAACAGATTACAAGCAGATAATAGTAGAAAAGCGGTAAACAACAACAATTTTATAGTGGTTCGGCTTTAGGGTATAGCCTACGTCCACTTTAAGTATTTTTATTAATAATCTCGTTACAAGCTGATACAATTCTTCCCAAATACAATACACTTTGAATTACAAGAGACTTAGAACAAGTAGCTTAAACTTCGATGAAGATGAGAGTTTTCGAATCCATGTTGGATGTATGTGATCTCTTCTTGAAGTTGTTTGTAGCGTTCTTAATGTCTTGAGAGCTTCAAGTGTTGGATTGGATTGGTTTGGAATGCAGCAGAGTAACGGCGTTTGAAGGAAATGAGCCAAAAGTCCTCTTTCTGTTGGAGTTATGGGCGTATTTATAGGCATCTTCGGAGTTAGGTCGTAACTCGTATACGACTCACGATGAGTCGTAACTCGTGTACGCCTCATGATGAGTCGTAACTCGTATACGACTCATGGTAGGTCACGGCTGATTTACTGGGTTCATGGCTTGGCCCAGAATTATGCACCCATCTGAATGAATGATACAAGTTCTAAGTCGTTCACGAGTTAACCAAATGCAGTTTCCTTTATGCTAGAATGAGTCGTACACGACTCATCATAGGTCGTAAGTCGTCAGCGATTCTTCTTACTACAGCGTGGTGTTGAACTTGTCTCCAAGTCTTAGGTCGTGAACAACTTATCTTTTGAGCCGTAGACTTCCTGTCGCGCCATCTTCTAACTCGTAAGATTGTTATCTCGTAGACTCTTTAACTCGTAGTGGCCTTAACTCGTAGATCTTTTAACTCGTAGATTCTTTAACTCGTAGATCCTTAACTCGTAGGTCGTTCAGCCCTTGAATGGTTAGGTCCTGAAGACCTTGAGTCGCACAGTTCTTGAGTCGTTGATCCACTGAGTCGGCCTGTCTCATGAACCGTTAACCCTCTTGAGTCGTTCCATTCCTCTAAGTCGCCTTGAACCTTAACTCGTTAAGTCGTGGCACTTCTTAGGTCATCCAATCCTTGAGTCGTTAAGGTTATTGAGTCGTTAACCATATTAAGTCGGCAACCTTGTTAAGTCGGCAACCTTGTTAAGTCGGTAAGTCGTATACCGTTTTGGTCGGGGCGCTGCCCCCTGGACCCCTGCGACCTGATCGGTCAGGTCGAACACCGTAGGCGGTGGCGTTGCCCCCGCACCCCCACCTTGGGGGGTTGGCACCCCCTCTGGACCCCCCCTCCGTAGGGGATCTTATCTGAAAATTCATTCAACGGAACTTGCTTTATTGGGAGGTTAAATCGACCATCCTTCGAGATGAACTATCATTGGCTTCTCGGTCGATTTTTGATGTCACGGCCTTGCTGAAAAAGCAGAGTTAACACAATGCATCCATATCACATACACGACTCATCTCATAACTGAGATTACAAACCATACCAGGCAACCAATACAATGATCTAATGATCACACTTTCTATAATTAATTTAAAATGAATTAAATTAATTACTCAATCTCTAATTAATTTAAAATGAATTAAATTAATTAGTTCATCAATAAAATTCTTCTTAACTTAACCATCCATTGATTTCAAATCAATTTATAAATCATCATCTCAATATTTCAATTAATATTGATTAACTATCTCTAATTACAATAAGTAATTAGCTTATAAGTTAATCACACAAGTTAATTACTTAAACCCTTTGCAAATAACTAACTTGTAATTACTAAATTAATTGATTAACTAAAATTAATTACATTAATTATTTATTCATTATTAATTATACCTTAATTAATCAATTCTAAATTACATCATTAACTAATTAATTAATGATTTCTGACTACAATTAATCAATCTCTAAATATAAATTAATTACATAAGTAATTAATCTGAAATTAATCCTCATATAAATATTAATCACCCATGATTAATAACCATTCAGTAATTAACTACTTTAATTACTCATCCCATAATTAATTATTCTTAATTAATTATCTAAATTAATCCCCTTGATTAATTTCAAAGTAATTTAAATCCAATTTACTTCTATATCAAATATCTTTAATTACATCCTGTAATTATTAATTAATTACTTCCTCAATTAATTAAAAATTCATAAATTACATAAAGTAATTATCAAACAATTAACAAATGTTTAAATTAATTTAACTTAATTAATCTAAACTAATCACATTAATCAAATTAATTACACCAAGTAATTAATTCTTTAATTACTTTCATTAAGTAATTAAACTTAAACAATTACATAAATGATTATTATAAATTAATTAATCTAATTAATTATCTAAATTAATCACATTAAGTAATTGTAATATAATCTTAAGTTAATTATATTTATTAATTACTTAATTAAGAAATTAACTTATATTAATCATTACTAATTATCGATTAATTAATACTTAATTACAACTTAATTAATCACTAATTATTAATTAATTAAGTATTAATTGAAATCTTAATCATTAATTAAAATTTAATTAACCATCCTTAATTATAGATTAATTAACCTTAATTAATTAATCTCGAATCTAATTAATTAACTTAAAAATCATTAATTACTTAATTAAACATCCACATTATTAATTAATTAAACAATTAATTGTTCATCTTAATTACCTTAATAATTTAATGAATCAAATCATTAAATTTTTATTTATCTTTTAGATAACATTTCTTACTTAATTATGCATTTAAAAACAAAATGTTTTTAAATTTACTTTAAATTCTATTTAACTTCATTTTAAACTTAAAACTCAAATTTATCTTAAATAAGATTTTAAAACAATTCAAAACTTTTTATCATATATGTTAAAACATCTACCTTATCAATAAGTTAAAACAATTTAAATTACAAATTCAATTTAAATTCAAATCAATTGAAAATTTCCTTTAAGTTTCAAAATTGGAATACAACTCTTAAATTCACTCTAGATTTAACTTAAATCTACACCTTTAATTTAAATGCAAATCATCATTTTGAAGAAAATCTAAATTTAAGCCTTTATTTAAAAACTGCAATTTAAATTAAAAATCCAGATTTAAAACTAGAATTTAAACTCATTTTAAATTTCTACTTTAAAATTTTAACCTTTCAATTCAAATGCTAAACACATATGCATCTACACTTGTGAGTTTGGAATTAAATTTTAAAAACATAAATGAATTCAAATCTCAGACAGTCTAATTTGAATTCATATTCAAATTTCAGATTAAAAACTCAGTTTAAATCTCCACTTGAAATTTAAACTTTACCTTTACATTTAAAAATAGAAAACAGTTTCTGTTTTATTTAAAAACCAACTTTGAAATTTTTCTGAATTTAAATTATTTCAAAAAAAACAGAATTCAAACTTATTTGGATTCATATTTAAATTCAGTTTTAAAATCCTAAGTTAAAATTTTAGTTTGCATTTATTTCAAATTTTATAAAACAGGAAACAGGTTTCCTGTTCCCTTTTTTATTTTAAACCAAACTTGAATTTCTGAATTCAAATTATTTCAAAATAAGAATTCAAACTATTTGAATTCATCTTTAGATTCAGGTTTAAATCCTAATTTCAATTTCCAGATTAAATTTAAACTTGACTTTTTAAATTTCTTAAAATAGAACCAGGTTTCTGTTTTGTTAAATCCTGAAACACCAATACACTCGAACCTCCCTATTTGACTTCGAGTCAGTACCACACTTACTTCGAGTTTCCCCTCAATTAACCCGAGACCATCCCGAGACAAAAAACTGCAACCAAAAAAAAATCACCACAAACCTGCACAACTCCTTCTTGTGCACCACTTAACCCATCTCAGGCCACCTCTGACCATCATCTCTGGCCATCCCCAATCGATTAGTGACTACACTTCAACTTTAAACCCCCAGATCCCCTGAATTCAACTTGAATTTGAATTCAAGTTTACAACCAAACCCTGGAACATATACTCCATTTCCATGCCTGACCTGTCAACGACAATATCTCCCATCTCCGGTCACCATCACCATCCATACTCCGGCGATAACTTCATCAATACACCATCTACCATTACCCAAAAGATCTTTGAACTCGATTCACTTTTGAAGCCGCAGCACCCAATTTCCTTAAACCCAGTAAAACTAGGGTTCTACACCTTAATTCCCAATTACAACCCCAAAATAAAATTTCAATCCACTTTAGTAATTTTCCTATAATCTATGATAGATAAACTACCTCCAGAAACAAATTCAACCAATTCAATTGCAAGGATCAACTGAACTTGACCAAAATGAAAAATACAGTTAATTTGAAACTGCGCTTTATTTATAGCACTACAAATTGAAATTTTTGTTTTAAAATTCTTGAATTCACTTAATGATTCTATTAATAAACCTGAAACATTAAATTATAACATTTGAATTTTACTCTAGGCAAATTGGTTCTATGTAACTTGATTTTTCAGGTTACAGACAATCATATGTAATTCATATAAAATTTGAACTTACACCATTCTAAAATAAACATGATTTGATCAAAAATTTAAGTCCTAATCAGCAAACAAGTCAAAGGAAAAATTCAGGAATCAAACATGATTTTGAAATTTTGAAAATCACACATGCCCATTCATCATCTTATTTACAGACACATACTTGCATGTAATTTCATATATATTCATTTGTAATTTATAAAGCATGCACAACTTACCTATTAAACAGTTTTTTTTTTAAAAGATGAGTTACTCACCTGGACTAAAATGCAGAGCACCATTTCAATTGCATGTTCCAGATTTTGAAAATGTACGAAATGCAGGCCCTTGCTTCCAGATGCAAAGAAATGCAGACCCTCAGATTTAATGCTTTTAATCTTTGTTTGTAAATGACGCTTTCAGTTCTTACATGCAGGCTTCAAACTTGAAATTGCAGTAATCTTTTCCCAGATTTTAAGAAATAGATGAATGCAGACTTCCTTGCTTTCACATGCTATCAACTTTGAAAAATTTATGTATGCAGGCCTTGGTTTCAGTAAGCAAGAACATGCAGATAGCATTGATTTAATTTGCTTTCTTGATGGTTGCAGATGCAAATTTAGTTTTGGAGGATGCAGATGTGACGCCCCACCTCTATACCCACGCAAGCCAAGAACACTACGGAGTAGTGCTGTCGACTAGCACGGAGATTAAGGCTGTTGAGGAGCGACCATCTGTATAATTGCTTTGTGCGAGCATCGATATGTCAGATAGTATAACATGCATTTCTTTCGAGAGGAAATCTGACATACCGACACAAACTCAAAGCTACTACACAGTGGCTATAAAGGTCTTCGGAAACAAATATAGAAATAAACATAACATAAATCAGTCGCAGACAATTCATATCACAAAGGCGGAAATAGATATGAATATTACACATAAAAGAGTATATCAGAGTAGTGGTCAAAAAGAACCACAATAATACAAAAGAATAGCAACACGTGCTATACAAAAGAATACAACTATGAGTCTAAATCTCAAGTGTATACAACAAAATAAACTACTAATCTAGATAGTTTGCCAAAAGTCGGGATGATAGTCCGATAAGGAGTCAAGCAGAAGCACCTGTAAAATCTCAGTCTGACCCGAGTATTATTTAAGAAGAAAATAATAAACGGATCAGTCTAGCTATAAATATCAGATGAAGTGATATATAATAAGAGATATGACATAAACATATAATAATCACAATGCCAAGCTGTGATAAATAAGTAATTGAAAATCAACAAGAGATTAATCAATATCACAATAATCTACTCAAGATAAAAAGGAATGTCATACTCCTAATTTCATTCACCAAGCCACAATAAATGGCATATATATATCAATGCCCATCGTAAAAGTTGGTGAAACATAAATTCCAGAAATCAACACACGAAATCCAGAAATCACAATAAAAAGAAACAACGACGTCGTACAGCGGGACATCCGATGAACCAAATCACAATAAAAAGGATGGCCAATCCCCAAAAGAAACTGGACATCGACACACCTAAAAAGACATGTCCCATGAACAGTCGAACATCGACGCACCTAGAAAGATACGCCCCATGCTCTAGCATCGACGCACCTAGAAAGATACGCCCCATGCACAAATAAATAAACATCGATGCACCTAGAAAGATACACCCCATGCTCTAGCATCGACGCACCTAGAAAGATACGCCCCATGCACAAATAAATAAACATCGATGCACCTAGAAAGATACACCCCATGTAATGTCTAACATCGATGCACCTAGAAAGATACACCCCATGCTAAGTCGAACATCGACGCACCTAGAAAGATACGCCCCATGCATAGACGAACATCGACGCACCTAAAAAGATACGCCCCATGTCCCGACTTATTGAGCCGATTGCTCCACGAAGTAAACAAACATCGATGCACCTAGAAAGGTACACCCCATGCATAATAAAACATTGACGCACCTAGAAAGGTACGACCCATGTATAAAATGAGACGAAACTCAATAAAATGAGGAACAGTCCTCCACATAGACAAAGAGACATCGCACATTGCTAGTCTAAACCGCAAAGATGATCGTCATGATCAAAGAGAAGTGTCAATTACAATAAGCTAGTAAATATATGAGCTTAGCTTCATGTCCCATAACCACTAGCTTAACTTAAATATTTACGAAAAAATTGTAGATCTCCACTAGAAAATTATCACAAGAGGTTCAATCGAACAAGTCCAAGAATTAACCGACGAAGTAAACGCAAGCGTTTCATACCACTTGTTTTACTAAGTCGTTTAATTAGATTTCTCATACGAGTGAGGTAAAGGTTTGTATATACTAATAGATTGGAAAACGGTTTTATAAACGAATTTGGTATTAAAATAGTATTGAAATCGTTTGAGGAAAGAGTTTTGATATTTACTACTAGTATAGAAAACCTTTATATTTTTAAAGTGACAAAGAACAAGGGGGATTGTAGAAACAATAAATCACAAAGATCACATTCGAAGATGTGAATAAAATCCAATGAAATCGATAAAGGATCCATCGAAGTGGATATATCTAAAATTCCCAAAGAAAATAATTCATCAAAGATGATAATAAATGATGACAATAAATAGGGTCATCACGAATCGATTTAAATTGGAAATTCAATCCAAAAAGGCAAATTGGACTCAAACAGCAGGTTCAGTCGACTGAACAGAGTTTTCAGTCGACTGACCCTGTGCTTGGAAATTTTCCAGGTTCAGGAAACTTTCTGTTTCCAGTTTCAGTCGACTGTGCAGAGTTTTTCAGTCGACTGAATCATGCTTGGAAACTCTCGGGTTTCAGGTTCAGTCGACTGAACAGAGTTTTCAGTCGACTGAATCATGCCTGGGCTGTTTTTCAGCCTATTCAAATGAAGAGCAAATTCTTCCAAAATGCAACCGGACGAACATTGGCTCTAAGGGTTTATGCCAATCGACAACCCGGCCCTATATGCTCCTCGGTGCATCACCAAAAACATGATCAAACATCCATAAAAGGATTTCACACAAATTTGACTTAAAAACCCAAAAATTGGAGTATTCACAAAATCAATCCAAAACAAGAGCAAATGCACATGAAGAAGTGTTAGGAATTCATACCCAACAACCAAAGATAATTATAGTCATAGATGTGAGATAAAAATCTCACATTTGCACTAAAATTTTTGAAGATGAAGCTTGAAAGCAAAGAGGAATCAACCACTCTTCAAGTCCAACTCTAGAAGCTTGAATCTAAGCTAAAAAGAAGAACATTTCCTAAGTTAGGTTTAGGAAATTTCTGAAATTCAAAGAGAGAATGAGTTGGAGAAGAAGAAGAGGAAGCTTACCAATGGGTTCTCATGAACTTTGGAGCAAGGAGATGGATTTGCAAAGCAAGCTAGGGCTTAGGAATTTCTATTTCCCATTCTCTTCCTCCATTTTTGCTTGAGCTTGAGTGTTAGGAAAATAGAAGAGAAGTGAATGAAGAGGAGAGTGTTGGAACTGAGTTAAGTGGCTAATTGGCTCAGCCCAACCAAAACCCTAAGCGGGAAAAAGTAGCAAAAATCAACTTTCTCCAAACATATCGAAGCTTATACTCAGAAAGGTCGCAAACGGCATTTTGAACTCAATGGAGGTGGTCTCGAGTCCTAATTCGACCGTATGCAAAAAAGTAGGTTTTCGGTCCAAAATCCGACGAACGATAAAATGTTTAAATAAAATATTTAAATATAAAAAAAATCGATAAATATGCGGGTTGTTACAGACTCCCTCCTTAAAGAAATTGCGTCCTCGCAATAAGTAAGAAGGAAATATATGAAGTAACAACCATAGAAGCATATTAACACAAAAGAAAATTTGAAATAGGAAGTTCACCCTAAAGTGCACAAAAGAGTTAGCAAGAAATCTGGTGAAACTTCAATTTCCACAATAACACCGGGCTCAAGAATAAAAACTGGAATCCCTAAGGCATTCCCGTAGATAAAAGACGTGGGGAATGTCAAGAATAGCAGAAAATTGAGCCGGTGCAATGGCGTAGTACAAAAACGGTACGCCCGAGAAACTAGAAACTCAAATAATTTGGGACATCAGCGTAGTACAAAAATGGTACGCCCAATGAACCAAAGCACAGACATCGATGTAGTACAAACGGTACATCCGATGAATCGAATAGCAAAGACATCAATGTAGTACAACGGTACATCCGATGAATCAAAAGCAAAGACATCGATGTAGTACAACGGTACATCCGATGAATCAAATAGCAAAGACATCGATGTAGTACAACGGTACATCCGATGAATCAAAAGCAAAGACATCGATGTAGTACAAACGGTACATCCGATGAATCAAAAGCAAAGACATCGATGTAGTACAAACGGTACATCCGATGAATCAAAAGCAAAGTCATCGATGTAGTACAAACAGTACATCCGATGAATCAAATAGCAAAGACATCGATGTAGTACAACGGTACATCCGATGAATCAAAAGCAAAGACATCGATGTAGTACAAACGGTACATCCGATGAATCAAAAGCAAAGACATCGATGTAGTACAAACGGTACATCCGATGAATCAAAAGCAAAGACATCGATGTAGTACAAACGGTACATCCGATGAATCAAATAGCAAAGACATCGATGTCTACAACGGTACATCCGATGAATCAAAAGAAAAGACATCGATGTAGTACAACGGTACATCCGATGAATCAAAGGCGAAGACATCGATGTAGTACAAACGGTACATCCGATGAATCAAATAGCAAAGACATCGATGTAGTACAACGGTACATCCGATGAATCAAAAAAAAAGACATCGATGTAGTACAAACGGTACATCCGATGAATCAAAAGCAAAGACATCGATGTAGTACAAACAGTACATCCGATGAATCAAAAGCAAAGACATCGATGTAGTACAACGGTACATCCGATGAATCAAAAGCAAAGACATCGATGTAGTACAAACGGTACATCCGATGAATCAAAAGCAAAGACATCGATGTAGTACAACGGTACATCCGATGAATCAAAAGCAAAGACATCGATGTAGTACAACGGTACATCCGATGAATCAAAAGCAATGACATCGATGTAGTACAAACGGTACATCCGAAGAATCTAAAGCAAAGACATCGATGTAGTACAAACGGTACATCCGATGAATCAAAAGCAAAGTCATCGATGTAGTACAAACGGTACATCCGACGAATCAAAAGCAAAGACATCGATGTAGTACAAACGGTACATCCGATGAATCAATAGCAAAGACATCGATGTAGTACAACGGTACATCCGATGAATCAAAAGCAAAGACATCGATGCAGTACAACGGTACATCCGATGAATCAAAAGCAAAGACATCGATGCAGTACAAACGGTACATCCGATGAATCAAAAGCAAAGACATCGATGTAGTACAAACGGTACATCCGATGAATCAAAAGCAAAGACATCGATGTAGTACAACGGTACATCCGATGAATCAAAACCCTAATGATTTTCGGAACACCGATGAATCAAATTTATCAACAAAAATTATCAATTCAATATAAATTTAAACACAGATTATTAAATTTATATTGTCCAAATTTCTAGGATATTACACGGTCATTTGATGGGCTAAAGAGGAGTGAAAATGAATGGCTGAGATGGAAGGAGATTGAATAACAGATATGATCCTAAACTTTCTCCTTTCCTTTCTCTATTTATACATCATATCCTCCATTTGACAAGGGTCTTTATGGTGCCCTATCCATATTCCTTTTCTGGCCGACCTCCCCTCTCCCATCTCTCTATTATCGTAAGCTCAAATTATATCAATTTGGTTGCTATCTAATAGCTGAAGGTCAACGGGTTAAGGACTAGAAATTTGGAAAATTGGAAAAAGAATCAAGGGAGTGTGCTTCAAGGCTTTGGTTCTTAGGTATGATTTCCATTAAAGTATAGTTTATAATCTTTTGAATAATATTTCATTATGTATATATAATTATTATATTGTTAGTTAGATGAAAATTCTAATATGTATTAATGTTGTCACAAGTTAATTTGGTTATACGTATGTGTATACTCATAAATTAAAAAAGAACAATTTTTTTAATATCAGATACGTGCAGCCACCTATTTATATAAATAGTTCTTATTTTGTTAATTTATATATATATATATATATATTATTTAAATATAAATATATGGTTTATATTTAATTACATATGATTCTGTGGTTAAAATTGATCGTATAATTTAGCACATATAACTATACATCAATAGTAATTTTTGATAACAAAAAAAAATTAATTTTTATAATTATTTTATATTTTTTAAATCAATATCCTACAAAAATAAATCACGTAAAATAAAATATCATATAAAATTATTTTTTAAATTTATAAAATTAATCTATCACAAGATAAGCTCTCGACCAGAAAATAAAAGTCAAAAAATCAATATTGCTATTTAAAAAAATTATTATTACAATAATAGGTCAAAAATTAATAAAAAATAAAATCTGACCGAAAAAATTTCCGAAACATCAAAATGTCATATATGTTTTACTAGAAATTTAAAATTTTAATAATATGTATGTAATAATTTTTTATTAATATTTTATGTAATGTCGAATTCAATTAAATATATATTCTAAAATAATAAAATTAGTAATAAATTTATTTTTTTGCTATACACAAGACTTGGAATATAAAAAATTTAATTTTTTAATTAATATATATATTTATATATTATAACTATATTAATGTATGTATATATATTATTTTAAATAAAAAGATTTATTTTATCATTATATACATATATATATATTGGTACATATATATTATTCAAGGTTAATAAAATAAAAATTATATATATGTGATATTTTAATTTTTAATTAACTTATTCATCTAAACAAATATATTATAACAATATGCATATATATTATTAATATTTTATTTTATAAATTTTCTACATACATATATATATTTAGATCTTCTTACCTTGATACAAAATTATTTAAACAAACTTAACATATTCATTGACATACAGATATATATATATAAGCAATAGTTTATGTACATACATATATTTGGAAAATAAACATTACATATCGGATGAGCTAACATTGTCCGTTGCGATGTAAATCTCAACATCCATACATTGGCATATTATACCTTGCACGGGTTATCATGTTACACATGCACACACATACACATATGTATAGGACATATATGTGTATTTTTATATGTATTAATATATAAATTAAACAAAACTATATAATTTATAAATTTAAATAAAATAAGAGATTTTATTTAAATAAAATTTAGAAATGTTCTAAATAAATTAGACTTCATAGGCTCAATAAAGACCGATAAAGGAATTTTTTTGAAGTTCACTCATAACTTCCATTGCGGGTTAGCCTAATTCCAACAAATACAAATATCAATGTCCAATTCAAAATTAGCAATCTAATTTTGATTTGGCAAGTTTTATTCAGAATTAAGCTCTAGATTACATTTGAAAAGAAACTTAATGAATTGAATATTAGCGTTAAAAATATGTATATATATAATTATGAAACTAGAAATAGCTGCATTTATTCAAAATGAATATACTTTAAATCAAACAAATTTATCCAACTGTATTTATAAACAAAAAAATCAGTAATTTCAATTAAATAGTTTTGATATGAACATGAGATTCATATATTTTTGAATGCATTTTATATAGAAATATACAAATATATATATAGGCATATAACATTTAATTTTTTCTCATAGTTATCCAATCTAAAGCAAAACAATCGAAAGAAATATTATATTAAAACATACATATAAATATTGGATAAATTTTATTGCACTTTCTGTTTGATTGGAGATCCTTGTTTTTGTTACAGATCTATGTGTGTGTGTATATATATATATATATATATATATATATATATATGAAATCATAGTTATAAATAAAATTATAACTTTTTACGATAACTCATATTTCTATCCGCAGTTTCGTTTAGTTGATCTATAATATAATTCCATCAAGCTAACCCACAAATTATTTGTAAGTTAATCCACATGTAAATTAACTAACTGAATATAATATTCTATATTTTCATTTATTTACTCTTTTACTTTGTTGTACATAATTCTATTCTCATATTTGTGAAATACAAAATCTATACATTAGAATACATATTTATTGCACATATAAAAACTCAAATCCAAACTTTATCTAATGTGACTACAATAAAATCAGAAGATTCAGGACTATCTATGTATCTTTAAAAGCTTGATTTTTTTTCACAGCTGTATATGCTTTATTCATTCTCTTACAAATTATATACAAACACAGCTACAAATCATTGTATGAAAAATATATAAATTTTAATGTCCAAATTGCAGTTAAACTGTATTCTGTATTTCAACCATGACACCTCAACTAGAAAAAAAATCAAAAACAAAAGTTGTAGCTAAACTTTATTTGTATTTTAAGCTAACAAGCATCAATGATATCATTACAAACAAAATCACTTCATCTAACCAAACTTGCAATTATGATTTGTAGCATAAATAAACTTGTCATGTAATTATTTCAAGCAGCAAGAGCAAACAACAACAAGATGGCTAATAATTGTACACATGCACATTTCCATAACCAAACTAAAATACACAATCACATCAAATTCAGTGCAAACAATGGTACCACAAGACAAATATCAAAACAATAGTACATCAACAATTACCTAATTAAGCAAATGAGAAGAATAAATATGATGATTTTATTAATGTTAATTAAAGTAATCACAATACATCAACCATTCATGACTCTTTCCCACTTGTGAATTTTATTTTGAACCACTTCAAACCATTTTTGGGCATTAGGATAATATACCTTCTCCCAACCTGGATAAGGATGAGGTAATGATGCTTCTTCTTTCAAATAAACTATCATAAAATGGTTTCAACCCACTAAAAAAATTGGTATTACTCTATATTCCATTGTTGGATCCAGCCTTAAAGGAAAATATGTCATGTTCTCTTTATGAGAATAAATAGTAAGTATGCAGTTGAATTCCTTTGTAAATAAGCATCCCATCTCTAGAAAACTCAACTAAAATTTTTTTCCCAACATATGATCCAAAATTTGCTAAAAATGAACCTACTTGTACATACCTTTTCTCACTGCCTAATAAGTTCTTGTGTAATTCCTTATGTTAATGCAGTTCTCCTATCACAGTCGGTCTAACAATCTTCCATGCATCATCCTCTTCAAGGCCCAAAATCATGCACAACAACGATAACCATAATGCCCATCAGGTGGAACATTCTCTACACTTTCAAAAATATGTTCCTTAAATGATGGACTTAAATACTTGAATGCAAATTCAATAGGTGATAACTCATCATCTGAGTTAATGAGCGAGAAATATTCATTTTTAATTTTTTTGACTTGATTTGTTAATCATGGATGGTGTCCTTTAGGTAATTTGGATATTTATTTCCTCCTTCGTTTGTACATATTCAAATGCGAATTTATCACACTTTGTAATGTTATTTTTTACGTGGTTATCTTTACTTCCAGGTTTTCCTCTTAATTTTTTATTCTTCGAAGTTGTCTTCATATTTGTACTTTCGGGATAGTTAACCTAAAATAAAAATGTATACATTACTTTAATTTCCTATCAAGCATATGATTGGAAAAAAATAAGTTGCCAAAGCATGCCTCTTTTATTAACTTTAACATTTTTAGTTGCTACTCCTCGGTAGAGTGGTTAAATTTATGTAAAAAAGTAGAAATTTCCAGCATAGGATTAGGTGAATTTTACAACAACATCATCGATAACATCATTAAGTTTTCCCCAAAAAGGATAGATGGAAGATGTTAACGAATTTCTTCGCTAACACCCAAAAAGTGCAAAAGAAGAGGAAGTCAGTTAGTGAAGGCTTGGATCACCCTTATGGACCTCAACTAGTGTTGAAAAAAAGGATGCTTTGTTGAGAAAGAGTTCAGGTAAATAGGCTTAGTTTGTTCAAGTCCATAATGTTGTCATAATTGTTCATGTTGAAGTCATTCCCAAACTTATGTCGAAGTCATGTATTTTTGAAGTCAATTATCGTAGATCAATCTTGTTCAAATAGTAATTGAGTCTACACATGTTTTAGAATTTAAAGCAAGCTACGATAAAAATCACAAGTTCTTTGGAATTCGAAACATTCTATGAGTCATGAGATCTTTATTCATATGCCATGAAATAGTTGAATATTCATGGCCTTATGTGTATAGAGTTCGTTACAATCGGCAATCTTTAAATCAATTTAAGATTACAAAATGCAAGAAGTTGAGAAAAGAATAATTCGCCCTCCTTCATGCTCCTAGGTCCATATATGTAGGGATTAAGGGATACAGCATGGTTGCCAATGTCCATGTGGCATGCTTGACCTTTGGCATTAACCATATTGATGGTGCATGGCATTATATTATGGTTAACGACGAACTTCAGCATCTCTTTGTACATTGGTGGATTATGTCATCAGTAGAGCATGATATGATAGCAAACGACATCAATATTGATAATAGACGACATTAATAATAGATGGCATTATCGGAGAGGCAACATCAATTACATGCGGCATCGAATAATAGTGGCATTAATCATAAGCAGCAGACAACACTGATAGGTAGCGGCATCAATAACAGGTGGCATTGATATTGATCTATATCAATGTGGAAGCAGTATCGATGAGATGCGATGTCAATTCGAGACGATATTAGCCACAGCATTCATAATATCTTCATGGGTGAAGTGTGACATTAATAGAATGCGGTATCAATCTAAAGCAACATCAATTCTTATGACTTTATGGAAAGGATGTTATATTAATAGAGCATGGTGTCAATGGAGGGTGACATGGATGATAAACCATGTCCTTATAATATTGATAGATTTCAGCGTTATCTTTTTCAACATCACCATTTACTTGATGAGATACGACATTGATTCCATTTGTCATTATTTACTTTAATTTTATTGATGTCTGTGACATTTCTTATTAACATTTGTTGATGCATGGTGGTTTTGTTGGCCTTCGTCATTGGCTCTAATAACATATTACCTTCACTCCTTCAACATCACTTTTTGATGCAGGATTATGGTAACATTGTTATGCCGCATACCTTCGAAATTAACATTGCCCTAAGTATAAAGAAAGCACTAACTTTTCAAGTTAATATCTTCGGTATTGGCACTTTGCCGCCTATTGGTATTCTTTTTTGAATCTATCCTTGTATTTAAATTGATCTAATAGCTTCTATGTGCCTTCTTCTTCCTATAAATAGTCGAGCTTTCTCTTTGTTCCTCTTTTACCTACATTTAAAACTCAAGCAAAAGGAAAGCCCAAATTTTAAAAGTCATTTAAAATCTTGAATCTTATTCACCTAAGCTAATACTAAAGTTTGTTCTTCAACTTTAATTGCACTGATTATCTTGAATTAAGGAGCTTTGTATCTAAATCGCCATTAAGGTTCTATTTGGGTCTTTTCGATTTCGAATTGCCACTTAGATTTAGATATTAGATTTGGATTGCTATCCTTCTTCTTCTAGCTAAATTGATGACTGGTTATATTTGAGTTTGGATTATCATATCGCTGGGATATTTTAATAAGCTAATTTGAATTAGGCGATATTGATTTAAATGCCTGTAAGCTTTTAGTTTAATGACAAAGTGGATGGGTTACCAGGCACGATACCTAATATCGCTCTATTTCATTGTGATATTGATGCCTTATGATTTTTTTGTAGTGTTTGGCATTGATTAGGTTTTCCCCATGTTGATAGTTTTGACAATTAATTCCAAAGCCCAGAAAATTTTACAGCACAAGACCTTTATATTGTCATCAAATGAATAGACATGTGATATTAGCTGCAATTGTTGTTGCATATATTCGACATTAACTCAAGCGGTTATTGCATGAATTTGATAACCTTAGGATGCACTATTATTTATTTATAATAATTGGTTTTTAGTAATATTACCTGGAGATTTGACCAGGCAACTAGGCACTCGGCATTTACATACCGTTCGGCATCCAAGCGTTCGGCACAACATACTTGGTCGGCTTCCAGGTTCGTTCGACATTCAAGTTCGATCGGCTTCCAGGGACGTTCGGCATTCAAGAGCGTTCGGCATTGAGAGCCGTTCGGTATTGCATACCGATCGGCATTAAGTGCCATTCGGCATCTATGGACGTTCGGCATGGCAGAGTCGTTCGACATTCCATACTGCTCGACATCCAGGTCTTTTTCAGCACTCAAACCCATTCGGCATAAATCTCGATCGGCATTCGAGATCATTCGGCATCTAGAGGTGTTCGGCATTCATGCCTTGTTCGGCATTCGAGGTCGGTCGGCATCCAGAGGTGTTCGGCATTCATGCCTTGTTCGGCATTCGAGATCGTTCGGCATCCAGAGGTGTTTGGCATTCATCCAATCTCGACCGGCTTCGATTATTGCTTGGCCTGCACTCTCCACTCAGCACATCACTTCGTTCGGCATGAAGATATCGTTCGGCATTTTGCCGTTTGGCATCTGTGGATTGGCTCACAGAACTGACTCTTCTTGGGTCGAGATATTTAGCTGCCAGGCCCACTAGGGTTGTCAAACCCATCTTCTTCTATAAATAGAGTGGCAGGGGCACAGTGCAAGGGACCTTTTTTCGAGAACACTGAGGAGACTCTGCTGTATTCAAGAAGACTTATCTTTTTGCTTAGCAATTGTATTTAAGTAATTGATATACGGATTGTATCTGTAATCGATTATCAAGAAAAACAATAAAGATCTACCTCAAAGTGGACGTTGGCAATTACGCCGAACCACTATAAATCTGGTGTTCATCTTTTCTGCATTTAAATTTACATATTGTTCTCTGTTTAACTTTACTTTCTTCATTAATCTCTCTACACAATCTCTCTTAAGGGTGTTAGTGACCAATTCTGGTGCTAACATTTTGTTGCTTTCACTGAGAATCGAATTCTCAGGACGATAGGATCTACTTTGTAGCTACTGGATTGAAAAATCCCCTTAAGGAGATCCAAATCATTCGTAAGATATCTGTTGATTCTACTCAAAGTTACAACCAACAAATCTACCATGGGAAGACCACGAACTAATTGGCCTTTCACAATGCAGATGTCAGCGAAACTGCTAGTGTACAACAGATAGGACCTAATAATCAACAAGCAATTCAAGGCGCAGGAACCTCCACCCAGAACCAAGAGGAGGTCGTTTCTCGAACAGAGTTCGACGACTTGATAAGAGAATTTAGGGAAAGTAGAAGGCAACATGCTGAGCAGATCCAAGCCAATACTAATCTCATGATTCAGCTTGCCCAGCAGCAGCATTAGAATGCTGCAAGTAGTCCTACTCCTTATTCTTCATCTGATAGCTCGATCTCAGCTGACGAACCTCCTAGGCGTAGACGCCGCAAGACAGAAACTGCACGAACAGGTGCCACTGATCGATCCGTCAGGGATTAGGCATGTAAAGAGACCGAACGCCCGGCTCATCATAAATCAAATCAAGCTGGCCTTCAGAATGCACGTTTGGCCGACCGTCAGTAGGCGGGACATCAACTCGCATGGTCCCGTGGAGCGGAAGCCAACCTCCCACCCTCCATACAAACTACAGATTTATCGGCCATGGTCAAGCATTTAATTAGAGAGAACCAAGGCCTGACCAATGAAGATTGGGGAGTGTCCAGGAGTCATACTCCCTTCACAGACATTATCCTATAGGCTGAGTAGCCCATGAAATTCAATATGCCGACTATCCCAGCCAACGAAGGGAAGACTGACCCTAGGCATCACGTGATGAGGTACGAATGGATGATGAATTCGGCAAGGGCGAATGATGCGACTAAGTGTAGATGCTTCCCAATCACTATGTCCGGAATCGTTACTATGTGGTTTGCTCGTCTCCTTCCACGATCTATATCCAGCTTTGATGAGTTGGCGATGAAATTTGTTGAACAATTCAGGATACATGCTACTTGTCCAAAGGTCGTAATGTCTTTGTCAAGCGTAATCCAAGCTCTGGGAGAGTCTTTGAAAGCATACTTACAGAGGTTTCATCTTGCCGCCACTGAAGTTAGCAATCCTAATGACCATGCAATTTTGATGGCGGTAACGCGAGGCATAGATCCAGACTCGGAGTTTGGAGATTGGTTGGCGGGAAAGCCCCCAACTACGTTAGAACGATTCTATTCCAAAGCTCACCAGTTCATATGAAGGGAGGAAGCTCGATGGACAAGACGAGACAAGACACCAGGGCCTATTCAGGAGACTGTGAAAAGTAACATCGCCGTGAAGCAGTCCGGCGATAATTCGGGAAAAGTTCAACTCAACGTCCAGAACAAGCCTGGACAGTGTAAAGGATCAGGAGGTGGAAATCCCAGAAAGAAAAAAGAAGCAGGGAAATGAAAGACAAGGATTCCGACCTACAACGAATACGCTCCCCTGAATACTTCTCTTGAAAACATTTATCTATCTACCTGTAACACCTTTGAATACATAAAGCCGCTTCCAAAGGAGTCCTCTAAAGAACAGAAACAGACAGGGAAGTAATATTGCTTCCATGAGACCCATGGGCACAATACTGAGGAGTGTAGACAACTCCATGACGCCATAGAAAGATTGATCAGGCAGAAAAAGCTGCAGGAGTTTGTTAAGAACCCACCAGAGGGTAGGCAAGGAACGACAGACCCCGGATGCGGGCCGGCTCCATGCCACCCAGAGGAACCTTCCCGGACCGTAGGTAGGTAGATCATAAACACTATAGTCGGAGGACCTCATCCTGTAGACAAGAATTGGCAGGAGATGGAACGATATACTACCTCCCTAAGGCATGCAAATTATGAACGTTGTTCAAATGTGGAAGATGGAACCCCCGTAAAACAACAACACATGATGACAGACGATATAGTGTTTAGGAGTCGAGATGCATACAATGTGGAGGCTCCTGCTATCGACCCGATGGTTATATCTGCAACGATCGGGCAAGCTTACGTAAAAAGAATTTTGATTGATTGTGGAAGTTCTATCAACATCATCTTCAAGAAAGCTTATGACCAAATGAAGATGGAGACAAAAGATTTGAAAACATGGAAAGCTCGTATCCACGGCTTTAATGGTGCTGCGACTAACGCAATGGGGTATATTGAGTTACCAGTTGAACGGGTAGGTGAGCGTAGGAGAGTGTGAATCCTACCATTCATAGTGATGGATGTTGACTCTCCGTACAACGCATTTCTGGGTCGTCCGGCCCTGGCGGAGTTTAAGGCCACTTTGACCCCATGGTGTTTGACATTAAAATTCTCGACAGACAAGGGAGTCGGTGTAGTACATGGCGATCAGGCGACCGGTCGTGCATGTTATGTGGCGAAATTGAGAGAAGCCCAGTGGAGAGAAAAAGGAAAGGTTGTGGACAGCTCCGTCCGCATCCTAAAAACGGATGATTGACAAGTAGTGCCCGAGCCTTGGCTCGAGCAACATTCTCAGATCCTTAGAGACATAGATCCGAGAGATGATGATGGGGAATCTAGGGAAACGAATGCAGCACTGGCTGAGCTGACAATCGACATTCCAGTCTGTCGGGTGACCCATCATGAGTTCTTAAGATTGGATCACAACTCGATCCTTCAGTGACCGAGGATCTTATTGATTTCCCCCGGGAAAATTTGGACGTTTTTTCTTGGACACACTCTGATATGTGTGGGATTTCACCTGCCATTGCAAGCCATATGTTGAACATAGACCCAAAATGCGTTCCTGTGAAGCAGAAAAGGAGAGGCAGGGACCCGGAGAGGTCCGCTGCTCTTAAAGAGGAGGTGGGCAAACTCAAAGCCAATGGGTTCATTCGCGACGCCCTCTACCCTGAATGGGTATCTAACCCTGTGCTGGTAAGAAAAGCAAATGGGAAGTGGAGAACTTGTGTTGATTACTCCGATCTGAATAAAGCATGCCTGAAGGATAGTTTCCCTTTACCTAGAATCAACCATCTCGTCTACTCTACCGCCATACATTAATTATTGTAATTTATGGATGCGTATTTGGGATACAATCAGATCCCGATGCATATTTCAGACCAAGAACACACTAATTTTGTCACAGATGTGGGGTTACATTGCTATGTGGTAATGCCTTTTGGATTGAAAAATGCGGGAGCAACTTATCAACGTCTGATGAATCGAATGTTTAAAGACCAAATTGGTAGAACGATGGAAGTCTATGTGGATGACATGCTCGTGAAGTCACGACAGCCAAATGGCCACATCCGAGATTTAGCAGAAATGTTTGATATACTCAGGCATTAAGGTATGAAGATCAACCCCTTAAATTCCTCTTTTGGCGTTGCATCAGGGAAGTTCTGGGGTTTCATTGTGAATGCCCGTGGAAGTGAAGTCAACCCGAAAAAGATTCAGGCTATTTGGGACATACAAGTGCCCAGAACTATAAAGCAAGTATAAAGCTTGAATGGGAAGATGGCCGCGCTGAGTCGATTCATATCCAGAGCCACAGATAAGTGCATTCCTTTCTTTGATGTGATAAAGAAGGGAAAAAGAAATTTGGAGTGGACATCCGACTACAAGGAAGCATTCCGAGCTCTGGTAAGGCATTTGAAGAGCCCCCCGGTGCTATCAAAACCAATAGACCATGAAATTTTGTATGTGTACTTGGCAGTATCCCAGCATGCTATCAGTACTGCTTTGGTTCGTGAAGAGGATCGAGTTCAAAAGCCAGTTTACTATGTTAGTAAATGTCTGACGGGCGCAGAAAGAAATTATCCCAAGATTGAGAAATTAGCTTATTGCTTGGTGATTGCATCACGCAAGCTTCGCCCATATTTTCACGCACACTCAATCAGTGTTTACACTGATCAACCCTCACAACAGGTACTCCAACGATCGGAAACTTCTGGAAGGATGTTAAAATGGAATATCGAGTTGAGTCAGTTCAATATTACTTACCTACCAGAAAGGCCATACAGGGACAAGCGCTAGCAGATTTCATCGCTAAATTCACCATTTCAGACGAATTAAACGGCCGCAATGTCATACCTCCCGTTCGATGGAAGATGTACACCGATGGGGCATCTAACAATCATTGTTTGGGGGTTGGCATAGTTTTTGTAACTCTTGAGAACCGATCAGTTTGCTACGCTTTGAAGCTCGAATTCACAACAACGAATAATGAAGCCAAGTATGAAGCATTGATTGTCGGCGTAAGACTCATCAAAGAACTGGGAGTAAGATCGGTTGAAATCTTTTGCGACTTGCAATTGGTGGTGTACCAAGTGCGGGGAGACTACCAAGCAAGGGGGTAGAGACTTGCCCCATATTTGATCCGAGTTCAGGAGCTGCTAGCGAATCTCGAGTATTATGATATTTTACATGTCCCGCGTGAGCAAAACAGAGCAGCTTATTCATTGGCAAAATTCGCAAGCACTGGTGATGCGCAGCAGATGGGATTTTTTCCCGTTGAAACTTTACGTGCTCCAAGCATAAATATGATGGAAGTATATTTTATGTTGGAAATAAAAATCGAAATGGAGCTCGAAAGAAGGAGCGAAACGGAGTAGCTCCCGAAAGAAGGAGAGAAAGACGACAGGTCATTCGTAAGGCTTCGTGTTATGTGATGCAAGATGGGGTAATGTATCGGAGGGGATTCTCGACCCCTTACTCCGGTGCATTGCCCATGATGAGAAAAAGCAGGTCATGAAGGAAGTCCATGAAGGTGAATGTGCCAACCATACCTGAGGGTAAACATTGGCAAAAAAATCCTCCGCTACGGATACTATTGGCAAACCGTAAATCGGGATGCCGCAAACTATGTGAGAAGATGTGACAAACATCAGAAATATGCAAAAATCCCGAGAGCTCCGTCGACGGAACTCACACAAATGGTTAGTCCCTGATCATTTGCAATGTGGGGGATCGACTAGTCTGTTCCTTACCCCTATCCAAAGGTGGTGCAAAATACGCGATAGTTGCGGTCGATTACTTTACCAAGTGGGCAGAAGCAGAGCCTTTGGCCACTATCACTACCAAGAAAGGCATTAATTTCGTTGTACGAAATATTATATGCCGCTTTGGCCTTCCACAAACCATCGTTATAGACAACGGAACTCAGTTTGAAAGCAAAGAGTTCAAGGAATTTTGCCAAAATTATGGTATTGAGAAAAAGTTTACAGCAGTTGCTCACCCGCAAGCCAATGGACAAGTGGAACCCGTAAACAAAATAATCAAATCCATATTGAAAAAAACGTTTGGAGAAGGCTAGAGGCAAGTGGGTGGATGAGCTTCCAACAGCGCTTTGGGATTACAGAACCACCCACAAGTCCGCAACTGGCCATACTCCATTCGCATTGGCATACGACATGGAAGCTGTCATACCCATAGATCTTGAAGTTCTGTCGCATCGAGTAACTTATTATTACCATAAATCAAATCAAGATCTTTTACTGGAATCATTGGATCTCAACGATGAAAAACACGGAGAAGCTAATTTAAGAGCGGCCGCATACAAACACCGAGTCGCTCGATATCATAATGAAAAAGTCCGCCCCAGAATCTATGGTGTGGGTGATCTCGTTTTGAAACGAGTTTTCCCAGTTCCATCGCATATAATCCCCACATGGGAAGGTCCATACGTCATTGAACGGAAGCTTGGAGAAGGAACTTTCAAGCTAGCGACCATTGATGGTGCGACACTCCCTCGAGCATGGAATAGCGAGCATTTATGGCATTATTTCGCTTAGTTCGTTTCTTTCATATTTTAGTTACATTTATTTCCCGCAAGTTTTTATTCCTAGTCTATGGCATGTAATAAGACGATTTAGCTTGTGTACATTAATAAAGGTTTGAGGCCGTTTTCTCTATGAATTGTCGATGTGTCTGTATCTGATAACGTTGTGACAAATAACAAAGAATACATTATTCTTCCTGATGTACGAACGCACTCGAGCACTCAAAATCTCCCAAGTCCCCGGAGTGCGGACTGGAGTACTCTGAGTCCCCAGAGTGCGGACCAGAGTATAAACGATTTGAAATCTCCAAGTCCCCGGAGTGCGGACTGGAGTACTCTGGATCCCTAAAGTGCGGAGCAGAGTATAAACAATTCGAAATCTCCAAGTCCCCGGAGTGCGGACTGGAGTACTCTGAGTCCCCGGAGTGCGGACCAGAGTATAAACGACTCAAAATCTCCAAGTCCCCGGAGTGCGGACTGGAGTACTCTGAGTCCCCAGAGTGCGGACCAGAGTATAAACGACTCAAAATCTCCAAGTCCCTAGAGTGCAGAAAGGGGTACTCTGAGTCCCCGGAGTGCGGACCAGAGTATAAACGACTAGAAAACTCCAAGTCCCCAGAGTGCGGACTAGAGTACTCCGAGTCCCTGGAGTGTGGACTAGAGTATAAACGATTCAAAATCTCCAAGTCCCCGGAGTAAGGACTGGAGTACTCTGAGTCCCCGGAATGCGGACCAGAGTATAAACGACTCAAAATCTCCAAGTCCCCAGAGTGCGGACTGGAGACTCTGAGTTCCCGGAGCACGGATCAAAGTATAAACGATTCAAAATCTCGAAGTCCCTTGAGTGCAGACTGGAGTACTCTGAGTCCCCGAAGTGCGGACCAAAGTATAAACAACTCAAAATCTCTAGGTACCCGGAGTGCGGACTAGAATACTCTGAATATCCAGATCATGGAATAAAAGAATGTGCAATGCCATAAAATTGTCAACTTACATGTAGACAAATTGAGAAGTTTATGTTATTTACAACAGCTTGGATTTCAATCACAATCACGCTGAAGAATGAGCGATAAGAGTCCTCTGAAAGAAAAAAGAACTAAATTTTGTTCATCAAAAATAAGTTCCCACTACAACTCCTCCAAGATTCGAAGTCGAAAGTTTATTTACAAGAACTACGAAGGTGACTAAAAAAAATTACATAATCTAAACTAGCTCTTGTTGAACGAGAGCAACAACTACTTCTTCGACTTCTTCGACCTTTTTCCAGACGACTCCTCTCCTGAGCGCTTGCCCTTGATAACTTTCTTTGATGGAGGAGTGACAGCTGAAGAAGTACGGGGAACTTCCATGGGCTTGGACCAGCCTGGGAGGATGACCTTCAACGGCTTATTCACAGGATCGTCCAGGTCCACAGCTTGAGGCTCGATTTTGATCTCGACCGTCTGTTTCTTCTCCTTCTCAAGCTGCTCCTTCATGCTCAGTTTAGATGGATGCTCAAAGGCGTCTGTAATTTCAATTTCATAACTCCCATCGATGGGAGAGAAAGTCTCGGATTTATCCTCATCAAGCGCTCCGATCACCTAAGCATCTAGACCGGGAGCCTCTCCTGCGTGAGTGGCCTCACTTTCCTTTTCCTTCACCTCCTTGGCGACATTGCTCCTTGGAGTGGGCTCAGGATTAGAATGGCTTGCACAAAACCACGAAAAACAAGTACGAATGCGATAGCTTGTGGTGAAAAACGACGACTCTTGGAATGTTAAAGCAAAAGAGTTGCCTACCAGGTTCCGGCTGGCTCTCAGCCGTCGGGGGGTCTCACCCTCTGGAATAGGAGACTAAATGTGAATGCCAAGGCCAGGGTCCTCTGGGTCATAGCCGATGTGTTGCTCAAAGGGATCAAGTATTGGCTGGCCAGCCGGCTGAGTAGGCACACGAGCTGGAGACTCATTCCCAGATGGACTGGCAATAACCTCTTTTCCTTTCGTTGATGGGGAGCCTTTGCAGTAAAGAGCTTTGGCCGCTGACAGGTCCGAAGGCTCGTTTCCCTTAAGAAATTCTTTTATCAAAGCTCCTTCATCGACCTCCTCGGTACCATGTTTGGCCTTCCTGATTTCTATTAAGGTCTCCCACGCCTCGGCTAAAGATTCGAGATAGCCCACGTCCGGAAAAGTTAAGTCCCGATGCATGAGAACGCAGGCATTGAATTCTGCAATAAGAGGGTTAAACATGCTTTTGACCTCTTCCCTACCGTCTTCCTTAGCTGCCTCAAGACGCGAGACGATCTCCGTAGATGTTATCTTTTTGCCCTCTTCATGGGCTTCATTCTTTAGCGCCCTAATTTTAGAAAGCTCATCCTCAAGTTTCTCCTTTAGTAGTCGCGTAGCAACGATCTCGTCGCAATATCGTTGCAACTCTTCTTAGGCAGCAGTCTTCTCTTCTTGCTCTTTGCGGAGTCGCTCCTCAAGTTCTTTGACTCGGAGGCAGAATGCATCCCTCTCTTTTTGCACCGAGTCTTTCTCCAAAGCTAAGGCCCCACAATGTTGAACTGCCTCGTCGATTTCTTTTTTGTGGGTTGATTCCAGAGTTACGGCTTCGGCAGTATCTTTGGCGCTCTATTGGACGGCCTCAAACTGAGATTTGTAAGACGCAATCTCTTCGTCCTGGGCTTTGATAATGTCTTTGTCATGGATAGCCTCAAGCTTCAGGCGATCAATCTCATGTTGGCGCTCTATGGAGACTTCTGACACTTTCTCAGCAAGATGAACAAACACGTCATGTAGAACATAGACGTCGTTGGTGCAGGCGATAGCGCTCTGTTTGACATCTCCAGGTATATGATGGATCGCTGGGAGGAACTTTAGGCCATCAAAGCAGATTTTTGGAAATTTAGCTTTAAGCTCGGCCAGTCTCTCCGATACTTTTGGATCTGTTGCGGGAACAGGAGGAGACGGCTTTGAAAGTTCAGCTCTCCTGTAAAGATCCCGGGACTGTCATATGGTAGAGGAATCGGAGTGTTGATCATGGGGGACATCAGATTGCGACCCCTTATGGTCGTGCTTATCTTTGCTTTGCTCCGAGTGAGAAGAGGGATGTTGGTGGTATTTGGGCTGATAATATCTTTTCTTCCGAGATGATGAGTCCCGGGAATGATAATCCCTATCGCCATCACCATCTCTATCTCGACGTCTTCCGGAACCTGAGTCCCGTCCAGAGTGATGGAAGATAGATGACCCGCGGAGATGATCAATTCCATGTGTACACCCCATGTCACCTACACAGAATTTAAATGATAACGAATTAGCAAAGAGTAGTGCGACGATGGGAATTTAAATGCAAGGTGAAATGCATGTATTTGTGTGTGTCCTAGTGTTTCCCCCCGATGGATCAGTTTCTTTACTAATGGGTGTTTTTTCTCCCTGATTTTGGGCTTGAACGCATACATCGCCTCTGATGGGCGAGTGAAGTTTAAGTGCCTACGGATCATCAAAATCATAATTGAGTAGATCATCAGGTATGGAAAGGTTCGATAGGCCTTTTAAAGAACTTTCTAAATGCTGTGAGGAAGCCTCTTTCTCCGTTGGAATAAGGGTAACTTTAGAAGTTCCGCCAACCTTTTCCTTCTTTATCTTGTACGTTGGTTTCTTTTTCCTCTTCGAAGGGAAAGATGGCGTTTCGATGTCATGAACTTCGACTATCGGGTCCTGAGTGGGACCAACGTTCTCATTTTGTACTTCGGGCGTTTCGGTTTCCTTAATCTCCCCCTCTTCTAGTGTGTCAAGGGCGTTACGTGTTGAAGACTCGACCTGCTTTTTCCCTTTTCTAGCGATAGGCCTGGGTATGGTAACGCCCTGAGGAAGGCTTATCCGGCGACCTTCCGCCAATAGCCCGAACCTTGAAAGCGACTCATTTGTAATGAGATTTTTGATGTCCCATTCTTCGGCGAGAATGGCTCGAATAGCATCGACGACTTTAGAGTATCCGGGTCCCTTAAGACGTGGGTTAATGCTTGAAAAGATGGAAAAGAGTTAGAAAAGGTGCAACGTCGACCAAGCATAAGTATCGGTCCAGAGAGAAAACTTACTTCCTTCTACCCATCTCCTTACGAAACCAAGGGGCAACGCACATAAAACCATTCTTGTTTATATAGGGCAAAGTTGCTCCATGCCCTAGTTAAGATTTGACATTTGTTGTACGGCTCGAAAAACATGAAAGAGGGGATATCCCTCTGCTTCTTGATGCAATATATGTATCTGATATCGCCCGGGGTTGGAAGGCTGGAAAGGACACTCATGAAGAGGATACAGGTGCCATAGATAAATGCGTGGCTGTTCGGGTGCAGTTGCGACGGGGCAATGTCGATATACTGCGACACATCTCGAAGAAACGAGTTAAACGGTGGCACGCTACCAACCCAGCACATGAATTTATTACAAGCTGTGTATCCGAATGGGGGCAAGTGCGGACGATCGTGCTCCGATGGAACTAGCACATCGTCGAAGGGGATTCCATGGACAGAGCATATCCGACGGAGTATGCTTTCATTACTCTTCGAAGCCTGTGAATCGATTGGATTGTCCAAGAGAATTTCTGCCTCCAAAGCGTCGGGAGCCAAGTCATGAGCAGGGGAAGTTGATGGATTTGAAGTGTTTGCGACTTCTTGTCGAGAGGATGGCCCAGGTTTACCTGAGATCGTAGCAGAGCTAGATTTCCTAGACATCTCTAACAAAGATTGAATCTAGCGGAGCACCTGTTTGAACTATACTTGAAAAATAATCGACGTTAGACTTAACAATACAAATGTTCCCACCGTGTGGTGTGTGATCTAATGCGATCATTCAAATATAAGAGCTGAGAAGTTAAAAGTCACAGAGTTGATAATATGAAGTTGAACTTCGAACTGTCGCCTTCGAAGACCATCATCGCTGACCGTCTCTGAAAGCCTGCCCTATGATGCTCTCAATTTTGACTCGGACATTGGCATTATATGTTAAGGCAATTATCCGTTTTTATCAATTTAAGTTCAGGATTTTGATTATCAAAACTAAGGATTTTTCAGTCCAGATTAGTTCGATATGCTAGTTTGCATCTTTGTCCTTGTTTTTGTCATATGATTAGGCAAGGGGAACAAGTGAACTCGACGAAGTCAAGGCCGAGCGACACTTGAAACCCACGTCCTAAATACCATTCGGCTTAAATGTCGATCGGCCTTTATTCCGTTCGGCCTTCGTTCTGTTCGGCCTTCGTTCTGTTCGGCCTTCGTTCTGTTCGGCCTTCGTTCTGTTCGTCTGTTCGGCCTAAATGCAAGTGTCGTTCGGCATAAGTGTCACCCTTCCAACCCTTCTATTTGCCATTCGGCGTGCGAAAAACCATGCCGAACCGTGCTTGTGCCGAGCCGCTTTGCTCGGCATCCTGGCCTTAACATCACTTCTCTTCTTTTCCTCCATCTCCCCCGACCGGCATGGCCGAGTCCTTCGGCAAGTCATGCCGATCCGCACCATCAAGCCTTATCTCCTATTCCATTCCCATGCACTTTTATAATCGCTCGGCATCAACAATTCATCTTCCACTAACTTCCTACCTTCGAGCACCATTGCCATCCATTTTTCTCCTCTCCATTCCACCCACCTCGAAATCGCCTAAAATCATACTAAGTTCCAGCCCTAAGACGCGTCCGAACCTCAATTCGTCTCCCTCATCCACACGCCTCCTACTTCCTATAATCTACAGAGGATTCACAGGTTCAAGTTTTGTGTTATGCTTCCTAATTTGAGAAAACGATCAAAAGGTTCTTACCGGAGAGAACAGCGGGAGCTTGGAGGTTTGTGAACTCGAGATTGAAAGTTGTCCGAGCTTAATTTGGGAAGGAGCTATAGGAAGGGATTGTTGGATTCAAGGTAGGAAGGGGAGACCGAAGAGGTGAATGAGATTCAAGGGAGATAAGTTACGTGCTCTTGGGAAATAACGGAGGTAAAAAGTAAAAGAGAAGAAGAAGGAAAATGTCGACCTTTATAGGGGAGGAGAGGAAGTCGAAGCGACTATGACCGGTAGAACCGGTCAAGACAAAATCATTCGGCATCAGCCATACCATTCGACATCCAGAGCGCTCGGCTTCGGCTATGCTATTCGGCATTTGTATGTCGTTCGGCATGCATTGCCTCCCTCGGCATTTACGAGAAAACACCATCGAGAAGAATAAGCCAAGACTCGAAGCGAAGCACGAAGGACTCGCGATTCAAAGTGCATCACGTTCGATCACGTGATACACTTTGGGGGGGCAAGTGTTACCTGGAGATTTGACCAGGCAACTAGGAACTCAGCATTTACATACCGTTCGGCATCCCGAGCATTCGGCACAACATACTTAGTCGGCTTCCAGGTTCATTCGGCACAAATGGTTCGTTCGGCATTCAAGTTCGATCGGCTTCCAAGGACGTTTGGCATTCAAGAACTTTCGGCATTGAGAGCCATTCGGTATTGGATATCGTTCGGCATTAAGTGCCATTCGGAATCTATGGACGTTCGGCACGGCAGAGTCGTTCGGCATTCCATACTGCTCGGCATCCAGGTCTTATTCAGCACTCAACCTCGTTCGACATAAATCTCGATCGGCATTCAAGATCGTTCGGCATCTAGAGGTGTTCGGCATTCATGCCTTGTTCGGCATTCGAGGTCGGTCGGCATCCAGAGGTGTTCGGCATTCATGCCTTGTTTGGCATTCGAGATCGTTCGGCATTCAGAGGTGTTCGGCATTCATCCAATCTCAACCGGCTTCGATTATTGCTCGGCCTGCACTCTCCACTCAGCACATCACTTCGTTCGGCATGAAGATATCGTTCGGCATTTTGCAGTTCGGCATCTATGGATCGGCACACAGAACTCACTCTTCTTGGGCCGAAATATTTAGCTACCTGGCCCACCAAGGAAGTCCAACCCATCTTCGTCTATAAATAGAGAGGCAGGGGCGTAGTGAAAGGGGCTTTTTTCGAGAACACCGAGGAGACTCTACTGCATTCAAGACTCGTTCAAGACTTATCTTTTTTGCTTAGCAATTGTATTTAAGTTATTGATATACGGATTGTATCTGTAATCGATTATCAAGAAAAGCAATAAAGATCTACCTCAAAGTGGACGTAGGCAATTACGCCGAACCACTATAAATCTGGTGTTCATCTTTTCTGCATTTAAATTTACGTACTGTTCTCTGTTTAACTTTACTTTCTTCATTAATCTTTCTACACAATCTCTCTTAAGGGTGTTAGTGACCAATTCTGGTGCTAACAAGCAATATGACTCAAAATTTATGTCACATTGTGATCTTGTGATGTAATTGTCATGAGAGATTTTATGTCAGTCACTATTTATAGATGCATCGTACATGAATTCAATATTAACTGAAAGCATTTCCATTTAGATTCGATATAGGTTTAAGGGGCAACTATGCGACGTTGATAAACTTATTGTATATTGTATGTTATTATTATCTTCAATATCGTTTCCAATATGTTTATGAAATTTTTGCTTTGCAACATAGTTATTGTTATAATTTTATAGTCTACTTATACATTTAGTGTCTTTTGATAAAAACTTCTTTGAACTTAGTTAACATTTCTCATCGATGTCGGTTATTTTATCATTTTGACATTAGCGTTGGTTGCAACATTACATTATAGTTTTCGATAGTGCCCTTAATACTGAATTACTTACTAATTTAATATGAGATTCAGGATATATTTAGGATAATTTTTCATTTAGGTTCTTATTAAATAACAGTTTATTCCCAATCATGATTCTAGCATTTATTTACATACTTTTACCTGATTCAAAATTTAAACATTTTAGGAATGTCGACATAGATTACTTTATGGTTATTATCTTACTATAAATATTATGGTGGATTTTAGAATTTAAAAAATGTGTTACCCTTTGCTTTAGCATATAATAGTCTAATTTATATAATGAGCATCCTGAAAAATTATCTAATATCTTTTCTGATGTGGCATAATATCACCTGGTTGGCAAATGGAAGGCAAAAAGTTGCTTCAGAACATAATCAAGAAACCCAATAAGGGCCCTAAAGCTTCTCTAACTATCAAGAAAGAAGATCCTCTTCTCAATCCGTTGTATATTACCACTCAAGAAGAAGTGGATTCTATTCTCAAACAGTTTGGCATCACAAGCATATAAGCCAGGCCTACTAGCCCTTCTAATATGATAGACAATCCCCTAGAAGGGTTTTTCACCTTTACACCGATTCATATATGACATTCAGGATATTATCCTTTTCCTGGATTCCTTTTGTGGTTCTTAGAGCATCTAAATTTCTCCCCAATCCAATTATCTCCCAATTCATATACGTATTTGACTTACATGAAAATCCTTGCTAGGAAGGCCAATCTTCCGTTTTTTAAGTGTCGATATTCTCCATACTATAGCTAGCCCTACCAAGATAGGTAAGCAACAAGGTAACCTTTTATATCGCAATTGTCCTCTTCCGAAAATCCTAATTACTGACGGCATCAACAAGACGAAGCAATAGGAAAATCGGTTCTTGTACGTCACTTGCTACTCTAGAATTAGGGGATCCTTCTCCATTATAAGAAAGTTTTAATTTTTTTTTATATTTACATTATATGTATTATTCTCTTAGGATGGATGTTTTCCTTTACGTCCGGCTTCTAAGTAGTTAAGTTCCTTAGATAATGAAACTATCAAATTTTTGACTCTAGCTTCCAATAGCATGAGTGACGGATTCATACTTCTAACGAAGGTGAATCATTATCAATACTTACTGATTCAAGACGACCATGTAATAGTTGGGAAGCCTTCGATGACTAAAGGGAATGCCTAAGGGAAACGGTCGCTGGTTGTTAGTAACCGAAATGTTTTCTTTACTTCTTCCCTAGTTCAACTTGAGCCCATGGGTAAATTTGCGTTATAACAGGTATGGAATTCCCAATGTTGCTATCTTGTAAACTCCTTTCCTTGTTGTAGGCTCTTCTATCGTTGTCGTTGCTTCTAAAGAGAAAAAATTAAAGTTAATGCTCCCAAGAAGCGAAAGTATAAAGATGAAGTCCTCACCTTGTCTCAATGTAGCAAGTCTACTTCTATTGAGGACTCCATTCCCAAATTAATTGGGGCATTAGAAAATGAGGAGGACGGTGATGCTCTTACCAATATTCCATGCCCTCCCTCAAGTAAAAGTCTAAGCATGTGGGTGACTTTACCGTTACCGCTCTGGACAAGGATGAACATGTGATTATTGCAACAACCCGTACCTTAATGGGCCAAAATTTTGACAAAAATCGAAACTCAAATCCATCAAAGTACTGATCGTTGGATTTGGTATCTCCAAATAAGCCCGAGCATTATCAGAGATTGATAAAAATCTAAACTCACAGCGGAAACAATAATAGGATAAGAATACTGACTATGACTACTACCTTAGATATCAGATTGTCATATCAGCATCAAGCATAAGAGAAAGAAGACTTTTCCAATAACAAAGCACATCCAGCTCCAATGACCTGTTCCTCTAAATCTATCCTGTGGATTATAATAAGGAGGGGATCAGAACAACGTTTTGGTGTCTAGATATATAAATCGCCCATAATATAAATTTACACCAATTAGTTTCCATTTAATTGTTATGTCCATTAAGGTTAGCAATTCTAATCTAACCTTGCATTGCATACACGATTACTTACTCACCCCTTCCCAAGGTACAAATATTGATGAAGCCTTATCAACCACCCAATACTTCCAAACCTATTTTCCATATAGTACTCCTAAATACGAATCAGAATTCTAAAATACTTAAAAAAACAAGAAATATGTAGATTCTGTCATTTAAGACCTTAATCAAGGTAGTTGGTGGGCCCTAGCTACAATGACCTCTAACCATTATTTAAGGCTTCTGAAATTTAATGTCCAACTATTACCGCATGTATCGCCGATAAAATCATAGCTATGTAATAAACAGTACCCAAGCCACTTAATACCTTTTATTAGAAAATAGGCAGACTCTAATCATTTAAGACTTTAATTAAAGTAGACCCCATCATTTAAGACTTATTCCCAAGACATGCTCCTCAATAGTACTATTGTTATTATGGCCTTAACAATATGAGAGACTATACCCAAGCCACTTAATACCTCATTAATAAGGACTAAGCAGACCCCTGACCATTTAACATCTATTTAAAGGTAGGCCTTCGTCATTTAGTACCCAATCCCAGTTGAGACTCCTCACTAGTACTATCTAGCTGACGTTGCTTGGAAATCTCATTGGGCTACTTAATAATTCTTATATAGAAAGGAGACGAACCCTTTAGTCACTTAAGATCCCAAACCTGAAGTGAATCCTTCCTGAGATATCCACTATTACTCCTTAATTATAAACACGGAATCTCATTAGGTTACTTCTTTCGGTAGGAAAGCAGGCCCTATAGCCACTTAAGACCTCAACACTGAAGTAGACCCTTTGAGAGACATCTTTATTATTTGGAATCTCACTAAGTCACCTAATACTACCATTTAGGAAAGAGACAGACTCTACGACCATTTAAGACCTTAGACCAAAAGCAAACCCCTATAGAGATGCAACGACCCTATTTTTTGACGCCTGAAAAATCGAACCATTAGGGTTAAAGAAGGAGGTAGGAGAAGAGAAAACAAACAACACAGAATTTTACCATCACAGTGGAATAAAATATAATAAATATCAATAGATCTTTACACAAAAGAAAAATATATCTGTTTTATACATTACATTATCAGAGTACAACTAAATTCATAACACACAACTGGACAGTTATTATAACCTGTCCTCACAAACTGACTATGTAATAAACAACACAGCGGAATATTAATCAAGTACGGAAGTACATCTCGCCATCAAACTCATCTCCTGGGCTCCATAGCATCCTTTCCTGTGTTCTATAAAACTCGGTCTGACTCGAGCATTATAGTTAAATAACACTCGATACAGTCTGGAAAACCAGCATGAGAAAACACACATAATTGGATTATTAAAGTTTCAAAAATCCTTTGAAATCAAAAGCATCTCGTAAGACCATGCCACAAATAAACATGTCGGATTTTATCTTACGATAGCCAAAACATTTCTTATCAAAATCCTCTGATATTATAATAGTGTCTATATACAAAAACTTATTCAAATAGCTGAAATTATTACATGATTAAATTCCAGCATACTAGCCACAAAGTAGGTTATACAATCAAAACCGTACAAGGCACGTAGGGAGAATGGATTTCCAAAGAATGACTAGGCACTGGGATACTACCTGTCAAAGTACCTAGTATAGATCAGCGTGCCGGGGATCCACCCTTAATCCCCTGCAACAGAAGACCAGGACTACCCATTACTGGATAATCCCGAGTAAGATCACCGCACGGTTGGGATTAGCAATCGTACCATACAGTCGAAATAAAAAAGGGACATTTAGACAGGGATGACCTTACCTTAATGGGCGCGACCCACTTATCCTTGCTGCATAAACTCTGATTTTCAGTCATTCCCGGTTGATGAGGCTCGAGGCTAAGCGTTACCTTTTTAGAACATTTCACTTAGAGTGTTTATCGTCCTCCTGACGATGTTCTGAAAGCATTCATCCATACAAGTCCGTCTTATGTTCGAACGGAACCGAAGGCACTACTCCTACTACATCCATTTTGGAATCACCCTTAGGATTAGTAGCGATTAGCCCTTGCACTTCACTGCTCCATCTTCGACTTCCAGCTCTTGTCTTCCTCACGAAAACGTTCAAACCAGATCGAAGTGGTTTTTGGGAAATAAATCCCGATCCAGGTCTCTTCGAAACGATCAGCGCATTGGCCAATATTGATAGTCGATTATTTAACTATCAAATAACATTCATAAACAATCATCAAGCCAAAATAATTTCTTCCAAATTATTTATTTTTAAATATGTTCGCAAGATATTTCCCTATATTTCAGTCCTTTGAAAATAGTTTTCAAATCACTTCTCTCTCTCTCTTGTGGAAATAAATTTCCACCCAGTTGTTTTATTTCCATTGAAAACCGCCAAGACCTAAATACTTAAGATTTTAAAAACAATTTAAATCATTTTATTCTAAAACATACCTTAAAACATTTAAATAGAACACTTTACTCAAAATGATATATTTTTTAAAAAAAAATATTTAAAATAAAACTACTTATAAAATATAAAACTAATTTTTAAAATAAAAGTTAAGCCAAACTAAATTTAAAATAAGAGATTACGAAATTTTTATACAAGTTTTTAAATTAAAACATTAACCAAACTATCTTTAAAATAAAATTACTTTATAAAATATAAATATTAATAATTATCCTTTAAATAATTACTACTAAAATAAATTTTGAAAATACTTACTTTAAAATTTAAAATATTTAAAAATAATAAATATTCTAAACATTTTTTTTTTGAAAAACAAAACTTTAAGGCCTTTAACTTATAAAAAAATCTCCTTTGAAATGTACTTGACTTTTCAGGTAAATACACTTTCCATCTCCATACCTTTAAAAATAAACCACTATTTATTTTTAAAACAAATTACCCATTCCTTTATAAGTTCCTACAGTGAATTTATACTCCCAAATATCCACTGATATCTTATCACTTTATAAACCCAGTTTACAAATTCCATTGTCTCACCCTTCTTTTAAAATACAGTTTTCAAATACTAATCAATTTCCAAATTGATTTTCAAAATTAACTCCATTTAAAATAAATTTATTTACTTATCCAAATTTATTTCAAAACCCATAAATTTTAGATCTAATTTCTGTATTATAATCGAAAATCTTTTAAACTGTATATCAATTTCATACTTTTCCAGATCTATTCTTTATTCTTCCAAACAAAATTTAAACCTTGAATTTTTTTTAAAATAAATTCTTTATTCCCTTAAATAATAACATTTAAGTTTAAGAATACATTTATTCCCATTTATCCATAAATCTACTTTCCCATACGTGGAATTATTTATTTGAATTTAAAATCAACTTTTATTTTTCCCAATTCATTCTTTAATTATCCCAATTTCTCCAAAATTATTTTTCTTAAAAATTCTCTCCATTTATTTCCTTTCAAAAATTCAATCTTTATATTTTCATAACTCAATTCCAATTATATTTAATCCATTCATATCATCCGACATTCCAATTCCCAATAAAATCAATAACCTATCACAGATGGTCAAATAGAACATAGACTATGAAAATAAATTACACTACTTTCAGGAGTCCAGTTGGATCCCTCCAACCTATTTCTCTGCATCCATAGACGTTAGCACAATATAAAATACCAATTCCACTTCGAGGTGGAATATAGCGGTATATAGGATCATATTATCTCATCCGCTATTATGCGGCGCATAGGGTCTCATCCGCTATACAATACGGGAAATTAATCACTACAATATATACTATATACTACTATATAATATACCACATCCAATTAATTCAATCATTCAACCAATATTTAAATTTAACTATTTAAAATTAAATAACCCAGATGAGTGAGATTAACTCACCTTTGATTTTAGTTTGCAATCTGCTCCACCTCGACTTGTTTTCTTTAAAGTTTTAGACCTTGTATAAATAATTCATGATTTATTACTATTTGAATAAATCAAACAATTTAATCCTCATTTACTCATTAAATTTTGACTTATAATTTGAGTTAAACTAATATTTCTCTTTGAAATCTTTAAACTAAAATAATCTGATGAACCAGATAAACAAATTAATTACCTTAATACATTGTTTGAAATAAATTTGTTAACTAAAAATATATATATGTACATATAATTTACTTTTAAGCTACAAATATACTAAAACTACATAGATTTCACAAATCTAATTCTATATAATTTTCAACATTTTGAATCTCCTCCTTTCCTGTTCAACTTTGTATATATATATATATTAAAACAGGTATGTGCATTTATACATATATCAATATTTATATTTATTTTTTTAAAACAAGACAGTAGCCTGTTATACGGTCAAAACACCTTCCTCTCCACTGTATATTTCTTCATAACAAAGTTAACTGCCCATAATTCATAGAACTAAAATTTATTATAGAAAATACCTTACAGCGAACAACCCTTCGGTCATCGTTTACTGTTTCGGCCAGAAATCGCCACCTCGACTTTGTTCCGTCGATAACGAACCCCAGCCCTAGCAATGCGACTCCTTGCAGCCTCGAACCAAGATAGGTTCACGAATCGCCGATCCACTCATCGCTATCATATACACCACCTTGCTTTTCCCCCTTTGCTCGCGCCGCCATCTGAGTCCATGAGCGACCCAGGCTTCACGTCGAACTAGATTTCTCGACGGCCCACTCGGCAACCCCCACCAAGCCCAACAACATCGTGACGAACGAATTTGTTCAAACTCGAATCGGCATTTTTATTTTGATTTTCGATTCGAACTGAAAAGTGGTGAAGGGAATTGTAATTTGATTTGTGGAAAAGCCATTATTTTCCTCTTTTTATAATTCTAACAGAAGGCTTATAAAAAGATAAAGAGGAAAACCACTTTTTATGAATATTAAACGAATTCGACTTTATAGAAAGGAGAAAGAAGATCGATGCTTAAAAGACGCGTGTTGAATCAGAGACGCGTGTTGATAAGGTTACAGTGTCTTGAAGGGGAAGACATATTATATCTAAATTTAAATTTAAATCGTCTCAATTACGCAACTCACAATCTCGACTTCTATCAAGGTGTGCCGCTTGGTGTTTATAATGTTAAACCCCTATTTCAAACACAAAGGAAAAGGTTTCGGGTCTCAATTTGATCGTATGGAAAAGATAGTTTTTTGGACCCAGTTATAATATTAAATTTTCGATATAAATTTCAGCGCGTTTATTTATCGTACCATCACACGACAACTCCAAATACTACGAAATTTTAAATCCGATAATAATACAATATTACAGATCCAATGGAACTGGTTTCATCGAATTCCGAGATTATGCCTCGGAAGCTATTTTTAAATTCAATTTAAACTATATATTTTTAAAACTAAACAGAACACTTTCAAATTTAATGTTAAAAGTTCTATTACCTTCAAAATGATTAATATGAATTTTCTAGGCCTTTAAAATATTTTTAACAAGCTTAGAATTCCAGATACAACACTTTTCCCAATCCATTCATTAAATTTAATATTTAAATTATCAAATAAATAGCGATATTTGAAATTCAAGTTAGAAACTAACCTTTAAATATTTAAAATATTTAAAATATTCCAATTTCAAATATCTAAAAATTCCGGGTCGTCACAAGAGATATCCCTCCCCGCTCCCAATTTCAAAATTTGGACCATTTCATACTTTCCAATTAAGAATGCATGCATAATCTCTCACATCGTCACAGGTCCTAGGATTCTCACATCAGTAGTACGTACACCCGACTGCTGGTAGCCTTAAAGTGAAGGGCGGTCTTACGTCGAGTGATCTACTGACTTGCATTCACTAAACTACTAAGTCCAATTAATCATCCTAAGTCTTTGCTTATATTATCTTAGGTAGACATTGGAATTAGCTTACTGGTTCCTTTTTTATTTAAGGCAATAAGATTTATCTTAAATACTTATCTACCCATAAATCACCATTTAGTGCTCATAAATGTCAGTTTGTCCATAAAATCCTAAGGGACATTTCCTAAAATATTTATGTAGGATTACTAATTTCAAATTAGTAACCATTTATATCTATTTCATTTTTATTAGTCCCATTAATTCATTTACCCTATCAAATTATTGCAACTTCCATATTTATTATCATTTATTCTCCATTTATTGGAGTTACAACCTTTCAAATTCCTTTTCCATGAGTTAATTATCCTAAACACCGATATTCTTACAAACATCGTTATTAGCTTTCTATTTAATTATTATAAGCGCAGTAAATTGCGTACAAATCCTTACGTTTATCAAATATTTCTGGTCATGTATCTTTACTAGAATATTCTTTTCCATGTTAAATCATTGGAATCATATCTAAAAAAAATTCGATATAATTTCCATAAATTAGCCCAAAATAAAAGATTTAACTTCAAAATGTTACATTATTTGAAATTACAAAAAATAATTATTTCTTTTTACTACCGAAATAGATAGTGCAAACTACAATGATTCATACTTTACACGTCTCTTTCTTTTTCTATTTGCATCCATTTCTTGTTAGATCAAATGTTGTATTTTCCTAAAAGGGAAAGAAATCAAGCTAATTGACAAATATTAAATGGACCTAAATTCCAACAATTCCAAACATAGAAAAGTTTACATTCCAACAAGATTAGGATAATAATCTAAATTTATAACATTATTATACAAACTATTTCAGATCTAAATAAATTTCATTCAAATCAATATTCTAAATTTATATTTTGGAACTGATTTCCAAATCAAGTTTAAATAATTCTAAATCAATTCACAAATAAGAAAATGTAGGCGATATTTATTATGTTCAGATTATATTCAATTTGTTGCATACAACTCATATATAATTGTCTAGCTACGCATAAAAATCAAATAAACACCAATGGGATAATTTTCGTATTATAATAATCTATAAATTTTCCCATTCACTTTTTAAAAGTGATCCAAATCTCCAAATCTGCAGTAGAACCTTTGATTCATCTCCAAATCTTTTATAAGCCATAAAAGGGAATATACATACATTAAAATTGCATATTTGAGAAGAGATATGGGACAGCGAGAGAAAATAAATACAAATAAACATACACACACACACACATATATATATACATACATACATACATATATATATATATATATATATATAATTTTCCTCAAATATGCATATGGTAGATTCCCTTCTCTTCTCCTTTTTATTAGATTTCTACTCTTCTCCAGTTTGTATGAATATAGATACAAATATCTTACCTTTACAATTTAGAAAGAAAGTAGAGAAGAAGAAATTGGAGAGCTTCGCTACATCCTCCATAAAAATATGGGAAAAGAAGGGAGGGCTAGGCCTGAATTTATAGGCGCTAGAATAAACCAGAAACATTAGATTAAAACATATTAAATTCGGGTTGTTGTAGCCTAGGTTTATTCCATCCGCGGTTGCCCAACCGGTCGAATGCCTTACATGCACCAATTGCCAGCTACATGTTGACTGGTCGCAGTGAACGGTAGGCCTATGGTCCCGGGGCATAATTATAAACATTAATTTATCTTATTTATTTATTTTCAATCCGAATAATTTTTCATCTGTAACTTCTTTGTTTGGACTCCAAACGCAAAACTCCAAATATGAAAGTTGCTCAGAATTTCGTCACGGTCGCAATAGAGCTAGTTCCATGGTCAAATTTCATCGTTTTCACAAATTCCATTTTCAAAGTCTAATTAATTAACTAACTAATTAAATAACTAACTCCAATTTACGGAGTGTTACAATCATCGGCTCAAGTCCTAAGGCCGCGAACTTAGATAAAGCCCAGGAGCAACTATTGGCATCAAAATTGGCCACCAACACCCATTATAAGTAAAAGCATCAATATCCAGTCACAAATCACAGATAGAGTATATGTAGAGAATATAATTTGAAGAATAACCAAAATTAAAATGAACGCAAGTAAGAAAGATAGGATTTACAGTGGTACGGCTAACTCCAGCCTACATCCACTTCAGAAAAATCCTTTTTATTATCAAAATTTTTATTACAGATACGATCTAGAATTTCTGAATAAAAATGGCAAAGTAGCCTCTAGGTGGAAAATGAAGAGAAACAAAGTGAAGATCCCATTTTCTGAAGCCAAACCTGTTGTATTTATGGGCGAAACTCCGGCTACAAGGCCTCTTCACCTACATGGGCCTACCATAGAGATCGTCGATCCCAGCTCGTTCAAATATGCTAACCTGAAGTAGATAATATGCTGACCTGAAGTAAACAACTTGCGACCCGAAGTGACCAATGCCGACTCGAAGCAAACTCGTTGCTGACCTAAAGTCGATCATCCTCTGTCGACCCAAAGTTACTTCCTTATCGACCCGAAGTTAATCTCGAAGCAACACCAACGCCGACCCGAAGTGAACCAAATGTCGACCCTTGAATTTATATGACCTCCAACTCAATGCCGACCCGAGTGAATGCCAACCCAAAGTGAAGACAGTGCTGACCCCAAGCACTTCAATATGCCGACCTGAAGCTCCTTCTTCTTTGCTGATCCGAGGTGAAGAAGATGCCGACCTGATGTTAATTCAATGCCGACCTGAAGTTATTTCCTTATGCCGACCCTTCGAAGTGATATAACCTTTAACTAAATGCTGACCCAAAGCCATACCCACGCCAACCTAGAGTTATGCCTATAGCCGACCCGAAGCATCTACCATTGCCGGCCCCAAGTACATGCCGACCTCGTAGCAAACCATATGGCAACTCAAAGAAAATGCCGACCCGACCCGAAGCAACTCCCATACATGCCGAAATTCATATTCCAGGTACCCTGCATCATTTATCCTTCAACCATGCTTAATCCCGGCTTCATATTCATATTTATTATGCATAATTGATCATCCATCCATCCATTTGAACCAAATCCATAATATTCCAGCCTTAACAAATGTGCAGTCTATTGAGTTAAATCCGCCTATGTGGGGCCTTGCCAAAAGGTAGGTTAACATTTGCTCCCGAAAACTTGCTTGCTATTGAAAGGAGTGTTTTAAATTTCCATAAGTCCAAAATCCAAAGTCCATAATCCATTGATCGTCATACCATCCATCCTAGAGTCCAATCCATTGCCAATCCGGTTCCTTGATCTCTCCGAATCATAAGCAAAATCCATGACTGTTCTGAATCGATATCCAATTCTGAATCCATTCCGATTCATTATCGAATCCACAATCTCTCCGGATCATTTTATCCAAGTTCGGGACCTCTTTGGGTCTTGTAATCCAAATCCGGGACCTCGTCGGGTCCATATCCAAATCCAAGGCCTCTCTGGGCCCATATCCAAATTCAGGACCTCTCCGGGCCCACATCCAAATCTTCTGCCTCACCAGGTCCATATGCACATCCGAGACCTCTACAGGTCATTTTATCCTACTCCGGCCTTGACTCTTCGGTCGAGGGCTTATCCATGGTTATCGTTCTACGACATCGACTATTTGGTCAAGGACTTCATCCGTCGGATATCCTATTCCGCCTCGATCCCCAACCGAGGAATTAATCCATGAATTTCCTTCTACGGCCTCGACTCTATGGTTGAGGACTTAATCTATGGGGCATCCTACTCTAGCCTCGATCATCAGTCGAGGACTTACCCGCATTTGAGTCCATCTTTTCACTCTCCAACGAAGGGACTCATAACTTGCGGTTATTTCCCCATCACTCCGGTCGAGGCCATAACTATGACCTCTGTTATTTATTACATTAAGCCAAATCCAATCATTCCAGAGTTCAGTTGATAAAATAAAAGTCCGTACAACCAAGAAAACTAAATAACCATGGTACTAGAAAAACCAAAGTTTGCAGTAAACGGAAAAAATAAGATTTCGTAAACCCAAGCACCACGGTTCATCGTCATCTCAAAGCATGCCTAGGGATCGTCCTCGATCCCGTACAAGTGTAAGTAACTTAGCCGCTTTACTTTGGGGTTTATTACTTATTCCATGCCGTAAATCCAATCAGCTATTGATCAGCTGATAATGATGCCTTGATTTAGTGCCACCTTTGTTTGAGGTGGGCGGTGGCTGCTCCTGTTCCACTGCCACAGCTTGATTCCTTATTTATCCTCACATGTTACTCAACGATATCCTTCAAATGCCTGCAGTCATTCTTGTTGTACCCATCTAGCTCATGGAATAGGCAATGCTTTCCTGATGCCCGCTTGTATTTGGAGGGTTCCCTTTTTGCCGGCTTTTGATACTGGAGGTGCCCTTGAATATCCAAATAGATCATTTCTAGGGTTTCAGTCAAATCCATGTAAGAAGAGAATTTTGATTCTCTCCATTGCCTTTTCACTATATTACTGGAGTCGTTCATTTTCAGTTTTCCTTTATCGTTCTTGTTTATATCTCTTGATGAGCCTCCAGCTTGCACAGCATTCACCTTCTGTTTGTTCGCTCGTGCATCTTCCTACCGTAGGAACCTTTCTGCTTCATGGTAAAATTCCACTAAATCCATATGTGGATCCCGCACTAGCGAATCCTTGAACTCTATGCCATCAGCGATGCCAAATACAGCCGCCATCAAAACCATGGATGGATGTGGACGATTCACTGATGCCGCCACAACATTAAACCATGTTAGAAAACTTCTCAGAGACTCGTTGGTCCTCTGCTTCAATGTTGCCAAACTCATTACATTCTTAGGTCTCGAGATGTGAACTCTAAACGGCCTCATAAACCTTTCGTTCAATTCTGTCCACCTACCAATGGAGCTGCATTCCAGTTGTTTGAACCATAGCATCGTCATATCCATCAAATACAAAGGGAAGCATGATTCCATGACCTCCTCCGATGCCCCCGGTACTTCCATATGCCTCATATACTTTGTCAGATGAACAACGCGATCTGTCCTTCCATTATATGCCTCCATTGTTGGTAGTTTGAATTCCGGTGGATTCCTAGCTTACCCAATAGCAGGAGCGAAGGGGCTTCTATTCACATCCTCCAAATCTCTATTTACCAATCCTCCTCTCATGGCCCATCTGATCATATCCGCCAACATGTCATTATCATCAAGTGGTAGTCTTTGTCAATTGTCTCCAACCTGCCCCTCGAGTCCACGAGGGAAGCCTGAAACCTAACCTTCTAGATGAGCATCCATATCCCGATCAACACCAAACTACATAGCACTACCTGGTATCTTGCCTGGAATCATTCCAATCTGATCCCGGGGCATGCCTCCGAGTGTGGAACGATCAGGGGAAGCTCCCGGTGGTTCTGCTCTATCCCGCTCTTGTTAGCTTCATTTCCTTGGTTCTCATTCTCGACTTCCTCTATTCCTACTACTCCAACTCCATGATCCACATTTCCAATATTCCTTGTCGCTCTATTCCCTTGGTTTTGGATTCCAGTTTGTCCAATCTGTCAAAATAAGTTCTACATCATATCTTCATGTCTCTTCAGCATCCTTTCCTACATAGCATCCATCATCATTTTCATCTCGTCTATGGTGATAAAGATTTAAGTCTGATTAGCTCCTAAGGAAGCCTCCTGACATCCTTCATGATGACTCCTCTTTGTTCTCTGTCTCCTCGTTGATTGCCCAGTTTCCAAAATCCGAGTTCCTAAGCTTTCAAATCCAAGATCCAAATTTCTGAATTCCTACGTTCTAGCTTTCTCAGTGAAAGCACCAAAATGTTGGCATCAAAATTGGCCACCAAGACCCAATTATAAGCGAAAGCACTAATATCCAGTCATAGATCATAGATAGAGTATAACTACAGAATAAAATATGAAGAATAACCAAAATTAAAATTAAAGCAAGCAAAAAAGACAAGATTAGTGGTTTAGCTTACTTCGGCCTATGTCTACTTCAAAAAAATCCTTCTTATTATTAGAAATTTGATTACAGTTACAATCTGAAATTTCTGAATAAAAATGGCAGAGTAGCCTCTAGGTGGAAGATGAAGAGAAACAAAGTGAAGATCTCCTTTTCTGAAGCCAAACCTGTTGTATTTGTAGGCGAAACTCCGGCTATAGGGCCTCCTCACCTACATGGGCCCACTATAGCGACCATTGAGCCTAATTCGTTCAAATACCGCTGACTTGAAATAGATAATATGCCGACTCGAAGCAAACAACTTGCCAACCCGAAGTAATCAATATGCCGACCCGGAGCAAACTCGATGATGACCCATAGTCGATCATTCTCTGCAACTCGAAGTTACTTCCTCACCGGCCCAAAGTTAATCTCAAAGCAGCACCATTGCCAACCCGGAGTGAACCAAATGCCGGCCCCCTTAAGCGATGCGACCTCCATCTCAATGCCGACCTGAGTGAATGCCGACCCAAGTGAATGCCAACCTAAAGTGAAGATAGTGCTGACCCGAAGCACTTCCATATGCCGACCTAAAGATCCTTCTTCTTTGTCGATCTGAGATGAAGACGATGCCGACCCAATGTTAATCAACGCTGACCTGAAGTTGTTTCCTTATGCCGACCCCTCGAAGTGATACAACCGTCAACCAAATGCCGAACCGAATCCATACCTATGCCGACCAGGAGTTATGCATATAGCCGACCCAAGCATCTACAATTTTTAACCCCAAGGACATGCCGACCCGAAGTAATATGTCGATCTCTAGCAAATCCTTACACCGACCTGAAGCCAACCACATAGCAACTCGAAGCAAATGCCGACCTGACCCGAAGTAACTCCCATCCTTGCCAAAATCCATATTCCAAATACCCTGCATCATTTATCCTTCGACCATGCTTAATCTCGGCTTCATGTTCATATATATTATCCGTAATTAATCATCCATCCATCCATTTGAACCAAATCCATAATATTCCAGACTCGACAACCATGCAGTCTATTGAGTTAAATCCACATGTATACGGCCATGCCAAAAGGAGGGTTAACAGCAACCAAAGGAGGTCCATGTGTAACATCCCTCCTTTTCGCACGATTTAAACAGACACACGTGCCAATTCAAACCATACGGAAGGGCGGATTGTTATGGGGTAAATAAGAAAACAGAGAAGAAATAAAAAAAAATAGAATCTCACGGCGGAAGTATAAAATATAATAATAAAATATACAGTTTATATAACTGTTTACAAAACATTTGCTTCTTCTTTATATAAAAATTTTCAGAGTTCACATACCAAAATATCAATGCAGCGGAACAGTGTGTAGTGCACTAGTATAAATAATAATAATACAAATCTTCCTCTTCGTCCTCCAAAGCTAAATCTTCAAATCCTGAAACGCTCGGACTGACCCGAGCGAATTGAAACACTCGAGTCAGAACTAAAAGATCTTATGTAAGTTAAATCAACAGAATAAATATGAGTACAATAACTCAAAAGATGTTCGGGATTTACATCTCTTAAGGATCCGTTAAACTATTTACTATGTAGTATATTGCGCTACTATAGTAGTGTCTATTCATAAAATAAACTTACTTTTAAATAGCGTTAAGGGGTTATCCATATAGCCCTTAACGCAGAATATATTCCCATAGTCTATACAGTACCGTAATCTCCCCCGTACTGGGCGTCGTCAGAGGGCACTCCATAGGTATGGTACAAAACAAAATCGTATAAGGCGCGCTAGGGTAGGTGACACGGCACAACTAGGCAATGCCAGGGTAGATATACCAATTATGCTTCCGGGCCGATGGTAACGCGTAGCCGCAGCTACCGCCCACCTCGAACAAACTCCCCAAAATCAAAGTAAAAGTGGCCACTGAATCAATCCAAAGTCAAAGTATAATATCGAAGAGGAGTGTCCGATCAGAGGAATGACCTCATTAACCCGTCGATTGCTCCTGTTTTAGCCACCTTATGCCAACTCACGGGAGTTGGGTCCACGTATTTACCTTACAGGAAACGTCGCCACCATCCTACTTCATTCTGGAATCTCCACCGCGTACACGGTTAGTCAAAGTGGTTTTCGGTATCGACAGAGAGTATGTCCATATCCGATCCCGGTCTCTTTGCCAACCAATCGTTATTATAACACCGCGGTCATTAAAAAATAGTTTATACTTTAAAACCAGGATAAAATTTCCCATTTCAAAACTAGGAATTACGATATCATTTTTAAAAACCCAAAACAATATGATATCATTTTAGCCCAAATATAATTCTTTTCCAAAAATCATACTGCTTTAAAATTTATAACATCTGGAAACCAAATATTTGAATTATACTTTCAAAGCATAATATTCGAAATTCGAAATTTTAAAACCATAACTTCTAAACTTGAATGGTTTGGATATTCAACGAATGTAAAATAAATGGTTTAACTTTAAAGTGGCTTTTCAAATATATTTCTTTATTTAAAGTTTAAACCATAATTTAAATATCACTTCAAGTTCCAAAAACCCCTTCAATTTCAATATATATATATATCCATTTGGAGTATTAATATTTCAAAACTAAAGTTGGATTTTCTTCTTTCAACAATTAATATTCTATTATTTAGTCTTGAATATTCATATAAATTCCATAAATAAACTCCAATTTCTAGAAATTAAATATTTTCTCAAATTTACTTTATACTAGAATTTTCATTTTTAATTCATCTTGGAAAATCCAGTTATAAATATCATACCTTAAAATTTCCAAACTTAAACATATAAGATAAATTTCCAAATTCCATTTTCTCAATTTTTTATTTTTATTCAACAGGTTTATACACAACTTAATTTTCAAGTTTTTAACTTCATATGTATATATATCGAAGAATAATATTTTATAAAATATCAAAAATCAAATTTTATAAACTGTATCCCATCCAAACCATAGAAATCACTTTAAAATAATTTATATATAGACGACGGTGCCTGTATATAGTTTTCTATCCTATGGTCAAGTGATACGGATATTTATCATTTCAATCCGCAATTTAAAAATAAAATTTTGCGGTTGTATATCATTTCAAACCACAATCCCGAATGAAACGTTAAAAATGCATGATAACTTGCAGTTTAATGATATAAAATAGAACATCCATTCATCAACATCATCCATCATCCAAATCACAATCATCATCCAATAATAATTCAATATCAATATATATCTGATAATATATATCAGGTAATAACTGGCGGTTATATTCAAAAATAAATTTAATCAACTATTAAACTAACAGTTTATATTTAGTAATAAATTTTATAACTGTTTACTAGCAGTTCCTATGCAAATAAATAAATTCTAACTGTCAATTAATATGCAATAAATAAAATAAATTAACAGCTAAATTAAATAACGCGATTTAGCAAATATGATGAACAAAACATGCCAAACAGTTATAAATAAATTTCTACTCATATCTAAAATAAATTTAACAAACATAAAAACTTTTAGAAGTTGTGAGTGGGTTAAAACACTCACCTTTTGAATTTAAATCGAATTTAAACCCGATTTAAACCCAAAAATTTGACGGTCACCAAATCTGTCCAAACTAGCGTCAACGCGTCTGGAATTTTAGTACGATCCTAACAAAAGAAACCGCGCGTAAAACGGAGTTCGTATGCAAAATATATAGCGAAAATTGCGATTGAATTTCAGTTAAAAATAAAAAAAAAAGTGAACACATTCTTCACCTTTCTATGCCACGTCACCCATAACACGTCTTCACTCACGAGCTACCAGAGAAGGCGCAAACCAGTATTCACGCTTGAACCCAAACGCACGCCCTTTGACCGAAAATTAGCAACCTTTGACCATCGACCAACGCCGCCAAGGGCCACCAGGAGGCTGCCGACTTCACCACGAGCCTTCCCTTTCCAGGCCGCCGCCGCTAGACCACGCGCGCCCCCGGTTGTTGCCGCCGCCGTTAGGATTTTCGAACCCTAGTTCGAATTGTGCTCCAAATCTAACCGTTAAAATCTCAAACTAATGACATCGATGCGAAGCGCATGTCACTCTCCCTCAAACCCAGAAAGCAATTTGCGATCCAACGAAGTTTGTCGTGGCGTTGATGAACGGCCGAGACTATTTTGCCCCGATCTGGAAACACAGAAACTCCAATCGAAAAACGGATACCACCAGGAGATTACGTATCTCGAGAACTATGACATATATTTTTCTGGAATTTTTCTGGAGAGTTTGAATTTTGACTTTTGATTTTGAACTGTAGGTAGATCTAGGTTTTGCAACCATTGAGGAAGAGAAAGAGATGAAGAAAATGAACGTACAGACAAATGATAGAAGATGGAGGCTAGGGTTTATCACAGCATATATATAGACAAATTATAAAAGGCTAGGTGGGCACGAATTACGAACGTGCTAAGCGGTAGTTGGCCCAAAAAGCCCGTTCTGACTCCGGAACGAAATTTATTAAACCCATATATCAAAATAGGAATTTTAAAATATTCTGAACGCGATGGAAAAAATTTCACGTCCAAATTCGATCGTATGAAGAAGTTATGCTGAAAACAAAATTTTCAAATTGATTTTAATTAAATCAATTTCAAGGCGTTTCGCGTCCGTACGATCAAAGACAGGTCCGATCGATGCGAAACTTGAAACCCTACAATAATTCATCGATACGGATCCGATGAAACTGGTTTCGTCGAAATCCGAGTCCGTAGCCAAAATGGCTATTTTTATATTAATTAAATAAATTGATTAAATCAAATTTTATATTTTATATTCTAAAATTTACAATTTATCATCTTTATATTACTCAAACACTTACAATGATTTTACACAAAGTTAGATGTCAAATAAATGTTGATTCAATCTTATGTTTCAGCGTAAATTCAAATTTTATTATATACATCAAATTAAAAAATTTACTTTCAATAATTACACTGAAATCATCATTCATTCTTTTTATTCAATTTATCATTTGATTGCAATTAACCTTTTATCATCAATTAAATTCCGATATATTTATAGACTATATTTTCCATTAATTGACTAAATTTATTTACGTAACATTAAATTTATATTTATTGCAATGATTTCAAATTTAACTGAAGGAACTAAGTATATAACTCAAAATAGTTGTTGTAAGACTCTCAATCCCTCATTAATTGTTATTAATTAAAGTTGAACATCAATAAATTTTGTTTATTGATTTTAACATTTTGCTATTCCGTAAATACATTAAATGGGTAAACATAACATTTGAATTAAAAATGCATTCCTCATGCATGCTTCATCTTATACAAATTTCCCTTTATTAGCTAAATCATGTTAACCAAACAAAATATATTATATGAATGGTTAAATTTTTCAATTGTCCCACATTAATCCTAAATCACCGACTTACAATTTATTTATAATTACTAGATTTGCATTGATTACATCAATTTGAAATTTAATACGTATTATTTCTCAAATGAAATAAATCTTTGGATTTAAATTCCCAAATTCACAAATTAAGTCCTACCATAAATCTGTGCTTTTATTATTCTACGTTTACACTCTCGTTACTCTTTAATTAATCACCAAGTAACGTTATCGTAAACCAACATAAATTAATATATTAAATCCTTACATTTATTTCTATATATCCTATTTGTTCCAACTTCATTTATTAATGCTATCCCCTTATTTTGGTTACTACTCATCAACTTGCTAAAACCTTACTACCTAAGTTTTTGTTATTGTAAACCTTAAACAATTTCATCAAAATTAAATATAAATTCCAAATTAAATCACCCATTTCAACATGCCACTTAATTAGGAAATTTATACTAATTGTTATCATAACTAAGTCCTACTTTTGAATAAATTTATTAAATTTGAATTTTCATTAAGGTTTATACATTACCAACTTGTACTGATTTTATACGACCGCTATTTACTTTATATTTCATTACTATTCAACATATATTTATTCATAAATCAAATTCAATATTAATTCTTCTTTCCTAGTATACATTTACATACATTCATTTCATTCCATTCATGCATTGAAATTTTATATATTAACTAATACCAACGTTATTATCATTAATTTCAATTGGATTCCCAATTTTATTCAATACATTGAATAAATAACATATGTGTTAATCAAATCCTTACGTTTGTTTTTCTCATATTCCATAAAATCAAAACATACATTTAAATGATTTTATTGAATTGGAATTTCATTCAAGTCATAAGTTATTAACCTGCACTAATATGATTCCTAAATTTATTCCAACTACCGTTTTCATTCTTTTATTGCATTAGACCAATTTAATATTTTCATAAATTTCTCACACTAATTTTTTTATACAAGAAAAACTTTTCACTACTTAAATTCATTTGAATTAGCTTCGAATTCTATAAGCAGGTTTTAATTTATTTTATTTTTCTACTAAATTCAATTACAAACTTATTAATTTAACCAAATTAAAACCATGAAATTTACGGGTCGTTACACTCTCCCCCACTCAAAACTTTTCGTCCCCTAAAAGGAAAAAGAAGGGAAAAAGAAGAACTAAGAAGTCAATATACCTTATTCAACATTAACTTTATAACAAAAATTTATTAAATTTATTTCCTTAAATAAAATATACCCGTTTTATAATCATTATATCCTTTTATACTTAAATAAATGAAGTTTGGAAAAAACATTTTCAAAATATTTCTAAGTTCAAAGTTTTTTTTTTATATAAAGTGAAATATTTAAGTGGTTTCAACCATTAACACCCAATCAATACAACAACCATCCATTTCACAACCAGCATACACACCCGACACAAAGCAACCATTCAATCAAACAAACAAACAGTTGTTCGGGTTCAAAACTTGAAATTGTACGGAATGATAATAACTATCAAGTGCATTACTTACTCAACAGTCTTAGATGGAACGAAAATAGATTATTTATTCCTCCAACAACTTCAAATTTCCTTACCCAACCAACCATAGATCAAACAATAACAATTCAACCAACAAATCAATTAACTCATTATAAAATTTTTATTTCATACATTAGCTGCTTGATCTTTTCATTCATATAACAGTTTATCTTTTATTTTCATTCATATACCCCATAAATTATCTTTTTATAATCTTCATTTATTTCTAACAACTTTTAATTTTATTTACTCATCAGAGGTTGTTTCCTTTATTTTTACTTATTACTTACAGTTATTCATTTTTATTTATTCAGGTTATGTAAGTTTCTTTTATTTGTATTACATTTAATGCACTTCTCAATTTCAATCATTTATTAAATGCCTACATTCTATTATATTTAATTACAGTAACCCCTTTTTATTTCACTTAAATTCTTAACCTTATAACCTCCATTCTTATAAATAAAGGATTTTATTAATTTATTACCTAGGGTTTTCGGTCATTTATTTATATTACCTACTTTCCATTTATATTAAACTAGTAGCATTTAAATCATTCTTAAGTTTAAAATCCTACACATCAATCCTTATTTATTAAAGAATTTCATTTTATTTACTTAAGTTTAAAATCACCTATTAATAATACTTACCTTTAATTTTAATAAAATTTCAATTATAACTTAAGTTTATACCATTAAATTCTTATTTATAATAGCAAGTCATTGAATACTTCATTATTACCAAAATTTCTACTTGTATAATATTCTATTCCAATCTCTTATTTAGCATTTCAACTTTTCATATTTGGTAAGTTATATATGTTAAAGAAAATGCAATTTGAACTTATACAAGTTTTATCTCATCTTTTAATTAAATTTAGTGTTAATCACTATTACTCTTTGTCTCATATGTTAAAAATTTCAAATTTCCTTTTATAACTTTGCATTAATTCTCTTACCTAAATTAGAGATTTCAATTCATTTATTACTTACCTTTTATTTCACTAAAATAATTTAAACAATTAATTAATGGAAATTTAAGAATTAAATACCGGGTCAAATTTCAAATTATTTTAAAAATAATAGATAAATAATTTCTTACCACTTTAATATCTCTAATTATATTTAGAACAATTAAAATTTTAGATAATTTCAAAATAAATCTGCAGTAGAATTTACTACGGTGGCCTTTCCCCTTCGAAACTCGAAAATGAAAGTCGATGATGCGGCCGCCATCACCGAAATTATTTTCCAGCGACAGAGAGGAAAGTACAAAAATTTATTTTCTCCAAAATCTTCTTTAAAACAATTCTTCCGAATTAAAATGAAATATTTATATCGGAAAATATTTATAACAATATTATTATACTTCAAAATCCTTTGAAAGCACATTTTCAAAATCCCGGACTTAAGTTCTAAAATTTCCAAATTTCATTGATTTTAAATTCAATCTTATTTACCTATTATATATAAATTTTATTCCTAACAACCAATCTATTGCAACAAAATATATATATCTTTATAAAATATTTTTATGTATAGAAAATATAATAGGCAAAATTATTTCATTCACCTATATTAAAACAGATATTACGTCGGTCTGTCCTATTAAGTGTTTAGAAACCCCTATTGATGTCATAGCGTCTCATGCACCAACCAGAATTTATAAATACAAAACGGAACAGATTAACACAATATCAAAATCTTTTTATAACACTAACAAATACGCTCTCTCATATATATATATATATATACTCAGCGACTCCCATAGGGTATTACTACCCTATTAACAAAGAGTCAAACCCCACAAAGCCAAGGTTTATCGCTAAACCAAAGCTCTGATACCAACTGTAACATCCCGCCTTTTCGCACGATTTAAACAGACACACGTGCCAATTCAAACCATACGGAAGGGTGGATTGTTATGGGGTAAATAAGAAAACAGAGAAGAAATAAAAAAAATAGAATCTCACAGTAGAAGGATAAAATATAATAATAAAATATACAGTTTATATAACTATTTACAAAACATTTTCTTCTTCTTTATATAAAAATTTTCAGAGTTCACATACCAAAATATCAATGCAGCGGAACAGTGTGTAGTGCACTAGTATAAATAATAATAATACAAATCTTCGTCTTCGTCCTCCAAAGCTAAATCTTCAAATCCTGAAACGCTCGGACTGACCCGAGCGAATTGAAAGGACAAAACACTCGAGTCAGAACTAAAAGATCTTATGTAAGTTAAATCAATAGAATAAATATGAGTACAATAACTCAAAAGATGTTCGGGATTTACATCTCTTAAGGATCCGTTAAACTATTTACTATGTAGTATATTGCGCTACTATAGTAGTGTCTATTCATAAAATAAACTTACTTTTAAATAGCGTTAAGGGGTTACCCATATAGCCCTTAACGCGGAATATATTCCCATAGTCTATACAGTACTGTAATCTCCCCCGTACTGGGCGTCATCAGAGGGCACTCCATAGGTATGGTACAAAACAAAATCGTATAAGGCGCGCTAGGGTAGGTGACACGGCACAACTAGGCAATGCCAGGGTAGATATACCAATTACGCTTCCGGGCCGATGGTAACGCGTAGCCACAGCTACCGCCCACCTCGAACAAACTCCCCAAAATCAAAGTAAAAGTGGCCACTGAATCAATCTAAAGTCAAAGTATAATATCGAAGAGGAGTGTCCGATCAGAGGAATGACCTCATTAACCCGTCGATCGCTCCTGTTTTAGCCACCTTATGCCAACTCACGGGAGTTGGGTCCACGTATTTACCTTACAGGAAACGTCGCCACCATCCTACTTCATTCTGGAATCTCCACCGCGTACACGGTTAGTCAAAGTGGTTTTCGGTATCGACAGAGAGTATGTCCATATCCGATCCCGGCCTCTTTGCCAACCAATCGTTATTATAATACCGCGGTCATTAAAAAAATAGTTTATACTTTAAAGCCAGGATAAAATTTCCCATTTCAAAACTAGGAATTACGATATCATTTTTAAAAACCCAAAACAATATGATATCATTTTAGCCCAAATATAATTCTTTTCCAAAAATCACACTGCTTTAAAATTTATAACATCTGGAAACCAAATATTTGAATTATACTTTCAAAGCATAATATTCGAAATTCAAAATTTTAAAACCATAACTTCTAAACTTGAACGGTTTGGATATTCAACGAATGTAAAATAAATGGTTTAACTTTAAAGTTACTTTGTAAAGAAAAATAATTTCCATGGCTTTTCAAATATATTTCTTTATTTAAAGTTTAAACCATAATTTAAATATCACTTCAAGTTCCAAAAACCCCTTCAATTTCTATATATATATATATATATATATATATATCCATTTGGAGTATTAATATTTCAAAACTAAAGTTGGATTTTCTTCTTTCAACAATTAATATTCTATTATTTAGTCTTGAATATTCATATAAATTCCATAAATAAACTCCAATTTCTAGAAATTAAATATTTTCTCAAATTTACTTTATACTAGAATTTTCATTTTTAATTCATCTTGGAAAATCCAGTTATAAATATCATACCTTAAAATTTCCAAACTTAAACATATAAGATAAATTTCCAAATTCCATTTTCTCAATTTTTTATTTTTATTCAACAGGATTATACACAACTTAATTTTCAAGTTTTTAACTTCATATGTGTATATATCGAAGAATAATATTTTATAAAATATCAAAAATCAAATTTTATAAACCGTATCCCATCCAAACCATAGAAATCACTTTAAAATAATTTATATATAGACCGCGGTGCCTGTATATAGTTTTCTATCCTATGGTCAAGTGATACGGATATTTATCATTTCAATCCGCAATTTAAAAATAAAATTTTGCGGTTGTATATCATTTCAAGCCACAATCCCGAATGAAACGAAAAATGCATGATAACTTGCAGTTTAATGATATAAAATAAAACATCCATTCATCAACATCATCCATCATCCAAATCACAATCATCATCCAATAATAATTCAATATCAATATACATCTGATAATATATATCAGGTAATAACTGGCGGTTATATTCAAAAATAAATTTAATCAACTATTAAACTAACAGTTTATATTTAGTAATAAATTTTATAACTGTTTACTAGCAGTTCCCATGCAAATAAATAAATTCTAACTGTCAATTAATATGCAATAAATAAAATAAATTAACAGTTAAATTAAATAACACGATTTAGCAAATATGATGAACAAAACATGCCAAACAGTTATAAATAAATTTCTACTCATATCTAAAATAAATTTAACAAACATAAAAACTTTTAGAAGTTGTGAGTGGGTTAAAACACTCACCTTTTGAATTTAAATCGAATTTAAACCCGATTTAAACCCAAAAATTTGACAGTCACCAAATCTGTCCAAACTAGCGTCAACGTGTCTGGAATTTTAATACGATCCTAACAAAAGAAACCGCGCGTAAAGCGGAGTTCGTATGCAAAATATATAGCGAAAATTGCGATTGAATTTCAATTAAAAATAAAAATAAAAGTGAACACATTCTTCACCTTTCTATGCCACGTCACCCATAACACGTCTTCACTCACGAGCTACCAGAGAACGCGCAACCCAGTATTCACGGTTGAACCCAAACGCACGCCCTTTGACCGAATATTAGCAACCTTTGACCATCGACCAACGCCGTCAGGGGACACCAGGAGGCTACCGACTTCACCACGAGCCTTCCCTTTCCAGGCCGCCGCCGCTAAACCACGCGCGCCCCCGGTTGTTGCCGCCGTCGTTAGGGTTTTCGAACCCTAGTTCGAATTATGCTCCAAATCCAACCGTTAAAATCTCAAACTAATGACATCGATGCGAAGCGCATGTCACTCTCCCGCAAACCCAGAAAGCAATTTGCGATCCGACGAAGTTTGTCGTGGCGTTGATGAACGGTCGAGACTATTTTGCCCCGATCTGGACACACAGAAACTCCAATCGAAAAACGGATACCACCAGGAGATTACTATCTCGAGAACTATGACATATATTTTTCTGGAATTTTTCTGGAGAGTTTGAATTTTGACTTTTGATTTTGAACTGTAGATAGATCTAGGTTTTGCAACCATTGAGGAAGAGAAAGAGATGAAGAAAATGAACGTACAGACAAATGATAGAAGATGTAGGCTAGGGTTTATCACATCATATATATAGACAAATTATAGAAGGCTAGGTGGGCACGAATTACGAACGTGCTAAGCGGTAGTTGGCCCAAAAAGCCCGTTCTGACCCCGGAACGAAATTTATTAAACCCATATATCCAAATAGGTATTTTAAAATATTCTGAACGCGATGGAAAAAATTTCACGTCCAAATTCGATCGTATGAAGAAGTTATGCTGAAAACAAAATTTTCAAATTGATTTCAAATTGATTTTAATTAAATCGATTTCAAGGCGTTTCGCGTCCGTACGATCAAACGACAGGTCCGATCGATACAAAACTTGAAACCCTACAATAATTCACCGATACGGATCCGATGAAACTGGTTTCGTCGAAATCCGAGTCCGTAGCCAAAATGGCTATTTTTATATTAATTAAATAAATTGATTAAATCAAAATTTATATTTTATATTCTAAAATTTACAATTTATCATCTTTATATTACTCAAACACTTACAATGATTTTACACAAAGTTAGATGTCAACTAAATGTTGATTCAATCGTATGTTTCAGCGTAAATTTAAATTTTATTATATACATCAAATTAAAAATTTTACTTTCAATAATTACACTGAAATCACCATTCATTCTTTTTATTCAATTTATCATTTGATTGCAATTAACCTTTTATCATCAATTAAATTCCGATATATTTATAGACTATATTTTCCATTAATTGACTAAATTTATTTACGTAACATTAAATTTATATTTATTGCAATGATTTCAAATTTAACTGAAGGAACTAAGTATATAACTCAAAATAGTTGTTGTAAGACTCTCAATCCCTTATTAATTGTTATTAATTAAAGTTGAACATCAATAAATTTCGTTTATTGATTTTAACATTTTGCTATTCCGTAAATACATTAAATGGGTAAACATAACATTTGAATTAAAAATGCATTCCTCATGCATGCTTCATCTTATACAAATTTCCCTTTATTAGCTAAATCATGTTAACCAAACAAAATATATTATATGAATGGTTAAAATTTTCAATTGTCTCACATTAATCCTAAATCACCGACTTACAATTTATTTATATTTACTAGATTTGCATTGATTACATTAATTTGAAATTTAATACGTATTATTTCTCAAATGAAATAAATCTTTGGATTTAAATTCCCAAATTCACAAATTAAGTCCTACCATAAATCTATGCTTTTATTATTCTACGTTTACACTCTCGTTACTCTTTAATTAATCACCAAGTAACGTTATCGTAAACCAACATAAATTAATATATTAAATCCTTACATTTATTTCTATATATCCTATTTGTTCCAACTTCATTTATTAATGCTATCCCCTTATTTTGGTTACTACTCATCAACTTGCTAAAACCTTACTACCTAAGTTTTTGTTATTGTAAACCTTAAACAATTTCATCAAAATTAAATATAAATTCCAAATTAAATCACCCATTTCAACATGCCACTTAATTAGGAAATTTATACTAATTGTTATCATAACTAAGTCCTACTTTTGAATAAATTTATTAAATTTGAATGTTCATTAAGGTTTATACATTACCAACTTGCACTGATTTTATACGATCGCTATTTACTTTATATTTCATTACTATTCAACATATATTTATTCATAAATCAAATTCAATATTAATTCTTCTTTCCTAGTATACATTTACATACATTCATTTCATTCCATTCATGCATTGAAATTTTATATATTAACTAATACCAACGTTATTATCATTAATTTCAATTGGATTCCCAATTTTATTCAATACATTGAATAAATAACATATGTGTTAATCAAATCCTTACGTTTGTTTTTCTCATATTCCATAAAATCAAAACATACATTTAAATGATTTTATTGAATTGGAATTTCATTCAAGTCATAAGTTATTAACCTGCACTAATATGATTCCTAAATTTATTCCAACTACCGTTTTCATTCTTTTATTGCATTAGACCAATTTAATATTTTCATAAATTTCTCACACTAATTTTTTTATACAAGAAAAACTTTTCACTACTTAAATTCATTTGAATTACTTCGAATTCTATAAGCAGGTTTCAATTTATTTTATTTTTCTACTAAATTCAATTACAAACTTATTAATTTAACCAAATTAAAACCATGAAATTTACGGGTCGTTACACCATGCTTCTAAATCCCTATTAAATATTACCTTTCCTACTTCTCTCTCAACCATCAGTCATATGTGTGCCGAGCTTGGTCTGTTTCCTTTATGGATGATTCTCTTCATTTAGAGGCCTAAGCCCAATCTCTTGTAACAAGTTTTGATATCTTATTCAATTAGCTGTCCAATCCTCTTCTGTTGCTTTTATCGGGTTATTGCAGCCTTCAATTTATTCCAAGGATCATATTTTCATTATTCTTAAACAACTCGTATTGGTATGTATTTCCTATTATTTCGGCTTTGTAGATACTATTCCGACTTTGACTTGTTATGCATTCTAGGTGGAAAAACATATGTTTCTGCTTCATTAGGCTTCTCAAGGCCTTCTAAAAAGTAGCCGAACTCAAAGGAAAAATCTCTTCACTTAATAATAATAAAATTGATGTTGCCATAACATGGGACGAAGCCATTTTTGAAAGAGATAATCTTGCTTCTTTTTGAAAAAAAGAAAGCTAGACAATCAATGGAAGAGGAAGTGAAATTTTTGAAAGCTGACCTTAAGAAGGCTAACAAATTTAAAGTAGAGCTTGAGAAGGTAATAAAGGAAAGGTTGAGCTTGTTAATGAAAATAAATCTTTAAATCACGGGCTACAAAGAAAAGCTATCATTTTGTCCTTTTTGAATAATATTATCAACGACACCAAGAAGAAAGTCATCTCTTTCCTTAATGATGCTCTCTCTAAGATAACTGAGAGATGCTATGAAGATGCCTAGTTTCATGGCATGTGTTACAATCCAAAGGTGCCTAGACATAGACTTTCCATCCCTTCTAGATTGGAACGAAAAGTTCAAAAGGAAGTTCAGTCTTAAGCTGTGGAAGGATAAGAATTCTCTTCAAAAAGAATTTCCTACTGAGGAAAAGGTCGATGCCGAAATGTTATTGACCTTTGACGATCCTCCAATTTATGAGGAAACAAAGTTTGTTAGGGAAGAAGACACTGATGACAATAATGACAATGATGATGATCATGATGATGATAATGGTGGCGATGTTGACAAAAAGGGTCCTAGAGGACCATATGATGGAGGAGAAGGATCAGGCGATCCTAACTTAGACCGTTTACTCATTATGCGGGCTTTTTCAGATTCCCGAATCTTTAAAACACTACAAGGAAAGATTCTATCCCAAAAGATAGCGCTCTTCCCAATCATTACCCGAAGGAGAAAACTCAGACCCCTGTCTCTCATGTTCCAGCCTCCCAAATACAGAGTTCTTTATTTAAATGCTTAAGATTACTTATTTAGCTCTTAGTTGACAACCTCACTATTTTAGTTAAGGAAAAAACAAATACCTTTACAAGATTCTCTTTTAAAAGAGTGTGAATAAGGAGAACCAACTGAACAGGGAACTTGAAAGGCGACTTAAGGAGTATAATGACTTGTTTGACAAATACAAACGTCTTTCTGGTAAAACTGCATGATTGCAGTTTTTAAAGGAAAAACAAATCGCCCCTCACCTAAAAAGCACTCATCTATATCGGGAAAGGACTGCTAGAGAGAATACTGAAATAGTAACCCTCTTTTGGATGCAAATTGATGATAGAAATGCTTTAGTGGAGTTCCTCTATAAAGTCTATTCTAAGTGTCAATTTGTGGACTTTTCTTACTTGAGCGAAAATAGTGGGGGTTTGCTTAAATGCCTTCATAATGGATATCTGGACAATCATGGAAGTGATCCTCATCCTGGGGTTTGTTGGAACTTACCCAAGGTCGCTAGTATTCTCCTCTCAAAAAGAATAAGTATAATAAGAAGAGATTTATCTCTGAATTTTATGAGAGATCGATGTTGAATGAACCTAAATGACTGTATAATCATAATATGTAATTCAAGTAGCTTACAAACTTTATCGCTTTTTTTCTCTAATTTTTACATATTATACAGATGAAGAAATTCATTAATAGTCTTGTTCCTATGGAATTTTTGAGTAACTTTACCAAGTTAAATAGAGATTTTAAGGAGAAGTCTTTAACCATCAAAACATTTCAGTTCGCAAGGCACTGCTTTCTAAGAGATCAACAAGAAGTGTACACATGATTCTCTTACTTTCATTTTGATTTGCTAAGTGATGAGAATGACAAACTACTTAGTGAAATTTGAACTTATCATGCCAAATTGGTATGTGGTCACACTAACCCTTCAGCCAAAAAATAGTCTATCAATCCCTCCTTGTTAATGCCCTAGAAGGGATTAAAGATCCTTTTGATTCTACCCTTACCTTGTCGGCCGGTTATTTGAAAACGCCAAAACTGGTGTTTCAAAACTTTAAGGGTCATTTAAATGTTCAAAAATGGAATTGTGATGTATTTTGAATTTTCTTATTACTTGTAAATTTTGATATTATTAATGGAAGAGCATATTTTTCATGTATTAATTTCCATTTTACTTATTCTAAATAGGAAAGCCGGTTAGCGCTTCTACCTGGTCCTACAGATGCTTTTTCTCGATTGAATGTTATCAAACATAAATTGATAGGTGATATCCAAAAGAGGTGGCCTTCCCAAGATACTTCAGCTTTATGAATTCCAAACAATCCAAAAGCACAAGCGTGGCTCAGGAAATATTATCAATTGAGATCGACGTTTAGAAACTATAAAGAAATGACCTGTAGCTTAGAGGATCGAAATAAAGAAAATAATAAAGAATTTAAGAGTTGATAAGGAAGATTGACACGGTCCTAGGGTCTGGTCCTTCGGTCGATATTGATATAGAAATGGCCAACTTACATCAACGAATAAATAATCTTAACATGGACTTATTAAAAACCAAGTGTCATGTCAATCCTTATAACCTAATACTAGTGGAGGCGAATCCAGCCTTCCTACTTTAACTCCTGGAAGAATGACAAGAACACAATCCTTAGCTAGTTAGAATTTCCTACTTAGTTAAACCCACCTTCGGGTCTAAAAAATGAAGAAATCTCCAAATGGAGTGGACAAGTCAAATTTGAGCGCATGCAATTTTTTAATAAGAAATGGAACGAAAATGTTTGTCAATGCCTTAATGGTTATGAAAGTTGGGTTGAAAAACTTTAGCATGAGAATCACACTCTCGGGTAGAAGATTACATAATTAAAGAGCATGGTCTAAATCTTAAAAGGAGCCAATAAGATCTTAAGCATGCACTAAGGACTCAAATTGACTCGTTTGATATGTAGAAACCATTCGAAGGAAAGAAATGAAACTCAAATAACATTTGGATGTGGTCATTTGCCACATTACCTATACTTAGTCGGTTGCTAAAGACCTAGATAGAATGGCATAAAGCCTTGAATTTTAGTAGAGAATTACCTGTAGATCTTTAAATATAACCCTTTTTTGTAGTTCAATTTATGTACCTATGATTTTTGCATTAACATGTAAATTGTATATAAACTCATACCTAAGTGGTTGATATTCTATTCTTTTTTCCTTTGTCCGAGATTGGCAATTAATTTACCAGTTGTAATATGGTGCTTTGTAGTTGCTATTTTTAGCATAATCTACTTTTTATATTTCGAGCCTTTAATGTATAGATCAATAACCACTTGTTAAGAGAGCCAAGAACCTTGCAGATAGAGCATTTAGGATTTTAGTGGTATTACAACCATGGATTTTTACCTTGATGTAAAAATATGTCTTTTCATTAAAATGTATCCAATAGCTTTATTTAGTAATGGAGATTCTCACTATTTTAATAAAAATTTGAATTTCGATCCAAATTAAGAGATGATTTAATGTAACACCGTATTTGAGTGATTATAATGTCATTTGAATAGAGAACCAACCAACTGCTTGGAAATAGTATGAGACCAAAATATCATCTGATAATATCATCAATAGATAACCAGAAAGCCCATCTAGCGATATTGCAAATAAAAGACCAGAGTATTTATTTGGTAATAATCAAAGACCAGAAAATCCATCCGAAAATAATAAAAGTCCAAAAAATCCATTTGATTATAATAGAAGACCATAAAATCCATTTGTTAATAACAAAAGACCATAAAATCCATCTTGTAATAATAGGAGACCAGAAAATCCATCTAGTAAAAATAAAAGACTAGAAAATCCATCTAAAAATAGTAGAAGACCGTAAAATCCATTTGGTAATAACAGAAGTGCAGAAAAATCCATCTGGCAATAATAAGGGAAGAAGACCAGAAATTTATTTGATCCTTAAAGTTTGCTTTATCCCTGTTTTGAAGCGTAACAGCTCATACTCGACTTGTTCTTCCTCTAGAAGATTGCTTTGTGGTGATATACCATCCTCCCTCTAGGAGGTGCTCCAGACAGGCCGAAGGCTTAAGGTGTTATTCCGCCCTCCCTCTAGGAGGTGCTCTGACCATGTCAAAGGCTTAAGGTGTTACACCATCCTCCATCTAGGAGGCACTCTGGATAGGCCGAAGGCTTATGGAGTTATATCGTCCTCCTTCTAAGATGCACTCTAGACTGGCCAAAGGCTTATGGCGTAATACCATCCTCCCTCTAGGAGGCTCTCTGAAAAAGCCGAAGGCTTACGGTCCTTATTAGGTCTTTAAAAATGTTCCCTTTATTGTATGAATACCCTTCCTTTCGTAGACATTATAATCGCGATTTTTATTTATCTATTGTGGAAAGAACAAAGTTTCAGACACTCGAATCATTTTCTTCTAAATAGGAGGCCTTTTGGGTTTCTTTAATGAATTCTTTTAGTGACCCCATCTTAACTATTTTCTAAATTATTTCTGCTAAAATATGGCATTCGTCAGTCCCATGTCCACTCATTTTATGGTAAGCATAATAATCTCCCTTCCTATTAGGCTTAGGACGGCTCCATGACTTTTAGAAAGTAGGGAAGTTTCAAGTATTTTTTGCTATGATGAAAATATGGGAGATGAGTTTGTTTTAGTCTACATAATTGGATTCAAAAATCTCCCTCGAGCTTTCTTTTCCTCTTTCATTCCTTCTTGGCCTTTTTTAGGATGATTGAAGCCAAACTTTTCCTCTTTTTTGTTTTGTTCAGACGTCTTTTGGGCATGGTACATCTCGTCCATGTGGATGAACTTGTTAGCCTAAAAATAGAAGTATTGTAGATTTTTACATCCATGAATATAAAGATCTTTCCAGGATGGGGTTGGCTCAATTAACCCCGAATATACTGCCATTAATTTTTCCCTATTGGTAACATTTCTTGTTTGTAGCGCTTCTGTATTAAACCTCTTTGTGTATTTACCTAGCAATTCCTCTGGCTTTTGCTTGATATTAGCTAACACATTAGAATCTATAGTAGGGTCTTTGCACATGTAAAAATGTACCGAGGATTCTAAAAAAAATTCATCCCAAGAGTAGATAGTCTTTTCTCGATAATGCCTATACATTTGGCAACTACACCATAGAAAGTTACAGGAAAGAGCATACAGCTTACAGCCCTAGAAGCATTATACAAATCCATTTGATTTTTGAAAGCTAAAAGGTGATTGTTTGGATCGGCAGTTCCATCATACTTTAAGGAAGGAATCTTGGTGTGGGACGGAATCCTAATAGTCCTTATTTTCTTTGCAAAAGGTTTTTTTGAAAACTATTATTAGTTTCTAGGTCAAGATTCCCTTATTCCTTAAGGGCAAGTAATATCCTTTGTTATTATTTGGTTGGGCATGTCCTTTTGTGGGTTTCGTTATTTTAGTAATTCCTTTCTTAAAACATATATTATTTGTATGGAATCGAGCTATTTGATTGCTTGGGAACCTTCTTGTTAATTTTGCTTGATTTTTATTTCGATGGTATACCCTAGCTCTTGGAGAATGCATTTCCAGTTTATTATCTTGGGTTTTTCTCTTTCCCAATGGGTTCATAACACTTTAGTCCTGATTTTGTATATTAAGGTTTTGAGGTTTCTTTTTGAAGATTCTGCTTTATCTCCTTTTTCCGTAAGTTTTGTCATTTGACAAGATTCTTGAGATAGCGCCTTTATAAGGAGCTTTTGCAAAACTATCAGTTGTTGTTTCAAATCCTGGGCTTTAGTTACACCCCTCGTGAGCTTTGTTAAGGTCGAAGGTTATCCAACCTCTGTATTCTCTAAATTGATGGATGGAATGATATTTTCCTCTAAAGTCATGTGTTGTGTAGCTTCTTCTCTTGGGATGTTATCTTTCTTGGTTCTTTCCATCTCTCTTTAGTTTCAAGAGGGAGAAATAGGGAGATCATAGATTCGTGCCCTCCTTCTAGTGGTAAAATGTTAACGAATTTCTTCGCTAACATCCAAAAGGCGCAAGGAAGAGAAATTTGGTTAAGTAAAGGCTTGAATCACCCTTATGACCTCAATGACTATTAGAAAAAGTGATACTTGGTTGAGAAAGGTTTTAGGTAAATAGGCTTAGTATATTCAAGTCCATAATGTTGCCATAATTGTTCATGTTGAAGCCAATCCCAAACTTATGTCAAAGCCATGTCATCTTAAAGTTGATTATCGTAGATCAATCTTGTTCAAATAGTAATTGAGACTATGCATATTTTAGAATTCAAAGCAAGCTATGACAAAAATCATAAGTGCTTTGGAATTCGAAACATGCTATGAGTCATTAGATCTTTATTCATATTCCATGAAATAGTTGAATATACGCGATCTTATGTGTAGAGTTCGAGTGCTACAATCAGTAAAAATTCTCAAATCAATTTAGGGTTACAAAATGCAAGAATTCAAGAAAAGAATGATTTGCCCCCCACCCCCCCCCCCCCCTTCATGCCCCTAGGGCCTCATTTATAGGGATTAAGGGATGCAGCATGGTTTCCACGTGTCCATAAGACATGCTTGACCTTCGACATTAACCGTACTGATGACGCATGGCGTTATGTTTTGATTGATGATAAACTTCAGCATCTCTTTGCACACTAGTGGATTATGGCATTATTAGGACGCAGGTGTTATAACAGACGATATAAACATTGATAATGGATGACATTAGCAATAGACGATATTGTCTGGGGGGCATCATCGATAACAGGCGGCATCGAATAACAGCAGCATTAATGATAAACAGCAAGCGGCATTGATAAATAGTTGCAATAACTGGCAGCATTGATAATGAGCTATATCAATGCTGGACCGGTACTGAGACGTCAATTCGAGGCAATATTAATTAGATGTGGCGTTCATTATATCATCATGGGTGCGACATTAATAGAATATGGCATTAATCTGAAGCGATATTGATTGTTTTGGCTTCATGGAAGGAATGCTATATTAATCGAGCACGACATCAATGAGGGGCGACATGGATGATAAACATGTCCCTATAACATTGACTGATGACTTTCAATATTGTATTGTTCAACATCACTCCTTGATGAGATACAACATTGATTCCATTCGTCATTATTTGCTTTAACTTTGATGACATAAGACATTGCCTATTAACTTTTGCTGATGTAGGGCGGTTTTATTGTTCTTTGGAATTGGCTCTGACAAATATTACCTTCACTCCTTCAACGTCATTAGTTGACGTAGGATTACGATAGCATTGTTAAGCCGTGTACCTTAGGAATTAACATTGGTGGTTACAGAAGATAATAAGATCAAACTATGTTCTTGTTTCAATTGCACGATCTCATGCGCACACGTAAGACCATGTTGTAGGATCGATTTCACCCTAGAGGGGGGTGAATAGGATGATACTATTAATTATAAAAATTTAATACGAAAATATATAAATAATTACAGTACTGATAATAGCAGAATAATAGCAGCACAAATAATAGCAGAATATTAAAAGCAGAAATAGAACAACACAAATGTACCCAATTTTGGCAAAACCCTACCTATGTGATGCCCCCAAGGTTTCTACTAGAAATTAATTAGTGAGATGCTTACGCACGCAAACTCACAACACCCACTATCGACTAACCTAACTCTATACTCAAAATTGTGCCACAACTCGGCTACTAAGTCGCGAATTCTCGAACTACACCACCATTGTTCATCTCCTAGTCACATGACTAGAATTTACAAACATTTAAAAGAGAAATACAAAATAAAAACAACTAAACAAAAATAAAAACCCTAAATTACAAATTAATCCCAAAATAAATACTAAAGGAGACCGGCCCAAAACTAAAACGCTGTAAAAAGAATTCCCCTTTTCTTTTTTGTTTTATTTTATCAACCTGTATCCTTCTTCTCTTTTATATTATCGTCCCATATCCTTTGCTGGATGAAAATATGGCTGCCTCTCACTCGTTTGTTCCTCTTTAAGAAAATTAGGGCTTCACTTTGTTGAAGCTGCCACTTGAAAAATGATGCTCAAAATCTTGCTGGTATGCTTGCTTTGTCGATCGATCGTTTTTTTGATTTTTCTTTGATTTGCACACGACTGCTTCTCGATCACATTCGATTTGTATTGGTATGTGATTTCGCTTTTGCTTTTCTGGTTAATTTGATTGAACTCGATTCGGTTCGAGTTATTAATTTGAAACTATGCTCTTTGTGATATTGCTTAAACTCGAATAAATTTTAGGCAAATGATGAGATTGGGTTAAATAGGATTCGAAATCCTATAATCTCATTCGTATATACTTTATTGAATTCGTCTGCTACTTTACTTGGCCACTCGATTTTTCTTGGATGCTTGTGATGTTTTCTGACATTTTCAATTCGTATATTTTTGTTGCTTGATTATCACGGCTTGGATTTTCTCTGGATTTGGTTCCGCTCTTTTCTATGTTGACATCTCTTATTTCAGCCATTTGATACTGTGATAATACTTTTGCTTCGACTTGTTCAATTTTGTGTCATCTACTAGTTCCTTCCTTGCTGGTAGCATTCGAATTTGAGATAATATTTTGACTTGTTGAAAAACACTTTAACTAGTTCAAAATTGAATTCCTACAACATTGACTTTGTTCATTGAAGTATGTTGACATAGTCTTTGTATTTAGTTGATCTAGTCGCACTTCATTTTGATCACACTTGAGTCATTGATTTTTACACTTGTTTGACATTGCTCATTTGAGTTGCTGTTTGGTTTCCACTGTATATATATGTGTGTGTGTGTTTACGCATATATATGTATGTTGCGATGCCTGCAACATTTTCGATCTGATGCTTGTAGTTGTTGTGTGATATTGGTATGGGTTGATCTGCACTGCTCTATCCACTACCATGTTGATGTTGCACTTGACTTCATGTATATTGTCATATGAATCAATTACTATTGAGGCAGTTAGTCAATGCGTCCAGTTGATTATGTTGCTTCTTTGCACTTGTTTGATGGTCGCTTGATCCCTATCAATGCTTACTTTAGAAAATTGTTTGGATGTTGTAATTTACCATATTGAGCTTTGGTTCATTGATGATGCTTTGAGTCATGTCCACATGCATATGTATACATATTCCATTTTTTTCTGCTTCACGACAACCCATATTTGTCACAGCATATTTCTAGGATGATTGTTTTCATTTGTTGCGTATGAACTCATTGTATCACCATATATGTACATACACACATATGTATGTGTGTATATGTGTGCTATTGCAGTTTGGTTTGATATTGACTCTAGTTGTTGCTTTGTACTTTAAGTCTGTAGCCTGCCATTTTCACCATGTTTGATTATGTACAATTGAGCTGGTCTTTGTTGCTTCTGATATACTAGCTCGAGTTGGTCTTCAAAACTTAACTGATCATATAATTTTCAAATCCGGATGCTTTATTGTATCTGTGATGGTCTCTGGTTCTTTTTGGTTTGTTGTTCCACTGGCATGTTTGGAGTTGCCTCTGGTCATTTTTGCAACCCAATTGATATATCTTTTGCCTTTTGATTCATGTGCATAGCATATATATGTATACATGTGTGTATACATATGTATACATATGTTGACATTTGTATTTTGTTCATATTTGGGTTGTTTGTGTCATGTAGTCTACTTATGCACTCTGTTGTATACATGTTGATTTTGCATATATATCTTGTTGTACTGAACTATTGAGTTGTATGCATGCAGATAAGTTTGGTCTACATGTTGCATTATGGTTTCTCTGACCAATCTGGGTTTAAGTGCATCGAGTTGGTTCATTGAGCAAGCTGCTCCCTTGCTCGAAACTGTTTTACTAGGTTTATGAACATTTAGGGACTAGTTCATGCAATCTGAAGCTTTGTATATGAGTCTATACTGTTAATTTGTTTTTTAGTTGACCCATTTGATCCGTCTTCATGCGTACATCAATATCTGGATTGCTCCTGACCATTTTATTGAACTTGTACATTTGGATTGCACCAATGTTGAGTCTAGCTTATAGCTCGGGTTTGATCTTGTGCTCGTGTCGTGGCTTTATTTTATTGCACTTGAGTTGAACCTAGCTTTTGGTTGGGTTTGACCTTGTGCTCACCTGTCCCTGCAGTTTTATCAAGTGTATATCGTTGTGCATGGCCTTGTGGCATGTACAGTGATATACTGTGCATATCACAAGTTGTTCGTGTATGATGAATTCAAAATAAATATAATAACGAACAACCCAAATAACTGAGGCATATAATATCTTCAAAAACACATTTTATTTTACACTGCAAAAAATATTTCATTTTCAATTTTACTGCGTCAGTGTTTATTTTGCAGATAACTCAGATGCTGGATTCAATCTGGAATAGAGTTGAAGATTGAATATGAGTGAATGAGTGATATGTAGTGAGGTGTAAATGTAAATGATAATTGTATAGTGAAAAACTGTGTTGTAATTTGAAATTGTATTGTAATGAAAATTGTGTATATAGTGAGAGCTCAAATTTGTACTATTCAAAATTGTAATAAAATATTTGTTTGAATAAAATATCTATTTGAATTTAAATTCTGTGTTGTTTATTTTATTCAGTAAATATTTATTTAATTATGTGAAAATAAAATAGTACAATAACAAATATATTTAAATGAATATATATGTGTGTGTGTGTGTATGTTTATTATCATCAAACAAAAATCATATGCTAGCATATTCAGCGCATGTGTGTATTTAAGTGTGCAACCACACTTCAAAAAATCTAAACCAACATATTCCTATTTTTTCATTTCCTCAATAGTTAGAGCTAATGCATGGTGAGATAAAATCCTCATAGATTGTTAAAAAATCATATCGTGGTTATGCAGACCACTATATAATGACTTACAAAGAGAAGCTCTTACAGCCACATGTTATGTGATTACTAATCTGTCAATAATCACCAAATTTGCACCAAATTACCTTAAGATGAAGTCAAATATCTCTTTAGTGATGAATGTTGTTTTTCTACCCTATTAGTTGTACGATTTCCAGATTTCTTACATTGTTAGTCCATGCTGGGACAAATTTTTCTTCGAACGGCTTCATCTATTCATCTTCAATATAAACTAATCATCCAGTGTACATTTCATATTTAATTTTAAAGCATTTCCATGCTTTAATGGATGACTGCTCAGTAGAATAATTAATTAATATATGAAATTCTCGAATGAAATTATTCCACTCCTCTGTTGTTTCGAAGTACTGTTTACCTTTTGCTTCAATATTCTTTGAGATATGAAATGTACATAATAAGTAGGAGACTCTTGGATGTATAACAAGGATGGCATTCATTAGGGAAAATTATCTAATAGTGACAATGACCGAAGAAGTGCTTACAGTTGGATCAAGAATTTTGTTTAAACACTATAAAGCCCATATGTACTACTTATCGTCTCATGATAAAAGAAAACATGTGCTACTATAAATGTTTTCCATGTCAATGTAACTCCAACTATCTCTAACAAAAGTTTATCATGACGATTAGTTTTATATGTGCAATCCATGATCAAAACATGTGGAAAATTTCTGATAAGTTTCAGGGAATAAGGATGTCCAAAAAATATATCCAATACTTCTTCTGCATTTTCATCTCTATGGTAGAATTCAATATATTTTTCTCAACCAAGAAGTATAATGTTTGTTGCATATAAGTCATGCCTTCCATCTCTTTGATTCGATGTTTAGCCTTGAAATTGTAATGGTTTAGATTGTCAAAGCATTGTTCGGGTAGTTTTCTTTGATAATGCGAAGTACTCTCTAGCTTTTACACCACATATGCTCATTTTGATTGCATCTTCTTCTTCTTCTTTTAAAAGTCTTCCAATAATGAATTGTGACGCCCCACCTCTATACCCACACTAGCCAAGGACACTACGGTGTAATGCCGTCAACTAGCACGAAGAATAAGGCTGTTGAGGAGCGACCATCCGTGTAATTGCTTTGTGCGAGCACCGCTATGTCGGATAGTATAACATGCATTTGGCTTCAGGAGGAAATACGACATATCGATACAAACTCAAAGCTACTACACAGTGGCTATATATAATCTTCGGAAACAAATATAGAAATAAACATGACATAAATCAGTCACAGATAATTCATACCACAAAGGCGGAAATAGATATGAATATTACACATAAAAGTGTATATCAGAGTAGTGGTCAGAAAGATCCACAATAACCCAAAAGAATAGCAACATGTGCTATACAAAAGAATAAGTATACATCATAGAGTCTATACCTCAAATGTTTACAACAAAAACTACTAATCTAAGTAGTTAGCCAAAAGTCAGAGTAATGAATCCCTGGGGAGAAGTCAAGCAGAAGCACCTGTAACATCTCGGTCTGACCCGAGTATTATTTCATAAGAAAATAATAAACGGATCAGTCTAGCTATAAATATCAGATGACATGATATAGAATAAGAGATAGGGCATAAACATATGATAACCATAATGGCAAACTACTATAAGTATGTAATTGAAAATTAACAAGAGATTAATCAATATCACAAGAATCTTCTCAAAGATCAAAAGGAATGTCATACTCCTTATGTTATTCACCAAGCCAAAAGTATTGACAACATATAAATGTCAATCATAAAATTGGTGAAACACAAATTCTAGAAATCATCAATAGAAATCCAGAAATCACAAAAAGGGGGAGGCCTATCATAGAACGGGAGCATGAAAACTCACCAACACGTGTATCACAAACGGGACGCTATCCCATGGTCGCTAACCATAGAGCCGGTCCAACGACGTAGTACAATATCGGTACGCCCGAGGGACCTCAAACTCGAATAGATCGGAACATCGACGTAGTACAAAGGTACGTCCAATGAACCGAACTCCATAAAAGAATATGGGTCGCTAGCCCACAAGAATTGAGTCGAAACTCCAAAATAAATAGGTCGTTAGCCTATAATAGAAATGAGACAAAGCTCCATAAAACGAGGTACCGTCCCATCCGTGGACAAAGAAACATAGCATAGCGCTAGTCTAAAACACAAAAATGATCCTCAGTGATCATCAAGAAAGTGTCAATTACTCTAAGCTAGTAAATATATGAGCTTAGCATCATGCCCCATAACCACTAGCTTAACTTAAATATTTACGAGAAAATTGTAGATCTCCACTAGAAAATTGTCACAAGAGACTCAATCGAACAAGTCCAAGAATTAACCGATGAAGCAAACACAAGCGTTCCATACCACTCGTTTTACTAAGTCGTTTAATTGGATTTCTCATACGAGTGAGGTAAAGGTTTGTATATGCTAATAGATTGGAAAATAGTTTGAGAAACGAGCTTTGTAATAAAATAGTGTTGAAATCGTTTTGAAGAAAGGGTTTTGATATTTACTACTAGTATTGAAAACCTTTATATGTTGAAGTGACAAATCACAAAAATGATTGTAAAACAATCAATCACCGAAATTTACATTCGAAGACGTGAATAAAATCCAAAGAAATCAATATCAAATCCATCAAAATGGATATTTCAAAAATTCCCAAAGAAAATGTCATCAAAGTCGATAATAAATGATAACAACAAAAGGGAAACAACACGAATCGATTAAAGTGAAATTCAACAAAATAGGCAGTATAGGCAAAATTGGCAAATAGGAGCAGGTCGGTCAACCGGACTCCCTGAGTCGGTCGACTGACCCAAAGATGGAAGTGTCTGGGTAGTAGGTCGGTCGACCGGCCCCTGAGCTCGGTCGGCCGGAGCCTACAACCTGCACTTCCAAAACAGAGGCAGGAAGTGCTCGGGTAGCAGGTCGGTCGGCCGGCTACAGAGCTCGGTCGGCCGGACCCTTTTGGCAGCACTCCCATGCCTATCTAATGAATGCCAATCCATTCCGAATTGCAATCGGTCGAGCAATGGCACCAAGGATTTACGCCGTCGACTACCCGCCCATGGAAGCTCTTCGGTTCATCACCAAAAAACATGATCAAGACATCAAAGCTATGATTCTTAAAGAATTGAACCCAAAACACTAAAAATTGGAATATTCACAAAATCAGTCCAAACCAAAAGCAATTGCACAAGAATAAGTGTTAGGAATTCATACCTAATAATCGAAGATAAATATAGGCATAGATGTGAGATAAAAATCTCACCTTTTCACAAAACAATGAAGAAGAAGCTTGAAAGCAAAGGGAGAATCAACCACTCTTCAACACAACCCAAATGAGCTTGAATCTATGCTCAAAAAGAAGAACATTCCCAAAATTAGGTTTAGGAATTTCTGAAAGATAAAAGAATGAGTTGGAGAAGAAGAAGAGAGGCTTACCAAAGTTTCTTCTATTAGTTTGGAGCTAGAGCTTGATTTGCAAAAGAAATCTAGGGCTTGAGTTTCAATTTCCCATTCCACTCTCTATTGTTATAAAAGCTTGAGTATTAGGAAAATAGAAAGGAAGTAAATGAAGTGGAGAGGGTTGGGACTGAGTTAATAAGTGGGGTTATAGGGCTCGGCCCAAACCAAAGCCCTAAGTGAAAAGTGGCAAAATTCCACTAACTCCAAACACATCAAAGTTTATACTCAAAAAGATCGCAAATGGCGTTTTGAACTCAATGGAAGCGGTCCCGAGTCCTAATTCGACCGTATGCAAAAAGTAGCTTTTCGGACTAAATTCCGAGTATCGATAAAATATTTAAATATAAAATCGATAAATATGCAGGTTGTTACAGACTCCCCTCCTTAAAGAAATTGCGTCCTCGCAATATTTAAGAAGAAGATATATAGTAACAACCATGAGAGCATATTCGTCACAAAAGAAATTTGAAATAAAGGTTCGCCTTAAAGAGCACGGGAAAGTAAGTCCGGATGTGTTCGCTCGATGAACTCTCTAGATTCCCAAGAGCAATCTTTAGGATTTGAGGACCATTGAACTTTAACAAGCGGAACATCTTTATTTCGATGTCGTTTGACTTCCGAAGCAGTAATACGAATAGGATGTTGCTCAAAAGTTAGATTAGGCGAAACTTCAATTTCTTCCACAACACCAGGCTCAAGAATAGAATCGGAATCTCGAAGACATTTCCACAATTGAGAAATGTGAAACACGTCGTGAATAGCAGAAAACTGAGCCGGTAACAAAAGGCGATAAGCCACGGAACCAATACGTTCGGTGATGGGAAATGGACCAATATATCGAGGTGCTAACTTTCCCGATCGACTGAAACGTACAACACCCTTCATAGGTGAAACACGGATAAACACAATATCTCCCACAGAAAATTCTAATTTCCTTCTCCGGTTATCGGCATATGATTTTTGTCTACTTTGGTCTTCTTTCATCCTATGACGAATAAGATCAATCTTTTCTGTGGAATCACAAATAAAATCTGGACCTAAAACCAGCTTCTCACCGGCCTCAAGCCAACAAGAAGGAGAACGGCATGGCCTTCCATAGAGTGCCTCGAAGGTGCCATACCAATACTAGATTGGAAGCTATTATTATAGGAAAATTCAACCAGAGGAATATGATCTTCCCAACTTCCACTGAAATCAAGAACACATGCACGAAGAAGATCTTCAAGAGTTTGATTCACACGCTCGGTTTGTCCATCGGACTGAGGATGATAAGCGGTGCTAAAATTAAGCTTAGTTCCCAAAGCTTTTTGAAGACTCTTCCAAAATCCACTAGTAAACAATGGATCACGATCACTGACAATAGAAGTAGGAACTCCATGTAATTTAACAATTTCTTTGATAAAGAGTTTGGCCAAAAGAGAACGGTTCGATTAGACCGAACGGGAATAAAATGGGCAGATTTAGTAAGTCTATCAACTATAACCCATAAGCTATCATGACCCGAACGAGAACGGGGAAGGCCGTCTATAAAATCCATGGAAATTTGATCCCACTTCCAAATTGGAATTTCTAAAGGTTGCAATAACCCATCGGGCCTTTGATGTTCGGCCCTAATGAGTTGGCAAGTCATGCAACACTTAACAAAGTTAGCAATATCAGATTTCATTCCCTCCCAATAATGAAGTCGCTTCATATCCGCGTACATTTTACTACTACAGGGATGAATGGTAAATTTAGAACGATGTGAATCTTCTAAAATGTCTTTACGAAGATCAATATTATTTGGCACGATAAGTCTACCAAATTTTTGAATGCCGCCATGAGAATCAATATCAAAGTCTTTCAAAACTTCAATATCATGTTTTTCCTTAAAATTTTGGCCAAGAAGAGCCAATTCGAGATCTAGCCTTTGAGCTTCAAGAATGCGGTCTAAAAGAGAAGGATGAGCCTCAAGGCTACAAAAAAAAAGAGATGAACATAAATCGAAAATACGATCTCGAATCTCACAAGTGGATAAAACCCCGAGATCATTCCATTCGGATATCATCATAGAAACAACCGCTTGTTGCTTACGACTAAGTGCATCCGCAACACGATTTCCCCTTCCGGGAGTATAAAGAATGTCAAGATCATAAGCTGCAAGAAATTCGAGCCGACGTTGTTGGCGCAAATTTAGTTCCTTTTGAGAAAATAGATACTTCAAAGATTTATGGTCGGTATAAAGAATAAACTTTTCTCCCAAAAGATAATGACGCCAAATACGAAGGGCGAAAACAATAGTTGCGAGTTCTAAATCATGAGTGGCATATCTAGTCTCAGCAGGCTTCAATTGCCTAGAAGCATAAGCAATAACACGTTCTCTTTACATAAGAACGGCACCCAAACCAACGCGACTAGCATCGGTATAAACAACGAAATCTTGATTCCCCTCGGGAATAACAAGAATAGGAGCATCAGAAAGGAGTTCTTTTAATTTCTGAAAAGAAGCTTCACATTTGTCCGACCAAATGTATTTAGCACCTTTCTTTGTCAAACTAGTAAGAGGCACGACAATTTTAGAAAAGTATTGGATAAAACGACGGTAATAACTCGCCAATCCGAGAAAACTACGGATCTCTGTCACACCCTTCGGTCTCTTCCAATTTTGAATCACTTCAATTTTTGAAGGATCCAATGATATTCCGGACTTGGAAATAATATGACCAAGGAACTTCACACAAGATTGCCAAAAGTGGCATTTAGAAAATTTTGCTTTCAATTGATTACTCCTAAGAGTTTCCAATACAATCCGAAGATGCTTTTCATGCTCCTCCTCGATTTTTGAATACACAAGAATATCATCAATAAAGATGAGAATAAATCGATCGAGAAAATCTTTGAAAACTCGATTCATAAGGTCAACGAAATAAGCCGGAGCATTCGTTAAAAAAATGGCATAACAAGCCATCTATAAGATCCATATCGAGTACGGAACGATGTCAAAGGAATGCTATCCTTTGCAATACGAAGCTGATGAAAACCGGTTGCCAAGTCCAATTGTGAAAAGACTCTAACACCACTAAGTTGATCGAATAGGTCATCAATCTGAGGTAAAGGATATTTATTTTTGATAGTAAGATCATTAAGCTTGCGGTAGTCAACGCAAAGCCTAAGTGTGCCATCGGATTTCTTTATAAAAATAGTCGAAGCTCCCCAAGGCGAGGAACTAGAGCGAATAAATTGCTTCGTTTCCAAATCGGATAATTGTATGCGCATCTCCTCATTTTATTTATTGGACAAACGATAAGGAGGACGAGTAATAGGTTGAGCCCCAGGGGTAAGATTAATTCTGAACTCAATTGCTCGCTTAGGTGGTAATCCTAAAACGGGCTCAAATATGTCGGAAAATTCACGAACAACGTGAATAAGAGAAATGACGTCTTCCTCACCATCATTATCATCATCACGAGGATTTAAAGAACACAAAGATGCAGATAAAGTGGAATCCGAATCTTTGAGAATAATAGAAATATTCTTAACAGATTGAGGATGTCGAAGATGAATAGTCCGCTCAGGACATAGGATTTGGGCTTTATAGCGGTTAAGCCAATCCATTCCCAAAATCATTCCAAAGCCTAAGTAGCGCATAACATGCAAGTCGACACGGAAAGAAAGATCACACAAAATAATCTCGACATCTTTACACAATAAACTAATTGTTGCGTATTCACCAACCAGATTCGCAATTCTCAAAGAAGTCATTAAACACAAAACATCCAAAGAAAGAGTATAAACGAGTTCTTTTGAAATAAAAGAATGGGACGCACCCGTATCAAAAAGAACTCGAATAGGATGATCACGAAATAAAATAATGCCATCAAGGATAGAATGAGAAATACCTTGACCACGAGATGTGTTGCCAGGGGCTTGAGCAACATTAAGCTTTCCCTCCTTCTTGCCTTGAAGTTTGGAGCATGAAGATAAAAGATGACCCGAACTTTTGCAATAGCGACAAAAGAGAGGTTTTGGACATCTATTGGCATAATGGTCTTTAGAACCATAGTTATAGCACTGCCCACTACTAGGGGTAGGAGTCTTTGCCACAAGAGTTGCTTGTTTCCCTTTCTTATTGGGATAAGACCCTTTGAACTTAATAGGCCTTTTCTTGTTGTTGTTGAATTTTGGTTTGGCACCCATTACATCAGCATCACTCTCCCTATCTGCCTCTTCAAGACGAAGAGCGATATAAGCTGATCAAATGAAACTTCTAGCTTTAGAAGTAATGGCTTCTTGAGACTCTTGTTCAAGCCATAAACAAGTCTTTGATTTTTCTTCAATGGGGTGCTAATGTATTCAACCCCGTATTTGGAAAGAGATTCGAAAGATGCAACATAGTCTATCACAGAAGATTCACCTTGAACAAGGTCAATAAAGCAGCGAGCCAATGTCACCTTCTCTGCTTCTGGTACGAATTTTAACTCGAAGCGCTCTCTGAATTTCTCCCAAGTAAGATCCGCTTCAATAATTTCAGAAATCAAAAGCTCGTACCAGTCTAATGCCCTTTCTTGGAGCATACTAGAAGCCACCTGAACACGGTGAAGATCAATAAGATTCATGCGAGAAAAGATTCGATCGCATGATCTCATCCAAGCCTGGACTTCAATAATAGTTTCAGAACCCTTGAATGGTTTCCCACCCAAGTTGGTATAATCGTTGCACAAGCGTGCAAATCCAGACTTAGGATGAGTTGGTTCCGGATTAGAACCGGCTGCTTGGACGGTTAGGTCTAACCATTTCCCTTCCTTTAGAAAGAAAGAAAGAAGAAGAAAAAGGTTATTCACCAAATGAATATCAAGCAATCTTGATAGATAAAACAAGGAATCATAAAGAAAATAGGATGAATCGGTACGAAGACTCGAATTAAATCCTAAAGCACAACTCCTAAGAAGGACTTAGGACGATGATCCTTGTTAAATTATTCTACATTGTTCCGAAGTTTAGCTCTGATACCAAGCTATGACGCCCCACCTCTATACCCACACTAGCCAAGGACACTACGGTGTAATGCCGTCAACTAGCACGGAGAATAAGGCTGTTGAGGAGCGACCATCCGTGTAATTGCTTTGTGCGAGCACCGCTATGTCGGATAGTATTACATGCATTTCGTTTCAGGAGGAAATCCGACATATCGATACAAACTCAAAGCTACTACACAGTGGCTATATATAATCTTCGGAAACAAATATAGAAATAAACATGACATAAATCAGTCACAGATAATTCATACCACAAAGGCGGAAATAGATATGAATGTTACACATAAAAGTGTATATCAGAGTAGTGGTCAGAAAGATCCACAATAACCCAAAAGAATAGCAACATGTGTTATACAAAAGAATAAGTATACATCATAGAGTCTATATCTCAAATGTTTACAACAAAAACTACTAATCTAAGTAGTTAGCCAAAAGTCAGAGATATGAATCCCTACGGAGAAGTCAAGCAGAAGCACCTGTAACATCTCGGTCTGACCCGAGTATTATTTCATAAGAAAATAATAAACGGATCAGTCTAGCTATAAATATCAGATGACATGATATAGAATGAGAGATATGGCATAAACATATGATAACCATAATAGCATACTACTATAAGTATGTAATTGAAAATCAACAAGAGATTAATCAATATCACAAGAATCTTCTCAAAGATCAAAAGGAATGTCATACTCCTTATTTCATTCACCAAGCCGTAAGTATTGACAACATATAAATGCCAATCATAAAATTGGTGAAACACAAATTCTAGAAATCATCAATAGAAATCCAGAAATCACAAAAGGCGGGAGGCCTATCATAGAACGGGAGCATGAAAACTCACCAACACGTGTATCACAAACGGGACGCTATCCCATGGTCGCTAACCATAGAGCCGGTACCACGACGTAGTACAATATCGGTACGCCCGAGGGACCTCAAACTCGAATAGATCGGAACATCGACGTAGTACAAAGGTACGTCCAATGAACCGAACTCCATAAAAGAATATGGGTCGCTAGCCCACAAGAATTGAGTCGAAACTCCAAAATAAATAGGTCGTTAGCCTATAATAGAAATGAGACGAAGCTCCATAAAACGAGGTACCGTCCCCTCCGTGGACAAAGAAACATAGCATAGCGCTAGTCTAAAACACAAAAATGATCCTCAATGATCATCAAGAAAGTGTCAATTACTCTAAGCTAGTAAATATATAAGCTTAGCATCATGTCCCATAACCACTAGCTTAACTTAAATATTTACGAGCAAATTGTAGATCTCCACTAGAAAATTTTCACAAGATATTCAATCGAACAAGTCCAAGAATTAACCGACGAAGCAAACACAAGCGTTTCATACCACTCGTTTTACTAAGTCGTTTAATTGGATTTCTCATACGAGTGAGGTAAAGGTTTGTATATGCTAATAGATTGGAAAACGGTTTGAGAAACGAGCTTTGTAATAAAATAGTGTTGAAATCATTTTGAAGAAAGGGTTTTGATATTTACTACTAGTATTGAAAACCTTTATATGTTGAAGTGACAAATCACAAAAATGATTGTAAAACAATCAATCACCGAAATTCACATTCAAAGACGTGAATAAAATCCAAAGAAATCGATATCAAATCCATCAAAATGGATATTTCGAAAATTCCCAAAGAAAATGTCATCGAAGTCGATAACAAATGATAACAACAAAAGGGAAGCAACACGAATCGATTAAAGTTGAAAATTCAACAAAATTGGCAGTATAGGCAAAATTGGCAAATAAGAGCAGGTCGGTCAACCGGACTCCCTGAGTCGGTCGACTGACCCAAAGATGGAAGTGTCTGGGTAGCAGGTCGATCGACCGGGCCCTGGGCTCGGTCGGCTGGAGCCTGTAACCTGCACTTCCATAACAAAGGTAGGAAGTGCTCGGGTAGCAGGTCGGTCGGTCGGCTACAGAGCTCGGCCGGCCGGACCCTGTTGCCAGCACTCCCGTGCCTATCTAATGAACACCAATCCCTTCCGAATTGCAATCGGTCGAGCAACGGCACTAAGGATTTACGCCATCGACTACCCGGCCATAGAAGCTCTTCGGTTCATCACCAAAAAACATGATCAAGACATCAAAGCTATGATTCTTAAAGAATTGAACCCAAAACACTAAAAATTGGAATATTCACCAAATCAATCCAAACCAAAAGCAATTGCACAAGAATAAGTGTTAGGAATTCATACCTAACAATCGAAGATAAATATAGGCATAGATGTGAGATAAAAATCTCACCTTTTCACAAAACAATGAAGAAGAAGCTTGAAAGCAAAGGGAGATCAACCGCTCTTCAACACAACCCAAATGAGCTTGAATCTATGCTAAAAAAGAAGAACATTCCCAAAGTTAGGTTTAGGAATTTCTTAAATTGATAAAAGAATGAGTTGGAGAAGAAGAAGAGAGGCTTACCAAAGTTTCTTCTATTAGTTTGGAGCTAGAGCTTGATTTGCAAAATAAAACTAGGGCTTGAGTTTCAATTTCCCATTCCACTCTCCATTGTTATAAAAGCTTGAGTATTAGGAAAATAGAAAGGAAGTAAATGAAGAGGAGAGGGTTGGGATTGAGTTAATAAGTGGGGTTATAGGGCTCAGCCCAAACCAAAGCCCTAAGTGAAAAGTGGCAAAATTCCACTAAATCCAAACACATCAAAGTTTATACTCAAAAAGATCGCCAACGGCGTTGTGAACACAATGAAAGTGGTCCCGAGTCCTAATTCGTCCGTATGCAAAAAGTATCTTTTCGAACTAAATTTCGAGTGTTGATAAAATATTTAAATAAAATATTTAAATATAAAATCGATAAATATGCGGGTTGTTACATGAATGTCCTTAGAACTTCATATTTTTTCCAATAAATGATTATAAAGTCCACAAATAACCTCCACTCTCCACAGATCCAACATTGGTAATTTATTAGTAAAAAAAAGCATCCACATTTTTTAGTCCACATCTTTCTAGATTTTATCTGATTCTTGATTGTTTTATTTTCTTTCTTCTCAACATATATGTAACTTCTTTGGCACCAATATGATATTCGACCTCTACGACCGTTTTATAGATTATCACTTTGCTTGGTAGTAACAACTTCCCCACAAGATTTTCCTATTGTTTTGCACCATTCTATAAGTTTATCTCACGAATGGAATACATAAATCATATATAAAAAATTCAATGCTCTTCAATCTCATAAGTAAAATTATTGCTTATATCAAAAAATAAAAAATCTTGGACCTTTTTATTTTTAAAGTCAAATGTGAAATCTCATTCTATTATTTGACCTTCTAAACATGGTATATCACAAATTTGAGTGATAAAATAAAATTGCAATAAAGAGATAAAGTTGAATAAATAAGTAACATAAATGTATAAATTACTTTGTTTACCATATTAGAATTCGATCTTTCAGGATTGTCCAAACTTTGCCTAAAATCACCTTTGATGTTTTGTCTTCTTCTTTTAAGGCTTCAGCCAACCTCTTGTCATCTCCTTCATCATTCATCATCCTCAAATAAAATCCTAGACATCCTTCATTTTGATTCATAGTAAGATTAATAATTTCCTCGGGATCACTTGAATTTTTCTACTCAAACATGTTTTCCTTACACGTATAAAACATAACGAGTTGGACAGTATTTATTATGTTTATTGTTAATAGTTATTATTAATTCAAATCAAAGGTTGGAGGCATACCCGATGATATAAAAATATTTCATATAATTCAATGGAGTGGTTGAAGTATCAAATTATTTGGAATAGTAGATTTGATTTACCTATACTGTTGTAATAGAAAAGAAATGATGGAGTATACTATAAAAGACAAGAAGAAAGAAGTATACATGGTGGATAAACTAATCCTTTTTGTAAATAATGTAAAGTGTCAAATATGCTATTTTTGTAGGTAGATTAGGTGACTAAAATTGAGGATTCATATAAAACTTACCATTTTCTACACATATAAATGTTACCAGTTTTAAACGGAAAAAATGAATTGAACCATGTCATACAATTAGTTTTTTAAATCATGATGTCAATTTTAAACCTGGATGAAGCAATAATAGGGTCTAAACCATATTAACATGGCGAATATATTATCAAAATAAAATTAGAAATTACCTAAAGATGAAGCCAAAGATTTGCACCTTGAATGAAGAATAAAACCTTGATTCGCTTGAATCAACCTCTAGATTTTGCAAAGATCTAGAGATAAAAACCACCTTGAATTATTTGATTTTGCTTGAATCTGTTTTTGACAATTTTGTAGCTTAGAAGCCATGGAAATTTTAGACAAAGAGAGAGGAATGTGCAAGAGGAAATGAATTGTGAGAAAGAATGAATAATAAAAGAAATCAAGGAAAATTTGTTTGAAAGGAATGACAGAAATCTTACTTATTCCCTACTTAAAGCCTCCCTTTTGATTCTTTGTTAAATCTAAATAAAATCCTCTCCCTCTTTTGGATGACAGTCCATAGATGGTGTCACATTGTCCCTCAAAATTTCCAAAATCTCGTTAGCATTATTCATATTTAAATCCAATTTAAACATTATACCAATATCGTATATCGCTGCATGCATTTATGACTTTTATATGTGCATTTCATTAAATACTGATGATATTCAAAACAAATCAAATAAAATTTTACTAATTAATATTTCACAAATAATAATTAATTTAATTTATTTAAAAATACATTTAGTTGAACATTTTGTTTTACATTAGATTTTCTAGTTTTTTCCAAAATTGATAGTCGATTGTGTTATAAAAAATATTAAATACAATTCTTTGAGATTATAAAATCACATAACTAATATAATTAAATAGATCATATTTAAGATGGCAAAAAATCAGTGAATTTTTGGTTAAAAAATTTGTCTACTTTCAAAATTGTAAACTAAACTCACTTAATTTATTTAAGATGGTTGGAAGTATTGATTTGCAACAAAAAAAATTAACCCTTCAAATGATAGTTAATATTTATTTAGTAAAATCATTTTCAAAAATTGATTTTTACATATCAACAATATATATTATTAGAATGTTTACAAAATCCACGATTTAACAATGTAAAAATATTTATATCTGAATACTCTATAAAAATATATGCTAATTTAATATTGAAATTAAATTGAACGTGGTGCGAGAATAATGAGGTGGAGATCCAAAATGAATGTGCAATGCAATTTGTAGCATGATAAAGTCCAATTAATCTTTTTTCTTCTAACTAAGATTAAATAAATAGTAAAAAAAAAATCTTTTTGAATAAATTATATTTAAAAAACGGTTATTTTGTTTTTAAACAGGCTTGATTACAATTGTAATTTGAATTAGATGGATTATGAGAAATAGGAAATTTTCCTCAAGGACAATTTTTAGGGCTTTTTTTGGATGTAGGACAGCACACTGATAACTTCATCTAAAGGACAAATTATTGTATTTTCCTTCCGGTCCACTTTCGCGCGCTTCTTCTACTTCTTCCCTTCAATCAAATTTTCTACCATGATCCAATTTATCTCTCGCAATCAAAATATCGATCAACCTTGTTCGGTCATTTCAATTTCGTTCTTATGAAAATTGTATATCATCGATCAAATTTTTCTCACGCGCGTTTGTCGATCTCAAATTTTTTCATATTTCTATTGTGATCTTGTTTTTCTTCAAATTGTATTAACTAGGTACGCTTATATTATTCTATTTTTTGTTTATTTTCTATTGCAGTTAGAAAAATTGATTATGATTTCTATTTGTGTTCGTTTTTAGAAATTACGTGCATTGTTGTTTTTTTGATTACTTGTTCGTTCTTCTATGGCAGCTTTTTAAATTAGCAGCAGGTTTTTATTTATTTATTCATTTCTTTATACAATGTTGTATTCTTATATCATTTAAATTTAATTTATCTTGCATAATCCAGCATTAATGTTAGGATGATTGGAAAAGTATGATTGCTTGTGTTGTACATAAAGTTGTGATAGAGTGGAAAGTATCATAGTTTAGGTTCGGTTTCTGTGATTCATTTTTATTTTTTTCTTAGTATCATTTTTTATTATTATCGGTAACTAGGTATTAATTTTGTAGACGATAGGTATCAGTTTATGAAGTGGAAAAACTAATGTTCTAAACTGAACATATTTTTACTAATGTTTTTATTTTTATTTTTTTGGCAGTGATGATAACAGTCTTCTTTGTCTGTTTGTGTTGAATAATAACACTTTTAGCACTCGATTATCTATCGATTGCTCTTTGTATGATTTGAAGAATGAGAAATGCCGATGTTGGTCTCAATTAACTCCATCTTCCATTCATATTTCTTATGTACTTGAGGACAAAGTTATTGCGGTTGATACTGATTCTGATATTCAGAGTATAATTTGTTTTCAGTTATACAAGAAAAGTTTTTTCTTTAGTTTTACTATTAAGGCAAAGGGTTCTGAATTGGAATATGTTGATGGTGCTTCTATTTCAAGTTCATCTAATGTTTATGCTACTTCATCTTCTACTGTATCTGTCTGTTCAAATGTTGTTGTTAATGGTAAAAGTTATTTAAAAGATATATTGAGGAGAGTGTCGACATTATGTATTTTCGATTTTGTTGGTTTTTGTTTTGGAGGAGTTGAACATTTTAAAGAATTTTTTATAGCATACCAAATTCAAAAGGGATATGAATTAGTATTTTTAAAGAATTGTGCTACAAGAGTTACTGTAATTTGCTCTTCATATAAGGATAGTTGTCTTTTCAAAGTCCATGCTTCTTGTGATTCTGGAGAATTGAAGAAGTTTTTTATGAAAAATATGGTTGATGATCATTCTTGTGGGACTGATGTTAGAAATGTGAATAATCCACATATATCTAGTTTGTTTGTTACATCGTTGATTATTGTCGAGATCGATGATTGTCCCAGTAAAAAGCCTAAATATATTATAGTTGATTTTAAAGGAGAATACAATGTTCAGTATTCTTACGGTTATACTTATCATGGGAAACAACTTGCATTAATGGAGTTGTATGGTAAAGATGCTTTGTCTTATAATGATCTGAGTTGTTATTTGGAAGCGATGAATAAGTCTAATCCAAATAATTTTGTTGATATGGATGTTGATCCTTGTAGTAATGTGATTATTACTTTGGGTGCTTGTTTACTTGGATTCAAGCATTGTCGTCCTATGATATTCTTAGATGCTACTCATTTGAAGGGACGTCCTGGTATTTTGATGGGTGCTACTGTAAAAAATGGCAATCAACGTATGTTTTTGTTTCTAGTTTTGATTTATTTTTATTGACATCATAATAGTTGGCATTAGCATTAATATGTATTTGTTATTATAATTTGTATTGTGTTGGTATCAGTTTTAAGATATGTAGTTTATAGTTAGCAAGTTTCTAGTATCAGAATTTACGTTGTATTGAATTGTAAGTTTGTATTTGGTATCATAATTTCATAATGGTTAGCAGGCAATTAGTATTAGTTTGTGTAAAATGTTAGTATTAGGTTTATGTATGTTAATATATGGTATCATATATAGTTGTGTAGTATTGGAATTTGATTTGTATTATAATATATGTTAATGTACATTACTTTGTTGTGTTAGAATAAAGATTAGTTTGTTTAATGCCCTAGTTATCAACATTTTTATAATGGTCATATAAGGTTTTCGGTATCAGTTTTTTTAATGTTAGTATTAGTTTCAAGAATAGTTTCAGATTTATGGTCAAAATTATTTTTAGTTTTTTTTACTAATTATTTTTGCATTTACAGGTTTCTTCCCTTTAGCTATGAGTGTAGTTTCTATAGAAAATGTGGATAATTGGACATGGTTTTTGAATCATTTGAAACAAATGCTTCAAGAGGATCGTAATTTGGTTTTTATGTCAGATCGACACCAAGGTTTGCTTCCAGTGTTTGTGAAGTTTTTCCTTCAGCTTATCACAGTTATTGCTATTTGCATATGGAACAAAATCTTCTTTCAGCGGTAAAAGCCAAAAATGCAAATGTGTCCATTGTTGATTTATTCAAAGTGTGTTCTAGAACTTCTAATCTATATGAATTTGAAGGAGCACATTCTAAATTCTGTCAAATTGGTGGTGTTGCTGGTGTGAATTTTTTAAAGGATAAGCCTTTTGATAAATGGATGGATTTATTTTTTCTAGGGAAACGTTATGGTGAATATAGTTCGAATGTTGTAGAAAGTTTTAACAGTTGGATTTTAGATGAACGAGCATTGCCTGTTACTTTGTGTTTAGATGGTATTCGTGTTAAGATTATGAAACGAATGGCTAGAAGGAGAGAAGAGTGTCGTTTGCGGAAAACAACTCTTTGCCCTTCTATGAAGTTGCGTTTAGGTGAATTAATTAAAGAAGAATTAGGATGGGATGTGTATAAGTCTTCTGATTTTTATTTTGAAGTGAAATCTCCAAACTCTTATTGTGTTGATTTGAAGGAATGGGTTTGTAGTTGCAACCAACGGAAAATTACAGGATTCCTTATGCTCATGCTATAAAGTGTATGAACAAGTCTAAGTTGTCTGTATATGATTTTATGGAGTATTATTTCACTATTGATGCTTATCGATGTTCTTATACCAATGCTATAAATCCTATTCCAAATTATGATAGGCCTATTGCCGATGGTAGCATTCAGGATGTTATCAAGCCACCAAAGGAGAAAACGTGGCATTGGTAGACCATCAATCAAGCACAAAGGAGGATTTTCATATTTTCAGAACAAGCAAAATAGATGTGATGAGTGCAAGCAGTTTGGTCATAATAAACGGAATTGTCAAGCTTCAGAGAGGATATGATTTGATTTTACATTTTGAATTTGTTCATATTAATAAGTGGACGTGTGACTTGTTATGGTGGTTTATTGTAATTGAACCTTGTTTTTAATTTGTATTCAGTATAGCATATTATCAAATTGATTTTAATTTCAGCTATTTAGTATAAATGATGGTATCAGTTTTAGTATTATTTATATGTTTCTACAGCATCAGTTCTGGTGTTTATTTATTTATTTATTTCAAACATTTGTTTTGATATTTTTTGCATACGGTTAGTGTCAGCTGTTTAGTATCATTTTACGCATTCTGTTGGTATAAAATATGGTATCGTTTTTTCATTGTGTGATACCAGTTTTTTTCAATTTTGTATATTTTACTTATTTAAAACAAAGTTGATAGCATAGTATATGGGATCTGATAATCATCGTGTAATTGATTGAAGAAGATGATTGGATTGTTACATGCTTTCTATTGGTTGGAGATAATGTTTGTTTGACTGGATATAAAGGACTTTAGTATTAGACTTGGTTAGTTTTTAGTATCAGTTTTGTGTATTATAATTCGTGCTACAACTGACACAAGTACTAATAAATAATTATGATGATATCTTGTGTTAGGAAAAACTAACACTAGCACTAATTGTTGTTTCATAAAGCATGTTGAGTGTCAGTTTTAGCAAAACTGATAATATTAGTTATTAGAACTGATACCTATTTACTGTTTCGTATTGATATGATATGAAATCTTATAATATTATTATATAACTGGTAGTTGCATTATAAAACTGATAATATTATATAGAATCAATAGTTGAGTGATAGAACATTTAATATATAATCTTGTTATAATATGAACAACAGGTAAAGAAAAGAACATCAATTACAACAAATCATTCTAGCATATCATCATTGTATTTACAAGTAAGATCAGCATTGTTTTAAGAACAGAACATCATTATTTCACAAGTACCAAATTGCAACAGAACATCATTACTTCGTAAGTATCAAATTTAATTATGAAACAATACAATGATTTACTTTAACACACAAAATCCTCAATTTCTGCACCTTTTTCTTTGCTTGACTGGTTATCAATCACATTCCAATAGTGCTTGCTATCTATCTATACGTCTATTGCTAGTTTTGCTTGTACTAATATCAAGCATTAATTGTATCAACATTTTACATTTTTTATCAGTTACATTCCAACAGGGCTTGTACTTATATCAAGCATTGATTGTATCAATATTTCACATTAGTTATCAGTTACATTCCAACAGTGCTTGTACTAATATCAAGCATTGATTGTATCAACATTAAAACAGAAATTAAATTCAACTACATATAAGAAAATATCAAATCATGTGAAAATAGTATCACTTTTTTCAAACTTTTGATTTGTTCATTTATCTTTCTTCTTCCAAACTTGACATGAACTTGGCTAAGCTCCAACGGTGCTCTTTATCAGTCAATAACTCATGTTCGATTCTTACTCTAGATTTCAGCATTTGTTCAGGGGCTATTTTGAGTGGTATTCTACTTTTGTTCATTGATATGATGAATATCATCACATATATACCACAATCAAGCATGTTTAAAAGAATATTTGCGGTATCAGTTTTGTGTATCTGTCTATAATTTGCAGTATCAGTTTAGCAGTCACTAAGCATCATTTTCAATATCTAGGTATTAATTTTTTCTGTAATTTATAGTTTCTAGGTATCAGTTTAGTAGTCAGTAGCTTGAGTATTAGTTTTTGTCTGTAATTTGTAGTATCTAGGTATTATTTTAAAAGAAAATTTACAGGTTTAGTTTAATTGTCAGTAGGTACCATTTTGAACAACATAAACAACTTACGTGCCCGATCCTTATTGTGCATATGGTATTTGATGCATTTCATTTGCTTCACCTCCTTATCCTGTATGTTTTTCTTTTTCCAAAGTTCTTTCAGCATTTCTTCAATTTTATTTCTCTATTGAAGACAAAAGAATACAAAGTTAGCTAATGTTTGATTTGTTTAATTAAATTTTCTTGTTTCATAACAAAAATATATCATACCAATATCATTGCCTGCTTTAGACTGGGGTTGTTTCTTTCATTAGAATTCCTTCTAGGACGTCTAGAATCTAGATGACTCCATTGCATTGTAGGGTATGTCAAAGTTACTAGTGTCCAATGGTATTCACAATGCAATGGGAAATATATAGCATCTGCGTATTCAACATCCATAATTTGTTCAAGGAAAGGCAGCACTAAAGATATTATAATTCCATATACATTAAAAACTATAGATTGTTGTTAAATAAAAAAAACTAAGTTAGAATTCAATATATATGTAGCATTTATGATATTATTGCATATTAAAGTTTTATTAACTGTCATTATTGTTGTGAACGCATAGTTGTGCTCTTTCAGCCCACATTTAGATAAATACCGGTCAATTATCTATATTAACAAGAAGAAAATGTAAGTTTTTGTTACTGGTGAAGCAACATTCAATAATAATTAGTATCTTTTGTTCAAATAGTGGTAATATATATTACAAATTACAAGAATAATTAAGTATGAAATATGATGAAACAGCTTCTGGGTATCATTTTTGCACCGACTTAGTATCATTTTTGCACATGCCATTAAATCAATTGCCACTAGAAAACGAAAGTATGAATTTATATCAAGTACTAATAGGAATTAGTTTTGCACTATTTTGGTATTTATTTTGTCATACATGACTGTTAATACATAATTCAACTAATAGACCACCACTGTATAACAAATAGTAATTAGGTATCATTTTTGGTAATAAATAGGTACCGGTTTTTTTTTAAATAGCATTCTATTAGAAGTTATTTTTGTAATTATTTTTATTGGTAGCAGTATTATTAAGCAAATAAAGTATATAGCGATCCATGTGTGGCATTTTCTTCAAGAAGTTGTTGTAGTACTTTTTTTGTTATTGTACATCATCCTCTAATTGTGTCTTTATCTGTCCATGCTACATCTCTATTTTAAGAAAATAAGGCACATATCAATTATACAATGTTATTTTAACCATCAAAATTTGTATATATGTTTGTAAACTTACTCTTTTGATGATGTCATAGCAAAGAAAGTTTTGATTGTATTTTGTTGTTCTATATTCAAGTATGCCAAGGTTTTGCTGCAGTGTCCTAGTCCAAAATTTGAAAGTGTTGGCTATATTACTTGAATTTGCATCGATGTTGACTCTTTTGCAATTTCTTTTTTATCATTTTCATTTTCTTCCAGTTTTTCATCATTTTTATTTTCTTTAGGTTTTTGTTTTTTCGCTGTTTTTTTCATTCTCTGACCATATTCAAAGCTGGGGCTTTTTTTCCTTTCTATTATTTTTATTCTTTTCACATAAGAAGATGGCTTATGAACTTGTTTCCTTTTCTGACCAGAAGGTTTTGCTGGTTTGTTTTCTTTATCCTTTGCTGTTATTCCCTCTTGCAATTGTTGTGTGATATTTAGATTAAAAGATGGAGGTGTTAGGTCTAGTACTACATCACTGTATCATGCAACTAATTTGCTCTCTTTATTTGTATCTTCTTCCAATTTTTAAGCCTCTTTTATTTCTTTTTGCACCGTTTTAACTTCATTTGTTCGCAACATTGTTTCATTTGTTTTGTTCAACATGTCTTCACTTTTTTCTATTCTGTCCATAGCTTTATCTTCATTTTGTTGGAGCACATTTTTATGCATTTGAGTTGCTATTTCAGTCTCCATGCATGTACTTTCTTTTTCAGTTGTTTGGTGGACTTGTTTTTGTATTAGTGTCGGCAGTTCTGTCTTCAACTTCTTCTACATTTTTTTTCAGTTGAGAATCTATATTAACAATAAGAAGCTGTCAGTTTTTGTCAATGGTGAACAAATATAATATTTTTAGTATCAGTAATCAATAATCAATAATGTTAATAGTGGCAGTTTATGGGTATCGCTTTTGCATTGATATTAGTTTTTCAAACATACAATAAGTATCATTTTTTTCATACATATAGGTATCAGTTTCGAATTATTTAATAATGACAATTGTTTGTAAAATAACCAACCACGAGTTCTAATCAAACAACTACTACATATATATTCTGCATTATTTTGGTATCAGTTTTCTACTACATGACGGTCAACATAAATAGTTCAATTTACATACCATCAAGTTATAAGAAATAGAACATAGGTATCATTTTTTAATACATTTAGGTATCAGTTTATTCTAACTTATATTTAGAATTATTTATAATATAAGCAAGCATGAATTCGAATCAAACGGTGTTATTTTCAATAATAAAAAATCATGTACCTGTCCATTTCTGTTATTTTTTCTTAACACTTTGTAAATTCTTGTTGACACTTGGGATTTTCTTCTTCGACATTTTCATATGTGATTGTTTTTTCTTCATTTTGTAGTTCAACTTCTGAATTTTTCTTTTTATTTTCTTTCAGTCTTGATTTGAGTTTTTTCAGTTATTCTTTCAATTTCAAATTTTCTTTTTCTACCTTTATCCCCAACTTCTTTTCTTTGTCTAATTGCTTCTTTGATTTTTTACCTTCTTCTTCCAAATCTTTAATGTGCATTTGCAAAACATTAACGCTTACAAAATCTTCAAAAGATCAAGTACTCTGTTCAGCTTCTTCAAATTTTCTTTTTTTCCGTTGGTTTTCTTTTTTTTTTTGTCCCTTGATTCACCTTTTGTTGATGTTTTTTTGAGTAACTTGTGTTCATGTGGAAGAATCGTGCTTATTTCTTTTACCTGTGTAATTGAAATAGTTATTTTTTTAAAATTTAAATGCAAATGTTTTATGATAGTATGTTGTAACTTATAAGTTATAACTGACATTAATAAGTGATTAGTTTAATAGAAGAAAATATAATAGTAATGAAATTGATACTATGTACTCGTACTAACTGGTTGTGTGAAGTGTTAAAAATGATACCAAATATTATTGTATATTATAATTGATACCGTGCAAAATGACAAGATGTACTATGTTGAGGAAAAATTGATACTATGGAATCAAAAACCTAAAGCTGCTTATTGAAACTAATACTAATCAGAAGCTAAAATGATACTGCAAATAGGCATATGTGATAGTATGCAGAGACAACAAATTATTCTAAGTGTTGAAATTGATACTGCAGACAGTGAGAACATATAATGTAAACTGATATTGGCTAGTGTAAATAAGATTTAATTTTAACTTACATTGCCAACTTTTATATCATTCAAAAATTATTTCACAACAATGTCTTTATGTTTCCTTACATCCTATCATGCAAATCTGGGTAAATCTTCAGCAAGTTGCCTTCTAGGTTACATGAGGTTCATTTTCTCACAGATGCAATACTATAAACATTTAAAGATATAATTAGATAAGAATGTTGAATATAACATTTTTTTTTCAATTAATAATATTTTGCATAACACATCTTACCAATGGAAACATGGAACATCCAGACATGTTTCTTGGCTTGGAGATATACTTTTCGACAAATTTACTAAAAAAATTCTCTATTGTTTCTGGCCATGAGACAGTTTGCATTATTTCACTATCAATCAATTAGGGTAGAATTCCTCATCTCAGTTTTTGTTGGTTGTTGGAAAAGAAAAATGTCAATAGTATTTGCATTACTATCAACAAAGGCAGATCTTCTTCATTTTTTTTTCTTTTTGATATTTCTTGTTTTATTCTTCTTTCCACAACATTTCTTTTTATATTAGTACATGTGCCAAAGTTTCTAATTGCAAATTCTTTGCATTCTGGTGGAATGGTTTTGCTCGTTAATTTTTTTTTGGTTCTATTTTTATTCCTTTTATTGGCAGATCAAACAGCAAGCTTATATCTTTAGCAGTGACCTTCATTTTGTCTTCTCCTAAAACGAAGGTATCAGTTTCCATACAATAGCAGTTGTATAAAACATCCAAGTTGTGTTGATGCCTTTTACACTCTTTCATTGTTATTTTTTCTTCATAGATGACTTTGAAGAAGTTGTAAAATGGTGTCTTCTTTAAGATGTTAAATTGTTTTTTGGTTAATCCATTTTTTTTCTTTGACCTGTTTTAATATCTTGAAGATAGCTTGTAAGCCACATCTATAAGCAGTTTCTGGCTTAACATGTTCAGATTTTGCTATCTGTTTGTTTGATTGTTTTGATGTCGCAAGCATGCTTTTACCACATGGATTGACAAAATCATCGTCGTCCTATTTCATGAAAATGTGGCAATAAGTTGTTAGTGAAACAAATAACATTGAAACAAAACGATATATAACATGATATAGTGGTATCTGTTTCCATAAACATGAGATAAAACATGATATTTTTATCTATCCAAATTTGGTATCATTTTTGCTAAATGCAGGCATCAATTTTTTAAAAATTATGGTTGAAATACTTGTAAAATTGCTACATAATAATTAAAAGAAACATATTGCATGTATAATTTTTAGCTTATATTTGTGTTATCTTTGTTACAAATTACAATGAAAGTAATTTGTATAGTTAAAAGTATAAAGTTCAAAGAAAGATAAAGTGAGTATCATGTTTATAAGGTGTATGTATTAGTTTGGTTCAAACAAACGGTATATTAATTTTAAGATGTGATGTCCATAAAAACAGATAGTATGTATCAGTTTTTCATTACATTAGTGTCAGTTTTATATTTGTGATAGAAACAATTTCAATTATGGAATAATAAATTCCATCAATGATAGTGGGTATCATTTTATGAATATAACTATATCGGTTTTGTTACAAACTATTGAAAAATTATTTTCAAAATTAAAAAGTTTTGTCTACAACTAAACAAACAATAGGTTCATTTTATGAAATTTAGGTATCAGTTTGTTATACAGTGGGTATCATTTTGTGAAATATAGGTATCATTTTATTGAAGAATTACAACATTGACATATTAACTAAACATATTATACAGTGGGTACAATTTCGTCAAAATTTAGTATCAGTTTTCCTAGAAAAAATAGTGAAATAATTTGTAAATTAAAATGAATCAGCTACACACAATTAGACAATAGGTACCACTATTGCAGGATGTTAGTATCAGTTTTTATGTGTGTGGTGAAATTAATTTTTCTATATACAAAGTATCACGTTAATTCTAACAGATGTTCGGTATCATATTTTCAATATATTAGTATCAATTTTGTAACAAATAGCAATGAAATTTATTTTTTTATCCAACTAAGCTTTGTCTTCTACTAAACAAACTATAGGTATCACTTTTTTGAACATGAAAATCTTATAAGTAATATGGCTTGTAATTTTACAGTGTTGACTTGTTCATCTTCAGATTCTTCAACTGCTATTTCTTTTCTCTTATTTCTTTGAGCTTTTCCCTGTTAAACATATTAACACTATGAAAATACAGCTAATGATTTAATAGTATCGATTTTATAACTTAATGGTATTAGTTGCCTGTTGAAGTTGCCGCTGAATTATTTTCTCATTTTTTATCTTCGATCTTAATTCTCTTTTTTGCACTTGTTTTATAGTTGTCAGCAGCTGTTTTTTCCTGCATGGTTTGTTCATTTTTCTGTAAGATTAGTTCAATAGTATCATAATTAATCTACAATGGTTTTGTTATGCTTCATTTAATAATATCATTTACCTTTTCTTTTATTCTATTTTTTTCATGTTTCTTTTTTGTTCTTCTTTCCATTTTTTGCTCTATATCTTCTTCCATTATTCTTTTTAATGATGTTAACTTTGAAGATTCTTGTTGTGTATCTACTGGAGCCAGGATATTTGTTTCATGAAGATTATCAGATACAGCTGCTAAGGTATCAAATTCATGTGGTAGGTTTTCAATTTCGGCTCGATTCTCAGATTGAGATTCTTTATTTCCAGAATCGAGCTGATAATCAGAATGAGGTGCTAAGGTATTAGGTTTTTGTCGAATATCAGATTGAGGAAATAATATATCAGATTCGTGCTCAAACTCTTCTAGTTTTTTATTGCCTTACGTATGCGATTGAGATGGAGGTGGCGATTTTGTTGTCCTTTCGTTTGCCTTTTTTTTAAAATTTTATTTTGTGTCGTGAAGAAGAGTGTGGATTTGAAAAACGAACAGGAAAACAAATGAAGAAAATTAAGAAATGCTTTAACACGCGAATGGATTTTGGACCTGTCCTTCCTTTGAAAGAAAATTGTTTGTGCGTATCCTTTTGAATAAAATTTTTAAATTATTTGGCCTTTAAACAAAATTCCCCTGCCAAAAAAACAAAATTTCCTTTACGTATGCAACCAAACATTAAATTGAACCAACCGGTCCTAGCTAGCAAATAACTAAAAAAGCACCGATAATTCTCTATTTCTGTCCATTTCTCCTTGGCGAATCTCTTATTTCATTGATCATTGTTGATAATTTATACAACAAATGGCGTCAGTTCAGAAACAGATACCAAAATATCCGCCATCGAAGAAGAAGAAAGCATCGCGATCATCGCCGGTGGCTCGGTCGCCCACACGGCCGGCAGCGAAAAACAGGCCGGAGGTCATACGAGCACCAGCTAAGGCGGTGAATCCTCTTCCATTAAAATTTAAATCCGAATCAGATGACGAGAGACCTAAATATAATGGTCATGGTTCAAATGTTGAAGAAGAAGAGTTGAATCCTAATGAGGATAGAATTTCGGTGAATGACGAGGAATCGCCTTACAGTATAACTAAGGCGAGATCGTTGGCGGTGGAGAAGGTCAAGAGATTGCCTGAGGATTTTCCAAATCAGGCGGATAAGAGATGGAGCGATACGAAATCGTATGCTACGAAAAAGGTGCGCTATTATTTCATTTGATGGATCAATTTATATTTCTTATGTATTTTTTGCTGTAATTCTACATTTATACATGTTACTAGTAAAATATATAATTTGACCAACGTCAGATTGGTTTTATGCGGTTTAAAGCTTCATAATTTTGGATAAGTTAATTTGCATGTTCCGTCGGAGCAGAGTGTAAAAGCGTAAATGCTGTTTTCTTTTCTTCTTATACATTTAGCGTAGAATTACTGCTCATGATGGTAAATGAGTAAATCCATAATTTGACCAAAAACGATTTATTTAAGTCCCTCCAAACGGGGGCTGTTACGTACATGTGTTATCCTTATTTGATAATCTTGTTTTGTGTTTGTTAAATTATGCATCTCGCTTCTCATATTAACGGGAATTGCTGAAGTTTTATTGATATAGGATTCAACTATGTAACATCATGACATCTTCATGCAAAGTAGTGGTTAAGACTGGAGCATGACCGGCAATAAGTATTTATTAGATGTAATCAGGGACAAAGCCTTATCTGTACTTGGGAGAGATATAATTTTGATATCAATATATAATATGGAAAAATATGAATTCGGCAACTTTTTAAAATGTAGTGACCAGATGACACTTCTAAGAGCACGTTTGATAAAACTTGTTTAGAATTTACTGAAAATAGTTTTAAATATTAACTTCTAAGTAGTTTTGGACATTAATTTCTAACAAAAGTGTTTATATGTGATTTGAATGGTAAGTTAAAATATGTGGATTTTGGTTTTTGACTATTATGACTTGCAAATAATGAATGTACATAATAAGTTATATAATTGAATATATCAATTTATGCAATTATATATGAAACATGCATTTGTTATGAAACCATAAACTGATAGCCATTTGCTTGGCTAAAATTACTTATGAAATTTCTTCATAAAGTTTTGAGCAATGGATAGTTGTTTCTCAATTTGCTACTTTAAGCCATTTTTGTAAGCTTTTCGTAAGAAGTTCCCAAACGCTAGACTTGTAATTAGTTGCAAACATGCTCTAAATCTGCATACAAGGTTGATTGGTTTATGTGGGCATAGAGTGTGTAGGTTGGGCGTTTCAAATGTATTTAATGCATGCTGAGATGGTTAAGAGATGTATGCTAAAGTAATTCTTACAAAGGAAAAGCAAGAACATCCGTTACATTAGTTTTGAGTTGCAGTGTGTCCAATGGAAGTTAATAATAAATCATTACGTAAATATATGTTTCATTTCTTTACCATTTTAAAGATTTTCCAAACTTTCTATCCACTGTGCTAACAAAACCAACATAAGTGCAACAGAACATGGCTTTTCTTAGAATGGTATAAACAAGGTGTCTTAAGCTTTTGGAACATCCACAATTCATTTTCTATAATTTGTTATATTAATTATTAACACTACAATTTTCAACCTCAACGACTAATGACGAAACAACTTTTATACGTCGATATATTCATTGAGCGAAACTTTCAAAACTTAAGGGTTTATTTCGTTATCTGTAATTTTTTTCTTACCATTTGCCACAACAGGAGACTTCCCGTTAATTGTTTCTGCATTTATTGTTTCAGAATCATCAAGTTTGGTGTCAGCTACCAAATGGAGATTGGGCTTTAGGGAAAATTATATCCTCTTCCGATCAAGATTCTGCCATATCTCTTCCTGAGATTGGAGTATGTATTGCTCCACAAATAACATAAATTGGATTCATATAGCCTGCATTTGACTTTGTTATTTTGTACGTTTATAGGTATTGACTTTGAAAACCGAAAGTTTATTACCTGCCAATCCTGAAATTCTTGATGGTGCAGATGATTTAATGCAACTAAGTTATTTACATGAGGCATCTGTGTTGCACAATTTGCAGTACAGATACTCTCAGGATAAAATTTATGTAAGCATTTCCATTAAAAAACAAATCCAGTCAATGCATAATTTACATCACCCTTAATTAATTTTGTTTCTATGTTTATTCCAATCCAGACTAAAGCAGGACCAGTATTGATTGCTATAAACCCTTTCAAAGAAGTAAATTTATATGGAAATGATTACATTGAAGCGTATAGGCGTAAATCTATGATTAGTCCACATGTCTATGCTATAGCGGATACTGCCATTCGAGAAATGATAAGAGGTTATTTGACTTATTTCACTTGGAATTTTTGGTATCGCTTTTCGTATTTTGTTTTTCTTTTAATTCTCAATGATTAATATGTTGTTTATTTCTATTTCAGATGAAGTAAATCAGTCCATTATTATAAGGTTAGCTATCGATTACTGTTTTTTTTATTTGGATCACTCATCAAATTCTTTGCTTGTTTTCATTCCCATTTGTTTCTTCTAGTTTTATCTAGTAGTTGAATTGTGTAGTTGGTCACAGTAGTTAAAATGTATTAGTCAAATTTTATTTTGGATATTCACATGTGATCTCACTTTTGGGGAACAACTGTTTATTATGATAGTTTGAATATATTTTAGTCGATTTATATGATATGATAATTACATAGTTAGGAAATTCAGTATTATGAAAGGAAGTTTTGTCAAACACCATTCTATAAGTTTCAAAGCACACTTCCGCCCCTTTGCAAAAATAGGTTTCATGGAACACCCCGGAATTGTTTTTAGAAAATTTTGTAGTTTTTTCTGAAAATATTAAAACTGCAAATATTAAAAGGTGCTAGTATCTGCAGTTTCTTTTGCAAATATTTGCAGAGAAAACCGCAAGTTTTCTCTGAAAATAATTGCAGAGGTGTTTCGTGAGACTTGTCTTTGAGAGGGGGGCGAAAGTGGAATAGGTGTGAAAATAAGGGTGTCTGCCAAATTTCCACTATTATAAATCATTCATGATTAATTAGTTGGCTAACTGCGATTTGCTTAACAGCGGTGAAAGTGGAGCGGGGAAAACTGAAACTGCTAAAATAGCTATGCAATATCTGGCTGCTCTTGGAGGTGGAAGTGGTATAGAGTATGAAATTTTACAGACTAACCCTATACTTGAAGCATTTGGTAATGCTAAAACATCAAGAAATTATAATTCAAGCCGATTCGTAAGCCTATATAAACAAATTGCTTGTTTATATCAAATCTGTGCTGTTTTATTTTAATTTTTGTTTTTAAGTGATAAGTCATGTTACAGGGAAAGTTGATTGAGATTCATTTTAGCACCACTGGAAAAATATCTGGTGCTAAAATCCAAACATGTAAGAGGACAATCTTATATAATTCTTTTCTGTTGGCTATTTTTCTTCTTTAAGCTAACCTAAATAGTGGTGACTTTGTTTTGTATCGGTAACAATGGCTTGCTATATGCGACGGACAGTTTTACTCGAAAAGGTATGTATGTACTTGCTTTTCAGTGTACAATCATGTCCTTTCATATATATTATCATTTTCCATCATGTGCTATATCTCTTTATGTTTTGTACAGTCAAGAGTTGTCCAATGTGTTGCTGGTGAACGCTCATATCATATATTTTACCATCTTTGCGCTGGTGCTCCTAAATCTCTTAGAGGTTATCTTTCTTGCTTTAATCTTTATTTTCTTCGATTGTCTTTTTTTTTTTTTCCTTTTAGATTTGGGATTTTTGTAATATTATCCGGCCAAACTTTGTAACCATATAGTTCAGTTCTATGCACAATCCTGCATACACCAGCCTATTTATGCTCTGTATGCATTATGTTTTACTAGCATTTATATAAGTGGAACACCCCTAATCGCTTTTCACCCCACTGAAGACCATTACACTCATATATCTGACCATTTTCAGTTGATGAACTGTCACATTTCTAATACAGCTGTTCAAGTGGAAAAAACCATTAGTTTCATTTACATTTCCAGTGTTAATGACTATAGCAATACTTCAAAACATATTTAGATGTTCTGAACTTAATAATTTGACTAATCGCCTATTCTGCAATCATTATCCTTGTATCATGTTCGCATGCTAAAACTAATTGGTAGTGGCAAGGTTTGCTAATCCACTTTCATTAAAAAAACAGATAAATTGAATTTAAAAAGTGCGAGTGAATACAAATATCTGAAGCGGAGCAACTGTTTTAAAATTCCCGGGGTAAATGATGCTGAAAGGTTCCGTTTACTAGTGGTAAGAAACTATGACTTTACCATTTGAATGAAAATAGTAATTTACACCAAATTCATATTATGTAACTTATTTTTTCCTCATCAAATGCTTATATTTTTTTGCAGGAAGCTATGAATATTGTTCATATCAGCAAGGAAGATCAAGATGATGTATTTGCAATGCTTGCAGCAGTATTATGGTTGGGCAACATTTCTTTTTCTGTGGTGGATAATGAAAACCATGTTGAAGTTGTGACCGATGAAGGTTAGCATCATTTTATATGTTTAGATGCACATGCATATGCGTGCATGTAAATGCATATATCAATCATTGAATGAAAAATCATGTCCTTAAGCTTAATGTTGTGCATATTTATAATTGGATAAGTTTGGAAGTAGTTTTAAACAAACAACTTTAAAAACTTCCCATTATAGAAACCAGTGTATGACACGCACGATATGGGCACATATGCACGTGTTGGTGATAGTTAAATAATGAACAGTAGTGAATTTTATACAAAATGGTTGGAACCATGGTTGAAATGTTTCACGGAACCACAACTGAATGTGTTGGGGTATTGATGTCATTTCATTGGACCGTAGTTGAAATTGCTTGTTTTAGTCATTAACGATAGTGATGTATCGTAACTTAAAATTGTGGTACTTACTCCCATTACCTTCTTTATTATGAACGTTAACAGCTTCTCGCACTGTTGCCAAACTCCTTGGGTGTGACATAAAAGTTTTTAAAACAGCTTTATCTAGTCGGAGAATGAGAATTAGAGAGGAAGATATTCTCCAAAAACTTACACTATCCCAGGTTCGGTCTATTTTCTTTGATGAAATTCCAGATATTTATCATATAATTCATATTAAGAATTCAAATTCATTTTGATTACTCTTTTAAGGCTATCGATGCAAAAGATGCATTGGCAAAATCAATCTATGCCAGCCTATTTGAATGGTTAGTTGATCAAATCAATAAATCACTTAAAGTTGGTACGAGACAAACAGGAAGATCTATCAGCATTCTTGATATATATGGTTTTGAATCATTTGATGTAAGTTTACAGTATAATACGTACTCATCCCTCTATCTTTATTTTTTATTTTTTTAATATCTGAATTGTAGTAGTAATAAAAACTGCTTAAATATTGCAGAAAAATAGCTTCGAGCAGTTCTGTATAAATTATGCAAATGAGAGGCTACAACAACATTTTAATCGCCATTTATTTAAGCTTGAACAAGAGGTATAATATATTTAGTTTGATTTTATTTCTCTCTTACTACACCAAAATATTCTAACCCAAATGCTATTATTGTTTTTTTCCCTGTTCTGTGGCAAACGTATATCCTTATATTGTTATGTTACTATTACATAGGAATATATTCAAGATGGTATAGACTGGAGAAAGGTAGATTATGAAGACAATCAAGACTGCTTAAGTCTTTTTGAGAAAGTAAGTATTCTGGCATACTTTTATAAATTACACTGCATCTGTTGGAAGGTCGTGCTTTTCTGTCCACCTAGCTGCTCTCTTAACTTTCTATATCAGAACGAGACTTTTTTTTTTTTTTTCCTTTTTAATAACAAGACACTTACCACTTGAGCTAGTGATTTTTGAAGAGACTATTGCATCATTATCCCACTACAATAGCAAGCTTCCATACCAATTTATCCATCTTTGTATGTCCCATAGTTATATATATCTTATTATAATTCATCCTTATCTAATACTTATGCAGAAGCCTTTAGGATTATTTTCTCTCTTGGATGAAGAGTCTACGTTTCCAAATGCTACAGATCTTACGTTCGCAAACAAATTGAAGCAACATCTTAATTGCAACCCCTGCTTCAGGAGTGAAAGAGAGAAAACATTCAGTGTTAATCATTATGCAGGAGAGGTTGCTTCTATATCCTATCATCTATATCTGATTTTTTATGTTGTGCCACACAATCAAATATTTATCTTCTTCTCAGGTTGTCTATGACACATCAGGTTTCTTAGAGAAAAACAGGGATCTAATTCACATGGGCTCAATTAATCTTCTTGCTTCTTGCACATGCGAACTTTCAAAAACATTTGCTTCCAAAATGCTTGATCATTCTGAGAAGATAACAGTTAATTTATATAGAGCTAGTGCTGCAGATTCCTTGAAGCTTAGCGTTGCAACAAAGTTTAAGGTATATATGAATACCTTTCGTAACGCAAACACTTTGGCTCTCTTTTTTGTTATGTACATATATTTTTCAGCATTATTGGTTGAGATATGCTTGTTAATATTAAGATATTTAACGGAACACATTATGTTAACCTGCCATTGACATTTTCCATCTTACTGTTTACATGATATATGACGTCATACGAGTGACGAGTTTGGTTTCATGGTAAGACAAATCAATGTTATTTCAAATCGCATCTTTTTTTAAGGAAAAAGAAAAAAAATCAACTTAGAGAAGACTAGTGACCTAGATCCATAAATAGCTTAGCCCTTTGGTATACTTGTTCATTTCAAGGGAACATTAGAGGTGAAAAGTCCTTACATTTCAAAACCTAGTTCGTTGGATTCCATCTTCTGTGACATTGCATCATAATGTAAATGTGAAGCGATATGCAAGCATTAATGAAGTCACATATTTTTTGCATCCACAAGTGGCCCAATGTGTTACGCGAATATGGTCATCCTTGTATTAAGGCAACCCCTTAAGTTATCGCAATCCCTCATTCTATCATTCATTCTCGTTAATTAAGTTGTGACCATCCCTCATTCAATCATTCAAATACTTTTTATTTGCAATGTATGACGTGTTTTTTATCATCTGGAAATATAAAAGATATGTGGCATTATACAAATTATTGAATTTTTGATGTCCACAAGCAGCCAAATGGGATCATGGTCATCCTTGTGTACTTAAGTTAGCACTACCCCCTTTCCTTATTTTAATTACTTGGTTTTTAATGAGTGCTTAACCACTTGTATCATAACACATAGCTATCTTGAAATTGTATAATTTTCTCCGTTGATGATACTCATATAAAATTTTGGGAGATGTTGGGTCAAGTCTGCGTTTTGGAAAAATATTAGTCTTACATATCTGCCATAAAAACAATGTAGATTGAGTCTCCCTTTTAATATTTATAAAACTATTGTTGAAATAATTTGGAAATCGATGTTGTATATTTCTGCTCAACCATTATCAATCTGATATTTTCTTATTTTATTTTAAATGCCAAATTTATCCTAAGTACTTCAAAATATGTTAGGTAAATATTTGTCATGCATAATAATTGTCGTGTCATGCATAATAATTGTCAGGTAATTATTTGACTGACAAAAACGTATACGACTGATATGCAAAAAACTCATTTCCGTTAAAAATTCCATGTCAAATATTTGATCGGCAATTGTTTGTGATGCAAATAGTTACCACATCATCCCCATTACAGCTTTTACCAGATTTTGCCGCCATCAAGCTGCTCTTCACCCACCATCAATCTACTCTATATCGTCTAAACCAAACATTCTAATTTTGAAATTTTGATTGTAACATAAAATCTAATCACTTGAGGTGAAGTTCCGACCATCCTCACACACCAATCAACTCCTCTCATCGGGCCACGTTCACCGAGACAAAGCTCTGCACCTTTGGTCATCGTTATTGATTTACTAGTTAGGGAACTTTGATGAATATGTGATGTTATAGAATATAGAAAAAAAAAATTTGTGAAAATAAGGATATGATTGATTTCCATTAAATTTTGGTACTCAGGGACAATTGTTCCAACTAATGCAAAGGCTCGAGAATACAACTCCTCACTTTATACGGTGCATAAAACCAAACAAGCTACATCTACCTGCAACATACGAACAAAGTTTGGTGCTTCAACAACTAAGATGCTGTGGAGTTTTAGAAGTGGTTCGAATATCAAGAAATGGTTTCCCTACAAGAATGTCTCACCAAAAATTTTCTAGAAGGTAGCAATTGAACCATTTATTTCAACCTTGTATTGGTAAATTGAACTTCGTTCTAATTCAGATTATTCTAGATATGGATTTTTGCTTCTGGAGCATGTTGCATCTCAAGATCCTCTTAGTGTATCAGTAGCGATTCTTCAACAGTTTAGTATTCTTCCAGATATGTACCAAGTTGGCTACACAAAGCTGTTCTTTAAAACTGGACAGGTAAATCCAAATATTTCGTATTGTTATCCATCTCACATAGTGTAGTGTACATCATGAGGTTTTATATCATTTTTTATCGCTTATCTCTTGAAAGAGGCACTGTAGAGTTAGAGCGGCTCTACCTAGTAGTTACCTATAATTAGATTTACAGTCTATGATATACACTCAATTTTGACGACTCCTAGCATTTTTTCGTGTTCTGCATTGGTACGTAATAAACTTATGTGGCAAAATCTTGATATAATGTTCTTATTATATTGCTAGCCTTTTTTCATACTTGTTCCTCTATCAAATTATTGAAACTGGAAAGAATGTAGATCAGTGCACTGGAAGATACAAGAAATCGAACTCTGCATGGGATATTACGGGTTCAAAGCTGCTTTAGAGGCTATCAAGCTCGGCGTTATGTGAAGGAGATGCTGCAAGGAATTCTCTTTTTACAATCATGTATATCTTTCCTTCTACACAACTCTATCTGTTATGAAATTATTTTCAGTTTTTCTTAAATTTCAAAGGGCGGGTATTTTTATGATTTATGTTTTACAGTTATACGAGCCGGAAAGTCACGGAAAGTTTATTCCATCATGATACAAAGGCATAGAGCTGCTATAGTGCTTCAAAGAAGCATCAGATCCAGAATTGCTTGGAAAAACTACAAAAATAAACAAAGTGCAGCTTTGCTTTTACAGTCAGGTATGTCTGTGCACTTCAAATTTTCTCACTTCGATTCAACCTAATGTCCTCTTTACCTTTAATTCATACCAGTCGTTCGTGGATGGCTTGTCAGAAGGTGTTCTGGAAGTATTGCTTTGCTAGATTCATATAGGACCCTCTATGATAAGAAGGTAAATGCCTTCATTATATCTTTGCCCTTAGCTTAAAAGAGTGGATCTCCCAAAAATAAACTTATTCACTATATTTTTTTCCCCCTCAGGAAACGGAATCTGAAGAAGTTACAATAAAGGCATCCGTTCTAGCAGAGCTTCATAGAAAAATCCTCAAAGTGGAAGCAGAACTATCCAAAAAAGACGAAGAAAATGAATTACTTCGCCGAAAAATAGAGCAATACGAAAACCGATGGTCTGAATACGAGCTAAAAATGAAATCAATGGAACAAGTTTGGCAACAGCAAATGAGAGCTCTACAGCAAAGTCTTTCCATAGCCAGAAGAAGCAGCATCAATACAGACATCGATATTGCCAGAAAGTCTGATGCCTCTGTCGATCAAAGTTTGGATAGTGGCTCAGTAAACAGTCACCTAAACAGAGTGAGATATGGAACAGATACACCTGAAGAACCATCGAGTCCTAGTCTAAGTGTGATCAGTCGCTTAGCCGATGAATTCGGTCAAAGAAAACAAATTTTCACCGATGACGCTAAATTTTTAGTCGAGCTCAAATCTGGGAGAACCAAGGCAAATTTGAATCCGGATAAAGAACTCCGGCGATTGAAGCAGATGTTTGATGTTTGGAAAAAGGATTTTAATGTACGGTTAAGGGATACTAAGGTTATATTAAGTAAACTGGATGATGAAGGTAACAAGGAGAAGGCGAAGAAGAAATGGTGGGTGAGGCTTAATAGTAGTAAAATTATGAGTAGTGCAAGGATGTAAGTAGGTATTATTTACCATTTATTTAAACCTGGATTCATATGTGTATTGTTGTGTTGATAATATGAGATTGGCAAGGAAGCTTAGCAGAGCATGCAGTTCAAGCTTTTTTTATGGAGTTATGTTTGATGTATTGATACCAAGTTAATAAGATCGCGTATACTAATGTTTTCATTAGTTTGTGAGTGATAGTCTTATCCAAGGTTCCACATTCCGGCCAGTGTTCAATGTTCCGACCGGCATGGAACCTTGACGATTCCGTTCTGGCTTCGACGTGGACCGGACCGAAATTTGGGCAAAATTTCATTTTCGCGAATTAGGGGGAAACTAAAAAAAATTACAGCGATTACTCAGTAAAACAAATCGGTTATTCGTGAAATCAAATCAAAAAAATAGTACAGTATAAAGTAAAAAAAAAAATAGAATGATAGTGAGTGCAAGCGAGTAGCTTGCTAAAATTGATAAAAGATCCGAGATTTCTTCTAATAGTCGGTACAATATAAAGTATAAAGAAAATAAAACTAAACTTATAATAGTACAGCTAGGTTTATTTTATGAATATAAATAAATCGTTCCGTAAAACAAGAAGATAACTTTCAGTAGAGATATAATGACAATAGTACTCAAAATTTGTTATGATCTGAACTAACATGTAAACATCATGTTTTTATAATGGAAAAAGATAAAGCATCCATGTATCTACAGAGACTAGGTAGTATCTAAATAATAGGTAAAAACATATAAATAGGTAATAGGAAGATATTTTAGATTAGAAAATAAGTAATACCGTGGAAAGGTATGCGTCAGTTCACTATTAATGTAGTACAATGAAGCAAATGAAAAAAAAAATTACCTAATCAAATATAATATGTTACATAATATAGCCTCGTGCTGATAACGTGTTACAATATAAAATGAGGACAAGTCATAAAATCACTCCTCAAAACCAACTTGTTCGGCTGCATTATCAGAAGTTATGCTAATTTTGCCCACTCCGGTAGAGGCAGAGGTCGAGATAGAGAACATGGTCGTGGTCGTGAATATAACTCCAGCAGAGGCGGTTATGGTGGTTTTAAAGGCAACAAAACTACCAACTTTAAAAAACAACAAAAGAAAAATGAGCCTAAAAAACTAATGATTTTACTTCAAAAAATAAAAAGCAATATAAGAAAGTCTGTTACAGATGTGGACGCTCTGGTCATTGGTCGCGTACATGTAGATCATCAAAGAAAACAGTTGAAGAATACCAACGTACAAAGAATATTGAAACAAATAACACTGAAAGATTGTTTGATAACACTAACTTGAAGTTAGATGATTTCTTCGAAGATGATGATGGAAATTTCATAAATGATGAAAATCTCAATGCGATGATTAATGATATGACCGACCTGATCAGCTAGAAGTAGCCTGAAACTTTTTGTTTCATTTTTCCATTTTATTTTAGTTAGTTTGAATTTTATTTTTGTTTGTTTTATTTTTTTGGAACTAGTTGAAATAATGTGCACCAGTGGATATTGATTTGATTGATAGTTTGCTTTATTTATTTATTTAAGTTCAGAATTATTTCAATAATTGACTAACTATATTGTCTCTAATTCTTAAGGTATGGACCATCAATACTTGAATGATGATATATGCCTACTAGACAGTGCAATTACTCATATGATTTTGATAAACCAGAAGTTTTTCTATGAATTATCTGAAAAGATTTCAGCTAAAGTTTCCACCATAGCTGGATCTGCCAATATAATTGAAGATTCTGGAAGAGCCCATATAGTATTACCAAATCGTACACATATCTTCATTCAAAATACATTATACTCAAGCAATTCTGAAAGAAATCTGCTAAGCTTCAAGGATATAAGAATGAATGGCTATCATATTGAAACTGTAATTGAAAACAATAAAAAATATCTTTGTATTATTTCTAAAATTGAAAGCCAGAAGCTTATTTTAGAAAAATTTGAAACAATTTCGACTGGATTATATTTCACAAAAATTGGCATAGTTCAATCTCATTCTATAAACATGAGCCAGAAGCTCGCAAATACAAAGATATTGATTCTTTGGCATGATCGTTTGGGTCACCCTGGGTCAACCATGATGCGTAAAATCGCTAAAAATTCAAATGGGCATGATTTATCAAACCAATTGAATTTACCAAGTGATTACTTATGTGCTCCATGTGCACAAGAAAAGTTAATCACGCGACTTTCATATGGTAAAATCACTTCTGAATCTCCAACATTTCTACAAAGAATTCAAGATGATATATGTGGCCCAATCCATCCAGAATGTGGACCATTTAAATATTTTATGGTGCATCAACTCGTGGTCACATGTATGTTTGCTTTCTACAAGAAACATGACATTTGCCAAATTACTCGCTCAAATAATCAAATTAAGAGCGCACTTCCCTCAGTATCATATTAAATCAATTCGACTAGATAATGCATGAGAGTTTACTTCTCAAGTATTTGATGATTACTGTTTATCATTAAGAATTGAAGCTGAACATCCAGTAGCTCATGTTCATACCCAAAATGGTCTGGCAGAATCGTTAATTAAGCGTTTGCAACTTATTGCAAGACCGTTGCTTATGCAATCAAAGCTACCTGTTTCAGCTTGGGGATATGTAATTCTACATGCATCAAAATTGATTAAAATTATACCAACGGCTTATCATCAATTTTCACCGTCACAACTTTTAACCGGATCCCAACCAAATATTTCACATTTACGAAAATTTGGTTGCGCTGTGCATGTGCCAATTAGTTCCCCACTTCATACTAAAATGGGTCTTCAACGTAGGTTGGGAGTTTGTGCGGGATTTGATTCACCATCGATAATTCGTTATCTTGAACCTCTCACGGGTGATGTCTTTACTGCAAGATTTTCAGACTGTAAATTTGATGAGACAATCTTCCTACCGTTAGGGGAAGGAAAGACCTTTCCAGTAGAACGGTGTAAAATATCATGGAATAATCCATCCATGTCTCATTTAGATCCACATACCAAACAATTCCAATATGAAGTACAATTCCAATATGAAGTACAAAGGATTTTGCATCTTCAGAATATCGCAAATTAAATGTCTGATGCATTCAGTGATGTTGTAAAAATAACTAAATCCCATATTCCAGCAGCAAATGCACCAGCTAGAATTGAAATTCCAGATGAACCAAAAGTAGCAAATGAATCTAAAGCAAGACAAAAACGTGAAAGACCAATTGGTTCAAAAGATTTGGGGCCTAGAAAAAGAAAGTCTAACGAAAAATCATCAATTGATAAACCTTCAAAAGAGGTTATAAATGATCTAAAAGACGACTTAAATGAAAATCACAATTTTTCTAAGAATGCCGAAGAAACTATTATCCTAGAAGAAACAATAGAAGCTTCCAAAAATAAAATGGTACCTAGCAATAATGAGATTTCAATATTTTATACAAACTATGGAGAAATGTGGGATTGAAGTAAAATAATAATTGATGATGTATTCTCATTTGTAGTAGCTACTAAAATAAATGAAAGTCATGACTGTAATGAGAATAATGATAGTGAACCAACTAGCATAAATGAATGTCGAAGAAGACATGGTTGGCCAAAATGGAAAGATGCTATCAAAGTTGAGCTAGATTCACTTCAAAAACATGGTGTGTTTGGACTAATAGAGAAAACACCAGAAAATATTAAACCAGTAGGTTATACATGGGTATTCATCAGAAAACGAAATGATAAAAACGAAGTTGTGAGATACAAGGCACGACTTATCGCACGAGGTTTTCTACAGAGACCGGGTTTTGATTTTAAAGAAACATATTCTCCTGTTATGGATGTCATAACATTTCGATACTTGATAAGCCTTGTAATTTTTTAAAAACTAGATATAAGATTAATTAATGTTGTGACAGCTTATCTTTACGGTGAATTAGATACAAGTATTTACATGAAGATCCCAGATAGATATAGGTTGACTGAAGAAAAATCGAAGTCGATGTACTCATTAAAACTGAGACGATCACTATATGGTTAAAACAATCTGGAAGAATGTGGTATAATCGTCTTATGAATATTTGGTAAAAGCTGGATATAAAAACAATCTCATTTGTCCTTGTGTCTTTATGAAGAAATCGGTAAAGGGATTTGCTATATTAGCAGTTTATGTTGATGATATAAATTTGATTGAAACTCCAGAAGAGATTGATGAAACAATAAATTACTTAAAGAAAGAATTTGAAATGAAAGATCTTGGAAAAACTAAATATTGTCTCGGTCTACAAATTCGAGCATAATACTAATGACATACCGATTCATCAGGTCAAATTATATTGAGAAAATTCTAAAGCGTTTTCAAATGGATGAAGCATATCCACATAGTACGCCTATGATTGTCAGATCTTTGGATATTATAAAGGACCCTTACCATCCAAAAGAAGATGATGAAAACGTACTTGGTTCAAAAGTACCATATCTCAGTGCCATTGGTACATTATTATATTTAGCCTAATGCACGAGACTAAATATAGCATTCTCAGTAAATCTTAAAGCAAGATACAGTTCAGAACCAACAAAAGACACTGGAATGGTATAAAATATATCATGAAATATCTTCGTAGAAGGACAAATTTAGGCTTATTTTATTCTCACATGGGTAATAACCAAATCTAGTTAGTTATGCTGATGCAGGTTATCTTTCCAGTCCACAAAAAGCAAGATCACAAACTGGATATGTATTTAGTAACAGTAGTGCAGCTATTTCATGGCGATCTACAAAGCAAACGTTGGTACCAACATCATCCAATCACTCTGAAATACTAGCACTATATGAAGCAAGTCGAGAATATATCCGGTTAAGATCATTAATTGAGCATATTCGAAATACATGTCAGCTCCCTTCAACAACAGAAGGATCAACTATTATTTATGAAGACGATGCAACTTGCGTACCTCAGATTCATGCAGGTTACATCAAAGATGATAGGACGAAACACATTTCTCCTAAGTTTTCTTTATACACAAACTATAGAAGGAAATTAAAATAGAGGTGAAACAAATCCAGTCTCAAGAAAATCCGATTGATCAATTCACAAAAGCACTTTCAAAATCAACATTTCAGAAGATGGTGTATAAAATTAGTATACGTCGAATGCATTCACGAACTAACTAAATAATGCGTTATAAATCAGGGGGAGAATTCAAATATATGCTAAAATGTACTCTTTTTCCTTCACTAATATTTTTTCCACTGGGTTTATGTTAGTAAGGTTTTAATGAGGCATTAGATTGATGCAGAAGCATCAACCCTCATAATGTCATAAGCTTTTAATGAGGCTATTATTATTATCAAACGCATATTCAAGGGGGGTGTTATAATATATTTAAATAATATGGGTGAATATGTCAAATGGTCAGGGACAGTATTTTAATTTTCATTAGATTTGGAGTCTATATATATAAAGCTCATTTGTATTATAAATGTATCTGAAGTGAATAAAATGTCTTCTCTCTTTTATGAATTATCCTCATTTTATTTTGTAACAGTTATTCGTCAAATCAAACAAAAAGACAAATATTTATTCGATTTGAAGAAGATTATGAGCAACGACGATAATGGATGAAGGGGATATCGATCTAGCACTAAAGCGATACCGACAACGACAGAGATCAGCGGAGGAAGACAAGCGCGATGTAAGTTTCTTTCCCGCGTTGAAGTGAAGAATCGCTGATGCTTGCGTGAGAGAGAGGGGAAGATTGGATAAAGATGTATTAGTTCCGGCCTATAAACTAATAGCTAATAATGCTATGAACTAACATTTTCTTACTGGGTAAACATGTATTACTTGATAAGCAAATAGAACTAACATTAAAGATAATATCCGTATTACATGTATTTAATGTATAAAGATGTGTATTTGACGATTTGTTAACTATATTATTGCCCGTAGTACTCGTTAACTAAATTTTGTTTATTACTTATTTATAATTTCGTGTCTGAATATGGAAAATTGTTTGGAATTTTAAGTTATATGTATTTTACGTTAGATTATACTGGAGGCTGCTCGAATTATGAGGTAAATCAGCCATATATTATTGAACCCCATATTGCTTTGAAAACCTTAACCTTTTGATAATACGATAACTACACTTTAAAATTTGATCAGGTGTAGAAGTGTGCTTTTTCAACATATTATAATCTGACACAAGATGAAGACGACGATGGCCACAATTCATATGACGCTCAAATAAACAGTTTTTGGTATTAAATTTTTGTATGTTGTATGTTTTGCATAATCTATGTTATTTGAATAATTTTCTATAATTTAGTAGCGGTGTTGCATATTTATTGGCGTATTTAAAAAGAAATACCGGAATCTGCAAACTAGAGTTAAAGTGGAATTTATGAAAATTTCAAAACGGAACTGAAATTTGAATTTCTCCAATGAAGGAACGAAAATGGAAAACAGAAGGTTGAACCTTGGTCTTATCGCCACAAGAATATTATAGCGAGTTGTGCAATCTGTGTAAAGCTTAGAAAAAAATGGATCGAAACTGTATTGCTCTGAAAGCCGGGCATCATACAATCTAATGGTAGCAGAACTTTTCTATTGTACGAAAATTTGTTACAATCAGAATCAAAGGTTTTCAGTATGTGTATGCAAAAAGTTTACAAATGAAAACATCAATTTTAACTCTTCAGTATCAAAGTCCACTCATTGTATGAAAGCATATATCATAAAGCTATGTACATATGTTCTGCAGTTGCTTGTTCGTTAGTTCATGCCGTAGAAATCAAACTCCTGAAAAATGCAAACACCAAAAATAATTAGACGCGGTTGTGGGAAAGCTATAAGGTATTTGAATGCAACATTCGGGTGGAATTGGTACATGAAAAGAGGTGGGAAAGGAGTATCTCATCCACCATATTTGAATGTACTTATGGTAGAATGCAAAATGAAACATGATGATTAGTTTAATTTTAATTGTTTAATAATTTAGCAGTGATTTGATTAATGAAAAAAATAGCATAATAATCAATTCATAAATTAAAACTACAAATATAATTTAAATATAATTTCCAGCAATGATGCATATACAATAAATTTTCAAAATTTGGTTGTGACTAACTCGTATTATAAGTATTTCACTTTGTTCTTTTTGGTGTTGTAGTTGGTGTTGTTTCATAACACTTCAATGTATCCTTTACATCAACTTATCACTATATAACAAATAATCTTTATTGTCATTGTTGATTTTTCTATAAAATTATGGATAATCATTGTAGCATCTACTACTTCCAATCATGTATTGAAACGGTATGTTGTCATGTCTTAAACATAGAAATTTCTTCTTTCATACACCCATAGCCTTTCCTTTTCTTTTCAATTTAGGCACATATACTTGGTCACATTAACTTTTCCATTGCATTTGATATATTGACCAGCACGATCAACCTGCAAGTGTGCCAATATATGTGTACAATTTATACCTTGAATGGAATTTTGAATGTAAAAGTAATAATGGTTTGAAGTTATAATTTGTTTTTGGCCCAATAATTAATTACTGCCAACATGTATGGCTAGTAGAAAAATAAAGATAATAGAAGTACACATAAAGAACCAACCAGACCACTGTACAGTAACAAAGACAAATATACCTGAAAACAAGCACTATGCATATGCGAAATGAATAATCAGATAACTGAAACCAAACAAGGGTGCATCTACAGAACCAACCAATAATTTCAAGATAATATCCAAGGGTGCCAGGGGAGAAAATAAATTTCCTATTCCAATTTGGAGCAGCTAAAATTTCCTCGTGTTTGCACCATATTCACCATCATTGTAGAGAAATAGCTCATCATCCATAAGTCTATAATAAACTTAATGTTTGTCCGCATCATCATCAGAGACATATTTGGGGAAAATGTTCCATTGTGAGTGGAAACATCCATAAGTCTATAATAAACTTAAGTTAAATAAATTAATTTATTAACTAAAGGTTAATTAATTAAATAAAAATACACATATGTAAGATATACGTGTTATACTATAAAGGTTATAGCATGCGCGTGTGTATATGATATATAGATATTACTTTTAATGTTATATTGTATACTTTAAAGGTTATAGTAGTCATGTCCAATATAAAAGTTGTATTCGAATACTAATATAAAATTAATTAAAGAGTTAACAAATTAAAATTAATTAAATAAGATTTAATTACTATAGTATTATACATAAGACTATTATACAAGTAATATGAAATATAAAAGTTATATTACGATAAAACCTATACGATAGGAATGTATAAACTAAAGGTGGAACAATAAAGAAACCCAAACATACTTAAGGGATAAGTACATATGTAAATGCATGTATAACATGATTTTTGGTATGTCCAACACTTTAATCATGAGACTATTTTATAAGAAATACATTATTCAATAAATCGATATTACTCCATATAATATATTAAAGATTATGAATCTTTGATATAATGTTGTCCTCTACCACACACACAACATGTTAATGAATTACATGCATATTCCTTAGTTGTTGAGCGAACTCAAGCTGGAGATGTTATATGTAGTATTATTAATATATTGAATATGCAAGGTAAGATAACTATCTGTATTAGTTGAGCAAACTCAAGGTACATATACTATATACTTTGGCCGTCACAATATGGTAGGTATAAGTGAATAATCTCTTTCGATTTGCTGAGAAAACTCAAGGTTGAAATGAGATTAGAATAAGAAATCATGGGTTAGGAGTTTTATGCGATACAACCGATAAGGGATTATCCATCATTTGTAAGGCTATGATTTGTTGGGCAAACTCAAGGTCAGAACCCTAAGACAGACAAGTCGTAACACCTAGTAGTGAAGTCGAAAGACTTCTATATTTCATTTTAGGGTTTGGAGAAACATAAAAGACTAGTGGATCCTTATTTAGAAAAATGAAATGATAACATTTAACCTTGCTAATATTGTAAGAACATATGCTAAATAATGTTATAATAATCCACATTGATAAATTTATGTATGTAATATGATTAATAAAACATTTGTCAATTAAAATATACAAATTGAAATGAATTGAAGATTGACAAATAGAAATATGATACACACACACACACACTTACTATTAAATACTTCTTGCATGTTAATGTTTTGTAAACCCATGCAAATGCTTAATTTTACAAATACTTACTACGTTCATAATTTGGTCACATGTTTATTTGGTCGAGACCATGTATTGCATTCTTTGAGTTTCGAACTCAAAACTAACACAAAACTATGGATACTAGATCCATACACTCACATAGAAGTGTTATATAGTGAACGTCCATAGTTCATAGTGTACGATACTTCGATGAATTAGTTCATTCAAAAAATTAATCAAACCATATTATAAGGTCGAGTATTTAATTTGATTGATTACAAATAAAGATCATATTGTGTTAAATGTAATACTAGACCAAAACTACAAGATATATCCAAGAACACGATTGCTAAAATGTCAGTTTGATCAGTTTATGCAAAGTGCAAAATATTTGATGTCCCTAAATGTTAAGGATGATCGAGTGTGTAACTGTAAAGAGTTCATTATGATGTTATAGTAAAGGCATTCTTTTGAATGGTTCACCATTTAGAAGGAAAAATGAATGTACAAGAGTTGATGTGATTTAAGGTACAGTTGGGATGAAGAGAGTGAATAATTTATTCTTAAAAAAACATCAGAAATTTGAATTGTAATAATAATAATTGATACTTAACATTAGAATAAGAAATAAGATTTCTATTCTGACATATATTTTCATATAGAAATTTTTTTTGTATGAGATTTATTTCTTAAGTTCAAAATATTCGATCAAAGAACTCTCCGCTATAAACTAGTTGTAGCTTATGAAATAAGTAATCTATATTAAGTGAATAACAGACCTCTAAATTTGGTACTTTACTACAGTAATAGCGGATATAGTGGGAGTATACCATATAACACTTAGTGATTGCATCAAGTTATAAAATTATTTTCGTAAAAAATATCAAACATTATTTTTGAAATAATGACTATTTTTCGGTATTGAACGCAAAATAAGCATATTTATTTTTCAATGTGAATATTATGAATATTCGTAATGAAACGAAACTTTGATTTGGTATTTGTTTTATAACAAAAGTGATGCATTGGTAAATACAGAAGTATATAAAATTATTTAAAATTATTTTTGAATTATATACTAAACCGTAGTTTTGAAAAATAGTTTTTGTTATATGATTATGAATCATATGATACTGGTTATTTAGATATCAAACAATTAAGGGGTATGCACCCATTTAGTTAGAGCGTTATAAAAGTTGATGAACTCTTCAGATTGATGCATATAAATGTATGCAATCATAAGTCTAATAATACCAAATCGGTTCCATGCACTTCGCCATGTTCATCGATTAGTTGTCACAAACATAGACATGCATATTTAGTACGCATATATCAGTCTATGATAAGCTCATAGAATATAAAACGGAAGTAAATAATATAATATGCAATATAAATGATTCGATTTGGTCGAATAAATGAGTATACTAGAAAGAGTTCTGTATGTACCTAATATGAATAAAGATGCAGTCTTAAAGACTACTCCTCCCTATAATACATAATGATATATTGATAAGGAGTAATCGAACTTTGTTGGAAAAAATATGATTAATAATGAGTGGAGTTGAGTCAAATTCTTTCTAGAAGGTGTGTACTTAAGAGTGGTATAAAAGTTTAAAAAAAATATTGTCCATAGAATAGTTTACAAAACCATACAAGATAAAGGTTTATAAGAAACCCCTACTTATCCTAGGCCAACGAGCTGGCAGGTTATGCGAAGTGAAAAAACTACGTGTAAAATTGTATGTAAGGGATCTTGTATGAATCATCCCAAGAGAAATTTGGTAACTATAGTCATTAGATGACTAATTTATGTTGTGAACATAAGTATGCTATAAACTAATGCAAAATTAGTTTTATAGAAAATAATTCAAAAAATGTTTATGAATGCCCATTCCATTCCACTGAGAAACAACCGTTGTTTCAAGAAATACCAACTTCAAAGCGAAAAATTTCTTTAAGAAATTATTGGTATAGAATGAATTTGGATACGGTCCAAACATAAATCTAATTACAAGGGATGAAATGAAATTGATCGAATCTAAATGAATACAACACATTAGAAAATCTAATGAGTATTCTTGTATATTAAAAAGAAACTATATGTTTTTTGTAAATGTCAAAAATAAATAATCTTCGGTTATATAATTAAACATTAAGAGCATTGACTCTACGATATGGTATGATGCATAAATATAAAATAGATTCCAAGTACATTATTAAAATATATGATGTTGAAAGTCGACCCAAAAGGATATGATACATTGGCCATGAATGTGTCTTTAAAAGAAAGACAAACGTAGTTGGAATATAGTAAGCCACATTAATAAGAATAATATCATAAATTTCAATTGTAGAAATTAATGTAATAGATTCACCATTCGATGTGTTCAAGTAGGTTCATATTTTACTCACAAAATTATCACACAGTATGACTTTAAGTTTTGGTGCGTATGTGTTGAAAAAATAATTAATGATTTAGAGTAAAGTATTTACACATAATAACCAGAGTGTTTCAAAGTCAATGGAAGTGATATTGAATTTGTGAGTTTTCGAATACGACCCGAGAATGAATACGAAAGTGCCATTCAGAAAAGCATTAAAATTGAACAAGTGTCTTGATAGAAATGTCAAATTTTTTTATTATCAATCAAAATACAAAGGAAGCATGTGTTCATAAGAAAGAGCGTTATAAGATACATTGATATTTCTAAACTATAAATAAATAATACATTGCTGATTTTTTATGATGTACTTATGTTAAAATCAGCCTTAGCCGTTTTAATACTCGACGTTGAATTTGTAAATGATGTCTTGTATAGTAAGTATAAAAGATATTGAGAATGTCCCAAACAATATGCAAGGATATCTTTTTTAAATGTTTAATACGGTACATTAAGAAGGATTCCTTTTGTATTGGCAATAGGAATTATCATACATATTATGTTGTTTACGATATCGTGATTTCTTTATGTATTTGATAAATGAAGAAAATATCAAATCCAAATAGATATCACTAAATGGTTGATTGAGATTTTTTTTGTATATTTATGAAACATTAGAGAATTGTTTCCGAAAACAAAAAAAATCATTATGAAGGAGTGTTAGGACTCAAATTTTCATAAGTGATATTGATTATAGTACGTTAATAATAAATTCAAATTAAGAATTTTTAAGTTAGGAATGTTCCAAATGAAAGACTGTTGGTGATTCATTGAAAAAGGTCAAGTACATAGTCTTAAATAGCACCGCAATAAATGCAATTTACATAAATATAAATGCATAAATTTATAGCTGAGTTGAGGGTGATTACAAATGTTGAGAATCTAGTTGCATTGTTATATGATGACAATGTCATAATATGATTCACAATAGAACTTAGATCTCACTAGAAGTCGAGAGACATACTCAAAAATGTTCCACATGATAAAGATAGTTTATCGACAATGGAGAGAGTTGATTGACGCGGTAGAAATTTGAAACATACTAGCATACCCGTTCACTGGAGGGCTGACCCAATTGGGTTTGAGAAAACCGACCGGAGAAATTGGAATGAGATTCCATAACTGACCTCAAGTGCAAGTAAGAGATTGATAGAGTAGGGGTATGCCTTAGGCATAATTATGTGATTTGTTACATATATCTAACTTGATAACCGATCTTGTTCGAAATAAAAGATGTATCTTTTTATTATATACTTGATATAATGTATTATATAATCAATTAATTTAATTAAAAATTATATAATTAATTAATTTAGTTAAAAGTATATTTAATATAAAACCCATAAATGATAGTTTTGTGATAATAGTTACAAAGTATTATAACCGTGAGTAATTTATCACAATAAAAATAAATATGCCATTTTAAAATATTCCTAGTTAAGATGTATTGAAACCAGGTACCGATATATCTGTTGAGACTAGAGTATGTACCACTCTCCAAATTTAGGGTAGTGTATTAATCACGGCTGCTGAGGGCATCAAGCGGTTACATACTGATAATTATTGGATAACTATAGAATGACTCACTCGATAGTTTTCTGTTGGTTAGTATAAATAAGGTTAAACAGAAAAATGTAATTGCGACTAATTTCTAACTCTTCTAACTTGAGAATACTGTTAACCTTTAATGTGGAATTTTCGCTTCGATTTTAGTTAAATCATACCATGATGTCAATCAAATGACTATGGTTGAGTCAAGTGGAAGCATTACAAGTGAAACATTATTCAAAAGAAGATTCATCTCCTCGGTTATATGAGGTTAGTATCATGGACAACTGCAGTCAACTCAAAGTCTAAGTCTTTGGCTAAAGTATTTCAGTTAGTAATAATTGTTATTACTAAACCAAAGACTTTCTGCTTGGGCAATAAGGATGCTATGGATGAGATTAGAATTTTGAACATTACCAAATTCTATAAGTCCAAAGTGATATAGCTTTGACGATGAGAATTGTTGTAAATAATTATCACTATTACTTAAGCTTTTGTGAAATGTGACTTTACCGAAAAGACCTGTAAGTGTTATATTCAGCCATTCTATCAAAACACTATCTAAATTGACGTGTGAACATTGATATTTGAAATATTTAATATTCATCACCGATTGAATTCACAGCTTGAGTTGCATAACTGCATTTATGATTTCTTTGAAAATCACATGATTTAATTAATCTGTAAAATGTTGTAAATTGGTTAAATTAATTAATATTCATGAAATATTAGTTATTGTTAATTTATTTGTTGTTTTGAATCTTGTTGGTAATTATTTATATGCTTATATAAAAGTTATATTTGCATATATCGATATGCGATATCGTTATTATTTTAAACATGGTTTAAATAAAAAAATAATTACATAAAAGTTTTTTTTCTTCTTTTATTAGAAAATTTGCACATTGAGAATTTGCTTGGAACATCCATATAATGATGGGACTAGGATCAATTAATTGAATAGGTTGAAATTCAAAAAGGAAGTAAAGAAGGAATTTTGATAAGAGAAAGAGAAAGGTTCCTTTAAATCTATTAAACCAAATCTCTTCATTTTGAGTTCCTTAACATAACATAAATTTTTCTTCCACTTCTCTATCATTCACTCATAGCCAAAACTTCTTTCAAAAAAAAAATCAAATTAAATGAAGGAATGGTGGTTCAACCTTCTCTTGCAAGGTAGGATGCTGATTTATTTGAAATCTAAGGAGATGTCACAAATCAAGATGTGGCAAGGTTTATCGGGTAAGTTTATAATTCATTCATAATGTTTAAGATATTTTTTTTACATACATGTAAATTATAGCTACTTATTAAAATCATTTTGTTATATTGTGATTAACCGTGAATTCTATTTTTGTATGATTTTGAATGTTAATGATTTTACTGGATCTTAAATAATTAATTGTTTTGGAATTGATTTGTTAACCCCTTTTATAATTGCTTTGTGACGACCCGCCTTTCATTCCACAGAAAGACGTATCATCAATAAGAAAGAAAAGGGTAGGAAAAGAATAGATAGAAAGAAAGAACAACAATAACAGAATCTCACAGCAGAAATGGAAGAAAATATAATATTTCACATAACTATTGCATAGTCAATACGCATATCAGAGTTACACAGTTACAACAACATCATCACATTAGACGGTCGTGAAGACCCGTCTATCCATTACATTTCAAAATATAACAGACAAAAGACTCAAACACAGCGGAAATAGATATATAGATACGCCAAGACTCCAGCTCCAAGCTTTTCTAAAATTCGTCAAGCAAACCTGATCACTTGGCTACTCATAAAAATTTGAGTACCCAAGAGTTTAAGAAAAAACAGAATAAACTTCGGTCAGACATGGGTTCGGTGTGAGTAAACGGTTAAGTTGTTTAACTTGAAAAACCCTTGAAATAAAAGGTATATCGTAAGACTCTCAGCAAATAAACACGGACAAGTTTTTCCCTTATGATAACCAAAACATTTGATAGGAAATCCAGTTATATTATAATAGTTTTTAGAGTTTTCAATATAAAATATAGAAATAGCTGGAATGCTTACATCTCACGTTCCAACATAGTTGGACACAATCAAAACCATATAGGCACTTATTGGAGATTGGATTCCATGCAATGGCAGGGCTACTGGGGTACCGCCCGTTACAGTACGTGTTCTAGATCACTGAGCGGAGGATCCACCCTGATCTTCTGCATCACAAAGCCGAAGAAACCCCTTACTAGATATCCAGAATAAGACAACCCCACAGTTGTGGCCTACAACCGCCCGCACAGCCGAATAAAAGGGACCTCTAGACGAGGGAAAATCTTATTTTACTTGGGTGCTACCCACTTAGCCTTGCGTGCACCTTCCCTTTTTAGCCATTCCTGGTTGATGAGGCTTGAGGCTACGATTACCTTTTAGAACACTTATCTTGGAATGCTCATCGTCCTCCATTGACGATGGTCTTATAGCATTCATCCATACAAGTTCGTTCCGGATTCGAACGAAATCGAAGGTACTATCTTGTTACACTCATTTTGGAATCACCATCAGAGTTAACGATAATAGCCCTTGCACTCTGAATCTTCATCTCGATCTTCTCTTGAGATTTCATGACCTATCGTTTAACTTGGATCAATGTGATTTTCGGATAACGAATTTGATATTCGATCCCGGTCTCATCGAAATCCAAACGTTTCTTAAAAGCCAAGTTGTTTAAGGTTTAAACAATTTAATTCAATCCAGAATATTGAATTCGCATAGCATTCATCATAGATAAATAACATACATTTATCAGATCTATATCCAAAGTATATCACATCATAGAATATCATAGATTATCATACTATAAATATCAATCAATCCAGACATTATACATAATCAATCATCCATAATCAGGACTTATTAATCCATACTATAACTAATTTAATTAACTCAAATTAAATTAATTACTTAAGATAGTCACCTAGCCTACTTAATCAATCATTAATAATTACAACCATTTGAATTAATTAATCATTCTTTAATTACCTTTATAAATCAATTAATTAATCTTTAATTGTTGATTAATTAGCCTTAATTATTAATTAATAAACCTTAATTATTAATTAATAAAACTTAATTAATAATTAATTAAACCTTAATTACCAATTAATTAATCTCTAATTACCAATTAATTAATTAATTCTTAATTACAAATTAATTAATCTTTAATTACTTAATTAATTCATCTCTAATTATAAATTAATTAATCCTAATTACCAAATTAATTAATTAATTTATAATTAATTAATTTACAACCCTTAAATATTAATTAATTAATCTTAATCATTAATTAATTATTCTTTAATCATTAATTAATTAAATTAATTAATTACTCTTTAATTACTTTATTAATTTAATTAATCCTTAATTATCCAAATAATTAACTTTAAGATAAACCATTTATCTTTATTAATTACTTAATTATGATTAGCATATAAATTTAAAACATTTTATCTTTTTAATTAACACTTAATTACATTCTAAATTGAGTTTAAAATAACTTACAAATTTTAACTTATCAAATTTAAGTTAAAAAAATTATATAACTTTCTTAAATCACTTATTTAAAAACATTTATTATATAAAGAATAGCTTTAAGAAATAGTTCAAAACTAGATTCATTTTAAATTTTAAAACTTGCTTATTTTAAAATTTTAAAACTGTTAAAATTTTACATTGGGTTCGACCCGATTCTCACCCGAGTCCAACCTCGAGTACTTCTCCTTTTTTTTAAAACTTAGATTTAGTTTAAATTTAAACTGAAAACATGTATAACAACTCACGAATGACATGAGACCCAACTCGAGCCATAACCAATCTACACCGAGACTTCCCCCGAGACAATTTCTTTTCCCAAACTACTGACACACCACCCTTGCCGTGCACATGCACCATTGATCGCCGAAGCTTTGACCATCGCCGAACCTCCAGCACCCCGACGACCATCCACATCAATGATCTCGACCACCCGGATATCATCATAAGCCCACAATCAAAATCGAGATATTTCGATCAAACTGGAACAACAACGATCGCCTAAAAATTCCACGACCTGACGACACCGACCACCGGCATCCGTGAAATTCCGTCCATAGCTCCTCCGGCCATCCACGCTTCCATCCCCTAACCTCCGATGAACCCCGATGCCCCAGAGACATTGCAGCGATCAAATTTTCTGACCTCGACCAATTTGGGTTTTAAACCCTACTCCGACCAATAGCCGCAGCTACGGTGGATAATAAATTCCACCTCCATTTTACCCTAGCTCGACTACACCCTGGCTACCTCCAATAGGGATCCCGACCTTCCCGAGTTCCTTGATCACTAAAAAAACCCGCAAACCCAAAATCTGATCAACCTCGATTTCCTCACTCGACACAACACTAGAAATCGTGAATTTTCTTTTAAAAATCATAGTTTTCAAAGTCGATTCAGATTATATACTTGAACCAGCAAATCATAATGTTTGATTTTAACATGTTTTAAAAAATTTACCGTCTTTTCCATTTTCCAAATGATATTTCAACTTATTATACTTAAAAATAATTTAAAATCTTAATTAATGTTTAAACAAACATAAATTGTTTGAATACCAAAATCTATTAGAGAATAGATGAGGAGATTTGGAATTTTAATCTAAATTTCTACCCTGTAACTTAAAACAGAGATAAACATAGATATATCCAGACATGCACACTTATATCACTTCATATTTATAACATGCAGGTCTAATTTCACCCATGCAAACAATATACCACATCATTATTTGATAAAATCATCACATGCACTAAGTTAAAACAAAATGTTGCTTACTTTACTCACTAGGAAAATGTTGAACAGAGACTTAAAAACCAAGATGCTCTGATTTTTGAAACTGGAAATCACTTGATTTTTGAAAACTTGATTGTGTTGCTTAGTTGAGTTGATCCTACTTAAATCGAAGATGAAATTTCTTGCTAGCTGAGGTGATCTAAGCTTTAATTTAGTTTTGAAGTTGGAAACCTTGCTTGATGATTCAGGTTTTAAATTTGTAAAGAGTGGTTGCCTTTTTGAATTTTCTGGTTGCTAACTTTTCTTTTACAGGCTTTGTTTTTCTTTGAGTTTTTGAAAATGAGAACAGGAAAAATGAAAGAGAGGAGTGGAGAGATATATTTATAGCTTTTTTTAATGATTTTTAAAAATAAAACAAGATAATAGGAAAAATAGCTTACATTTGTTAAATTTATATGCTAAAAATCTTACACTTGTAAATAACATGATTTAATTAATTTACACTTGTAATTATGTTGAATTTGGATGATTCAAATATTTGTTAAAGAGAAAGGAAATTGATTAATTGATTCAATCAAATCAATTAATTTTGCTGGTATATGGAAGGATATTTTGAAGGAAACTAACTAATTAGTCAATCAATTAATTAGTCAATATATTTGCTATATGAAGAAATAAATGATTAGGCATGGAGAATAAATGAAAGATGTGGAAACGAAGATTACGCCATTTATTTGTACTACAATCAAATCATGCAATTTGGAAAGATATATGCGTAATCGGGAAATTGATTTGCTTAATCTCCAAGCAACCCTTCATTATCAAGTCTATTTAAATGAAGGAATTTCATCTTCATATGTAACAAGCAAGTGTAGTATCCACCATTATTCTTTCCTCTCTTTTGTACTCTTTTCTTTAGTAAAATAAAAAGTTGTTGGGTCTCCGTGGACGTAGGATATTCATATCCGAACCACGTTACATCTTCTGTGTCTCTTATTTCTGTTATTTTTCTATGAGACTGCATAATTCTTTTTTAAGTGTCATTGGTATCTAAATAGGCAATACTAGATCCCGATCAAATAAACCGCTTCCGCTCAAATTAAAACAAAATTCACTGCATTTTGGTATCAAAGTTTGTGTTATTGTTGTTTGGATTCTAATGGCTACTTCTAGTAAGTCTGTTGGTAGATCTGGTGTCAATTATGGAGTAACACGTTTTTACGGAAAAGGAGATTTTGGTACTTAGAAGATGAAGATGGAGGCTGTATTAAAGAAGGAGAAGACCTACAAGGTTGTTTCTGCGCCTGAGAAATTGAAAGGTATTGAACAGTTGATTTGGAAGAGATGGAAGATGAAGCTCTCACAACAATTTAGTTGAGCCTTTCAGATGAAGTTCTTAGAGAATTCTCTTAGAAAAAGACGGCAAAAGAACTATGGGATGCATTATCGGATGCACATCAAGACAAGTCTCTCACTAATCGGATTATTCTTCAGCAACAACTCTATTCGTTCAAGATGAAGCCTGGAGTTGATCTCATGGAGCATGTATATGCTTTGATGACTTTGATTATGAACGTAAAGGCAGCGGAAGTTGATATTACCGATGAGACTCAAGCAGTGATCCTCTTAAGTTCCTTGCCTAAGGAGTATACTACTTTTTTTTAATTCCATGATTTATGGCCGTAGTAAAATTAGCCTGTCTGATGTAAAGGCTGGTCTTTATAATGAAGTATTAAGAGGTAGATTGGCGAGCACTAGCTTGGATAGTGATACGAAGGCTTATCTGTTCAGAGAGGTAGAAGTCAAAGCAGGTCGAAGAAAGGTGTAGGACATAATTATTCACGGTCTCAATCTAGGGGGCCTAAGAATTTGACGTCATTATTGTAAGAAAAAAGGGCACTTCATAGCACAATGTCCCAAACTTGAAGATAGAAGAAAAGATCCAAAGCAAGACTCAACTTCTACAGTAGAGAAATCAGATATAGAAAGTGACACCGATGTATTTATAGCTTCTGGCTCTTTTGGGAAGAGCAACTTATGGATGATTGATTCTGACGCATCCTATCATATGACACCTGATAGGAACTGTTTTTTTACTTACCGTGGAATTGATGGAGGAGAAGTTCTGATGGGTAATGATGCTTCTTTCCGTATGGTGGGTGTTGGTAGCGTGATGATTAGGATGTTTGATGGTGTTATTTGTACGATCACCGATGTTAGACATATACCTGAATTGAGGAGGAGCTTGATTTCTGTTGGGGCATTGAGTAGACTTGGCTTGAAGATTGTAGTGAAAGGAGAGAAAATGAAGATATCGAAGGGTTCCACGATTTTTATGAGAGGTCTGAGGGCAGGAAATCTTTATCTATTAAAGGGCGCTACTGTGATTGGTGAATCAGCTTCTGTTACATCTGTTGATTCAGATTCTTCCAGCTTATGGCACTTACGGATGGGTCACATCGGTGAGCGCAACATGGATGAGTTAAGAAAACGAGGATTGATTGATGGAGTTCATCATTCAAAACTTGTTTTTTGTGAAGAGTGTGTTCTTGGAAAGCAGATAAAGATTTCTTTTGGTATAGGAGAGCATAAAGCAAAAACTGTCTTGGAGTATGTTCATACAGATGTCTTGGATCCCTTCCCTTGTCAGTCTTTAGGTGGTGCCAGATATTTCATTTCATTTATAGATGATTTCTCTCGTGAAGTATAGGTACACTTTCTTCAGTCAAAGAGTGAAACCTTTGCCAAGTTTCGAAAGTGGAAATCTATGATTGAGAAGCAGTCATGGAAGAAATTGAAAGTTCTCCGTTCAGAGAATGGCGGTGAATTTGTATCACTGGAATTCATCGATTATTGTGAGTCTGAAGGCATTAAGAGACATTACCGCACACCAGGCCGACCCCAGTCGAATGGAGTTGCAGAAAGGATGAATTGGACATTATTGGAGAGAACAAGATGCCTTAGACTGACTGCTAAATTGAAGAAGGGATTTTGGGCTGAATCTTTATCTATAGGGGCTTTCCTCATCAACCGCACACCTTATACTCCCATAGGTATGAAGGTCCCTAAAGAAGTATGGAAAGAAGAGCTTGTTAGTGTTTGGTTGCCCAGCTTATGTACATGAGAACAAAGGGAAGCTGGAACCTAGAGCTCGCAAGTGTATTTTTCTAGGTTATAGGAGATGAGTGAAGGGATATAGGTTGTGGAATCCTCTTAGCAAGAAGATCGTTATGAGCAGGCATGTGACTTTTGATGAGAAGGCTATGTTGAAGGTGAAGCCTTCCTCATCGGATGATAATGATAGGACATGTGAAGAATACCAGACACAAAGCAAGTCATCTGTTGATTCTTTCCATAGACGTTCAAATGGAGTTTCCGATGACACCGTGGTTGATGAGGATAATATCGACGTTGGTACAGAGGATCAAACTCAAGGTGGAGCTCATTCAGAACCTAGGACTGTCAGACAAAGAAGAAAGCCTAAGTGGCTTGATGAGTTTGTAGGATTAAGCATCGAAGATATTAATTTCGATGATATGGCAACATATGCTTTGAATATTGTCCATGATGAGCCCTGTGATTATAGAGAAGCTATCGCATTAGTTAACAATTCCAGTTGGTTAGTTGCTATGGAGGAGGAGATTGAATCATTGCAGAGAAATCATACTTGGGATTTGGTGCCTCTTCCAACCGACAAAAGAGTTATTGGATGCAAGTGAATCTATAGAGTGAAAGACGGTGAAAATGGTAATATCAGATACAAGGCAAGTTTGTCGCAAAGGGGTATGTTCAGAAGAAGGGGGTAGAGTATCATGATATCTTTGCTCTAGTGGTTAAGCATGCTTATATTCGTACTCTTTTGGCATTAGTTGCTCATTATGATATGGAATTAGAGCAACTAGATGCCAAAACTGCATTCTTGCATGGTGATCTGGATGAGGAGATTTATTTAAAGAAGCCAGAAGGGTTCGTTGATAGTTCCAGGCCAGACTATGTTTGCGAACTCAACAAAGCTCTATATGGACTGAAGCAGTCTCGTAGACTATGGTACAAGAGGTTTGATAAGTTTATGCATTCACAAGGATACTCTAGAAGTTTCAAAGACCAGTGTGTTTATTTCAGGAGATGTGATGATGATATGATTTATTTGTTGTTATATGTTGATGATATGCTGATTGCATTTCGGAGTATGGTCAGAATTAAGGAGTTGAAAGCGGAGCTCGATAGAGAGTTTGACATGAAGGATTTAAGAAAGGCACAAGGAATATTGAGTATGGAGATAAGCAAGGATAGGAAGCGGTGAGAGTTAAGGCTCACTCAAGCACAGTACATCGAGAAGGTCCTCGCTCGATTTGGAATGGAGAAAGCTAAACCGGTTGGCACTCCATTAGGCTCTCATTTTAAGTTGTCAAAAGACTTATCTCCCTTATCGGAAGAAGACAGGAGATATATGGCTGATATACCTTATTCTAGTGTTGTTGGTAGTCTTATGTATGCGATGGTGTGCATAAAACTAGATTTGACCCATGTAGTGGTTGTTGTGAGTCGACATAGGTCTAATCTAGGCAAAGAGCATTGGAAAGATGTGAAGTGGATTCTTAGATATCTTCGAGGCACTTCTTCGGTGGGCTTGTTATATGGTGGAGTAGATGGTGACATCTTTCTTAGGGGATACTGTGATGCTGATTACGCTGGGGATAGAGATGCTAGGAAGTCAGTGTCAGGCTATGTTTTTACACTTGGCATAGGACTGATTTCATGGAGATCAAAGCTGCAATCTATCGTAGCTTTATCGACTACCGAAGCAGAGTTGATATCGATTGTGGAAGCAACAAAGGAAGGATTATACTTACTTTAGTTGTTAGATAATCTTTCAATGGCGCAACAGACAGTAGAGCTATTTTCAGACAGTCAGAGTGCGATTCATCTTGTAGAAAATCAAGCCTATAGTTCACGAACGAAGCACATTGATGTTAGAGGTTTCTTTCTTATGCTTGAGGAAGAACAAAGCAAGATCAAATTGTTGAAAGTGAGTACTTTGGATAATCCTTCAGATATGATGACTAAGTCACTTCCAAAGGACAACTTTGAGCATTGCTCAAACTTGATCAGTTTGATACCTATTTCTTGAGCGCCATGGGGCGCTAGACCCAACAACTTCTATGTTGATTGCTTGACTATAAGCTGATGAAGAGAGATCGTTATATTTGAATCAAGTTGGAGTGTTGAATTTGGATGATTCAAATATTTGTTAAAGAGGAAAGAAATTGATTAATTGATTCAATCAAATCAATTAATTTTTCTGGTATATGGAAGGATATTTTAAAGGAAACTAATTAATTAGTCAATCAATTAATTAGTCAATATATTTGCTATATGAAGAAATAAATGATTAGGCATGGAGAATAAAGAAAAGATATGGAAACGAAGATTACGCCATCTATTTGTACTAAAATCAAATCATGCAATTTGAAAAGATATATGGGTAATCGGGAAATTGATTTGCTTAATCTCCAAGCAACCCTTCATTATCAAGTCTATTTAAATGAAGGAATTTCATCTTCATATGTAACAAGCAAGTGTAGTATCCACCATTATTTTTTTCTCTCTATTGTACTCTTTTCTTTAGTGAAATAAAGAGTTGTTAGGTCTCCATGGACGTAGGATATTCATATCCGAACCACGTTAATTCTTCTATGTCTCTTATTTCTGTTATTTTTCTGTGAGACTATATAATTCTTTTTTAAGTATCATTGGTATCTAAATAGGCAATCTAGATCTTGATCACCCGCTCAAATTAAACAAAATTCACTACAAATTATGCATGTGTTAATTAATTTTAAATGTTTTTTATAAATCTTTATATTTAATTTTTAATTTAGTTAAAAAATTTCTTAATTTATATAAATAAAATCTTTTAAAGAAAATAATATAAAACAAATTATACACTAATAAAATCATATACATATATATTTTATATCTAATTTATTTTAAGATATTTATCTAATTGAATGTCAAATTCAAATTCAAATTCAATTTAAAATCAACTCATACACACACACACACACATACTTTTAAACAAATATATATTTAATTTGTTTGAAAATAATAATTAAGTTTAAAATCTTATATATATACATATAAATAATCCATTATTATTATTATTTTAAAAGAACAACTTGGCCAATTTTAAATAATTTATAAAAGAGATTATCATATTTTAATTGGTTGAATTCCAGGATATCATGCTTAATACTTTGTCCAACTAAATAATTTATGTTCTATTTCATTTGAGATCTGAAACAAATACTTCTTTTATTATCCTATTGTACGTTGTTGTATATCTTCTTTATATTAATATATTACTCTTGTTGTCATACTTGCTCCATTTTGGACATGGATTAAATTCTAATAGATTGAACTATAAAATTATGTGTGTGTATATAACATGTGTGTGTCTCTGTGTGCGCATATATCACATGTATGTATCTATTTGTGTATACATATATATAAATTAACTAAGTCTTCTTCATACCTTGAAATTATAACCTATACTAAAAAAGATTTCAGTCGGTTGATTTCTTTCCAATTAATTCAGTTTCATGTTTCAAAATTAAATATTAGTTCATTACAAATATGTTTATATCTAATATAGACCTATGTTTCAGATCAAACTACATCATTATGGTCAACATATTAAGTTGGTTTGAAATCTCATATGGCATTAAATTAATTGTCTAATTGGTGATTGCAAAAAAGGGTAAAGTAGAATTACACTTGATTATTTCCCTTTTTCACTTAGATTTGATTAGATTTGATTGCAACATAAGTTACTTTTCCATCTTCAGTCTTCTAATCTACTCTTACATTAATTATCTCGATGCTGATTATTTTCATACTTTTTGTTTATGTAAACGTAAAATATAAGTGGCACCAAAAATTATATATGTGTGTCTAAACTATATATATGTGGTACTGTTAATATGTGTATAAAAAATATATACATATATTATAGTGTACTCAAACATATATGTATACTTAGACATTTATATTCCTATTATCCATGTGAGAATGTAGCATGTATATGTAAGTGTTCGTGCTAAAATTGGTCACAAACCCTAAATGTCATGAAAGCACCAATATATGAATAAAAACTAACAATTTTCAAGCGCAAGCCATAGATCTAATAAAGTGGCAAACAATAATCCAGAAATAACGAACGGAAACGCAAGATTTACAGTGGTTCGGCTATCTCCGGCCTACGTCCACTTCAAAGATTTGTCTTTTATTGATGTTCTTTGCTGATTACAGATGATTACAGTAGTTACAATGAAGGAATTTGAATATAACAGCAATAGTAAGATGTAGAATTGAATCTGGCAGAGTCTAGACGTTGAATAGCCAAAAAGATCCCCTTTCTGTAGGCTTCAGGGGGCTATTTATAGGTGTAAGAGGCTGATATCGTGCTCAAACTTCGAAACACTTCTTATGGCACGTGAGTGGGCCCACACGACCAATCCCGAAAAGTTTCGACTCGATTCGTGATCGATACAAACCAATTTCGTATCGATCAAAAAATAATCCAATCGAGCTGAAACTTGGCAAGAATGTTCTTTAGCTTGTATGTAAGATCCTATGAAAATTTCATAGCATTTGGACTTGTGGTTCAGGAGATATGATCGATGCAAGATTGTGTTTTCGTGAGCAGTGTCGCGTTCGGATCCATGTTTCGTATCCATCCCATTCGACTCGATTGAGGCACGTGTGTGATGTGACGTGGTGTGAGATTCTTGGATCCTCCACCTTTTTGTCGAGTCGACCGATTCGTTAGTATTTGAATTCCACCCAGATCCATCCACGTCTTTTCATACGCATTCATCTACCTTGACCCCTATTCGCAATTTCCGCGCATGTCTAACGTTTCGTATCGATGACTGTAGCGCGTTTCGCACCGATCTTATACATGCTGATCCACCCGAAGCGGCCTTGGATGATGCGTGAAGGATCAATACGAGGATGGTGTAAGCCGATGGATATGAAGTGGGGGCACGGATAACAAGGTCGATAGTTGGATACGAACGAAACCTTACCTGGTGGATACGACATAGGTCTGTAGAGTCGATGGGTTCGAACTACTCACCAAACAAGATCGATTCGAAGCATGATGGATACGAATAGCTCCACACTGATCGACACGAACCCGATGGATTCGAATAGTACGGCCAAGGTTCGACTCGAACCCGATTGATTCGAATAGATCGTTATCATGCCGTTGATCGAGTCGAACTTGATCGATTCGAAATTCAACCTCCCTCTATGGATACGAACAATGTGTTCTTTTTCTAACCTGCATCGATCATATCTCATTCATACGAACTCCGATTAACCTGAAATTTAAAAATTTGGCTTTTGTAGCTTTGCTTGCGATTTCTAGCCAATTGTAGCCCGATCCAGACTTGGGAAAAATTCATTGATATCCATAGTGAACCTGTGATGCATAATCAACATTTATGACTAGGAATCATTGGTTTTCAGTTAATTTTTGGATATCTCGGCTTTGCCAGAAGGAAGGATAACATTTTGTCCTCCAAAAAATGCCTTTTGGCAAAAGGTGTGTTTTGAATAGCTTCAAATCGAATGTAGCGAGTTCATGTTTTATTCAAAGCTAATAGTGTTTTTAATCAAGTTCGCGGCTGTTCGAAGCCAAATCATTATCCATTTCTTCCTGTGGAAGTTAAGAATGAAATTCTACAGTCTCTCTAGACTATCAGTGGTCACTTCTGACCTTTGCCAAGTCCATCTTAGCGATCGAATAAAAAGATCCTGTTGCACTCCGGCGTTGCCTTCTATCCCTTGCACTCTGGCCCTAGCTAGGGCGTATAGCGATGTCTTGGCCGTTCTAGACTGATCGTAGCCTTTCCGGCCTCTTACTGGATCCCATCCTGTCACTCTCCGGTGAAGGGAAAACAACGTTAAGTGAGTCGATCCTGTCGCTCTCCGATGAAGCAACTCACTTCTTGCACTCCGGTTCAGTGTATCTGAACATTAAGCGATGCCATGGCCTAAATTGTGGGACGATCATAGCCTCTCCGGGCTCTTATCGAATCCCGATCCAATCACTCTCCGGTGAACGGGAAAAGACGTTAAGTGAGTCGATCCTGTCGCTCTCTGATGAAGCAACTCACTTCTTGCACTCCGGACCCCGCCTCTTTGGGTAGGGTCATAAAGCGATCGTGTTCAAGCTGGTTTATAATATCCATCCCTTAACTCTCCGGTCAAAGGTTTATTTCAAGAAATTCAAGTTCATTTATCGAATTCAAATCCTAGATGTTCAATCTCAAACATTAGGAAAAACTGGACATTGCCTCTCCCGGCAGATCGATCTATCTCCATCTCAGAGCATGCCTAGGGATCTCTCCGGTTTCCTTACATGTGTAAGTGGAATAGCCGTTTTATTTTAAAATCAAATCTAAGAAATCTAATCGACCAAAGTCCAAATCCTGAACTTGGCCCTTGCCATCATAATCAGTAGATGACGAATCCCGATCCCGATCCAGGATCAGTTCTGTTAAGTGGATGTAGTAGCTGTTCAGGTCTCACGACCGCCGTCCATTCTCTGGCATATTGTAGCAATCTACCACTCCTGGCATGTTCTTCCACTTCATCTTTCAGGTGGCGACATTCGTTGGTAGTGTGCCCATCCAGCTCAAGGAATAGGAAATATTTTCCACTTTTGCGCTCCCGCTCTGTGGGATCTCTCCTGTGTGGTTTTCGATAGGGGAGGTGCCCTCGAGTTTCCGTGTAAATCCGTTACAGGCTTGCCGTTAGATCTGTGTATTGTCTAAATTCGGTCTCTCGGAATTTCTTCCGTTTATCAGGACCATCATGTCTGTCATCCTGCTTTCTCTTTCCTTTGTCTGCTCTAGACTATTCTCTGGCGGTTCCTTTGCCCTGCACAACATTTGCTTCTCGCCTCTCGGCTCGTGATTCTTCTAGTCGAATGAATCTTTCAGCTTCATGATAGAATTCTCCAAGATCTTGTGGTGGATCTCTTGCCAAAGAATCTTTGAATTCAGTGCCTTCCCCGACTCCTGTCACCGCCGCCATCAAAATCATAGATGGATCCGGGCGATCTACAGAAGCCACCGTTGCATTGAATCACAGTAGAAAATCTTTTATGGACTCTCTGGTCCTTTCCTTTATCGAAGGCAAAGTCATCACACTTTTGGGTCGCGTCACGTGGACCCTAAACTGTCTCATGAAGCAATCTACAAGCTTGCCCCATGTTTTGATCGATCCAGTTTCTATTTTTCTAAACCAAAGTGCAGCCAAATCTGATAAAAATGAAGGGAAACATCGTGCCATTACTTCCTCGGATGCTCCCAGCACTTCCATATGTCTGATGTATCTGGTAATGTGCATGGTCGGGTCTGACTTCCCTTCATAAGGTTCCAGCATTGGTAGTTTGAACTTTGGAGGGTTTCTTGCATTTCTGATATTCGAAGTGAACGGACTCCGACTGATTTCTTCCAATCCTCCGCTCGACAATCCTGCTCTCATGATTCGTCGCACTAGACCAATCATTCTTTCATCTCCATCCGGGTGTTGCCCCCTTGTTATGTTTCTATCTTGCCCCTCAAGTTTTGAAGGGAATTCTGGTACATACTCTTCGTGTGGCTCGTTAGCACTAGCATTGGCTCTAGCCTGTCGAGCTCCATCCATTGGTCTTCCAGTATCAGATCCCGATGGTCTGCCTCCAAACCTTTGTTGATTGCCCTCTGGTTCTGTATTCTATCCTCTATTGGGTTCCCTGGCCCTTGCTCCCTGTTCCACATTCGCAGTTGCAGTAGTTGGTCTAAGGTTTTGTGCATTTACTGCTCTTATCTGTTCGAAGAAGTTCTGCAGCATCTCCTGTTGACTCTTCATTATTCTTTCATGCATCGGATTTTCCATAGCCTCCATCTCATCCCTGGTGATGTAGATCGAAGCTTGTCCTTCTCCAGCTCTGGAGGATGCTTCTTGACTTCCTTCCTATTGGCTTCTCTCAGCTCTTTGTCTCCTGCTTGTCTGTCGAGTCATTGTCTTTCAAATCTAATTCCTTCAAGCCTTCAAATCTGGATTCCAAATCAGGTGTAGCGGGTGCTAGTTCTCCTCAATGAAAGCACCAAAGTGTTCGTGCCAAAATTGGTCACAAACTCCAAATGTTGTGAAAGCACCAATATATGAATATAAACTAACAATTTTCAAGCGCAAGTCACAGATCTAAGCAAGTGGCAAACAATAATCCAAAAATAACGAACAGAAACGCAAGATTTATAGTGGTTCAGCTATTTTTGGCCTACGTTCACTTCAAAGGTTTGTCTCTTATTGATGTTCTTTGCTGATTACAGATGATTACAGCAGTTACAATGAAGGAATTCGAATATAATAGCAACGTTGAATAGCCAAAAAGATCCCCTTTCTGTAGGTTCTAGAGGGCAATTTATAGGTGTAGGAGGCTGACATCGCGCTCAAACTTCGAAAGACTTCTTCTGGCACGTGAGTGGGCCTACGCGATAGATCCCGAAAAGTTTTGACTCAATTCGTGAACGATACGAGCCAATTTCGTATCGATCAAAAAATGATCCAATCGAGCTGAAACTTGGCAAGAATGTTCTTTAGCTTGTATGTAGCTCTTGTGATAATTTCGTAGCATTTGGACCTGTGGTTTAGGAGATATGATCGATGCAAGATTGCGTTTTCGTGAGCAGTGTCGCGTTCGAATCCATGTTCGTATCCATCCCGTTCAACTCGATTGAGGCACGTGTGTGTGATGTGACATGGTGCGAGATTCTTGGATCGCTCCACCTTTTTTGCCGAGTCGACCGAGTCGTTAGTACTTGAACTCCACCCAGATCCATCCACATCTTTTCATACGCATTCATATACCTCGACCCCTATTTGCAATTTCGGCCCCATGTCCAACGTTTCGTATCGATGCATGTAGCATGTTTCACACCGATCTTATACATGCCGATCGACCCGAAGCGGCCTTGGATGATGCGTGAAGGATCGATACGAGGATGGTGTAAGCCAATGGATACGAAGTGGGGCACGGATAACAAGGTCGATAGTTGGATACGAACGGAACCTTACCTGGTGGATACGACAGAGGTCTGTAGAGTCGATGGGTTCGAACTACTCACCGAACAAGATCGATTCGAAGCATGATGGATACGAATAGCTCCACATTGATCGACACGAACCCGATGGATTCGAATAGTACGGCCAAGGTTCGACTCGAACCCGATCGTTATCATGCTGTTGATCGAGTCGAACTTGATCGATTCGAAGTTCAACCTCCCTCTATGGATATGAACAGTGTGTTCTTTTTCCAACTTGCATCGATCATATCTCATTCATACGAACTCCGATTAACCTGAAATTTAAAACATTGACTTTTGTAGCTTTGCTTGCCATTTCTTGCTAATCGTAGCCCAATCCAGACTTGGACAAAATTCATTGATATCCATGGTAAACCTGCGATGCATAATCGACATTTATGATTAGCAATCATTGGTTTTCAGTTAATTTTTGGGTATCTCGGCTTTGCCAAAAGGCGGGATAACAGTAAGTACATGTACACACACAATAGATATAAATTCCAATATCTAGATACATACACACACACACACACACACACACACATATATATATTTCTGTAAATGTTGGTACTATTTCATTTACGTTGTCACATATTTGAATGTATGTTGATGCATTACTAAAAACATTTACTGAAATGTTAACATGTTTATTTAACAAATTATTAATCTAAACAGAGGGAGAGAAATGAAAGGTTTTTCTCTATAATTAATATTGTTTATTCTCATAATTAATTGCACAAGTATTAGAGAAGGAAACAAAAGGTTTCCTTCTTAAAATCTATTTCAATTAGTAACTGCTACAAACATAGGTGTATTTGATACACTTTCATTTAGTTTTATATTAAATCCACTTTCTTTCAAACTAGTCAAATAAAATAAAGGATTTCATCTAAAACACCTTTTAGATTAGATTTAAAATCTCTTTAAACTTTATAGGCCCAATAAATCCGAAAAGGGAATTTTTTAAAATTTACTCTTTAACACCGCTGCGGGCTAGCCCGGTTCCAATGGTTTTCAACCTGTTGTTCACACTAACTGCAAGTTAAACCTATATCTTTGTTCCATGTTTAGCCTATATAATTTGGAAAATACTGCATATATAGATATTTTGGGTGCACTTGAATTGTTTCTAGCAATTTTGCACAATTCTAGTTCATTGCCTTTACCCCATACCTTCTCCCAAGCATATTTAAAGCTATGTTTACCATTGGGGTCAGGAAGCCATATGCAATAGTCTTGAGGAGCATTAGGATCAATGTTTATTTACTGGATTTTTTTGCTTATTGAGGGTGGAAAACAGATTGTGCTCACTCTCCGTTCTCCTTTAGATAGGAAAATAGTGACTTAGTTGTTAGGGTCCCCTATCATTGACATGGTATGCCATTCAGTATATTAGTAGGAGATGATTCCTTTATCCAGGTATCTAACAAAAATAAGTATCATTTTCATTAACAATTTGTTTCTTGATCAATCCTTGTATAATTTCCTTGTATTTAATAGTGTTTTTCAAAAGTTTTATGAATTGTTGTCCAGTTGAACTGTTCAGAAATTTTTATCTGCTGCGGTGTCTGTTTCTTGTCCATTGAGCCCAAAGACATTCTGATGTGAAATATCTCTTAGTAGCTTGATTGGATGAGACTGACTTAATCTTGCTAGTGTCATAAATGCATCCAATATTTAATTATTGGATAAATTAATCAATTTAACAACTCTATTCTTCCTCTGATGTTCAAGAGTCGGTTATTCCATCTGTTCATCTTCCTGTTTATTTTATCCAATAAGGGAACAAAGTCTATTGATTTTAGCTTTACTTGTTGACAATGGAATTCCCAAGTAAATAATGGGTAAATTTCCTTTATCCACATTCATTATTTTTCGGACTTGCTCCATATGTCTAGCTCATTTGCTAGAGAATAATGTTGACTTTTATCCATTCATGATCAACCCCGTTGTTTTTTTAATGATAGCCATGGTGTTATGAATTGTTTCAACATTATTCATGGTCGCTTTTATTATTACTAACATATCATCAACCTATATCAAATGTTTAATAATAGGCTCACTTTTATATATTGATGTGCTATTTCCATTAAAATACTCAATATCAAATAGGATTCTCATGTACCAATGAAAATTTAAAAGAGATAGGGAGAAAGGGGACCCTCTTGTCTTAAACCTCTATTAGTAGTGTAATATCCATATGGGGTACCATAAATTAGAATAAAGAATGATGGGGTGGAAATGCACAAGTAGATTAAATCAGCAAACTTGGTATAAAATCCTATTGAAATCAGCATACGATGGATGGATTTTCTATTGATTCCATCGTGGGCCTTATCCAAGATCAATCTTAAGGCATAAATTATTTGAAGTTTTCTTGTTGCATCTCTTACTAGTTCATGAGCTAATAATTAATTTTTAGTATAAATGCATTTTAATTTACAGAGATAAGCCTATTCATCAAACGTTTCATTCTGTTACATAATAAGTTAGCTAGTATTTTGTAATATACATTGCACAGGGATATAGTCTTATAGTCAACTAAGGTTTGTGGAACTTGTTTTCATATAAAAGTGTGATTCAGTTATTTGATTATTTTCCATAATGTTTGAATAACAACCATTGCATTGAGTAAATCCACTTTAACTAAGTCCTAGTGTATTTAAAAAAAATTAAGCTAAAACCATCTGGGCTAGGACTTTCTTACTCATTAATCTGAAATTTTACATTTTAAGTTCCTCAATCTGAAAAGGTTTTTCTGATATCACTCATGTTTTATTAGTTAGTATCTTCTTGCATGTGATATTTAGAAAGTTAAAATTAATGGATCCCCCATTAAATAAATTTGAGTAAAATGATAATGCTTCCTTGATTAATGATAATGAGTTAGTGGTTCCAGAACAGTTTCCTCGTTAGTCTATCATATGAATGTATTTGATTCTTGCTCTTAGATCAGCAAGTTTACAAAAAAACAAAACATCATATAGTAAGATTTAGTGATAACAGCAGCCAAAATTTTCAAATTCACATCTAGAGTTACAAAAGTTTCTGAGATCTAATCATACTTCTATAATTCTAATTGCAATTATTTTCGTCAATTCTGCATCTCTACAATACAATTCTATTTATTCATACTAGAATTGACCCGTGCTTCCCACACAGGCTGTTTATATTATTGTAAACGGAAATTAAGGACATTTTTGAAATTTCAAAAAGACGCCGAGTAAATTCACTACTAGAACTATAGTATATAGACACGACAGGTTTCCAACGGCCGCCAACAGGAGTTTCCAGCGGCTACCAATGGCTCGTTATTTTTTAACATTCCGTTGGTAGCCGTTTGAAACAGCCGTTTGCGGCTGTTGGAAGCCGTTGGAAATAATCGTGTAGACCTACAGCGAGGCCGAAAGCTGAATCATTATTCTCTTCTTCCCCAAACACACAAAAACGCTCCTCCACTCCTCATCTTCTCTTGCTCCAGCTTCCCCACGCAACCGGCAGCCACTCCGATGCCATCAATCAACGTCACCAGCCTCCATCCATCCACATACATCTCCAAAATTAGGTTTTGCCTAAAACCCTAAAATTTTCTAATTTTGTGTTAATTTGTTGTTATAATTGTATGTAATGGCCTATTGTTTGTTTATTATATCAAACTAAGTGCTAATTACAATTATTATCATCCAAATATCCAAATTGTTTGTGTGTGTGTGTGTATATATATATATATATATATATATTATGCACATATATACATATGTTGATAATTTAGTGTAAATGCGCATTTGAGTTAGCGTTAGATTAGTTAGGATTGATTTAAATTGTTTTATGCATGTTTTGTAAAACATTAGGCAAACATGAATTAGTCGAATATTTTACGAACATGAATTATATCTTTTACAAAATATATTATAATTAGATAAGTATATAATTTAGTATATATACACACATGAAATGTATATTTTGTGAAATGGTAAAAATCAAATAATTTACTATATATTTAGTAAAATAGTAGAATATAAATAAAATAATGCATAATATGCTTTATTTTATATATTTAATAAAACGGTAACATATAAAAAAAATTAAACCCCTTAGTGAATTTTTGGCCCCGTCTGACAAGTATTGTATATGATCGTTGTATGAATATTCGTTTTTATTGCAAAATAGATATTCATATTCATCTGATACAGTATTTGTTGGATTTGTCCCTGTATTGGACAAGTTACAAACACTATAAAGTAATTATGTTTCGTAAATTATATCGTTATAAACGGTTCATAAAATTTCGACAACGTTTCATTTTCGTTCCTTGTGTACATGCATACGTGTACGATACAAGAAACACGGGAGAAGTGCTGCCGAAATTTTGAAAATTCGTTTATAATGATATGATTTAAGAAATGTAATTACTATTGTGTTTGTAATGGGAAGTAGGATGACCGATCATCACGAAAGGTGCAAAAAGGTCAACAAAATATCAAGAAATATAACGTTGTATATACACGAAAAAGGATTAAAAACAGTAAAATCTAATGTGTTTATCGAATTTGATTAATATTTTTTTTACTATTGATCATAGGTTTTACAGTAGGAAAAATGGTCAATTATTTTATTGATCGGAGCTGGATGTATCAAAGAAGAGAAATGGAAGGCTCAATAAGTAAATATTTTCTTAACGGGGTAAATGTGTTTATCGAATTTGCTTTAAGTAATATTGAAAACGACGTAGAAATTCATTGTCCATGTAGTAGGTGCAAATTGTTGAAGCATTTAGTACCGAATATGGTTAGGATTCATTTGCGCCAATATGGTTCATAATCAATTATTTGGTGTGGGATCGTCATGGAGAAATTATAACACATAACAAAGAACAGTCAATAGAGGTCATTAGTGATGAAGTTAGTACGACGAATCCCATATAACATATGGTTGAAAATGCAGCACGATCAATGTTCCCTACTGTTGAAATTAATAACGGCGATGTTAATGTCGAAGAGGAACCAAATGTTGGAGAGAAAAAAATATATGATTTATTGGATGCTGCTAAGAAACCTCTTTGGAATGGATGTACAAGTGACACTCAATTATTGGCAACTATAGGGTACGTTGCAATGAAATCAAAGTACAACCTCACAGAAGCCGGATTTACGGCTGTTGTACAAGCTGCTAAACGCCATATGCCATCGTATAATTTAATGTGCGAAAATTATTATGAAGTGAAAAAACTTATAACGTCTTTCGGTTTGCCATATCAAAAAATTGATACATGTCTAAATGATTGCATGTTGTTTTGGAAAGATGATGTCAGTCTTCAGAATTGTAAAATATATAATCAAGAAAGATACAAACCAAGGAAAAAAAGGGAAAAGAAGTTCCATACAAGCATATGCATTATTTACCTATCACTCCTAGACTTCAAAGGTTATATGCATCATCTGTAACAGCGCATCATATGAGATGACACAGTGTGAGAACACCTGAAGAAGGTACGTTAACATACCCATCTGATGGAGAAGCATGGAAGTATTTTGATAAGATATATCCCGATTTCGCAGCGGAGAGCCGTAACGTAAGACTAGGTTTGTGTACTGATGGATTTTCACCTTTTTCTCAGTTTGGCTCTAAATATTCATCTTGGCCTATAATCATTACACCTTATAATCTACCCCTGTGGATGTGTATGAAAACTCCATATATGTTTCTCACAATTATCGTCCCTGGCCCTAATGATCCGACACAGGGTATCGATGTTTACTTACAACCACTAATCGAAGAGTCGAAAACATTGTGGTATGAAGGAGTTGAAACAAACGACGTATCGAAAAAAAAGTCGGATGTTCGCTTTTTTGTTATGGACTATTAGCGATTTTTCTGCATATGCAATGCTTTCGGGTTGGAGTACGGCCGGTCGTTTTGCTTGTCCTTACTGTATGGAAGAAACACGAGCATTTTCTTTACGGCATGGGAAGAAAATTTCATGGTTTGACTGTCATCGACGTTTTCTCCATATTAATCATACTTTTAGAAGGGACAAAAAAACTTCATAGCTAATAGACATGAGACTTTACAACCACTAACGATTTGGTCAAGTGAAGGTATATATATGAACTTGTAAAAGATTATCCAAAGATACATGAAACCGGGCAGCAAACTGAAATCCAAGGTAAATCTACGTTTCATAATTGGGGCAAACATAGTATATTCTGGGAGTTGCCTTATTGGAAAAAATCTCTTAATCTGTTACAACATTGACGTGATGCATAACTAGAAAAACGTATTCGATGATGTGTTTAATACACTTTTGAATGTTAAGGACAAGACTAAGAACGATCTGAAATCAAGACGTGATATAGAAGAAATATGTAATTGTCCTGAGCTTCATATGAAGCCAAATGACACTAAAAAACTCAAAGCATGTTATGAACTAGATAACAACCAATTTAAAGTACTGTTAAAATGGGTGGAAGGATTACGATTTCCTGATGGAATTTCGTCTAATATTCGTAGATGTGTCGACTATAAGAACGGAAGACTGAGTGGGATGAAAAACCATGATTCTCATGTAACGATGCAAAATTTGTTACCCATCGCTTTCAAAGAATTGTTGCCCGTAAAAGTTTGGAAGGTTATAACAGAATTTAGTTTATTTTATAAGGAGCTTTGTTCAACTACGTTAAAAGTTGACCGTCTTCGTAAACTTGAGGTAGGAATCTCTATACTGCTCTGCAAACTGGAGAAAATATTTCCTTCAGCTTTTTTCAATGTAATGGAGCATTTACCTGTTCATCTTCCATTTGAAGCACGTCTTCGAGGTCCTGTGCAATATGGATGGATGTATCCATTCAAGAAGTATGTTATTAATACTAAGTATGTAAATGTTAATTTAACTATAAATAAAAAAAGTATTGATATGAAATATTTTTTATTGGGTACTTAAATCATTTAAAGAAAAAAGCGAGACAAAAAGCTCGAGTTGAATGTTCGATTTGCAAATCATATATCGAAGAAGTAGCAACGTTCTTTCTCTCTCATTATTTCAATGATCATGTGAATTTATCATTTCAAAGTGTTGCGCGTAATGATGATGCTGTTGAATAAGATTCTTTTTCTGAAGCAATGTTATCTATTTTTAAACAACATGGTCGACATGCTGGAAAATGTGTAGAAGTATGGTTAGATGATAGAGATTGTCATGTAGCACACACATATATTCTTCTTAATTGTCTAAAGTTGCACCATTTATTAGGTAATTATCAGATTACAAGTTTTGATAAATTTAATTTAATACTGCATGTGTAAATTAATAATAAAGCAATATATTATATTTTTGTTTGCAGTGTTTATGAATCACAAAATCCAAACGGCGATTTAAGCAAAAATTTCGCTACTTGGTTTTTGAACTACGTTTGTGATCCTACAAATAATGTGGTCGATGAAGGATGAAAACATTTGACGTTGGGACCGAAAAGAAAAGTTAAAACGTATATAATATTTTTCGTTAATGGATATAAATTCAACACCAAAGAATACGGTGCTGAAAAATTAACAAACAATACCGGTGTATTTATTAAAGGCAGTGATGATCCTAATAATCATATATATGATTTTTATGGTGTGTTAACCCAGATTTTGCAATTGACATATTTTATAAGACCGCAGAGGAAGTTTATTTGTTTAGATGTAACTGGTTCAGCAATGTTTCAGGTTTTGGTATTAACGTGGATCCAAATTATAATCTTATAGAAATAAAACATACCTCCCGTTATTAGCAGTACGATCCTTTCGTACTAGCCAAACAAGCCCTACAAGTTTATTACGCCCCTTATCTATCTTTAAAAAGAGATAAAATGGATTGGTCTGTGGCTTTTAAAACTAAGGCGAGATTTACATTCGATGGAAAGAATATTGCAGAAGAACAAGCCTATCAAGCAGATATCGAGGAAAATGTTGAAATCACAATTACAGACGATCAAACTGATTTTGGACAATTAAATGATGAAACAAATGTATTAGTCGAAGCATTTGAGAGTGCAGAGGAAAACGATATAGAACACGAGACCGAGTATGAATCAGAAAACAAAAAGGACTGAGTAATATCCGGTAATTTTTACAATTATTCACGCACATGCACACGCATCACATATCATCATCATCATTACATGCACTACCAATTAAAAATGACTTTATTACATGCACCACATATCATCATCATTTTATCTATGTCTATAATTAAAAATGAAACTTTCAACATGTATTATGTCAGGCTCCAGACGTCGTAGCTCTTCTCGCTCGACCGGCGAGAGTAGTGGTGAGCCTCCGGTTCGACCAATTGTATATTTGCAGCCGAAGGCTGATGGAGCGTAAGTATCAAAATTAAAATGATAACAATATAAATTTGTCCATACATATATATATACTTGTCTAAACTTTGTTTTATATTTAACACATGGGATTTGATTTGGAGCCTCGGGAGTTGTGCTTGGCATTTCCAAGCAATCATATATGAGCAGGATGATAGATTACTGGCCTAAGTGGAGTAAGATCTCTAACCAAGTCAGGGAGGCCATCTGGCAGGATTTTCTGATGAGTTTATACCACTTTACTATATGAGTAAGTATAAATGAACAATTAATAATATTTTCTCTTTGTACAGGGGCAAGTGGACTTGGTGGAGCCCGATGTCGCCATGGTTCAGCGCCACTGGAATTCGAAGGTCGCCAAAAATTACACGGAGGTAATGTCAGCTTTTAAAAAATCGAGGAAGAAACCAAACTGGATGGGTGCTTCCGTATGGGATTCTTGGATGAGTTGGTGGGAGACCGACGAGTTCAAGGTAAATCTACCAAATATATAGTTAATTATTTCGCAATTAGTACATATAATATTCAATTTAAATTGCATGTGGAGTCGGAGAGGAACTCCGCCAATAGAAGTAGGAATCCTGTAACGCATCGTGGTGGATCCAAGTCTTTTCAGCATCACCGTGAGGACTTGGTAAATTTATCAATTACGAATCTAAACCGTTATTACATTTTGTATATTAATCAGTTCCGTAATTAGCTATGAAAAATTAAAATATACAAATTATTTATTGAAGGAAAGATCGCTTGGATGTCCCGTGTCTATGATGAAGATATTTACCCACACCCACGCATCAAGACAATCAGACAATGCTGGCAATATTACATATCAATGGGATGAGGTTGATAAGGCGACGACTGCATATATATGCATATTTTAAATCTTATTTTATTAATATCGATAAGTTTAAATCCTATTCTATTACTTTTAACCTGTAATTGTTTTTTATTTTAGGCAAAATTTTAGGAGGCACAGGCAGAGCTGCTTTTAGAATCAGGTCGCGATGAGTTGACAGTAGAGAAGCAAGATAATATTTTCGACGTTATCATGGATCCGACGCAGCGGAATAGGCGCTATGGCTATGGAAACCAAGCGATAATCTTATAAACATTGCAATATTATATTTAATAAATTAACCTATAGATACACTATACATATGATGATTTTTACCTGAGTTAAATCTAACATATACATGATTTACCATCCTGCACCATTATCATTTAATAAAATACGCATTTCCTTGTGGTATATGTATTGCTTAGATCACGTCATTTACGTTTCTATATTTTAAAATATGCTTTGCTTAAAAAAATGATTATAATACAAATGTGAACATCTTACATTCTATTTGCAGGTTCGCACAGTTCAAAAGGTGTGTGACAAAGCAGAAATAAAAGAGCTTAGAGGCATGGTTGAGCAGCTGCAAGAGCAGGACCGTCTTCGCGCTATACAAATGGAGCAGCTGAATCAACGTTTAGCGGAGTACGTGCATAGACATGGTTCCTTCCCTTCGTCGTCTGGTGCTTTCGGAGGTGAGGATGATGCTTGAGAGGTATGATGATTATTGTCTTTGTGGTTATTGTGTTTGATGGTTGTTTGATGGTTGACTTTGAGGTGGTGAGGGTTGTGTTTGATGGTTATTGTGTATATATTGACTTTGTGATAGTGAGATTTAACTGTTTGGATTGTATATTTTGACTTGAATATGGATTAGAGTTGGTGTTGACGAGAATTTTGTTGTTTATGTACATATTGACTTGGAGTTTGGTTTGAATATGTAATGTTTGATGTTAATTTTTGGTTGTTTATATTGTTTGTGGTATAATGTGTTGGATATGTGATATATATATATATATACACACATATATATATATATATGTATATATGAAATGCAGTGTAAATGGAGTGAAAATTGATATATATTGATTATGTGTGGATGGAAGTTGAATGGCTCACTGTTATATAAAAAAAATTCATCCAGATTAGCAACGACTATCAACGGCTACAAACGGCTATTTGGTCATATTATTGCAACGGCCTCCATCGGCTTTTTGCCGTTGGTAGCCGTTGGAATAGCCCCACGGCTTCCGTTGGAAGCCGTTGAAAAGCGTGAATGCTATTCCAACGGCTTTTCCAACGGCTACCAACGGCTGGGAGCCGTTGGAATAGCCTGTCTCTCTTGTAGTGATTAATTCAATGAATTTTCTTTATTATTAGCAGAGAAGTAGAGATATTTTTGCTTTTACATATTTTTGATTTACAATTGCTATTTTGCTTCATTTGGAGCCACCATGGAAGGCAGATTAAGGGTGCATGCTAACGAGGATTAGGAGGTAGAGGAATGAATCACGGTAGGGAAAAAAGGCAAGACAGTGAAGCAGTCAGCTGGGGGTTCTAAGGGAAATACAGGGCAAACTCATGCAAATAAGAAAGAATTTAGGGCTGTCAACAGATGCAAACTGATGCAGATATGGCTGTATCCGCATCTGCATCCGAAAATTTAAATCCACAACCGATATCCGGGGATATTTGAGAACTAACATCCGCATCCGCATCCATCCGCATTCAAAAATAAAAAGCGGATATTTTCGGATATCCGAGATATCCACATCCGAAATTGAATAAGATTTTTATTATACCAATATTTTTGAGCTAAAACAACCACTTTCTCAAATGACAATACACACTACAACAGTAATCAGTTTTTCAAATGACAAAATGGCAACACACATAATATCAAACAAGTTTACACGATATTACATCAATTCAAATGATAAAATAGCAACATACATAAGGATAAAATGACAACAAACATAAAATTTCGTATCGGACGGATGTTTTTCGGATATGGATATGCTCATATCCGCATCCGCATCTGGTTTTCTTTTCGGATATCGGATATTTGCATCCGCTTTTCGGATATCGGATAATATCCGTTTTTTCGAATATAGATCCGGATGGATTTTTGATTTTTCGGGTATCCATTGACAGGCCTAAAAGATTTCCACCTAGCCAACAAGGCTAATCTGGTATTCACTGATAGGGAAACTGGCTCTTGTGTGGAAGCAGTGAAAGGGAAGACAATTATGACAACTCTTAGTAGTACTTTGATCCAAGTCGGATGATGAGGGTGTTTTTGTTGAATTGAATGTGGATAATGACTTTAACTGGAGAAACTTTGTATATGCATATGTGGTTAATTGGACATAGACTTAACTATACACATATCAAGTATTATGTGGAGAAGATGGGCAACCTATAGGCAAAATAGCTATTTATTTTAGGGAGAATGGTTTTTGTTTAATAAAATTTGAGCATGAAGGAGATGTTACCAAAGTTTGTAAAGAGGGTCCTTGGCTTATTAATGGAATGTTGATGATCATTAAAATGTGGGAACCCAATCTGACCTTGGATCGGGTTCTTCTAATGTCAGTTCCAATTTGGGTTAGATTCCCACATTTGAGTGTTTTTATTTGGTACAAAGAACGTTGTTTAGCAAGTGTTCTAGGCAAACCCATAAAACTGGATGAACCAATAATTAAATGGACTAGACTTAATTATGCTAGGGTTTTAGTGGAGATGAAAGTGGATTCCATAAAGGAAGTGATGCATGCTAAAACAAGATCAAATATGGCGTTCATAAAAAAATATTGAGTATGAATACGCTCCTCCTAGTTATGACAACTGTAAATGTTTTGGGCATGTTAGAAGATAGTGCCCAGTAAGTGGGTGGTGAGAAAAATGTAAAGAAACTGGACACTCAATTGATAAATGTACTAAAATGTGGGTTCAGAAAGAGAGAAGTACTGAAGTAAGTGATGAACAGTAACATACTAAATAGCAAGAAACAAGTACAAGTAGTTGAAATAATAAGAAGGGACATTGCTCTAGGATCCTCAAACATGAATGGGCAAGAGAAGAACGCAACCCAAAGCACTTCTCGAGCTGAGGTGAATATCAATTCAGTTCCATATACTAATTTGGAGAACTGCAATGTTGGTTCATCATAAGTTACTCCTGATGAACCAATAAGGGCTCATGAAGATACAGGTGTAGCACCTGATGTAAGAGCAAATGCAATATCAAATAATGCAGAGGAACTGATCAATTTCAACGCAGTAACAGAAGAAATGAAGATGAAATCGAGGCTAATCCCATAGCACAATTTTGTCATGATAATCCTGAAGGTTTCGGAGAAGAGCTTCATATCAAAATCACTAGCTCAAAAACTTCAATTTAAGAAACCACTAGCTACGCAAATTCATCATTGGATCATAATGGCAGAAACCAACATACAACAGAGGAGGTTTAACATGCCATTATTACATCAGATAGCATAAAATTTAACCTAAATCGTAATAATAATGCTGTTAATTTAATTGATGTGCTGGTTCCTACTGAAGCAACGAGGCCTCATAATTGGCTTATAAGTATCCAAACTGCTTTCCAAATCTCTGAATCATTCACTACTTCACCTGCAAACAACGTTGAAGGGGATAAGTTAGTGGATGTTAATGATAAACGGGATAAGAAAATGTGCAGTCAAAAAGGCAAGAAGAGGTTAGTATAGATGAAGAAGGGTCTTCTCCACCTATGATGAGGAGTGATAGAATAAATAAATAAACATGTTGTGCTAGAATGTAAGAGAGTCCAATGGACTAGATAGATGGTTGGATATACAATATTTGATAGATAAGTATAAACCATTTGTGTTTTCCCTTCTAGAAACTAAGATACACTGATAATATTTACAAATTTGTGGATAAATAGGGTGTTGACTGGATATGCCTAAATAATGCTGTATAAAGTTAGAAATGTAGAATAATGGTTTTCATTAGTGCATTAGTTTGGGATGTTTCCTTTGAATCAGATAGTACTAAACATGTTACTATTTTGCTGAATAATAGAACTTGTGGAAAAATAAACTTTTGTATAAGCTAAAAGTTTGCCTGGTGAAAGTGTAAGTTTGTGGCAGTACTTGGATAAAACAATACAACAAAATCAAGGCCCTTGGTGTATTTTGGTGGATTTTAATTGTGTTAGATTGGTGGGTAAAAAGTCAACTGGAAATAAACTTTCTAAAGCAAGAGTAAAAGAACTAAACAGTTGCCTTATTAAAACAAGATTATGTGAACTTAATGGTAGTGGTTTTAGTTATACATGGAGATCAGGTTCTAGAAAAAATATTGCATGTAAACTTGATAGAGTTTTAGTTAATCTAAACTGGCTGAGCTCATTCACACAATCTACATTGCAATATTTTCCATCTAAATCAAGTGATCACACTCTTATGTTGCTCAACATTTTTAACAAATAAAAATTGAATGTTAAGCTTTTTAAATATAAAAATTGCCAAAATTTATACCGTGGATATAAACAAGCAGTCAAAGATAATTTCAAAATCATTAGGATGGGTAATCTGCTATATAATTTGTTTTTGCTCTGAAGAAAATTAAAGTTGCACTTAAAACATGGAGCAAAGAAATTAAAAATGTTGATCAATTAGTAGAGCTTGACAGAAAAAATTATGCTCGTTTTCAAGCTGTGTATGATCTGCATCTAACTATTTTGAATGCTAAAGCCTATGCTGAAGGTCAAAAATAGCTATAAACATGCTTACATATGCTTGCAAAAGATAATAGACAAAAATCAAAATTAGTTAGTTGACCATGGGAAATGACAACATTAAGTTTTTTCATGCAAAAATGAGTACCAGAAGGCATACGAATAACATGGTTAGTTTTCTCAGTGAAAACATTAACTCACATGGAAGGTTGTGTGCAAAAGCAGTAGATTTTTATAAAGAACTTTATAATGGTGACTTGATATGCTCTGAATTTATATATAATTTTAAGAAGATAGTGAACAACAGTGGAAAGTGTTATTTCAACCGTCATATTTATCTGATTGAAATTAAAACAAAAGTTTTCAACATAAGATGACAAGGCACCTAGGCTTGATGAGTTCAATGTCAAATTTTATAAGTTGCACTGGAACAGTTATAATAAACTACTGCTGAAAGTAGTTCAAAGTGCTTTTAATAGTGGAAAAATTGTAAGAGAGCCGAGTCATACCTTTTAGCTTTTGAACCTAAAGAGTATCCTGCAACTAGTTTAAGCAGCTATAGACCTATAGCTTGTTGCAACTTTGTATATAAAGTTTGTTGCTAAGGTCTTATACAATAGATTGAAACTACTAATGGAGCATCTGATATCTCGACACCAGTGTGCATTTATTTCTAACAGAAATATCATTGATGGCGTAATGTCGGCACAGGAGCAGATGAGTTACTATCGTTGAAGTAGGAAAGAAATGCATCAAAATAGATCTAAAAAAGCATATGATAAGGTAAATAGAAATTTTATTTTGCATATGCTTAGAATGCTGGAGTTTTTAGAAAATTGGTTGAACATAATAGCGGAATAAATTGATACCTCAAGTTTTTGGATTTTGTACGAAGGTATTGCACATGGATATTTGTAACGACCCGGAATTTTTGATCCTAAAAACTCCAGATACTTAGAAAAAGAAGAAAAGAGATAGAAGCAAAGAAGAAACAGAAACATCAACATCTCACATTCGCAGCGGATAAAATATAATATCAAATAATATTATTTAAAAGAAGCTAAATCAGTCAATTACATTTTAATACATCAGAGTTACAATATTTACATAACGCATTGGACAGATACGATCAACATGTCCTAAAGAACTACAATATTACAGCGAAATGCTCTCTATACGTCCATGTCATCCAGCTCGCCTCTTGAGCTCCAAAACGTCCTTACCTGAAAATCTGTAATATTCGGTCTGACCCGAGCATTACATCAAAGTAACACCCGAGTCAGGCTGGAAACCAGCGTGAGTAAACCCATCTAACAAGGAACACAAAAGCATACAACTTATATAAACCCGGGTAATTTGTATCAAGTTACAAATTCACAAGTCGTTATAGACATCACTTACATCCTACATCAATTTCTATGTACCAAAAACTTAGATTAAATGGTCCAATTCACTTAAATCATTCCATTTCAACTTATTCATATCAATCTATAAAGAATCGAAGTGGTTTCGGGTATTTACTAATACCCGACTCCGGTCTCTTCGAGTCTAATGTCATCTTAACTCAAGTTATTCAATTAAATACAATTCAACTTTAATTATTGGATAACACTTTTGCACAGCAATTCATAATTGATAGATAATTACATTATCACTGTCCACCCAAACATATCATATCACAAAGCAATTCCTATCAGAGATATCAACCAATCCAAGGCACTTGTCATCATTCAATCATTCATAAGCAAGATTGTTCACTTTCATTAATTACATTAATTAACGATCCTCTAATTACTTTCATTAGTTAATTATTCTTAAATTTCATTTAATAATTAACCTTTAACTTAATTACATTCATTAATCAACCTTGATTAATCACAATCAATAATTAACTTTCCATTTTTACTTCATCAATTAAATCAACTCCTTGATTAATTATATTAATTAATCTTTTAATTATACTGAGTAATTATTACTATTTCTTCCATAGAGTAATTATCCTTTAATTACCTTCCTTCAAGTAATTCCCCTTTTTATTAAATACATCCAGTAATTATTCATTAATTACTTCACCAAGTAATTATACTCCATTAATTACATTAAGTAATTATACTTAATCCCATCATTAAGTAATTCTCTTTAATTAATTAAACTTAATTAATTAACTAAAATTAACTACATTAACCTAATTAATCACACTGAGTAATTAATTACTTTATTAAGTAATTTCTTTTAATAATTTTCTTTTACATTAAGTAATTAACCTCTTAATTGCTTATAGCTTAGTTATTTCTTAATTGATTAACCTTGATTAATCAATCCTTAATTAAGTAATATACTACACTTAATTTTTTGGCAAAGCAATATACTACACTTAATTAATTTCATAAATTAATTTATTTTAATTTAATTACCCAAATTTCTTATCTGTTAATTACTTTAGTTAATAAAACATAATCAAATTAAGATAAATCATTTATTGCATTAAACTCTTAGTTTCCATTTAATATAAATTAAATTATAAACTTGAATTTGATTTATTTTAAAATCATTATCCTTTGTTTTAAAGTAAAATACCTTTTACTTAAATCCTAATTAAATTTCAACAAATACCCCTTTTAATTTTGAAATATTTAGGAATTAATTCACCAAATTATTCTAATATAATATTTATATAAACCAAAACTATTTTAAACAAAATTTTACCTTTAAAATATATACTTTAAAACATAAATTTGTTTAAATATTATTTTCTATCTCAAACATTTTATATGTTTTACAAACTGGTTATAACCTTATTTAAAATTTAGCTTTGCTTTAAATTTTTTTGAAACATTTAAGTTTAAAACCTGAATGAGTTAAAATGCTGGAAACAAAATATTCTGAGCAATCTACATATTTCCGAGACAAACTCGAGACAACCCTCGTGCGGACTCGAAGCAACCAAAACAACGCAACTTTACTTCGTCGCCTTCGAGTCGAACTCGTGAAAATAAACACGAAACTCCCGGTCGCACACTTCTTCCCCAAACTCCAAAAATTCTGATGCATGCAAATGCCACCGTGCACGTGCACAACAACCCCATCCCTTCCGATCATCGCTCAGGCCATCTTTACGTCGATGATCCATTCTTCGATGCTTCCAACCTTCCAGAACGATGCAATCAGCCGAAATTCGAAAAACGAGCACATTGATCAAACCTGGAACCAATCCTGACCCAAAGATTTGGCAACGACCATCTACTCCGACCATCAGTAACTTCGATATCGAACCCTGACCTTCACCTTGACTCCCCCTTCCATTTCCCCCACCACCGATCACCTATGGATCGACCAAGGCGACGTAAACACCCCGAACTCAACATCAACCCATCAAGCTCCTAAAACCCTATTTGATTGCCGCCTCGGCTCCCCAGCGATCAATAAATCCAGAGGCTATTTTTGCCAAGACCGCCACTCATGAACTCCTGACCCCAAACCCGAGGCCAATCTTCAACGTGATCGCCGGAGTTCGATGAAATTTCAATTATTGATCAACTCTAAAATTCTTCCCAAATAAAGACTTCAAAATTGCGAAACCATTTTCTAAAATCACTATTTCTTAAAACGAACTTGATTATGAAATTCAATCAACAATCTAACATCATCGAATTTTTACTTATATTTGATTCTACTGTAACTTGTCATTTTTGAAATGGTCACTTCATAAAGATTCTTGAAACTGTTTTTACAATTAATGTTATAATCTTGTAATCAAATTCCATTTAGAGATCAGACCCTAAAACGAATTGGAGTGATAGTTATAGGATTTTGAACAAAATTTGGAACCTAACATCAATAGCAGAGGCATATTGCCTGATACCAGTCATGCACACTCAAATTTTTGTATATTTTATACATACAAGCATTATGTATATATTCATACAAACATTTTCCACAATTGAACTTCAAACCTTACATGCATCAGGTATTTTAACCAATTAAGGGTTTTAAAGGAAACACTACTCACCTTTATACAGTTAGAACAGAGAATAGCCTAGTATTTGTTTACTGATCTGGAATCTGAACTTGATGCTAATCTGATCTGCCTCCTGATTTGAAATGAATTTAAATTCGATCTTAAATTTGTTTCTGGTTTGAACATTTTTCTAGGCTATTGATTATAGGTTGAAGCTTGCTTTGTTTTGGTGATTTCAGGTTTTGGTTTGCTGTTATTTTTTTTTGAATTTCTGGTTTTAAAATTGTTAACAGCCTTCTATTGATTTTCTCAGGTTTGAGAAAGGTTTGATTAGAAGTTTGTTTTGAGTTTTCCTGATTTGTATAATGGAGGTAGGAAAAAGGAGTGAAGAGATGAAATCTATGTTAACATAAAATTAATTAGGATTTATTATCAAAAATAAAAGAAGATAAAAAAATAAATGGGCGATACATGTTATTTCACCCAACATTTGTCATTAGCAAATGTTCATCTTCTTACACATGTTATTAGGGTGATTTCATAAATTAACACTTGTCCTTATGCAATTTTAATTATTTTAAAATGTTAATAAAAACTTTTATATTTATGTTCCTATTAATAAATACTTTCCTAATGTACATAAATAAATTCTTTTAAGAAAATATCATAAAACAAATCTTAATCTAATAAAATCTTATCTATACATTTTATATCCAAATTATTTCTGAGATATTTATCCTTTAAATTCAAATTCAAATTTTAATTTAAAAATCCAACTTAAAAGCAACTTAAATACATACATACATACATACATACATATATATATACATATACATTTAAACAACACTTATTAAATTTTAAAATAATAAGTCTATTCAAAATCTATTTATACCTATATATATAAACAACACATTATTATTTTCGTTTGAAATAACAATTTTGCCAATTTAAATTAATTAAATTAAGATATTGTCAAACAAATATTTATCCAGATATCTTTTATTATCGGAATTTTACCCGTTCAATTTATTAAAACAGTTAATTATCCAATTATCAGATGTTAAAAATCTGGGTTATCACATTCCTTCCCTTTAGAATCTTTTCGTCCTCGAAAGGGAACGAAGCCAGAATTTATTATAATGATTATTATCAGAAAAATTATTCTTTGATAAATTTTTAAATAATTTAAAATATTATAGAATAGTTTTATAAAGATACTTTTATAACTCGATGCCTCAATCAGTCCATCCTTGTTCTCACAGAAGTTCGGTCATTTGTTGATCAGGTGTAAGACTGAAAATCTATAAGTACTTAGCAGACCCGTTTCCAACACCAAGTGAAAATACTTGGAAAATAATTTTACTAAAAATATAGAAAACATTTTTGATATCGAGGAAACTTCTTTGGTAAGAATGCTTCGGAAATCATCACTGCCATCCATGGTCGCAGTTACATCCTGGGTTACGTTGCCATCGCAGCAAAAGTCCATGTAACTGTAGGTACTCCGCGCCCTCGATTACGCCGTGGAACCCACAACAGATCGCAGTTACATTCCAGTGTTATGTTGCCATCCCAACAAAAGTCCATGTAACTGTAGGCATCAACGCCCTCGATTTTCGCTGCCAAAAATGAAACTTCTCCACTTGCACATAGGTCGCAGTCTACCAATGTAAAATCAAACGCAGACTGTTGGGCCTCAGCAGCATACACGACTTTCGCTATGTTACCATAGGTCGCAGTCTACCGATATAAAATCAAACGCAGACTGTTGGCTCTAAGAGGCACACACGACTTTCGCTATGGTCTGCAGTAGATCGCAGTGACATCGAGTTACACTGTCGTCACAGCATAACCCAAATGCCTATGTAGGCATCAGCGCCCTCGACTTTCGCTACACTCTACACAAAATCCTCAGGAACTAGTTTTGACCGGACTCCTCACAGGATCAACTTTAGAACCTCCCCCATTGAGGCTCAAGGCAGTACCAAACCTATGGTACTCCTGAGAAGTTCATTTCAAGGGAGCGCCTTTTTCTCCAGAGCCATTTTCAAAACACTTTATACTATACACATATAGTATATTTCAAATCATACACCTAGTATGAACCCCATAAATTTCTTTTCTTAAATCAATTGTCCCAAAATCGATAATTCTCAAATTAGGCATTCCGAATCTCCAAAATTGATTTTTTTCCCAAAAATCAGAAGCCTTTCCAAAACCCAAAGGTTCAAAAAACCTTTCCTCCAAAATCATTCTCAAAGATCCTTTATATATATATATAACCTTGAAAAAAAATCTTTGGATCATTTCAAACTTGTATAAAACTTTTTTTTGTACTTCAAATATTTTCAAAACCCTTTTCTTCTGGCTATAAATTCAACAAGGGGGTTCTTCATATATATAACAAAGATACATAACTCTATTTATGCCAGATTAAATATTCAAATTGAATTGCTCTTTACAAAACCTCTTACCATATCACTCACTTCATTAAAGTAAATTTCTACCATAGAAATATCCAATTTCTACTTTACTTCATCATACGTTTCACAAAATATATTTTTCACTTCCAAAACCACTTTACTATTCTTATACATAAACTTTCAATATCAATTCATTTCAATCCATACGATGTACACATATCATCCATACGCAGTATCAATTTGATCGCTCACTCGATCACACAATTTCACTTCCGAACTAGTATCGTCCATCCGACTTTCTAGTGCGGACTCAGATCTGGTTTCTTGATCAAAAACCATTATTCTCCTTGCATAGTCATAACTATGATAAAAAATATCCAGAACCAATCGAAAATCCATATCCAGGTTCGCTGTCGAAAATCGAGTGAAAAATCCCAACTTGGATCGATAAACTATCTCGAATTCTGTGCTCGAATATGGATCAAATCACTATGTCAATAGAATAATATACGTACATCCTACATATTTATCTTTATTGGTTATTAGCCAAATCAATCTCTGTTATCCCGCCTTTTGGAAAGGCCGTGACACCAAGGACTTAACCAGAAACCAATGATAGTTTGTCCTGGGGATCGTTATTACATAGGTCTGCTATGGATGTTGGTAAAAAAATTTCGAGTCCGGATCAAGCTACAATTTATATGACATGACAACCAAAGCTAGGAAAGCCAACATTTCAAATTTCAAGTCAATCGGAGCTCGTATGCTCAAGATATTGATCGATCACGGTTGAGAAATCCAAATTTGCATCGATCATAACTCAAGATCTACAAGTCCAAATACCACCAAATTTTTACAGTAGCTTACTGGCAACATAAGGAATGTTCACGTCAAATTTCAGCTCAATCGGATCAAATCTTGATCAATTCGAAATTGCTTCGTATCGATCACAGACCAACTTGCATCGATCATATCTCACAATCTACAAGTCCAAATGCCCCTAAATTTTCACAGTAGCTTACTGGCAACATGAGAAATGTTCACGCCAAATTTCAGCTCAATTGGATCAAACCTTGATCGATTTGAAATTGCTTCGTATCGATCACGGACCAACTTGCATCGATCATATCTCACAATCCACATATCCAAATGCTATGAAATTTTCACAGGATCTTACTGGCAACATAAGGAATGTTCATGCTAAATTTCAGCTCAATCGGATCAAATCTTGATCGATTCGAAATTGAGTTCGAATCGATCCCGTAACGGGCCCCAATTTCCTACGGCCGGGCATGCGGGCCCCCTCACGTGCCAGAAGTGGTCTCCCGAATTTTCTGCGAAATATCAGCCTCCAGCACTTATAAATAGAGCCCCTGGTCATTCATAAAAGGATCGGAGAATTTTTAGAGATAAAGCACGCCCGGACGCTGCCAGAATCACTCCATATCATCATTACTGCCATTGATCTTGAATTTAAGCTTATTATCTGCTGTACTTCGCTATAAAAAACTTGTGATCTTCAAGTATCAAGCAATAAAGTGATAAAACTTCATAGTGGACGTAGGCCATACGCCGAACCACTCTAAAACTCTGTGTTTCTATGCATTTTCTTATATGTTTATTGGTGTGTTTGTTAGATCTGCTTCATTTTATAAATTTTCTCTTCATTTTATCTCTTCAAACACATCTGAAGAGTGTTGTGCCCAATTTTGGTACAAACACTTTGGTGCTTTCACTGAGAAAAACCCAGTTTTTCTCCCGTTTGTTGGATCTACTTTCAATATCGGATTGCATAAGTCTAAGGAGAAGATCCAGATCTATTGTTCAGCGGTTCCTTCTATTTTATTCAGATTTCCCCAGATCTAAGAGGAACCATATTCATCATGAAGTCCGTACCCATATTTTCGAATCCACAAAAAATGTTGTTTTTCGTACCCATATTTTCGAATCCAGAAAATATGCTGTTTTTTGTATCCATATTTTCGTATCCATGAAAATATGATGAATTCCGTAATGATCATTTTCGTATCCATGTTTTCGTATCCAGAAAATGTGATGATTTTCGTATCCATGGTTTCCTATCCAGAAAATTTGGTGATTTTCGTATCCATGCTTTCGTATCCAGAAAATTCGTATCCATGCTTTCGTATCCAGTAAATTTGGTGATTTTCGTATCCATGCTTTCGTATCCAGTGAATGTGGTGATTTTCGTATCCATGCTTTCGTATCCAGTAAATGTGGTGATTTTCATATCCATGCTTTCGTATCCAGTAAATGTGGGGGTTTTCGTATCGATCAGCAGATAGTCTCTCTTCGTATCGATCACCTATTGACTATTTCGAATCCATCAGGGCTCGTTAGTTCGTGTCCATCGTATCCATCCTGGAAGACCTTGTTCGAATCCATCAGGCCTCGTTAGTTCGGGTCCATCAAGTTACTTCGTATCCATCCTGGAAGACCTTGTTCGAATCCATCAGGGCTCGTTAGTTCGTGTCCATCAAGTTACTTCGTATCCATCACGGAATCACCGTTTGTATCCATCAAGTTGGAGCAAAAAGCGATCGATACGAAAAGTGATCGATACGAAATTATATCGATACGAAAATTGATCGATACGAAACTCGATCGATATGAAATGATGGGTACGAAGTGCATCTGATGATCGATCCAGCCAGCTGCATTTTGCATCGATACGAACTACGCAGTTCGAGTCCATCAAATCACCACCTCCGGAAGCCAATATCCATTGGTACGAACTGCGAATCATCAGTTCATTTCCAGTGACATCGAGCTCATCGATACGAAATGAAGTCCACTACAGTGGAGTCCAACGAATTTCATAACCATCTATGCGGACGAACATTTCATATCCATATTTAAAAAAAAAATTGGGTACGATCTAAATTTGATAAAAAGAGGCAATCCAAACCTCAACTTAAATAAAGGAACATTCTGATCGTTCCATGACTGGACGGAAAGTAGGAGATTACAGTAGCAATTTTTGAGTTGCAATCAAGGAATGGGTATTGAAATACTATTCAACTGGTGCTCCCAGAGACTGGAGAACCTTGCTAATATGCCAAGAACTAGACTTGATTAATGTATCATGCTTCTAAGTTGGACTGCAACATCCTCCAATTGACCAGCTTTTAAAACTCCTAAACTGACAATTATGGTGCGATGGCTAGTATAACGACTACCCTGCCTTGTCTACTCTGCCAACTCAAAACATAGCTGTTCACCACTGAACCATCTTCATATGCCCGCATCTTGATCATTCCACGTCCATATGACCAAAAGCATGACATACAACTCTAAGAGGACTTCCTAACTATCTTATGAGATCCTCCTTCCTGGTGAAAATTAGAAATAATCACCAATCTATGAGCCCATCTTAATCTACTCACCATTCAATGGACATTACCAACTGCTCGAACGTTGGGAAATCGGGCATACATCATTAACTAGTATACAAGGCCCTGTAGCCTTAAAATGAACTTGATAATGTTGACATTAGTATCTCTCCTAGTCAGGACCCATTCATTGAAATCATCCTACATGCAAAATTTGTAGCAAAAATTCAGCATGCTGACTATGTCAGTGTACTATGGAAATTCAACCTTCGACACTATCTCATGAAGGGAGAATGGTGCATGGATTCCATGAAGAATGATGAATTCCATCAAATGCAAAATCCATGCTTTAAATTAGGAAGCTCCTCTTCTTTAGATGGCTACCGTGGATTCCAACGCCATAGGGTTGCCTCGGAAAGGATAACTCTAACAATATGTTCGAGGCCTATAAAAGGAAGGGCCGGGAATCCCTGATCCCTATCAGTCAAAAACTTTGGTCAAACTGAGCCACTTGCATTAGACTTCCAACAGAGAAGGGCTAGACTGAAGTGCAATAGCAAGCATACGACGCTGCTTCACACATCAATGAGATTTAATCCGATCTCTTTTGAATTAATTCTATTTCAATTTCATTTATGTTGCGAAATATGACCGACTTGAATTAAACTACCTGCAAATGATGCAGGTAACCGAGTACTTAAGGATGGGTGCAAAACAACCTCCGTGTACTATGCTCAAATCATTGAGGTATCATCACGACGAGCATGATTCAGCCACTCGTCGGCTGCTATATGCACCTGACTTGGGGCATGGCATTAAAGCAGAAGAGACTTACAAGGTTGGGACTCCAGTACAAAGTGGATGCAACCGACCATCCACCCATTTGCCTATGCAATTTAATTAGGAGATTTGAGAAAGACTTGTAGTTTTATGTCCCAACAATTCACTCTCCATCTCGTACTTGAAGCTCGCCAAAATACTTATGCTTCTTTTGATGCCCAGTAAAACCGGAGTCGCACCAAGGGTGGACGTGACGGGACCTTCCATGCGTCCAATCCTATGTTAGACAGTTGGGGTTATTTGAGGACACATGTTTAAAATGGGTATGATTTGACCATTCACTCTCCAGTTTGCGTCAGTGATTCCACAAAACAATCGTGCCTTAAACTGATTTCATTGGGGGCCAACCTCAATTTATAATCATCAACAACTGACTGCTTACTCATTAACCATCATGAGCCTTCATTTCAACTCACTTCCTCAGCTCAATCGGAAGAATGCAAAGTGTAAAGTGACGTGACTTGTCCATCCCCTCTCCAATTCTTTACCCTGATTTAAGGGAAAATACACAGGTCAAAGTGGATGTAGTTTGACCATCCTCTCCTTTGCTCGAGCTCAAAGCTTGCCAGGACACTAATATTACTCCTTATGCTTGCTAGAAGCATTATCCAAATGAACATGGACGCGATTCAACCGTCCATAAACTAAATCTCATCCCTCGTTGATAGCAGATAAGTGGAAAGTAATCGAGATCCCATCGATCGCTTACTAAGTAAAACCTCAGCTCGGGGGCGAACCATCACATCAAATGCCGAACTGCACCGACACACGACAGTCCTATAACATCAACTCTAGGTTCCCAGAGTGCGAACCGGAGTATAAACCCTAACTCCACTTTCCCAGAGTGTGAATCGGAGTATAAAATTACAGGTTCCCGGAACGCGAACCCAAACATACGTGCTATCTCCAAGTTCCCAGAGTGTGAATTGGAGCACAAATACCAAGTAAAAGTTCCCGGAGTGTGAACCGAAGTATCAATACTAACCCCAAGTTCCCAGAGCGTGAAGTGGAGTATAAACATCAATTCTAGGTTCCCGGAGCGCGAATCATGTTACAAACATCCAATAACTCGTTCCCAGAGTGCGAACGGGCTCCAACTTCCCAGAGTGCGAATTGGAATATAAACATCCAATAAATCGTTCCCAGAGCACGAACGGACTCCAAATTCCCAAAGTGCAAATTGGAGTATAAACATCCAATAACTTGTTCCCAGAGTGCGAACGAACTCCAACTTCCCAGAGTACGAATTGGAGTATAAACATCCAATAAATCATTCCCGGAGCGCGAACGGACTCCAACTTCCCAGAGTGCGAATTGGAGTATAAACATCCAATAACTCATTCCCATAGTGCGAACGGACTCCAAATTCTCAGAGTGCGAATTGTAGTATAAACATCCACTAACTCTTTCCCAGAGTGGAACGGACTTCAACTTCACAGAGTGCGAATTGGAGTATAAACATCCAATAACTCGTTCCCAGAGTGCGAACGGACTCCAAATTCCCAGAGTGCGAATTGGAGTATAAACATCCAATAAATTGTTCCTAGAGCGCGAACGAACTCCAAATTCTCAGAGTGTGAATTGGAGTATAAACATCAACTCTAGGTTCCCAAAGTGCGAACCGGAGTATAAACACTAACTCCAGATTCCCAGAGTGCGAACTGGAGTATAAACATCAACTAACTCCAAATTCCCAGAGTGCGAATTGGAGTATAAACATCAACTCTAGGTTCCCAGAGTGCGAACCGGAGTATAAACATTAACTCCAGATTCCCAGAGTGCGAACTGGCGTATAAACATCAACTAACTTCAGATTCCCAGAGTGCGAACTGGAGTATAAACATCAAAAAGCTCCAGATTCCCAAAGTGCGAACCGGAGTATAAACACCAACTAACTCCAGATTCCCAGAGTGCGAACTGGAGTATAAACATCAACTAACTCTAGTCCCGAGAGCGCAGACTGGAGTATAAATACCAAACGGGTTTGACTGACAACCCATCAACCAACTCCAGTCCTCAAAGCTAGAATTGAAATATAAATATCAGTAGGGATACGATTCGACTGTCCATCTATCAACTCTGATCCCACAGCAAGTCCTGTAGGCAAAAAGTGGATGTGATTCAACCATCCGCTTTCCTATCTTCCCCTGACATGGGGGCATACTTATCATAAAAAATCGAATTCTCCGACCATCTAGCATAAAGCAGGAACGACACGACCGTTCACACATCAACACTTATCCCCGGCATGGGAACTATAACATAATCTTATAGGGATGCACTCCAACCGAACAAGACAGAATTTCTTCCATGATTCGATAGGGAGATGCAGATTAGAAAAACGGACCTAGCTGAACGTCTTATTCTAAATGGATGTGATTACCCATCCTACCGCAAATGAACGTGACATGACCATTCATCCGCTAACTCTAGCCAATGATCTGGGGGGTTGTGCATGCAACGTGGCCGGATATGACCCAACCATCCGCCATTTAGCTCCTTTCTCCAATTTAGAAGGAGGAACATCAAATTAAATTTGTCGCAATGTGACCGACTACACTTCGACTTTCGGCATTAATTAGTGCCAGAGGAATTAATCAAGGAAAATGTGGTTCGACCATTTTCTGCTAAAATTCTTAGTCCCCAGAGTGTGGACAGGGATGTAAATATCAAATAGGTGTGACTAATGGCCCTTCAACTAACTCTCATCTCCGGAGTACGACTATGAGCATAGACAAATGAATGAATGTGATCCGACCATTCATTCACCAACTCCGGCCAAAAGTCGACGGGAGGAATATAAACTCGCTACAGATGCAATTAGACTGTCCACAAACTAACTCTACGACTGTGGGCAGAATAACAAATCATTGAAAAGAAGAGAAAGGTGACTCGCTACATCGCTATCTTAGCGTCCTTTACAACTTAAGGCGATGACTACAAGGAGGCCTTAATGCTAACCAATTAGAATGATGTGCGAAGTTACAGGGAGCCAATTATATTATACCGCCAGATCGATGGGCAATATCGATCTGCACCTTTCATAACATACCAATGGATCGATAGGCAATGAGGCTCGTACATTCTGCATTGTGTCGCTAAATCGACGGCCAATATCAATCCTCTTCGACTAGAATTCGATGTGACGCGAGCGCCCTTCGAATACCTATGACCACCAGAGCATGGATAGAACCACGAATGAGTGTGACTTGACCATTCATCCTCCATCGACTTCCTTCGATCCGCCAGGAAGAGCATGAGATTGGACGACCATGACCTGACTGCATTTGTGCTGACTTTATCCCTAGATCAGACGGGAGAACGTAAACCGAAATGGATGTGGTTGATTGCCCAACTCCAAAAGAATGAAATACTACCATTCATTCTTTGAATCTTACCACGATCCGACTAAACGAGCTATTCACAATGAGTGCAACCTAACTGTCCACGCACCGATTCTTACCCTCGATTCGACGAGGGAAGCATCAATCCAACATTTGATCTTACTAGACGATTCACTCTTCAATTTTTTCCCAGAGTATGACGACATAAGAAGAAAAGTGAATGTCGACGAGGCAACGAAGTATTCTACCTAAAGGAAAGGACTAGGATAGAATGCAGAATACGACACAACTCAGCCTTCCATCGGTTAACTCGATCCCATGGTTCAATGGGATAGAATGCGAAATTGAAGTGAACATTATCTACCTTGCCACTTATCGAGATTTTCCCCTGACTTGGGGGAACGCATGAAAAATAAGATGAAAATAATTTGATCATTCATCAAACAATTCTGGCTCTTACAGCTTGAACTACAGTATAAACACAGCAGAAGCTAGGCTCAATCATTCACACAATACACCCATCAACCCAAGACTGGGGACATGAATGTGATCATCCAAGAGCTGGTTACAACTACTCAACCCAATAGCTTGTGCCTACTATTTATAACAACTTGACGTTACGGCCGAAATGATGCTTAGAGATAGAATCCTTAGATCGATGCTGGACTTATGGGCAATTGATCATCATTCTGACCCTTCTACTGAGCAATGGATCGTGAGTACATTGAATGGAAAACGCATTGCTTGGAAACACATATAGATTCAAACTCGTAGTTGGAGCCAGCTATGCAGTAGCACATAATACAGGGCTAAACTTTACTAAGCCTTTGATTTAACATACCTATAAGGCTAATCATTTACCATTGCAAATAAGCACATGGAGTGCATAAAACCCATCACGAGTATTGTAGATCAGATCACAACTCTGCACAATGATTGTGCAAGAGTCAACTGCATTGCTCCAGGTGAATTTGATATGTTCGCTTGGACTCAATCTCATGTGTATACATGGACTCTCACCCACCATTAGGAACTCTGCATTAAGTGTCAACCCGCAACATGTTTCGGTGAATAAAAACGAAGCGACGTGGATCTAGAAAGATCTACTGCACTTAAGGAGGAGGCGAATCTACTCAAAACCAATAGGTTTATCCGCGATGTCCTCTACCCAAAATGAGTATTCAATCCTTTGCTTATGAGAGAAACAAAAGGAGAGTGGCAAACGTACGCCGACTACTCAAATTTACACGAGGCATGGCAAAGCATAGCTTTCCACATCCAGTGATCAACGAACTAATAGACTCAACCATCATACATGAATTACTCTCATCCATGGACGCAAACTCCAGATACAATCAGATACTAAAACATGTCCCAGACTAGGAATACAACTGTTCCATTACTGATGCGAGCCTATAGCGCTATGCGGCATTCCTTGGATTCTAACTTGAGAACGCTTATGCTACTTACCAAAGGACGACTAACAAATCATTCGAAAATCAGATCGGCCGATAATTGAGAGTATATGTAGTTAATATGCTCGTGAGATCACGACTATCGAGCGACCACATTGATGACTTTGCAAAGATACTCAGTGCTCTCTAACAACTATAGAATGAAAATTGATCCTCTGGAATGCTCTTTCAGCGTTGTATAAGAAGAATTCTCGGGTTTCGTAATCAATTCTCTTAGGATTGAGACTACTGTCAGAAAATGCTGAAGATTAGAGTCATCCATATACCGAGGAAACCAAGCAGCTCTAATAGATTGCTCAAAGAGACCTCCCATCTACCCAAGCCGTTGGATCGTGGAGATATACCTCAATTTGGTCATGTCACACACGCCATAAGCATCGCAATGCTATGTGAAGAGAAACTAATCCAAAGACCAGTATCTGATAAAAGCTAGCTATTGGCAAGCCTACCCTGTTAATGTCTGTATCGATCAACCATTACAATGGGTCCAATGGCAACCTTAGATGTCTGAAAGGTTACTCAAATGGAATATCGAGCTAAGCCAATTTGATATCACTTACCTCCCTCAGAGAGCTATCCATGGTCAAACATTAGCGTACTTCATATTTGAATTCACTACATCCGACGATTATCCGAAGAATAGTAGAGAACCGTCCAACCGATGGAGAACATACATAGATGGAAATTCCAATAATCAGTTTTCCAACATCGAAGTCATGTTAATGGATCTTCAAGAATGATCGATCTGCTATACCCTGAAACCCAACTTCCCTGCAACAAAACGAAGCTATGTATGAAGCCTTGGTCGCCACGCCGAGACTTGCAAGAAGACTAGGAATGGAAACTTTACATATCTTATACAATTTCTAGTTAACGTGCCAAGTCAGGGAGGACTATCTGACTAGGGGGCAACGTCTTGCTCCTTATCTCAATTTGATCCTAGAGATACTAGCCGACTTCAAGTATTACACCACTACACAAATCCTCAAAGAACAAAACACAAAGACCGAATCAATGGCCAAGCTAGCCAGTTCTGGGGATGCGCGACAAATAGACATTATCCCAGTTGAAATACTTATTATTCCAAGCACTATTAGATGAAGATCGACTAGATCTTAGTGATGGATCCAGGAAAGGAGTCATGGATGACTCCTATCAAAGACTACTTAACGTGGGGAATTCTTATTGAATAGGGGAATGAAAGGTGGCATATCCTTCGTGAAGCATCACTGCATGATTATGTATGGATCATTCGACTCCATCGACACAAAGCATTACTCTTGTATCCATCAATCCAAACCCAATATTACGTATCCATCGATATGGAGCATACATTCTAACATCTCTAATCGATCCAGGAAAGGATCGATACGAAAGGAAGGACTTAAAACAACCATCGAACGTTATTACAACTCAAATTTAACTTCGATCCAGGAGAGGATCGATATAAACTCAATCCAAACGAAAAAATAAAGAACTTGATGATGACCCGCAAATGTGCAAACATGAATAGGTGTTAGGCTAACATATGTGCATGTATGCCAAACCAACACTCAATTCTCAAAGTTACCAGGAATTGAATGCTTACCTGATGACGATCAAAACGATGAACAACAAACCGCTAGTGCTCAACACTCAGTTACGACAAAACACTACATGATCATTGACAATCAACAGTTTGACATCTGCGTCACTGAAGATCAAGAAAAGGCAACATCTTTTGACGAAAAGATAGCAACTACTCAGTGAATTGGATAGAACTTTTCAGAATGAAGATGGCAGCTTTTCAAATCACGTCATGTTCACACTAGACGTACTTTTGGGGGCAAATGTTATCCCGCCTTTTGGCAAGGCCGTGACACCAAGGACTTAACTAGAAACCAATGATAGTTCGTCCTGGGGATCGTTATTACATAGGTCTGCTATGGATGTCGGTAAAAAAATTTCGAGTCCGGATCAAGCTACAATTTATATGACATGACAAGCAAAGCTAAGAAAGCCAACATTCCAAATTTCTAGTCAATCGGAGCCTGTATGCTCAAGATATTGATCGATCACGGTTGAGAAATCCAAACTTGCATCGATCATAACTCAAGATCTACAAGTCCAAATGCCATCAAATTTTCACAGTAGCTTATTGGCAACATAAGTAATGTTCACGCCAAATTTCAGCTCAATCGGATCAAATCTTGATCGATTCGAAATTGCTTCGTATCGATCACGGACCAACTTGCATCGATCATATCTCACAATCTACAAGTCCAAATGCCCCCAAATTTTCCCAGTAGCTTATTGGCAACATGAGGAATGTTCACGCCAAATTTCAGCTCAATCGGATCAAATCTTGATCGATTCGAAATTGCTTCGTATCGATCACGGACCAACTTGCATCGATCATATCTCACAATCCACATGTCCAAATGCTATGAAATTTTCATAGTATCTTACTGGCAACATGAGGAATGTTCATCCCAAATTTCAGCTCAATCGGATCAAATCTTGATCGATTCGAAATTGAGTTCGAATCGATCCCGTAACGGGCCCAATTTTCTACAGCCGGGCATGCGGGCCCCCTCACGTGCCATAAGTGGTCTCCCGAATTTTCTGCGAAATATCAGCCTCTAGCACTTATAAATAGAGCCCCTGGTCATTCAAAAAAGGGATCGGAGAATTTTAGAGATAAAGCACGCCCGGACGCTGCCAGAATCACTCCATATCGTCATTACTGCCATTGATCTCGAATTTAAGCTTATTATCTGCTGTACTTCGATATAAAAAACTTGTAATCTTCAAGTATCAAGCAATAAAGTGATAAAACTTCATAGTGGACGTAGGCCATACGCCGAACCACTCTAAAACTCTGTGTTTCTATGCATTTTCTTATATGTTTATTGGTGTGTTTGTTAGATCTGCTTCATTTTATAAATTTTCTCTTCATTTTATCTCTTCAAACACATCTGAAGAGTGTTGTGCCCAATTTTGGTACAAACAATCTCCTTTTCTCTTCACATTTCCTTTAATTCTATTCACTTATCCACAATTTCCTTCAATACCAAATGGATTATTACTTTAATTATAAACAGTTTGTACTCTGACTAGCTTGTGTTTAGAAAATAGCTTGAAAAATAGATAAGTAGTGGAAAAAATAATTATTAGTTGCAAAATAGCTGCAAAATAGTTAAGTAATTGTAAAATAGTCAAATAGTTATAGAAATTTTAAATAATTGTAAAATAGTTGTAAAATAGTAATTAGTTAAGTAGTTGAAAAACAGTAATTGGTTTATAACACAGTTGCAATATAGTTAAATAATTCCAAAAGTAATTATAAAATAAGTATAAGATAGTTTTGGGTTTAATAAGAAAGGTTGTATATATAGTAAATAGCTTGAAGAAAATATTTGTACTAAAACTATTTATTTTGAAAATATTCCAAAGTCAAACTGTTCAATTCCCAGTCTCCAATCCCATCAATTCAATTTAAATTTCCACTTCCATTTAAATTGACTCTATTCCAATTTAAATAACTTTAATTTCCATTGAAATTGATTTAGTCCCAATTCAAGTTGAATTAACCTCAATTTCTTTCCAAATTCAAATCAAATTCCATTTGATGTTAAACCTATTTAACTTTGATTACAATTCCAAATTATTCTAATAAATTTCAAATTGAACCAATTTCAATTCATATCAATTCCAATTTGAGTTAATCCAAACTCCCATTTGAATTTGAACTCATTCAACTTCTATTTCATTTCAAATTAATCCAATTCAAATTTTCTATTTGAATTTTTAACCTTATCCATCTTCAATCACAATTCCAATTAATTCAAATCAAATTCATTTTGAACTAATTCAATTTAAATTTCAAATTTAAACCATCCCAAATTATATAAATTTGAATTAATTTTTTAAATGTTGATTTAATCCTTTAAATCAAATCAACTTATATCTTTAAACCATTTAATCCTGAATCAAATTCCAATTTTAACCTATTTCAAGGCTCAAATAATAATTCAAATCCCTTTTAAACAACTAAATCTTCGAAATTCAATTTATCACCAAATTTCAATTTTGAAACCAAACCTTTGAAATTTTATCTTAAACATTCAAATCTTAAGTCTAAAATGATTCCATTTTATCTTAATAATGTATATATTACCACACCCCATTTCTTTATTCATTTAAACAAATCCAATTTCAGCTTAAAGATTATTAATAACAACAGGATGGTATCATTCAAATTATTTTAAAACATCCATCCATTTCCCGTTTCCAGATTTCAAACCCATTTTGAGATCACACAAATTCCCTATTCAAATTAACCATTTAACTTTCCAAGTTAAATTCCAATTTCATCTTGAAATTTCCAATTTAGGTTGCTTGTTAATTTCTTTTACTTTTCCAAAATTAAATTCAATTTACTTAATCCAGCCAACTTTACTAATTTGAATTCCATTTCAAATTCCAAACTTCACATTAATAATCTTCCCACTTTTAATTTCAAAAACTTATCACTTTGGGTATCACATCTTATTCCAAATATAAAACTCAACATTTAGAGTTTATTTCAAACCATCTTCGATATTAGGTATATCTACGCATATATACATATTTACTTCTTGGCCCACCAAGCCAAATTTTAAAAGGTAAACCACTTTTTGGTTTTAATTCAAAACAAATTCCTTGAATTTCAAACAACTCTTGTTTGAAATAGGCCTCTTTCATTCAAATACATCAAATATTATTATTTATTATTTCTTTATCACTTTGAATTTTTTTTTCAAATTTATGGACCTAGATTTAAAACTTCACAATTTAGATCATCTACAATTCCAATTTATAAGTCATACTTACCCAAATGTTTTACTTCCTTAAAACATTTCATTTGGCTTACACAGTAATAGACATTTATTATTAAATACAACAACCATTTATGATAATAACCAAGATTATCATATCTGAAAACCAATTCATTATTATCTTATTCTGAAAACTCTTTCCAACTTCAAGATTTTAGTTTCAGTTTGGATCCGTTTCAAACTTATCTTTATCTAATTTCAATTTAGTTGTATTTCTATTACCACTTAATTTAATTCCAGTAATTTAACAACCAATTACCTTAATATTTATTAGAAAGATATATTGCTTTATATATCAAAATATATTCTTACATAAAATTATTTAAAATCTTTATGTAAGAAAATAACAAGTACACTCTTATAAATATATATATACACTCAACTCATTTTAGGGTGTCACTTACCCTATCCTTAATGAGTACTCCTACCAGAGCTAAGGTTCTTGCTTAACCTTGCTCTGATACCAAATGCAACGACCTCGAATTTTTGATCCCATAAACTCCAGATAGTTAGGAAAAGAAGAAAAGAGATAGAAGGAAAGTAGAAACAGAAACATCAACATCTCACATTCGCAGCGGATAAAATATAATATCAAATAATATTCTTTAAAAGAAGCTAAATGATTCAATTACAATTTAATACATCAGAGTTGCAATATTTACATAACACACTGTACAAATACAATCAACCTGTCCCAAACAACTACAATATTACAGCAAAATGCTCTCCATACGTTCCTATCATCCAGCTCGCCTCTTGAGCTCCAGAACGTCCTTACATGAAAATCTGTAATACTCGGTCTGACTCAAGCATTACATCAAAGTAGCACCCGGGTCAGGCTGGAAACCAGCGTGAGTAAACCCATCTAACAAGGAGGACAAAAGCGTACAACTTATATAAACCTAGGTAACTTGTATCAAATTACAACTTCACAAGTCGTTATAGACATCACTTACATCCTACATTTATTTCTAAGTACCACAAACTTAGATTAAATGGTCCAATTCACTTAAATCATTCCATTTCAACTTATTCATATCAATTTATAAAGAATCGAAGTGGTTTTGGGTACTACATTAAACTCCTAATTTCCATTTAAAATAAATTAAATTATAAACTTGAATTTGATTTATTTTAAAATCATTATCCTTTGTTTTAAAGTAAAATACCTTTTACTTAAATCCTAGTTAAATTTCAACAAATACCCCTTTTAATTTTGAAATATTTAGGAACTAGTTCACCAAATAATTCTAATATAATATTTATATAAACCAAAACTATTTTAAGCAAAATTTAACCTTTAAAATCTATACTTTAAAAACTTAAATTTTGTTTAAATATTATTTTCTATCTCAAACATTTTATATGTTTTACAAACTGGTTATAACCTTATTTAAAATTTAGCTTTGCTTTTAAAAAAATTTGAAACATTTAAGTTTAAAACCTGAACGAGTTAAAATGCTGGAAATAAAATATTCTAAGCAATCTACATATTTCCAAGACAAACTCGAGACAACCCTCATGTGGACTCGAAGCAACCAAAACAACGCAACCTTACTACATTGCCTTCGAGTCGAACTCGTGAAAAAAAGCACAAAACTCCCGGTCGCACACTTCTTCCCCAAACTCCAAAAATTCTAATGCACGCAAATGCCACCGTGCATGTGCACAGCAACCCCATCCCTTCCGGTCATCGCTCAGGCCATCTTCATGTCGAAGATCCATTCTCCAATGCTTCCAACCATCCAGAACGACGCAATCAGCCGAAATTCGAAAAATGAGCACATTGATCAAACCTGAAACCAATCGTGACCCAAAGATTTGCAACGACCATCAACTCCGAACATCAGTAACTTCGATATTGAACCCTGACCTTCACCTTGACTCCCCCTTCCATTTCCCCCACCACCGATCACCTATAGATCGACCAAGGCGATGTAAACACCCTGAACTCAACGTTAACCCATTGAGCTCCTAAAACCCTATTTGATCGCCGCCTCGACTCCATGGCGATCAATAAATCCTGAGGCTTTTTTTGCCAAGACCGACCACTCACGAACTACTTTTGACCCCAAACCCGAGGCCAATCTTCAACGTGATTGCCGGAGTTCGACAAAATTTCAATTATTGATCAACTTCGAATTTCTTTCCAAGTAAAGACTTAAAAATTGCGAAACCATTTTCTAAAATCACTATTTCTTAAAAAGAACTTGATTATGAAATTCAATCAACAATCAAACATCACCGAATTTTTACTTATATTTGAATTTTACTGTAACTTGTCATTTTTGAAATGGTCGCTTCATAAAAATTCTTAAAACTATTTTTACAATTGATGTTATAATCTTATAATCAAATTCCATTTAGAGATCAGACCCTAAAACGAATTGGAGCAATAGTTATAGGATTTTAAACAAAATTTGGAACCTGACATCAATAGCAGAGGCATATTGCCTGATACCTGTCATGCACACTCAAATTTTTATATATTTTATACATACAAGCATGATATATATATATTCATACAAACATTTTCCACAATTGAACTTCAAACCTTACATGCATCAAGTATTTTAACCAATTAAGGGTTTTAAAGGATTTATACAGTTAGAACAGAAAATAGCCTGGTATTTGTTTACTGATCTGGAATCTGAACTTGATATTGATCTGATCTGCCTCCTGATTTGAAATGAATTTAAATTCGATCTTAAATTTGTTTCTGGTTTGAACATTTTTCCAGGCTATTGATTATAAGTTTAAGTTTGCTTTGTTTTGGTGATTTCAGGTCTTGGTTTTTTTTTTTGAATTTCTGGTTTTAAAATTGTTAACAGCCTTCTATTGATTTACTCAGGTTTGAGAAAGGTTTGATTACAAGTTTGTTTTGGATTTTCCTCTGATTTGCATGATGAAGGTAGGAAAAAGGAGTGAAGAGATGAAATGTATGTTAATATAAACTTAATTAGGATTTATTATTAAAAATAAAAGAAGATAAAAAATAAATGGGTGACACTTGTTATTTCACCCAACATTTGTCATTAGCAAATGTTTATCTTCTTACACATGTTATTAGGGTGATTTCATAAATTAACACTTGTCATTATGCAGTTTTAAATTATTTTATTATGTTAATAAAAACTTTTATATTTATTTTCCTATTAATAAATGCTTTCTTAATGTATATAAATAAATTCTTTTAAGAAAATATCATAAAACAAATCTTAATCTAATAAAAATCTTATCCATACATTTTATATCCAAATTATTTTTAAGATATTTATCCTTTAAATTCAAATTCAAATTTTAATATAAAAATCCAACTTAAACACAACTTAAATACATACATACATATATATACACACATATACATATACATTTAAACAACAATTGTTAAATTTGAAAATAATAAGTCTATTTAAAATCCATTTATACCTATATATAAATAACACATTATTATTTTTGATTGAAATAACAATTTTTCCAATTTAAATTAATTAAATTAATATATTGTTAAACAAATATTTATCGAGATATCTTTTATTATCAGAATTTTACCTGTTCAATTTATTAAAACAGTTAATTATCCAATTATCAGATGTTAAAAATCTGGGTTATCATAATATTTTTTAGTAGTAAAGGAATAAGACAAGGTGACCCTCTTTCACCTTATTTATTCTTTATTACTATATAGTATTTAAGCATCAAACTGGATTCAAAAGTAGCTAGTGGGCAAACTAAACCTATTTTTGATGTACTGTCAAGTTCAACACATTTAATATATGCTGATGATATACCAATATTCATAAAATAATACATAATTGGAGCTTAGGCAGTTAAGAAAATATCCAAATTCTAGAAAAATATGCCGGCATGCCAATTAACATTGAAAAGACTGGAGTCATGTCTAGTAAGGAGTGTGCTTATAAAGAGGAAATTCTTAGCATTCTGTCCCTTGGGTATGCCATTATCTGTGCAATATATTAAGGATAAAATGTGCGGTGGTTTTTTAGATAAAATTACAAATAAAGTTACAAGGTGGGAAAGCAATCTATTAACTTTTGCATATCGAATAAAGCTAAAAAGGGCAATCATATATCCTATGATACAATTTTGGACAGAATGTTTCAAACTTCCAATGGAAACAATCAACAAAATAATACACACATGCTTTAACTTCCTAAGAAAAGGTAAAATTACAGAAATCCCATGGGCTACAGTGTGCTCCCCTAAAGGTAAAGGAGGTATTGTTAAGTGTGGCTCACATTTGAGAATGCATGGGTTGAACGATAAGTCCCATATCGCAAGAAATATAGCACATAACGTGGTATATATATGAGATTAGTGGCACGCAACATTGATATTTTCTTTTGTTACAAGCAAGTGTTGTCAAGACTACGTATGTGCCTTTCTAGGAGGCGATGGAGAGATCAATCAGGATGCTGGCACATCGGAAGCTTAATTAAGATGATGTTCTTACGGATCAATGAAGCGTGCATTCATGGGGACGCATTAGAGTGCTGAAACACAACATGGTGACGACGTTTATGGTTCGAGGGACCATTATATGATGCAAGAGTGACCAAAACAAAAATTCCATGAGGACTTGAAAGCAACCTGACCTCACTACTAGATACACAACCCGCTCTTCTGCATATTCGCCTTAAGGTGGAGATTTGGTAATGCAGCCTCACCAACTGCATAAAGAAGTGGAAGCAGCCTAGACAACTATAGAGCTTCTTCAGTATGCTCTAAATGAACATTAGAGGAAATGCTTGCCATAGAGGCAATCTGTTAGGTGTGGCTCACATTCAAGAGTGCATTGGTTGAACATTAAGTCCCATTTCGCAACAAATATGGCGCATAACGTGGTATATATGTGGGATTGGTGGCAAGTAATATTGGGAATTCCTTTTGTTACAAGCAAGCGTTTCCAAGACGACATATGTGCACATTCATGGAGGAGATGGAGGGATGTTCAATGGGAATGCTGACACATCAAAAGCTTCATTAAGATGGTGCAGTTACGGATCAATGAAGCGCTTGTTCATGGGGATACATTGGAGTGCCGAAACATAGTAGTATGGGCCTGAAAACAATTTAGAAATGAATGAGGTAGTAGACATCAAACTTATATTGAAATGGCTGAATGAACATGGATTATGTGGTGAATGGTTGCAAAGATATGTTGAAGGTAAATATTCATAAGAGATAGATATCAATAACTACTTTTCAGGTACTATTAAATATATGTTAGTGTTAAGATAGAAGGCATTACATGTTATAGAAAGAAGAGTTGTTAATGGAAATCTACTAAAATATGGTTTGATCCATGGATAAATGGGAGTAATCTCCTATTAAATTAAGCATGCAGTCTTTAGCAACTTTAAGTGGTGAGAATTTCAAAATGCGTAGATTTTTTTGTAATGGCAAGCGGGAATGTTACAATTTGCCTCATACTGGAAATATAAACACCGATATTAGCGATGTTAAGATTATAATGATAGAACTGAAGATTATTATTTTTGCAAAACGTAAACAATGGTAATATAAATTTAACAAGCTTGGGAAAACATCAGAGTTACATTTCCTTTAGTCAGTTGGGCTAAATTTGTGTGAGACAAAATAAACAACCCAAAGATCTTAGTTTGCAATTATACAACATTAACTAATAAGTTATCTACTGTGGATAAGTTATGGTTGAGGCACATAATAGTTGACTTCATTTGTTTATTGTGCTATCAAGAAGAAGAAATTATCAAGCATCTATTTTTTCGCTGCAATTACACATCATATGTGTGGAAATGGTATAGAACTAGATTAACATTCCCATTTTCTAACATAGTAGATTTTGATGTGAGTAGTGGTGAAGAGGTAGTGTGTCCTGGAGGTAAGGTTCACCATAGACGATTGCTCGATGCTGATGAACTGGGTTGAAGTTATAGAGGTGATGGAATAAGGCTTCCTCCACCGTCATGCCATTGATCGATTGTTTTGATTTATTTTTAGTAAACCCTAGCTTGTAAATGGATAGTAATGAATGATGTAGTTTGATAATAAGGTGAGTTATACGGAAGTATGGTTAATATTTGGGACTTGTTATTTTGGGCCTTTTAACTCTTTATTAATATTAATAACGCTCAATGCCTTTGCCTTCAAAAAAATAGATCAGCAAGTTTGGATTGAAATATTTTGTTGATTTATCACCTTGTATAAGTTATTTGAACTTATCACAATAAATTTTAAATGATTTTGTGATGTAATTTGCATTCTTATTTTTCCATTTCCCTCTTGCATTGATTAATAAGTTGATCATAATTTGGGCCTTTCAACTAATTTAGGTATGCTATGTTGTTTTCCTACCTGATATATCACAGATATCATTGAGATTAGTAATGCTTTTGTGCTACATTTCAAGAGAATTTTTTTCATCTTCAATTTCTGCATAATTTGGAAAAGAGGATTGCCAAAGAATTGTAATTGAAAATCATTTTCCATAATTCCTTATAACTATTTTACATGTGCCATGTATTGCTACATCTAAAATATACATTTCTAATTATTGTTTTTGTGTTTGAAGTGAAAAATCTATTGGTGTGTGTTCACTGTTAGAATGATCAGTCAAATATGGGGAAGTTATTATTACATTCATAGTTGACAAATAAATGATTAATTTTTCTTTGAATGCAATAATCTCTTCCTCTTCTTTATGTATAAAAACTACCAAGAGTATGGTGGTTCTATAATATTCGATAAAGAAACCGTTTTAGAAAAGTCTACACATGAAATATCTAAACTTTCCTACCTGATTCTCTCATCGTTGTATAATGTGGAATTGAAGTCCCGAACTTGTATCATCAAAATGTAGATACTCATATATGATAAGTTGATCCTGTTTGAGTACATCTCCTAAAAAAATCAATCACATCATTGTATTCATAATCGTCATTTTAATTTTGATTTTGATTTTGATCTAGCACTATAAAAAAAATTAAAGAAGGAATATATGTATGGCTTGTGAAGTGTGGTAAATATATATGGTAAAAGTGAAAATAAATGAATAGTGGTTAATATATATGGCAAAAGTGAAAAATAAGCTCTGGTTCTAATGCATTGTTGCTCACATGGAATCGAATGCTGAAATATTAATTTTCTTAGCATCTTCCAGTAAAGCATTTACTAGTACCTACATATAATGTTCCATAATTTTAAATTCTAGTAATTTAAATAATTGACTTACTAATTTGAAAAGGTAATATAAGATAATGACATTTTTTATAACCTGAATGGTACTTAGTTTAAATAGTGTACTCATTTTGATGTCTCGTTAGATCAAACCCAAGACCTCTAGAACCATCACCTATAGATCTTACCGTTTGAGCTAGCGGTTCTTGACAATTTAAGTTAATGACTTAAAAGTGAACTTTTGAAGGTAATTGAATTTGAACTCAAAACCTTTTCCTTTATATCGAAAGTATCATTTTGATAAATAAAAACATAAAACCTTTCATAATCTATAGTTACTGATCATGAATAAGGAAAAGTAATATGTTTTGTACTGTTTGAACAAGCCCAATTAGTCCAGAGACCGCCCAATCATGGTATAGTTTGCTATCTCCCTCCACTTCATCCAGCGATTCATGTCATCTTCTTTAGTATCTTTTCCCCCTAAATTTCCAACACCAATGTCATTGTAACTCACTCAAATTAATTCCTAAAATTACAAAAAGCAACATCTAAATTCAAGCTAGGAGGAGACCTACAAATCCATCTTCTTAGAAGCGAAGTTATAGGAAGTTAAGATCGGGTCAAATCTGAAACAATGTATTAGATAATGTGTCTTAAGCTTGCTTGGTGCTTTAAAGTTTTCTTAGGTAAATGGGAATAATATTCTTTTATTAATTGTTTGCAAAATTCCTTATATGGTAATGAGTACATTGTTCATTGGATATGACTTCGTTTGAAATAAAGTGAATGAAATTGCATTGGTTATGTATGATAGAAAGGTGATATTGGTTAATCATAACCCATGGAAAGCTATATGTACAAATTAAAGAGCCACTGAATGATTTTAGGAAGTCATAGTAGATTGATATATGCTAGCTTGGTATATTGAGCTTTAAAGCTAAGTAAATTTGTTAGGAAGATGGTTATGTTTAGAGTTGGGTTAATTGTACGAACAATATTACAGTTGTGCAAAAATTGCACAAATGCGGAAAGACAATAAACAGGATTTAGATTTGCCAATTTGAACATCACTCAATCCAGCAGCAATTATTCCATTACTCCAAATAAATAGAAAATAACTATAAAAAAGAAAGAAAAGAGACACACAATATTTATACTGGTTCCACTATCATTTAGATAGTGTACGTCCAGTCCAGAGGAGAGAGATTTTATTACACTTGAGAGAATTACAAGAGATTACAAGATAAGAGTTTACATACCAAAGCCCTAAATTAGGGATAACAAGAAGAGACATACCATTTGGAGAACACTGGCTGAATACCAGGATGAGTTTATAATGAAGTCTACCCTCAATATATAGCCAACATAAATTCATGTGAATCATCAATCAAATTACCAAAATATGGTAAGAAGATAATGGAGGCAAATTAAAACGGTAACAAATCGCGCAAACATAGCAAGTAATTCACTCGTTCCAAAGATGGAAGAAAATAATTCCAAAGCAATGCGATTATAAAGAAAGAAATAATATGCATATCTTTTTGCATATATATTATTCCATAATATATGCATGCATATATTTCCTTGCCATCTCATTCAAATGCAATCCAATTATTTATGCATTTCCATAATGAACAAACGTGATTACTTTCCCTTTTGCATATTTGTTTCCTTCTATTTGTGATTTTATATCACCAAAATTTAACACTCCACCTTGATGCAAAATCACATATCTTCAACACCCCACCTTGACTCAAGTTCTCTTCTCAAAATAAAACTCTTCAAATCAAACTCCACCTTCAACTAAAATCTCTTAACGAAATGCAGACCAAAAATGAGTATTTATCCAATGGGTTCCGGCAAGGCCACCCCCCATCACACCTTGCTAAAGAGATCAGACCATGTCCCTGCCCGCCAACAAAATGTTGCAAATATCCAAAATCAAAAGAAGATAGATACCAAAATAATCTCAAAGCCACGAATGCCAAAAAATTCTCTCAATCACCAATTCAAATACAGAGCCAAAAAACAAAAGCTAATAGACATAACAAGTCTAATCCAAATCTCTGTATACATGACAGATCTCTCTCCTTCCATATACCTTATCTTCCAAACAACAAATTTCCCGTGGAAATTAACATAAGACTCTCACATCAACATCGAGCCATGAAGCAGATATAGGTTCCCAAATCCAGCTGTCCCTTTAACATAATGAACTCCTTATCACCAAATTTCCAAGACTGGAACGCTCTTCTCTCTCAACATAATCTTCTCCACTCTATATTGCACAAAATCTCTTTTTCCGTCCAAATGAGTAATAGCATAATTACCACCGGATCTACCGCTCTTTATAGAAGCCATTGATGCACAAATTTGAAAAAATCTCCTGGCTCTGATACCAATCCGTTGTGCAAAAATTGCACAAATGCGGAAAGACAATAAACATGATTTAGATTTGCCAATTTGAACATCGCTCAATCCAGCAGCAATTATTCCATTACTCCAAATAAATAGCAAATAACTATAAAAAAGAAAGAAAAGAGACACACAATATTTATACTGGTTCCACTATCATTTAGATAGTGTACGCCCAGTCCAAAGGAGAGAGATTTTATTACACTTGAGAGAATTACAAGAGATTACAAGATAAGAGTTTACATACCAAAGCCCTAAATTAGGGATAGCAAGAAGAGACATACCATTTGGGGAACACTGGCTGAATACCAGGATGAGTTTATAATGAAGTCTACCCTCAATATATAGCCAACATAAATTCATGTGAATCATCAATCAAATTACCAAAATATGGTAAGAAGATAATGGAGGCAAATTAAAACGGTAACAAATCGCGCAAACATAGCAAGTAATTCACTCGTTCCAAAGATGGAAGAAAATAATTCCAAAGCAATGCGATTACAAAGAAAGAAATAATATGCATATCTTTTTGCATATATATTATTCCATAATATACGCATGCATATATTTCCTTGCCATCTCATTCAAATGCAATCCAATTATTTATGCATTTCCATAATGAACAAACGCGATTATTTTCCCTTTTGCATATTTGTTTCCTTCTATTTATGATTTTGTATCACCAAAATTTAACAATTACATCGTGATATTATTAACGTACACCCTTGAAACTGTCATTGAGATAAGTTAGTAAACTATCAAATAAATTTAGGGGACATATACTATTATCTTATTTGGTATAATAGATTTATGATTACCTAGATATGATTAGAAGTGAATTAGGTTTCGTTTGAGTTATATTAATTACATGATTATGTAAATATTACTAAATTGTTGACAATGACCTATATAATGATATATAAATGAATTAATGAACCATATTATGAACTATAGTGTACTATTTCGTAGATTATACAATTTATGCTATATGTGATAGATTTTATTAATATGATAAAATTGTATGATTTTTTAGTGCGTTTAAACGTGTGTGAGTTGCCGGAAGTCATGTGTTTGAATGTATATGAGTTTTCTGATGTTAACAATAACTTGGAGAGATGATTGACTTACCAAAGCGTTCTCACCTTAAATGTGTTTATTTGAATTACATAGAGAACTGGGCATTCAAAATGTAGGAAAACATATAATAGTATTTGGAACGATGATGGAAAGTTTCACTAAAAATGGAACAACTTTATGTTGATGTATTTCAAGGACCTCTAGCTCAAGCGGTTGGAGGTATGATGTTTTAGACAAGGTTCTAGAGATCAAGAGTTCGAGCCTTCGAGATATCATAATGAGTGCTCTGCTTGAATAAAGTATCACTCTTGTTAACAAAAAAATCTTCATGTTTCATATGATCAAGGAACAGGAGGAGTAACTCATGAATGGGGAGTTGGGATTTTAGGGGATTAAAATTGTGCAAGGTTCTGACATAACCAAAATAGATCAAAATTACATAGGTCAGCCAATTGGTTCGTATAAATATTGATCGAACTTTTCAACAAATGTCCCTCAAACCTTAATGGTTTTGAATGAAATTAGTATGGTGCACAGTTAACTATGCTCAATTGACTGCCATTTTAAAGATAGTCAAGTTGATTGAAAAACACCAGAAATAACCCATTGAAATTCTATTCTATATGATGTATTTTGGTACTAGCCATTTTTGTCCCTGATAGATTAGGGTGCTAAGTGTTAATGTGGGAAGGCCCAAACTGGTCAAGGGCCATGCAATTAAAGTGCTTAGCTGTTCTATAGCGGTGGGGGTGTGAAAACGTGTATCAGGGACAAAGCAAGATATTGCAAAAAATAGGGAAGGCAGAAAAAGCTTCATTAGATAGAAAACCAAATATTTAAAGTTGATTTATTCTTATTCTTATATCATTTGTGTTGGAAAAAATGTATAATCTTATATAGCAAAGCCGAAGAATATCATGATTTATGCTGATTAGATTTGGTGACTACGATATATTTCTAACTTATATTAAGTATTTATGCCTTAAAATTAGGTCTTTACCATAACATTGTCAATTTGGTTTAAAATAGAACTAGTCAATTCAACCTTTGTATATTAATATTGCTAAAGAAGGTGCTAGAAAGCCTTGATTTAGCAGATGTTGTGGAAAATAGTGGTGCTTAAAGGAGACCTAATGTTTAATAGCACAAAATTGAAATAATGTAGCCATCAAAGAGTGTTATGTGCTATAGTCGGGATTTTGCAATGCTTTAGCATGGTTTTTCTCGCCTTAGGTACGATACGACATAGAACCTTTGGTCTAAATTTCAAGAAAAGGATGGTGCTCATTCCAAAGTGGAGTTCCAAGTGATTTTGTAGGACGGTCATAACGTGATTGAGTACGATGATCATGTATAATGTAACAAAAAAATGGTGACAAGGGATCAGTACGATAATCAAGCAAACACATGCACAAATGGTTGGTATTGAAGTAATACGTCAAACAAGAATATAATTATGAGACCCATAGTTGGTGTAATTGGACTTAAAGTCACACCTAAGATTTATCTTCTGCATGTTCTCTTATACCTTTTCTTTACGGTTTTGAGACGAATATCTAAATTGTACGAAGTTGCACTTAAGTGTAGATTGTAGTCACTTGGGAGCAACTTAATTGTATGGTTACTATTAGTATCCGGAGAGCTGTAGAGGCTGTACAAGGGCACTTACGCAATAGTGAGACCCGATGGAGATGCTCATCTTGGTACATAGGCTCTCAAAGAGTAATAATGGTATGAATCCAATACCATGTATGTTAGCTGATCCATCTATTATACATTATATGTACTAGGAATGTAGATGTTATTATATTGCTTTGTTGTATTGATATGACTTACATTACATTGATTGGGTTCTTCAAATAAACTACACTTCATGCAATGACCTGAAATTTCAAACACTTCGTGTGTGTGTGTATATATGAATTATTTAAATATTAGTATATAAGATTTAATATGATTAAATATGAATTTATAACCTTGTTAAACACTTTTAATTAATAACCAATGATAGAAAACTTAATTTTGAATTTTTTTTACAAAAATACATACTTTAGATATATACTGAAAATGTGACTAGAAAACATTTTGTTAAATATCAACTTTTTTTCAATACAAGTTGTATAAATATTTTGCAACTTGTATAACAACATATGTACACATTAATGAGAATTAAAATCTCCCTTATATTAACAAAAGATTAATTAAACTAAATTTTAGATTAATAAAAGAGAAGGACTAAAGGACCCTTAAATCAAGGAGTGATTTAAGGGAAGTAAGGTGTGTACAAGGGTAAGGCCTTTTCATTTTTCCACTAAATTCCTAAGGCTATAACTAAGAGTGCAAGGCCTTTTCATTTTCTACACAACTCACTTCTAAACCATGTCTTCACTTCTTCCTCTTCATGTCTTCTTTGTCCTTTTTCCCATCTTCCATGGCCATGTGCATTATGGTGAGTGAAGGAGAGTAGGCCATGAGCTAAGGTGGAGTGGTGATAATGGCCATGATTATATAGGAGAGAGATGGTCATGGATGTGCATTATAGGAAGCGGGAGTGTGGTTTTGGTAATGTTTTGGTTAGAGTTGGAATTGATAGTGGAAGTGTTTGATCGATTGAATGTTTGTTGGAAGTGTTTGGTTCAAATAAAAGTGAGTTATTCTCATTTTGAATGAACTTAATAACTTGATAATATTACTTCATAATATTTCCTGTTGAAATTTCTTTCTATTATTAATAATAATAGACACCAGCTACATAAATTTAAGACCCTAAATTATATGCTCTACAAAGCATGTGGTTGTTAAATTAGTTGCCTTAAAACCATTGAATTGTGATAAATTCATTTAAACATTTAAAATGGACATGTTGATTTAAATACGTATGCTAAAATATCTTTCTAATAATGTGGTTTAAATTTGAAAGTCGTAGAATTATATTAAATATTGAATCGAATATGGAATTGTCCGTATAGCAATAGCCGCTATAAACACACTTTGAAATCCCATAATTTTAATTTGTGAAATGTAGTGATTTGTCAACATATCTTAATATAACCTGTTTTGGTTGTTAAATATTTTAGAAAGAAAAGAATAAGTTCGAAAAAGTTTCAGAAAATGCAAACCAATGTTATAAAAGTTAATAGCAAAAAAGTTGCTATATCGACACTTTTAAATTCCTTTTTGTTGAGAAATAATGTTTATTTTTGTGTAAATTTTCTTAGGGATTTATTCAACTTTTTAACAAATAAATAATATATTATTATTATTATTGTAAAAGTTTTGAAGCTTAAATCATTTAATATCTAGTTGAATGAAGAGACAAGAGTTATAGCGAAATACTCATTATATGAGCACTTTGGTAAAATACCTTGTTTTTAGAAATTTCTATAAAATAATTAAAGGATATTCTTTGGGATTTCTCTTCATGGTTTTCAAGTACCCAAAGTATACTAACTATGGTGAAATAATAGATCTAAAATCATTTGTTAAGGAATCAAAAATTATGCGCAAAATTGTAACAAAACAGGTTTAAAACATGTAACAAAAATTTATACAACATTTCAGAAATGCTATCTTTGTTATTTGAAACAAAAATTGTGTAAAAATGATATTTAAGTTATGTTTTTTCCTCTAACCTTTGTAGGATTGTTTTATAACTTATATTAGAGCGTTTCAAAATTATTTCGTGTTTCAATATATTTTTAATAATTAATTATGAATTTTTAGAAGTAAGTGGCTTTTAAAATAAAACATGTTTATTTTGGTTTTCTGTTTATTTTTAAAGCTTGTTATTTTTCCACATTATTATATATAAATAATTATAATATATTTTAAAGTAATTTAAAGTGTTTTAACATATTTATATGTATTTTAAAGTTATTCCTATAAATATATAAGTTTTGAAAAAGGTAATCGAATAGGCATAACCTTGAAAGCTAACGAGTAGATTTATTTATCCATAAGATTCTAGAATGAAGTGTCTAGATAATTCTTTGATGCAACCAATGTCTAAATTACCTGGCTTCACTTTTGGGTGTAGAATGCTTTAGTTAAAATATCGGAAAAAGACAAGTAAAGGAACATCGATTAGTATAAGCAGTCGTTTTAATTGGATAATTGATTAGTCGACTATCGAACTTAACTAAATATTATTAACTTGGTCCTTTGAAAAAATGATGTTTTAAAGATTATATAAGTGTAGAAATAGTTTTTGGTTATAGTAGAAGTAACATTTGTTTTTAACCCTTATTATTAATTATACTTAGAAATATAATTAAATATTTACTAATGAATATTTAGTTGATAACTATAAGTAAATGGTTTTAGGTTTATTGTGACAAACGTTTGAGTATAATTTATCTTTAACCCTTAAATGTAATTAAATCTGTAAAATAAATTTTTAAAGAAAATAGTTAACGTGAAATGGTTTTGAGTTATAGTAAACAATGTTTTAGCAACATTTGTTTTAAACCATTATTATTATTTATACTTAGGAATATAATTAGATATTTACTGATGAATATTTAGTTGATAACTATAAGTGAATGGTTTTGGGTTTGTTGTGACAAACGTTTGAGTAACATTTGTCTTTATGTTACAATATATGTAAATCATGAAATAAATATGCTTTTATGTTGTTTTGTTTAGTCCCACATCGTGGAATATGTTAAATCCTTAGCTCTGAAGACTTTATATAAAGGAGGCCATGTAATGTAAATATATGTCTAATTTCAGGAATGAGTAATATATCTTCTACCTTAAAAAAAAATTATACAAAATTTGAGAACCCGAAATTCATAACACATTAATGAACTTGTTCATGAATTAGAAGCCCTAAGCTCTTTTGAAATTGTGTAAAATGATAAGGTTGTACTTCTTGAAGTAGTTAAAGAAAATTAATAAATTATCATATGAGATAATGATGTTGCATTCAAGAGATTACAAAAATCTCCAAATGAGTTATACCTTACCTTATATCTTCACACTTACATTATCTTAACCAAACATCCTGAAGATATTATGTTATATGATATTTCAAACATCATCGGATGTGTGTGTATATTAATCTCTTGAAGAGATGTTTTAGGAATTTATTTATCTTTATATTGCAAAATTCAACATCCCAGAAGAGATGTTATGGGAATTTTACTTTTGTTACATTGCAATTACTTAAAAGGAAATACTATATTCCCTGAAGGAATAATGATATAATTTATTTGAAGTAATAACAATAATTTATCCAAACTCCAGAAGTAGTGGTTTTATCTCTTGCATCTTACTTTCAGTTGGTGAATCTAATTTTGTCATTATATTTAAAGTTTGATATGCCATTTTAAAGGCAGTTACAACAAAAATCTCGAGCATGGATATTTTATGCTACTGTAAAAGTAGTAATTATGTAATTTATATAAAATAAATATTCTATATTGATATGGCATTCCAATAGTGCATATATATATATATATATATATATATATATATATATATATATATCTTTAGAAGAGAAAGTTCACTCCAAAAGTGGTGATACTAAAATACCTGTAGAAGAGACTGATAAATTTGAAAATGATAACATATATCTAGAAGAGATTTATTTATATATTTGGTTATTTTATTAAACCAAATAAGTGTACATAAGTACGATTATGAAGGATCCGAATGTAGTTTAGATTAGATCCAATAGGTTTAAGATTATCTCAAGAATACATTATTCTATGTTCATATGTCTAATTATACCATAAAGGTCATATTCCTAGTTATTATTTCATAAGAAATATTATATGCATATTCATTTCTTGAAGAAATATATTTAAATATTCTCCTGAAGAGATGGTCTATATTTCATATCATAATTTTCATGCAAGCTATGCACAATCTTTGATTATAATTCATCTCTTCTCCACTGATCAATCCATATAAAGGCCTTTCCAAATTTTCAAGGGTAGTTTTTCATTTTCAAGGAAATTAATTAATGCAATTAATGAGATTGGATCTAGAGCTATCAAAAGGATGTAAATAAGTAATTATAGTCGCTTTCATAGATTATATTTGGTTTTCTTTTACTATTTTGCAGTAATGTTTTTATTCTTTCACTGTAACTACTATCAGATATGAGTTCTTATTCTATAAAATGCATTAATTATATACCCTTGAACAATATTTTGATGCTTATGCATTTTTATTTCCACTGATAGTTGGTAATATGATAAATATAGCCAAGCTTGAATTTAAAACTTTGGACTTATTAGGAGATAACTTTTTGTATGGATATTGGATGTTAACACTCAACTATAATCTCAATGCTTAGAATATGCCATTAAAAATGATAATATGTCCCGGTAGGATAAAACAAAAGCTCTTATATTTTTAAGGTGTCATACCCATAATAATATTTAAATAAGATATTTAACTAAAAAAAGATCATCTTTATTTATAGAACTTCCTGAAGGAACATTATGACCACTAGAAGATGGTCACACTTCCAAACACTAGACAAGAGTAGTTGAACCTGAAGTTTCAACAAATTGGAAGTTGGTGCATATATGTTTTTACTTTTAAAAATAATTGAAATAACATACCAACGAATGTTGTGTTTTAATCAATAGCCCATTTAATTTTTTTTTTTGGAAAGTATTAGCATTTATTTAATGCTTACAAAATTTAATAGTTGACTAACTATATTGTCTTTAATTCTTAAGATATGGACCATCAATATTTGAGTGATAATATATGCCTACTAGATAGTGCAACTACTCATATCATTTTGAAAAACCAGAAGTTTTTCTATGAACTATCTAAAAATATTTTAGCTAAAAATTTCAACCATAGCAAATTTGCTATATTATTGAAGGGTCCGGAAGAGCCCATATAGTATTACCAATTGGTACATATATCTCAATTCAAAATACATTATACTGAAGCAAATTTAAAAGAAATTTGTTGAGTTTTGAGGATATATAAATGAATGGCTACCATAGTGGAACTATAATGAAAACGTCAAAGAATATCTTTGCGTTATCTCTGTAAATTGAAAGCTGGAATCTAATTTTAGAGAAATTTGGTACAATTTCAAATGGATTATATTTCACGAAATTTGACATAATTGAATCCCATATTTAAACATGAGCCAGAAGCTCACAAATATCACTTGAATGCATCTTATCAATTGATAAAAGAATTATCCTCCTATTATTAATGTGTATGATGTATTTGTTAGTAGCAATATGATAATGGATCAAAATGAGAATCCAAAGATGATTATTATTTAATGTGATAATGTTCCTCAACATTGAGGGGGAGGATAAAGGGATACAAGTTCATTTTGATCATCAATGTCATATATTTGTTAACATGTATAATAATGCAAAATATTAAGTAACTTGAATAAATTATTAATAGTATCCCTAATAGACTTTCTCCAATATAGATTTGAATCGCTGAAGGATCAAAATGTGTAAACCATATTTGAAATATGGTACAAAAATCGGTTTGAAATACTTTTGGAGTAAGTAATAAAGATGCCAAATAAAAGATGTGAGTGTTCTTGAAGAAACACTTAAGGGTGCACTTGAAGAGACTAATGACATGACTGTCAAATTACCCTACAGGACGTTTAGGCACCTAAAACATGATAATCAAAGAGATCTCAATAAATAATGTCTAGAACTGACAAGAAATAATTATTGAAGATAAATTTATAAATAATAAAGCGCTATTGTTCATAAATAGATTAAGAATCTTGAATTAGGGGAAAACATGACTGGCCATCTTGAATCCTTTGATAGTAGAGAAATATGGACAAGTAGTACACAAAGTACCAAAAGTACTTGAAATGCTTAATATACCCCAAGGTATAAATGTGGTTTAAATCATATTAAATAATGAAAGTATACAAATTCCTGAAGAATATAAATAACTTTCATTGTTATAAAGAATGCAAAGAACAAGGAGAGTAGATTTCAACCTACTTTTAAGTATTGTTGTAATGCAAATCTTGATATAATTCATAATGAGTAGATTACTTCCTATTTTTAAGTATCGTTCTAATAAAACTCTTAATTACCATTGAAGTGATAGTTGCGATATGCAAATACTTATTAAAGTATACAAATTTCTAAAGAATATATATAAATTTTGTAGTTATAAAGAATGCAAAAGACATGAAGTGTAGATTACAAATTTCTTCTAAGTATTGTTGTAATGAAAATCTCGATATACTTCAAGATGAGTAGATTACTTCCTGCTTTCTAGTAATGTTGTAATGAAATTTTTAATATTCATGAAAGATGTATAGTTGCAATGCGTAAAACTAATTTGAAGCACAAAAATGAAAGCACATGAAGCGTTATTCATAAAAGTAGCATACAAATGCATAAAATGCAAACCATATTTGGAAGAAACAATCTTAGAAAATTTGATTGTATCGAAGGTAACTGTTAATAAATTGTATTGTTAATGAAATTCATATTTATAGAGCGAGAGATGTCTATAACCAATTTGAGTTATCGAAATACGAATATGAATTCTGAGGAAAATTTTGAATCTTGGGGAGCATCCATAATTATTTTATAATGCACTCTTTTTCCTTAACAATGATTTTTCCCATTGGATTTTTATTAGTAAGGTTTTAATGAGGCATTATCTTGATCCAGAAGTATCAACTTCCCAGTAACATTTGAAAATAAGTTACAATGTACTCTTTTCTCTTATTTAAGATTTTTCCCACTGGGTTTTTCTTACTAAGGTTTTAACGAGGCATTGTCATGATCCAGAAGAATCAAACGTCTTTTCGAGAAATAATATATCAAATATGTTATTTAAGTTAAATTGTATTTTTAGCCTTGACTAAGGTTTTTCCCATCGGGTTTTCCTTTGTAAGGTTTTTAGTGAAGTATTATATTGATCTAGAAGTATCAAACTCTATTTGATTCTATAAATTACTGAAATATCTCATACTATATTGTACTCTTTTTTCCTTCACTAAGATTTTTCCCATGGGGTTTTTCTTAGTAAAGTTTTAATGAGGCATTAGTTTGATCCAGAAGTATCAAACTTCATTTGAGAAAGGAGAAAATAAGATATGTCATTGTACTCTTATTTTCCTTCACTAAGATTTCTCCCATTGGGTTTTTCTTATAAGGGTTTTAATGAGGCATTATATTGATCCTGAAGTATCAAACTCTTAGAAGGAATATCATTGTATGATATCTACGATATCAAGTTGCACTCTTTTCCTCATTCAAGGATTTTCCATTAGGTTTTCCTAATAGAGGTTTTTAATGAGGCAACAGACAATATCTATATCGACTGAATCGGTAAATTCAAGCAAGATAATGACAAGGGGGTGTAATCATCATACACATTTCGAAACGAAAATTTCAATTTATCGGAGCATTCAAGATTTTGAAGATGCATATTCAAGGAGGAGTGTTACAATATACGTAAATCATGAAGTGAATATGCTTTTATGTTGTTTTGTTTAGTCCCCCATCATGGAATATGTTAAATCCTTAGCTCTAAAGCCTTTATATAAAGGTGGCTATGTAATGTAAATGTATGTCTAATTTTAGGAATGAATAATATATTTTCTGCCTCTCTCTCTGTTATGACTTCTACTTTTCTTCATTTTATAACACCTTAACATTTAAAAATAATTAAATCTTTAAAATATAGTTTTAAAGAAAATGGTTAAGTGTGCAATGGTTTTGGGTTGTAGTAATCAATGTTTTGGTTACATTTGCTTTTAACTCTTATAGTTAGAATATAGTTGGATATTTAATACTGAATAATTTAAGGTTAAGTATAAATGAATGTATTAGGTTTGTTGTAACAATGTTTTAAACAACACCTGTCTTAAACCCTTAAGTATAATTAAATCGTAAAAGAAAGTTTAAATAAAAGAAATGTTTTTAAAGTACGAAATGATTTGGGTTTACTATGACAATATTTGAGTAACACTTGTCTTAAGCCCTTAGATGTAATTAAACATTTAAAGAGAGTTTTAAAGAAAATGATTAAATGTTAAGTGTTTTGAATTTGTAGTAAACAATGTTTTAGTAACATCTATTTTTAAACCGTTGAATTATATTTAAAGTGGGAAAAGTATTATAATTATAACTAGGTCTTTAGTAATGGAATTTTAAAGATAATAACATGTATGGGATTTTTTTACAAAAAGATTAAAAAGGTTAGAAGTTTAATTTATAAAAGAGATAGGGTTTATAGTAACAATGTTTTAGTTACACTTGTTTTTAACCTCTTTAATTATATTTTAAATAAAACTTTGTTAAGTGATTTTGTAAATATACTTATATCATTGAGATAAGCATATGAGTACTTTTTAAGTATTGAAAGAAGTAAAAGTCAGTAGTTTAATATATGAATATAAGTATATATATCTTTTACAAAGAGGAATTAAATATAATTATATATACAAGTATATATCTTTTATTAAACATATATACACGGTAAATGAATGAAGTTTTGATTAATAATGGAGTATTATTATATAAAGGAAGATATGATTAAGGGAAGAAATTTCACTTGATAAAAAGGTTTTTTAATTAATAAAGGATAAATTAATTAAAAAGGGGACTAAAAGTCATCTGTGTGACGTAATTTTGCTTTGGATGCTTGTTTGTTCTGTTTCTTATAAAGAGTATAAGGAAATTAGTTCCCTTATGCGGTCATTCACATTATTATTGAATGAGACCAAATTCATCGATTCAATCTTGGAAAGATCAGGATCGGTAAGTGTTTTACTTATCGAAAACCACTTCAAGATGGAGATACAGGTTCTTTTTGAAAAAATAATGATGGAATCCATATGCAGTTCTAAAATCCATTAAGATGATGAAACCCATGTGGGATTCATTATTTGGTCAAGCATTGAAGACTTGTTGAAGATGCCCAACGTAGCCTCGGCATTGGAAAAATGACTAAATACAGAATAGGCTGCACAATCCTAAGTTTAGCTAACTCAAAGGGGTACTTCAACTCCATTATATGGAGTATGCTTATTGATATGTTGGCCGGTAGGAGTTGTCGATACTTGGTTCAGGTTGTTCATGGAAGTGTTTGGATTTTGGGCCAGTTGTGTTTTTCTTATAGTGTATTTTATCTAGATATATATGATGCTTCAAAAGGTATCTTCTGATCCATGTCAAAGGAGATTGGTCTCATTAAGGAGGTCTCGATGGAAAAATCCATTTATACAAATGTGCCGTAACGATTTTGTTTGTATATCTAAATATGCTGTTGAATATAACTAATGTAACCATTTTAGATTTGTTATATATTTATATTAAACACCCTAAATATTATTATAATATCATTGGAGTTTCTATAAGAGAAATGGTTTGGTAATTGTATAGTAAAAACCCATCTGTATTTATCTACGGTGTGGTCTTAAGAGATACCTTTATTTTGAAAGGTTTTATAAATATAAAAATCCATATGATTGAGTTTCTCACGCTAGTTGAACAGACTAATCTGATTGCCATTTTCTTATAATGCTTGGGTATGCCCCTTGTATATTTCCAGATTTCATTGATGTTCATTAGAGCACTTGGAGTGGAGCTGGATGATTACCTACCGTAGTATTCTTATTTCCGTTGCGTTACTTTATGTTTTTATCAGCAATTGTGAGGATAGATAGTTATAACTGTCCAGGCTGATGATAGGGTTGTTTGCTTTAATTATTGTATCCATACAATATTCCTTTGTAAAGATCTTTTTGATATTATATACTATTGTTCCGCATGTGAGATCTGATGTTTTGTTCTCCTCTTTCGTGTTCTTTTTTCCTTTTACCCAACGTTTTGTCTTTCTAGCACTTGGAGCTCGGCACGTGAATACCATAGATATATTAGTGTCGACACTCAGGGGTAGAAAAGGCGATCTTTACATCTTGATATCACAGCTGAAAGTGAAGCGAGAATCTTGTCTTTGGTTGGTTATAACTCATTAAGAGATAGGGTAATGTAATGCCTTATCATGATTTGAGTGTATTATATACGAGAGTTCTTATTTGTTATTGTTATAACAATGTTTTGTATTGTATTGATTTGTCTGTTGAGTGCTTATATGTAAGGACCCACCTTTTCGAACCTCAGAAGTCAACATTAATACTTCCATAGTATTCACATGTCGTACAACTAAGTACGAAAAGACAGACTATACTAATATAATTCTACCCTTGGACATTTATAACAGCCCGTCCCTACCTAATTGATACAAGATATATATATATATATATATATATATAATACAGTGAAAACAGAATAATAACTAGCTATTGATGATGCCTCCTGCTCCATGCTTCTCTAAAATGCATCTGTGGAAAAACCTGAACTACTTGGCTGCCCATAAAATTTAAGCACCCAAGAGTTTTAGGAAAAGAAAATAAAACTCCAGGTTAGACATGGGTCTTGTATGAGTGAACTCAAACAACTGAATTATTATGTTCAAAACCTTTTTAAAATCAAAGGTATCTCATAAGACCACATTGCACATAAACATGGACGGGTTTTTACCTTACGTAACCAAAACACTTTTTATAAAAATACAGTGATATCATGATAATGTCTAGGGTGATGAATGTATATATAGAACATAGCCAAAATGCTTGCATCTCGCATTCCAACATAATCGGGTACAACTAAAAACATATGACGCTTATTAGGGAATAGATTCCATACAATGACTGGGCTACTGGGGTATCGTCCACTATAGTGCATCTATAGATAAACACATCGAGAACCTCGTTCAGATTCCCTACCAACACAAGACTAGCCTACTCCTTACTGGATAGCACCGAATACATCACCACCACGGTTGGGATTAGCAACCATACCAAAGCATACAAAAATGGGTCAAATATCGATTTTAAATTTGGTGATTACATACCCTAATGGGTTCGGACCACATGTTATTTTAGTCATTCTCGTTGATGGGGCCTTAGGCTACGTATTTACCTTTTAGAATAGCAATCCCACTTGGAATGCTAACATTGTCTTCCAAGCAGCAATGCAGTGCCAGCATCCATCCATACGAGTTTTCCAGGATAAGGATAAACTAAAGGCACTACTTTTACTACATCCATTTTGGAATAATCCCCAAGATTAATACCAAGCAAACCTTACACTTCAATGGATCCATCTTTGGTTCCATACTCTTCAAGATATCTTCATTTCAGAATGCTTGAGTTGGATCGAAGTGGTTTTTGGATAACATATCTGATCTCGATCTCTTTGAAACAACTGTCAATAATTTTCGGTAAACTCAACCCTGGTTGTTCGGAAATAAGCAGATAAAAGATAAGAGCGGAGTTCACCTCCTAACTGTTTGTGGACTGGTTTCCTTATCATTTACCATAGAAGAACAAAATGAGATTTATACGCACAATACACATCATTGGGGATGGCTATGCTATATAATTCATGCGTTTCTCCTAGATATTTCCAAAGTTGCATTTTAGTCCAGATTTAATGGTCCATTACTTAACTATCAAATAAACAATCATTCAACATTGATTTAATTCCACATGGGATCACTAAGCCTTTATTAATTAATCTTTCATTAATAAAAATCACTTTATAAACATTCTATCAAAAAATCTTTTACAATATACTATTTCCAAAACCCCTTACAGTGCTTTTATGCTTGGTAAACATTTAAATACTTATCTCAATGATATAAGTATATCACCAAACTTTATAAGAGATTTCCTATCTTCACACTCTGTATTAAATGACCAAAAAAATTCCATATAAAAACATTTCTTCCTATAAAACCAACCCACTTAGCCTTCACAAAAAGTTTCCTTTCTTAAAAGTTCACTTCATAATTAAAAATACCTTTACAATCTGTAAAAACATTTATTCATCATTTTCCTATTTTTAAAATGCTTTTAATAAACCTTCTTAAAGAATAATCCTTTATAAACATCATTCCAAAACATCTTCTAAAAATAACTTTAAACAAACCCTTTTATTTAGTAAATCCCATTTTTTAAACAAGTAACTATTTATAAACACCTTTATTAAAAATAATTATATAACTTTAAAATCATTTATAAACTTCAAACCCAACAATTGATTAAAGGATTGGAGTTAATTCAAGATCATGCTTTATAAATTCAAAAAGAGGCTTAACAATTCCAATGGTACCCGTTAAATTTACTGTTTAATTTCAATCTCACTTTCAAGTCATTCAACAATTTACTTACATAAGTCAAAGTATACGTAAATACTCATTATATCCAAATCAGAAAAAATATGTCAATATAAGCTAACTGGAACATAAATGTCCAAATGACACAATAACAGGATGATGATTTGTCCTGCCAAATAGGTGTCCAACAAGAAAACAATTAACTTATAGCAGAACAAGGATTTATTCTGCTAATGCATATGTCCATACAATCAAACAACCAATGTATATTAGAACCGGGATTTATTCTGCTAACCTATGTCCACAACAATCAAATCAATTACATTATAGCGGAGCAAGAATTTATTCTGCTATTAGATGTCCACATAATCAATAATTTACATAACTCATTCACAGAGATTGGCTACTTATTGGTATTGACACTTGAATTCCTTATGTTCAACACTATCCATTGTAAAAGAAAGTTCCCTTTTATGCAAATTGATTCATGGAAAAACAAAGTGATTTTAAACTTGAACCTCTTTGAAAATAATTAATTACAAGTTAAACCCTTTATTGAATCATAATTAATCATAATTAATTCTTAACTTAATTATAAATTAAGAAATAATGAAACCTTTAATAACTAATTAAATAATAACTAACGATTATATAAATAATTTAAACCTTAATTTATCCTTTATTAATTATTAAATAATAATTTAAACCTTCATTAGTAATTAAATAGTAATTCATCTAATTTCATTAATTAAATAATCTTTAATTAGCTTAAATAATAAATTAAACCTTAAATAAATAATGTACTTTAAATTAAAGCCTTAATTAATTAAAGATAATTAAATAATTGATTTATTTAAATAATCAGCCTTATACTTAATTAATAATTAATTAAAGGTAAATCCTATAATTAAATTATATTTAATTAAAAAATAATATTACTTAATTAATAATTAATTAAAATTAATCTTATCTTTAGAAGATAACTAATTAGAAATTAAACCTCATTAATTAAAGTTAATAAACCTTAATTAAGACTAATTAATTATTAATTATCAAAACTTAATTAATTAATAAAAACTTAATCAACTTTCTAAAATATCATTATTAAGTTTTATAAAACATTTACAAAACACTTTTAAGTTTGAATATCAATTTTTCCAAAAATCGGATTTTTATAACGAAACTGCCTTCGTAGTGACTATCGCTATGGGTGTCATAACTTGAAAATATTTCCTTACTTTCTTCTTTGAAAACCTTACGCTTGAAAACTTTTTAACCATTCAAACCTTAAGGTAAGTATATTAAAACTAACAAAGTTTCTGACTTTAAAAAAGAAATATATAACTTGCTTTTTAAAATCAAAGCTCGTATTTTCACAAAAGAATTCTTCGTCGATAACCTAATCAAAGTGCTAAATTTCCTTAGTGAACAAACATATAAACATATCAATAACAACATTTATGTACTCCAAACCTAAACATAATCAAAATCCTACTTTTACATGCATAGATAACCTTTAACCTTCAAATCACAAATCTAACTTACTAATTTCAAGTAAACATCCACATAACCAATCAACCAACACAATAGCGCATCAATTCAACCAATACATCACCATATAATAAGAAATGACTAAAGATTACATCTTTCCAAAAAGGGAAAAAATTTACTTACCAAAACTTTTTAGAACTTGAAATGCTTTTGACTTGCAAAGTTTGGAAACCACAAAAATCTAGTAAAAAATATGTCATCTTCTCATAGATTTTGATAATGTTACTCCTAGAATTTTAGAAAGAGGTCACAAGAGAAGTTCTTGAAAAGTCTTTTCTCTATTGTTTCAAAAAAATTATCACTCAACTTGATTTTTTTTATGGAAGATATGGTAAAAAGACGGAGTGTTATTTTCGATCTTGATAATATGAGTCAGAAAAAGTATCAGCAAAAATGTTTTTTTTGCCAATTTTTTTTTCAAAATTTGAATAAGTGATTAAAGAAAAAGTTGTAGCTACTGAAATTATACATGATTGGAATAAAAGAAACTATTAATTTGGAGTAATTTTGAGAAATTTATTACCAAATGAAGTGGGAGGAAAACGGAGAAGTGGAGCATTGAAATGGAAGAAGGAGATATTTTAAAACAGGTTTTTTGAAAACATATAAAATTCAAAATTCAAAATTTTAACACTTGGAAAACACTATGGAAGCAGTTAAAACTTTTAAAAACTTAAGGAAGATGAAGAAGGACAAAAAAAAAATGAAAATGAAAGAGAAGAAAGAGAAGTGAAATTATTTTTTATAATGTAAAAAGATGAATTTACCAAAAAGCTCTTCGCCGTATACCCTCCATACATCACTTTTCATATCATACAACCTATTCCACCTCACCATGATCATGCCTCCTTTATGTTTCCCCATTTATTTTCCATAAAAACATGTTTAAACATGTTTACATATGTTTTGTACTTTTTTCTCCCCCAGATATGACATTTTATCATTTTTTTCCTTAACTTAAATTATGTTTAACTCTAACTACAATTACAAATCCATGTTCACAATTTTTTGTATATATGTAAATATATATTACAAATGTGTGCACAACATTCCAAACAACTTAATGTGATGAAATGTCGAAAATTCAGAAAAACAGTGCCGGTCACATTTTTTGTTTTTCATGAATTATATAATTTTTAAACAAATATTGAAAACTATTTCACCTTCACTATTTATTATCTTAAAGAGTTTATTTTCATTGTAAACCCTATTATTTGAATATTGGAAATTAATTAAATATTCACAAATTATAGCTGTGAAATTCCGAGCCATTATATTATAAATTCTGATTGATGCGCCTGATCCACGTTATCGATAGGGATTCCCAAACATTTAGATAAGGTAGGCCGAAATAGTATTATTTGTAAAATTTGGTAAATAAAATAATTTTACTTAGGATATGTTTTATACATAAAAGAATAATTTTCAAAATAGTTGATATAGTTATTTATGATATGTTTATTTGTTAGGAAATTATAATATTTAATTATTATCATTTATTGTTTGATTAGTCATGCTCAAGCAAGTTTATGGGCATTGACTATTGAATTATAAGTAAATTACCTTTTCGCAACATGGATTGGGTAGATAGTAATTTATAGGAACACTGAAACGAATGCATTATGAATTAAGTTTCACAATTTGACTATAAAGAGTTTGGTGATAATGTTGGGTTAAAAGTTAACTTCAATAAAAGGTTTTTAGCATAATCTAAAAGACGGATAAAGTATTTTAAGAATAAATATTGTAGAATGATTTTATATAAGAAAGTAATTTTATGTAAATATGGTTTATATAAATATGGTTATAAAAATAAGATTTATAAACAAAATCGATTTAAATCGAGAATTGTGAACTTAAATCTCGATGTTCAAAAAAAACTGGTTTCCAGGAGTTTGTAAAAATAATAATAAGTATTAAACTATTTTAAAGGAATAATGTTTTTAAAAGAGTTTTAAGATTTGTTCGAGTTCGAGGTTACTCTCAAAAGCAACAAGTCGATTCAAGAAACAAAATATTTTTATGTTAGCTCGTTCGAGTGGTTCGAATATGACTAAAAATGAGGAAAAGATGTGTTCGAATGATAAGCGCTTTTCTTAAGTATTACCTTCTTAGTAAAGAGGATATATGATACTTCTTGGTAGGACCCAGTTCCTCGTATTATTTTTTTGTTACTCAATCTATATAAATATTTTCCATGGATTTTAAAGAAAATATTTTGGAAATTTGTTTTGAAAATGATTTTGGTTTAATCCAGAAAAGTATGATTTGATATCTAAAGATATATATGTATATATCACTGTTTAAAATGATTTGAAATAAAACCCGATGTTTAATTCTTATGTTTTCTATTAAGTTATATTATGAATGTGTGTATCATTTGCATTATGGTAGTTTGGTTGTGCATCTTATTATGAGATGTCCTTTGTTAGTTTTCAATTATTGAAATAAGACGAAATTTTTGGTGATTTTTTGACTGTTAGGAACTTCTAAATTGATATAGAAATTAAAGCCAAGTATTTTTATAAAATTATAAAAGTTGAATTTTATAATTCTTGATTTGAAAAGATAATAAGTTAAACAAGTTTAAAATTTGTTAAGCATCCTTGTCAAATGGAACATTCAATGTTATGAGGCTAACTAATAAATGTCTTTACTTTAGGGTCGTCTAAAGAAAGTGGACTCTAGTCTTGAGTTTGGATACCAAAGTCTTACTCTACCTAGAAACTTGCCTAACCAAACGAATAAAGAAGTCTAAAAGGTTCACCCAATTATAAGATCCAAAGTTATTTTGGACCTTCATTGAAATTTTAGAAAGTAAAATGTAAAAGAATGTTTTATATATACTCTTATGTTATAATAGAGTACTATATGAGTAATTAACTTAAGTCTTGAAATGTCCTTAAATGAAATTTTGTTTCGATAAAATGTTTTATAGGTAAAGGTAATTCTTTATGAAATGTTTATAAACTTAAGTAAAGTTGCATTAATGATTTTGTATTATAAAAGAAACGACTTTAAAAAAATGGGAATTAGAAAGAAATTGGTGTAGTTAAGAAACCAATTGAATTAAGTGCATAAGTTGTATGTAGGTTATTTTTATTTGCATGACAGTTCTCGATCAAGGATTCGAGTAAATGATTTCGTGGTGGTATGCAACGGTTCGGGTTATGATTTTTCACTAGATTTTTGACAGCAAACACTTGATTCGGATTCTTGATATGATTATGAAGTTTTCTAGCATTGTATATAGCTATGTAATGAGAATGAAAGTCTCTAATCAAGAAACCAGATCAACATCCGCACTAAAAAAGTCAAGTGAGATATGCTACTTCGAAAGTGAAATTTATACGATCGAGCAAGTGATCGTAGTTGATATTGCATGTGGATGACATATGTACATCGTACGGGCTTTAGTAAATTTGCATGCTATGATTTTTGGCTTATGGAGAGTTTGAGAAAGGACTCTTCAAGTTGTTTGGGGTAGTATGAATAATTGACTAAGTAAATACTTAAGGCGGTTAAGCAGAAGGTATGCTTAGTAGTTTATTTATCGTTCTTATCGATAAGTAGATTTTTAACCGAAGAAAACCATTAGCCGTGGTTGCTAATGATAGTAATATTGTTAAGTATTAATGTATGGTTATTTCTTAGATTGTTTGTATTGGAATTCTGAGAATGAAATATTCTAAAGGGGGAAAATGTAATGACCCGAAATTTCAAACACTTCATATTTAAATATCTGAATTATTTAAATATTAGTATCTAAGATTTAATGTGATTAAATATGATTTTATAATCATGTTAAAAACATTTTAGTTAATAACTAAAGATAAAAATCTTATTTTTGAATTTTATTTATAAAAACGTAAACTTTGTATAAATATAGAAAATGTGACCAAAATGTTTTTTGTTAAAAACTCAACTTTTTTTTCAATACAAGTACTATATATATTTTATGACTTGTATAGTAACAAATGAACACATTAACAAGAATTAAACATCCCTCTTATGTTAACAAAGATTAATTAAACTAAGATTTAAATTAATAAAAGAGAAAGGACTAAAGGACACTTAAATCAAGGAGTGATTTAAGGGAAGTAAGGTGTGCATGTGTGTAAGGGTATGGTGTGCATGTTCTCAAGCATGGAAGAAGAGGGCTTTTTGTAAAATTTTCTACTAAATTCCTACTCTATAATTAAGAGGGCAAGGCCACTTCATTTTCTACACAATTCACTACTAAACCATGTCTTCACCTCTTTCTCTCTGTATCTTTTCTCTCATTTTGTGATGTCCCGGAAATTTAGGCAATAATTATTTAATAATTTCATTGATAATTATTTTAAAATGTGAAATATTGATTTAATAATTTAATTCAAACAGGAATTCTCTTTTGAAAATTTATAATTGTTTAATTTGTTTAATGATGTTCTTTTCAAAGTTAAAAATATTTAAGTAATAAATTTATCTTTCTAAACTGATTTAAAAATATTTATTTATAATGTATAAATGTTTATACATTGTAAATAGAGGATTTGGTTTTAATTTTCATTCATATTAAATAAAAGGATATTTTCTAATTATTATATATAAATGTATAATTTGTAAATTGATTAAATTAATTTAAATTAGTATTGTAAACTTTTCAAGGGTTTGTTTTAAAAATCTTTCTTATATCTTTATAGAAATGAAAGTAAGTATTTATTTGTTTATAAGAATAAATATAGTTTAAATTTTATTTTATAATAAAGTTTATTTTGTTTTGTTTTATTTTAAAATTGTTTTTCTCTTTGAAATAAGATTTAATTCATTTCTGTTAAAGTATAACATTTGATTTAATACTCTTGAATAAATCCAATTCAACATTTCTCTTTCTTCTTAAAATCTTTTCTTTTGAAATTTAGTTTCATAAAGAATATTATTTTAAAAATAATTAAGCAAACATTAAAATGTAAATGTATAGTTTTATAAAAAAAAGTGTATATGTATTTATTTAGAGGCTAATGTTAATAAATCATTTAGAAACATTTTAAAATAAATTAGAAATGGTTAAGATAAATTTAAATACATTTACAAATTTAGAATTCTCTTTTAATAATTGAATTGTATATGTGTTAGCTTTTTAAAACATTAAGTGAACACTTGTAAATTTATCTAGACTTAAAGATAATAAGTGGCAAACTAATTTATTCTTGGATTTCATTCTTTTAAATAAACAAATGTTTTTCTTTGCTCAAACCTTTTTCTCAAATGAAACCTGAAATCAGATTTGAGCAAAATCAAAACTCAAAACAAATGCATGTTAAAATCCAGCAAACCAAATACAAACCAATCTTCAATCAAATTCTCAAATCTGCATGCCATTTTTCAACTTCAAAACTGAAGCTCAACTGCAATATAAAATCTGTGCAATTGAAATTGGGTCTGCATGCATTCATTAACAAGATAAAAGCAATCTTCATCAACCAGAAAAGTAATTTCTGTAATCAAATGAAGCCACGATCAACATACAGCTCAAAAAAAAAAAAAAAACAGTTTACACCATCATCAACAAGCAACTTCAACTACAGATTTGCATCTCTGAAATTGATCTCTGCATCTTTATTTGAAAAAGGTGAGTAAGCTTTTATTTTAAAAACATTTTTTTTAAATTCAAAGATAAATGAAAATTCCAGAACTGAAATACTAGTTCACATGAATTTAAAATTGTTTGGATGAGAGCTTCTCTGTTTCTTTTGGAAGTGAGTAACCTCACAATTGAAAGTTGTTTTAAATTTTCTGTTGCATGTGAGTAAATTTTTACTGTGGACTTTTAGTGAGTAACTTCACTATCATGTTTAAACACAAATTATCTTTAAAAACATAAGTAATAAATATATGTGTTACAGTGAATACTGATTGATGATTGCCTTGCTTTATGTACATTTGTGAGCCTGTGTGCTTTCAGTTAATTTTATCATCTCTGTGGGTTAGTATTACTGTGTTGTACAGAATTGGGAATTTTGTTTCTTCCTGATTATTAAGTGATATTGGGGTGGTGTGTTTCTGCTAGGAGGGGAAGAATTGATGGAAGAGTGATGGATAATGGACAGAAGTAGTGTCAGTAGGTGGTGGTGTTTGAAATTGGGTTTTTCAGGTTTTCAAAACCCTGGTTTTAAGGGTTGCAGTACTTAGCATATGCACATGCTCTCTGTTGCTTCGAGTAATTTGAGATTTTGGAAGATTGCAGAGGGAATGTTAGTGGGTCATTAGCCAGAGTCGCATCAACGATGGTGGTCGGAATGGGTCGTCAGGGTGGATGACAGGTTTGGGTAGTTTTAGTACTGCAGTGTTTCAGGTTGGCATGTATAACTGAATTTTTATTTGATATTACAGTGGGGTTTTCTGGAGGTTGTAGTCAGATGAGGAGTTGCTTGGCGACTTGTTGGAGTTGGCTATGGTGGATGGAGATGGTCGGGGTGACGATGCATATGCACCGTGTACATTTGTAACTCTAGTGAACTTTGTGGGTAGTGCAGGATTTTTGTCCTGAAGTAATCCTCGGGTAGTTTTGCTTCTGACTCGAAGGAGGGGGTTTAGAAACTCGGAGTAAACCATGGGTGTCTCGGGTTTATGGCTACAGGTTTTAAAACCAGAGAGTATTTTGCAATTTTTTTTTATGTTGAATGGAATTCAATTTAATGCAGGAGTTTGATTCAAGTATAACTTGAATCTGAATTCAAATGGAGTTTTGAGTTCAAGGTTTTAAAATGAAACTTTTAAATTTAAAAAAGTTTTAAATTCTGTTTAAATCAAGATTTAAAAACAGTTCAGGTTTCAATCCAGAGAATTTTGCAGTTTTTAGTTTAAATGAATTCATATTTTTTTAGATAGAATCTGATTCAAATGGAAGTTGAATCTACATTCAAATGTAGTTTGAAATCCAAAGCTTTTAAAAAAAATGAAAATCTTAAATTTAAACAAGATTTAAGTCTGGTTTTAAATCAAGTATAGAACAGTTTCAGGTTTGTTTTAAAACCAGATTTTTGTTTCAAAATAGTTTTGTAAGTTTTAATTTTTGAACAAATTTAAAATGTTTAAGAAAAATTTAAATTGTTTTGAAATTAAGTTAAGAACAGTTTCAAGTTTACTTTGGAATCCAGTTTTGATTTCAAAGCAGTTTTGAATCCAGTTTTGAACATATTCAAATGTGTAAAAATAGATTTGAAAATAGAATTTTATTTCAAATAAGATTTAAAACTTGGAAGAATTTAGTTCCTTTAGTATTTGAATTAAAAATATGAAATGTTAATTTTAATTTAAAAGTTGAAATAATCAATTTATTTCAAAGATTAATTTATTTTAATCAAGTAATTTATTTTAAATCTTTCTTTATATTTAAGTAATGAATGTTCTTTAACATTCATTTTATTTTAAGAGTTTTATTTAAAATTTGGATAAATGTTTAAACAGTTAAACATTTGAAATTTTAAATTTTAAATAGAATTTGAATTTAATTTTTAGAAATGTATTGTTTAAATACATTTTTAATATAAATGAAGTCATTTGATAAGTAATTAAATTATTTTGAAAATAATTAAGATAATTAAGAATTTACTTAATTATTTGATTTTTAAATAATGATTTAGATTAATATGATTTATTAATCTAATTTAAATTTTCTTAAATATGCAATTGTTGAAATGATGTTAATTAATAAATGGTGATAATTATCTAAGGCTAATTTAGTAATTAATTAATGTAATTAATTTTGATAATTAACTAGATTAATTGAATATAATTAATTGTAATTGGTTAAGTATAATTAATTGTTAAAGTAATTAAGGAATTAATTACTTATTGTAATTAATTTCGATATGTGATTTATTTAAGTCAATTAATTTAGTTTAATTAATTTTAATAAATTATTTGATGATTTTAAGAGTGTAATTACTTAATGTAATTAATGGAGCAAGATTACTTAGATAAGTAATACTGATAATTACTGGAATGTAATTAGTAATTTAGATAATTACTTTTGTAATTAATTAAGGAATTAATTAATGATTTGTTAATTAATTTATAAATGAGTAATTAAAGATATTTAATTACTTAATTTAATATTAATCAAGGTGATTAATAATTAGATTAATTTCTAAATGTAATTAATTTTAATTAAATAATTTATTTAAATATTAAAGATCATTAATTATTATAATTAATGATGTAATTAAGGATTGTTTGATTAAGTTATAATTAATTAAGTGATTAATTAATTGTAATTAATTAATTATAATTAATTAATAAATGAAAAATTAAATGTTAATACTTATGATTAAGGTTAATTAATTTGTGAAAATTAATTAAAGAATAATTACTTATTGTAATTAGTGAATGATTAATCAAAGTTGTTTAATCAAGTTAATACTTAGGAAGTGAATTAATTAACTGGATTAATTAATTAATAGATGTTAAGCAGGATTTAAATGAGTAATTAATTTAATTTAATTTAAATTAGTTAGGGATGGTTGTAATTAATTTAATTCATTTTAAATTTATTATAATAGATGGTTAATAAATCATTGCTTATGGATGCTATTGATTGAATGGTTGTGATCTCGATAATGAGATGAGTCGTATCTGTATGCTATGAATGCTTGGTTTAAGTATGATGGTTTGTGATGGATTATTTGGTTGTGATGATTATCTGTTTGTGATAATGATATAGATTATCTGTTTATGATATGAATGTGATTATCTATGGTGAGATGTAGTTTATCTATCTATGCGAATTAGATAATAATGAAGTGAGTTGATTATTTAAAACCCTTAAGTACAACTTGGACATTAAGATGGCGTTTGGTTTCGATGAGACCGGGATCGGGTTTCCATATTTGGAATTCTGAAAACCACATCGATTCCAATTAAACATTAGGTCGTTAATCCAAGTGGAGCAAGTGAAGACTCGAGGTGTAAGGGCTATACGTCAGTATAACTCTGTGGGTGATTCCGTAATGAGTTGACGGAATAGTACTTATAGATTCGAGATGGAGATTTAGAGTGCAAGGGTTATCGTCGTTAACTCTGAGGGTGATTCCAATACGAGTGTAACGAGATAATGCCTTCGGTTTCGTTCGAACCCGGAACGAACTTGTATGGATTGAATGCTTTCATAACATCGTTAGGTGGACGATGAGCATTCTAAGATTTATGTGTCCTATAAAGGTAACCGTAACCTCAAGCCTCATCAACCGGGAATGGCTAAAACAGGGGAGGTGCAGCAAAGCTTCGTGGGTAGCACCCACTGGAGAGAAAGATTTACTCCTGTCTAGAGGTCCCTTTATATTCGGCTGTGTGGCAGTTGGTGACGACCAATCTGCGGGGTGGTCTTGTTCGGAACTGTTCAGTAAGGAACGGGTCTGGCTTTGTGTTGTAAGGGAGTGGGCGTACTCCTCGATACAGTGATCTAGGCCACGTACTGTGACGGGCGGTACCTCAGTAGCCCTGCCATTGTTGGAAACCCATTTTCCCTACGAGACCCTACGGTTTTGATTGTATTACCCACTTTTGTGGCACAATTTTGGCTATTTCTTATTTACTTGAAAACCCTAGACCCTATTATAATATCACTGGATTTCCTATCAAATGTTTTGGTTAGCATAAGGTAAAAACTTTTCCATGTTTATGTGTGGGAAGTCTTACGTGATACCTTTTGTTTTCAAAGGATTTTCTAAAGTTAAGCAACTTTTATCCCCGTTTACTCACACCAGACCCCTGTCTAACCTGAGTGTTTATTTTCTGTTTTATTAAACTCTTGGGTACTCATATTATGTATGAGTAGTCAAGTGATTCAGGATTGCTTTGACGAGTTCTGGAGGAGATAATGGAGCAGGAGGCTTCAACGTGTAGATATATTTAGTAGTTCCGCTGTGTTTGAGTTGTATCTGTTTCTCTGATGTACTTGAAATTGTAATAGCTAGACAGATGTTTATAACTGTCTAGTTTGTGTTGTATCAGCTGTATTACTCTGATGTATATGATACTATGTAAAGTTTTATGTGATATATTATAATTTATTCGATTCCGCTGTGAGATCCTGATGTTGTCTGTTCTTTCTTTTCTTTCTTTTCACTTTTCTATCCCTTTCTTTCTTCTTAGCGATGCGACTTCCTGGAATTTAGAAGTCGGGTCTCTACATTGTGGTATCATAGCTCTAGGTTGAGCGAATACCTAGACTCTGGAGTGGTGTCCTTCTTAAGAGAGCGTATTTGTAATTTTGAATATATATATATATATATATATATATATATATATGTATGTATGTATGTATTTCTACCTATTGATTGGGTTACCTGTTCGGATTTTCCAATATAAGTAATAAAGGTAGATAGAGTAGTGGTGTGTGTAACACAACTACCAATGGTTGGAATTCGAGTGTTCGAGTTGGAAGTGATCTGCTAGGGCAGTGCTGGGCATCTTGAGTAGTTCTGCAGTTGGTGAAGGATTTCACCGATCTCTGAAGGAAATCTTTTCAAGATTCGGAGTTTATCTTTGGATTATAAGCTGGATTGCACTCGTGTGAGTGGATTCTCTTGAGTTGGGATCAGTTGGAAGTTCTGAAGCCAGCAATGGTATCTTGGCAACCTTAGGAAGGAGTTCTGTCTGTATTTGAGTTGAGACTCAGTTTGGCAGAGTGTTTTGAGCTTGGTTTGGGAGCGAGTTTCCTGAGAGATATCTGTCTATCTGGAATGCTCTATTGTGAAGAGGCAGGTGTAGCTTTGTGGTTCAATGAGCTGTTGGATAAGGAAGTCTTTGGCAGCAGTAGTAGCAGTGAGTGGCTTGTTCTTCGATGGTTCAGAAGTCTTTGTGATTTTTCTGTCAGTAGTCTAGGCTTATGGTGTAGCTTGTCCATTTCTTCTAGAAGCTCAGTTGGGAGTGATGTTAGTGGTTAAGAGATGGACCACTAGTTTCTTCTTTTGAAGGCTTTAGCTGTTCAGTTTGTTGAAGTGAGAACGATTTCTTGGGATCTGAACTGAGTGGAATCGTAAAAGTGACTTGCGATGGTTCGGAAGTTCTCTGTGTGATCTTTGTTTGGATTGAAGCATCTTTAGAGGATGTTTGAGTTATCGAAGTGATTTTATTTTCCGGATATCTTCGAGGGAGTTAAGATTTGCATCCATCAAGGGTTTGAGTTCTGTTTCAACTTGGTTCTTGGAATTTTACCGGTGGTTCAGCTTTGTAGGATATTCTTTGAGAAAGAGATCTGTTTAAGTTGGTAGGATTTATTGGTTCCAATTTTCTAGTTGAATTTTTGTTGTGATGGTTGTGACTGAAACGGATAGGTCACTGAGATTTTACGGAATTTGATGAACAATATTCCGGGATAAGTTGATCAAGTTTGTACTTGTGTTCATCAACAGTATTCTTAATTAGAGTTGCGCAGTGGAAGCATGGTGGCAGCTATTCCAGAATAGAAGCAACACCGATCCTTTGGGAATTTGAATTTTGTCTTGGATCAGAGGATTTCTACAGGAAATTTATTTTGGATCTGGAGACTTGATTGTTTTGTATCTGCTTGTTTTCCAGAATAGGAGTAGTAGGTTGGAAGTCTTCTGATATTTTTGTAGTAGAATTTGTGTGGTAGATTTGATTGACCCAGAAGTTGGAGGCAGCCAGGATTGACAGGAGAGATGTGTGGATATAAGTATTTGATCTTTCTGTTTTCTCTTAAGGATTAAGTGTTTGGTCTACGGGATTGAATTTCCAGTTCAGATGGCTGGAATTTGTTTTGTTTTTCACGTATCTCTGAGAGAGTACGTGTATGGTTTATCTCTTGTTTTAGAATCAGTAGTTCTGAGAGATTTGGAAGTTGATCAGGACTTGTCTGTGGTCCAGTTCTCTGTTAAGATTTGTTGATCTAGATATATAGGAGCTCTAGATCTGAGTGGTGTAGCTAGTTTAGATTTTATAGGGCGAGTGTCCCGGTGTTTGTACCTAGGAAACTCTAGGGAATTCTATCCAGAATTTTGTCTGGGTAATTAGAATTGTTTGTTTAAATTGGTTGCTATGGTTGCTAGTATTTGGTTGATAGCATATGTTTGCTCTTTTTAAAATTTAAAATCTGTATGGGATTATCAAATTACCTTTGCTTTTAAATTTCGGGGACGAAATTTTTTTTAGGGGGGAGGAATGTGATGTCCCGGAAATTTAGGCAATAATTATTTAATAATTTCATTGATAATTATTTTAAAATGTGAAATATTGATTTAATAATTTAATTCAAATAGGAATTCTCTTTTGAAAATTTATAATTATTTAATTTGTTTAATGATGTTCTTTTCAAAGTTAAAAATATTTAAGTAATAAATTTATCTTTCTAAACTGATTTAAAAATATTTATTTATAATGTACAAATGTTTATACATTGTAAATAGAGGATTTGGTTTTAATTTTAATTCATATTAAATAAAAGGATATTTTTTAATTATTATATATAAATGTATAATTTGTAAATTGATTAAATTAATTTAAATTAGTATTGTAAACATTTCAACGGTTTGTTTCAAAAATCTTTCTTATATCTTTATAGAAATGAAAGTAAGTATTTATTTGTTTATAAGAATAAATATAGTTTGAATTTTATTTTATAATAAAGTTTATTTTGTTTTGTTTTATTTTAAAATTGTTTTTCTCTTTGAAATAAGATTTAATTCATTTCTGTTAAAGTATAACATTTGATTTAATACTCTTGAATAAATCCAATTCAACATTTCTCTTTCTTCTTATAATCTTTTCTTTTAAAATTTAGTTTCATAAAGAATATTATTTTAAAAATAATTAAGCAAACATTAAAATGTAAATGTATAGTTTTATAAAAAAAAGTGTATATGTATTTATTTAGAGGCTAATGTTAATAAATCATTTAGAAACATTTTAAAATAAATTAGAAATGGTTAAGATAAATTTAAATACATTTACAAATTTAGAATTCTCTTTTAATAATTGAATTGCATATGTGATAGCTTTTTAAAACATTAAGTGAACACTTGTAAATTTACCTACACCTAAAGATAACAAGTGGCAAACTAATTTATTCTTGGATTTCATTCTTTTAAATAAACAAATGTTTTTCTTTGCTCAAACCTTTTTCTCAAATGAAACCTGAAATCAGATTTGAGCAAAATCAAAACTCAAAACAAATGCATGTTAAAATCCAGCAAATCAAATACAAACCAATCTTTAATCAAATTCTCAAATCTGCATGCCATTTTTCAACTTCAAAACTGAAGCTCAACTGCAATATAAAATCTGTGCAATTGAAATTGGGTCTACATGCATTCATTAACAAGATAAAAGCAATCTTCATCAACCAGAAAAGTAATTTCTGTAATCAAGTGAAGCCAGGATCAACATACAGTTCAAAAAAAAACAGGTTACACCATCATCAACAAGCAACTTCAACTACAGATTTGCATCTCTGAAATTAATCTCTGCATCTTCATTTAAAAAAGGTGAGTAAGCTTTTATTTAAAAAAAAGTTTTTTTTTTTAAATTCAAAGATAAATGCAAATTCCAGAACTAAAATACTAGTTCACATGAATTTAAAATTGTTTGGATGAGAGCTTCTCTGTTTCTTTTGGAAGTGAGTAACCTCACAATTGAAAGTTGTTTTAAATTTTCTGTTGCATGTGAGTAAATTTTTACTGTGAATACTGACTTTTAGTGAGTAACCTCACTATCATGTTTAAACACAAATTATCTTAAAAAACATAAGTAACAAATATATGTGTTGCAGTGAATACTGATTGATGATTGCCTTGCTTTATGTACATTTGTGAGCCTGTGTGCTTTCAGTTAATTTTATCATCTCTACGGGTTAGTATTACTGTGTTGTACAGAATTGGGAATTTTGTTTCTTCCTGATTATTAAGTGATATTGGGGTGGTGTGTTTCTGCTAGGAGGGGAAGAATTGATGGAAGAGTGATGGATAATGGACAGAAGTAGTGTCAGTAGGTGGTGGTGTTTGAAATTGGGTTTTTCAGGTTTTCAAAACCCTGGTTTTAAGGGTTGCAGTACTTAGCATATGCACATGCTCTCTGTTGCTTCGAGTAATTTGAGATTTTGGAAGATTGCAGAGGGAATGTTAGTGGGTCATTAGCTAGAGTCGCATCAACGATGGTGGTCGGAATGGGTCCTAAGGGTGGATGACAGGTTTGGGTAGTTTTAGTACTACAGTGTTTCAGGTTGGCATGTATAACTGAATTTTTATTTGGTATTACAGTGGGGTTTTCTGGAGGTTGTAGTCAGACGAGGAGTTGGTTGGCGACTTGTTGGAGTTGGCTATGGTGGATGGAGATGGTCGGGGTGACGGTGCATATGCACCGTGTACATTTGTAACTCTGGTGAACTTTGCGGGTAGTGTAGGATTTTTGTCCCGAAGTAATCCTCGGGTAGTTTTGCTTCTGACTCGAAGCAGGGGGTTTAGAAACTCGGAGTAAACCATGGGTGTCTTGGGTTTATGGCTACAGGTTTTAAAACCAGAGAGTATTTTGTAACTTTTTTTATGTTGAATGGAATTCAATTTAGTGCAGGAGTTTGATTCAAGTATAGCTTGAATCTGAATTCAAATGGATTTTTGAGTTCAAGGTTTTAAAATGAAACTTTTAAATTTAAACAAGTTTTAAATTCTGTATAAATCAAGATTTAAAAACAGTTCAGGTTTCAATCCAGAGAATTTTGCAGTTTTTAGTTTAAATGAATTCATATTTTTTTAGATAGAATCTGATTCAAAATGGAAGTTGAATCTACATTCAAATGTAGTTTGAATTTCAAAGCTTTTAAAAAAAATGAAAATCTTAAATTTAAACAAGATTTAAATCTGGTTTTAAATCAAGTATAGAACAGTTTCAGGTTTGTTTTAAAACCAGATTTTTGTTTCAAAACAGTTTTGTAAGTTTTTATTTTTGAACAAATTTAAAATGTTTAAGAAAAATTTAAATTTTTTTGAATTTAAGTTAAGAACAGTTTCAAGTTTACTTTGGAATCCAGTTTTGATTTCAAAGCAGTTTTGAATTCAGTTTTGAACATATTCAAATGTGTAAAAATAGATTTGAAAATAGAATTTGATTTCAAATAAGATTTAAAACTTGGAAGAATTTAGTTCCTTTAGTATTTGAATTAAAAATATGAAGTGTTAATTTTAATTTGAAAGTTGAAATAATCAATTTATTTCAAAGATTAATTTATTTTAATCAAGTAATTTATTTTAAATCTTTCTTTATATTTAAGTAATGAATGTTCTTTAACATTAATTTTATTTTAAGAGTTTGATTTAAAATTTGGATAAATGTTTAAACAGTTAAACATTTGAAATTTTAAACTTTTAAATAGAATTTGAATTTAATTTTTAGGAATGTATTGTTTGAATACATTTTGAATATAAATGAAGTCATTTGATAAGTAATTAAATTATTTTGAAAATAATTAAGATAATTAAGAATTTACTTAATTATTTGATTTTTAAATAATGATTTAGATTAATATGATTTATTAATCTAATTTAAATTTTCTTAGGTATGTAATTGTTGAAATGTTGTTAATTAATAAATGGTGATAATTATCTAAGGCTAATTTAGTAATTAATTAATGTAATTAATTTTGATAATTAACTAGATTAATTGAATATAATTAATTGTAATTGGTTAAGTATAATTAATTGTTAAAGTAATTAAGGAATTAATTACTTATTGTAATTAATTTTGATATGTGATTTATTTAAGTTAATTAATTTAGTTTAATTAATTTTAATAAATCATTTGATGATTTTAAGAGTGTAATTACTTAATGTAATTAATAGAGCAAGATTACTTAGAGAAGTAATACTGATAATTACTGGAATGTAATTAGTAATTTAGATAATTACTTTTTTAATTAATTAAGGAATTAATTAATGATTTGTTAATTAATTTATAAATGAGTAATTAAAGATAGTTAATTACTTAATTTAATATTAATCAAGGTGATTAATAATTAGATTAATTTCTAAATGTAATTAAATTTAATTAAATAATTTATTTAAATATTAGAGATCATTAGTTATTATAATTAATGATGTAATTAAGGATTGTTTGATTAAGTTATAATTAATTAAGTGATTAATTAATTGTAATTAATTAATTATAATTAATTAATAAATGAAAAATTAAATGTTAATACTTATGATTAAGGTTAATTAATTTGTGAAAATTAATTAAAGAATAATTACTTATTGTAATTAGTGAATGATTAATCAAAGTTGTTTAATCAAGTTAATACTTAGGAAGTGAATTAATTAACTGGATTAATTAATTAATAGATGTTAAGCAGGATTTAAATGAGTAATTAATTTAATTTAATTTAAATTAATTAGGGATGGTTGTCATTAATTTAATTCATTTTAAATTTATTGTAATTGATGGTTAATAAATCATTGCTTATGGATGCTATTGATTGAATGGTTGTGATCTCAGTAATGAGATGAGTCGTATCTGTATGATATGAATGCTTGGTTTAAGTATGATGGTTTGTGATGGATTATTTGGTTGTGATGATTATCTGTTTGTGATAATGATATAGATTATCTGTTTGTGATATGAATGTGATTATCTATGGTGAGATGTAGTTTATCTATCTATGTGAATTAGATAATAATGAAGTGAGTTGATTATTTAAAACCCTTAAGTACAACTTGGACATTAAGATGGCGTTTGGTTTCGATGAGACCGGGATTGGGTTTCAATATTTGGAATTCCGAAAACCACATCGATTCAAATTAAACGTTAGGTCGTTAATCCAAGTGGAGCAAGTGAAGACTCGAGGTGTAAGGGATATACGTCAGTATAACTCTGTGGGTGATTCCGTAATGAATTGACGGAATAGTACTTATAGATTCGAGATGGAGATTTAGAGTGTAAGGGTTATCGTCGTTAACTCTGAGGGTGATTCCAATACGAGTGTAACGAGATAATGCCTTCGGTTTCGTTCGAACCCGGAACGAACTTGTATGGATTGAACGCTTTCAGAACATCGTCAGGTGTACGATGAGCATTCTAAGATTTATGTGTCCTATAAAGGTAATCGTAACCTCAAGCCTCATCAACCGGGAATGGCTAAAACAGGGGAGGTGCAGCAAAGCTTCGTGGGTAGCACCCACTGGAGAGCAAGATTTACTCCTGTCTAGAGGTCCCTTTATATTCGGCTGTGTGGCAGTTGGTGACGACCAATCTGCGGGGTAGTCTTATTCGGAACTGTTCAGTAAGGAACGGGTCCGGCTTTGTGTTGCAGGGGAGCGGGCGTACTCCTCGGTGCGGTGATCTAGGCCACGTACTGTGACGGACGGTACCCCGGTAGCCCTGCCATTGTTAGAAACCCATTTTCCCTACGAGACCCTACGGTTTTGATTGTATTACCCACTTTTGTGGCTAGTAGCAGGAATTTAATCATGTAACAATTTCGGCTATTTCTTATTTACATGAAAACCCTTGACCCTATTATAATATCGCTGGATTTCCTATCAAATGTTTTGGTTAGCGTAAGGTAAAAACTTTTCCATGTTTATGTGTGGGAAGTCTTACATGATACCTTTTGTTTTCAAAGGATTTTCTAAAGTTAAGCAACTTTTATCCCCGTTTACTCACACCAGACCCCTGTCTGACCTGAGTGTTTATTTTCTATTTTATTAAACTCTTGGGTACTCATATTATGTATGAGTAGTCAAGTGATTCAGGATTGCTTTGACGAGTTCTGAAGGAGATAATGGAGCAGGAGGCTTCAGCGTGTAGATATATTTAGTAGTTCCGCTGTGTTTGAGTTGTATCTGTTTCTCTGATGTACTTGAAATTGTAATAGCTAGACAGATGTTTATAACTGTCTAGTTTGTGTTGTATCAGCTGTGTTACTCTGATGTATATGATACTATGTAAAGTTTTATGTGATATATTATAATTTATTCGATTCCGCTGTGAGATCCTGATGTTGTCTGTTCTTTCTTTTCTTTCTTTTCTCTTTTCTATCCCTTTCTTTCTTCTTAGCGATGCGACTTCCTGGAGTTTAGAAGTCGGGTCGCTACACATTTTTCCCTTTTTCTATGGCCGTGTGCAGTATGGTGAGTCAAGCAGACTAGGCCATGAGCTGAGGTGGGGTGGTAATGATGGTTGTGATCATAGAGGAGGGAGATGGTCATGGACGTGTGCTAAAGGAAGAGGGAGGGTGATTTTGGTACTGTTTTGGTCGGAGTTTGAAGTGATAGTGGAATGAATGATTGAATGTTGATCGGAAGTGCTTGGTTTAAATAAAAGCGAGTTTTCCTTTGAATGAAGTTAATAACTTGATAATATTACTTAATAATATTGCTTTTAAAATTGCTTATTTGTATAATAATAATAGACATTAACTACTTAAAGTTATGACGCTAAATTATATGCTCCACAAAGCATATAGTTATTTAATTAGTTGTCTTAAAATCATTGAATTGTGATAAGTTCATTTGAACATTCAAAATGGACACGTTGATTTAAATTGTTAACATATGTTTGTAATAATGTTGTTTGAGTTTGGAAGTCATATAAGTGAATAAAATACAATGCTATTAAATATTGAATCGATTATGGAGTTGTTGTATAGCAATAGCCACTATAAACGCACTTTGAAATACCTTAACTTTAATTTGTGAAAATTAACGATTTATGAACATATCATACTATAACTTGTTTTGGTTGTTATATACACTATATAAGTGTTTTAAAAAAGAAAAGAATATGCGTGTTTGAATTTCTTTTAGAAAATGCAAACCAAGGTTGTAAAAGTTAATAACAAAAAGGTTGCTATATCAACACTTTTGTATTCCTTATTTTCACGAAATAACGTTTTTACTGGAAATTTTCTTAGGAATTTCTATAAATTTTTAACAAATAAATAATATATTATTTTTCTTGTAAAATTTTTGAAGCTTAAATCATTTAATAGCTAGTTGAATGACGAGGCAAAAATTATAGCGAAATAGTAGCTGTATGAGCATTTCATTAAAATACCTTGTTTTCGAAATTTTCTACAAAATCAATAAAAGATATTCTTTAGGATCTCTCTCATGCTTTTTAGTTACCCAAATTATAATACTTTCTATAAAAAGAATGGATCTAAAATCGTTTGCTAAGGCATCAAGAACTAGGTGTAAAGTTGTAACAAAATAGGTTTAAAACATGTAACAGAACTTTAGACGACATTTCTAGAAATGCTATGTTATTTGAAACTATAACTTACGTAAAAATAATATTTAAATTATTCATTTTTCTCTTATCTTTTTAGGATTATTTTCTAACTTATATTAGAGTGTTTTTGTAACGACCCACTATTTTGTACCATTCGAATTCGACAATAATAGAACATGTCGAGCTGGAATAGTTCAAAATAATAGATTGTAGAATAAATTTGGCAAAACTCGGAATATACAATAAATAAATCGCAGAATCACATACACAGATATCAGAATCTCGCAGCGGAAATTAAAAATTTAGTGGTTCATGAAGCCACTGATACATCTTTACAAAACAGAACTTACATTGTCTATAATCCTCAATACAAATTTTAACATACACAGATAGAGAGTCTTCAAAGTCTTGAATTCCAGAAAGGATAAAGGCTGAAACAACTTCCAATAGCACGAATGATCTACTGAGTGTCCTAGCTACGGAGAAGAAGCTGAAGCTGCAACTCAGGCTGACCCGAGCGTACAATAAAACAAAACACTCGAGTCAGGACATACATACTTATATAATGTAAGCTAAATCAAGTGTATTGTAATATAGAGCAAGTAACTTAAAGGATGCCTGGGACCGCCCATCCTCTAAGGATCCGTTAAACTATTTACTATGTAGTATATTGCGCTATTATAATAGTGTCTATTTATAAAGTAAACATACTTATTTCTTAGCATTAAGGGGTTACCCATATAGCCCTTAACACGTAATAGTCCCAGTAGTCCATCCAATATCATAGCTCCTCCTACTCGGGAAGCAACTAGAGGATACCACACGGGCTACGGGAGAAAACCAAACTCGTACAAGGCTCGATATGGTAGGTGACACGGCACAACTAGGCAATGCCAGGGTAGATATACCAATTGCTATCCGGACCGGTGGTAACGCGAAGCCGCAGCAACCGCCCACCTCGAACAACACTCCCAAATCAAAGGTGCACCCAAACAATCACATAAGCAATAGAATGGTATACGAAGAAGTGCGTTCGATCAGAGGAGCTACCTCATTAATCCGAGAATCGCTCCTGTTTTAGCCACCTTAAGCCAACTCACGGGAGTCGGGTCCACGTATATACCTTTCAAGAAACCGTCACCACCAACCTACTTCATTCTGGAATCTCCACCGCGTACACGGTTAGTCAAAGTGGTTTTCGGTATCGACAGAGAGTATGTCCATATCCGATCCCGGTCTCTTTGCCAACCAAACGTTATTATAACCCGTGGCCATTTAAAAACAGTTTATACTTTAAACCAGAATAATTATTTCCATTTCAAATTATACATACGATATCATTTTAAAACAAAAAAATAGGATATCGTTATATTCAAATATAATTCTTTTCCAAAACCATACTGCTTAAAATTATAATATCTGGAAACCAAATATTTGAATTATATCTCCAAACATATATTTTGGAAATTATCCTTTAAAACCATAACTCTCAAACACAAATGGTTTGCATATTCAACGGTATATAGAATAAATGGTTTAACTTTATGGTTACTTTGTAAAAGGATAATTTACATAGCTTTACAAATATATTTCTTTATTTAAAGTTTTAAACCATAAATTACATATCACTTTATGTTCCCAAAACCATTTCAATTCCTATATATATCTATATATCCAATTGGAGTATTAATATTCAAGCTAAGGTTGGATTTTATTCCTTTAACAAGTTAATGTTTTATTATTTAGTCTTGAATATTCCCATAAATTTCGTAAATCAAACTCCAATTTTTAGCCATTAAATATTTCCAAAATTTACTTAATACCAGAATATTCATCTTAAATTTATTAAGGAAAATCCAGTTATAAATATTATGTCTTAAGCTTTTCCAAAACTTAAGATAAAATAAAATTTCAAAAGACGGCATTTAAATGCTGTAGTAGGTTGTTTAACTAAAAAAAAATATTTCCAAATATAACTTATTTATTTATTAACTGAAATCTTATTCTTTCAAAATCCCGATTTACCAAATAAGTTATATTCCATAATTTTATTCAAATATTTATTTATTTTTATATTTATAACTTATTAAAAATCAATATAAATTCCTTTAAAGATATAAATCAAATATTTAACTTCCAAATTAATTTTAAATATTTCAGAAAATATTATAAGAACCACGGGCCTGTATATAGTTTTCTAGCCTAGGTCAAGTGGTACGGATGTATATCATTTCAACCCGTAATTTACAAATACCCCGGGTTCTATCATTTCAAACCCGCAATCCCAAGTTCAACAGTTTAGCAGTTAACAGCATAATTTAATAATAATCATTTAGGCCTATCATTTCAGCCCATACAAACTAAATTTAACAGGGAACTGGCAGTGGTGATTTTAAGCAGTAGATAACAAAATATAATATAACTGCAGAAATAATATAACAGATAAATAACTGATGTGGTGTCAATTTAAATGGGGTCCATCATGCTATATTACACTACAGACAGATAATAGTGACATACAATTTTACACATACACTTGCAATAATTTACTAAAATATAAATACGTATGTCTGGTGAGAAATACTCACCTGAAAGCTGCAGAAAATTTGAATTTCAAAATGACAATTTCACCGGAAAGGAACGACATGGGGGGTAACGATCAAAATTCCTCGGACGTCGCCTAGATTCAAATCTAGAACAAGATTCAAAATATCGAATACGCGACTTTAGAATTTATGGTCAAAGAAAAATTAGAATAGAACGAGAATTTTGTTGACTTGCTCGACCACTCCACCGTGTAATATGACCAAAATATACCCTAAAACGTGAACCGGGCTAACTCTAAATTTTACGACAAAATTTCCTAAAGTCGGACCAGAAAATATGGGGGAGTCTCTCTACTATATGTCGTGATATGCATGTGCACACGTGCACACTTCTATATCATATTTGCCCATGCACCCGCCAACGTTACAACAATATTTCATATTTCATACATAATTTTTCTTTCTTCTTTTTTTTTTTTTTTTTTTTTCCTTTTTCTTTTGTGAACTTGTCTCTGCATCTTACCCAACACTTTGCTACTGCTCTCCCCTTTTCTACTATAAGGCTTCCCGGCTTTACACACTGTATAGACAACTCACGTAACCATCCTCAATTACCCCGAGTCGTACACCAAGTTTCTTCGAGCCAAACACGAAATTTCTTCGAGAATAATATACAGTTGCTTCGAGCCAAAATGCAACACTTCGAGTAAACTCACCAACTCTCTTTATTCAACTGATGCTTCACAACTTCTTCTTTCCCAGGCTTGACTCACTGATACGCACGTGCACGCAGTGACACACGGTCCTTATGCACATTCCTCTGTTGCCACTCCACTGTGTTATCACTATGACACATGCATGCATTTTTCTTATTATATTTTTCACCATTTTGTTTTAAGATATTCCAGGCTTCATAATAATGGACAACTCACGCAAAACCCATGCCAACCACTATCTTATTCCATTCTAAAGTCTGTTACTTAAATTATATGACTCAGATTCCATCTCCTATTTCAGCTTTCTCAGTTCCAACTAAAAAAAAATCCATCCCTATATACACTTTAATTTTTCCCACTATTGCTTTTCAATTCCTCCAGTATAGCATCAGACCCCACTGTAACCACTACCTTCCTCCTACTCCTATTTAGGCATCAAGCACACTCCACCCAGATAAATCTACACCAGCCTCATCCTTCTCAATATGCACAGATACATTATGTTGCCACCTAGCCTCCTCTAAAATATCACAGACGTGACCATGTGCACTATGCAAATTTTTTTTTTTTTTGTATACTAAAACTTCTCTGTTGCCAAATTTAACTCCAACTTAGATTCACTTCTTGAATTCAGTTTCAATCTTAAGTTTAAACTTAGTTTTAAACATTGCTTTACAATTTAATTCTTCTTAAATTTAAAACTTCCCAAATTTAAAACTGTAACAGGCAACCCATGCTTATCCTTCAACTACACCGGGTCACCACACATAACTTCGAGAAAAACGTGTACTTGCTTCGAGAAATTATGGAAAAATCTTCGAGTCATTATGTCCTAGCTTCGGTTCTCATGCACAACTTTGTGAAAACTCACATACTTTCTCTCTGTTTATCATTTTGAAGGCCACCACCTCAACCCTGAAACTTGACACTACTTCTCCTATTTCTATCAACTTCAAATGTATCATGTTTAACTCAATATTGGCATCACTGCTTTACACTCACCCACTTTCAATTTATACTTCCCAGGCTTGAATCAAACAACCACCCCTTACTTCTATTCATCATCAACACTCCTAGTCTTCACTTACCCAAGAATTTGTACATCCCACCTATCCCATGCTCCCTCTGGAACAAGCCTGTATACTAGTGGCATATACACCACTTCGACTACAGGGATGCACATCACTCCACACGTTCTGCCACTATGCAACCACTTCTCACTCACAAACTACTCAAAACCATCCGCCGCCTGCCTATGCTAAGAGGATGTTTTATAAATGATTTAAAATGTTTGCCTATGTGAATGAAAATCTGGAAAACTAAATTATATTTGTGCAAGTCTGGAAACTCATGCTTACTTGGTTATGTTATGCAACAAATTTTACAAGCAACACAAATATTTAGATCATCAACTGATACATACGTGCACAGTGTGATACAAAGATATGCACAGCCTATGAATTTATAAATGCAGACTAGCACTCACCTAAGTTTTTCTTAATTCACTCATATATGCCTATATATTTTTTTCTTCCTTATTAAACAGGCTCTGTAACCCATTCCTCTACACATGCAAAAGAGAGACACTCACGCAACTATGTTTCCAGCATTCCAGATCAAACAGAACCCATACTTCTCATCGAGTCCAACCCCACTGCCACTAGACTACACCATAACTACACAACAGTTCCCCAAAAACCCCTGTCAGATCAGTTCAAATATATGCAGACTGCTTTCAAAACATACATGCTCCCCTGTGCTACCAAGTAATAGGGCTCTGTCCTTTAAAGCAACTACTCATAATTCTCTCCATCATCAACAACTGCACTGATGCTTATGTGCACAGTGCTCTGACATGTGCACAACCTATAACTAAGTCTTACTTTTTCCAAATTCATATGCCTATATGTCCCTACATGACACAGTCTGATGGGTGGGTAGCCGAGCATAAGGTTGAAGGGGCAAGGCATGTCAGTAGAGAAATAAGATAGAAAGAAGAAGAGAGAAAAAAAATGTTACCTGGTGAGCACTCACAAGAACAGATAGGGGATGAAGGTAGCGCAAATAGATGTAAGGGAAATAAATTTATAGGCAAAAAGGCTTTTGAATTCTAGAGGAAAAATAACGTATCAGTTACAAAAGAAATAAAGCAAGAAGGGGCCGAGAGTTACAACCTATATAAAGTTTGAAAATATGAAAATATACGTGCGTGATTTATGGTTTGTTTAATAATGGGTTTAAAGTATTAGTTACAACGTTATGAATATATTAGCTTGCGTGGTTTAAGCTGCCTATTAACTACATATTTGATTTCGCCATTTATACCAGTAAATAATTGTTTGGTTTAACATCTTCCAGATTAATGCACATTTCAGTTTTCTTTTTGATAATTGCTGGTACACGTGGTTAAAGAAATAAACCAGGAGAGTTATCAATGCGTGATGCTTGGCAAAATAAATTTTCCAGTTTATAAAACTTGATTACCCTATTTTATACCATTTAATTGGTTGAGTGTTTTTTTTTTGAAATCAATTGAAAAAGCTTTCACTCAACAAGGCAAAAGAAATAACTGTTACATACATATTTGCTTGATCATGTTCGAGAGTTTTCAGTTGATAAAGTGGAAGGCTAAGATATGTTTTACGTTACATATGCAGTACTGTCTAAAAGCAGAGGAAGAAAGAATAAGTAAATGTGCACGTTCATATTTAAGAATGCACTAATTCCTCTCCCCAAATTTTGCTTCGAACGTTACTATAAGGATGATTCCTCTCTAGCTAACCAATCGTGATTTAGTTTGATTTTGCTAAATGAAAAGGCAAAATTTTATGTAGGCTTTAGGCATGCAAACGTATATAATTTATTAAAAACCAATCTGTCAGTTAAAACAAAGTAACGGTTACTATAAAATTACTGACTGATATTTTATATCCAAAAATATTTAAAACTTGATTTTTACACTACGCTAAACAGACGCAGGTTAAAACCTCAAAAATTTTCACAAAATTCAAATTTTAAAAACACACGTTTTGTTACGTTGTTTTATACCCTATAATTGACGCGTCTGTCAAACGCGAAATTTAACTGTTCAATCTTAGATTAAATTTTCACAGATATTATTTAATTTTATTGACACAAACAATTTTATAAAATATATCTCCAAATTAAATAATTAAACTATATTTTTAAACATAATTTATATAAAGTATATTTAAAAATTAAATAATTAAAATAAAATAAATGGCTAAAAACTAGGGCTGTTACACTCTCCCCCACTTAAGAACTTTTCGTCCTCGAAAAGGAACGGAAGAAGAGAAACAAAGAAGATAAGCTAGATAAACAAGAATCTTAAACGAATAGTTCCGGATTTGAAGTACGAAAAAGATCCACTAGAATCGGTTTACCTTTTTCAGTTTGACTGTCAGGCTCTGGGTGGTAAGCGGTGCTCAGGTTCCGATGAGTAACAAAGATGTTCAAAGATTATAGAAAGATTTCTAAATAGACCGGTATAAGCGATAGTCTTCCCAATCCGTAACAGATAAGGAAACCAAGGACACTTAAAGATAGTTTGAAAACAAAATAAGATAATAACTTTGAAATCATAATGCTTTGAAAGTCGTTAAGATTTTATAGATATTATCATTTGGAAATCATACTACTAAAATCATACATTTAAAATAATCTCCATTTATATCTTTAAATTTCAATGCCAAATAATATTCATATCCAAGTTGAAATATTCCTGAGTTCATTTATTCAATTATAAATTTTCAAAACATTTTATTTTTAGAAATAGCAGCACTTATAATATGCTACAGTAGATATATTAATATTTCCAATTGGAACTTTTATTCAAAATTTTATTTTCCTTTTTTTTTATTGCAATTTCTTAAGATAAAATTTTAAGAATTAAATTTTTGATTCCCCTCAAACTATTTAGAGATAACTAAATATATGTACATAATATGTCAAATCAATTTTATAAATTAAGAAATTCAAATCATTTAAAATCTCAAGGTACACTGTAGCCAGACTACAGAATGTCTTTTCACTTTGAAACTCGAAAATGAATGTCGATGGTGCTGCAGTCATCACCGAAATTATTTTCCAGCGACAAAGAGAAAAGCACTAATTTTGAAATTCTTTGGAAACAGATTTCTATACAAAATACTTATCCTTTTAAAATTTTAACACAAGGTTTGAGATCATCAAAAATAGAATTCTCCAGTTCTAGTTTTAATTCATTTTTGTTTCCAATTTGTTTTATAACCATTGTTTATATACAATTATTTATTCTAGACAAATACCTAGCTCACAAAACCATAAATAAAATCAAAACTATTATCTCTTGATAATTAATTTTAAAATTCTGAAAATTATACTCATATATATAGTATTAGATTTTATTTTCAAATATAGAAATAAATTTTTCAAAACAAAGATGAAGATTCAAATTTTGATGAACTCAAATAATTCAAGATAAGTTGAAAGCAGAAGATCCGATGATTAAATAACAAAATAAGGAACTGGGTGAGTTTATATAGATCGCGGGCAACCTTGACCGGGTCAACCGTGACTTAAGAAGTCAGATCGATGTGGTTGAGAAAAATTACATTTGATCTGAAGAGATAGAGACCAAAGGTACTAGCATATAAACCGAGGATAAATATAATCTCTGGTGAATCAATGCTAATTGTAAAGGAGTTTCATCCCTTTATTAGAATAGTGGCGAGACCGCCAATTCCCGATAAAGATCATCCGAAGTGGAGTTATGGGGCACTCCAAAATCTAAAGTAGATGAAAAAATGAGGGACACGAATGAACCTTGGAACCACAGGGAATGTTCCAAAATTCGAAAAGGAAGAGATTCAAACTCGGATGAATATGATTCTACAAATCAATTTACCATATATTCTAAGTTTTGCCTAGAGCCAAAGCTCTGATACCAACTGTAACGACCCACTATTTTGTACCATTCGAATTCGACAATAATAGAACATGTCGAGCTGGAATAGTTCAAAATAATAGATTGTAGAATAAATTTGGCAAAACTCGGAATATACAATAAATAAATCGCAGAATCACATACACAGATATCAGAATCTCGCAGCGGAAATTAAAAATTTAGTGGTTCATGAAGCCACTGATACATCTTTACAAAACAGAACTTACATTGTCTATAATCCTCAATACAAATTTTAACATACACAGATAGAGAGTCTTCAAAGTCTTGAATTCCAGAAAGGATAAAGGCTGAAACAACTTCCAATAGCACGAATGATCTACTGAGTGTCCTAGCTACGGAGAAGAAGCTGAAGCTGCAACTCAGGCTGACCCGAGCGTACAATAAAACAAAACACTCGAGTCAGGACATACATACTTATATAATGTAAGCTAAATCAAGTGTATTGTAATATAGAGCAAGTAACTTAAAGGATGCCTGGGACCGCCCATCCTCTAAGGATCCGTTAAACTATTTACTATGTAGTATATTGCGCTATTATAATAGTGTCTATTTATAAAGTAAACATACTTATTTCTTAGCATTAAGGGGTTACCCATATAGCCCTTAACACGTAATAGTCCCAGTAGTCCATCCAATATCATAGCTCCTCCTACTCGGGAAGCAACTAGAGGATACCACACGGGCTACGGGAGAAAACCAAACTCGTACAAGGCTCGATATGGTAGGTGACACGGCACAACTAGGCAATGCCAGGGTAGATATACCAATTGCTATCCGGACCGGTGGTAACGCGAAGCCGCAGCAACCGCCCACCTCGAACAACACTCCCAAATCAAAGGTGCACCCAAACAATCACATAAGCAATAGAATGGTATACGAAGAAGTGCGTTCGATCAGAGGAGCTACCTCATTAATCCGAGAATCGCTCCTGTTTTAGCCACCTTAAGCCAACTCACGGGAGTCGGGTCCACGTATATACCTTTCAAGAAACCGTCACCACCAACCTACTTCATTCTGGAATCTCCACCGCGTACACGGTTAGTCAAAGTGGTTTTCGGTATCGACAGAGAGTATGTCCATATCCGATCCCGGTCTCTTTGCCAACCAAACGTTATTATAACCCGTGGCCATTTAAAAACAGTTTATACTTTAAACCAGAATAATTATTTCCATTTCAAATTATACATACGATATCATTTTAAAACAAAAAAATAGGATATCGTTATATTCAAATATAATTCTTTTCCAAAACCATACTGCTTAAAATTATAATATCTGGAAACCAAATATTTGAATTATATCTCCAAACATATATTTTGGAAATTATCCTTTAAAACCATAACTCTCAAACACAAATGGTTTGCATATTCAACGGTATATAGAATAAATGGTTTAACTTTATGGTTACTTTGTAAAAGGATAATTTACATAGCTTTACAAATATATTTCTTTATTTAAAGTTTTAAACCATAAATTACATATCACTTTATGTTCCCAAAACCATTTCAATTCCTATATATATCTATATATCCAATTGGAGTATTAATATTCAAGCTAAGGTTGGATTTTATTCCTTTAACAAGTTAATGTTTTATTATTTAGTCTTGAATATTCCCATAAATTTCGTAAATCAAACTCCAATTTTTAGCCATTAAATATTTCCAAAATTTACTTAATACCAGAATATTCATCTTAAATTTATTAAGGAAAATCCAGTTATAAATATTATGTCTTAAGCTTTTCCAAAACTTAAGATAAAATAAAATTTCAAAAGACGGCATTTAAATGCTGTAGTAGGTTGTTTAACTAAAAAAAAATATTTCCAAATATAACTTATTTATTTATTAACTGAAATCTTATTCTTTCAAAATCCCGATTTACCAAATAAGTTATATTCCATAATTTTATTCAAATATTTATTTATTTTTATATTTATAACTTATTAAAATCAATATAAATTCCTTTAAAGATATAAATCAAATATTTAACTTCCAAATTAATTTTAAATATTTCAGAAAATATTATAAGAACCACGGGCCTGTATATATAGTTTTCTAGCCTAGGTCAAGTGGTACGGATGTATATCATTTCAACCCGTAATTTACAAATACCCCGGGTTCTATCATTTCAAACCCGCAATCCCAAGTTCAACAGTTTAGCAGTTAACAGCATAATTTAATAATAATCATTTAGGCCTATCATTTCAGCCCATACAAACTAAATTTAACAGGGAACTGGCAGTGGTGATTTTAAGCAGTAGATAACAAAATATAATATAACTGCAGAAATAATATAACAGATAAATAACTGATGTGGTGTCAATTTAAATGGGGTCCATCATGCTATATTACACTACAGACAGATAATAGTGACATACAATTTTACACATACACTTGCAATAATTTACTAAAATATAAATACGTATGTCTGGTGAGAAATACTCACCTGAAAGCTGCAGAAAATTTGAATTTCAAAATGACAATTTCACCGGAAAGGAACGACATGGGGGGTAACGATCAAAATTCCTCGGACGTCGCCTAGATTCAAATCTAGAACAAGATTCAAAATATCGAATACGCGACTTTAGAATTTATGGTCAAAGAAAAATTAGAATAGAACGAGAATTTTGTTGACTTGCTCGACCACTCCACCGTGTAATATGACCAAAATATACCCTAAAACGTGAACCGGGCTAACTCTAAATTTTACGACAAAATTTCCTAAAGTCGGACCAGAAAATATGGGGGAGTCTCTCTACTATATGTCGTGATATGCATGTGCACACGTGCACACTTCTATATCATATTTGCCCATGCACCCGCCAACGTTACAACAATATTTCATATTTCATACATAATTTTTCTTTCTTCTTTTTTTTTTTTTTTTTTTCCTTTTTCTTTTGTGAACTTGTCTTTGCATCTTACCCAACACTTTGCTACTGCTCTCCCCTTTTCTACTATAAGGCTTCCCGGCTTTACACACTGTATAGACAACTCACGTAACCATCCTCAATTACCCCGAGTCGTACACCAAGTTTCTTCGAGCCAAACACGAAATTTCTTCGAGAATAATATACAGTTGCTTCGAGCCAAAATGCAACACTTCGAGTAAACTCACCAACTCTCTTTATTCAACTGATGCTTCACAACTTCTTCTTTCCCAGGCTTGACTCACTGATACGCACGTGCACGCAGTGACACACGGTCCTTATGCACATTCCTCTGTTGCCACTCCACTGTGTTATCACTATGACACATGCATGCATTTTTCTTATTATATTTTTCACCATTTTGTTTTAAGATATTCCAGGCTTCATAATAATGGACAACTCACGCAAAACCCATGCCAACCACTATCTTATTCCATTCTAAAGTCTGTTACTTAAATTATATGACTCAGATTCCATCTCCTATTTCAGCTTTCTCAGTTCCAACTAAAAAAAAATCCATCCCTATATACACTTTAATTTTTCCCACTATTGCTTTTCAATTCCTCCAGTATAGCATCAGACCCCACTGTAACCACTACCTTCCTCCTACTCCTATTTAGGCATCAAGCACACTCCACCCAGATAAATCTACACCAGCCTCATCCTTCTCAATATGCACAGATACATTATGTTGCCACCTAGCCTCCTCTAAAATATCACAGACGTGACCATGTGCACTATGCAAATTTTTTTTTTTTTTGTATACTAAAACTTCTCTGTTGCCAAATTTAACTCCAACTTAGATTCACTTCTTGAATTCAGTTTCAATCTTAAGTTTAAACTTAGTTTTAAACATTGCTTTACAATTTAATTCTTCTTAAATTTAAAACTTCCCAAATTTAAAACTGTAACAGGCAACCCATGCTTATCCTTCAACTACACCGGGTCACCACACATAACTTCGAGAAAAACGTGTACTTGCTTCGAGAAATTATGGAAAAATCTTCGAGTCATTATGTCCTAGCTTCGGTTCTCATGCACAACTTTGTGAAAACTCACATACTTTCTCTCTGTTTATCATTTTGAAGGCCACCACCTCAACCCTGAAACTTGACACTACTTCTCCTATTTCTATCAACTTCAAATGTATCATGTTTAACTCAATATTGGCATCACTGCTTTACACTCACCCACTTTCAATTTATACTTCCCAGGCTTGAATCAAACAACCACCCCTTACTTCTATTCATCATCAACACTCCTAGTCTTCACTTACCCAAGAATTTGTACATCCCACCTATCCCATGCTCCCTCTGGAACAAGCCTGTATACTAGTGGCATATACACCACTTCGACTACAGGGATGCACATCACTCCACACGTTCTGCCACTATGCAACCACTTCTCACTCACAAACTACTCAAAACCATCCGCCGCCTGCCTATGCTAAGAGGATGTTTTATAAATGATTTAAAATGTTTGCCTATGTGAATGAAAATCTGGAAAACTAAATTATATTTGTGCAAGTCTGGAAACTCATGCTTACTTGGTTATGTTATGCAACAAATTTTACAAGCAACACAAATATTTAGATCATCAACTGATACATACGTGCACAGTGTGATACAAAGATATGCACAGCCTATGAATTTATAAATGCAGACTAGCACTCACCTAAGTTTTTCTTAATTCACTCATATATGCCTATATATTTTTTTCTTCCTTATTAAACAGGCTCTGTAACCCATTCCTCTACACATGCAAAAGAGAGACACTCACGCAACTATGTTTCCAGCATTCCAGATCAAACAGAACCCATACTTCTCATCGAGTCCAACCCCACTGCCACTAGACTACACCATAACTACACAACAGTTCCCCAAAAACCCCTGTCAGATCAGTTCAAATATATGCAGACTGCTTTCAAAACATACATGCTCCCCTGTGCTACCAAGTAATAGGGCTCTGTCCTTTAAAGCAACTACTCATAATTCTCTCCATCATCAACAACTGCACTGATGCTTATGTGCACAGTGCTCTGACATGTGCACAACCTATAACTAAGTCTTACTTTTTCCAAATTCATATGCCTATATGTCCCTACATGACACAGTCTGATGGGTGGGTAGCCGAGCATAAGGTTGAAGGGGCAAGGCATGTCAGTAGAGAAATAAGATAGAAAGAAGAAGAGAGAAAAAAAATGTTACCTGGTGAGCACTCACAAGAACAGATAGGGGATGAAGGTAGCGCAAATAGATGTAAGGGAAATAAATTTATAGGCAAAAAGGCTTTTGAATTCTAGAGGAAAAATAACGTATCAGTTACAAAAGAAATAAAGCAAGAAGGGGCCGAGAGTTACAACCTATATAAAGTTTGAAAATATGAAAATATACGTGCGTGATTTATGGTTTGTTTAATAATGGGTTTAAAGTATTAGTTACAACGTTATGAATATATTAGCTTGCGTGGTTTAAGCTGCCTATTAACTACATATTTGATTTCGCCATTTATACCAGTAAATAATTGTTTGGTTTAACATCTTCCAGATTAATGCACATTTCAGTTTTCTTTTTGATAATTGCTGGTACACGTGGTTAAAGAAATAAACCAGGAGAGTTATCAATGCGTGATGCTTGGCAAAATAAATTTTCCAGTTTATAAAACTTGATTACCCTATTTTATACCATTTAATTGGTTGAGTGTTTTTTTTTTGAAATCAATTGAAAAAGCTTTCACTCAACAAGGCAAAAGAAATAACTGTTACATACATATTTGCTTGATCATGTTCGAGAGTTTTCAGTTGATAAAGTGGAAGGCTAAGATATGTTTTACGTTACATATGCAGTACTGTCTAAAAGCAGAGGAAGAAAGAATAAGTAAATGTGCACGTTCATATTTAAGAATGCACTAATTCCTCTCCCCAAATTTTGCTTCGAACGTTACTATAAGGATGATTCCTCTCTAGCTAACCAATCGTGATTTAGTTTGATTTTGCTAAATGAAAAGGCAAAATTTTATGTAGGCTTTAGGCATGCAAACGTATATAATTTATTAAAAACCAATCTGTCAGTTAAAACAAAGTAACGGTTACTATAAAATTACTGACTGATATTTTATATCCAAAAATATTTAAAACTTGATTTTTACACTACGCTAAACAGACGCAGGTTAAAACCTCAAAAATTTTCACAAAATTCAAATTTTAAAAACACACGTTTTGTTACGTTGTTTTATACCCTATAATTGACGCGTCTGTCAAACGCGAAATTTAACTGTTCAATCTTAGATTAAATTTTCACAGATATTATTTAATTTTATTGACACAAACAATTTTATAAAATATATCTCCAAATTAAATAATTAAACTATATTTTTAAACATAATTTATATAAAGTATATTTAAAAATTAAATAATTAAAATAAAATAAATGGCTAAAAACTAGGGCTGTTACAGTTTTGAAATTGATTAATGTTTAAATATATTTTTAGTCATTAATTATGAATTTTTAAAAGTTAATGGCTTTTTAAATAAAATATGTTTATTTTGGATTATCTACTTATTTTTGAAGTTTTATACTTTTTCAAAATATTCTACATAAATAATCATAATGTATTTTAAAGTAATTTAAAAGTGTTTTAACATAGTAATAAGTATTTTAAAGGTATTCCTATAAATATATAAGTTTTGAAAAAGGTAATTGACTGGGCATAACCCTAAAAATCGATGAGTAGATTTATCTATTTGTGGGATTCAAGAATGAAGTTCCTAGACAAGGCTTTGACATAGCCAATTCCTAAATTATCTGGCTTCACTCTTGGACGAGGAATAGTTCAGTTAAAATGTCGAAAACAGGGCAAGTATACGAACAACGATTGGTATAAGCAATTATTTTAACTGGATAATCGATTAGCCGACTATCAAACTTGACTAAATATTACTAACTTAGACATCAAAAAAAAGAATTTTTTAAAGATGATATAAGTGTAGAAATAGTTTTTGGTTGTTGTAAATAATGTTTTAGTAACATTTATTTTTAACCCTTGTTATTAATTATACTTAGGAATATAATTAGACATTTACTAATGAATATTTAGTTGATAACTATAAGTAAATGGTTTTGGGTTTATTGTGACAAATGTTTGAATAACATTTGTCTTTAACTCTTAAATGTAATTAAATATTTAAAAGCAAGTTTTAAAGAAAATGGTAACTGTGAAATGGTTTGGGTTATGCTGAACAATATGTTAGTAACATTTATTTTTTAACTTCTATTATTAATTATATTTCAGAATATAATTAGATATCTACTAATGAATATTTAGTTGATAACTATAAGTGAATGGTTTTCGGTTTGTTGTGATAAACGTTTGAGTAACATTTGTCTTTAACCTTCAAAAATAATTAAATCTTTAAAAGCATGTTTTAAAGAAAATGGTTAAGTATGAAATGGTTTTGGGCTGTAGTAAACATTGTAACCTTTTGGTTACATTTGCTTTTAACCCTTATAATTAGAATATAGTTAGATATTTAGTAATGAATAATTTACGGTTAAGTATAAATGAATGTATTGGGTTTTTTATAACAATTTTTTAAACAACACTTGTCTTAACCCTTAAGTATAATTAAATCTTAAAAGAAATGTTTTAAAGTTAGAAATGATTCGGGTTTGCTATGACAAAGTTTAAGTAACACTTGTCTTGTCACGACCCGTTTTCCATACCCTTTGAGTTGAAAATAAACCACACATGTCCAACTCAAATTGCACATAAAGACGGAACATGAAGGATAATAAGAGAAATAGAAAGAATAGAATTTCACATGAATGGAATAACATATAATATTGAAGAATATCTTTACAATGGAAAACTTTTAAATACATATATCGGAGTCTAACCTAAATTCGGCTTGAATAGTTATAAACATCTACCCATATAATTAATGACAAACATCAAACAAAGACAAACAGACAACAGCGATAATAGAATATGTCCATACGTAGATGAATATCTCCAGCTCTCCCCTGTAAACTTCAACCATCTTCAACTAAACCTGAAACAACTCGGATTTGACCCGAGTATTGATAATACACGGATAAGGCCTGATAAACTAGGCGAGGAAAACTCAACAATAAATGATAGTGTCATATATCAGCCTTTGAATAAAATCATTTGAAAAGAAAGAGTATCTCATAAGACCATGCCTACACATAAACACAGACGGGTTTTACCTTATGATAACTTAAAACACTTTTATATCAAAACATTTGATATTATTTCTAATGACATATCTTTGAAAATATTTGCAAATAACTTATTAATCTTAGCCAAAATTGTTACATTGATTAAATTCTAGCATAACAGGTTTACAGTCAAGTCCGTAGGTTCTTATTGGAGAATGGATTTCCATACAAATGACCAGGTGAAGGGACTACCTTCCAGCCGTACCTCTCTAGAGGAATGTACAGAGGACCATCACAAAGGATCCTCTACCAAAAAAGACCAACCTATCTCTGTAACTTGATACTACCGAATATATCGTCCTCGGTCGTTATCAACCTTTAACCAAGCACGGTCTAGTAAACAAACCACATTAATTTACATCTCGAATGTCATAGCGGGAAGAAATATATCTAGAAGGGGATGATCATACCCTAATTGGGGATGACCCACTTAGCCATGCCACATCTAACCTTGTTTCGGTCATTTCCAGTTGATGAGGCTCGAGGCAACGATTACCTTTTCACATAGCACATCTTTTTCACTTTGAATGCCACCGTAATGACTCGGAAATTTTAATGGTTTAAACAACTGAATTTTTATGAAATTTAAAACTATAAAATTTTGCGATGAAAATATGATATTTGAGATGTGTTTATTAAAACATAGAAAATTCAAAATTTTCGTTGGAAAATATAGAAGTTAGTTTTGTTGTATAATTTCAATTTCAATTTAAAATCAATTAAATTTGATGAAAAGAAAATATTTTCAAAATCTAGGTATTTTTACATAAGAAAAATGTTTAATACTTTCTGAATGAGATGTCATCATTTGTTTTGTCAAATTTGAACTCCTCTTGCCCCGTTTATCTTGCTTTTGATGAATTTGTAGCAGTTTAGCAGTGAAATATCAACTTTTGATATGGGAGTCATATCGCTTATATCTGTGTGTCATTCTATTCGTCTCGTCATGCTGATTTCCGTAATATATTCCTTTTTGTGTTTCGTAGTCCATTACACGGTGAAATATGCGAAAACGATAAGCGTATCGATACCCGTTTTGAGCCTCTTCCTTTTTGTGTCCTTTCAGTTGACCAATGTGTAAACCAACTGCCACTAGCCTTTTCATTCCCAGAAATTATTAGTAACTGTTGCTATTCACTAGTTTAACGTATACGCCGGTTTGTATATTTGCTTTGGTATCTGGTTTGAGAAATATATTTAATATAGGAAGTGGGTTTATATTTACCTGAACTTTCATCTTCTTCTTTTCTCCTTTAAAAGAAAAAACAGCTCGCCTCCTTTCTTATTTGTGCTGCTACTTTTTTTGGATCTACTCTAGGAAAAAAAGGGATTGTATAACATATAACTTTCGAATCTGCCTGTGCCTAGTCCAACCTCTATCACCGGCTGCATGGATTCCCATGCTTGCCCTCGCCCTCTTTTCTCCACCATCAGACCGATCATCTCACCCGCCCATCTTTCAACACACAGCCCACCACCTACATGCGAATGCATGGCAACCGACCTCACCTACATGCAACCACCGCCTGTACTCTCATTGCTCCGCCATTTTTCCATCTCCACCTCCCCGTACTAATCGGCAACCCCCTCGACTAAGCATCACACCATTCCACACCACGTCAGCCCTCCAAGACACACCGCAATCGCCACGCCCTGTCAGCACCTCACTCTCTCTATGGCTTATCATCCACCATTCGCCACTTCCCTTCGACTAAGCACCCCTGCCTTCCATCCACCATCGAAGTTCTCCCACGCCCAGGCCTCGCCTCTCCACACCCAAACTGCTCCGACCACCATTGCAGCCACCCCACGACCACCTCATACCAAGTTCCCCTCTGACAACCTCCTAGTCGTTATAGATAGGTAATATATTATTTTTATATATTGATTTCTAAATTTTATAAAGTTATATTTATATATGTATTAGTTCATATACATATGATCTGATAGTTTAATATGTATATGTCTAATATAGGTCAGTTATATGTAATATAATATGTTAGTTCATGTAAGTTATATAATGTGTTAGTGTGTGTGTGTATAAGTTTACTAAGTTATATAACATGTTAGTTTGTATATATATAAGTTTACGTAAATTTTGTATATATCTGTTGTTGTATATATAAGTATATAGTAAGTTGAATGGTGGCATTTGCTGACTGTTTATATATATATATATATATATATATATATATATATATATATATATATATATTAGTAAAGTAAGATCATACATATAAATGTAAGTGCAGCTTCTCTTTTGTTCTTTAGTTTATATATATTTTTAAGTTGTTTATATCTGTTCTTATGTTTAAATTTTGTTGTAATAACTTTTATATGCATATGTCAGTTTATATAAAGGTATAAATATTAGTTTATATATTAGTTTAAATATATGTAGTAGTAATATATAGATGTTTATATATATATATATATTTTATATGTTTTTGGTTTGCTGTGAAGAATTTAGTAATATATATATACATACATATACACACATATATATATATATATATATGTATGTATAGATTTTAAATTATAAGTCTGTAATGATTTTATTAGATCTGTTGTCCATATATACATTTATCAAAGTTATATATATAATATGTGTTATAGGTTTTAAGTATGTGTTTATTTTATAAGTTTAAAGTATTGATTTCATGTATTGGTTTTAAGAATATAACGTAATATATATACGTGTGTATATATATATATAATTTTGATTCTAAGTTTCATATGGTTTAGGAGATAATGATTTTTAGATAGATTATACATAAGGATTCTTTATTTTATAAGTGTTTTAAATTAAATACTGATATTTATTTAGAATTTATATAGTTATGTATGCATATTTCATACAAATGTGTATATATATTATGGTTCATCAAACTCATGTCTGTCGTGTTCAGCTTTGTTCGTCGATTTCATGTCCATCATGCTTTGCTTTGGAATTCGTGGCTCATTTCATTGTCAAACTCCTTTAGCCTCAAAAGGTGAGAAATCACTCATAACATCCTTATATTTAATAAATTTGATTCGCATGAAATGACGATTGAAATATGCTGTTAAATTTAAAGTGTTAAGTCATTTAGTTATTGAAAATGATATGACATTTTCTATAATTGTTCACTTATTATATATGACACCATATTGTTTGGTATATATTATATTTAAATTGTTACTAATGTTATATGCCTATTGTTGATATGTTATATTATTATCATATTCGTTCTCACTTTGCAAGTTCCGTGTTAGTTTAGAAATTCCTATGAGTTGAAATGATACATACCCGAATGATTTTATTGAATAGGAGAAAATCGTTATGAGTTGAAATGATAAACCAAGCGATTTTCATTTATTTTAAAATTTGGGACTGCGGGTTGAAATGATATATACCCGTAGATATTTAAGTTGCGGATTGAAATGATAAATATCCGTATAACTTAACTATATGAAATAAATTATATACGGACACTGTTGGTCTATACTTTGAAAAATGATTTCCAATGTTTGAAAGGAAATATATGGGTTTTAATAAATATTGTTTTATATAATATATAAATGCTATTTTATATATGTATAAAAATTTAGATTTTAAAATAATATGTTTTGAAAATTTAAATTTATAAGTTAGTTTTAGAAAATATAAATTTTAAGATTTTCTTATAATTTCATTATTCTAAAAATATTTAAATAGATTTATTATAAAATAAATTTAACAATAAGATTTAATTTAATAAAACTAAATTTAATTGTTTTATAAAATGTTTAAGTGTTTATTTGAATTTATATTAATGTTATAAAAATAGATGTTTTATAACTTTAATAATAAAAGTTTGGAAGATAAATTAATAGTGACTTGAAATTTAAATTGGTTAATAATTGGATTTAAATAAGAATTATTTGAACTTATTGAATTTGAGATTTTAAAAGATATGATTGATAACTTGATTTAATTAAAAGTGATTAAATGAATAAACCTTAATTTTAAATAAAACTAAGACCGAATACTTGATTTAAATTTATAAATTGAGACTTTATTTAATTGTTACTAAAATGATTAAGTGAATATTTTCCAACTTGAACAAAAAATTAAAGTTGAATGTTGAAATATAAATTAAATTTATATATTGTAAATGTTTGATTATTTAAACTTGAATCTTTGAACTTTAAATTGAAATGGTTAAACTGGAATCGATTCAAATTGAATTTTTTGGAATTTAAGATGATTTGAATCGATTTGCGAAATTGGAGGAAACTATTTTTGTTATATAAAGTATTTTCAATACATTAACTATTTTAATATATAAAGTATTTTTAATATATAAAATATTTTAATTTATAACTATTTTAATATATACACTATTTCAGTATCTAAACTGTTTAAGTCAAAAGTGTTACGATTTCAAAAGTGTTATGATTTCAAAAGTATTATGATTCAAAGGTGTTATGATTTCGAAATTGTTAAAGTTTTTAAAGTGTTATGATTTTTAGAAATGAATATGATATAAGTGTATAATGATATCGAATTGATATGATTTTGAAAAGAATATGATATTTTGATTTTGAAGTATGAAAATTTGAAATGAAATGACCATAGTGTGAAATAAGCGTTTGGTTGTTAAAGAGACTGGGTTCGGATATTTTTGTACTCTTTGCTAGTAGCAAAAACCACTTTGACAACTGTGTACGTGGTGGAGATTGCAGAATGAAGTAGGATGGTGTGACGATGATTCTATATAGTATTTATGTAGCCGTGACTCCCATGAGTCAGCTTGATGTAGCTAAAACAAGAACTATACCGGGCCAAGTGAGGTCATTCCCCCAATCGGGCATATTGGTTCGATACCATTCTAGTGCTTTTGTGATTTGATTGGGTGCACACTTTGGTTTGGGAGTGTGTCGTGAGGCGGGCGGTAATAGCTGCTATGCGTTACCACCAGTCCAGGAGTGCAAATGGTATATCTACCTTGGCCCTGCCTCGCGTGCCTTGTCACATGCCCTATCGCACCTTCTACGAATTTATTTTGTGTCGTTCCTATGGAGTGCTCCCTGATATCCCACTTGCAAATGGAGTTTATAGTATCTGTGTAGACTACAACATTATATAAAATGAGTTAAGGGGGATATATAAAATGTGTTAAGGGGCATGTGGGTAACGCTTTAACGCTATTTTAATAGTTTACTTTACTGTAGACATATTATAATAGCGTACACTACTACATAGTAGTTAGTCCACGGATCCTTAGAGGATGGGAATCCCAAACATCCTTTAAGTTATTTGTATTTCAGTTGACATTTCACTTGAGTTGAATTTACTATATAAGAATGTTAATCCTGACTCGAGTGTTTTGTGTTTTGCTTTATACTCGAGTCAAACTGAGTGTCACAACATTTGAGACTCACCTTTGGAGATTGGAGTGTTGTTTGAAGATCTATCTATACAGCTTTCAGTTATCTCAGTTTATTCCAATCATTTATGTAAAGACTCGTCAGTCGCTTATGTATCGGAGAATCATTTATATTTGAGATTCTATTGTATTTTTCTTCAGACTCTGATGTTTATAGTAGCTTCATGAACTATTATTTATCTATTCCGCTGCTTATTGTTAATACTCTACGTCTGTGATTCTATGATCGATTGATTTATTGTATATGTTGAGTATTGCCAACTATAAATTAACAATCTGTTGTTTTAAGCAATTCACGTTCGACATATGCGGATGTGAACGGTTCGAAATAGTGGGCCGTTACAGCTGCATTTCCATTCCACATTCCCATGACCGGTTTCTATAAACGTATAACTTTCTGAGCTCGTATGTCTCGGGAAAGGGTGTTAAGCTAAGAGAAGGTGTCTTCTCCGCCATTGACTGATAGACATTTATAGAGACCACTCATTGTGATTTGGAATGCAAGGTCAGACATTCATCCATACAAGTTCGTTCTGGGACTGAACGAAACCGAAGATACTTTCCTCGGCCATTACCAGGTGAGAAGACCTTATGGTTTTGAGGTTTTTCATAACAAAGAGACCACTGCTACAATATTGTGAATCGAAAGTCTATCCCCAATTAATCAACAAGTAGTCCCTCATGATTGTTCATCTCAATATCTCCGTCTTCAAATATCTTCATTCTTCGAACACGTAAACTAGTTCGAAGTGGTTTTCGGATAGGAATCATCCAAATCCGACCCCTGTTCCTTCGAAATCCAATTATCGATAAAAAGAGAATATGAGTATGCAAGATTTATTACGTCTTTTTCGCTTTAATTCTTTCGGATGATTTCAAAATCTCTTTCTTTTATCTTACAGTAATTCTAAGTTAATTCAGTCTTTTTCTTTGGATAATATTTCAATTTCCCTCACTTAACTCTCGATCCAAATTCCTTAATTTTTTGGCGTGTCAAAAAATAATGTTATTTAAGACATCAGTTATGATAAACCCTAAATCAATCTTATCAAACATTTTTAAGTAAATAGGATCATAGGAATCATTCATTTTAAAGATTGCTTAAATTTTGGATAATATCAATCTTCTTTTATTTTGAAAACTTAATATGATCTTTTTAGAGCATCCAGGCTTTCCATTCGATCTATTCCACCCCTCGCCTAAGAAAAGAAAACATAGGCTAGGTAAATTTAAGGCACTGGTTGCTCCATTCCTAACCTTAGTTAAACACTTTGTTTTATCTTCTCAAATCTCACAAGCGGGACAAATGTACTAGTTTTTTCCGCGTACTCAGTTATCAACTTTATTTTGGAATTGATTATAAAGATTCCAAATTTTATTTAGATGCTTAATTTTCCTTTTGAAAACATTCACAAAATATTCTAGGAAAAACTGTTATGTTTAAACTTACATTCAAAAGATTATAGAATTCGCAGCATAAAAGTGCTGCGGAAAGTGCTAGGTAAGCTTATTTGATTTAAATAACTTTTTAATATTTGAAAATTCATATTTTCCAATTCAAATCTCTTTTAAACTATTTAAATGGATTTATCAAATTTATTCCATATTTTTCATAATTAAAAACATTCATTTAAACGGATTTTTTGTTATGGCCACTTTACTACACTGGCGTGATATTTCTAGAAAATTAATTTGGATATTTTTCAAAATCTATTCAATAAAATTTAAATTTTCCTTCTTCATTTAGAAGATATGGATAAATAGTCCAGAATTTTCTTATCTCGAAGAATTCCAAGCTATATCCCACTCTATACACTAGTTTGAACTTTTCGGCATGAAATCGCAAACTACCGTTGCGCAACGCACCTAGTTTTAATTTATTTTTCAACATTTGAAATAATTTATCCAAATTAAATTTATTTATTTATAAAACCATTACAAACCATTTTAAATCAATATTTCCACATTTTAAAGTATATAAAATGTATTTTCGCTATTTCATATTATTATATTCCTATTATTATATTCCTATTATTTTAATATTAAATTTTAAATTCCAATTTCATTTCAATTTCAAATATAACTTCAAATTAAACTTAATTAAAACTTAGATTTTAAACCTAATTTCCATTCGAACTTGAATTTCAACCTTAATTCAATTTCAATTTTTAAAATCGATTTCACCTTCAATTTCATTATTCATCTCAATTTCAGTTTCAATTTAACTATCCTTTTTAACCCCGTTTCACTTCAAATTTTGAATTCTCTTTTATTTCTGTTTGTACCAAAAATGGGCACAACACTCTTCAAAAGTTTTTGAAGAGATAAAAATGAAGAATAGAAATTTAAAATGTGGATTATCTAACAAAAACTCCAAAAACTGATAAATAAATGCACAGACACAAGCAATTTAGAGTGGTTCGGCGTGTTGCCTACGTCCACTATGAAGTTTTATGAATTTATTGATATTCTCTTGATGATTACACTTGGTTACAGCGAGCTACACCGAATTACAACTCTGAAATTCGAGTACAATAGAAACAATGGTATGCAAAGATGAACCTGGCAGAGTCTGGACGCAAGAGAATCAGAAGTCCCTTCTTCTGTAGGCCCTGGGGCTCTATTTATAGGCGGAGGAGGCTGATATTTTGCTCAGATATCGGGAGACTTCTTCTTGCACGTGGGTGGGCCCACGTGATCAATCCCATTAAGTTTCGACTCGATCCATGATCGATACGAACGTAATTCGTATCGATTATGATTTTGTCTAATAGAATCGAAACTTGATGTGAACATTCTTTAGCTTATACGTAAGCTCCTGTGAAAATTTCGTAGCATTTGGACTTGTGGATCTCGAGTTATGATCGATACGAGATGGAGCTTTTCGGAAGGCCATTTTGTTCAAGTCAATTACTTCGAATCGATTTGTTCGAATCGATGGTTGCATGTGCCTTCATGATGACGTGGCGCGCACTCCTTGGATCGATCCACCTTTCACTCCGAGTTAATTGGGTCGTCCTTAAACTTCGCCTCGTTCGTATCGAAGGTCGTTTCCTAGTTCGAATTGATGGTGATGATCTAGTTCTCATTGATGAAAGTGGTGTAGTTCACATTGATGAAAGTGGTGTAGTTCGCATCGATGGTGGTGGCTTCGTTTGCATCCATCAAGCCTGCCCTTGTTCGTATCGAGCAAAGTGGCTTCAACTTGATGGATACGAATAAGCAATATGGTGATGGACTCGAATAGATGGTGATGTTGCTTGGCTTGATGGATACGAATAGAGATAACTCAATGGATACGAAGTATTAAATGTTTAACGGATATGAACTACAGTCACTTGATGGATACGAACTATACATTGGCCAATCGATACGAAGTGCACCGCTTGTTGATGGATACGAAACTGACCGATGCAAACTGAGGCGTGACGATGGATACGAACAGGACCGATATGAACTGGGGTACAAAGATGGATACGAAGAGGACCGATCTGGTCGATATGAAGACGATGGATTTGAATCGAGGTGTAATGAGGATACAAAAATGGAGTTATCTCCTTCAATTTGCATCGATCATAACTTGAGCATACGAACTCGGATAGACTTGAAATTTGGAATGTTGATTTTTATGGCTTCGTTTGTCATGTCTTATCAGTCGTAGCTTGATCCAGGCTCGGACAAAAAATCCATCGATATCCATAGTGAATCTGTGCATACTCGATAACCGGATGAGAGATCCTTGGTCTTTGGTCAGTTTCTTGATATCTTGGCCTTGCCAAAAGGCGGGATAACATCTGCCGCCTAAAGTATGTCTTGTGGAAACATGACATGCTTTGAAAAGCTACATCCTTCACTCCGAATAGTTATCGTCTTTTCGTTGCGGGTTGTAATCTTTGACTGATTTTCTTCAATAATGTGAGCTGTTGATGGTCGATTATTGTACCCTGTATTGTTGTAACTGATTGCTGTATGATAGTGATTAGCTGTTTGTCACCGTAATCGTTATCAGATGAGTATTCAATTCCTGTGGATATTGAAAATTGAATATTAGTCCGACATACATGCATATATGTTAATCTGACTCTCGTTAACGTTGCACGTTCACGAGTCGTTGTCATTTTTATCGTATCAATCCTCTCCTGAACCGATGTGAAATTCGAGTTGCAACAATGCTTGATGGCTGTTTTTGGATGTTCCTTCGTATCGATCCTTTCCTGAGTCGATATAACAGGTTGAAAGATTGCTCTCGCATCGATACACTTTGCACTGATGGATACGAAATAAACATTTCGTATCGATAGGCATATGCTTCGATGGATACGAAATTAACGTTTGTATCGATATATACGAGTTTCGGTGGATTCCATTGCAGTGGGCTTCATTTCGTATCGAAGAACTTGTGCTGTTGTGGGTCGATCGTCGATGGACACGAATCAACAGTTTCGAATCGATGGAGTTCAATTCCTTCAGAAATGCCATCATTGAGTACTTCATATCGATGGACCCTGGTGACAATTTCGCATCGACAAAGGCTTAGGCTTATGGATTCTAATAGATCGTTCGAATCGATCTGGTAGTTGACCTACTGTGACCGGTCGCGTGGACTGGGAGGCGAAACGCCTTTCTTCTTCATACCCGAGTCCATATAAATAATAGGGACTTCGTCATTTTTCACTTTTTGCCTTCACTTTGCTTCCTGCCTTCGTATCGCTCTCGAAATTTGGAAAAAGAAGAAATCCGTTCACCTTCGAATTGAAACAGACCTTCAATTACTTGAACTAGGTAATCCATTAAACGAATCCAACATTTAAATGACAATACTCGAGATCTTTGCCATCCTATTTGCCTTTGTGATCGATCTCTTGTGATGTCAAGGCCGGATTCGACTCAGAGAAAATGGCCATAGCGTTTGAGTGGCTTTGGGGAAGAAGGATGGTAGAGGGACATGAAGGATTTGGTGAAAGGTCACTCTGGCCTTAATTTTGCATCGACGAGGTGCCAAAGGCACTCGATTTCGCATTAAACCCCAATCGGTAACTTCGTATCGACTCTCTGTTTAGGATTTCATATCGAGTGTTGAGCCTTGGTTTTTGTTCCTGTCGCTTCGAATTGACATGGACACGAAGCGCATTCGTGATGGATACGAACTGCGTGGCAACACGATCGATGTGAAGTCAATGTGACCTAATCGATACGAAGTTCATGGATTCGATCGATACGAAGTTAAGTCATCCTTGGTCGATACGAAGTGACGGTTTTGATTAAACTGAAATAAAGTCGCTGCGATCGATGCGAAGTGAGAGTGTCATGATCGATACAAAGTTAGGGTCTCGTGATCGATACGAAGTGAGGGTCTTTGTGAGGAGCAATCCAAGTTTAGACTTCAATGGATACGAAATTTCACACATATTTGAACATTTGACTTCGACGAGCTTCTACCTTGCATAATTGGGCTTAATCGTTTCATTGCATATCTGACTGCCTATCAAAGCTCGTCGATGGAAATGGAACTCAAGAGAAATATAACGAACTCTAACTTGGATCGATCGCTAATGTCTGTATGGCATGTTGTGTGAAATGACCCGACTTTCTTACCACAGAAAATCGCATCATTTTTAAGAAAGAAAGGGATAGAAAAGAGAAAAGACAGAGAAGAAGAAAGGAACAACATCAGAATCTAAATAGCGGAACGAATAAATTATATTAATAACATAAACATTACATAGTTTAAAACAATTATCAGAGTTACACAGATATACATCACATACTAGACAGTTATAAACACCTGTCTAGTTACAACTCAATACAGTACAAGAAACAACTCAGAGAAATCTACACAGCAGAATACTATATATCTATACGCAGAAGCCTCCTGCTCCATTTTCTCCTCCACAATTCGTCAAAGCTAACCTGAATCCCTTGGCTACTCGTAAAAATTTGAGTACCTAAGAGTTTAAGAAAACAGAAGATAAGCTCCGAATCAGACATGGGTCTGGTGTGAGTAACAGGTTAAGGTTTCTTAATTTTCAAAAACCTTTTTGAAAAGAAAGGTATCACGTAAGACTTTCCATACATAAACATGGAAAAGTTTTTACCTTACGCTAACCAAAAATTTGATAGGAAATCCGGTGATATTATAATAGGTCTAGGGTTTTCAAATAAATATGAAATAGCCAAAATTGTTACATCTATTAAATTCCAGCTACTAGCCACAAAAGTGGGTAATACAATCAAAACCGTTGGCACTTATTGGATTTTGGATTCCATACAATGGTAGGGCTACTGGGGTACTTCCTGTCGCAGTACGTAGCCTAGATCAATGTACCGAGAAGTATGCCCGCTCCCCTACAACACAAGGCCGGAACCATTCCTGACTGAATAGTTCCGAACAAGACAACCCCGCGGTTGTAACTAGCAACCGCCCACACAGCCAAATATAAAGAAATCTCTAGACAGGGGTAAATATCACTCTCAAGTGGGGGCTACCCACGAAGCCTTGCTGCACCTCCCCTGTTTTAGCCATTCCCGGTTGATGAGGCTTGAGGCTACGATTACCTTTATGGGACGTATCATCTTAAAATGCTCATCATCCTCCTGACGATGTTCTGAAAGCATTCAATCCATACAAGTTCATTTCGGGTTCGAACGAAACCGAAGGCATTATCTCGTTACACTCATTTTGGAATCACCCTCAGAGTTAACGACAATAACCCTTGCACTCTGAACCACCATCTCGAATGTATAAGTACTATTTCCGTCAAACTCATCACGGAATCAACCCCCAGAGTTATACCGACGAATAGTCCTTACACCTCGAGTCTTCACAAAGCTCTACTTGGATTAAAGACCTAACGTTAATTTGGATTGATGTGGTTTTCGGATATCCAAATATGGAAATCCGATCCCGGTCTCATCGAAATCCAAAGCGTGTCTTTTAGGTCCAAGTTGTTTTAAAGTTCAAAACAATTCAATTATCTATACACACACAGATAGATAACTCGCAAATCACAATTGATAATCAACATTATCAAATAAACAGGTAATCCACATTATCAATATCAAAATGGATAATCCATATATCACAATAGATAATCTATGTTATCATCACAATGCAACCAAGCATTCATACCACACAACATTACTTATCTCATTTCTGAGATCTCAAAGCATTCAAGACAATCAATGTCATCCATTCATACATAAGCAATGGTTTACTCATACCACAACAATAATTAATTTAAAGTGATTAAATTAACTATCTCCATCTCTAATTAATTTAAAATGAATAATATTAATTACTTCATCATTAATTAATTTAAAATAAACTAAATTAATTACTTCATCAAAATATATCTTGCTTACTCAACCATTTAATTGATTATAATCAAAAAATCATTCATTATTAATCACCTTAATTAATCACCCTTGATTAATTACCCTTAATTACACTCATGTAATTATCCTTAATTAATTTCACAAATTAATTATTCTCAACCAAATAGTAATTAACCTTTAGTTACTTCAATTAATTAATTAACTATAATTAGTTACCTTAATCCTTAATTAATTACATTAATTAATTACCTATTATTGATTAATTAATCATAATTAATCAACTTTTAATTAAATCATTAATTATAATAACTAATGATCCTTAATTATATTTAAATAAATTATCTTCCTAAATTAATTACCTCAAGTAATTAACTCATAATTATTAATCATCGCAGATCAATTACATTCAGTAATTAACTAACTTAATTACTTTATTAAACCAAATTAATTATTCCTTAATTAATTCCTTAGTTAATCCCTTGATTAATTACTAAGTAATTACATTTCAAATTACTTCATTCTTAAACATCTTCAATTAATTACGACCTGTAATCATCAATCAATTACTTAACTAAGTAATTTCCAAATCCATTTATTACATACTGTAATTATCTTTAAAACCTCAAGTGTTTAAAATTAATTAAATTAAACAATCACATTAAACTAAATTAATTACATTAAGTAATTAATTTCTTAATTACTTCATTAAGTAATTATACTCAAACTATTCACAAATGATTATTATTAAATCAATTAATCTAATTAATTATTAAAAATTAACCATATTAATTGTTAAATAATCCTGGTTAATGACCTTCATTAACCATCCTCTAATTATTTTTATTAAGTAATTAACTCAGATTAATTACAAATTTAATTATCTTTAATTATCCATTAATTAAAGTCTAATTATTTAATTAATTAAGTGTTAATTGTCACTTAATTAATCCTTAATTATTTACTTAATTAACCTTGATTAAACTTAATTACTTAATTAATAATTCTTAAATAATCTAATTAATGATCTTAATTATAAATTGATTAATCATTAATCAATATTTATTAAACCTTAATCAATAATTAATTAAATTAACTAACTATTCCTTAATTACCTTATTAATTAAATTAATTTCAAAACATTAATCTTGATTAATTTCAAGATAAAACATATCTTAATTATGTTTAAAAAAACAATTTATTTGAAAACAAATTTTCCTTTAAGCTTACTTTTAAATTTCATTTTAAATACAAGTTTTAAAATAGGAATAATTTAAACTTATCAAAGTTTAAACAATTTAATTTTTTTAAAAAATTTCAAGACAAACAAACAAGTGTTTGCCTTGGAAATTGAAATTCGTAAGAATTTGAAAACAAAAACTCATTTCAAAATTTCAATAACTTCAATTTATATTTAGTTTAAATCTTTCAAATTTAAACCTTCTTCTAATTTCAAAAACTGAAATTCATTTTTAAATTTCCAGATTTTAAATTGAATTTCAAATCTTGCTCATATTCTTAAAAAAACTTCATTTTCTAAAAGCCCAAACTACTTTACCATAATAAAGTAGTAACTTAAGTTCAAATTTAAAACTTTATTTTTTTACTTAAAAACCGAGATTTTAAATTTAACTTAAATTCTAAAATTTAAACTTTGAATTTAAACTTGAATTTGTATCTAGTTTTAAAAATTTCCTAAACATTCAAAAGCTTCAAGTTGTTTTTAAAAAAAAACTTAGAAACCTGAAACACAGGTTTTCTATAAAACATGAAGTTTACAGAACAACCCGAGAATATTACAAAATACTTCGAGTTTCCAACCCGATTTCACCAAGTCAACAACCCATCTACTTCGAGTAAAACTCAAAACTTCCCATGACCAAAACTAACCCACACTATCATCAGAAGAAAAAAACCTATGCCGTGCATATGCACGGCGACCACCGCCTTCTCTGATCATCAGAGATGATCACACTTCAACCAGAAACACACCAATGCCTAAACGAAATCATCCGATTGAACCCTCAATCAAGAAATCAAATTCGAACTCCACATTCCCAAACCTGGAAAACCATAATCAGGTTTTTTGCTTCAAACCTGTCAACGGCGAGTCTTCACCGCTCCGACCACCAGATGATCAACCCCTCTGGCCTCGAACTCATCCATACACCAACTACCCATTTCCCAAACATCTCAGCACTCGATCAACTATTCAGATGAAAGTGACCCATTTCTTAAAACCCATCAAAACTAGGGTTTAAAAATAAAATTCAAAACTGCATCTTCCTCACTGAATTTCAACATCATTAGTGATTTTTCTAAGCATCTACAAACCCTCCTCTATAACTCAGAAGAACCCCGAGCTTCCTCAGGTCATAGATCACCATGGTTTGCTAAAAATCCATTTTTAGTTCAATTCTAAACTGCAACTTAAACTATACTCTAAAAATCCAAATTCTTGATTTAAAAATCAAGTTTCAGTTAGTACTTTTAATTTATGAAACTGAATTACAATATTAATATGATTGGGTTTTTATTTTTTTTAAAAAAATTTAACATGCACGGATGTTTCTTTCTGTGTTTCCCTGAGATAACTTCTCATATTTAACTTACTTAAAGTTTTAATTATTAACTCCAAACAGTTTAAACAACTCTACTAAATAAATTTCATCATATCATAAAACCATTTAAAAGATAAGGTTTTAATAAAAAATAATTCCTGGAAAATCAAGAAAACAGAACAGGTAATAGAAGCAATAGCATGCACACGTTATATTTTCATTAATACACAACAATACTTATTTATATCAAACATTCTAGCATGCAACTTATTTTAACTTTTAAATTTAAAAAAAAGTTACTCACCTTTTACTTAAAAGAAGCAGAGCCTCAGTTTGTCCTTTTTGAAATTTGCAGAATAAAATGCAGGCATGATCCTTTTTTAAAATTTGGGTTGCAAGCCTGTTGAAATTGGAATGCTCATGTTTGCTGACTAAAACCACTTGCATGCAGATGCTTTTGAACAGGCTTCAAATTTGAAGTTGTGCAGAGAGAAGATGCAGACTTGTTCATTTCCAGGTGCATGCAGAGTTTATTTCATTATTTCCAGATTTTATAAAAATAGAGTGTAGACCTTTTGATTCTGAGGAAGTTGAATATGCAGATTTTTTTTGATGATGAGAGATTTGTGAAATGGTAATGATCATGATTTGTTTACAGATTTGATTTTGATGAGGAGTTACTAATTTTAGATATGAAGAATTTTGAAGTTTTCTTTTTGATTAAGGAAAATGGAAAAAAAACAAGTATGAAAGAAATGCAAGTTTATATATAGATGTATTTTCAGATTTAATTAAATAAAAGAAAAATTAAAACCAAAATTTACACTTGTACATAATCCTAACATTTGTCACATTGTTATGTTAATCTTTTAACACTTGTTTAATTAATGCTTAAGAATGCAACACTTGTCTTATTTAGAGTAATTAATATTTAGTTTACAAGTTATTATGTACATTAAGCATAATTTTAATTTGTTAGTTAATATTAAATATGTATATAAATTTATACAAATAAATAAAAACAAATCATGTTTATAAATAAAACTTATACATATAAAATTAAAACAATTAAGATTTACACTTTGGAATTTCAAATTCAAATCAAATCCAGAATCAATTAATTTCAAATCAAGTTATGTATATAAATTTAATTTGAAATAACAATTGCAAATTTTATTCAAAATCTATTTATAAAGAAAATACGCTATTAATATTGTTTTTATAAATATTTATTATTAAATTAAAATCATTTTAAAAGAAATTATAATTTTATTAATGAATTATCTATTTTATTAAGCCATAAAACTTTTGTTTGTTCATTCTAAATTTAAAAATCAAGCCAAATTATTTTAAACATTTAATATTTTTCTTATCAATTTTAAAATCATATATTTATTTATTAAATAGTTTTAAAAAAACTCAATACTAATTTAAATCAAAATTTCCAAATTAAAATGTATATAATAGAATTTTTTTAAACATGATTCACTAATTAAATTTAAACCAAGATTTATTTATTTAACTTTGGAAAGCTTAAATATTAAATAATTTTTTTTTTCAAATTACTACAAATATTAGAATTATAAAAATATGTTTTATTTATTAAAATTAAAACAAAGTTAATCTATTTAAAATATAAATCATATATTTATATTGTAAATAGAAACAAATTTATTATTTCAAAAGATAAAATAACTAATTAAATATTTATTGAAGAAGATTACCAAATCTATTTGAATTATTGTTAACAAAATATCAGTATCAATTTAATTTTTTATACAGATTATTAAATTGATATTGTTAAAAATTCCGGGATGTTTTAATCCTCCCCCCTCAAAAGAATTTCGTCCACGAAATTTAAAAAAAGGTAATTTAATAATCTCATTAAAGATTTAATTTTAAAATACAAGCATATATCAAACATATGCTAATGATCAAAACGACCCATTCATCCAATCAAACAAATCTAATTATCTAGACAAATTCTGGATAGAATTTCTTCGAGTTTTCCCCAAGTATATATATATACATACATACATACATACATCGAGATACCCGCTTTAGAGAATCCAAACAATCAATACTATGAAGCTATAAAAGCTCCTATTAATCTATATCTACAACACAACAAGATATCAGACTACAAACGGGCCTGACTTAACAAATCAAAACTCCAGAACTGCTGGTTTCACAACCAGAGATAGATCATACACGTACTCCCTCAGAGATACGTAAAGCTCATCGAATCCCAGTTATCCAAACTGGCAATCCAATCCTGTAAGATCAAACACTTATTCTCCAAGATCACAGAAAAGGTCCAAAACACTTCAGAGCTAGCTTCTCAGACTTACCCAATCTTATAGCTCCTATTCGATCGGAGAAAACTTATCCAAATCAAATCTTCGACTTCAGAATCCAAATTCCTCCGTCCCAAATCCACAAAACTCTTTGGACGATCTTGGGCTGTCTACAACCTTATTGATCAGCTCATCCCATGCTGATGCTTCTAGAAACAAACTAGACCAATCAACACAACAAAATGATCTCCTCAAGATCAACCAAAACCAAGAACTCAAACTCTACTCCTCAACATCAGAAGACAACACCTTCTTCTGTCCAGAAAAGAAAAGCAGATACACTTCCAAACTGCTTCCGCTGCTCAACTCTGATCCGAAGTAGAAGAAAATGCTGAAGAAGAATACGAGCACAACTCAACAACACACCCCTGAGATATGGTTCAACAAATCCATAAGAAAAATTCAGAAGTTCCTCCAAAACTCTGAGCTGCTACACCAACTCAATCTCTTGGAATCATTCTCAACTAAGCTGAACCACTGGTAGCACTTCTGGAATCCTAGACGATAAGAAAACTCAATCTCCAGATGCGGAAAAAATTATGACTTCTCTGAAGACATATGGAAAAACTTTAATAACTCAAGGGAACATTCAAACAATCGCAAGTCACTTTTGCGATCCACCAAACCAAATCCAAGGAAAACTGTTCTCCCTTTACCGAACAGAACAGCTTACTCTTAACTAGCCAACCCATTGAAGAAACAGGTCCACTTAACTGCTTCTGAACTCCAGTCCAGAAAAACTGCTAAGCCAGAAGATTTCTTACCAACACCGAGAACACTCCAAGTTGCACTGCTGCCACAGATACCAAAGAATTCCAAATCAAAGCTATTCGAGAAACTCGGACTTCAAATCAACAAAAACACCATGCTAAACACAGCCACAACACTGAAGCAGACTCACCTCCTTAACTTGTTCCAAAGAAAACATCTTCGGGAACATCCATAGTTACTGCATCTCATCACGGAGCTACTACTCCTTGAGGTATCAAAATACCATTACTCGCTTCTGCCTAGCCAACAGATCCAAACTCTACTCATCCAACATCAAAGAATTAACTCCGAACCTTAACAGGTTTTCTTCAGAGATCAATGAAATCCTTCATTACTACATAACTCACTCGAGACTGTATTAGGTTAACAGTCTCGACAGATACACTTCCAACCTCAAACATTCAAACTCCAACCAATGGTAGTCGTGTTACACACACCACTACCCCATTAATCTTTATAACTTATATTGGAAAACCCGAACAGGTAACCCAACAGATAGGTAGAAATAAATATATTTATATATTAAAATTACAAATACGCTCTCTCAAGAAAGACACCACTACAGAGCCTAGGTATTCACTCAACCTAATGCTCTAATACCAAATGAAACGACCCGACTTTCTTACCATAGAAAATCACATCATTTTTAAGAAAGAAAGGGATAGAAAAGGGAAAAGACAGAGAAGAAGATAGGAACAACATTAAAATCTAAACAGCGGAACGAATAAATTATATTAATAACATAAACATTACATAGTTTACAACAATTATCAGAGTTACACAAATATACATCACATACTAGATAGTTATATACACCTGTCTAGTTATACAACTCAATACAGTACAAGAAACAACTCAGAGAAATCTACATAGCGGAATAATATATATCTACACGCAGAAGCCTCCTGCTCCATTTTATCCTCCACAATTCATCAAAGCTAACCTGAATCCCTTGGCTACTCATAAAAATTTGAGTACCCAAGAGTTTAAGAAAACATAAGATAAATTCCGGTCAGACATAGATCTGGTGTGAGTAACAGGTTAAGGTTGCTTAATTTTAAAAAACCTTTTTGAAAAGAAAGGTATCACGTAAGACTTACCACATATAAACATGGAAAAGTTTTTACTTTACGCTAACCAAAACATTTGATAGAAAATCCGGTGATATTATAACAGGTCTAGGGTTTTCAAATAAATATGAAATAGCCGAAATTGTTACATCTATTAAATTCCAAGTACTAGCCACAAAAGTGGCTAATAAAATCAAAACCGTTGGCACTTATTGGATTTTGGATTCCATACAATAGCAGGGCTACTGGGATACCGCCCGTCACAGTACATGGCCTAGATCAACGTACCGAGGAGTACGCCCGCTTCCCTGCAACACAAGGCCGGAACCATTCCTTACTGAACAGTTCCGAACAAGACAACCCTGCGGTTGTAGCTAGCAACCACCCACACAGCCGAATATAAAGGAACCTCTAGACATAGGTAAATCTCACTCTCAAGTAGGGGCTACCTACGAAGGCTTGCTGCACCTCCCTTGTTTTAGCCATTCTCGGTTGATGAGGCTTGAGGCTACGATTACCTTTATAGGACATATCATCTTAGAATGCTCATCGTCCTCCTAACGATGTTCTAAAAGCATTCAATCCATACAAGTTCGTTCTGGGTTCGAACGAAACCGAAGGCATTATCTCGTTACACTCATTTTGGAGTCACCCTCAGAGTTAACGACAATAACCCTTGCACTCTGAACCACCATCTCGAACCTATAAGTACTATTTCTGTCATACTCACCACGGAATCACCCAAGAGTTATACTGACAAATAGTCCTTACACTTGAGTCTTCACAAAGCTGTACTTGGATTCACGACCTAACGTTAATTTGGATCGATGTGGTTTTCGGATATCCAAATATGGAAACCCGATCCCGGTCTCATCGAAATCCAAAGCGTGTCTTTTAGGTCAAAGTTGTTTTAAAGTTTAAAACAATTCAATTATCTATATACACACAGATAGATAACTCACAAATCACAATTGATAATCAACATTATCAAATAAACAGGTAATCCACATTATCAATATCAAAATGGATAATCCATATATCACAATAGATAATCTATGTTATCATCACAATGCAACCAAGCATTCGTACCACACAACATTACTTATCTCATTTCTGAGATCTCAAAGCATTCAAGACAATCAATGTCATCCATTCATACATAAGCAATGATTTACTCATACCACATCAATAATTAATTTAAAGTGAATTAAATTAACTATCTCCATCTCTAATTAATTTAAAATTAAAAAAATTAATTACTTCATCTTTATAAATTAAAATAAACTAAATTAATTACTTCATCAAAATATATCTTGCTTACTCAACCATTTAATTGATTATAATCAATAAATCATTCATTATTAATCACCTTAATTAATCACCCTTGATTAATTAGCCTTAATTACACTCATGTAATTATCCTAATTGATTTCACAAATTAATTATTCTCAACCAAACAGTAATTAACCTTTAATTACTTCAATTAATTAATTAACTATAATTAATTACCTTAATCCTTAATTAATTACATTAATTAATTACATTTAATTACCTATTATTGATTAATTAATCATAATTAATCAACTTTTAGTTACATCATTAATTATGATAACTAATGATCCTTAATTATATTTAAATAAATTATCTTCCTAAATTAATAACCTCAAGTAATTAACTCATAATTATTAATCATCCCAGATTAATTACATTCAGTAATTAACTAACCTAATTACTTTATTAAACCAAATTAATTATTCCTTAATTAATTCCTTAATTAATCCCTTGATTAATTACTAAGTAATTACATTTCAAATTACTTCATTCTTAAACATCTTCAATTAATTACAACCTGTAATTATCAATCAATTACTTAACTAAGTAATTTCCAAATCCATTTATTACATACAGTAATTATCTTTAAAACCTTAAGTGTTTAAAATTAATTAAACTTAATTAATTAAATTAAACAATCACATTAAACTAAATAATTACATTAAGTAATTAATTTCTTAATTACTTCATTAAGTAATTATACTCAAACCATTCACAAATGATTATTATTAAATCAATTAATCTAATTAATTATTAAAAATTAACCACATTAATTAATTGTTAAATAATCCTGGTTAATGACCTTCATTAACCATCCTCTAATTATTTTTATTAAGTAATTAACTAAGATTAATTACAAATTTAGTTATCTTTAATCATCCATTAATTGAAGTCTAATTATTTAATTAATTAAGAGTTAATTGCACTTAATTAATCCTTAATTATTTACTTAATTAACCTTGATTAAACTTAATTACTTAATTAATAATTCTTAAATAATCTAATTAATGATCTTAATTATAAATTGATTAATCATTAATCAATATTTATTAAACCTTAATCAATAATTAATTAAATTAACTAACTATTCCTTAATTACCTTATTAATTAAATTAATTTCAAAACATTAATCTTAACTTAATTTCAAGATAAAACATATCTTAATTATGTTTAAAAAATAATTTATTTGAAAATAAATTTTCCTTTAAACTTACTATTAAATTTCATTTAAATACAAGTTTTAAAATAGGAACAATTTAAACTTATCAAAGTTTCAACAATTTAAAACTTTTTTTTAAAAATTTCAAGACAAACACACAAGTGTTTGCCTTAGAAATTGAAATTCATAAGAATTTGAAAACAAAAACTCATTTCAAAATTTCAATAACTTCAATTTATATTTAGTTTAAATCTTTCAAATTTAAACCTTCTTCTAATTTCAAAAACTGAAATTCATTTTTAAATTTCCAGATTTTAAATTGAATTTCAAATCTTGCTCATATTTTTAAAAAAACTTCATTTTCTAAAAGTCCAAACTACTTTACCATAATAAAGTAGTAACTTAAGTTCAAATTTAAAACTTTATTTTTTATTTAAAAACTAAGATTTTAAATTTAACTTAAATTCTAAAATTTAAACTTTGAATTTAAACTTGAATTTGTATCCAGTTTTAAAAATTTCTAAAACATTCAAAAGCTTCAGGTTGTTTTAAAAAAAAAACTTAAAAACCTGAAACACAGGTTTTCTGTAAAACATGAAGTATACAGAACAACCCGAGAATATTACAAAATACTTCGAGTTTCCAACCTGATTTCTCCGAGTCAACAACCCATCTACTTCGAGCAAAACTCAAAACTTCCCCTGACAAAAACTAACCCACCCTATCATCAGGAAAAAAACCATCGCCGTGCATATGCACGGCGACCACCGCCTTCTCTGATCATTAGAGATGATCACACTTCAACCAGAAACACACCAGTGCCCAAACGAAATCATCCGATTGAACCATCAATCAAGAAATCAAATTCGCTCTCCACATTCCCAAACCTGGAAAACCATAATCAGGTTTTTTTTGCTTCAAACCTGTCAACGGCGAGTCTTCACCGCTCCGACCACCAGATGATCAACCCCTCCGGCCTCGAACTCATCCACACACTAACTACCCATTTCCCAAACATCATACCCCTCGATCAACTATTCGGATCAAAATGACCTATTTCTTAAAACCCATCAAAACTAGAGTTTAAAAATAAAATTCAAAACTTCACCTTCTTCACTGAATTTCAACATCATTAATGATTTTTCTAAGCATCTACAAACCCTCATCTACAACTCAAAAGAACCCCAAGCTTCCTCAGGTCATAGATCACCATTATTTGCTAAAAATCCATTTTTAGTTCAATTCTAAACTGCAACTTAAACTATACTCTAAAAATCCAAATTCTTGATTTAAAAATCAAGTTTCAGTTAGTACTTTTAATTTATGAAACTGAATTACAATATTAATATGATTGGGTTTTTTTTTTAAAAAAAAATTTAACATGCACTGATGTTTCCTTCTGTGTTTCCCTGAGACAACTTCTCATATTTAACTTACTTAAAGTTTTAATTATTAACTCTAAACAGTTTAAACAACTCTACTAAATAAATTTCATCATATCAGAAAACCAATTAAAAGATAAGGTTTTAATAAATAAAAATTGCCTGGAAAATCAAGAAAACAGAACAGGTAATAGAAGCAACAGCATGCACACATTACATTTTCATTAATACACAACAATACTTATTTATATCAAACATTCTAGCATGCAACTTATTTTAACTTTTAAATTAAAAAAAAAAGGTTACTCGCCTTTTATTTAAAAGAAGCAGAGCCTCAGTTTGTCCTTTTTGAAATTTGCAGAATAAATTGCAGGCATGATCCTTTTTTAAAATTTGAGTTGCAAGCCTGTTGAAATTGGAATGCTCATGTTTCCTGACTAAAACCACTTGCATGTAGATGCTTTTGAACAGGCTTTAAATTTGAAGTTGTGCAGAGAGAAGATGTAGACTTGTTCATTTCCAGGTGCATGCAGAGTTTATTTCATTATTTCCAGATTTTATAAAAAAGAATGTAGACCTTTTGATTCTGAGGAAGTTGAATATGCAGATTTTTTTGATGATGAGGGATTTGTGAAATGGTAATGATCATGATTTGTTTACAGATTTGATTTTGATGAGGAGTTACTGATTTTAGACATGAAGAATTTTAAAGTTTTCTTTTTGATTAAGGAAAATGGAAAAAACAAGTATGAAATAAATGTAAGTTTATATATAGATGTATTTTCAGATTTAATTAAATAAAAGAAAAATTAAAACCAAAATTTACACTTGTACATAATCCTAACATTTGTCACATTGTTATGTTAATCTTTTAACACTTGTTTAATTAATGCTTAAGAATGCAACACTTGTCTTATTTAGAGTAATTAATATTTAATTTACAAGTTATTATATACATTAAGCCTAATTTTAATTTGTTAGTTAATATTAAATATGTATATAAATTTATAAAAAGAAATAAAAACAAATCATGTTTATAAATAAAACTTATACATATAAAAATTAAAACAATCAAGATTTATACTTTGGAATTTCAAATTCAAATCAAATCCAAAATCAATTAATTTCAAATCAAGTTATGTATATAAATTTAATTTGAAATAACAATTGCAAATTTTATTCAAAATCTATTTATAAAGACAATACACTTTTAGTATTGTTTTTATAAATATCTTATTATTAAATTAAAATCATTTTAAAAGAAATTATATTTTTATTAATAAATTATCTATTTTATTAAGCCATAAAACTTTTGTTTGTTCATTCTAAATTTAAAACTCAAGCCAAATTATTTTAAATATTTAATATTTTTCTTATCAATTTTAAAATCATATATTTATTTATTAACTAGTTTTTTAAAAAACTCAATACTAATTTAAATCAAAATTTCCAAATTAAAATGTATATATTAGAATTTTTTAAAACATGATTCACTAATTAAATTTAAACCAAGATTTATTTATTTAACTTTGGAAAGCTTAAATATTAAATAAAAACAATTTTCAAATTACTACAAATATTAGAATTAGAAAAATATGTTTTATTTATTAAAATTAAAACAAAGTTAATCTATTTAAAATATAAACCATATATTTATATTGTAAATAGAAACCAATTTATTATTTTAAAAGATAAAATAACCAATTAAATATTTATTGAAGAAGATTGTTAAATCTATTTGAATTATTATTAACAAAATATCAGTATCAATTTAATTTTTTATACAGATTATTAAATTGATATTGTTAAAAACTCCGGGATGTTTCATTGTGACGGTCAGCAATGACAGTCATTCCAACTAGATTTCGAAGTCTTGTTGTTTGCACACTTTCTTTAACTCTGTAGAATCTTTTCAAGTACTTCACAGCACTACACTGCACAAATCATTCACACACTTCACACTGGGGGACACACGGGCTCATTATTGTCTAATGATGATTTTTCATAAGTTAGTTAGTTATGGAATCCTTAAGCTCACAGCAACAGGAAGCTTAGAGTTTAATTCGTACAACAATCAAGATACCGGCCATCAAGGCCAAAGTCATTGATCCAGCCCTGGACGAGGCACCTGGCGCATCTTTCATTGCTAGCCCGATAGACTCTATTCCATCCAATATCTCCTAAGACATGTTGGGATGAATATGCTTGAGGCATGGTCTGTCATCTGATGATGTGCTATTGTCGGGACCTAATGATAAACTGCACTACCCATCGAAAGGATATACCATATTCAATCGTCAAGCGTGCGCAGCCGGGTTGCTTCCTCCATTTAACCAGTACATTAGGGAGGTGTTATCTTTTCTGGGGATCGCTCCATCTCAGCTACACTCGAATGGATACGCTCCGTTGAATAGTTTGTTCATCGTATTCATGGAGCATCTCCATCGACCACCTATTCCAATCGAGATCAGATATCTATTCAACTTTAAGAACCGAGGAGATAGCCCATCTTTCACGTTCCTGAAGGCAGTAAGAAACTGTCAAGCAGTTACTAGATCCTAGACTAGGCCGAGTTACTTCAAGACGGAGTGTTTTATGTCCGATGTCCTCGAGATTTTCCAGTCGATGGCTATTCCAACATAAGTATTGCAGTCTTCTCAAATAGCTAATAAGATAGTTATAACCGAAGTCAAAATATATCTCTTTCTCTTTACAGTGGTAATTCAACGACCCGAAGGTGTTCATTTCAAAGAGACAGTTTGGATTCTTCAAGAAATCCCGAGCGAAGAGAGAAACATTGATTCGATTATGACGGGTAGGAACCTGAGAATTCTTGGGATGATTGAGCAAAAATAAAGTATAAGGCTCGAGGGAACGTTAAGAACTAGCTCAAAGAAACGGGCTAAGCGCAACACGCCCCGAGTTGTTATAACCGAGGAGGTTGATTCGAAGAGAACACACACCGACGACGAACCTTTAGCTGGGCTTTCAGATGCAGTCCTAGATTCCAAAGGAAAGAGAAAAGGCAAGGCAGCTGCTTTTAAACATTCCAAATCCAGGAGATGGAAAACCGTGGTCATGTCTCCGCCCGTTCTTGGAGTTAGAATTTCGAAGTCTTCTCCCCCACGAGCGGAAAATCTCTTTGAAGGGCTCGCCTATATCCCAAATTCGGACTATGTATCTTTCCAACATGATGCCGGATTGGAAGAACTTCAACACGCTTTAGATTTAAGCGAGTCTCTTCCCACTAGCGTGGTTGACACTTCCGGTTGGTCGAGGGGTTTCATATACATGCACACTTCACGGCACTACACGATCTCTGACCATAGGTTGATCGCTATGGGGAATTACTGACTCTGTTCTTTTTTTACTTTACAGATACAATGTCCGGCCGAGACTCGATGTTCAGCAGTCTTCGGAAAGCTCGTCGATCTTCATCATATTATGAGGCGCGCCAAAGAGATATGGATAGGGAGTATGATCGGGGGTACTCTAGTCAGGAGCGGCACGAAAGAGACAGGGGATACATACATCGATCTCGATCTCGCTCACCCCCTCCCAGAAATCCTGTACAGCCTCCAGTCCATGTTCCACGACCTTCGAAAACTTCACGACATTAGCCGTCTTCTCATGCTCCAAGGTCTGAAACTCGACATAGAACTGAAATAGTGGCCCCCACAACTGCAGAGCAGGTCCTTACTGAGCCTTCGGGGGAAGGAGCGATCAAGCTTGCTCAACTGAAGAAAGATTTCCCCGATATTTGCTTTGATGGATATATCTTTCACCGCATTTAAAGAGAATTCCGACGGAGGCTGAGAACACTGTTCATGATTATGTTATAGACATTTATTTCCAATATAAGGAGTGGGCGAAAGCCGCAAGAAAAGCATCGGAAGTGGCTTTTGAGCAGGCCGCTATGATTGAAAAGTTGGAGAAAGAGCTCGCGCAGAAATACCGGATTATTCAAGTGCTCAATGCTGAGGCCGAGTCTTCCCGAAAATCTGAAAGGAAGCTCTCAAAAAGGTCGATGATGCTAACTCGACCATGGATAGGATGAGACAAGAGAATTATGCCATGGTGGAGGACATGGGCCACAGGAACACCACCGTCACAGCCGAGCGGGACGCAACCCTCAAAGAGCTCAACGAGCTTAAGTCTAAATTTTCCAAGATCACTAAAGAGAAGGATGCTGCCAATATCTCCACACAGGAAGCATGTGATCAGGCGGTGGTGCTTCTGGGTGAAAGAGATGCGGCTATGGAAAAAGTTCGCTTGGTGGAGGCTGAGGTTGAAGAGAAAGTTCAGTTGGCGGAGACCAGGTTGGAGGCTGATATAGAGTAACTTCTCGTCACCTACAACGCCAACGTGTTGAGACATAAAAAACCTAGCTTGGCTCGAGAATTACTCGATACATCTCTATAATGCTTGGAACCTGTTGGTCGAAAAGGAGAAGGCAGTGCATCTGGATGGAGCATTTAATGAGTTCGAACTGGAGAACCGTATATTGAATGAGGACGAAAAGAAGGTTCTCCATGACTCAATGATCTCACATGCAAGAGAGAAGCTTGGCACCCATCACCAGGAGATTGGGGAAAGCTCAGGCATCGAGCATCATGCCACAAGTTCTGAGATTACTGCTCCATCTCGATCAGAGCCTATTTCAGTGGTTGAGCCCAGCCTGTCCCGGCATATGACCCAAAACAACCACATCTATCCCCTATAAAGGAGCATACCTTCGAAGCTAGCTAACCGTGAGCCAAACCGAGGAAGGTATTCTAAACATATCTCAAGGGTGTTCGAAATAAAGATCTTGTTTTAAAGCGTTTTCTAAAAATTTCTCTTCCTTCTTTGTCTTATGACTGCAGTTATATCGATAGCGACTCTTGCAATCTAGGAATTACATCAAGTGTAGGAGGCCATCATCACAGAAGCGACCACTATGACAACGACTGCACCAATCGAAGAAACGCAGGGGAGCTCACTTTCTTTCGAAGAGAAGATGATGATCGAGTTTCTAGGTCGACACAGTGACCCCTTCATAGATTTGCCATTTGTCATTAGTGGATTCATGCCCGCTTCTAGTGCTTCGAAACAGACTACCACTGCCTCAGCGAAGCCCGATTTGTTCGCAAAGAAGAAATACTGGCTGAAATCAATGCTGAGTTAGAGGCAACGACACATGGTGGTAGTTCAGGGGGTAGAATGGCGGTGCCTGGCCCAGCTCCACTAAGAATGATATCACCTAGAGGTAAACTTGTTGATGCCAACATGCCCATTCTGCCCTCTGTTACAGATCCGACTCCTCCGACTCCTCCTGCAGGGAGCATTTCTCTAGATTTAAGTTTGGAGGAGGATGTCGACATCATGCCTCCGTCTGGAGATGAATCGCCAAAGAGTAAAAGCTCAAAGCGAAAAATCACTAGTGGCTCTGGCGGATCCACACCAAAGAGGAAGCCGAAGAAGAAAAGGGAGTAGATAGGCCTTTTCGACGCATTTTTTGTAGTTAGGGACTTGTTTTTGCTTTTCTTTCATAGGCCGTGTATAGATGTGGGTTCGGCCCCTGCTAGTAGGGATTTTGGAAAACTTGTATATGAATCTTCACTTACAATTAGTTGAAATGAAATTTTATTTTCTTGCTTCGACTTTTATTTCCATCTCTCAAGCTTATATGTTGCAGCGTTTGAATCCCAGTTTAGTGCACTTGTGGGGTTTCAACTCTTGAGTTGGGGTTGTTTTATTCGCCAAGTCTGAAAATCACGAACACAAGTCATAACTGGAGATTGAGTTGAACTTTTGATGTTGCACTGCTTCGGTCAATGATTAACACTTAAGATCTGCTCCTGATTCCGTGGATAGTTACAAAGATCGGTTAGCGATCCCCATTTGTCTTTTCTCTTTTCGAGTTTAACACCGTCGGATCGATGCTAAAACAAGTAAGAGTCGAGTGGTCAAATCACACTCGCCTACTCATAATAGTCACATCCGTGCTTTGGGGATATGCATTTGTATTTCGGCGATCATTCATGCCTATTGAAGTTTTTAAGCACATATCCACACTCTGGGGACTTAGGTTAGTTTATGAGTGGTCGTTCGCACTCGAGTTATATTTGTACTCCGATCACATTCTGGGGACTCAGAGTTATTTACGACCGATAATCTGGTTCGCACTTTGGGAATCCAGAGACTATCGATGTTTGTAATCCAGTCTGCACTTTGAGAACTTGGACTTAGCGTTTATACTCCAATCCACACTCCGGGAATTTAGAGTTAGCGCTTGTACTCTGGTTTGCACTCTGGGAACCTAGAGCTGATGTTTATACTCCAATTCACACTCTGGGAATTTGGAGTTGGCCGATAGATGGTCAGTCACATCTGTTTAGGCTTTTTAGGAGTTCGTTCACACATAGGGAATGATGGATTTAGCAGGATCGTGGATGGTCGGTTCACATCCACCCCGAGTTAACAAGTGAGGTCGTTAGATATATGGGTCCATCCTCCTCAAACTTGGTTAGGATACTGTCGAATTCGTTAGGTGGACTGGTCCACCCTCTTCAGATCCACATTTATGAGTTTTATGCTCCAACTCGCACTCTGGGAGTTTGGAGTTAGTTAAAGGATTATCGTATATCAATCCTTTTTGACTTCAGTGTAGTGACTTGCCCCTGAGCTCAGGTTTCACTTAACGAGTGACTGGTCGTATCACAGTCACTCCCTATTTGAATAAATTCCACCACATGATGGAACTTAGCTTTCCGTGCATTGTGATGTTGTACGTCATATTTGATACGTCACAGCTATGGCTCGAAGAGATGGCATTTTATTGCTGAAATGAGAAAATACGGCAAAATCAGTTGCCTTATTACAAATTCAAATTTCAAAATGCAGAAACAAATTGCAAATGTAAAAATAGACTGAAGTAAATAAAGCCTGTCATGTGTAGTAGCGACGGAGAGTTCCAGGCCCTTGGCAAAGTAAGACCGTCGACGGTCGATAACTTAAATGTGCCATCTCCGAGCTTTTGTGTAATCACATACGGTCCTTCCCAGTTTTGTTTCATGTGTGAAGGAACCAGGTATATTCTTTTTGAGAATGAGATCGCCGAGTTCAAAGGTTGGTGGTTGAACCTTGGCATTGTACAATCGAGAGACTCGACTTCGATATGCGGTTGCCCTCAAATCAGCCTCTTCACGCTTCTTATCTAATAAATCCAAGGATTCAGCAAGCAATATGACATTTGTCTTCGAATCATAGTAAGTCACACGACGAGAAGGTACTTCCATCTCAACTGGAATAATGACTTTTGAGCCATAAGATAGAGAAAATGGAGTGTGTCCGGTCGCAGACTTATGGGTCGTTCGGTAAGCCCATAAAGCCATAGGAAGTTCATCAACCCACTTGAGCCAGGCCATTTCCAGTCGCTTCTTCAGAATAGACTTGATAACCTTCTTAACAGCTTCAACTTGGCCATTCGCTTGAGGGTGTGCAACTGTAGAGAATTTCTTGTGGATATGAAATCATTAATAGAAATTATTGAATTCAACACTGTCGAATTGGGCTCCATTATCAGTGATAGTGGTATGCAGGAGACTAAATCGGAAGATAATGTTGCGAACTACGAAGTTGATCACTTTATTCGTCATGATTTTTGCAAGAGGTTTAACTTCAGACCATTTGGTAAAGTAATCAACTGCGATGATGGCGTACTTTGCTCCACCTTTGGCCAAGGGTAGAGAACCAATGATGTCAATGCCCCATACGGCAAATGGACATGGACTGACCATTTGGGTTATCTCAGTAGGTGGGGTTTAGGAATTCGAGCATGTTTTTGACATCTATCACACTTTCTGGCATAGTCTGCTACATCATGGTATACAGTGGGCCAGTAATACACATATCAGAGTACTTTCTTAACGAGAGCTTACACCCTGGTGTGATCGCCACATTCTCCTTTGTGTACATCATGTAACACTCGTTTAATTTCATCGTGCGCGATACATCGGAGGAGAGGAACATAATATCCTCTTCTATACATGACTCCATTCTGAATGGTGAACCGCAAGGTTTTTGAAGAATTTGTCTTTTCTCGCTCTTGCGCTTAGGCAATGTTCCATGCTCGATGTAATTTCGGTACGGAGTCATCCATGACTCCCTACCGGGAGCGGTTTCAAATACGAAGTCTGTCTCCATCTGATCAATGCTCGGAGAAGATAATGTCTTCATAGGAACAAGTCCCATTTGCTGTGCTTTGTCTGTACTCGCTAACTTCGCCAATGAATCAACTTTTTGATTGCGCTCACGGGGTATGTAGAAGATGAATAATAATCAAACTGATCAAGTACTTCCTAGACTCGAGCTAGATAAGCAGCTAGTCTTTGATCCTTAGCCTGATAGTCACCTCGAACTTGGCATACGACTAATTGGGAATCACAAAAAATTTCCATAGTAATAATTCTCAGATCATGGGCGAGTTTCAGTCCAGCAAGCAAGGCTTCATATTCAGCTTCATTATTGGTCACACGAAACTTAAATTTCAAAGCGTAGCATATGGATCGGCCTTCGGGGATTTCAAGTGCTACTCCAGCACCCGAGCACCGATCGTTGGATGCACCATCGGCATGCAGCTTCCAAATGTATTCGGGAGATTTACTGGTCTCGGGTAAGTCCTCTGGAACAGTAAATTCGGCTATGAAATCTGCTAGGAGTTTTTCTTGATTGGATCTCCTTGGAGTATAGTGATACAAACTGACTCAGTTCAATGTTCCACTTGAGTAACCTAGCAGACATCTCAAGCCGCGTAGGGACCTATCGTAACGGCTGATCGGTGTATACAGTGATAGGATGGACTTGGAAATATGGATGGAGCTTCCTTGTGGTAATGACTAGGCAGTAGGTCAATTTCTCTAGCTTTGGATAATTTCTCTTAGCTCCGGTTAGCCGTTTGCTAACATAGTAGACCGGTTCCTACACTCTGTCTTCCTCCCGAACTAAGACAACATTGATTACGTTCTCTGATATCGCTAGGTAAAGATATAATTTCTCGTTGTCGACAGGCTTTGACAAAATCGACGGTGTCGAGAGGTGTTGAACTAAGCGCTCTGAATGTGTCTTCGCATTCCATGGTCCATTCAAAGTTTTGCTTTCCTTTTCGGATCAGAGTGAAGAAAGGAATGCACTTGTCGGTGGACTTTGAAACAAACTGGCTCAATGCTGCTACCTTCCCATTGAGACTCTAGACTTGCTTTATGGTTATTGGAGTTTGAAGATTTCTGATCGCCTAGATCTTTTCGGGATTGGCTTCTATTCCTCGAGCATTGATGATGAACCCGAGCAACTTTCCAGACGCGAGTCCAAAATGACATTTCATTGGGTTGAGCTTCATTTTGTACTCTCAAAGAATGTTGAACATCGATTCCAAGTCTCTTACATGATCAGTGGAGAATCTCGACTTTACCAGCATGTCGTCCACATATACTTCCATGGTCTTCCCAATCTGGTAGGCGAACATCCGGTTGACTAGCTTTAATACGTTGCTCCGGCGTTATTGACTCCAAAGGGCATGACTCTGTAGTAGTAGAGTCCCAGATCGGTTACAAAGATGGTATGTTCTTGATTAGGTAAGTGCATGGGTATCTGATTGTAACCAGAATAAGCATCCATAAAAGAAAGTAGTTCATGCCCAGCCGTGGAATCTACGAGCTGATCAATTCGGGAAAGTAGAAAACTGTCCTTTGTGCAAGCTTTATTCAAGTCAGAATAATCAACACACGTCCTCCATTTCCCATTCGGCTTTCGGACAAGTACGAGATTGGATACCCACTCCGCGTATAAAGCATCTCGAATATACTCATTTGATTTTAGCTTATCGACCTCTTCTTTAAGGGCGGCAGATCTCTTTGAAGCCATACCACGCCTTTTCTGCTTGACCAGAATACATCACGGGTCAATATTCAGGGCGTGGCTCATGATGTCCGGCGAGATCCCACACATGTTAGAGTGCGTCCAAGCAAATACATCGAGATTCGCCCTGAGAAATTCAACCAATTCCTGTTTCATATGCTGGTTTAACTGAAACCCAATCTTTATCATCCTTGAATCGTCATCATCAGCAATCGGGACATCGATCGTCAGTTCGACCGGGAAGGCTTGACTTTCTCTAGACTCATCCTTACTTTTAGTTTCTCTCGAGTCAAGATCCCTCTGGAATTGGTTGGGGTGCCCGGGCCTGGGCCAAGGCACCAATTTTCAATTGTCGGAAAAAACGGACGCAAAGAGATTCCTCTACGCCCTTTCCTTTCTCTCTTCGCTGCGCCTCGCGCAGCTCAGTAACATAACAAACTCTTCTAACAGCCTGATCTCCTTGAACGACTCTGACCCCACGATCGGTTGGGAATTTCATAGTCAAGCACTATGGGGCAATGGCTACCCTAAATTCAGCAAAGGGCGGTCGGCCCAAAAAAGCATTATAGGGTGAATCAATGTCTAAAACAACAAACTGCAAAATCCGGACTCTCCGGCGTTCTCCAACCCCAATTCCATTGGCAGTTCCACCACTCCAGTGGGTATAGTAGCACTTCCATTGAAGCCATGGATTCGAGATTGACAAGATTTCAAATCCTTGGCTTCCATCTTCATCAAATCTTATGCTCTTTTGAACAAAATATTTATAGAACCCCACTGTCAACCAGGATCTCTTCATCCAAGCAGGATCTACCTGGGCAGATATGACAAGTGGGTCGATAGTGGGGGCTTCGACCTTATCAGCGTCTCTATTTCTGAATACGATGTCATCTTTCATCATCCTTTGCTTGGTCGGAGCCCCGTCATCACAGCTGCTACAACACTCGAAGTCCGCATGCCTGATAGAGCTGGCATACGACTCTATTTCCCTCCAGCTTTGGTCTGATGGATGAGGACCACCACCTATTATGTTTATAACTAACCTCCCGCTAGTATGAGCGGGTTCCTCCTGCCTTTCTTGATTCTGCACACAATTTTGATTTGATAGGCCTGCACCTCCTGACTGCCGCGCCTGTACGAACTAATCCACTTTCTCTCCCTGATCAATTTCTCAATGAGATCCTGCAAATGATGACACTCATTTGTATTGTGGCCATAACTCCCATGAAACCTACAAAAATTTCCTCTTTGAATCTGCCTCTCCGATGATGGCTTCGGAGCAGGCTTCTTGTATTGCATAGTATTGCAGGTCTGTAAATACACGTTCTCCAGCGACGTATTCAATGGTGTGTAGTTATCAAACATTGGAGCCCTACGTCGCAGGCCACGATTTTGATCTCGCTTCTTATTTTGATTGTCATTGTTCCTCTATTGAGTTCGCTTGTTATGTTTATTTAATTAAACTTTCCAGAAGCTCTCTCCGGACTATTTAACCGCAACATTACTTTGTATGCCCTTCATACTAGGTCCCGTGTTATCCTGCTTCCTAAACTATTTCACATCCTCTCCTCTCAAGGATTGAGAAGCTTTGGAATAGAAATGGTCCAACGACGTGGGTGGTTTCCCAGCCAACTATTTTCTAAACTCAAAATCGAGGTCAATCCCCTTAGTCAATTCCATTAAGATTGAGTTGTCGTTAGGGTTACTAATCTCCGCACATGCAGCATGAAATCTCTCTAGCACTTAAGTATCTCTCCAGGAGCTTGGGTGACACTAGACAGAGTGTTAACATCTTTAGGCCTTGTCACATGCATACGGAACTGTTCTACAAACTTAGTGGCCAACTGGTCAAAGGAAGAAACGGATCGAGGTGGTAATCTTGTGAACCACATAGTAGCAATGCCTTCCAAAGAAATGGAAAAACTACGGCATTCACTGCATCATCAGCTCTCGCAGCGCTCATTGACCATTCATATTTCAGGATATGTTTATTGGGGTCAGAATTTCCTTCGTACATCGGCAGAGTCGGCATCCTGAATCGTCGAGGGGGTTCAGCACATAATATATCGTCTGTAAAAGGAGTATGACCCCGGGATATTCCCCAGTCGTCAACTGTGAGGCCTTGGCTTTCTCGAATCATTTGCCGAATCATAGTTGGAATATCCGGCATCTGGACATTCTGTGCACGTTGAGCCAAGGTGTGGTCGGGCTCCATAGTGTGAGGTTGGACGGGGCACTACCGACGATCCACGTCTCACCTCCTTGGCTCATAGTCTTCTGGGACGTACAGTTCTGGAGTACGTCCATGCTGATGATGGTTCAGATCCGATTGATTCCGGGCATCAACCGCTGGTTCAACCGCGACGGCGGTAGCACGGTTGTCTATCGTGTATTGAGGAATAATACCTCCTCAGGAGAAGGGTCCTGTATGGAAACTGGTCGATGGGCCAACTCTCAACTGCCCAACGGTCATTGCAGGTTGATGTCCAGTGGCTTGTGTGTAAGTCCCGTCTAATCGGGGACGTGTAGATTTGTGATGATGGTTAGATGAGGCAGAACTTTCTTTGGAGGAGTGAGAATCATGATCCCTTTTGGATCTTCTGTGCCTTTGGCGATTTGGCTGGTTAGTCAATTCAACCTTAGCACACAGCTGTTCAGTCAACTGATGCCGACTCTGGGTCAATTCTTGAAGCAGCATATGAAATTCTTATCTGGTGACCGAACCTGATGGATCTAAAGGTCCGAAAACATCTTGGTTGGATGGAGGCAATTGCATAGGATTCTGTCTATCCTGGCCTTCTTGATCGGCAATAGTGGAGGCGGTCCTTGTGCTAAACATTGCGATAGGTGAAGTCCTTTCCTAGATTTTATGCAAAAATGAATCGGTTGGAAAGATTCTGGACAAGAGATCTGGATCTTCCTCTTGGATTTATGAAATCCGGTATCGATGGTAGATCTAAGGAGCAAGAGAAAATTGCATTTTCTCAGTGAAAGCACCAAAGTATTTGTACCAAAAATGGACACAACACTCTTCGGAAATTTTTGGAGAGATAAAAATGAAGAATAGAAATTTAAAATGTGGATCATCTAACAAAAACTCCAAAAACTGATAAATAAACGCATAGACACAAGAAATTTAGAGTGGTTCGGCGTGTTGCCTACGTCAACTATGAACTTTTATGATTTTATTGATATTCTCTTGATGATTACATTTGGTTACAACGAGCTACAGCAAATAACAACTCTGAAATTCGAGTACAACAGAAACAATGGAGTGCAAAGATGAATCCGGCAGAGTCTGGACACAAGAGAATCATAATTCCCTTCTTTTGTAGGCCTTGGGGCTCTATTTATAGGCGTAGGAGGCTGATATTTCGCTCAGATCTCGGGTGACTTCTTTATGCCCGTAGGTGGGTACACCCGATCGATCTTATGAAGTTTCGACTCGATCCGTGGTCGATACGAACATAATTCATATCGATCAAAATTTTGTCTAATAGAATCGAAACTTGGTGCGAACATTATTTAGCTTATACGTAAGCTCCTGTGAAAATTTCATATCATTCGGACTTATGGATCTCGAGTTATGATCGATACGAGAAGGAGCTTTTCAGAAAGCCATTTTGTTCAACTCGATTACTTTGAATCGATCTGTTCGAATCGATGATTGCACATGCCTTAGTGATGACGTGGCGTGCACTCCTCAGATCGATCCACCTTTCACTCTGAGTTGACCGGGTCATCCTTGAACTTTGCCTCGTTCGTATCGAAGATCGTTGCCCAGTTCGAATCGATGGTGATGATCTAGTTCGCATCGATGAAAGTGGTGTAGTTTGCATCGATGGTGGTGGCTTCATTTGCATCCATAAAGCCTGCCCTTGTTCGTATCAACCAAAGTTGCTTCAACTTGATGGATAAGAACAAGCAATATGGTGATGGACTCGAATAGATGGTGACGCTGCTTGGCTTGATGGATACAAATAGATATAATGCAATGGATACGAAGTAGTAAATGTTTGATGGATATGAACTACGGTCACTTGATGGATACGAACTAGACGTTGGTCGATCGATACGAAGTGCACCGTCTGTTGATCGATACGAAATAGACCGATGCGAACGAGGTTTGATGATGGATACGAACAGGACCGATATGAACTGTGGCACAAAGATGGATACGAAGAGGACCGATCTGATCGATATGAAGATGATGGATTCGAATCGAGGTATAATTATGGATACAAAAATAGGGTTATCTCCTTCAATTTGCATCGAACATAACTTGACCATATGAACCTGGATAGACTTGAAATTTGGAACGTTGGTTTTTATGGCTTCGCTTGTCATGTCTTATCAATCGTAGCCTGATTCGGACTCGGACAAAAAATCCATCGATAGTTAGTTTGTTGATATCTCGGCCTTGCCAAAAGACGGGATAACAATTTCTACTTTAATTTCAATTCCACTTAAAAAGAGATTTATTTTTCTAAACTATATCATATCATCAAAATTGTCTTATTTAACAAAGGGGATACTTAATCAAAATGAGTATAACCAAGTTTAACATTTATCATTAACATAATTATGGTCCATACACAAACTAATAAATAATCAAAACCATAAACACTTGCAACTATTATAACACAAACATATCCAAACATCCATAACAATATTTCAAAAGGGGTATATATGCATATGATAAGATGATTATTATAACAATATCAAAATACGATCCTTTAAAAGCGATGTGAATTTCTTACTTTTCTTTCCACTTCTTCAATCTTTTACATAAGATACATGTCTCTCGAGCTAACGTGCTATTTCCGAACGTCTCGAATTTTATCGTTTTCCTTTCCTTCTCCTTTTTTCCTCTTTCCTTTTTCTTTTCCTTTTCTTTGTTTTTTTATTTTGGCCATGGGCTATAGGGGAGGGTGTGTGGCTTAGGGAGTGCATGTAGGGCTTTGGGTAGGCGGGTAGGATATGGGTAGTGTCTTAGGCCGTGGGGTATAGGTCTTAAGAGGCGGGTAAGTGAATGTGTGGCTCGGGTAGGTGGTGATGGAGGCATGTATGGGTGTTGGAGGCTTGGATGTGGGGTAGTGGAGCATGGCCGTGGGTTTTAGGAGGTGGGTAGGTGGTGATGGAGGCATGTAGGCTTGGGTAGAGGGATTTAGGTGGAGGGTACGACCAAGTAGAGGTGGGTGAAGCTTGGGTTAGGGTGATGTTGAGGTGGACGTAGAAAATGGATGAAATTATAGACATGAAAGAGAGGTTGGATGTCATGGAAATGGAAGTGGAGAGGATGAAAAAGAAAATGGAGAAAGTGAAGAAGGAAGTAAGGGATGAATTGTAAATTTTTTGTGAGAAATGTGTGTGCTATTTATACTTGTGTTTTGGAAGGTAAATGACTCAAATACCCTTGGCTACTTTTTGATTTTTTGTTTAAGCATGATATGAAGTGCATTATTGGTGAAATGATGGTAGGATGTAAGTTTGTACTTAATGAAATGACGTTTTCCTCTTTTTCATAAACTTTAAAATGTTAAAATAACATTTTCTCCTTTTCCATGTAAGATAAGACTTATGCATTAATGAGGAAAGATGGTTTTGTAATGATGTCGTTTAGCATAGATTTGTTTATAGGTTTATGTCTGTTATCCCGCCTTTTGGCAAGGCCGAGATACCAAGGAATTGACTGGAAAAACGGGATCACACGTCCTCGACATTGGATGATTGCCGGATAACTACAAATACCGATGATTTTTGCCCGAGTCCGGATCGGGCTATAATTGATAAGGTACGTCAAGCAAAGCCATAGTAGCCAATGTTCCGAATTTCGAGACAATCCGAGTTCGTATGCTCAAGTCATCGCCATTGGAAAGTGGAAGGAACAGCCTTGGTTCGAACCCAACAGGACCAAGCCTTGGGTTCGAATCCATCATCCTTGCATTAGTTCGAACCCATGAGATGTAGCCGTGCCTCGAATCCATCAAGATAGCAATGGTTCGAATCCACCCTCGTATGATTTGGTTCGAATCCATCAGACGCATATTGCTCCGAATCCATGAGGAGTACCTTTACTTCGACTCCATCGAGCAAACCCTCAGATAGCCATGCGTCGAATCCATACTCATATGCCCTAGTTCGAATCCATGAAGCCATCTTCCACCTTCGAATCCATCAAGGAAGAGTCCTTCGAATCCATGCAATTGAGGGAGCTCCAACTCCATTCCCTGCTTATCTTCGAATCCCCATATCGAGACAACTTCGAATCGATCCACAGTACCATATTTCATTCGATTCGAATGAGTACCGGTTCCATCGATTCGAAAGTAGCGCACCTTCGAATCCAACATCTCGAATCCACCAAGTAAACGTGGCTAAAACCTAGGGTATGACCCAGAAAACTCGGAGGAAAAGGAGGATTGACCCGAAGCATGCGCACCACGTCATCGCCTTCATGTGCAAAAGCATGGATTCGACCCTATGGATTCGAACCATATCGATTCGAACGAATCCATAGGGCGAAACACACCATCTTGAATCGATCATAACTCGAGATCTAAAAATCCAAATGCTATGAAATTTTCACAGGAGCTTGCATATACATAGAAGCATGTCCACGCCAAGTTTCATCACAATTGGACACTTTTCTGATCGATTCGAACCAAGGGTCGAATCGATCCCAAAGTGGGCCCGGATCTCCAGAATTCAGCCATGTGGGCCCCCCTCACGTGCAAGAAGCGTTCTCCCCTGATTTTAGGCGAAATATCAGCCTCCTACACCTATAAATAGAGCCCCTGGTCATTCAGAAAAGGTTGGAGAGAATTTTGAGAGTAAGAGAACGTCCGGACATTGCCAGAATTGCTTCAGAGCACCACTGCTGCCTTCGATTTCGAATTTTGGCTGACTACTTGCTGTATTTTGACATAAAAAAGTTGTATTCTCCGAATATCAAGCAATAAAGTAACAAAACTTCATAGTGGACGTAGGCAACATGCCGAACCACTCTAAATCGTTGTCTCTTGTGCAATTTACTTCCTGTTATTTGAAGTTTTTGTTAGATAATCCACATTTTAATTTACTTTCTTCATTTATTATCTCTTCAAAAACTTCCGACGAGTGTTGTGCCCAATTTTGACACAAACACTTTGGTGCTTTCGTTGAGAGCTGAACTCAGGTCTTCTCCTGCTCCTTGGATCTATCTTCGATACCGGATTGCATAAATCTAAGAGAGAGATCCAGACCTCATATTCAGATTCCTTCCGTTCTATTCAGATTTGTTCAAAGTCTAGGAAAGGATTCAACACTTCAGGATGGTGAGTACAAGAACCACTTCTAACGTTGGTGATCAAGAAGGTCGGGATAGGCAAAATCCCACACAGCTACAGTCTACCAATCAAGATGCTGCTGAGCATACGGATCAGTCAAGTCCGGTCACAAGACAAGAGTTCCAGGCGCTACTCCAAGAACTAACCCAAAGCCGACAATAGCTAACTGAGCAGTTGCGCGCTAAAGCTGAGTTGACCAATCAACTAAATCACCAAAAGCGAAGAAGATCCAGAAGGGATCAAGCTCCTCATTCTTCCACCGAAAGCTTTGCTTCATCTGACTACAATAACAGATCTACCCGTCCCAGGCTAGACGGAAACCATGCGCAAGCTGCTGACTATCAACAGGCGTTAACCGTTGGGCAAGTAAGAGTTGGCCCATCTACCAGCTTCCATACTGGACCCTCCTCCCGAGGAGGCATTATTCCACAATACACTGCAGATGATCGAGCTGCCATAGCCGCTGCAGTTGACATAGGAGTTGATACCCGAGATCACTCCAGTCAAAATTATCATCAGCAGGGACATTCTCCAGAGCCATATGTCCCAGAAGACGTAGAGCCAAGGAGGCGAGATGCGGATCGTCGACAGCGCCCGATCCCACCTCGCACTGTGGAACCCGACAACACTTTGGCTCACCACACACAGAATGTTCCAATGCCAGACTTCTCAGCCATGGTACGACAAATGATTCGCGAGAGTCAAGGCCTAACAAATGACGATTGGGGAATCTCCCGAAGTCATACCCCGTTTACTGATGACATATTGTATGCTGAACCTCCTCGGCGATTCAGAATGCCAACCCTGCCCATGTATGAAGGAAATTCCGACCCAAATCAACATATTTTGAAATACGAATGGTCGATGACTGCTGCGAGAGCTGATGACGCAGTAAAGTGCCGCAGTTTTCCCATTTCCTTAGAGGGAATTGCAACGATGTGGTTTACACGATTACCTCCACGGTCTATTTCTTCATTTGATCAGTTAGCTACCAAATTTGTTGAGCAGTTTCGCATGCATATTGCCCGACCTAAAGATGTTAATACCTTATCAAGTGTCACTCAAGCTCCCGGAGAGACACTTAGACGATATTTGGAGAGATTCAATGCTGCATGCGCAGAGATCACCAACCCCAATGATAATTCTATTTTAATGGCTTTAACTAAAGGAATCGACCCTGATTTCGGATTTGAAAATTGGTTAGCTGGAAAGCCTCCCGCATCCTTGGACCGTTTCTATTCCAAAGCCGCTCAATTCTTGAGGCGAGAGGATGCGAAACAGTCTAGGAAGCAGGACGATGCAAGGCCCAGCGGTGAAGGCATTCAGAGTAATGTAGCGGTTAAACAGTCTGGCGAAAGTTCAGGAAAAGTCCAGTTGAATATTCAAAATAAGCAGACTCAACAACCGAGGAACGGTGATAACAGAAGCAAGAAGCAAGACCAGAATCGTGGTCCGAGGCGTAGAATCGCAATGTTTGACAGTTATACACCACTTAACACGTCACTGGAAAATGTATACCTACAAACTTGTAATACTGTGCAATACAAAAAGCCTGCTCCGAAGCCATCATCGGAAAGGCAGATTCAAACAGGAAAATTTTGTAGATTTCATGAAAGTTATGGACATAACACCAATGAGTGTAGGCATTTGCAAGACCTCATTGAAAAATTGATCATAGAAAGAAAGTTGGATCAGTTTGTTCGGGCACCGCAGTCCCGTGAGGCGGGCCCATCTAATCAAAATCGAACGCAGAATCACGAAAGACAAGGTGAACCCGCTCGTACAGGCGGAAGGTTGGTTATCAATATAATAAGTGGTGGTCCCCATCCAGCAGACAGAAGCTGGAGAGAAATGGAATCATATGCTAGCTCGATCTGGCATGTGGACTTTGAATGCTATAGTAACTCTAAAGACGGAACACCGGCTAAACAACAAAAGACGATGGCTGATGAAATCGTATTTAGAAATCGAGATGCCGATAAAGTCGATGCCCCCACAATTGACCCGTTGGTCATATCCGCTCAAGTTAGTCGTGCTTGGATGAAGAGGATCTTGGTAGACAGTGGGAGTTCTGCGAACACACTGTTTCAAAGAGCATATGATTTAATGAAAATGGAAGCTAAGGACTTAAAACCTTGTCAATCACGAGTCCACGGCTTCAATGGGAGTGCGACGATACCAACCGGAATGGTTGAATTGCCGATGGAGTTGGGAGTGGGAGAATGCCGAAGAGTTCAGATGTTGCAATTTATTGTCTTGGATATTCCTTCTCTGTACAATGCCTTTTTGGGCCGACCGACCCTTGCTGAATTTAGGGCTGCTATTGCCCCATGGTGTTTAACTCTGAAGTTCCCTACTGACCACGGGATAGGAGTTGTACAAGGAGATCAGGCTGCTGGAAGAGCCTGTTATGTTGCTGAGCTGCGGGAGGCACAGCGAAAAGAAAAAGGAAAGGGCGTAGAGGAATCTCTCTGCGTCCGTTTCACTGACGATTGACAATCAGCGCCTGGGCCTCGGCCTGGGCACCACAACCAATTCCAAAAGGATCTTAATCCAAGGGACAATGATAATAAAGAAGAATCTACGAAAAGTCAAGCTTCTCCGGCCGAGCTAACCGTCGATGTCTCGATTGACCATGATCACAATGACTCGAGAATGTTGAAGATTGGGTCTTAGCTTAACCAAGAGACACAACATGAATTGGTTGATTTTATCCGGGCGAATCTCGATGTATTCGCCTGGACGCACTCTGATATGTGTGGAATCTCGCCATACATCGCGAGCCACACTTTGAACATTGACCCGCGGTCTATCCCGGTCAAACAGAAAAGACGTGGTATGGATCCAGAGAGATCTGCCGCCCTTAAGGAAGAGGTCAACAAATTAAAGACGAATGGGTTCATTAGAGACGCTTTATACCTAGAATGGGTGTCCAATACCGTACTTGTCCGGAAACCAAACGGGAAATGGAGAACATGTATCGATTACTCTGACCTGAATAAAGCCTGCCCGAAAGACAGCTTTCCGCTTCCCCGATTCGATCAACTGGTAGATTCAACTGCCGAACATGAATTATTATCCTTCATGGATGCTTACTCAGGTTACAATCAGATACCCATGCATGTACCCGACCAAGAACACACAAGCTTCGTAATCGACTTGGGATTATACTGTTACGAGGTCATGCCTTTTGGATTAAAGAATGCTGGCGCAACTTATCAACGCTTAGTCAACCGAATGTTTGTCGATCAGATTGGGAAGACTATGGAGGTTTATGTAGATCACATGTTGGTGAAATCACGATACTCCGATGATCATGTCAAAGACTTGGAGTCAATGTTCAATATCCTCCGGAAATACAGGATGAAGCTTAATCCACTAAAGTGTCATTTCGGAGTCGCATCCGGAAAATTCCTTGGGTTCATTGTCAATGCCCGAGGAATAGAGGCCAACCCCGAGAAGATCTGGGCTATCAGAAATCTTCAAACTCTGAGAACCATAAAGCAAGTTCAGAGTCTTAATGGGAAAGCTGTAGCATTGAGCAGGTTTATCTCAAAGTCGACCGACAAATGCATTCCCTTCTTCGATTTGATTCGAAAAGGGAAACGAAACTTCGAATGGACTGCAGAATGTGAGGGCGCATTTCAATCGCTAATCCAACATCTTTCCGTACCACCAATCCTTTCAAAGCCTGTAGATCATGAACAGTTATATCTCTACCTGGCGGTATCTGAAAATGCAATCAGTGCTGCATTAATTCGGGAGGAGGACCGAGTGCAAAAACTGGTCTACTACTTGAGTAAACGATTGACCGAAGCCGAGAGAAATTACCCAAAGCTTGAAAAGTTGGCATATTGCCTAGTCATTGCCTCGAGAAAGCTCTGTCCATATTTCCAGCTATTACTGTGTACACCGATCAGCCGTTACGACAGGTCCTCACGCGGCCTAAGACGTCTGGTAGGTTACTAAAATGGAACATCGAACCGAGTCAATTCGACATCACTATGCTCCAAGAAGAGCCATTCAGGGCCAAGTCCTAGCAGATTTTATAGCCGAATTCACTGTTTCTAAAGACTTGCCCGAGACCGGCAAATCTCCCAAGTACATCTGGAAGCTGTACACCGATGGTGCGTCAAACGATCGGTGCTCAGGAGCTGGGGTAGTGCTTGAAACCCCCGAGGGACGATCCATATGTTATGCTTTAAAATTCGAGTTCCGCGCAACCAACAATGAATCCGAGTACGAAGCTCTACTTACCGGACTAAAGCTTGCCCGTGATCTGAAAATCATCGTTGTAGAGATCTACTGTGATTCCCAGTTGATAGTATGTCAGGTTCGAGGGGAATATCAGGCCAAAGACCGAAGATTGGCTGCTTATCTAACTCGAGTTCTGGAGATGCTTGATCAGTTTGATTACTATGCCATTTTCTATATACCCTGAGAGCACAATCAGAAAGCTGATTCGTTGGCAAAGTTAGCAAGTACGGGTGAAGCTCAGCAGTTGGGGGTCATTCCGGTTGAAACCCTATCCTCCCCGAGCATTGATCGAAAGGAGACCGATTTCACATTTGAAGTTGCCTCCAATAGGGAGTCGTGGATGACTCCTTATCGATATTATATCGAACATGGTGTATTGCATGAGCGTCGAAGCGAGAAAAGACAAGTTCTACGAAAGGCCTCGCGATTTGTTATTCAAAATGGAGTCATGTACCGGAGAGGATACTCTGTTCCTCTCTTCCGGTGTATTGCGCACGATGAAGTCAAACGAGTGTTACACGATGTACATGAAGGAGAATGTGGCGATCACACTGGGGGGCAAGCACTTGCAAAGAAAATACTTCGATATGGGTATTATTGGCCTACTGTTAATCGCGATGCTGCAGACTATGCTAGAAAATGTGACAAATGCCAGAAACACGCTCGAATTCCTAGAGCCCCGCCTACTGAGATAACCCAAATGGTCAGTCCTTGGCCATTTGCGGTATGGGGAATAGATATCATCGGCACATTGCCTCTGGCCAAAGGTGGCGCGAAGTACGCCATCGTCGCAGTTGATTATTTCACCAAATGGGCTGAAGTTGAACCCCTTGCGACAATTACGACAAAGAAAGTAATCAACTTTGTAGTACGTAACATCATCTGCTGTTTTGGTCTCCCACATACTATCATCACCGATAACGGAATCCAATTCGACAGTGCTTAATTCAAGAATTTCTGTCAACGATTCCACATCCATAAGAAATTCTCTGCAGTAGCGCACCCTCAAGCAAATGGTCAAGTTGAAGCTGTTAATAAAGTTATCAAGTCCATTCTAAAGAAGCGACTGGAAAAAGCTGGGGGCAGATGGGTCGACGAACTTCCTATGGCATTATGGGCCTATCGAACTCATAAAACTGCAACCGGTCATACCCCGTTTTCTCTATCTTACGGCTCTGAAGCCGTTATTCCAATCGAAATGGAAGTGCACTCTCATCGTGTAACATATTATGATCCGAAAACAAATGCCATACTACTCGCTGAATCTTTGGATTTACTCGATGAGAAGCGCGAAGAGGCTGACTTGAGGGTAGCCGCATATCGAAGTCAAGTCGCCCGACTATACAATGCTAGGGTCCGTCCGCGAACCTTCAAACTCGGCGATCTCATACTCAAAAGGATCTATCTGGTTCCTTCGCACATGAAGCCAAATTGGGAAGGGCCGTACGTGATTTCACAAAAGCTCGGAGATGGCACGTTCAAATTATCGACCGTTGACGGTCTTACTTTGTCGAGGGCTTGGAATAGCGAAAGTCTTCGTCGATACTACATATAAAAGACTTTACTTATTTATTTTCTGTCAATTTATCCCTTTGCATTTTATTCTAGCATTTTGAGATTTAAATTTGTAATAAGGCAACTGACTTTGCCATATTTTCTCATTTCAGCAATAAAATGCCATCTCTACGAGCCAGAGCTATGATTTACTGAATATGACGTACAATATCACGATGCACGGAGAGCTAAGTTCCATCGCGCGGTGGGATTTATTCAAATAGGGAGTGACTGTGATACGACCGGTCACTCGCTAAGTGAAACCCGAGCTCGGGGGCAGAACACTACATCAACATTCACAGGGATTGATACACGACAATCCCTCCTCCAACTCCAAATTCCCGGAGTGCGAATTGGAGTATAAACTTCAACTCTCGGTTCCCGGAGCGCGAACCGGGATATAAATCCATCGCTCCCAGAGTGTGAGCCAACTCCAAATTCCCAGAGTGCGAATTGGAGTATAAACTTCAACTCTCGATTCCCGAAGCGCAAACCGGAGTATAAATCCATCGCTCCCAGAGTGTGAGCTAACTCCAAATTCCCAGAGTGCGAATTGGAGTATAAACTTCAACTTTTGGTTCCCGAAGTGCGAACCAGAATATAAAACTCTATCTCTAAATTCCCAGAGTGTGAATTGGAGCGTAAACACTAACTCTTGGTTTCCAGAGCACGAACCCGAATATAAATCGCTAACTCTAAATTCTCGGAGTGTGAATTGGGGTATAAACATCAATTACAGGTTCCCGGAGAGCAAACTAAGTCATAAACATTGGTAATTAATAAGTCCCCGGAGTGTGGACATGTATTATGACATATATGAGCACGAGCTACTCAACGCAATACTTAAGCGAAAGAGAAAAGAGTTGTTTTCCATTTTATCAACAAACAAAAAAGGGGTTTGATTACATGACAAAACAAAAAACAGTCCATAAAGTGGGTGCCGAATCCACACTTATACACGGCCTAAAAAAGGAGAAGTAAAAAGAATTGCCATTTCACAACCGCATGATAAAACGAGAAGTTCGCTCCTTCTTCTTCCGGGGTCTCTTCTTCGGAGTTGAGCCGCTAGACCCACTACCCGGCTTCCTGCAAGATTTTTTTTCCTTCTTTGGAGCATCCTCAGGATCTGGCATAATATCAACGTCTTCCTCAGAGCTGGAAGGGATAGAGATCCTTTTGTGAGGACCAACCGGAGGCAGAGAAGCCGTAACAGGTGGTGGAGCTTCGACACTAGAAGTTATAGCTGTGCCGGCAGAAGAAGTAACCATTAAAGGAGTTAAGCTTGGTGGAGCAACATCACTTCCGGAACCACCGACCGTCGTCACCGCAGCCATTTCAGCGCTTATTTCGGCAAGGATTTCTTCTTCTCGGGAGGATCGAACAGCGCTGGACACACTGATAGTCGGCATAAACGAGCTAAAAGTTGGAGCGACTCCACCCATTGCAAAGGAAGGATCGGTAAAAGGTTCACAGGGCTGCTTGAGAAGTTCCTCAATCATCTGAACATCAAACGACATTGAACTCCCCTCTCCCATCTCGTCGGTTACGGCGGTAGTTGTAATAGCCTCAGTAACGACAGCTCCTTGCATTGGCTGCGTAATTTGTGGTACTGGAAGTGCTGGCGCATCACTTTCAGTCACTGGTCGAAAAGAAATGAGAATAATTAGTCAAACGATCTGTTTCAAGTTCGTCATTCTAAAAACACTTAAGGAACATTTGAAATACCTTCTTTGCCTTGGCTCGGTGATGAGACGAGTTCGGAAACAGTAGTTGTACCAAGAGACAGTTCCGGTCGATCCGGGTTATAAGCAGGAACAACATGTGGACCAACTGTAGCAGTAACTCCAGACGAGGTCGGGACATCAACTGAAACATCCTCACTACAATGTGCAGCTCCAGAACCCTCGCCAGTCTCCACATGGTGAAAACCAAGTCTCTCTCTCTCAACAGAAATCATCGCTTCATGGAGAAGTTTCCTTTCCTCCTCGCTTAACAAGCGAGACTCGAGTTCAAATTCATCCACGGCACCTTCAGGGAGAGATGCTTTCTTGTTTGCCACCAATTTTCTCCAAGCATTGAGTAAAAGCGTAGAATAATCTCCGAGCCACGAGAGATTCCTATGCTCAAGCACATTAGCATTGTAAGTGTCAAGAAGCTCATCAAACTCGGCTTCTACCCTGAATATCTCTTCTTGAACTCTCCCTTCCACTTCTGCCTCCACCGCTTCAACTTTAGCAACCGCCGCATCACGCTCAGCTCGGAGAGACACGGCTTGCTCGCACGCTTCTTGTGCGGCCATGTTAGCATCATCTTTTTCCTTGTTCAAGTCAGCAAACTTAGCCTTTAATTCCTCGAGTTCTTTGACCGCCGCATCCCGCTCGGCCTTAACATTTTTGTACCGATGGCCCAAATCCTCAACTAAAGTGCAATGCGCCTGTTGCATCTTCGCCATCTCAGCTAATGTCTCATCGACCTTTTTCAGCAACTCAACCTCATCCTTACGAGAGGATTCCATTTCAGACTGAAGTATATCAACAATGCGATTCTTCTGAGCCAAGTCGGCTTCCAGTTTCTCAATAATTTTGGCTCGATCGAAGGCTAATTTCGATGCTTTGACAGCCGCCTTGTACCATTCTTTATACTGAGCATAAAAATCACGGGTATAGCTGAGGGCGGTGTTCACAGCCTCTTCGGGAATTCTTTTGAGATTGGGTGGAAAGATATAATCGTCGAAGCATATTTCTAGAAAATCTTTCTTCAGTTGAGCAATTCTTATAGCCCCTTCACCAGATGGTTCGAGAGGGGCCTCCTCCACAGTTACGGTCGTAGCCGTATCAGTCCTTGAACGATGTAGACTAGGTTATGAGATCTGTAGAGATGGTTGTTGTCGCGAAGGTTCAACTGCAGGTGCCTGGCTTCTGGGTGGCGGAGGAGAACGAGAGGGTGAACGGTACCTTCGGTCCCTATCGGAACGCTCCTGGATAGAATAATATCGGGAATGGTCCCTTTCACGATGCTCTTGCTCATAATGCCTCCGTTCACGATCACGGTCAGAATCCCTACGGCGAGATTCGTAATAAGATGAAGAATGATGCACTCGCCGAAGTCTATCAAGTGTAGAAGGACGATCCGACATGGCACCTGTAAAGAAGAAACAATTCAGTTAAGTACCAAGAAAAAGCACTACAATGCATGTGGAAGTCGTGAAGTGTTGTGAAAAGTGTATAAATGCGCAAACCCCCCGACCAACCAGAAGCGTCGATTACACTAACGGGTAATGATTCGCTTATATCAAGCGCTCCCCGGAGCTCTTCCAACCCGGACCCGTGGTGGAGAGATACGTAGTCCGGAATGGGAATATCGTCCAGCCCTGTGAAAAAGTCTCCGGACTGGCGAGGAGAGGCGCCGGAGACAGTAACCCCAGGTTTGGAACGGGTTACGACTACAGACTTCCATCTCTTAAACTTAGGTACAGCAGCCTTGCCTTTCTGACCCTCTTCTATTCGGGAAAGGTCGGCTGCTATCTCAGTGTCCGTGGGCGTTCTTTCATCATCGCTCGCTTCTCTTATCGCAATGCCAGGTTTTCTTTTTGCCACTTTCTTATTCTTCCTCGAGGCCGATTTTGCCAACCCTTCAATTACAATACTCTGGCTCATCCCAATCAAACCCAATGTCCTTAAGTTATCATCGGTCAACAACAAGTCGATGTGCCTTGAGTCGCTTGGGACCATTTGCAAGCTTTGAACGATGCCCCTATAATGCCCACCGGTAGGTCTCGAAATGATGGCTGTAAGAGTAACGGAGTATTAGTGCAAGTATTAAAAGTGGCCATTCAAAGATGAATTATGATGCTTACGTCTGGATAACCATCTCCTGGCAAACCCTGGGGGGCATCGAACAAAAAACCGCTCATTCTTGAAATAGCTAAGCCTGGTCCAGGCCCCAGTCACAACCTGACAGTTTCTGACCGCTTTCAGAAAAGTGAAAGACGGGCTATCACCCCTACTCTTGAAATTGAATATGTGCCTGATCTCGTTTGGCCTTGGCGGGCGAAAAAGGCAATCCATAAATATGACAAAGATGCTATTCAGCAATGCATGCCCGTTGGGATGGAGTTGTAAAGGAGCAATTCCTAAATACGACAGCATCTCTCTGATGTATTGGTTAAAAGGAGGGAGAGATCCAGCCGCGCAGGCATGGCGGTAAAAGGCAGTATATCCTTCAGGTGGGTTATGTGGTCTGTCACTGGCACTAGGTAATAAAACATCGTCCAGGGATATGTTATGTTTCGAACATATCCGACCCAACAGAGACTCCGAGATATTGGACTGGACTGAATCGACAGGATCTTCGATAAATATGGCCTCCGGCAACTCATCCGGAGCCGGATCTATGACTTCAGGAGGGATTTCCGAAATCTCAAGCACTGGAGGAGGCGAGCTTTGTGCTTCTAGTTGTTGAGAACTCGAAGATTCCATAATTAACTAACTCACCAGAAAGCGGCGTTAAATACATTAATAGCCCATGCATCCCCCCAGTGTATAGTGTATGAATATGTCGTGCAGTGCAAGTGTTATGCATAACTTAAGAAGATTTCACAAGTTGAAACAAGATGCCTGAACGACGAAACTTTGGAATTTGAGAATGAAAATGACCGTCATCGCTGACTGTCACTTCCACGCCATCCAGATGCTGCTGACCAATTCAAGTATAAAATCATTATATTTTGGTTGAGTCATGGTGCCGTCGACGAGCTCCAAAAAAGAGGTCAAGTCAAATTCGATTATGCAAGGCCGAAGTTCGTCGAAGTCAAGTATGCTAAAGTTCAGTGAGTTCGTTAAAGTTCAACTTGAAATTGGTTGTAGTTCAGATGTTGGAGCAAATCAGAGGAGTGGGAGTCCCAGAAGCAAGGATGTTCGAATTGATCGACTCGAATCGATGCGAGTCAAATCGACGAACTTCGAATCGATACGAGTCGAATTGACGAATTTCGAATCGATACGCCCCGACTTCGTGTAGTTCGACTCGATGAGGCCTTGGGACAGAGAAGCAATTCGAATCCATGAGCTTTGCTTAACTTCGAATCAATCAATATTGAACACCTTCGAATCCATCAGAATACCGTTACTTCGAATCGATCAGCACGAGACACTTCTTCCTTTACGACCATCGATTCGAAGCCTTGCATTCAAGATCGATTCGAACTGTTTATTCCTGGATCGATGCGAATCCATGAAGGAAGATAGCGTCCATCAATATCTACGCTCCTCCAAGACAGCATTCTACGATCGATACGAATTGAATGGTTTCGTTCCTCAGGCCCATCAAGTCGACCCATTCTAGATCTCAAAACCCTTTATGATTTTCAGAAGAAAGGATTGAATCGATGCTGGAAACCCCAGTTTTATTATTCCCTACGCTTGAATCGATCCCTTGGTTACCTGAATGGATTCGATTGCAAATAAAGACTTGGTGGAATTTTGTCAATTCATGCAGAGACACGGTAGTTTCCTACTTTGAAGGGTCGAGTCGAAGAAATAGCTACAGTGAATGATAAAAAAGTAAAAGGTGAAAGTGAAGATGGCCTTGCGTATTTATATGGGTTCAAGAAATAAGTTGTGGCTCTTCGTCTCCCGGTCGTATTGACCTTTTACCACCAGTCACTCGCCATGCTCCATCGATTCGAACGACCACTCAATCACCCACTACGTTCGAATCCATCCTAGCATCAAGCCATTGCTTCGAATCCATCACACGGCTGAGTCCATACATCGCTTCGAATCCATTGCCTTCCTATCCATTGCACGTTCGAATCCATCCCTGCAGGATCGATGCGAGGCATTATCGATTCGAAGTAGCCATCGAGCAAAGGTTGGATTGAAAATCCAATCGATTCGAAGCACGAAGACCAATTGAACCATGGATTCGAAAGCTGTCGCTTCGAACATACATGCCTTCGAATCCATCAAAATCCACCGATGAGAACGGACGAATCGCTTCAATTTGAAAAATTACTTGTCTACCTTTTATATCGATTCAGGAGAGGATCGATACAAGAGGACGATTATAGACAATCATAAAAAAGTGTCTCAACTCGAGTCTCAAGATCGGTTCAGGAGAGGACCGATGCAGAATTCGATAACAAACCGAACTGACTGGAAATCGCGCAACATTAACCAAAACCAAAGTGGTACATATATGAACATGTGTATGACTAACACTTGATCTTTAACATTTACAGGGATCAAATGTTCATCTCGTCATGGTTTCAACGACTAACAGTCAAATGACAATCATACGACGGTTAATTGCAGTAATAAATAATACAACTTTCAGAAGAGCATGTCCCGATTGTCCAACGTGAGACTGCAACTTTTCAAAGCACGTCATGTTTACACAAGACGTACTTTGGGGGGCAAATGTTATCCCCCCTTTTGGCAAGGCCGACATGCCAAGGAGTTGACTGGAAAAACGGGATCACACGTCCTCGACATTGGATGATTGCCGGATAACTACAAATACCGATGAATTTTGCCCTAATCCGGATCGGGCTATAATTGATAAGGCACGTCAAGCAAAGCCATAGAAGCCAATGTTCCGAATTTCGAGACAATCCGAGTTCGTATGCTCAAGTCATCGCCATTGGAAAGTGGAAGGAACAGCCCTGGTTCGAACCCAACCGGACCAAGCCTTGGGTTCGAATCCATCATCCTTGCATTAGTTCGAACCCATGAGATGTAGCCGGGCCTCGAATCCATCAAGATAGCAATGGTTCGAATCTACCCTCGTATGATTTGGTTCGAATCCATCAGACGCATATTGCTCTGAATCCATGAGGAGTACCTTTACTTCGACTCCACCGAGCAAACCCTCAGATAGCCATGCGTCGAATCCATACTCATATGCCCTAGTTCGAATCCATGAAACCATCTTCCACCTTCGAATCCATCAAGGAAGAGTCCTTCGAATCCATGCAATTGAGGGAGCTCCGACTCCATTCCCTGCTTATCTTCGAATCCCCACATCGAGACAACTTCGAATCGATCCACAGTACCATATTTTATTCGATTCGAATGAGTACCGGTTCCATCGATTCGAAAGTAGCACACCTTCGAATCCAACATCTCGAATCCACTAAGTAAATGCGGCTAAAACCTAGGGTATGACCCAGAAAACTCGGAGGAAAAGGAGGATTGACCCGAAGCATGCGCACCACGTCATTGCCTTCACGTGCAAAAGCATGGATTCGACCCTATGGATTCGAACCATATCGATTCGAACGAATCCATAGGGCGAAACACACCATCTTGAATCGATCATAACTCGAGATCTACAAATCCAAATGCTATGAAATTTTCACAGGAGCTTGCATATACATAGAAGGATGTCCACGCCAAGTTTCATCACGATTGGACACTTTTTTGATCGGTTCGAACCAAGGGTCGAATCGATCCCAAAGTGGGCCCGGATGTCCACAATTCGGCCATGTGGACCCCCCTCACGTGCAAGAAGCGTTCTCCCCTGATTTTAGGCGAAATATCAGCCTCCTACACCTATAAATAGAGTCCCTGGTCATTCAGAAAAGGGAGGAGAGAATTTTGAGAGTAAGAGAACATCCGGACGCTGCCAGAATTGCTTCAAAGCACCACTGCTGCCTTTGATTTCAAATTTTGGCTGACTACTTGCTGTATTTTGACATAAAAAAGTTGTATTCTCCGAATATCAAGCAATAAAGTAACAAAACTTCATAGTGGACGTAGGCAACACGCTGAACCACTCTAAATCGTTGTCTCTTGTGCAATTTACTTCCTGTTATTTGAAGTTTTTGTTAGATAATCCACATTTTAATTTACTTTTTTCATTTATTATCTCTTCAAAAACTTCCGACGAGTGTTGTGCCCAATTTTGACACAAACAATGTCAAATCTTGTTACTTTGGAATTATTTATTTAATTTGACTTTTCAACAGTAAACCTGTTTTGTCTTTTAATGCTAAATGTAACGTTTCTTAAAATTATATAAAGTTGTATATATATGTTAGAAAACATATTATGTTGCAATAACTTGACGACAACTTGTTTCGGTTGAAAACAATGTTTTTGTTGATGAATTTTACCGCCAAAATTTGACCTTTTTGTTAAGCTGTATGTTGAAGTAAAACAAACTTAAAAGTGAACTTTTTACTTCTTTTAAATAAATTAAAACATGTCACTTTATATTTTAAAATCATATTTACATAATATCAAAATCTCTATTTTTACAGTGTATGTAAAACTGACAAAATGCGATAAATTTGGTTATTTTTGTAAAACGATTATTAATATAATTTTAAATATTTTAACATACTTTTATTATCTTTATTAGATGTTTTTAATATGATTTAACTTTTCAAATAAATATTTAAACCTATTTATTTAAGTTTTTGTTTATTTTTATCAAAACTTAACTTTTGTTGATTTGTTCTAAAATTCAAATTTATACCTTCTAAATTATTAACTACAGTAATAAATAATTTCCCTATTATTATTCATTATATATAACATATTTATTTATTTTTAAACCTTTTTGAATTTAAAACAAACAATAATCTCTCATTTTCGAAGTAGCAAAATTACGAGTCCTTACATGTCTTAAGCTCTTAGATGTAATTAAACATTTAAAAGAGAGTTCTAAAGAAAATGATTAAATGTGAAGTGTTTTGGGTTTGTAGTAAACGATATTTTAGTAACATTTGTTTTTAAATCGTTGAATTACTTTTAAAGTGGGAAAAATATTGTAAATAAATTAGGTCTTTAATAATGGAATTTTAAAGACAATAACAAGTATGAAATCTTTTATAGAAAGATAGAAAAGGTTATGCGTTTAATTTATAAGAGAAAGAGTTTATAGTAACACTTGTTATTAGTCTCGTTGATTATATTTTAGGGAAAACTTTGTTAAGTGATTTGTGAATGTACTTATATCATTGAGATAAGTATATTTATACTTTTTAGGTATTGAATAGAGTATAAGTGAATAGTTTAATATACGAGTATAAGTATATATATCTTCTTTGAAGAGAAGTCAAATATAATTATATATACAAGTATATATCTTTTATTAAATATATACAGACAAGTATATGAAAGAAGTTTTGATTAATAATGGAGTATTATTTTATAATGAAAGAACTTCCAATTAATAAAATGGTGTTTTACTAATAAAAAGGGTTTTTAATTAATAATGGATAAAAATTAAAAAGGGGATTAAAAGTCATTTGTGTGACTTAATTTTGCTTTGGATGAATTGTTGGTGCTTGTTTGTTTTGTTGCTTATAAAGTTATAAGGGAATTAGTTCCCTTATGCGGCCATTCACATTATTGTCGAATGAGACCAAATTCGTCGATTCAGTTTTGGAGAGACCGGGATTTGTGAGTGTTCTACTTATTGAAAACCATTACAAGACTAAGATATAGGTTTTATGTTTTGAAAAAGGAACAATGGAACCCATATGCGGTTTTGAAATCTGTTAAGACGATGGAATCTATGTGGGATTCATTATTCGATCGCGTAATGAAGGCTCGTGTGAAGATGTCGAACGTAGCATCGACATCGAAAAATGGACCAAACACAGAGTAGGCTGCACAATCATGGGTTTAGCTAACTCAAGGGGTTAATTTAACTTCATTACCTAGAGTATGCTTATTGATAAGTTGGCCAATAGTATTTGTTGATACTTGTTTCAGGTTATTCACGGAAGTGTTTGGATTTTAGGCCAGTTGTGTTTTCCTTATAGTATAATTTATCTAGATATATATGATGATTAGAAAGATATCTTATTATCCTTATCATAGGAGATCTGTCTCGTTAAGGAGGTATCCTTGGAAAAATCCATTTATACGAACGTGCCTTAGCGGTTTTGTTTGTATACCTAAATATGTTGTTGAATGTAACCAATGTATTCATTCCAGCTACGTTATATATTTATATGAAACACCCTAGACATTATAATATCACTAGAGTTTCTATAAGAGTAATGGTTTGATTATTGTAAGGTACAAAAACTTATTCATGATTATTTGCAGTGTGGTCTTAAGAGGTACTTTTATTTTGAAAGGTTTAATAAATATAAAAACCCAAATGGTTTAATTTCCCATCTCTGTTTACGAGCCTAATCCGTGTTTTATTTTCTTATAATGCTCACGTCAGCCTCGTGTATATTTCCAGTTTTTGTTGATGTTCATTGGAGCTCTTGGAGAAGAGTTGGATGATTACCTACCATAGTGTTCTTATTTCCGCTGCGTTACTTTATGTTTTCATCGGCAATTATAAGGATGGGTAGTTATAACTGTCTAGGCTGATGATATGTTAGTTTGCTCTGATTATTATATCCATATAGTATTCCTTCATAAATATCTTTTTGATATTATATATTATTGTTCCACACGTGAAATTTCAATGTTTGATTCTCCTCTTTCTTATTCCTTTCCTTTTCTTTCTTTTATTTTCTTTTACCCTAACGTTCTGTCTTTCCAATAGCTGGGTGCTCGGCATGTAAATACCTAGATATATTACTATCGACGTTCTAGGGTCTAAAAGACGATCCTTACATTTCAAGAATTTTATTCAAACCACATATTTTACCTTTTTTTCCAAAATTCACTTTTGAATCAAATTATTTCCATTCTTGTAGAATATTTTTCAAAATATTTAGCAAGATATTTTACTATACATTTTTTTTTCAAGAAGAAAAATATTTTCACACACATCCTTAATAAAACATTCCTTTAAAAATTGTGTCCTAATCAAAATCTTTTATAAAAATTGCTTTCCCTTCAAAAACCATTTATCAAAAATTGTTCTTTACATAAAAATAGTTAAAATCAGTGTTTGCTTCCACACAAAAGCTTTTTAATTTCAAGGATGTTTCTTTGAACAGAAAACTTTTCCTTAAATAAAAATTTTACTCTCACTCTTTACTCAAAAAAATGTGTTTCAAAATATTAATAAAAATACTTTCAAATATTTTTTCCATTAAAGTAGCTTCTCAAAAGTATTTTTAATGTCTAAATATTTATTTACTAAAACAACTATTTCCACAAAATACATTGGGAACACATTTTCCTCAAATAAAAATATTTTATTTTCACCTTTGCAAAAATTTCAGTAAACCATCTTAAGTCCAAAACATACGTTATTCCCTTTTTATGTAAAATACCTTTCAAAATCCAAAATGTGTATTTATTTAGATATGACTTTTCAAGTCAAATTTGCATAAAAATAGGCCATCTTATTAAGTTTAGGTTCTAATATCACATGTGTACCAATTGGATTATAGTTAGCACTTAACCCCACTTAAACATGTTCACTCTATCTCACTCTTATAGTATTTATTTCCCACTTAAGAGGTCACTATAAATAACTATCATCTTAGGATGAGGTAATGGTTGTTATGCACACAACCCATACACACAAAACATATAGTCATCAATAAGAACACTCTTGTTCTATATGTTTGAATGCAATCAAACATTTAAATTAACTTGCGCTAAATGGTTAAGTCTATCTAAGGCTCAGGGTGTTGCTAAACCTAACTCGATACTAAGTGCAAAACGCCTCACTATTTTTAACATTTGAAGCCAATTACAAATGCTACAAAATATGATTATAACTAATTTTTGATATTAAAATTAGTTTATTTTACAATTTTATTTGTCAATAACTAAGAAAGACAAAGAAAACCTCACAGTGGAATGAAATATCAATATAAATAAACATTAATTCAATGATACTACTATTTTACAACATTATCACATCAAATTACATTTCAATGTTTAGATTATCATTAACTCATAAACGATATAACCATGGTATAGAAGAATATACAAAATCAGCCATCCGCGATATAGCCTAACAAACCACACTTACATTTCCTCTGTTGCTTCTACCTGCAACTTCACAAACATAAAACTAAAGCGGAAAAGGTATCAAACTTTTTTGGATCATTCTTAACCCTATACACCATGGACATGGGATAAATAGCTATTGCATAAGAAAATGATTGCCAAGTACCCCTCTTTCTCTTCTGCATCCAAATAGTCGTTAACATATAACAACCATTGCATCCATGCTACTACTACAACCAATGCAAAGGAAATACTACTCCTCCTAAATTCCAATTAACATTACAAACATTGACAAAACACAATGTTAATCCCCAAACATCTAATCAGCTAATCACAACATACACACTCAGATATATACTAATTGTCAGCTTTTAGTAATGCACCATCAATGAAAATATAAATATATCAAATATGCACCAAACCACTGTATTAGTAAAATAAACACCATGTCATAAAATGTGTACTAAACCTCTATTTTATAACACAAATATGAACACAATAAAACCATAGTTAACTACACACAACGTAATTATAATAGTGAAACACCGAACACACATTCAAATGTGATCTCATCGTCAACATATGTGCTAAATGAAATCAACCACTAGTCTAATATTACATTCATCCAAAATATTATATTCGAGACCATCATTTTCATTTAAGCATAAAATCATATTATTATTATTTATTATAAAAGCACCTTTTATTTATCTCAAAATAATAATAATTAATCCATAACAAAACATACTTCAAAATACTTTATTGTATCTCATTACTTTGAATCTCTTCATACATTCAGAAATAGTAAATTTAAAAAATTACTTTCCAGAGCAATAACATCATTATTTAACGCCAAAATAATATATATATATGTGTGTGTGTGTGTGTGTGTGTGTGTGTGTGTGTTTGTGTGTGCTTGTGCATACGTTAATCCTCTTTAATAATTTTCCAAACCAATTTACTACTATTTGTGGAATCTCACTTTATTTTATAGATAATAATAAACTTTCTATTTTAGTTTAAAAATAGATTTTTCATTACTATTTATGAATTTTTCCAGAAATTCACAAACAATAACCTTCTTAAATTTTTTATTCAATCTCAGTTTAATTCATCACACCGCTATTAGTTACAACTATCATCCAAAATCTATGAATAATCTTGTTTATTATTTATTTATCTAATTTTCCTTTGTACTACACAAGTTCACATATTTTATTTTGATTAATAACATTCATATCTTAAATACACATTTAATTACAATTTAAAATCCAACAATACAACAACAATAGGCAATCGGCCTAAGATGCAACATATCCAAAATATCCAAACAATCACCAATATAACACAACACATATCAATAATGATAATTTTTTGTTAATGGATATGCATTTAATATTTTAAAATTTAATAAATTAAATTAAAAAAATCATACTAACGCGCTTTTACAAGAAACCTTCAATCTCAACAAAACCCAACTCCAAACCATCAATTTCACCATGAGTCCAATGGAAGAAACATGAGTGAATTGAAGTTCATATGTGCAAGATATAAAGGTTAGAAGACATTGGGTTTAATTTGTAAATAAATGAAATAAAAGGGCTTAATTAAAAATTTTAACCTTCTCTACTATAGCTAGCCTTCCCCCATAACTTATGCTATTCAAGGTTGAGCGAAGCTCTAGGCGTTAAGAATGTCTTTTGAGTCCAAACGGAGTCTTGGCGAAGCGTGCATGAAAATAAATGCTCACTAATAATTTGATACAAATTTATTTTTCATTAAGTAGAAATAAGAAAGTAACCACATATAATAAGAAACTCAATTTGTGTTGATTATACCATCACTAATTACTATTGTCAGTGGTATATAGGCACAATTAAATTTTATCATTAATAAGTTAGGAAAGAGAAAACATTCTATTATAGTTTACAATAGAAATAAACTCATACATAATAAATTTATACATAATGAAATTTATGACACAATTATAATTAAGTATTTGTGTACTTAATAATCACGATTTCATAAAAGACAATAATAGTTTTGAATAAATTATTATTTTTAACTATTGTAAGGTACTCTGGGTTATATTCCAAAAATATTTAAAATGGTACTTAAATATAAATAGAATAAGAAAGTGAAAAGCAGAACCATTAGAATTATATTTTTAAGAAGTGAAAAGTTAAAGAGAAATTATTATGGCGTACCATTTTTTAAACCAGAAAATCAATTAAGAACGCTTTGGAAAACATAAAAATGAACGTTTATTTTTAATTATATAATGACTATTTCTTAAATGATCTTCTTTATATTTTCATACAAAATATATAATGTGCAAATAAATTTTAAAATTATATTAAAAGAGAAGAACTTTATTAAATAAACAAAATAATTGGGTCTTCTTAATGTAATTATATTTAATTTAGTCAAAGCAAATAAACTATACCAAAAACGCCTATTTTTTAGCGTCCTAAGAAAAACATAGCGCTTAGACGGCGCCTCAGAAAAAGGGTGAAAAAAGTGCTAAAGAAGAAAAAATAAGCATTGGAATAGCAAAATAGCACTTAAGCGGCGCTCAACGATGCCCTGGCGGCGCCCTTGGTAGCATAGCATGTACCCATCTTCCGCAATTAACCGCAGCCTGTGCAGTTAAAGCTCTTAGTAGATTTAATGTGACGGAGGTGGAAAAAGCACTACACCACAAAAGGCTTTTAACAGCGTTTGATAAACGCTGTAATATGATACAACAGCGTTATTAGAAACGCTGTATAACGACATGCTGTCGTATATACATAACTTACAACAGCGTTTCTATAAACGCTGTTGAAACATCTCTGTGACAGCGTTTATTACGAGCTGTCAATAATGTTTTTACAGCGTTTCAGACGTGCTGTATTATGTTTCAACAACAGTTTTATTATGCTTTCAAAAACGTTAATAGTAGTTTTTACAGCAGTTAATAAACGCTGTTGTTAATTTTTCACAGCATTTTTATTATGCTGTTGGAGCAATGTACATTATCTTTTCATAGAATTAACAACACGGTTTGAACGCTGTTGTTTGTTTGTACTATTTTTACAGCGTTCCACCATTGCAATATTTACACACATATCATTAATCTAAATAGCATTTTATTATATTTCAACCGGATAATATACATAACATATACAAATCAAACTAAAAAAATATCAAATAAAAACATAACAATCAACTATTTCAATAAATTAAGTTGAATACAATATCCATAAACAAAGTTTACATAAATTCATTACTTCAACATAATACTTCACCAACAAACAGACCATCCTCCATTGCACATCAACCATCAACCCCATTCCATAAACTGCTCATACGACATTCACAACCCAGAAACAGTGCACATCCATCACTGTACAACTTCCTCCATAAAACTGCTGCATCGCCTTCTTCTCACATACTTACAGTTCACAACCATCTCCATATCAAAACAACTTCATCACCTTTGTCCCCCTTACTTCCACCAGTGCAACATCAAAACAAAAACATTCCAGCCTTGCCTCAATCATTATAAAAAAAAATCCTCTGCCGGTTTCAAACTGTGGCCACCAAAATTGCCTTCACTTCCATCATTTCAATACCTCACCCCATATATCATATTGCTTCATTTCCACAACCACTGGCCTGCCTTGTTCTCTGCCTTGTTCACTCAAACATCACCAGAAATTCCAGTGCCTTGTTCTCTGTTTGCTGTACACCCCAGTGCATATCATATCACCTGAAAATACAATTTACCCATAAGATTGTTACAATGTCTGTATATTGCCATGGACATAACCGTTTTCTGCATTTTCTTTTGCATTTTCAGAGTGACAACATGACAAACAAATGGCATGTATATATGACGAAGGATGGTAGAATATCTTTAGCTGGACTTTCTTTGGCAAAATGTGATTACCTTGCCGATGCCATTATCGACTCTTACCACAATGTTAGCTAGAGAAAACATTGTCATTCCAATTTATTTCTTGTTCTACAGTATAGTGAGCTCGGAACATTTTGATCTTGTTCCATAAATTGTCATTTATATGATGAGAATAAAGAATGCTTCATGTATCTTGTAATAATCAATACTTCTTTTCTTTATGAGAAATTTCCCAGTAATCTATCGTTTGTATAACAGTTCAAAAAAACAAATTGCTTTATGTTTACAGAACTGCAGAAATTGCATTTGATAGCGTATAATGCATGAAATAAAGATGATGATAATGTCATAAGTCCGTTGAAGCATCAAGAGTTCCGCCTAACGCTTTAGGCATAAGTGGGATGAGAGAAAAAACAACATCAGTTATTAATGGTCTGTAACTTGGCTCCTTCTGTACACATAAAACTGCAACTGCAGCTGCAGCTGCCTACAAGCGCACATGTTAATATTTTTGTTTGTTAAAGTCTGCATATCATGATATATTCAAAACTAAGTTAAAATACCTGACATAAGTGTTTTACATCCATTGTATGTCTGATTACAGGATCAACCAAATCTGGAAGTTTCTGCCTATCGGTTAGCTGAGGCATAACATTTTTAAATAAAATTGAGAATCAAAACTATACATGATCAAATGTTTCATTTTCTATTAAATGGTGAAATGAAGCTATTAGTAATGCATACCCAAGTTATATTATATTGGCTTTGAGTCCCTGTGACTGGTTTCTTCCTCAATAGAAGTTCAAAAAGGATAATCCCAAATGCATACACATCACTTTTCCCTGTTACTTCTACTCAAGAGAAATAGACGATAGAAACAAGTGTCTAATGCAGTAAACGTACACACTGAAGCTCAATCCAATATTCACATACCATTTAAGAAACATTCAGGGGCCAGATATCCTTCAAATTCAGAAAGATTTGTTATATGTTCATTTGAACCTCCACTAGTCAGAGCTTGGCCAAAATCAGAAATCTATTTGAACAGAAAAAGGTGCTCATAAATACATATATTCAAAAATGAACAAAATAAATGCACATTTGCTTGTACCAGTTGAACAGACCAACCCATTACCAAAACTAAATTCCTTTCAAGAAGGCAAACTGTTCATCCAAATAAAATATAGCACCCTAAAATATCCAAAATAGTGTTATAATATAATTTAAACATTAGATTTTAAATGATGCACATCAACAACAATCAGCATGTACCAAAATATAAACAAACATAATGGATGTCTTATCTACATGAGATTGTCTCCAATGTATAAAGATGAAAGGAATAAGACATTGCTAACTAAAAAGACTGAATATAAGAGGTAAGAAAAATGAAATTAAACTCACCATATAACCATCTGATCATTCCAGCAATGAGGATATAGGCTCTAATATTAACCTTGTAACACAGAAAACAAAATAATATTAGTACTTAGGGATTAAGATAAAAAGATATTGCTATTAAGATAGTTAAAAATAGGAAACCACTAAAGCAAGTTTATAGAAACAAAATCCAAAATGACCGACACATGGGAATTGTATTGAAAATGAAACAAACGTACAATACAAACCTGAAGCTCGGTGACGTCGCAAATGCATATCATGCCATTGTAAAAGATGGTCATTTTTTCTTGCTGATTATTTTTCCTGATTGCTGTTGCTTCTTCCAGCCAATCTTCCACTCTACAGTTATGAAGACATTACATGATTAATAACATTAAAATAAAATTCTGAAATTTGGAATAAATCTGGATTACGTAATCCACCTGCTTGAACCTGAAGAATCTAAACTTGTACTTAGTCGTAGACTAAGCTCAGTGTTACAGTCTTTTTGATCCATGATTAGTAAATTTAAATTTAATTGATTGCTTTTGTGAAGCTTGAATGTGGTATAAATTAAATGAAATGAAGAGGAGATGAGTGTTGTTTTTATGCAAAGCAAGAAAGTTTTCTTTTTTAAATTCAATTTAGAATAATATACTGCACAAATGCAATATCACAATAAATGACAATCAAGACAAGAAATACCTGAGACTTGGTCAACCTCAGCCAGACAATCCACTTCATCAATTTTCCACAGCCTCATCACCTGCTGCTACTAACACTGCTGTCAATACAACAGTGCAACACATACTCACATCACTACAAAACTACAACCCATCAAAACTTCCTTACCACCCACTGACTACTACACATTTTCACCATCATCTAGTCTTCACAACTTCCCCCGACCACATATCCAGACCACTACATCGCACAATGCAACTGTTTGCAATTTGCTGCTTCCAATTCGCTACAGTCTGACCTCACTCCAATTCGCTACAGACTGCGATCATCAGCATCACCCCTCTCCTCGGCCATTCAAGCATCTTCGCAAACTACAAACTTCATACAGCATACCAATTCATCATAGCAATACCCCAAATAGCAGCCTTTTCTACTTCACAGACCCGGCCAACATACAACCCCACTGAACAAGTACACTACGCTATGCACGTGCACACATTTCCTCTATTACACTGCCATCATCCCCTACCTTCTACTGTGCCATTGCATTTCTTCACTTCACATCAACTGCAGTACTTCACATAAGTTCTACACAGCAAACCTCCTTGCTAACAACTCTAGACCAACAACCATCACTCCAGCAACTTCCTTTTATCATCACATTCACGACTACAAAGCAACAATATAAGAATGACAGAGTCAAACGCCTTGTTATTGTCAAGTTTGAAGATAACACAAGATACTCTTCGAGAATGACAGTGTGAGATGGTTTCTTGGGCCATAACGACATAATCAAATTATTATTATTATTTATAAATCTCTTCGTAGAATGGTTTCTAGAGTCCAAAGCCTTGATGTAGGATACATTTATTTAATATTTATAAATCTGGGTGAATTTATTACTATTATAAATCTTAGTTGTTGTTATTATTATTATAGAAGATTTAGTTATATTTTATATTTTTATATACTTAGTTAATTTGTATAAACTAAACTTGTTAATTTTTATTAAACTAAGTTAACTTCATTAAAAAAATTATATATTTATTTAATATTTATAAACCTTAGTTAACTTATTATTATTATAAATCTAAGTTAATAATAATAACAACAATAGTAATAATAGTTGTTGTTGTTGTTACTATTACTATTATATATAAGATTTAGTTGTATTTTACATTTTTACATACTTATTTAATTTTTACAAACTAAACTTGTCAATTTTTATAAAACTTAGTTAACTTGGTTAAATTTTATAATACTTAGTTAATTTTTATAAACTTATTAATATTTATACATCTTAGCTAACTTATTATACTATTATTATAAATTTTAGTTAGTTATTATTGTTATTATAAAAGATTTAGTTATATTTTATATACTTATTTAATTTTTATAAAACTTACTTATATAAAATTTTATAATACTTAGTTGTAATTTGATGTACATATTATTGAAATGGAACGGTTATATATACATATACTTGTGCATAACTCGTTGCAACCTTTTTTTTGCATCACAGTTATCTATCTACCTGTAAAGCAAAAGTAATGCTTGAAAATCAATTCATCAAAAAAGTGTACACAAAGTTAAATCGGATTCATAATGCAAACACTAAATATTCATCGCACTATTTCATTAGGCAATTGACTAATACTAAGTATATTACATGCCATAAAATCAACATTAAAGACCAACTACATATCTAAAATTGTGATCAATCATATCATGTTTGAATGTCAACAGTACAAGTGCCATTTTTGTATGTAAACAGATGTATTTAGCTATGTGGTATATAAAACTAATTACAGTCCAACCCAAATGATGTATTACAGGCCCACAACTATGATTTGCTCATTAATCTCAATGTTGCACGAAATATACCAAAGCAAATCAACGATGGCTGGAAAAAAACCTAAATGAAAATCATAACATAGATTTGGCATGAGAAATGGCAATAAATCATTCAGTATGACCTTTTAATGAGACAACATCAACAATAACTCTTAACAATTCATTATGACTAAGGATAAGATAATAATCAGGATAAATGATTATGCAAGCGCATCCCTAATGTGTAATATTCTATCAAAGAAACAAAGTGCAAGAAATTTAAGCACTTACCTTTTAACCTTGGAATAAACTGTCAAAGATAATTTATACACAGTTAGAACAAAAATAAAAATAAAAGCATTGACATGTAAATTTCACCTTGATTATTATCTCAAAAACATCATCAGCAATTAGAGGAGCTTCTAAGCCTGACCTCTAATCAAAAAGATTATACAAGATTTTATTCCTGCAGGACAAACAAAATTTACATTCAAATAAATTCGGTTAAAAAACCGATAAATAACAATGCTTACGTTTCTGAAAATGATTTCTTTGTACTATTATGAAGGTTTGACTTCAACTTGGTTACAAATATGGCTCATAAGCTCCTGTAAATAAGGCAAGTTTGACACATAAAACATTAAGAAGAATACTATATCTAATATCTGTGATTTGAAGTATGATTTCATTCATTATATTTAGAATCGGCATACATCCCTCTCCCTCTCTCTTAAGAAAATTCAAAAGGTAATACATTTAAAACAACAACGATTGAATTTCTATGCACTCAATTCTCTTTATTAATAGTAAAAAACTAAAGGTAAATAGTAGTGGAAACTACCACCTCATTTATGGCAAAGACTCAAAACAGATGGTGAATTTACAACCAGATCCATCGATTGAGGAATGATATAGAGCGATTAAAAGACAGTAGAACATCAATATAGTGCAAATTAAATCAATAGACAACAGCTAAGCACCAATATGTGCAGATATGCATAGGAATTCAATGTAGATATAAGCAATTCCACCCATATAATTATTTACAGAACCTGATTGATCAGATATTTTATAGTTGTCGTTTATTTCGATTTAACATTTACATGAAAAAAAATCGATATATTACAAGACTCGTGAACATATATAGTTTTGAAAAACAATCATATTTTTTAATTATGACACGTGATTCCTAATTTCAGAAGGAAGCTTAACAATGGAGATCCTAAGTGTAGAGAAGTTACCAATATGGAGATTACTTTGAATTATGTGACAGATTGAGATCGATAACATTAATCGCATGATAATTCCAGCAAAAGTACTGCAGATAATTGCAATAGGTAAAGAGACTAAAGTCACATCGGTTGCTACAGGATTCTTTTCTCCTTGTTGTCACCGATATACCAAATGTACCGACAAGCCGAGTCTGTAGAGAAGCGCTTCCAACTTCAGTGAGTTTGGTTAGCCCAAAATCTGCCACTTTTCCATGGTAGTTCTTGTCTATCAATATATTGGCTGACTTAATATCACGGTGTATGTACACTGGAACTGTATGTTCATGTATGTATTCAAGTCCCCTTGCAGAATCAAGTGCAATCTGAACTCTAGCAGGCCATGATAATGGTTCTCGATCTAAAAAGTAAATCGCAGTTTTTTTATACTAGCAATGTATGTAAGATCTTTGAAATTGAAGTGGTTTTAACTATGTACCAGTTTCACGTAAATGTTCACTCAAATTTCCGTTCTCAATGTACTCGTAAACAAGGAACAAGGAACCCTCTGTACAGTATCCTATTAAGCGCACCTGCATTATGAGCAATTCCATCAAGTTTGAGTTTTCTCTGACTTGAAATTTAAATGTAAACGAAATGCTAACCAGATTTAAGTGATGAACATGTGTCAAAACTTTGAGTTCAGCAAGAAATTCTCTGGATGCTTGCATATCCATCTTCTTAATTGCCGCTTTCTGGAAGATACAATCTATAATCAATGTCTCAGTCTAGAAATAGATGTATTAATGTAAAGATTACGGACCTCTCCTCTAAGCTCAGCATAGTAAACAGCTCCGAAACCTCCTTGACCAATCTTGTAACTAATATCGAAGTCATTTGTAGCTTTGGACAACTCTTCATATGTAAACTCGGTCGATCTATCAACTGTAATACCTGTATTCGGAGTCATGCTTCCAGCTCTAGGGGTTAATGCTGGAGATTTATCCAATGAAACTCCACCACCTATTATGCAAAAGCATAAGTAACAGATATGTGCAGAAAAGATGAGACTGTTCCAAAATAAAATATTACCACGGCCCTGAGTAGAAGCAGAGTTATCTTCATAATGTGATGAAATTGGCAAAGTTGCAGGTTTTGATTTCTTCCTCTTATGGACAAAGAAAAACAAACCTACAACCAAAATCACCACGAATGCTCCAGCCAAAATTATACCTGCTAATGCTGCCTTAGAAATTCCTGATCAATCAGCACAATGTATTCAATGCCCGGGCAAAATGGAGGAGGAAGAAAAAAATAATACATTACCTTTCCTTGAAAATAAAGGACGAAAACTACCATTTGGATCTTCAGTGGGAACAAAAACAATGCCAGATCCAGCACTAAAGTTAACAGCAGGATTGTACCTTTGCAAAACCCTCTCCTTACCGGACAATCCAAAACCTGCAGCGACAGACTCCAAACTCTCACCACTTCTTAACGGGTACGTAGTGAACAACCCGTAATCATCCGAAACCTCCTCGTCGCCACAGGAACAGTTAATTGTCACATTGATAGTTAAATGAATCTGAATTGGGTGATAAGTCGAAAGCTGGATCTTGTCGATGAATTATCCTCGGACGCTTAAGTCTGTCGTGCGTCCCTTCGTACAGATTTGAGCACGATCGAAGACTTTAAAAGTGGAAAACGTGCAGATGCAGGAGTCGCTGAGGGTGATACAGAGGGATTGAAGCGCAATGAAGTAAAGCAGAAAAAATAGAGGATGGAGACGATAAAGACGGAGCGAACGAAGAGGGAAATTGTTTTCGTGTAAAACACTGTTAGATCTGATAATATATGGTTAGGTAGAATTAGAAGAGACAGAGACTTTTCTAGGGTTTTCAATTTTTTCGGTGAAGAAGAAGAAGAACGTGGAAGCGTGGGAAATAGTTTGCGGAGATAATATTGGAAGAATGCGGCCTCAAAAAAAAATTGGAAGCCCGCCAGATAAATTTGGTTACACAGCGTTTACATTTTTTCAATTGGTTATTAGAAGATTAAAAACAGCTTTGTGCCTTAAAACGCTGTTCTAATTTGCTATTGATTAGTGATTTTCTTGTAGTGAAGTCATAGCGGAGATACAACGAGGATATAATGGGATGTAGCGGATGACTCTAAAATAGCATATAAAACTCATGCTTGATTGTTTTACAAATATATAAATGGTAAATAAATGAAAAATTAACATTCAATTGAATTATAACTAATACATAAATAATTTTAAATAAAAACATGTACAAATATACCGTAAATAAACGTAAAAATGTAATGTAACATAATTGAATTTAATAGAATATTAGACTATTTTTATTTCTGAAAGCACATTTAAAAATTCAATTAAATAAATTAATTTCATAATTTTATAATGTATAAATGTCATTTTTTAGTTCATTTCTTTTATAGAAGATATAGCGGAAATAGCGAAATATAGCAAGAATAACGGGATATAGCAGAAATTGTGGGGCTTAAAACGGAAAGGCTATATTTGAGGCTATATGGAAAAATCATAGTGGTCGAAATCTGCTAATCTACCGCTATGAGATATAGCAAGGTTATAGCAGGGTAATAGTAGGGCATTAACTACACAGACCGTAGCCTTTGACCATGTGTAACAACCCCTCTTTTCGACCCCCAAATGTCAACACTAATACATCCACAGTATTTATGTACCGAATGCTTAAGTGCCAAAAGGGTGAACTATTAGGGTAAAATAAAAGAAAAGGAAATAAAACAGGAAAGAGAGAAGATAAAATAAGAATCTCACAGTAGAACGATCATATATAATATCAAAAGATGGTATAAACTGTCATTCTAAGGTATAAAGCTTTTAGAGTTAAAGCAATTGGCCTAGACAATTATGATAACAAATCCTCACAAATATTAATGATAAATGCAGAGAAAATAAATACTACATAGGTAGAACTCCAACTCTTCTCCGAAAGCTCCAAAGCATCCAAAGCTTAAACTTGGAAACATACACGGGGCTAACCCAAGCATTAAGAAAATAATGCCCAGAGTAGTCAAGTAAACCAACATGAGCAACACAAAAACATTTGTAATTATTGGGACCGTACGGATAACCATAATGGTTTTCCTCTCAAAGAAACCAACCATTCATTAAGTTTAATAGAGCGATATAATAGATATTGTCTAGGGTGGAGCACATAAATTATATCAAATAGCTGTAATGCTTAGATTGGTCACACCACAACATATTTAGGGCATAATCAAATTCAATATGGTATGTTCGTATAGTGGATTTTTCCATGGAGATCACTTCGGGGAAGCCGAATCCAAACTTCACGCATAAGGATTAGAAACTACCTTCCAAGCATCGTATATCTCCAGATAAAATACATCATAAGGTAAACAAAGTGGCTCAGCCTCCGAACATAAACATAAACAATGTGAATCAACTATTATCAACTCCTACGTGCAACATATCAATAAATATCACTAGATATGGAGTTGATAACACCATGACATGGGTCGATGAACCCAGGTTGTGCATCATTCTCTGTCTTTAGCCATTTCCGATGTCGAGTTTACGTTTGACATCTTTCACACAAGTCTTCATCGTTTGAACAGAACACGAATCCCCAAATTGGATCTTCATCTCATACAAATCACTACGTGGATTCGAATATTTAGTAGATCTTGAACCTCCATATAAGTTCCCTCGCATAAATCCTCTGACAAATGCTAACGCTATCCTCTCTCTTGGAGTACTCTTCAAATTAGATAGTCCGACATAATAGCACCATTTGAAATGGTAATTCTAACCTTTCCCTTGGATTTAACCTTAGGATAATCAGTTCAACTCTATAACATTCCATTTCACAACCACTTCCAAAACATAAACTCATATACTAGTTTTGAAGTGGTATTCGATAAGCAAAATACTTACTGATCTTGGTCTCTTCATTACCAATCAATGAATTTCCGCTAAACTCAATTCCGGTTCTTTCAGAAGCAATGAAAGTTATAGATGTTTCATAACAATACTCCTCTCTAGGGGTTCTTATTGGTATAAAATCGCAAAGACTTTCAATAAGTTCCTAAGTCAAAACTAGGCCAAGTTTGATAATAAACTAATCGATTATCTAGTCAAAAAAGTTATTTATACATTTCATGATTCGTATGCTTAACTTGTTTTCGACATTCCAACTTAACTATTCCTCGCCCAAGAGTGAAACCGGGTAAGTTTGGGCACTGGTTACTCCAAGCCTTGCCTAGACACTTCAGTCTTGAATCTCATAAATAGATTAGTCTACCTTGTTTACTTTTAGTGTTAAGTATAGTATTAATGATTTCCACAAATAATAAGAATTAACTCGATTAACATGTTTTTGACATTTTCCACGTACCTATTCTTCGATACAGAGGGAATCTCGGTACGTTAGATCCCTATTACTTCATCCCTACTCGACATCAATCTTAACTCCCACAAATAGAAAAGATTGCTTCATTGTTTATTAGTGTTAAGCATAGTTAATTGCTTTCCTACTAAGTAATTAAATAATTGAACCATTTGGCCATTAAGCAATTCTGACCCCTTTTGTTTTATAATCTAAAACAAGATATTTATATTTGATATTTCTCAAGATATTTATAGTTTGTAGTACTTATAATATATTTTAAAAAACTCCTTTAAAATATCGTTTGAAAATAACAAGTTTGAAAAATCATTAGAAACTTGAAAATGACACGTTTTTAACAAAATATCTCTGCTTTGAAAATTCACAACTAATTCTTAAAAATTCATACATATCTCAAACTATTTTTAAAATACTCTAATATGAGTTAGGAAATTCTTTTATAAACTATGAAGAAAATCTCTCAAACTTAAAGTTTTTTCTAAACAATTGAAATCCAAAAATCAAGGTTAAACGGAGCGGTTTTGCACTTGTGATGTTTTTGCCGTTTTCGAGATGTTACTTAACTCTTTACTATTCAAGCTTTTAATACCAACAAACGTACATATAAAAAATTGCAAACATGGCAAGAAACCACTAAGGATTTCTCTAAAATGTTCAATAACAATTGCCAAAAACAAGGCAACTCCGAACTACGTCTAAAGCAATAATTGCTATAAGTGCACTTCTAAATCCAAGTCATGTTCCAACCTTTTCAATTACAAACTATGTGATTTGTTCAATGTCTAGTCACGTAAAGTATAAGTCCATGCAAGTCTATTCCAAGTTTTTTCGACTCCATATGTATGGATCTTATGTGACACTTGTTTTCTAAACAAGAATCCAAATCAATGGTTTAACCTATGTCACTTTGCAATTCAGACAACATTTAATATAATCAAACATCAATATATATGTGATGTTTTCTATTCAAAATAAGGTGTTAACTCATCTTTAACCTTATTAACAAACTAGATCCATGGGTCTAAATCCAAGCTAGCACCTTTCCTTCCTTCTTTTCTTCCTCTTTGTAAGAACCTCAATTTTCAGTGTTTTATAGCGATAACTATATAAGTCAATATTCTTGTGTGCTAACCATTTATGCAGGAGACTTATTGAAGATTTGGATTCACAAAGCTATGAAGTTATTATATATCTATTTAGAATCTGCATATTATATTAGAATTATTTTAAAATCTATCTAATATGATATATACACCGACACATGCACAAAACTATGCAAATGCTCATTTGAAGCTTAAATCAACCAGTTGAATGTCCCTATTTAGACGGCTGACTGCTGAATCAAATCATAACTTTTTATGAAGATTCAGCCGGTTAAACGAAGACATTCAGACGGCTGAATTAGACCTGAATTTCCCTATTTACTTGCTGCATCAAATTTAAATCGATTCAGATGACTGAATTGAAAAATTCAAACGGTTGGTTATCGATAACACTATTTTTCTAAAGGGATGCTTCTTTTCAACGAAGGGAAACATCTTCTAATTTAAGGGTTGGATCCGTACCTTTTAATCTCTCTTATTCATCAAAGATTACAACTCTTAAAACTTTATAAATAGAGTTTAGAATCCAACAAACATTTCATTGATTATTAGTTTTCTTGATTTCTTAAACTCTAATTCTCTATTTACCATTTGCACTTAAAATACATACAATCTCTTATCGTTGATCAATCTATCTTCCACATTCTTTAAGCACATTACACTATATATCATAAAGAAGAAGATTATAGGAAGATAGTTGTTATTGACTTATCAGTGCTATTTAAAGAGCATATTACAATCAGATACTTTTGTTTATTTGTAAAGAAGTCCTATTCAGTTCCTCAGGTGGTAGAAATCCTATTCGGTTTCTTAGGTTGTTAAAGTCCTATTCGGTTGCTTAGGTGGTAGAAGTCCTGTTTGGTTTCTCAGGCGGTATAAACCTATTCCTCCGGATTAAGTGAGGATTGCTAGTTTAATTCTAGAAGGAAACTGGAAGTTCAAACCAATATAAAAATCTTTGGTATCATTTACCTTACTACGTTATTTATTTACTTACTTCATATTCCACACAAGTAGTTCATAACTACATCCATATTTCACAGTCCTATAGCTTGATCACTTTCATTTGGTATTAGAGCAAGGTCATCTTATAAACGTAACATAGTTATCTGATATTTAATATGGAAAACAAGACTAGCGCAAGTTTCCTTGAAGTTCAGTCTACTACACGTCCACCACTATTTTATGGTTTGAACTATAACTATTGGTATACTAGAATGAGAATTTACATGCAATCTAATAGTTATGAAACTTGAAATATTACTCAAGCAGAATATACCATACCTACCACAGAATATTCACAATGGTCTAACACACAAAAATTGGATGCTACTGAAAACGCCAAAGAAATGAATATGTTATACTGTGCATAAGAAAAAAATGAATTAATAGAGTAAGCATATGTAAAACAACTTATGAAATTTGTCATACACTTAAAATTACACATGAAGGTACTAACAAAATAAAGCAGAGTAAGATTTCTATGCTCAAAAATCAGTTCCAGAATTTCAAAATGAAGCAAGATGAAAAAATAAATGAAATGAACTCTAGATTTCAATACATACATCACTCTCTCTTAGGATTAAGAGAAAAATATACAGACTTTGATATTGTTTCAAAATTCCTCAACTCTTTAATGGATGAGTGGGAACAAATAGTCTTAGCAATCGAAGAAGCTAACGACATTTCAACCATCAAACTAGAGTATTTAATAGGAAATCTAATGTCTTATGAAGTTAATCTCTAGAAAAAACGAGTACAAGCGCAAGACAAGAAGATATAGCATTCCAAGCTAAAAAGGATGAATCAAATTCAAGTAAGGAAGATATGACGTTCATTGCTAAAAATTTCAAAAAGTTTTTGAAGTTCAAAAAGAGCAACAAATTCAGAAACAACAATAACAAACCATCATCTTATGCTCTAGAATGTTATGAGTGTCATAAGAAAGGTCACATCAAAAAAGACTGTCTTGATCGAAAAAGAGACAAACTTAAGCATAAGAAAGACAGATTTAAAAAGAGAACTTTCTCTGTTACATAGGATTATTTTGAATCATCTTCATCATTAGACAGTGACTCAGACGGTGATTCTGAACAAGCCAATGTCTGTTTTATGGCCACAAATGACGAGGTGAGTGATCTAACTTTTGATGATTTAATGGAAATAAACTCTGAATTACTTGACAAGGTAAGAAACATCAACAAAAAGTATAAAAAACTCTAGAAAAATTAAGTAGGACTGAAACTGAGGTAGACATGTTAAGAGATAAGAAATAAATTTTAGAAGAAGAACTTGAAACTACTCAAGAATCTTGTTCTAATATAGTATCTCAACTTTTTATGTTAAGTCAAGAAATAGAAACTCGGAAGGAAAAGAATGATGCTCTTTTAGTTGAAAATCATGGTATTAAAGCTAATATTAAAATATTGGAATTAGATATTTCTAGTCTTAAAACAAAATTAGATGATATTACTAAAAAGTGGAAATTAGTGGGAAGGCCTATAAGTCAGGCCCAATTATTTTCTAGGACACTGGTTCGAAGGGTTTATTTTGCAGGACAAAAACATATGTCCGACGATTTTCTCAAATTAAACGGGCTTGTGAATTTCTTAAATCTATTAGGCAATCTTTCTAATTTGATCAGGTGATCATTCTATTTTGATCAGGCAAGGTTATTTTGTTGACCAATTTAGGCGATCTTTTTAATTTGATCGGGCAAAGTTATTTTTTTGATTACTTCAGGCGATTTTCTTAATTTGGTCAGGTGAGGCGATTATATCGACTTAATATGGAGTTTTTATCAAATTATATTGGTTTCGTGCACAATAAGGTGTCGATTGGTGGAATAAGGTGTCTATTTGATATCCTCGGTGGAATAATAGGCTCTAAAAATCAATGTTCAGGAGATCAGTTAATGGATTGTGGTTATGAAAGGTATTTTTTAAGTATCTATTTTGTTTATTATGATAATATTCCTCAACTTGTGTTATCATGCTATGGTGTTAAGTGATGAATGAATTTGTATTTTTGTTAAAAGCAGTGTACAAATAAGGTTGATTATTTTGGTTGATTATTAGTTATTGCTTTCCTGTTTAGTTCTGAAAATTTCTTGTTGACAATGCTTCTTCTTTAGTTCTTGGTGAATGTTTTAAATGGATGACATTGTAATTTTGAGTTCTAGAAAAGGTAAATGGTTTTATCCTTTTCTGAAAAGTGGGCTAAGAAAGGATTTGTCATGTAGTATGTTATGTAATTAGTTGTTAATTAAGATTAGATGTTTTCAAACATTTTCATAAACATATTTATTTGTTTACATCTTTAATTGCAGGTGTTATTCATCTTTTATGGTTGTGTTTGATTTCAATAAGAATTGTTTTAGCGCTCTTTTGGATTGGATGATTCTATTTCTTGTGTTAGGAATAAAATTTGCAAGGAGTGGAATAATTTTACTCCATTATGCTTCGATATTTTTTATATTTGAGAATCAAAAACCACCTTTGTTGAAACAAATAGTGATCTTCAATCTTTATTATGCTTATCTTGATTTAAAAAGGAAGAATATTTGGTTTTTTCTAAGGCTGAAGAATAATTCCATGGATAATGTTGTTGGCGAAAGTAGTAAATCTTGTTCACTTATTATTGGAGAATCAAGTAGTAAAATGTTTGAGTAAGATTTACAGTCTTGTTTTACACAAGAAAGGGATTTACATGAGCTGATGAAGAAGAATTCAAATTTGGAATTTTTTACTGGGGTTGGTCAACAATTTTATTCTACTCTTAGATTTCATCGAACAGTTAGTGCTTACTGTTTGAAGAATGGGTTTAATGTACGGTATATTAAGAATTGTAAGGAATGATTGACAGTTCGATGTGATGTAGATGGTTGTCCTTTTAGGATTCATGCTTCTTGCAAATTCAAGCAATTGGACCAATTGTCCGTTAAAAATATTCATTTAAGTCATTCTTGTGGTGGTGGATTTCGATCGATTAGTAGTCCAAATATTAATAGTGATCTTGTGAAAAGTTTGATTGTTAATCAAATTCATGATAAGGCAAAAAGAAAAACGAAGGATATTATGAAAAGTTTTAGAAGAGATTATGATGTGGATTTGAGCTATTATTTTTCTTATAAGGGTAAGAAAATGTCTATGATGATATTAATGGTGATGAAAAGAAATCTTATAATGATTTGGTTTGGTATCTGAAGACAATGGAAAGAATAATCCAAATATTCACTTAAGTATGGAAGTGGATCCAAATACTAATCAATTTGAGAAAGTTTTATTTGTTATGAGTTATGTTGTTATAGTCGTCCTGTGGTGTTTTTAGATGCAACATTTTTGAAAGGTCGAAGTGGTATTTTGATGGCAACCACTGCAAAAAATGGGAATCAAGGTAAGTTTGTTACCTTTTTTGTTTTTAATGTATATGGGTTGTATTTTGTAATGTTTTCATGCTTCCCTTGTTGTAAATTTGGGCTTGATAGCTGCGCTGCTGTAATTTATTGTTCTAGTCAATAAAATATGCTATAATTTATTGTTGTAAATTTGGGTTAGATAGTTGTGCTGCTGTAATTTATTGTTGCTGCGTGGATTAACAGCGAATGTATTTTGCTATTTTTTTTATTTTAGATTTTTTTCCATTGGCACTGGCTCTTGTTCCTAAGGAAAATGAAGAATGTTGGAGTTGGTTTTTGACTCACTTAAATATTTCTCTTAGTTGTGATAGACCATTTACTTTTTTAAGTGATAGATTTGGTTTGCTCTTAAGTATTCCTAATTTTTTTTTCAAATAGTTGCCATTCTTATTGTTTGCATCATATGCAAAATAATATTGCTAGTATTGTGAAAAGTGGAAGGGGTTTGTGAGTAGCTCATTTACTAGAATGTTGTGCTTTAGCTTCCAATTGTTATGAGTTTGAAAAAGCTATGTCAAAGTATAAAGAAATATGAGGTGCAAAAGATATTGAATATTTGAATGATAAGCCTTATGAACACTGGGCTGATTTACTTTTTCCTAGGAAAAGATATGGTGAAAATAAGTCTAATGTAGGTAAAATTTTTAATTCTTGGATTTTGGATAAAAGAAGTCTACCTGTCACTTCATGTCTTGATGGTATTTAGGTTAAACTTATGATGCAAATGTCTAATCGAAGAGAAGAGGCATCTAAATGGACTAGTGTGCTTTGTCCAAAAATGGAAGCTCGCTTGTTGAAATTGAAGGAAGAAGGATTTGGATGGAGTGTTTTTAAATCATCTAGGTATGTGTTTGTATTTAACTACATGCTGCTCATAGTTTCTTAAAAAGATAAATGTATTTATCTTTTTTTCAATCTACTATATACCCTATGTATTATGTTTTAAATTTGTTGCTACAAGTTATTTTTGCATTAAAGAATTCATTTAGTTATTTGACATACTTTTCTGCACATACTTTGAGGCTTATGGGTTACATTGAATATATATAATGTGAATAATTTTTGTTTGGAAATACAACTTGTTTATATGTGTGTGTGTGTGTGTGTGTGTGTGTGTGCGTGTGTGTGTGTGTGTATGCAAGATTGTGTCATATGTATGTTACAATATAATGGCAGAATCGACAGTTGGATTGCATATGTATGTTAGGATATTTCAACAATCATTTTACATACATTTGTTGTGTTGCTATAATTAACTCCAATAATTTATTTATTTAACTTATATTCTCATATGTGAGATTGTGTGTAGGTGAAAGTGTTTATTGCTAGAATATTATGGCAGAATGTCAATTAGGATATCTCTACAATCATTTTTGCTATATTTCTGTTAAATGTGGTTTTTGTCATCATTTCTTACATTTGTTTCATCAGTTGGTATTTCCGTTCAACTAGTGATGTTAAATGCAAGATTGTATGAATATAGAAATTGCTAAATCAATGCATTTCTTTATGAAATTGTTTGTTGCTATAGTTTAATGGTAGAAGGCAAGTGAATTGCAAAGTATATTCGAATTTTCAGACAATGATTTTCCCATATTTGTTTTGATGCTAAAATTCTCGGTTTTATATTCTGTTATGGTCGTGCAAATTTTTAGAGCATATCACTGCTTAAATTTTTTGCTTTACCCTATTGATTTTTTTTACTTGATACATTCATCACATTTCTTAAATTTCGTACGTATATTTTTGAAGTTCATGCTCCAAATTCGCAAAAAGTTGATCTTAAAAATTGCATATGTAGTTGCAATCAATGGAAAGTGACGGGTTTTCCTTATGCACATGCTTTGAAGTGTATTTCTTTAACCAGAAATTTTGTTTATGATTATATTGAGACTTACTTTACTGTTGAGTATTATCGAGCTTTGTATTCACATGTGATCAATCTTATTCCAACTTTTGATAAGGAAGCAATTGAAGTCGAAGAATCATCTACTGTTCTTTCTTCTAAACCTATTTGTGAAGCTGGTAGGCCTAGGGTGAATAGAATTAAAGGGGTTGATTTTCACGCTAAGAAAAACAGATATGGAAAGTGTAAAAAACTAGGATACGATAGAAGGAGGCGTTGTTTGAATAATTGAGTTGAGTGTTTTAATCCAATTTATTTGATTGATTATTCTTTGAATATTTTGAGTTGAATATTCGAATAATTGGGTATGCTGAATTGTTGTTGATATGTTTCTGATTATTTTTGGTTGTAAGCAGTTTTTATGTTTAATTGTTATTTGGTATACATTGTTGTTAGTTTTCTGAAAAAGATAAATTCATGTATCCTTTTTTGTTTTGCTATATAGCCTTTGTTTTGTGTTTTGATTTTGTTGCTGTGTATGATTAATTACCTGATTTTGTTGATGTATGGACTACCAAATGTCATTGTAAGGCATCAGATTACAATAAGAACCTAAATAAGTTTTCAGAAGTGTGTATATATTTACAAATATTTTGAATATTATCCATAGCAAACCATGAGTTGGAAAAATGGTTTGTTTGTGAATGATGTAAAGAGAATAGACCTCAGATAAATGCTTCTATGTTTAAAAGATAAATGCTTTATTAATAGTATGTCATACTGAATAAAGTCAATTAATGACATTATCACTTGACATGTTAAACATATGATATTTTAAATGTCATTAATTGTGTAAATTAATGGTTTAATCTACAACTGAAACGATGAATATAAACAATAATATTAGTGTTTCAAAACTCTTTCTGAAAAACTAATATTTTCTATGAAAGGTGAAAAAACCCGCCCTTCTTTTTTTATTAAGCAGGCATATCATATGCTTTGTCAATGGGACACATGCACAGTAACCTCGTACAACTCTTAAAGGAAAGATCATCAAAATTAGAGTGCTTTAGTGACAGGTAGTATATTTGGACAATGTAGCTTTTGCAAAAAAATTCAGCCAATGACACTCAAATAGTGACCTAAGCTTATCACTAACTGTCTCCAATGCTCCAAACATAGGAGAATACGCAGAATGTTAAATAGTACATGAAATAAAGTGAGTATTGCTATATATAAATCTAGGAGACAAAAAAACAATGCATATTATAAAAGACTAATACAACATACTGTTAATAATGTATTATTTTATGACATCAAAATATTGTCAATAAAAGATAAATGCTTTTATCTTTTGTTGACAGAGCATTAGAAATAAATTAGCTATTACAAATTCATGATCAGTTATCAGAACTTCATCATCAAATTAACATCGGTTGTGTAGTTACTTGCTAGTTAACATCAGCCATTACAAATTCATCATTAAATTCATCAGTAAATTCAGATATAATACTTAAAATCTATTATGAACAATATAGTTTTGCATATTGTAATAAATTTTTAATAAATGAATGATAAAAAGACTGTCAGTCATCAAATAAATTGTTCTTAACATTCTCAGTTCGCATTTTTTGTAGCTGAAGCTGAGCTGCAAAAAATTGCAACTGTCCAGCAGTATGGTTCGTCAAAGATGATTTGTGCAGCTATTTACGCTCTAAGTGCATTGAGTTGTTCAAGATTAATTTTGATGTAGTCTCCATTCCTTGTGCAATCTTTTGTATGAACATCATTACGAAAACTCCACAGTCGAACCTTTATTTCTTAATTTTTAGTAATTTGAATATAACGATAAAACAGATTATCTTTTCTTCATTTTGATAATGATATGTATTTAGTAGTGTGTTTATCTAAGTAACAGTATATGAGTAAATAATAGTATCTACCTGGCAATATGTGGGTAGCTAGTTATCGTGTAACATGCATTTTTGTATAAAAATCTCCATTATCTTCAAATTACCCATTGCTTTGTTGAGCACAGTCAACAATTCTGAGCAGTGTAGACTTCCCTAGAATTGTTTTCTTCCCCGCGTCTTGTAGCTCTTTATTAATGTTGTTTGCTAATGCTTTCTGCCAAAAAAAATATATAATCTTTTTAGAATAAAGATAAATCTATTTATCTTTTTTATTTTCTATGTATTTTTACTTACCACATTAATAGCAAATATTGAATGTCCACTTCATAAGGTCTTAGATCTTGTAGTCAAGTGTAGAGAATCATAATGTTTCCAAGTACATGATTCCACTACTAGTTCTAGCAGGCTCCAATGTTTGTTGTTGTGTATAGGAAATAATATATTGCAATATAATGAATTTATAAGTGTTTATTTAATAAAAGGATTAAACATATCTCTTTTGATATTTTCCATGCTTCCGTCTATTGCACTTTTCTGTTAAATTTTTTCTCTTAGAAAATTCATCTTATAAAGAAATTTTTTATTTGACATTATAGTTCGCATACTCCCATTGTCGTGTTCACATAGATAATGCTAGAAATTTGTTTTTCTAAAACAAAACCAATCGATAACAAACATTTCAATAAGAACATGGATTAAGTATAGAATTTATAATGAAGCAAAGTATAATTTTTTTCTACTTACTTGACCAGAAATATATTCTCCATTGAGAAGCTCTTCAATCATACTTTTTGTGATGGTGATGAATTTTCCATTGTCACAAGTAAATGCTTCATCATTGAAAAATTTGATGGTTGTTGACAGAAGAATTTAAGATTAGACCGTGTTGTTTCTATTTACTTGTTAATAAAAGAAAATGACAACCTTCGTCAAAGTTTGTATGAAAAGACAAAGACAAATTAATTTATCTTTTTTTAGTTTTGTTTAGTTTTTTCATTTTTTTGCTTGAAAATCATCAGATTTTTTTTTGTTGAAATAAAAGCTTTATTTGAGTTATATATTGTTAACATATTGTACAATAAACAATATCTTATTGGAATAAATCTGTATTTAAATTGAGTGAAAAGTAGTTTAGGCACTTACTTGTTTTCTCCAAGAATTTTGAAATTTTGTTTTTGACAATTTCTTTCTATTCTTCGCTAAGATATTTGAGGAGTAGACGTTTTTCAACATTCCTTGGCTTTTTCTTATTTTTGGGTTCTTTAAGGATAACATCTTCAACAATACTTGGATTTCGGGAGCAGTTTCTTGAGCAGGTACTTTCAGATTGTCAGATTGTAAACTATTTTGTGTCTGCTCTACTGGTATGAAATCTTGAGTTTGCATTATATCAAAAGTTGAAAAATTAGCAAAACCGTTTATGTGAATTATATCAATAATTTTTCATTTTTTCTTACCTTTTTTAGCTTCAGTTTTCCCTTCAAATCATTTTTTTCCTTCATATCATGCTTTTCCTAATTTTTTAACTTCTGGAGCTTCATTTCAAGATTCTGATTCTTTTTTCAGCCATTTCTCTTAAACGTCTTTCCTCATTTAATTGTTTTGCAACATTTTTCATCTCAATAGTCAAAAAAGTGACTTTTGACTCTAGCTCCTTTATACTACTAGCACATTCTTTGGCATATTTTTTCAGACTTTCGACTTCCTAATGCTCATCTAATTTTCTTTTCTTGGTTTGATCTTTTTCCATCTCAGTAGCTTTTATTTTATTTCAAAGAAATTATTTTTCTTCTTTTGTTACATATGAATTTTTTTTTAAATCTGCAATGAAAATATTTAAAGTTAAGCTTGCACTTGTAATGTCATTCAAATACTAGACAAGTTAGAAGCATAAATTTAAGTATGACAAACTCTGGCTGTAAAAAAAGGATAAATGTTTTCATCTTTTTTATTTGTTTAATAAAGAAAGAAAAATTCCATGACAAATAGCTGCATTAAGGGAATGATTCAAGTATTCCTTATCCAAGCAAAGCTGATGAGAAGGACTTTCGAAATATAAAAACAAATCAAAACAGTCACACCAACTATTCTACACAATCAGATAGGGACAAAACTGAAAAGGTGAATCACAATCCAAACCAACATACAAATTGAAGTTCATTGTTACAGTAGAATTCTAGACAGTTCCAATTCAAATTTACAGGTATAGTTAAGATTTATTAGTGAGTACATCCCAAAAAAATTTGAATTCATCCCAATACAAATAATTTTCTACTAATTATAGTTATTTTTTAAAAACTTTTATCTGAGATGACTACATCTCAAACGGTAGCATCAATGATGATCAGTATTGGTCGCTTAGCCCCTATGTCATTATTATGTAAAAAGTGCCAATTAGTGAGGAACTAAGTCATGGTTATTTGAATGCCCTTTGTATTTAGTTAGTCTCAAATATGCTTATTAATGAAAGTTGATGAGACTGGAGGACCCTAAACACAGATGACATTCTTTTCTGTAATTTAGGACACTAACAATTCCAAGAAATGACATTCATTTGATTTTTGTCGAGCCCCTTATATATTTTTTTAGGAGGGGTTTATGGGACTTGAGATGATTTTTCATGTTTCTTCTTATAGTTTACATTCGCCTAAACCAATTGGGGAACAAATTTTGGAATTTTTGGTGCTTTTCCTTTATCTTGTATTTATGGTGCAATTTATGATATAATTTGTTGCCCTTCTTCTATAACTTCATTAACCAACATATGGCCATCACTTATGTATTCAGTTCCTTTCACTTCTTCTGTTGTTCCAGGAATTAGTGCATCAGATGTTTAAGGTTTAGGAGGTGCGTTGTTAAGCATTAAATCAAAACTTAACTAGTTGGGATCATTGGACAAACATGCATATTTATTGGTAGTTTGAACCATGTCGGTAGGTCATTTACAAAAGACTATTTTTGTACATCAGTGGTTGGTTTTGTACCATTCTCATGTGTGTTAGAGTCATTGAAACCGTCCTTGCATGATCATGTAAAAAAACATTATCCGATGTAGTATTATTTTGAACATTATCTAACATTTTTCATCCCAAACAAATTTAGCAGTGAATTCATCGCAAGTTAAAAATTAGAAAAAAATGTACAGTTAAAAAAAACTAGCATACCTCGTCACTGTCAACTTCAATGAGGTCCAGATCTTTTAGTTTGGATAAATCCCATTTTCCTATTCTTGGGATTTCGATTTGCAGATTTTCCTTTTCGTCAACTATTCAAGTTCGTTCACAAAACCAGTACTGCAAGGAAAAGATAAATAGATTTATATTTTTGTAATAAACGTAAATTTGAATATATTTATATTTAGTTAAAGTTATGAAAGCATACCAGTAACACCATAGTATAGCCTGGTGTACTTCTTGGATCAGCATGATTCTTTTGAACGTTTAACATTTTCACATATTGCCCGTGGCTAGGAGATTGATATTAATTTTGTTAAATTTAGCAACTTCGGCAAGAAACCTCATTGCATATTGCTTTGGTTGTTTGGAAAAAGGAAAGTTATAACCAGTAATAATATTAACAACTTCACTAAATCTTCATTCCCTTTTCCTCTTCAAACATTGTATTCAATCATTTTGTTTCTTTTTTCACTGATTATGTCTTCTTCTTGAAAATTGGCACTTAAAAAATTGGAGAAACTTTCCATAGCCGAGGCTTTATTAGATGCTGGTGTAGGAAATAAGTCTTCTCCAGCTAATGGCATTCCAAATATGAGACTGACTTCTTCATGATTTATTTTCAGAAATTTGTTTCCAATTCTGAAAGCATTTTCTTCTACATTAAAAGAAGTAACGATGTCATCTAAATTCGAAGCACTTTTTCTTAAATCTTGTTGTGCTATTGAATCTCTAAGAAAACATTGAATAAGTTTTTGAATGTTGTTTTTTCTATATAAGCCATTGCTTCAGGTGAAAGAATATTTTTCTCCTTTATGATAGACAAGACTTTACAGATTGCGTCCAAATTACATATATATGTACCAGTGTACTGCTAATTTTTCTGCTTTTTGGCTATTTTTTTAATATCATACCGATCGACATCATCAGAATCAGTAGTTCCTTTTGTTAGTTTTTATGAAATTGTTCTTTCTTTATCAGAATTATCTAACTAATTATGTTCGAAGTCTTCATTTGTCAAGTCTGTTTTCTCATAAACATCTGTGTTTTCCTCTGTTGGTTCAGTTTGATCCTACATTCGTGAAAATCATATAATTAATTGGGAGGTAAAAATAAAAAATTCATCAAAAAGATATCATACTACACAAAAATTTGAATGAAAAGATAATATGCTTCATCTTTTTAATTATACTGTATTTTTTTGGGATTAAGATATTTTATATCAATGAACAATTATTTTTTATATAGAAGTTTGAATATATAAGTGTCACACAACTTTTAATGTTGTCTTGGATATAGTTGTTTAATTGTTAAGTAAACTTTATAGCAAATATGATTAGGAATTTGTTGTTAACACTAATTATTTGCGAGGATTTTTATAAGAAGTTAGCATGTTTTATCTTTTTTAGTTCTTTTATCATATGTCAACAGTAATTAAGAGAATTCAGTTATAGTTAATTATGTTATTAAGATGTCTGTACAAAAACACAAATGCTTTTATTTTTTATGTATGCTTTAAATATGGTTCATACATTATGTAATAATGTTAAATCATTAAGTATGCTTTAAATCTGGTTCATACGTTTTGTAATAATTTTAAATCATTACTAAAACAGCAAACATGTTTAACATGTATCACTATTTAACAAACAGACATAACAAATATCTATAATTATTTAATATACCTAAGGTTTAGCATGTAATTTAAATCTTTTACATTAAAATATAGATGCATCTATCTTTTTTAAAGCTAAACTATAACATACTCTAGTAATTTTTTTTAGGATTTAGTATCATTTATCACTAAATATTTACATATGCTTGATTAAACATCTACCAATTATATTCAATCATAACAAGCACTAAAATGCTTTAAATCCATTACAAAAACTGTCATCGGCATCAATAATATGCAATAAATGTAGGGTATATTTTACTACGGTTTATTATCTAAGTAATATGTGTATTTAACTAATATTTTTACATGAAAATTAAAGAGAGCTTACTTGTTGAATTCACAGATCGTTCGCCAAATGTATTTGAGCTGATTCCATAGATCGTTCATCGAAAGTATTTTAGTTTGAGCTGAAATTGATGATGCTTAAATCGATGAAGTAGAAGTCCTTGAAATTGAAATGTAGCACAAAACTAATCGATCGTGAAAAATAAATTTGTAATCGATTTAGTTGAGATTTTGAAAAGAGAAATCGATTGTTTGTATTCTAAACCCTTTTTTTGGATTTCGTTTGGCACACTTAAAAATGGTTGAAAAGAAAATAAAAAAAGGACCGGAAGGAAGGCATGAAGTAACAGATTAATGGACTGATGTCACGTATAAAAAAATTTGTCTTGGAAAATAATTTTTTAAAGCCGTGTCATACAAATTTATTATTTGTTTATAGAAGGATCTTACGGAAAAATTCCCCTTACTAAAAATATCTCTAATTTTAATAGAGGTAGAGAAAATCTTTCTAAAATTTTAGAAAATTCTCAGACAGTTTTAAATAAAAGAGGAATAGAGTAAAAGCAATCTCCTAAAGTTATTCCAAAGAAAAAAGATTCTTTATAGAACAATGTCAAAAAGAATAATAATAATACAATTGAAAAATATATTTCAAAAATTGCAAATTATTCTAAATCAATTAAGATTTGGGTTTCAAAAACAAATAAATCTTTGATTAGAAACAAATATATAAATCTTTTATAGAAACTGTTCACAAAAATAAATAAATTATTTTTCAAAGGAATTTTAAACCCCCTTAGGTTTGGTTTCCAAAGATCTAACTTTTTAAGGACCCAAATAAAAAGGTGGGTACCAATGTTAATCCTATATTTTGCAGGTACCACTTAAAAAGAGAGGAAAATGGATATTGGATAGTGGTTGCTTGAAACACAAGACGGGAAACAAAGAGATGCTAACAAACATTACCTACTCAAATGGAGGTTCTGTTGCTTTTAGAGACAATTCCAAAGGTTATATCATCGACAAAGGCGAAGTGAGCAATTACAATATATCTAATTTACCTCATATCACAAATGTTCCGTTAGTAAAAACTTAAAACGCAATTTACTTAGTATCAGCCAACTGTGCGACAAAGGATTCGATATATCTATTTTTGAAAATAAGTGTAGTATTTTTGTTAAAAATAAAAATATTATTTTTGAAGGTTTTAGAGATAAAAATATATATGTATCAAATATGGATACAAATCACAATACTAACATGTGTTTAATAGGCAAAGAAGATGGTCATTGGTTATGGCACAAAAGATTTTGTCATGTTAATTTCAAGGCTATAAACAAATTATCTAAAAATCAATTAGTAAAAGGTTTACCAAAAATGGATTTTAAAGTAAACAATATTTGTGATGCTTGTCAATTAGGTAAATTATAAAAATCATCCTTTAAATCAAAGAAAAATATTTCTACTATTCAATCTCTTGAACTATTGCATTTGGATCTTTTTAGTCCAACTCAAATTCAATCCATAAACCATAGCAAATATGTGTTTGTTATAATAGATGATTTTCAAGATATACTTGGACTCTTATGCTTTTTCTTTTTAAACATTTGGTTTTTAATATTTTTTTGACTACTATGGTTCTCTGTGATGTTGTGACTATTCGTGCTTTATCTAGTTATGTTTCTGCTATCTATGTGCTGGTATCTATATTTTTTTACATATCTCTACATTTTGTCGATGACAAAGAGGGAGAAATTTGTTAAAAAATTGTGCATATAGATTAGGGGGAGTATTCTGACAAGAATCATGCAAACTATTTATTGTACACATGCTTATGTAGTTGTCATCATCAAAATAGGGGAGAATGTTAGAACCTCAATTTTCAATGTTTTGATTGTGACAACTATAAAAGTCAATATTCTTGTGTACTAACTATTTATACAAGATTTGGATTCACAAAGCTATGAAGTTGTTATATATCTATTTAGAGTCTATATATTATATTAGAATTATGTTAAATCTTTCTAATATGATATATACACTAACATATGCATAAAACTGTGCAAATGCTCATTTTAGGCTTAAATCAGCCGGTTGAAAGTCCCTATTCAGACGGTTGACTACTGAATCAAATCATAATTTTTTATGAAGATTCATCCAGCTAAATAAAGACATTCAGACAGCTGAATTAGAACTAAATTGGCTTGTTTACTTGTTGCATTAAATTTAAATCGATTCAGATGGCCGATTTAAAAAATTTAGACGGCTGGTGGCTATTTTTCTAAAGGAATGCTTCTTTTCAACGAAGAGATACATCTTATAATTTAAGGATTGCATCCGTTCCTTTTCATCACTCTTATTCATCAAAGATTGCAACTCTTAAAACTAAATAGAGTCTAGAGTCCAACAAACATTTTACTGATTATTAGTTTTCTTTATTTCTTAAACACTAGTTCCCTACTTACCATTTGCATTCAAAATACATTCAATCTCTGATCGTTGATCACTTTGTCTTCCACATTCTTCAAGCACATTACACTATATATCATGAAGGATAATATTATAGGCATACTGCACTTTACTAACTTATCAGTGCTATTTAAAGAGCATATTATAGTCAGAAGTTTTGTTTATTTGTAAAGAAGTCCAATTCGGTTGCTCAGGCGGTAGAAATCCTATTCGGTTTCTTAGGTGGTTAAAGTCTTATTCGGTTGCTCAAGAGGTAGATGTCCTATTCGGTTGCTCAGGCAGTATAAACCTATTCCTGCGGGTTAAGTGAGGGTTGCTAGTTTAATTCTAGAAGGAATCTACGACTGGATGTAGAACGGAAAGTTCGAACTAGTATAAAAATATCTGGTGTCATTCACTTTATTGCTTTATTTATTTATTTATTTCATATTCTGTACAATTAGTTTATAAATACATCCATATTACACGATCCTATGCTTAGTCACTTTCACTCATTTGCCTTGCCTTTCCACCAATACACATATTGTGCTCACGACCTATGCCTGCATGGGAAGATGGCTTTGCTTCTTCAACTGTTGGCTAGGTGGAAGGGTTTTTAATATTGTACTAAGCCTTATGAAAAAGTTTGGAGTAATTTGGAGATGGTTTACAAATTATTTTCTTTAGCAATTTAAGAAGAAGGAGATGAAGCCATAGATATTTTAAGTCAAAGCTTAGGAATATTTGTGATATATTTCCTAAGGGTGTAACCCTCCTTATATAGGCTTAGGAATGATAATGGAAAAAGACCAAAAACCCCTCAAAACCCTAATGACATTAATTGCTTCTTATCATGACAAATTTATGTCACTTCTCTTTTATTCATTTTACCATTTTACCCTTTCATGATAATATCTCTTATCCTTAAGGATGCTTCTAGATCATTCCATGCTTTTTGAAGAGAAGAGTATGTTAATTAGCTACTAATTTGTTCATTTAATCATTAGTTAAGTGTACGATAGTTCGAACAACTTATATCCATCAAAAAGCTATTTATCAATAAACTGATTTCTGGTCATATTATTGATTTTTCTTCGAAAAATATTTTTTTGTAAGCACTTTTCAGAAACAAGTTTCTTATCATTATTTATTAATTAATGATGTTAAACAAGGTTATAAAGTCTTATTTATCACACTTAAGCATATCTCAAAATGTATCAATATTTGAAGTAGAAGTGTTCGAATTTTCGGTTCGCTATGTTCTCCCCCGTCAAAATATTTCGTCCTCAAAATTCAAAAAAGAACGATAATCATAGAAGATAGAAGAACAATATATATATGTATATATAAAACACTATTGAAACTATATACAAACTTAAATATGACTTAAAACGTATACTAAGTTACTCCACTTAAACGGTGAGTACACTACAAAAGATATATGATACTAAGATAAGAAGGAAACCCTAGCCTTAAGCAACACTGAATGGATCTCCTTCAATGCGCCTTTTTTCTTTCTTGTACCACCAACAACATCCTTGCTCCATGACACTTCTAAATTTAACAAAAGAACAATCAAACAAATGCTCAAATAGCACCCATAATTATTAGCAACCAATGCCCTTGGTTTGCTCAGGTTCGAAACTCTCTCATCGCCTAAGGATGATAACTAATCTAATGAGCATAACTTATGCTAAACAGCCTTAGGTTCTTTCTTAGACAATTATTCATGCTACCTTACAAAAAATTAAAGAGGTTTGACCAAACTCTTCATAATCCAACATAACATATCATATAATGTACTAAGCCTGTACGATGCACATGTACTATATGTACGCAATATCTAATCTGATCATTTGCTCGATCACATAGATTTATCTTCCTAACTAGTATAAATCACTTGACCTCTATAGTGCAGACTCCGATTAAATTTCTTGATTGGAAATCTACATTCTCCTTACATAGTGATTTACTATGATCGAAAACTTTGAGATCCCATCAAAAATTCAAATCAAGTGTTCGCCATCTTGAATCGAGAGAAAAATATTTGTTAGGACCGGTGTAAACCACCTTGAAAACATGTACTCAAATATTGGATCAAAAACAGTCATGAAAATAAAATGATCTACGTACAACTTACATATTTATCCTATTGTTTTCTTAACTACACCAATTCATTTTTAATCACATACGTTTGTCCAAATAGTACAACTCTTCTATACTAAATTTGTTTATGACTAATTTCATAAAAACATAACTTCAAGTTTATAATCATTTTATAACTTAAGTTCATACTTGTATAATACTCTATTTCATCCTAAGAGGATGTACCAACGTTATATTTGTAAAAGTATGATTAACAAATTTAAAACGGGTTTTAACTTGCCATCTTCTCAATTCAAGTGTTATATATGCTCACTTCATATTTTCACACACAATTAATTACAAGTTCTTTAACAATCCGGAAGATCCTGACTGTCGAAAACCATTAAAAAATTCCATTTTATTTTAACAAATGAAAACTATCAACCAACGTATCATGCGTTATGTACAAACCAAATTATCTAAATGCTAGAGTTACATGTGTTCATTAAATAACTTAACAAGAAAAATTTAGAATTAAACATCCGTTTTCATTTTAAATATACATATAACTTTTGTATATCAAATCTTAATTTGGGATTAAATCAAAATCTGTCTTGCCAGAAAAACTTTGTAACGTCCCAAACTTAGAAACCCAAAAATGAACATCGATGATGCTGCAATCATCACCGAAATCATTTTCAAGTAACCGAAGTAGGTTTAGTACATCCAAACCATACTCTCGGTACTTAACCAAAATCATTTCAAAGCGGCATTAGATACTTCGTATGTTGCTACTTAGTATTCTGACCTTAATCTCCTAAACCAACATCTTAACATTTACTTTTAAATAATAATATTATTATTTTTGCCAAGATCTTGAAAAACGTTATCAATACACTAGGATTTAAGTTCTCAAATTCTATGTTTAAATCCTTTTCATTATCATACTTTATATAAAATCACTTTCTTGTATAAAATCCTTTTCACACATATTTTTTTCTAAAATATTCTATCTTTCATTTGGATTATAGTAAACATCTTTTACTAAACTTTAACTTCTAACCCAATATTTTCACCGAACGCCTTATAACCAAACCGTGAACTTGTTCTTGTGATCATTCAATGTACTTACAATTATTGTCTACTTACCCCATGACATAGAAAGGTAAGATGCTCATAAATTGGTTGACCACATATCAATAACAAACATTAGTCAATATTCCTAACATTTGAACATGACTAAACAAGGTTACGGGATATTAAACTATGAGAAGCACTAATATCACACCAAATACGAATAGGTAAACTATAAAAAAATCGTACACCCACTGAATCTACTTCCCTTTCCTAGCTGCAAAAGTGGAAGGTGCTAGAGTAAGTGGGAAAACCCTAGGTTGTTTTCCCATCTAAAGCATCGGTCAATCCTGACCCAATCACCTGGCTGGTGATAGTTGTAACAAATCCTCGATATAAACTGCGCCTTCATCGTCTATGGCTCAACCTTTAGAACCTTAGCAATTGATTCTTTAGACATTTGTCCTCTTTTTCCTTCCTTGTACTCTCTAGCAAAATTACCCTTCTTCCCACACTTGTAGCAATTGAAACTCGATGTATACCCCGATTGTTGAAACTTGCATATTGCTTTTGGTTGGTGGAGACAGATAACTCTAGTGCAGAACCCTTGAATCGGAAATCCGTACTTATAATGTGCATGAATGCCCCTTGGATATGATCCATCATGTCCTTATATACTATGTTTCACAAACTAATTCAAGCTTGGGCTTCGATGATAGTCCCGGTACCATAAACCTCTTTTTACCCAATATCTCAAACAAATGCCATATCGAAGCAAAGTCTTTCCCTAGTCGATTCTACACCAATCCCTCCACTATACTTCCCTCGGTATTGAAAGCCCTAGTGTCCATAGTTCTTACTACCTAATCAAAGAAAATTTTCTTCCAGGAATAAAAGAATAGAGGTTTTGGATATGATTTTCACCCTAGCTTTATGCCTTTCCTTTAGATGTAGTCCCAACATTTATGGGTCTTAAAATTGAGTCGATTGCTCGGACCTCTTTACCTATCTAATTTTGTGAGTAACTAAGAAGAGTAGGATTCTAGTATCTAACTTGATTCCAGAGTATACTTTTCCCAGATATCCTTAAGATAAAGATGTCCATTAGTCGGCCTAATTACATTGAATAATCTGTTTAACAAACATGTTTACTTAACTTAAAACTTATCTTCCAAAAACCACTTTCGATATTATAAGCTAAACACCCTCTGCAAGCATTCATAACCTGTACTACGGGTTTATATAATATAGATACAATACCTATCTATAAGACATGATACTAAAGCTAAAGAAAACACCCGTAGGAAATACACCCTGATACTCTTATAACATGCTCTCTCCCTTAGATTCCTCTACCGGCGGTCCTTAAAAATCCATGATCTCTCCATCATTTTCGATTCCCAACCTGGATGGTCCATCCCTATAGGTCCTTCTTCACCATCAGACAACCAGCCACTCATGTGTTTAATCCCTTCAGGCTTTATCTCATCATCGAGATCTTCCCCCATTTCTTCCTCGTCTATCAGTAATGGTTTTTTTATTTCCCAAATAACGTCATCATCATTCTCGGATACAAGCTCCTCCTCCTGATCCTCCTCCTTTTGGACTTGAAGTTCCTCCTTTGGATCTTCAACTACCAGTTCCTCCTCTGGATCTTCAAATACAAGCTCCTCCCCTAAATCGTTAGATACAAGTCCCTCCATCTCCCTCTAGCTACGGCATGCCTAAACTTTGCTACTAACCATCTCTCTCTTTCTACACCAATACCATACTTAGAACAACAAGAACTCTTAGCAAAATGAACTAAGATTTTGATGAAACCTAATGATAGAGTTATTTCAAGGAAAAAATACTAAAGGAGGATTGTGAAGGAAGTGATATTCTTAAGGAAAGCTAAAAGATGGTACAAGTTTACAAAAAAATATAGATATGCTCTCGTATACACTCAAATCATTCTAAGGTGTTGCTTACCCTATATCTAATGATCTATACCCATTCAAAGCTAAGGTGTTCGCTCAATCTTGTGCTCTGATACCAAATGTAACGACCCAACTTTCCGACCCTCAAATGTTGACACTAATACATCTATGGTATTCATTTGTTGAACACTTAAGTGTCAAAAAGGCAAATTATTAAGATAAATAAAAGAAAATAGAAATATAAAAGGAAAGAGAGACACAAATTCAGAATCTCACAACGGAGTGATCATATACAATATCAAATGACAGTGTAAACTATCATTCTAAGGTACAATGTTTCAGAGTTACAACAATCATCCTAGATGGTCATAATAACTTTTCCTCGCAAATGCTGATGAAAAAATAGCAATGTACCAGAAATAAATACTACGATGGGTAGAACTTCAACTCTTCTTCAGAAGCTCTAAAGCATCCAATGCATAAAGCTGGAAACATACATGGAGCTGTCTCTAGCATTAAGAAAATAACACCCAGATTAGTCTGATAAACCAACATGAGTAACACAAGAACATGTGTAAACAAAATAATAATTATTGGAATCATACAGATACCCATAACGATTTTTCTCTCAAAGAAACCAACCATTCATTAAGTTTAATATATTGGTATAATAGACAACGTCTAAGATGTAGCACATAAAATAGCACCAGGATCAGTTTCGTAAACTAGTTTGAGTAACATAAGTATGTAACCAGAACGACAATTATTGGAACCGTACGGATACCCATATGATTTTACTCTCAAAGAAACCAACCATTCATTAAGTTTAATATAGTGATATAATAGATAATGTCTAGGGTGTAGCACATAAATTATATCAAATATTTATAGTGCTTATACTGGTCAAACCACAACCTATTTAGGCTACAATCAAGTTCGATAAGGCATGTTCGCATAATGGATTTTCCATAAAGATCTCTTCGACAAGGCCAAATCCAAACTCCTTGGGCCAGGATTAGAAACTACCTTTCGAGCGTCATATATCTATAGATAAAATATACCATAAGGTAAACACAAGCGGCTCGATGTTCGAACATAAATATGAATAACGTGAACCAAATATCATCAACTCCTATGCGCAACACATTAGTAAATATCTCTAAATATGCTGTTGATAACACCCTGACATGGGTCGCTAACCCCAGTTTGTGCTCTCTACTCAGTCTTTGGCCATTTCAAATGTCGAGGATATGTTCGACATCTTTCACACAAGTCTTCATCACTTAACCAGAACAAGAATCCCCAAATTGGATCCTTATCTTAAATAGATCAATAATCACTACATGGATTTAAGCATGTAAAACAGATCTTGAACCTCCAAATTAGTTCTCTTACATAAGTTCTCCGATGAATACTAACGATGTCCTCTCTCTTGAAGTACTCCTCAAAATAGACAGTCTAACATAATAGCACCAGTTGAAATGTTTACGCTGACCTTTCCCTTGGGTTTAACTTTAGAATAGTCTGATCAACTCTAGGACATTCCACTTGACAACCGCTTCCAAAACATAAATTTGTATATTAGTTTTGCGGTGGTATTTGATAAGCGTTTGTGCCAAAATTGGCCACAATAACCCAAAAGAGTTTGTGTACAGAAACAAATGAAGAATATTAAATGTAAATGTGAGAATATAATAGTAAATAAATAGGAAATAAGCTAATAATAGAGACACGTCAATTTACAGTGGTTCAACGTTGTTTGTCTATGTCCACTTTGAAGAGATAGCTTTATTAATCACTTTCTCCACTGAATGCAAGAGCGATCAGATTAGAATCATTAGTTAAAAAAGAGCACAAAGCAACAAGTAGTATAAAGATCCCCAAAATGAACAATCAAGTTTATATTTATAGGGTAAGATGACGAAATATCTTCCTGAAATTTAGACAGCAGAGTCTCAAGATCAAGAAGAAGTCACATTATCAATAATGTGTCCCGCGTCACTTGCAATAACAAGCAACCGATCATTTTTCTAGCTTCTTTTGGCATGCGTTCGATATGATGGCTACACCCTTCAATATATTGTTATTCCTAAAGTTTCATGTGTATTCGGCTTGTAAGTTTTGAGATATTGACTGTTTTCTGCTGAGTTGAACTATAATATTGATATGGTACTACCTAATCCATTTTTAGTAATCCATGTGTTTTCATATTTTTAGCGTTCTATTGAGTCCGTCTTCCACTTTTGCTTCGCTACTGCTCCATTTTACCATCTGTGCTTGATCTCCAGGCTTTGTGATTGTTAATCTGACTTGTCAGTCCTGATGACAGTCGAGTCTAACTTGTCTAGTCAGTTTGAATATAGCTGGGCCAAAAGGATGTATAACAATAAGTAGAACACTTACCGATCCATGTCTCTTCAAAAATAATCGATGAATTTCCATTAAACTCAATTTCGGTTCTTTTAGAAGTAAGCAAAAGCCAGAGACGTTTCGTACAAATGCTCCTCTATGAGGGTTCCTACTAGTACAAAATCACGAAGCCTTTCGATAACTTCCTAAGTCAATACTAGGTCAAGTTCGATAATCGACTAATCGATTATCTAGTCAAAACAATTATTTATACAAATCATGATTCATACGTTTAACTTGTTTTTGACATTCCAATGTACCATTCCTCGCCTAAGAGTGAAGTCGGGTGAGTTTAGGCATTAGTTACTCGAAGCCTTGCCTAGACACTTCAATCTTGAATCTTATACATAGATAATCTACATTGTTATCTTTTAATGTTAAGTATAGTATTAATGATTCCCATAAACAATAAGAAATTAACTCGATTAACACCTTTTCGACATTTTCCACTTACCTATCCCTCGTTAAAGAGAAGCTCTAGTAGGTTAGAGCTGTATTGCTTTGCCCCTATTCGACATCAGTCTTAACTCTCACAAATAGATAAGATTACTTCGTTGGCTTATTAGTGTTAAAATAGCTAATTATTTTCCTAATAAGTAATCAAACAATTTAACCATTTAGCCATTAGGCAATTCTAACCCATTTGTTTTATGACTAAAAAAAGTTATTTATAAGAGATATTTTTCAAGATATTTGTATAAGATATTTATAGCTCATAGTACTTGTGATATATTTTAAAACACTTTTTTAAAATATCATTTGAAAATAACAAGTTTGAAAAATCATTAGCAACTTGAAAACGACACGTTTGAACAACACACCTATCATTTGAAAATTCACAACTAATTCTTAAAAATTCATATAAATCTCAAACTAAATATGAGTTAGGAAATAGATTTAAAAATAACGAAACAAATCTCTCAAACTTGAAGTCTTTTTCAAAACATTTGAAGTCCAAAATCAAGGTTAAACAGAGCAGTTTTGCACTAGCGATGTTTTGGACGTTTTCGAGATGTTACTTAACTTTTTACCATTTAAGCTTATAGTACCAGAAAACATACATATAAAAAGTTTCAAACATGTCAAGAAACCCTCTAAGGATCTCTCTACAAAGTTCCATAACAATTTCCAAAATCAAGGCAATTCCAAACTATCTATAACGACTATCTCTATAAATGCACTTCTAAATCCATGTTATATTCCAACCTGTATTCAACTACAAGATATTTGCTCTGTTTAAGTCAAGCCACGTGTCATACAACTCCATTCAAGTCTATTCCAGGTTTTTTCAAGTCCATATACATGGACCTTATGTGTCACTTGTTTTCAAAACAAGAATCCAAATCAATGTTTTAACATATGTGATTTAACAATTCAAACAACATTTAATCCAGTCAGACTTCAATATGTATGTGATATTTTCCATTTAAAGTGAGGTGTTAACTCACTTTTAACCTCACTAATAACCAAGATTTAAGAACCAATGTCCAAACCCAAGCTAGCACCCTCGTTTCCTTTCTTTCTTTCTTTCTTTCTATATTGCCTTAACTTGCCCCCAATATACCTAAGGCGCTCATGGCCTATGATTGCATGGGGGAATGGATTTGGTTCTTTAACTATTAGCTAGGTGGAAAGGTTTCTAATATTGTACTAAGCCTTTCGGAAAAATTTAAAGTGATTTGAAGATGGTTTGCTAATTATTTGCTTTAGGAATTTAAGAGAAGAAGGAGATGAAGCCATAAATATTTTAACACAATGCTTAAGAATATTTATGATATATTTCCTAAGGGTGCACCCCTATTTACATATGTTTAGGAATGACGATGGAAAATGACCAAAACCCCTTTAAAACCTTAATGACATTAATTGCTTCTTATCATGACAACTTTATGTCACTTCTCCTTAATTCATTTTGCCATTATACCCCTCTCATGATAATATTCCTTATCCTTAAGGAAGCGCCTATATCATTTCATGATTTATGAAGTGTAGAGTGTGCTAATTAGTTACTAATGTGTTCATTTAATCATTAGTTAAGTGTATAATAGTTAGAGCAACTTATATTGATCGAAAAACTATTTATCGATAAACCGATTTTCGATCACATTATCGATTTTTCTTCGAAGAACATAGTGTAAAATTTTGCAACAAAAAATTTCTTATCATTATTTATTGATCTAATGAAGTTAAACAAGGTTATAAAATCATATTTATAGCACTTAAATGTTTCTTAAAATGTATCGATATTCGAAGACGAAGTGTTCGAATTTCCATTTCGCTACGTCATGGAATTCTTCTTCCTCTAGCCATGATAGCATGCATAACTACCACCAAATTATCAGTGCCACCTCCTCCATCAACTATAACTACTTCCACTCCGTATCGGCATCGAAATCAGCATCTTATAATTCCACCACCATGATCAATGCCCAATTCTGGCCTCCTTGACGATCAATTTCCAAAATCAAAACAAGATGCAGTTTCATCCGTCAAGCTCTATCATTTTTTCTCTTCAATTGCACCAATTGCTCGTTGAATCAAAGACTCTTAAATTGACACTGTGGGTTTTGCCAATCGAAACATTAACCGTGATTTACAATTGACTCAAGCACTTTTACAATAAACAAACACTTTCCATTAATTCGCCTCGTTGAGAGCTTTTTGAAGCGGCATATAGTTCAATATGGTTTGGAAATTTTGAATTTTAAATCACTTTTTGATTAGAAGTGATTATCCTCAATTAGTAGATAATTTAGAAATTTCAGGATTAGAGAAGAAAACTAAAGAAAGCGATGTTGACTAACACTTATATAGTCATTAATTAGGTTATGGATTGTGCATCTGGTTTGACCCAAAAAAGCTACATATGCTATTTAAACACTATAATGCCTCTAATGCACAAACTATAACTCTAAATTAATCAAATCTATATATCAAACTAATCAACATAGAAAGACCTTCACAATGGTTATAAACACAAAACCTAATTTACCCTTTTATCAAAAATTCAGTTCTAATTAATTTAATATTTTGTTGTGTTAAACATGCATGTCATTGCACTCAATGATGTCACAAAGGTGAATAAGTGCAGTCTCTTTCATCTCATCGCTAACTAGATTGGAGGATAATATGCTCTTAGCTCTGCTTCAAGTCCCCTCCTCGCATGCTTTTAATGTTACCTATATAGTCTTCAGTTACCACGATGGCAATTGTAACACCGCATCCATCTTGCATCAGCTTGTTGCATGGGTACACAATGTAGTGGTCACTCCTCTACAGGGGACCTGGATGAAAACAGGTGCTAGCCAAGGTGAAACGCGCAGTGACTCTCAACTATGGCTATCGGCTATATATAACAAGATGTGTCCTTGATTCAAGGCGCAACCCCATAATCAAGCCGCTTGGTTGGATGCTTACTGGATTTGGTTTACTCCTTACAAAAATAATAGAAGTGCACTCATAATAGATACACACTCGTGGCTTTTAACTTATGGCTCTCAGCTCACAATACATGTAATTAGCCTGTAAACTAATCCCCATGACATTTAATTATAATCAAACAAAAATAAGCTCAAGTGTCCCATACCACTAGGTGTTGTTCACTTGTTTACTCCATCCTCACAAGCTTCGCTTGCTACACATGATATTATTCTATATGACATGTCCAAAGAATAATTGGAGAAATATTATCGAGCATTCCATATCAGATAGTAATTTCGTTTATTCGAAATCTCATTACATAGAAATTATAATCAACAAAGCACACAATTTATTTGGAAAAGATATTTTATTGTTTGTTAAAAATTTATTGTAGCTTTCAAAAGCCCTTATATTATTTTAAAGTTGACAATATATTTTCCGTATTTACTTAAATCTAAAATAAGGATTTTAAGCAATAGAATATATTTTAAAATATTATAAAAACCCACCTCGGAACAAACCTAAATTTCAAACTAGAAAATGCACATTGAAATTATATCCATTCTAGGGTTCATTGTTGGTTGGAGAAACAAGTAACAATACGTAGTAATAACTATTCTTTCAAAATACACAATAGTTAGAACAAAATTATAGCATCCTATATTTGGAGGCTAAAAGCTAAGCACTATAGATGCTGCAGTCATCCATAGTATTAACTTATGGTGACAAAATACGGCAATGATTGTTAGAACCTTGTATTTTGATGTTTTGATCGTTATAACTATATAAGTATATATTATATGAACTAACCAAATTTTCAGGAGAATATACTATTCTACTCAATGATAGGTCAAAGATTAAAGATTTCAAAGAAAGTTTCAACATTTATAATTAGCTTGTCTATAGTCTAATTAGTAGTTAATAATTGTTAAAATTTCTCCTAAGTGGTATATGCATGCACACATACTTTAAATCATATTCAAAATCATATAGACACACTAAGATTTGATTATATTAAGTTTATAAACAAGCTGCTTTCAAAAAGAAGTTTACTAGGCAGAAAACACCTGTTTCAGTCGACTGAACAGGAGTGTGCAGCCGATTGAGACATGCACAGGTGCATATATTATTTTGAAGGTTCAGCCGAAACACCCCCATTCAATTGATAGAACCAAGTGTCCTTTCAAAATAAATTTAAATTTTGAAATAATTTGGATTTTCAGTTGATTGGATTTCTTTCCTCGGTCGACCGAATATTCATAACAGTTATTTTCCAAACGGTCACCTTCTTTTGACCAACAGTTGCTTCCGTATCTTTTGGCCAAAACTTTTCACGAATGATTACATATTTTAAACTCTATATGTTAACGTTGATTCCGTTGTTTTTGAAATAAATTAATTCTCAGATTCTATTCTATATTCTTGCTATATAACTTCTGCCATTTTCTTTCTTAAACGCAATCAAATCACTTGCACATTCGAGCACAAATTTATTTGTGATTAAAATTACTTTCAATCTTCACGTACTACACTATATACCACAAAGGAGAAGATTATAGGAATGGTGCACTCTACAGACATATTCGTGCTATCTACAGAGCATAATCAGTTAAGAAAACTTATTGTGTGTTGAAGTCCTGTTTGGTTGCTCAGGCGGTAGAAGTTCTATTCGATTGTCTAGGCAGTAGAAGTCCTGTTTGTTTGCTCAGACGGTGTAATACCTATTCCTATGGGTTAAGTGAGGGTTAATAGTTAAATTCCAAAAGGAGTCTGGGACTGGACGTAGAACGGAAGTTCGAACCAGTATAAAAATCTCAGGTATCATTTATTTTACTATTTACATTTTATATTCATATTTCGCATTAGAATATAACTTAGATTATATTCCATATTGCGATCCATAGTAGAACTCTCGTTTGGTATCAAATATTGAACCTAAAAATCCAAAAGAAGCTTCAACCGATGACCACTGGATTATAGCAATGCAAGAAGAATTAAATCAATTTGAACGTAATAAAGGTTGGGACTTAGTTCCTAGACCAAGTAACCAAGCAGTTATCGGTATAAAATGGGTTTATATATAAAGCTGATGAGCAAGGAAATATTATTAGAAGTAAAGCTAAATAGTTGCTCAAGGTTATAATCAAGAAGAAGGAATTGACTGTGATGAAACATTTGCTCTCATATCTCGTCTGGAAGCTATATGTATTTTATTAGCATATGCTTGTTTTATTAATTTTAAATTTTATCAAATGGATGTAAAAAGTGCTTTCTTAAATGGTTTTATAAAAGAAATTTTTTATGTAGAACAATCTCCTTTATTCACACATGGAAAATATCCAAATAATGTTTACAAATTAAATATGGCTTTATACGGTTTAAAACAGACACCTCGTGCTTGGTATGACCGTCTAAAAAGTTATTTAATAAATTCTAGTTTTAAAATTGGAAAGGTTGATCAAACTCTATTTATAAAACAAGATAAAAATGATATTCTAATAATTCAAATTTATCCAGATGACATTATTTTTAGTTCCACTAATGAAAAATTATGTCAAGAATTTTCAAAAATTATGACAAGAGAATTTGAAATGTCTCACATGGGAGAACTTTCATATTTTCTTGGCTTTCAAATTAAACAATTGAAAAATGGAATTTTGGTTAATCATGGTAAATATTTTGATAATCCTATAAAATGATTTGGTATGGAAAATACTTATGCTAAACCTACTCCTATGAGTACTAAATTACATCTCGATAGAGATGAAAATGGAAAAAGTATTGACCAAAAGCAAAATTGTAGTATGATTGGTTCATTATTATATTTGACTGCTAGTAGACTCGACATAAGGATGAGTGTCTGCTTGTGTGCACGATTTCAGGCAAATCACAGAGAATCACATTTGCGGGCAGTGAAGCTAATTTTGCGATACTCAAGCAAAACTAAAGACTATGGTCCCTTTTATCCAAAAGAATGTCTTTTGAGTTAGTATCATATAGTGATGTTGATTTTAGAGGATGTCGAACGAATCGGAAGAGTACTAGTGGTACCTGTCACTTTATTGGAAAATCTTTAGTATCTTGGTTTAGTAAGAAACAAAATTATGTTTCATTTTCGAAGCGTGAAGCAGAATACATCTCTGTTGCTTTGGTATGTGCTCAAGTAATTTACATGATGCAAACACTTCAAGATTTTGGAATAAAACTCTATAATTCAACAATTTATTATGATAATACAAGTGTAATAGATTTATCTAAAAATCTAATAAATCTTTCTAGAACTAAAAACATAGACAAGACATCACTTTCTTAGAGATAATATAGAAAAAGCCATTTTTTAATAGAGTTTGTATCTTCAGTAAGTTAGATAGGTGACATATTTACAAAACCTTTAAATGAAAATATATTTATAAAATTACATCGAGAATTGGGTATTATACCTTTACATGATATATAATTTAAAATTATTACATTTTTTAAAGAAAATTAAATATTGTCAAAAATTATTGATGCTGGCATTTGAACTTGGATTGTTGGTATGGAAGTTACACGTTTTTCCATTATGCTATTGTATTTCTTATTACACTAACTACTATCTTCCTTATATTACCTGAATGGTTCTTATCACTTAATGTTTTCCTACCTCATATATGTTTCTGGCCATAATCGTTTAAGAATTTTCATTCCCAAACCATGTTTACCTAAAAATAGCCTTTACTCTTGTATATAAAGGATTATATCTCATAATTTTGTTTTCCACCAAGCATTCCTCGTAAAAAAAATTCTAAGCTTAAATCCTCATTATTATTTATTTCTACAAACATCAACATGTCTTCACATGATGAATCCAATCAGTCATCCATTGTTTTTAGTACACCTTCCTCATAATTGTCAAAATAGGAGTCACATTATAGGGTCCATGGCAATTTTATGATCAATTTCCATATATAACTTATCGAAATCCGAGCTAGTATGAAGAAGCTACGAAAGAAATAAGAAATCAAAAGAAAACGAATATATATATATAACAAGGGCCTAGGTCGACCCTTTTATTGGTCAGCTCGACCCCCAATATAGATAGGTCAGCCAAAAGGTTGACCTTCCTATAGGTTGGGTCGACCCGCCTTTGTCACTGGACGAAGAATCGTCCAGGTACGAGCCGAACACTATATTATTTTTTGGGAAAATCTTGCTCGTTTGTAGCTGCGTCTGAGGGTCCTTAGTAAGCCTATGACGTGATTGCACTAGATTCAATCTTCAAATCCAACGGCTTGAGATCTCTAAGCCACACTATAAATAATACCCTAGACCTAGCTATTTTTCTCATTCAGATTTTCTCCCAGTTGGGTTCATTGCTTGAGGCAGACCCCTAAATAAAAAAAATCTAAGGGAAAGATCTTTTTAATAAAAATATTCTATGTCCTAAAAGTGGATCCAGTAAGGCCAAGGATTAGAGCTAAGGACCACAGATAAGTGTTTTGTAATTATTTTAGATTTGTAAGCAATTTAAAATAATAGGGTGTAGGATCGATTTCACCCTAGAGGGGGGTGAATAGGGTGATTATACAAATTAATCGCGGAAGCTTATCAATTAATTTAAATTCAGATCACAGAATAGCAGCACAGATATAGCAGAATATAAATAACAGAACAGAACAACATAGAATTTACCCAGCTTCGGCAAAACCCTGCCTACGTGCTGCCCCCAAGGTTTATACTAGAAATTAGATAGTCCCTCGCTTACACACGTAAACTCGCTATACCCGCTATTGACTAATCTAACTCTACGCTCAAAACCCTGACCACAACTCAACCACCGAGTTGCGAATTCCCAAACTACACACCGTAATTTGTCCCCTAGTCACACGACTAGAAAATTAAAAACGGTTTAAAAGAAATTACAAATTAAAAATAATTTAAAACAAAATAACCCTTATTTAAAAATGTAAACTCTAAAATAAAAAGTAAGCCCAAATTAATAAAACACAGGCCGGCCCTTTATTCACTTCTTTAATGTTATTGCAGCCCGTTCCCTTTTAATTGATGCCGGCACTTGTTTCTTCGTTCGTTCTTCTTCCTTTAAAAATTAGGGCTTTTGGTATGATTGAGGTCGCCGGCTTCAGTAGCTTCGACTGAGATAAATATAATTCTGTTCCTTGCGTTCGTCGATTGATTTGTCTCTTTGAGTTTCTGTCGGCTACTTCGATTGATCGAGTTCGATTACAATTTTGGTGAGTACTTTTATTCCTTTTGCTTTTTGATTGAATGCTTGAACTCGATGATTATTTTGCCAATGATGATTGGGCTTATAAAGGATTCGAAATCCTATTTTTGCGTTCGTATATTCGTGTTTGAATTTGTCTACTGATTTGCTTTGGCCATTCGATTATACTTGAACGATTATGATCTCTCTGACTTTGTCACTTCGTATATATTTTGTGATGCTTGCTTACTTGATGTTCACGGCATCAATTTCAACTCCTTGGTCATCACGTTGTTGATCTTGACTTGGTAAAAAACACGGCTTTGATACTTTGTAAACTTTCCATTCTTGTTTTGCATGTTTTAACAACTTGCCGCAGTGTTGGTTCGACTCTGGTCATTTTGTATTTCTGTATATTGCTGCAGTCTTCATTTCCTTGTATTGTCCAGTACAGTTGATTTGGATTCATATGATGTTGAGCATTGGATTTTTGAAACTCTGTTGTTCTTGCTTGCTGATATCTTGGTTCGGTCTGTCATTCGAGTTTGAGACTGTGGCGATTTCACTGTGTACTTGAGAATGCACTGCATATTTGGTTTGCTCCTTTGTTGATGTTTGGATCATTATGTTGTCTGCATTGATGCTGCACTTGGTCTGGTTGTAACTGGACCTATAGCTTCCATCCATTTGAATTGAACTTGCAGTTAAGAACAGTTGCTTTTGATCTGTTATGTCTGCTGTCCTTTGAGTTATTTCTTGCATCATAGTCTGGTTGGTGAGTCTGTTATGTTGATGGCTAGCCTTTGCTAGTTCATTCATGACATGTTGTCCATGTATGTTCATTTGTGTTTGACCTTTGTTGTCACTGGTTCATTGTGGTAGTAGCTGTCTTGAATTTGAATTGTTGCATTTGTTTTCCTCTGCACTTTGTTTGAGTTTCACTGCCATAAGTCGTGCATGTTTATCTGGGTTGCATTGAGTACATCCATACTTCTATGTTGTTTGTGTACTACTTAGGCTTCCCTGTACATTATACTTGGCTTTGGTTCTGCACCATGTTGTAGCTGTACTGTCTTGAGCTCGACATTGTTGTTTACTTGCATTGATGCATTCACATGCTGCCATACTTGTTCATGCTGCTGGACTTGATGCAGTTTGATTGTTTTGTAGTTGTTGATGTTCTTTGTAGTTTGTATCTGCATTTTGCATTGGCCATGCTTTGGTCATTGAAGTATGTTGTCACTTGTTGACTGCATGTTCATCATTTCATATTGAACTGTTTCTTGTCATGTTCACTTGTGTTGAATCCAGTTTCAAAACTCGGATTTGACCTTGTGCTCGTGTCGTATTTTTGGATTTATTGCACCTGAGTTGAACCTGTCCGTATATTTGGGTTTGACCTTGTGCTCACCTGTCCCTGTAGCATTATCAAGTGTATATATCGGCGTGCACGGCCTTGTGGCATATACAGTAATACACTGTGTATGTCACAAGTTGTTCGTGTATGATGAATTCAAATTTAAATGATGACGAACAACCCAAATAACTGAGGCAAATCATATTTTCAAAAATTCATCTTTTATTTTATATTGCAAAAATATTTTATTTTCAATTTTACTGCGTTAGTTTATATTTTTGCAGATTGCTCAGATGCTGGATTCAAACTGGAATGCAGTTGAAGATAAATACGAGTGTGAGTGATATGTAGTGAGGTGCTGATGTAAAATAGTGATGTGATTAAGTTTGTATCACAGTTGTATAGTGAATAGTGAGAGCTTGAATTTGTATACTATTCAAAATTGCAATAAATATTTGTTTGAATAAAATATTCGTTTGAATTCAAATTCCGTGTTATTTATTTTATTCAGCAAATATTTATTTAATCTGTGAAAAAATAAAATAGTATATTACCAAATACATTTAAACGAATGTATATATGTTTATTATCATCAAACAAAAATCATATAAGCACATATTCAACATAGGGTTCTCAATAGTTTTACATAGTATTTTGACAGTTTTAATGTAAGTTCATTTGCAGTCAGTTTTAAGTAAATTTCGGAATTTCTTTTCAGTTTATTTTTATTCAACTATTTTATTATGTTATTTTCAGGTTATTTACAATTATTTGCAGTTATTTACATCATTTTTAAGTTAGAATTCTGCTTGTAAATATTTGTTTCTTTTTATAGAGATTTAATCCTTTTTGACGTGAATAAAATAATAGAAAGTGAAGAATTCGCAAATATGGATTAAAATAGAATAACACTAAATTTACAGAAATCAGATGTAAAATGAGAAAAACTGAAATAAAATATCGAGATGGACTGAAATAGGCAAATTTAAGATATTTGCAAATATGATTATAGCAAGAGGTTATAACTAAAAAGAGAAAATAAAAGAGTAACAGTTGAAAGAACAATTATAACACATAGGTTATAATTAGAAAGAAAGAAATAACAGAAGAAGCTTATTTCAAAACTTAGATCATGGATTAAGTTAATAAGAAAATATGGCAGAAATAACAGAAGAGGCTTACTTTAAACATAGATCTTGGATTAAGTTAAAGCAAATATAGCAAAGAAAGAAACAACAAAAGAGGCTTATTTTAAAACTTAAATCTTGAATTAAGTTAATAAGTGAACATAGAGGTAGGGCCCGTACCGGCAGCATTCCCTTTTAGATCTAGGACTAATGGTCTCACAACAGTAGGTGAGGCTGGGACATGCTTATGCTGATTAGGGTAAATAATTGGCTAATAGATAGAGGCTCAAATCTGGGGCTTTGGGCAAAGGGCGCAAAATTAGAAGATTGTTCGTTAGGACCGGTACTGGCTGCATTCCCTTTCAAGATTAGGGCTGATGGTCTCACAATAGTTAGTGAGACTAGGCAGCATTCCCTTTTAGGTCTAGGATTGATGGTCTCAAAACAGTTAGGTGAAGCTGGGCGCGCCTATGCTGATTGGGGTAAATAAGAGGTCTAATATGGGACGACAGTTAGTGTGTACTGGCGATGACCGAGCGTGCGGCATCGATTAGGGAAAATAATCTGCTACTGCGTCCTATGCACTAAAGAGGTGTCTTTTGCTGTGGCCAACAGGATTGGCTTGTAGTGGCACAACAGAAACAGAACAGGCCAATCAATGAATAGAATTATGATTTCAGCCTAATTAAGTTAGCAATTGAGATAGGATTAGGATTTCAGGCTAACCATAGTAGTTTTAAGACAAGTGTAAACAATCACAATCAAATAATCAAAGAAAACAGTCAAAAAGAATCAGAAGTGGTATTTTATTCGAGTTTTATTTATTCTGTATTTTCCTTTCATGCGAGAACTATTGCTTAGCCTATTATCTTTATCTTGCATAGAAATGATAGTAATTACTTTCACTCACCAGACTTATTATCTGTCCCACTCCTCTATTTCCCCTATTTCGTCCAATAGGCCGGCAGAGTTGAGTTGATTCAGGTTGCTTGAAGATTCATTCCTAGAGTCTCCTCGATTCAGATGTATTCTTCTACATTTCATCCTTTTTATTTGGCTTATGATAGATTGGCAATTGTGAGAGGGATTATGATTATTGTTGTTACTTTTGTACTCTGATTATGTGAGACTGAGATGTATTTTCATGAGACGTGACAGATTTGAGTTTTTGAGACATGTTATGTTTTTATGACTTATTTTGAGATAAAGTTTAATTTTGAATGATAAGTTATTATTTAAATGTTTCTGCTGTTTTTATTTATTTGTCTTGTGAATATTAGTCTCTGTGATGCTTTAGCTATACCTATAACGCACCACCCTTTGGTGTGCCTGATGTGCACGTAAATGTGCACATTTTTATCGCCATATTTAATCTATTTAAATTAAATAAATGATCATATTGGGTATCTTAACTTGTTTTAACCAAAATTCACATTAATTCCAAATTGTCACACATTCATCTTCATACAAGGGTGAAATGGTCATTTTTGTGCATTTATTAAATTGAGAAAATTTACTTAGAATTTTCTATGTTTTTTGTAGGAAATTTGGTGACTTTTACAAGTGGTTTCATGAAGATATGCATGCACAAAATCAATACAAAGGAATGAAGATGGAAATAATTCAAAATGAAGATAATGGAGGACCCCACCTACCCACCTACCTTAATGTACAAATTAAAGGCTAATGCACATGCTTATGCATTTAATGGCTTCATGTACATTTAAGTGGGGATTAAAACATGCTAATGATAACTTGGCCTCCACACTTTCTCATGGGCATTTTGGGCATTCCCCAAAAATAGGAATTAGGGTTTTAAACTTGTATATATACCCCTTATGTTTCATGTAGATCTCCCACTTAGTTAGTGAGTTTTAGTTGAGAAAATAAAAGAAAGCTCTCTTTCTCTTTTCATGGCTACTTAGCCATTTTTCTTCATGTATTTTTCTTTTTTTTATGCAATGTTATTTAGTGTTTCCTTTTAATTACATGTTCATTTTCTTTTCTTGTTTATTTTCTTTCATGTTCTAGTATAGATCTCTTTTATTTTATGCAAGTAGAATAATCTTTCTTTTCATTTTGCTCTCTTTCTCTCTTCTTGTTTAATGTTGTTTTCTACATTTGTTCATATGATAACAAATATGAGAGCTTAATCCCTTCAATTTAGGGGTAGTGAAGCTCTCTAGTATGTAGATCCAACATTTTGATGCTTATGCTCTCTTTTTGTGCTTAATGAGAATGATTGAAGTGGTTTAATGATGTTGTTTAGCTTTGAATTTGATACTCTATGTTGTTCATAACAAATAGGCTATGCTTAAACAAACATAACACAAATTGCCTCTTCATCTAAATATGACTATGGCAAAGAAGTGAATATTGAAATTGAAATTTGATAGCTTATATTTCTAAACAATAGTTAATAGGCTATGCTTAAAATAGATTTTTATTTCAACTTGTTATCATATTTCATGAGATTTAAATGTGTATTAGTGGTTGTGTTATAGTTTGATGGTTTATATTGAGCTAATTAATAGCACAAATATACCATACTTATAATAAGCACATCAACTAATTCACTAATGATAAGAAAAGAGAGATCATAACTTCATTTTGTTGATTTATGTGATCTAGAGAGTGGAAATTTCCTCTAAATTGTCTTAACACTCTCATATTTTTATCTATTTTCTTTTCTCATTTTTCTATATTTTTTTAGTTAATCACTCTTTCAACTTCGGTTAATTTGATTGAATAGAATTTTAAAATCATCAATTCCCTGTGGATCGACCCGTATTCGCCACGTACTACGATAGTACGCCGTGCGCTTGCGGTTATTTTTAATTTAAATTCGTTCGACGGTTTTCTAAACCGATAGAAATTCCGTCGACGAACAGTGCCCTTTTGGGAATACTAAGGGGAGTAGGGTGTTTCACACACCAGTTTATATTCCAGTAAAAATCACACCATCTACTATTCATGATACTGGATATACTCCTCAAAGGAAAAAGAACTAAACGTACTCTTCGTTTTGGTTCTCTATCAAAAAAGGAGAAAATCAACGATATTCATCATTATCATAGAGAGACTCTGGAACTATGAACTATACTATAAACAGAAAGTAAATGCTAAGCTTTTTAGTTTTCTAGAGCAAGTCACGTTAAAGTTATACCGGTCTTAATCCAAAGGGAGCATACATCAACCTTCACCAAACCGTTCTCAAGCTCCACCAAATGCTTGGGAACAAAGCCCACAATACCCTCAGGTGTCACCGAACTCCTGGAAACATAGTAATGTTTGGTCGCCAATTCAACCATTACAAGAAATAACGAAGATTAAACCACAATATGATAACTCTCACTCCTCAAGAAATTATATTTTTATATATATTGTTTATTGAATAAGTGTTGTATATTTATATGTTTTATAAATTTTATATTGTTTTTAATATATAATAATTACATAAGAACCAAAGTTTTAATATTATTCAGGTTTTTATAAGAAAATCTTTAGAAAAATTGGTTAAAATGTATATCAGCACAATTTCATTAGACTCAACCTATAAGTCCAATCAACTGAAACTTCAAAACAAATTTCTTTATATAAGGAAACTCGATCGACTGAATTTGAACTTTTTTAGGCTATTTGATGCGGAAATTTTTTCTCTACACATTAGTTGACTTAATTTTAATTTCAATCGACTGAAGATTCTTAAGTAGATGAGAATTTATAGGTTTTAGTCGACTGATCCAATATATTTAGTCGATTGAATTCGGCAATTTTTAGGCAAAAACTTCCGGGTTGAAAACCTGATCATTTCAATCGACTGCACCCCTCCAACCAGTCGACTGAATTTGTGATTTCTGGCTTTTTAAAATAATTTTATACGACTCCCCATACACCTTTTCACCAACCATAGAAATAAATCTCCTTCACTCTAAAACCCTACTTTATTTTCAGCAAACAAACCCAAGCCCTTATTTTCTTCAATCAAATTTATCTACTTCAAATCTACCCAAATCAAATGGCTCCAAGAAAAAAAAGACTATGCCAATCATCCATCGGACCATCCAAAAGCCAAATTAGGTCTTGGCTTCATGACAAAACTGCTATTAACCATTACAATGCCATGCAGAGCTCTAGCATCTTCGATGGTTCATTTATCAAGTATCCAGACTTCAATGGCTACATAATCTGAGAAACTGTGGAGGCAAGTGGTCTTGAGAGTTTACTTAGTTTTGACACCAATAAAATCAAGATCTACCATCTTCTTGTCAAACTCTTCTTTGCTAATATGAGCTTGGATCACCAAGATCTAAGAAATAAGAACAATTGCATCTGGATATTTGTTTGTGGCATCTGAACCTACCTTCCTATTCAACGCCTTGGCTATATTTTTTGTTGTCCCTACGAAGGTATCGACATCAATGACGTTGAAGTAGATATGGACAACCAGGATGAGGTTTCTCATCATTTCCACTTTGATGACATGACTATTCTCAAATCCATCACCTTGCGATCAAAGGCATAGATCCTTCATCATGCTCTCATCCACTCAATCCAACTTCGTACCAAAAACTACGAGAAAGTCTACAAGAAAGACTTCCAAGCCCTCTATGTCATCTACTCCTCTCAAAACGTCAATTGGGCTAGAGTAATTCTTGATGAATTCCTCACCATTAATCACAAGCGGAGCTACAAAACAATCTTCTATGGAGCTTACATAATGCGAATTCTCATGAACTTTGGAGTCACCATCCCCGATGCCGATTTCATTACCGTCGGTGAGCTAAACACTAAGACGTTAAGTCTTATGAGCTTTCCCAAACGCCAACAGCCTCAAGAAATAATTAGCTTCCAACAATGGGCGGCTAATCAGGCTCAAAGTATTCCACAAACCTATGAGACTCATATTGGCTCCTTCTCCTCCCAACCTTCCCACCAAGTCGAAGAAGAAGAAGGCTATGACATCATAGAGTTCTATAGTGATTTTCCTCCAAAGAAAGGTTTAATCACTCTCTCAAGGAATCAAAGCAAATTAAATTAATGATTGGTCAACGTCAAGAAAACAGTCGTCAAGACCAATAAGGAGCTTAACTCCATCAAGGGCTTCTTAAAAAAAGTTAGGAAAAAATCTCTTGCACTGGCTCTACTTCCATAAGTGTTGCCGAAAATTCCCCCATTCCTTTCTGCTGGACAACATCCGAAGAGGAAAAAGAGGAAGAGGAAGAATACGATATTGAGGAAGTTTAGTCATTTTTTATCTTGTTATTATGTATGTTTTTAAATTTTTTTGTTTGGTGCATCCGTTAACAATTATGTATGTTGTTTTTGTTTTTCAATCAGTGTTGTTCTGTTGATGTTTTGTTAAGTGTTATGATGTTTAATTTCTTTTTGATTCACTTTACTCATATTTACTATGTTATTATCGTTAAGTTATATTCATATTTATCCATATTTTATGGTTATACAATTGTACTCTTTTTGTTGATGACAAAGGGGGAGAAATATGACAATAAATAGGTATTTTTTTAATTCGGGGGGAGTTTTTAATTGCTTATTATAAATTTTATACACTTTCTAACTTACATAGTTGTCATCATTAAAAAGGGAGAGAATGTTAGAACCTTGTATTTTGATGTTTTGATCATGAAATTATATTCATATATATTTATATGAACTAACCAAATTTGCAGGAGAAGATACTATTCTACTCGACGATAGATCAAAGGCCAAAGATTTCAAAGAGAAGTTTTAATGTTTATAATTGGTTTATCTATAGTCTAGTTAGTATTCAATAATTGTTAATATCTCTCCTAAGTGTTATATGCATGCAGACATACTTTAAATCATATTCAAAATCATACACACACACATTAAGATTTGGTTATATCAAGTTTGTAAACAAAATGCTTTCAAAAATAAGTTTACTATGTAGAAAACACCTATTTCAATCGACTGAACAGAGGTGTGCAGTCGACTGAAACATGCACATATTATTTTGAAGGTTCAATTGACTAAAAACCCTATTCAGTCAACTGAACTAAGTGTCTTTTAAAAATATTTTGAAATTTCAATATGTTTTGAATTTTTAGTTAATTGAAATTCTTTCCTCAGTTGATTAAATATTCATAACGGCTATTTTCTAAATGGTCACCTTCTTTTAACGAACAGAAACAACTTTTGATCCAACAGTTATTTCCATATCTTTTGGCCAAAACTTGTCCCAAATGATTACATCTTTTAAACTCTATATATAGACTTGAATTCAGTTATTTTTGAAATAACTTAATTCTCTGATTCTATTCTATATCCTTGCTATCTAAATTCTATCATTTGCTTTCATAAATGCATTCAAATCACTTGCACATTCAAGCACAAATTTATTTATAATTAAAATTACTTCCAATCTTCACATACTATACTATATAGAGAAGATTATAGGAAGGGTATACTCTAAAGATATATTCATGCTATCTATAGAGCACAATCATTCAAGAAGACTTATTGTGTTACTGAAGTCCCGTTCGGTTGCTCAGGCAGTAGAAGTCCTATTCGGTCGTCTGGACGGTAGAAGTCCTACTCAGTTGCTCAGGCGGTGTAATAAATGTACCTCCAGGTTAAGTGAGGGTTGAGTTAAATTCTAGAAGGAGTCTGGGACTAGACGTAGTATGGGAGTCCGAGCCAGTACAAAAATCTCTAGTGTCATTTACTTTACCATTTAATTTTTATATTCATGTTCCGCACTAGTAGTTAACATAGATTATAATCCATATTACGGTCCATAGTAGCACTTTCAATGATAATGGTATCTATAATACTAGAAGTACAAGAATATGAATAAAATCTCATATTTTGGAAAACAACACTTTTCTGATTACATTTCAAAACAATAATTCATATCCATGTTACATAATCCCTTAATGTTTCCCAAGCAATGATTAAATATATCTTTACAAAATATACCAAAGGCGACATATAACAATGCCCCCTTGGTTGATCAAAGCAACATAGTCATATCTGACTTATATACACGGTGGAATCAAAACAAAATGAATCTGCAAATCCTAATTATATTCGCCAACTACTTGCTCATCTTCGGATGCTTTATTCACCAAAAGACTAAAACCTCAAAACCTCAACCCATAGCCTACTCAAATCAATTTTTGAGCACTGAGAGTTTAAGGGGAAACAAAAACTTCAAGTCAGACATAAAGCTTGACGTGAATAACTCTTTTACATCTCTGTTTACCGATATTAAGTGAGACCACGCCGCTTTGCAGAATGAGTTTTCCCTCACTAATATCTCTTTTAAAACATATATTTTGCAAATCCTTTCTTGCAACCAAACTGGTTAGTCGAACTGATTATATCAAAATAGCAATATCTTTTATGCTAATAAATGGACTATCCGTCCGTAAGATAGGTAATATGCGAAGTATCTGCCCACACAAAATAACAAGGTCTGCCATGCTACAAATGGACTATCTGTCCATACAACTGGATTGATTGTCCGCAAGCTGGACTAACAGTCCAAAATCTAGGCTGACTGCCCACAAAATGGACTAACTGTCCGAAATCTTTTTCTTAGGGTTAGCTACCCATTAAATTTTCTTTGAAAGCCTTTTCAAAATGACTTAGTCCTTCAAATCATATATATGTACAAGGAAAATATATCTTTAGCTCTATCCTAAGCCATTTTGCCATTATATATACTTTACTCAAAATAATTGTTTAACGGAAAATTTTCTATTAAGTTACAAAAATGTCAATAAATTTTGAAGTAAAAATAATCGCAAGCGCATGGCGTACAATTTTAGCACGTGGAGAGTACAGATCGATCCGTAGGGAATTGTTTTAGATTTTATAAATCAATTCATTCAAATTAAACGAAAATGAGAAAAATTGTTAGCTACAGAAATGAAGCTAAAACTAGAATTAAAATGTGATTTAAAAACCATTAGACTAGAGAACAATTTAGAGGCAAATCCACACTCATATTTTTGTAAATCAACAAACAAATAATTTATGATGTTACGAAATCAAGTGAAATAATTGTTGCATTTATCATAAGTATGGTTTGTTCTCAAACCGTCAAACTATAATACAACAATTATACCACTTACACATTCTCAAGAAAATGAAGCCAAAGCAAAAGCTATTTTGAGTATGATCTATTTACTATTGTAATTAGTAAGATAGATCATCAAATTTTGTTTTTACATTCTTTTCAAAATCAAAAACCCATTAGCAAATGATGATTTAAATTGTGTTTATGTTGAATAAGAATAGCTCATTTGCATAAGCAATATAAGCTATCAAACTCACTTGTATAAACTTATGTCAAAATTCACTTTCATGTAGCACAAGCTAAAGAGGTCATAAATCATAAAAATGTTGAAATTACATAAATTTAGAGAGCTTCATTACCCCTAAATTGAAGGGGTTTAGCTACTCATTTGTGTTGTCATATCAACACTTGTGAATTTAAACATTAAAAACAAAAGAAATAGAAACTAAACAAAGGAGGAAATGAGATTAACTATTAAGCTACCTGTATAAAAGAAATAAAACAAAAATACATTACTTGCATGAATGTAAATCTAATCTACTAAGAAAGGAAAGAAGAGAGCATAGAAGTAAAAAAAAAATGAACCTAAAAGTAAATAAACACAAGTAGAAAAGAGAAGAGAAAGAGGCTAGGAAGTCATTTTTATTTCATGAAACATAGAGCTTACAACTTTCATTTTTGATTTTGTAACTAATTTCCAAGAATAGAAGATATTTACATGTACGTAAAATGGCTATTTCATGTACATAAAAGGGCTTTTTCTACATGCATAAAACCCTAATTCAATTTTTTGGGTGCTTCCTAAAATTCCCTTTAGGAAGTTGACCACCAAGTAACCATTAGCCACTAATTATTCCATCATTTAATGCGCATGAAGCTTTAACCTCCACTTAGTTATCTATTAGCTTCTAATTGTAGATTTAGGTAAGTGGATGGGGTCCTCTATGATCATGAGCTTGAATTATTTCCTCTTCATTCCTTTATATTCCCTTGTGCATGCATATATCTTCATGAATCCCTCTTCTATATGCATCAAAATTTCATATAAAATCATAAAAATGCCCAAGTAAAAATTATCAAATTGACATATGCACAAGAATGACGATTTGCCCCTGAATGAACATGAATATATGATGATTTGAAAATAATTGAATTTTGGTTTTAAACATGTTAAAATGCCCAAATAAAATATTTATTTAGATAAAAAGAGATAAAATATGGATGTAAATATATGCACATTTACGTGCACATCAAATACCTCCACACTTATCTTTTTATTTGTCTTCGAATAAAGAAAAACTAATATAAATCCGTTTTCGTAAGGAGCACAATTGCATTGAGCGTATACAACAAGCCGTTAAACGTCTAGGTGTTCCTAGTAGGACGAGTGTTGTCTCATGACAGTTTTCAGCAGATACTACCCACAAAATCCAAATGCAAAGTGAAAATATTTACAAAGTGCAAGATTTATTTACAATAGGATTAATGAAAGTATTTACAAATGAAAGATTTACTTTTAAATAGAAACAAATAAGTTAAATATAAGTTTTGGTCATTGTCTTGAAAATTTAGGTCATCTACTCGTCAAAATTTCCAACAAAAATTAAGTTGTCATAACAAATAGACTATAGTTTGGCTAGTTGTTTCGGTTGGTAACACAATGTGATTATGAAATGGATTCTTAGTTGATTATCAAAGTTTTTCAAAGTGGTATTATCATTTCTTTTCAATAACAGGTTAAATCAAACAAGTAAAACAATGCTTAGATTTCAATTGCTTACTATCTCTTATTTGAAAATTTTATTGATATTAACAATATTTACATATGTCTAACTCAGGTAAATTGAGGCCAAATATATTGCCCATGCACTGCCTTGAAGACTGATGTGTCGGGAATACAGAGCGTGGCAAGTTAACACACAAGTTTCAACACTTATCGACTGTAGGCGTTATTAAAAAGAATTTTTATATACATAAATCTAACTCTGATAAACTGAAGCCAAATATACCGATCGTGTACCGCCTTTTGGGCTTACGCGAGAAGGGTACAGAGCATGGCAAGTGAACACATGAGTGTGAACGATTCTAGGTGTTAAAAATATATACATATGTACAAAAGCTTTTTTATTTACTTTATATATATATATATATATTAGAAAGAGAGACTTTTGCAAAATCATCTTAGCACCATTTAACTTAGAAGATAAAATTATTATATTACTTTAAATTTACCACTTTTTTAAACAAAGATTTTCAACTCGAACATACTTCATAATTAACACATATGAACCTTCCTATATACTAGTTAAAACATTGTTATTTTTAGTCAAACTTCATTTTTTTTTGTTCAGACGAATAAATTTTCAAAAATTTTAATTTATTAACCAAACATCCCATAGTGTTTCTTCAAAAGTAAATCAAAATGCTAAATGGAAAATGTTTTTGAGATTTAGAAATTTTGAGATTTTTTTTAAGTTAGAAGAAAATACAAATTCAAAAATGCCATTAAACTAAAGAAAAAATGAAAATAAATGAAAATGAGACACCCCCCCCCACACACATAATTTTTGACTCTGTCCCCACAGTCAATGCATGACATAATAAGTGTAATGGGGAAAAATATGTATATATTTACAAAAGAGGGTTAACATTCTTACTGGACGTAGCTTGGCTCGTGAAGAATCATGAGCTCCTCCTCTTGGTTACTGGGCAATTCCAAGAAAGGTTTCAAACGATGACCGTTGACTTTGAAAAGCAATCCATCCCTAGGGGTTCTATTTCTACGGCACCATGTAAAAAAACAGTTCGTGTCACAAATGGTCTAGTCCACCTTGATTTAAGTTTCCCAGGCAATAAATGAAGTCTTGAATCATATAAAAAAAATCTGGTTAGGTGAAAACGTTTTCCTTAGGATTGACTTGTCATGAAAAAATTTGGTTCTTTCTTTGTAAAATTTTTCATTTTCATACATGTCGTTCCTAAGTTCATCTTGTTCGTTGAGTTTTAGTTTTCGGTTTTCGCCAGCTTTATCGAGATCAAATTTCAAGTTCTTTATTGTCCACAACTCTTTATGTTCGATTTCAATGGGTAAATAGCAAGCTTTACCGTAAACTAAACAAAATAGGGACATTCCAAGGTTAGTTTTAAAAGCAGCACGTTAAGTCCAAAGCGCGTCGTTCAATTTCTAAGACCAATATTTTTTATTTTTGTTGAAAATTTTCTCCATGATTTGTTTTGTTTGACGATTTGAAACTTTAAATTTCCCACAGTTTGAGGATGATATGAAGTGGATAACTTATGCGTTATCGAGTATTTCTTCATTAAAGTTTCAAAAGAACGGTTAAAAAAAAGGGGTTCTGTTATCATTGATTAGTGTGCGAGGTGTGCCGGACCTCAAAAAGATGTTTTCTTTGAGAAATTTCACAATAATTCTATAGTCGTTGGTTTTGCAAGGAACAACTTCAACCTATTTTGAGATGTAATCGATAGGGAGAAAGATATACAAGTTTCCAAAAGAATTGGAAAAAGGTCTCATAAAGTTGATACCCCACACATCAAAGGTTTCAATTGTAAGAATGGGATTTAGAGGCATCATATCTCGTCGAGAAATTCATCCAAGCATTTGACATCGATCGTAACTTTTGCAAAATTCGAATGAGTCTTTGAAAAGAGAAGGCCAATAGAAACCACAACGAAGCACCTTTTCCGCAGTTTTTCGAGGACCGAAATGTCCATCGTATGCTTGATCATAGCAAAACGAAAGAACACTCCTAGTCTCATTATCCGGAATGCAATGTCGAATGATTTGGCCAGGAAAATATTTGAACATGTGTGGATCGTCCCAATAGAAATATTTCACTTGGGACATGAATTTGCATTTTCCATGTTTGGACCAAGATGAGGGAGTTTCTTTTGTGACTAAGTAGTTTACTATATCAGCGTACCATGGATCGATAGAAATTGAAAGGAGTTGTTCATCAGAGAAGTTTTCATTGATTGGCAAAGAATATGGTGCGTTCGAAAGACGAGATAAGTGATCGGTTATAACATTATCGGGTCCTTTTTTATCTTTGATTATAAGGTCAAACTCTTGTAATAAAATGATCCAACGAATCAAGCGAGATTTAGCATCCATTTTAACAAAGAGATATCGAAGCGCAAAATGGTCCGTGTACACAGTAATGTATGAACCTATCAAGTAAGGTCAAAACTTTTTGAGCACAAAAACGACATCTAGAAGCTCCTTTTCGGCTGTTGTGTAGTTGAGTTGAGCGTCGTTCAAAGTCATACTCGCATAGTAAATGACATGAAGGATTTTGTTGACGCATTGTCCTAAAACAGCACCAACTGAAAAGTTAGAAGCGTCACACATTATTTCAAAAGAAAGATCCTAATTGGGGGCGTAAATGATTAGAGTAGAAATGAGTTCCTTCTTAAGACGTTCGAAAGAAGAGATTCAATCAGAGTTAAAATCAAATGGAACGTCTTTTTCGAGAAGAGCCGTCAAAGGACGAGCGATTTTGCCAAAGTCTTTCATAAAGCGTCGCTAAAAACCAACGTGTCCTAGAAATGATTGAATGTAGTTAAGAGATTTGGGAATGAGTAGGCTTGCAATTATGTCAATTTTCTCTTAATCTACCTCAATGCCTTTATATAAGATGATATGTCCAAGGATTATGCCTTGTTTGACCATAAAATGACATTTTTCCCAATTCAAAATCAAATGTTTTTCTTTACATTGATTTAGAACCAACTCGAGATGAAGTAAACATTGAGAAAGAGAATCATCAAAGATAGAGAAATCATCCATAAAAACTTCTAGAAAGCGTTCAATCATGTCGGAAAAGAATGCCAATCATGTATCATTGGAAAGTTGCAGGAGCGTTATAAAGTCCAAATAGGATACGTCGATAAGGAAAGGTACCAAATGGACACGTGAAAGTCTTTTTCTCTTGATCTTCGGAAGCGATTGGAATTTGGTTATAGCCAAAATAATCATCAAGTAAGCAGTAGAATTCATGGCCGGTTAAACATTCAAGCATTTGGTCGATAAATGGAAGAGGGAAGTGATCCTTACATGTTGTGGCATTTAGTTTTTGATAGTCAATGTAAACATGCCAACCTATTTGAGTACGAGTTGGAATAAGTTCGTTTGAATAGTTCTTTACAACAGTTAGCCTAGACTTTTTCGGTGCAACGTGAATCGGGCTAACCCATGAACTATTAGAGATTCGGTAAATAATTCCGTTGTCTAGAAGTTTAAGAATTTCATCATGCACAACATCTTTATTTTTGGATTAAGCCTTTGTTGCACGTCACGAACAGTTTTGGCATCGTCAATCAAATGGATGCGATGTTGAACAGTAGTAGGGCTGATTCCCTTAATATCGGTAATGGACCACCCAATTGCTTCTTTGTTTTCAAAAGAATAGAAAGTAAGAAGGTTTCCTGATCAAGAGAGAGTTGTGGAAATTATGAAGGGCAACGTCTTGTTATCACCTAAGTATGTGTATTTAAGGTGATCGGGAAGTGGTTTGAGGTCCAACTTCGGGAGTTTTTCGATCAAAGAATTGGGTTGAGATTCGGACTCGACTGGAAGCGATTCAAAGGGAAGAGTGTATTCAATCTTATTAGGAATTTCGTGAAACAATTTTTCGTACTCGGTTTCACGTTCGTTGTTAAGTTCAAGTGTCTCGTTTTCAAAGTTTTCATGAATGACACTAACTTCCAACGTTTGGCCACGAGGTTCATTCGATTGGCTTTCAAGATTGAAAATGTTGAGATCCAAAGCCATGTTTTCAAAAGAGATTTTCATCGAACCGTTAAGATAATTGATTAAGGTGTTTGAGGTGGCTAAGAATGGTCGGCCTAAAATCAATGGAATTTGACTTGCGGGATTTGTCACGGGTTGTGTTTCGAGAATGATAAAATCAACGTGGAATATGAATTACCCTACTCGAATGAGCACATCCTCGATTTCTCCTACGGGCTTCTTAATCGAGCGATTGGAAAATTAAAGTGCGACCTTTGTTGGTTTGAGCTCACCTATCCTAAGTGTTCATACATGGAGTATGGGATCAAGTTGACACTCGCACCTAAGTCAATCACACATTTGTTAATCGTGTTATCTCTAATTGTACACGAAATCATAGGGCAGCCAGGATCTTTGTATTTAATGGGCATGAATTGGGACAAGACTTCACTCAAACTGGCGGCTAAGAAGACTTTTTAGGCACTTGAGTGTGTTGCTTTTGGGTACACAAGTCCTTAAGAAATTTAGCATAAGTGGGGACTTGCTGAACGATGTCATAAAGCGGGATGTTTGCTTTCACTGTTTAAAAATTTCCAACATCTTCTCCATTTGATCCAAGTGTTTCTTTGGTCAAAGACAATGTTGAAATGGAACACGATACTTGGTAGGCAGGTCTACTCGAGCCGAAGAAAATTTTTGATTGGCATTCGATTCAACGTTTGGCTTCATATTCTGTTCAGATTCGTTCGTTGTTTTAGAACTGTCGAGAGAGGTTTCGGGCAAATCATTTGGAGTAACGACTTGATTATTGATTTTTTACCGGAACGAAGAATTGTGATGGCATTCAATTGGGTGACATTGCTATCTTGAACAACATGGGCTTGATTTGAATTTGCGTTTTTATTTCTGGGAATTGGAATGGGGCTAACTTGGGAATGTTCCTCGTTCGCGCCACTTATAGACATGGCTAATTGACTCATTTGCATTTCAAGTTTGGTAATCGATTGGTTTGTGTTTTGCATATATGAGGGCAATAAGTTTTGAAAATTGCTATTTGTGAATGCTTTAAGGAGTTGCTTTAGCCATTGTTTCAAGAGTTTTCTCAAGTGAACTTAAAAGTTTATCATCTTGGGGAGGATGAGCAAAATTTGGTTGAAAATTTGATTTTTGCGGTTGATTATTAGACAGATCCACAAAGTTTGGTTGAAAATTATTGGGCTAAAAGGGAGGATTCGAAGCATTATTTGGGAATGCTTGAAATTGGGATGAATCATATTCGTGTTGGGAGTGTTTTGGTTCCACGCAAAATTTGGATGATTTCTCCAACCAGGGTTGTACGTTGGAGAAAAAGAGTCATTTTTGGCTTTATTGAAGGCGTTGATTTATTCGATATAATTGAGACACTGATCTACTATATGATTAGGATCATTGCATTTATAGCACATCGGTTGGGAAGCTTGGTTCATTTCAATCGATGAGAAAATGTTATCGAATTTTTTAATCATTGCATCGATCTTAGCTTCTAAAGAAAAAGAAGATCCAATCGAATGTGCGCTCGATCGTGAGTAAATTGATTTTTCGTTCGAACGTTCCCATTGGGATGACTTTTCGGCGGGGTTTTCAAGAAATTGCCAAGCATCATCGTGAGGTTTAGCAGGGAAATTGCCTTTACACATTGATTCGAGCATGGTTCATGAGCTATTTTCGAGTCCATTATATAAGATTTGGAAAATCGTCCATTTTTCAAAGTTATGGTATGGACATTTTATCAAAAGCTCTTTGAATCTTCAAAATATTTTTCAAATAGTTTTCCTTTGAATTGATGGAATTTACAATTCATTTCGGATTCTGCTCGTTTTTTCCAAGGGGTGGAATTTTTTTAAGAAAGCTTTTACGAATTCTTCCCACGTTTTAATTGAGTTCGACGGTAAGCTGTACAACCATTTTTCAACATAATCCGTAAGAGCGAATGAGATTAATCAAAGTTTGATCCCATCATCGGAAAGTTGTAGGAGTTTTATGGTTGTGCAAACTTATTCGAATTTAGTCAAGAAAATGAATGGGCCATCGTGCTCGAAATTTCCAAATTTCGGAAGCATGGCAATATGGTTCGAGTGAATTTCGAAATGGTTAACTGTAGCGGCGGGTAACGTGATGCAAGATGGAATAGAAACTTTATTGGGAAAGATTCTATCTATAAGAGTTCAAGGGGTGTTCTCGTTCGCCATTTTGGGAGGATTGTCTGTTCGAGTTAAATGTTTAGTTGTTGAGTCACGAGTCCAACACTTTGTTGTTGTGTCACAACTCCAACTACTCATGTACAAACGAAATTCGAGAAGAGAAAGAAGCTAGAATCGAGTTTTCTGAATGAAAGAAGATTTGAAAAACGAAGTGAAAAGATTGTTTTTGTTTTTTTAAAGGAAGAAAAATATTTACCAAACGAAATTTATTTTCAAAAGAAAAGTTTGATTTTTTTTTTCGGCTTTCCAAATTTTTATGTGTTCTTTTGTTTTTGTAACTTTTTTTTTTATTTTCAAATTTTCAAATATTTACCAAAAGGACTTTTTTAGAAATTTGATTTTTTTTTCGATTTTTCTAATTTTTTTGTTTTTGAGTTTTTATTTTTTTCTTTTTGAAAAGATTTTATATTTTTTTGATTGAAAATTTACAAAGGAAAGGAGAAAAGGATTTTCTTTTGGGTTAAAAACTAAGTAAAGTAAAATTCACAATTTTTTGGATTTTGGATTTTATTTGTTTTTTTAAATATGCATGAACTAATGCAACTAAATGAATACAAAAGACTTAATTATAGTTTTCTGTCCTTAGTAGCTCCTAACTCAAAATTGTATAATCACACTTTGTCTTAAATTGACAAAAATATTTCTCAGCCAGGTAACGAGCAGGAGTTATCGGTGCACCACGAATCACCGTAGCAATGCAGCCGAAGGTTTAAGTACCGTAACGTTTGCGACTTTTTGACGCTCGAAAACTTACATCAATACATCCACTGTATCATCTGCCGAGCAATCGAATGCCGGAAAACCGTACCATATGGTTAAAGAAGAAGAAAACGTAGAAGAAGAGAGAAAAAGATAGAACAGAACAGAAAGAAACAACGGAACAATATCAGAATCTCACAATCGCAGCGGAACAACATATAATAGATAAATGAATAATCTTTAAACAAAGAACTATATCAGTTATTACAACACATCACATCACATTACATTACATCATCAGAGTGTACAACAACAAACAACAACAAACAGCAGAAAATAAATACTATATACTAGTGAATACGCCATGCCATCCAACTTGCCTCCAGCAACTCCTGAATTCTAGAATATCCTGATAACCTGACTCTAGACAGCCCGTGTGGAAATTGGTGGGCAACCAGAGTTTAGGAAGGAAAACAATAAACTCCAGGTCAGTCGTGGAACTGGTGTGAGAACTTAAAACAGTTATTTATCTTTAAAACAAAGTACATGATAATTTTTAAAATAGATTCGCAATGCTTTTTAGAAAATGAGACTACCATAAGGCCTCCCGCACACACACACAATGAAAACGCAGAATCGAAGGAGATTTTTCCTTATGATAGTCAAAGATGCTTGATACGCATTAAAAATAAACATTTGATATTATTACTAGTGCATAATGTAGGAAAAATCATTTCGAAAGTAAAGATATAAATCTTAGCCAACATACGACCATAATCGTATGCCTACTATAGCTATCATCTAAACAGTGGTGACCACCATAAGTAAATGGCAGGTTCTACAACTAAAACCGTACAAGGTGCGTATTGAAGTTTGGATTTCCAACAAATGGTCAGGCCAAGGAACTTCCCATTGCCACATAGGTACGCCTCTGGAAAGATGACCCGAGAACCTAACGTTACGTTTATATCTCTGCCAACACAAGGTCGGGTTACCCTTCAAACTGGGTAACTACTGACACGAATATGTCATTCCCCGATTGTAACCGATCTATATCCGAGGATCCTCGATTCCAACAACCACAAAGTAATAAATTCGCAGCAACAACATAGGTTAAGTATCTGGGATCTATACCATGATACCACCTCTATCCAGAAGGAATGACATACACTAAAGGGGCGCTACCCCCTAATAACCTTGTCGCATCCTTTCTGTTTTGACCATTTCCGGGATGTGAGGTCCGATTTGAAGTCTCGTCCACAAAGCCACGCTTTATACAAAAGCTTTGCTTTGATCATCAAATGCTCAACAGCACTTCGTATGCCACATTACCAATTTGGGAATGTATCACTAGTAACCATCAACTACATAACCTCTAAGGGTGTTAAGCTAAGAGAATAAATTCTCCGCCACCAACGGAAATATATTTGATAGAAACCAGCTTTACATCTCAAATTGTAACGTCAGACACACCTCCATACAAGTCCGTTCCGGGATCGAACGGAACCGAAAGCACTTACAAAGAAGTACTTGCAATCCGGATATTCACTAATCACTACCGGACTTCCTATCACAAAGGGTAATAAATTTCTATCGGAGATCAGCCGATGCAGAAACATTCGACTGTAATCTTTCCGTTTTCACAAATATCCGGTCTTCAACACCGGTCATCAAATACAATCCATAACGACGTATCACATATTCGGAATGGGTTATACGACCCCAAGGTCCTTTCCCGGCTAACCCGAATAGTGAGCGCTTATTTTAAAAAATAAGTGTGGCATTCAAATTCAAACAAATCACAACAAATACCCATTTAAAGGTAAATATTGATAGTCGGTTATTTAACTATCAATACGTATGCTCAACATCACCAGATTCCAAATAATTTTCTAAATTATTTATTTTCCAAAAATATCTTTACCAGATATATAATTTCCACACTTCAACACTTGAAAACAAGTTTCAAATCACTTTTCACTTTTTCAACTTTTGAAAACAAATTTCAAACCGTTTCCCTACACGGGATATATTCACAAATCTTTATTCATTTTCATTTCAAAATGGTTCATTTAAACCAATTAAATAAATCCTTACCGATTTAATTTATATTTACGTTCCAAATCCATAAATTTATTTCCACACTTCAAAAATAAATCAATGTTTATTTTTAAACAAATTTCCCTTTCTTTTATAAATTCCATATTGAATTTATATTTCACAATACCTACTGATATACGATTTCCAAATCGATTTCAAATATTCATTTTCAATTTATCTTTAAAAGGTAAAATCTCAAAATATTCACTTCATATTGGAAAACATTTCCATACTTATTTAATAATAAGTAATTCACAAATCCATTTATTTTCAACACTCGGAAAATATTCAATATACTTAAATCATAATTTAGTATATAATTTATTCTTTAAGGAAAACATGCGCTTAAACACATTTATTTGGGCCAAAACGAATGTTGCGTAAAACATCGTTACGACAACCCAAAATCACTAGTATAGGGATTCGAAATTAAGATAGATATATAAATCCCAATACTATACACAAACATTTCCTTTCGGAAATCATTTACTATAACAACAGTGTTATAGTCCACTATTTCCTTATTTCTTGAAAACGTCTATTTCAACAATGAATGTTGAAATCTATGTGTTCAATACTTAATGCATTTTAAAACATCTTTAAATCGTCTTAAATTCTATTTAAAACATCACTTCCCCAAAACATATTCATTTTATTTCATAATATATTCACGGTCCAAAAATCGTGAATATACTTTATTTACCCAATTCAATGTTTCTACACATTTATTAAAAGATTATCCACCGTCCAAAATCGTGGATAAAATTCCCAACCAAACTCTTATTATTACAACATTTAACATTAAGGATAATTCGCTGTCCAAAATCACGAATATATTTTCTTTAATAACTTTTATGTTTGATTTATCAAATTCAATTGATTTCAAATTTTACAAACAATGTTTATAAATCCCATTTCTATTTATAAAACTTCGATTTATAAATCTCCTTTATTATCCAATTCAATTTATATAACTCAATTATATACCAGAAGTCCATATTATAAGTTAAGAACTTATAATCCATTTATTTACAAAATCGTTCTTTTAAAACTTCACAAATTATAAATCTTATTACTTATAAGATTTTATTTATAACCTTATTTTCAACATTAACAGAACTCCATTTAGAATTCCATTATTTCGATTTATAAAATATATATTTTATAAATCTCATCTATAAACCATTTATCTTGATTCAAAAATCTCAATTAAAATGTCAAATCCGATTTATAAGTTAATTGCTCCTAAATCTTTTATTTTACAACATCTATTCATTTTATAACTTCACAATTTATAAGTCTATAAATTTCGTTCACTTATGAAATCCATGTTTTTTCATTTTAACACTTATAAAAACTTGTTTTATAATTCCAGTATTCTTAATTTATAAAATATCAATTTTGTACATCTTTTATCTAAATCGTTCATAATAATTCAAAAATCCCAGTTTAAACCATTTATAAATTAATCAACTATTTATTTCAAAAATCACGCTTTGGTTATATTTCACAAAAATCATAATTTTTATAACTTTAAAATTTTAACGTTTATTTTAATTAAGATGAATCAATTCAATGTTTTAATAAAACGTATAATTTCAAAAATCACTTTAAAAATCCCTTAAAAATCAAAATCGTTATTTATAAACTTCAAAAATGGATCCGATGATGCAACAGCACCAAATAGTCAATCACGACAACAAAGACATCATATATCAGTATATGATAATCAACACATATCAAAATATCTGTAATCAAATAATTACTGGTGAGGAATCTAGTTGGATCCCTCCAATCTGTTTCCCTGCATCCACAGACATTAGAACAATATCAATTCCGTTCCAATACGGAATATCGCGGTATATGGGATTTATAAAATATTATCCGCTATTATACGGCGCAATAGGGTCTCATCCGCTATATACTGCGGGAAATCAACTCCAAGTACTTAAATAATACCAATTTCACTTTGCAGTGAAATATTCGCGGTATATGTTTTTAATAAGTAACCTCCGCTTAATAACGGCGTATAATGTCTATTTCAACAATGAATAGATAACAATCATCATTTAAACATACAATCAACAATTTTAAATCTAACTATTTAAAATTTAAATCGAAACAATTTCGACTGAGTGAGAAGTTCTCACCTTGATTTTAATTCAGTTTCAGCGCTTTATTTCGAATAAAACTAAACGTGCGTTTAATTTTACCCGAAATTCTCACTAGTTCCAAATGACTCCAAACCAGCTCCATAGCGTAGTGCTCATCAGAACGAAGCCAATGCAAGTTGTTTCGTAATTTTTCAACCTCGTACGTCAAAGTTATGATAGTTTAAAGATTATACAAATTTAAATATAATTAATTTACAAATATATTTTTAATTTTATACCCTAATTAATCTGCCGTTGGATCACCCTGCTCAACATCAGGCCGCACGCGGCTATCATCTTCCCAGGCCACACTATCGCGACCGAACCCATCTCACGTTCAAAACCCTCCAAGTCGCGCCCCCCCTTCACCACGTTCCAGTCCGATCAACTACTTCCATTTGAAGCGCCATTCCCCACTCTATCGACGACGTGAGCACGATGAAGCTCGGCCACTACTACGATGAGAAAATACCCCCCAAACGCACGCGCTTTGAGCTCAGTTTGCCGTTGATTTATAGCTCAGAAAACGATCACAACCATTGATTACGTAGCTCTCGATGCCCTCTTCAATATTGTAGTTGACAACTTTGGCTAAATATTTACGGATTGGAAGGAAAAGAGGGAAGAAATTCATGAGTTTCTGGCCGCGTAAATGGAAAGTGGCGGCTGAAGAAGAATGGGCTAGGGTTTTGCAAATGAATGAAGAAGGGTTCCTTTTATAGAATTTTAACGAAAAACACTATTCACTTCAAATTTCCGAACATCAAATCTCGCGTGGTGACCGGCGTTTTTAGGGTTTACCCCACGTTTCGAACACAATGGAATAGGTTTCGAGAGCCAATTCGATTATTTGTGCGAGTTACGACAATAAACGATCAAATTTAAATTAAATCGATTTAAACCAATTTCTATGCGTTTTGCTTGCCCCGGACAAACTGTAAATCCGATTGACACGAAATTTGAAACCATATAATAATTTAATATTACGGATCCGATGAAACTAGTTTCGTCGAAATCCGAGACTGTTTGAAAAATGGCTATTTTAACTCGTCAATTAAATATTAAAATATTCAATTTTCACTAATTAACTTTTAATTAAATTTTAAAAGTTCTATAACATCATTCTAACTCTAATATGATTTAATAAAATTTTACAAATCATTTTTAATCATATTAAACCCAATTTTCAATTATTTCTGGAATTTCAAATATTAAATTATCGATTTAATTATCCAGTTAAATCTAGATATTCGAAATAAAATTTATTCGACTTAAAAATTTCACTTATTAATATTTAAAATTAATTAAAATATATGAATTTTAATTAATAGAAATTCTGGGTTGTTACAAGTACCTTCAGACGAACAACCAGTATAATACGAATCACCGTAATTTTTATAACTGTTATTACTCTGCCATAGCCTAGACACCAAGAAATAAAATTGTTCAAAGAAAACAATTATGAAGATGCAGTTAAGCCCTAGACGAGCTCGCGACACCCTTAAGTCGAATGTCTAACCTTTATTTTTAGTCAAATTGTAACACCCCGCAAATCCGTACCCCTTGAGTCGACACTATTCTACATTAATCAATTCAAGATGTACAGAAATACGAACCATTTGGGTTAAAGAAGAAGTGGTAGAAGAAGAAAATAGAAAACAACATCAGAATCTAACCATCGCAGCGGAATAAAATATAATAGATAATAAATGATCTTTACTCAAAAACAAATATATCTGTTTATACATTACATTATCAGAGTACATCAATCATATAACACATAATTAGATAGTAATCATAACCTGTCCTCACACAACTGAGTACACAGCTAATCAACACAGTGGAATATATATAAAACAAGTACGGAAGTACGTATCGTCATCCAGCTCGTCTCCTGAGCTCCACAGCATCATGTCCTGTATCTTATAATACTCGGTCTGATCCGAGCATTATAGTTAAATAACACTCGAGTCAGTCTGGAATACCAGCGTGAGAAATCACACTTAAATTGATTATTAAAGTTTCAAAATCCTTTGAAAACAAAAGCATCTCGTAAGACCACGCCACAAATAAACATGTCGGGTTTTTACCTTACGATAGCTAAAACATATTTTTATTAAAATCCTTTGATATTATAATAGGGTCTATATACAAATACTTATTAAAATAGCCGAAATTGTTACATGATTAAATTCTAGCTACTACCCACAGAGTGTGTAATACAAATAAAACTCGTAAAAGGCGCGTAGGGAGAATGGATTTCCAACTAATGACTAGTCACTGGGGTACCACCTGTCACGGTACCTGGTCTAGATCAGCATACCAAGGACCACTCCCGACACCCTGCAACACAAGACCGGGACTACCCCTTACTGGATAGTCCAGAGTGAGATCACCCCACATTGGGATCAACAACCGCACCACTAAGCCGAAATAAAAGGGACATCTAGACAGGGATGACCTCACCCTAAATGGGTGCTACCCACCTAGCCTTGCTGCATAACCCCTGATTTTCAGTCATTCCCGGTTGATGAGGCTTGAGGCTAAGCGTTACCTTTTAGGTCGTTCACTTAGAATGCTTATCGTCCACCTGACGATGCTCCGAAGCATTCATCCATACAAGTCCGTCCCGCGTTCGAACGGAACCGAAGGCACTATTCCTATTACATCCATTTTGGAAATATCCTCAGGATTAGTAGCGACTAGCCCTTGCACTTCACTGCTCCATCTTCGAATCCAAACTCGTTTTTCCACGAAAACATACAAACCGGATCGAAGTGGTTTTCGAGAAATTAATCCCGATCCCGGTCTCTTCAAAACGATCAACGCATTTGGCCAATATTGATAGTCGGTTATTTAACTATCAAGTAACATTCACACAACCATCCAACATAAATAATTTCACCAAATTATTTATTAAACTCAAATTATCTTCACAAGATATATTTCCACTTTTCAAACCCTTTCGAAAACAGTTTCAAACTATCTTCCTTTCTCAGAATAAATTCCAAGTATTTTTTTATTTCCACTGAAATCACCAAGCACAAAACTTTAGATTTTTAAAATAATTTAAAATGCTTTACTTTGAAATATACTTTAAAACATTTAAGTTAAAACTACTTCAATAATTTGTTAAAAATACTTACTATATGAATATTTGAAAATAAGGTTACTTTATAAAATATAAAACTAGGTTTTCACCTTTTAAAACAAAATACTAAGTCACATTTTAAAGAATTACTACAATAATATATTTGAAAATATTTACTTTAGAATTTAGATATTTAGAAATAATAAATTCCTAAAATATGCTTTTTAAAACAACATTAAACTTTTTATCTTATATTTAAAAATTTACTTTGAACGTACTTGGCTATCCAGAGAAATATACTTCTCTTCACATTCTTCTTTAAATTTCCAATTTCAAACACTTGAATCAATTTCCAAATGGATTTCCAATTTACTCCCTTTTATTTCAAAATCCATTAACTTCAGATTTTTGTTCCTTAATTATGATTTAAAATACTTTTAACTGAAAATACCAATTTTAGATTTTTCAAATTAATTCTTTATTCTTTTAAATAAATTTAAACTTTGAATTTTAAAATAATTTTTTATTCCTTTAATTGATATCACTTAAGTTTACAATTCATAAATTTCTGTTTTATTCAAAATTCTTTTTCGATACTCGGAATTATTTATTAGTATTTTAATATCACTTCCATCCTTTTTAATTCATTCTTAATTTATTTGCTATAATTATTTTACTTAAACTCCATTCTTTTATTGTCTTTCCAGAACTCCAATTTTATATATTTTTGGTAACTCATTATACCCAAATATATTCAATTAAACCATAGCATTCAATATTCCAATATAATTCATCATAGAATATCAAATAATCTCAACAGAGAATACTAAATAATTTAAATAAATGTTGAGAAATCCAGTTGGATCCCTCCAACCTGTTTTCCTACATCCACAGATGTTAGCACAATATAAAATACCAATTCCACTTCGAGGTGGAATATCGAGGTATATGGGATTTAAAATAATATTATCCGCTATTATGCGGCGCATAGGGTCTCATCCGCTATAAAAATATAGGAAATCAATCATTCCAAGATATATTATATACTACTATATATAATATTACACCTCCAATCAAATCAATCAATCAATCAATTATTTAAATTTAACCATTTAAATTAAAATTAAAATTCAGCTGAGCGAGATTAACTCACATTTGCTTTGCTGTTTGCAATCCATTCCAAACTGGCTTGTTTCCTTGATTTTTAAACCTTGTATAACAATTCATGGTTTATTATTATTAATTTGAACCAATCAAACAATTATTCACCATTTATTTATTTTATTTAACTAATGATTAAATTTTGACCTTTGATTTAATTTAACAAAAGTAGTAAATTTTAAACTAATTTTCCTTTCATAAATTACTTAAAATAATTAAGTAAGTTAAGCGTGCACATAAGTATATAACTTTCTTTTCAATTCTAGTTTAAACCTAATTACAATAACAATATCTAACCTCATTTACATTTTCTTTTCTAACCAGACAATTTCCATTTCTAACTTTACACTTTCAAAATCTTACCTATTTACATATATTTCTGTTTACTGTTAAATCTTTTCTTCTTTTTTTATTTTTAAATTTTACAAAACACATATAACCCAAATCAGAGAAAAAAGAATACCTCACACAAAAGGTGCACCCAGGCTCTGGAAGATCTTCCTCACCATTACGAAGTTGTTCACAAACCCTTCGTCTTCCCAGAAATCGCACAGTCATCGATGACTTCGGCCGTCAACAACGAGACATCTCCACCATCCCTCCTTCAACACACGCGTGTACACGTGCGAACACTCGCCTAGTCGCGGCTAGCACCACTTCAGGAAATCGAACACCCTTCCCTCTCGAGTCACACGTCCCGCCGCCCTTTCTCCTTGCGATCCAATTTGCAATTCGATCGCCACAGTTGAGTCGCCCCTCTGCACGACCTCGCGAGTGCGCGCGGTCACTTCGAATCGAACTCTCGACCCCCTAATGAACGCGGCCTGCCTAGAGATCTAGTAGGGAACATGATGAAATTTTGATTTGGGATTTAGTTTCTAAATTATGAAATTCGATTTTCGATTTAGGAGAGCTCTGCCGATTTTGATTTTAGGTTCCTCGACCGAATTGAAATTGAAGAAGGAAGATGTGTTGATCGGCCATTTTTTTCTTAACTTTAATTTTTGATTTGAGAGAAGAGGTTCGGTCTATCATTAAAGAAAAGGGTTGCGTGATGTTATAAAAAAGAGAAACATGAATATGAAAGGAAGTCGGCTGAATATTAAAAGGGAAGCGTGTTTAAGAAGGCACCGATGACATTGATTTGATCAACTAAAGTTTTATTTAATTTTCAACGCGTTTACTTATCGTACGCTCACACAATAACTCCAATCAATACGAAATTTGAAATCCGATAATAATTCAATATTACGGACCCAATGGAACTGGTTTCGTCGAATTCCGAGACTGTGCCTCAGAAGGCTATTTTTAAATTCAATTTAAACGATATAAATTCAAAACTGAACGAAACACTTCCAAATTCAATTTCAACGCCTTTACTATCTTCAGTGTTATCAATATAAATTTTACAAGTCTTCAAATTATTTTTAACAGGCTTAGAACTCCAGATTCAACATCTTACCCAATTTTCAAATTATTAAATTCAATAGTTAAATTTCCAAATAATGGTGATTTTTGAAATTTTAAGTTACAAATTAACTTTTAAATATTTAAAATCCATTAAATATCCCGATTTCAAATGCCTAAAGATTTCGGGTCGTCACACAAATTCTACGATGAAATGCGATTTGTGGGCTAAGAAAATGGTGAAATCCCTTACCTTATGTGAATTGGGGTATTGCCCTTAGAAAAGAAAATAAGATGAGATGAATGCAAAGCAAAAAATTAAACGTGAATTCACAATGCAACTAAAATGAAGTTTGTTTTTGGATTTTGAATTTTTTTTATGTATAAATGCAAATGCAAGCAACAAACAATGCAATTCAAATAAAAACAAGGGAAAATGGCACGATACCAGAGCGTGCAAATTTATTAGCATTTTTTTTAGCAGCAATTTTTTTAGCAAAGCAAAGCGATTCTTTTATTTTTTGCTTTGGCAACCTGAAATTAAAAACAATACACACACATGTATTATTTAAAAAAAAACAAATTAACCCAAATCAAAACAAATTAAATAAAACTAAACAAATTCAAAGAAGAATTTATTTCAGGCAAATGATTTTTTTTAACAAACAAAACTGAACAATTTTTTTTAAAGACTTAAACAAACTAAAACTAAACAATTTAAAATAGGAGGAAAATAAAAAAGTCTAAAAGAGGAAAGAAAAAAAAGTTGCTCACTTGAAAACAAAATAGAAGAAAACAAAAGAACTAAGTCTCACAACCCGGCCCACTAAAACTAAAAAAAATTATTAGCTTTTACTAATTAACAGATCAGAACGAGAACGTTTTTCATAACCAATCTTCACCAATAATCCCAAAAACTTAAAATCAACAATCGATACTCAAGCCCAGAAATCAATTCAATTTGCATTCGCAAACAATCCCAAAATTTACAGTCAAATTTTCAATAAGTGTGGGCGTAGTTCGCAGAAGACGGTGAGGTGATTGTCTAGGAGTTCGATTGCCTGTTCGATTCGTCGGTGTTTGGGGGTGGGTTGTTCGAGAGTTGCGTGGGGTTCGACTTGGCTGTTTGAATCCATTCGATTGTGGTGAACGGCTTGTTGAGGCTGGGTGTTAATTTTCGGATAGGGCGATTTGAGGGTTGCGGTGGTGTTGTTGGAAGAAGATGACTGAGGTGAGGTTGGGGATTTGATTGGTTTGGGGATTGTTCTGTTTGCAGGCGATGTAGTTCGGAGTTCGAGTTTGTGGGTGATTGGAGCAGTAGGCTATGTCGAGGGTGTCACTTGTGGTGAGGCAAGATTGCAGAAGTGGTCGCGAAGTTCACTTGCGATGGCGATTGGTGGATTGGCAATTTGAAGTTGGTTGGCTTTGCAGCGGTTTGTGGGTGTTGTTAGGGATTCTTGCGGATGTGGTTTGAGGAGACTGGTGGTTCGATTGCTTTTGGTTGTTGCTGTATGCGAAGAGTTTGTCCAAGGCGAGGCTGCGGAAGTTGGTCAGAGCTTGTGATGTCAGTTGACTATTGATGGAGTAGAAGTTCAGTTGAATGATGGTTGTTTGTGAGGATGTAAAGTGGATTTGCAGTCAGGTGTTGAAGGCAATTGACTGAGATTTCTCAATGGATGCTCACAGTGGTTTGAGTAGTGATGTCTGTGTGGTCGTAAAGAAGGAAGGTGATTGTTAATGTGACCGTTTTGGGTGTGGTGTACAGGGTTGTGACAGTTATGGCTATGAAGGTGTGTTGCAAAGGTGATTAGGCTGGAGTTGTTGAATGATGTTGGAATGTTGGAACTGCAGTAATGGCAGAGGAAGGAGGAGGTAGCAGAGGTAGGATTCTGCATAGCTGTGATGGTGCTGCAGTGATGGAGAGGCTGTGGGATATGAAACAGTGATGTGATAAAGAAGGGAGTTGCTGACAGTCGGGTGTTAAGTGTGGGGGGAGGGGGAGTTTGGGTATGTGTTTCTGGTGGTTGCAGCAGCAAGATGATTTTGTTTGTAGTGAATTTAGTTTGATGCTGTCAAGTAAAGAATGGCAGTTAGTTGTGTGCAGGAGTGGTGAGATTTCAGTCAAGTAAATGCACTGTTGTTGTATATCAGTTTGTATAAAGTTTGACAGGAGAGTTTTGAAGTTGCAGTTTTGAAATTGCAGTTTGATGAAGTTTGAAGTTTGACAGTAATGATCAGTGCAATGGTGGAGATGTGGTATCAGTTGCAAATGAGTATATAGGATAGTTGTATATGGTGGTTGGTTGCGAAATGGTTTTGTGTTGATGTCGTCTAGAAGCAGTTGAAAAATGGTCGTTCAGGGTGACTTGAGGTGGATGATAGGTGGTGGTTTGAAATGTAGTGGTGCTGAGATATGTTGAATGGCGACAGCGAGGAGTTATGTTAGTGGAGAGGTGATGAATGTTGTGTAGAAGAAATGAAGTGCATGGAGAAGTATTTGTACATAAATGAAATTCAAAGCAACAGTGTATGGAGGAAAAAAAATTTTATATTGGAAACAATGTAAGAAGAAAATGGATATGTAAACTAAATGAAGTAAATATAAGGGAAAAAATTTTTAAAGGACAAATTAAAAAAAATATTTAGTCAGAGGGACACGCGCATAAATTTTTTACCGTAAGGACAAAGCCCAAAGCTCAAATACAATTTCAAACAAAATATTCTGTTTGTCTACCTCCTCCTTCTTCAACTCAAAATTTGACGAAATTTTACTCGAAAGAAAAAATGGCACCGCAAATCAAAAACAAATCTACATCTCCAACACAACCTCAGAAGTCGATGGTAGATGAGCAACGAGCACAACAATCGACAGCCGATGAAAACCTAAGTAAGTCGGAAGTGAATCAACAAAACGAAAATCGAAATGTCGAATCACTTCCGGCAGCTGATGTTGATAAAGAAAATGCAATGATAGAAGATGAAAACCTACCTCTAGCACAAACGATAGCGACGGCAATAAAGACAAAACGCAACAAGTTAAAGCTTAGAAAACCTACATGAACAGAAGAGGAAAAGCAAAATAGAGAAAAACGAACAAAGAGGACACATGAAAAAATTACAGCAAGTGGAAACAGACCCGACATAAGCGAAAGCATACCAAAGAAGGTAACTGATAATGTATAATCAAACTTAACAAAGTTAGTATAATATTGTTACAGTAACATTGAATTTTTTTGCATAGAACAAAGAAGAAAATATGCAGCAACAAATACCTACAGAGAAAAAAGTTGAAGACAATATGCAAAAAAGAGAACAAAGAACAAAAAGAAGGAATGAAAAAATGATTCAAAACAAAATACAAAAAGAAACAGAGGTAACTCAAATTGCAAAATTATAAAAGTAATACTAATAATTTCATACCGTTAATATTTTCTAATGTTATGAAAAATTTTAAACAGGAAAAATCTCAGAAAAAAGAAGGGAAAACAGCTGCAGATGAAGAATTAGAAGAAAAACAACTCAATTCGGTAAAATAAAAAAAACATCATAACTTTATACCATGATAAATATGTCAAAAATATTACCTGTAAATCATTTGGTAAAAGAAAAGGCTGATAAGTACAATAAACTGATACCTAATTACAAGTAATAATAGTCAGTATCATTAAGCATAAATTGCTTGATAAAATAATAGTCAGTATCATTTAGTTGAAATGTGACACAAACAAAAAACTAATGCCTATTTACAAAAGAACTGATACTTATTCACAAAACAACTGGTACCTACTTGAAAAAATGATACTTGGTTACAGAAAACTGATACCTACTTAGTACCAACTGATACCTAGTTACTGCAAACTAATACCTAGTTACTACAAACTTTAAATTGTTACAAACTTTAAATTGTTACATATTTAAACATAATTTGTTTCACAAATAACTTATAGTCTTTATTTTGAAATAATAGGATGATGATGATTTTTTTGATCCACATCCAAAATGCATAAAAGAAAGATCACAAACAAAACAACAAACTGAAGATAAAAAGCATGAAACTGCTTACAGAGGTGGATTGCAAACAGTATTCAAAACGGTAAAAATTGATAAAACAGAAAAATACTCTATCCAAGAAGCAGATGGACATAATGAAGAGCACTCCTTTCTACAACTTCTTTAAAGTTTTCTATGAAGTGAAAATTTTGATGAAAGAATGCAAAAACCATCAACACAATTTGGATGCTTTATACAAATGCTACTCAGTTGTGGAAGATGCATTCTTATTTTCCAAAGAAAGGATGAAAGTTACAGCAACGGATATAAGTTTGATTTTTGGCCTACCACTAAAAGGAATTAACATTGAGTCAACTCAGAAAATGACAAACAGAACAATTCCAATGTAGTGTAGGGAATTTGCAAAGAGAAACTTCGGCAATTGCACTTATATAACAAGAAATGTTGTTGAAAAAGGAATAAAGCAAGAAGCTGCGAAGAAGAAAAAAGAGCATGAAGAAGACTTGCCAATGTTAATAGTAATTGAAATACTATTAACATTCTTCTTTCCAAACAACCAGCAAAAGTTAAGATGGGGACTTCTACCATACTTAATTAATGTAGAGACAATGCAATTGGTTTCTTGGCCACTAACAACAGAAAAGAATTTAAATAAATTTGTTAAGAAGTTCATCCATAATACAAGAAATATGTCGGGATGCACCATGCTTTCATTGGTAAGATAACTTAATCAAAGATTTATTGCTTAATTTTTTTTTAACAAACATATCTAATCAATTCTTTTTATGTTAACAGTATTGCATTTGTGAGAAACTGAGTCTCATTCAACAAAGACAATATTATACTCCAGATTTACCAAGATTTGCAAAATGGGATTTAAGGAAACTCAAAGACAAAGCACTCAAAGCAATTTTTGACAACGTGAAAGAGGGTGATGTAAGTAAAAATTCCATTTAATTTTTGTTAATCAATGTGCTTTAACTCTTATGTAGAATAAAGTTTAATTGTCTATCCTCTCTTCTATAACATAAAACTGATACTACAGTGCTCAAAAACCGATACCATATCATTACATAGTAAATAGCATCAAAAACAAAAAATAGAATCCAAAAAAATGATACCATATGTTTACTTGCTTGAAACAAATACTAATAGTATCATAAACTGATACAAAAATTGCAAAAACTGATACCAAATGATTACATGCTACAAACTAATTGTGGAAATGTTCAAAACTGATACTAGAATAAAAAGACTGATACCTTATAACTTCACAATTTACGCTGATACTACAATGCAGTAACTGATACCATAGTTGTACATCCTTGAAACTGATACTAATATTATAAGAAACTGATACTAATATTATTAGAAACTGATACTAGAATTCGAAAAATGATACCAAAGTTTTACATGATTAAACCTGATACTAATAGTATCAGAAATTAAAAAAATAACTATTAGTTTTATTGCATACTATTTCCTTTTTTCATAACAGTAAAAATTCAATTATCATTGTTGTTTGAAATCATATCTTAAAACTGAAATAATTTTCCAACACCAATTTTCTAGGTGAAAGAAATCACAAATCTCAGCCCATATGAAGAATGTCTACTTCAAACAGAGACCGTTGAACACAATTTCCCCAAAATTCAAAAAGAAAAGCATGGAAAGAGAAGAAAGTTTGAAGAAACCAAAGAAAGTGCACATTCATTTGAGGAAGACATAAGCATTAGGATCTTCAAAATGCATATAAAAGATTTGGAAGAAGAAATAAAGAAAACAAAAAAAGAATTAGAAGTAGAAAAAAGAAAAGAATTAAAGCAGAGCAAAAAGTTTTCAGTTGAAAGAAATTAAGTTGAAGCTGAAAGATAATGAAGAGAAAAGATCACAGGCTGAAGACAACACCGGTAAATGTGAAGATGATTTGAATGACATTGAAAAAAAGGGCGAAAATAAAAAATAAAGTTTCAGTGTAGAAAGCGACATTCTACAAACTGAACTAAACGCATATACTTTTGAAGAAATGGAAATTGGAAGAAATGAAGAAAACGAAGAAACAAAAGCTGAAGAGTGTGTACAACAAAGAGCAGATAAAACAGGAGAAACATATGCCCAACGAAATAGAAAGTGAATTGGGTAAAAAAAACAAACAATGAAGAAATACAATGTCAACAGGAAGAAAAGAAACAAACTCCAACTGAAGTGCATCAAAAAGAAGAGATGGAAAAAGGAAGTCAAGTGCAGAGAGACAAAACAGAAGATACTCAACATCTTCAAGAGGATATAGATGTAAAAAATCAAACGCACCATCTGTCATTTCAGTGCTTGACTTTACCCCTCCATCTTTCAAACTTTACGACACACAAGATATTGAAAGTGAAAAAATTGAAGAAGAAAATGCAGAACAACCTGTGCAACCAGCTGTTAGGAAAGAGGAAGAAACAGTCACAAAATTAAGGGACAAAAAAATCAAAACAACACAAAAAAGGACAGCTTCTTATATTCAAAGATTGAAGGCAAGAACAAGAGTAAAATAACAACGTGATAGCTTTGAATATGGGATGAAACAAAAAAAAGTTGCAAATAAATCAAAACCTGAAGAAAAAAAGATGTTGAAAACAAAAGTGAACAAGACAGCAGTCCAAAGCCACTTGCAATAATAGAGCCAACACTTTCAGAGATAGGCCTTGGACATTGCAAATGTTTGATCTATCTAAACGTCGAACAACAAGGCGTGATCAAAACTTTCTTTTCATTAACGATATTAGCAGAAAAGTAAGTGTACAAATATGTATATTAATTTTAAATATGAAATTAAGTTTATCTAACATATACAAATTGTTTTTATCAAAATAGTGTAGTGACATGGGAAGGCAATGACACAATAAGAGGAGGTTGTGTCATAACAAAGAATGCACTAAAACATCTACTAGAAGGAAACGACACAGACGGATAGGTACATAATATTTTTTTTCTTAACATCAGCACTAATACCAAAATAAAAACAAAAATGATACCCAAATCCACAACGTACTTAAATTCACTTGATGCTTTATTATTTTTATACCAATCAACATACATAGCCACTATTAACATTACTGATACTATTAACAATTTAATATTGCTTCACCAATAAAAAAACTTATACTTTTCTGATTTTAATACAGATTATAGATTGGTATATTTCAAAATGTGGACTGGAAGAACACAACTATGCTTTCACAACTACAATGACGGTAAATAAAACTTTAATATTCAAATACATAATAATTGCTTCATTTATTAAACCATAACTTATTTTCATATTAAACAGAAAGCAGTTGTGTGTAATATAAAAGGTGTGATAAAAAGTCTTGTCCTCCCTATGCTAGAATCTATTGTACAAGATAAATTTGCTGAAAGTATATATTTTCCTTTGCATTGTGAGAACCACTGGACATTAGTCACTTTAACATACCCAACAATGCAATGGTGCCATGTTGATTCGAACCACCATAGAAGATCAAACGTAAGAAACAATTCCAGCTTACAAGAAGCTATAAAATTGGTATGAGATTACTCTTTCTTATAAAAAAATACTTATCATGGTGAATATGACCTAAAATTTTAATATATTACCTGTTTTAGAGACATCAAATAGAGGACATACTCGAAGAAATCTGGAAAAGAAATAACATAACAGACATGGTGATGAAACAAGATGATATCCATCAAATAAAGTGTGTCCAACAAGTAGAAGACACGTAATTTTTTTTTCATAAAAATTTTATCTACTAAGAACACAATAAACAATACAATTGAAACTACTAGTCATAATCAATTGACAGTTCCTCATTATTCAAACTATCTATGTTTTTGCATTATAATTTTCCGTACATACTTCTATACATCATTGTATACCTTTTATATTTAATTGAATTTGATTCTTAATAAAAATATGGAAAATTATTATCTCTCAATTCAATAAACTTTTAATTCAGAAATAAATAGTTACTACATGAAGAAAACTGATACCTGCATGAAAGAAACTGATAACTACAGAAACAAAACTGACACCTACAAAAAACAAACTGATACCTGCAGAAATTAATACATAGTGTGCTAGTACAGCTGCTAAATATTTTAATTTAAAGCATACTATATGCTTGTGCCATTATCTCTAATATTCAAATTTTTGTATTAATTATAAACCTGTTAATACAACAAATGCAAATTGAAACTAATATTACATTTTGGTTTCAACAGGCTTGACTGTGGGATATTTGTAATGATATTCATCATTTCGCTAAACAGAAGCAGGATACCAATAAAAATTGAAAAGAAAGAAGTATTATCAACAAGAGCAAGGATTGCACATGCAATATTAACAGATGATGAACACTGCTGGAGTTTGTCGAAATACATGTCAAGCCTAGAAGAACAAAGAAAAGAAAAGAACTGAATTCCCATTGCGTTATTTCACAATTAAATTTGGTACCTGAAAAGTAATGTTGTTCTGTTGCAATGTGTACTTCTAAAGTAATGTTGTTCTGTTGAAATGTGTACTTATGAAGTAATGATGTTCTGTTGCAATTTCATTCTTATGAAGTAACTTTGTTCTTTTGTTAAAACAATGCTGCTTTTACTTGTAAAAACAATACTGATCTCCTGAAATGATATGATGTGGTTGATGTTCTTTTCTTTTCCTATTATTTATATTATAACAAGATTAACTAGTGTATGTTCTATCATCCAACTATGGATCCAACATAATATTATAAGTTTTATGATGCAACTATCAGTTGTATAATGATATTATGAAATTTCATATAATATTTCAAAACAAAACAGTAACTGGGCATAAGTTCTTATGACTTATCAGTTTTGTTAAAACTTACAGTCAACATACTTTATGAAACAACAATAAGTGCAGGTCTCAGGTTTTGCAAACACCAGATATCATTCTAATTATTTAGTACTACTGATGTCACTTCTAGCATGTATTATAATACATGAAACTGATATTAACAACAAACCAAAACTGATAATAAAGCAGTTTATATCCAATCAACCAATCATTATCTCCAACAAAGCTAACTAATACCAAAAATGTAAAAAATGATACCAGAACTTAAAAAAACTGATACGTGTAAAAACTTATAAAAAATGCCACTGTAAAAAATGATACTGTAAAAATGATAATGGTACCAAAACTTGTAAAAACAAACAACAGAATTGATACCGCAATTACAAATAACTAATACTATCATCTATACTTACATAGCTGAAATTAAAATCAATTTCATAATATGCTATACTAAATACAAATTAATAACAAAAGGTTCAATTACTATAGACCACTGAAATAACCCTCACATACACTTATTACTCTGAACAAATTTAAAATGTAAAATCAAATCATATTCTCTTCGAAGCTTGACAATTCCGTTTATTATGACCAAATTACTTGCACTCGCTACATTTATTTTGCTTGTTATGAAAATATGAAAATCCTCCTTTGCGCTTCACTGATGGTCTACCAGCGCCATGTTTCTCCTTTGGTGGTGTTAACGAAAAAAAATTTAAACGCTAACACCCTGGTGTATAAGATGTGATTGTGAAAGCACCACCCGTTTGTACGGGAAACAGAAATAAGCAGAAAGTATGTAGAAAAACGGTAAGAGACACAGTATTTATAGTGGTTCGGCTTATAATCCAGCCTACGTCCACTTTAATCTTTTTATCACTAGTTTGATTACAATTCTTTACAAGATCTTTCAATTACAACACACTTCAAGTGATAAGATATGTGAAACAAGTAGCTCAAGCTTTGATGTTGACAATCATCTTCAAATCCATGGTGAATGTGGATGATTCCTTCATGGAGTTCCTTTAGAAGTTTGTTGGATCTAAAAAGCTTTGAAGTCGTCTGGAATTCGGCAGAGTAATGGCGCTTGAAGAGAATGAGCCCAAAGGTCTTTTGCATGTTGGAGATGGTTTCATATTTATAGAGAGTTCTGGGCGGAAAAAGTGCTAAGTCCTAACTCGTGGCCGACTTAAGATAAGTCGTGTTCGACTTAAGGTAAGTCGTCCCCGGGTCACTGAGCCGAGTCTATGGCAGTTCCCCTTTTTTGAACCCATCCCTAAGTTCTAAGTCGTGTGCGAGTTATCTGGCTGCAATTGCTAATTTCCCTTCTTAAGTCGTATACGACTCTTTTTATGTCGTAAGTCGTAGTCGACTTAACCAATTGCAACTGGTTTAAAGCAAGTCTTAACTCGTAGACGAGTTAAGAGGTGTGTCTTTAGGTCATATCCTCCTTAAGTCGTATAACTTCTTTAAGTCGTAAGGGTCTTAAGTCGTACAAACTGCAGTTATCATTAAGTCGTAGGCCATCAATTTCCTTAAGTCGTAAAGACCTTAAGTCGTTAGCTTTTCTTAACTCGTATGCCTGCTAACTCGTAGAAGATCTTAACTCGCAGAGGATTAACTCGTAGAGGCTTAACTTGTGGAAGATCTTAACTCGTACACTTGCTAATTTGTAGATATGCTAACTCGTAAAGGCTTATCTCGCAAGTAGCTTAACTCGGGTATTCCTTAACTCGTAGGCTGCTTATCTCGTAAGCTTGCTAACTCGTAGAGGTCTTTAAGTTGTAGGAAGTTGCTGACTCATGTATCCTTTAACTCGTACATGCCTTGAGTCGTACATGCCTTGAGTCGTACATGCCTTGAGTCGTACATGCCTTAACTCGTGGACCTGTTAACTTGTGAACGAGTTAGGGTTAACATTTGCCCCTCGAAGCACACGCTTAAATCGTAAGTCGTGTGCTTCGACTTATCATAACTCGGTCATGTCGTTTCAAATCCCAACCTTTCCAGATATAAAAGCCTGAGTCGTCCTTCTTCTCATCACTTAACCTTTTAAACTGCTTTCTGCCATTAACGCATCTTCAAGCTCTCCGAGGCGATTTCGACCCGATTCATCTCTGATTCTTTCTAGCATCAAACAATCGTAAGAGATCTTGCTTCAAACTTCGACCGTTAACCATTGTTACTTTATGTATTCAGTTCATCATCTTTGGTTTGCCCCATTCAAACCCTGCGAATTCTATTCGAATTGATTACCGATGAACTAAAATTCATCTGATTTGGCCTATGGTGATTCGCGCTTTGGGGCGATTCATAGTGTAACGAGTTAAGGTTGTCGCTGCTGAAGAAGCCAAGGATGAACAGGTTAAGAGATTTGAAAGGGAGGCGAGTTGGTCGAATAGGTTGAGTGATGATAACAAGGGATCGTCTCATATATGACTCGGCTTCTTCCATGTGACTTAGCAATTTCCATGAGCCGTAGCCGAGTTAAGACTTGGAGGATTTCTAGTTGTTTTGGATCAGAGCCTTTCTCCTGTTCCCCGAGTTACGACTTAGGACTTAGAGGATAAGCAGCTTGATGTGTTTGATGGCTGAGGATAGGAACGACTCATCCCTTGAGTCGGTTGCGACTTAGTACTTGAGTCGGTTTTGACTTAGCACTTGAGTCCGATACGACTTAGCACTTGTGTTCGATACGACTTAGCACTTGTGTTCGATACGACTTAGCACTTGTGTTCGATACGACTTAGCACTTGTGTTGTTTTTTTTAGGATCTGCTTAAACCTTGAATTTGCAGTGATGTTGAACTGTTGAACTTTGATGCCTTCTTTTACAAATTACTTTGACTCGCAAGTTAACAACCTGTCCAATACAACATTTACAGAAAAACCGGGGCGAATATACTGCCATTGATCGCCCTCTTCGAATGACAGATTAGCTAACAACAGTCATTAAACTTAAACAGATTGTGTGAATGAAGTGCTCAACTTATTAACTTCAAGTAAAATACTAAAGCAATACTGAAATAGTCAATTAAAATTGACCAGCTCGCATTAATATTATACTTGAACTAAAGACTAACAAGTTCTGAAATTTTTGTAATCGATCAATCGTCGACTAGTTTTATTTCAGTTATATTTACTTGTTATTATTATTTTTTTATTAGTTTTTTGCACAACACTTCACACTTTTTTAGGAAACGTGCACCTTCATATTTGAATATCCAGTTGTTTGTGTAGAATGACTTCTCAGGAAGGTGATACAACAGTTCGGACTGGAGAGGTAACTGTTCTTCCGGCTCCACTGGTTAATCCTCCCGAAAGAGCTCCTACTTCACTATCATACAAAGTTTTTCGCCAGTTGTGTGCTCAGTTTGGTATCGTTGAATCAGATGCCATTCTTCCCGAAAGAAATAACACTGCCGATATAGCTCCTTCTGGCTTTGTGACAATTAACCGGCAAATGTGCCTAAGTGGAGGCATTCCTCCTTTCAATGACTTTTTCCAACAACTTCTCCGTCAACTGGCCATTGCTCCATCCCAGCTACACCCCAATGGCTATGCCATTCTAATGGGGTTGTGTGTGCTTTTTAGGAGAACACTTGATCGACTTCCAAGCTTTGGTGAAGTTTGTTATCTATGCTCTTTTGCTCGGACTAAGGATCATCCTTCCATTACTGTTGTGAGGAGCGCCCGAAACCGCAAACTGATTGTTGGCCTCCCTGATACTGCTCACGGGTTTTTAACCCAATTCTTCTATGTTCGTTGCCCTCCGGGGTTTTATGGTGTGTGGAGAGTTGGAAGTAAGGGCGTTCAGCTTTATTCCTGACACATGTTTTCCTTATAAAATCTTTTCATAGCCTGAGTAGTTAGATGTTAATTTCCCTTTTTACTTTTCAGCGCTTCCACCTCCTTCTAGAGACCCAGGCTATAAGCAAATTTTTGAAAGATTGAATGCTGTGCCAGTAGAAGAGAGGAATATAAAGTTTTTGCTGAGAGATGACTTTTTACATCAATACGGGCTTCTTCACTCTTCTCGCTATACTCAGCCTCATGAAGCCCCGACTGAAGTTCCCGATTCCCCGACTGAAGCATCAGATGCCCCCGTTACTATCGAACAATCTTCATCAAAAGAGTCTAACATCGAAGCTTCATTGGTGAAATGTTCCACCCCTACCGGCATTATGGGGTTATCTAGTAAGACGGCACTTGCCCCGATTGAGGAAGAAGAAGGACCTTCACAGCCTCTCGGGGGATTAGCTGATGTAGGAACTGAGAAAACAAGTCTCACCGAGCATGATGGTGACGATGTTTATGATGGGTTGAGCGACATAATAGTGACCTCACAGGAGCTTTTTAGAGATGACGTGTCTAAAACTATCTCTCCTATAATTGAGGCGACGTCCCTTCTTCGACTAACACCAACACAAACACCAACTCCTCATACCCAAGCTATCATCACCCCTACACCAATGAGTGGTTTGTAGCTTAATGCGCGTAGCTTGCACATCACACAACACTTAGGATTTTTCGGCATTTGTTCATATTTAACTTCTTTTCTTCGGGAGTTTCTAAGACTTGCTATTTTTGCCTTTTCAGATTCCTCTATGGGGCGCAGCGGCAGCGGTTCTTATTACAAGGACTTTCGACGCTATGGAGGGCGTGGCAGTTATGACTACAAGCAATACTATGCCGATCCCAGAGAAACCAATGAGCAGAGAGCTGCGCGAAAAGCTGAAGAGAGGAGAAGGTATGAAGAACGTCATGAGGGAGCGGGCACGCGACATGAATCCTTCCCAAGGGATGATGACTCCCATAAACGTAAAACGCACGATGATAGGGGGAAGAGCCATATTGAGGATTCGAGAAAGCGGACCAAACTTGGCGAGGAGCACGTGCCCGTGACATCTGAGAGACCTGGTGCCTCAGTTTCTATTGACATCCCTTCCAAATCTCCTGCTCTTGAAGGAAGTGCCATCCAAACACTTCTCAACAGGCCTTCATACCATGTTGAAAGGGGCCCCCCGACTTTGCAGAGCCGATTCCCGAACTGGTGTTTGAGGGGGGTACGCTTCGACCTTGATTTGGTCCCCATCGACAAAGAAGCTATGTACAGAAATCTCGATGCTGTCAAGCTTGATATCGATAGAATGTCTGGATGGCAAAAGCTGGTTGATGAACTTCAAAGAGTTAATCGGGCCAACATCGAAGCAATGCTGACCATGGAAAATGACAAATCAGAATGGCAGAAGATTCTTGATCAACACAACGCTGAGATGAAGGAGATAGCCGAATACAATGAAAAACTCGAAGCTGAAGTAAAGCAGCTCAAAGATGATCTTGCCTCTTCTACTAATACTTACACCCAAAGAGAAGAGGTATTGCAAAAACAAGTGCGAGATGCGCACGCCAGCCAGAGGGACGTTGAAGCTAAAGCTGAGAGGTTGGAACAAGCTGTAGAGAACCACCGCACTGATGTCACCCAGCTGCAGAATAAACTGAGCGCCCGGGACATGGAGATTGAAGCGCTAAAAGCCCAACTTGCTCAGACCGAAAAAGATCGAGATGAGGCCATGGCTGGCAAAATTGCAGCCGAAGAAACTGCTCAGACCATGGAAAACGATATCAATTCGACTTTATTCGATTTTTATTTACATTGTGTCTTGGGACGCGGCAGCCTCTCTTTTCTTGGTCCTAAGTATGAAATCACCCTGGCCGAGGTGTGGGAAGCTGCTCTTAACATGTTTAAAGACGCCGGGTATGGCGATGAAGATTTTGAGGCGCGTTACCTGGATGAGGGAGCTCGCGCTGCTCTTGCGAAGGGGCGAGAACAACTTGCCAGGATGAGAACTGGAATGGCGGAAGAGGAACGTTCTGGAAAGGAATTAACGCTTACTTCCTCTGTCCAACCTCCAGTTTCTCCTGTGGTTGACATCACGGGTTCTAGCTCCTCTACTCCGCCTGCAACTAAGACAGTAACTGAAACTACAAGTGCACAAGGCGGGGATGAAGGTGGTGAAAGCAACGAAGCACAGCGATATGAAATCAGCCTCAGAGATCCAACTACCCCAGGTAAACTTGACACCGGACCAGCCCAAGTGGTGAACTGCTCGTTCGCTCCTTGTGAACTTGACGATCTTCTTGATTATTTTTCAAATGTCAATGAATTCCCGACTTTTGACGAGCCGTCATCCCCTCTCTTTTCGAAAGATACTGATATTTTAAGTTTTTTCTCCTTTGTAGAGAAAGCACCGAGTCAAACTCAAGCTTCTTCTCCCCCGGTGATCCTTCCTCCATCTCTTCAAGTAGCGCCTCCTTCTGCCTCGCAACCTGGGTCACAAGAAGAACAAATAGAAGCTCTCCATGGCCTGGATGATCCCATTGCTTCGCAAGAGCAAAAAGATGAGGGACTTGAGGGAGGTGACATATCTCCGGAGCGGACTCCTTCTGACGATATAACTTTATCTAAACTTGTCACTCCAGGAAGTGAGTCTTCCTCAAAGAGGAGAAGGAAGCAAGGAGCATCAAGGAGGAGAGGGAAGATAATCACTGCCACTGAAGAGGAGCCAGAAGTTGGGCCAGCTGCGCCTACCTCTCCTTCCTCCCTTATACCCACTGGCCGACCTGAAAAGCTGATCATTCGGCCGGGTAAAGGGTCTAAAGGCAGCAAAAAGAAGTGAAGATCTTCAGTTTCTAGTTTTTTGTGTTTTGCATGTACTGGCCGAGAATTGTGCGGGTACCGGCCCCCGCTTTTCTTTATTTTGAAACCTGTACCTGCGTTGTAATTGAATAAAATGATTCCTCGTTTGTACAAACTTTTGTTTGAATTAAAGAATACATTTGTTATTCGTTTTGGCATGAGTTTATTTGATATTGCAGCGAGCTTATGGTATGTTACTTGAGCGTTACCTTTTGCTGGTTTAGTTATACCATATTGTGTGTAATTATACTATATTGCCCCCATTCCATAAGTATGCTGCAATATTCTATACCTCGAGGGGACTTACACTCTTATTTGCTAAAGAATAATTATTTTATTCTTTAAAGAAAATTTTATAGAGTACAACTCCCTTCGTATAAGTTTTTACGCTTGGTCGTTCGAAGAAATCACTTTTTTCTTTTGCTTATGTGCATATCTCATCAAGTGAATTCCTCTATGTGGTAAAGCGGACCTCTGAAGGGTACTTTAACTTCTTTTCTTTTTACGATCATTTCTCATAGTAGGCAAATTACTTTTCCTTTGAAAGTTAAAGTACGCTTTTGATGAGGATTTTTTTTTTATAGAAAGTTGTACCTCTGAGGAGGGATTTTTTCACGTTTCAACACTTGGAAGTTTTATTTCAATCTCGGTGAAACGTGTACCTCCAAAGAGTTATGCTTTAGAAATCCTTTTCACGTTTCAACACTTGGAAGTTTTATTTCAATCTCGGTGAAACGTGGGTTTCCAAAGAGGTCTTTTTTCTTAATTGTGTTCCCGGGAGGGGGTTGTACCTCTGAGGAGGGATTTCTCACGTTCCAACACTTGGAAGTTTTATTTCAATCTTGGTGAAACGTGTACCCCCAAAGAGTTGTGCCTTTGAAGAAAGCCTTTTCACGTTTCAACACTTGGAAGTTTTATTTCAATCTCGGTGAAACGTGTGCTTTCAAGAAGGTCTTTGTTTTTACATTTCAACTTTGGTGAAGTGAAATTCCGAAGAGCGGCTGCTACACTTCAACTCCTGGCGAAATGGGCCTCCGAAGAGGGCTTTTATTTTGTTTACATTTCAACTCTGGTGAAGTGAAATCCCGAAGAGCAGTTATAACACTTCAACTCCTGGTGAAATGGGCCTCCGAAGAGGGCTTTTATTTTGTTTACATTTCAACTCTGGTGAAGTGAAATCCCGAAGAGCGGTTATAACACTTCAACTCCTGGTGAAATGTGCCTCAGAGAGGGTTTTCATCGCCTGGAAGTTACTCTCTCATGGTTGGAGGGTCATGACTCCTCCAATCTTTTTTGTTGAGTAGAGAACTTTCTTTTTTGTGGCATATGACCCATTAGAGGTCTTTTATTATCCGAAGAGTTGCGCCTCCGAAGAGGACTTGTGGCGCTGATGGTAGCTTTGGTTGTTCCTCTGTTCACTTGCTTATGCCTTTTCAGCGATCCTTTTTTTTTTTTTTTTTTTTTTTTTTTTTTTTTTCTTTTCAAGTTTTCATCCCCCTTTTTCTCACAAGTGGCTTGTTTAATCCAAGGAAGTGTACTTCATTGCCAGGCAAGTTCGTGAGAACGGGCACTAGCTTCCTAATTGGATGTTTATTTGTTTAAACAATCTCAATTTATCAGCAAGGGCTCGTTCCTATCGAAATCATTAGCCGTTCAATTGAAGCATTTCCTATCTAGGATTTGAATTCGGGGTCTTTGTGACTTGAAATTTGTTTGTTGAATGATGGTGAGAATCGCTCGGTCTTATTATGCGCAAGTTTTATCTCCACTGTCTGCAAAAATTTAAATCGATATTTCAGCAATACATTTTGTGTATTTTTATATCGAAAACAAAGCAAACATATAATGATAATAAGGAACACAAGATTTATAGTGGTTCGGCCATGAAATTGGGCCTACATCCACTTTATATTCTTTCATTATTTACTTGCATCAGTTTCACAATTGCTTTCAATTACAGGAATCATACATTCATAATTCTTTTTACAATGTTTCAACAAAATTTTCAAGTAAAGTATGGACGCAAGTGATTGCTGTTCCATGCCCTTGGAATTTGATCTCCATCAACTGTGGTGAGCTTGAATGTGCCGTCAAGAAGTTTCTGACCTATCACATACGGTCCTTCCCAATTTGGCCCAAACACACCTGTCGCAGTCATAATTCTTTTTAGGACTAGATCTCCAATTTCAAAGCTGCGTTGACGAACTTTGGAATTGAAATGTCTGGCTATCCTTTGCTGATGAGCTGCAACTCTGAGGTTAGCTTCATCTCTTTTTTCATCAAGGAGATCCAGCGCTTCAAGTTGCAGCTTTTCATTTTCTGCTTGATTGAAATGGATTCTTCTGTGTGAAGGGACCTCTGTTTCAACCGGGATCATTGCTTCCGATCCGTATGCTAACGAAAAAGGAGTATGCCCAGTTGCAGTTTTGTGAGTAGTTCTGTATGCCCATAGTGCAAGTGGTAGTTTATCGACCCAACCACCTTTTGCTCTTTCGAGTTGCTTTTTGATGGTTGATTTGATGATCTTGTTCACTGCTTCCACTTGCCCGTTTGCCTGCGGATGAGCTACTGCCGAAAAGCTTTTCTGGATTTTGAATCGTTTGCAAAAATCCTGGAATTCCTCACTTTCAAACTGAGTACCATTGTCTGTGATTATTTTTTGAGGCACACCGTATCTGCAAATGATATTCTTGGTCACAAAGCTTATCACTTTCTTAGAAGTGATAGTAGCCAATGGTTCAGCTTCAGCCCACTTAGTAAAATAATCAACCGCAACAATAGCATATTTAATCCCTGATTTAGCGGTTGGTAGCGGCCCAATGAGATCCATTCCCCAAATTGCAAATGGCCATGGACTGATCATCTGTGTGAGTTCGGTAGAAGGTGCTCTAGGAATTTTGGCATATCTTTGGCACTTGTCACATTTTCGGGAGTAATCTGCGGCATCCCGATTAATTTCTGGCCAAAAATATCCGTATCGGAGAATTTTCTTTGCTAATGTTTGACCACCTGAATGATCACCGCATTCTCCTCCATGCACTTCAGTTAGGATTGTTTTGGACTCTTCCCGGGATACACATCGAAGCAATGGCATTGAGAATCCTCGTCTGTATAATTGACCATCCTGGATTATATATCGAGAAGCTTTTCTCAGTAGCTTTTGTCGTTCTTTAGAGTTTTCTGGTAAAGAGCCATTGAGTAGATACTTTGTTATTGGAGTCATCCATGATTCTTGCTCTTGCGACATACTCATAACCCAATCGATATCCATTTCATCAATGCTCGGATTTGACAAAACTTCCACTGGAACTAACCCTAAGGATTGGGCTTCGCCAGAACTTGAGTATTTTGCGAGAGAATCTGCTTTCATGTTTTCTTCTCGAGGAATATGACTTATCGTGTAATGGTCGAATTCACATAAAAGTTCCCAAGCCTTTGACACATAAGCGGGCAGATTTCCTCCTTTCGTTTGAAACTCCTTCTTGACTTGGCATACTATAAGCTGAGAATCACTGAAGATCTGTAACGCTCGAATGTTTAGTTCTTTAGCAATTTTCAAACCAGCGATCAGAGCTTCATATTCTGCTTCATTGTTTGTTGAAGGAAATTCTAATCTTAGCGCATAGCATAATGACCGGCCTTCAGGAGTTTCAAGAACAATTCCAGCACCTGAACAGTAATCATATCTTGCGCCATCTACAAACAACTTCCATTGGGTTGGGGAGTTCTCGATTGTTTCTTCCTCGCTGTTACCCTTGTCTGTAAATTCTGCAATAAAATCTGCCAAAGCTTGTCCGTTGATCGCTTTTCTAGGATGATAAGTGATGTCATATTGGCTCAATTCAATATTCCACTTTAAAAGGCGGCCCGAAGTCTCAGGGCGAAACAAGACTTGCTTTAAAGGTTGATCAGTGAGGACTTTGATAGGATGAGCCTGGAAATATTGCCTCAACTTTCTTGAGGCAATCAATAGACAATAGGCGAGTTTTTCCAACTTGGAGTAATTCATTTCTGCCCCAGTGAGTCTTTTGCTGATATAGTAAACTGGATGTTGAATCCTTTTGTCTTCCCGTACCAGCGCTGCACTTAAAGCATGAGATGAAACTGCCAAGTATATAAGAAGATCCTCGCCATCGCCGGGCCTGGAAAGTATTGGAGGCGTTTCCATATGTTGAATCAATTCTTCAAAAGCTTTCTGGCATTCGGGAGTCCAGTCAAAGTTTTTCTTTCCTTTCTTTAGAGCGTCGAAGAATGGAATGCATTTATCAGTAGCTTTGGATATGAACCGACTTAAGGCGGCAATTTTTCCATTGAGACTTTGCAATTCCCTCTTTGTTTTAGGAGCTTTGACTTCTTTTAGAGCAGTGATTTGAGCTGGACTAGCTTCAATGCCCCTAGCGCTCACGATGAAACCCAAGAACTTCCCAGATTCTACCCCGAAAGAACATTTTAAAGGGTTAAGCTTCATTCCGTATCTTCGGAGAATTGCGAACATTTCTGCTAAGTGTTCGATGTGATCCACTGCTTTCTTAGATTTTACTAGCATGTCATCAACGTAAACTTCCATAGTCTTTCCCAACTGCGGTTTGAACATAGCATTAACCAGTCTTTGGTATGTTGCCCCCGCATTCTTCAACCCAAAGGGCATAACTCTGTAACAGTAAAGACCGACATCGGTGATAAAGCTTGTGTCCTTCTGATCTGGCTCATGCATCATGATCTGATTATATCCGGAGTAGGCATCCATAAAAGACAACAATTCATGACCCGCTGTTCCATCTACCAGTTGATCGATCCTGGGTAATGGGAAGCAGTCTTTGGGACAGGCCTTGTTTAGATCTGAAAAGTCGATGCACACTCTCCATTTACCATTGGCTTTCTTAACTAGCACTGGATTTGAAACCCAATTTGGATAGGTAGATTCTCTGATGAAATTATTCTCCATGAGCCGGTCAACTTCCTCTTTCAATGCTGTCGATCTTTCTAGACCTTGGATTCTTCTTTTCTGCTTTACTGGCGTGAACTTTGGGTCAATATTCAGAGCATGTACCGCAACTTCTGGGGATATTCCGCACATATCGGCATGGGTCCAAGCGAAAACATCCAGGTTTGCTTTCAAAAAAGATATCAAGGCATTCTGAACTGACACATTAAGTTGTGAACCCACATTCAGCACCTTGTTTGGGTCCTTCAGATCAACGGGCACCGGTATCGTTGTTTCTGCTGGTACCACCCTACTCTCCCCCGCACTGGCCTTTCTAGGATCCATCACTTTTCGTGCCCCGCTATGCTCGCCAGTGCAGGGTCCGCCCTGTAGTTGCTATAGGGTTGGTGTTTTGATGCGGATTGGGGTTGCCGCATCTTTCCCCATTTCTCTCTTCCTTGTTTCTCGCAGCTCTGTCATATAACATTCTCGCCCAGCGTTCTGGTCTCCTTTAATAACTCCTACCCCATTGTCTGTAGGGAATTTAATAGTAAGACACCATGGGGCAAGGACAGCTTTGAATGCAGCAAGAATAGGTCGACCAAAGAAAGCATTATAAGCAGAAAATTCATCTACTATCACAAAAGTCTGCTTGCGAACTACTTTTCTTTCTCCTTCTCCGAGTTCCACAAGCAAGTCAATGGTTCCTACTGGTTGCTTTGGCTCCCCAGTGAAGCCAACAATCTTCTGAGATGAGGCTTGCACATCCGCCATCGGGATTCTCATCTGGTCAAACGTTTTCTTGAAGAGGATGTTGCAAGATGCGCCGCAATCAATAAGAACTCTTCTGACAATAGCCGGTCCAATACCGGCCGAGATGACTAACGGGTCCAAAGTAGGGGCCTCAATGCCCGTGGAATCTCTAGCCCTGAACACAATATCATCATTAAAAGTCCTTTGTTGTTTCAGGGGTGTAGAGTCCTCTAAAACAAAGACATTCTCTTCAGTTGGCATATGTTTCAGAGCTCGAGTGTACCTCTCCATTTCACCCCAGCTTCTGCCTGCTGGGTGGGGTCCTCCTGTGATGACATTAATAACTGGCCTTCCAGATTCATGTCCTGCGGCCTTCTCATTTGTCCTGGGCTGATGAGCAAGAGCTTGTTGCCCCTGACTTGACGAAGCAGGATCATTACCACTCTTCTTCACAAATTGCTGCAGCTTATTTTCTCTTAGCAATTCTTCGATTATATTTTTCAATTGACGGCAGTCGTCTGTGTCATGACCAGGCTGATTATGGAAGCGACAGAACTTCCCACTTTGCACAGCTTTTCTTCCGGTTCTGAGAACAGGAGGTTTGGGATACTCAAAAGAATCTTTTGTAGCCAGGTAGATGCGCTCTGGTGTTTCTAACAAAGGAGTATATTCTGATGGCTTGAAGGATCGAGGCTTCTTCGAATTGTGTTGTTTCCTTCCATCATTATTTTCTCTTTTCTGTCCCACAGATCCATTCTTACGTGGCGCAGCAGTGTTGTCTTCAGCTTTCTCTACTGTTGCCTTTGCCGGGACAGGACGGCTTTCCAAACGCATGAATTCATCCGCCTTTTTGTAGAACTTTTCCAGAGAATTTGGCTCCTTCATGTTCAGCCACTTTCCGAATTCACTTGACTTATCAATAGCTCTCATCAAATAGGTCAAGACCAGACTTATCAATAGCTCTCATCAAATAGGTCAAGACCATGCGGGGTTCTGCATTATCCACCTCAGCTAACGCTATATTAAAGCGATTTAAAAAAGACTTGATAGTTTCCCCCGGATTCTGTTCCAAACCGGATAACGACATGATGTCTTTTGCCTTTGAAGCATATAGCCTAAATTGCTCTTTAAATTTCCTGGTTAGGTCTGAAAACTGATCGATGGACCGGACAGGTAGTTTTGTGAACCAAAGCAGAGCTACCCCTTCCAAATACACAGGAAAATAGCGGCATTTTATCTCGTCAGAAGCTCTGGCACCTGTCATGTGCCAATCATATTTGTACAGGAACTCATTTGGATCACTTGTCCCTTTGTAAGCTGGAATGGTCGGAGGGACGAACTTCCTTGGGAATTCAGCTTTTAGGATCTTTTCAGTAAACGGAGTCTTGCTCGGAGCGAAACCCCACTCTTTCTCATCTTCGACCCTTTGCATACTTTCTTTCATAATCTGTCGAACCATACCAGAAAGATATTCTTCGTCATTCCTATTTCTGGATCCTCCAGCCTCAGGCAATGTCTGTTCAAAGGGGCTAGCAGCCCTTTCGGGAATGTTTCTAGTTTCAGCATCATGGACATTACCGACAAAGTTCCTTTCATTATTCGCAGGTTGACGGTTTGCCCCGAGCAGATCGTTTAACCTATTCAGAATCAGAGCATTCTGAGCATTCTGAGCTTCCAATTGCGCGTTCTGGGCATTTATTTGCTGATTCAACCCAAAGATAGCAGCGTCCAATTCCGCTTTTGAAACTCCAACAGCTGGAGTGGCTTGATTTGGTGTTGGGGAAGTGGAGGTTCCCTCTTGAATGTTTGCAGATCTCACAGATTTACTTTTCCTTCCAGGAGCCATGATTTCGGATAGACTTCTGGTTCTTAAAGAAACTCTATCTACAAATCTTTCTGAAACAATGATGATAGATGTCCTGAGTTCAATTCTCAGTGAAAGCACCAAAATGTTAACGAAAAAAAATTTAAACGCTAACACCCTGGTGTATAAGATGTGATTGTGAAAGCACCACCCGTTTGTACGGGAAACAGAAATAAGCAGAAAGTATGTAGAAAAACGGTAAGAGACACAGTATTTATAGTGGTTCGGCTTATAATCCAGCCTACGTCCACTTTAATCTTTTTATCACTAGTTTGATTACAATTCTTTACAAGATCTTTCAATTACAACACACTTCAAGTGATAAGATATGTGAAACAAGTAGCTCAAGCTTTGATGTTGACAATCATCTTCAAATCCATGGTGAATGTGGATGATTCCTTCATGGAGTTCCTTTAGAAGTTTGTTGGATCTAAAAAGCTTTGAAGTCGTCTGGAATTCGGCAGAGTAATGGCGCTTGAAGAGAATGAGCCCAAAGGTCTTTTGCATGTTGGAGATGGTTTCATATTTATAGAGAGTTCTGGGCGGAAAAAGTGCTAAGTCCTAACTCGTGGCCGACTTAAGATAAGTCGTGTTCGACTTAAGGTAAGTCGTCCCCGGGTCACTGAGCCGAGTCTATGGCAGTTCCCCTTTTTTGAACCCATCCCTAAGTTCTAAGTCGTGTGCGAGTTATCTGGCTGCAATTGCTAATTTCCCTTCTTAAGTCGTATACGACTCTTTTTATGTCGTAAGTCGTAGTCGACTTAACCAATTGCAACTGGTTTAAAGCAAGTCTTAACTCGTAGACGAGTTAAGAGGTGTGTCTTTAGGTCGTATCCTCCTTAAGTCGTATAACTTCTTTAAGTCGTAAGGGTCTTAAGTCGTACAAACTGCAGTTATCATTAAGTCGTAGGCCATCAATTTCCTTAAGTCGTAAAGACCTTAAGTCGTTAGCTTTTCTTAACTCGTATGCCTGCTAACTCGTAGAAGATCTTAACTCGCAGAGGATTAACTCGTAGAGGCTTAACTTGTGGAAGATCTTAACTCGTACACTTGCTAATTTGTAGATATGCTAACTCGTAAAGGCTTATCTCGCAAGTAGCTTAACTCGGGTATTCCTTAACTCGTAGGCTGCTTATCTCGTAAGCTTGCTAACTCGTAGAGGTCTTTAAGTTGTAGGAAGTTGCTGACTCATGTATCCTTTAACTCGTACATGCCTTGAGTCGTACATGCCTTGAGTCGTACATGCCTTGAGTCGTACATGCCTTAACTCGTGGACCTGTTAACTTGTGAACGAGTTAGGGTTAACAGGTGGCTTAATAACATCTTGAATGCTACCATCAACAATAGGCCTATCATAATTTGGAATAGGATTTATAGCATTGGCATAAGAACAACGATAAGCATCAACAGTGAAATAATTCTCAACAAAATCGTATACAGGCAACTTAGACTTGTTCATACACTTTATAGCATGAGCACAAGGAAATCCTGTAATTTTCCATTGGTTGCAACTACAAATATGCTCCTTCAAATTAACACAATGAGAGTTTGGAGATTTCACTTCAAAAGCAAAAATCATAAGATTTATATACATCCCATCCAAATCCTTCTTCAATCAATTCATCTAAACGTAACTCCATAGAAGGACAAAGACTTGTTCTCCACAAATGACATTCTTCTCTTCTTCTAGCCATCTGTTCCATAATCTTAACACGAATACCATCTAAACACAAAGTAATAGGCAATGCTCGTTCATTTAAAATCCAACTGTTAAAACTTTCTGCAACATTGGAACTATACTCACCATAACGTTTCCCTGGAAAACATAAATCAACCCACTTATCAAATGGCTTATCCTTTAAAAAATTCACACCAGCAACACCACCAATTTGACAAAACTTAGAATACGCTCCTTCAAATTTATATAAAGTAGAAGCTCTAGAACACATTTTGAATAGATCAACGATAGACACATTTGCATTTTGGGCTTTCGCTGCTGAAAGAAGATTTTGCTCCATATGCAAATAGCAATAAATGTGATAATCTAAAGGAAAAACATCACGAACACCTGAAAGCAAACCTTGGTGCCTATCTGACATAAAAACTAAAGTACGCTCTTCTTGAAGCATTTGTTTTAAATGGTTCAAAAACCATGTCCTGTTATCCACATTTTCTATAGAAACTACACTCATAGCTAAAGGGAAGAAACCTGCAAATGCCAAAATAATTAGTAAAAAAACTAAAAGTAATTACAACCATAAATATAAAACAATTCATAAAAAATGATACTGGCAGTATCAAAATTGATACCTAAAACCTGAAATGACCATTATAAAAATATTGATAACCACAACATTATGCACATTAATCTTCACTCTAAAACAACAAAGAAACAAAAATTGACATATATTATGATACAAAGGAAATATCAATACTACGAAACTATAAATGATACCATATATGAACATAATTACTTGACACCGATACTAACATTATACACAAAATAATACTAATCTCCTGTGTAGTGGTATGAAATTATTATACCAAATACAAATTTATAATTTAATACAATGAAAATTTTGATACTAGAAACTTACTACTTATAAACTACAATTCTAAAACTGATACCAACATAAAAAAAAATTTGATAAAAAATGTATATTAATGATTATGCCAAGTATTATGATCTCAATACAAATAACTCAAATCTGAAAACAAAGACATACCTTGATCACCATTTTTTGCAGTAGCACCCATCAACACACCAGGACGTCCCTTCAAGTGAGTAGCATCTAAGAATATCATAGGACGACAAAACTTGAAACTAAGTAAACAAGCTCCAAAAGCAATAACCACCCTTTCAAATTCATTACTACAAGGATCAACATCCATATCAACATAACTATCTGGATTATATTTCTTCACTGCTTCCAAATACCAACTCAAATCATTATAAGACAAAGCATCATTACCATGCAACTCCATCAATGCAAGTTGTTTCCCATGATAAGCATAACCATAAGACAACTGAAAATTGTATTCTCTTTTAAAATCAAGTATAGTATCCTTAGGCTTTTTACTTGGACAATCACGGATCTCGTCAATAATCATCGATTTAACAAACGAACTAGATATATGTGGATTATTCACATGTCTAAGACCAGCCCCACAAGAATGATCAGGAACCAAATTTCTCATAAAGAACCTTTTCAATTCTCCAGAATCACAGGAACCATGAACTTTGAAAAGACAATCATCTTTATATGAAGAGAAAATCACAGTAACTTTTGTAGCACAATTCTTTAAAAAAACTAATTCATACCCCTTTTGAAGTTGATATGCCATCAAAAACTCTCTAAAACGTTCAGCTCCTCCAAAAAAACCAACAAAATCGGAAATGCTTAATGTTGACCCTCTCCTCAACATATCTTTTAAATAACTTTTACCATTAACAACATTTGAACAGACAAATACAGTAGAAAACGAAGAAGCACGAACATAGGATGAAGTTGAAATAGAAGCACCATCAACAATTTCCAATTCAGAATCCTTAACCTTAACAGTAAAACCAAAGAAAGAACTTTTCTTGTATAACTGAAAACAAACTATGCTCTGAATATCAGAATCAGTGTCAACCATAATAACTTTGTCCTCAAGTACATAAGAAATCTGAATATAAGAAGGAGTTAATTGAGACCAATGTCGACATATCTCATTCTTCAAATCATACAACGAGCAATCAATAAACAATCGAGTGCTAAAAGTGTTATTATTCAACATAAACAAACAAAGAAGGTTGTTATACCCACTGCCAAAAAAAACATTAGTAAAAATATTTTCAATGTAGAACAGTAATTATTCAATTTAACAAAACTGATACCTACCATAGACAAAACTGATACCTACGTGCTGATAATAAAAAAATGATACTAAGAAAAAATAATAATGATACCAAGAAACTGAACCTAAAATACGATAGTTTTCCACTCTATCACAACTTTAAATACTACCCATGCAATGATACTTTTCCAATCATCTCAACATCAATGCAAGATAACGTAAGAAAAATTAAATGAAAAGCTAATTAGATGACAAAACTACATAAAGAAACGAATATAACAATAAAAAACCTGCTGCTACTTGCATAATTTTCCATCGACGGACGAACAAACAATGAGAACAACAACACTGCATATCATTCATAAAAATGAACATAATTATAAATCATGGACAAATATTTTTAACTCGATTAGAAAAAAGCAGAATAATATAAGTATACCTAACAAAAACGAGATCACGGTACAAATATGAAAAGAACGAGATCAACAAACCCACGGAAGAAAAAAATGATCGATGAAGTACAATCTTCAGAAGGAGGAAATTGAAAATAAACGAACAAAGTTAATCGATATTTTAATTGCGAGAAAGATATTTGATCGCGACTGAGAAAGTTGATCGAAAGAACGAAGAAGAATAAGCTCGCGAAATTGGGCTGGAAGGGAAAAATGATAATATATCCTTTGAAGAAAAATATTAGCGGGACGTCCTACATCCAAATAAAGCCCTAAAACGTGTCCTTGAGGAAAATTTCCTGTAAATATAATTTTTTTTTAAATAGTAATAGAAATGCGAATGCAAATATGAAAAGCAACAAACACACAATGAAAATGTAAATAAAAATTACCATCACATAATGATTCTTTTAGCAACACGCACACAAAATGAAAACACACTAAAATAAAAAGAAAAATAATTCAAAGAATAGAAATCATAACCAAATCAATTCCCCTGCAACGGCGCCAAAAACTTGTTTAACGGCAAATTTTCTCTCGAGTTAAAAAAATGTTGATAAATTTTGAAATAAAAATAACTGCAAGCGCACGTCATACAATTTTAGTACGTGGCGAGTACGGGTCGATCCGTAGGAATTTTTTTAGATTTTAAAAATCAATTCAATCAAATTAAACCAAAATGAGAGGAAATTGTTAACTACAAAAATGAAGCCAAAACTAGAATTAAAATGTGATTTAAAAACTATTAGACTAGAGAACAATTTAAAGGCAAATCCATTCTCATACTTTTGTAAATCAACAAACAAATAATTTATGATCTCTAGTTATGAAATCAAGTGAAATAATTGTTGCATTTATCATAAGTATGATTTGTTTATGTTATAGTTAACATAACTCAAACCATCAAACTATAATACAACAATTATACCACTTCTACATTCTAATGAAAATGAAGCCAAAGCAAAAACAATTTTAAGTTTGATCTATTTACTACTATAATTAGTAAGATAGATCGTCAAATTTTTTTTACTTGCTTTTCCAAATCAAAAATTCATTAGCAAATGAAGATGTAATTGTGTTTATGTTGAATAAGAATAGCTCATTTGCATAAGCAATATAAGCTATCAAACCCACTTGTATAAACTTACGTCAAAATTCACTTTCATGAAGCACAAGCTAAAGAGATCATAGATCATAAAAATGTTGAAATTACATAAAGTTAGAGAGCTTCATTACTCCTAAATTGAAGGGGTTTAGCTACTTATTTGTGTTATCATATCAACATATGTAAATTTTAACATTAAAAACAAAAGAAATAGAAACTAAACAAAGGAGGAAATGAGATTAACCATTAAGCTACTTGCATAAAATAAATAAAACAAAACTACACTACTTACATGAATGTAAATCTAGTCTACTAACAAAGGAAAGAAGAGAGCATAGAAGTAAAAAAAAAAGAACATAAAGTAAATAAACACAAGTAAAAAAGAGAAGAGAAGAGAAAGAGGCTAGGAAGACAATTTTATTTTATGAAACATAGAGCTTACAACTTTCATTTTTGATTTCCTAACTAATTTCCAAGAGTATAAGATATTTACATGTACATAAGAGGGCTATTTATACATGCATAAAATTCTAATTCAATTTTTAGGATGCTTCCTAAAATGCCCTTTAGGAAGTGTGGTCACCAAGTAACCATTAGCCACCAATTAGTCCATAATTTAATGTGCATGAAGCTTTAGCCTCCACTTAGAGTGTCCATTAGCTTCTAATTGTAGATTTAGGTCAGTGGGTGGGTCCTCCATGATCATAAACTTGAATTATTTCCTCTTCATTCCTTTGTTTTCCCTTGTGCATGCATATATCTTCATGAATCCCTCTTCCATATGCATCAAAATTAACTATAAAAATCATAAAAATGTCCAAGTAAAAATTCTCAAATTCACATGCACAAAAATAACCATTTTCCCCCTGAATGAAGATGAATATATGATGATTTGAAAATAATTGAATTTTGGTTTTAAACATGTTAAAATGCCCAAATATGATATTTATTTAGATAAAAAGAGATAAAATATGGATGTAAATATATGCACATTTACGTGCACATCAATAACGTTGATGGGATTTAATTAGGATTCACTATCCTTCCTAAGCAAGTCAAAACCCTTTTTAACTTGAAATGCTTAGGCTACATTGCCTATTTATTTCATTTGAAACCTTTGTTTAAACCTTTAAACAACCCTTTCAAAACCCTTGAAGGTAACCCCTTCGAAACTATTGGAAGATCCTTTCAAATAGCTTTTCGAAAACATTGGAAAAACCTTTCCTTTCATTTCTCCGAAAGCTTCAAATTATCAGACATCCCCCATTTTAAAACCTTCTAAATATTTCCTTTTGAGAAACATAGGAAAACCTCCCTTTTAATCCTATCGAAACCCTGGGGAACCACCTTTTTCAAAACCATTCATTTAAATCTTTTGAAATAGTCAAAACTCAATCGTTTCGAAAGCACTTTGGGATCAATTTAAAACATGTGGAAACCTTTCAAAACCATTCAAAAACATCTTGATCGAAACTATTTAGATTCTGCTTTCAAGTAGAGCAAAAGGACCATAAACCTATAAAAGTCAAAAGCATCAGTTTCGAAACCTTTTAAAACTATCTCCATTGAAACCATTTGGGTTTTACTTTACTTATAGAAAAAAGGGTCCTTAAAACATTTTTGTTGAAAGCTACCGCTTCGAAACCATTTCCTAAATAATGAAGTGATGGTATCAAAACCATCCATTCAAAAGCGTTGGAGAGGTGGGCCAGGTTTTAGAAAACAGAACAACCCTTTTGAAACCATCTGGGTCGAAAGGTAGAAATGCAGCAACAAAAACATTTCGACCTAGTCGAAAGTAATTATTTAAAAATAGAGGCACAACCTAATCAAATCCATTTACTTTAAATCATTGACTTGGTCGAAAGCTACTTTGTCAAATGCCTTTCTAGTCGAAAGCAAGCAGGTGTATTTCTTTTATTTAAAACCGAAGGACTGCCTCAACACCTTCGAAACCCCTGCCCTACCTTCTGCCATCATCCAATTCGTTACGTATCAGTTTCCTGATACCATATGAAGGCGATAGTGTGGAGGTGGAACCTGCTGTCGATAGAGATGAAATAGTGAAAAACTTATAGCAAATAGTTCTTTTCACCTAACTTGCCTCATGTGTCTAATTATGATTGGTTGCCTCTTTCTTTACCATTAAAAAGCACTGCGCTTTATCAAAATGGCTGCCGACTTTTCAAATTTAATCATTTAAATCATTTTATAAAAAACCCCTTCTCTTCTTTTAATTGTATAAAACATTTAAGTCCCATATATTAAATAATTTTATATAACCATTAAAGCACTTAGGAAAAATCTAGAAAAATTCCAAAAAATCACATTATATATGTTTTCTAACATATAAAGATTTCAAACCCAAATAATTAATTATTTACTCATAATTAATTTATAATCCAATATATCATTTTCTTTACTAGGAAAATCATATTAATTCCACGAAAATTTAGACAAATCTGAAAATTGAAACCCATCTCCAAAATTATATTTATGATCTTCATAAAAATTTGCAAGGCAATTGGTGTCATTTTATAAGGTTTTCATGTTAAAACATATCATAAATTCTATATGAGTAACCATAATTCATCAACAAGTATATATATTCATTCTGTCTTTCAAAAACATGACAGACCATTGCAAAATATTCAAAATTCATATTAAAACAAAAAATATAATAAAAAATGAGATGTGAACATTATTCTCCTTAGTTTTAGAGATTATGGAGATTGAGAATGGATTTGATTTAAATTATATTCTTTCTAGCTTTTCTTCTTCTTTTCCTTGTTAATGGTGGCCGATCTCTTTAAAGTTTTGAAAATGAAAATGAACGAGCGAAATTTCACATGGCCAAGGTTTGGAGTATTTAGGAATGGCCTCTTTCTTATTTTACCCTTCCTCTATTTCAAGTGAACTATCATTCTAATTCATGGTTAAATGGAACAGCTACACCTTAAATAAAATCAAATCTGAATCCCCTAATCAATACATTATCAACTAACTAAATATCTTAAATAATGTTACCAAAAATCTGCCGTGTTACAAAAATATAATAGCAAATTACACCCATTTATTTCAAAACAATTTGAAATGCCAAAATACAAAACATCATCAAACTGTCAAGTAAAATCCATTAAATTATTTAACCAAAATGTATGGGTACAACATAGAACATCATAAAGGATAATAATATCTGACACAAGCTTAAACCACTCCACTTTCAAACATCGTCACCGTCATCACTCCGTCCTTAACCTATGTTGTAATGAGGAGGGAGTCAAAATAACATATGTCTGGTGAATAAAAACCTTGAGTCTTACCGTTATAGTACTTGGCAGTATATTTTAAAATTAGAATGTGAACCATTTAATACTTATTATAAGGAAAGGAGATGGGTCCACAATCAACCACTTAATACCTTCCATTCTTGAAGCAGGTTTCTAAATCCCATACCAAAATCACATGTCAGAAATATCTAACAATTCAACAGATAGTACCCATACCCATGTCATTCAATACATTTTATTAGAAATAGGAAGACTCCGGCCATTTAAGACCTTAATTAAGGCAAATCCTATCATTTAATGCCCATTCTTAGGGCGGACTCCTCATCAATGACTATCTACTTGACATCATATGGAATCTCTTGAGCAACTTAACACTTCTTTATAGAAAGATGGATCATCAATCAGTCACTTAATACCTTATCCCAAAGCAGATCCCTGTCGACATACCACTTATTGTGCTAATAACTAGCCCATTGGCTATTTAATACTTCATTTGGAGAAAAGAGGTAAGCCCTCAAACAACCACTTAATACTTCAAGACCACGAAGCAAACCCTTCATATTATGATCCATACTCATAATGACATCTCACGTTAGTCCGACTATTTCTAAGAATTGGTAGCCAGATTAGCTGGGAAGATTTACCCTATAGAATTTGGGACCAATCTCTCATCATCACAAATATTTATCATAGGAGATGTCTCACATCAGCTTCAAAGTCACACTACTGGTAGCCAGATTAGCTGGGCAGCCTTCTGTATGTCTTTTGACTACCTCGCCTCCCTATCACTTAACCATAATTTAAATTATATCCATATATATAATACTCATCTCACCGTTTCATAATTAAAGCCTTACAAGGAATCTTCCTTATTACGCCTTAATCTATTAATTACCTTCTTAAGGGGAAATCAATGACATTTTTTACCTAATTAACTACGCAGTTATATGCTATAATTATACATTTATTATGCTAGTAGAAATAAATATATATTCTTTCCTAATAACTTCTAAGCTTACGGTTCATATGCCCTAAACTAGCGTTAAATGTTATTCCTTTAACCATAATACTAATACATGTCCTTTCCCTTTATATTTTCGAGATTCCAATATCCATTATAAAGATTAACTATTCATATCCAAAACTAAAATAGATAGACTTGTAAGTAGGAATAGAAACTCAATTTATTACATTAATTCAATGGAATATTCTAAACAATGAGAATTGCAATCCTAACTTCATATTTTATTCAACTGCTCTTTCACACAGAAATAAATGAAGGAATTTGATGTGGAATAAGTGGTTTAAACTATGATATGATTCATGCTCTACACCCTTATTTCATTATTGAAAACTCACAACTCCTACTAGGAGGCCTAAAACTAACGGCTATGGATGCTGCAGTCATCCGTAGTTATTAATCTTCGACAACCAAATACGGTGGTGCTAGATTCGTTGAGACACATATCACAATAATACGGGAAATTTTTTAACAATTAAAATAACACGTTTCCACATTCCATTGAAAACATTTTAGTTTCATTACATAATTCCAAAAACGGTAACCACGTTCAGCAAAATATAATATTACACATACACTAAGGGTAATATATGAGGATGCCACCTTAGTTGATCGGAGTAAATAGTAAGGATAATAAATCTACCATTACAAAAAAATACAAAGCGGAAAAAAATAACTCTTGGTAACTAACTACCTCATGCACGACTCCGGAAGCTTTATTCGTCAAAAAAGAGAACCTGAAAATCTTAAATCTCAAACTAATCAAAACCGTTGAGTACCCAAGAGTTTAATGGGAAATTAAAAACTTTAAGTCAGATATAAAGCCTGGTATGAATAATAATCTAACATCTCAATCTTTTAGATATCTAGTGAAACCACGCCGCTTAACGGAACGGGTTTTTCCCTCACTAGTATCCTAAAATCTTTGTAAAACCATATTTTGTGCTCCTGCATCCACAATGGTTAAAACATGCATTTAAAATTATGAGGATGATACGCATAGATATAAACAATTAGGATTTCCCATCCCAGTTAAGTTGACACCCTGTCATAATTCACAGTTTTCATGGGATCATTAAGAACCTATAGGCTCCTAACAATTAACATAATTGATTCATGGATCCCCCCTGAACCAATTAGTCATTCCAATAACTAATCCCCTATCTTAATTTTCATGGGTTGACTAGGAACCTATGGATTATCCATTAACTCATTCCTCATCCTAGTTTTCATGGGTTGACTAGGAACCTGCTGATGCCTCCATTAACTTCTTTCTTATCCTATTTTTCATGGGTGGAATAAGAACCTATTGGCTGATGTCAATTCTTAACCCGAATATAGTTTTCGTGGGTTCACTACAAACCAATTAGCCCCTACCAACCTACCTAATAAATAGTTTTCATTGGTTTACTATGAACTTGTTGGTTACCTCCAATAACTACCTTATCATAGTTTTCGTGGGTTTACTATGAACCTATCTCCTGGACAACTTGAAGGTTTAAGCATCTTGTATTTTTGGTCTTCCTGACTCTCTGGATGCAATTCTACTCATTCAGGAGTTTAATTAACTTATATTCACTATTAGGTTGACCTAGATGGTTCTTCTACCCCTTTATCCCTAAAATAGAGTTATGGGTTCTTTATCATGTGAATATATTCATATTTAAAGAAGAAAACACAAAAATTTGACAACAACACTCGTGTGGGTTTAAGTTCCTGGAAATACATTTCATATAAAACATTGACTACTCCTTTAATTTACATTTTATCAAAGTAATACTTCTTCAAATTACATATTTAAAGTCATTACAAAACTTCTTTATTTAAACCATGGTTTTTCCCTTTAAGAATTTGAGTTTGGGTTTTAAAACCTTTCAACACTTTCAATTCCTTTGCTTTCGACCTCATAGGATGATCTCCTTCGGAAGCACAAAACATATCTATTAGGCTTATGCCTTTTGAATACTTTAAAACACCTCTTTCGAAACCTTTCGGCCATGTTTAAGTATTATTATATAAAATTAGAAGCATAGCTTCGAAACCACTTGAAAGTACTTTTTGAAAACATCAAAAGTTACCCTTCGAAAACATTGAAAGTCCACCCTTTCGTAAACATTGGGTTTAAAATATTACTTTGGGTCAAAGTGAACATAGGCAAAAGCATCTCCTTTGAAACCATTCTTTATTTCAAAAATATATTGGGGAAGTTTGATGATGTCAAAATCATCCTTTTGAAAGCCTTAAAACATCTGGGTAAAACAATTGAAGGTTAGCTTCGAAACCCCTTCTGAAACCATTGCCTTTAAAACCCCTAACCTCTTTAGAAAGCATTATGAAGTGGCTTATATTTATAAAACACCGAACCCTTCAACAACATTTATGTCTTCAATACCATCGGAGGGTTATAAAATCTCATAAGGGTTTCAACCTGTTTGAAAGTACCCCATCCGAAAGCTTTAAACAAAATCTATGGAACTTCTTCAAAAGTTACTTCTTTTAAATCATAAGCGGCAGCTCTCTTTCGAAATTCTCTTTGAAATACCCTTTCGAAACCATAGGTTTCGACTACGCCGAAACCCCTTAATAAACAAGCAAGTGCTTCTCTTTTCAAAACAAAATAAACTAATGAACCAACTCCTTCGAAAGCATCGTTCGGAAACCGTACCTTTCGCCTTTCTCCAATCCACCACGTATCATTGAAATGATGCCATGTGTATTGGTTTACTGGTTTCAACCTAGAAAGTTTCGACTAGGTTGGGGCAAAAGGTCTTGGTCGAAGGGACCTTCTAAAGAAGGAAAAACTCTTTTTTCTAAGCAAAATATTGTTTTTACCAAATAAAGTAAACTTTTTGTAACAAACTTGCATACTTTTAAACATTTGATTGGCTTTCATAAACTTTATATAATTTGGATAATTTTTTCCGCATTCTCTCAGATCTAAAATCATTATAACTTTTAAAAATAAAACCCTTCCTATTGATAAAACAATTAAATCATTTAGGTCCTCCTTTCAAAATAATTAATTTCCATACTAAATCACTTAGTAAAAACCCCCAAAATTCCAAAACTTCACTTTAATCATTTTATCTAACATTTCAAAATTTCAGAACCGAATTCTTATTATATTTTCCAGACTAAATCTAAAAACCCAAATAACTATATTTTCCTTTTAAAATTCATAACTAATTCTCCACAGCTTAGAAAATTATAAAAATTGAAACCCAACTCCAGAATTATGTTTTACTTAACATATAATTTGTCCATGGCATTTAAAATTCATTTAAGCTCAGTTTTACCCTAAAACCATTCATATCTCCTTTAAACAACCTTGTTTAAACCATATAAATCATAAATCAAGCATATCATCAATAAATATATCATGAAAATAGGTTTACCCTTAAATCCAAAACCATATGAGTATAAAACCAAAATAGAGATGTAGTGATTATTATTCACCATAGATTGGATAAGGAAATTAATGATTGATTGAGACTGATTTCTTCTAGTTTGATCCCAAGCTTTATATTGATGTTCTCTTCATTGCTATCTTCTTACTGGTTGGCACCCTTATTTCTTAAGGTTAAAATTTTAATTGTGATAAAATGAACGTGTATGGCCGAAAGAAAATGGAATAAAGTGGAGAATTGGACGATTCGAAATTTTTAGGCATTTGAAATCGGGATATTTAATGGATTTTAAATATTTAAAAGTTAATTTATAACTTAAATTTCAAATATCACCATTGTTTGGAAATTTAATTATTGAATTTAATTATTGGAAATTGGGTAAGATGTTGAATCTGGAATTTTAAGCCTGTAAAAATATAATTTAAAAGTCTATAAAATTTATATTGATAATATTGAAGATAGTAAAAGTGTTGAAATTGAATTTGGAATGTTTTGTTAAGTTTTCATAATATATCGTTTAAATCGATATTTAAAAATAGCCTTCTGAGGCACAGTCTCGGAATTCGACGAAACCAGTTCCATTGGATCCGTAATATTTTATTATTATCGGATTTCAATTTTCATAGTGATTGGAGTTGTTGTGTGAGCGTACAACATATAAACGCGTTGGAATTTATATTGAAAATTCAATGTTTAGTTGCTTCAAAAAGCTATCTTCTCCATACGATCGAGGTTTCGAATTGCGTAATTGTGACAATTTCAATTTGAATTTAAAAAGATATATAGATGTATTTAATATAATACTGTTTTCAAAAGATAATTACATGTTTTATTTGTTTCAACACTTGGCAGAAACTTTTACTCGCGTCTTCCTTCTTTTGAAAGCCAAAGTCGAGCCCTTCTAATTCAAATCATGCACCCTTCTTCTTCTCATCTATTCGAGTGAACATCAGATAAAAAAATGGAAGGCAATATCATGAGCATCGTCGAATCCATTCGAATCTATTCTAATCGAAATCGAGCCTAGGATCGATCGAAGTGTCAATGGCGATGGCGTTGGGGGTTTGTGCTCGCTGTTCGATTTAGGGTTTGGGGGTTCGGCGTCAATCGAAGGGGCAATTTCTTCGGCAGTAGGCTTGAGGTCATGAGATGGCGAGCGATGATGGGGCAGATGGTCGATCGCGAGCGGCTAGGGTTTGCGTTCGATTTGAGCGGGTGATGGCGATCGGTAGGAAGTGCCTCCGGACGCTCGCGAGGCAGTGGCCGTTAGGATTCTGAGGTAATCTTATCTTATGTTATTTTTATATAAAAAAATGTTGTTAACTATAAACATAAATATGTATATATATATATATATATTAAAGCAGAAATGTTTTTATAAGTATAAAACTTTGGAAAGAGAAAAAAATAGTGATTTTAACTGCTGAACAGTTAATTTTGATTTAATAGATATAGGAATATAAGTACACATGCATATTTAGTTGAAAAATATATTGATAGGAAGGGAAATTTATTTACAGAAAATAAATTACTGGTTGTAAAAAAGAAAAAAAATTAAATTAATAAAAATCTTATTTAGCTTGCAGTAAAATTCTAAAATGTGTACAATCTTGATATATATACATGCATGTCTATTTTATTGTAGTTTAAACAGAGAATAAATATAATTTGGGAAGGTATAGAAATTTTAAGACGATTTCATAAAAGTCAATTCTTTGAAATCTATTTTTATGAGTATATATATATGTGTGTAGTCTCAAGATAGATAAATATATATATATATATATATATATATATAAGTATTTTAATTTGCTAATTTATTTTTATAATAAGGGTTTGATGATTAATTTGTTTTATTAACTAATTAATTATTTTAACTATTGAAATAATTTATTAAAGCAAATTTAGTTTTAAAATAAATAAATAAATAAATTAAAACATTAGTTTAAATATAAATAGGGATTAATTGATTAATTCGAATATTAATAAATCATGCAATGTTATACAAGGTCAATGATCGTGAAGAACAAGACGTAAAGGAAATGGACTGCGAAACGATAAAGTTGAGTTAATCTCACTCATCTGGTTTAATTTAAATTTAATTGGTTAAATTTAAATAATTGGTTGGATGATTGAATTGATTTGATGTGCTATATTATAGTATATAACACATCTTGGAATAATTGATTTCTCGCATTATAACGGATGAGACCCTATACGCCACATAATAGCAGATGATATTATATTAAAAACCCATATACCGTGATATTTCACCTCAAGTGGAATGGGTATTTTATGTTGTGATAACATATGTGGATGCAGGGAAACAGGTTGGAGGGATCCAACTGGATTCCTCAAATAATATTATGTGTTATGAATATTTGATATCCTGTGATGAATATTATTGATAATTGGAATATTTAATGCTATGGTTTACTTGAATATATTTTGGTACACTTAGTTATCCAAATGTATAGGATTGGATTTTAAAAAATAAATAAAAGAAGAGAGTTTGTAAGTGAAATAATTATAGAGAATTTAAATAAATTTAAGAATGAATTGGATAAGAATAAAAGTGATTTTAAAATTTAATAGATAAATTCCGCGTATAAAAGGGAATTTTGAATAAACAGGAAGATAATAATTTTAAACTTAAGTGTTATTATTTAAAAGAATAAAACATTTATTTTAATTTTAAGATTTAAATTATTGGCAAAGATAAAGGAATTTGGAAAATATGAAATTGGTATTTTCAGTTAAAAGAATTTTTAAATCATAATTAAGAAATAAAATCTGAAGTTAATGGATTTTTTAAAAAAAATGAATAAGTAAAGAAATTTAATTCAAATGGAGTATGGGAATCAATTTGAAAACTGATTTAAGTGTTTGAAATTGAAAATTTAAAGGAGAATGTGACTAAGGAATTTATAAACTGGGTTTATAAAAGTAAAGTGAAATATATCAGTGGATATTTGGGAAGAATAAATTCAAGGTGGGAATTTATTAAAGGAAATGAGAAAATTTGTTTACAAATAAACAGTGATGTATTTTTAAAGAATGCGAAGAGAAGTATATTTCCTGGATAGCCAAGTACGTTTTTCAAAGTAAATTTTAAATATAAGTTAAAGTTTTGATGTTTTTTTTTAAAGTATGTTTTAGAAAATTTATTATTGCTAAATGTTTAAATTCTGAAGTAAGTATTTTTCAAATCTATTATCGTAGTAATTATTTAAGGGAACTTAGTATTTTGTTTAGAGGGACAAAATCAAGTTTTATACTTTATTAAGTAATCATATTTTATATATTCCTAAAGAATTATTTTTAATTAAGTATTAAAGTAGTTTTCTGAATTTAAATGCTAAAGTATATTTTACAATAAAATGTTTTTAGAGTATTTTAAAAATCTAAAGTTTTGTGCCTGGTGATTTCAGTGGAAATAGAAAATATTTGGGAAATTTATTCTGTAAAAGGAAGATAGTTTGAAACTGTTTTCAAAAGGGTTGGAAATGGAAATTTATCTTGCGAAGATATTTTGAGGTAAATAAATAATTTAGAGAAATTATTTATGGTTGATGGTTGTTGCGAATATTAATTGATAGTTAAATAACCGACTATCAATATTGGCCAATGCGTTGATCGTTTCGAAGAGACCGGGATTAGGATTTATTTCTCGAAAACCACATTGATTCGGTTTGTATGTTTTCATGGAAAAACGAGTTTGGATACGAAGATGGAGCAGTGAAGTGCAAGGGCTAGTCGCTACTAATCCTGAGAATGTTTCGAAAATGGATGTAGTAGGAGTAGTGCCTTCGGTTCCGTTCGAACCCAGGACAGACTTGTATGGATGAATGCTTTCAGAAACATCATCAGGTGGACGATGGGCATTCTAAGGGATATGATCTAAAAGGTAACGCTTAGCCTCAAGCCTCATCAACCGGGAATGACTGAAAATCAGGGGTTATGCAGCAAGGCTAGGTGGGTTGCACCCACTTCAGGATTAGGTCATCCTTGTCTAAATATCCCTTTTATTTCGGCTTAGTGGTGCGGTTGCTAATCACAACCGTGGGGTGATCTTACTTAAGATTATCCAGTAACAGATAGTCTCGATCTTGTGTTGCTAGGGGTCGGGAGTGATCCTCGTACTGTGATCTAGACCACGTACCGTGACAGGTGGTACCCCAGTGCCTAGTCATTAGTTGGAAATCCATTCTCCCTACGCGCCTTTTACGATTTTGTTTGTATTACCCACTCTGTGGCAAGTAGCTGGAATTTAATAATGTAACAATGTCGGGCTATTTTCATAAGTATTTGTAAATAGACCCTATTATAATATCAGAGGATTTTAATAAAAAGTGTTTTAGCTATCGTAAGGTAAAAACCCGACATGTTTATTTATGGCGTGGTCTTACGGGATGCTTTTGTTTTCAAAGGATCTTCGAAACTCTAATAATCAATTTGAGTGTGATTTCTCACGCTGGTATATCCAAACTGACTCGGGTGTTATTTAACTGTAATGCTCGGGTCAGACCGAGTATTATGGGATACAGGATATGATGCTAAGGAGCTCAGGGGACGAGCTAAATGGCGTTACGTACTTCCGTATTTGATTATTATTCCGTTGTGCATCCAGTTTTATGTTATTGATGTGAAACTCTGATGATGTACTCGGATGATGTATGAATAAACAGATATAGTATTTATTTTTATGTAAAGATATGTTATTATCTATTATATTTTATTCCACTGCGATGGTTAGATTCTGATGTTGTTTTCTATTATCTTCTTCTACCTCTTCTTCTTTAACGCAAATGGTTCGTATTTCCGTACATCTTGAGTTGATTGATAGAGAATAGTGTTGACTCAAGGGGTACGGATTTGCGAGCTATTACAGTTGGTATCAGAGTAGGTTGGTGATAACCTTGGCTCTGGTGGGAATTACTCAAATAGAGTCCGTAGTACTCTAGAATGAGTTTGAGCGTATTAATAGATATGAGCGTGTATTTGTTAGTGAATATAAGTTGTTTTAATATTGTGTTGACTTATTGGTTTAGTGGAATATGAATTTTGATCGAATAAGTTGGCCGCTATTCGAGAAGAGTTTATAAACACCCGACACGATAAATTGTCACGGTATTGTTTTAAATGTGGGTAAATGAAATAAATTTACCCAAAAATATATTTTGATATGAAAGAAAGTTTTTATAAACTATTTAAGCTAATATATGGTTGCTTGGATGTTGGGAATGATAATATTTAGTTATTATCATTGTTGTGTAAAAATTTAACTAGAAGTTGAAAATATAACCAAAGGTTAAGGAAATAAAATCATTTATAAAATGAAATTTATAAATGTGAATTATAAATGTGATTTGTAAATTGAAATATAATCAAATGGGAATTTGTATGAGCATAAACTATGCAAATAAATAATAGTTAAAATTTAATTTAAGCCAGAATTTGAAAATTTAAAACCCCGGAGATTTTGAAAGTATTTTGAAGACAAATAATAGCATGTTTTGGAAGCATTTCTGAAAGGAATTTGTTTCAAATAAAATTTCGGAAGGAATATAGCATTGAATTCATTTCAGTCGTTGGAAAATAACTTCGGTGATGACCGCAGCATCATCGATGTTCATTTTTCGAGTTTCTAAGTGACGGATTGCTGCTAAATTGATTTGTTCAGAAGAAACGATTGTTTTTGAAATTTCAAAGGAAACTTGTTGGGAATAAAAATAGGTTGGTTTAAATTTTTAAGAAGTGTGATTTTGAGATAATGGTGATTTCAAAATGATTTGAAACCAAAAGTCGGGTGTTTAAAAATCCTGATGAGATAGGTTATAAGCTTATAAATTGAGATGATTTTTAAATCAGGAAGGAAATATAAGCTTTGAATGTTGGAATTTAAATTTAAAGTGAAAGGTTAAAAATGAAATTAACTTGGATTGATGAAGAAAATTTAATCGAATTGAATCAAATAAATCTGAGTTAAAATAGAATTGAATTGAAATAAAATTCAGTTGAGTTATAGGTGGTATTGAATGGAATTAGATCCTTACTTTAATAAATGGAAGTAAGTTGGATAAGAAATAAGTTGGATAAGAATTGGATTGAAATAAATGAATTAGAATAGCTTATAAAAGTGGAATAAAAATATGCATGGGGTTGTAAATAAGCGTAGGCTCGAGTTAAAAATAAAAGATGAATATATTCAAGCCTAGAATGAATGGAAATGTGTAAAATAATAAGTGTGACTTATAAAGTTTAAAGGTGGAATAGAAATCCCAAATTAAATATTGTTTGATGGTTTGGAAAATGAAAAAAAAAATCCAAACTTGAATTATAAAATAAATTGCACTTAAGAAGTTTAAATGAAGTGATTTTTGAGATTAAAAATCAAGTATTGAATTATAAATAGGGAAGGACTAATTAGATAATAAATTAGTTATTGAAATATGTAAATGGAACCTAATGTAGTTAAATAGAAGCTGAATTGTGGGTTAATAATGAAGTTTGGAAATAAAACTCAAGTTATAAATCAAATTCGACTTGAATCGTTAGTGAAGTAAATATAATTGAAAATGTTGCCAAATAAAAAGAAATTGGATTAAAGTGCTAATGGTTTGTATTGCAAATAAAATCTAGATAAGCAGAAATAAATCAAAATGGCCTTGTTATAAATAAAATATCTTTGGATGAATTGAGTATGGAAATTAAAATTCATAATGGATTGAGTGAATAAACTAACTGTATTGAATAAATAAATGGATGAAATTTGATTAAATAAGAATCAAATGAAAGATGGAAATAGAACTTGTTGTAAAAAGAAATGGAGGTCGGTCAAATAAAAATGAACTTAAGTTATTAACTTAAGTAAGTGTTAAAGGAAAGCTGAAATCAAATAAAAGCGTGGTTTAAATAAGTTGGGAAATAGTTATTGAATGAATTAGCTTGGATTGTTTTCGAGCTAAATAAAATAGTTTGGAATTAACAAATATGGATATGAAAGGAAAATGGTTCAAGCTTAAAAAATGGTCTCAAATGAAATGAAAGCAAATATGGAATGAAACGTAAATGAATGGATCGTTAATAAAATTGAATTTTTAAATAAATTGGAATAATATGGGTTTGTTTAAAATTAAAAATGAATTGAATGCAAGAAAGTGGGTTGTAAACCATTCAAATTGAATGAAAATGGCATATGAATTAATTGAAAACAGTTGAATTAGTATTAAAACTATATAAATTGCTTATGGAAAGTGTTTAGTGTGCATTGCTTTTAGAATTCATGTGTTTAACTATTGCAAATAAGTGAAATGTTGTTAAACCTCATATATATGGCACTTACATGTTTTAGTTGAGTAAGTACAAGTTCAGGGAAGTCGTTGGGTTGGATTTGATTGCACAAATTGCTAAAATAATAAGCCACTTGCTTAAAATGATAAATAAAGGTACGCCTACGCAATAAGAATAGGAAATATGAACTGTTTTTGTTTTTCCGACCGGGTGGGTCGATGTATATATATTTATATCTCTTGTCAAATTTCAAAAGCTCCTACGTACAAAGAAGACTCTGTCAAAATTTTCCGAAAATTCTGGGAGTTACAAAACTTTTGAAATTTTTTGGAAAATTTTTGTTAACGACAAATGATTTCAAATTGGAAATTGAAGCAAATTAGTGAATGAAACTAATTTAGAAATAATGACATGAATCAGTATAAATGGAAGATAAAATTCAATATTCAGAGTTGAAAATAAATTGAATTCAGATAGAAATGGGAGAACAAATTTGAATGGAAGTAGATATAAACTAAAGTGGTGAAGTGAAAATAAATAAAGAAGCATATAAAACGCTTATACTAAACTTAAGAAAGGAATGGTGAATTCTTAATTTGAAATTGATATTACAAATATATTCTAAGTTAATATTTGGATGAATAGATATTGACATTTTGTAAGGAAGTTAATAAAATATTTTGAAAGTTATGATTGGATATTATTGCTAAGTAGGATATGCAGGTATTATAAAGGGAAAGGAAAATTGGTTTTGATTTTAGAAGATAAATTCGAATTGCTCGAAAAAAATGTATGTGTTTAAATTTCTGTATGAAATTTGATCAGGTTTTTGATCTAGCCACTTGGCGTTTTGTTTTCTTTTGGAATTTGGAAGCCCGTAGAGGCATTTTGTAGTTATACCGAGCTAGCCGCGCAAAGGAGACGCTGGCGAAATTTTTCGGAAATTCAGGGAGTTAGAAAATTTTTGTGAAATTTTGAAAGTTGGTTTTGAATTATAATTTGAATGATTAAGCAAGTAGTATTTTTTTGAAATTTGGGAGAGTTGAGAAGTTAGTAAGATAAGTAAACGGGTGTTGGACCATTCTTCCTAACTAGTAATTTCGGGGACGAAATTCTTTTAAGGGGGAGGAATGCGACGACCCGAAAATTTTAGGCATTTGAAATCGAGATATTTAATGGATTTTAAATATTTAAAAGTTAATTTATAACTTAAATTTCAAATATTCACCATTATTTGGAAATTTAATTATTGAATTTAATTATTGCAAATTGGGTAAGATGTTGAATGTGGAATTTTAAACCTGTAAAAATATAATTTAAAAGTCTGTAAAATTTATATTGATAATACTGAAGATAGTAAAAGTGTTCAAATTGAATTTGGAATGTTTTGTTAAGTTTTAATAATATATCGTTTAAATCGATATTTAAAAATAGCCTTCCGAGGCACAGTCTCAGAATTCGACGAAACTGGTTCCATTAGATCCGTAATACTTTATTATTATCAGATTTCAATTTTAATAGTGATTGGAGTTGTTGTGTGAGCGTACGACATATAAACGCGCTGAAATTTATATTGAAAATTCAATGTTTAGTTGCTTCAAAAAGCTATCTTCTCCATACGATCGAGGTTTCGAATTACGTAATTGTGACAATTTCAGTTTAAATTTAAAAAGGTATATAGATGTATTTAATATAATACTATTTTCAAAAGATAAATTACATGTTTTATTTGTTTCAATACTTGGCAGAAACTTTTACTCGCGTCTTCCTTCTTCTGAAAGCCAAAGCCGAGCCCTTCTAATTCAAATCACGCACCCTTCTTCTTCTCATCTATTCGAACGAACATAAGATAAAAATAATGGCAGACAATATCGTGAGCGTCGCCAAATCCATTCGAATCTGTTCGAATCGAAATCGAGCCTAGGGTCGATCGAAGTGTCGGCGGCGATGGCGTTGGGGGTTTGTGCTCGCCGTTCAATTTAGGGTTTGGGGGTTCGGCGTCAATCGAAGGGGCAATTTCTTCAGCAGTAGGCTCGAAGTCATAAGGTGGCGAGCGATGATGTGGCAGATGGTCAATCGCAAGCAGCTAGGGTTTGCGTTCGATTTGAGGGGGTGATGGCGATCGGTAGGAAGTGCCTCCGGACGTTCGCGAGGCAGTGGCCGTTAGGATTCTGAGGTAATCTTATCTTATGTTATTTTTATATAAAAAATGTTGTTAACTGTAAACAGAAATATATATATATATATATATATATATATATATATATTTTAAAGCAGAAAAGTTTATATAAGTACAAAACTTTGGAAAGAGAAAAAAATATAGTGATTTTAACTGCTGAACAGTTAATTTTGATTTAATAGATATAGGAATACAAGTACACATGCATATTTAGTTTAAAATATATTGATAGGAAGAGGAAATTTATTTAAAGAAAATAAATTATTAAAAATCTTATTTAGCTTGCTGTAAAATTCTAAGATGTGTACAATGTTGATATATATACATGCCTGTCTATTTTATTGTAGTTTAAACAGAGAATAAATATAATTTTGGAAGGTATAGAAATTTTAAGACGATTTCATAAAAGTCAAATCTTTGAAATCTATTTTTATGAGTATATATATATGTGTAGTCTCAAGATAAATAAATATATATATATATAAGTATTTTAATTTGCTAATTTATTTTTATAATAAGGGTTTGATGATTAATTTGTTTTATTAACCAATAAATTGTTTTAACTATTGAAATAATTTATTAAAGCAAATTTAGTTTTAAATTAAATAAATAAATTAATTAAATCATTAGTTTAAATATAAATAGGGACTAATTGATTAATTCGAATATTAATAAATCATACAATGTTATACAAGGTCAATGACCGTGAAGAACAAGTCGTAAAGGAAATGGACTGCGAAACGATAAAGGTGAGTTAATCTCACTCATCTGATTTAACTTAAATTTAAATGGTTAAATTTAAATAATTGGTTGGATGATTGAATTGATTTTATGTGCTATATTATAGTATATAATACATCTTGGAATGATTGATTTCCCGCATTATATAGCGGATGAGACCCTATGCGCCGCATAATAGCGGATGATATTATATTAAAAACCCATATACCGAGGTATTCCACCTCGAAGTGGAATGTGTATTTTATGTTGTGCTAACATCTGTGGATGTAGGGAAACAGGTTGGAGGGATCCAACTGGATTCCTCAAATTTATTTAGATTGTTTAATATTCTGTCTTATAAATATTTGATATCCTGTGATGAATATTATTGACAATTGGAATATTTAATGCTATGGTTTACTTGAATATATTTTGGTACACTGAGTTATCCAAATGTATAGGATTGGATTTTTAAAAAATAAAATAAAAGTAGAGAATTTGTAAGTGAAATAAATTTAGGGAATTTAAATAAATTTGAGAATGAATTGGATAAGAATAAAAGTGAATTTAAATTTTATAAATAAATTCCGCGTATAAAAGGGAATTTTGAATAAACAGGAAGATAATGAATTTTAAACTTAAGTGTTATTATTTAAAAGAATAAAACATTTATTTTAATTTTAAGATTTAAATTATTGGAAAAGACAAAGGAATATGGAAAATATGAATTTGGTATTTCCAGTTAAAAGAATTTTTAAATCATAATTAAGAAATAAAATCTGAAGTTAATGGATTTTGAAAAAAAAAATTGAGTAAGTAAAGAAATTTAATTCAAATGGAGTAAATTGGGAATCAATTTGGAAATTGATTTAAGTGTTTGAAATTTGAAATTTAAAGAGAATGTGACTATGGAATTTACAAACTGGGTTTATAAAAGTATAGTGAAATATATTAGTGGATATTTGGGAAGAATAAATTCAAGGTGGGAATTTATTAAAGGAAATGAGAAAATTTGTTTAAAAATAAACAGTGATTTATTTTTAAAGAATGCGAAGAGAAGTATATTTCCTGGATAGCCAAGTACGTTTTTCAAAGTAAATTTTTAAATATAAGTTAAAGTTTTAATGTTGTTTCTTTTTTAAAAAAAAGTATGTTTTAGAAACTTTATTATTGCTAAATGTTTAAATTCTGAAGTAAGTATTTTTCAAATCTATTATCGTAGTAATTATTTAAGGGAACTTAGTATTTTGTTTAAAGGGAGAAAATCTACTTTTATACTTTATTAAGTAACCTTATTTTAAATATTCCTAAAGCATTATTTTTAATTAAGTATTAAAGTAGTTTTTTGAATTTAAATGTTAAAGCATAATTTACAACAAAGTGTTTTTATATTATTTTAAAAATATAAAGTTTTGTGCTTGGTGATTTCAGTGGAAATAGAAAATATTTGGGAAATTTATTCTGTAAAAGGAAGATAGTTTGAAACTGTTTTCAAAAGGGTTGGAAAAGGAAATTTATCTTGCGAAGATATTTTGAGGTAAATAAATAATTTTGAGAAATTATTTATGGTTGATGGTTGTTGCGAATATTAATTGATAGTTAAATAACCGACTATCAATATTGGCCAATGCGTTGATCGTTTCGAAGAGACCGGGATTAGGATTTATTTCTCGAAAACCACATTGATTCGGTTTGTACGTTTTCATGGAAAAACGAGTTTGGATTCGAAGATGGAGCAGTGAAGTGCAAGGGCTAGTCGCTACTAATCCTGAGAATGTTTCGAAAATGGATGTAGTAGGAGTAGTGCCTTCGGTTCCGTTCGAACCCGGGACGGACTTGTATGGATGAATGCTTTCGGAAACATCGTCAGGTGGACGATGGGCATTCTAAGGGATATGATATAAAAGGTAACGCTTAGCCTTAAGCCTCATCAACTGAGAATGACTAAAAATCTGGGGTTATGCAGCAAGGGTAGGTGGGTAGCACCCACTTCAGGGTGAGGTCATCCCTGTCTAGATGTTCCTTTATTTCGGTTTAGTGGTGCGGTTGCTGATCACAACCATGGGGTGATCTTACTCGGGATTATCCAGTAAGGGATAGTCTCGGTCTTGTGTTGTAGGGGGTCGGGAATGATCCTCGGTACTATGATCTAGACCATGTACTGTGACAGGTGGTACCCCAGTGCCTGGTCATTAGTTGAAAATCCATTCTCCCTACGCGCCTTTTATGAGTTTTGTTTATATTACCCACACTGTGGCTAGTAGCTGGAATTTAATAACGTAACAATTTCGGCTATTTTAATAAGTATTTGTAAATAGACCCTATTATAATATCAGAGGATTTTAATAAAAAGTGTTTGAGCTATCGTAAGGTAAAAACCCGACATGTTTATTTATGGCGTGGTCTTATGAGATGCTTTTATTTTTAAAAGATGTAATCAATTTGAGTGTGATTTCTCACACTGGTATATCCAGACTGACTCGGGTGTTATTTAACTGTAATGCTCGGGTCAGATCGAGTATTATGGGATACAGGATGTGATGCTGTGGAGCTCAGGAGACGAGCTGGATGGCGATACGTACTTCTGTATTTGATTATTATTCCGCTGTGTATCCAGTTGTATGTTATTGATGTGAAACTCTGATGATGTACTCGGATGATGTATGTATAAACAGATATAGTATTTGTTTTTGTGTAAAGATCTGTTATTATCTATTATATTTTATTCCGCTGCGATGGTTAGATTCTGATGTTGTTTTCTATTATCTTCTTCTACCTCTTCTTCTTTAACCCAAATGGTTTGTATTTCCGTACATCTTGAGTTGATTGATGGTGAATAGTGTTGACTCAAGGGGTACGGATTTGCGGGCTGCTACAAGAAGAATGTGGGCGACAGTTACTCTAATGCCCTTATATTTACTTTCGCTAACACCTAACCATTTATATGTTCATTTTGTTTAAATAAGCACGACTACTTATTTTATTAATCAACATCAATCTCCTTATCTACATTATTCTAATTAAATCTTCTAAATAATTTCAACAAAAAATTGGGGTGTTATAGGCTCCCCTCCTTAATGAATTTCGTCCTAGAAATTCAGTAAGGACTAACTAGCAAATATAGCAATCATCTTTAACAACTCCTAACATCCATACTAGCCTACCTGACTAGTAACTAGTTTATATAAATCTAATATAGACATACTATCAAAGCAGATCAGGGAAAGCATCTCGAATTCTGTCCTCTGTCTTCCAAGTACTGTCATTCTCGTTGTCACTTCACTGAACTTTCACCAACTTGACCATCCTTGTCCTCAACATCTTCTCACCTATCGCTACAACGCGAATTAGTATTCTAACAAAAGTAAAATCAAGCTCTACTACCAAATCCTCCAATTATGTCTGAGGAATAGCAACCTCTAGATCATGCACATACTTGTGAAGATGAGACACATGGAATACATTATGGACACCAGCCAAACAGCTCGGCAATTCTACTATGTGCACGAACTTTCCAATCCTTTCTATAATCTGGAATCTTCCAACATATCTCGGGGCCCACTTTCCCGACTTTCCAAATCTTACCACACCCTTCGTCGGTGATACTTTAATTAAAACCTCGTCTCCCACTTAGAACTCTACGTCTTTACGCCTCTTATCTGCATAACTCTTCTGCCTGGATTGAGCTTCCTTCATCCGTCCTCGAATTAACTCAATCTTTTTTTATGCCTCTCTAACCAAATCTAGACCTAAGACCAATCTTCTCCGGTCTCTAACCAACATGCCAGCGATTTGCATGGCCTTCCATACAATACTTCAAAAGGCACTATTCCTATACTAGTTTGATAACTATTATTATAGGAAAACTCAATCAAATGTAGGTTATCTTTCCAAGATCCACCGAAGTCCAATACACAAGCTCTTAATAAATCCTTGAGTACCTTATTGACTCTCTCGTTTGCCCATCTGCGGGTGATAAGCTGTACTCATCTTGAGCTTGGTACCTAATACCTCTTGTAGACTCCTCCAAAATTTGCTAGTGAATAAAGCATCTCGGTCGCTGACTATGCTACTAGGAATTCCATGAAGTCTAACTATGTTCTTCATGGACAACCTTGCCAAAACAGGTGCCGTCCTGGTCGATTATACTGGAATAAAGTGGGTACTCTTGGTCAACCTATCCACAGTGAACCATATACTCCCATTTCCTCTCCATGACCTTGGCAACCCATATATAATATCCATGGATATCAAATCCCATTTTCAGACTGGAACATTTAAAGGCTGAAGCAATTTACTTGGCTTTTGATGTTCTTCACTTGTTGACAGTTAATACTCTGCCTAACCCACAAGCCAACATCCTCTTCATGCCTTCCCAATAGAAGCTCCTCTTTATATCTTAATACATCTTGTTCTCTCGAGGATGAATTGTAAACTTCGATCGATGACATTCCTCCAGAACTTCCCTCCTTAAGTTCTCTACATTCGAAATGCATAATTGTCCCTTCTTTCTCAACCATCCTCTTTGGTCTAGACTAAAGCCCTTTATATCATCAATCTTTAATCCTACCTCAAGCCTTCTTATCCTCTCTGCTAAATTTGAATCCTCTCTCTGCTTAGAAGCTATTCTCTGGATCAGCACTGTTCGAACTTCTAAACAAGATAACATGGCAGTACCTTAATTAGAACTAGCAGTAGATCTTAACCGCACACCACAACAAGCCATGGCTTCTAGATCCTTCCATTCTGCCAACATTACTAACACCACATTCTGATGTTTTCTATTGAGAGCATCTACTATTTCCCAGGGGTATACTCTATACCAAAATCATAAGCAGCCGAAAATTCCAGCCATCTTTGCCGACACATATTAAAATCCTTTTGAGAGAATAAATATCTTTAACACCTATGATTGGTAAAATAACTCAAATATCTCTCCCAAGAGATAATACCTCCAATTCTTCAAGGAAAAATCACCGCTGCTAACTCCAAATCATGAGTAGGGATCTTACTTCATGCGGTCTAAGCTGCCTAGATGCATAAGCAATGAATTTTCCCTTCTGCGTCAACACTGCTCCCAAACCGGTTCCACACGTATCAGCATATACTACCAACCCTTTGTCACCATGACATTACAACATTGGTCAATAAATGCTTTAACTTAAGGAATGCTTCTGCACAGTTGTCGAACCAAACAAACTTCACTTCCTTTCAGGCAAGCTTTGTCAAAGGCACTACTATTTGCGAGAAATCCTTCATGAATTTCCGGTAATAGCAAGCAAGTCCCAGAAAACTCCTATTCTCGCTTACCGTCTCTAGTCTCTTCCAATTATTGACAGCTTCGATCTTAACTAGATCAACCGACAATCCCACCTCTGAAATCATAAGACCAAGAAACTTAACATTTTCCTCCAAAAATGACACATGAAAAACTTCGCCTTCAGCTGATTCTGCCTCAACGTCTCCAGCGCCACTCTAAAATGAATTTCATGCTCTCTTTCATCTTTTGAGTACACTAAAATGTCATCTATGAATACCAACATGAACCTATCCAAGTGCTCTTATAAAACCCGGTTCATCAAATTAACGAAGAAAGCATGTGCATTCGTTAATCCAAATGGAATCACCAAGCACTTATACGAACTATATCTGGTCTGTAATTATGTCAAAGGAATACTATCCTATGCCAATCTCAACTGATGGAACCCCGTCGCCAAATCCAATTGGGAGAACACTCTGGCTCCACTCAACTGATCAAACAGATCATTTATCCTCGAAAGAGGGTACCTATTCTTGATTATCCTTTCGTTTGAATTACGATAGTCTATGCACATCCTTAACGACCCATCTGGTTTCTTCATGAAAACCACTGCCACTTCCCAAGGTGAACTTCTTTGTCTATTAAAGTTCCTTCCCTCAAGATCCACTAGCTGCACCTTCAATTCCTTCATCTTAGTCGGTGTCATCCTACTAGGTGGTCTACTGACAGGTTCAGCTCCCGGTACATGTTCAATCTGAAACTTAACAGTTCGTTTCGATGGTAGTCCTACGACTGGATTAAAGACATCTGCAAATTACATTGCCACTCGAACCTGACCTACTCTTTTCCAACCTCCATAGCACTTAATAAAGTACAAACACTCTTACTCGAATTCTCCACTGAGAAGATGATTCCATTATGAATATCTTGGTGTATCAACGATATTTCCCTATCCTAGCAAAACATCCTTGCCTCATACCTACCCAACCAAGCCATACCCAAAATGATTTCAAAATCTTCGAAATAAAAAACATACAAACTGCATGCGAACTTATGACCTAACAAATCAAGTTCTAACTGGTCACATCTCATCGTTAGAGCTGCATACCCTCCCATTGGATTCGCAACCCTTAAGGAAGTAACCAGATATATGGGTTCTATACATAATCTATCAACCAAATACTGTAATATAAATGAATGTGATGCACCGACATTAAATAGTACCCTAACTGGTATACCCTAAATAAAAAGCGTACCTTCCATCACAGTCCTTCCTTTTTCTGTTGCAGTAGGCTTAGAAGAATATGGTAGTCCAACAGCAAAACCTTCCATATGTCTGCCCTGATTAGCTCTGGACATTGGTTCTTATAATGCCCAACTTGGTCGCAGTTGAAGCATTTCACATTCTTCTTCTCTCTTCTCGACGGGATTCTTCCCTTTGCCAATCCTTCACTCATGTGCATAATGACCCTTCTTATCACATTTTTAACACACCAAATCAACCTTTTCCTTCTTGGCAACCTCCCCTTTTTGGGCTCCTTTCTTCTTAAAGAATTTCCTCTTCTTTCACTGAGGACCCTAGGACCCAACTGCTTCTCTCTAACAGACATAGCAAGCATCTCTTCATGGTAGATGGCCATCTCCACCACTATGTTACAAGGTTCTATGACATGATTCATAGTCATTCTACATAACTCTGGCCTCAATCCATGAATAAATCTCTTATTCGTTCTGATTTAAATGTCAACCAAAGCATACACATTTCGAAACAGCTCATCAAACTTAGCTGTGTACATGATCACCGACATATCTCCTTGGAAAAAGTCCATGAACTTCCTCATCAATGCCGATTTGGCAACCTTAGACAAGAACCTCCGCTCAAACTTTCTTCTAAAATCACCCACACCAGCTCTTCCTCCGGAACTCCAACTGTCACACTGTTCCATAAGTAAAGCGCTAACCCTTGCAACTGTCTAGAGGCTAGCCTTCTCTTCTCTCCTTCATCCAAGCCTAAATCTGTAAACATCCTCTCACAGTTCAAAAGCAAGTTCTCGACCTCGACCTCAACAACATCCTCCATTCCAATAAATGGCTTTCCTCCCAGACTAGTGTAATCCCTGCTCAGCCTAGCATAATTATATCCAGCTGGAGCTACATGATTAGCTCCTCCAACATTGCCAGTAGCTCTTGCTTGTAAAAGATTAGCCAACAACTGACACACCATCCCTGCATCCACAGGCAGATTTCCAGCACCTACACTTCAACATTTTGTTTAGCATTAGCCTGTCGACCTTGGTTTCTCTGGGTATTAGCTCAAGCATTTTCGGTTGTTGTGGTGCTTCCTCCACCAAGATTTCCACTTCAGTTTCTTGCTTCCACATTCTCTTTCTCTTAAATCTGCATATGAGCCTTAATAAGATGCATAAGACAGTCTAAGAGAGAGGGGAATACGTACTTAGATATACACCAATATATCAAATACAAGTACATTAATATAATGTAAACCCAAACCTTGATCATATTTTCAAATTCCTTGGATTATGTTTCAAAAAGCTTTAAGGATTAAATTTTCTTTTAAAGTTTCATAAACCTATGCTATGATACCAACTTGTAGCACCCCTTTACTTGGAGGCCCAAAACTAATGGCTACGGATGCAGCAGACATCCACAATTATTAATCTTCGGCGACCAAAACCGGCGATGCTACACGCATTGGTACATAGATCACAAGAATATAGGAAAATTTTAGCAATTAAATAACAAGTTTCTACATTCCATTCAAAATATTTGATTTTCATTACATAATTCTAAAAACGTTAACCACGTTCAGCAAAAAATAATATACACATATGCTAAGAGCGACATATGAGGATGCCACCTTGGCTGATCAGAGTATATAGTAAGGGTAATAAATCTGCCTTTACAAACAAAATACACAGCGGAAAAAGATAACTCAAGATAACTAGCTACCCCTTGCATGCCTTCAGAAGATTTATCGTCTAGGAAGCGAACCCGAAAACCTTAAATCTGAAACTACTCAAAATCAATTAAGTACCCAAGAGTTTAAGGGGAAATCAAAAATTTGAGTTAGACATAAATCCTGGTATGAATAATAATCTGACATCTCAATCCTTTTAGATATCTAGTGAGACCACGCCGCTTAGCGGTACGGGCTTTCCCCTTATTAGTATCCTAAAATCTTTATAAACCATATTCTGTGCTCCTGCATCCACAATGGTTAAAACATACATTTCACAATATGAGGATGATATGCATTCATATAAACAATTAGGCTTTCTCATCCCAATCTAAGTTGACACCCTGTCATAATTCATAGTTTTCATTGGATCACTAAGAACCTATAAACCCTACCAATTAACTTAATTAATTCATAGGTCCCCCTGAACCAATTAGTCATTCCAATAACTAATCCCCTTATCCTAGTTTTTATAGGTTGACTAGGAACCTCTGGATTTATCCTGTAACTCACATCTCGTCCTAGTTTTCATAGGTTGACTAGGAACCTACTGATGCTTCCATTAACTTCTTTCTTATCCTAGTTTTCGTGGATTGACTAGGAACCTATTGACTAATGTCAATTCTTAATCTGGATATAGTTTTCATGGGTTCACTACAAACCAATTTGCCCTTGCGAACCTACCAAATACATAGTTTTTATGGGTTTACTATGAACCTATTGGTTACCTCCAATAACTACCGCATCATAGTTTTCATGGGCTTACTATGAACCTATCTCCAGCATAACTTCAACGTTTAAGCATCCTGTATTTTTGGTCTTCACGACTCTCTAGATGCAATTCTACCTATTCAGGATTTTAATCAACTTATATTCAATACTGGGTTAACCTAGCTGGTTCTTCTATCCCTTTATCCCGAAAATACAGTTATGGGTTTTTTTTATCATGTGAATATATTCGTATTTGAAGAAGAAAACATAAAAATTTAACAATACCACTCCTGTGGTTTAAGGTCATCGAAATACATTTCATAGATAACTCCTTTAACTTACATTTTATCAAGGCAATACTTCTTCAAATTACATATTTAAAGTTATTACAAAACTCCTTTATTTAAGCCATGGGTTTTTCCTTTAAGACTTTGAGTTTCGGTTTTAAAACCTTTCAATACCTTCGAATCCTTTGCTTTCGACCTCATAGGATGATCTCCTTTGGAAGCACAAAACATATCGATTAGGTTCTTGCCTTTTGAATACTTTAAAACACCTCTTTCTTAACCTTTTGACCATGTTTAAGTATTATTATATAAAAGTAGATGCACAGCTTTGAAACCACTTGAAAGTACCCTTTCGAAAAAATTGAAGATTACCCTTTGAAACCATTAAAAGTCCACCCTTTCGAAAACATTGGGTTTAATACATTATTTTGGGTCAAAGTGAACATAGGCAAAAGCATCTCCTTCGAAACTATTCTTTATTTCAAAAAAATATTGGAGAAGTTTGATGGTGTCAAAACCATCCCTTCGAAAGCCTTAAAACATCTGGGTAAAAAAATTAAAAGTTAGCTTCGAAACCCTTTCCGAAACCATTGCCTTCGAAACCACCAAACCTCTTTCAAAAGCATTATGAAGTGGCTTATATTTATAAAACACTGAACCCTTCTATAACATTTATGTCTTGAATACCAGCAGAGGGTCATAATGTCTCAAAAGGGTTTCGACCTGGTCGAAATTACCTCTTCTGACAGTTTTAAACAAAATTTATGTAACTTCTTCGAAAGCTACTTCTTTTAAAACATAAGCAGCAACTCTCTTTCGAAAGTCTCTTTGAAATACCCATTCAAAACAATAGGTTTCAACTACACCAAAATCCCTTTGTAAACAGGCAAGTGCATTTCTTTTCAAAACAAAATAAACTAAGGAACCAACTCCTTCGAAAGTATCCTTTCGACACCCTACCTTCCGCCTTTTTCCAAACCACTATGTACTATCAAAATGATACCATGTGTATTGGTTTACTAGTTTCGATCTTAAAGGTTTCGACAAGGTTGGGGCAAAAGGTCTTGGTCGAAGGGGCGTTCTAAAGATGGTGGAATAAAGCACAAAAATTCTTTCTGGAATTCTCCACTGAGAAGATGATTCGGTACGACTATCTGGTTGTCCCAACAATATTTTCCTATCCTGGCAAAATTATCCTAGCCTCATACCTACCCAACCAATCCATACCCAAAATGATTCTGAAATCTTTGAAATAAAAAACATACAGATTGCATGCAAACTTATGACCAAACAAATCAAGTTCTAACTGGTCACATCTCATTCTTAGAGCTACATACCCTCCTATTGGATTTGCAACCCTTAAGGAAGTAACTAGATATATGGGTTCTACACATAAACTATCAACTAAATACTATGATATAAATGAACGTGATGCACCGATATCAAATAGCACCCTAATTAGTATACCCTAAATCAAAAGCGTACCTTCCATCACAGTCTTCCCTTTTTCTGCTACAATAGGCCTAGAAGAAGATGGTGGTCCAATAGAAAAAATCTTCCCTCTATCTGCCTTGGCTGGCTCTAGATACGGGTTCTTATAATGCCCAACTTGGTCGTAGTCGAAGCATTTCACATTCTTCTTCTCGACAGGCTTCTTCCCCTTGCCAGTCCTGCGCTCGTGGGAATAATGACCCTTCTTATCACATTTATAGCACACCAAATCAGCCTTTGCCTTCCTAGCAGCCTCCCTTTTCTGGGCTCCTTTCTTCTTAAAGAATTCCTTTGGGGACCCTAGGACTCAACTGCTTCTCTCTAACAGAAATAACAAGCATCTCTTCATGGTAGATGGCCATCTCTACCACTACGTACAAGGTTCTATGACATGAGTCATAGTCATTCTGCCGAGCTCTAGCGTCAATCCACGAATAAATCTTTCAGTCTTTCTGATGTAAGTGTCAACCAAAGTGTATCCATTTCGAGACAGCTCATCAAACTTAGCTGCGTACTCAACCACTGACATATCTCCTTGGAGAAGATCCGTGAACTTCCTCATCAATGCCGATTTGGCAACCTTAGACAAGAACTTCCGCTCAAACTTTCTTCTAAAATCAACCCAGTCAGCTCTTCCTCTGGAACTCTAACTGTCACACTGTTCCACTAGTAAAACACTAACCCTTGCTACTGTCTAGAGGCTAGCCTTCCCTTCTCTCCATCATCCAAGCCTAAATCTATAAACATCCTCTCACAGTTCAAAAGCCAGTTCTCAACCTCAACCTCAACCTCAACCACATCCTCCATTTCCATAAACGGCTTTCCTCCCATATTGGTGTAATCCCTGCTCAACCTAGCATAATTATATCCAACTGGAGCTACAGGATTAGCTCCCCCAATATTACCAACAGCTCCTACTTGAAAAGATTAGCCAACAACAGACACACCATCACTGCATCCACGAGCAGATTTCTAGCACCTACCTTGGCTTCAACATTTTGTTTAGCATTAGCCCATCGACCTTGGGTTCTCCGGGTATTAGGTCGAGCATTTCCATTGGTTGTGGTGCTTCCTTCACCAAGATTTCATCTTCATTTTTCTACTTCCACATCCTCTTTCTTGTAAATCTGCATACGAGCCTTAGTAAGATACAGAATAATGGTCTAAGAGAGAGTGGAATACGTACTTAGATATATACCTATATATTGAATACAAGTAAGTTACTATAGTGTTAACCCAAACCTCAATCATATTTTCAAATTCCTTGGATTATATTTCAAAAAGCTTTTAGGATTAACTTTTCTTTTACTGTTTCATAAACCTATGCTTTGATACTAGCTTGTAAAATCGCCCTACTTGGAGGCCCAAAATTAGTGGCTACGGATGTTGTAGTCATCCATAGTTATTAATCTTCGATGACCAAATAAGGTGGTGCTAGATTCATTGATACACAGATTACAAGAATATGGAAAAAATTTAACAATTAAAATAATAACTTCCACATTTCATTCAAAATATTTGATGTTCATTACATAATTTCAAAAACGATAACAACATTCGGCAAAATATAATTATTACACATATGCTAAGATCAACATATGAAGATGCCCCCTTGGTTAATCAGAGTATTAGTAAAGCTAATAAATCGGCCTTTACAAACAAAGTACACAGTGGAAAAAGACAACTCTAAATAACTAACTGTCTTTTGCACTCCTCTTGAAGCTTTATTCGTCTAAAAAGAGAATCTGAAAACCTTAGATCCGAAACTACTCAAAATCAATTGAGTACCTGAGAGTTTAAGGGAAAAACAAAAATTTGAGTCAGACATAAAGCCCGATATGAATAATAATCTAACATCTCAATCCTTTTAGATATCTAATGAGATCGCACCGCTTAGCGGAACGGGCTTTCCCCTCACTAGTATCCTAAAACCTTTATAAAACCATATTATGTGCTCCAACATCCACAATGGTTAAAACATACATTTCAAAATATTAGGATGATATGCATAACAATTAGGAATTCCCATCCCAGTTTAAGTTGACATCTTGTCTTAATTCATAGTTTTCTTGGGATCACTAAGAATCTATAGGCTCCTGCCAGTTAACTTAATTAATTCATGGATCCCCCTGAACCTATTAGTCATTCCAATAACTAATCCCTTTATCCTAGTTTTCATGGGTTGACTAGGAACCTATGGATTTATCCGTTAACTCATTTCTCATCCTAGTTTTCATGGGTTCATTAGGAACCTGCTGATGCCTCCATTAACTTCTTTCTTATCCTAGTTTTCATGGGTTGAATTGGATCCTATTGGCTGATGTCAGTTCTTAATTCAGATATATTTTTCATTGGTTCACTACAAACCAATTAGCCCCTGCCAACCTACCTAATATATAGTTTTCATGGGTTCGCCATAAACCTGTTGGTTACCTCCAATAACTACCTTATCATAGTTTTCTTGTGTTTACTAAGAACCTACCTCCTGGACAACTTGAAGGTTTAAGCATCCTATATTTTTGGTTTTTCCGACTCTCTAGATGCAATTCTACTCGTTTAGGAGTTTAATCAACTTATATTCACTACTGGGTTAATCTAGTTGGTTCTTCTACCTCTTTTTCCCCAAAATACAGTTATGGGTTCTTTATCATGTGAATACATTCATATTTGAAGAAGCAAATTTTTTTAACAATACCACTCCTATGGGTTTAAGGTCCTTGAGTTACATTTATATAAAACATAGATAACTCCTTTAACTTACATTTTATCAAGGCAATACTTCTTCAAATTACATATTTAAAGTCCTTACAAATCTCCTTTATTTAAGCCATGGATTTTTTCCTTTAAGAATTTGAGTTTGGGTTTTAAAACCTTTTGACACCTTCGAAACCTTTGCTTTCGACCTTATAAGATGACCTCCTTCAAAAGCATAAAACATATCTATTAAGCTCCTAACTTTTGAATATCTTAAAACACCCCTTTCGAAACCTTTTGACCATGTTTAAGTATTATTATATAAAAGTAGAAGCATAACTTTGAAACCACTTGAAAGTACCCTTTCAAAAACATTGAAGGTCACCCTTCGAAACCATTGAAGGTCCACCCTTTCGAAAACTTTAGATTTAAAACATTACTTTGGGTCAAAGTGAACATAGGCGAAGCTTCTCTTTTCAAACCATTCTTTATTTCAAAAAATCATTAGGGAAGTTTGATGGTGTCAAAACCATCCTTTCGAATGCCTTAAATCATCTGGGTAAAACAATTGAAGGTTAGCTTCGAAACCCCTTCCGAAACCATTTCCTTCGAAACCCCTAACCTCATGCGAAAGCATTATGAAGTGGATTATATTTATAAAACACCGAACCCTTCAACAAGATTGATGTCTTCAATACCATCGGTGGGTCATAAAATCTCATAAGGGTTTCTATCTCGTCGAAACTACCCCTTTTGAAAGCTTTAAACAAAACCTATGTAACTTCTTCGAAAGATACTTCTTTTAAAAAATAAGTTGCAACTCTCTTTCGAAAGCTTCTTTGAAATACCCTTTCGAAAACATAGGTTTCGACTACGCCGAAACCCCTTTATAAATAGGCAAGTGGTTTTCTTTTCAAAACAAAATAAACTAAGGAACCAAATCCTTCGAAAGCATCCTTTCGACACCCTACCTTCCTCCTTTCTCCAATACACTATGTACCATCGAAATGATACCATGTGTATTGGTTTACTTGTTTCGACCTAGATGGTTTCAACTAGGTTGGGGTGAATGGTCTTGGTCGAAGGGACCTTCTAAAGAAGGCAAAACCCCTTTTTCTAAGCAAAAGGCCGTTTTTACCAAATATAGGAAACTTTTTGTAACAAACTTGCCTACTCGTAAACATTTGATTGGCTTTCGTAAACTTGTAAATAATTTGGATAATTTTTGCTACATTTTCTCAGATTTAAAATCATTATAACTTTTAACAATACAACCCTTCTTATTAATAAAATAATTAAATCATTTAGGTCCTCCTTTCAAAATAATTTAATTTCCGTACTAAATCACTTAGTAAAAGTCCCCAAAATTTCCAAAAATTCTCTTTAATTATGTTATCTAACATATCAAAATTTTAGACCCAAATTCTTATTATATTTTCCAAAATAAATTTAAAAACCAAAATAATCATATTTTCCTTTGAAAATTCTAATTAGTTCTCCATGGCTTGGAAAATTGTAAAAATTAAAACCCAAGTCCAAAATTATGTTTTCTATAACATATAATTTTTCCAAGGCATTTAAAAATCATTTAATCTCAGTTTTATCCTAAAATCGTGTAGCACCCCTTATTTTTATAACATTATCTAGGATATTTAATTAGTTAAATTAAATTAAATAATATGAAAATTACTATTTTGAGATTTGATTAAATTAAGGATAGCCATGCCACGTTAATGTGTAAATTAAAACAAGAAAACATAAACAAATGTGTTAGGAAATTAGTAAGGGCATTATAGAAAATAGGAAAGGCTCATGCCCTAAACCCTTAGGAATTGAAACTCTTATTTATCCTCATTTTGCCGAAAATAAAAACTCTTAAGGCCGACCACCATTATTGTTCTCAAGGAAAGATTAAAGCTAGGATTCAAGAGAAGAAAGATAATCAACTAATTCAACATCAAATCTCACATCTTTTAATCTCAAAGCTAAGGTGAATAACTACTACATCCTATTTTCTTATGGTTTTTTGATTTTAAGATTAGATCCAAAATGTTTTCGTAAGTATATGCCATGTTTTGATGATTAAAGTTATATATTTGTTTGTTGGTGAATTATGCATGTTCATATTAGTACTTATGAAATGTTTGATATGAAAACCCTATTAAATGACATCCAAATGCCTTGAAAATATAAATATAGATCAGAAATGATATTTTAGAGATGATTTCCAAATTTCATAATTTTCTAAATTTATGTAGATTTTATAGTGAAGAAATGATTTATCAAGTTATAAATTATTTACGGCTAGAATAATGATTATTTGGGTCTGAAATTTTTATATGATGGGAAAAATATTAAAATAGATTTTCTTGGATTTTTCCAGATTTTTCCAAAGTGATTTGATAAACGTATAAAATTATTTACGGTATGGGAATTAAATGTTTTATATATTTAATTAAGGAGAATGAGAATTTTGTAAAATAAAATTATTATTTAATTCTTAAATTAGCAGCAGTACATTTCTGAAAAGTATTTATTAACGGATGAGAATTTGACAAACAATGGCAGGTTAGTTGAAAAATTATTTTTTAATAAAAAAACAATAAAATCTTTCTTTTAGCATGTTTCAGCCATTTTGTCATCAAACATTCCAGCACAGACCTCTCGACAAGGTCAAAAGGTTATAGCTCTCTATAAGGTCAAACCAATACATATAGTATCAAGTTACTTGGTACATAATGAACCGAACAAGGTCGAAGGCCACTTAGTCAAAAGGTTAGTCTCAAAAGAGGTTGGAGTATGTTTGTTTTATAAACCAAAAATTCGCCTGCTTTGTTTTCGAATAAGAGGTTTCGACTTGGTTGCATTCGACTAGGTCAAACATTTAAAATAAAGGTTTTAAACCTTCCGACAAGGTTGAAAGGTTACTGTCACTTTATGTTTTGTTTTGAACCTTCCAACAAAATCGAAAGGTTTACCTATTTTAAACCAGCCGCTTCTCCATGCTTTCGAAAGAAAGCTTTCGAATTAGATGATTTGCCCTTATTTTATAACTGAAGTTTAACCCAAAGCTTTCAAAGGAGTTGTTTTAAAGGAAGAAGCCTATCGTTTAAATGATTAGTTTTAAAGCTTTCAAAGCAGGTCTTTTGATAAATTCGAACAGTTGTTTCCAATGTAGTTGAAGGGGTTTAAAGAAGGTTTTCCACATGTTTTAAATTGAACCCAGTAAGCCTTCGAAAGGTTTATGTTTCGAAAGGTTTTAGTTAAATGTTTTCGAAAGGTTTATGTTTCGAAAGGTTTTAGTTTAATGGTTTCGAAAGGTTTGAGTTCAATAGTTTTGAAAGGTTTTAGTTCAGTAGTTCCGTAAGGCTTGAGTTTGATGGTTTCCAAGGGTTTTAGTTCAATGGTTTAAAAAGTTTTGAATTCAATGGTTTCGAAAGTTTTGAATTCAATTATTTCAAAAGGTTTGAGTTCAATGATTTCGAAAGTTTTGCTTTGAATGGTTTCAGAAGGTTTAAATGGATGGTTTTCCAAAGGTTTTCTAAGGCAATGTTTTAAGTTGTTTTAAAGTTGGATGTTTAAAGTTTTATTTCTTTCGAAAGGAATTATTTCAATAGCGTCAAAAGATTTGATGATTGGTTTCGAAAGGTAAGGTTTGGCCTTTTGGCTTAGAAAATTAAAGGGTTTTACTTAGTTTGAAAGAGATGTTTTCAAAAGTTTAGAAAGATGTACTTTCAAATGTTTAAATGTTTTCATCAACTAAGGTTTAAGTAAAGAAGATATATATAACATGGTAATGTGATTTTGATTAAAGCATAAAGATTATATTTTTTCCATACTATGTTTGATTCAAAGGTTTTAAATCATATTCAAAATGTTTTCAAGAAAAATTATGGAAGGGGATCCTCAATTGAAAATGACTCAGATATTAGAATATTATATGGGACTAGTATAGGATCACGCCATATACATTAACTTTTAACCCCAGCTAATTGTTGTCCAAAATTATAGTGTGTAGGGCTTGGTCACAGGTAGAGTAAAATTATGATTACACACCAAAAGGAATATATGTTTGTCATAGCTAGGTTATTGATGAGCCCGAAAAACCATTAGGATTATGAAGACGTAGGAGATGATTAAGTTAGGGAAAGATCATCCAGAAGTGGAGTATTTAACAGATAGTTAAGGGAAGACCATCCAGAAGTGAAGTATTTAACAGATAGTTAAGGATAGGCAGTCTAAATGAAGAATAACTAACAGGTGTTAGATTAATTTGGCTTATATTGTCTAGTAGGCCTGAGTCAGCTAAATGTTAAAAGTTATCCAAACAAAACTTACGTGTTTGAACAGATAGTTCATTATTACCTCATATTTATGTAAGTTTACATAATGAATTGCTTTAAAGTATTTAAACAGTTTTGGTTGTAGGAAAAGGTTTTTCAAATATATGTTTTAAAAGGATGTTAGTGAGGGATACCGTTTTGCTAAGAGACGTACTCAAAATTAATTTTAGTAGGTTTAGGGGTTAAGGTCTTTCTCAGGTTTAGTAGGATGACGTATAAGGCTACCAGTGTCATGCAGGAGGCAAACAGATAGCTATTTAGGAGTTGCAGTTTTATGTTTTGTTGTATTTCCACTGTGTTTGTATTAAGTCAATTATGACTATATAACTCTGATCATCCAATGGGGTATCTTCATATACCGCTCTTGGCGTATTTTGTAATAAGTATATTTGATCTGTACCTGGGAATGTATTTGGGATTATGTAAAATGAGTATGGAACATCTGTTTTGAATGTAACGAAGAAACATTGTTTTGAAATTTGTGTTTTGTTTCATATTCAAGTGCTTTCGATATTATAGATACTATTAATATAGCCGTATTTAGTTGCCGGAAGCTAATAGTATAGATGACTGTGGCATCTATACCGCTTTGTTTTGGGCCTCTAGATAGGGGATGTTACAGCTTGGTATCAGAACATGGTTTGTGAAATACTTTAACTAAAAATGGTTTCTGAAAAATAATCCTTAGTAATTGGAGTTAAGATTGGGGTATGGGATAACGTTATGGTAACGTACTTCTGTTTGTTATATATAAGTATATGTTATATTTCTACACTCCTATTGTAGTTAGGTTATTCATCTGTATCTCACAAAGCTTGAACATAGATATGGAAGGAAGAAGAGGCAGAGTTAATCGAGGAAGAGATAGCATCACCACTAATGGAAATGCTCGACCAAATGCAAGAAGAGGTCCAGGTCAGCTCAAGATGAAATTGTTGGTGCTGGGGGTTCCCCAAGTGGATATGGGAGCCATGTATCAGTTTTTCGTAAACATGATGCAAGCTGAAATTGCAGCTGGAGTTTTCGAAGGGAATGTTGTTGGAGGAGGAGATCAGGAAGCTCCAATGGTCAACCTGAAACATCCCACACTCCTTAATATATCCAAAAAGGCACATTAAAAAGCATGGTGCGTTGTAGGTATAACTAAAACTAACAAAGACTAAGATTCACAAGAAAAAAATAGGTAAAAACAGCCGAAACTAAAATAATAACTTATTTAAAATGAAAATTCCACAAATTCTTAATAAATAATGTCAAATACCAAATACAACATCCATATCTCAAAACCCATCATGTCTTACAAAAATTTATAGTCTCAAAATCAGAATACATAATATCCTTCATAATAAGTCAGTACATAGAAAGAACAAAAGCTGAAAGAAAAGAAATACATAGTAGAGAACTCCTCCAAGAAAATATCCAAGCAACTATAATCTACTGACTTCTCCCTTGATTGCCTATGGGGGAAAAGGGAAAAATAGAGGAGTGGGTCAGACTAAAAGTATGGCGAATGATAGTAATTACTAGAGTCTTTAAGCAAGATAAAAGTAATAGACTCTACAACAGTTCTAGCATAAATAAGGGTAACAAAGGAAATAGGAAAGAGATAATCTGGAAAGAAGTACGGTTAAATATTGTTCAATTTATAAGATATGTTAACTTTGATTGCTTGCACTTGTCCTTGATTTCTGCTTTAATTAGGATGAATCTCTAATCCTATAATTAGAATGTGACCATAATTGTACCCTTTTTGATTGGCCTGCTACTCCATAGAACGTACTACGGACCAGCCGCTATATAACTCCCTACACAGCAGCCAACGGTATCTACGAAAGATGCATAGAGAAACCACTATGGATCCGAATGACATATATAGCTCCCTACACAGAAGGCAATGGTGTCGACGAAAGACACTTACACTAAGCACTTGGAACTCATTGCTATTACTGTGCACCTGAATGGAAGTTCAGTTACGTAACTGCCACCATGCCCATGCTACCTTTTGCTCCACCTATTGGGTCTTCTTATTACCTCAACATCCAGCATAAGCGTGCCCCTCATCCTACTTCAGGCTAACGTGAAATCACCGTGTGTCCATACAAAATAGGGGTAATTCTCTTAGTACTGGCCCTTTATCCAAACAATATCTAGTCGCGCCCCTTATCCAAATCCCCTGCGATTTGGACTTCTATTTGACCAATTACTACCATTCTTAGCATAATCGTGCCCTCATCTCACTTCAAATTAATGTGAGACACCGTTTTGTCTAATAGGGAATGTTATTTGGTACAAGTCCTTCAATTGTCTTTGCTTATTAACTTAGATAAATTATTTAAATAAGCCTTTATTATCATTTTTTTACTTTCTATGCTTATTAATTTTTCCCTAGTCTTAAAATAAGCCTCATTTTTTCTTATTATAATCTACGTTATAATCATGCTTATTACTTAACCCAAGGTTTAAGTATGAAAATAAGCTTCTTTCATCTTTTACTCTATTTAGTTATAATTCTATGTTATAATTATATCCATTATTTTTAAATGGTCAAATTCTAATTATAATTAGGCGCAATTTCAGTCCAATTCCATTATTTATTACAGTCCAATTCCATTATTGATTACAGTCTTTATAATTTACATCTTATTTTCTTTATTAAATATATTCTTACTTACATAATCCATATTTGCGTTTAATTTATTCTAATCCATACGCGAAGAAAAAGGGGATGGAAAGAATAGATGCTTGCGTAAATTCCAAAACGTCGAAAAAGATGTAAATAAGAAATATATAACAGTAAATAAGCTTAAATACTGTATATAAACTGTAAATAAATAAGAAGCCATGGTTAACAGTAATAAATTATAATGAACAGAAATAAACTAATTTTTTTGAAAAGAATAGTTGAAAGGAAATATACTGCAATTTATTCAAAAACAGTAAATAAACTACTGAAAAGGTTATTCCAAAAATCATAGTACAACTATTGGAAACCCTATAATTTTAAATTACTTAAAGAAATCTTAATATAATTACAATCACTCACCTGCAATCCTATGCTTTTCCTTTGGTCTTCTCGGATCCTCTTGGAGTTGTAAAATAATTTATTTTATAATGATTTTTTCCTTTGGAAAAATTATTCCATTTAGGGTTCTTCCTAGAAAGGTGAACCCAATTGTAGAAAACCTAGAATGAGAAAAAGTGTTAGGTCTATGGGTCTATTTTAGGTATGAAAGTGGATCTCGGACTGTTGGATTTAACGATTGAATAGGATGCAACGTCATAGGCCGAATAGGAGCTGTTGGATGCAAGGATGGAAGGTCCAGATTGAATGAAAGAGTGCAAATGATGCGTTAAAATCATACAACACGAAGAAGAACTCTCCTCCGCTTCATACATTGGGCGAGTCGACCACCAGGTTGAATGGCCGGTCGACCAAGGTGATGGTTAGGTCGACCTCCTGGTCGACCTTGCCCATATAATTTTTTTTCTTTCAATTTCTTGTTTCGTGCATAACTTTTTCACATTGACTCGTATTCTGACATTCTATATATGGAAATTGACTAGAATTTTACTACGGACACAATGGTACAACTCCTGTGGCTCAATTCTGATAATTTCACAAAGTTATTTTATTATTTAATTAATTAACAAATTAATTATTACGGGTTAAATTTGGGTTGTTACATTCTCCCCTCCTTAAGGGGTTTCGTCCTCGAAATCTCTAAGGATAATAGAATGTACTAGATGTTTTCATCCAATTCTACAATAAACTACTCAGTCATCAACCATTCATCCATTGTCCTTAAATTTTTGCAATGTAATTTATGGTACTTATGCAATTTGTGTAGTGTAAATGTTCCTAACTAATGCAAAAGGTTAGGCGGTCCACTGATTCAGTTGACCTCCTTTTATGCAATCATGCCTATGCCATGTATCCAAATGAATGCAAAATATTTCCTAATGATAACTGATAATTCTACATGCGTGCTACAAACATCTTCCAAATGTAATAATCATGTGATAAACATCCATTTATTGCAACTATGGAAATTAAATAAAGATACACACACATCCATATGCATATGCTCTAGTGTCCTAGTTAGGCCGACCCCTAAAGAATGATAGTGCATAGTGCACCCATATGCATCCATTAGCATCCACTAGCAAATACATGCAATCACTAGCATACATCATGCATAACATGTTCTATTAACATGTTTGCATCAAATTCTACCATCCATAGATTAAATCCTAAGTTTTACTCTCCTAAAGGATAGTAAAGGAAAGAACCTATTCAAAACTAAAGATGGAAAAAGGAAATACTAAAACATATTATCAAAGAGACATGGATATGAGATACAAATTTTCTCCTAATCAAACTAGTCTTCTTCGAAATCTCTCTAACCATGTTGGAACCAAGAAGCAACTTTCTGTAGACTCCAACCAACAGGAAGACGTATTACACGGCCATCCCAAAAAGAGCTTCAAAAGGTGCAATTTCAATGCTAGCTTGAAAACTAGCACCATATGAATTCCACTAAAGAAAGATGCTTTTCCCAAGTTCTTCCAAAATCAAGAATACTCATTCTCAACCATGCTTGTCTTACTATCCTACTAATTTCATTTTATTGTTCTTCATGAGTCAACATTTCTAGGTTCTTACTAGTGTCCTATACACTTTATGGAAACTTCCCTTATTACTTCTAAAAGTAATTATTGCTATCTCCTTACACCTTTTCCGTTACTCCTAGGAAATGATTCTTATCTACTCCACATTTAAGAGTTTGGTTTGGTATTTATTACCTTGATTTAAAAACTAAGGTTTCCAAAAAATTTAAAACATAAAACCTCAAAATCTTTGTCTTTAAAAGTGTTATCTTTTCAGCTTCTAGTAATTTCAAAAATACTTAGTCACTTAATATTATTTCCCAAACCTAGAGGGAAAAACTTCCAAATTTTTAAGTCTAAAACTTGTATATCTCTTTCTTTTAAAGACTTTTACAGTGTTCTATAAAATTTGAATCTTCAAAATTTACTTTTGTCAAGTTTTTCATTTCAAAAACTTATTTACTTTTTCACCAATCCATTTTCCTTAAAAATATCTTTAAAAATATCCTTTATGTGTTTTCAAACAGCTTCTTATTGCACCTAGCAGTCCCATATCTTAATGTATTGGAAATACTTTCCCTTATGAGAAGCTATTAAGGCAAAAATCTTCTATGAACCCTTTAAAAGAGAATTTCATGTTCTGGTGAAATTACAAGGAACTTACTTTATATTTTTCGAAATAGGCTATACAAAATGTGGTGCTTTTCATCCTTGTATACCTCTTTCATGTATTCCTTGTAGCTTGCACAAAACATGTTTTTGTTAGTTTCATAGAAAATCGTGCCATTATTCTTTTCTTTCCAATAGATAAAATATGTTTAAATGATATTCTTCCATGATAAATATTTTCTAATATCTAACTTACATATTTTACTTTCAGAAAAACTCATCTTCAAAACTGTTTTAATATTTACGTAACTGCAAACACACTGCCTTATGCTTATTAATAAGAAGTGTACTTTACAAACCATTTTGTTTCTGTACTTAGAACTTACCTTCTAAAATACATCTTTGTTTGGGTTAAAACGGTGTTGTGTAAAACATCGTTACTACACCCCAAAAATACTTGTGTATGGATTTAATTAAATAAATACCATAAATCTCATATACATATGTAAAAATATTTTTCTTGAGAGTCACTTGCTATAACAATAGTGTTATAGCCTATCCTCCACTTATTTTCTACGAAAACATTGATGACAACAATAAAATTTATAATCTACATTTTCAATACTTGATACACTCTAGGTTTTTATGTTTAAAATCTTTGTTTACTTACAATGAAATTAGTGGGTTACAAATATACTCCATAATTCTTCAAAAAGAATTCCAATTTTTTATTATATAAAAACTAACTTAAATTTCATACCATTCTTCTAAAACCCCATGTTTATTTTTTGAAAGAAAATATTAGCAATGAAAATTTTCAGTTCCAACAATTATAATTTTTGTTTCAAGTTTTTAAATTTCAAAATTTTCATTTTACTAGGCTTAGCATAAAGTAGGTCTTCCTACTTACTACCTTCGAAGTACTTTCCTAAACTAAAGGCTTTTACTCCTATTCCTTTTGTATACTCATATTTATTCTAAGGCATCACCGTCAAATCCACTTGTCAGAGACAATTATAATTTCTACATGGACTTTCTTCTCTACTTATCTACTGAATTTTCTTGTACATCTCTAACCTTTGCCTACCTCTCTTTGGATTTCCATGATCCCAATCCTAAAGGTACAAAACCGTTACTTAAATCCCTACTATGTATAGTCATTCTCTATGCCCCAAAACACACTTCAAAAGTGATACTTCAAGAACTTTTCTTTCAACTGATGAACATGAAGCTTACAAAGAACCTTCTACAGATGTACAACACACTCTTCCATCCTTTTTAGAAAACATCAAAATGTCGACCACCAACTTTATTTTAGGACATCTCTAAAAGCATGGTTCATCAAATCTATAGAATAGTCTGGGACATTGGTTAGCCAAAAAGTCACGACTATCACTCAAAGAATCCGTTTGGTGTCCTAAATGCTTTCTTATCAATGTTATCATTAATGATCCTAAGATGATGAAATCCAGTGGCTAAATCAAGCTAGGAGAGTACTAAAGATCCAACTAACTGGTTGAAAAGATCATCCATCCTAGAGAGCGGGTAATGATTCTTCTTTGTGATCTTGTTAAATTCTCTATAGTCAATGAAAACTCGAAGAGAACCACCTGCTTTGGTAGCAAAGATGATCGATGCCCCCTATTCCGGTATGTTTCTTCTTGTGAAACCTATTGATACGCTAAGATTTTGATCAATGACAATGTGCTTCAACAAAAAGGAAGAGATATGTGTAAAGCTAAAGAAAGAACGATGAAGACCAATGATAAACATAAGTATGATTTTTATATAGGTCTTAGTTTAGATTTATTGTTAAAATCTATCCTCAAGAGGCTTGCACAAACACTAGAACACATTTTATAAATTTCATTTTTTAATAAACATTCACTGTGCACAATTTAATAGTTCAGTCGACTGAACAGGGATGACCAGTCGACTGAACCTGTTACACATATACAAACATGTACAGTTTCAGTCGACTGAAACACCCTGCTCATTCGACTGAATTTGTTCCTGAAAATTTTACTTCATATTTTCAGTTGACTGAATTCTCTGTTCAGTCGACTGAATTTGAACCTGCGAATTTTCTCTGAATGGACACCTTCTTCCTCCCAAGAGTTGCAACCATTCACCAATGGAAATGGAAGCATCTCTTGTCTGCAACCTTAGCCAGCATATGCACCTCTTCTATAAGTATAAATACATAATTCTAACATCTTCAACTCACCGAATTCTCTTGCTTTAATCTTACTATCTACTTGAACATATTATCTAGATATTCTCAAAGCAATCACAAACCTATTGCTTGAATCACTGCTTTTTTTTAACATTCTTTTGATTCATAGCAATTCACATTTCCTAAATCTTCACAAACACATTGCATACTCTCGAGGATAAGATTATAGGAATATTGTACTACATTAGATTCATTAGTGTTGATAAGAACACAACAAGTCGAATATTGTTTTTTAGTAATTGAGTTGAAGTCCTCTTTGGTAGTTGAGGCAAGAAATCCCGTTCGGTTGTTCGAGTAAGTTGTAAACCTATTCCTCCGGGTTAAGTGAGGATGTTAGTTAGTGGAATTCCTAAGTGAAGCTTAGGGACTGGACGTAGGACTAGAGGTACGAACTAGTATAAAATCCTGGTGTCTACCTTGCTTTTACTTACTTTATCTACCTAGACTATTTCGTTATTCCATATTACACGATCCTACCGCATAGCCTCTTTCAATTGGTATCAAAGCAAGGCCGTCCTATAACCATAACACCATTATTAGACATATTGATAATATGGAAAATAACGCAAGTACAAGCACAACATCTGCCTATAGTTCTACATTTGCGGAAGGACATTCTACCCAAAGACCTCCTCTATTCAATGGACTAAACTATAACTATTGGGCTACAAGGATGAGGATTTATAAGCAAGCAACAAGTTTCAAAGCCTGGAATGCTACTCAAGCAGAGTTCATTGTATCCACAACCGATTATCCTACATGGACACAAATTCAAAAGAATGAAGCTAGTGCAAATGCCAAAGCTATGAATATGCTATTTTGCGCCCTGGATAGAAACGAATTCAACTGTATTAGCATATGTACTACTGCATATCAAATTTGGGAAACACTTAAAGTCATACATGAAGGCACAAACAAGGTTAAACAAACAAAGATATCCATGCTGAAGAATCAAATCCAAAACTTTAGAAAGTGACATAATGAATCCATCAATGACGTGTACTCAAGATTTCAACACATTCATCATGCTTTAATCGGACCAGGAGAAAAATACACGGATTTTGACATTGTGTCTAAAGTTCTAAATTCACTCATTGATGAATGGGAAAGAAAAGTACTAGCAATCGAGAAAGCAAATGATCTATCTACAATGAAACCATAGGAATTGATTGGAAATCTTATGTCGTATGAAGTAAATATGCAAGCTAAGAAAGATCAAGCTCAAGAAAGAAAGAATGTAGCTTTTCATGCAGAAAAGGAAGAATCAGAGTCTGAAGATGAGGATTTAGCATTTATAGCCAAAAATTTCAAGAAACTCTTAAGATATAGAAAAGGAAATAAAAACGGATTCAATAAGAATTTCTTGAACAAACCTACATCCTCGAATATAGAATGTTTCAACTGTCACAAGAAAGGTCACATGCACAAGGATTGCCCAGAGCAAAAGAAGGAGAATCCAAAAGCTCTCAACAACAAAAACAAGAGAGAGAAATTCAAAAAGAAGGCATTCTCTGTAACATGGGATGATTCGGATTCATCTTCATCCGAAAGTGAAAATGATAGCGACAACGAACAGGCAAATGTATGCTTCACGGCTCAAGAATCTGAAGTCCCACTTAAAAAGAAGAAATGGATACTAGACAGTGGTTGCCCAAAACAAATAACCGGAGACAAAGATATGCTTACAAACATTACATACTTTGATGGCGGCTCGGTTACCTTCGGAGACAATTCAAAACGCTATAACATTGGTGTTTGCGCCAAAATTGGTCACAAACCTCGAATACCGCGAAAGCACCAGTGTATGAATACAAATCAATAATATTCAAACAAAAATCTTAGATCTCAGCAAATATTAAACAGCAATCCAAAAGTAAAGAACAGAGACACAAGTTTTATAGTGGTTCGGCTATCTCCGGCCTACGTCCACTCCAAAGTTTTTATCCTTTTATTGATTATCCTTGATGATTACAGATGATTACAATAGTTACAAAGTCCAAAAATCGAAATAAATAGCAGTAATGATGTTATGGAATGATTCTGGCAGCGTCCGGGCGTGCTTTCCCTCTCCAAATTCTCCGACCCCTTTTCTGAATGACCAGGGGATCTATTTATAAGCGTAGGAGGCTGATATTTCTCCTAAAATCTGGGAAGACCGCTTCAGGCACGTGAGGGGGCCCACACGCCCGAAATCTGGAGGTCCGGGCCCACCTTGGGATCGATTCGAAGTAAGGTTCGAATCGATCAAGAAATCATCCAATTGAGCTGAAATTTGGTGAGAACATTCTTCAACATGTATGTAAGCTCCTGTGAAAATTTCATAGCATTTGAATCAACGGTTTGGAAGATATAATCGATTCAAGTTCAAAGCTTCGTGTGTTCTGCCTGGTTCGAACCTATACATCGAACCTACTCCCTTCGAATCCATCCCCCTCGAATCCATCTTCTTCGAATCCATCTCCCTCGAGTCCGTCTTCTTCGAATCCATTTCCTTCGAATCCATCGCCTTGAATCCACGAAGCCGACTCCCCTTCTTCGAATCCACGAAGCCGACTCCCCTCCTTCGAATCCATGAAGCCGACTCCCCTCCTCTCCTGATCGATACGAACTTCATCGATTCGAACCACCATCGATACGAACTTCACCAAGCCGAACCTATGTTGATCGATATGAACCGTATCGATTCGAACTGTCTCTGCATCATGCCTTCGATCCATGCGAACCTGATGGGTTCGAATCCGATGGATTCGAACCGAGCACCACCTTGATGGATTCGAACAACATACCTTTCCTACCTTGAATCCATCATATTTTCTTCATACGAACTCCGATTAACCTGAAATTTGAAACATAGCCTTTCCTAGTCCTTATCATCATCTCCAATCAATTTCCTCCCGATCGGAGTTCAACAAAATTTTGACGATATTGATCGTAGCCTTGATTCCAACCGATCTCCAATCCTGATATTCATAATTCCATGCCAATTCGTTGATATTCCAGTTTTGACCAAAAAATGGGATAACATTTTGCCCCCCAAAACATGCCTTGTGGTAACAAGGCGTGTTTTGAATAGTTCTGAATCCAATATCCGAAGTCCATAGCCACAATGCCAGAGTATATCATCCTTGAGTGCTTCGAGTCGATGCCCGATTCCAAATCCCGTAACCAAAGCCTTAGCCAATTCCATATCCATTCGAACTCGACAACCGAGTCCCAATCCATCCTTATCCAATAGCCAATGACCGAATCCAGGACCTTTCCGGGTCGATATCCAAATCCATAACCTCTCCGGGTTCTTGCCAAGCGTGATCCATACCTGACGACCGTGGTCGAGTGTCCCTGGACGTTGAGCTAACCTCTCCGGGTTCCTGCCAAGCGTGATCCACACTTGACGACCTTGGTCCAGTGTCCCTGGACGTTGAGCTAGGCCATGGCTTAAGTCCTAAGCCGAATCCTGGTCTCTCCGGACCCTTGTTGAGCATAGTCCATACTCAACGACCTGAAATAACAATTGATAATATAGGGCCTAAGTCCTAGGCCGAATCTTGGTCACTGCGGACCCTTGCCAAGCATAGTCCATACTCGGCGACCTGAATGAGTCAATCTACCACGTTCGGGCAAAGTGACTCACCCTTGCCAGGCATAATCCATACCCGACGACCATTTATCAAAAACCAGATGAAAATCCAATCAAAATCCAATCCAACATCCAAAACCAAAAATCAAATCCAAAACCAGAAAACCAAACCAGCATTCAAAACCGAAAACAATCATCCAAAGAAAAATCTAAATCAAAAGAAAGCAAAACCAGGAGCTCGACCCAAACTCCAAAACCAAAATCCGAAAAGAAAAGTAGTGTCCAATCCATAAGAAAAAGATAGATTTCACAAACCATAGCATTGCAGTTTATCATCATTCAGAGCATGCCTAGGGGCTATCTCCGTCCCCGTACATGTGTAAGTGACTTGGTTGCTTGCTAATAGTTCGCTACTTATTCCATATTATCCTGGTTAATGGATGATCAATCGACCATCGTCCCTGGGCCTCACATCATCACGGCGTGAGGTGGTCGGTGTTTGCTCCTGCTCCACCGTTGCGTTCCGAGTTCCGACGTATTGCCGTAACTGTCCATTCCTTACATGCTCCTTGATTATATCCTTCAAGTTCCTGCAGCTGTTGGTGTCATGTCCGTCTAAGTCATGGAAGAGACAATGCCTCCCTGACGCCCTCTCTCGTTCAGAAGGCTCTCTCCTGGATGGCCTCCGGTAGGGAAGGTGATTCTGAGTATCCATGTATATCTGCTCCAGCGTCTCGTTCAATCCTGTGTATGTGGAAAACTTTGGATCCTTCCATCGCTTCCTAGCGTTTCCAGAATCATCATCCAATTTTCTTTTTCCTTTGTCTTTATCCGAACCACTGCTGGATACTGTTCCAACCTCGACTGCACTAACCTTTTTCAACTTTAAATCCGTACTTGCATCTTCCTGTCGAAGGAACCTTTCTGCCTCGTGAAAGAATTCGTCGAGATCCTATGGGGGATCTCGTATCAGAGATACCTTGAAATCCGAGTCCTCCCTGACTCCTGATACTGCTGCCATTAAAACCATCGATGGATCAGGCCGATCCACCGAAACGACTGCCGCACTGAATCGAGTTAGAAAAGCTCTAAGCGATTCATCCATCCTTTGCTTCACTGATGTCAATGTCATCACATTCTTCGGCCTCTTGACGTGAACTCGAAACTGTCCCAAAAACTTTTCCACCAATTCCCTCCAAGTCCTGATAGATCCTTCTCCCAGCTGCCTAAACCACATTGCAGCTAAATCCGTCAGATACAAAGGGAACCATCGGGCCATCACTTCTTCCGATGCCCCCAGCACCTCCATATGTCTGGTGTACCTCATCAAGTGATCAGTTGGGTCTGCCTTACCATCATATACCTCCACGCTAGGTAGATTAAACTTAGGTGGATTCTGAGCCATCCTTATTTTCTGAGCGAACGGACTCCTATTACTCCTTCCAAGTCTCTGTTGGTCAAACCACCTCGCACAGTTCTTCTGATAATTTCTGCTAATCCGGTATTGTCTGTTGGGGGTTGCCCCCCCTGCCCCCTAGGGAACTCTGGTACATATTCCTCGTGTGGTTCACTAGGAGCAATGTTAGCTCTAGCCTGTTGAATTCCTTCCAAAGGTCCTCCTGTATTGGATCCCATGGGCCTGCCCCCAAGCCCTTGATGATTGCCTTCTGGCTCCGTATCTCGTCCTCCATTGGGTTCCACGACCCTAGTCCCCTGTCCTGCATCCACAGCGGCTGTAGCTGTTCCTAAGTTCTGCATCCCTGCAGCTCTCATTTGCTCAAAGAAAGTCTGCATCATTTCCTGTTGGTTCTTTAACAATCTCTCCTGCAAAGAGTTTGCCATAGCCTCCATTTCATCCCGGGTTATGTAGATTGAAGCCTGTCCTTCCCCAGCTCCGGAGGATGCTTGTTGACTTCCTTCCTGTTGGCTTCGCTCAGCCCTTTGTCTTCTACTATTTTGTCTAGTCATTGTCCCTGAATCCAAACTTTTTAAAATCTTCAAATCCAACTTTCAAATCCGATGTAGCGGGTGCTAGTCTTTCTCAGTGAAAGCACCAAAGTGTTTGCGCCAAAATTGGTCACAAACCCCGAATACCGCGAAAGCACCAGTGTATGAATACAAATCAATAATATTCAAACACAAATCTCAGATCTCAGCAAATATTAAACAGCAATCCAAAAGTAAAGAACAGAGACACAAGTTTTATAGTGGTTCGGCTATTTCCGGCCTACGTCCACTCCAAAGTTTTTATCCTTTTATTGGTTATCCTTGATGATTACAGATGATTACAGCAGTTACAAAGTCCAAAACTCGAAATAAATAGCAGTAATGATGTTATGGAATGATTCTGGCAGCGTCCGGGCGTGCTTTCCCTCTCCAAATTCTCCGACCCCTTTTCTGAATGACCAGGGGCTCTATTTATAAGCGTAGGAGGCTGATATTTCTCCTAAAATCCGGGAAGACCGCTTCAGGAACGTGAGGGGGCCCACACGCCCGAAATCTGGAGGTCTGGGCCCACCTTGGGATCGATTCGAAGTAAGGTTCGAATCGATCAAGAAATCATCAAATTGAGCTGAAATTTGGTGAGAACATTCTTCAACATGTATGTAAGCTCCTGTGAAAATTTCATAGCATTTGGATCAACGGTTTGGAAGATATGATCGATTCAAGTTCAAAGCTTCGTGTGTTCTGCCTGGTTCGAACCTATACATCGAACCCACTCCCTTCGAATCCATACCCCTCGAATCCATCTTCTTCGAATCCATCTCCCTCGAGTCCGTCTTCTTCGAATCCATTTCCTTCGAATCCATCGCCTTGAATCCACGAAGCCGACTCCCCTTCTTCGAATCCACGAAGCCGATCCCCTCCTTCGAATCCACGAAGTCGACTCCCCTCCTCTCCTGATCGATACAAACTTCATCGACTCGAACCACCATCGATACGAACTTCACCAAGCCGAACCTATGTTGATCGATACGAACCGTATCAATTCGAACCGTCTCTACATCATGCCTTTGATCGATGCGAACCTGATGGGTTCGAATCCGATGGATTCGAACCGAGCACCACCTTGATGGATTCGAACAACATACCTTTCCTACCTTGAATCCATCATATTTTCTTCATACGAACTCCGATTAACCTGAAATTTGAAACATAGCCTTCCTAGTCCTTATCATCATCTCCATTCAATTTCGTCCCGATCGGAGTTCAACAAAATTTTGACGATATTGATCGTAGCCTTGATTCCAACCGATCTCCAATCCTGATATTCATTATTCCATGCCAATTCGTTGATATTCCAGTTTTGACCAAAAAATGGGATAACAATTGGCAAAGGAGATGTGAGAAATTACGGTACATCAAATTTACCTTTTATAACAAATGTTTCATTAGTTGAAAATCTAAAACATAATCTACTTAGCATAATTCAACTTTGTGACAAAGGCTTTAAAATATTTTTTGAAAAATAAATGTAGTATTTTTGATCAAAACCAAAATCTTGTTTTTGAAGGAAATAGAGATAGGAATATTTACGTTCTAAATATGAATATTAATCATAATACAAATATGTGTTTACTAGCCAAAGAAAATGATCCTTGGTTATGGCACAAAAGATTTTGTCATATAAATTTTAAAAACTATTAGAAAACTTTCCAAAAATGAATTAGTAAGAGGTTTACCCAAAATAAACTTTAAAATAAAAAAACTTTGTGATGATTGTCATAAAGGAAAATTAACGAAATCATCTTTCAAATCTAAGAAAAATATTTTGACTTTACAACCATTAGAATTACTACATATGGATTTATTTGGACCAACACAAGTTCAATCCATTAATCATACTCGATACGTTTTTGTAATAGTTGATGATTTCTCAAGATACACATGGACTATTTTTATGAAAAATAAAAGTGATACTTTTGAGCATTTTAAAACATTTTTCAAAAAAATTCAAAACACTAAAGATTTGAAGATTAAAAAATATACGAAATGATCATGGAGGCGAATTCAAAAATGAAGCTTTTGAAACTTTATGTAAAAAGAAAGGAATAAATCATAATTTTTCATTTCATAGAACTCCTCAACAAAATGGAGTTGTAGAAAGAAAGAATAGAATATTACAAGAATGCGCTAGGACATTATTAAATGGAAGTTTTCTACCAAATTTTTTTTAGGCAGAAGCCGTAGCTACTGCATGCTATGTATTAAATAGAATATCAATTAGACCGTTAACTAAAAATACTTCATATGAACTATTCAATAACAAAAGGCCAAATATATCTTATTTCAAAATATCTGGATCAAAATGTTTTATTTTAAATACAAAAGATCAACTAAGTAAATTTAATCCAAAAGCCGACGAAGGAATTTTTATGGGATATTCAGAACGAAGTAAGGCATATCGAGTATTTAATAAATGAACAAACGTAATCGAAGAAACCTTACATGTAACATTTGATGAGAATTTCAACAAAGAATTAAGTATAAAAGATGATGAAGAATTTATATATAGAAAATACAAATCTTGAAAATTGTAATAATGAACTAAGATCGTCACCAAGAATATTACGAGATCACCCTACTCAAAACATAATAGGTGAAATCAATTCTCAAGTTAAGACAAGAAATCAATTAAATCAAATGGGACATGTAGCTTTCATTTCTACAATAGAACCTAAAAATACTAAAGAAGCATCAACATACGATTACTGGATTATTGCAATGCAAGAAGAATTAAATCAATTTGAACATAACGATGTTTGGGAATTAGTTCCCCGTCCGAATAATCAATCTGTTATAGGAACAAAATGGGTTTACAAAAATAAAATAGATGAACAAGGTAATATAACTAGGAATAAAGCTAGACTAGTAGCACAAGGATATAATCAAGAAGAAGGTATTGATTTTGAAGAAACTTTTGCTTCCGTTGCAAGACTTGAAGCTGTAACGACCCGCCTTTTTGGACAGTTTAAACCGACGATCAAATACACATGTCGATTCCAAACCATTCAAAAGGGCAGATGGTTATTGGGGTAACTAAGAAAAGAAAAGAAAGAGAAATAAAGGAAATGAAACAACACAGAATCTCGCAGTGGAACGATAAAATATAATAGTCAAATAAACAGTTCATGAAGTTGTTTACTATACTTTGACAATTATTTATACAACATTTATCAGAGTTATACATATACAACAGAACAATTAAAATAATGCACCAGGCAGCATGATGCACAGATAATAATAGTAATAGTGTACCAAATCTTCGTCTTCGTTCTCCAGAATAGATCTTCAAAAATCTGAAACTCAGGACTGACCCGAGCGTAATGAAAAGACAAAACACTCGAGTCAGGACTAAAATATCCTTATGAAAGTTAAATCAATCGTAAATAAATATGAGTGTAACGGCGTCAGAGATGTTTACGGGGTTTGACATCTCATATCCAGTGTCAACGTGCGTGTAATAACTTAAGAGATGTTACGGGATTTTCCATCTCTCAAGGATCCGTTAAACTATCTACTATGTAGTAATGTACGCTAAGTAGATAATGCCTATCAGTAATATAAAGTATCAAAATAGCGTTAAGGCGTTACCATAATCCCCCTTAACACATTTTTATAATGCCATAGTCTATCAGCACCGTAAGCCCCACCGTAAACTGGTGGTTATCAGAGGGTACCCCATAGGTATAACACAAAACATAACGTAGTGGTCGCGAATAGGATAATCAGTATGACAAGGTACATGAGGCGATACCAACTAGGATACTAGTAGTTGCGTGATCCGGACTGATGTTGAGCATAGCCAGCAGCTACCCCAACACCGCGAAACAACACTCCCAAATCAAGGGGTGCACCCAAATCGAATCACAAATGTAATAGATATGGTATCGAAGAAGTGTGTCCGCTAGAGATGGCGAACCTCAATGGCCCGGCGTGGCTCCTGTTTTAGTCATGTCAGGGGTCATCCAATATCGTTCTCTTTCTTCAATCAACGCGTTCACCAAACCATCCACTTCATTCTGGATCAACACTACGCGTATAATAGTTATTAAAGCGGTTTTCGGTATCGACAGAGAGTATGTCCATATCCGATCCCGGTCTCTTTAATAACCACGTATTATTACACCGTTGGCTCCTTTACATTTCAAATCGGTTCCTAATTGATATCAAATATCATATTTGCTTCAAAAATCATATCCATTTCAAATATCATCGTATCTATTCAAATGTAAGATTCCGTTTCAAAAATCATTTTCCGCATCAATATCTCATTTCAATTTCAAAATCATTTCGAATTTCAATTTAGGTTGCAACTTCATTTAATCCAATTCGTATTCAAATTCAAGATTTAAACATAAACATTTCACCTTATTAACCAGCTTGAAACTTTTAGAAAATAGTTTAAGTAGTTTAAAAGTAGTTTTAAATAATTAAAATAGTAAAAGATACTTAAAATCTAGAAATGGATTTAAAATAGATAAATTAGTTTAAAATAATTTAAATTTTAAATTTGGTTAAGAAGATTTAAAATAGATTAAAATAATTTAAGTATTCAAAAATGGTTTATATAACTGAGTAATTTGGAAAACAAATAAAATAGCTTCAAAACCGAACCATTTCAATTATAACTTCCCAATTCAAAACAATTTCAATTTCCCTTCTTCCGATTCAATTTCGATTTCGATTCAATCAATGTCAACTTTGACTTCAAATTTATTAAATTTTATATTCGCTTTAAATTAATTCAATTTCAATTTATTGATTTGGAGCTTGATTTTCAAAATATCCATTTATAACACTTAACAAAATTTTCCATCAATATTCAGGTTTAAAACCAAATTTCAAATATGATTCAATTCCAAGCTCGATTTCAAAATATCATTTTTATATCACTTCTACTTAGTAATATTCAAAGCTCGAATTAAGGTTAAACCTTTAAACAAATCAATTTTCGAAATTCAATCATATCCCGATTTAAAATTCCAAAGTCTCCACTTTAAATTTTTAACAATTTCTTTTAACCAAAATTTATTTCAACATTCCAAACTCAATTTTTCGATGAATTCGATTTCTATAAATTGATTTCTATTTATAACTTTTAAATCAAAACATTTAAATAAATTTCAAATCGACGAATTCAAAAATTATTAATTTAGCCAATCCGGTGTCCGTATATAATTTTCTATCGTATGGCCAAGTGATTAGTTATTTCAATTAAACGTCAGGGATGAATATATATCACTTAAACCAAATCACAGTGTCATATGTGTGCATAAAAGTGTATATATTAGAAAATAAACATCAAACAATTAAATTTCAACCAATAACATCCATCGAAATATATCATCCAATAGATAATACAATTCATGTCAATTTCATAGTTATCAATGTCAGGTAATTTAATCGCAATTCAATTTTAATTTCAATTTACTGTCAATTTAATTTTCCACGGTTAATTCAAATGACAATCTATATGACAATTAAATTTTATCAAACAATGACAAATAAAATTCATATCACTTCATAATATTAAACTTCACTAGCATAAAGATATTTAGTACGTTGTGAGCGTTATAAAACACTCACCTTGATTTCAATGTAGTTCCAGCGTTTTATTTCGAATAAAATTAAACGAGCGTTTAATTTTACCAGAAATTTTCCCTAGCTTCAAACGCTCCTAATCCAGATCCATTGCGTAGTGCTCGTCAAAACGATTCCAACGCAATTTGATTCGTCCGAAACGGACCTCGCATCAAAAAGTTATGTCATTTCAAAGTTTATACGGATTTGAATATAAATAATTATACAACTTTAATTAAATTTCCTAACCCTACCACAATCTGGCCGTTCAATCATGCTTTCCAGATCTAGGTTGTTGCCTGCTTCCTCTTCCAAATGTGAAAATCATGTTCCTTCCCAGTTGTTACATACACGCACAACCCATCCATCACGATTCTAGGGTTAACAATCGCGACTCCTACGATCGCTTACACCCTGATCAACAACCACCACTTCGAAAAGCATCTCCTACTCCATGCTCGGCCAGAACCAAGTGCAGCTCGGCCTCCCCTGGAGCACGAAATCTGATGTTGAACGGCCGGCCATCGCGGCCTCCTAGCGACCACCACACTGCTCCAAATCCAATCTCCACCGTTGATTAGCTAGATCTCCTAGCCCTCTTCGATGTTGTAGTTGACAACTTTGCGTAAATGTTGACGGATTGGAGGGAAATTGGAGAAGAAGATGACGAATTTCTGGCCGTTGGTCCTGTTAGTGGCGGCTACGAATAGAAAACCCTAGGGTTTGAGTCTGTTTGCAAAAGTGAAGGTTAAAGGTGCTTATATAGAAAATATAACGAACACTATTCATTCCGGATTTTTCGAACTCCGATTTACGCGAGGTGACCAGCATTTCTAGGGTTTATCCCGCGTTCCGGACACAATGGAATAGGTTTCGGGAGCTAATTCGATCATCTGTGCAAGTTATGGCAATAAACGATCGATTTTAAATTAAATCGATTAAATGAATTTCTAGGTGTTTTGGCTTGCCCCGGACAAACGATAAATCCGATTGACTTGAAATTTGAAATCTTACAATAATATCACATTACAAATCCGATGAAGCTAATTTCGTCGAAATCCGAGACTGTTTGAAAAATGACTATTTTAACTCGTTAATTTAATATTAAAATATTCAATTTTCACAAATTTACTTTTAATTCGATTTTAAAAGTTCTACAAATTCATTCTAACTTTAATATGATAAAATAAAATTCTACAAATCATTTTTAATCGTATTAAACCCGTTATTCAATTATCCAATAAATTCCAATTTTAAAATCTTATTAACTCTGTTATAATCTTAATATAACTTACATTCACTTTGGAAACCAATTTGAATCATATTAAATCAAATTCCAATTATTCACTCTATTTTCATATATCAAATTTCAATATCAAATTAATCATATCAAATTCGGAATTTAATTATTCAAACATTCGTAATATTAAATTTAAACAAATTTGATTATTTTTAAATCACTATCCTTTGAAATATTCAAAATGAACTTATACAGTTTAACCTTTAAAACCAATTCACATCTTAGAACCCTATTTTTCATCTTATAGTTATTCAATTATTCAATATGTTTCAAATATTTACTTTAAACAATTTACCTGTTCAGTATTCAATTATTTGATTTTTAAATAGACTTTACTTATCAATCAATTACTCTATTATATCCAATGAATTCAACATATATTATCATATCCAACTATTGATTGCAAAGGCATTCACTAAGTAGCATTTATTTTTCAATACTTATTACTATTCAAATCTTCGAAACCAATCTATTAAAATTTGTATTTCTACCTAAATAATTCACAATCCTTATTCACTTATTTACATTTGTTTTTCCATATATTACCTTAACCAAGTTATAACATTTGAGATAATTCAATTATATTGGAACTCCATTCAATCTATAAATAATTATTTGGATAATTATTGTTGCAATTCATTCCAGTTATTATTATTCCAAACGAATTACAAATTTTTTTCTAACATTAAATCACAAAATCTTATTAAATTAGCTATTTTAATTATCGAAAATTTACGGGTCGTTACACTCTCCCCCACTCAAAACTTTTCGTCCCCGAAAAGGAAAAAGAAGGGAAAAGGAACTAAGTATAGAATTCAACATTAGATATATTTTATTCAAAATTACCAACTTATAAACAATGAAATTCCATTTATAAAGTCATAACCACGCTTCCAATAAGTTACTCCGAACGGCTTTCCAATTTTAAAAGTTAGTTATCAAAACAAGTTATTAAAAAAAATAAAAAACTTGAAAAATTTTCTAACACCCGGATTTACGGAAAATTTCGGCAGAGTCTCCTTTGCGCGGCTCGATCGGAAAAAAATGACAGTATATATATCACAAATATACATCTCATCAAGTGATGAGGCATCCCGCAGGGAAAAATTGTAAAAGTACGGTATGTAATCCGAGATATGTACCTTATATATTATTAGCGAGCATATACGGCTAATATAGCACGAAAGCGAGCTCCAAATGCGAAGCAAGCGCAATCCGCACCTACTAAACACTCAACAAACCATGAGAAACATGCATATATGAAAATAATATCAGTATACACCATATAGCTACATAACAACTGCATGTGCCAACATAGCAAATGCAACAAAACAACAAATGCATCCACCAAATCAATTATCATCCAATTATCATCCAACAAATCCATAACCAATCAATCTAAATTCACTTCTCATTAATATTTATTGACTTGGGTTTCAATTTTAATCACAGTTGATTCATTAACGTTGGATTTTTCTAAAATTCATTCTCAATTCAATTAGTTAACATTCACTAATTTATATTTACATTAGTTCACTTCCAATTTGAATCAAATTAAATTCTATTTAAATTCATTTAATTTCCAATTTGATTTCAATGAATTATAGCTTTCAATTTACACTTAATGAATTATATACAATCAATTAACAATCATATAACAACCAAATTATACCTAACATAACCAAATTATTAATTTTACATTCAATTTGGTTTATCTCTTATATATATATATATATATATATATATATATATATGTATATATCCTGTTATATAATTTTAAAAGAATCATTTTATATCAGGCATCATAAATTTCCAATATTAACTTTAATTATGTCCGTAAGCCGTCCATATATCATCCGTGAGCAATATCAATCTAATCGCTTATTCGATCACACAATTTCACTTCTAACTAGTATCGTTCACCCGACTCTGTAGTGCGGACCCAGATTTGGTTCCTTGATTGGAAACTGTTACTCTCCTTGCATAGCCATATACTATGATAGAGAATTCCAGAATCAAATTAAAAATCCATATCTAGGGTTCGCCGTCGAAAATCGAGTGAAAAATCCTAACTTGGATCGATATAAATCATCTCGAAATTTTGTGCTCGAATTTGGATCGAATCGTTATGCGAATAAAATAATATACGTACAATCTCACGTACTACCTTCCAATGGATTTCTATCCAATTTATCTATACTAAATTATTTTATTGACTTCTATATTTTTTTTCCACTTAATTACTCGCAATCCATTATTCAGTTAGTATATTCATTTCTTTACATAGCATATTCTTTAACATTATCTTTTCTTAAACATCATATCATAGAATTTGCTTACTCAAGTTCATTTAAACATTCTATATAATTTAATTAAATCCAATTTCATTATTTTAGTTAATAACAAATTTATTTATGGAACATTTTATTAACCAGCACTTTAGTTTATTAATCGTCCTATAAAAGTCTAACCTCTCATAAATGTCTTTTCTTAGTTTACAGTTATCTTAAAGGTTACAAATTTTTTTTCAATCCCTTTGTAATTTATATTTATTTTCTATAACCAATTTACAAAGATATAATACGATTCATTTATCTTCTTTCTTAAGTTAACTTACTTGTTCCATTTATCCATTCATTATTTCATGCTATATTTAAGTATATATAATTTTTATCATAATCAAAATTTTCCATTTATATACATTTTAATTTCTTTTGAGTTTTCCTTACTTGTATATTTTAATTACTTTCAGGTTCAGTTTATTTGTACAATATCTCATTACAAATCCAAAACATCATTTTAACTTTTAGCATTAGGTAAGTCTTGTTATATGTTATCAGAATGTAATTTGGTATTATACAAATTTATAGAATTTCATTTTACTTAATTAGAATGTTCATAAATTTAATTTATTTAAATCTACTTTACCTTTTAACTTTAAAGGTACCCTAAAACTCAAAAGTTTCCCTAAAACATAAGCTTAGATATCTTAATCCTCTTATTTTATAAATTCTGGTTATTCACAATTCAAATTATTTGAAAATTATTAATTAACAGAACTTAGAAATTTAAATGCCCGGTTCTTTTCAAATCGTTTGAAATAAATATATATACTTATATCTTTATTTATATATCAAATCATACCTTTGGAGTTTAAACCAAAACCCATTTACCCAAAATAAATTTGAAGAAAAGCAAAGCTTCTTAGAAGTCTCCCCCACTTTGAGACTCGAAAATGAACGTCGATGATGCTGCGCAGTCATTACCGAAATTATTTTCCAACGACAGAAGAGAGGAGTACTTAATTCATTCCTTCTTAAAATCCTTTAAAAATATTTCCCATAAATATTTTCCAACTAATATCACAATATATTTTCTTCCAAGCTTTGAAAACCATTTTAAAACCTCCGGGCCTTAAATTCAATATTTTCCAATTTAAATCTATTTTAATTTATAAGTCACCTTTACAAAATATTCTTATAGGATTTTCTTTCTTAAAACATTTCACAAGTGTTTTATCATTGTTCATTTTGTAATTTACCTTATTTATTAATTTACAATATCCAATTAATGATAATAATCAATATTTTCATTCCTAACAACTAGGTAAGCTAGATAAGTCATGATAATTTCTAAAAATTTTCTTTATATACAAAATATAATTAGAGAAGAATTATTTCATTTACCCAATTTCAAAACAATACCATGTCGAATTGTTCTGTTTAAGTGTTTAGAAATCCCTATCAATGACGTTAATTACTCTTATTGACCAGAATCCATAAACCACTTAACAAATCAACCGACACAATATAAAACATTTTATGTCACTAATAAATACGCTCTCTCATATATATACACTCAGCGACTCATCATAGGGTATTACTACCTTATTTATAAAAATTCAGACCCCACAAAGCTAAGGTTATCGCTAAACCAAAGCTCTTATACCAACTGTAACGACCCGCCTTTTTAGACAGTTTAAACCGTCGATCAAATACACATGTCGATTCCAAACCATTCAAAAGGGCAGATGGTTATTGGGGGTAATTAAGAAAAGAAAAGAAAAGAAAGTGAAATAAAGGAAATGAAACAACACAGAATCTCGCAGCGGAACGATAAAATATAATAGTCAAATAAACAGTTCATGAAGCTGTTTACTATACTTTGACAATTATTTATACAAGATTTATCAGAGTTATACATATACAACAGAACAATTAAAATAATGTAGCAGATAGCATGATGCATAGATAATAATAGTAATAGTGTACCAAATCTTCGTCTTCGTCCTCCAGAATAGATCTTCAAAAATCTGAAACTCAAGACTGACCCGAGCGTAATGAAAAGACAAAACACTCGAGTCAGGACTAAAATATCCTTATGAAAGTTAAATCAATCGTAAATAAATATGAGTGTAACGACGTCAGAGATGTTTACGGGGTTTGACATCTCATATCCAGTGTCAACGTGCGTGTAATAACTTAAGAGATGTTACGGGATTTTCCATCTCTCAAGGATCCGTTAAACTATATACTATGTAGTAATGTACGCTAAGTAGATAATGCCTATCAGTAATATAAAGTATCAAAATAGCGTTAAGGCGTTACCATAATCCCCCTTAACACATTTTATAATGCTATAGTCTATACAGCACCGTAAGCCCCACCGTAAACTGGTGGTTATCAGAGGGTACCCCATAGGTATAACACAAAACATAACGTAGTGGTCACGAATAGGATAATCCGTACGACAAGGTACATGAGGCGATACCAACTAGGATACTAGTAGTTGCGTGATGCGGATTGATGTTGAGCATAGCCAGCAGCTACCCCAACACCGCGAAACAACACTCCCAAATCAAAGGGTGCACCCAAATCGAATCACAAATGTAATAGATATGGTATCGAAGAAGTGTGTCCGCTAGAGATGGCGAACCTCAATGGCCCGACGCGGCTCCTCTTTTAGTCATGTCAGGGGTCATCCAATATCATTCTCTTTCTTCAATCAACGCGTTCACCAAACCATCCACTTCATTCTGGATCAACACTCCGTGTATAATAGTTATTAAAGTGGTTTTCGGTATCGATAGAGAGTATGTCCATATCCGATCCCAGTCTCTTTAATAACTACGTATTATTACACCGTTGGCTCCTTTACATTTCAAATCGGTTCCTAATTGATATCAAGTATCATATTCGCTTCAAAAATCAAATCCATTTCAAATATCATCGTATCTATTCAAATGCAAGATTACGTTTCAAAAATCATTTTCCACATCAATATCTCATTTCGATTTCAAAATCATTTCGAATTTCAATTTAGGTTGCAACTTCATTTAATCCAATTCGTATTCAAATTCAAGATTTAAACATAAACATTTCACCTTATTAACCAGCTTGAAATTTTTAGAAAATAGTTTAAGTAGTTTAAAAGTAGTTTTAAATAATTAAAATAATAAAAGATACTTAAAATCTCGAAATGGATTTAAAATAGATAAATTAGTTTAAAATAATTTAAATTGGGTTAAGTAGATTTAAAATAGATTAAAATAATTTAAGTATTCAAAAATGGTTTATATAACTGAGTAATTTGGAAAACAAATAAAACAGCTTCAAAACCGAACCATTTCAATTATAACTTCCCAATTCAAAACAATTTCAATTTCCCTTCTTCCGATTCAATTTCGATTTCGATTCAATCAATGTCAACTTTGACTTCAAATTTATTAAATTTTATATTCACTTTCAATTAATTCAATTTCAATTTATAGATTTGGAGCTTGATTTTCAAAATATCCATTTATAACACTTAACAAAATTTTCCATCAATATTCAGGTTTAAATCCAAATTTCAAATATGATTCAATTCCAAGCTCGATTTCAAAATATCATTTTTATATCACTTCTACTTAGTAATATTCAAAGCTCGAATTAAGGTTAAATCTTTAAACAAATCAATTTTCGAAATTCAATCATATCCCGATTTAAAATTCCAAAGTCTCCACTTTAAATTTTTAACAATTTCTTTTAACCAAAATTTATTTCAACATTCCAAACTCAATTTTTCGATAAATTCGATTTCTATAAATTGATTTCTATTTATAACTTTTAAATCAAAACATTTAAATAAATTTCAAATCGACGAATTTAAAAATTATTAATTTAGCCAATCCGGTGTCCGTATATAATTTTCTATCCTATGGCCAAGTGATTAGTTATTTCAATTAAACGTCAGGGATGAATATATATCACTTAAACCAAATCACAGTGTGATATGTATGCATAAAAGTGTATATATAAGCAAATAAACATCAAACATTTAAATATCAACCAATAACATCCATCGAAATACATCATCCAATAGATAATACAATTCATGGCAATTTCATAGTTATCAATGTCAGGTAATTTAATCGCAATTCAATTTTAATTTTAATTTACTGTCAATTTAATTTTCAACGGTTAATTCAAATGACAATCTATATGACAATTAAATTTTATCAAACAATGACAAATAAAATTCATATCGCTTCATAATATTAAACTTCAATAGCATAAAGATATTTAGTACGTTGTGAGCGTTATAAAACACTCACCTTGATTTCAATGTAGTTCCAGCGTTTTATTTCGAATAAAATTAAACGAGCATTTAATTTTACCAGAAATTTTCCCCAGCTTCAAACGCTCCCTATCCAGCTCCATTGCGTAGTGCTCGTCAAAACGATTCCAACGCAATTTGATTCGTCCGAAACGGACCTCGCATCAAAAAGTTACGTCATTTCAAAGTTTATACGGATTTGAATATAAATAATTATACAACTTTAATTAAATTTCCTAACCCTATCACAATCTGGCCATTCAATCATGCTTTCCAGATCTAGGCCATTGCCTTCTTCCTCTTCCAAATGTGAAAATCATGTTCCTTCCCAGTTGTTACACGCACGCACAACCCATCCATCACGATTCTAGGGTTCACAATCGCGACTCCTACGATCGCTTACACCCTGATCAACAACCACCACTTCGAAGAGCATCTCCTACTCCATGCTCGGCCAGAACCAAGTGCAGCTCGGCCTCCCCTGGAGCACGAATTCTGATGATGAACAGCCGGCCATCGCGGCCCCCTAGCGACCACCACACTGCTCCAAATCCAATCTCCACCGTTGATTAGCTAGATCTCCTTGCCCTCTTCGATGTTGTAGTTGACAACTTTGCGTAAATATCGACGGATTGGAGGGAAATTGGAGGAGAAGGTGACGAATTTCTGGATGTTGGTCCTGTTAGTGGCGGCTGTGAATAGAAAACCCTAGGGTTTGAGTCTGTTTGCAAAAGTGAAGGTTAAAGGTGCTTATATAGAAAATATAACGAACACTATTCATTATGGATTTTTCGAACTCCGATTTACGCGCGGTGACCGGCGTTTCTGGGGTTTATCCCGTGTTACGGACACAATGGAATACGTTTCGGGAGCTAATTCGATCAGCTGTGCAAGTTATGGCAATAAACGATCAATTTTAAATTAAATCGATTAAACGAATTTCTAGGCGTTTTGGCTTGCCCCGGACAAACGATAAATCCGATTGACTTGAAATTTGAAATCTTACAATAATATCACATTACGGATCCGATGAAACTAGTTTCGTCGAAATCCGAGACTGTTTGAAAAATGGCTATTTTAACTCGTTAAATAAATATTAAAATATTCAATTTTCACAAATTTACTTTTAATTCGATTTTAAAAGTTCTACGACATCATTATAACTTTAATATGATAAAATAAAATTTTACAAATCATTCTTAATCATATTAAACCCGTTATTCAATTATCCAATAAATTCCAATTTTAAAATCTTACTAACTCTATTATAATCCCAATATAACTTACATTCACTTTGGAAACCAATTTGAATCATATTAAATCAAATTTCAATTATTCACTCTATTTTCATATATTAAATTTTAATATCAAATTAATCATATCAAATTCGGAATTTAATTATTCAAACATTCGTAATATTAAATTTAAACAAATTTGATTATTTTTAAATCACTATCCTTTGAAATATTCAAAACGAACTTATACAATTTAACCTTTAAAACCAATTCACATCTTAGAACCCTATTTTCATCTTACAGTTATTCAATTATTCATTAAGTTTCAAATATTTACTTTAATAAATTTACCTGTTCAGTATTCAATTATTTGATTTTTAAATAGACTTTACTTATCAATCAATTACTCTATTATACCCAATGAATTCAACATATTTTATCCTATCCAACTATTGATTGCAAAGGCATTCACTAAGTAGCATTTATTTTTCAATACTTATTACTATTCAAATCTTCGAAACCAACCTATTAAAATTTGTATTTTTACCTAAATAATTCACAATCCTTATTCACTTATTTACATTTGTTTTTCCATATATTACCTTAACCAGGTTATAACATTTGAGATAATTCAATTATATTGGAACTCCATTCAATCTATAAATAATTATTTGGATGATTATTGTTGCAATTCTTTCCAGTTATTATTATTCCAAACGAATTACAAATTTTTTTTCTAACATTAAATCACGAAATCTGATTAAATTAGCTATTTTAATTATCGAAAATTTACGGGTCGTTACAGAAGCAATACGTATTCTATTAGCTTTTGCATGTTTTCACAATTTTAAACTTTATCAAATGGATGTTAAAAGTGCATTTTTAAATTGTTTTATAAAAGAAAATGTATACGTAGAACAACCTCCTTTATTTATACATGAAAAATATCCAGATCATGTATAGAAATTAAAGAAAGCACTATATGGTCTTAAACAAGCACCACGTGCTTGGTATGAAAGACTTAAAAGTTACTTACTAAATTCGGGATTTCAAATTGGAAAAGTTGATCAAACGCTTTTCATTAAAAATACTACTAAAGATATTTTAATAATTCAAGTATATGTAGATGATATTATATTTGGTTCGACAAATGAAAATTTATGTAAAGAATTTTCAAATATAATGACTAATGAGTTCGAAATGTCTCATATGGGAGAATTATCATATTTTCTCGGACTTCAAATTAAACAATTAACAAATGGAATTTTCATAAACCAAGAAAAATATTGTGCTAATCTAGTTAAACGTTTTGGAATGGAAAACACTTCTGCTAAAACTACTCCTATAAGTACCACTACTCATCTCGATCGAGATGAAAATAGCAAAAGCATAGATCAAAAATTATTTAGAAGTATGATAGGTTCCTTACTTTACTTAACTGCTAATAGACCAGACATAATGATGAGTGTATGTTTATGTGCACGTTTTCAATCTAATCCTAAAGAATCACATTTAAGAGCGGTAAAACGAATTATGCGATATCTTAATGATACTAAAGATTTTGGTCTTTTCTATCCAAAAGAGTGCCCATTTGAGTTAGTATCATTCAGTGATGCTGATTTTGGTGGATCTCGAACAGATAGAAAAAGCACAAGTGGTACGTGCCATTTCATCGGAAAATCACTTGTATCTTGGTTTAGTAAGAAACAAAATTGTGTTTCACTTTCCACGTGTGAAGCGGAATATATATTAGCCGCCTTAGCATGTACTCAAGTTATCTACATGCAACAAACACTTAAGGATTTTAATATAAATTTAACTAACTCTACAATACATCGTGATAATACCAGTACAATAAATTTATCTAAAAATCCGGTTAATCACACTCGTACAAAACATATAGATATTCGTCACCATTTTTTACGTGACAATATCGAAAAAGGAATCATAAATTTAGAACATATTTCTACCGAAAATCAAATTGCCGATATATTTACTAAACCTTTATTAGAAAACTCCTTTATAAAATTACGATGAGAATTAGGAATAATCTCTTTTAAAGATATTTTATAGAAAAAGTTATCAATTTTTTTTTACAATTCAGTCGACTAAATCTATATGTTCAGTCGATTGAATGAAGAAAACTATGACTTTCAATTTACATTTTCAAAATAATGATACATTATAAATAATAGTATAAGGGTTATCTCTAATCCATACAATTCTAACTGATTTATTTTAACCATTAAATCTTTGTTTGGTTAAAAAACTTTGACAAATTATCACCACAATATTTTTGGAATATTCATCCTATAAATACACGTTTAACTTATTTTCATTTTCACAACTCATTTTCACTTACAAAAGATTGAAAAGTTGATATAAAAATGTCCTCAAACAACTCATACTCCCCAATCAACATCACCTCTTCGGTCGATAACTCACCAACATCACCAAAACTTCCTACTGCAACACCAAAGCATGAACCAATATATAAATGGGACAACTATCGAACTGGATACAAACCGGAATCGAAGAAGGCTAAACGTGGTCATTTTATCTCAACAGATACGAAAAGAAAGATTGATGAGCTTCATCACTTTCAACAACAACAAATTGATCTTCAACGAGAATTATATTTCGAACAAAAAGTAACTGCTAGACGATTAAGCTTCCTAGAGCAAATTGGTTTACGTTTTTGTGGCTCAAAGAAAAACGAAGTGACAGAGCCTCTACCGCGGCCAGTTAGTTCGTATGATCCATCTTCGTCATACCGTACACCAGCCGATCCCATGAATCCTTGGATATCGCCAAAGAATCCTCAATATAGTCCAAATTCATGGGATATAAACTATATGGAGAATGAAGGACACAAAAAGAAAAATAGTCCATCTCCAAAGAAATGATTATTTCGATGGCCAAATCATGTTGTCATATTGTATTGTGTCTATACTATTGTAATCGCTTATTGAAATTTTTAAAAAAAATATAGTATTCCAAAAACTCAAGGTTCAGTCGACTGAACCTTACTGCTCAGTCGACTGAACACTAGGCAGAAAACAAATACAAATTAGTTCAGTCGACTAAAAACTCTGTTCAGTCGACTGAATTTAACACAGAAAATTTCGGCCAAAATTTCAGTCGACTGAACAGACTTTTTCAATCGACTGAACGTCAATTCCCATGTAACTTGTCCCCTTTTATCAGCCAGTTTTTACCCTTTTACCTTCACTTTTTACCTTCCAAAAGTGCTCTCTTTTCTGTTGTTTTCCAAAACCCTAGCCCCCAATTCACAAATTACTCCCAAATCTCACGACAAATGGCCCCAAAAAGATCAAGAGCTTCTTCTTCTTCATCCTCCGAGCCAATTGATGCTCAAATTGCACAATGGCTCTATGATGGCGTAGCTGTAACAAGGTGGAATAAAATGAAGAATTCTCGTATTTTCGAGCACTCCTTTGTTGATTTTCAAAGCCTTCAGACATACAACATTCAAGCATTAACGGATCGGGCAGGTTTAACTTCTCTTTTGGATTTGAAAAGAAACGACCATGCAATAAACCATATCATGGTCAAATTATTTTATGCAAATCTTAATCTTGGACACCAAACTCCAAGAAATCCAAATGATAGTGTTTGGAGTATGGTGTGTGGGAAGAAAGTTTGGTTCTCCTTAGATCGAATGGCACACATCTTAGGATCACCTAACGTAGGGAGAAAGCTTGATGAGGTAGAATTCAATCCACAAATTCGAGATAACATAAATCATCAATTTCTGGATGATAATGTTAACATTCGAGATTTTAAGTCCACTTCCCTACGACCTAGAGCTAGAATCCTTCACAAAGCTCTTATGAGAACAATTACTCCACGAACAGGTTCATATGAACTTGTCTACCCAATCAATTATCGAGCTCTATACGCTATTTGGGGCAATATTCAAGTCAATTGGCTCCAACTAATCCTTGATGAGTTTCTCACATTTAACAATGGCAAAATGCGAACTATATATTTTGGAGAATATATCATGAGACTTCTCCTCAATGTTGATACGCCATTACCCGAGTCCGAAAATACAATGGTCCATCAAATTAACCAACGGACAATAAGCCTTATGCAACTCCCGGATAGACCTCCTCGCATTATATCTCTTGACGAATGGGAAGCTAGGCATCAAGAACAACAACAACCTCCACAAGCGCAACAACCTCCACAAGCTCCATATGAAGAACCTTTCGACCGAGAAGATGAAATTCGTATCATTGAGCCAAGTTTTACTATCAGTCAATCATTAGGAATTTTATCAAGAAATCAACAAATTCTTGATAATCGCCTCAAGAAGGTAGATCACAAACTTGATAAAATTAAAGGATTCTTCAATAAATTATGGGATGCCATCTCATGCTCAACTTCCACTACTACTTCAACATCACGCGGTAAGCGTCCTGCACCTACTTTCACATGGACATCGTCCGAAGAACATACAAGCAGCAACACGAGTGGCACTAGTGGTGGTCAAGGAGGAAGTTATAGACCTCCAACAGGTGGACCCGTTAACCGTGAACCAAGGGGAGGGAGAGAAGCCTCATATGATTAGGATAAAGATGAATAAACTCTTTTGTGCCTTTTTATTATTTTAAAAACACTAATCACAAGGCTTGTATAAATAGCCTTTTATGTCTCTTTCATGCTACATTTTATGTTTTATTCATTCATGCGACATTCTATATTTTATTTCTCATGCTACATCTTTGTGCTATATTCTATGCTACATTCTTAGACGATAGACATGCATATCAGTGATTGTTTTGACAATATACTTCTATGATTATTACTTCCTTTTTGTCGATGACAAAGGGGGAGAAATCTGTGTTATTAACCATGTTTTTGTAGAAAAGATAGTGCATATATTCAGGGTAAGGAAATAATCTCTACACACATGAGTATAGTCATCAATCAAAAAGGGGGAGAATGTTGATACGCTAAGATTTTGATCAATGACAATGTGCTTCAACAAAAAGGAAGAGATATGTGCAAAGCTAAAGAAAGAACGATGAAGACCAAGGATAAATATAAGTATGATTTTTATATAGGTCTTGGTTTAGATTTATTGTCAAAATCTATCCTCAAGAGGCTTGCACAAACACTAGAACACATTTTATAAATTTCATTTTTTAATAAACATTCACTGTGCATAATTTAATAGTTCAGTCGACTGAACAGGGATGACCAATCGACTGAACCTGTTACACATATAAAAACATGTACAGTTTCAGTCGACGAAACACCCTACTCAGTTGACTGAATTTGTTCCTGAAAATTTTACTTTAAATTTTCAGTTGACTGAATTCTCTGTTCAGTCGACTGAATTTGAACCTGCGAATTTTCTTTGAATGGACACCTTCTTCCTCCCAAGAGTTGCAACCATTCACCAATGGAAATGGAAGCATCTCTTGTCTGCAACCTTAGCCAACAGATGCACCTCTTCTACAAGTATAAATACATAATTATAACATCTTTAAATCACCGAATTCTCTTGCTTTAATCTTACTATCTACTTGAACATATTATCTAGATATTCTCAAAGCAATCACAAATCTATTGCTTGAATCTGTGATGACCCAGAATTTTTAACAATGTAGAATGGGATAATTGAATTGATTTTAAATATTTAAAAGTTAATTTTAACGTGAATTTGAGATATAAGTATTTACTTGAAAATTAAATCATTGAATTATATAGTTTAAATATTGTATTTAATAATTGAAATTGGGTAAATTGTTGAATCTGAAATTTCTAAGCCTGTTTAAAATAATTTGAAGGCTTATAAAATTTATAATGATGATACTGAAGATAATAAAATGGTTGAAATTTAAGTTAGAGGTAATTTGTTCGGTTTTGAAAGTATACAATCTACACTATCTCTATTTTATTTATATTTATGTATGCTTTTAAATAATACAACAGGTATAAGTATGTATACATTTATAAGTATAGGATAAGTAACATGACATGGTGAAGACAAGTGGCATAATATGGACCATACACCTATCTTAAGATAAAATAGAATTATGACACATATGTCAGTTGGTGTACATTTCTAGAACACCTTAAATGATTACTAAATAAGGTATGTATCATGAAATAAAGCTTGCATAAAAAAATGAAGGACATGTGTCACAAGATTAAATAAAATAGTGACACATAAGCCCATTAGGTGTCCATGTGTAGAAACATCTTAAGACACCTAAGTAGACATGTGTCAACATTCTAAAGCTTGTGCAAAGAGAAGTAAACAAGTGTCCAAAACTAAAATTACCAAACTAGCCTTGAAAATTTCTATATAAAGGGTGGAAATGTTCACTTATTTTTCTTTTTTTCAAAAGGCAAAAACAAAAGTAAGATATAGTGAAAATGCTTGGAGAAAGCTAAGAAAAAAGAGTCAAGTCAAATACACAAGTTTAAGGTGAGAAAAACTATTTAAATTTCTAGTATTCATGTTATTCTTGAAGGGATGATAGTTGTAAGTAAAAGTGGCTCGATTCTATAAAAAACGCAGCTTAGTAATTTGACCATAACTTTCTCAATTCTTAATGAAATTTCGATTTCTTGGATGTTCTGGAAATCTTATTCCATGTGCTACAACTTTGATGTTTTGTTTTTCTGTAGTTTGGAGGTTAGCTATGTAAAAATTGAATTTTTCTACTGTAATCCCAAGAGCAAAACCAATATTAGCTCTGTCCTTTAGGCTGAAACTAAATTGGCCATAACTTCTTCGTTCCTCAACCGATTTCGATAAATTTAGATGTTCCAGAAAGCATAGAATTTTTTCTAAAACTTTTAAGTTTTGAGTTTTCCAAAATTTCGATGTTATCTTGGCCAAAATTATAATTGTTTATCGCTGTCCTGAGACAAAATGACAGAAGTTGTGGAATTCAAATCTCAGAATTGTTTTATCCATAACATTTACAATTCTTATCGGAAGTCGGTAATTTTTAATTTTACAGAAAGCTTAGAAACTAAGCTACAACTTTTGATTTATTCATTTTGCCTGATTTTGATGTTTTCTATGCTAAAATTGCAATTGTTGGTCGCTGTCCTGCAAATGCATAAGTTCAGGCCAAGCTTAGTGTTTTTAGTGAAATGGTCATAACTTTTGAACCGTTGATCCAAATTCGACGTTCTTGGTCATTCTGGAAAGCTAATGGAAAGGCGTATAACTTTCATTTGTATCACTTTTTAAAATTCGACCATATATATATATGAATTTGAGGTGCAAGCTCGGATTAAATTTCTGCCCCAAATGAACATGTTTGTTTCTAAGAAAATGTCTTACTTGTTAGATTTTTATCTTCGATTTGATAAACAATTTGATGGATTTCTTTTCATGGTAGTTGAGTATACCAAGTAAATTACTTTTAAGAAGTATTTTCACATAGAAGAATTAATCAAGGATGCGGTATAAGGCCATAGAAAAGATGGGTATTAAAAATAAGTACACCATATTGAATATAATTCAATTCTTGATAGTCAAAATGTAAAATACAAATGTAAATAAAAGCAAGAATTAAGTAATTTGGATATGCTTGTAACATAAGCTAAAATTGTACATACAAATGTAAGTTAAAAAAAAGGTTTGTTAATGGAAACTAAGAAGTTAATTAAGATGAGTAGTTAATGGTTGTGAACAATTAATATAATATAATCAATTAAAGGTTAATTAATTCTAGAGTAATTAATAATTTGGAATAATCAATGATTGATTAAGGTAATTAATCAGTGTAGTTAATAGAATTTACTAATAAAAGCTATCGAAGAAAAATTACTTAATATCATAAATCAAAGGGGGTAATTATTGGTAATTACTTAATTGAGGATTAATTACTTGTTTAATTAGTGTAACAAAATTTATGGAGGGCTAGTAAATTTATGAGCATGATTAATTCAAGGATTTTAATCAATGTAAGTGATTATAAGTTAATGAATCTGAGAACTTAATCAAGGATAGATGTGATTATTGTGAAAAGGGAAGGTAAATTAATAACATTGAATTCGAAGAGACCGGGGTCGGTATTAGTTAATGCCCGAAATCACTTCGATTCTTTACAAATTGATACGTGGAACCAATATGGTATATTGGAATGATTTTAAGTGATTTGGACCATAAAATCTAAGTTCTGGTACTTAGAAATCGATGTGTGGAATAAGTGATGTCTATAACAACTTATGAAGTGGAAATTGCTATAAGTTACCCGGGTTTATTTGGGTTGTAAACTTTTGCATTCCTTGTTAGTTGGGTTTACTCACTCTGGTTTCCAGCCTGACCCTAGTGTTACTTTGGTGTAATGCTCGGGTCAGACCGAGTATTACAGATTTTCAGGTAGGGACGTTCTGGAGCTCAGGAGGCAAACTGGATGGCAGTAACGAGTAGAGTATTTCCGCTATATTTATATATTCGTTAATCTGAGACATGATACTTGTATTTATTCAGTGACTGTATATGTGTGGAACTCTGATGTATATTAAATATAATCAACAGATATAGTATTCTTTTGTAGACATTTATTATTTATTATATTTTATCCGCTGCGAATGTGAGATGTCTGGTGTTTCTCTTCTTCTTCTTCTTCTTCTTCTATCTCTTTCTTCTTTTTCATAACTATCTGGAATTTTCGGCTTCGAAAATTTCGGGTCGTTACATTTGGTATCAGAGGTGAAGGTTAAGCGAGAACCTTGGCTCTGGTGGGGATTACTCATTGAATAGAGTCTGTAGTACTCTAGAATGATTTGAGTATATATATATGAGGGCGTACTTGTTATTTTCTCATGAAGATTTTAAATGTATATATAAAGCAATATTCCCTTCTAATGAATATTTAGGTGATTGGTTGTTAAGTTATTGGATTTAAGTTAAGAAGTAATATAAAATACGACCAAATTGAAACTTATAACCAAAGTTGAAGAATAAACTTATATGACAAAATGGAATTGAATTATAGATTGTGAATGTAATTTATAAATTGAAATAAACTTCATAATAAATGAGATTATAATTTGAAATAGAATTCCAGAGAATATTTGGAAATAAAGTATGATGAAAATTCCAGAGTAATGTTTAAATATGAATTGGATGGATTGAGAATTTGGAATTTTTGGGAAAATTTAAAATTCCTTTGGATTTGGAAGTGGTTTCCAAAGGTTTTGGAAAACTAATAGTATTATTTCAAAAAAAAAATTTGTGTTGAATTTGAAATCTGGGAGATTTGAAATTAAAAATATTTGGAAATGTTTTTAAAGAGATAAAAGCATTGAAGACTTTCGGTCACTGGAAAATAATGTCGGTGATGACTGCATCATCATCGATGTTCATTTTCGAGTTTCTAGAAGAGAAATTGTTACCAAATTGTTTCAAATTGGAGTTGTTTGTGAACTGGGTTTGGTTTTGAAATTCAAAGGGATAATTGAATTTGCTAAAGAATTTTGGATATAGTTGAATTCTAAGGTAATATTGAAATCTTGAAAATTTGTTTAAACTCTGGAATCTTGATTTAAAATGTTTATGGAATAATATATTGGCTAAATAAAATGTATAATTCCGAGTTAAAAGCAAAATGTGAATGTCATTGATTATAAATAGAAATTGTAATTAAAATTTTACAAGTTTAAAGATCAAACGGAATTTGATTTGAAGTTTGAGGGAAATTAAGAATCAATTCAACTTGAATTGGGATTAAATCAATTTCAATGGAAATTGAAGATTATTCAATTTGGAATTGGGTCAATTTAAATGGGAATGGAAATTTAAATTGTAATGTTAGGGCAGTGAACAGTTTTGACTCAGGATTGTTTTCAATATCAATTGTTTTAATATAAACTTATTTTTCCAAGTTATTATATAACCATTCTTTCTTAAAGCCAAATTATTTTATACTTGTTTTACAATTATTTTTGGACCTATTTAACCATTTTTCAACTATAGTTACTATTTTTTTCCAACTAAGTTACGAATTAATTATTATTTTACAACTATTTTGCAATTATCTAAGATTTCAATAACTACTTAGCTATTTTCCAACTATTTTATAGATATTTTGTAAACTAATAATTATTTTTCAACTACTTCTCTATTTTTAAAATTTTTAAGCTGTTTTCTAAATATAAACTGGTCGGAGTTCAAACTGTTATTGATTAAATACCCAACTGGGATAAGAATTGAGGTAATAATCCAAATAGGGATTAAGGTAAATGTGAATAAGTGAATGAAATTTTAGGTGAATGTGAATAGAAAGGAAATTGATATTGGAAAGAGTAATCAAATTTGAATATTTGATTTTGGGTAAACAAAGTTATATCTTTGTTATATATTCTTACCTTGTTGAATCTATTGTTGGAAGAAAAAGGATTTTGGAAGTGTTTGAAGTATAAAAGAAATTTTATACGAGTTTAAAGTGATCCAAAGTTTTAAAAATTATATATATCTGTATATATATAAAGGATCTTATGAGGATTTTTGAAAGGGTTTTGGGAACCTTTGGATTTGGAAAGGCTTTTGATTTTTGGGTAAAATCATTATATGGAATTTGGAAAGCCTATTTTGGAAATTATCGATTTTGGATAATCGATTTTATGTAAAGGAGCTTTGATAAAATTCATACTAGGTGTATGATTTTAAAGATATTATATGTGTATAGTATAAAGTGATTTGATGATGGCTTGGGGAAAAAGGCGCTCCCTTGGAATGAACTTCTCAGGAGTGCCACCGGGTGGTGCTGCCTTGAGCCCCAAGGGGGTTTCTAAAGTTGATCCTGTGAGGAGTCCGGACAAAACTAGTTCTTGAGGATTATGAGTTGAGTATACCATAGTGTAAGTCGTGTGTGCCGCTGAGAGCCAACAGTTACATGGACTTTTGCTGCGATGGCAACGTAACCCAGGATGTAACTGCGACCTATGGTATAACATAGCGAAAGTCGTGTGTGCCGCTGAGAGCCAACAGTCTGTGTTTGATTTTATATCGGCAGACTGCGACCTATGTAGGAGTGGAGAGATTTCATTTCGACAGCGAAAATCAGAGGCCGCTGAGAGCCTGCAGTTACATGGACTTTTGCTGTGACGGCAACGTAACCTGGATGTAACTGTGATCCATTATGTGGGTTCCATGGCATAATCGAGAGGCCGCGGAGAGCCTGCAGTTGCATGGACTTTTGCTGTGACGGCAATGTAACCCTGGAATGTAACTGTGACTATGGATGGGGGTGATGATTTTTAGAGCATTGTCACCAAAGATATTTCCTCTATTTTCAAAAACTGTTTCCTATATTTTCAATAAAATTATTTTCCAAGTATTTTCAATGGATGTTGCAAACGAGTTTACCAAGTACTTATAGATTTTCAGTCCTATGCCTGATCAACGTATGACTAAATTTCTGTGAGAACAAGGATGGACTGGATGAGACATCAAGTTATAAGAAATATTTTTATAAAAGCTATTTTAATAGTATGAGGTGGGTGTAAAAGCATTTCTAAATTTTAAAATAGAAGTGTTGAAATTTTGGGAAAATAAAAGGGAAACTCCAAACTGGAATTATAAAAATAACTTTGAACTCAGGAAAATTTAATGAAGTAATTTTCTTTGTAATAAAAGTTGGAAGTAAGCTAATAAATAATTATTTGATAAAGTATGTTAATAAAATTTAACTCGATTAAACAAATGGATTGTAAATTAATAATGGAGTTTGGAAATGAATTCGAATTTGTCAATAGAATTCAACTTGGATTTGATAATGAATTAAATAAGAAGAGATGTTGTAGAAATAAAATAGAGTTGGATTGGAAAAGTGATGGTTTGAATTACAAATAAAATTCAAACGTGATATGAATAATATTTAACGAAAGTTGCAAGTAAATTGAGAATGGCCTTGTATAAATGAAATAAATTCGCAAATGAATTAAGAAAGTGAAATATAAAATGAGTTAATGGAATTAAATAATAAATGGATGAAGTCTGATTGAATAAAAAAAGACTAAATCAAGGCTGTGATTGAAATTGGATTATCAGATTGAACTTAAGTTCGGTGGCATATTGATTTGAAGTATAAATGAGTTAAGTATACGCTTGGATATTATTTTGATAAATTGTGGAGGTGAATTAAAATGAAATGGTGGGCTAACTGAGTTTAATGGAATTTGATTAAATGAGAATCAAATAGAAGTAAACTTAAGTTCGATGTTGGAATAAATTAAAGTAAAGTAACTTAAGTTTAAATTTAAGGAAGCTTGCCTTCGAATAAGGGTAAAAGCCATTAAATAAAAGCTCGGTTTAAATAAATTTGGGAATTGTTAATAGTACGCAAGCATGGAATGTGTCGAGCTAAATAAAATGATTGTGAATAAATTGAAAAGGAATTGAATTAAATAAAATTGAGTTGGAATCAATTTTAATTGGTTAAAAAACTTAAGTAATTATTTATTCACGTGGATATTATCAAATCGCGTAGGAATAATTGTCGTTTAACGTAAACGAGATTTAATTAAATTCTATGAATTAGTGGAAGCAAATATAATTGCTTTTTTAATCAATTGATATGAATAGGAGTTTGTTTTGCTTACAGATGAATTGAATGTAAGCAATTGCATTGTAAACCAATAAAATTGAATGTAATGGCATATAAATTTGGTTGGAAGCAATTGGATTAACTTTAAATTATATAAATCGCTTATGGTAAGCATTTGGTGTTTGTTGCTTTTGAAATGCTTGTGTTTAGCCTTTAAAAGTAAGTGAAATGCTAATAGAATTTCTATATGTGGCACTTACATATTTAAATTGAGATAGTACAGGTACTTGATGACTGTTTGGTTGGTTTGGATTGCGCTAATTGCTTAAATTTATAAGCTGCTTGCTTAAAATGCTAAATAAAGGTATGCCTACGCAATAAAAATAGGAAATATGAACTGTTTTTGCTTTTTTCGACCGTGTGGGTCGATGTATACATATTTATATCTATTGTCAAATTGCAAAAGCTCCTCCGTACAAAGGAGACTCCGCCAGAATTTTCCGAAAATTTTGGGAGTTAGAAAATTTTTCGTTCGCGACGAAACGATCACAAAGGATATTAAAATAAATAAGTAGATGAAACTAATATGAATCAGTTATAAATGGAAGTTAAAATCTAATATTCAAAATTGAAAATAAATTGAATTTTTATGAAAACGGGAAAAACTAATTTGCATAGAAGTAGATGTGAAAACTTCTGTAAAGAGTTGTATAAAATAATTTGAAAGGTTGCGATTGAATATTGTTGCTAAGTAAGATATGCAGATATTAAAGGGAAAAGAAATTGGATTTGATTCCAAAAGATAAATGTGAATTGCCCGACAAAAAGGTATGTATTTAATTTTCTGTATGAAATTGGATTGGGTTTTTGATCTAGCAACTTGGCGTTTTGCTTTCTTTTGGAATTTGGAAGCCCGTAGAGGCCTTTTGTAGTTGTACCGAGCTACCCGCGCAAGGGAGACGCTGGCAAAAATTGTTGGAAATTTAGAGAGTTAGAAAATTTTTGAGAAAATTTAGATAATTCAAAATTTGATTTAAAATTGAAATTTAGACGATTGAGCAAAGAAGTGTTGTTTGAAACTATAGAAGGTTTTAGGAAATTAGTTAAGGTGATAGTGGGCTTTTAATAAAGATAGTTGGTAGAGTGTTGAATTGTGAATTTTGGAGAAAAGGTAAACGTGTATTAGTCCATTCTTCCTAACTAGTAATTTCGGGGACGAAATTCTTTTAAGGGGGGAGGAATGTGACGACCCATAATTTTTAACAATATAGAATGGGATAATTTAATTGATTTTAAACATTTAAAAGTTAATTTTAACGTGAATTTGAGATATAAGTATTTACTTGAAAATTAAATCATTGAATTATATAGTTTAAATATTGTATTTAATAATTGAAATTGGGTAAATTGTTGAATCTGAAATTTCTAAGCCTGTTTAAAATAATTTGAAGGCTTATAAAATTTATAATGATGATACTGAAGATAATAGAATGGTTGAAATTTAAGTTAAAGGTGATTTGTTCGGTTTTGAAAATATACTATCTACACCATCTCTATTTTATTTTTATTTATGTATGCTTTTAAATAATACAAAAAGTATAAGTTGTATACATTTATAAGTATAGGATAAGTGGCATGACATGGTGAAGACAAGTGGCGTAATATGGACCATACACCTATCTTAAGATAAAATAGAATTATGACACATATATCACTTCGGTGTACATTTCTAGAACACCTTAAATGATTACTAAATAAGGTATGTGTCATGAAATAAAGCTTGCATAAAAAAATGAAGGACATGTGTCACAAGATTAAATAAAATAGTGACACATAAGCCCATTAGGTGTCCATGTGTAGAAACATCTTAAGACACCTAAGTAGACATGTGTCAACATTCTAAAGCTTGTGCAAAGAGAAGTAAACAAGTGTCCAAAACTAAAATTACCAAACTAGCCTTGAAAATTTCTATATAAAGGGTGGCAATGTTCACTTATTTTTCTTTTTTTCAAAAAGCAAAAACAAAAGTAAGATAAAGTGCAAAAGCTTTGAGAAAGTTAAGGAAAAAGGGTCAAGTCAAATACACAAGTTTAAGGTGAGAAAAACTATTTAAATTTCTAGTATTCATGTTATTCTTGAAGAGATGATAGTTGTAAGTAAAAGTGGCTCGGTTCTATAAAAAATGCAGCTTAGTAATTTGACCATAACTTTCTCAATTCTTAATGAAATTTCGATTTCTTGGATGTTCTGGAAATCTTATTCCATGTGATACAACTTTAATGTTTTTTTTCTTCTGTAGTTTGGAGGTTAGCTATGTAAAAATTGAATTTTTCTACTGTAATCCCGAGAGCAAAACCAATATTAGCTTTGTGCTTTAGGCTGAAACTAAATTGGACATAACTTCTTCGTTCCTCAACCGATTTCGATAAATTTAGATGTTCTAGAAAGCATAGACTTTGTTCTAAAACTTTTAAGTTTTGTGTTTTCCAAAATTTCGATGTTATCTTGTCCAAAATTATAATTGTTTATCGCTGTCCCGAGACAAAATGACAGAAGTTGTGGAATTCAAATCTCAGAATTGTTTTATCCATAACTTTTACAATTCTTATCAGAATTCGATAATTTATAATGTTTCGGAAAGCTTAGAAACTAAGCTAAAACTTTTGCTTTATTTATTTTGCCTGATTTCGATGTTTTCTATGCTAAAATTGCAATTGTTGGTCTCTGTCCTGCAAATGCATAAGTTCAGGCTAAGCTTAATGTTTTAAGTAAAATGGTCATAACTTTTGAACCGTTGATCCAAATTCAACGATCTTGGTCATTCTGGAATGCTAACGGAAAGGCCTATAACTTTCATTTGTATCAATTTTTAAATTCAGCCATCTATATATATGAATTTGAGGTGCAAGCTCGGGTTAAATTTCTGCCCGAAATGAACATGTTTGTTTCTAAGAAAATTTCTTACTTGTTAGATTTTTGTCTTCGATTTGATATACAATTTGATGGGTTTCTTTTCATGGTAGTTGAGTATACTAAGTAAATTACTTTGCAGAAGTATTTTCACACAGAAGAATTAATCAAGGATGCGGTATAAGACCATAGAAAAGATGGGTATTAAATATAAGTACACCATATTGAATATAATTCAAATCTTGATAGTCAAAATATAAAATACAAATGTAAATAAAAGCAAGAATTAAGTAATTTGGATATGCTTGTAACATAAGCTAAAATTATACATACAAATGTAAGTTAAGAAAAAAAAATTTGTTAATGGAAACTAACAAGTTAATTAAGATGAGTAGTTAATGGTTGTGAACAATTAATGTAATATAATCAATTAAAGGTTAATTAATTCTAGAGTAATTAATAATTTGGAATAATCAATGATTGATTAAGGTAATTAATCAATGTGGTTAATAGAATTTACTAATAAAAGCAATCGAAGAAAAATTACTTAATATCATAAATCAAAGGGTGTAATTATTGGTAATTACTTAATTGAGGATTAATTACTTTTTTAATTAGTGTAATAAAATTTATGGAGGGTTAGTAAATTTATGAGCATGATTAATTCAAGGATTTTAATCAATGTAAGTGATTATAATTTAATGAATCTGAGAACTTAATCAAGGGTAGATGTGATTATTGTGAAAAGGGAAGGTAAATTAATAACATTGAATTCGAAGAGACCGGAGTCGGGTATTAGTTAATACCCGAAATCACTTCGATTCTTTACAAATTGATACGTGGAACCAGTAGGGTATATTGGAATGAATTTAAGTGAATTGGACCATAGAATCTAATTTCTGGCACTTAGAAATCGATGTGTGGAATAAGTGATGTCTATAACAACTTATGAAGTGGAAATTGATATAAGTTACCCGGGTTTATTTGGGTTGTAAACTTTTGCATTCTATGTTAGTTGGATTTACTCATGCTGGTTTCCAGCCTGACCCGGGTGTTACTTTGGTGTAATGCTCGGGTCAGACCGAGTATTACAGATTTTCAGGTAGGGACGTTCTGGAGCTCAGGAGGCAAACTGGATGGCAATAACGAGTAGAGTATTTCCGCTATATTTATATATTCGTTAATCTGAGACATGATACTTGTATTTATTCAGTGACTGTATATGTGTGGAACTCTGATGCATATTAAATATAATCAACAGATATAGTATTCTTTTGTAGACATTTATTATTTATTATATTTTATCCGCTGCGAATGTGAGATGTCTGGTGTTTCTCTTCTTCTTCTTCTATCTCTTTCTTCTTTTTCATAACTACCTGGAATTTTCGGCTTCGAAAATTTCGGGTCGTTACAGAATCACTGCTTTGTTTTTAACATTCTTTTGATTCATAGCAATTCACATTTCATAAATCTTCACAAACACATTGCATACTCTCGTGGATAAGAGTATAGGAATATTGTACTACGTTAGACTCATTAGTGTTGATAATAACACAACAAGTCGAATATTGTTTTTTAGTAATTGAGTTGAAGTCCTCTTCGGTAGTTGAGGCAAGAAATCCCGTTCGGTTGTTCGGGTAAGTTGTAAACCTATTCCTTCGGTTAAGTGAGGGTGTTAGTTAGTGGAATTCCTAAGTGAAGCTTAGGGATTGGACGTAGGACTAGAGGTCCGAACCAGTATAAAATCCTGGTGTCTACCTTGCTTTTACTTACTTTATCTACCTAGACTATTTCGTTATTCCATATTACACGATCCTACCGCATAGCCTCTTTCAAAACCTTTCTCCAAAGTTCACGGTTCTGCTTGCTCAATCCCTTCCTTTCCTTAGGCGCCGTATGCCTTATAGGTAATGCTACTAGCTAGCCGAATAAATCCTGAAGTCAATCTCTCTCTTCGAAGGGGGGTGGGTAGTCCCCTAACGTACTCAAAGATGTCGTGAAAAATCTTTGATGATAGGAAATGAATCTAACTCGATGATGATGAATCGAGGGAATAAAAGAAACTCAACATAACGGACCCTTGCAGGTGACAAGAAATCTTAAGAGACCTACCAATGCATGTTTTTAGTCTAACGACTCTCCTTTCGCAATCTAATATATCTCCATATGGATAGCCAATCCATTCCCGAAATCATCCCATACCCAAAAAATCCCAAAATATAGGCGTTATAGTCAAATTCTACGTCTAGGACATAAATTTTCAAACCCCTACAAACCATAGACTAGAGTGCCGATCGTACCACGAGGATTGAAACAACAATGGGGTTTACTATTAAAGAAATGTCTAAGTGCAAACAAACTACCAAAGAACTAGAGATGAAAGTGTGTGATGCTGTAGGATCGAAAAGAGTCTGAATGGGAAAATCAAAAATAGAAACCAAATTTTCCTACCTCGATCTGGTCCGTTGCTGGAAGGTGTTGCATCCAAAGCCTGAATCTGCACTCCAAGTGCACTTGCTCCCTGCCACATCTTCTGAGGACAAAACTTTCTAAGATGACTGAGTTATTCACAGTTGTAACACTTCTTCACCTTCTCTCTCTCGCATTCTCTTATGGAATTGACTTCCCACTTTTCTTGATTTGCTTCTGAGGGCCTTCGCTTTTCCTCTTGTCCTTCTTTCCCTTCCACCATGGCTTCTTAGAGCTTGTAGAACTACCTTAAGCTCTTCTTCTAGCCGCCAAGATATAGGTTGATCTCTCTGTCGGTCCTCCAAACCTAACCGCCAAAACTTTTGCTCCATATCTTCCAACCTAGTTTGTGTCTCCTTGAAGTCCTTCGTGCTAGAAAACAATCCACCCCCTATGCTAGTGAAGTCCTTGCACAGCTTAGAAAAATCTATTGGTGTAGGTGGATTAAAGGGATTTCCACCTACTAGTGTTGCATTGGACGCTTGCCCTTGCACCTCTGGTACCGTAGCTCTGTAGAACCAGTCAGCCATATTATGCAAAGAAAAGGAAACTTAGGCTCGAAAAAATCGAAAGAAGATTAAACAGGGCTTTGAGGGGATTTTTATAAAAACTCCTTTATACTTAAAAACTATTTCTAAGAGTTCTTTTTGAAAAATACTTTTAAAACAAGTTATTTTGGAAAATATTTCACTTCTAAAATAAAATTTTAGGAATCCTGCAACCTTAGGATCTTAAACCAAGTGAAACACCCCACACCCCTTAATATATCCGAAAGGACACGTTAAGAAGCATGGTGCGTTGTAGGTATAACTGAAACTAACAGAGACTAAGATTCACATGACAAAAATAGATAAAAACAGCTGAAACTAAAATAAAAACTTATTTAAAATAAAACTTTCATAATTCTTCATGAATAATGTCAAATAAAAAATACAACATCCATATCTCAAAACTCATTATGTCTTATAAAAATTCATAGTTCAGAGTACATAATATCCCTCATAATAAACCAATACATAGAAAGAATAAAAGCTTAAAGAAAGAAATACAAAGTAGAGAAATCCTCCAAGAAAACCGTCAAGCAACTGCAATCTACCGACTTTTCCTTGATTGCCTATGGGGAGGGGAAAGGAAAAAGTAGAGGAGTGGGTCAGACTAAAAGTATGGTGAATGATAGTAATTACTAGAGTCTTTAAACAAGATAAAAGTAATAGACTCTACAACAGTTCTAGCATAAATAAGGGTAACAAAGGAAATATGAAGGAGATAATCTGGAAATAAGTACGATTAAATATTGTTCAATTTATAGGATAGGTTAACTTTGATTGCTTGCACTTGTCCTTGATTTTTGCTTTAATTAGGCTGAATTCCTAATCTTGTAATTAGAATGTGATCCTGATTCTGCTCTTTTTGATCGGCTAGTAACTTCATGGACCTTACTATGGAGCAGCTGCTATATAACTCCCTACATAGCACCAATGGTATCTATGAAAGATTCATAGAGCAACCACTATGGATCCGGATGACTATATAGCTCCCTACACAAAAGGTAATGGTGTCTACGAAAGAAACTCATACTAAGTGCTTAGAACTCATAGCTATTGATGAGCGCCTGAATGGAAGTCGCTTGCATAACTGCCACCAGGCCTATGCTACCTTTTGCACCACCAATTGGGTCTTCTTACTACCTTAACATCTAGCATAAGCGTGCCCCTAATCCCACATTAGGCTAACGTAAGATCACCGTGTGTCCATAGAAAATAGGGGTAATGTTGTTGATACCGGCCCTTCATCTAAACAATATCTAGTCGCGCCCCTTATCTAAATCCCTGATGATTTGGACTTCTATTTGACCATTTACAACCATTCTTAGCATATACATGCATGCATCTCACTTCAGACTAATGTGTGACACCGTTTTGTCTAATAGGGAATGCTAGTTGGTATAGGTCCTACTTTCGTCTTTGCTTATTAACTTAGATAAACTATTTAAATAAGCCTTTATTATCATTTTACTTTCTGTGCTTATTAATTTATCCCTAGTGTTAAAATAAGCCTCATTCTATTCTTTTTCTTCTTATAATTTACGTTATAATCATGGTTATTACTTAACGTAAGGTTTACGTGTGAAAATAAGCTTCTTTCATCTTTTACTCTATTTAGTTATAATTCTAAGTTATAACTATGCCAATTATCTTTAATTAGTCCAATTTGAATTATAGTTAGGTGTAATTTCTGTCCAATTCCACTATTTATTACAATCCAATTCCATTATTTATTACAGTCTTTATAATTTACATCTTATTTTCTTTATTCAATATTCTTACTTACATAATCCATGTTCATATTTAATTTACTCTAATCCATACGCGAAGAAAAAGGGTATGGAGAGAATATACGCTTGCATAAAATCCAAAACGTCGAAAAAGATGTAAATAAGAAATAAATAACAGTAAATAAGCTTAAATACTATAAATAAACTGTAAATGAATAAAAAGCAATGCTTAATAGTAATAAATTATAAATAACATAAAAAATCTAAAATTTCTGAAAGGAATAGCTGAAAGGAAATAGGCCGTAAATAATTCAAAAAACTATAAATAAGCTACTGAATAGGTTATTTCAAAATCGTAGTAAAACTACAACTACTGAAAACCCTATTATTTTAAATTACTTAAAATAATCTTGAAATAATTACAATTACTCACCTCCAGTCCTAAGATTTTCCTTTGGTCTTCCTAGATCCACTTGGAGTTGTTTAATTTATAACGTTTTCTCCTTTGGAAAAAATATTCCATTTAGGGTCCTTCCTAGAAAGGTAGACCCAATTGGAGGAAATCAAGAATGAGAAAAAGTGTTAGGTCTAGGGGTCTATTTAACGGTATGGAAGTGGATTTCACATCGTTAGATTTGGAGATTGAATAGGATGCAACCGCGTTATGGGCTGAATAGGAGCCATTGGATGCAAGGACCAGATTGAATAAAGGAGTGCAAATGACGCGTTAAAATCGTACAGCATGAAGAAGAAATCTCCTTTACTTCATTCATTGGGCGGGTCGATCGCTAGGTCGACCTTTATTCCCTAGGTCGACTAGCCAGTCGACCTAGGTGATGGTTAGGTCGACCTCCTGGTCGACTTAGCCCATATAATATTTTTGCTTCAATTTCTTGTTTCGTGCATAACTTCTTCATATTTACTTGGATTCTGACGTTCTATATATTGTAACTGACCAGAAAATTACCACAGATACAACTGTGCAACTCCCATGGCTCAATTCTGATAATTTCACAAAGTTATTTTATTGTTTAATTAATTAACGATTTAAGTATTACGGGTTAAATTTTGTGTTGTTACAAAACCACCCATGCTAACTTGAGTAGAGACTATACTGGGCTTGGAGGGAAGCCGTTCATTGTAACTGAAGATGTGATTGAGGTAGAAAATTGGCTGCTACATTGTGAGAGAATATTTACTGACCTTGGATTGAATGACAAGCAGAATCGAAGATTAGCTTCGTGACAGCTTCAAGGAGCTACTCTATTTTGGTGAAATACTTTTGAAGCTAGTATTGATGAGGAAACCATAAATTGGGAGGACTTTAGGAGAAGGTTTAAAGATATGTTTATGTCGGTGATGGAACAGTTGGCATTGGTTAGGAATTTTGTTGAACTAGAATAAGGGGAGATGTCCGTTCTAGAGTATGAAAGAGGATTGAAGAGTTGGCCTGGTACAGGAATGCCTTAGTTGATACAGTGATCAAGAGGAATGAGAAGTTTATAAGAGGCTTAAGGCCGAAGTTTCTACCTTACCGCACTTAAGAGATCCAAGTGATGTAGTGGTAGAAATGGCGATGAGGCAGGAGAGGCGTTAGCTTGTTTGAGGAAGAAAATGAAGGAGGCCCAGGTGGGACAAGGCCAGAAAAGAAATTTTTTCGAAAAGAAGAATGCTCAGAAGGGAGGAGCATAGAAGAAGGGAAAAGATGAGGTGGTTTGTTATAAATGTGATAAGAAAGGACACTATGCTAATGAATGTCTTACTGGAAAAGGAAAAGAGAAAGGTAAGGATGTGGTTGGGAAGAAGAACATCATATGCTTTAATTTTGATCAGATCGGGCATTACAAGAACCAATGCAAAGAGCCTGCTAGAGATGGAAAGGGATAGATGTATGCATTAGAGCCCGCAATTTTAAGGCCAGTTGTGTAGGAGAAAGGAAAGGCGGTTCTGGAAGGCTCGCTATAGATTCACGGTATGTCTGTTAGCATTATGCTTGATACTGATGCATCATATTCTTTTATTTCTCAGTGTTTGGTAGTTAAGCTTAACCTAGAACCCTCATATTTAGTTACTTCCATAAGGGTTGCAAATCCGATAGGAGGGTACGTGACACTTGGGATAAGATGTGACCATTTAGAGTTTAGCTTGCTAGGTCATACTTTTGATTGTTGTTTGCATGTGCTTGATTTTATGGGATTTGGGATTATCCTTGGGATGGATTGGTTAAGTAAATATGATGTTAGGATATTTTGCCATGATAGAAAAATATCACTTAGTCGCCCGGATTGTAGTAATCAGATAGTTTATACCCTAGTTGCGAAGTGAATGCTTTATTGGGTATTAAGGAGTTGGAGGATTAGTTGCATTGATTCTTTGTAATTAGAGGTTTTTCTAATGTGTTTAAGCCGTTAACTAGATTGCCACGGAAACAAGCCATTGAGTTTGGGGTTGATATGCTACCAGGAACAAAATCGGTGAGTATGCCACCAAGTAGGATGGCACCCACGAAAATGAGAGTGTTGAAGGTGTAGTTGGTGGATTTGGAAGGCAAGAATTTTATTCGACTAAGTAGTTCACCATCGGGAGCTACTACAGTGTTTGTTAAGAAGTCGGACGGATCATTGAGGCTATGTATCGATTAACGTAAGTTGAATGAGAAGATGATGAAGAATCGATACGATTGCCAAGAATTGATGATTGTTTCGACCAGTTGAGTGGAGTGAAGATATTTTTTCAGTTGGATTTGGCTACCGGGTTTCATCAGCTTAGAGTTACAGAAGATAGTATACCGTTAACGGCATTTAAGACCCACTATGGATCGTATGAATGATTAATTATGCCATTCGGACTAACAAATGTGTAGTCATTCTTTGTAAATCTGATGAACCGAATCTTCAGAGAGTACTCAGATAGATTTTTGTTGGTCGTCATAGATGATATTCTGATATACTCTAAAGATGAGAAGGAGAAAAGTTCGTCTTAGAGTTGTGCTTGAGACGTTGAGGGAGCATCAGTTGAAGGCTAATTTTTTAAAGTGCTTATTTTGGAAGAAGGAGGTGGAATTCCTTGGTCATGTAATCTCAGAGAAAGGAATGTCTGTAGATCCGACCAAGATTGAGGTGGTGAATAATCAAAAAAGAACCAAGGCGGTGACCGAGATAAAGAGCTTTCATGGATTAGCTGGATATTATCGAAGGTTTATAAAGAATTTTTCACAGACAGTTGCACCGATGACTAAGCATACGTGAAAAGATGTGAAATTTGTATGGACTGATAAGTGTGAGGAAGCATTCAAGACCTTGAAACACTTATTGACCCATGCACCAGTGTTTGTGGTTCCGACGGGGAATCAAGATTTTGGTTTTTATACTGATGCGTATGGAACTGGATTGGTAGTTGTGTTGATGCAAACAGGTAAAGTGATTGCTTATGCTACTAGACAATTCAGACCACATGAAGTTAGATACCCCATGCATTATCTGTTGGGAAAGCGATTTGAACTTTATACGGATCATAAGTCGTTGAAGTACTTGTTCTCTCAGAAGGAGCTGAACATTAGACAGAAGAGATGGTTGGAGTATATTGCTGCTTATGATTTTGGAATTGAGTGCACACCCGAAATAGGAAATAAGGTAGTGGATGCACTCAGCTGAAAACATCGGAATGCAATATTAGCTATGATTTTTGAGTGGAAAGACTTGGAAGCATTGTTAGCTTGTAGAGTGCAGTTTGGATCCGAGGCAGGTTCTAGTGCAGGAAGTGCTGCATTATCTTGTTTAGAAGTTCGACCATTAATTAGTTAGAATATAGCTTCTAAACAGGAGGAGGATCCAGTTTTGACTAAAATGGACTAGAAAGTTAAGGGAAGGAACAAAGAGCGATGACTTAAAGGATTTTAGTCTTAAGCAGAAGGGATGGTTAAGGAAGGAAGGAAGGTTGTGTGTTTCGAATGTAGGAGACATTAGGAAAGAAGTTTTGGATGAATGCCACCATTCGAAGTTCACTATACATCCAGAAGGAATGAATATGTATCAATATATGAAGAGAAGTTTTTTCTGGGAAGGTATGAAATGGGACACTGGTTTATGTGTTAAGAAGTGCTTGAATTGCCAACAAGCAAAGGCTGAACACCAGAAACCAAGCAGATTGCTTCAACCATTAGATGTTCCGATGTGGAAGTGGGATTCTATCTCTATGGATTTAATTCATCGGTTTCCAACATCTAATAAGGGGAATGAAAGTATCTAGGTCATAGTGGATAAATTGACCAAGAGTGCCCATTTCATTCCCGTTAGGTCAAATAGGACGATGCCTAGTCTGGCGAATTTGTTTACGAAGAATGTGGTTAGACTGCACGGAATACCTAGTAGTATTACCAGTGATAGAGATACTTTGTTTACTAGTGAGTTCTAGAAGAGTCTACAGGAAGCTTTAGGAACCAAGCTCAACATGAGTACCACTTACCATCCACATACTGATGGGCAAACAGAAAGAGCTAACAAAGTCTCGGAGGATTTGTTTAGATCTTATGTATTGGATTTCAGGGGATCATGGGAAAACCATCTTCATCTATGTGAGTTTGCATATAACAAACGTTATCAGACTTGTGTTATGATGGCACAATTTTAAGCTTTATATGGAAGACCATGCAAATCTTCCGTATGTTGGTTAGAGACCAGGGATAGATTGGTTCTTGATCCAGATTGGGTAAAGAAAGACGCAGAGAAGATTGAGTTGATCTGAGCTAGGATGAAGGAAGCTTAGTCTAGGAAGAAATGTTATGCAGACAGAAGAAGGAAGACTTGGAATTCTCTATTGGAGACTATGTGTTTATCAAGGTTTCACTGATGAAAGGTTTGATTAGATTTGAAAGTCAGGAAAGTTGGCACCTAGATTCATTGGACCCTTCCGTATTGTTAAGAGGATCAGGAAACTCGCTTATAAGGTGGAGTTACCAAATAGTTTGATAGGAGTCCACGATTTTTACCATATTTCTCATCTTAGAAAGTGTGTTAGGAACCCGGAGACCTCTATAGCACCTACATCGTTAGAAGATATAGTAGTAGAGCCAGGTTTGACTATTGTTAGGAAGCTCGTCCAGATAGTCGAGCGAAATGAAAAGCAGTTATGGAACAAGATAGTCAGATTAGTGAAAGTCCAATGGAGTGACATTGCAAGGGACTGTACTTAGGAAACTGAGAGCAGGATTAGAGAGGCTTACCCTGATTTGTTTGATCTTATGTTTTACCTTTGATTGTTTTGTGTGTGCCGTATGGTAATTTCAAGGATGAAATTCTTTAAGGTGGGAGTTTATAACACCCATATTTTTATAGCATCATCTAGGATAATTAATTAGTTATATTAAGTAAAATAATGTGAAGATTAATAGTTGAGATTTGACTAAATTAAGGGTAGTCGTGCCATGTTATTGTGTAAATTAAGATGAGAAAACATAAACAAATTATTAGAAAATGAGCAAGGGCATTATGGAAAACAGGAACGACTTATACCCTAAACCCTTAGGAATTGAAACACTTTCATTCTCATTTTACCGAACTAAAACCCTTAAGGCCGGCCATGATTATTGTTCTCAAGGAAAGATTAAAGCTAGGATTCAAGAGAAGGAAGATAGTAAACTAACTTAACATCAAATCTCACATCTTTTAATCTCAAAGTAAGGTGAATAATTACTACATCCCATATTCTTATGGTTTTCGGCTTTAAGATTAGATCCAAAATGTTTTTGCAAGAATATGTCATGTTTTAATGACTAAAGTTATATATTTGTTAGTTGGTGAAATATGCATGTTCATATTAGTATTTATGAAATGTTTGATATGAAAATCTTATTAAATGACATCCAAATGCCTTGAAAATATAAATATAGGCCAGAGATGTTATTTTAGAGATGGGTTCCAATTTTCATAATTTTCTGAACTTATGTGGATTTTGTATTAATTTTCTAATGAAGAAAATGATTTATTGAGTTATAAATTATTTACGGCTAAAATAATAATTATTTGGGCTTGAAATTTTTATATGTTGGAAAACATATTAAAATAGATTTTTTGGGATTTTTTTAGATTTTTCCTAAGTGATTTGATGAATATATGAAATTATTTAAGGTATGAGACATAGATGTTTTATACATTTAATTAAGGAGAAGGGGTATTTTATAAAATAAAATTATTATTTAATTCTGAAATTAGTGGTAGTACATTTCTGAAAAGTATCTATTAACCAATAATAATTTGGCATGTTGGTTGAAAAGCTATCTTTTTAAGAAAAAACAAGAAAATCATGCTTTTAGCATATTTCAGCAATTTTGGCATCAAACCATCTGGCACGGACCTTTCGATAAGGTCAAACTAATGCAGATGATATCAAGTTACTTGGTACGGAATGAATTGGAACAAGGTCGAAGGGTACTTAATCAAAAGGTTAGTTGCCAAAGAGGTTGAAGTATGTTTGTTTTATGTACCAAAATAGTTTCCTGCTTTGTTTTCGAATAAGAGCTTTCGACTTGGTTGCTTTCGACCAGGTCAAACATTTAAAATAAAGGTTTTAAACCTTCCAACAAGGTTGAAAGGTTACTGCCGCTTTAGTGTTTTGTTTTGAACCTTCCGACAAAGTTGAACGGTTTACTTGTTTTAAAAGCCAGCCGCTTCTCCATGCTTTCGAAAGAAAGCTTTCGGCTTAGATGATTTACCCTTATTTTATAGTTGAAGTTTGATACAAATCTTTCGAAGGAGTTGTTTTAAAGGCAGAAGCCTATTGTTTTAAATGATATATTTTAAAGCTTCCGAAGCAGATCTTTCGACAAAGTTGAAAGGTTGTTTCTAATGTAGTCAAAGGGTTTAATGAAGGTTTTCCACATGTTTTAAATTGAACCTAGTAAGCCTTCGAAAGGTTTACGTTTCAAAAGGTTTTAGTTTAATGGTTTTGAAAGGTTTGAGTTCAATGGTTTCGAAACGTTTGAGTTCAATGGTATTGAAAGGTTTTAATTCAATGGTTTTGAAAGCTTTGAGTTCAATGGTTTCGAATGGTTTTAATTCAATGATTTCGAAGGGTTTGAGTTAAACAATTTCGAAAGGTTTGAGTTCAATGTTTCGAAAGGTTTGCTTTGATGCTTTGAATGGTTTCATAAGGTTTAAATGGAAGGTTTCCAAAGGTTTTCTAAGGCAATTTTTAAGTTGTTTTTAAAGTTGGGTGTTTAAAGTTTTATTTCTTTCGAAAGGAATGATTTCAATAGCTTCGAAAGATTTGATGATTGGTTTTGAAAGGTAAGGTTTGGCCTTTTGGCTTATAAAATTAAAGGGTTTCACTTGATTTTGAAAGAGATGTTTTTAAAAGTTTAGAAAGAGGTAATTTCAAATGTTTAAATGTTTTCATCAATTAAGGTTTGAGTAAAGAAGATATATATATAATAGGTAATGTGATTTTGAGTAAAGCACAAAGATTATATATTTTCCTTGTTGAGTTTGATTTAAAGGTTTTAAATCATTTTGAAAAGGTTTTGAAGGAAAATTATGGGAGGGGATCCTTAAGCGAAAACGACCCACATATTAGAATACTAGATGGGACTAGTATAGGGTCACGCCCTATACATTAGCTATTAGCCCCAGCTAATTATTGTCCAAAATTCCAGTGTGTAGGTCTTGGTCACAAGTAGGATAAAATTATGATTACACACCAAAAGGGATATATGTTTGTATACAGATAGATTATCAGTGAGCCCGAAAAACCATTAGGATCAGGAATACTTGGGAGATGATTAGGTTAGGGGTAGACAGTCCAAAAGCAGAGTTTTTAACAGATAGTCAAGGACAGACCATCCAAAAGTGATGTATTTAACAAATGGTTAAGGATAGATAGTCTAGAATAAAAATAGCTAATATTTGTTAGATTAGTTTTGATTATATTGTCCGGTAGGCCCGAGTAAGCCAAATGTTAAAAGTTATCCAAACAAAACTTATGTGTTTGGATAGATAGTTCGTTATTACCTCATATTTATGTATGCCTACATAATGAATTGCTTCACAGTATTTTACCAGTTTTGGTTGTAGGAAAAAGTTTTTGCAAAGATATGTTTTAAAACGATGTTAGTGAGGGAAAACTCATTCTGCTAAGCGATGTGGTGTCACTTAACATATTAAATTGGGGTGTACAATATTACTCACACTAAGCTTTATGTCTGACTCAAAGTTTATGCTTTCCCCTTAAAATCTCAGGTGCTCAAAAATAATTTGTGTAGGTTGAGAGGTTAAGGTCTTTTTTAAGTTTAGTAGGATGACGAATAAGGCTACCGGAGGCATTTAGAAGGCAAATAAATAGCAATTTAGAATTTGTAGTTTTATGTGTTGTTGTATTTCTGCTGTGTTTGTATTGAGTCAATTATGACTATATGACTCTGATCATCCAAGGGGTATCTTCATATACCGCTCTTGGCGTATTTTGTAATAAGTAAATTTGATATGTGCTTGTGAATGTATTTGAGATTATGTGAAATGAATATGGAACATCTATTTTGAATGTAATGAAGAAAAATTATTTTGAAATATGTGTCTTGTTTCATATTCAAGTGCTTCTGATATTATGGATAACATTAACATAGCCGTATTTAGTCATCGGAAGCTAATACTATAGATGAATATAGCATCTGTAGCGCTTAGTTTTGGGCCTCTAAACGGGGGATGTTACAAACCGTTCATATCTCCTTTAAACAACCTTCTTTAAACCATATAAATCATAAAATCATGCATATCATCATCAATATATCATAAAACAATTTTACCCTTAAATATGGAACAATATGATTATAAAACCAAAAAAGAGATGTATGATTATTATTCACCTTAGATTGGATAAGGAAATTGATGATTGATTGAAACTGATTTCTTCTAGCTTAATCCTAAGCTTTAGATTGATTTTCTCTTTTTTGCTATACTCCTAATGGCCGGCTCTCTTTTCTCTTATGGTTAAAATTTTACTTGTGATTAAATGAACATATGGCTAAAAGAAAATGGTATAAGGGTGGACAATGTGGGCGGCAATTACCCTAATGCCCTTATATTTATTTTTGCTAAAACTTAACCATCTATAAGTTCATTTGATTTAGATACGCACGACCACTTAGTTTATTAATCAATCTCAATCTCCTTATCTGCATTATTCTATTTAGTTTATTCTACTTAAATCTCTTGAATAATGTCAATAAAAATTGGGGGTGTTACAATTTTAATCAAAGAAGGAGAAGTGGGATAGACTATGAAATTATCAAAAATTGCAAAAATAATATAAATTCCATCAAATTAACATAAATAATTGAGAATCTCCATTTTGAATTGACATTTCGAAATAAAAAGGTATTTTAAGGGATTTCGTCTATTTTGTTTTTTGCGATCCCACAATCCCTAAGGCATATTCAAATCGATAAATATATACTAATCAATTACTAAAATAAAATTACTATGGTTCCACTCATTGATCATCCTTAGATTTTCTTCTATGGATTTACAACTCTTTTCTAGATCTTCTTCTTTTGATATATATACACAACGAAGGACGAGAGAGAGAGAGAGAGAGTGTGTGTGTATGTGTATATAATTTTATTAGATTCAAAAGGGTTGGAGGAGAAGTGAATAGATTGAAAGAATAATTAGAAAAGGATTAGAATTCTTACCCAGATTCCTAACTGAATTTATGAATCTAACCGAGGTGAGATAATAGCATAGGTTTGTGGAATTCCTCAAATACTTATGAATAAAAAGTGAAGAGGATGTGATGCTATTTATATAAGTTGAAAAGCATCGGAAATGTAGTTGAAATTAGGTGAAAATGGATAAACCTGGAGCGTTTAAACGCAGAAAAACCCAAGCCGCTACCCTAAATAGGGGTCGACTGCACCTTCTTGACCGATCGACTGCGAATTGTCGAGCGCTTAGGTCGAAAGTGCCGTCCACTTATTTAGGGTGCGTTGATTTGTTTCAAATGATTTTTTTATTTTATTTCTAATTAACTTTTAACATTAATAATTTAACTTAATGTTTAACTTAACCCCTACGTAAACTTACAGTTAATTTTTTAAACTAAAACCCTTGATTTAAATTGTAAAGGCCCGTATCTCCGCACCCTTTGAGTCGACAATAATTCACATCAGTTTAACTTAAATTGAATATGAATATGAATCTTTAGGGGTGAAGAAGAAGAGGTAGAAGAAAATAGAAACAACAATACAGAATCTCACAATCGCAGCGAAACAAAATATAATATATATAATAACTGATTTTATACAAAAGAATCTGTAGTTGTTAATATATATACAATCATTAGAGTACATCAATCAACAATCAATCTGGACAATTATAATAACTTCTCCTCACCAGTGCTGACTATACAGCTTGAAACACAGCGGAATATAAATCAAGTACGTGGAATACGTCTATGTCATCTAGCCTGTTTCTTGAGCTAGATCATATCCTAACTTGAATTTGTCGTACTCGGTCTGACCCGAGCATTATAATAAAACAATACCAGAGTTAGTCTTGAAAGCCAGTCTAACAAACCTAGTTTTAGTGATTACATATAAGTATTAAATTGGGGTTTTTCCATTTTGGTTAGTTTCAGTTTTAGTTATATATATAGTATGTATGTATGTATATGCCGATGAAATGAGGCGTGATTGAGTTGGTGATTTTGACGTTTCCTCTTATGGCTATTATGCTGCTTATTTGCATTTGTATTGAATAACCTTGACTAGGAATCACTTATGGCATGTTAAACCTATTCATGAGTTAACTTTAAGCCATTATACCATTGCCACCCTTGAAATTGTGAATAGAAATTTGTTTTTATCATTTTTTATATTTAAAGGAATGTTTCCCTTGTGCACTTATATCCATCTATCTCTTGCTAACCATCATGTTCTAGTTAGCCTGACCCATGTATTTATTACTCAGATCAGACCGAGTGCAGGTTAGGATATTTGGACTTTTGCGAGCTACCTCTTTTGGACTTCACCATTGACCCTTGGATTGGAGTCATAGTTTTGTTATAGTCTTCTAGTTATGGACTTTATGATGTATATTATTTTGTGGGGATGTATGTGAGTATATTGTGGTCGTAAAACCACTTGTAACATGTTATATTACATTTGATGTATGTGTGTGTGTGTATATCCATCTGTGTTTGCTGTTCTGTGACCTGTGATTGTTGATGTTATTATGTTTTGTTTTCGAATTGATCCTGTGGCCACCATAGTAGTGTATTTGATAGGAATTGAGTTTGTCGAACACTTAATACAAAATGGAAAAAAGAGAGTACTAAATCGACATACTTAGCACTTATCTAATGCAAGACAATGATGGTCGCCCTTAATCTGCCCTATTTTCTGCATCAGCAGACAGAATTACTCAGTAATTCTCTTTGTTAATGTGAGTTTCAGGGTGGGGCGTCACAACCAGCATGAGAAAACACACTCAATTTGAATTATTACTATTGTCAAATCCATAAAGGTATCTCGTAAGACCACGTAACACATAAATATGATGGGTTTTTACCTTATGATAACCAAAACAGTTTATATCAAAATCATTTGATATTATAAAAGTGTCTATAGGAAGTAAATTAGAAAATAGATGAAATGCTTGCATCTCATGTTTTAACACAGTTGGGCACAATCAAAACTGTACCGTCTCGTAGTGGATATTGGATTTCATACATTGACTAAGCTACTGGGGTACCGCCCACAACAATACACCTCTAGAAAAATGTACCGAGGAACTCGCCTAGATGCCTTGCCAACACAAGACCGACCTACCCCTAACCTGGATAGTACCGAATATGTTATCACCCCGAGTGTTCCCACCCTTATCGAGCGCTCTCTTTTCCATGCACAACCATATCCATAATTATAATATATCTGAGGATATCTAGAAAGGTGATAACATACTCTACTTGGGTGCAACCCACTTAGCCTTGCTGCATCTCCCCTGTTTTAGTCATTCCTGGTTGATGAGGCATGAAGCTATGTTTACTTTAAAATAGCATTCATACTTGGAATGCCAACACTGCCTTCCAGACAACGATGAAAATGATAACATTCATCTATACAAGTTGTTATGGGTCTGAACAAACCGAATCTCCAAGACCACCGTCTTTATTATCTTCATGATATCATAATTCATAACAAACAAATTGAATCGAAGTGGTTTTCGTGTAATTAAATATGATCCCGGTCTCTTCGAAACGATTAACGACTTTATCCAAATTTTATAGTTGGTTATTTAACTGTCAAATAACATCCATAAGTATTCACTAGGCCATATTGTAAATTTTCCAAACGTTTATTTTCAAAATATCTCTACATAGATATATATTCAAATCGCTTCCAATACTTTAAATATACGAAAAAAAATTCAAAACTTATATCCATAACAGGATATTTCGAACCATCTCAATAATATTTTCTTCCAAATCCATTTATAATTCAACACTTTTAAAAAATATTTCTATAATAATAATATTCTCGTAGCTTAAATATTTCAACTTCTAGTCCAATACTTAGGAAAAATTTGTAAGTATATTTTCCTAAAACCATTTTATTTCAAATACCTAGGAAATATTCCAATTTTTCATAATCTTTACAATTACTTTGTGAACTCCTTAATTTGCTTATATCGAATTCCACAAGTTTTCGAAATCCATTAATTAATTTCCTTTACAATTTCCCGAATCGATTATACTTGCCTATAATCTTAACTACTCATTTCTAGCTTCTTTTATGAATTCTAATTCATTTCCAAAATTCCTATATTTAACACTTTGGGAATTCCCTTAAGTTCCTAGAATTTCCATTATAAAATTTCCCTTACAACCACATTCTTTAAATAGCCTGGTTTACAATCCGAGAGTATTTATAAACACATCTTAACCACTTGCCTTTAAACTCTATATATAAAATAATAAGTAATTTTTAAAGAATATTAATTTATTTTTAAAACATGTTTAAGTAATTATTAAAAATATTATAACCCTTTAAATAAACATCAATAACTCATTTCTAATAAACATCAATAACTCATTTCTAATTCATTTTTAAATAAAACAAATCGATTTACAAAGCTAATTATAAAAACTAGAATTTATTTCAACTAATATTAAATATTTAAATAATCTACTTTTCCAGGATATTTCAATACTGACTGGTTTTAAATTACCTAGTTTAATAAATAAAAATTCCTTTTGAAAAAAACTTAACTTCTTAATAAAAATATATTTTTAAAATCTCAATAACCAAATTCAATTTATAAATCCTATTCGATTCAAAACACATCGATTCCATTCCAATTAATTAACCTTTCTCACATTTCAAACATAGAATCCACTATTTCTTCCAAAAATTGATTTTCACTTCTCGTTATACATTCACTCTTGTGAATTTATATTTTCAATTTTATCAGATGAAAGTCATTTTACTTTATTTATAAACACCGTTTATAATTGATAACTCATTCGAATTTCACTTGTTTATAACATTCTCATTAATAACTTCATTTTAAATTTATTACCTATAAATCCCACTTATTTTCCAAATCTATTTTAAATATTGATTTAAAACTCCTTATCCATATTTTTAAAAATATCATTTTTAAATTCAAGGTATATAAATGATTTTAAAATCTCCATTAAAAATATTTTGCAAATAGTTAAGTACAATCCAAAAATCAAATTATTATTTTATCTAACTCAACTTCCTTTAAAATAATCCAAATTACGATATAAATATTCTTATATCCAAATTCCCTTTTAGTTCCTTCAAATTCAAAATTAATATTTATGGTATTTAAAATGCCAATTCATAACAGATTTATCCAATCATATCATATATTGCTATATATGAAAAAAAACAATCACTATATTTTTGAGGAATCCAGTTGGATCCCTCCAACCTATTTCCTACATCCATAGAAGTTATATAACATAAATTAAGAATCTCACTTCGAGGGGGATATCACGGTAATATAGGATCATCCGCTATTATGCGAGGCGCATAGTGTCTCATCCGCTCCAGTCGGCGGGAAATATATCCAACTACTAATATATATACTATTAGTATACATGTATATATATATAACATGGCATTCACTGATAATAATTAATCCATCCATCTAATCAACCAATCAATAATTTTTAATTCTATAAATTTTAACAGTTGACCGAATCGAGTGAGATTTACTCACCTTGATTTTTAATGGTGATCCGTTCCGGTTTTAAATTAAATCGAACAGGCGTTCAATTTAATTTATAATTCCAACTGACTCCAAAATTCTTCAAACCAATTATGCGTAGTATTTGCTGACACGATCCAATGCCACTTGTTTTGTTCGAATTGGACCTCATATGAATTAAATATTTCATTTATAAAATTGCATAAGTCAAACATTAAGATAATTACTTCAATTAAAATGTTAAACTGTTAATTACCTTAATTAGTTTAATTTATCTCCTTCCCCAAACCGAGCAAGCTACAACCAAGCCACTGACCAACCTCCTCTCCCCTCCTTTGATCGTTCTTCGACGAAAACATCTCGACCAAACTCCGACGAACTTCCTTCTCCATAACAACGTCCCAGCCATCAACACATCACCTTTGAACACCCTAGGCAAATCGCGATCGTCTTCCCAAGTCTTTACTGTAAATAATGGTCGCGACCCACTAAAGCGACCGTACCTCCCAAAAATCGACCCTAAGGTGCCATGCTCCACCATAGCTCATTTGCGCTCGCTCTTTTTGCCAAACTAGGCCTCACGAATCACTAAGAGCAAACCCTAACTCGTGACCCTGACAGTCACACACACAAACGAACGCCTCCAGCTTGCTCGCGTTCGTAATCACCATGCCGCACCTCTTTGAACCAATCGCGACAGGCCAATCATTAGAAATGAACCCACCTCCCCGCGACCTCCTGCAAGTGCCACGTCCAGATCATGATGAGCATACACGAGAGGCCCTATTTTGTCTCCTTTGAACGGTTTGATTTCGTTTTTGTTATATATTTATTTTGATTTTTTTCTAAGTCGTTCGATTTTTAAAAAAGAGGAAGAAGCACACGGATTTAAATGGTGAAGGGCGGCTATCGAACGAGGTAGTTCGGCTTCCCAGAGAATAGGGTGGCTACAATATATAGTAGGTTGGCTTCTCAGAGAATAGGGTGGCCACAATATAAAGTAGGTAGGCTATGATTTGAAATTTTATTTTATTCGAAATATCTTGCATTAATATCTCAAAATTTCAAACCCCTACAAAGGTATGCCGCCTGGTGTTCCAAATGTTATACCCTTATTCCAAATGCAATGGAATAAGTTTCGAGACCTACTTTGATCGTACGTGGAAGATAGCTTTTTAAATCAACTATTTAAATTATATTTAGTTAAATTATTTGTAGGCGTTTTCAGATCGCACGACCAAATGGTAAATCCAAACACTACGAAATTTGAAATCCGATAATAATACACTATTATTAATACAATGGAATTGGTTTCGTCAAATTCCAAGAATGTGCCCCGGCTCCCTATTTCAACGTGTCGATTAAAATTGACGATTTCAAAAATTGACGAAATCACTTAAACTTTTCAATTTTAAAAACTTATTAATCCTAATTCAAATAGAATCTATATCAACATTAGAAATCGTCTCGATTCATATTCAACTCGAATTTCAATTATCCATTATTTTCTTTTTTTGATAAATAACTATATTTGGAAATTTAAATCCATACTTTGAATTCAAAAAATAAATTTCACACTCAAAAATCAATTATATTTTTAACTCAACATTTAAAATAAATTAAATATTCAAAATCAAATGACTAAAAAATCTAGGTCGTTACATAAATACTCATTTGAATTTGAATCGAACTAAATCAATTTAAATCTGAAAACATTAGATGCTCATAACTTCTTCTTTTGATCTCCGTTTTTAGCATATTATATATGGAAACAAATCGAAATTTCGCCATGAACAGAATGAAGTAACTTCCGTTGTCAAATTCCAAAAGAACCCCATAAACTATTTTCCATTTCCTGGCTATCAATCAAAGCATTCCAATCCACTTGGCAATGACTAATCCCATTATAGCGGGCCTCCATCCCGAGATGTTGCATCCAAAATGGGTAGATCTAATCCATCTTATTCCTCCAAGCTTTCCTCCAGGGAAGGGAAAACCCAAGAAACGACTAGCTCATTCACCATAATTTTGTTGGGACATTGTGGGCATTAAACATCTAAGTGCTAGCCCGCTAGTGATCTCCCTTTCCTAGGAACCCATGGTTATGAATCGACATTGATCTAACAAAAGAACACATTAAGTGATAGGTCGGAACTAATATTCTAATCTCAAGAATAAATATAGGAAAGGCATATTGACTACACGGACGAGGAGTCATTTGACAGAGCCTACCACCCTTTGAAAATAGATAGAACGAGTCCACGATAAGATAGTCTTGACCTATGAGAAAGGTAGTCAAAGAAAGGAGGAGATGCGACCTCTAGTATAATAGCTGGGTCCACACCTCATCCGACCCAGTATCTTAGTTAGAGGTTCCAGTGCATCCAGCATTTTAATTCCGGCATTAGGGAGGGTGATGAGTTTTGGATAAATTATTAAGATCCTTATTCGACAGACCCAGATTCTCAATAAAAGGGCCTATTAATCGAGTTTTGCTTGAGGCGCCTGCCAGTATATTAATTGGAGTAGGCAGTGAGCATAGCTAATGTAGATTAGCGAGAGGTATAAGGTATGATGGAAACCATCATGACATGGATGTACCCTGGGTGAGATAGCATTATTCTTGTCAGAGCTAGTTGTAAGGTGGCATCAGTACGTGACAATGGATTATTCAGTAGATAGGTTGGGTGACGAGTAGCTGATTCAATCGTGATACTTCTCCTAAGGCTGACCCATGACTATAGGAGAACCTGTCAGCTCATCCTAGGTATCGCTACTTAACCTACATCCGCTAATGGACAACTGAGTTTAGTCAGCTCAACAGTGAAGTAATATAAATCCCCTTTCACAGAATCATTAGGGTGTTAAACACAATCATTCGAATAAAATGATAGAATTTACCTTGATCCACTTATCATTAGAGCAATAAAAGAAGTCCTATAAACTCGAATGAATATACTACGGGTGTGGAAACTGACCTTCTTCACTTTAGAGCTTCCCACTTGAAGGAGCGCTTGAATGGAACTGGGATGCACTAAACCACTTACTGAAAGGAAATTCTCTACGACCACTGCTTGTCAGCCTATATTCCAGTTCTTTCCTAGTAGCAGAAAGCGGAAGCTGGAAACTACAAAAAGCTCCAAGCTACTTCACAACTAGTCGTGGATGTACCCAAGATTCTTTCCCTATTTGATCAAGTCCAGTGGTATGTTTGCCGCATATATTCATTGGCAATTCCGATCAACTGAGGGAGCCAAGAAACTGTAAAATTTTAGGTGAGGAGACCGATCCAATATACTTTGAGCTTGGATAAATTCAACCCTAGTATATTATTTGGGGACCGATCCAAACTATTCTTACACCAAGGGACGAATGTTGCTTAATCCGGTCGGTCGATAGACGAAAGAGAATAAACAATTTGAGTTCTGATCTGAGTATGCTCAATATAGGGAATACCCTAACCTTGGAAACCAGGGCCTGGCCATCCCAGATCTAGCAACACATTCTAGGCACAGGTCATTGGTATTGGATATATCGTTAGGTTATGCCGAGTCAAATCTGCTCTGCTTATTTTTTACATTGTAGAAAAGATATTCCTTACCCCAACTTTCAAAAATGATGAATACGAAGTCTGGGAGGCTATAGGTATTATGGATCTCTGACTCTCGTTGGCTTCCTGGGTCTCGCCGGTGTTTCTTATAAGGATCGTGATGTGCCTTGAGATGGCCGTCTCCAGCCCCCCTGCCATTGGAGAACTCGCTCCTTTGTGTTGGTCGCCTTGCTCTGTTGCATCTAGCCCGTCCTCTAGGCACCTTTGGAAGGCAAGGAGTGTGATAACGTACATGCTTCCTGTCCTTCTCATCTGTTGTAGGGTTTCTTGGCCCAAAATCGACTTGGCTTCGCCGCTACACACCTTATCTCCAAAGTCCAGCTTGCGAGGTGTTCCTCTCGCTGTAGGGTCCCTTACTCTTGTGACATGCTATGTTTCCCTTCTCCATTCCCAAGGGTGAGTCCCATGCTTTTGTGGATCGCCATCCATGAACTAATCCGTACAGGTGCCTACAGTAGGGAGCTTACGCCTTATACGGCTCCTTTAGTGATGGAGATAGGCCCTGCCCAGGCTTATCCCTCTTAAAAGAGCCAGTTGGGCTAACTATTTACGTTACACTGGTGAGACTTCGAAAATTATCGAAAATGAGTGAATCCAGCGGGCAAGAAGGAGAAAGGTGTAAAAAGGTCAAGCCTAAGTTGAGTTGGCAAAGAGGGTTGTGGGCAGATAAAAGTGGACATGGGGACTCGGGTCAAGGCGTAGTGAAACTAAGAGACTCGTTCCATTTAGGGTGGGCATGATTGTAGTTTGGGTAGGCATGAGCGATCCGATCTCCGTGTCGATTGGTCAGACGCTAACTACTACTCTTATGAGATGAATATTAGCCGCCTATCCAGGACTGGAATGGACTTAGCGACCCTAGTATCTTAATTAAATGTGCAACTTTGACCTTTTGTGCCCAAAAGGGGTTGGATTTTTAGGGGTGGGGGAAACTTCATCGTCTGGCAGTGGGCTTCCTAGAATTGCAGAGTCGGTATCGGTATGGGTATAGTAACAATCATCTCTAGAGACGTATTTGTACATATGGATACGAGCGCACATAGTAATAGCAGCGGAGATTTTCACAACCGATAAGTAAGGCCAATCTTCATCGGAAACATCTGTTGGATTGGAAATATAGGAAACCATATAGTATTTATCACCCAATAAAGTTGAAAGCTAAATATTTCCATTCCTAGTAGCTTATTATGTCGTGCTTTCTCACTTACCTCTGTAACAGTACTTAGAGGATTGATACCAAATCTTCCATATTGTGAATTCCTCAATATTTTATAGGTAAAGATGCAATTGATTCTTAATCATAAAATATATGCGCAAATAGCTATATCTAATCAGAATTGTCTTTTTATGATTTCTAATAAGATTAGCAAATAAAAGATGTTCAAAAGTAATATATATGATATATATGAGTAGCAAAAATAGAATAGAATTCCTCGGAGAATGGACTCCAAGAAGATATTTTCAAAATGCGTTTTTGAACTTCAAAAGAAATTAAGATAAGTATTGGCGAACATCACTTTACTTATGGTTGACTTTACGGATGTTACAAATATCTTCCTTTTATTAAAAATCATAGAAAACTCTTTTAAAATTCAAATACTATTTATTAGAAATCACCCCATAATTTTTTGAGATTAAATAAGGTTTTTAAATGAACTTTTGGTGCTTAAAATCAATTTCTATTAATTTTTAAATCTCAATTCCTTAATTATTTAATACCTTCTACTTCATTTTACAAAGCATCCATTTTGTTTTATTTTCAAAGAAAACTGTTTTTTATATAAGCATGCATGCAAGTCCTAGAGCGAAAAGCCCCCAGAACAACTCAACCGATCAAGTGCCCACATAGGAGTGGTTGACTGGTTCTCATGGCTATCAGTTCTGTTGTGCCTAGAACTTTTTAGCTTTGAGCAACAACCTATTATGCTTGTTTCTCCTTCCCCGAGCTCCTACAAACCCATTTATGATCCTTAAGCATTGCAAATAGAAATAATATTGCCCCACAATGCATATACATCTTCATATAATCATACAATAATTTCATATAAGTTTAATTTGCAAAGATTAGGAAGAGTTCAAGTAATATCCAAACAAAAAGCAATACAATTTCTCATATAAACTATCTCGGATCATCAAAATAATACAATCATCAATTTAAGGCATAATTGCAAGCAACAAATTAATCACCTTAAAGATAGCTAGCCAAATTTCTCTTTCACTCTTCATTGTACTTCCAATTTGTTCAAGCTTCACATCAAGGATTACCATAATTGCAAATTGAAAACCCAGAGTTGACCAAAATCCAACTCTGTTAGCTTCTAGGGTTGTAGTTTGTTGTTGAGAAGCATGTATTTCAATTTCATAATTTATGGAATTTTATTTTATTTACTATAAATTTTTAAAGAGGAAGATGGAGTTAGAATAGTGTTACAGGAAAATGAAAAGCGAGCAAAATGGATTTTTGGAGAAGATATTTTTGAAGTGGGGGATGCTTCTGGAGTTTTGGACTAAAGTGGAGTGAAGTGGAGATAGAAAACGTACTGGCTTCTCATTTTTGCTAGGGCTTTGGGCTCTTGGGCCATAAAAAATTCATTTTCCACATCATTTTCTACATTCCACTTCACAAAATAATTATTCTACCCAACCAAAATAACTTCAAATCTCGCTTAAAAATCATATTTACCCAATGATTGTGTTTACCTAGCATTGTAATTTTATAAAACAATTATTTCAATAAATTTTTTCATTTTAAAATTAGTTATCCCAAAATTGTATTATTTGACTCATTTTAATAAAAATCATTATTTCCCATACATTTTTCACTATAATAAGTCCCAAAACTCTGTATTCTCCATTATTTTTCTTTTTAAAAATAATTAAGCCACTTTTTATATTTTAAAGATCATTTAAAGTATAAGATTCCAATGTTAATCCAAAATTATCCATAATTACCTTTTTTGATAATTTATCACCTCAAAAATATTTATTCATCAAAAGAATTCATTTAATAATATCTGTAATAAATAATTCCTTCTGGGATAATTGAATAAACCATATAATTCATCTTTTTTCTAGATTTTAACAAAGATATTTTTATATCAAAATTTCCAACTTCATAAAAATAATTCACCATTTAATCCCCAAATAAATTTCTATATTTCATAATCATCTTAAATCCCCATTATTGTATACTTTAAATCCATTTATTTATTTTCAAATTTTCTATTAGTTTTAATTAATTTCTTCTCAACATTGGATTGTTATATAAAAGAATAACAACATATTTAACTTGGATCTACTATCATGAGTGTTATCCTACCTTTTGACTAGGTAGTATACATACAAACTTAAAGAGTCAGACTTTTATGTTATCAGGGCAGGAAGCTTGGAGAGATAACCGAAGAATCCAAAAACTATACACACCTAAGCCAAAATGTATATGGATCCATTAAAGTGGTGGGTCGGCACCGGTCCATCTCCTTGGAGTTGAACCAATCCAACTCTTTGGAGTTGTACCAATCTAACTTTCCACTACTAATGGGTCCCATCTTCTACCTATGCATTATACTCGATGATAGAAGCCTACTCAATGTGTTGTTCTGTTGGTCCAATGCAATTCTCTATCGATCTCCATGAACTCTTAAATTAACAACTCTGTTTTTCCATGGCTCCATCATTTGGACATTGAGACAATCTAATATTGGTGTAATAGTCATGGAATCATGAAGCTAACCACATGACGAGCCAAAATGAAGAGTTTAAGATGACTAGATTGGCAGTCTTACAAAGTGTTATTGACCCAAGCCCTTAGAGACATACCGACCCAAGCCCTTTGAGCCTTACCGACCCTAGCCCTTCGAGTCGTACCGATCTAAGCCCTTAGAGTCATACTGACCTATTTGATGAAGTGGAATCCTACTTTGGTAAAGAAATAGTCGAAGGCATGGAAAACTATATAGAGGTCTTCTGAGCGAGATTTTAGGCTTCCTACCTCTATAAATAGAGGAAGAGCTCATTTCTTAAGATCTTTTTTGCTATTGCTCTCCTTTCTCTAATTTCTTGTAAAATCTGTCGGAGTCATACCGACCCGTAAGAACTTATCCCTCCAATTTATAATATAAGCAACAAAATCATTAAATGGATATAGGCCAAGATTAGCATAACCACTACAAATTGTTGTGTGCTCTTTTCTACTTATTTTTCATTTATTTTCTTCACTTTTCATTCTTTACTTAGTCTATTCGGTGTTTATGCCATTTTTAATTCAAAAATTTCAATACTTCCACTGAAAAGTACTCGAACTCACTGATTTACGACATAGGAAGATTTAGAATGACTAGGCAATTACTACGAAGACCATAACTGGAGGAAATCAATAAGAGGCCAGCCAAGAAGCATACTCAGGAGCTAACCCTCCATCGTTCTACATAATCAAGAATGAGTTGGAAACCATGATGAATGGATTTCTTGATGTAGTGATTACTTACTAGGAAGAGATGATGGAGAATTACTTAGGAGAATGAGACAGATGGTAACTGGAAGTGGAGTAGAACGACCCAGGGCAAACCCCAAGCCAAACATACGGGTCGACACCGACCCATAGGCATGGGTCGATACCAACCTAGAAAGGCATGTGGGGGCATGGGTTGTCCTATCCTAGGAACAATATGCATCCTAGAGATGATGTAGAGTGTATGAACTTGAATCGGAGTACAAACATGTTATCGGAGGAGTAAGTGCTAGAATTTCCTTATAGGAATTGAGGGCAAGATGAAGTTATGAATCAGAGAACTCGATTAGATGATAACCCCATGTTTGGGTCGGCTTAGGGTGAGGTTTTCATTCTTTTTCTCTCCTTTTATTCTCAATAAATTCTATAATATCACCTCAGATCTCTTATACATGTACGGAATCTCGAACGGTCCCTAGGCACACTTTGAGTTTGAAGTTTTAAGGTGACCTTGATTGGATTAGATGTCTGTTGGATGCTCTGACTTCAACTTCATGAGTGATGATCAAAACTAATTAGGAAAACCAATGAAGATTGATGACCTCGGAAGTTGATTAAGATTTTATATACCACTTGAATGTGATGACTGATATTAATCGCTTTAAAGTCCCGTCTAAAGAGACGGGACCAGAGTGTAAGATGCAAGTCCACTTGTTAGAGCAAGAGCAGATGAACCAGTATGATATTAATCGCTGTAAGTCCTGTTACAAAAGACGGATACAGAGTGCAAGAAGTAAGTCACCTCTCGATGCATGAGTGGATAGGCTTGCTTGTCATCATGTCCCATCATCGAGAGAGTGGGCGAATTAGGCACAACAAGGGTTCAGAGAGACCTTGGATTTGATTAAATGATCCGAAAAGATATAGATTAGATTATCGGCCCTAAACGACCACGAATTTGATTATCGGCCTTGAACAGCCATGGATTTGATTAACGGTCTAGAAAGACCATGAATTTAAGTATCGGCCTTGAATGGCTATGGATTCGATTAACAGTTTGGAGAGAACGTGGGTTTAACTATTGGCCCTGAATGGCCATGAACTTGACTAAAGATCCAAAGAGATCGTGGATTTATCTATCGACCCTGAATGACCTTGAATTTGATTAACGATCCAGAGAGATCATGAATTTATGCCACAAATTTGATTAACAATCTTGAGAGATCATGCATTAAATTGAATATAAAATTATCCTTGAAGATCAAACCTAAGAATGAAAACAGATCTGATTTTGTAATGGGTTTGAACACCTTGTAATTAGAATAGAATTGACAAATCTCGGATGAATACGGGACAATTTTTATATGTGATGTAATAACTTTGAATGAAATCGGAATTGTAATGATGTATAAACAACACTTAGGCAGAGTCTAGATTCTTAGGCTATGAAAGGTTTGGAATGACCTGCGATTGAGAAGAGAATCCGAAGGAAGAAGATGATTCACAATAGATTGATCGACTGATAACTAGGAAATTCAACTACTAAAATTTCGTCGACACCAACAGTTTTCTTGAGCATAATACACCTTCCATTCATAAGGCATGCTATGGAGGGCTAGTGTTATCCTACCTTTTGACCAGGAAATATTTGAACAAACTTGACGAGTTAAACTTTAAAGTTATCAAGGCAAGATACCCGGAGAGATAGCCCAAGATTCTACAAACCAAATGCGAAACCAACCCAAGCCAAAAAGTATAGGGATCTACCTAAGTGATGGGTCGGTGCTAGAGTTGTACTGATCCAACTTTGCTCCACTAATGGATCCTATCTTCTGCCTATGCAGTCTACTCTTTGCTAGAAGCCAACTCCAAGTGTTGTTTTTGGTGCAATGCAATTCTTTATCGATCTCCATGAACTCCTGAATCAGCAACTTTGTTCTTCCATATCTTCGATGATTTGGACACTGTAACAAGCTAACATTGGTGCAAACAACTATGGAATCACATAGCTAACTACAAAATGAGCCAAAGGGAAAAGTTCAAGATGACCAAATTGGTAATCTTACGGAGTTGTATAGACCCAAGCCCTTCGAGTCATACTGACCCAAGCCCTTAAAGTAATGCTGACCCAAGGCCTTGGAGTCGTACAGACCCAAGCCCTTAAAGTCATACCGAACCAAGCCCTAGAAGTTGTACCGACCCATACAAGTTGACTAGATAGCATCCTACTTTGGTGGATATATAGTCTAAGGCATGGAAAATCATGTGGAGATCTTCTAAGAGAGATTTTAGGCTTCCTACATCCATAAATAGAGAGGTGGGGCTCAATTTTCAAGATCTTTTTGGCCGTTACTCTCCTTCCTCTAATTCTTTGTAATCTCTGTCGAAGTCATACCAACTCGTAAGAACTTTTGCCCTCAAGTCAGAGAGTAAGCAATAAAATCATTAAGTGGACGTAGGCCAAGACTAACCGAAGCACTATAAACTGTTGTGTGCTCTTTTCTACTCATTTTTCATTTATTTTCTTCACTTTTCATTCTCTACTTAATCTATTGGGTGTTTGTGTAATTTTCGGTTCAAATAGCAAGATAATGTATATCCACTTCGAGGAAAGAATGTATTTTACTTTATGAAAGAAGAGAATTAAATGATTGATAATGAAGGCTAACCTTAAAGAAGAAGATACAAACAAAATCTTCCCTTTAGGATTGGATGCATACAAGCAATATACCTTAGATAAATTTATCTATAATGGCCCATTCTATTCCTTATCATTGCATCAAAGGCTCAATAGAAATCAAAAGTGAAAACTCCAAAACATTGGGAAAATGACAAAAACCCCTTTGAATCTTGAACTCCAGTTTCACTAGAAAAAGCCAATCAAGTCGATAGGAAATATTTCCCAAACGATAAGAAAATATTTATAGTATACTCTGAGCATTGGTGTGTACTTATGTTAAGAAGACCTAAAAGTGTAACACCCTATGAACAAAATGATAAGTATTTAAAAAGAAACTAATTAATTATTACTATAGCTAAAAGGGATATTTCACAAATGTTAGAATTTGGCTATGAAACTTGCAACATTGTGTACGCGGCAATTTCCTGATCAGTTTTCATATGTACGGTTTTTTCATCGGGGTTCAAATTAATTTTTTTATTAATGTTTGAAAATTTCAAATAAAAAATAATTATGCATGATTAAGGAACTAAATATAATTTACTAACACTAATTAACGTTAGCAATTATTAACATCTCTACTACTAATAAAGAAAATTCGTTGAACTGATTTACTCGGTGTCTTCTTGAAATTCCAAAAATGCACTTGCTTTTCGTTTACATATTTGTGCTCAAATAAAATATCAAAGTATAGGATAACACAAACAGCCCGTGTATGAAGCACAGGTCCATACTAGTATAAATAGAATTAAAATTATACCGGATCGGAAAAAATTGGACAAAATAAGTCGTAAAAGGAATAAAATTAAACGACAAAGATTAATTGACGTAAACAAAGCAACTTATGGACCCCTTTGTTAGGACCGATCTACCACTAGCGATCGACCGATGGCTTTATAGCAATCGACTGGTGGTATATGGTGGCTGTAAATTGGATTTAGGCTGAACGACCTGGATTTAATATGATTTAATCTAACGGCTGGCATTGATTCGAACCATTATAAAAACAAGTCTAACCCCTCAATAGTCCTCTCATATTTTCTGAAGCAGTGGCAAAGCTCTGCCATTTTCTTTTCTTTACAAATTCTAGAATCTATATTAACTATAATCTATAAATATATAAGTGGAGAATAATGGAGAATAATAAAGGAGAAGAATGGGATCAAATCGGATCACCAAATCCAAGGTAAAATTGTAAATCCAAATCTAAATTAAATTCTAAACTCTTATCGGATTTAAATTTCTAATAGATATGCATATGCTTTCAGTGCATATGTCTGTAGGAAGAAAAGGAATCAATTAGAAATAACAAAATCTAGAGATCTGGAAGCGTAAATGCGAGTGGAAAATTATATATTTTTGTATAATATTGGATCAGTATCGTTGTAAGTCTGTTCCTTATATGCCTTAAAGTAAATTTTCTAAGTTCTAGGCTTAAATATACACATGAAGTAAATTTGAGAATCATGCCTACATATTATATGAAATTGTTGAACTTGATTTAATATTGCATATAGTTGAATTTGGAAAGTATTTGTGAAAATAAGCCCTAAATTTATGAAATAATCCGATAATTATATTGTATAATAATTCTAGGTTTTTTGGTTGAATGATATATGTTAATGAACCTGAAATAGAAAGTTGTTATAAATTGAATTTGGATTTAAGTATTATTTTAACTAATTAGAATGAAGTATATAGTAGTGTAAATTTCTATAAATTATCCAATTACAATTATAAATAAAAGTGTATCATTTGAAATAACAAGGATCATGCCTAAAAGAAAGAGATGCAAAAAAATAGGGATGTTTACCATATTCTGTATCAATAATAATAGAAAAGGATAATTCATTATAACTCCAAATATAACACAAATCTTCTTAGATAATTTATGAAAAATTTCAAAGTTAACATTTCCTTTGGGGAAGATATAATTCAAATGCATTAAAATGCAAAAATATCCAAGTATAAACCTAAGTAACATAGGTAGTGATAATAGCAATAATTTAATTGTGAATCTAATTTATGTGATTTAGGATAAGTTAGTAAATAAACAATAAGTGAAGAAATAGAAATAAAGCAATTCAGAATTAATAGTATATAATAATGAAAGAAAGGTATTAACAATTTTAAAGGGATGATTAGTTATATTAAATAGTGTTAAGAGGAAGTTAAGATGCAAAAGATATTTAATATATTGAAATTAGAAGTAAATGAAATTAAATGATGTTAATCAAAAAAGAAATGATCTATGTAAAAATAACTAATTTATTAATAATTGAACATAAGAGGTGTAATAAATAAATTAATAAATATATAGCCTCAAGAATGTATTTATAGTGGGCGTGAATTATTAAATCTTGTTAATAACTTATATTAAATAAAAACGACATAGCCATTAATACAGGTTGGAATGCGAGGTCAGTAGTGTTGTATAACTTAAGTCTATCCACCACAAGGGGCTATCAGTGGTTGTGTATGCATTATACTAATTTGGGACATGTCTAAATATAGGATGCATGAGATTATATGTTAAGTGAAGGGAATATACCAAATTAAGGGTTCGCCTCAGTTCAAGTGCCAAAGGGTGAAGTAGGGTCCGCTTCAATACTTAGAGGGTATGTGTTAAATAACCCAGCGGGCATTTCCTTGGTTGTATTTGCGAGTCTAAATTGGATAGGGAGCATAAGCTTGGCACATTCTCTGTAACGTTGGTGCCACGTATGTGCGGAGTAGGGTTGTACACATTGGTTGAGAGCATCATCAGTCATGTGGTGGTCAGCGAAAAGATAAGGGTTACGCCTAAATGGACTACACTTTCTACTGGTATAGATCACGTTTAGGACATGCACTACTTCATAGTTATTTGTTATTTTTTTTTTGTTAAGAGGCAATGTTAGATAACCCTTAATGGAGGTCTTTCAAATGAATTGGATAGTCCGTGGAGTAGAGTCTATGATATGAAGCAGTTAGATGAGTTTTCAAGAGGCAGCTAAATAGTTGTAACATCGTTATTAGGCACTAATGGGAGTTCCTTTGTATACATGGTAGCGAGGAAGTGATATCATGTTGATGATGTATCCTAACAAGGTATGGAGTTACAGATACAAGCAGGGAATACATCCTATTCCATAGGGGTACTGTGGAACTTAATACAAACACACATGTATGTTCAGACTCTTTTCACTCCACTTTTCAAGAGAAATAAATGAACCTAATCCAAACCTATATCTCAAATTCCAAGAGCAGTATCTTATCAAATTGAATACCTTTTGGGGTGAAAGTGACCAGCATATCAGTGGCTACAAGTGGATATCAAATTCAACTTGATTCGTGGAGACTGAAACCTTGGGCATTTATGGACAATATAGAATAAGGAAGCTCAATTCGATTCCGAGGCTTTGCTTGGAAAGTGATGAGTAGAAAATTATTAATTACCATCTAAGTTAGTTTAATGGCCTTATTTTATACGATATAGATGTTAAAATATACCTAAGTTGGGATATTGGTATTTGAATGAACGTTATAAATTTTAAAATATTTCTAGAGATGATTGTAGACCTTGAGTTATGAAAACTAGAGAAGATGAATAGGCTACGAACAAATGAAGGATTTCAGGTTGATTAATCACATGTAAAACACTAGGAATGATGTATGAACATAAAATTATTGTAATTAAACTCAGTTAACATGGTTTTAATATGGAAATTATGTTTACAACGCATTAATAACAGTGATGTCTAAAAATATGAAGATTAGTGATTATAGTATCTTAATGGATCTGTAAAATCAAACAAACACTTGTACAATGCAGTAAAATGGTGACTATTGGGCCAAAAAATGGCCTAACACAAGGAATATTGATATCCAAACTTTTTACTCCCTAGATGTGATTCTGGATTTGTTGTCTTATGGTTCATTCAAGCATTCTTATGGATCATCCCTTTTTTCTTAAGATCCGACCAATAGTGATTTGATGATGTATTAGTGTAGCAACCCTGATTTAAGATATACCTAAAATAAAGAATAAAATACATTTAAATTGATTTTAAATCAGATTTGGGACTTTTATTTTATTTCTTCTCCAATTAAAAAGAATAGGGGTTTAGTTGTATTATAGATAAGATAGTAGAGTTTTTCAAAGGAGTAATTAAGATGTAAGTTGAATTGAAAACATTAGTTAATTTTAATCTTTTATTTAAGAATAAAAGTAAAATTTTGAAAAAAATGAACCAATTAAATATGGGGTTTTTAGACTTAGAAGGATATTTAGTAATTTCACATTCTTCTGTTAAAGATTGGAATGATACATTTGGCATTAAGAAATTGTGTTTAGAAAGCTCATTTGTTAAAATAAATTAAAGCAAGTGAATTTTAACTTTTTTGTTGAATTATGAAGTGAAACCCAATTTCTATAAGATCATAACCAAAAAGAAATGTTATCTAAAACTTAAGTAGCACGTTTTTGTCTCATAACTTCAGAAAAGAAAAAAAGACAAGAAGATAAAGAACAAAACTCTTCTTGCCTCTTTCAAAACCTAAAATAAAGCCCCAATCTCTCTATATTAGATCAAATTAATCATATGTGAAAGCTAATAAATTTTCAGTAATTGTCCCAAACATGCATACATCTCATTAGAACTACGTTTAATGTTTTACAATATGTTAAATTGAATGTTTATGTTATTTTGACTAAAAACTATTTGGGTTTGCTGGTTGAGAAGGATTAAACTAATATGGTTGTTTTAGCTGCTATATTAAGGAAGAAAGGCGAGAAATTCTCTCAACTAGTACTAACTGACTTGTATGTTGATGTTTATTAATTGTTTATGATCTCTAGATGATATCTAGATGATATACTATCTTTTGAAATTATGTTGTAGAATTAATATAGGAAACCCTGTCAACTGTAAATCTCATTTCTTCTTGCATGAGTTATAAATGTATAGTGGATTGTGTGCTTATTTAGTTATAGTGTTAACTTCAATAGTGCAGAATTGAGTTGTTGGAATGGTTATATTGGCCATCAGAATTGTCGCGTGGAGTTTACCACCACCAGGTAATGATGATGGTCGATCGATTGACACTTTGGCTCGACCGGTCGATCGGTGGAGCTTGTGCTCAAGGCATTTTCTTGTGTGTTTGCCTGTTTCCTTTTTTCCTTGCTTTCTTTTTCGTGTTTGAACTCACTATTCTTTACTTTATGACATTATAGAGTTATTATTTTATGAAATTATTAATGATAATATATATATTTCTTGAATGAAGTTGTTTTGTAAAGGAATAATTCTTGGAATTTTATTATATAAAGATATACTTCTAAAATCGCCTTTATAATTTCTATAAATATATACTACGATATTATCCCCAAATCCAATGTTTTAAATTATGGAAATACCGATTTTACTTTTTAGTATTTTGATAGAAAGGATTATTAACGGATTTTCAAGATAATAATATCTAAAAGTGAAGAAACTTATATATATATATATATATGTGTGTGTGTGTGTGTGTGTGTGTGTGTGTGTGTGTAAATCTCCCGTTTTAAATAAAAGCTATGTTTAAATACTAGCTTTTTATAAATATGTATACAGTATACTCTATATACTCGTTTTAAAATGTTTTCAAAAAGTAGTAATTTATGTATAAAAATATCACCTCTATTAGATGAGAACTCCAATAAAATGGATTAATAATACAAGTGGCAAGGAACAGTTGTCTCACTTTATCGGTTAATTTTTTGACTCGTTTGATAGAATATTTTACTTGAGTGGAATCCACAATCTTTTAATAAATATTCAAGTACACCAAGTAGTTATGGAACATTAAGGCGATACTCATTTGTTTACAAATTGAAAGTATTTAACACTTCAATCGAAAATGATTACTTTGGTGGGTTTTCAAACTTGTCTATCAATAACTCATTTTTAGGCGGGTTCAATGTATTTTCAAGCTCATCTTTAGTTGTTGACTCGCAACGTGTGCATTTATTGTGTTGACTTGCGATATGCTCATCTTTAGTTGTTGACTTGCGATGTGATCATATAATATGGACTTGTGATCTGCTCTTTTTTTGTTGATGACTTGCGATGTGCTCATCTATTATAGTGGCTTGCGATGTGCTTACCAATTATACTAACTTGCAATGTGCTCATCTTTAGCTTTTGAGTTACAATGTGCTCGTCTATGACTCGCTTTCATGCATGTTAATTAATATGACTTCGATGCGGTTTTTATTATGTTTCCGATGATTGCCATTGATGGGCATAATTTAACTTTATGACATGATGAATTTTTTAAGGGCAGCTTATTATGTGTAATGTAACATGTATACATATATTTCAGTGTATTTTATTTTTATGAATGATCATTATGTGATCTTAGCTTTTATGATATTTAGAGATAGTATGACCCATTTCTTATTATTGTAATGCTCATGTCAGACTGAGACTTGGTAGGTGCAGGTATTCAACGACTTTGGTTATGGGCTAGCTTGAATAGATATATATTATGTTATCTTTGTGATATGGTTACCTTTTAGTATGTTATCTTATATGTATATTATTGTATTTTGTATGAGACGTAGACTCATTTAATTAGGGATATCTTTAAGACTTATCATAGTATATGTGCATGTATTTATGTGAGTCCGGTACATTTCTTGTTGACTCACGTTATGTTATACGACATAATCTATATTATATTTTCTATTATGCTTTATGATTTTGCGTTATATGTTGTTATCCGGCCTTTTGGACCGGCTACACAAAGGTGATTATGAGGACCGGACTTGACTATTGATGAGACAGATGGCCATGAGACGACAATAATATGACCAGAGCATGATATCCAAACAGTTATATCCAGCCCAGGGTAAATAAGATCAACGGATAGGTGATACATGATGTTAGAATGATGAAGGGTAGCTTGGTGGAATAGGTGTCGGCATATATGTTTGACAAGTTGAAGAGTGTATAAGTGAGGTCGGAATAGTGTGTTGGGCTGAGCTTTTCTTATGGTGGGCCCAAGTGGCCAAAGGGGTCCAGGCTTGAAGATGTCAGTTAGGCTGAAGGCTACCTTCGTCCATAAATACAGGGGTAGGGGGCCATTTTTGGGATCACTCTCGCTCTCTCTTTTTAGGGGGACTTCATCATCTTCTTCTTCCTACTCCAAATACTCTGCCATGGCTATTTTTCTTATAAACTTGTATCAATGGATTCTAGCCAATTGAACAACTCATGTAATTGTAATCAGATGAAGAATGAATGAAATTTGAAGTGGACGTAGGCCGAGATTGCCGAACCACTATAAAATCTTTGTGTCAATTTACTTTTATGCTTTGTTCTCGAGATTCCATTAATACTCTAATTTCCATGAAATCCTACGGGCGTTAGTGACCAATTTTGGTGCTTTCACTCAGAATTTTTTTATCGGCTTGATTGGATCTCATCGTCTACTAGTGGATTTCCATATTCATGAGATAGATTTCGTTGTTTACCAACGAACTTTCTATTCTACTCAGATTTGAATGAGATCTAAAGGAAGCTATTAGCCATGGGATTGGATTCACTGATGTACGTAAGTTTTTGGGATTGGATGTTGAAGTTTTCACTAAAGTTATATAAAGGTCGACCCCTCGCTCAATGTAGAAAGCCGATCCCCTACTCAAAAGCTGACAGCCAATCGCCCTAACATATATATGGAGCAAATGACGACCCATGTATATTGACCCCTGTAACCGAACCAGTTGTCACCGAGCCAGTCTGTCCGAACCATGAATCCCTCGTGCATGACTCGAAGCCAAATCTCCTGTAACTCGGAGCAGCTAGGATGTAACCCAAAGTGAAGCAAAGTCAACCATGTTGCCCTATTGGTAATCTGCTAACATCCTCGAATAAAAGATGAATGGCCGACCTATCTTAGCCTTCTCTCTATGACCGAGAGATATACATGGAGTAATCCGGACCGGGCCAATAAGAATAGACACAATGCTGAACTGTACACGTCGAACCACTCTTGGCCGATCCACCTTGGCCGAACCGCATTGGTCGAACCACTCAGGCCGATCTACATTGGCCAATTCGCCTAGGCCGAGCTACTCTTGGCATATCCACCATGTCTACACTCCAACACCTAACCGCTTTGGCCGAGCCACTCTTGGCCGATCTACCATGTACACTCCAACACCGAAACACCTTGGCCGAGCCACTCTTGGCTGATTCTCCATGCCTACACTCCAAGACCGAACCGCTTTCGCCGAGCCACTCTTGGCCGATCCACCATGCCTACACCCCAATACCGAACTTCCTTAGTCAAGCCCCTCTTGGTCGATCCACTTTGGCCGAACCGCCTTGGCCGAACCACTTTGGCCGATTCACCTTGGCTGAACCGCCTTGGACGAAGCACTCGGTCCGATCCACATTGGCTGAGCCGCCTTGGCCGAGCCACTTTTTCCTGATCCACTATGTCTACACTCCAACACTGAACTGCCTTGGCCAAGTCACTCTTGGCCGATCGACCATACCTACACTCCAACACCGAACCGCCTTGGCTGAGCCACTCTTGGTCGATCCACCATGCCTACATTCCAACACCGCTACCTTCTATTCTTGTGCTTTACAAGCATGCTGATCCAGTATCAAATATACCGAGCCATGTGCATGAGCCGATCCAAACTTAAGTTACACCGATCTCTTATACGACCCTTATTTTCAAAACTGGTACGATCCAAATTTAAGAAAAAAAACCTATGCCGTAGCATAGTGCCCCCACATTATGGATTCAGAATTCAACTTAGTAAAGAAAAATTCTATCCACTTACCTTAGATCCTATGACCGACCATCGCATAGAGGATTAAGCGGTAGCCTTTGAATGGCAACAAGGGAACGAACAAGCAGCTTCTACTCAAACGATACTCCCAAAGGTTTGAGAACTTAGTTGATATGACTCTAGGAAAATGCTAAGATGACTCCAAGCACCATTCTCCACTGATCCGGCGCTTTGAATTTAGCGACTCCAAGTAATTTGTTCCAAATGCTAACAAGGATATCATACTGATCGCGTTTGAGGGGAGTAAACCTCCAGATATATTTTGGCAGCTAGTTAGCTGGAGAGCCTCCTACAACAATGGATCGTTTCTGCTACAAAATAAATCAGAACCAAAGTGAGGAGGAGTAGAGAAGACTAGGAAAAATAACAATAGAGGATAATTGGCTAAGGACTCTGATTCCAGTAGACAAAACAAGATCTCAATATTTGACTCATATGCTCTTTGAAAGATTCAACAGATAGCCTCTACTTGGAGACTCGCGACTCAGAGTGATACTGAAAACCAACCTCGAGAGCGTCCAATAAAGTCCAGAAAAAATCAAGGGAATGTTGTGTATTCCAAGATGCACAGTGATCCTAACATTAGCGATTACAAACACCATCGAGCTGTGATCAGAAAGATAATTTATAATGGAAATCTTTAATAGTACATGTAAGCCTTGCAGAATGGTGAGCCAGGAACTTTAGATGCCCATCAGTAAAGAACTTAATTATCGATTAGACTGTTGGCAGTCGACGTCCCGCTAGAAGGGGCTAGGGTAGAGTCGAATAGCGAGCACATGATGCTGCTCTCCTTATTAATGTGATTTATACCAATCTTCTTTGGATTATTTTAATTTCTATTGTGCTTTGAATTACGACCGACTAGAACTATACTTCTTCCAAAACGATGCACGTGACCAAGTACTCAGAGTTGGCCACCAACTAATCCACACAGACCTTGAACTGACCAGTGGAATTTCATCAATACGAGCATGATTCGATCGCTCTTCATCAACCATGTGCATTTGATTTGGGGCCAAGGACTAGAGATAGGAAAGCTCATCACGTTTAGAGCCCAGTACAAAGCGAACATGACCGACCGTCCATTCATTGACCTCCACATTTGACTTGGAGACCTAAGCAAGGCTTGGAATGAATATGGCCCAATCATCCACTCAAATCGAGTCATAAAAAAAGTATGACAAAATACAAATGCATCTCCTGAAGCTCATGATGGCAGAATCTATCGAGAGTGGACGTGATTTGATCGTCTATACATCAAATCCTACCCTGAAAACAAAAAGTAGTTTGAAAGCCCGACTTGGAGTAGCTGTAATGGACTACCTACTAGTCAACCATCGCTCTCAATACATGGACATGAATGCACCTTGAAACATATGCAACTTACTTTGTCCACTCAATAATCCATTTTCCTTATTTTCTAGGAAGAGATACGAAGAAAACTACACGAGACTTGATTATCCAACCCTAACATGGATGTGATCGAACCATCTATCATATACCTCCTTCCATGACTAGATTGGAAGAGCTACAATCACCAAGCGCACAAGAATCGACCGTTCATTTTTCAAATTTTGTCCTTGATGTTGGGGGTAGAGTCCCATTCCATAAGCAAATACGATTCGACTATTAATTCAACAACGTTAGCCTTGATACGATAAATGATATACAAATCAAACAGGTGGAAATACGACTACTCTAAACAAATGTCTAAGTCTTTGAAGCGGACTAGAGTACTCTGAGTCCTCAGAGCGTGGACTAGAGTATAAACAACTTGAGAAAAATCTCTAAGTCCATGAAGCAGACTAGAGTACTTTGAGTCCCCAGAGCGTGGAGTAATGTATAAACGACTTGAGAAAAATCTCTAAGTCCCTGAAGTGGACTAGAGTACTTTGAGTCCCCAGAGTGCGGACTAGAGTATAACGACTTGAGATAAATCTTTAAGTCCTTAAAGAGGACTAGAGTAGTCTGAGTCTCCAAAGCGCGGACTAGAGTATAAAAGACTTGAGAAAAATCTCTAAGTACTCGAAGCGGATTAAAGTACTCTGAGTCCCAAGAGCATGGAGTAGAGTATGAATGACTTGAGAAAAATCTCCACATCCCTGAAGCAGACTAGAGTACTATGAGTGCCTAGAGCGTAGATTAGAGTATAAGCGACTTGAGAAAAATCTGTAAGTTCATGAAGTGGACTAGAGTACTCTGAGTCCCCGGAGCGCGGACTAGAGTATAAACGACTTGAGAAAAATCTCTAAGTCACTGAAGCATACCAGATTACTCTGAGTCTCCAGAGCATGGACTAGAGTATAAACGACTTGAGAAAAATCTCTAAGTCCCTGAAGTTGACTAGAGCATCCTGAGTCCCCGTAGCATGGACTAGAGTATAAACGACTTGAGAAAAATCTCTATGTCCCTGAAATGGACTAGAGTACTCTGAGTCCCCAAAGCGCGGACTAGAGTATAAACAGCTTGAGAAAAATCTCAAAGTCCTTGAAGCGGACTAGAGTACTCTAAGTCCCCAGAGCACGGACAAGAGTATAAACAACTTGAGAAAAATGTATAAGTCTCTGACTAGAGTACTCTGAGTCCCTACAGCGTAGACTAGAGTACAAACGGCTTGAGAAAAATTTCAAAGTCCTCGAAACGGACTAGAGTACTTTGAGTCCCCAGAGCATGGTCTAGAGTATAAACGACTTGAGAAAAATCTCTAAGTCCCTGAAGCAGACTAGAGTACTTTGGGTCTCCATGCAGACTAGAGTGTAAACGAATTGAGAAAAATCTCTATGTCCCTGAAGCGGACTAGAGTACTCCTAGTCCCCGGAGCGCGGACTAGAGTATAAATGACTTAAGAAAAATCTTTAAGTCCCTAAAGCGGACTAGAGTACCTTGAGTCCCCAGAGCGCGGACTAGAGTATAAAAGACTTGAGAAAAATCTCTAATTCCCTGAAGAGGACTAGAGTACTTTGGGTCTCTAGAGCGTGCACTATAGTATAAGAAACTTAAGAAAAATCTCTAAGTCCCTTAAGCGGAATAGAGTGCTCTTAGTCCCCAGGGCGTGGACTAGAGTATAAACGACTTGAGAAAAATCTCTAAGTCCCTGAAGCAGACTAGAGTACTCTTAGCCCCAGAGCGCGGACTAGAGTATAAACGACTTGAGAAAAATCTCTATGTCCCTAAAGCGGACTAGAGTACTCTGAGTCCCTAGAGCATGGACTAGAGTATAAATCACTTGAGAAAAATCTCAAAGTATCTGAAGCGGACTAGAGTACTCTGAGTTCCTAGAGCGTGGACTAGAGTATAAATGACTTGACGAAAATCTCTAAGTCCCTAAAGCGGACTAGAGTGCTCTGAGTCCCCAGAGCGTGGACTAGAGTATAAACGACTTGGTAAAAATCTCTAAGTCCCTAAAGCGGACTACCCATAGCGCAGACTAGAGTATGAATGACTTGAGAAAAATCTCTAAGTCTCTGAAGTGGACTAGAGTACTCTGAGTCCCCAGAGCGCGGAATAGAGTATAAACGACTTGAGAAAATCTCTAAGTCTCTGAGGTGGACTAGAGTACTCTGACTCCCCAGAGTGCGACTAGAGTATAAATGACTAGATGAACATCTCTACGTCCCAAACTATGGACTAGAGCATAAATCATTTGACAAATCTCTAAGTCCCCGGAGCGTGGACCAAAGCATTAACCCAGATTGGGCTTAAGTCGACGAGGGAAGAATAACTCTAAGTCACTAGAATGTAGAGTGGCGTATAAACATCGATAAATAGATGAGTGAATTCCAACTGTTCTCTATTCCGTAATATTCGGCCTGAAATCGACAGGATGAGCATTAACTCGCTAAGGATGGAGTTCGGCCATCCAACTCGTGGCCTGGCCAAATTAATGCTGGGAGTAGGAGTACGAATCACTAATAGCTGAATACGACATCTCATTATAGCTCTAGCTTGGCGTTCTTTACAACTTAAGCCAACGAATGCAAGGAGGTCTCAATACAAAACCAATCGAAATGGCATTCAAAGCTACGGGCGACTGACTATATCATACCTTAGATCGGGGTCAATATCGATCCGCACCAAGCATATACGAGTGTGACCCGAGTGTCCCTTGAAAAACTATGACCACCAAAGTGTGGAAAAGAGAGTAAACCATGAAGACTTGGTCAATAATTCTCTCACACCCACTTTCGATTCGTCAGGAGGAGTATGAAACTGGATTAGCATGACCCGGCTACTCTTGAGCCAACTTTACCCTAAAACCTGATTACAGAACATGAACCAATGTGGATGTAGCTGACCGTCTAGTACCCAACTTACACCCATAAACTAACGATGCATCGGAGTATTACCCTTGGAATGAAAAACCATAATATAATCCAGATAAGCGAGACTCAGCCGATGATTCAACAGGAAAGAGAGTAAAGCTAAAGTGGGCATGGTTGGCCTTCCTACTTATCGGTATATACCCCAGACTTGGGGGCATGAGCGAGAAGCAGGACGAAGCGACTGCTCATCGATCAACTCTATGTCTTTGGAGTTTTGGTGGGAGTATAAACAAAGCTAGGACGAGACTTAACCGTCCACGCAGTACATTTGTCAACCCGAAACTGGGAGCAGAAGCATGGTCATCCAAAGACTAGATATGACAGCTCAATATTGAAACTCATATATAGTGTTTACAACTATTTATGGCTACGACCGAAAGAATGCCTAGCGATAGAATCATTAAATCGATGTCTAAGCTCGTTGGCAACTGACTATCACTCCAACCCAAAGGATGGATAAAAGATTATGAATGTGTTTAATGGAAAGCACATTACTCGAATATACAAGCAAATTGAAACTCAAGCATTCAAAGCACTTCACTATCAGACTTAATAACTCATGACAAGACTCTAGGGTTCGACCAGAGTAACCATCAACCTTGATCATCCCAACCATATTTCACATTGAATGTTACATGTATAGTTACATCTGAACTCAAAGAATCCGAGATTGCACCCGCTGAGCTGACAGTCGACATTACAGTCAGCCATGGAGGCCCTTCATGGATGTTGAAGATCGAATCACAACTCAGTGCAATGGTGATAAAAGAATTAGCTGGATTTCTCTGAATAAATGGTGATATGTTCCCTTGGATCCATTTTGACATGCATGTGTGATTTCACTGACTATCGCGAGCCATACATTGAATATTGACCCGAAACTACAAAAGCTAGCGTCATACAACAACGTGAGACAGACTACTTAATTAGAATATCAAACTAAGCTAATTTGATATCACTTATTTCGCTCGAAGATCTATCCAAGGACAGAAATTAGAAGATCTCATATCTGAATTCACTGCATCAGACGACTACTCGAAGAGTAGTGAAGAACCAACCAATAGATGGAAAATTTACATGGATGAAGCATCCAATGATCAATGTTTTGGCACAAGAGTTGTGTTAATGACTCCTGTGGAGCGATCGATCTGCTACGTCTTGAAACTCGATTCCTGTGTAACAAACAATGATGCTTAGTATGAAGCCTCGACCGCTAGCCTCAGACTTTCTAGAGAACTTGGAGTGGAAACTTCACATATCTTTTGTGATTCTTGATTGGTAGCATGAAAAAGTTAGGAAGTTAATCTTGCCGGGGGGTATTGTCTTGCTCCTTATCTTGGCCAGTTCCAAGAGTTACTAGCCAACTTCACATATTACATTGTTACACACATCCTCAGTGAATGAAATGAAGAGAGTCAAGTCACTGGCCAGGCTGGGCAGTTTCAGGGATGCGCAACGGACATCCTTTGTTCTAGTTGAAATACTTAATATTCCAAGCATTGACGGATGGAGATCGGCTAGATCTTGGAGACAGAGCCAGAAAAAGGGTCATGGTCGACTCCTGTCAAAGACTATCTAAATGAGGAGTTCTTACTGAACGGGGGAATGGAAAACGATAGATCCTTCTCAATGCTTCACTCCAAATTATCCAATAAGAAGTCACGTGTAGAAAGGAGTACATCCATTCCTATGCCTCGATGTATCACCCATGGTGAAATCAAACAGGTCTTCAGAGAAGTTCATGAAGCAAAATGCACCGATCACACCAAAGGGAAAATCCTGACAAAGAAAATCCTATGCTACGAATATTACTGGACAACGATCAATCAGATGCGGTTGATCATGCTAAACAATGCGATGAGTGCACGATGTTTGCAAAAAATTCGAAAGCCCCATCGATGGAAATTACTTAAATGGCTAGTTCATAGCCATTTACCACTTGGGGGTAATGACGTCATCGTCTTCTTGCCGATCCTAAAGGTGGTGCGAAATACGCCATCGCAGCAGTTGATTACTTCACCAAATGGGTAGAAGCAGAACTTTTAACCATGATCAAAATGAAGAAAATAATCAAATTCATCATATGGAATGTCATATATCAATATGAGCTTCAACGAACAATTATAACTGGTAATGAAGCCCAATTCGACAACGCTAAATTTCAAAACTTCTACTGCTGGCATCATATTGAATAAATATTTGCGGTATTTACTTTCCCTCAAGCAAATGGATAGGTTAAGGCTGTGAATGAAATCATAAAGTCTATTCTAAAAAGAGGTGTAGAAAAGCTAGAGGTAAATGGGTGAATAAGCTCCTAGTAGCAATATTGGCTTGCAAAACCACTGCGAGTCCGCAACTTGCCAAACTCCATTCACCCTTAGTTACAACTCCAGGTCGTCATCCATGAAGAACTTGGAGTCCATCTCATCGAGTGGCTGATTACAACCCTTATAACACAAAAAATATAAACAAGGAATTGCAATCGAATTTCAATCACACTAGAAGAAATCTATGATGGCTTATGAGCATGTAAAATGCATCCGAGAACCAGTGGCAAAAACATGTACCCAAACATGCACGTGTATATCCAAAAATTCGATTTCTTGAAATCATTAGAAATTGATTTTTCGCTTGGAGTTATTAAAGAAAAGATTGGATCAGACAGCGAAAGCTTACTAGTCATATAGAACCGGACACGGATGGCCACTGATCGAATGCAATCCCGAATTTATACTATTGAGAATCATCCAACAATCAGACAACCAAAGAGGGATACAACACTTTGGGAAGATGAAATTGAAGGATAACGACTAGTTACGGAACATGATGGATTTCTTTATGGAGACTTTAACTTGTTTCGATTCAAAGCACGCCATGTACGCAACAAGACGTACTACGGGGGGCAAATGTTATCCGGCCTTCTGGCCGGGCTACACAAAGGTGATTATAAGGACCGAACTTGACTAATGATGAGTAAGATGGCCATGAGACGACAATAATATGACCAGAGCATGATATTCAAACAGTTATATCCAGTCCAGGGTAAATAAGATCAATGGATGGATGATACAGGACGTCAGAATGATGAAGGTTAGCTTGGTGGAATAGATGTTGGCATAGATGTTTGATAAGTTGAAGAGTGTATAAGTGAGGTCAACATAGTGTATCAGGCTAAGCTTTTCTTATGGTGGTCCCAAGAGGCCAAGGGGGTCAAGGCTTGAAGATGTCAGTTAGGCTGAAGGCTACCTTCGTCTATAAATACAGTGGTAGGGGGCATTTTGGGGATCTCTCTCGCTCTCTCTTTTTAAAGGGACTTCACCATCTTCTTCTTCCTACTTCAAATATTCTGCCATTGCTATTTTTATTAAAAACATGTATCAATGGATTCTAACCAATCGAATGACTCATGTAATTGTAATCAGATGAAGAATGAATGAAATTTGAAGTGGACGTAGGCCAAGATTGCCGAAACACTATAAAATTTTTGTGTCTATATAGTTTTATGCTTTATTCTCTAGATTCCATTAATTCTCTGATGTCCATGAAATTCTACGGGTGTTAGTGACCAATTTTGGTGCTAACATATATTATATGATACATTGTTCTGTTCTACATTAGCCAACGTGTTTATAGCTTTGTGCTGAAATTATTCACATCTTGATATTATGTTAAGAGGTAAATGATAACGTAATGGTGTTAGCCTAAGGGAATAGACACAGATGGTCGCTCCTATCCAGGCTTATTCTCTATGCTACTCGACAATATTGCTTGTAATATCCTTGGGTAATACAGGTATAAGTTGGAGTGTTACATATTAGTATCAGAGCTGAGGTTCAAAATAATATAGAACGTAAGAGACTCGAATCATGGCCTAGACAGACTTAGATCCAATCACTTAGATGTGTAGGATAGTTTTTTTTTCCTTTTTTGTTATTTATGTAATTAGTTGAGGGTAATCATAGGAATATAGTTGTATGATTTCTTCCCCATATTATGATTTTTGTCATAGGTGAATTTTTGAAGATGAATGCCACATGTTTAGGAGTGAGATAAGGCTGGTAGTAGTAATACTTGTTCTGAGTCAAGGTCGTCTAGTACCAAACAGGAGGGTGTATTCATGACTATCCAACAGGTTTTGGAGTTGGTTCAAAATGTTCAATATGTTAATGCAGCCCCTACCCATCCTCCCATCCATCAATCAGGTTTTGCCTTCATGCACAATGATTATGTCCATTTGGGTGGGAAGTAGTTAAAAGAATAGAAGGAGTTATAGGAGTTTAAGCTTGGTTGAAGATGTGCGTGTGGATTTTTACTTGCATGGAGTTATCAAATGCTCATAGGGTCTAAGTGGCATCGAGTCAGTTGCAATAGAGGGCTTTGGATTCGTACGATTTGTTTGTTGTAAAGATTGATAAAGCCGATATATCTCGGAAGTTGTTTAGATCCAGGTTGAGTTGAAGCTCATGCTCGAGGAAAAAAAAGCAACTTTAGCTCAGAGATTTATAGTCCTTAAGTAAGGAGGTTCCTCTATTTCATAATATGTAGCGACATTTGAGGTGTTATCTAAGTATGGATGGAGCTCATTAGTACGCCTCTGAAAAAGAATTAGAAATTTATTTATGAACTGAAGAAGACTTTGAGGAAAGAGCTGCTGCCCCAACTCGAAGTGACATTCAAGAAGTTAGTTGATATAACAGTCAGATTAGAGGAGGCGGAGAAGGATAATAGTGATGAGGATCCTCAGCCAAAAAGGAGTTTAGTTAGAAGACGAAGGCAACATTCGACATATTTAAGCCCACTTTTCAAAATTAGTGTAACGACTCGAAATTTTCGTCTTCGAAAATTCCAGATAGTTAGGAAAAGAAGAAAGAGATAGAGGAATCTCGCACACAAACACTAACACGCACATGTCGCCGTGCACATGCACTGACAAACCACGCCACCGTGACCCTCGCTGATACCCTCCACACGTCGATGAAGTACCCTAGAATCGATTCCGACCATCGGTTCATCACCACGAATCCCAAATCGTTTTCGAGCTTTCAAGTCGAACCTAGAACCCAGACATCACCAGAAATCTCCCCAGAACCATCGACGCCGACCACCTGATCTCCCCAAACTCCATCCACACTTTTGCAAGCCTCCTCGCTACCATCTCCCAAGCCCAGGTGAAACTCGATCACCCAGAGACACCTCATCATCAACAATTCTAACCTTGACCACTTTTGGGTTTTAAACCATAATTCTAACCACCGCCGACGCCACGACAAACGATAGCCACTTTCACTATTTATCCTGACATCCCAGATTGGCAAGCTATCCTCGACACAAATCCCGACTACTCCGTGTTCGTCGATCACTCAAAAAAGCAAAACCCAAATTCTGATCAACATCGAACTGCACCATTGATTCTTAACTAAAAATCAAGATTTTTGTTTTAAAATCCTAATTTGTATACAGGATTCAGATTATATACTTGAATTAATAAACCATTTAGTTTGATTTCAACCCATTTCTAAGTTTTCACTGTTATTTTTCCATTTTCTAGAAAATTTCAAACTTAATTCATATAGTTAAAATTTTAAAAACTTAATTATGTTTAAACAAACAAAATTTGTTTGAATACTTCAGCTTAACAGAGATTACATGAAGAGAATTTCATTTTTGTTCAATATTAAACCTGTTAGAAAATAAACAGAGCAGATCATGAACATGCATACCAATATACATTCATCTAGACATGATTTCAGATGTTATCAAGCATGCATACATAAATTTAAACATGCATCACAAGATTTCCAACATACATGAAATTAAAACCGATTTATGGATTAAGTTTACTCACCTATAAGAAATATGTTTGAATAGAGGAGCAGTTTTACTTTGTAAATTCTTGACGTTGAACCTAGATTTGTATTTGTTTGACATGAGTTGATCTGAGATGATTTAGCTTGATAAATTGAACCTTTGAAGTTGAATGATCTTGCAATAGGTCCTGGATTTTGAAAATTTGATTGCTGTCTCTTTATTTTTCTTCTGGTTTCAAAGTTGTGAACAAGCTTTGTTTTGGTTCCAGATTTTTTTCTTCTTTGATTTTCGGATTTTTATTTTGCTTTGATCTTGTTGAAATTGTTTGATCTTTCTCTGTTTATAGGTTTTTATTTTTTTAAGAAGATGAAAGGAGGTTTGAGAAATATGTACAGCCTATTTATTTATTTATTTTCTTAAGTATCATGTATATACATTCTAAAAAAAAATTCAATGCCACTTGCCTATACAAACCAACACTTGTTGATTTATGTCCTACTTATCAAACATTTGTCACAAATTTGTATTTCACATGCTTTTAAATATTTTCAAATGTAAAAAGAAATGATTATTAATACTTTCTTATGTTAATATATTTATGTATGATATGTATTTAGCTTACATTTGTTTTTATTCATTTATGTATTATGTTTACAAACGTGTATATATATATATATAAACTATGTTTTATTCCAAGTATTAAAAGAAAAGTAATTTAAATGTTTTATTAAATCTCACATATATATATATATATTTACAAATCAATTTTAAGCATATATATATATATATGTTTTCTTATTAATTTCCAAAAGATATGTATATTTTTAAAACTTTTATTCTTCCTTTTTTTAATAACATATTATATTTACAATCCTAGTTATATACAGATATTATTTTATTCAAAATACAACTTTTAAATCCAGTTTTTTTTTTGAGTTTTCAAGTCCATCCAGATATCTCTTGTTATCAGAATTTTATGTGTTCAACTAAATGAAACCAGATTATTATTCAATTATTAGATACAAAAAATCTAGGTTATCACATTCCTCCCCCATTTGAATCTTTTCGTCCCCGAAAAGGAACGAAGCCAGAATTTATTCAATACTTAAAATCAGATAAATTTTCTTTGATCAATTTTAAAACACTTTTAAAATCTACATAATTTTATAAAATAATTTTTTTATAAAAATACTTTTTATAACTCGATGTCTCAACCCATCCATCCTTGTTTTTACAGAAATTCGGTCATACTTTGATCAAGCGTAAGACTGAAAACCTATAAGTACTTAGCAGACCCATTTTCAACACCCAGTGAAAATACTTGGAAAATAACCTTATTGAAAATATAGAAAACATTTTTGAGATAGAGGGAACATTTTTGGTGAGAATGCTTTGGAAATCATCACCCCCATCCATGGTCGCAGTTAACCTGATGGTTACGTCGCCATCCCAGCGAAATCCATAGGTAATTGTAGGCACTCCGCGCTTCTCAATTACGCCATGGAACCCGCTATAGATCGCAGCTACATCTGAAGTTACGTTGCAATCATAGCAAAAACCCATATAATCGTAGGCATTAACGCCCTTGAATTCCGCTGCCAAAAAAATTAAACTTCTCCACTCCACTCGACCATAGATCGCAGTCTACCGATGTTACGTTGCCTTCCCGGCAAAATCAAGCGTAGACCAATGACACTCACCTCCACACGATTTCCGCTATGGTCCATAGTAGATCGCAACGACATCGAGTTACACTGTCATCACAGCATAACCCAATGCCCTATAGGCATCAGCGCCCTCGATTTTCGCTACCCAGTAATCCTCAGGAACTTCAGTTTGTCCGGACTTCCTCACGGCATCCACTTTAGAACCTCCCTTAGGGCTCAAGGCTGTACCAATCTATGGTGCTCCTAAGAAGTTCATTTCAAGGGAGCGCCTTTTTCTCCAGAGCCATTTTCAAAACACTTTATACTATACACATATAGTATCTTCCAAATCATACACCTAGTATGAATCTCATATAAATCTCCTTTCTCAAAATCGATTATCTCAGATTCGATAATTCTTAAATTAGGCTTTCCAAATTTCCAAAATTAATTTTCGCCAAAAATCAAAAGCCTTTCAATGTCTATAGGTTCCAAAAACCTTTTTCTTAAAATCATTCTCATAAGATTCTTTATATATATATATATATATATATATATATATATATATAACCTTGAAAAATCTTTGGATCATTTCATACTTTTATAAAGTCCCTTTTTATACAATAAATACTTTCAAAACCCTTTTCTTCTGGCTATAGATTCAACAAGGAGAGTTTATCAATTATATATACATTAATTTGTTTATGACAAATGAATACTCAAACTTGATTACTCTATAAAGTCACTTACCATATTACTTACATCCATAAAGTAAATTTCTACCATTGAAATATCCAACCTCCACTTTATTTCATTGTATATTTCACAAAATATACTTTTCATTTCAAGAAACATTTTACAATTGTTACCCACAAATTTTCAATATCAATTTCATTCAAACCCGTACAATGTACACATATCATCCGTATGCTATATCAATCTGATCGCTTACTCGATCACACAATTTCAATTCTGAACTAGTATCGTCCACCTGACTTACAAGTGCGGACTCAGATCTGGCGTCTTGATTAGAAACCGTCATTCTCCTTGCATAGCCTAACTATGATAGAGAATTTCCAGAACAAATCAAAAATCCATATCCAAATTCGCCTTCGAAAATCGAGTGAAAAATCGCAACTCGGATCGATTTACTATCTCGAAATTCTATGCTCGAATCTGGATCAAATCACTATGCGAATAGCATAATATACGTACATCCTACGCATTTATCTCCATTGATTATTAGCCAAATCAATCTTCTTTCTATTCACCTTTATTTTGATTCTATTACTTAATTCACAATTGTTTCAATCCCACTTGGATTATCAACTTAATTCTTATCTCAAATGGATATTTAATCATAAACAGTTTGAACTCTGTCCAGCTTAAATGTAGAAAATAGCTTGAAAAGTTTAAAATAGATAAGTAGTTGAAAAATAATTATTAGTCTATAAAATAGCTATAAAATAGTTAAATGGTTCCAAAAATAATTGTAAAATAAATATAAAACAATTTGGATTTAAACAGAAAGGTTGTATATAGTAAATAGCTTGGAAAAATAGATTTAAAACAGTTTATACTAAAATAATTTATTTGAAAATAGTCCTGAGCCAAAAAGTTCAATTCCCAATCTCCATTCCTATCAATTTAATTTAAATTTCCATTTCTATTTAAATTGATTAAATTCCAATTCAATTTGAATTAACTTCAATTTCTATCGCAAATTCAAATCAATTCCCATTTGAATTTTAAACCTATTCAACTTTAATCACAATTCGAAATTATTGAAACCAAATTTCAATTTGAACTAATTTCAAATTCAGTTCACTTTAAATCATCTCGAATTATATAAATTCGATTTAAATTTTCAAATGTTGGTTTAACCTCTTATACCAAATTAACCTTTATTTAAAGTCTTTAAACAATTTAATTCTGAGTCCAAATTTCAAAATTCTATTTTAAATTGCCTTTACTTCTCCATAAATCTATTTCTAGGTTCAAATAATAATTCAAATCCTTTTTAAACAATTTAATCCTTGAAATTCAATTTATTACCCAATTTCAATTTTTGAATTGACAATTTAAATTTACAAATTTAATTCTTAACATTCAAATTTTAAGTTCAAAGTAATTCCATATCCTTAATTTCAAATTAAAGTTTAATTTCCCTTTTATCTCAATAATGGATATATTACCACACTCCATTTCTTCATTCATTTAAACAAATCCAATTCACAGTTTATAGATTATTAATAACAATAGGATAATATTATCCAAAATATTTTAAAACATCCATCCATTTCCAATTTCTAGATCTCAAACCCATTTTGAGATCACACAAATTCCCAATTCAAATCCACCATTTAACTTCCCAAGTTAAATCTCAATTTCACCTTGAAATTTCTAATTCAGATTGTTTTTTCTAAACTTATTTAATTTTCCCAAAATTAAATTCACTTCAATTTAATCTAGACAACTTTACCCAATTTGAATTCCCATTTCAAATTTTAAACTTCGTATTAATAATCTTCCCATTAGGTTTAAAAACTTATTTCACTTTGGGTTTTCACATCACATTCCAAGAAAAAATCAAAACTCAACCTTAGGGTTTATTTCAAATTATCTTTGATACTATGTATATCCATACATATACATATTTATTTCTTTTACACATCAATTTACTTTAAATTTTAAACCACCTTTGGTTTAAATTCAAAACAAATTTCTTTAAATTTTCAAACAACACTTGTTTGAAACAGGACCCTTCATTCAAATAAATAACATTATTTATTATTTCCTTATCACTTTGAAACAATTTTCAAATTCTGGACCTTGATTTAAAACATCACAATTTAGATCATCTTCAATTCCAATTTATAAGTCATACCCTCCTGAATATTTTATTTCCCTAAAACATTTCATTTTGCTTACTCATCAATACACATCTTATTATTAAACACAACAATCATTTATGTTAATTACCAAGATTATCATATCTGGAAACTAATTCATTATTATCTTATTGAAAATACTTCTACAAATTCAGGATTTTAATTTAAGCTTGGATCCATTTCAAACTTATCTTTATTCAATTTAAATTTGGTTGTATTACTATTACCACTTAATTCTCATTATTTTGTTCTATTCCAATAATTAACAACCAATTTCTTTAATATATTAATAATTAGAAATACTATTATTTATAGATTAAAAGATAAACTTATATGAAAATCATTTTTAAAATCATTTTATAAGAAAATAACAAGTACGCTCTCACATATTTATATACACTCAACTCATTTTAGGGTATCACTTACCTTATCCTTAATGAGTAAACCTAACAGAGCCAAGGTTCCTGCTTAACCTTCAGCTCTGATACCAAATGTAACGACCCAAAATTTTCGTCTTCGAAAATTCCAGATAGTTAGGAAAAGAAGAAAGTGATAGAAGAAGAGGAAGAAACAGAAACACCAAAACACAGATTCTCACATTCGTAGCGGATCAAAATGTAATATTAAATAAAATAGCAGTTATATAAAGGAAAACTGTATCAATTAATTTACATTTATACATCAGAGTTACAACATTTACACAAACATTGGACAGTTAAAACAACATGTCTCAGACAAACTACAATATATCACAGCTGAATACACTCCATACGTTCCTGCCATCCAGCTCGCCTCCTAAGCTCCAGAACATCCTTACTTGAAAATCTATAATACTCGATCCGATCCAAGCATAACATTAAAGTAACACTTGGGTCAGGCTGGAAATCGGCATGAGTAAACCCATACAAATTGAAATACTAAGTTCAAACCATAAAAGAAAAACCCGGGGTAACTCGTACTTTACTACGAGTTCATTACTTGTTATGCTCAACACTTATTTCACAAATCAGTCCCTAAGTACCGATACTTAGTTTTCAATGGTCCAATTTGATTAAATTATTCCATTCAAGCCTATTGATTACACATATCAGATCTATAAGGAATTATAGAAGATTTAAAATCGAAGTGGCTCCGGGTATTTACTGATACTCGACCCCGGTGTCTTCGAATTCAACGTCATCTTTAATCACAGTTATATAAGTGAATGCAATTCAATTTTAAATACAGGGTGTCACTTTTATACAGCATTTCATCATTGATAGATAACCACGTTACCACTGTTCAACCCAAACATTTCATATTAGAGATATCAATCAATTCAGGGCATTTAATATAATCCAATCATCCATAAGCAAGGTTAATTAATCACAGAATTAATTTTAAACATATAAATTAATTTCCTAACCCTTCTTAATTAATAATGATTAAAACATTCCTTAATTATCAATCTAAATTAATTAACCATAATTACTCCATTAATTAATTATCTTGTTGGTTAATTATCCTCAATTTATTAGCCTTTAATTATTTATCAATTATCCTATAAAAATTAATTAAATTAATTAACCCTTAACTAATTACTTAAGAATTAATCACCAATCCTGCTTAATCCATCATTAATTAATTACAATCATTTAATTAATTAATCACTCCTTAATTACCTTATAAACCAATTAATTAATCTTTAGTTACAGATTATTTATTCTTTAACTATAAATTAATAAACCTTAATTATTAATCAATATTCCTTAGTAACAAATTAATTAATCCTTAATTACCAGTGGATTAATCCTTAATTAACAATTGGTTAATTTCTAATTTCTTAATTAATTAATTCTTAATTATATCTTAATTACTTACTTAATTAATCTTAGTTACCCTTAATTACTTATTTAGTTAACCTCTAATCATTAATTAATTATCTCTAATTATTAATTAACAATCCTTAATTACAATTTAATTAATCACTAATTAATTAACTTAAAACCCTTAATTGTTAATTAATTAATCCTTAATCATTAACTAATTAAATTAATTAATTACTCTTTAATTACCTCAATAATTATCAAGACCTTAATTAAAATTTTAAGATAAAATCATTACCTTTATTAATTACCTAATCACATATTTTAAATCACTTAATTATATTAAAGAATAAGTTTAAAGATAATTTAAAGATTAACTTAACAAATCATATAACTTCTAATCACAAGTTAAATAAACACTTATTTTATGTAAAGGAAATTTATTTAAGAAGTTTAAACCAAATTCATTTTAAATACCAAAACTTACGCCTTTAAAAACTTTTAAAATATGTTTAAAAACTTGCTTAATCTCCTACTTCGGATTAAACCCGATACTCACTCGAGTCCTGACTAGAGTTTTTTTCATCTTCTTTCATTTTTATCCTAGTTTTAAATTAAAAAAAAACTAATATGATTAACACTCATGTACAGAGAACAACCCCGAGCCCAAATCCATTTCTCCCGTGCTTCAACCCGAGGCAACAACCTCACACACAAACACTGACATGCACACATTGCCGTGCACATGCACCGACAATCCACGCCACTGCGACCCTCGTCGATACCCTCCACATGTCGACGAAGAACCCTAGAATCGAATGCGATCATCGATTCATCACCACGAAGCCCAAATCATTTTCGAGATTTCCAGTCAAACCTGGAGCCCAGACATCACCAGAAATCTCCTCAGAACCACCGATGTTGACCACCTGATCTCCCCAAACTCCGTCCACATATTTGCTAGCCTCTCTGCTACCATCTCCCAAGCCTAGGTGAAACTCGATCACCTAGAGACACCTCATCATCAACAATTCTAACCTTGACCACTTTTGGGTTTTAAACCCTAGTTCTAACCACCGCCGACGCCACGACAAGCGATAGCCACTTCCACTATTTATCCTAACATCCTAGATCGACAAGCTACCTTGACACAGATCCCGACTACTCCGAGTTCGTCGATCACCCAAAAAAACCAAAACCCAAGTTCTGGTTAACATCGAACTGCACCATCGATTCTCAACTAAAAATCAAGATTTTTGTTTTAAAAATCCTAATCTGTATAGGGGATTCAGATCATATACTTGAATTAATAAATCATTTAGTTTGATTTCAACCCATTTCTATGTTTTCACTGTTATTTTTCTATTTTCCTGAAAATTTCAAACTTAACTCATATAATTAAAATTCAAAAAACTTAATCATGTTTAAGCAAAAAAAATTTGTTTAAATACTTCAGCCTAACAGAGATTACATGAAGAGAATTTCATTTTTGGTCAATATTAAACCTGTTAAAAATAAACAGAGCAGATCACAAACATGCGTTGTAACGACCCGCTATTTTGGACTATTCGCATCCGCACATGTCGGACTTGAATAATTCAAAACACCGAATTGTTAATTTAAATTTGGCAAAACTCAGATATACAGTAAATAAATAATCACAGAATCACAAACACAGAGTAATAATATGCAGCGGAAGTAAAAGAGATAGTAGTTCATGAAGCTACTATATAAATATATAAGATACATCAGAGTTAACTAGATACAAAAGAAGAGTAACACGATACATCAGATATAAAACAGAATACATCACTGGAATCATCGAATGCTGAAAGCAGAATAGATGGTTGGATCTTCAAGCAAAGCTCCAACTCCAAAGGTGAGTCTCGAAAGCTGAACCACTCAGTCTGACCCGAGCATAAAGCAAAACACAAAACACTCGAGTCAGGATTAATATTCTCATATCAACAAACCCAACTCAAGTGAAATAGCAATCGAAATACAAGTAACTCAAAGGATGTTGGAATCACCATCCTCTAAGGATCCGTTAAACTATCTACTATGTAGTAGTGTACGCTAAATAGATAATGTCTATCAGTAATATAAAGTATCAAAATAGTGTTAAGGCATTACCATTATCCCCCTTAACACGTTTTATATAAATGTCATAGTCTATACAGCACTGTAAACTCCACCGTAAACTGGTGGGATATCAGGGAGTACTCCATAGGTATAACACAAAACAAATTCGTAGTGGTCGCGTATATAGGGATACAAGTATGACAAGGCACATGAGGCAATACCCAAGGTAGTGAAACTACCGTTCGCCTGATCCGGACTGGTGAGAGCGCATCGCCGCAGCGATCGCAACACCGCGAAACAACACTCCTGAAATTCCGAAGGTGCACCAATCAATCACAAGTAATGAGTAGTAATTACGAAGAAGTGTGTCCGCTCGAGGTGGCTAACCTCATTTGGCCCGGCACGGCTCCTGATTTTAGTCATTTCCAATTTGACACAAATGTCAAGACTATCCATTATCGTTCTCTTTCTTCAGTCATCACGTACATCATTCCAACCACTTCATTCTGGATCATCACTCCGCGTATAGTTATTAAAGTGGTTTTCGGTTTAGACAGAGAGTATGTCCATAACCGATTCCGGTCTCTTTAATAACTTTCGTAATTATTACACCGATTGGTCGTTTAATAAATTTCAAAACCAAGTCAATTTCAACTTCAATTAGAATTTATAACCAACATTTCATTCGTCTTTCGAAATCGATTTCATAATTTACGTTTCAAAACTTCCAAATAACCATTTCAAAGTCTTACAATTCAATTTCAACTTTTATTTAAAACAATTCAAATATTGATTCAAGTTCGTATATAAATTTCATTCCGAAATCCTTTAAATTAAATTAATTTAACATTCAAATCAATCTAAACTCATTTATCGATTTCATTCAATATTCGGTTAAGTTCCTTATCATTCAAAACAATTTCTATTAATTTCCAATTCATTAAATCAATTTCTTAAGTTCAACTTCATTATATCAACTTATAAATTGAGTTCAATTAGATTCGTCAAATCAATTCTTTAAATTACAAGTCTTACGTTAATTTCGATAAATCGCATTCATTTCAATAAACCACATTTATTTCTTGTTAAAGAAATTCAATTTTCACTTATTTATTGACTTCGTTACAAATTTCAAACTCAATTAATAAAGAACTAAATTTCACATAATCGAGAAGTTTCAATTTCACTTATTAACTTACTTAAATAATTTCCAAAACTTAATTAACAAAGAAACCCAATTTCAAATATTTACAAAGTTTCAAATTCACTTATTCAAAAGTTCAATTTCTCTTATCAAGGAATTCAATTTTTATTCAATTATCAAATATTTAGCTCTCATTTAATTATTAAATAATTTCAATCTTAATTATTAATAATTTCAAAATTAATAATTTCAAACTTGATTATAAATTCAAAATTAATTTATTAAATCATTTCCACTTAATTATGAATTCATCTTAATAATTTCAAACTTAATTTTAATTTCAAACTTAAATTATAATTTCAAATTTAATTATTAAATGATTTCAAACTTAATAATTTCAAAACTCAATCATTACTAATTCCAAATTATTTATTAATAATTCCAAATTTAATTATTAAATAATTAAATTTTAAACAACATTCTTTCATCAATTACTACGTTAAAATTTGTTTCAGATTTCCATCTTTACATTTTCCTTTCAAAAATTCAAATTCCAACTTCATTTCAAAACTCATTCTTTGCTCGAATAAAATCATTATTTTATTTTTAAATCAATTTATTGACCAATCGGATTTTATTTAATTCTCTACGCTAGGTCAAATTCATTTGGGTATATATCATTTCAACCCGATTCCAATTTCAATTCAAGATCAAGCATAAAAAAGGGAACTTGTAGTGTGATAACTGGGATGGTGTCAAATTAAATAAACAAGCAATAACAACAATTAATAACAATTCAATAATCAATTAAAATAATCCTGAAATAATCGTATCAATTCACATTGTTATTTGTGCAAATTAATATAATTATTTCTAGAATCTACACTATCATTTCATGTAGATTAAAGATTATTACACCAATATTCATGCGGTTCTTCAATTTACATCAATTATTCAATTTCATACTCACATCAATTAATGCAACATAAATTCAAATGGTTCAAGGGTAATTTACTATTTTTCTACATGTCAAATAATTAGACATTTGAGGGTCATATTTTACAAATTTAACTAATCAAAATTCAACGCATATGTCGATTCAAATTTTTAACTATCCTACGTCAAATTCAATTGCAAAATATTATCACTTCATACATTACAATTTAACGTCCAATATACAAAACAATCAATCAATCAATTATCAACCAAACTGTATTATCATCGCATAAATAATTTACAGATAATGGTGTCAGATGTCATAGGTGAACAAATGCAGGTAATAGTATATATAACAGTGTAAATAACTAACAGTAGCATATTTTAATTGTCGTTTCAATTGAAATCAAATTTAATAAATAAAAGAATATTAATCGTGAGTGATTACTCACCTTTCGAGGCGAGAGAATACAGAAGCACACTGATACGGACACTGAAGTTAGAATTTTGAATTGCAAACATAATTTCCGAAGCAAAGCTAGATTGGCCCGAATTAGGCGAACAAAGCTGATGGATAAAGAATCAAGGATAAAAAAAAAACCAGTTTGCAAGGACGGAAACGAAATGTATATTATATCATTATTAATAATTTTATAAAAATCCATACGACAAAAATAATAAGTATATATATATATATAACAATAAAGCCTATCATACTTCAAGATTCACATTTATTAGAAATCAAAACTAAATTTTGAAACACATACTCATAAAAATCAACTTGTATATATACAATAATGTAAGCAGATTTCTTTCTATTTTAAAGTTATCAACTGACTCATCATATCATATTTTTCAAAGTAAAGATATTATTTTTCTTATCTTATACAACAGCTCATTTCAAAACTTATGCAACTATCATACATGCATAAAATGCAAACAAATATACAGACCCATATGCACAGCACTAGCAAACAAAATAACTTTTACAACTATATACACATAACAACAACTTCCATATAACATGTATAATAAAACTCAAGCGTATAAATATAGGTACGAACAACATTTCATATTAAATAGGGACAGACTACAACTACTAAAGATAGGAAAGGTTTTTTTTCTTTTCACTTCATAAACTGTAAACAACTTTATAACATAACTTATACCAACTTTTTATAAAGTAATATATATAGAAACTAGTTATCAAAACCACTTTATAACATTCTTCCGAACATCATATACATATATAATTAACATGTCCAAATCCACATAGTGAATCACAAAATCTAGAGATATGTACTCGTAGGAAAACATAGACAAGATGAAGCAAAAGTATATATATACAATACGAAAAAAAAAATAGAAAATGGGAAGAATTGCCTTGCCTGTGAAGAGTGATCGATATCGGCTGCCATCCATGAGTGGACGAGGCGGAAAATGCAGGTATGGCCAGAGTGGAGGGGGCACGGCCAAGACTGGAGATGTATAGGGTGGGGTTGGCTATGCTGCGTGAGCAGTAGGAGGCTCGAAAAAAAACGGTGACGGCTTGGTGAGATGAGAAATTTGTTGCTGCGGCCTGCGAGTTCGGCTGCCTCGCGTGACGAGGTGATGTGGAGGCGGTAGCGAGACCTGCGACTAATCTTGAGTGCCCGGCTTCGGGTTGGCTGCGGTGTGACCTGAGGCAGCCATGGAGAAGTCATGTAGAGAGGAGAGAAGAGAGGTGACCGATGCGTTTGGGTTCGCCGATAGGAGGTGTCGAAGGGTGGAGGAAAACGGTGGCCGAGACTGCTGCGGCGGGAAAGAAGATGGTGAGAAGGCGGAGCGGCGGAGGCGATAGCCGTGGGTTAGTGGGGTTGGAGCGCGAGGAATAGAGGCGGTGAATGGTGAACGGTAGAGAGGTTACAAAAGAAAGTAGTGAGCAAAGGATCTGGGAAATCATCAACTTGGACATTATTTGATGATTTGTGTTTTCTTTGTTTGAAGGAGAGGGAACGTGTGTCAGGAAAATGAAAAGAGAGATGGTGAAGGGTTCCAACAACAAATATATATTGCAATGAATGGAACGTTGCAGCTTCCTATTTAATTCACGAATTAATAAAACAACAACAAACAAATGGAAGCAACCGGTTTGAATTTTGAATCGGTGGGTAGTGAAAGTAAAAGGTTGAATTTTGAATAAAATACAGTAAAGTGTCCATTTGTTTCTCATGACGGGCAAATGAACGGACACAAAGAATCCAAAAACTGAAATTTCATAACCGAAATTGACAATCGAATATACCGTGAAGATCGACAGGACGAGACGATCAAAACGGTATACAGGTATCAGTGGTACGATTTAATTATAAAAATTCGAATTTTCTAATAGCGGAAAATGCATAAAAAACACAGAAAAATAAGATCGACGGAGCCAGAGACGTTCGAATTTGAAAAAACGACAAACTGACATCTTGCTTAGAAGATGTTTTAGAATTTTTCTATGTAAAAATATTTTGGTTTTGAATTTTTTTTATTTTCATCGCTTTTTAACTGATTAAATTGAAGTAAATTTACGCGTGAAATAAACTTTCATATTTTCGAACGAAAATTTACCGGTTGCTATGTTTAACTGGACGCTTTCCAAATATCAAATTTATATTTCAAAATTTTTCGTTTAAAATTCCACAAATTTCAATTAGTAACGTTATTCAAACCGGTTAAATTTACGGATCGTTACATGCGTACCAATATACATTCATATAGACATGATTTTAGATTTTATCAACCATGGATACATAAATTTAAACATGCATCACAAGATTTCCAAATATACCAAATTAAAACTGATTTATGGATTAAGTTTACTCACCTGTAAGAAATATGTTTGAACAGAGGAGCAGTTTTACTTTGTAAATCTTGATGTTGAACCTAGATTTGTATTTGTTTGAGATGAGTTGATCTGAGATGATTTAGCTTGATAAACTGAATCTTTGAAGTTGAATGATCATGCAACAGGTCCTGGATTTGAAAATTTGATTGCTGTCTCTTTATTTTTCTTCTGGTTTTAAAGTTGTTAACAAGCTTTGTTTTGGTTCTAGATTTTTTCTTCTTCTTTGATTTCCAGATTTTTATTTTGCTTTGATCTTGTTGAAATTGTTTGATCTTTCTCTGTTTACAGGTTTTTATTTTCTTAAGAAGATGAAAGAAGGTTTGAGAAATATGTACAGCCTATTTATTTATTTATTTTCTTATGTATCATGTGTGTGCATTCTAAAAAAAATTTCAATGCCACTTGTCTATACAAACCAACACTTGTTGATTTACGTCCTATTTATCACACATTTGTCACAAATTTGTATTCACATGCTTTTAAATATTTTCAAATGTAAAAAAAATAAGTATTAATACTTCCTTATGTTAATATATTTATGTATTATATGTATTTATCTTACACTTGTTTTTATTCATTTATGTATTATGTTTACAAATGTGTGTGTATATATATAAACTATGTTTTATTCCAAGATTAAAAGAAAAGTATTTTAATTTTTTTTATTAAATCTCACATATATATTTACAAATCAATTTTAAGCATATATATGTTTTCTTATAAATTTCCAAAAGATATATATATTTTTAAAACTTTTATTATTCCTTGTTTTAATACCATATTATATTTATAATCCTAGTTATATACATAAATTATTTTATTCAAAATACAACTTTTAAATCCAGTTAATTTTAATTTTTTTTGAGTTTTCAAATCCATCCAGATATCTCTTATTATCAAAATTTTATCTGTTGAACTGAATAGAACCATATTATTATTCAATTATCAGATTCCCAAAATCTAGGTTATCACAATTAGAAGCGAAGAAGTGGTGTTCCAATTCCAGTAATCAAAGATGCGCGTTACGCGAATGCTTCAACTATGGTGAGAAGGAACATTTTGTCAAAGATTGACCAAGACCCAAGATTTGTTGTTATTACAAGATGGAAGGCCATCTTGTTTCCCTTTGTCCTATAGAAACCTAAAAATCAAAAGGAAGAAAGCTTAATGTAGTTGAGTCCTCAAGAAGTCCGAGCCAGCAATAGGTTGTATATCTTTATCTTCTGTTCTGAAAGGTTCTATCTTTTTGTTTAGGATCATCCTATTTGGGTTCGGTCAACATGGATGCTTATCATTACCCGTGTTGAAAGAGCTCGTTAATGCAAATTTATTGGATGTTGTTTGTTTAGTCTCTCTCCTTAGGATTTAGTAGTAATTAGTGCAACATAGCGGAAACTAGTAGATAGTTTTTTGTTGAAGGCGATTGTTTGCCCAGTATGATTGACATGTATTTTATCGTATTAATGATTTTTATTTATTCAGTCAATTAATTAGGTTGGTCTAGAATATGGGAAGCAAGAGGGTGTTACCACTCAAAAATTTATAGACCAACTTGAATCCTTATGAACCCAAATATTAATGAAAGCCAGTGATTTCTTTAAACTAAACCGCTGAAGAATAATGATTCTATTTTAAATAATTGTAATATATCCATCTTATATAATTAAAATGAGGAATGATAAAAAAAAGCAATTAAATGCATACAATTATTATGGATGGATGAATGAAATTTCTTTTTTGTGAGTAATTGATAGGATGAGTGTATGTATAATTTCAAAAATAGACATTTTCATACAAGAAAATATATAATTTGGAAAAAGAATTTAATTATGATAATTATTTTATAAAGTTATTAAAAATATTTAGTAGACTATTTTGGTGTTAATTTATCCACCGAGTGCTTTAAGAATTCTTGTCCATGCGGATGTACACGTATCGATATTGATTCCTAAATGCTTGAACGAGGCATTAAGATAAGGTATTTTGAAAAAGAATACATGATATATTATTTTATATAGAAATGAGTAGTTTAGAAATGGAATTTTTCTTTCTAAACTTGAATACTTTTGAATCACATAAACAGTCACTGGATATTAGTGAAGATTTAAGTTAATGGTGAGGCAATGTTAGTATTCTAATAGCAGCAACATTGCAGCCGACTGTAGAAATAAATCACTAAGATTCCCATCTTATAAGTGTTATGCTTTTTTTTCATGTAAATGATCATGGTTGGACTAGTAGTGTTGTTTTATGACTCATACTTGTTTTAAACATATATAAAGAGAGCCTAATGTTGTTTAAAGATAATAGAATAAAAGGAAGTAAAGATTTCAAATTTTTTGTTTAAAAGAGAAGTTTAAAGAATATTTTAGAAAATAAAATTTAATATATAGGATGTTTATTATTATGGGGAAATTTTTTAGCTATGTTTCAAAGATTTTGGACACACTTTAATTCATTAAAAAGGATTTAAGTTATAGTTATGAATATGTAATAATATATAAAGCTGTTTTAGTAACATTGATACGTTATTTCTAGAAATTCTTTTAAAAATGGAGTATGGGAGAAAAATAGAATTTTCCTTAAATGATATTATTATTTATTTATTAAATAATGTTTTGTGAGGCAAGGTCTAAAGTATGAAGTGTTTTGAAAATGTACATTTGAGAAAATTTCTTTTATTTATTTATTTCAGTTTTACATAGTTAGTTTATTGAAGTAAAAATCCAATCATTATACTTTTTAGCTTTCTGGAAAAGAGATTTCAAAGCATACATCTTTGTTTATGAAATTTAGTAAGAATTCTAGTATTTTTGAAATTTTATTTGGTTTGAAATAGAAGATTATAAATAAACTTGTTGCTGAAAATTTGTCTTTAAAAGTATTGAAGTAAAAATACCATTTCTTTTGATTATTTAATCTAATTTTAGCGAATCTTTTTAAGATGGAATGATATTTCAGTAAGGAAGAGCTTTTATTTAGTTTGGCTAATAAGATTCTGCAGTTCTTTTGGTCTAATCCATGTTTCAAATAGGACAATAAATTCTGGCATGTATGTGTTCCCTGAACTGAAATATGAACTTGTTTTGATCATAACTTTCAAACAATTAGTCCGATTTTAGAGAACTTGCACTTTTTAGAAAGCTAAGACTATAAAGGAAGACATTTATTTTATGAGATTTTCTAAATTATGATAATTTCTATATGAAAATGGTTGATTGGTAAAGAGGAATTGAAAGTAAAAGGGATTTATGATTTGTGAAAGTGGAAATTTTTATGCAAGATAGCTAAGCATGCTCTATATTTCCAAACCAAATAACATTAGAATGATCTAGTAAATAACCTACAACATTATTTTGACTTGATTAGTGGCATGTTTTTATATTAAACACAAATAGCACTTACGAAAATAACATGTATGATTGCTACAAATTAATAATTACTGTTATCTTTGATTGTTAAATGCTTAAATCTTGAGTTATAGAAAGGTGTAGTACTAGAAATTAAAGCATTATGTACTATCTTTAAAGAAGAACTACGAGAACACAATTTTTTACGGTGATATCTGTAACAACTCTATTTTGAGACATACCTGAAATAATGTACATAATACATTATTTTTAAATAAGATTTAGGACTTTTAGTTTATTTATTCTCTAATTTAAAAAGAAATGGGGATTTAATTGTATTGTAGACAAGATAATAGAGCTTTTCAAAGGATTAAATTAAAGATTTAAGATGTAAGTTGAATTGAAAATGTTATCCCACCTTTTGGCAAGGCTGTGACACCAAGGACTTGACTTGAAACCAAAGTAATTCAACTCGAACATCGATTATATGCAGGTCTATTATGAATACTGGCAAATTTGTTCCGAGTCCGAATCGAGCTATAATTCACATGATATGACAAGTAAAGCTATGAAAGAAAACATTCCAAATTTCAATTCGATCAGGTTTCGAATGCTCAAGTTATGGATCGATCAAGAATCTTGAAGGAGAACTCACTTCGTATCCATCAGGGTCTGCCTCTATTCGTATCCATCCAGCCTCTTCTATTCGTATCGATCAAGCAACATTGATCTATTATTTCGGTTCATATCGATCGACTCCGCCTTTTTGTTTCATATCGATTATTCCAGGGATCGATACGAAGTAAGCAACCAACAAGCATTGATACGAAGTGGGCATAGTCATCGATACAAAGCGGCTACTAAATGATCGATATGAATAGATCCTCCATTCATCGATACAAAGAATAATCCCTAAGAACGATACGAAGAAGGCATGGTTAAGTGAAGGAAATGATCATGCAGCACAAAAAGTGGATCTCCCCTAAGTTATCGCTCCACGTCATCGATACAAGGCAAATCGATACGAATGGCCATCGATCCAAAGAAGATCGATACGAAGGGACTGATACGCATAGTTCAGCCTTTTGCAAAATCAATCTTGGATCGATCATAACTCAAAATCTACAAGTCCAAATGCTAACAAATTTTCACAGAAGCTAGCTTACCACCTCAAGAATGTCTCTGATCGATCTCAGCCAAAAGAAGTAAATCTTAATCAATATAAAATGTACATGGATCGATGCCAAATGACCTTGCATCGATCTGGTAGGCCCATCTACGTGTGAGAAAGGGTATTTCGAGATCTAAGTTAGATATTTCTAGACTGCACCTATGAATAGAACTCCATTGCCAACATAAAGGGGACTTTTGACTCGCGTCGTTACTCTGCCGAAGATCCATTGTAACTTGAGTGTTTGAGTTATTCTCTGTTTTAACCAGTTAGTAATCATCAGTAAAATAGCAAATCATTCAAAGTGGACGTAGGCTACAATGCTAAACCACTATAAATCTCTGTCTTTTCTATTTCTTTTTGCTTAATTAGCGTGTTTGTTAGATTATCCTCCTTTTACATTTAAATTCTTTATTTTAATCTCTTCAAATACATCCGAAGAGTATTGTGCCAAATTTTGGTACAAATACTTTAGTGCTTTCACTAGGAAAACCCTGTTTTTCTCTTGCTCTTTGGATCTACTACCGTCGTTGGATTGCTAAAATCTAAGGAGAAAATCCAGATCTATCATCCAGTAGTTCCTTCCATTCTATTCAAATTTCATTAAATCTAGGAAAGAGCTATGTGACTCAACATGGTTACTACTAGAACTACTTCAACTGCTGCAGATCCAGAAGGAAGAGATAGGAAAAATCCTAAGCTGCTAGCCATGGCAAGCTAAGCCTCAGCCGGAGCTCCAGTTCCATAAGGTCCTATCACTAGGGAGGAGATCTAGATCTTAATGCAAGAGCTAACTCAGATCCACCAGCAGCTCACTCAGCAGATCCATGCAATATGGAGCTAGCGAACCAAGTAAACGAAGAAAGATGAAGGAGATCTAGGAGGGATCTTACTTCTTACTCATCAACCGAAAGCTCAGCTTCTTCTAATTTCCATCATCGATCTATGCACCAATGGCTGGATGGAAACTATGAGCAAGCCTCCGGGCAACAGCGTGCCATGAATCTCAGACTAGCTGGGTTGGTCCTTCCGCAGGACACCAAGTTAGACCCTCCTCCTGAGGAGGGGCGCTTCCTTATCACACTGTCGATAGCCATGTAGCTGCAGCCGCCATAGACTTGGATTCTAAGATTCGAAACCAAGCAGATCTGACCCTTCGTCAACATGAACATGCACATAACCCTATGATCCTGAAGACCCGGAGCCTAGGAGGCGGGGCATGGACCATCGGCAGTGCCCGGACCATCTTCTCAACATGGAACCCAACCATGCCTTGTCCTCGAATGTCCAAATGCCTGACATTCCAGCCATGATCCGCTAAATGATCCGTGAAAGTCAAGGTCTTACCAACGGCGATTGGGGAATCTTCCGAAGTCATACCTCGTTTATCGATGATATTCTTTATGTTGAGCCACCTCACCGATTCAGGATGCCTACCTTGCATGTGTATGAAGAAAGTTCATATCCTAATAAACATATCTTAAAGTATGAATGGCTCATGAATGCTACTCTGGCTGACAATGCGGTTAAGTGTAGGAGTTTCCCAGTTTCCTTGGAAGGTATCACAACTATGTGGTTCACTCGTTTACCACCCATATCCATTTCAAGTTTCAATCAGTTTCCTACAAAGTTTGTCGAATAATTCCATATGCATATTACAAGGCCAAAGTATGTCAGCACCTCGTTCAACATCACCCAAGCTCCAAGAGAGTCACTTAGGCGTCATTTGGAAAGGTTTCATGATGCTTGTGCTTAGGTCAGCAACCTGAATGATAATTCTATCTTAATGACATTAACTAAAGGGATTGATCCCAATTTTGAGTTTGGCAATTGGTTGGTTGGGAAACCCAAGCGTCGTTGGATCGCTTCTTTGCTAAGGCGGCCTAGTTTTATGGAGAGAAGATGCTAGACGATCTTGGAAGCAAGACGATGCAGGGCCCAACGTTAAAGGCATTCAGAGTAATGTTGTTAAGAAACAGATCAATAGAAAATCCAGTAATGTGCAATTGAATATTCAAAATAAGCAAGGTAATGGAGGTCAGGGAAAGAAGAGAGACTCAAATCGCAGACCGTGATAAAAAGCTCCCATGTTTGACCAATATAGTCTCTTGAATACATCCCTAGAGAATTTTTATCTATAGACATGTATTGCCAAAAAATATAAGAAACTAGCTCTGAAACAGTCATATGAGAATCAAATTCAAATTGGAAAGTTATGTAGATTTCATGATTGCTATGGAATAACACCAACGAGTGCCGTCATTTGTAAGGCATCATTGAAAAATTGATCAGAGGGAGGTAGTTGGAACAGTTTTTTCGGGCACCGCAGAATGGAGGTGCGGGCCCATCTAACCCGAATCAAGGTCAAGGCCAAGCAAGGCCCAAAGAACCCATGCGTACTGGCAGGAGGTTTGGGATAAATACAATGAGTGGTGGTCCTCATCCAGTTGATCGGAGCTATAAAGAAATGGAGTCATATGCCAGCTCGATTAGGCATGCAGACTTCAAGTGTTGTAGTAATTATGATGACGATCCCCGATGAAACAAAAGAGAACGATGACAGATGATATCGTTTTCAAGAATAGGGAGGCCGACAGAGTGAAGGCTCCCACTATCGATCCGTTGGTTATATCAGCCCAGATAAGTCCTGCTTGGATGAAGACGATCTTGGTAGATAGCAAAAGATTAGTGAACATTCTCTTTAAGCAGGCCTATGACCAGATGAAAAAGGAAGCAAAAGATCTAAAACTATGTCAGTCTCGCATACATGGTTTTAACATAAGTGCAACTATACCCATTGGGATGGTGGATTTACTGGCTGAGTTAGGTACCAGAGATTTTCGGAGAGTCCGAATGCTACGTCCGTTGTGTTGGACATTGATTCCCCATATAATGCCTTCTTGGACTGAGCCACCCTCGCTGAATTCAGGGCGGTGATCGCTCTATGTTGTTTGACTCTAAAGTTCCCCACGGATAATGGGTTGCAGTGGTTCACGGAGATCAAGCTGCTGGACGCGCCTGTTATGTTGCTGAGCTGTGGGAGGCGCAGCGTAAGGAGAAGGGCAATGGCCTAAAGGAATCACTCTGCGTCCATTTTTTTGAGAATTGACAGTTAACGCTTGGGCCAAGGCCCAGGCACCATAACCAATTCCTAAAAGATCTTGATCCGCCAGACAATGATAGTGAAGAGGAAGTCAAAGACAATCAAGCCTCCTCGGTAGAATTTACAATCGATGTTCCGATCGATGACAATGATGACTCTAGAATGGTTCAAGCCGAATCTCAACTTAGCCACTTGATGAGACAGGAATTGGTTGAATTTCTCTAAGCAAACCTCGACGTGTTTTCCTAGACTCACTCAGATATGTGGGGGATCTCGCCGGACATTGCAAGCCACGCATTGAATATTGACCCACGCCATGTCCTGGTCAAATAAAAAAGGCATGGTATGGATCTAGATAGATCTGTCACCTTAAGGAAGAGGTAGATAAACTCAAGTCGAATGGGTTCATTGGATATGCTTTATACCCGGAGGCGGTATCCAACCCAATGCTTGTTGGGAAATCGAACGGGGAATGGTGAAGATATGTGGACTACTCAGATTTGAATAAAGCATATGCTAAGGAAACTTTCCACTTCCCCGAATTGACCAAATTATGGATTCAATAGCCGGACACGAGCACTTATCTTTCATGGACGTCTATTCCGACTACAATGAAATACCGATGCATCTACCTTACCAGGAATATACTAGCTTCGTTACCGATGTGGGACTTTATTGCTACAAGGTGATGCCGTTCGGACTTAAGAACACAAGGGAAACTTATGAGAGGCTTGTGAATCGAATGTCCGCTAACCAGATCTTGAAGACCATGGAGGTGTACGTAGATAATATGCTCATGATGTGCGACTATCCATCAACCATGTCAAAGACTTGGAAACAATGATCAACATCCTACGACAGTACTGAATAAATCTCAACCCGTTAAAGTGTCACTTTGGAGTTGCATCTGAAAAGTTCCTTGGATTCATCATTAACATCGGAGGAATTAAAGCCAATCCTAAGAAAATTTGGGCGATTCCGAATCTAAAAACCCCCAGCACCATAAAGCAAGTGCAGAGACTCAACGGTAATGTGGTAGCCTTGAGTAGATTCATCTCCAAATCCATAAAAAGGTGAATTCCCTTCTTCAATCCAATCAAAAAAGGAAAATGGAATTTCGAATGGATGGAGGAGTGTAAAAGCACATTCCAAGCACTGGTTCAACACCTGGAGACGCCACCAATTTTGTTGAAGCCGATTGATCATGAAAGATTGTATATCTATCTGGCGGTTTCAACGAATACGATCGGTGCTACACTGATTCGTGAAGAAGATCGGATCCAAAGACCGGTTTATTACATCAACAAGAAATTGATTGGGGCAGAGAGAAACTACCCAAAGCTGTAAAAGCTGGCTTATTCCCCCATCATTTCCTCAAGAAAGCTCCATCCTTATTTCTAGGCTCAGCCGATCACAGTCTACACTAACCAGCCATTACGACAGCTCATAACACGATCTGAGACGCTTGGTGATTGCTCAAATGGAACATCGAGTTGAGTCAATTCGATATTTCTTATACCCAAGGAGAACCATTCAAGGACAAGTTATGGCAGACTGTATAGTCGAATTCACTATACTGGAGGACTTTCTCGAAACTAGTGAATCTCCCAAATGCATATGGAAGCTGCACATCGATGGTGTATCAAACGGCCACCGCTCAGGCACTGGAGTAGTACTTGAAACTTCGATCCATATGCTATGCTTTGAAGTTTGATTTCCGCACCACTAACAACGAGTCCGAGTATGAAGCTTTACTCGCCAGACATAGAATTGCCAGAGACTTGGGAATTATTACTGTGGAGGTTCATTGTGACTCACAACTAGTCGTATGCCAAGTTCGGGGAGAATATCAAGCTTGAGACTGGAGGTTGGCTGTTATCTTGCTCGGGTTCAGGAAATGTTGAATTAGTTCAACTACTATGCCATCTACTGCATACTCCGAGAGCACAATCAGAAAGCCAATTCTTTAGCAAAGCTAGTCAGCACTAGTAAAGCATAGAAAATGAGCTCATCACCGTTGAGACACTTACCTCTTCGAGTATCGATCAAATAGAGACAAACTAGGTGTATGAGGCAACAACTGGGAAGGAGTCATGGATGGCCCCGTTTAGAAATTATCTTGAGCATGGAGCTTTGCTAGAGTGTTGAAGTGAGTAAAGACAGGTTCTTTGGAAAGCTTCACTGTAACGACCCGCCGCCCTGACCGCCTCTAGTCGGTAATTAAACCAACTAGAAACGTTCAAGATGACGGATTGTTATTTAGTTTATAACATTTAAACAGAATCAGTCACAGAATCACAGAACAACAATATATTTTATAAATAAACTTTTCTTTTATATACAAGTATCAGAGTTATACAATAAATTACATTTGAATTTATACAGCGGAAACAATTTATATTTATTAAGTACAAGAAAATTTTTACTGAAAAACTTTAGTGAATGCCGAAATCCCCCTCTCTCTAACTTCGCTGCGAGAAAATCTTCAAGCTGTAGAAATACTCGGTCTGACCCGAGCGTTAATTGCAAAACACAAAAACACTCGAGTCAGGATTAATCTTAACTCAAGTAATTAAATTTGCAATGAACTGAATAAAATGGTAACAGAGATGATGAACAAATTGGATTAGTCCAAATAAAAGAGGATGTAAATAATATAAATTCCCACAAATGAGCATAAGGGGTGTACAGGAGTACACGTATATCAAACCAGCAAGAACAAATCTGGGCAGCCAACCAAGCCAAACTACAGGGACGTGCAAATCAAAGTAACATACTTTGGGCTATATGTTCAATTTCAAGGTATAAAGCAACAAGGACAAAATAAGTTAATGCATAGGCATAGTGCTTGACTAACTGTTTAAAGCAAATATCGAAATAAAAATCTAACAACAGTAACGATCCACGAAAATCAGGCAACATCAAGTAGTTTAGGAAATCCAACATGCATCACATTCATACTTATAAAAACACAACATTATCTAAATGTTCAGATCCACCTCAAAAATATGATTTCTGGTCATTTTCCAGATTGCATGCTCATAGGCACACATTCACATTAAATCACAAGCAAACATTATATACTTACATGCAACAGGTCTCATCAACCATACACTGTTTTTAACTAAATTTCAAAACCAATTTAAATCTGGTTTAAAACATTTAAATTTGCTCAATATTTAAAACATACAAACTTGTTTAAATTCAAAGGTCAGGTTTTAAAAGTAAACCTGAACTGTTTTTAGTCTTGGTTTAAATAGAATTTAAAACTTGTTTAAATTTAAGATTCTCATTTTTTAAAACTTTTGAATTCAAAACTACATTTGAATTAAGATTCAACTTCCATTTGAATCAGAATTTATTAAAGAAAAATATGAATTCATTTAAACTAAAACTGCAAAATTACTCTCTGGCTTTAAAAACCTGAAACAGTTTTTAAACTAAATTTCAAAACTGAATCTGAAATTTGTTTAAATTTAAAATTTCATTTTTAAAAACTTTTGAACTCAAAACTACATTTGAATTCAGATTCAAGTATTACTTGAATCAAGTTTCAACTAAAAAAAATATGAATTTCATAAAAATTCAAAACTGCAAAAATACAGGTTCTAAAACCTGCAACAGTTCTAATATTGATTTAAAACAAAATTTAAAACTTGTTTAAATTTAAAATATTTCATTTTTAAAAGTTTTGAATTCAAACTCCATTTGAATTCAGTTCAATCTTACATTTGAATCAATTTAAAATTTTTAAAATATGAGTTTTCATCAAAATTTAAAACTGTAAAATTACAGATTTAAAACCTGCAACCTAAAACCCGAGACACCATGATTTTACTTCGAGTTTTCCTCCCCACTACTTCAAGATAACAACACAAAATTCCGAGGCTTGCTTCGAGTCAAAACCCTGCACACAACCAGTAGTTCCCTGAGTACACACTGCAACCAAGACCCCTTGTCAACACCTAGCAATACCATCTCCAGCCACCATCATCGACACGACCTTGGCATAGCTACCTCTGCACTTACTAAACAACCTCTCAAATTCTTTCCCCACTCGATACAACAGAGAGAAGATGCAGACTCTCAAAAATTTCAATACTGCACTCTCAAACAGTGGTTTTGAAACCTGGAAACACTCAATTCCCCTCCTCTCTCTCTCTCACTGATCAAATATCACCAAATTCCTTCATTCTCACATCAACATTCAACCTACTGGAAGTATCCTAACCCCATAATTCCACTAGCCTATCAAATGCTTCTAAAATTCTATTTCTGTTCAAACAGAATACTACTTTACATAGTTTATTTTAAAAGTGAAATTTGTTTTATACTTTCTGAATTTTAACATGCATCAATGTTATAATCTTGTAAAAAAAAAATGATGTTAGTATCCTGATTTTAAATTAAAAATTACTCCCTGCTATAACTATTTCAGAAGTATCAGGTTTGGGCTTAACTTATTTTAACTAATTCATGATTTCCAGCACCTAACTTTATATTAACAAACATATTCTGTTTGTACATAAAATTTCTAACTATAACAATACAAATGATAAAGATTTTTATTTAAGAATATTCTAGTTTACAGACTAACTTGATCTGCATCTACAGAAATCATCACATATATATATATTCATACACAGAACATTCATGAATAAGCAATCACTACATCATTTTATTTTATTTTTCTCACTTCATAAGCTCAGATGTCATAATTTTTAGTGCATGTGAGTTTACTCATGTCATTTTAAAACAAACAGAACAGTTTTGTTTAAACCATTTGATTTCTGTAAATAAACATAAGCTATGTAGTTTATTGTTTGATTTTGATTTCAAAAAAAAAAACTGTTTTTAAAAAAAATAAGAAGCTTACTCACAACAGAGATATGCATTTATACATACTCATACATTTACATCCATAAAAATATGTAAATTCAAACATGCAGTCATCTAAACCATCATACTTCAAGAGTCAACCATAAAATCAGAAAATATAGGTAGATAAATGAGTTTGCTCACAAGCATGAAAACGGAGAAGCAATTAACAACAGAGTTTTATATATGCATCAGATAAAGAGGATGAAGGATTTCTCACAAATAAACACATGCAAGCAATAACATATATCAGAGAAGAAAATAAATGCAGGCATCCACGCATGACAGATTTAAGGCCAAGTTTAAATAGCATCTGTTCTCATCAGATTTAAAAGCAAAATTACAAATAGCATCTGTTCTTATCAGGTTAAAAAGCAAGATTACAAATAGCATCTGTTCTTATCAGATTTAAAAGCAAGATTTGATTGCATCTATTCTTATCAGTTTAAAACAAATTTAATAGCATCTGTTCTTATCAGATTAAATCAAATTATCAGAACAAACGATAGCAAATAACACCAACAACCATACATGCAGAGACTTATATGTCCTTATCAGTTTAAAATCAAATTTCAAATATAGCATCTGCTCTCATCAATTTAAATAAAAATTATAGTATCTGTTTTTTATCAATTTAAAAATACAATTTATAACATCCATTCTCATCAGTTTAATTAAAATTTAAGTAGCTTCTGTTCTTAACAGTTTAAATAAAAATCTAAATAGCATTTGCTCTCAACAGTTCAAAACAAATATAAATTCCAAATTTGTGTCTGTTCTTACCAGTTTAAATAGAATTAAATTCAATAGTATTTGTCCTCATCAGTTTAAATAACAAATTAACAGAGCAATTCATAGCAAAAGAACAACCAACAACCAACATGCAGTGAGTCATCTGTTCTTATTAGTCTAGAATTCAATTTTAACCGAGCAACTGAAAACCACAAACCACCAAAACAAAGCATGAAATCAAGTACTTATTGGTTCAACAGTTTAGATTAATTTATCCGAGCAACTGATAATGCATAACCCACAATTCCTAGCATGCAACCAAGCATTCACTTCAAAACAAATCTAAAAACTTGCATGAAGATTAATCGTGAGGAGAAACTCACCTTTCAAAATCGAAACAGCCGAAGAGAGCAAATGAGAGTCAAACGATTTGAAGTCAAAGCCGTGAAGGTCGAAGAGATTGAAGCATTGCCCTCAAATTCAAGTAGATTTTTTTTTCGAAGCCCTATTTTTTTTTTTTTTTAGAGGAGTGAAAGAGAATTCGTGGCCGCCATTATTTTCATTTTTTTTTTTTGGGTGTAGGGTTATGAACGAGAAAGTGGAATAAAGGGGATCAGTACTTAATCATGGCACTAGTATCAAACGTGGGCCAACAAAAATTTTCAAAGCCCAAACAACAAATCAACAAATTTTTTTTTCCCCTTATATTTTTATTTTGTTTTATTATTTTCTTCTATCTATATATATATAATTTTTCATTTTAAATTCAATTTACTTTAAACATCAAATTTTTTTTATTTTGTACACAAATACCTTGTTTTGTTTTTGTAGATATTTACTTTTGTTTAAATTATGTTGTTAATTTTTTTTTCTTTTACTAAGTGTATTTGTTTATTTTATTTTGTATTGATTTTAATTTTTTTATCTAAGCTAAAGAATAAATGTCATTAAAATTTAACCATTAATTTACTAATTTACAAAAATAAAAATTTTTAAATCCAAATTATCTTCTTAAGTTATTAGTTTGAATTTCAATTACAAATTCCATATTCAATCTCAACTCCGAAGTCAAATTTAAATTTTTATTCAACTTTTTATAGATTAAATTTTAAAATTTAATCACCAATTTCATTGTTATATTGGAAATTCAATTTAAATTATCATTCAAATATTTAAAATTAATTAAATATTCACAATTTAAATTGTTCAAAATTTAGGATCGTTACAATCTCCCCTCCTTAAAAGAATTTCGTCCCGAAATTACAAGTAAGGAGAAATGATTGTTGAAATTTCACTAATATTTATATTTTAACAATTTTATCTAGTTCGAAACTTATTAGAAATAAATGAATATAGGATTCATTCCATTTGTTTTATCTCACTAGCTTTGTTTATTAACTCATTTGTCTAGTATTTTTCTACAATCAAGACACAAAAATCTTTACTAAAATTTCCAACTTACAAAAACCCAAATTTTAAATTTGAACTTCTTCATTTAAGAAATTTACATAGTATAACTTTTCCAAAGCTGTGGACTTTCAAAACATTTCAAAAATCCTCTTCCTTAATTTATTAGGTTGGAATTTATATCACTTTAATTTCAGATAATTGATTTTCTATTTAAAGTTTGAAAATACTTGCTAACTCGAAATTTAACAAGTCTACTGTCGTTCTTAAAGACATTGGGCATACGCTGGCCAGGCGCAAGTCTAACAATCTCCAAGTACTAAATATACTTGCTTCAATTCCCAGTGAAAATACCTTTTTAAAAATTCTTTTAAAAATGGATATGGAAAGCACATTCCCCCATGGATCACAGTTTACTCGGCGGTTCCGCTACTATCCCAGTAGAGTCGCTTGTAACTGTGGATATCTCATCCCTTGAATTTCGCCATGGTTGTTGCCAAAGATCGCGGTTCACACGGCGGTTACGCTACTATCCCAGTAGAATCGCTCGTGACCGTAGGCATCTCGCCCCTCGAATTACGCTTTGGTTTGTAGATTGCAGTTTACACAGCGGTTACGCCACTATCCCAGTGGAATCGCTTGTAACTGTAGGCATCACGCCCCTCAAATTACGCTACCACCCGAGTGTAACTAGATCGCGGTATACACGGCGGTTATGCCACTATCCCAGTGGAATCGCTTGTAACCGTAGGCATCTCGCCCCTCGAATTACGCTAGCACACTATACCAGTCCAAAAGGACATTCCAACTAATGGAAATACTACGTAGCTACGATTTCAAATGGACACTCTTCTCGAGTTCCAACAACCTTCACAAAGTTTAAATGGAAGGTACTTTTCCATATCCTCAATTTGGAAAACATAATATCATACATACATATATAATATTTCATTTCACATTTTTGTACATATCATACTCATGTACTTACATAAGTTTTCCACAGCAATTACTTTTCCAAACTAATGGTTTTCGAATTAATCGTATTCACACATATACGTTATGAGAACCACAATATTTCATACCCATAACAAATAGAGGATTCACAAATTTTCCATTTCATTATCCATTTAAAATTTTCCTCTAAGCCGATTTGGAAATTTAAGGTTATCTCAAACCTAATTCACATTCATAATCCAATTTATTATCGACTTCACACTCGATTTGGATTTCACGTTACATCGTCAATCCTCAACACATAATTGATGTCTATCGATATATAACCTCTGAGCTCGTACGTCTCAGAGAAGGGTGTTAAGCTAAGAGAATAAATTCTCCGCCACCGCAGATATATATTTAATAGAGATCAATTGATATGTCGTCAATTCACGACGTTAGACATACAATCCAAATCATCCATTTAAAATTCAAAGTTCAACTTACATTGTTTTTGTGTGTCAAAGTTAAACTCAATTTAACTCAAAATTCAATCACTTTGAAAATTTTCCAAGTTGAACTAAGTGTTCAAATTTCCCAAAAATAATATCTTTACAAGATATAAAAATTTTCACACTTAACCATTTGAAACAAATTCAAATATTCACTTTTCAATTTATCTTTAAAAGATAAAATCTCAAAACATTTACTTTTCACTTTATCTTGAAAAGATAAAATTTCAAACCTTTCATTTCATATTGGAAAATATTTCCATACTTATTCAATAATAAGTAATTTACAAATCCATTTATTTTCAACATTTTGAAAATATTCGATATACTTAAACCAAAATCAAATATATATTTCATTCTTAAAAGAAATCATTCTTTTAAACACATTTCAAAACAACTTAAAATGAATTTACTTCATTTCATAGTGTTGCTTCCCAAAAACATTCCCATTTAAGTTTTTCAACTTCAACTTAATTCATAGTTTGAATTCTGCATGCATTTCAAAATATTGGTTTTAAACCAACTTCAAATTTCCAATATTAAGTTTTCCACTTAACTTATTTCCATGCCTATTCAAATTCAAATTCTTCATTGCATCAATTTAAATCTCTTATAAATTTTCATTAGATTCATATCTCTTTTTATATCTCATTTATTGTCCAAAACCATAGATATAACACCTTTAATAAGTTACAATAATTTACTTATCAAAATAAGTCATTTGCGGATTTTATAAACATCTTTAGAAATTACATTTCTATTTATAAACTTTTTTTTATAATCTCCTTTACTAATTTGATTCAATTCAATTCATATAACTTAGTTATATACCCAAAATCCATATTATAAGTTAAATACTTATAATCCATTTATTTACTAAATCGTTCTTCACAACATTTGAAATCAATTTTCAAAAGAATTCAAAATTAAATTTCCAAGTTATATTTCAATAATCCATTTGATTATAATCAAATTGACATATCATTTTATTTTCCAATTACTACTTTGAAGATATTCAAAATATTTGATTTAAGCCAATTTAAACCAATTCATTAATTCTCTTAACTCATGTTTCATTTTCCATAACTCTCAAAAATTCGATAATGAGTTTCCGAACGATCGAAACTCAAGTCTAACGAGACCTCACCGAAGAGAAACAGTCGCAAACCTAAATTTAGAGAGGGGAATCTTCAAAATAATTCTAATTTTCAAAATACTTTTTATTTTAAAGAAAACAATTTTAAACTTCTTTAGATTTGAAAACACTTTCTTTAAAGTGATTCTAGTAACTATTCATATTAAACGCCATAAACTAAGCTTTGTGTAAACCAAAGCTCTGATACCACTTTGTAACGACCCGCCGCCCTGACCGCCTCTAGTCGGTAATTAAACCAACTAGAAACGTTCAAGATGACGAATTGTTATTTAGTTTATAACATTTAAACAGAATCAGTCACAGAATCACAGAACAACAATATATTTTATAAATAAACTTTTCTTTTATATACAAGTATCAGAGTTATACAATAAATTACATTTGAATTTATACAGCGGAAACAATTTATATTTATTAAGTACAAGAAAAATTTTACTGAAAAACTTTAGTGAATGCCGAAATCCCCCTCTCTCTAACTTCGCTGCGAGAAAATCTTCAAGCTGTAGAAATACTCGGTCTGACCCGAGCGTTAATTGCAAAACACAAAAACACTCGAGTCAGGATTAATCTTAACTCAAGTAATTAAATTTGCAATGAACTGAATAAAATGGTAACAGAGATGATGAACATATTGGATTAGTCCAAATAAAAGAGGATGTAAATAATATAAATTCCCACAAATGAGCATAAGGGGTGTACAGGAGTACACTTATATCAAACCAGCAAGAACAAATCTTGGCAGCCAACCAAGCCAAACTACAGGGACGTGCAAATCAAAGTAACATACTTTGGGCTATATGTTCAATTTCAAGGTATAAAGCAACAAGGACAAAATAAGTTAATGCATAGGCATAGTGCTTGACTAACTGTTTAAAGCAAATATCGAAATAAAAATCTAACAACAGTAACGATCCACGAAAATCAGGCAACATCAAGTAGTTTAGGAAATCCAACATGCATCACATTCATACTTATAAAAACACAGCATTATCTAAATGTTCAGATCCACCTCAAAAATATGATTTCTGGTAATTTTCCAGATTGCATGCTCATAGGCACACATTCACATTAAATCACAAGCAAACATTATATACTTACATGCAACAGGTCTCATCAACCATACACTGTTTTTAACTAAATTTCAAAACCAATTTAAATCTAGTTTAAAACATTTAAATTTGCTCAATATTTAAAACATACAAACTTGTTTAAATTCAAAGGTCAGGTTTTAAAAGTAAACCTGAACTGTTTTTAGTCTTGGTTTAAACAGAATTTAAAACTTGTTTAAATTTAAGATTCTCATTTTTTAAAACTTTTGAATTCAAAACTACATTTGAATTAAGATTCAACTTCCATTTGAATCAGAATTTATTAAAGAAAAATATGAATTCATTTAAACTAAAACTGCAAAATTACTCTCTGGCTTTAAAAACCTGAAACAGTTTTTAAACTAAATTTCAAAACTGAATCTGAAATTTGTTTAAATTTAAAATTTCATTTTCAAAAACTTTTGAACTCAAAACTACATTTGAATTCAGATTCAAGTATTACTTGAATCAAGTTTCAACTAAAAAAAAATATGAATTTCATAAAAATTCAAAACTGCAAAAATACAGGTTCTAAAACCTGCAACAGTTCTAATATTGATTTAAAACAAAATTTAAAACTTGTTTAAATTTAAAATATTTCATTTTTAAAAGTTTTGAATTCAAACTCCATTTGAATTCAGTTCAATCTTACATTTGAATCAATTTAAAATTTTTAAAATATGAGTTTTCATCAAAATTTAAAACTGTAAAATTACAGATTTAAAACCTGCAACCTAAAACCCGAGACACCATGATTTTACTTCGAGTTTTCCTCCCCACTACTTCAAGATAACAACACAAAATTCCGAGGCTTGCTTCGAGTCAAAACCCTGCACACAACCAGTAGTTCCCTGAGTACACACTGCAACCAAGACCCCTTGTCAACACCTAGCAATACCATCTCCAGCCACCATCATCGACACGACCTTGGCATAGCTACCTCTGCACTTACTAAACAACCTCTCAAATTCTTTCCCCACTCGATACAACAGAGAGAAGATGCAGACTCTCAAAAATTTCAATACTGCACTCTCAAACAGTGGTTTTGAAACCTGGAAACACTCAATTCCCCTCCTCTCTCTCTCTCACTGATCAAATATCACCAAATTCCTTCATTCTCACATCAACATTCAACCTACTGGAAGTATCCTAACCCCATAATTCCACTAGCCTATCAAATGCTTCTAAAATTCTATTTCTGTTCAAACAGAATACTACTTTACATAGTTTATTTTAAAAGTGAAATTTGTTTTATACTTTCTGATTTTTAACATGCATCAATGTTATAATCTTGTAAAAAAAAAAATGATGTTAGTATCCTGATTTTAAATTAAAAATTACTCCCTGCTATACTATTTCAGAAGTATCAGGTTTGGGCTTAACTTATTTTAACTAATTCATGATTTCCAGCACCTAACTTTATATTAACAAACATATTCTGTTTGTACATAAAATTTCTAACTGTAACAATACAAATGATAAAGATATTTATTTAAGAATATTCTAGTTTACAGACTAACTTGATCTGCATCTACAGAAATCATCACATATATATATTCATACACAGAACATTCATGAATAAGCAATCACTACATCATTTTATTTTATTTTTCTCACTTCATAAGCTCAGATGTCATAATTTTTAGTGCATGTGAGTTTACTCATGTCATTTTAAAACAAACAGAACAGTTTTGTTTAAACCATTTGATTTCTGTAAATAAACATAAGCTATGTAGTTTATTGTTTGATTTTGATTTCAAAAAAAAAACTGTTTTTAAAAAAAATAAGAAGCTTACTCACAACAGAGATATACATTTATACATACTCATACATTTACATCCATAAAAATATGTAAATTCAAACATGCAGTCATCTAAACCATCATACTTCAAGAGTCAACCATAAAATCAGAAACATATAGGTAGATAAATGAGTTTGCTCACAAGCATGAAAACAGAGAAGCAATTAACAACAGAGTTTTATATATGCATCAGATAAAGAGGATGAAGGATTTCTCACAAATAAACACATGCAAGCAATAACATATATCAGAGAAGAAAATAAATGCAGGCATCCACGCATGACAGATTTAAGGCCAAGTTTAAATAGCATCTGTTCTCATCAGATTTAAAAGCAAAATTACAAATAGCATCTGTTCTTATCAGGTTAAAAAGCAAGATTACAAATAGCATCTGTTCTTATCAGATTTAAAAGCAAGATTTGATTGCATCTATTCTTATCAGTTTAAAACAAATTTAATAGCATCTGTTCTTATCAGATTAAATCAAATTATCAGAACAAACGATAGCAAATAACACCAACAACCATACATGCAGAGACTTATATGTCCTTATCAGTTTAAAATCAAATTTCAAATATAGCATCTGCTCTCATCAATTTAAATAAAAATTATAGTATCTGTTTTTTATCAATTTAAAAATACAATTTATAACATCCATTCTCATCAGTTTAATTAAAATTTAAGTAGCTTCTGTTCTTAACAGTTTAAATAAAAATCTAAATAGCATTTGCTCTCAACAGTTCAAAACAAATATAAATTCCAAATTTGTGTCTGTTCTTACCAGTTTAAGTAGAATTAAATTCAATAGTATTTGTCCTCATCAGTTTAAATAACAAATTAACAGAGCAATTCATAGCAAAAGAACAACCAACAACCAACATGCAGTGAGTCATCTGTTCTTATTAGTCTAGAATTCAATTTTAACCGAGCAACTGAAAACCACAAACCACCAAAACAAAGCATGAAATCAAGTACTTATTGGTTCAACAGTTTAGATTAATTTATCCGAGCAACTGATAATGCATAACCCACAATTCCTAGCATGCAACCAAGCATTCACTTCAAAACAAATCTAAAAACTTGCATGAAGATTAATCGTGAGGAGAAACTCACCTTTCAAAATCGAAACAGCCGAAGAGAGCAAATGAGAGTCAAACGATTTGAAGTCAAAGCCGTGAAGGTCGAAGAGATTGAAGCATTGCCCTCAAATTCAAGTAGATTTTTTTTTTCGAAGCCCTAATTTTTTTTTTTTTTAGAGGAGTGAAAGAGAATTCGTGGCCGCCATTATTTTCATTTTTTTTTCTTTTTTGGGTGTAGGGTTATGAACGAGAAAGTGGAATAAAGGGGATCGGTACTTAATCATGGCACTAGTATCAAACGTGGGCCAACAAAAATTTTCAAAGCCCAAACAACAAATCAACAATTTTTTTTTTCCCCTTATATTTTTATTTTGTTTTATTATTTTCTTCTATATATATATAATTTTTCATTTTAAATTCAATTTACTTTAAACATCAATTTTTTTTTATTTTGTACACAAATACCTTGTTTTGTTTTTGTAGATATTTACTTTTGTTTAAATTATGTTGTTAAATTTTTTTTCTTTTACTAAGTGTATTTGTTTATTTTATTTTGTATTGATTTTAATTTTTTTATCTAAGCTAAAGAATAAATGTCATTAAAATTTAACCATTAATTTACTAATTTACAAAAATAAAAATTTTTAAATCCAAATTATCTTCTTAAGTTATTAGTTTGAATTTCAATTACAAATTCCATATTCAATCTCAACTCCGAAGTCAAATTTAAATTTTTATTCAACTCTTTATAGATTAAATTTTAAAATTTAATCACCAATTTCATTGTTATATTGGAAATTCAATTTAAATTATCATTCAAATATTTAAAATTAATTAAATATTCACAATTTAAATTGTTCAAAATTTAGGATCGTTACATTCACGATTCATTATCCAGAATGGAGTCATGTACTGGAAGGGATACTCTATTCCTTTACTCCGGTGTATTTCCTATGACAAGGTCAAACGAGTGTTACATGATGTTCATGAGTGAGAATACGGTGATCACATTGGGGGGCAAGCCTTACTAAAAAGATACTCTGATACGGATATTACTAGCCGACGGTGAACCAAGACGCATCGAACTATGCCAACAAATGTGACAAATCCAAAAGCATGCCAGAATTCCAAAGGTCCCGCCTACTAAAATCACCAAGATGGTCAGTCCATGACCGTTTGTCATATGGGGCATCGATATAATTGGGTCTTTACCTCTAGCTAAAGGTGGTGCGAAGTACGCCATATTTGCAGTTGAATACTTTACTAAATAGGCGGAATCCGAGTCCCTTGTTACTATCACGACGAAGAAAGTAATCAACTTTGTTGTATGCAACATTATCTGTCGTTTTGTCATCCCGCAAATAGTCATCACTACAACGGTGCCCAATTCGAAAATGTCGAGTTCAAGAATTTCTGTCAGCGTTTCCATATCCAGAATAAGTTCATGGCAATTTCTCATCCTCAAGCAAATGGATAGGTCAATGCTGTTAACAAAGTTATCAAGTCAATTCTAAACAAACGACTGGAGAAGGCTGGAGGCAAATGGGTCGTGAACTTCCCATGGCCCTGTGGGCATATCGAACTACCCAGAAGTCTACCATCAGCCACACTCCATTTTCACTTTCCCACGGCTTTGAAGCCGCTATCCTAGTTGAATTGTAAGTACCTTCTCACCATGTCACCTATTATGATCCAAAGACAAATTCCACTTACTTGCCGAATCTATGGATTTATTGGATGAGAAGCGTGAAGAGGCTGATTTGAGGGCAGCCGCACACCGAAGTCGAGTCTCTCGGTTATACAATGCTAAAGTCCGACCCAGAACCTTTGAACTTGGCAAACTCGTACTCATGAGAATCTATCCGGTCCCTTCACATATGATACCAATATGGGAAGGACCGTATATTATCAAGTGGAGACTTGGAGATGTCACATTCAAACTATCAACTGTTGATGGTCTCATTTTACCAAGAGCATGGAACAGCGAGAGTCTTCGTTGCTATTACACATAACATGCTTTATTTACTCACTTAGTTTGATTTTCCTTTGAAATTTGGTTATGCATTCCGAAATTTGAACTTGTAATAAGGCAACTGACTTTGCCGTACTCTCTTATTTCAAAAATAAAATGCAGTCTCATTAAGCGAGATAAGCAATCTGTAAAATGCATTGCGCGACTGCCACAATGTACGAAGAGCTAAATTCCATCTCAAGTTGGGAATTATTCAAATAGGGAGTGACTATGATCCAACCAGTCACTCACGAAGTGAAACCCCAAGCTTAGGGGAAAACTACGCTAAAGAAAAGAGAAATTGAGACACGACAATCCTCTAACGAACTTCAACTCCTAGAGTGCGAGGTGGAGTACAAACTCCAAATCCAAACTCGTAGAGGATAGATTCGTCCATCCACGACTTTGATTGCCAAATCAAAGGGGATATGATCCGTCCGTCAGCAACCATGATCAACTCCTTGTTCCCAGAGTGCGAACAAGATCCCAATACCTAAATAGATGTAACTAACCATCTATCAACTAACTCTAGTTTACCAGAGTGCGATCTTGAGTATAGATCCAGATGGGCATGACTGACCGCCCATCAACTAACTCTAGGCCTGAGAGCCCAGACTGAAGTATAAACACCAAACGGGTGTGGCTGACCATTCATCAACTAAATGTAGATTCCTGGAGTGCGAAATAGAGTATAAAAATCAACTAACTCTGGTCTCAAGAGCGTGGGCTAGAGTGTAAATACGAAATAGGTGTGACTGACCAAATATCGACCAACTCTGTCCCCAAAGCGTGGATTGGAGTATAAACATAAATCGGGTCGACGGCCCGCGTGACAACTCTATATCCCAGAGCGCGAATATGAGTATGTACACAAACAAGTGTGTTTGACTGCCCACAAACTTACTTATGTCCCTAGAGTGTGGGCGTAATTCCGAGCATTAGCAGGCATGACTGACCGTTGACATACAAGTTTAATCCCCAAAGTGTGGATATCTATACGAGCAAATGAGCGAGTGTGATCCGACCACTCAAACTCATTTCACCTTAACCGTGTTCCAACTAAGTAAAGTTAAGATTATTAAAGGTGAAAAATGAATACTGGATGATTACTTCAATTTATCCCCATGATCGGAGGCACAACTCAAGTACCAGCCACTGATCGAGACATTGCATCGTTGGAATTCGACTCGACGTCTGATTAAGACCCGAAGTCATGATTTCAGAACTTAATGACTAGACTCGAGTTTGGCTCAAAGACTAAAGCCTCACAAGTACATTGAATGGAAACACGAGTTATAAAATACTTAAGCAAATAAACATAGAGTTATGCTAAAAAACAAAATGCAAATTTATTTCTACTAGTCTTTGGCAATAAGACAAGTGCAAAAATCTGTTCAACGAATTCCTCTAAGTGGGGGACAACCCGCATGTATACATGGCCTATAAAATAAAATGAACATCTTATTCTAGGTTATCTGCAAAAAGAAGAAATGGGAGTGTAGGTCAACACCTTTGATTTCTTATCCTTCCCACTCTTCTTCGGCGTAGACCCACTTGTACCGCCCTTCGATCCTTTCTTCGAGCCTTTACTTCCCCGGTCCGCTGTAGCTGACTTGCCTTTAGCCGGGGGGATTATGATTACTCCTCCTTGCAGCTCACATGGACCAGAGCATCTTTCGTATGTAGGGCTAGAGGGATGCTGGCACCTTCTATGATGGTGGAAGAAGGCGCACCAGTTTTGAAAACAGCGCCACTAGGAGACAAATATAGGGATTGGACCTGGACTTGCCATGCCATCAACTCCACGATCTAGCTCTAACGACGCCAATGCAGCCTTAATCTCTTCCATTATTTCTTCGGCCTGCTCCGCCCGAATGCTCATCAGAATATTGCCAGTTGGGCTGGAGGAGTCAATAATTGTAACATCAACATGGAAAGGCATTTCAATGTGTGGGTCGCTTTCAAGGTCAAGGAACACTTCAAACTTTTGTTCATCGAACACACAACTGCCTACGTGCATCTCTCCAACCAATGTAGCAATCACTATAGTTGTGGCCTCCATCATTAAGGCCACCTGCTCATGATTCATCTCTTGGTTTTCAAGAAGATCGACCGATGTGACATCTACAACTGAATAAAGATAGGAGGAAATGTTAGTAATGTCTTCCGACAGTGCTCCTACCTTTGGATGAATGGAAGAAGGGTTCAGAATACCTTTCTTGGATTAACTCATATGTTGAGCTAATGCGCCTTTAGAACCATGCATGTGTATTGGAGATAGGTGCGGTTGGTCAGGATCGTATCCCGGAACAATTGGGGGGTCGACAGAAGAAATAGGCTCAAGTTGAGAGATTGGAACCGCTTCAAAACCTGCCTCATGATGCTCAAATTCAGATCCCTCTCCAATATCCGGGTACTTGGCAGCCAATTTTTCCTTTTCAAAGGAGATGGTGGCATCGTGAAGAACTTTCACCTCATCTCCAACTAGTATCTGATTTTCCAGTTCAAATTCATCAATAGTTGAAGTGTTGTGGGCCATTTTCTCATCTTCGACCAAGCGACTCCAAGCTTTATATAGATGAAAGGGGTAATCTTCGAGCTAGTTGGGACTGTGATTCCTTAAAATGTTAGCATTATATAGGACCATAATGTCTTCAAATTCATTCTCCATCCTCGCCTCCGTCGCTTTAACTTCGCTTTTAATTTTGGCTTAGGCTTCTAGAGCCTTTAAGTTTGCCGCATCCCTTTCATTCTTTAGCCCCACTGCCTGATCGCATGCCTCCTAAGCAGATTTATTGGCCTTATCCTTTTCCTTGACAGCCACAACAAATTTTGCCTTTAACTCCTTAAGCTCCTTTAGTGGAGCATCTCTTTCGGCCGTAACAGTGGTGTTTCGGTGGCCCATCTCTTCAACCAAGGCGTAATGCGTCCATCACATTTTTTCCATAGACTCATTAGCCTCATCGGCTTTCTTTTGGGCCTCCATTTCCGACTTTCATTAAGATTTAGCCTCGTTGTTAAGCACTTCGATTATCCGATTCTTCTGAGCAACATCGGACTCCAGTTTCTCGATTATTTTTGCCCGCACAAAGGCCACCATTGAAGCTTTCTCCGCAGTTTTCACCAACTCTCAATAGTGACTATAGACATTATGCACATAATCATTACTATCTTTTCTGCTTCATGGGGGATTCGCTTCAAGTTCGGAGGGAATATAAATCCATCAAAGTAGACATTTGGAAAATCCTTTTTCAACTTAACAATTTTGGTCGCTCCCTCCCGGTGGGTTTTAAAGTGGCCTGTTCTGTGATAATGGGAGTTTCAGCCTCAGTCCTTCAACGTTGCTCATCAGATCTCAAAGTTTGAGGAGGCACTATTTGATGTGAAGTCTCAACAGATTGTTTTCTAGAGCCGAAAGGTTTCGAGGGACCTCGAGGCGGTGGAGAACGCAACTGGGAGTGGCGCCTACTTTAGTATTGTTTCTCCCTCTCCCTTTTATAACGGTTACGCTCTTGGATGGAGTAGCCACGATCATAATCTCTTCCAGACTCGCATCTGTGAGACTCAGAATAAAAACAAGAAGAATGACATTTGGAACGCATACTACCGAGCATCGATCCTTGCGCTACCATCGTATCTGTAAAATGAAAAGAAGAAACAGAGTCAGTTATCTCCAAAGATTGAGAAACAAGTGATTAGAAGTTGTGTAGTGCCGTGAAGTATGTGCATGCATATGCAAACCCCCCAACTAATTGGTTATAGCAGCGTGATTGTTGGAGTTGGCCCCCCTATATCTTAAGCACTCTGAAGCTCCTCTAGTCCATAATCTTGGAATGAAGATAAGTCATATTGGATGGGGATGTTCGCCAATCCTTTCAATGAACTCTCCATTTATGAAGGAGAAGCCTTTGCACTTATACCAGTTATAACGGGTGGAGATATCATGACAATTTTGCGTCTCATGGCTTTGTGGGAAATAGTCTTGCCTCTTCTTTACAAATCTGAAGATCGACGACTTTGCGAAGGCACGGCTACAGACTCATCTCTAGCGGGAACACTCTCATCATCGCCCTGTTCAGTGGTAAAGACTCTGTGAGCCTTTCTCCCTCCATGCCTCACAAGAGCCATTAAGAGAACTCCCGCGGATCTAATCCTTTGGCCTTTTTCCATAAGCCTAACGACGATCAGGTTTCCGTCGGTAAGAACTTCATCAATCTCTCTAAGCTCAATCAACACCGATTGGAGAGTTCATACAATCTATTTGAATTTCTCTCTTCTAGTTTGTGGGATCGAAGCTGTAAAAGAAGTAAAGTATTAGGCCCAACATCAACTTTAATTACTCAGTTAAAAGATGAAGGAGCTAGAACACTTGCGTCTAACTGGCCACCATCTAGCAAACCCTGGTGGACACCGATAAAGAACCATTCGGTTTTGAAGTAACTTAGCTTACTAAAGGCTCCTACCACTACATGGAAATTTCTAACCGCTTCTAGAAAAGTGAACGAAGGATTGACCCTGTGACTTTTTATGTTAAATAGATATCTGACTTCATCTATAGCTGGTGGTCGAAAAAGATGCTCCGTGAAGATAATGAACAAACTTTTGAGCAAAGCATATCCATCGGATGTAACTGAGATGGATTAATCCTCAAAAAAAGCAGCACTTCTCGGATGAACTGATTGAAAGACGGTAGTGTTCCAGCTACATACATGAACCTATTGCATACAGTATACCCCTCTGGAGGGTTACGGGATCTATTTTCTGCTCCCGGTAATAAGACATCATTTAGAGAAAGTGCGTGCCTTACGCAGATACTGCCTAGCATGTCTTCAGAGATTTTAGAGCGGATAGAATCAACTGGATTCACAATAAAAACCGTAACAGGCATCTTATCTGGAGTGGGACTTCTCAGATTTACCGTTTGTCCGGGGCAAGCTAAAAACACCTAGAAATTTGATTTACCGATTTAATATAAAATCGAACGTTTATTGCCATAACTCGCACAGATGACCGAATGAGCTCCCAAAACACGTTCCATTGTGTTCGGAACGCGGGGTAAACCTTAGGAATGCCAACCGGCACGCTTCGTTTGGAGTTCGAAAAATCCGGGATGAATAGTATTTGAGAAATTTTCTATATAAGCCCCTTAAAATTTCATTTTGCAAAATAAAAAAAACCCTAGGTTAAAAACCTTCAGGCCGCCGTTCATAATAAATCAATGGCCGAAATTTTCTAAATTTCTTCTTCAATTATTTCACAATCCACAAATCAATTCAAGAAAGTTTCAACTGCAATGTTGTAGATCTCCTCGAGATCTTTAAAACCAGCGGTCATGATCGTTTATGGAGCGGTAGATTGTCGGCAATTCTCGACCAAAGCCACCACGTTTAGGCACGAATTTCGAGAGATGGAGAGGGCCGAGTTCAAGGAGGTTGCAGCCAAGCATGGAGTTCGTGATGGACTTCAATATGGCGCTAGTTGATCGTCTTCAAAACGTCGAATGTTGGTGCGAAAATTCATGAGATGGTGGCGGCTATGGGTTGGGAGGACGTGCGTGTTACCTGTTGGGGGAGATGGAGATGGGGACGGCCTGGATGAGGGGGGTTTGGATCACACGGCTGGGATTAGTTAGGGTTAGAAATATAATATAATTTGTAAATTAATTATGTTTTAAATTCGTGTAACTTTAAAAATTCATATTTTTTTCATATGTGGTCGAAAACGCACGAAACAAGTTGCGTTGGGTTCGTATGGACGAGCACTACGCTATAGAATTGGATTGGAGTCGTTTGGAGTTACTGAAAATTTCGAGTAAAATTAAACGTCCGTTTAATTTTATTCGAAATAAAAGCTGAAAACGAAATTGAAATCAAGGGAGAACTTCTCACTCAATCGAATCGGTTTCGATTTTAATTTTAAATAGTTATATTTAAAATACTTGAATGCAAGTTTGAATGATGATTGTTATCTATTGATTGTTAAAATAGACATTATGCGTCGTTAGTAAGCGGAGGTTATTTATTAAAAACATATACCGCGAATATTTCACAGTATAGTGAAATTTGTATTATTTATGCACTTGGAGTTGATTTCCCGCATTATATAGCGGATGAGACCCTATTGCGCCGTCTATTAAGCGGACAATATTTTAAATCCCATATACCGCGATAATTCCGTACCGGAACGGAATTGGTATCGTGCTAACATTTTTGGATGCTGGAAAACAGGTTGGAGGGATCCAGCTGGATTCCTCAACAGTATTTATTAGATTTCAGATATTTTGATATTTGATTGATTATCATATCGATATATGATGTCGTTGTTGTCGTGATTGACTATTTGGTGTGTAGCATCATTGGGCCAATTTTGGAATTCTAAAAAGATTTTTAAAATGATTTTTTAAAGTATACGTTTTATAAAATATTTTTGAATTGATTCATTTTAAATAAATAAACGTTATAATTTTAATGTTATAAAAATTATGATTTTTGAGAAATGTAGTTAAAAGTTGATTTTTGAAAATATGGGGATAATGATTTTATAAAATAGTTTAAATTGGGATTTTTGAATTTATTATAAAAAGTTCAAATATAGGATTTATGAAATTTGATTATTTTATAAATCAAAGAAAATGATGAAATTTATAAAGGAGTTTAAAGACGTTTTAAAATAATAATATAATTGATTTATATAAAGGATTTATAAATTGATATATATATAAATTAAAATATTTGAATTATAAAACGAGTTTTCATAAGTGTCAGAATGAATCGTAAATGAATTTCATAAATGAATGAAATTTATGGAATTATAAACGGTGAAGTTATAAATGGAATTTTATAAGCAGTACGTTTATAAAATTTGTAAAATTATTAAAAGAATAGATTTGGGTAAATAAATGAATCTTATAAGTTATAAGATTTATAATTTGGGAAGTTTAAAAGAACGTTTTTGTAAATAAATAAATTATAAGCATTTAACTTATAATATGGACTTTTGGTATATAATTGAGTTATAAATTGAAATAGGTTAATAAAGGAGATTTATAAAAGGAAGTTGTTATAAAATAAATAGAAATGGAATTTATAAACATTGTTTTATAAACCCGCAAACGACTTATTTTGATAAGTAAATTGTTGTAACTTATTAATGGAGTTATATTCACGTTTTAGACAGTGAATAATCCTTTAAAATAAAATGTATAGAAATGATGAAATTGGTTAACGAAGTATATTCACGTTTTTGAATAGTGAATAATATGTTAAAAAAATGTTTTGGATGTGATGTTTTAAATAGAATTAAAATGATCGAACGATGTTTTTAAAATATGTTAAGGTACGAAACCATAGATTTCAACATTCATTGTTGAAATAGATGTTTTCGAGAAATAGAAGGAAATGGTGGACTATAACACTGTTGTTATAGTAAATGATTTCCGAAAGGAAATGTTTTATTTAGTATTGGGATTTATATATCTATTTTAATTTCGAATCCCTATACTAGTGATTTCGGGTTGTCGCAACGATGTTTTACGCAACATTCGTTTTGGCCCAAATAAATATGTTTAAGAGAATGATTTCCTTAAAGAATGAAATATATACTTAATTTCGATTTAAGTATATTGAATATTTTTCAAATGTTGAAAATAAATAGATTTGTGAATTACTTATTAAATAAGTATGGAAATGTTTTTTTCCAATGTGAAATGAAACGTTTTGAGAATTCATCTTTTTGAAGATAAATTGAAAATGAATAATTGAAATCGTACATTCACAAATATTTTGGAATTGTAAATTAACTATGGAATTTATAAATGAAAAGGGGAATAAATTTACGGATTTGGAACGTAAATATAAAGTAAATCGTTAAGGATTTATTTAATGGGTTTAAAAGAACCATGTTGAAATGAAAGTATTTCCGCGTAAGGAAAATGATTGAAATTTGTTTTCAAAAGTGGTAAAGTTGAAAAGTGATTTGAAAATTATTTTCAAATGGTTGAAGTGTGAAAATTATATATCTTGTAAAGATATTTTTGGAAAATAAATAATTTGGAAAATTATTTGGAATCTGGTGATGTTGTGCATATCCATTGATAGTTCAATAACCGACTATAAATATTTACCTTTAAATAGGTATTTGTTGTGATTTGTTTGAATTTGAATGCCACACTTATTTTTAAATAAGCGCTCACTATTCGGGTTAGCGGGGAAAGGACCTTAGGGTCGTATAACCCATTCCGAATATGTGATACGTCGTTATGAATTGCATTTGAAGACCGGTGTTGAAGACCAAATATTTTCAAAAGCGAAAGGACAACTCGTCGAATGTCTTTGCATCGACTGGTCCCCGGTATAGAGACTCCATATGTGATGGGAAGTCCGGTCGTGATTAGTGAATATCCGGATTGCAAGGACTTCTTTGTAAGTGCCTTCGGTTCTGTTCGATCCCGGAACAGACTTGTATGGATAGTATGTCTGACATTACAAATTGATATATAAAGCTGATTTCTTTCAAATATATTTTTGTTGATGGCGGAGATTTTATTCTCTTAGCTTAACACCCTTCTCTGAGACGTACGAGCTCAGAGGTTATGTAGTTGATGGTTATCAGCGATATATTCCCAATTTCGTAATGTGACATGCTGAGCGTTGCTGTGAAATAATCATTGTTTGATCATTTGTGATGTGATCATTTGTTTGATCATTTATATTTTGATCATTACTTTGATCATTTGTTGACCCAAAGCATGGCTTTGTACCAAAGCGTGGCTTTGTGGACGAGACTTCGTCGGACCTCACACCCCGGAAGTGGTCAAAACAGGAAGGATGCAGCAAGGTTATTAGGGGTAGCGCCCTTTAGTGTATGTCATTCCTTCTGGATAGAGCTGGTATCATGGTATGGAGCCCAGATATTTAACCTATGTTGTGCTGCAAACTTATTACTTTGTGGTTTTTGGAAATCGAGGATCCTCGGATGTAGATCGGTTACGATCGGGGGATGGCATATTCGTGTCAGTAGTTACCCAGTTAGGGGTAACCCGACCTTGTGTTGGCAGAGATCCGGTTTGGTTTTCGGGACGTCATTCTAGAGGCGTTTCCATGTGGCAATGGGAAGTTCCTTCGCCTGACCATTTGTTGGAAATCCAAAGAAACAATACGATCTTGTACGGTTTTAGTTGTATAAACTACCATGGAATGTGGCGGTAACCTGCTATTGAACATGGTAGCTATAGTAGGCATAAGTGTGGAATGCCTATGCTGGCTAAGATTTAAATCTTTACTTTCGAAATGATTTTTCCCTACACTATGCACTCGTAATAACATCAAATGTTCTTTTTAAAGCGTATCAAGTATCTTTGACTACCATAAGGAGAAATCTCCTCTGATTCTGCGTTTGCATTGTGTGTGTGTGCGGGAGGCCTTATGGTGGTCTCATTTTTAAAAGCATTGCGAATCTATTTTAAAATTATCCTATTCTTTGTTTTAAAGATAAAGTGTTTTGAGTTCTCACACCAGTCACATGACTGACTCGGAGTTTATTGTTTTCCTTCCTAAACTCTGGGTGCCCACCAATTTCCACACGGGCAGTCAAGAGTTAAGGTTTATCAGGATATTCTGGAATTCAGGAGTTGTTGGAGGCAAGATGGATGGCATGGCGTATTCACTAGTATATAGTATTTCTTTTCCGTTGTTTATTGTTGTTTGTTGTTGTACACTCTGATGATGTAATGTAATGTAATAACTGATATAATTCTTTTGTTTAAAAGATTATTCATTTATCTATTATATGTTGTTCCGCTGCGATTGTGAGATTCTGATATTGTTCTGCTGTTTTCTTTCTGTTCTGTTCTATCTTTTCTCTCTTCTTCTACCTCTTTTCTTTTTTTTTCTTTTTTTTAAAAACCCTAAGAATTCGTATTTCTGTTCATCTTGAGTTAGTCAATGGAGATTAGTGTCTATTCAAGGAGTACGGATTTGTGGGTCCTCATAGTTGATCCATCAGAATAGACTAGGGAGAAAAAGCGTGATCGATTAATAACTTCTTCTTAGTGGTTTGGATTCATACACAGATTGAATCATTCCTATGGTATCATTATATAGAACATTTCATCACACTTTGTTGCCTTATCTTCTAAATATCTAAAGGGCTTCTCCATGGTGGGGCCAATTAGAAAAAAATGGATGATCCATCATTAAACTACAATATCTTAGTGATGGTAACTTTAATTTAGATATGGTTTCAACTGATGTTCATGATTTTCCATTATGAACATTTTGTCACTGATTTGAGTTAATTTTGGGATTGTCGATAATCTACCAGTAATAGTAATGGCTTTACAGAAGAATTTAAATTTTGCCTAAACTTCATATATTTAAGTTTATATAAAGTTTGAAGTAAATAAGTTTGAATACTTAATGGAAAACTTAAAAAAACAATGAAAGGTAGGAATTTTTCAGCCAGCCACTCGACTTGTCACTTTTTGGTAGAAACCCCAGCGTTTACAATGAAAATTTAAGGGACTTCAGTCGACTAAAATAACATCAGCATCTGAAATTTGGTGCTTTGAGGCCAGGTTAAACTTGGACTTCGAATGGCCTATATAAATGGTTCGAGGAAATTTGTGCAGGTCGTGTGGTGATGTTAAGATGTCATAAGTACATAGTGTACTTTTTTTGATGCTCAATGCCATTGAGTTTTGAAAGATTTTATGCTATGGCGAGCGAGATGGATATTTTTATATGCTTCAACTTGACTCTCGTTGGTGCTGTATGCATCATGATCTACTCGTACTAGCTATTGGTTCAGAGAGATGAGTATTTCCATCTAAATGTTCAATAGAGTTGTTTGGTATCTGGTCATTCAATCAATCTGCTTATTGACTAGAAAGATTGAAAGATTGACCGATCTTTATGTATGCCGATAAGTTAATTAAATAAAGGAGATAGGATACAATATTTGATTGTAAACATGTGTTACCATCAAAATATAGTTTCTTTTTGTTATCTTGTTACTTTGTATATTTATCTAGTTCGAAAATCTTGGTTTTAAATGGATTCCAAGTGAGTCATGCTAACGTCGTACTATAGAACCTATATAGATGACATAAGTTACCTAACATTGACTGTAAAGTTGTTGACACTAGTATACTGTATTATGATAGGATAACTCATTGGATATAGTTAACATGGAATAAGGTATGGAAAGTGTAGTATTAGTCCATAATGATGTTTTATCAACATATTAATATTGTGTACTTAGTGATATATCTCACTCACGTAGGAATATGTTTAATTCCCTCTATATTTCCTTTCTGTATCTATCTTGGATATGTTTACCGGATACCATAAGGAGTGCTTAGCATGTGATGATGGAAATGACATTGGAACTGCCCATATTGGCAATCGATGAAAGTGGTAGATTAAACATATACATGTATTTAATTTATCTATGTTAGTTGAATTTAATATGTATATATGATAAAACATATATACGTATTTAATTTATCTATATTAGTTGAATTTAATATGTGTATATGATTAAACATATACACGTATTAAATTGAATTTAATATTATGTACACAATCATACATGAATTGATAACATAAAGTATAACTTAATGATATAATGGATAATAACATTGTCAATATATATATATATATATATATTGGAAATCACATCTGCAATGTATATATTAGCCATATGTTTGTGTATATACATACATACATACGTACATACATATTAATTCATCTTAATTAAGTTATTTAATATAGATAATGATTCAAAATTATATCTATATATTAATAATAAAAAATTGATCTAAAATGTCTAATATAGTTTGACTAGGGAAAAGTTTTAAATTCAAATTTAAGATTAAAATATCTAAGTTTGACTAAGTAAAAAAAAAGTTGAATTTAAATTTAACGTAAGATATCTTCATTTAACTTGGCAAAAGGTATTCAAATTTAAATCTAGATTTTTAAGTTAATCATTAAACATATATCTAATCAATTAAAGTGTTAATATTATATCATCTAAGTACAAAAATAATATAGCCGAATATATATATATATATATATATATATATATATATATATATATATACACCTGTGTGTGTTTATGTGTGTGTGTGTGTATATATATATGTGTGTATATATATGTGTGTGTGTGTGTAAGTATATGTATGTGTGTGCGTGTATATATTAAAACCATTTTAATATATAGTAATGCATATATATTATAAAATAAACACATACACGTACATATATATACATAATTGTTTCGGATTGAAACTTTAATAGATTCAAAATTTAATTTAACTTAATAAACGTATATGTATAATAATATTAAATATAAATATTATAATAAAATGATACATATATGTGTATATGCATATAAATATTAAATATAAATAATATATATTCCTTTCAGCTAGAAAATATTTTTAATTATGTATAAAATAATAAAATGCATTTAAATAAATAAATATATTAATTTAGTTTTGAATATGGTATAATGTACTTTATATTTTAAAATTAATAAACAGTTGAATAAAAATATTAAAATTTGTGTATTATATGTAGAAAAATGTTACATATGTATTAGAACACACACAAATATATGGTCAAATTGTAATTATATGTATATATAGAATAAAATATAATTGTTTAAAAAATTAAAATTAATTGTAATAAAATGTAAATAAATTATGTGTATGTATATACAAATAATAATACAAAATAGAATGTTTTTTTGAAGATAAAGGCTTTAAACATATCTCACTTAGTGAAGCTTCTATACTCCTTAGAATCAGCACTCCATTTTGTAATGATTGAATGTACCATTTTCTTTGGTATAAAATTTGATGTTTGTAGTTGGGATAGGGATGCACGATGAGGGAGTGATCACATGGAGCGTTCAGCCATGGATGGAGAGGTGCAAAAAGCAAATTCTAGTTGAATTTGATTCGGTATTTGTACAGAGAAAAGACAGAAAACATCCTGCACTTTTTACCGATTCTACCTTTACCAAATCAACTTTAGATCTGGATCTAAATTCAAACCTTCCTTATCGAGTTATGGCTGATCTAGATTAGACCCTTATGTGGGCCAGTGAATATGAAAACACACTTGCTAATTAATTGCTTTTAAATCTTATTTAAATGTATATTGATATAACGACCCATAATTTAATCACTTTTAAATCTTAATATCTAGTATAAGTTTGAATAATTAATTAATATTATAACTCAAATAGAACTTTTTTAAATAATATCTAGTGATAGGAAAATGATTTTTAAATTTTTTTACAAAAATAATTAGTTTAAAGAAAAATAGAAAATGTGACAGAAATCGTTTTTCAAATTTTCAATCTTTCGGTGTGTAAAAGTTGTCCGAAACGTTGTATACATTATATTTAACATATACACCTACAATTACTAAATAATACAAGTATGGATAAGGTAGTAATGTAGTAAAAATATAACTACTTAAGTATAAGGGGAACTGGATTTAAAAAGAGAAAAAGAAAGGTTCCATGAGTATAAAAATCAACCTAAGTACCTAAGAACAATCTTTTACCCAACGGATTTTCTTATGTGTGTACTTTGATGGGATATGTGTAAGAAGGGGAAGGGATAACATGTTTTTGAAGGGAAGAAAGGAGGATGAGGTGATGATATGGAGCTTAATGAATGGAGGGTATGTACGGAAGGCTATTTTGGTAATTTACATATTTCACTTTGTATAAAAATAATTCTCTTTATTTTATATCTCATTTGTTATTTCATTTTCTTATTCTAAACTCCACCTTCCTTTTCAAGCTTTCATGGCTTCCAAAAATTTTAAAACTTTAAAAATCGCATCTTTCTCCCTTTTTCCGTAAGAAAAATTGTTAAAACTCATTTCTTTCTTCTCTACATCACTATTTCCACCAAAACAAGACCCAAGCCACCACTTTTGCACCATGGCCAAGCCTAACCTGTGATATCCCGGAAATTTTAGCAATATCAATGTAACGACGCGGATTTTGCCCGCTCGAAAATCGACATCCATACTTCAAATCGTATTCGAATGCCATAGATTCGACCGTTCAAATCCGATTCGTCGGAGCTTATAACAACATTAAGTAAATAACACAGCGGAATAAAAAGAATAATACATTGATATACAGCTTTAATACAATATCTGATACAACAGATGATCCAATAGATATCAATATACATCAGAGATATGATATAATAAATAGCAGTGGAAAAGAAAATAGACGACAACATCTAGCAGTGGTACAATATAACTCTAAGATAGTCTTCAAAAGAGAACTCCGAGAACTGCAACTCCATTTCCAAGAATCAATCCAGCAATAGCTCGAACTCCCAATAACGATGCACAAAGATAAGCAAGTGCGGTGTGATCCAAAGACTGAACTAGCTCCAAATAACCTACTAATCTGACTATCTGAAAAACCCAACTCTAGACTGCTCGTGTAGAAAATAATGAGCACCCAGAGTTTTGGAAAGAAACAATAAACTCCGGATCAGTCGTGGGACTGGTGTGAGCAACAAAAACAGTTTATCTTTTAAAACATTCAAAGAAATATTTTAAAGTTAATTCGCAATGCTTTTTGAAATGAGACTACCATAAGACATTCCGCCACACACACAATGCAAACGCAGACTTGGAGGAGATTTCTTCTTATGATAGTCAAAGATACTTGATACGCATTAAAAAGAAACATTTGATATTATTATAAGTGCATAGTGTAGGAAAAACTCATTTCGAAAGTAGAATATAAATCTTAGCCAGCATAGGTACCATTATATTATGCTTACTATAGCTACCATATTAGATGGCAGGTTCTACAACTAATACCGTACAAGGCTCGTATTGTTTCTTTGGATTTCCAACGAATGATCAGGCCAAGGAACTTCCCATTGCCACATGAGAATGCCTCTGGATGGACATCCCCGAGAACCAAACCGGATCTCTACCAACACAAGGCCGGGTTACCCCTAACTGAGTAACAACTGACCGAATATGCCATCCCCCGGTCCTTTGGGACCTTTCAACCGAGCGCTCGCAATCAATTCACACAATCATAAAGTGTTTTCAACATGAGTAAGTATCTGGCCTCCATACCATGATACCACCCTTTTCCAGAAGGAAATGCACATATCCTAAAGGGCGCTACCCCTGATAACCTTGCCGCATCTTTCCTGTTTTGACTATTCCGGGGTGTGAGGCTCGACGAAGCCACGTCCACAAAAACATACTTTATACAAAAGCCATGCTTTGGGTCAACAAATGATCATAGAAATGATCACCAAGATAGACGATCAAATAAATGATCCTATCACAAATAATCAACACAACGATCATTTCACAGCAACACTCAGCATGTCACATTACCAAATTGGGAATATATCGCTGATAACATTCAACTACATAACCTCTGAGCTCGTACGTCTCAGAGAAGGGTGTTAAGCTAAAAGAATAAATTCTCCGCCACCAACAGAAATATATTTGAAAGAAATCAGCTTTATATCTCAAATTGTAATGTCAGACATACTATCCATACAAGTCTGTTCCGGGCTCGAACAGAACCGAAGGCACTTACAAAGAAGTCCTTGCAATCCGGATATTCACTAATCACGTTCGGACTTCCCATCACATATGGAGTCTCTATACCGGGGACCATTCGATGCAAAGACATTCGACGAGTTGTCCTTACGTTTTCGAAAATATCCGGTCTTCACCACCGGTCTTCAAATGCTATCCATAACGACATATCACATATTCGGAATGGGATATATGACACAAAGGTCCTCTCTCGGCTAAACCGAATAATGAGCGCAATATTTACAAGAAATATATGGATATTGGGATTTCAATTAAGTCACAACTTATTACCCAAAACTTTTCTTCAAATGGTTTAAGTCAATTACCATTTCAAATCTTTAAACAAAAAGATTTATTTCAAAAAGATCCATTCATAGATTTCCAAAACAATTTCATTTTGATAGGATTAACCCGTTAAATCTTTAAATCAAAGATTTAACTTATAGCTTTCAAATCGTTTCTATAACTTGGAAATCATTTTCATTTTAAACTAGAAATCTTTTTAACACAAATTTGAAGTTCATTTCTTATGTGAAAGCTTTTATTATTTGAAAACAACAGTTTTTGTTCAGAAAAATCCAATTATATTTACACGAGTTAAAGCCCTTGAATTCTATTCACATCCCCAAATCAATACTTTTAAAATAGTTTAACCCATATATATAACTGGTATAACATTTTTAATCCCTAGTTTTAAATCATAGAATTCAATTTCAAATCTTGAATTTAAGTTCAAATCAATTTATTCAACTTCATATTTTATCGAGTTATTCAACATAAATTTCATTTATGAAATTACATTTCAAAAGCTTTTCACTTTAAACCCAATCTTTTTCCAAAACATTTGAATTCAAATATTCAAATTTAAAACTATTTCGAAAATCTGTGACTTAATCGATTTCCTCGTGAAATCCATATTGTGTGTGTATGGTGTGGTCCAGGGGTTTAACACACTAGTGCAACATCATTTCAATCATCACAGATTAAAACATAGAAATATAGTTGATAAGCGATATAAAACTATAACGCTCATCGTCCATTCACAGATTCACAGATAGTATACAAATGTAAATAAATATACACAGCTCAAACTACAGAACAAAATATCACAAATCAGATAGGATAATCAATTCAAAGCATCTCATACAATACAATCATTCATAAGCATTCAATAAACATTTGTAAGCGGGAATAATTAATTGTTTAATCCTAATTAATTCAATTCATTTCCAATTTAATTAATTACTTATGAATTTATTATTAAATTCAGATTTATTAATTCCAAATCATTTGATATGAATTAATATATCAAACACTTTAATTAATTAAAATTTTCTTAATCAATCATATTAATTAAATTAACCTCCGAACCCATTTACATAATAAATTAACCCCTTGAGTAATTATCTTAAGAAATTAAACTTTTAATTACTGATCATAAAGTAATTATCTCATAACAAGAAATCATTAATTTCCAATTTAATCTAATGATTTTCTTAAACTAAATTAATTAACTTTAATAAATTAAAGTATCCAAAATTAATTACAATGAGTGATTAATCCTTAATTACTTTCATTAAGTAATTACATTTAACAATTTATAATTGATAAATCTAATACAAATTGTAAATTATTCATCCTAATTAACTCAATAATTAATGGATTAGAAATCATCAAATCTTCATTAACTCAAGTTTAAATTTATTCTTATTTATGATTTAATCATCACTCACAATACGTTTTAAAAACATTTATTTTCCCAATTTCTTTCTAATTTTCATTTTAAAACTTGATACTTAAAATAATTTCCAATTTATCCTAAATAAAGTTTTAAAACTAATTTTTTTTTCAAAACCCCTTTTTAAATTTACATATTTAAAAGCATACCTTAACACTTAAAACTTATTTACGATTTAAAATAAAAACTGAACTTAACTTCAGTATTTAAATTTCCATTAAATTATACATTTCAGCTTTTGAAAAGATTAAAATTTTAGAATTGTCAAGTAAAACAAAAACGGAAACCCATCTTTTAAATCTTCTTTTTCTTAGACCCTTATTTTATTTCAAATTTAAATCAAAGATAAAAATAAAATAAAACTTGAATTTAAATTTAAAATCTATTATAAGCTTCGTTTAGATTTGGTTCAGTTTAAATTTTACTAAAATCTGTTAAACAGATTGTTCCCAGGCTTCAAGCCTTGAACCATTTCACCGAGCCAATCAGCGAAAAACTTCGTGACGCCTCCGCCTTTTCTTTGAGTTCAACACGTCTTCCCCTTTCTTCCTCCCCAGTGCACACACATGCACCGTGCACCTACCCACGCTCCTCCGGCCACCGATGAGCACCGCGTCCATCCCACACACCCACTCGAACACGCGAGACCCCAAAGCACCAACCAGATCGAAGAAATTTCGATCAGATCAAAATCGACCCATTTGAACCCACTGACCCAAAAACCCATCCACGAAAATCGCTTCGCTGCTCCTCCCCCGACCATCAGAGAACCACCACCACCGGCCACGACTTCGCCTACCATCCATCTACGAATTCCCAAACCCCCGTTGAACTCGATGCTTCGTGGTGTTCGAACAGACCCCAAAAACTCCACTCAGCTAAAACTAGGTTTACCCACCTCAATCGAAAGCCACCATCGCCACAGTGATCGAGAGTGCCTCCGACCATTTTTCATGGCCTCTCCGACCACCCATCTACCTCCCGAACGAACCTCAACCACTCCAATCAAGTGTATTTCCCGAGGCAACCCAAAATCCCTGAATCGATCAAACCAGAAGTGCAAACTCAACTCATTACTAAAAAATGTGATTTAATTTTTAAAAATCCTAATTTTGGTTTAATAATCAGTTTATGATCCTGAATCATTGATTTACTAAGATTGAATTTTTGATAAATACTTAAGCATTACTGATCTTAAGTTTTTCCAAAGCAACTACTTCATTTTTAGTTTAAATAAATTTTAACACTTCCTTTGTAATCAAACAGTCAGACCTTATTTTGATCCAAGTCCTAGAAATCAATGTATCCAGAGAAAATGATTAAGAATTTAAACTTGAGTTTGAAGTTTAAAAACAGGGTATCTTCCAGCTAAACCAACATTGATATCATGTATACTCAGAATTGCAAAAGTAGGTATACATATAAACATACACATTTCAGGCATTATTCAAGCAACATATGTAATTATACTAAAGCAATTTTTCAACAAGAAGTTACTCACTTTTGTCTTGCAGAATGTATAGAGCTTCATTTGTTTGAAACAGGCTTGTAAAACAAAATAAGCTGAAACCCCTTCTTTGATTCTTCTGGTTTTAGTTGATTGTTTGTAATCTTTGTTTTAAGCTTAAGTTGACATTATTTTCTTGAGGTATCCAATTCAAATGAACGAACTGGTGAAGATTGCTATATGTAGAGTGAGTTTACAGGGATATCACTTTGTACAGGGTATTCTATATTGTTTGTACAGGTGATTGATATGTTATGGTGGCTGATGTGATTATTACAATAGTGTGATATCTTTGTTTATACAATAAACATGGCTGAGATGCTTGCATTCCTTTTTCTCGGCTAACATCATGCTTTTGCTTATGTACTTGATATGTTATCTTATCTTTTGTTGGCTGATAAGTTGTTTATACAATATCAGGTACAAGTATTTTATTTGCTATGCTTTTGTTTACAGCCTAGATTCTTGTCTTCATTTGTTTATTTACTTACTCTACAGGCTGCCTATTTTCTTTGTCTTGTTTTATTTGTTTTGGTGAGCATATTGTTTATTTAGCTTGCTTTGTCCTTAACATCAGTTGATTAATTTTACACAAATCTGGTTTTCTTCCATAAGCTTTTGCATATATGTTTGTTTAAGTGTTCATGAAAACATATTTTTGTTTTAGTCCTTTGTATTTTATTTGTTTGTTTTATTTTCGTCTACATTCTTTTCATATTTAAATGTATTTTATTTTCTTTAAATCTTCTTGTTTTGTAATACAAATAAATTTCTATTTTATTATGTTGTTAGAATTTAGCAAATGTTCTACTTCCTATTTTTTTTATTAAAATTTATCTCATATTATTTTTCTATTTCTAGTTTAAATATTTATTGTTATCTTACTTTAATATTTATTGTCTTATATTATTTTATAAACTCAAACCATTAATTTAAGTTTTTATTTCAAATCAAATATAAATATATATTCACATATATTCAAATTGTCAAATCCATATGACTTTATATATTTTCTAGTCGAATCGGGGAAACTCGCTTCCATTTAAATTAATTTATCTTACAATTTTATTCAAAAATTCATTTAATTATCAATTTAAATTAAATTAAAATCTAGGGTCATTACAATCAATTTAATAATCTGTATTTAAAATTTAATTGATTTGATAAAATTTTAATAAAAATTTACTTGAATTAATAATCCAATTAAATAAATGTGTAATTTATGAATTTTATCTTTTAAAAGCTAATAAATTGATTTCTATTTATAATGTATATGTTTATATATTATAGATAGATAAGTTTTGATTTTAGTTAAATAATCAAATATAATCTTTTTTTAAAAATTCTAATATTCATTTGATAATTTGAAAATTATTATTTATTTAATAAATAACTAATTGTTTAAAACACTTAAAGTAATTGTTTTAAATTGTATAATTGTATTTTAAACATAGTTTAAATTTTAACAAGATAAATAAAAGTTTATTTTAAATATAGCTTAATAATTTTAATTTGGAATTATTTAAAAATTTAAAGTACCATTTATATATTAAAAAAATTAATGTATTTAAATAAGTTAAATAGTATATGTAATTTATGGTTTCTTTTATAAATGATTTAAATTGATAAAAATGTTATTTTCAAATAATAATGATAAATGTATAATTATAGGTAAATTTTAAAAGTCAATATTGTTATTACTTTAAAATTTAATATGTTAATATAAATTAGTTTTAAAATTGGATTTTTTTAAATGCATGAATAACATTTGGAATTGAATTAATTTTGAATTCAAAAAGTAATCATATTTAAATTATTTGGTAAGCTATCATATTTTTATAATTTGTTTCATTTCATTTTCTTTAAAATGAAATGCATAAACATTTACATATGAAAATAACTTATACATAAATAAATACAAATAAAGGAAAAGGAGTTTTATTTACTTTTAAAATAAAAAAAACAAATAATATTAATTTCAAGGCACATGTTATAAAACTAAGGGGTGGAAGGACAAGTGTAATTGAATTAAATAACTAGTGTAACAAGTGTCCTTCTTATTTTGATTTTTCTTTTAATTTTTAATAAATCAATTACATTCATATAAAACATGTTTCCTTTATCTCTATTCTTTTCTAAATCTTCATTTTTTTTCAAAGTTAAGAAGAAAAAATTCTTAGCTGAAACAAACTAGTTTCTAAACTCTTCAAAACCAGATTTTTCAAATGCAATGCAACCCTCCCTCAAAATCAAATCTGTAACCATATTCCTAAAAGCAAAATCTGGGAATTCTTTTTAAACCAAAATCTGAAGTTCCTCTCATATTCATCAACCTGAAATCTTTTCAAAAGCAAATTGCATGCCTACATGCCTTCTTTAAACAAGAGTTTTGATCAATACTGTCTGCATTCTTTTCAAAACTGCATGCAACTACAGTTGCAATTCAAGCATGTGTTGCCTGCATGCAAGTGCTAACAACTAGTTCAAAGTTCAAATGGCCTTCAAGCCTGCATACAAGTTTTTAACAGCAAGCTACTCAAGTTTTATCAAAGATTCAAAGAAGTAAAAGCTTTTCAAAATTCTATGCTCTGTTTCATAAATTCCAGGTGGGTAACACTCTTAAGGATTTAAAAATAAGTTTGTTGCTTAAATATGTATGTTTGTGCATGTTTATATGAATTGCATGATGATTAATCTGCCTGTGTATATGATCTTAAATACATTACTGCATATATGCATGCTAATGATAACTGTATGTGCTGTGTAAATATTCCTACTTGTGCTTAACTGCAGAAATACAGTTTTTAATAAAAATTAATTTTTTTTCTTAAACAAGAAAATGTTAGGATTTAAGATTCAGATGATATCTGAATTGTTGAGCATAAAGAAGCTTTAAAAAAAAAATTATTTAAGTTAAATAAATTGTATCTTTGCCATGGAAGAAAAAAACAATAGGAAAGCTTTAAATTTTTAGAAAAATTCAACAATGTAATTCTTTTATTTAAGATTATAAATTGAATACTAATTAAAAAATAGGACTTTTAAGTTCTAAATCTTAAATTCTAAAAGTTGAATTGTAGTGCATATCAGGGATTGCACTGTTTTGGGGTTTTTTAGAAATTCTGATGAACCTTGTAAATTGGGGGATCGGGATTACTTCTGGTGATATTAGAGTAATCATTGTTGATGAGAAAAATAGTGGAGAAGGTGATAAATCACCGAGGAGGTAGGGATGTTGGGTTTTGTCCTGTAAACCTAATTTTTAGGCACCCCATTAATTAGATTGGTATGGAAGTTACAGGTGACCGAGTGCCTTAAATTTTGGGGAGATAGGAGTATGGCCACTGACGAGATGGTGACCGGAGTTGCTTCTATTCTGGTGGATGGAGGAGGGAGAAACCAGGGTTTTCTAGGTTGGTGGTGATGTTTCCATTACTGTTGCCAGGTTTGTATTTGGAAGGAGGAACTCGATTTTGATTTTGAATGGGAGGTGAGTTTGTGATGGTCGTAATGGGTTCCAGGGATGGACGTTGACTTGCTGGAAGATTTGGAGGTGGCCGGAGATGGCCAAGTCCACCGTGCATATGCACGGTGAAGAAGGTGTGTCAGGGAAAATGTTTGGGTTTGCTGTGTTTGTTTTGACTCGGGTCGATACTCGAGTTAACTCAAGTTTTGCTCGAAGTTTTTGTGGGTTCTGATCGAAGAAAATTAAACGGGTCTCGGGTATTCCCTGTTATTATAGGTTTCACTAAAACCTGTATATATTTTCAATTCAGATTTGTTTTAAAATCTTAATGCAGGGTTTTTGAAAACAGAATTTAAGACAAATTTAAAATTTGAATTTCAAATGAGTTTTGAATCCAGGTTTGAAATTTAAATTTAAACTTTGAAATAAACATGTTTAAACAACTTCAAAGAGTTTAAATATTTTAATTTAGAATAAAGTTTTAAATTTAAGTAGAGATTCAAACATGAGTTTAAATCTGAAATCAAATTCCAATTTGAAACAATGGTTTGAAAATAAAGGAAGTTTTAAGGCAATTTAAATATTTAAAAAAATTTGGATGTTGAAACATATTTAAATATTATTTGAATTTGAAATGAATTTAGGATTTAAATTTCTTATAACTTCATTTATAAAATAAGAAAATCTTTAGTATAAAGTCATAAAGGATTTTAAAATGTTTTTAAAACTTTGTTTAAGTTATGTTTGATTTCTTTTTAAATTTTAAATTTAAAATGTGATTTGAAACAATTTTCAGTTAAATTGTTTTAAGTTACTTTATTTATGATAAAGTAATCATGAATAAGAAATGTTTTATTTTTAAAAGTAAATTTAAGATTTAATGATCTTTGTTTCATTAAATTTGTAAGGTAATTTAAATAATTTAATTAATTAATTTGTTTAATTAATTAAAGATTTGAAATTAACTAAGGTTAATTAAATTAGTAATTAATTTAAGTTAATTACTTAACAAAGGTAATTAAGAAATTGTTAATAAGTTAATGAAGGTCATTAACTTGTGATTATTTATTAATTAATTAATGTAATTAATTTTGATAATTAATTGGATTAATTAATTTAGATAATCAATTATGAAACTTAATTAAGTATGATTACTTTATGGAATAAATAAAGATATTAATTACTCTTTGTAATTAATTTATTAATTGGATTAGTTTAAATTAACTAATTAAGTTTAATTAATTTAGAAAAATCATTGAATGGATTGATAAGAAATCAATGTGGAATAATTACTCAGAGAAGTAATTAAGATAAATAAATTACTAGAAGTAATTAATTGAAGTATGGTATTTTGGGATTAATTACTTTGTGTAATTAATGTAAAGATAATTTCTTTATGAAGTGATTAATAATTAATTATTTAATGTAATTAATTTAAGCATTTATCAATTAAGTATTTGAATAATTAAGTGATGTAATTAATTAAGAAATATTAATTACTAATGAGATTAATCTAGGATGATTAATAAATATAATTAATTATTAAATGTAATTAATTTAGAAGTAATTAAAGAAGTAATTAAGGGTAGTTAATTGCTATATGTAATTAATCAAGTATGATTAATAATTGTGGATTAATTAAGGTTAATTATTTAATGTAATTATTTTAAAAAGTAATTAATTTAAATTTGATTAAGGATCATTAATTAATATAATTAATGATGTAATTAAGGATTAATTAATTAGGATTAATTAATCAATAATAAGTGATTAAGGAATTAATTAATTAATGAAGTAATTAAAGGTTAATTACTGATTTGGTTAAGGATAATTAATTTGTAAAAATTAATTAAGGATAATTACTTGAATGTAATTAAGGGATAATTAATCAAGGATGATTAATTAAGGTGATTAATTTGAGGATAATGATTTAATTGATTGATAATCAATTAATGGTTTAGTAAGCAAGTTTTAAATGAGGAAGTAATTAATTTAATTCATTTTAAATTAATTATAGATGGTGCGATTATAGATCCTTGCTTATGAATGGATGATTTGGTTTGACTTGAATGGTTTGAATCTCAGACATGAGATAAATTGTGTTGTGTGTTATGGATGCATTGGATTGCATTGTGATGGTATGAGTTATCTATGGATGATGGTAATATAGATTGTCAATTTGTAATGATTTCTTATATTGTTGATTATCTATTATGATGATGTGAAGCATCTATCTATGTGTATATAGATAGTTTAAATTGAATTGTTTTAAATTTAAAACAGCTTGGACCTAAAAGACACGCTTTGGATTTCGATGAGACCGGGATTGGGTTTCCATATTTGGAATCCGAAAACCACATCGATTCCAATTAAACGTTAGGTCGTGAATCTAACTGGAGCAAGTGAAGACTCGAGGTGTAAGGGCTATACGTCAGTATAACTTTGTGGGTGATTCCGTAATGAGTTGACGGAATAGTGCTTATAGATTCGAGATGGTGAATCAAGGTGTAAGGGCTATGGTCGTTGACTCTGAGGGTGATTCCAATAACGAGTGCAACGAGATAGTGCCTTCGGTTTCGTTCGAAACTGGAACAAACTTGTATGGATTGAATGCTTTCAGCACATCGTCAGGCGGACGATGAGCATTCTAAGATTTGATGTCCTATAAAGGTAATCGTAGCCTCAGGCCTCATCAACCGGGAATGGCTAAAACATGGGAGGTGCAGCAAGGCTTCGTGGGTAGCCCCCACTTGAGAGCAAGATTTACCCCTGTCAAGAGGTCCCTTTTTATTCGGCTGTGTGGGCGGTTGGTCGCGAAACTGCCGGGGTTGTCTTGTTCGGAACTGTTCAGTAAGGAACGGGTCCGGCCTTGTGTTGCAGGGGAGTGGGAGTACTCCTCGGTACGGTGATCTAGGCCACGTACTGTGACGGGCGGTACCCCAGTAGCCCTGCCATTGTATGGAATCAAAAATCCAATAAGTGCCAACGGTTTTGATTGTATTACCCACTTTTGTGGCTACTAGCTGGAATTTAATAGATGTAACAATTTCGGCTATTTCTTATTTATTTGAAAACCCTAGACACTATTATAATATCATCAGATTTCCTATCAAATGTTTTGGTTAGCATAAGGTAAAAACTTTTCCATGTTTATGAGTGGGAAGTCTTACGTGATACCTTTCTTTTAAAGGTTTTTCAAAAGTTAAGCAACTTTAACCTGTTACTCACACCAGACCCATGTCTGACCCGGAGTTTATTTTTGTTTTTCATAAACTCTTGGGTACTCAAATTTTTATGAGTAGCCAAGGGATTCAGGTTAGGATTCGGGTTAGCTTTGACGAATATTGGAGGAGCAATGGAGCAGGAGGCTTCTGCGTTAGATATTAGTATTCCGCTGTGTGTTCTGTGTTGTCTATGAGATTGTATTATGTTGTAAATACTAGACAGGTGTTTATAACTGTCTAGTATGTGTTGTATTATCTGTGTACTCTGATAGTGGTTGTAAACTATGTAAACATTTTATGTTATTAGTATAATTTATTCGTTCCGCTGTTTAGATTCTGATGTGTTGATTCTTCTTCTCCTCGTTCTTTCTATTCTCTATCCCTTTCTTTCTTATTAGCGATGCGATTTCCTGGCGATAGGAAGTTGGGTCGTTACAGTGGTATCAGAGCATTAGGTTGAGTGAATACCTAGGCTCTGTAATGGTGTCTATCTTGAGAGAGCGTATTTGTAGTTTTGATATATATATATATCTATATATATATTTATTATTTCTACCTATCTATTGGGTTACCCGTTCAGGTTTTCCAACATAAGTTATAAAGGTAGATAAGGTAGTGGTGTGTGAAACACGATTACTACCATTGGTTGGAGTTTGAATGTTTGAGGTTGGAAGTGTATTTGTCGAGACTGTAGACCTAATACCGTCTCGAGTGAGTTGTGTAGAGTGTAGAGATTTCATCGATCTCTGAAGGAAACCTGTTAAGGTTCAGAGTCTATCTTTGAAGATGGATGAGTAGAGTTTGGATCTGTTGGTTGGCAGAAGAGTGCGATGGTATTTTGATACCTCAGGTAGTAGTAACTGCTTGATGAGATGCAGTGAATATGGATGTTTCCGAAGATGTTTTCTTTGGAACGAGTTAGGAAGTGTGTCTGCTTCAGTGTTGTGGCTGAGTTCAGCAGGAAGTGGTGATTGGCTTTGAGAGCTGAGTTTCTTGAAGAACTTTAGCTAAGGAAGTTTTGGCATTGGTGTCAGCAGTGCAACTCAGAGTGTCTTTGTTGGAAGAAGTTTTCTGGCTGAGTAATTTCTGAAGGTGAAGTTCAGAAGCAACAGAGTGGACCCAATACTTTATTGGATTGGCTAATTAAGAGTAAGCTGTTCTGTTTGGTAAAGAGAGAGCAGTTTTGTTTGGGAATTGGTCTATATTGATCGCAAAAGTGACTTGCGATAGTTTGAGTTTTCTTTTGAGGTATTGACGAATTTTCGGTTGTCTTCTGAGAAGACATAGGTTTTCTGCATCTGGAGATTAAGTTTTCTTATCGTCCGGATTCCAGGAGTGCTACCGGTGGATCAACTAGTAGAAGGATGGTTTCTCGAGATAGGTTTGGTGAGGAAGCTCAGGATTGATAGAACTTCTGAGTTTTCTTGGATATGTTGAGCCATATTTCTGGGAAGTGATGTCCAGTTTGTGCTCATCAGCAATGTCTTCTATGCCAGATCAGAGTTGTGCAGCGGAAGCAGTTTGGGAATGTTTCTATTTTGTCTTTCTTGATAGAAGAAGTGAGTTTGTTCTTCTGATGTTTGAAGAGTAGAGTTGGTGATCTTAGTCTTGATGGATCTTGAGAAGATCGTTGTGTTGGGTTGTTTTGGTCTAAATTGTTTCTAGGGGAATCGGCAAGAGTTGAGCTGATCAGTTTGATATAGGCAGCCCGGAATCGTCCGAAGAGATTTGTGGCTAGGAGACGAAGGAATTTGGATTCCGGAGTCGGAGTTTTGTTTTGGATCTCTTCTGTGTTTTGGTTGGATTGGTGTTTGGTTTTCAAGAGTTGAATTGCCATTTTGGATAATTGGATTTATGAGTTTCACGTGTCTCTGAGGGAGTACGTGTATGAGTTATCTCTGGAAGTGGAACTAGCTGTTCAGGAAGGTTTAGTGGTTGAGTCAGGCTCGTTTGTATTCTGATATCTTGTCTAGTTCTATAGATCTAGATGAGTAGAAGCTTTGTAGCTTCGTAGTTTAGATTGTTCGTATTTGTAGGGCGAGTATCCCGATATATATATATACACACTTGGGGAAACTCGTGGGAATTTATCCATAATTTTATCTGGATAATTAAATTTGTTTGATTAGATAGATTGGTTGCTATGGTTGTTAGAATATAATTGATGTATGTTTGTGATTTAAAATTTAAAATTTTAAAATGGGTTATTAAATTATCTTTGCTTTTAAATTTCGGGGACGAAATTCTTTTAAGGGGGGAGGGATGTGATATCCCGGAAATTTTAGCAATATCAATTTAATAATCCGTATTTAAAATTTAATTGATTTGATAAAATTTTAATAAAAATTTACTTGAATTAATAATCCAATTAAATAAATGTGTAATTTATGAATTTTATCTTTTAAAAGCTAATAAATTGATTTCTATTTATAATGTATATGTATATATATTATAGATAGATAAGTTTTGATTTTTGTTAAATAAACAAATAAAATCTTGTTTTTAAAATTCTAATATTCATTTGATAATTTGAAAATTATTATTTATTTAATAAATAACTAATTGTTTAAAACACTTAAAGTAATTGTTTTAAATTATATAATTGTATTTTAAACATAGTTTAAATTTTAATAAGATAAATAAAAGTTTATTTTAAATATAGCTTAACAAATTTTAATTTGGAATTATTTAAAAATTTGAAATACCATTTATATATTAAAAACATTAATGTATTTAAATAAGTTAAATAGTATATGTAATTTATGATTTCTTTTATAAATGATTTAAATTGATAAAAATGTTATTTTCAAATAATAATGATAAATGTATAATTATAGATAAATTTTAAAATTCAATATTGTTATTACTTTAAAATTTAATATGTTAATATAAATTAGTTTTAAAATTGGATTTTTTTTAAATGTATGAATAACATTTGGAGTTGAATTAATTTTGAATTCAAAAAGTAATCATATTTAAATTATTTGGTAAGCTATCATATTTTTATAATTTGTTTCATTTCATTTTCTTTAAAATGAAATGCATAAACATTTACATATGAAAATAACTTATACATAAATAAATACAAATAAAGGAAAAGGAGTTTTATTTACTTTTAAAATAAATAAAAACAAATAATATTAATTTTAAGACACATGTTATAAAACTAAGGGGTGGAAGGACAAGTGTAATTGAATTAAATAGCTAGTGTAACAAGTGTCCTTCTTATTTTGATTTTTCTTTTAATATTTAATAAATCAATTACATTCATATAAACCATGTTTCCTTCGTCTCTATTCTTTTCTAAATCTTCGTTTTTTTTTTCAAAGTTAAGAAGAAAATATTCTTAGCTGAAACAAACTAGTTTCTAAACTCTTCAAAACCAGATTTTTCAAATGCAATGCAACCCTCGCTCAAAATCAAATCTGTAACCATATTCCTAAAAACAAAATCTGGGAATTCTTTTTAAACCAAAATCTGAAGTTCCTCTCATATTCATCAACCTGAATTCTTTTCAAAAGCAAATCAAAAGCCTGCATGCCTTCTTTAAACAAGAGTTTTGATCAATACTGTCTGCATTCTTTTCAAAACTGCATGCAACTGCAGTTGCAATTCAAGCATGTGTTGCCTGCATGCAAGTGCTAACAACTAGTTCAAAGTTCAAATGGCCTTCAAGCCTGCATACAAGTTTTTAACAGCAAGCTACTCAAGTTTTATCAAAGATTCAAAGAAGTAAAAGCTTTTCAAAATTCCGTGCTCTGTTTCATAAATTCCAGGTGAGTAACACTCTTAAGGACTTAAAAATAAGTTTGTTGCTTAAATATGTATGTTTGTGCATGTTTATATGAATTGCATGATGATTAATCTGCCTGTGTATATGATCTTAAATACATTACTGTTTATATGCATGCTAATGATAACTGTATGTGCTGTGTAAATATTCCTACTTGTGCTTAACTGCAGAAATACAGTTTTTAATAAAAATTAATTTTTCTCTTAAACAAGAAAATGTTAGGATTTAAGATTCAGATGATATCTGAATTGTTGAGTATATTTATTTAAGTTAAATAAATTGTGTCTTTGCCCTGGAAGAAAAAAACAATAGGAAAGCTTTAAATTTTTAGAAAAATTCAACAATGTAATTCTTTTATTTAAGATTATAAATTGAATACTAATTAAAAAATAGGATTTTTAAGTTCCAAATCTTAAATTCTAAAAGTTGAATTGTAGTGCATATCAGGGATTGCACTGTTTTGGGGTTTTTTAGAAATTCTGATGAACCTTGTAAATTGGGGGATCAGGATTACTTCTGGTGATAGTAGAGTAATCATTGTTGATGAGAAAAATAGTGGAGAAGGTGATAAATCACCGAGGAGGTAGGGATGTTGGGTTTTGTCCTGTAAACCAAATTTTTAGGCACCCCATTGATTAGATTGGTATGGAAGTTACAGGTGACCGAGTGCCTTAAATTTTAGGGAGATAGGAGTATGGCCACTGACGAGATGGCGACCGGAGTTGCTTCTATTCTGGTGGATGGAGGAGGGAGAAACAAGGGTTTTCCAGGTTGGTGGTGATGTTTCCATTACTATTGTCCGGTTTGTATTTGGAAGGAGGAACTCGATTTCGATTTTGAATGGGAGGTGAGTTTGTGATGGTCGTAATGGGTTCCAGGTATGGACGTTGACTTGCTGGAAGATTTGGAGTTGGCCGGAGATGGCCAAGGCCACCGTACATATGCACGGTGAAGAAGGTGTGTCAGGGAAAAAGTTTGGGTTTGCTGTGTTTGTTTTGACTCGGGTCGATACTCGAGTTAACTCAAGTTTTGCTCGAAGTTATTGTGGGTTCTGCTCGAAGAAAATTAAAGGGGTCTCGGGTATTCCCTGTTATTAGAGGTTTCACTGAAACCTGTATATATTTCCAATTCAGATTTGTTTTAAAATCTTAATGCAGGGTTTTTGAAAACAGAATTTAAGCCAAATTTAAAATTTGAATTTCAAATGAGTTTTGAATCCAGGTTTGAAATTTAAATTTAAACTTTGAAATAAACATGTTTAAACAACTTCAAAGAGTTTAAATATTTTAATTTAGAATAAAGTTTTAAATTTAAGTAGAGATTCAAACATGAGTTTAAATCTGAAATCAAATTCCAATTTGAAACAATGGTTTGAAAATAAAGGAAGTTTTAAGGCAATTTAAATATTTAAACAAATTTGGATGTTGAAACATATTTAAATATGATTTGTATTTGAAATGAATTTGGGATTTAAATTTCTTATAACTTATTTTATAAAATAAGAAAAACTTTAGTATAAAGTCTTAAAGGATTTTAAAATGTTTTTAAAACTTTGTTTAAGTTAAGTTTGATTTCTTTTTAAATTTTGAATTTTAAATGTGATTTGAAACAATTTTCAGTTAAATTGTTTTAAGTTACTTTATTTATGATAAAGTAATCATGAATAAGAAATGTTTTATTTTTAAAAGTAAATTTAAGATTTAATAATCTTTGTTTCATTAAATTTGTAAGGCAATTTAAATAATTTAATTAATTAATTTGTTTAATTAATTAAAGATTTGAAATTAATTAAGGTTAGTTAAATTAGTAATTAATTTAAGTTAATTACTTAAGAAAGGTAATTAAGAAATTGTTAATAAGTTAATGAAGGTCATTAACTTGTGATTATTTATTAATTAATTAATGTAATTAATTTTGATAATTAATTGGATTAATTAATTTAGATAATCAATTATGAAACTTAATTAAGTATGATTACTTTATGGAATAAATAAAGATATTAATTACTCTTTGTAATTAATTTATTAATTGGATTAGTTTAAATTAATTAATTAAGTTTAATTAATTTAGAAAAATCATTGAATGGATTGATAAGGAATCAATGTGGAATAATTACTTAGAGAAGTAATTAAGATAAATAAATTACTGGAAGTAATTAATTGAAGTATGGTATTTTGGGATTAATTACTTTGTGTAATTAATGTAAAGATAATTTCTTTATGAAGTGATTAATAATTAATTACTTAATGTAATTAATTTAAGCATTTATCAATTAAGTATTTGAATAATTAAGTGATGTAATTAATTAAGAAATATTAATTACTAATGAGATTAATCTAGGATGATTAATAAATATAATTAATTATTAAATGTAATTAATTTAGAAGTAATTAAAGAAGTAATTAAGGGTAGTTAATTGCTATATGTAATTAATCAAGTATGATTAATAATTGTGGACTAATTAAGGTTAATTATTTAATGTAATTAATTTAAAAAGTAATTAATTTAAATTTGATTAAGGATCATTAATTAATATAATTAATGATGTAATTAAGGATTAATTAATTAGGATTAATTAATCAATAATAAGTGATTAAGGAATTAATTAATTAATGAAGTAATTAAAGGTTAATTACTGATTTGGTTCAGGATAATTAATTTGTAAAAATTAATTAAGATAATTACTTGAATGTAATTAAGGGATAATTAATCAAGGATGATTAATTAAGGTGATTAATTTGAGGATAATGATTTAATTGATCGATAATCAATTAAGGGTTAAGTAAGCAAGTTTTAAATGAGGAAGTAATTAATTTAATTCATTTTAAATTAATTATAGATGGTGTGATTATAGATCCTTGCTTATGAATGGATGATTTGGTTTGACTTGAATGGTTTGAATCTCAGACATGAGATAAATTGTGTTGTGTGTTATGGATGTATCGGATTGCATTTTGATGGTATGAGTTATCTATGGATGATGGTAATATAGATTGTCAATTTGTGATGATTTCTTATATTGTTGATTATCTATTATGATGATGTGAAGCATCTATCTGTGTGTATATAGATAGTTTAAATTGAATTGTTTTAAACTTAAAACAACTTGGACCTAAAAGACACGCTTTGGATTTCGATGAGATCGGGATCGAGTTTCCATATTTGGAATCCGAAAACCACATCGATTCCAATTAAATGTTAGGTCGTGAATCTAAGTGGAGCAAGTGAAGACTCGAGGTGTAAGGGCTATACGTCAGTATAACTCTGTGGGTGATTCCGTAATGAGTTGACGGAATAGTGCTTATAGATTCGAGATGGTGAATCAAGGTGTAAGGGCTATGGTCGTTGACTCTGAGGGTGATTCCAATAACGAGTGCAACGAGATAGTGCCTTCGGTTTCGTTCGAACCCGGAACGAACTTGTATGGATTGAATGCTTTCAGCACATCGTCAAACGGACGATGAGCATTCTAAGATTTGATGCCCTATAAAGGTAATCGTAGACTCAAGCCTCATCAACCGGGAATGGCTAAAACAGGGGAGGTGCAGCAAGGCTTCGTGGGTAGCCCCCACTTGAGAGCAAGATTTACCCCTGTCTAGAGGTCCCTTTTTATTCGGCGGTGTGGGCGGTTGGTCGCGACAACTGCCGGGGTTGTCTTGTTCGGAACTGTTCAGTAAGGAACGGGTCCGGCCTTGTGTTGCAGGGGAGTGGGAGTACTCCTCGGTATGGTGATCTAGGCCACGTACTGTGACGGGCGGTACCCCAGTTTCCCTGCCATTGCATGGAATCCAAAATCCAATAAGTGCCAACGGTTTTGATTGTATTACCCACTTTTGTGGCTAGTAGCTGGAATTTAATAGATGTAACAATTTTGGCTATTTCTTATTTATTTGAAAACCCTAGACACTATTATAATATCATCACATTTCCTATCAAATGTTTTGGTTAGCGTAAGGTAAAAACTTGTCCATGTTTATGTGTAGGAAGTCTTACGTGATACCTTTCTTTTAAAGGTTTTTCAAAAGTTAAGCAACTTTAACCTGTTACTCACACCAGACCCATGTCTGACCCGGAGTTTATTTTTGTTTTTCATAAACTCTTGGGTACTCAAATTTTTATGAGTAGCCAAGGGATTCAGGTTAGGATTCGGGTTAGCTTTGACGAATATTGGAGGAGCAATGGAGCAGGAGGCTTCTACGTTAGATATTAGTATTCCGCTGTGTATTCTGTGTTGTCTATGAGATTGTATTATGTTGTAAATACTAGACAGGTGTTTATAACTGTCTAGTATGTGTTGTATTATCTGTGTACTCTGATAGCGTTGTAAACTATGTAAACATTTTATGTTATTAATATAATTTATTCGTTCCGCTGTTAAGATTCCGATGTGTTGATTCTTCTTCTTCTTCTTCTCTTTCTTTTTATTCTCTATCCCTTTCTTTCTTATTAGCGATGCGATTTCCTAGAGATAGGAAGTTGGGTCGTTACATAACCGGCCCCAAATCGACCTAAATTCACTCTTGTTTGGTCATAAAGTTGAGTATTTGTAGAAGGATGCTCCGTCTGTGTGTCGGGTACAAGTTTGTTGACGTTTGATTTGATTTTGTTGCATTTTCATGAGAAAATTCTCACCTTTTAAATAAATTTTTGACCTTTACTATATTAATTGAAATACATGTTATTTGTTGACGTTTGTATATGTTAAATATGATGGATGTGTGGCTAGTTGACCACCTTGAAATGTTGACATCTTATGATTAGTTGGACAGTTATGTTCTTGTTTACAAGTGATGATCTATATGTTGTATAATTTGCCATTTACTTTAGTTTATATGCTTATGCTATACTTTGTGATGCTTGGATAAGTAAATGACATGTGAGAACTGCTTATGGAAGTGTCCATTTAGCGACTATCACTATACCGATAATTTTGAAAACAACATATCCTTTGAAATCTTTGATTAGAAACTTGTGTTTGGGTTTTACAAGATTAATTAATTACTTTAATGATTTTCTTTTAAATTTAGTCAATCGTTTTAAATAACGATAATTAATATTAATAAGTTAATTAAATAATGATGTGATTAAAATTAATTAATTAAATAATGATGTGATTAGGGTTAATTAATTAATGATGTAATTTAGATTAATTATCATTTTAATTTATTTGAGGCTAATTAATTATTTAATTAATGACGTGTTAAAGTAAATTAATCATTTTATTAGTGATGTTTAAGATTAATTAATTAGTATTGAAAGCATGTTTTAGATTAATTATTTACTTTAGTAACCATGTATAAAATTTATTAAACATTTTTAACAATGATGTTTAAGTGTTAATAATATTGTCTTAAAGTTAATAAATCAATTAAACAGAGATGACTAAAGTTAATTAATCATTCTAAATGGTGTTATTTGAAGTAATTAATCATGATTAAAGCAAATTAATTATTTTAAATAAAAATATTTGAAATTAATTAATCATTTGTTAAAGTTAATTGATCATTTTAATAATGATACTGAAGTAACTGATTGGTGATTAAAGTAAATTAATCATTTTGATGAAGTTGTTTAAAGTCAATATTTTCAACGTGAAACTCTGGAACAAATTTGTTTTAGAAGTAAAAGTATCGATTTGGCTATGGAAAAGAAGTTTTCGTAGATGACATCGCTTACATGGAAAAAAATTTGACATACCTTGACATTAAACTTCAAGGCATGGAAACTTGTCACTATCTCAAAAATTAACATTGTCGTCACGACAATGCCTAGAGGTACCACTGCCTTTACTTGCTCGACTTCATTTTCAACCCAGAAATAGTAAAAGTTTGAAATAGATGAGTAATGTTAGGAATATGAGATCTACTATCCAATACGATCATTTTAATTATCCTCAATGGTTGATTTATCAACTATCGGTTTAGTTTTCTTCATTGTGTATGGTCACCCTAAGGCAGTTTGTGGCTCATTTTAACATTGATATCCTTTGTCAAAAAGGGCTAAAAACAAAGCATAAGTGGAAGCCAAGCTATGTGGGGTCGCTCCTATTAGAGTATTTTCACATCAACTTTAGGTTGGTTTCCATATATGCATAATAAGATGTGAAATATTCGGATTCCCAGTAAAGGCTAGCAGGGTTCGGCTTGGTAGTGTCCAAGAACCTTTGTAGTTATCAGGTATGTTCTAAAGGTATAACCTTCAGTAAAGGGGTGCACCCTCTTAGTTATTTTGTTAGAAAAATTTCCTTTTCGTTTTCTTTGATTCCAAAATTTTAAAATTACCTCTTAATTTCATCGAGAAGTGTTGTGAGCACTTCGTGATGTTTAACTGTTTGTATCCATAATTGTGATTGGACTTTGTTATTTTGAGAGGAAACCCATTCCGTAGTTGGCGGCATTGTCTCATGTATTATGTTTATTTCCATCCTTTTTGTTTAAATATTTGCTCATACCAGACTTATTGTCTGATTTGTAATGTTTGTCTGTAAACTCTTGGGTATTCAATTAGAATTTAGTAGTTCAAGAGTAGCATGTTTCTTTTGGGTTCTTTGCAGACGATGGATGTGCAAAATGCCCCTTTATCTATTTACTTATATATTTCCGATGTATGTTATGATAATTATATATGTATTTTGTATCAATATGTGTAAAGGTAGAATGCATAACGTCGTAGCCTGATGGCTGTAGTACTTTTGTGTAACTCTGATAACTCTATGTTTAAGAGTAACTTGATGTACAATATTATTATGTATTATATGTAACCATTCCGCTATGAGTTGTTTCTGTTCTTTCCTATTCTACTCTTTTACTTTTACCCCATGAAAACTCGCTAATCGAATGCATAAGCAACGACAAACGAACACTGAGATGTGTTAAGTGTCATTCTCAACGGTTAGAAAGGTAGGTAGTCACAACTGAAATCGTATATCGATATCATATATTGATATATACATATATACTTTTATATATGCACCCAGTAATTGCTAATATTACCCAGAATATAAAATATATTAATAATTAATAATCCAAAAATATTAATTTTTACAACATTTCATAAACTAATTAAACATGTGGTATTTTGGAGAATTAAAAAAATGTTGTGCGATTGGCATGCGTAAATTCAGTCAGCGATTAATATCAAACAATTTAAATGTTAACATTCACACATCACCTTAGCCAGTGATATAATATTTTGGTTGAATTCATCACTTATAGATCTTCATCGGTAAAATCCAATTTCATATTTTAAATGGTACCTTTTAGTAATAATTATTTACACATATTCTCTTTGTCAAAACTACATCACTTTAGGATGTACAAAATTTGGTATTGGTCAAAATTCCAATATTACGGACATTCAACTCGATTAGTCTATGAAATATCCTTTGTTCAATAATAATATTTATTGTTGACCATTTTACTTTGGCCAGAGATTCTAACTTTGTGTTGATTATGGTTGACTGTGATACTAAACTCAAAGAACTGAGGGGGAAATTCTCTATTGGATAGTGTTTCACTTCCTATGCTTCCACTTAGACTCGATTGTCGTCGCTTGACATATGTCATATCATGATTTAACTATAATCAAACCATAGTAACCACAATGAAATTCCATGGTATTCTCAAGTTGGGAGAACCATGTAACATCATCACACTGCAGAGTAACCACAATGAAATTCAATGGTATTCTCAAGTTGAGAGAACCATGTAACATCATCACATCGAGATTTCTTATTTGATCTAGTTGTAATTAACCAGTAGGAAACTCTTAGGTAAGTTATTCCATAATTATCCAATAACTATGAGTATGTAACTCCTTGGTGCCCCAACAGTCATGAGTAAAATATTACCTACCTTTGGAAAGCGTTATGTACTCTAATCTCAATGAATGATTGATATCCTTGCTTGAAATATCTTTATTACGAATATTTAAAACAACTTGTTATTCTATAGTGTGATAATTTTCTTGTGATTACAACTATCTGTAACTATTATCACATAACATATTATTTATTCTAATTAATATATAAATTAATTATATTATAATATAACAAGTATATAATAGATACAAAACACCTTTATTATGAACAAAATTGATTACAGAGTTGATAATTTACCATAAATTACATAATTGCCCCAAGGGAATACCCCAAACTCTATTGGTGATAACTCGATATAGTTATTTTATTTTACTAACTACAATCTTAGTATTACTTACCATTGTCCAATCACTTATGTAAGACAATGTTATTTCAGATTTGATGTACTGACACTTTATCGGTTATCCAATATTGTTCGTATATCTGTATTATATATGTTGTATCATATATTATTCATTCCACCATAAGTTTTTGAAAATTATAGTTAAAGTAAATAGCCTTTTGTGTTGTTTTCATTATTATACCTTAATGATCCATCATTTAGGGCTTTTGAGATTTAAGCATCATTTCGCATGTAGATTCAGACGGTTGTGAATAGAAGGTTGGTTCAACAAGCATTATATGGTACGATTTACCTTATTTGATTTTCGATATATCTTGTAGCAGCCCGCAAATCCGTACCCCTTGAATCAACACTATTCTACAACAATCAACTCAAGTTGCACAGAAATACGAACCATTTGGGTTAAAGAAGAATAGGTAGGAGAAGAAAATAGAAAAGAATAATAGAATCTAACCATCGTAGCAGAATAAAATATAATAGTTAATAAATGATCTTACTCAAATAAAATATATCGGTTTATATATTACATCATCAGAGTACAACAATCACAGCTCAACATCAATATCATACAAATCGATACACAACAACTCAACACAACGGAATATATATATATAAACAAGTACGGGAGTACGTATCGTCATCTTTCTTGTCTCCTGAGCTCCACAGCATCATATCCTGTATTCTATAATACTCGGTCTGACCCGAGCATTACAGTTAAATAATGCCCGAGTCAGTCTGGAATGCCAGCGTGAGAAAATCACACCCAATTGATTATTAAAGTTTCAAAAATCCTTTGAAAACAAAAGCATCTCGTAAGACCACGCCACAAATAAACATGTCGGGTTTTTACCTTACGATAGCTAAAACACTTTTTATAGAAATCCTCTGATATTATAATAGGGTCTATATACAAATACTTATAAAATAGCCGAAATTGTTACATTCATTAAATTCCAGCTACTAGCCATAAAATGGGTAATACAAACAAAACTCGTACAAGGCTCATAGGGAGAATGGATTTCCAACCAATGACTAGGCACTGGGGTGCCACCTGTCACAGTACGGGGCCTAGATCACCATACCGAGGAGTACACCCGCTCCCCTGCAACACAAGACCGGGACTACCCCTTACTGGATAATCTCGAGTGAGATCACCCCACGGTTGGGATCAGCAACCGCCCACTAAGCCGAAATAAAAAGGGACATCTAGACAGGGATGACCTCACCCTGCTTGGGTGCTACCCACCTAGCCTTGCTGCATAACCCTTGATTTTCAGTCATTCCCATTTGGTGAGGCTTGAGGCTAAGCGTTACCTTTTCAGAACATAACCCTTAGAATGCCCATCGTCCACCTGACGATGTTTCGCAAGCATTCATCCATACAAGTCCGTTCCGGGTTCGAACGGAACCAAAGGCACTATTCCTACTACATCCATTTTGGAAATATCCTCAGGATTCGTAGCGATTAGCCCTTGCACTTCACTGCTCCATCTTCGAATCCAAAACCGTTTACACGAAAAGTACAAACCGGATCGAAGTGGTTTTCGAGAAATAAATCTCGATCCCGGTCTCTTCGAAACGATTAGCGTATTTTGGCCAATATTGATAGTCTGTTTTTTAACTATCAATTAATATTCACAAACAACCATCTAATAAATAATTTTCCCAAATTATTTATTAACCTTAAAATATCTTCACAAGATATATTTTCACTTTCCAAATTCCTTTGCAAACAGTTTTCAAAACTATCTGCCTTTCTCAGAATAAATTCCAAGTATTTCTATTTCCACTGGAATCACCAAGCACAAAACTTTATATTTTTAATATAATTTAAAACGCTTTACTTTTAAATATACTTTAAAACATTTATTCTAAAACTACTTCAATAATTTACTAAAATATACATACTATATAATTATTTGAAAATAAGGTTACGTTTAAAAAAAATATAAAACTAACTATTCACTTTGTAAAACAAAACACTAAGTCGCCTTTTAAATAATTACTACGATAATAGATTTGGAAAATATTTACTTTAGAAATTTTAAACATTTGGAATAATAAATTCCTAAAATATGCTTTCTTTCAAAACAAAATTAAACCTTTTTATCTTATATTTAAAAACTTACTTTGAACGTGCTTGGCTATCCGGAGAAATATACTTCTCTTCACATTCTTCTTTACATTTCCAATTTCAAACACTAAAATCAATTTCCAAATTGATTTTCAAGTTACTCCATTTTACTTCAAAATCCATTAATTTCAAATTTTATTTCTTAATTATTATTTAACATTCTTTAACTGAAAATACCAATTTTAGATTTCTCAGATCCTTTTTTTTCCTTTTAAATAAATTTAAACTGAAATTTTAGGATAATTCTTAATTCCTATAATTGATATCATTTGAGTTTACAATTCATTTATTTCTATTTTATTCAAAGTTCTTTACACATACTTGAAGTATTTATTAGTTAATATTTAATATCACTTCCATTCCTTTTTAATTCATTCTTAATTTATTCAAAATGTGCTATAATTATTTTTCTTAAAACTCCACTCTTTTATTGTCTTTCCAAAACTCCAATTTTATATACTTTTGGTAACTTATTATACCCAAATATATTTAATCAAATATAGCATTCAATATTCCAATACAATTCACCATAGAATATTAAATAATCACAACAGAGGATATTAAATAATTTAAATAAATGTTGAGGGGTCCAGTTGGATCTCTTCAACCTATTTTCCCTGCATCCACAGACGTTAGCACAACATAAAATACCAATTTCCAAATATACCATACTATAGCTCATCAATAAAATTCAACCATTCAAACAATTATCATTTGAATTTATTTAACCGAGTGAGATTAATTCACCTTATTTCCGTTTACAGTCCACCTCAACTTTGCCTTGGATACACGGTTTTTCTACCTTGTATATAAATATTATACAGTTTCTTAACATTTGAACCACTTGAATAATCAACTACCATTCAATAAATTTAATTAACTAATTATTTTGTTAATATTCGAATAAAACGAAAAAATAATTTCCATTTGCTAAATTTAATTTAATTAACAAATAATTTCCATTTAAACTAACTGAATAAACACTTATAGTAAAAAAAAAATTAAATTAACTAATACTTTGGTTTTAAAATAATTTCTCTTTAACCATTTCTAAATTAATTAAACAAGTAAATTACAACGTTATCCTTCTTTTGAAAATATATATTTATTTGTTACATATTTTATAAAATGCTAAGAAAATAAAATTCAATTTCAGCCTATATATATATACTGAATTGAATAGAATGGTTTTTGTATCCTATGGTGAATAATATTTCTTGTATATTATCCCAATATAATTAAATTTAAATTACATTTAATTGAGAAATTAATTGGAAAAACGAATACCTCTGCCTTATCGAAGCGAAAACCCAGCCTTGCGACGTCACCCGAGCACGAGATCAACATTGCATCATCGCCACTCGCAACTAGCTCGTTGCCAGCACGCGAACCCCATCAGCATCCAACGCGCCTCCCAACGCGAAACCCCCCCTCTCGCTACTGCTATCGCATGCTCGTCGAACAAATGTCAGCATCTTGGTCGAACTCCAGATCTTGAACTTCGTACGCTCAATCGCCGCCTCCCAAGTTGCGATCGGCCTCGTGACTCCACGCCTCAATTCCCTTAGCACTTTGACTGTCGTCGAACCCCCAAACCCTAAATCGAACAGCCACAAATCCTCCACGCCACCGTCGCGACCGCCTCCCAGTCGCGTGTCAAAGTCGCCGACCCTCCCTTTATGCTTAGAACCCTATGTCGACACTTCCATCAGGTCGCGGTCTTCGAATACTTGCGCGTGATTGATTCCGTGAATTTTTGGAGGTGTGAACGAAGAGAGAAAAAAATTCAAATTTTAATAAGAAGAAAGGGGTTGCGATTGTTCCTATATATTTTCGGCCATTATTACTTTATATTTCTTTTTATTTTTACCGAGGGTTTCGATTTAGGCATAAAAAAAATAAGGCTTCAGTCAATTATTTAATGGGAGATGAATCTGAAGAGAAAGAAAAAGAAGCTTGCGGTAGAAGCTAGAAGAGTGCGGCTTCTACGAAAGGCTCGACTATGTAAATTAAAGTTAATTAGTTCTTCTATGCACCTACGGGTTGTACGATTAAATGGTAACTCCGAACGCTGCGAAAATTGAAATCCGATAATAATATAACATTACGGACCCAATGGAACTGGTTTCGTTAAATTCCGAGATGGGCCCCCGGAAGGCTATTTTTAAATTCAATTTAAACGATGTAAATCTTAAAACTGAACAAACCACTTCCAAATTCAATTTTAATACTCTTACTATCTTCAATAACATTAATATAAATTTATAAGCCTTCAAATTATTTTTAATCGGCTTAAAATTCTAGATTCAATAAATTTCCCACTTCAAATTATTTAATTCAATAATTAATTATCAAATATATTGTGATATTCGTAATTCAATTTAAAATCATACTATTTTAAAATTATAAAAGACCTATTATTATTCTTATTAACTTCCCAAACCCTCCCAATAGTTTCAAACCATACTATTTGATTAACCATTCAAGTTTCAATTTAAAATCAAATTTTGAATTATCAAAAAAAAATTAAAATTTTTCTAACTCCCTAAATTTTCGAAATTTTTTGGCAGCGTCTCCTTTGCACGGCTTGCTCGGTACGACTACAAAATGGCTCTACGGCCTCTCAAATCCTAGAAGAAAACAAAAGGCCAAGTGGCTCGATCCAAAAACCCAATCAAATTTCACACCAAATTTAAATACATACCTTTTTGTCGAGCATTTCAAATTTATCTTTTGAAATCCAAACCAATTTTCTTTACCTTTATATTACCTGCACATCTTACACAGCAATATGTCCAATCACAATATTCAAAAACATTTTATCGACTCTCTTACAGATGTCAATATCTATTAACTCAAATACTAACTTATATTATATTTGAAATTTCAATTTCCAATTGAGAATGCCTTATTCCTTACTTAAGCTAGTATAAGCATTTATGTGTTTCTCATATTTATTTTCATCTTACCACCTTAGTTTATATCCATTCCTATTCAAATTGATTCTTTCATTTCCATATGAATTCAATTTATCATCAACTCTAAATTTTAATTTTAATTTTTCATTTATACTGATTCATGTCATTATTTTACATTATTATTTTACATTAGTTCATTTACAAATTATTTCAATTTCCAATTTAAAAACGTTTGTCGTTAACAAAATTTTCTAAGATTTCCAAAAAAATTCTAACTCCTAAAATTTCCGGAAAATTTTGGCAGAGTCTCCTTTGTACGGAGGAGCTTTTGCAATTTGAAAAAAGATATAAATATATATACATCGACCCACACGGTCGGAAAACAGAAATACAGTTCATATTTCCTATTTTTATTGCGTAGGCGTACCTTATTTAGCATTATAAGAAAAGCGGTTATTTATTTAAGCTGTTAGCACGGCAAAACCAGTCAACCGCTTCCAAAAACCTGTACTTACTCAATTTAAACATGTCAGTGTCAAATATACAAAGTTTATTAACATTTTACTTAATTTCAATAGCTAAACACATGCATATCATAAGCAATATTTGCCAAACAACACTTATAAGTAATTAATAAAGTTTCAACCACTAATTCGATTGCTCTCACTCGCTTCCAACCAATTTTGATGCCATTTCATTCAATCCCAATGGTTCTCAATTCAATTTCTAATACTCAGTTTATTTTTAATCCAAACAAACTTATATTCAGTTCAATTGATTTCAAAGTCAGTTTTATTTCACTTCTATCAACTTACAGAATTTATTTAATCTCGTTTCCGTCAAATGACAATTTACTTCTACGAAATTTGACCATATGCAAGTGAATAAATAATTACGTAAGCTTATAACCACTTAATTTGATTTCAACTCAGTTAACAGTCAATTTCTTCCATTCTAATTCATTTACACTCATTTAAATTTTATTTTTATTCACTTGAATTTTATTTACCACTCAACCATCACTATTTCAGCTCTATTTTGTTTAACTTGAGTTCATTGCCAGCTCCATTCGTTTAAATTAAATTAGTATATTTCATTGAATCAATATGAATTCTAATTCACATTTTACCTTTTGACTCGGAATTATACTTTTTATTTAGCCAATATATTTTTATTATTCCGTAAACATTTTAAATAAGATTCCAGAGTTTAAACAATGTCCCAAAATTTCAAAATCACTTTTGAAATCAACTACATCCAAAATCTTCTGGCAAAGTCAATTATTCCTTTAAATTCCAAAACCAAACCCAGTTCGCAAACAATTCCAATTTAAAAATATTCAGGTAGCAATTCCTCTCTTGGAAACTTGAAAATGAACACCGATGATGTCGCGATCATCATCGGAATTATTTTCCAGCGACCGAAAGAGTTTAGTGCTTTTATTTCTTTAAAATCCCTTTCAAATATTTTTAAATTCCAAATCTCTCCATATTCAATTCCAATTCAAAAATATTCCTGAAATAACACCACTATTATTTCCCCAAAACTTTGGAAACCACTTTCAAATCCAAGGAATTTAAACCCTTTTCCAAAATTCCAAATTTGAAATCTATCCAATTTATTAACTTACAATTCAATTTCATACTCGATTCCTTTAATTAATTACAAGGCCACCTCCAATTATATTTTCTTCATTCATGATTCAAATCGAATTTGATTTATAACTTGAGTTTTACTTCCAATCTTCATTATTAATTCACAATTCAGTTTTATTTAACATTTCATTAACCAATTTATTATCTACTTAGTTCTCCCCCGGTTAAAATTCAACACTTGATTTTTAATTCCAAATATCACTTCATTTAATTTTTCTTAGTTCAATTTATTTAATAATTCAAGTTTGGATTTTCTTTTCATTTTCCAATTCATCAAAATATTAATTGTGGGCTTTGTATTCCATTTTCAATTTTATATGTCACAACTTACTATTTTATACAATCACATTCATTCCAGGCTTGAATGTATTCATCTTTTATTTTTAATTCGAGTTTTACACTTATTTATAATCCAAACATATTTTATTCTAAGCATTTTAATTCTTTTACTCGTTATTCTTATATATTTATTTCAATTCTATCCTTATCCAACTTATTTTCCGTTTATTCAGGCAAGAATCTCATTCCATTCAATAACTCAATTGAATTTTTATTTCAATTCAATTTTATTTTAACTCAGATTTATTTAATTCAATTCGATTTCAACTTAATTCGAATACACTGGATATTATTTTCAGCCTATTCAATTAATTTCGATCCAGTTAAATTTCATTCTCCAATCCAAGTTAATTTCATTTTTAACCTTTCTCTTTAAATTTAAATTTCCAACATTCGAACCTTATATTCCCTTCCTGATTTAAAAATCATCTCAATTTATAAGCTTACAACTATCTCATCAGGATTTTTAAACACCCGGCTTTGGTTTCAAATTATTTTGAAATCTTCAACATCACAAATTACATTTCTCAAAAGTTAAACCAATCCTGGTTTTATTCCCAACAAATTTCCTTTGAAATTTTCAGAACAACTAGCTTTTCTGAACAAATAAATTTTTGGCAGCAATCCGTCACTTAGAAATTCGAAAATGAATACTGATGATGCGGCCGTGATCATCAGAATTATTTCCCAATAATCCAAGTGATTTCAATGCTATATCACTTTCAAAATTCATTCAAAACACATTTTCTTTCAGAAATACCTCCAAAACAATAAGGCTATTATTTATCTTCAAAATACTTCGACCAATACTTCCAAAATCTCTGAGATTTTAATTTTGCAAATCCTGCTTAAATCAGTTTTAACTATAATTCATTTGCATAGCTTATGCTCATACAAATTCTTATTTGATTATATTTCAATTCATAAATTTCATTTTATAATGAATTTATCCCCTTAAACTTTGGTTATATTTTCAATTTCTAGTTAAATTTCTACGCAACGATGATAATAATTTAATATTATTCTTCCTAACATCCAAGCAACCATATATTAGCTAAAATAGTTTAAAAAAACTTTTCTTTATATCAAAATATATTTTTGGGTAAAATTATTTCATTCACCCACATTTAAAACAATACCATGTAAATTGTTCTATTCAAGTGTTTAGAAACACCTTCAATACAGTTGTGCAGACTGTGCCGACGAAGGTTCATATGCCACTCAATAAATCAACCAACATAATATTAAAATAATTTATATTCACTAACAAATACGCACTCATATGTATTAATACGCTCAAACTCATTCTAGAGTACTATAGTCTCTATTTTATGAGTAATTCCCACCAGAGCCAAGGTTATCATCAACCTATGCACTGATACCAACTGTAACAGCCCACAAATCCGTACCCTTTGAGTCAACACTATTCTACAACAATCAACTCAAGTTGCACAGAAATACGAACCATTTGGGTTAAAGAAGAAGAGGCAGGAGAAGAAAATAGAAAACAATAACAGAATCTAACCATCGCAGCGGAATAAAATATAATAGTTAATAAATGATCTTACTCAAATCAAATATATCGGTTTATATATTACATCATCAGAGTACAAAAATCACAGCTCAACATCAATATCATTCAAATGGATACACAACAACTCAACACAGCGGAATATATATATAAACAAGTACGGGAGTACGTATCGTCATCTTGCTTGTCTCTTGAGCTCCACGGCGTCATATCCTGTATTCTATAATACTCGGTCTGACCCGAGCATTACAGTTAAATAATACCCGAGTCAGTCTTGAATACCAACGTGAGAAAATCACATCCAATTGATTATTAAAGTTTCAAAAATCCTTTGAAAACAAAAGCATCTCGTAAGACCACGCCACAAATAAACATGTCGGGTTTTTACCTTACGATAGCTAAAACACTTTTTATAGAAATCTTCTGATATTATAATAGGGTCTATATACAAATACTTATAAAATAGCCGAAATTGTTACATTCGTTAAATTCCAAGTACTACCCACAAAGTGGATAATACAAACAAAACTCGTACAAGGCTCGTAGGGAGAATGGATTTCCAACCAATGACTAGGCACTGGGGTACCACCTGTCACAGTATGGGGCCTAGATCACCGTACCGAGGAGTACGCCCGCTCCCCTGAAACACAAGACCGGGACTACCCCTTACTGGATAATCTTGAGTGGGATCACCCCGCGGTTGGGATCATCAACCGCCTACTAAGCCGAAATAAAAAAGGACATCTAGACAGGGATGACCTCACCCTGCTTGGGTGCTACCCACCTAGCCTTGCTGCATAACCCCTGTTTTTCAGTTATTCCCATTTGATGAGGCTTGAGGCTAAGCGTTACCTTTTAAGAACATATCCCTTAGAATGGCCATCATCCACCCGACGATGTTTCGCAAGCATTCATCCATACAAGTCCGTTCCGAGTTCGAACGGAACCGAAGGCATTATTCCTACTACATCCATTTTGGAAATATCCTCAGGATTAATAGCGATTAGCCCTTGCACTTCACTGCTCCATCTTCCAATCCAAAATCGTTTACATAAAACGTACAAACCGGATCGAAGTGGTTTTCGAGAAATAAATCTCGATCCCGGTCTCTTCGAAACGATTAGCGCATTTTGGCCAATATTGATAGTCGGTTATTTAACTATTAATTAATATTCACAGACAACCATCCAATAAATAATTTTCCCAAATTATTTATTAACCTCAAAATATCTTCACAAGATATATTTTCACTTTCCAAATTCCTTTGCAAACAGTTTTCAAAACTATCTGCCTTTCTCAGAATAAATTCCAAGTATTTCTATTTCCACTGGAATCACCAAGCACAAAACTTTATATTTTTAATATAATTTAAAACGCTTTACTTTTAAATATACTTTGAAACATTTATTTTAAAACTACTTCAATAATTTACTAAAATATACATACTATATAAATATTTGAAAATAAGGTTACTTTTTAAAAAAAAAACAAAGTTTTCACTTTGTAAAACAAAACACTAAGTCGCCTTTTAAATAATTACTACGATAATAGATTTGAAAAATATTTACTTTTGAAATTTTAAACATTTAGACTAATAAATTCCTAAAATATTCTTTCTTTTAAAACAACATTAAACCTTTTTATCTTATATTTAAAAACTTACTTTGAACGTGCTTGGCTATCCAGAGAAATATACTTCTCTTCACATTCTTCTTTACATTTCCAATTTCAAACACTAAAATCAATTTCCAAATTTATTTCCAAGTTACTCCATTTTATTTCAAAATCCATTAATTTCATATTTTATTTCTTAATTATTATTTAACATTATTTAACTAAAAATACCAATTTTAGATTTCTCAGATACTTTTTTCGCCTTTTAAATAAATTTAAACTGAAATTTTAGGATAATTCTTAATTCCTTTAATTGATATCATTTGAGTTTACAATTCATTTATTTTTATTTTATTCAAAGTTCTTTACGCATACTCGAAGTATTTATTAGTTAATATTTAATATCACTTCCATTCCTTTTTAATTCATTCTTAATTTATTCAAAATTTGTGATAATTATTTTTCTTAAAACTCCACTCTTTTATTGTCTTTCCAAAACTCCAATTTTATATACATTTGGTAACTTGTTATACCCAAATATATTTAATCAAACATAGCATTCAATATTCCAATACAATTCACCATAGAATATTAAATAATCACAACAGAGGATATTAAATAATTTAAATAAATGTTGAGGGGTCCAGTTGGATCACTCCAACCTGTTTTCCCTGCATCCACAGACGTTAGCACAACATAAAATACCAATTTCCAAATATACCATACTATAGCACATCAATCAAATTCAACCATGCAAACAATTATCATTTGAATTTATTTAACCGAGTGAGATTAACTCACCTTATTTCCGTTTACAGTCCACTTCAACTTTGCCTTGGATATACGGTTTTTCGACCTTGTATATAAATATTATACAGTTTATTAACATTTGAACCACTTGAATAATCAACTACCATTCAATAAATTTAATTAACTAATTATTTTGTTAATATTCGAATAAAACGAACAAATAATTTCCATTTGCTAAATTTAATTTAATTAACAAATAATTTCTATTTAAACTAACTGAATAATCACTTATAGTAAAAAAAATTAAATTAACTAATACTTTGGTTTTAAAATAATTTCTCTTTAACCATTTCTAAGTTAATTAAACAAATAAATTACAACGTCATCCTTCTTTTGAAAATATATATTTATTTGTTGTTTACCTATATACATATTTTATAAAATTCTAAGAAAATAAAATTCCATTTCAGCCTATACACACACACACACACGCTTAATTGAACAGAATGGTTTTTGTATCCTACGGTGAATAATATTTCTTCTATATTATCCCAATATAATTAAATTTAAATTAAATTTAATTGAGAAATTAAATAGAAAAACGAATACCTCTGCCTTATCGAAGGGAAAACCCAGCCTTGCGACGTCATCCGAGCACGAGATCAACGTTGCATCTTCGCCACTCGCAACTAGCTCGTTGCCAGCATGCGAACCCCATCAGCAGCCAACGCGCCTCCCAGTGCGACACCCCCCTCTCGCGACTTCCATCGCGTGCTCGTCGAACAAATGTCAGCATCTTGGTCGAACTCCAGATCTTGAACTTCGTACGCCCAATCGCCGCCTCCCAAGTTGCGATCGGCCACGAGACTCCACGCCTACATTCCCTTAGCACTTTGATTGTCGTTGAACCCCCAAACCCTAAATCTAACAACCACAAACACTCCACGCCACCGCCGCGACCGCCTCCCAGTCGCGCGTCAAAGTCGTCGACCCTCCCTTTTTGCTTAGAACCCTAGATCGACGATTCCATCAGGCCGCGGTCTTCGAATACTTGCGCGCACCGATTCCGTTAATTTTTAGAGGCATGATATAAAGAGAAAAAAATTCGAATTTGAATAAGAAGAAAGGGGTTGCGATTGTTCCTATATATTTTCGACCATTATTACTTTATTTTTCTTTTAATTTTTACCGAGGGTTTCGATTTAGGCATAAAAAAATGAGGCTTCAGCCAGTTATTTAATGGGAGATGAATCTGAAGAGAAAGAAAAAGAAGCTTGCGGTAGAAGCTAGAAGAGTGCGGCTTCTATGAAAGGCTCGACTATGAAAATTAAATTTAATCAGTTCTTCTATGCACTTACGGGTTGTACGATTAAACGGTAACTCCGAACGCTGCGAAAATTGAAATTCGATAATAATATAACATTACGGACCCAATGGAACTGGTTTCGTTAAATTCCGAGACTGTGCCTCGGAAGGCTATTTTTAAATTCAATTTAAATGATATAAATCTTAAAACTGAACAAACCACTTCCAAATTCAATTTTAATACTTTTACTATCTTCACTATCATTAATATAAATTTTATAAGCCTTCAAATTATTTTTAATCGGCTTAAAATTCTAGATTCAATAAATTTCCCACTTCAAATTATTTAATTCAATAATTAATTATCAAATATATTGTGATATTCGTAATTCAAGTTAAAATTATTCCATCGAATACTTAAAATCAGTTAAATATTCTGATTTTAAATGCTTAAAAATTCCGGGTCGTCACATATCTGTTGATCTATCCCTAGTACAATTAATGTAGGGTTCCTAAAATGTTGACATGTGTCAACCCATAGGACTATGTAATCGACTGGGGGAAATTAACATCCTATGCTTACATGTATTTTCTATTATGTACATGGTATTTTGAATTTCGCTATATGGAGTGAATGCTTGCTTGTGTTTGCAAATGAGTTCCTAGCACATGATGGAACAGTACGTTGGGCAAAAAATGATAACGTAGTGTTTATATTGACAATACTGAACTAATCCACGTAGACACAATCTTTTATATTCAATCATTCTTTCCCCGGAGAACTAGTGCATTTTCTGTAAGTAGAAGATTTTGATATCACTAAAAGTGAATATCAATGGAATGTGTATTCTAGGACATTTTAACAACAAGATTCAACGATATCTTCAAATCCATGATGTTTTAGCTACATCAATCGATATTGATAAATATAAAGTTAATGTAGTTAATCCAAAATTTTAAAATTGGTTTGAATATGATGGAACAAGAAAGTCTTTATTGAACTTCTACAACTCAACCTCAACTTCACCAAAATCAAACCCTTTTCCTCCTTCCTACAATCAATGTAGTCGAATATTTCAAGAGAGGTGGTCGATAGGGGAGAGGAAGTTTGGTAGTGGCATGGTGGAGTTGGACTATGTTGTGCTCAACTGTACAGCGGGATGCTATAGCTTAGAGTTGAGAGAAGATCAAAGTGGAGTCATATAGAGCTAATAGAGAAGAAAACTATAAGTCATAGGGGCAAGAAAAGAATGACGGCGCTTTCCTAAAGTGAGAGCAAGGAGAGAAAATTTATCTAAGTACTAGAATATTTACATAAACATAGATCATCATCGATATATTGATTGATCAGTGCTAATCCACAAAGTAAATTTATTAAAAAAACACTTTCAACCAATTATAATTCTCATCGCGAATGGAATTTAAAGATTTATGGATGATCGACATAATAATCTACAGTATATTTTGTTTATTTAATGTATTCATAAAGGAATACATAGTATTACATAGGTATTTTATTATACCTTTTATAGATAATCAAAAATGAGGAATAGAAAGGAAAGTAGAAGAAAGGGAGCAAAGATTTACATGTAAAAAGATTAGCTATAATTGCTCTCTACACTAATAAATTATTACACAAAAGAAGTTGTGGCTCTATGGTAATGTCATATGGTTTGCTCAAGTAGCGTTGGGCTAGATCCTTTGAAAGCATATTATTTTTGAATTAGAGAAATTATGTTCCACGTCATTCACAGCTTAGTAATTATCAAATGTGCATATATATGCATATAAAAGGAAGATTTTTTTTAGTATATGTCGATTTCTTTTAGGACTGGCTAGATCCAATTTACACCCATACAGAACCCTAAAATCTCGAACATAGATTGCCACATGTTGAAAATCTAAAGGCAACAAATCCTTTCTTGGAATGAAAATTCCATAAATAAATGGTCGAATGCAAGCATATACCTTTATGCATATCTACCTCAAATGAAGATTGATTGTGCTCATATGGTAGATGAGATTCTTCGTAAAAAATTAGATATAATGTATATAAATATATCAATCACTATCACATATGGTAGAGCATACAAGAAGTCGCAACATATTCATTGAAAATTCCATCTAAGTAGAGAATTCTTTGAGAAGAAAGAGGTCGTGAGATAATGGGTAGTTACCCAGTACAACATAGCATATCCATTCATGAAAGGACTAGCTCGATCAATTCTCATCAAATTGATATAAGGGATAGGATTGACATTCCATAATTGGACTCAACAACAAGTGGGAGATTGGTAGAATTAGGGGTATATCTTAGGGGAAATTTGTAACAACCCAAATTCCAATGGTCCAGATTTTTCGCAAAAGTGCTAAAAACCAAGTCCACTGATGCCCGAGTTGGATATCTAGTATCTTGCAAATAGGAAAAGATGAATATATCAGAGCTCGATTAATTTTCTCACATCAGAATTAAGTAAAATATAATAGTAAGTAAATACCCACCCAAATAATAACACTTTCTACGCAAGTGTCATAAAGCTGAGAAGTCCTTGATCATCTACCTAACCTGTAGGATGTTATGAGGAGGGGGTCAGAACAAAGGTTCTGGTGAATGAATAAATTATATACTTCTAGGCTTAATTCTACATATATCTTTTTATTTCCATTTATTCTTTTATTAGATTCATTAGGTTACAATACTCTCACCCATACTCGTGAGCCATGCCCATCTACCCTATAGTAGACAAAAACTTAATAACTAATATATACATATATGTAGCTATATGCCAGATGACCATATTGGCCCTAGGTACCACCCACGGTAACTTCCGTATCCTCCTTAAACAGAACTCCATCATCTAGCTTCGAGAGCACTCCGAAATTTTCATCTATAAAGGACCATTTTGTAAGACCTATAGACGCTCCACTACTTACTACGATAACGTAAATTGCATCCGCACTAGTCTCTACCAGTGCTCGATATTCATAATGTACCATCCAGTGCGTACATTGAGAACTACGTAATCGTTCTGTCTACTATCTGAGTTCCGTCTACAAGGTCTACCTTATACCGAACTCAGTCAAGGGTTTTCTATATCTGTAAGGGATTGCTTCGTTAGGCTTATAATACAGATATTCTTGTTGGTCTATCCCTTTCTCGTCATGGCTATGGCCCTACGCAGCCACCCCTCGACTAATCGAAAGACTTCTAAAGAGTTAAGTGGTTGTGCCCTACTGCAAACAATCTAACATCCAATTGGCAGTGCCCCTCCATCCAATGTCTTGATAGTGAAAGTATCATTGGACCGTCGGTTTAACTCTAGTCTTTCCCAAACTCGCTCTGGTCATGATGCTGGCCGATATCCGCATGCGACTATCCTTAACCCTACTTGCAAGTACTGGACAACGAATACCCTACTTTAAACACCAAGCCCTTCTGACAACATACAAAGGATCTGCATTGTTAGGCCTATAATGCAAATGCAATCAAGGCATACCCTTTGGATGAAACACAGACAGACCTGCCTCCAGGGATGCAGCTTCGTTAGGCCTATCCAGAGGGCCATCCTAGAGTATCCTCACATCCCGTTGAAGTATCGTACTTCCCTCTAGCCCAAAATCACTAAACTAGACGTGCTTCTTCATTTCTGAAATCTGTGATGAACTGCTTCGTTAGGTGCTTCATCCTTTGAGCTGCTTCAAATGCATTTCGATTCTTTTATTAGACCCTAAGTCTAATCTTTTAACTTGCGATCAGTTTGCTTTCTTATTCTGTTGGCTACCTATTTTAATTTAGTTTGCATATGCTTTCCCCCGTCTAATAGGTAATGATGTTAGTATGAGCCATATTTACTATCTTTCTTATTTAACTTAATATATAAATTCTTAAGTAACTTAGAACAATCCTCTTCTATTATTTCTGTTTTATTTGCTTATTAACTTAATACAAGTTGTTTAAATAAGCCCATATAACTATTCCCTATTATCATCACTTACCAATTTGTTTAAACTTTCACGATAAGCTTTGTTGTTCTTATCTCATAATTATAACCTATGCTATAATTTTACTTGGAATTATAAGGTTTTTTTCTTTTGTAGTTCGTTATACAATTACAAGAATTTCTTGCTTAGCCTGCCTTCTTTTATTATGACGTAGAATTTTCTTTAGTTCCCTAAATATATTGATTCACTTATCATAATAATTGCCTAGTCAAATAGCCTGCACAGTGAATGCAGACCCAGGTTTCTTTAATTTCTTCGTAGCCTCAGATACTTAAATTAGTAATCTTCTTATTTCAAATCATACTTCACTTTATTGTCTGATATTTTAGGAAGTAATTCTATTTTATCCGTTTGGGTATGAAGAATATATAATCTGTGACGCCCCACCTCTATACCCACGCTAGCCAAGAACATTACGGTGAATGCTGTCAACTAGCACGGAGAATAAGGCTGTTGAGGAGCGACCATCCGTGTAATTGCTTTGCGCAAGCATCGATATGTCAGATAGTATAACATGCATTTCTTTATCAAGAGGGAAATCCGACATACCGACACAAACTCAAAGCTACTACACAGTGGCTATAATATCTTCAGAAACAAATATAGAAATAAACATAACATAAATCAGTCAGAGACAATTCATATCACAAAGGCGGAAATAGATATGAATATTACACTAGGAAGTGTACATCAGAGTAGTGGTCTAAAAAGATCCACAATATCACAAAAGAATAGTAACACGAACTACACAAAAGAATAAGTATACATTATGGAGTCTATATCTCAAATGTATACAACAAAAACTACTAATCTAAGTAGTTAACCAAAAGTCAAGGAGATAATCCCGGATGTAAAGTCAAGCAGAAGCGCCTGTAACATCTCGGTCTGACCCGAGTATTATTTAATAAGAAAATAATAAACGGATCAGTCTAGCTTTAAATATCAGATGAAATAATAAAGAATTGAAAGATATGACATGCACATATAATAACCATAATAACATACTATAGCAAGCATGTAAATGATAATCGATAATAGATTGATCAATATCACAAAAATCTTCTCAAAGATAGAAAGGAATGTCATATTCTATATCTCCTTCACAAAAGTCATAAATATTGACCATTATATCAATGCCAATCACAAAAGTCAATGACACACAAATTCACCAATGCACAAATATTGATAGAACCTATCAATGAAAATCACGAAGAAATTACAAAAAGGGGGAAGGCCTATCACAAACGGGAGCATAAAGCTCACCAACACGTGTATCACAAACGGAACGCTAATTCCATGGTTGCTAACCATCACTAATTGAGCCGAAGCTCCACAAACGGCTCGAAGACCATGGGTTGCTACCCCACCAATTTGAGTCGAAACTCCACAAAACGGGGTTTAGTCTCCCTCGTAGACAAAGAGACATCGCACATTGCTAGTCTAAATCACAAAAATGATCCGTCAGTTACACTAAGTTAGTAAATATAAAAGTTTAGCTTCATGTCCCATAACCACTTGCTTAACTCAAATATTTACGAACAAACTGTAGATCTCCACTGGAAAATTGTCACAAGAGATTCAATCGAACAAGTCCAAGAATTAACTAACGAAGTAAACGCAAGCGTTTCATACCACTTGTTTTACTAAGTCGTTTAATTAGATTTCTCATCCGAATAAGGTAAAGGTTTGTATATAATAGTAGATTGGAAAACGGTTGAAGAAACGAGCTTTGTGATAAAATAGTGTTGAAATTATTTGAAGAAAGTGTTTTGATATTTACTATTAGTATAGAAACCTTTATATTTTTAAAGTGAGAAATCACAAACATGATTGTAGAAACAATCAATCACAAAAATTCACATACGATGACGTGAATAAAATCCAAAGAAATCGATACAGGATCCATCGAAATGGATATTCAAGATCCCTAAAAAGGAGTCATCAAGGTCATAATAGATGATAACGACAAATAGGAAACAACACGAATCGATTAAAGTTGGAAATTCAAACAATTAGGCGGAGTAGCAAAATTGCAACAGGTCGGTCGGCCGGCTACAGAGCTCGGTCGACCGGACCCTGTTCTCAAAATTCCTCGGGAAGCAGGTCGGTCGGCCGAACCCTGTAGTTGGTCGACCGGACCATAAACAGAGAATTGGTTATGCACTTGGAAGCAGGTCGGTCGGCCGGTCAGCAGGGCTCGGTCGACCGGACCTGTTGCCAGTCTCTTCCCAGCCCATCCAAATGAGGTCCAACCTCGACCAAATTGCATTCGCTCGAGCAACGGCGCAAAGGGTTTATGCCAATCGACTACCCGGACCTTTAATCTCTTCGATGCATAACCAAAACACATTCAAACATCAAAGTTAGGATTTTTAAAGATTTGAACCCAAAACACTAAAAATTGGAATATTCACCAATTCAATCCAAGCCAAAAGCAATTTCACAAGAATAAGTGTTAGGAATTCATAGCTAACAATCGGAGATAAACATAGACTAAGATGTGAGATAAAAATCTCACCTTTGAACCCAAGCAATTGAAGAAGAAGCTTGAAAGCAAAAGGGGAATCAACCACTCTTCAAATCCAACTCAAGAAGCTTGATTCTAAGCTAAAAAGAGAAACATTTCCCAAATTAGGTTTAGGAATTTTCTGAAATCAAAGAGAGAAAGAGTTGGAGAAGAAGAAGAGAAGCTTACCAATGGGTTCTTCTATTAGTTTGGAGCTAGGGTTTGATTTGCAAAAGAAAACTAGGGCTTGGAGTTTTAATTTCCTCTTCCACTCTCCATTAATATAAAAGCTTGAGTATTAGGAAATAAGGAATGAAGTAATGAAGAGGAGAAGGGGTTGGGACTGAATACATAAGTGGGGTTATTGGGCTCAGCCCAAACCAAAGCCCTAAGTAAAAAGTAGCAAAAATCAACTTACTCCAAACACACCAAAGCTTATACTCAAAAAGGTCGCAAACGGCATTTTAAACTCAATGGGAGTGGTCTCGAGTCCTAATTCGACCGTATGCAAAAGGTAGATTTTCGAACAAAATTCCGAGTATTGATAAAATATTTAAATAAAATATTTAAATATAAAATCGATAAATATGCGGGTTGTTACAGACTGCCCTCCTTAAAGAAATTGCGTCCTCGTAATATTTAAGAAGAAAATATAAAGTAACAACCATAAAAGCATATTCAACACAAAAGAAATTTGAAATAAAAGGTTCACCTTAAAGAGCACGGGAAAGTAAGTCCGGATGTGATCGCTCGATGAACTCTCTAGACTCCCAAGAACAATCCTTAGGATTTGAAGACCATTGAACTTTCACAAGCGGAACATCCTCATTTCGAAGTCGTTTGACTTTCGAAGCAATAATACGAACAGGATGTTGCTTATAAGTTAAATTAGGCGAAACTTCAATTTCTTCCACAACACCAGGCTCAAGAATAGAATCTGAATCACGAAGGCATTTCCGAAGTTGAGAAACGTGAAACACGTCCTGCATGGCAGAAAACCGAGCTAGTAATGATAGGCGATAAGCCATGGAACCAATACATTCAGTGATAGGGAATGGCCCAATATATCAAGGCGCTAACTTTCTCGATCGACTGAAACGTACAACACCTTTCATAGGTGAAACAGAATGAACACAAGATCTCCCACAGAAAATTCTAACTTCCTTCTTCGATTATCGGCATAGGATTTTTGTCTACTCTGGGCTTCTTTCATCCTATGACGAATAAGATCAATCTTTTCTGTGGAATCACGAATAAAATCTGGAACTAAAATCAGCTTCTCACCGGCCTCAAGCTAACAAGAAGGAGATCGGCATGGCCTTCCATGGAGTGCCTCAAAAGGTGCCATACCAATACTAGATTGGAAGCTATTATTATAGGAAAATTCAACAAGAGGAATATGATCTTCCCAGCTTCCACCGAAATCGAGCACACAAGCACGAAGAAGATCTTCAAGAGTTTGATTCACACGCTTGGTTTGTCCATCGGACTGGGGTGATAAGCGGTGCTAAAATTAAGCTTCGTTCCTAAAGCTTTTTGAAGACTCTTCCAAAATCCACTAGTAAACAATGGATCACGATCACTAACAATAGAAGTAGGAACTCCATGCAATTTAACAATTTCTTTAACAAAGAGTTTGGCCAAAAGAGGAACGGTTCGGTTAGATCGAACGGGAATAAAATGGGCGGATTTAGTAAGCCTATCAACGATCACCCATAAGCTATCATGACCCGAACGAGAACGGGGAAGGCCATCGATAAAATCCATGGAAATTTGATCCCACTTCCAAATTGGAATTTCTAAAGGTTGCAATAACCCACCGGGCCTTTGATGTTCGGCCTTAATGAGTTGGCAAGTCATGCAACACTTAACAAAGTTAGCAATATCAGATTTCATTCCCTTCCAATAATAAAGCCGCTTCATATCCGCGTACATTTTACTACTTCCGGGATGAATGGTAAATTTAGAACGATGTGTATCTTCTAAAATATCTTTACGAAGATCACTAATATTTGCTACGATAAGTCTACCAAAGTTCCGAATGCCACCACGAGAATCGATATCAAAGTCTTTAAACCTTCAATATCAATTTTATCCTTAATATTTTGGCTAAGAAGAGCCAATTCAGGATTTAGCCCTTGAGCTTCAAGAATGCGGTCCAAAAGAGAAGGATGAGCCTCAAGGCTACATAAAACAAGAGATGAGCATAAATCGGAAACACGGTCTTGAATTTCACAAGTGGATAGGATCTCGAGATTGTTCCATTCAGATATCATCATAGAAACAACAGCTTGTTGTTTACGGCTAAGAGCATCGGCGACACGATTACCCTTACCGGTAGTATAAAGGATATCAAGATCATAAGGAGCAAGGAACTCGAGCCAACGTTGTTGACGCAAATTAAGTTCCTTTTGAGAGAATAAATACTTCAAGGACTTATGATCGGTATAAAGAATAAATTTCTCTCCCAAAAGATAATGACGCCAAATTCGAAGAGCGAAAACAATAGCCGCGAGTTCTAAATCACGTGTGGCATATCTTGTCTCGGCAGGCTTTAATTGCCTAGAAGCATAAGCAATAACATGTTCTTTTTGCATAAGAACGGCACCCAAACCAACGCGACTGGCATTGGTATAAACAACGAAATCTTGATTCCCCTCGGGAATAACAAGAATAGGAGCATCAGAAAGGAGTTCTTTGAATTTCTGAAAAGAAGTTTCACATTTGTCCGACCAAATGTATTTAACACCTTTCTTCGTTAAACTAGTGAGAGGCACGGCAATCTTAGAAAAGTCTTTGATAAAACGGCGGTAATAACCCGCTAATCTAAGAAAACTACGAATCTCCGTCACACTCTCCGGTCTCTTCCAATTTTGAATCGCTTCAATCTTTGAAGGATCCACGGAAATTCCGGATTCGGAAATAATATGACCGAGAAACTTCACACGAGATTGCCAAAAGTGGCATTTAGAAAACTTTGCCTTTAATTGATTACTCCTAAGAGTTTCCAACACAATCCGAAGATGCTTTTCATGCTCCTCCTCGGTTTTTGAATACACAAGAATATCATCAATAAAGATGAGAACAAACTGGTCGAGGAAGTCTTTGAAAACTCTATTCATAAGATCAACGAAATAAGCTGGGGCATTTGTCAACCCAAATGGCATAACAAGCCATTCATAAGATCCATAACGAGTACGGAACGATGTCAAAGGAATACTATCCTTAGCAATACGAAGCTGATGAAAACCGGTAGCTAAGTCTAATTGTGAAAAGACTCTAGCACCACTAAGCTGATCGAATAGATCATCAATCCGAGGTAAAAGATATTTATTTTTTATAGTAAGATCATTAAGCTTGCGGTAGTTAACGCAAAGCCTAAGCATACCATCGGATTTCTTCACAAAAATAGCTGAAGCTCCCCAAGGCGAGGAACTAGAGCGAATAAATTGCTTCGTCTCCAATTCGGATAATTGTTTCTGCATCTCCTCATTTTCTTTATTGGACATACGATAAGGAGGACGGGTGATAGGTTGAGCTCCAGGGATAAGATTAATTATGAACTCAATTGCTCGCTTAGGTGGTAATCCTAAAACGGGCTCAAATATGTCGGAAAGTTCATGAACAACGTGAATAAGAGAAATAATATCTTCCTCATCATCATTATCGTCATCACGAGGATTTAAAGAATATAAAGATGCAACCAAGCTGGAATCCGAATCTTTAAGATTGATAGAAATCTGCTTAACAGATTGAGGATGTCGAAGATGAATAGTCCGCTCAGGACATAGGATATGAGCTTCATAACGGTTAAGACAATCCATTCCCAAAATCATTCCAAAGCCTAAATAACGCATGACATGCAAATCGGCTAGGAAAGGAAAATCACACAAAATAATCTCCACATCTTTACAAAGCAAACTAAGAGTTGCGGATCCACCAACCGGATTCGCAATTCTCAAAGAAGTCATTAAAGCAACAACATCCAAAGAAAAAGTATCAACAAGTTCTTTCGATATAAAAGAATGGGACGCACCCGTATCAAAAAGAACTCGAATAGGATGCTCACGAAATAAAATAATACCATTAAGAATAGAATGAGAAATACCTTGGCCACGAGATGTGTTGCCAGGGGCTTGAGCAACATTTAACTTTCCCTCCTTCCTGCCCTGAAGCTTGGGGCATGAAGATATAACATGGTCGGGACCTTTGCAGTAGCGACAAGAGAGGGACTTTGGGCACTTGTTCGCGTAATGGTCCTTCGAACCACAATTATAGCATTCCCCACGACCAAAGGAAGAAGTCTTTGCCACAGGGGTTGCTTGCTTCCCTTTCTTATTGGGATAAGGGCCTTTGAATTTGTTTGGCCTCTTCTTGTTGTTGAAGTTTGGTTTGGAACCCACCACTTCAACATCATTCTCCCTATCCGCCTCTTCAAGACGAAGAGCGATATCAATGAGTTGGTCGAAAGAAACTTCTAATTTTAGAAGTAATGGCTTCTTGAGATTTTTGTTTAAGCTATAGACGAACCTCTGATTTTTCTTCAATGGGGTGTTGATATATTCAACCCCGTATTTGGAGAGAGATTCAAAAGACGCGACATAATCTATCATGAAAGATTCACCTTGAACAAGGTCTATAAAACGGCGAGCCAAAGTCACCTTCTCAGCTTCTGATACGAATTTTAACTCGTAACGCTCCCGGAATTTCTCCCAAGTGAGATCCGCTTCATTTATTTCAGAAATCAGAAGCACGTACCAGTCCAATGCTCTTTCTTGGAGCATACTAGAAGCCACCTGAACTTGATGAAGATCAATGAGGTTCATGCGAGAGAAGATTCGATCGCATGTTCTTAACCAAGCCTGGACTTCAATAATAGTTTCAGAACCTTTAAATGGCTTCCCACCCAAATTAGTGTAGTTGTTGCACAGGCGGGCAAATCCTGATTTAGGGTGAGTAGGTTCCGGATTAGAACCAGCTGCTTGAGCATTCGTGACAAGGTCAAGAAGTTGTTGGGTAGTCATAAAAACTCCATCTTGGGGAGTAGCACTAGATTGACCGGCGTTGGGACGGCCAGGTCTAACCATTTCTCTTCCCTTAGAAAGAAAAAAGAAGAAGAAAAAGGTTATTCACAAAATGAATATCAAGCAATCTAAATAGATAAAACAAGGAATCATAAAGAAAATAGGATGAATCGGTACGAAGACTCGAATTAAATCCTAAGGCACGACTCCTAAGAAGGACTTAGGACTATGGTCCTTGTTAAATTATTCTACATTGTTCCGAAGTTTGGCTCTGATACCAAGCTGTGACGCCCCACCTCTATACCCACGCTAGCCAAGAACATTACAGTGAATGCTGTCAACTAGCACGGAGAATAAGGCTGTTGAGGAGCGACCATCCATGTAATTGCTTTGTGCGAGCATCGATATGTCAGATAGTATAACATGCATTTCTTTATCAAGAGGGAAATCCGACATACCGACACAAACTCAAAGCTACCACACAGTGGCTATAATATCTTCAGAAACAAATACAGTAATAAACATAACATAAATCAGTCACAGACAATTCATATCACAAAGGCGGAAATAGATATGAATATTACACTAGGAAGTGTACATCAGAGTAGTGGTCTAAAAAGATCCACAATATCATAAAAGAATAGTTACACGAACTACACAAAAGAATAAGTATACATTACGAAGTCTATATCTCAAATGTATACAACAAAAACTACTAATCTAAGTAGTTAACCAAAAGTCAAGGAGGTAATCCCGGATGTAAAGTCAAGCAGAAGCGCCTGTAACATCTCGGTCTGACCCGAGTATTATTTAATAAGAAAATAATAAACGGATCAGTCTAGCTATAAATATCAGATGACATGATAAAGAATTGAAAGATATGACATGGACATATAATAACCATAATAACATACTATAGCAAGCATGTAAATGATAATCGATAATAGATTAATCAATATCACAAAAATCTTCTCAAAGATAGAAAGGAATGTCATACTCTATATCTCCTTCACAAAAATCATAAATATTGACAATTATATCAATGCCAAGCACAAAAGTCAATGACACACAAATTCACCAATGCACAAATATTGATAGAACCTATCAATGAAAATCATGAAAATTGGTGAAGCACAAATTCTAGAAATCATCAATAGAAATCCAGAAATCACAAAAAGGGGGAAGGCCTATCACAAACGGGAGCATAAAGCTCACCAACACGTGTATCACAAACGGAACTCTAATTCCATGGTTGCTAACCATCACAAATTGAGCCGAAGCTCCACAAAGGGCCCAAAGACCATGGGTTGCTACCCCACCAATTTGAGTCGAAACTCCACAAAACGGGGTTTAGTCTCCCTCGTAGACAAAGAGACATCGCACATTGCTAGTCTAAATCAAAAAAATGATCATCATTGATCATCAAGAAGTGTCAATTACACTAAGTTAGTAAATATAAAAGTTTAGCTTCATGTCCCATAACCACTTGCTTAACTCAAATATTTACGAACAAACTGTAGATCTCCACTAGAAAATTATCACAAGAGATTCAATCGAACAAATCCAAGAATTAACCAACGAAGTAAATGCAAGAGTTTCATACCACTTGTTTTACTAAGCCGTTAAATTAGATTTCTCATCCGAATGAGGTAAAGGTTTGTATATAATAGTAGATTGTAAAACGGTTTAAGAAACGAGCTTTGTAATAAAATAGTGTTGAAATTATTTAAAGAAAGAGTTTTGATATTTACTATTAGTATAGAAACCTTTATATTTTTAAAGTGACAAATCACAAACATGATTGTAGAAACAATCAATCACAAAAATTCACATACGAAGACGTGAATAAGTCCAAAGAAAACGATAGAGGATCCATCGAAATGGATATTCAAGAATCTCTAAAAATGAGTCATCAAGGTCATAATAGATGATAACGACAAATAGGAAACAACACGAATCGATTAAAGTTGGAAATTCAAACAATTAGGCGGAGTAGGAAAAATTGCAACAGGTCAGTCGGCCGGCTACAGAGCTCGGTCGACCGGACCCTGTTCTCAAAATTCCTCGGGAAGCAGGTCGGTCGGCCGAACCCTATAGTTGGTCGACCGGACCATAAACAGAGAAGTGCTTATGCACTTGGAAGCAGATCGGTCGGCCGGCAGCAGGGCTCGGTCGACCGGACCTGTTGCCAGTCTCTTTCCAGCCCATCCATATGAGGTCCAACCTCGACCAAATTGCATTCGCTCGAGCAACGACGCAAAGGGTTTATGCCAATCGACTACCCCGCCTTTTAAGCTCTTTGATGCATAACCAAAACACATTCAAACATCAAAGTTAGGATTTTTAAAGATTTGAACCCAAAACACTAAAAATTGGAATATTCACCAATTCAATCCAAACCAAAAGCAATTGCACAAGAATAAGTGTTAGGAATTCATACCTAACAATCGGAGATAAACATAGACTAAGATGTGAGATAAAAATCTCACCTTTGAACCAAAGCAATTGAAGAAGAAGCTTGAAAGCAAAAGGGAAATCAACCACTCTTCAAATCCAACTCAAGAAGCTTGATTCTAAGCTAAAAAGAGAAACATTTTCCAAATTAGGTTTAGGAATTTTCTGAAATCAAAGAGAGAAAGAGTTGGAGAAGAAGAAGAGAAGCTTACCAATGGGTTCTTCTATTAGTTTGGAGCTAGAGTTTGATTTGCAAAAGAAAACTAGGGCTTGGAGTTTTAATTTCCTCTTCCACTCTCCATTAATATAAAAGCTTGAGTATTAGGAAATGAGGAATGAAGTAATGAAGAGGAGAAGGGGTTGAGACTGAATACATAAGTGGGGTTATTGGGCTCAGCCCAAACCAAAACCCTAAGTAAAAAGTAGCAAAAATCAACTTACTCCAAACATACCAAAGCTTATACTCAAAAAGATCACAAACGGCATTTTAAACTCAATGGGAGTGGTCCCGAGTCCTAATTCGACCGTATGCAAAACGTAGCTTTTCGGACTAAATTCCGAGTATCGATAAAATATTTAAATATAAAATCAACAAATATGTGGGTTGTTACATAATCCGTTTGCATACTTTAATGTTGAATAACACTATAAACAATAATCCGTAACTGCAAGGTGTCTCTTTTACTATTTTGGAGTAGTGCAAAATACAGTGGTTTCTCTATTTTACACTAATTTCCTCTTTTTATTTTTTTTATTCTGGCAGTTATGTTTATCATTATCTTTTAGCTATTAAATAATGGAAGTGTATCCCACCTTCTAACCAATTAATCTAATATTTACACCTAAATTAATTTTTCCCATTTCATTGCAATTTATTACAGTAATTTTTTTATCTCTCAACTTTTATTATTTTACATCTATTTTCTTTCATTTTAGTTTTCTTATTTATATAATACATATCGTATTTTATCTATTCTAATCCATATGAGAAGAAAGGAAAGAAGGGATGGAAGAAAACCGCTGCTTGCATAAAAATCTAAAACGTAGAACAAAAGGTGTAAATAAGGCATAGAAATTAGCGTTTAAATACTATAAATAATCTGCAAGCTTTCTTATAGTTTATCCTAATTTAACTAATATGATTAATTACCGAATTTTTTTCTAAACATGAATCTAACGATCGTATATCTTAAACTTAAAAGATATGTAAATAAATCCACTCACCTGTCTTCCTTAGCTTTATTTGTGCTCCGCTTGGCTCCATAGTCCTTCTGGATCCCTTCCCCCTAGGTGTGTAATATTTTAATTTAAGAGATTTTCTCCTTAGAAAATATTTTCTTTTTAGGGTTTAGCCTTAGGCCAAGAACCCAAAGAAATATTTTCTATTTAGTGTTCAGCCTTAGGCAATGAACCCATGGGAGGAAAATCTAATTGTGAGAAGATTTCTTGGCCTAGGTTCCTATTTATATTGGAGCTTAGGGATCTCAGACCATCGGATTCTTGGATTGGACTTGGAGCAACCACGTCACAGGGTTGGTCGGAGCCATAGGATTGAAGAACATATGGCTCAGATGGAGTAAAAAGTGGAAATCATGTCACATACGTACCTGGATGAATTTTTGATCCAGGTTGCACGTGGGTCGACCAGGCGATTGACCGCCTAAGCACCTATCGATCGCCCGCTCCACCTATGTGCCAGTTGGGTCGACCTGCATTAGGCCAATGCAAATATATTTATTATTATTATTATTTTCGTTTAGCTTTCCATTTTTATTTCGTTCATAACTTCTTCATATTGGTCCAGATTTTGATAAGTTATATATGGAAACTGATCACAAAATCGTTCCGGATGAAATGGCACAAGTTCCAGAACCATATTTCGATAATTCCAAAAATTACTTATTTTCATTTCTTGTCATTATACTTTACATTTAACTATATGAAAATGCGGGGTGTTACATTCTCCCACCCTTAAGAAATTTCGTCCCCGAAATTTGATAAGGGTAAAATTTATGTAATCTCTCACATTAGTTACATTCATTTTGTGTACATCCAATTTTCGGACAATCCGTGTAAATTGCAAAGTGCAATACATCATTAAATATATGCATGTAAAAGAATTTCTAATCGGTACCTCCTATATCAATGCTTCTTCTTTTAGAAATTCCTTTTTAAAACATGACACACACATCCTAAATATACTTGAAATTTCTATGTGAATGCAATCTTTGAAAACTCATAACATTTTTCATTCTATACTAGAAACTAACCCTACTACATTATGATACTATATAAATGACATATGTGGGCTAACATAGCAATCATCTCGAGCTGGGAGGCGTATGCCCTTGTCCTTCCGGACATAGGAAGGCTCTAATAAAGGAATCCAAAAAGCTAAGGCACTCCTCCTGCCGCCTAGTGCTCACCACAACCTCAGTTTGAGATCTAGCTAACTCATCCTACCTCCTAATCACCTCTTGATATCCCTGTCGAATCTAAGAGTGCTCCTTAGCAAGCTGCTCTAATAAATCACCTCTTAATAACCTCTTGCCTCTCGGTAAGGGTCCAAAACTAATCCTTGTAGCCAATCGGTGGAGGGGGCTGAGAAGGTCCTCCTCCATCTCCGCAAGATCCATATCCATGTCCATATCCCTACGTACTCTGCATCGTGGGCTCAAATGGCCTAACGGGCCATGTCGACTCGGTATGTCATACATCACCTCCAAACGGTTCTGTAAGAAAGTGCTGATGTTCATGAAAGTACTAGGGTGCCTACTAATGTGGTGAGGGCTGTGGTGATGGCTACTACTCGTGCTTCTGCTCCTCCTATGGAGCCTGAATCTTGGCCAATCCTATGTGCATCCTCCTCAGACTGGATGAATCTATCATGGGGTGGGGTTTCTCACTATATGTCTCTCTCTCTCCATCTCAACCCCGGCCTACCTGAAGACCCGTGTCCAAAATTGGTAGTAAATCATAGTGGATTTGTGAAGTCCAGTCGCTGTCTTATACTGGGCCATAATCGTCCTAGCCCAGTTCACCTGCTATCCTCCAAATATGGCGTAGGTGGCTAGCCTCACAATAGGGTAAATTTGTTCAAAACTCGCCGTCTTGGGGAAAAGGTTATGCTGCAGAATGCAGATAACTAACCTAGCTAAAGGGGTCAACTGCCCAACGCTCCAATCGAGGTGCTAAGGGTCTACAAGAGTCTGCTGCAAAACGGCCATGTCCGTCCTCTCAATCTGCCCTACCTCTAAACCATACCCTATGTTACCCAAAATACTGGCTTCAGTGAAAACTATCCTAACTCCCTTGACCTCCGGCTAGAAGGCCAACTCCTCATCCTCGTTGCTAGTACATAAATTAGCATCAAAAAGACATACTAACCTCATATACACTCACTGTTCGAACGTCTCATGGATAAGAATCTGTCGTAGCCTTGTGTCGAAGAAGAGTTACTCTAAACATGTGCTTGGAAAATCAGTAAACTTCATCGCCCTTCCTTGCAGAAATTAGTACGCGGCTGTATCAGAGTAAGACTATATTATACGCTATCACTCTGACACTAAGCTATCTCCTTCGGTGTGAGGTGGGGAAAGAGGTGAAATAGACAGGGTCTTGGAGGCATGGTGAAAACTCTTAGATCTATGGTAACAAGGTATGGATCCGAGTAGATCTCGCGACGTGCTTTAATTTGGAACTAACGGCGTGTCAAACGGTGGAGTTTTGGAGGAATATGGGTGGTTGGAAGGGGGGATTTTTGGGTGCGAACACTGTCTTCGGGGAGGAAGAAAAAATGATGAATGGGAGAAAAAATGAGCAAGAGAGGGACAAAACACATGTACATACGTGTGCAATCTGCAAGCAACCGGTCGACCGCACAATCAACAAGCGGGCTGACCGCTCGGTCGATCGCCCTGTGGTCGACCACCCTAGTCGTTCTGTGTTACATTTTTCCCCATCCCTTCCACCTCCCCTTGACTAATCGAAGTCTACGCAAATTCTACCCACAACCGAGTTGTCTGAGTAGCGGTTACGACTTTTGCTAAATGTCCATGTCCGCCTTCCACTCTCCAAGTGGAGTCTTGACGTCTTCTATACTTCAAATAAACCTACATTAATGTCCATAAGCTTGCTCCAGCCACTTAAATCGTCTAACCCATAAAATTCTTTTCACAAAAACTTAACTTTCTTTACAGACATAAAAAAATATTCATGTACTTATAAACCTTTTTGTACTTAAATAAGGATTTGAAAATACATTTCTACTCAGCTAAGACAGATGTTGTGTAAAACATCGTCACTACAGCCCAAAATACTAGTTTTCAATTAAAGTCATTAATACAAACATATATATCTCTACTTTAAAATTCAAAAAAAAGCTTTTAGAATTGTTTTTCTCTTATATAAACCAGTAAAATCATAAAGCTGCAAACTTCTAAAGTTAAGACTTGAAAGTCTTTAAAAAATTTCAAATTCCTAAGAGTTTAATTGTTGGGCTAGACTAAAAAGTGGCTTTTTAATTTGCGTTCACCTTTCCAAATATCCCTTACCGAATCCAAAAATCTTTGCCCTATGAGGTCTTTTGGCTCTTGGAATCCCCTCGTTCCATGTTTTGATATACTGAATTATTTTCCAAACTTTCTCCAACTATTGATTTTCTTAAAAGAATGGACTTCTCTTTGGGGCTTTTTTAAGAGTGTGTGTATATATATACACACTAAAATACAAATACATTCAGTCACTATTTACCTAGGAATCTAAACCTAGGCTCTGATACCAAATGTAACAACCCAAATTCCAATGGTCCGAATTTTTCGCAAAAGTGCTAAAAACCAGGTCCACTAAAGCCTGAGTTGGGTATCTGGTGTCTTGCAAATAGACAAATATAAATATATCAGAACTCGATTAATTATCTCATAGTGGAATTGACTAAAATATAATAGTAAGTAAATACTCACCCAAATACTAACACTTTCTAAGAAGGTGTCATAAAGCTGAGAAGTCTTTGATCATCTACCTAACCTATAGGATGCTATGAGGAGGCGGTTAGAATAAAGGTTTTGGTGAATGAATAAATTATATACTTCTAGGCTTCATTCTATACATATCATTTTATTTCCATTTATTCTTATATTAGATTCATTAGGTTACAATACTCTCAACCTTACTCGTGAGTCGTGCCTATCTACCCCATAGTAGATAAAAACCTAATAACTAATACACACACACACACACACACATACATATACGTAGCTATATGCCTAATGTTCATATTGGCGCCAGGTACCACCCATGGTACCTTTCGTATTCTCCTCAAAAAGAACTCCATTGTCTGGCTTCGGGAGCGTTCTAAAAATTTTCATCTCTAAATGACCGCTTCGTAAGACCTATAGATGCTTCACTACTTATTACGAAAACATAAATTGCATCTGCACTAGTCTATAACAGTGCTCGGACATCCACAATGTACCACCCAGTGCATACGTTAAGGACTACATAATCGCTCTGTCTACTATCTGAGTTCTGCCTACAAGGTTTACATTATACGAAACTCAGTCAGGTGCTTTCTATATCTATAAAGGATTGCTTCGTTAGGCTTATAATACAGACATTCCTGTTGGTTTGTCCCTTTCTCTTCTTGGCTATGGCTCCATGCAGCCACCCCTCAACTAATTGAAAGACTTCTAAAGAGTTAAGTGGTCGTGCCCTACCGAAAACAATCTAACATCCAATTGACGGTGTCCCTCCATCGTCCATCCAATGTCTCGATTGTGAAAGTATCATTGGACTGTCATTTTGACTCTAGTCTTTCTCGAACTCTCTTTGGTATTGATGTTGGCCAATATCCGCATGTGACTATCCTTAACCTTACTTGCAAGCACTAGACATACGAATACCCTACTCCAAACACCTAGCCCTTCTGAATGCATCCACAGGATCCGCTTCGTTGGGCCTACAATGCAAATGCAGTCAAGGCATACCCTTTTGATGGAACACATACTGACCTACCTCCGGGGATGCAGCTTCATTAGGCCTACCCAGAGGGCCGTCCTAGAGTATCTCACATCTTGTAGTCTCTCCCTTTAGCCCAAAATCACTAAATTGGATGTGCTTCTCCATTTCTAAAATCCGTGATGAACTGCTTCGTTAGGCGCTTCATCCTTTGGGCTGCTCCAAACGCATTTCGATTCTTTTATTAGACCCTAAGTTTAATCTTTTAGTTTGCGTTTAGTTTTCTTTCTTATTCTGTTGGCTACCTATTTTAATTTACTTAGCATATTCATGCCCCCGTCTAATAGGGAATGCTGTTAGTATGAGCCATATCTACTATCTTGCTTATTTAACTTAATATATAAATTCTTAAGCTCCCTAGAATAAGCCACCTTTCATATTTCTGTTTTTTTTCTTATTAACTTAATGCAATTTGTTTAAATAAGCCTCTATCACTATTCCCTGTTCTCATCACTTACCAATTTGTTTTAAATTCACAATAAGCTTTTCTGTTCTTATCTCATAATTATAACTAATGTTATAATTTTACTTGGAGTTGTTACTTTTTCTTCTTCTATAGTCCATTATACAATTATAAGCATTTCTTGCTTAGTCTGCCTTATTTTATTACGACATAGAATTTTCTTTAATTCCTTAAATATACCTGATTCACTTATCATAATAATTGCCTAGTTAAATATCCTGCATAAGAAATGTAGACTTAGGTTCCTTAAATTTCTTCATAGCCTCAAATCCTTAAATTAGTAATCTTCTTGTTTCAAATTATACTTTACTTTGTTGCCCGATATTTTAGGAAGTAATAATATTTTATTCGGTTGGGTATAAAGACTGTATAATCCATTTCCATACTATAATGTTGAATAACACTAAAAACAATAATACGTAACTGCATGGTGTCTCTTTTACTATTTTGGAGTAGTGCAAAATATAGTGGTTTCTCTATTTTACACTAATTTCTCCTTTTTATTTTTTTATTCCGGCAGTGACGTTTATCGTTATCTTTTAGAAATTAAATTATGGAAGTGTATCCCACCTTCTAACCAACTACTTAATCTAATAATTACACCCAAATTAATTTTTCCCGTTTCAATGCAATTTATTATAGTAGTTTTTTAACTCTCAACTTTTATTATTTTACATCTATTTTCTTACATTTCAGGTTTCTTATTCGTATAATCCATATTTGCGTTTTATCTGTACTAATCCATATACGAAGAAAGGAAAGAAGGGATGGAAGAAAACTATCGCTTACATAAAAATCCAAAACGTAGAAAAAAGATGTAAATAAGGCACATAAATTAGTGTTTAACTACTGTAAATAAATTTCTAGTTTTCTTATAGTTTATCCTAATTTAATTAATATGATTAATTACCAAAAAGTTTTCTAAACGGGAATCTAATGATACTATATCTTAATCTTAAAGGATATATAAATAAATCCCCTCGCCTGTCATCCTTAACTTTGCTTGTGCTCCGCTTGGCTCCATAGTCCTTCTGGATCTCTTTCCCTTAGGCGTATAATATTTAATTTAGGAAATTTTTGCTATCCCACTTTTTGGTCAAAACTGGAATATCAACAAGTTGGCAAGGAATGATGGATACCGGGATTGGAGATCGATTGGAAGCAAGGCGGCGATCGATGTCGTCAAAATTTGGTTGAACTCCAATCGGGACGAAATTGATTGGAGATGATGATAAGGATTAGGAAAGGCTATGTTTCAAATTTCAGGTTAATCGGAGTTCATATGAAGGAGTTATGATCGATGCAAGGTAGGAAAGGCATGCTGTTCGAATCCATCGAGGGCTCAAGGTGGTGCTCATTTCGAATCCATCAGATTCGAACACATCAAGTTTTGTTCGGTTCAACTCCATCAAGTTCGCATCGGTCGAAGGCATGGCGCAAGGATGGTTCGAATCGATGCACTTCGTATCGATCAGGAAGTGATGACTTCGAATCGATACACTTCGTATCGATTGGCATGGACGAGACTCGGTTGCTTCGTATCAATCCGGCATAGATACGAGCATGTTATTCGTATCGATCAATATCGATATGAACTGTGCGTTCGTATCGATTAGGAGGGAAAGGTCGATGGATCTTGGCTCGATGGCCAGATTTGGATTAAATAGAAAGGCGCATGGAGTTTACTTCGAATTGATGTACTTCGCCTTGATGTAATATGATGCAATGGATGCGCGGACGTTCTTCGTATCGATCAGTATTGGATCGATACGAAAGGGAGTGTTTGGATTCTAGCTGAGTAGTTCGTACCAATCATTTGTGAGTCGATGCGAGGGAAGCGCTCAGGAAGGATACGTTGGGAGTCGGCTTTGTGGGTACGAAGTAATGGATACGAAGTTGTAGATACGAAGGATTCAGGAGAAACCTTCGTATCGATTGTACTAATAGATACGAAGGGAGCAGTCAAAACGAGCACGAATCAATCGATGCGAATACCACAATGCCAGGTGGAAACGAATATGTCAACACGGAGAAATCTCCAGAGTGACTCTATCAACTCGGCAAAAAATGTGGATCGATGCAAAGGAGGCACGCCACGTCAACCAGCTAGCGCGTGCTTGGATCGGTTCGAAGCAATGGATTCGAATCCATCGATTCGAACAGAGCATTGCTACCAGAACCTTAATCTCGTATCGATCATATCTCCCAAACCGTTAATCCAAATGCTATGAAATTTTTACAGGTGCTTACGTGCATATTGAAGAGTGTTCTCACCAAATTTCAGCTCAATTAGATGAATTCTTGATCGATTCGAATGAAGTTTGAATCGATCCCAAAGTGGGCCCAATTTCTTGAGGCCGGGCGCGTGGGCCCCCCCTCACGTGCCAGAAGTGGTCTCCCTGATTTTAGGTGAAATATCAGCCTCCTACACCTATAAATAGAGCCCCAGGTCATTCAGAAAAGAGGGGGGAATTCAAAAGCGCCTAGACTCCGCTGGATTCATTTCTACATTTCAATACTGCTATTGTATTGGAAATTCTCCACATTTACTGTTGTAATCATCTGTAATCATCAAGGATAATCAATGAAAGGATAAAAACTTTGGAGTGGACGTGGCGAGAGATAACCGAACCACTATAAATATCGTGTCTCTGTTTATTATTTCTGGATTGTTGTTTGCTATCTACTTAGATCTATGATTTGTGTTCGAATATTGCTGACTGGTATTCATACGCTGGTTCTTTCACGGTATTTGGGGTTTGTGATCAATTTTGGCGCGAACACTTTAGTGCTTTCACTGAGAAGGACTAGCACCCGCTACATCGGGTTTGAAGTGCAGATTCGGAGGTTTTAAGGAGTTTTGGGTTTGAAGACAATGACTAGGCAAAATAGTAGAAGACAAAGGGCTGAGAGAAGCCAACAGGAAGGAAGTCAACAAGCATCCTCCGGAGCTGGGGAAGGACAGGCTTCAATCTACATAACCCGGAATGAGATGGAAGCCATGGCAAATTCTTTGCAAGAGAGATTATTGAAGAGCCAACAGGAAATGATGCAGACTTTCTTCGAGCAAATGAGAGCTGCAGGGATGCAGAACTTAGGAACAGCTACAGCCACGGTAGATGCAGGACAAGGAACTAGGGTTGTGGAACCCAATGGAGGACGGGATGTGGAGCCAGAGGGCAATCAACAAGGGCTTGGGGGCAGGCCCACAGGATCCAACACAGAAGGACCTTTGGAAGGAGTTCAACAGGCTAGAGCTAACGTTGCTGCTAGTGAACCACACGAGGAATACGTGCCGGAGTTCCCTCAGGGGCATGGGGGGCAACCCCCAACAGACAATAATGGATTAATGGAGATCATCAGGAAAACCATGCAAGGTGGTTTGACCAACAGAGACTTGGAAGGAGTGAATAGGAGTCCGTTCGCACGGGAAATAAGGATGGCTCAGATTCCACCTAAGTTCAGGCTACCTAGCATGGAGGTATATGATGGAAAGGCAGACCCAACTGATCATTTGATGAGGTACACCAGACACATGGAGGTGCTGGGGGCATCAGAGGAAGTGATGGCCCGATGCTTCCCTTTGTATTTGACAGACTTAGCTGCAATGTGGTTTAGGCAGCTGGGAGAAGGATCTATCAGGACCTGGAGGGAATCAGTGGAAAGGTTTTTGGGATAGTTTTGGGTTCACGTCAAGAGGCCGAAGAATGTGATGACATTGACATCGGTGAAGCAAAGGATGGATGAATCGCTTAGAGCTTTTCTTACTCGATTCAGTGCGGCAGTCGCTTCCGTGGATTGGCCTGATCCATCGATGGTTTTAATGGCAGCAGTATCAGGAATCAGGGAGGACTCGGATTTCAAGGTATCTCTGATACGAGATCCCCCACAGGATCTCGACGAATTCTTTCACGAGGCAGAAAGGTTCCTTCGGCAAGAAGATGTGAGTACAGATTTAAAGGTAAAAAAGGTAAATGCAACTGATGGTGGAGGACCATTCAACAAAGGCTTGGATAAAGACAAAGGGAAAAGGAAGTTGGATGACGATTCTGGAAACGCTAGGAAGCGATGGAAGGATCCAAAGTTTTCCACATACACAGGATTGAATGAGACGCTGAAGCGGATATACCTGGATACTCGGAATCGCCTTCCCTATCGGAGGTCGGCTAGGAGAGAACCATCAGAACGGGAGAGGACATCAGGAAGGCACTGCCTATTCCATGATTTAGATGGACATGATACCAACAGCTGTAGGCACTTAAAGGATATAATCGAGGAGCATGTAAGGAATGGACAGTTACAGCAATATGTCAGAACTCGGAATGCAACGATGGAGCAGGAGCAACCACCGACTACCTCACACCGTGATGATGTGAGGCCCAGGGATGATGGTCGATTGATCATCCACTGATCAGGATAATGTGAAATAAGTAGCGAACTACTGGCAAGCAACCAAGTCATTTACACATGTATGGGGACGGAGATAGCCCCTAGGCATGCTCTGAATGACGATAAACCGCAATGCTGTGGTTTTTGAAATTTATCTTTTGCTTTTGGATTGAACACTGCTTTCTTTTTTGGATTCGGTTTTGGAGTTTTGATTGAGCTCCTGGCTTTGCTTGCTTTTTTGATTTGGATTTTCCTTTAGATGACTGTTTTCGGTTTTGGATTTTGGATTTGGATTTTGGATTGGATTTTGATTGGATTTTTATCTGGTTTTTGATAAACGGTCGTCAGGTATGGATTATGCCTGGCAAGGGGTGAGTCACTTTGCACGAACGTGGTAAATTGGCTCATTCAGGTCGTCAAGTATGGACTATGCTTGGCAAGGGTCCGGAGCGACCAGGATTCAGCCTAGGACTTAGGACTTGTATTATCAATTGTTATTATCAGGTCGTTGAGTATGGACTATGCTCAACAAGGGTCCGAATAGACCAGGATTCGGCTTAGGACCTAAGCCATGGCTTTGTACAACGTCCAGGGACACTGGACCACGGTCGTCAGGTGTGGAGTACGCTTGACAAGAACCCGGAGAGGTTAGCTCAACGTCCAGGGACACTGGACCACGGTCGTCACGTGTGGATTGCGCTTGGCAAGAGCCTGGAGAGGTTATGGATTCAGATATCGACCCGGAGAGGTCCTGGATTCGGTTATTGGCTATGGGATAAGGATGGATTTGGAATCAGTTGTCGAGTTCGAATGGATATGGAATTGGCTAAGGCTTTGGTTATTAGATGTGGAATTGGGCATCGACTCGGAGCAGTCAAGGATGACATGCTCTGGCAGTATGGCTATGGACTTTGAATATTGGAATCAGAGCTATTCAAAACACGCCTTCTTATCACAAGGCATGTTTTGGGGGGTAAAGTGCTATCCCACTTTTTGGTCAAAACTGGAATATCAACAAGTTGGCAAGGAATGATGGATATCGGGATTGGAGATCGATTGGAAGCAAGGCGGCGATCGATGTCGTCAAAATTTGGTTGAACTTCGATCGGGACGAAACTGATTGGAGATTATGATAAGGATTAGGAAAGGCTATGTTTCAAATTTCAGGTTAATCGTAGTTCATATGAAGGAGTTATGATCGATGCAAGGTAGGAAAGGCATGCTGTTCGAATCCATCAAGGGGTCAAGGTAGTGCTCATTTCGAATCCATCAAATTCGAACCCATCAGGTTTTGTTCAGTTCGACTCCATCATGTTCGCATCGGTCGAAGGCATGGCGCAAGGATGGTTCGAATCGATGCACTTCGTATCGATCTGGAAGTGATGACTTCGAATCGATACACTTCGTATCGATTGGCATGGACGAGACTTGGTTGCTTCGTATCGATCCGGCATAGATACGAGCATGTTATTCGTATCGATCAATATAGATATGAACTGTGCGTTCGTATCGATTAGGAGGGAAAGGTCGATGGATCTTGGCTCGATGGCCAGATTTGGATTAAATAGAAAGGCGCATGGAGTTTACTTCGAATTGATGTACTTCGCCTTGATGTAATATGATGCAATGGATGCGCGGACGTTCTTCGTATCGATCAGTATTGGATCGATACGAAAGGGAAGTGTTTGGATTCTAGCTGAGTAGTTCGTACCAATCATTTGTGAGTCGATGCGAGGGAAGCGCTCAGGAAGGATACGTTGGGAGTCGGCTTTGTGGGTACGAAGTAATGGATACGAAGTTGTAGATACGAAGGATTCAGGAGAAACCTTCGTATCGATTGTACTAATAGATACGAAGGGAGCAGTCAAAACGAGCACGAATCAATCGATGCGAATACCACAATGCCAGGTGGAAACGAATATGTCAACACGGAGAAATCTCCAGAGTGACTCTATCAACTCGGCAAAAAATGTGGATCGATGCAAAGGAGGCGCACCACGTCAACCAGCTAGCGCGTGCTTGGATCGGTTCGAAGCAATGGATTCGAATCCATCGATTCGAACAGAGCATTGCTACCAGAACCTTAATCTCGTATCGATCATATCTCCCAAACCGTGAATCCAAGTGCTATGAAATTTTTACAGGTGCTTACGTGCATATTGAAGAGTGTTCTCACCAAATTTTAGCTCAATTGGATGATTTCTTGTCGATTCGGATGAAGTTCAAATCGATCCCAAAGTGGGCCCAATTTCTTGAGGCCGGGCGCCTGGGCCCCCCCTCACGTGCCAGAAGTGGTCTCCCTGATTTTAGGTGAAATATCAGCCTCCTACACCTATAAATAGAGCCCCAGGTCATTCAGAAAAGAGGGGGGAATTCAAAAGCGCCAAGACTCCGCCGGATTCATTTCTACATTTCAATACTGCTATTGTACTGGAAATTCTCCACATTTACTGTTGTAATCATCTGTAATCATCAAGGATAATAAATAAAAGGATAAAAACTTTGGAGTGGACGTAGGCCAGAGATAGCCGAACCACTATAAATATCGTGTCTCTGTTTATTATTTCTGGATTGTTGTTTGCTATCTACTTAGATCTGTGATTTGTGTTCGAATATTGCTGACTGGTATTCATACACTGGTGCTTTCACGGTATTTGGGGTTTGTGACCAATTTTGGCGCGAACAATTTTCTCCCTAAAAAATATTTTTTTTAGGGTTCAGTCTTTGGCCAGCAACCCAAGGTAATAATTTCTATTAAAAGTTCAGTCTTAGATAATGAACCCATGGGGGGAAAATCTAATTATGAGAAGATAGCTAGGCCTAGGTTCCTATTTATATTGAAGCTCGAAAATCTCAGACCATCGAATTCTTCTATTAGACCTATAGCAACTATGTCACAGGTCTTTCGGAGCCATAGGATCGAAGAACGTGTGGCTCGGATGGCGTAAAAAGTGAAAAATACGTCATATACATACCTAGATGAATTTTTTGTCCACGTGGCACGCGGTTCGACCGCCTCTAAGCACTGGTCGATTGCATAGTCGACCTACGTGCTAGTTGGCTTAACCTGCGGTCGTCCCACATGCATATATTTATTTTTATTTTTTTTCTATTGCTTTCCATTTTTGTTTCGTTCATAACTTCTTCATATTGGTCTAGATTTCGGTAAGTTATATATGGAAACTGATCAGAAAATCATCTCGGATGCAATGGTATAAGTTTCACAACCATATTCTGATAACTCCAAAAATTATTTATTTTCATTACTTGTTATTATACTTTACGTTTAACTATATATGAAAATGCGAGGTTTTACAAAATTCTATAATTTATTGTAAATTATTAACTTCGTAATAAAATCTTGTTAAAACAAAAGGCGTTTTTCTTCCTATTATATGCTTTTTATAATGTGGTATAGTTAGGTAATCATTTAATTTATTTATATTTAACAGAAAATCCATGAATAGCGTGTTTTGTGATGGTAATTACAATTGTTGTAATCATGAGTATTTGATCACAATACATAACAAACATATTTTTAAACATTCCTAATCAAGATGTATGATATAGGATATTGATGCATCTGTTAAAACTAGAGTACATAACACTCTCTATAGGTTGGATAATGTATTACTCACGATTGCTGGGGGAACCAAGGGGTTACGTATTGATTGCTATACTATAACCATTGAATGACGAACTAGATTGTTTTCTATTGGTTAATATAACTAGGGTCAAACAAAAATATATCAGTGTGATAACTTTACGAAATTTCTTAAGTTGAGAATATAGTTGAGATTCAATGTGGAAATTTCGCTTTGATATAGTTAAGTCGTAGCATGTCGTCCATCGAATGACTATGATTGGGTCGAGTAGCAACATTGGAAGTGAAACACTATTCAACAAAGGGTTTGTGTCCTTAATTACATCACGACCAGTTGAAGCCAGCTCAAAATCAAAATCTCTAGCCAGAGTATTTTGATTAATAATAATTGTTATTATTGAACCAAGGACTTTGTATTTAGATTATAAAGTTGAATATGAACGATATTGGAATTTTTACCATTGCCAAAGTCCATAAGTTCTAACATGATATAGTTTTGATAAAAAGAATTGGTGATAATAATTTTCACTATCAAGGAATGCTTATAAAAGTAAAACTGGAATCTACCAAAGCTACATAAGCAATCAATTTGGCCATAATGTCACAGCGCTAGCTAATGTGACGTGTGAACATTAATATTTGAATTATTCGATATTAATCGCTAACCAAATTTACCCTTAAGAGTCACACAACCAAAACGTTGAATACTGCTACCACCAACCGATTCTAAATAGAATGCTTATAAATTAATTAAATTAATTAGTATTTATGAAATATTAATTATAAAATTTTATTTGATTTGTATTGATCAATATTAAAATAGTGCATTTATAAAAGTTGTACACACACATATACAATATCGATGTGCTTTTTAATTAGATTTAAATGCATATTTATTTTATCTGGCTTGAAGCGGTTTAGAGGCCCAGATATGGGCATGTGTACCAACCATTGCTGGTTGGTTACTTGTGGTTGAATACTGATTCAAATGGCATGAAATAGTAAGAGGAAAATGTGGATCCAAATCTTCTTTTTGCTTCTCTGAAGCTCCACTTTTTAAACATCAAAATCCACCGTAGTAGCTTCTGATTTTTGCCTCTAGCCTCATCATTTTTATTGCCCGCTAATTAGCTTCCTCCATAGTTTCAAGCAAAGTAAAACAAAAATAAAATTAAAACAATAGACCTTTGGTTTGTGCTTTCAGTTTTGTACCTCTTTCTAGATTCAAATACCGATTCAAGGAGGTCATCTATTCGGTACTTCAATATATTATAACAAGGCATTAGTAAAGGTATATCTTTTATCTACACTTACATGTGTGTGTGTGTATGTGTATAATCATTCATTATATCATTTATATAGATTAGATAGTATACGAATTATCAAGAATCCACATATGTTTTTGCTCATTGGATGAATGTATGTACGTATGTGTGTAATTAATTTTGTGCAAATATAAATGCATGTAAATCATTTGGTCTGTAATTAAAAAATAATTATTTTGATTTTAAAAAATCAATTAATCATTTAAAAGTCTGAAAAGAATTTTTAATATGTTTATAAAATCAATATAAATATCTTTTGTTAATCTATATACATGATATGTTTTTCAGATATATACAATATACATACATATACATACATATATATATAAAATCGCATATTAGTATAATTTATAATGAATATAGTATATTTCATTATATATAACACACATACATATATACATACATACATATACATTATAAAATAAACATATAATTATTTAATAATAACTATGAGCATGCTTTGAAACAGTATTCGAAAGATAAAAGAAATTAAATTAAATTTTTATAAGATTTCCGTACATAAATCTTAATTAAATAGTAACTTTTTAAATTGCATGGTTATAATTCAAAAAATATATTTTATCGAACATAATCATGACCGAATATACATATATATGTATATATAAGTGTGTGTGTGTGTGTGTGTGCGTATTTAATTACTTATTTACATTAAAACATATATGCATATATATATATATATATAGTTATTTTACATTGAATTTTAAATATTAATTTAATGTGTATATAAAATTATATGTATACACAATTTCCATAAATAAAAAAAAACAGAATTCTCATTTCTATGTATAATTGTATTATTTGTTTTTAAAATTAATATATTGATTTGAATTTGAATTATTAAATATATGCAGATCTAAATTTGTAACTAAAATTTGCATTTAAATTAAAATATTTATGTTAATATTTAAAATTATTTTACATTATAATGTTAAATGCATATACGAATATACATACATACATACATATATATTTATATGTCTGAACATTTATATTTTACAAATATTTTATTTTTTATTAAAAATTTACATACATACATACATATACATATATTAGACAACCCATATGTATATGGTGGCGCTAACATGTCCATTGTAGTGTGTGTGTATATATATAATATGTAATGATGCATGTTACATTATCTTAAATTGTTTAAGATGGTGTGAGTATATAAGTATATATAAGAATTTTCAAAATTAACAATATTTAATTATAAATTATGTAAAAGTTACTAATAAATAATAAAATACATATATAAAGATTACGTGTATAACAATAAGTGTTATAGTATAAATATTCAATATAAAATATTTAATTAAGTAATTCAAAATTAATTAAATTAGATTTGATTAATATAATATTATACATAAGACTATTATTTGAGTAAATTAAATGTTAAAACTTATAAAATAATTAATACTTACAAAATATAAACGTATAATTTAATAGTGGAATAATAAGAAACTCTAAATAGACTTAAAGTGTAAATAGATATGTGTAATATATATAACGTGATTTCTAATGTGTTTGAAATTTGTATCACGAGGGTACTTCATAAGAAATATATTATTTCATAGGTTGATATCACTCAGTATAATATATTAATGATTATAAATCTTTAATATAGGTTGTCCTCCACTGTTTATATGTTAATAAATTATTTTCATACTCTCTGGTTGTTGAACAAACTCAAGCTAGAGATTTTATATGTAGTATCGTTAATGTATAGAACAAATGAGTAAGATAATTATATGTATTTGTTGAGCAAACTCAAGGTATATATACTTTACTTAGACCGTCGTGAAATGGTAGATATGTGTGAATAATCTCCTTCGATTTGTCAAGCAAACTCAAGGTCGAAATGAGATTAGGACAAGGAACCATGGGTTGGGAGTTGTATATGTACAACGGATAAGGAGTTATCCATCGTTTATAGGGCTATGACTTGTTAAGAAAACTTAAATTCAGAATCCCATGACAAATGAGTCTTAACACCCACAACTGAAGTCGAAAGAATTGTATGTTTTTCCTTGGGGTTTGGATTAACATTAAAGTCTAGCGGGAGCTTACTAGTAAAATGAAAAGTAATGTTTACCCTTACTAATATTCTAATAACATCTACTATGAAAACGTCCTAATTACTAAGTTAAAAATACCCAGAAAAATGTCTACGTTTAAGTTGTTTTTTCTAAACGACAAACTCACCAGACCAAACAACATTGACTGGCTAAGAGTGGTAAGGACAACATTAACTTATGAACATTTTTGGTTTTTGATCATTGTAACTCCAAAAGTACAACCCATTGATAATGTAGACCTTGACCTATGACTTGCTTATGATAAATGGGTTCAGACCTAGAAAACGCCTGGATTTTTTTTATTTCTACATTAGTTAAGTTATTGCAAAGGCAATAAAAAAACATGTCTATCCATGAGATTTTTGAGAGTTTCAAATCTCTATTTGGTGAACAATTCTGTTCCATAAGTTAGGAACTTATGAAGAAACCGTTGAATACCAAAATAACCATGGGACAAAAAGTGGACGATTACGTTCTATTGATGAAAGGCTATATTGAAAGAGTTGTACAAATAGACATAATGGTAAGCAATGAGTTGTAAGTAGATTGATTCTTAGGTCTCTTGCTCCCTAGCATGAGCTGTTCGTATTAAATTATAATACGAACTAGTTAAATGGAAGCCTCGTAGAGCTCCTCAATATGTTGAGGTCGTTATGGCGATCTAACTTTTAGACACTTAGGAACGATACTATATCCATGGTACTCGTGTGCCCTAGCCCTAAGTATCCAAAATGTGAGACATCATGGGGCAAAATAAAAGGAAAAGAATAGAAAACTCACATTGGAATGGTTAACTAAAATATAACAATAAGTGAGTACATAAAGTTACTCCCCAACTTGAAGTTATTAGAGTTACAGCAAAAGTACTACTACTACTAACCTAGGCAGTTATAATAACGTTCCATTACACGTGATGACACAAAATACATGTACATAAACGAACATCTCAGAACATATAAAATTGATAGCTAGATAGAAAAGGGGCTTCTTTCTCGTCCATCATATTCAAAAGAGCCCAAAGAAACCTGTTGCTCCTAGACTACATCAATAATAATGAGCACCCAAGAGTTCAGGGAAAATAAACAAATCGGGTCAAATAATAAGTCTAGTATGAGTAAACTCCAAATGAAAATGAAATATGTAAAACAACATATGAGATTATGCCGCTAGACATGGAATGGGTATCCTCTTAGAAGAACAACATCCTAGCATAAAAGAATGAACATAAATAATTAAACATCACGAAGTGCGCAAGACACTTCCCGATGCAGTTAAGAAAGAAATAAATTCAAAGATTTGAATCAAAAACCAGGAATGGAAAATTTTTCAATAATGATTAGGAAGGTGCATCCCCTTATCGAAAGTATACCCCAAGAAAATATATTTGAGAGATAGCTCTTGGAAAATCTACAAGTCGAACCTCACCAACCTTATAGAGTATCTGAGTGTTTAACATCTCCACCTGCATACAGCCAAATCCAATCTAGAGTAGATGTGAAGATATGCTAATGGGAGCAACCTAATATAGTTTGAATCCACTCGCGCTTTGGTTTTAGTCATTTCCCAGAAAGGATATCAATGCTCAAATGAGCAACAAATCGTCTTCGATTGACGACATACAAAGAAGATAGTGGAATTGATAGTCAATAAGTCAACTATTAGGAATAATCAAAATGATCGTATATGGCTATTAAATCTCATGCCCTTACCAATACTCGTTGATTTCAAACTTGTAATATCCCGTAGTTAAAAATAAACTCGAGCAAGTTGCGGTAGTTACCTCTAAGCCTTGCCTTGACGACATTTTTAAACTTTGAGATAGAAACGAGTTTTCATACCTTGATGTTTGCACCAAAAATTGGCACAATCACCCAATATAGATTGCATAGATTAATAAAAAATATACTAAACGTAAACAGGGAGAATATAGCAATAAGGCAAGAAGAAATAAGAAAATAACAGAGAAACAACGGTTTATGGTGGTATGATGTTGTTTGCCTGCATCCACTTTAAAGAGATAACTTTATTAATCACTTTGTAAACTAAGTACAAGAGGAATCAGATGAAAATCATTAGTTACAAAAGAGTACAAAGCAAAAGGCAGCATAAAGGTCCTAAAAATGAACAATTAAGCCTATATTTTTGGAGGAAGGCGGTGAAATATCTCCTTGAAAATTCGACAAAAGGATCTCCAGATCCATAGAGGCCCACATGAGGTACCGCATGACTCAAATCCCAAGAAACAAATATTATAGATGATCACTATGATTGGTGATTTTGAGGGTGCGACCCCTATGGGAGCTTCCTCATGCTGTATTATTCCTAGCATCTAAATTTCATGTCAATAGCATTAGTAGAACTTAAATTATTGATCAATCTTTGTTGCAACATGATGCGCAGCCATATTCTAGCCAATCCCTCTAGAGGGCAGAGGTACATCACTCTCATTAGCTCCTTTTGGGGTGCAGTCCCTAAGGTGGACTCCCTAGGGTCCCCATATCTTGTTTCTAAAGTTTCAAGTGCATTGGATTTCTGGATTTTGAGATACTGACCGTTTTCTGTTGAGTTGGATCAGTGTCATTCCCTATGATTGGTGATTTTAGGGGTGCAATCCCTATGGGAGCTTCCTTGTGACGACCCAAAAATTCGTACCCTTTGAATTGACCATAATCCACACATGTTCGACCCAAAAAGTACAGACTGAAGGAAAGCCAGGAGAAAGAAAAGAAGAGAAAAGAAGAGAAGAGAAGAAAGAGAGAAGATAGAACCTAACAGAACAATACAGAATCTCACATCGCAGTGGAAAATATATAATATCATATCAATGATCTTTACAAAATAGAAACTGCATAAATATACACACATCAATCAAAGTCAACAATCAATCAACAGTTATCAGCTTGAACAGTTATAATAACCTATCCTGACAAATGCCGATAATAAAAAAACAACTAAGTAATGCAGCGGATAATCAATAATCAAAAATGATACGCGTATATGAAATGAAGATCTCCAACTCTCCCGCTGAAGCTCCAAAAGCACCAAATCGGAACCTATAAATATACTCGGTCTGACCTGAGCATTGAAAGGGAAGAATGCCCGGATCAGTCTGGTAAACCAGCGTGAGAAACACACTCAGCAGAATTTATTAAATTACCAAACTTTTCCTTAGTTTTCAAAACAAAAGTATCTCGTAAGACAAGTCCATACATAAACACGGACATGTTTTTACCTTACGATAACTAAAACATATCATATCAAATCCTCTTATATTATAGTAGTGTCTACTATATACAAATAATATTAATCATAGCCGAAATTGCTACATTGATTAAATTCCACCATATATCCCAATTGGATAATACAATCAAAATGGCAAGCACCTAGTGGAGTTTGGATTTCCATACAAATGACCAAGTGAAGGGACTACCTTCCGACAGTACATCTCTAGAAGAATGTATCGAGAAACCATCACAAAGTTTCTCTACCAACACAAGACCGGCCCACCTCTATAACTAGATGGTACCCAATATGTCATCTTCCGGTTGTTACCGACCTTCACCGAGGGCCCTCTAGCATACAAACCACAATAATCAGATACATGACGTCATAGCATGCAAAGATATATCTAGAAGAGGATGATCATATTCTACTTGGGAATGACCCACTTAGCCTTGCTGCATCTAACCCTGTTTTGGTCATTTTCGGTTGATGAGGCTAGAGGTAACAATTACCTTTCACAAAGCACAATCACATCACTTAGAATGCCACACGGTCATTTCCGTTGACTACTAATTGCCTTCCATAAAAATAAAACCCTTAAGCTCATACGTCTAAAGGATGGTGTTAAGCTAAGAGAAGTTGCCTTCTCTACCACCACTGATGTACGTTTGTAAAAACCAATGTACGTAATCTATAGAAATGCAATGTCAGACAAACATCCATACAAGTTGTCCAGGAATCGGACAAACCGAAGGTACTTTCCTACCACATCTTGTCGGGAAATCCCTAGGATTGGTAGCGAATAGTCCTTGCATTGGATATTTCATAATAAAGAGACCACTGCTACTGGATGTATATTGGGATTTTAACCCAAAGCGATCAACGACCAGTCCCCCACTATGAAAATCCAGAATATCAATATCATCACAAGCAACCTGCACAATCGTCGCATATACGTTGGTCCGAAGTGGTTTTCAGATAAATCTGATCCCGGTATCTTCGACGAACAAAGCAAAAGCGTTTCTCAACCTCACACAGCAACTAAGTCTCATTGACTTATCACGTCTCCAACTTTCAACTTGCTATCCTTCAGGCCAAGAAGGAAGCTCGATAGATTGGAGTAATACTCCGCACTATACAAATCAACAACCTCAACATAAATGATAATCAAGCCTACACAGAAGGCTACATGCTAAGTGTACGACTAAATAGTACCCACATCAAGTCGAGGAACTAAAATTTTGGCCAATTTGATAGTCGGTTATTTATCTATCAAAGCAAACAAACAAATATTTAGCACCATATACAATCACTGGGCACTATTAATTAATCTTTATTAATTAAATCACTTGCCAAATATTCGCTTCAATTTATCTTTAGAAAGATATATTCTCAAAATCATTTCAACTTGTATATTGGAAAACATTTCCATATACTTATTTAATAATAAGTAATGCACAATTCTATTTATTTTCAACACTTAGAAAATATTACATATACTTAAATCACGATTAAGTATATATTTTATTCTTTAAGGAAAAGATTCTTTTAAACAGCTTTATATGGGTCAAAACGAATGTTGCGTAAAACATCGTTACGACAACCCAAAATCAATAGTATAGGGATTCGCAATAAGATAGATATATAAATCCGAAATACTATACAAAAACATTTCTTTTCGAAAATCATTTACTATAACAATAGTGTTATAGTCCATCATTTCCTTATTTCTCGAAAACGTCTATTTCAACAATAAATGTTGAAATCTATGGTTTCGATACTTAACACATTTTAAAACATCTTCAAATCATTTTACTTCATTTAAAATATCACTTTTCAAAACATTTATTTAACTTCAAAAGAATGTTCAATATCCAAAATCGTGAATATAAATCGTTTATCCAAATCAAAACTTCTACACATTTATTACAAGATTATCCACTTTCTAAAATCGTGGATATAAATCTCTAACCAAATTCAACACTTATATATATTTTATTAAAGGATTGTCCACTGTCCAAAATCGTGGATATATATCCTTTAACAAACTATAATAATTAACTTATCAATTTCAATTGATTTTGGATTTGTAAAACAATGTTTATAAATTCCATTTTTATTTTATAAAAACATCAATTTATAAATCTCCTTTATTAACTAATTCCATTTATAGCATTTATATGCCAAAATCCAAATTATAAGCTAATTACTTATAATTCTATTATTTATAGAATCCATTCATTTATAACTTCACAAAATTTATATATCTTATTACTCATAAGATTCATCTATAACTCATTTTAACATTTACAAAACTTGTCTAAAATTCAATTACTTTGATTTATAAAATATCAATTTTATAAATCTTTATATAAACAATTTAATATAATTCAAAAATCTCAATTTATACTATTACAAAATAGTTAACTTCACATTTCAAAAATCACATTTCAATTTTATTTCCCAAAACATCATATTTTTATAACATAAAAATTATAACTTATATTTATTTAAAATAAATTCAATTCCTTTACAATTCAAAATTCAATAAAACATTTATTTTCAAAATCACTTGAAAATCCTTTTAGATTTGGAAATCGTCACTTTAATATTTTAAAGTTTCCAAAATAGGCCCAATGCTACAACAGCACTAAATACAACAATCACGGCATCCAAAACATCATATATCATATGATAACATAATATATCACAATATCTATAAACAAATAAATACTGGTGAGGAATCCAATTGGATCCCTCCAACCTGTCATCTGCAACAAATATACATATTAGAATATGTGTACAACGTCCGCTTCAAGGCAAACGCGCGTACAAAAGGTCATCTGCTCATACACGGGAACATATAGGGTAATCTGCTCCACTAGGAAAGTATATATATATATATCTCCAAATACCAATCAATATATCATCCAAACAATCATCAATCTTCATAAAATAAATTTTTTCTCACTTATATAAAAATATCAGTAAGTCAGAAAGAGTGAGTTATACACACATTGATTCCAATCGCAGTTTCAGTGCTTTATTCCGAATAAAATTAAACGCGCTTATAATTTTACCTAAAATTTACACTAGTTGCAATCAACTCCAAACTAGCTCCATCCTGTAGTGTTCGTCAATACGAACACATCGCAATTCGTTTCGTGCGAAACGGACCTCGTATGAAAAAGTTATGATTTTTCAAAGTTTATACGAATTAAAAATATATAAATTTACAAATTTTTATTTTATTTTTATAACCTCAACTCATCACAGCCGTTGATTTCATCCCTATCAGATCTGAGCCGCACCTATCATCCTCTCTCCCCCTTCAAACTCACGTACGTGAGCAAACCCAAATAGCCGCCACCACCTTTGATTTTCGTGACCTCCAACACGATCGAGACGACGATCAGAGGCCAGCGCCTCGAAGCTCGAAGCGAGCCCCACCTTCGGCCGTGATTTTGCTAAAGTCGGCTGCATGTGGGCCTAGAAAAACATGATAGAACGCTGCGCTTCAAACTGAAATTATTGTTGATCCATCGCTTCGTTTCGATCATAACCGCTCAAAACAAAGATCTCATCGTCCTCTACGATTTTGCACTTGGAAGTTTCTTGAAATTGTTGATGGATTGGATGCAATCGAGGGAAGAAGGGAATGAAATTCTGGCCATAGAAATTTAGGTGGCGGGTAGCCCTAGCTAAATTAGGGTTTTAGCAAAATGAAGAAAAAGGTGGCCTTTTATAGACAATTACACGACACTATTCATCACCAAAATTTTCGAACTCAAAATCAAACGTGCCGCCTGGCATTTATAATGTTTTACTCCAATTCCGAACGGAATGGAATATATATCGGAAGCCAATTCGATCGTATTTGAAAGATAGGTTTTCAAATCGACTGTTTAAATTTGAAATTCACTTAAACGAATTTCAACGCGTTTTAGCTTGCTCCGGACAAACCGTAAATCCGATTGACACGAAATTTGATACTTTATAATAATTTAACATTATGAATCCAATGAAACTAGTTTCGTCAAAATCCAAGTCTGTTTGAAAAATGACTATTTTTACACGTCAATTAAATATTAAAATATTCAATTTTTACAATTTAACTTTTAATTCAATTTTAAAAGTTCTCTAACAACATTCTAATTCAAATATGATTTAATTCATCTTTATAAATCATTTTCATTCACATTAAATTCAATTTACAATTATTTTCACAATTTCAAATATTAAATTAACAATTTAATTATCCAATTAAATCCTTATATTTCAATATAAGTTATTCAGTTATTAAAATTAACCTGTGAATATTTAAAATCAATTAAATATATAAATTTCAAATGACAGAAATTCCGAGTCGTTACATTTTCCCCTACTTAAAAGAATTTCGTCCTCGAAATTACCAAGTAAGAAAAAGTCATAAAAATCCATTAACTTTTCAAAAACAATTCATTCAAATTAGATTTACCAAAAGTTTAAACCTTTTAACTTTTCTCAAAATCCATTAGTTAAACTTCTTACAAAAACTTTACTAAGTTTCAAATCCATTTATAGTTATCTTTCCGAATCCAACTAATATCGTTTCAATTTTCAACTCAAAATCAAAAATTTAGTTTTCACAAATTTTTTTCCAATTTTTCCAAAATTTTCTAACGCCTTAAATTTTCAAAAAAAATTGCCATAGTCTCCTTTACGCGGTTCGACCCGGAAAAAAATAACTATATATATATATATATATATATATATCACAAATATACATCTCATCATCAAGGATAAGGCATCCCGAAGGGAAAAAAGTGTAAAAGTACGATATGTAATCCGAGATATGTACCTTATATATTATTAGCAAGCATATACAGCTAATATAGCGTAAAAGTGAGCTCCAAATGCGAAGCAAGCACCATCCGAACCTACTAAACCCTCAACAACAATAAGAAACATGTATATATGAAAGTAATATCAATATACAACATATATCAACAACTATATATGCCAAAATAGCAGATGCAATCGAAATCAACAAATCCAACATCTAACAACTATCATCCAACAAACCAAAATCTACATCCAATCAATCCATAACCAAATCAATATAAATTCTCTTTTTATTAATATTCATTGAATTTGTTTTCAAATTAATCACATTTGATTCATTAACATTGGATTGTACTAACATTCATTCATTCATATTCAACTAGTTTATATTCACTAATTTACATTCAAGTTGGTTCACCTTCAAATTCAAATCAAATTCAATTCTATTTAGATTCACTTAACTTCCAATTTGAATTCAACTATTTATCTTTCAATTTGATTAATTCAATTCCATATGAATTTTCTATACAATCAACTAACGAATACGCTCTCATATATACAATACACTCAACTCAATCTAGGGTGCTACTATCCCTATCTATACTGAGTACTCATCAAAGCTTAGGAACATACAAAATCTAAGCTCTGATACCACATGTGACGGCCCGAAAAACCGTATCCTTTGAATCGACAATAATCCACACATGTCCGACACAAAAAGTACAGACTGAATAAAAGTCAGGAGAAAGAAAAGAAGAGAGAAGAAGAGAAGAGAATAAAGAGAGAAGATAGAACCTAACAGAACAATACAGAATCGCACATCGCAGCGGAAAATGTATAATAACATATCAATGATCTTTACAAAACAGAAACTGCATATATATACACACATCAATCAGAGTCAACAATCAATCAACAGTTATCAGCCTGAACAGTTATAATAACCTGTCCCCATAAATGCCGATAATAAAACAACAACTAAGCAATGCAGCGGATAATCAATAATGAAAACAGATACGCGTATATGAAATGAAGATCTCCAGCTCTTCTGCTGAAGCAACAAAAGCACCAAATCTAAACCTGTAAATATACTCGGTCTGATCCGAGCATTGAAAGGGAAGAACGCCCGCATCAGTCTGCTAAACCAGCGTGAGAAACACATTCAACTGAATTTATTAAATTACCAAACTTTTCCCTAGTTTTCAAAACAAAAGTATCTCGTAAGACAAGTCCACAGAAAAACACGGACATGTTTTTACCTTACAATAACTAAAACATATCATACCAAATCCTCTTATATTATAGTATTGTCTACTATATACAAATAATATTAATCATAGCCAAAATTGTTACATTGATTAAATTCAACCATATAGCTCAATTGGATAATACAGTCAAAATGGCAAGTACGTAGTGGAGTTTGGATTTTCATATAAATGACCAAGTGAAGGGACTACCTTCCGACAGTACATCTCTAGAAGAATGTACCGAGAAACCATCACAAAGTTTCTCTACCAACACAAGACCGGCCCACCTCTATACTAGATGGTACCAAATATGTCATCCTTCGGTCATTACTGACCTTTACCGAGGGCCCTCTAGCATACAAACCACAATAATCAGATACACGACGTCATAGCATGCAAAGATATCTAGAATAGGATGATCATATCCTACTTGTGAATGACCCACTTAGCCTTGTTGCATCTAACCCTGTTTTGGTCATTTCCGGTTGATGAGGCTAGAGGTAACGATTACCTTTCACAAAGCAAAATCACATCACTTAGAATGCCACATGGCCATTTCTGTTGATTACTAATTGCTTTCCTCAAAAATACAAACCTTAAGCTCATACGCCTCAAGGATTGTGCTAAGCTAAGAGAAGTTGCCTTCTCCGCCACTGATGTACATTTGTAAAAACCAATGTACGTAATATATAGAAATGCAATGTTAGACAAATGATGCAGCACGATCTACAAATGCATCAGGCTTAGGTCGCTCACGACCTAAGGGGGAAGTTTTAGGTCGCTCACGACCTAGTGGGGTAAGCTCGCAAGTGCAATCTGCAGAAGGGTTTGATGAGAAACGACTTAATATGAGGATAGCTCGTCCAAACGACCTAATTAATAAAGGCAAACGACCTATCGAAGTTCGCTCGGAGTTAAGTCGCTCGGAGTTAAGTCGCTCGGAATTAGGTCGTTTGGGATATGCCACATCTGCTGGGTTTGGTGAATCATTAGGTTGCCGACCGAACGGGTTACGACCTAACAGAGTAGGTCGCTCAGAAGCATAAGTCGCATCTATTTTAGGTTGCTGGACCTTGTACCGCTGGAAGAAGGAGCGCTGCAGTTGGGTGGTGCTGCATATAAGTTGAGTCGCTTGTGTCATAAGTCGTAAGTCGTTGATATGGTGTATATGTATAGGTCGCGTGCGTTGTATCTGTTAGGTCGTTAAGGCGTTTGGTGTCTGTATTATTTTTGTTTTAAGGTCGTATGTCACTTTATGTGCTAAGTCGTGCACTACGTTATAATGATAGGTCGTTGCCGACCTTGTTTAGGTCGTAGGTCGCGTCTCTTGTATGTTGTTAGGTCGCGTGCGACCTGGGTTGTGTTGTGTCTTGTATTTTAAGTCGTTAACGGCCTATGGTAGGCGGTGGTGTTGTAATGTGTTGTGTGGAGTGATGTAGCCTATAAATAGACGAGTTAGGGTCATTATGAAGTGGTTGATTTTTGTTGAATAAAATTCTTGTTGATTGCTGTGTGCTTTCATCCTAAATTGGTAGTTGAGTGTAATCTCCTATCTCCACTTTCGGTTATTCGAGTGCGCTCAAATCAACGATTGATGAAGCTGATTCGCGGAATCAAGTGCGCTTGATCAACGCTTGAAGAATTGAAGATCTTCCTTCACGGTATCGTGCGCGATCAACATGACGAGGATAGCTAGAATTCGGTATCTTCGGATCAACGAATTTGGGCCTTGCAGTATTTTCAATCCACCGATTTGCTACTTTCATCGATCCATATCGTTTTGTTAATTATCCGCTGCGTCAGTTTGGTATCAGAGCGAGACTTAGCCAATCATAGCTAAGCCGAGCCTTGGAGCCAAGTTTGAAGTTTGAAATTGAAGTGTTTGAGCCGTGCTTATTTGAGTTGAGCCGACCTAAGCCTTAGGTCGTTGCATATTGTTCGAGCTAGTGGTGGTCGTGACTTGTTGTTCAAGTTTGAGTTGAAGATTTGTGAAGTTCTGAAGTGTTTGTGTTGATTCAATCATGCCGCCAAGGAGAGCTAATCGTCATCAAAATGTTGAAGCGTTGTATAGAAGGGAAGAGGCCGAGCAAATGGAACAACGTATTAATGAGAAATTTGATGAAGGCATTGGAAAGTTAAAGAAATTGATGAATGATTTGAATCAGAATCAAAGGAGGAGATCACCAATCTCGAACCATGGAGGAAACAGAGTTTCGCCATCGGTTACTGAAGCGAGGAGGGTATCACCGCAATCTTTTAGAGAGAGCAGAGAAACATCAATTTCATCGAGGAGAGATCACCATGACTATGGACATGAAGAGAGAAGAACTCCACGTAAGTTTGAAGATGAGCCATACAGAGATGAAGAGAGACATAGTAGAAGAGATATGCGTGATCAAAGGTATGTTGATGGTCGAGATCGATATAGACGTACATTTGATTTTAATGAAGAGGGTGATAGAGCTAGCATTCATTATCGAGATCGAGACCAAGTTCGAAATTCTTATCGGGATGTTGAAGAAGATCGTTGATGGGAGTCGGGTATGAAGATGGAAATTCCAGAGTTTAAAGGTGGAATGGTAGCTGAAGAATTCTTAGATTGGTTGTCAAATGTTGAAGATATCTTTGATTTCAAGGAGGTTCCTGAGCATAGAAGAGTGAAGTTAGTTACTACAAAGTTAAGGGGAAGAGCTTTGGCGTGGTGGCAGCAAACTAAACTTACAAGGGAGAGAATGGGAAAGTCAAAGGTTGAATCATGGAAGAAGATGAAGAAGTTGATGAGAGCTACATTTTTACCTTACAACTATCAATCACTCATGTACCAGAGATTACATAATCTGAGGCAAGGGACGAAGTCAGTTAATGATTATGCTGATGAATTTTATCAACTCATTGCTCGAAATGACATTATGGAGACAAAGGAACAACTGACTGCTAGATTTGTTGGAGGGTTGCGAATGCAGATCCAAGATATGGTGAATATGTTTGATCCTAGATCTGTAGCAGAAGCACATCAAAAAGCGTTGGCTTGGGAGAAGCAGGGAAGGCGTGGAGGTGGTGTGTTTACTAATTCCAACAATCAAGTGAAGGGTGTTAGTGGAAGCTCTAATGTTCCTAAATCTATCAGTAAACCAGTTGTGAATGAAGTTGCGAAGCCAAAGGTTAATAGCAGTTTCAAATGTTACAATTGTCAGGAGTTGGGTCACAAAAGCAATGAATGTCCAAAGCCGAAGAGGAGAGCAATGGTTGCAGAGATAGAAGAAGAGGATGTGGTAGCTGAATGTTCTAATTCACATTATGTTGAGAAGGAAGAAGAGTTGTCCGGAGATGAAGGGTGTAATTTGATGATAAGGAGAAGTTATTTGGCACCGAAACAGGAAGAGGAAAACAGTTAGTTGAGGAATAACATATTTCAGTCCACATGCACTATTCTGGGAAAGGTTTGCAAGTTCGTCATTGATGCTGGGAGTTGTGACAATATTATCTCTACGGAAGCAGTAAGAAAGTTGAACTTGAAAACTGAGAAGCATCCTAAACCGTACAAGTTAGCCTGGTTAAGGAAAGGTGGTGAGGCGAAAGTTGGATGAAGAGCTTGTGTGAATTTTTCAATTGGGAAGAAATACAAAGACGAAATTTGGTGTGATGTTGTAGACATGGATGTGTGTCATCTGTTGTTGGGCAGACCATGGCAGCTTGATAGAGCAGTGCAACACGATGGTCGTGCTAATAATTACAGTTTCATGTTTGAAGGTGCTAAGATTATTTTAGTTCCTAAGAAGCAACAACAGAAGGAAAGCAAGCTGGAGGAGATTGAAGAGCTGAAAACCTTATTATCTTTGAAGGAGTTTGTCAGGGAAGTAGAAGAGGAACCTGAAGTCTTTTTGTTGATTGGACGAGAGTATAATGAAGTGGTTGAAATTCCTGATGAAGTGAAGCCAATATTGGAAGAGTTTGACAATGTTTTTCCTGAGGAATTGCCAACGGAGTTACCACCGTTGAGGGATATTCAACATCAAATAGATCTCGTTCCAGGAGCTATGTTGCCACATCGACCACATTATCGAATGAGTCCAAAGGAACATGAGGAGTTGCGAAGGCAAGTGGAAGAACTGTTAGAACAAGGGCGTGTGCAGGAAAGTCTAAGTCCTTGTGCGGTTCCAGCCTTATTGGTACCAAAGAAGGATGGAACATGGAGGATGTGCACTGACAGTCGAGCATTGAATAAGATCACTGTGAGGTACAGATTCCCAATACCGAGGTTAGATGACTTGCTAGATCAGTTGAGTGGGGCAACTATCTTTTCGAAGATTGATTTAAAGAGCGGATATCATCAAATTCGTATTAGACCGGGTGATGCGTGGAAGACTGCTTTTAAAACCAGGGAGGGTCTATACGAATGGCTGGTTATGCCGTTTGGTCTATCGAATGCACCAAGTACCTTCATGAGGGCGATGAATCAAATTTTCAGACCATACATTGGGAAGTTCGTGGTAGTTTATTTTGATGATATTCTGATCTATAGTGGAAGCACAGAGGAGCATGTAGAGCATTTACGGAAGGTGTTAATTATTCTTCGAGAAGAACAGTTCTATGCCGCAACAAAGAAATGTGTGTTTATGACGAGGAGTGTTTTATTTCTGGGGTATGTTGTGTCAGGAGAAGGTATCCAGGTGGACCAGAATAAAGTTGAAGCAGTTAGAAGTTGGCCACAACCGAGGACAATTACAGAAGTGAGAAGTTTTCATGGGCTAGCGTCATTCTACCGAAGATTCATTCCACACTTCAGTAGCGTGATGGCTCCAGTTACTGATTGTATGAAAGGGAAACAGTTTTCTTGGTCGGAGGAGGCAGGGTTTGCTTTTGAACGAATCAAAGGACTTTTGACGACAACACCAATTCTTGTATTACCAGACTTTCAGTTGTTATTTGAGTTACACACTGATGCTTCTAAGGTTGGGATTGGAGGGGTGTTGAGTCAGAAGGGACGTCCTATTGCATACTTTAGTGAGAAGTTATCAGGGGCAAAGATGAGATATAGTACGTATGATGTGGAGTTTTATGCTGTGGTGCAAGCAGTGAAACATTGGAGACACTATCTGTTCCATAAGGAGTTTGTTCTTTACACAGACCATGAAGCTTTGAAGCATTTGCAGGGGCAGGACAAGATTTCAGCAAGGCATGCATCATGGGTTGCCTATTTGCAGCAGTTTACTTTTGTCGTGAAGCACAAATCAGGGGTAACGAATCGCGTGGCCGATGCTTTGAGTAGGAGGAGTCATTTATTAACGACAATGAAAATTGAGGTGACAAGATTTGAATTATTGCCAGAATTGTTTGAGGAGGATCCTTACTTTGCAAAGTTCGTTGAGAAAGTTAAGGATGGAAATACTGATGAATTTGCATTGGTTGATGGTTTCTTATTCAAAGGGAATCGATTATGTATACCAGAGTGTAATTTGAGAATGAAGATTATAAAGGAGCTTCATGAGGAAGGACATGTAGGACGGGATCGTACGTTGCATTTGATTTCTCAATCTTATTTTTGGCCGTCGATGAGGAAGGAGGTTGAACGGTTTGTGGAGAGATGTCATATCTGTCAGGTTTCGAAGGGAACAGCGACCAATGCAGGATTATATATGCCGTTACCTGTACCGACTAAACCTTGGGTTGATGTGAGCATGGATTTTGTTTTGGGTTTGCCTAGAACTCAAAGGGGTAACGATTCCATTTATGTGGTGGTTGACCGGTTTTCAAAAATGACACATTTTATTGCTTGCAAGAAGACGGCGGATGCTGTTCATGTTGCTCAGCTATATTTTAAGGAGATCTATCGACTACACGGGTTACCAGAGTCTATCGTGTCAGATAGAGACACTCGTTTTCTGAGTCATTTTTGGCTAAGTTTGTGGAAGATGGTCGGAACGAAGCTGAATTTTAGTAGCGCTTATCATCCGCAAACTGATGGACAAACAAAGGTGGTAAACAGATCGTTGGGAAAATTATTAAGATGTCTTGTGAAGGACAATTTGAAGAGCTGGGAATCGAAATTGTGTCAAGCAGAGTTTGCTCACAACCATGCGGTTAATCGAAGCACAGGATTCAGTCCATTTCAGGTTGTTTATTCAACAATTCCAAAGGGACTGTTGGACCTAACAACAGTGCCATATCAGAAGGGAGTTGTTAAGCGGGATAGTGACTTCATAAATGAGTTACAGGAGTGCCACAGAACTGTTCATGACAGGTTGCTTGCATCTAATTAGAAGTATAAACAGTCGACGGACAAGAAGCGGAGAAGTGGGAGTTTCGAAGAAGGTGACTTGGTTTATGCAGTGTTGACAAAAGATCGTTCTCCGGTGGGAACATACAATAAATTGAAGGCGCGAAAAATTGGTCCAGTTAAAATTTTGAAGAAAATCAATGAGAATGCGTATCAATTGAAGTTACCAGATGATGTTCATACTTTTGATGTTTTCAACGTCAAATACCTAATTCCGTTTCATGGAAACGAACTTATTGTGGAAGAAGATGGTGAAAATTCGAGGTCGAATTTCTGCCAACCAGGAGAGGATGATGCAGCACGATCTACAAATGCACCAGGCTTAGGTCGCTCACGACCTAAGGGGGAAGTTTTAGGTCGCTCACGACCTAGCGGGGTAAGCTCGCAAGTGCAATCTGCAGATGGGTTTGATGAGAAACGACTTAATATGAAGATAGCTCGTCCAAACGACCAAATTAATAAAGGCAAACGACCTATCGAAGTTCGCTTGGAGTTAAGTCCCTTGGAGTTAAGTCGCTCGGAATTAGGTCGTTTGGGATATGCCGCATCTGCTGGGTTTGGTGAATCATTAGGTTGCCGACCTAATGGGTTACGACCTAACGGAGTAGGTCGCTCAGAAGCATAAGTCGCATCTATTTTAGGTCGCTGGACCTTGCACCGCTGGAAGAAGGAGCGCTGCAGTTGGGTGGTGCTGCATATAAGTTGAGTCGCTTGTGTCATAAGTCGTAAGTCGTTGATATGGTGTATATGTATAGGTCGCGTGCGTTGTATCTGTTAGGTCGTTAAGGCGTTTGGTGTCTGTATTGTTTTTGTTTTAAGGTCGTATGTCGCTTTATGTGCTAAGTCGTGCACTATGTTATAATGATAGGTCGTTGGCGACCTTGTTTAGGTCGTAGGTCGCATCTCTTGTATGTTGTTAGGTCGCGTGCGACCTGTGTTGTCTTGTGTCTTGTATTTTAAGTCGTTAACGGCCTATGGTAGGTCGGTGGTGTTGTAAGGTGTTGTGTGGAGTGATGTAGCCTATAAATAGACGAGTTAGGGTCATTGTGAAGTGGTTGATTTTTGTTGAATAAAATTCTTGTTGATTGCTGTGTGCTTTCATCCTAAATTGGTAGTTGAGTGTAATCTCCTATCTCCACTTTCGGTTATTCAAGTGCGCTCGAATCAACGATTGTTGAAGCCGATTCGCGAAATCAAGTGCGCTTGATCAACGCTTGAAGAATTGAAGATCTTCCTTCACGGTATCGTGCACGATCAACGTGACGAGAATAGCAAGAATTCGGTATCTTCGGATCAACGAATTTGGGCCTTGCAGTATTTTCAATCCACCGATTTGCTACTTTCATCGATCCATATCGTTTTGTTCATTATCCGCCGCGTCAACAAACATCCATACAAGTTGTCAAGGAACAGGACAAACCGAAGGTACTTTCCTACCACATCTTGTCGGGAAATCCCTAGGATTGGTAGCGAATAGTCCTTGCATTGGATATTTCATAATAAAGAGACCACTGCTACTGGATGTATATTGGGATTTTAACCCCAAGCGATCGACGACCAGTCCCCACTATGAAAATCCAGAATATCAATATCATCACAAGCAACCTGCACAATCGTCGTATATACGTTGGTCCGAAGTGGTTTTCAGATAAATCTGATCTCGGTCTCTTCGCACCAACAATGCAAAAGCGTTTCTCAACCTCACACGGCAAGTAAGTCTCATAGACTTATCACGTCTCCAACTTTCAACATGCTATCCTTCGGGCCAAGAAGGAAGCTCGATAGATTGGAGTAATACTACGCACTATACGAATAAAAATCCTTAACATAAATGATAATCAAGCCTACACAGAAGGCTACGTGCTAAGTGTACGACTAAATAGTTCCCACATCAAGTCGAGGAACTAATATTTTGGCCAATTTGATAGTCGGTTATTTAACTATCAAAGCAAACAAACAAATATTTAGCACCATATACAATCACTAGGCCCTTTTAATTAATTTTTATTAATTAAATCACTTGCCAATATTCGCTTCAATTTATCTTTAAAAAGATATATTCTCAAAATCATTTCAACTTCTATATTGGAAAACATTTCCATATACTTATTTAATAATAAGTAATTCACAATTCTATTTATTTTCAACACTTAGAAAATATTACATATACTTAAATCACGATTAAGTATATATTTTATTCTTTAAGCAAAATATTCTTCTAAACATCTTTATTTGGGTCAAAACGAATGTTGCGTAAAACATCGTTACGACAACCCAAAATCAATAATATAGGGATTCGAAATAAGATAGATATATAAATGCGAAATACTATACAAAAACATTTCCTTTCGAAAATCATTTACTATAACAACAGTGTTATAGTCTATCATTTCCTTATTCTCGAAAACGTCTATTTCAACAATGAATGTTAAAATCTATGGTTTCGATACTTAACACATTTTAAAGCATCTTCAAATCATTTTACTTCATTTAAAATATCAATTTTCAAAAGATTTATTTAACTTCGAAAGAATGTTCACTATCCAAAATCGTGAATATAAATCGTTTATCCAAATCAAAACTTCTACACATTTATTACAAGATTATCCACTATCCAAAATCGTGGATATAAATCTCTAACCAAATTCAACACTTCTATATATTTGATTAAAGGATTATCCACTGTCCAAAATCGTGGATATATCTCCTTTAACAAACTATAATAATTAACTTATTAATTTCAATTGATTTCGGATTTATAAAACAATGTTTATAAATTCCATTTTATTTTATAAAAGCTTCAATTTATAAATCTACTTTATTAACCAATTCCATTTATCACATTTATATGCCAAAATCCAAATTATAAGCTAATTACTTATAATTCTCTTATTTATAAAATCCTTTCATTTATAACTTCACAAAATTTATAAATCTTATTACTCATAAGATTCATCTATAACTCATTTTAACATTTACAAAACTTGTCTAAAATTCAATTACTTTGATTTATAAAATATCAATTTTATAAATCTTCTATATAAACCGTTTAATATAATTCAAAAATCTCAATTTATACTATTACACAAAATAGTTAACTTCACATTTCAAAAATCACATTTCAATTTTATTTCCCAAAACATCATAATTTTTATAGCATAAAAATTATAACTTTTATTTATTAAAAATAAATTCAATTCCTTTACAATTCAAAATTCAAAAAACATTTATTCCAAAATCACTTGAAAATCCTTTTAAATTTGGAAATCATCACTTTAATATTTTAAAATTTCCAAAATATGCCCAATGCTGCAACAGCACTAAATACAACAATCACGGCATCCAAAACATCATATATCATATGATAACAGAATATATCACCATATCTGTAAACAAATAAATACTGGTGAGGAATCTAGTTTCGTGCGAAACGAACCTCGTATGAAAAAGTTCATCCGCTTCAAGGTAGACACGTGTACAAAAGGTCATCCGCTCATACACGGGAACGTATAGGGTAATCTGCTCCACTAGGCAGGTATATATATATATATATATATATATATATATATATCCAAATACCAATCAATATATCATATATCATCCAAACAATCATCAATCATCATAAAATAAATTATTTCTCACTTATATAAAAATATCAGTGAGTCAGAAAGAGTGGCTTATACTCACATTGATTCCGATCGCAGTTTCAGTGTTTTATTCCGAATAAAATTAAACGCGCGTATAATTCTACCTAAAATTCACACTAGCTCCAATCAACTCCAACTAGTTCCATCGTGTGTTGTTCGTCAATACGAACGCATCACAATTCGTTTCGTGCGAAACGAACCTCGTATGAAAAAGTTATGATTTTTCAAAGTTTATACGAATTAAAAATATATAAATTTACAAATTTTTATTTTATTTTTATAACCTCAACTCATCACGGACGTTGATTTCATCCCTATAAGATCTGAGCCGCACTTCTCGCCCGTTTCAAACTCACGTACATGAGCAAAACCAAATAGCCGCCACCACCTTTGATTTTCGCGACCTCCAACGACGATCGAGATGACGATCAGAGACTAGCGCCTCGAAGCTCGAAGCGAGCCCCACCTTCGGCCGTGATTTTGTTAAACTCGGCTGCACGTGGGCATAGAAAAACGTGATAGAACGCTGCGCTTCAAACTGAAACTGCCTTTGATCCATCGCTTTGTTTTCGATCATAACCGTTGAAAACAAAGATCTCATCGTCCACTACGATTTTGCAGTTGGAAGTTTCTTGAAATTGTTGATGGATTGATGAAATCATGGTAAGAAGGAATCGAAATTCTAGCCATAGAAATTTAGGTGGCGGCTGGCCCTAGCTAAATTAGGGTTTTAGCAAAATAAAGAAAAATGTGGCCTTTTATAGACAAATACGCGACACTATTCTTCACCAAAATTTTCGAACTCGAAATCAAACGTGCCACCCGGCGTTTATAGTGTTTTACTTCTATTCCGAACACAATGGAATATATATCGGAAGCCAATTCGATCATATTTGAAAGATAGGTTTTCAAATCGACTATTTAAATTTGAAATTCACTTAAACGAATTTCTACGCGTTTTAGCTTGCCCCGGACAAACCGTAAATCCGATTGACATGAAATTTGAAACCTTACAATAATTTAACATTATGAATCCAATGAAACTGGTTTCGTCGAAATCCAAGTCTGTTTGAAAAATGTCTATTTTTTTTGGCAAGGCGAGCCGGTTTTATAGTGGACCGTCCACTTTTTATTACGAACGCAATAAAACTTGAAGTACATGAGTAAGGTAAAAGCACCTTAACTACAAAGAAAAATAAAATAGCATGGGAGTGTGACAAATGTTCCACAGCTACTAAATATAACCTAGACTAGGCCACCCCAGAGAGGTCGAAGCACCAACGTCTACCAACACAAAGCAAGCATCTGTAGGGCAGTTCCCAAGACGACCAGCAAAAGGCCGATAAAGGATAGCAAGACAAGGATCATAATCCTCAGAAACAGGAGAGTAAATAAAAGAACGATCCCAGGAAGAATCAAAAAGCATGACAGAGTCCGACCTCGCAAAATGACCATCTATATCGAGAACTAAGGAATCACCAGAAGGACGGTAATGAAGGCATCTAAGGTCCAGTTGCTCATCAGAAACAAATCTAAAAAAGGAATCATTCACTGGATTAAATCGCATATCAGATTTGAGATCAACCCAACACCGCTCGGACTCATTTTACATGTCAATCAAATATTAAAATATTCAGTTTTTACAATTTAACTTTTAATTTAATTTTAAAAGTTATCTAACATCATTCTAATTCAAATATAATTTAATTCATCTTTATAAATCATTTTCATTCACATTAAATTCAACTTACAATTATTTTCACAATTTAAAATATTAAATTAACAATTTAATTATCCAATTAAATCCTTATATTTCAATATAAGTTATTCAGCTTTTAAAGTTAACCTGTGAATATTTAAAATCAATTAAATATATTAATTTCAAATGACAGAAATTCTGGGTCGTTACATTCCTTATGATTAATTATACCTAGCCTCCAAGTTTCATGTCAATTGGATTAGTAGAACTTGAGTTATTGATCAATCTTTGTTGCAGCATGTTGTGTAACTTGATTCTGGCTGATCCCTCTAGAGGGAAGAGGGTCGATCTCTCTTGCTTGCTCTTTTAGAGTGAAATCCCTAGGGTGGACTCCCTAGGACCCTACATCTTGTTCCTAAAATTTTAAGTGTATTGGACTTCTAGAGTTTGAGATATAGATCGTTTTCCATTAAGTGCATTGTTGGGCTGGATACGATCTGATCCCTTTTATACAATCCCTTTCTTAGGTAAAATAATTTTCCCATACCTTAAGCATATATACTCTAAATGACTTAATAATTGAAATTGTAGCATCGTGGGGCCTTCCTTGTCATCAATATTGATCTCACCCAGTTTTAGACAAAAATTGAAGATCTATACTGATCCCCTAGGGAAAGGGATAGGCATTGATCCCTTGCCTGGGGAAGATACTGATCCGTACTTAGAATATTTTGGAGAGTCTATCTCATGGTCTCAGTTGATCGTCTCTTCGTATCACTGTCTAAACTTGATCTCTAAGCCTAATAATCATCTCTCTGGGTTTCCTTTCTCAATGATTGTCCAATCTAACTTGTCAAGTTACTGTGAATATAGCCGAGCTAAAAGGCCGGATAATATTTCCCCCCAAAGCACATCCTGTTGTGTACATGACGTGGTTTGAATTGATGTCAATTTAAGGTTGTCGGAGAGTATTCCACTTATTGTCTCAAATGGTTGACATCCTTCCATTTCTATTGAGCTACAATGTGGAGAGCCGAATCTCTCTGTTCATTATGACGAAGTTCTATTGAGCTACAACTCAGGATCGTATTCCATTAGTTGCTTTCTATTTTCAGTTCCATGAGGCTCGTAAGCTTTGGCTATCTAATCCAGTCTTTTCTCTAATAACTTTAGATGAGAATTTAATTTTGTCAGTTTCAAGAAATTGAATTTTTGGGATGCACACTTGCATGTACATATACATGCTCCTATCATTGGCTCTTAGACGTGATCGTATTCTTACAGGTCATCGCCAATTCCTTGTAGTTTAATTGCAATTAGATTACAGTACCTAGTTTACATTTTTTATAATAAACTAGAGGTCATATTGAGTCACTCAATGTGAAAGGACTTCATGTTATACAAGGATGACGATCTTGGATCCCCAAGCAAGGTCGAATGGAGTATGGCCAGTCGCAGACCTGTAGGTGGTTTTGTATGCCCATAATGCTGATGGGAGTTTCTCAACCCACTTGCCTCTAGCCTTTTTAAAAGTTCTCTTCAAAATGGAATTTATGATTTTATTAATAGATTCTACTTGTTATTAGCTTAAGGGTAAGCAACTGCCACAAATATTTTTTTAATATGATGCCGACGGCAAAAGTTTTTGAATTCAGCGCTGTCGAATTGTGTTCCATTATCCGTTACAATAGTTCGTGCAAGGCCAAAATGACAGAAAATGTCTCGAACAATGAAGTTGTTTACTTTCTTTGTTATGATTGTGGTTAAATGTTCTGCTTTGTCCCATTTGGTGAAGTACTCCACTACAATGGTAGCATATTTCACACCATCCTTAGAAATCGGCAAGAAGCTGATGATGTCAATATCCCAAGTGGCAAACATTTATGCACCGATCATTTGAGTAATTTCCATCGACAAGGCTCTTGGAATTTTTGCAAACATCTAGCACTTATCGCATCATTTAGCGTAATCATCGACATTTCAATTAACAGTTGGCCTGTAATACCCGTATCGAAGTATTTTCTTTGTCAGGATTCTCCCTTGGATGTGATTGCTGCATTCTCCTTCATGTACTTCTCTCAAGGCTCGTTTTATTTCATTATGGGAAATATTCCGAAGCAGGGGAATGAAAAACCTTTTCTATACATGACTCTTTCTTAGATAATGTAGCATGAAGCTTTACGGAGGATCTATTGTTTTTCATTCCTCCGTTCGAGAAGGATCCCTTTTTTCAGATAACCTTTGATAAGTGTCATCCTCGACTCCTTTTTTAGCTCCATCTTCAAAACCCAATCCACATACATTTGTTCGATGCTCAGAGCATTTAGTAATTTAACCTAGACCAAGCCAATTTTCTATGCATTTTCGAAACTGGCCAGCTTGGCTAGTGACTCGGCATTTTCATTTTGTTCGCTAGGGATGTGTGTAACGGTGTAATACTCGAAGTCCGCTAGTAGCTCGTGGACTCGGCCGCGATAAGGAGCAAGTCGCTACCCCTAGCATGTTAATATCTCCTAACTTGGAAAACTAATAACCAGGAGTCACAAAAGTTTTGTAAAGTTTTCACTCTTGGTTTTTCGAAAAGTTTGATCCTGACGATCAATGCTTCATACTTAACTTCATTACTTGTCGCAGGAAAGTCGAGTTTCAGGGAATAGTAGATTGACCATTTCTCAAGAGTCACTAATATGGCTTCGACGCTAGAACACCAATCGTTGGATGCTCCATCCACGTATATTTTCCATCGAATAGTCAGTTCTCTACTGCTCTACAGAGAGTCGTCCAGTGTAGTGAATTCAGCTATGAATTCCGCCAATTTCTGTCCCCGGATAGCTCTCTTAAGGAGATAAGTGACATTAAATTGGCTCAATTCAATGTTCCACTTGAGTCGTCTTCTAGACATCTTAGGTCATTGTATGACCTATTGTAACGGCTTATCGGTATAGACGTTAATGGGGTAAGCCTAGAAGTAAGGGTGGAGCTTTCATGATGCAACCAATAGGTAGTATGCGACCTTTTCTTGCTTTGGATAGTTTCTCTCTACAACTGCCAATGGTTTCTTACAAAATATACCGATCTTTGGATCTGATTCTCTTCGCATAACATTGCGGCGCATATAGCATGTAATGACACGACTAAACAAATGTGTAAATCTTTACGATCCAGCGGCTTAGATAGGATGGGAGGTCTCTCAAAGTGATTTAGTAGAGCTTGAAATGCGTTAACTCGGTCCTACATCCATTCAAAGTTTCTCTTCCATCTTCTGATTAGGTCGAAGAAGAGAATTCACTTGTTGGTGGCCATGAAGATCAATCGACTTAGAGCAGTAATCTTCCCATTTAGACTCTCTATCCGCTTCATTATTGTCGGTACCTAGATGTCTCTTATTGCCTAAATCTTCTTAGGAATTGTCTACAATTTCGTGAGAGTTGATCATGAAACCTAGGAACTTACCGAATGTAATGCCGAAAGAGCATTTCAAGGGATTGGGTTTCATTACACATATTCGGAAAATACTGAATATCTCTACCAACTTATTGATGTGGTTGTTTGATTTCCATGACTTCGTAAGCATATCATCCTCGTATACTTCTATTGATTGGCCGATATGATCTTTGATCATTCAGTTAATCGATCTCCACTAACTTGTATTAGCATTCTTAAATTCAAATGGCATCATAACATTGCAATATAATCCCAAATCGATAGTGGAGCTGATGTGCTTCTAGTCAGGGATGTGCATCGGCATTTGGTTGTATCCAGAACATATGTCCATGAATGAAAGGATGTCAAGCGGTTGATTTTACCAACCGGTCAATCTTTTGAAGTGGAAAGTTGTTCTTCAAGTTTGTCGTGTTCATTTCTAAATAATCAACACATGTCCACCATGTTCCATTTTCTTTCCTCATAAGTACAAGATTGAATACCCATTTTGGGTAAAGGGCATCGCTAATAAACCCATCATTTTTGAATTTATCTACCTCCACTTTAAGTGTAGTAGGTCTCTCAAAATCCATGCCGCATCGCCTTTGTTTCACCGGGACATGCCCTGGGTATATATTCAATGCATGGCCCATGATAGTCGGTGAGATCACACACATGTTAGAATGGGCCTAAGCGAATACATCAAAATTCACTCGAAGAAAACTAGCTAATTACTTCATCATCGTTACGCTGAGCTATGATCTGATCTTCAGGACCCGTGATGGGTCATCGTGGATGACCGTAATGTCGATCGTTTAGCTTAGTGGGTGTGGCCTTGGATTCTTTGGGCTCCTCTTCTTCAACTCTCGGGCTTATGTCTTTATAGAACCGACAATGGTGTTGTTGCTTATTATTGGCCTTTATTGTGAGCTAAAAAATGCTTAAGTGGAATGCCCAAACAGTGGGATCAGTTCTGATCCCTTGTGTTAGTGGAACTTAAAAAGTTTTGGTTTGACATGAACATGCCAGACCATATGAACTCAAAATCAAATAATGGGATATGCCATATATAACTTACATACTTGAAATAGCCAATGGCCTTGAATCAGATGTTTACCACTCCAAACTTGAATAGACTAGCATACTTGTATTTATACGGAATCTAAAACGTGCCCTAAATGAACTTGAATATGAATGTCAGATTCTTATACAAGATAGCCGGTCCTTGAGAGTTTGAACGTAACTATTTCATATAACCATCGATGTGAAATCCGATTGGAATGGTAAGTGATGACAATCACTCCGGTTGAACTCCTAAGTTTCACCAAAACTACCATATAGTATTGAATTATATAACACTACACAACATCGCACTAAATTGTACATAGCATGGGGATGTCTGAATTGGGTTTGCAAAGTCACTTAGGCAATGGGATCAGTGCTAGTCCCTTGCCTAGGCAAGTCTTGTAACTTCAACACTTTGGTGGTGTATGCTGGCTGGGAGAATGAAAGCTAGATTTGATGTTGATCCCCATGCTAGATGCATTTCTCTAATGCATATCATTATCATGATAGTCAGTTAAGATGGCATATTAAGATGGTCGCTTTGGTTGAAATTTTGGAACTTTTCATGAGCTTGTGAGTCTTATAGTGATGGGTTCTAGATGCTTTGAGTGATTAACTGAAATGGCCAAAGATCAGGCTTAGAAGCATGTCGAATCAAATGTTGAGTAGGGTTTAGCCTCATGTTGCATGCAACTGCATAGCTGGCTCTTGCTTTGAGTTTGTATCTACTTATGTATTCGAGTAACTTGCTTTTAATTCTGTGTATTCGTGATGTGTTGCTCGTCATTCAGGTTGGAATGATAGTCAGTCGCCCATGATCCTGGGCATTGATCCAATGATTCTATGTCTAATCGTCTTTTTTGTCATAGCCTCAAGTCATTATAAGCACCAGATATAAGTCACAATATTAAGCTATTGTGGTCCCTTTTTGGATGGTCACACTTCTACCCAGGGTCTCGGGTTGATAAATGTACTATATGGACGGTCGAGTCTCGTCCTAGTTGTATTTACACTCCCACCTAAGCTCTGAACTCTTAGAATTAATCAATGAATAATCGGAACACATTCATCTTGATTCTCATTCGTGCTCCCCAACTCTGGAGTAAATGTTGATAAGTAGGAAGGCAAGTCATGTCCACTTTATCTTTATACTCTTTCCGATTGAATCAAGGGATTGGGTTAGTTGATGGAAGGCCGAGTCTCACCTATCATGGATTGTATTTTGGTTTTTCCTTCTAGGGGGAATACTTCAATGCTTCATTAGATTTCGTGAATGAGTTTGGTACTGGACAATCAATAACGTCGACTTAAAAATGTCACCATATTCTGGGTGAGGACCTGAATAATAGATGGTCAAGTCACATCCAATCAGTGATTGAAGCTCTCTTTATCAAACCAAGGGTAAGGATCAATGTGTGGACGGTTGAGTCATGTCTGTTTTGTATTTTTCTTCTAGTCGAGTCATGGTATGAGTTAACGAATGAACGCCCGCATCACATTCATTCATAGCTGGATGATTAGTCAAGTCTATTTTGATTCATACTCTTTTATCGGATCTAGGGATAGAATTATCTCAGATGCAATTGGGTCATGCTCATCTGGTTTCATACTCCTCTTGACGGATGAAAGAGGGTGTTGTAGAATTAATGATCAAGTCACACTCATTCATGATTTATTCTCCTATCGGCACTCTGGTGATCGGAGTTTCTTGGAGGACATCCGAGTCAAATCCGTTTGTTTTTGTTGTGGATCGATATTGACGTCAACTCAGCGGCACGATAAAGAAGCCTATGGACATTGCTTGTCGACATGGTGGTACAATAAATTTGGTAATCCGTAACTTCGTATGTCATTCTAATTGGTTTTATATTAAGGCTTCTCTATGGTTATTGCATTGAGTCGTAAAGAACACTCGGCCGGAGCTATGATGAGTTGCCATATTCAGCTTTTAGTAGTTTATACTCCTGCCCCCATCTTGGGTTAGCGGAGTTGGTTTGTGAACGATCTAATTCCATCCGTAGTGAGTTTATACTCCACTACTCGAGTTCAGGTCAGAGTTTATGGAATAGTGACTAGTCAAACCACATTCATTTATTTGTTTATACTTATATCAGCACTCTGGGATAAAAGCTTTGCTGCCGTGTGGTCGAATCGTACCCTATTTGTGTTTATACTCCAGTCCGCACTGTAGGACCAGAGTGATTTGTTGAACGATTAAACCGTGTCCATGTCTTAATTTGGATTTTGGGCTTACTGATCTCCGGGCAAGGCTTGAATAGTTCCCTCTACTTCAGGCATGAGCAAGGTTGTGGATGGACGTACCACAACCTCTTTGGATTGGACAATCGAACCACGACCAATTTAGGCTTAGGCTCTTAAACTACCCCTTACATCCGGGGCAGGAGTCGATACATGGACGATTGTACCACATCCACTTCCATTTGGATCCTATTTCTGTCGAACCTTGGGTGTAAGATGAGTGTTATGGAGAACTTCAACCTCGAGCGGTGGAGTGGATGGTTGGACTGGAACCACTTTGAGTCGTGTCTTTGCCCCCAAGTCAGGGACAAGAGTTAAGAGTAGATGGTCGAACTTTGTCCACTTTTTTTATGTTTATACTCCAGTGCATGTTGGGGAACAAGAGTTGTCCGGTAGATGGTCATTCACATCGTTTGATGTTTGTATTCCAATCCACACTTTAGGGACCAGAGTTGGCCGATGGATGGTCGAACCACATCTGTCTTTCTTAGTTTATACTCCGATCCATGCTCTATGGATTAGAGTTCTATGATGGGATGTCATTCACACCTGCTTTCATTTTATGTTCTAGCAACTAAGTCAGGGGCATATGGTAGTTGATGAGCGGTTGAATCATGCTCATCTTTTATGATCCTCCAAAGGTCCGATCATGGTCTATGAAGGTTAGTTGGCGCCCAACTCTAACTACTTGGTCACCTTGGTCGTAGTTTACTATAAAATTGAAATTGAAATAATAATAAGTGAAGCACCATTGTATGCTCGCTATTCCACTTTGCTCCAGCCCTTTTCAACTGGAAGTCGACCTTTGGTGGTCCAATTGTTAATCAAAGTTCTTTATTGATAGGGGTCGGATGTTCCCTACCCGCTATTCTACGGGGATTACACATATTGTCGAAACTTTCTTTTCGAATCAGCTTTCTGATCACATCTCGGAGGTATCTGCAATCACTGGTGTTATGAATTTGTGAATCTTGAAAGATACGACATTTCCATAATCTCTTCTGGGTTTAGGTGGACTCTCTTGAGGCTGGTTTCCAGTATTGCTCTGAGTCGTGAGTCTCCAAGTAGATGTTTTCGATCGAACCATTCAAAAGTGTATATGAGTTAAACTTTGGGATTTTGGATCGTCTCCTAGAATCTGAGTCCTTATCTAAGGCCTCATTGTTGCCCTCTCTTTGAATTCCTTCAGCCAACGGGCTTGCGTTGTTCTTTCTTCGAATCTGCTCTTCCTCCTACTCGCTTAGGTTCTGGTTCACTTTGTGACAGAAAAGATCCAAGGACCTAGAAGGCTCTCTAGGTTACTAGTCTTTAAATTCTCTTTTATGATCGATTCCCCTTATCAAAACCATCAATATGATATTCTCGCTAAGAATGCTCACTTTTGTGATGACGACGTTGAATCTCCATAGGAAATATTTGAGCGGTTCGCCTGGCACTAGGAATAAATTGGATAATGATATCACATCGTTGGTGTGAGTCACATGCCAAATTGCTCGAAAAACTTCTAAACTGGTTGACTGCATGAGGAGATAGACTAGGGTGGTAAATGCATAAACCACATGATCATCATTCCTTCAAGGAATACAGGAAGACATCTGCATTCGATGGCATCCATTGCTTTGATGGGATCCATGTGCCACTCATACTTCATGAGGTGTCGTCGATGGTCTATATCCATAGAATACGCTGGCATAGCTGGCACATTGAATCTCCTCGGATATTCTGCATGCTAAATGGCTTCTATGAATAGGTTTCTACTGGAGAAGATGCTCCAATCATTGTCAGTCTGGTTCGTTCTCAAGTTATGGCTTCTTGTAGTGTTTATGGATGTTGTATGCATGACTATCCAATATTTATGGTTGAGAACTCCAATCGAATCGCGAATCGGTTAGGATGGCATCATGGATTAGTGATGATCCCCAAACTTTTACCTAAATAGGCCTCTTGAGGTTGCACACCAAGTTTTAAGTCATTTGGAGTCCATATGCCTGAGTTATGACCAAAACAAGTTAGGTTGGTATTGACGGGCTACTAATAATTCACTTAGAGGACGATCGGGGAAAATTTGCTATTTGCTTGGAGTTAGCCTTTGGTTCACTTGGAGTCACTGAATTTGAAGTGCTAGGTTGGTGATGAACGGTGCTTGGAGTCATATTGGTATTTACTTCAGGTCCAACTTCAGGTCAGCACTGAAGCGAGTTTTTCGACAAACGTTTCGACGATATTTGATGATTTTTAATGACTACCACCCATGACTCGACGAAGGAGGTTCCATAATGGTAAATGATGACTTTGATGATGGATAACTATACTTTGAGATGACAAAATAAGCGGTGTAGGTCGGCCATTACACAAGTCGTCGTACCATAGCTCTCGAATTAGGCAATTGGAAGTTGGTTAGTGGAAGTAGTCATAATCTACCTTGGAAGCCTGATGCAGTAATCGATCCCAGTTCACATCATATCACCTTTGTTTTCCAGTCTCTGGCAATACGTCTTGAGTAACAGTTCCTTGTCCATTCCTTCCTTCTCTACATTTTAATTTAGTCACAAATCTCCCACTTAATATTCAGTCAAAACTTTTCAAAATAGGGATCGGAATTCCTCTAGCTGATCCCTTATCTTTCTTCTTTTTTAGATGGAAAGGGATCGGTTTTAGAATCCAAGTGGAAGGATCAAATATTTTCCCTATTTAAATGCGGCATAGCTAATGTTCTAATGTATTGGAGCTATAGTGAACAAAGGGTTCGGTCTTGTATGGGACCGATTGCAGTTGAGTGTGGTGTAGGGATTGGTTGAACAAGGGTTTGGTTTTGGATGAATGTGGCATAGTGATCGATCCTGATGGATTATGGAGGGATTGGTCATTTTTCATTCATGACATAGGGATAAGTGGTGGAGTGTTTGTGAGTGATTGGTCAAGTTGGCTTTGAGAAGGATCGATCTTAAAGATGGTTATAGACATGCGATCGGTTGTAGGTCAGACTGACATGGTAGCAGCATGATATGCACACAAAATTTGAGCTTTGTAGGGGATATTCGCATGCAATATGAATATGAATGGAGTGGACTGTGGATAAAGGATTGGTTGAAGCATTGAATTGAGAAAAAGAGCATGCAGAGGATCGGTGTATTGTAATTCCCATTTGCTATCAATTTGCATATAGACCTGACCATTTCTCTTACAGTATTGTTTGAAATGCATTTAACAATTGACTTCACACGCATATATAAATGATCATATGAGACCGTGGATTTAATCCATCTAACAATGTCCATATGTTGAATTGGATAGTTTTCTTATAGATCTTCTCTTCAAATTTGAGTTTAAGTGTAAATTTGTCGGTAGAAAGCTGGATTTGTCTCACGAATATAGGAGTCCGCAAGTAGATGATGAGATCTAGTCAAGTTGAGAATTCGTCTCTCAATGAAAGCAATGAAATTTTTGCACCAACAATTAGCACAAACATCTAATAGAGATTGTATGGAGTAATAAATGAAGAATACTAATTCTATACAGAGAGAATATAACAATAAAGCAATAATAAATAAGCAATTAACAGAGGCACGACAATTTATAGTGGTTCGGCATTGTTAATCTACATTTACTTTGAAGAGATAGCTCTATTAATCACTTTGTAAACTGTGTACAAGGGATCAGATGAAAATCTTAGTTACAAAAGAGTAAAAAGCAAAAGGCAGCATAAAGGTCCTAAAAATGAACAATCAAACATGTATTTATAAAGGAAGATGGTGAAATATCTCCCTAAAATTCGGCAAATGGATCTTCGGAGCCGTAGAGGCCCATAGGAGGGATCGCATAACCCAAATCCTAAGAAATAGGGATTGGGGCTGATCCCTATGGTTGGAGATTTTGGGGGTGTGATCCCAATAGGAGATTCTCTTTGTTGTATTATGGTAGCCTCTAAATTTTATGTCAACTGGATTAGTTCAACTTGAGTTATTGATGAATCTTTGTTGCAACATGTTGTCTAGCCTGATTCTGGCTAATTCCTCCAAAAGAAAGATGGTCGATCCCGCTTTCTTGCTCCTTTTGTGGTGCAATCCCAAGGATCCTTACATCTTGTTCCCAAACAAGTGTATTGGACTTCAGGATTTTGAGATATCGATCCTTTTCCATTAAGTTGCATTATTGGGCTGGATACGATCCAATCTCTTATATACGATCCCTTTTATAAGATCCCTTTATTAGGTAAAGTAATTTACCCATAACTTGTGCATAAAAACTCTAAACGACTTGAGATTTGAAATGTAGACTCGTGGGGCCTCGTCACTCTATATCAATATCAACCAATTTGGGAAAAAAATTAAGGATATGTACTGATCCTCTAGGAGAAGGGATAGGCACCTATCCCTTGCCTAGGGCAGGTACTAATCCATACTTAGAATATTCTGAAGAGTTTATCTCTTGGTCTCAGTTGATTGTTGCTTCACATCATTGCGTACGCTTGATCTCTGACCCTAATATTCATCTCTCCGGGCTGCCTTCCTCAATGATCATCCAGTCTAACCTGTCTAATCAGTCTGAATATAGCCAAGCTAAAAGGTCGGATAACACTTAACATTTAGTGCTAAGAATATGACTAAATCCTTTCCATATAAGAAATATTATTACAGAAATTTAATTTCTTAAACTTTCCATATCCGAATCAAACTTTAAAATCCAAACTTGTGCTTGGTTTTCACATCAAAGTTATTTGTAAAATACATTTGAAATATTAGAATAAATTTAAAAATATTCATATTAAACCTCAAGAAGAGAAAAATAAGTTAGAACCATTTTTTATTAAAATTAGAAAAGCGTCGCAAAAAGTGTCGCTAGACAGTATTGAATTTTTTTAAATCGGTCTCTTTCTAAATGTAAATTCTTCGAAAATTTTCAAAGATTGGATACTCTATTTTATTTTTGAAACGAATATTATTGAAATAGTATGAATTTACCAAACTTAGAGGATTTTGAAATCAAATGATTACATTTAGAAATTATTTTAAAAATTGACTTTTTATGAAATCGACAAAGGAAAAATCCCTTTCTAACTTCCAAAAGCATTTGTTTTAGGGTTTCTAACTTTTTTTGAGCAGCTCAATTTCTCACTAAAAGTGACAAAACACGTCCAAATATTTGTTTGGTAAAACCCCAATTACGAGATCAAAAAATATGTTTCCAAAAGAGATGATGTTTTTAAAGTATCGATACAACAATAGTCGCAATAGGTACACTTCCATAAAACATTATATATGACATATATATATATGTATGTATATATATATATATATATTCTTCCAAGCATCTCATAAACATAAGAATGTATATATATAATGTAAATAACATTCATAAGGTAAGGTAAAAAATTTTACTTTATAACTTACGCACTTCGAGTTGTGTTCGTAGCGACCAATTCGCTATGAACACTTCGACTTCATTTCAAGTCTTCTGCAAATGTCCTATGTTCCATCTGCTTTCAAGTGGGAACAAATTCAAACAATAATCATTCCATACATTTATTAAACATAAGCAAAAAATAAAGATTATTATATAAATAATGAAGTTTAAAACTTGATTTTTAAAGTGAGATTTACTCATAGAAATAAGCTCATACTAAACCCAAACTACCACGACTATTCAATCATTAAATGGTCCAGGCTTCCTTTTTCAAAAAATCAACCTAAGACCTAGGAGAGGACTTTTAATTTCGGCCAATAGGGATGTTAAGCTCGGCTATGGAAGGAAATTAGGCCTTGGATCTTGTTTTGGTTGGTTAGTGATGATAGAGAAGAGTAGAAGTGATTCAAGGACTAGTTTAAGTGTTTTAAGGAGAAAAGAAGGAATTTTTAGATTAAAAATCTTTGAGAAGCCATGGAAGGAAGTAAAAAAAACCTCGAAAAAGAAGAAGGAATTGGAAAATAAGCGAATGAAGTAAAGCAAAAGGTGAAAAGGTTGAGTTGTTTTTATAGAAAATGAAAACATGAAAATTACCAAAACAACCTTTCATCAAAATATCAGCTACCCTCCACCAAAAACTTGCCACGTCACCTCTTTCCCTTCTCTATTCCAAATGCATAAGGCAAATAACACTCCACATCACATCTCCTTTATGATAATGTATTATTTTGATTTATGTGCTTTATATGTTTTAATGTTAAAAAGAAAAGTCAAATTTCTACTTTATTAACCTAAGTGTACTTTTAAACTTAATTTAATCTAATTACATCATTATAAAAAGCATATGTTATTTATATAAATGTGTACATATGTACACAAGTGTATACAATTCATTTTGGCAGTCGAAAATCCAAAAAAGGATTTTCGGTCACATCTTCAATTTTTCTCCGAACAACTTATTTTTATACACCAAATTTAAGAAAACTTTACTATTATTAATTATTACTAATAGAGGTCGATTGACTTATAAAATCCATTTTTGAATACTTAAAAATATATTAAATATTGAAAAATAAAGTGATTAAATTATGGGTCATTACAGTCGGCCAAGTTTTATTCCAAGGAACAAGGGACAGTAATTTCTGTTAAGGGGAATGTGACCTCTTTGAAAGGTTCGAAGAATTGAAAAGGATTAACAAGAAAATTAAGAAGATTGTCGTTACCCACAAGAGAAAATGTCATCTTTTCCCCAAGAAGGGTTATTGGAAATTGAATTTTCTATAACACTTGAAGATTGTTAAAGTGAAGAAATAGAATGAGTTTTTTTTCCATCAAGTATATTTATGATTCAAAATTGTTTTGCAATCGGTAACTTATCTTGGATTTTAAATGCAAGATCTAGAATTCTTGTCTATAATTTGTTATAGGGAATTAGAAATAGGTGCTGTGTGGCAAAGGAAGAAATGTGGCATCGAGTTGCCAACATGTCTATAGTAGACGCAATGACAATTGGAGATTTCCATTTGACTTTTTTGAGTGAAATTGTTTTGGTATTGAGTAATTACTATTATTTAAAAGACTTTATTTATAGGATTATTTATGTTTCTATATTATCTGAGATTAGTTGTATTCTTCACTCTGCTGATAATGTTATGAACATTATTTAGACTATAATTAAGTCCGTGATGGTATTTTAGTTTATGGGATTTATGTGATCATACAAATTATATTTGTTTTGTGAGTAGTTCTTCAAATAATAATATAAATTAAAATTATCTTTGGAATTGTAGGCTAGACCATATAGGTGAGAAACAACTATGCAAATTGAAAATAGAAGGTTTTATACCATATTTGATTTTGAATCATATACATGTGAGTTTTGTCTCAAAGGTAAGATGACAAAGCACCCCATTAGTGGAAGAAATGAAAGAGCTGACAAAGTCTTGGGTCTCGTATGTAGTGTTATATGTGACAAAATGCCTGTAATTACTAAATATAACTGTTTTTTATTTTATAACCTTAATTGACGATTTCTTAAGACCAGGTTATATATAGCTTATGAAGAACAAATCCGATGTTTATGAGAAATGTATAAAATATAAAAACGAGGTTAAAAATTAAACAAACCATAAGATTAAAATACTTCTATCTGATCGAGGATATGAGTACGATGGGCAGGAAATTCAATGTTACTTAAAAGATAATGGGATTATCTCTCAGATTACTCCGCCTGTACTCCATAAGACAATAGGGTTTCAGAGAAAAGTAATCGAGCCTTATTAGATATATCTCGTTCTATGATGAGTACGGCTAAGTTACCTCAATCATATTGGGACATATGCTAGAAACCGCGATGCATATATTGAATTTAATGCCCACTGAATCCATGCCTAAGACACCATATGAGAAATGGTGTGGAAATAAACCCCAACTCAAGTATTTGATGGTGTAGGGTTGTTTGGCCTACGTTAAGAATGTTGGTCCAAATAAAATCAAGTCAAGATCGACATTGTGTCAATTTAGATGATATCACAAAAACTTGATGAGATATATTTTCTACAATACCTAGGGATAAAAGGTTACTAATTATCAACTTATTGTCTTTTAGGAAAAGGAATTTCTTTCAAATAAACTAACACCAAGGTTGTAGACTTGGATGAGATTCAAGAAATTAGCACTGAGGCTGAACCAATTGGAAAACCAAATTCATCCATATATGAAGCGTGCAACCCATTGAAGGTCCAATAGGGATTCTCATGCAGCATAGGGATATTATGGTTTTGTTTCAGATGATAAGAAGAAGGACTACATCTCAGATGATGATACTACTCTATCATTCCAACAAGCACTATTGAGTAAAGACACTACATTTTGGTTCAGAGCAATTAAATTTGAAATGGATTTCATGGATGAAACAAAGTGTGTATTATATCTGACATACTCGAAGGGATAAAACCCACTAGAAGCAAATGGATTTTTAAGAAAAAGCTAAATGCAGATGGACAAATGAAAATTATATAGCAAGGTTATTTGTAAGAAAATTTCGTCCAATTCAAAGTTGTAACATCCCTAATTTTTGACATTATTATTCAAGAAATTTAATCAAATAAATTAAGTAGAATAACGATGACAAAGGGGTAGAGATTTGAATAAATCATATAGGGCCATGCTTAATAATAAAATAAATAGGCTAAAATTGGTTTAGAAGTTAATTGATTTACATGTGGGTATATTAGTAAATAGACGCACCTCCTCATACATGGCTATACACTTCTCATTCTTGTCCATTCACTGTCATTTTTCTCAAATCAGAAAACAAATGTAAAACCCTAAGGTGCTGACTATTATCCAAAAGGAAGAATTCGATTTAAAGCTAGGAAGGATTAACCATCAACAAGTCCCAAATTCCTTATCATATTTAAGGTGAATAATGGTTCATTCCATCTCTAATTTTTTATTTATTATCATATGTTTTCAGAGTTAAGATTAAGTTCGGTTTATGATGTTTTAGATGATGACATGCTTGGGTTATTATATGTTTGATTTAAAATCAATTCATCTATATACATACATACATACATATACATACACACACACACACACACACACACATATATATATATATATGAAATTGCACGGTTTTAGGTTAAAACCGGTTGTCATTTGATTTAGAATTCCATGGAAAAATTATATACTAGGTAAAACATGATTTTAGAAATGGGTTTAAGATATGGAGAATTTATTATGAATTTCTAAATGAAAATATGCAATATTTTGATTTAAAATTTATTTCGATTATTTCAGGAAGGAATTGGGTCTGAAATTTTAATATGTTAGATAACATGGTTAAATTAAATTTCTATGATTTTAAGGATTTTTCCCAATTAATTTATTGAGGAAAATAAATTATTTTAAAAGAGGGACTTATTTGTAATGTTGGTTTTGCTTAATGGAGGGGCTTAAACGTTAATTATTCTTTGGTTTAGGTTTGATAAATGTAGCAATTATTTTGTAAAGTATTTGAAAAGTTTTATGGCAACTAATTAAAACATTACAGATAAGCAGGTTAGTTAAAGCATTTACTAAATATGGGCATGATTTCAGCCTTTAACTTAGAAAATTTCGTTCCGCCTCAAACAGTAGTACCTTTCAACTCCATTGACTTTGCTCCATCTCAGTCGAAATGGTTTAGTCCGAAACCTACATAGTCAAAACCAATGCGCAAGGTATCACTTAGATGGTACGTAGCGCACTGGATAAAAGGTGGAAGCAATGGTGTCCAACGGAATGCTCCCGAAGGGGTCAAAATCCTCTTTGGTTTTAAAAGTTCTGTATTTTGCTTTGTATTGTTGGAGCTTTCGGCCAAATCGAAAAATATGTTTTTGAAAGTCGTTTTACAAATAGCTTTCGAAGAAGGTTGTTGTATTATATTTAAAATATTAGCTTTCAAAGGGGCTCCATTGTCTTTAAATGAGTGCTTTCGAAAGCAATGGTTCCGACCATGCCAAAACCTAGCTACTATAGTACCTTCTTAGTGTATTGAAGCCACCGATACTTTTGAAGGGTTATCTCTATTTTAACCTAAGCTGAGCCACTTCCTAAATGTTTTCGAAAGGGGTTGAGGGTTCCAAAGGCATTGGGGTCGAGAAGTGGTATCCACGCTACCCTTCAAAGTTTTAACTAAAAGGTTTTGAACTAATGAATAAGTGGTTCTAACACCTTTTACTTTTCCTTAAACAATTCTACAAGGGGTTTCGAAAGAGATATTTTTGTATATAAGCATTTTGACCCAAGGGATGTTTTAAAGAGTAAAACCTAATGTTTTCGAAAGGGATACTTTCATTAGTTTCGAAGCTATTTTACAAAAGATTATTAAGTAAGATTTTGATACATTAGAAAGGTATATACTTAGAGTTCTGAAAAGAGGTTTTCCATGCTTTCAAAGGAGGTCATCTAGTGGTTTCGAAAGTGATATTTTAAGGTTTCAAAACAAATAACACACTCTCATTTTTAAAAGGAAATACCATTTAATAAATAAAGGTTTTTAGGAATATTACTTCTTCATATATTTATTCACATTGCAATTAACCCATAACAGTACATGGGGTATGGCAGAATAAGCAGCTAGGTTGACGCAGTAGTGAATATAACTTATAAAGTGATAAAATATTAATTAAAGATATTGGCAGGGGCCAATAGGTTCACAGCAAGCCAACGAAAACTGTGTAAAAGGAAAGATATTGGCAGCGGTCATTAGGTTCAAAGTCAGGTATGAAAACTGTGATTTGATATTGGCAGGGGCCAATTGGTTTATTGTTATCCCATGAAAATTATATCTGGATTAAGATATTGACAGTTAGTCAATAGGTTCCTAGTTAGGCCATGAAAACTAGGATAACAAAAAAAAAATTTGAGTCACCAATAGGTTCTTAGTGATCCTATGAAAACTATGAAATTGGGCAGACAGTCCATAAACATTTAATAGGTTAATAATAACCCTTGAAACTATAATTGAGACAGATGGTAAGAAGGAATGGGGATGGATAATCCAGATTTGATTTACTTATTTTGCGTATCATCTTGATGTTTTAACCCTTGTGGATGCAGGCACAATATATAGTTTTATAAATGTTTTAGTATAACAATGAATGGAAAATCCGTTCCGCTAAGAGGCGTGGTCTCACTAGTTATCTAAATGGTTTGAGATGGTAGGTTATTATTCATACCAGACTTTATGTCTGACTCGAAGTTTTTCCCCTTAAACTCTTGGGTACTCAATTGATTTTGAGTAGTTTGAGTTTTAAGGTTTTCACATGTTCTTTTAGACAAATAAAGCTTCCGAAGTCGTGCAAGAGGCAAGCTTGATACTAGAATTCTTTTATTTCCGCTTTGTGTTTTGTTTGTAATAGCAAAGTTGTTATACTGCTGATATACACTCTGATCATCCAAGGGGGCATCTGCATATGTCTCTCTTGGCGTATGTTATAATAAATATATATTCCCTGAACGTGGTTAATGATTGTTGGATTATGTAATGAATTTTAAATATTTTGAAATGGAATGTGATCTTATTTGATGTTTTAATTTTTTTCCATATTCATGTGTTTCTGCGTATTAATGAATCTAACACCGCCGTATTTGGCCGCCGAGAATTAATAACTTGGGATGACTATAACATCCGTAGCCGTTAGTTTTGGACCTCTAAGTAGGCGGATGCTGTAAGTTGGTATCAAAGCATAGGTTTATGACACTTTAAAAGAAATTTAAACCTAAAAGATTTTTCAAACATAATCCAATGAATTAGACAACATGATTGGGGTTTGGGTTAACGTTATTGTAATGCACTTGTAGTTGATATATAGTTATATATAAGTAAGTATGTATTCCCCGCTCTCTTAGACCATTCTTACGTAATTCCTAAGGCTTGTATGTAGATGTATGAGAAAGGAGATAATGAAACAAGAAATGGAAGAGGCGATCTCGGTGTAGGAAGCACCATAACTAAAGGAAATGGTCGACCCACTACCAGAAGGAAATCGGGTCGATCTGCTAATGTTCATAACCAAAATTGCTGATGCCAATGTGATTGCTAGAAGTCCACTGTAGATATGAGGGTGATGTATAAATTCTTCGTCAATATGGTGAAAGCAAGAGTTGCTGCTGGAATGGCTAGAAATGTAGGAGGAACTAATCCTATGGCTTTAATTATGCCTTGCTAAATAGAGACTACACCAGTTTGGGTGGGAAGCCATTCTTGGGGATGAAGAGTGCCATAGTGGTTGAGAATTGGCTATTGCAATGTGAGTGTACTTTTAATATTTTGGATCAGAATGATGGCCAAAAGAGAAGGTTAAACCTCTATATAGTTGCAGAGGTCGGCGCTACACTGGTGGAATAGTGTTATTGTTGGAGTTTCGGAAGAGCAGTTGGCCTGGGCTAATTTTAAAAGGATATTTGTGCAGAAGTACGTGTTCGAATTTTCTAGGAGCTGGTGAGGAAGTTTATGGATCTAATTCAAGAAGAGACGTCAGTAGTGGAGTATGCGACTAAGTTTAAGGAGCTGTCTCGATATGGATATGCCACCATAGATACTGACATCAGAATAAATGAGAAGTTCATTCAAGGATTGACATCCGAGCTTGCTAGAGCAACCTTGACACATGTTCAGGATCCTTGTAATGTGGTGGTGGAGATAGCCATTCGCCACGAAGAATTACTTTCTGATTATGCTACAGAGAAGTTAGTGGAAACTCAGGGTTCTCAAGGGAAGAAGAGAAAGTTCTTTAGGAAGAAGGGAACCTAGAAAGGAGATACGGCTAAAAAGTCAATAGCTGAGATAGTTCGCTATAAGTGTGATAAGAAGGGTCACTTTGCGAACGAGTGCCGGTTAGGAAATGAGAAGAAAGTTATAAGTAAAAAGAATGTGAAGTGCTTCTACTGTGATCAAGTGGGGCATTACAAGAATCAGTATCCGGGGCTAGGTAGGGGGACAATAGAAAGGTTTTTGCTATTGGACCAGCTAGGCCTACTGGATCTAATATGGGACAGACTGTAATAGAAGGTACATTTTTGATTCAAAGTGTACCAGTTAGGGTTCTTTTTGATATTGATGCATCACATTTATTTATATCTCAGTGTTAGTTGGTGTTTAGGTGATAGATTTTTCTTAGAACCCACCTACATTGTTAAAGAGTTGCGAATCCAATAGAAGATTATGCAACTCTAGGGCTAAGATGTAAACATTTAGAACTTGATTTGTCAAGTCATAAGTTTGCATGCAGCTTGCATATTATTGATTTCATTGATTTTGGAATCATTTTGGGTATGGATTGGTTGGGTAGGTATGAGGCTAGAATATTTTGCCAACATAGGGAGATATCACTGAGAAATCCAAATAGTCATAACCAAGTAATACTCTCAATATAGAATTCTGACCGAAGTGCTAGTGCTTTGCTTAATGCTATGGAGATAGGAGATGAGTTAAGTTAGGTTCAGGTAGCAAGAGAGTTTCAGTTGTCTTTGAGCTAGTCCCAGGACCACCACCGAAACGAGCTGTGGAGTTTAGAATAGATCTTGTGCCCGGAGCTAAGCCTGTGAGTGGACCATCTAGCAGGATGACACCTACCGAGACGAAGTAATTGAAGTGCAGCTTGTGGATCTAGAAGGAAGGAATTTTATAAGACCAAGTAGTTCATCTTAGTGAGCGGTCGCGGTGTTCGTAACGAAACCAGATGGGTCATTAAGGATATGCATCGACTATTATAAGTTGTAACGACCCGAAATTTTCGATCCCGAAAATTCCAGATAGTTATGAAAAAGAAGAAAGAGATAGAAGAAGAAGAACAAAATCAACAACATCTCACATTCGCAGCGGATAAAATATAATAATAAATAATAACTGTTTACAAAAGAATACTATTTTTGTCGATTACATTTAATATACATCAGAGTTTCACATACGTTCAGTCACTGAATATATTCAATTATCAAGTCTCAGATTAACAATAATATAAATAGAGCGGAGATACTCTATACGCTATTGCCATCAAGCTCGCCTCCTGAGCTCCAGAACGTGCCTTCCTGAAAATCTGTAATACTCGGTCTGACCCGAGCATTACACCAAAGTAACACCCAGGTCAGGCTGGAAACCAGCGTGAGTAATCTCAACTAACATGGAATACCAAAGAAAACAACTTATATAAAACCCCGGGGTAACTCAAACCAATTTTTTTACAAGTTCACGATATGTTAAAGACATAACTAATTTCACGCATCCATTTCCTAAGTACCAAAGATTATATTTAAATAGTCCAGTTCCTTTAAATCATTTCACCCCAGCATAAAGATTTCACATATCAATCCATAAAAATATTCGAAGTGGTTTCGGGTGTTTCCCAATTCCCAATCCCGGCCTCTTCGAGTCTCACATCATCTTATTCCAATTTATCCATACGAAATATATAACATTTCATATTAGAGGTATCAACTCATTCAAGCATCCAATACCATTCAATCATCCATACGCAAAGCTTAATCGCATACAAGCCAATTCAATTTACTTCAGTTGAACTTTAAACCCCAATTACTTAGATTTCTTCATTAATTAATTTCCAAACCAATTAATTAATCAATTCTTCCATATTCATTCATTTTAATTAATCACCCTGGATTAATTATCTTCCAATTTCATTCAAGTAATTATCTTTAATTCATTTCACGATATTAATTATTCTTAACCCAAAATCAATAAGAAATCTTAATTATTTCACAATTTAATTAACTATATTAATTACATTAATCCTTAATATCTTATATTACTTAATTTCTCATAAGTCGCATATTATGGATTAATCAATCTTTATTTACCAATCTTTAATTACATCATTAATTATATAAATTATTGATTTCCAGTATATCTCAATTTACCTAAATCTAAATTAAGTATACTAATTAAACCACATTACTACTCATTCTTGCTTTATCTCAACCTTTAAATTAACTATCTATTTATTTACTCCTTTAAATAAATCAATTTCCTCTTAATTAATCGTCTTAATTAATCTCTTGATTAATTACACAAAGTAATTATATTTTATTTTAATTTAATGAAGTAATTATTCATCAAACCATCCATTGATTATTTTGAATTAATTAAAATTCATTAATTAACTTAATCCATAATTAATTAATTCCAAACCCTTGATTACAAAATTAATTAACCCAAATTATTAATTAATTGAAACTAATTAATTTTTTATTTATTGTAATTACACTTCAAATTTAATGAACAAGAATTCATTAAGCCCTTAACAACATTAGAATGAAAACGTTTTCTTATTTATAACATTAAATCTAGGCAATTTAGAAATCTGAACCCTTCGAGTCAACCACAATTAACTCGAGATCAAATCAAAACAAAGTCACATCATCATCAATAGCACATCCAATCAACTCAATCAATCAACCGATTATTTACGTTTAAATAATACCAGACGAGTGAGATTTACTCACCTTTATTTTATTAGCATCCATTCCCAAATCTAGCTTGTTTCTTCTCAAGATTTGACCTTGTACAAAAATTATATGATCTAAATTTAAACTAGGAATGTTTCCCTTTGAGACTCATATACACTTAATAACTTATAAATTTCAAAACCCTAACTTTTGTAAATGCATTAAACTTTTTTTGTTTTAAAAAAAATCCCTATATAGATGAATTTAAAACTGCATACATTTTTTTCTATATATATATATATGTATGTATGTATATATATATATATATGAATCCTTCACTGTTTATAAACATATGTGCAGGTAAACTAAATTTAATAACAAAATGAAAAGTTATACCTTACTGCTCAACACGATACCGAGCCCTACGTTCACGATCCCCCTTTCGACACAACCCTAGCACCGCCCTTATTGCACTCACTACCAACGGCAATTTCCCAAGTCCTCCACGCGAGCGCGACAACCACGCACCCCCCATCGCAGCGCGCCTCATCCCCAATGAAAACCCTATCTCTAGCTCGAACTACTCCACCACCACACGTCGCCTCGTGCGCTTCCAAGATCTGCGCCGCCACTCTCGAGCTCGTCCCTCCTGAGGCATCACGATTCGTGGTGGCTCGAAAACGAGCACACAATTTCCCTCGGTCGTGACTCGTTTCCATGATTTCGTTTAAGTGACGAATTCGAGAATTTGGAAAAAAAACTTCGGCCATTCTTGATTTCGATTTTTTTATTGTTGAATTCGATCCTCTACTGCCCTCTTTTTTTATATATATAATATACGATCTGCTCAAAGAATCAAAGGGGGACGAGAATAAAAATAAAGGAGATGGAAAGCTTCTTGAACACGACATTGTAATGGAAAATATCTTGCTAATTAAATTTAATTAATTTTCTTCATTAACTTATATAAAACTTCAAAATGCTTTATCGATTGCTACTAAAATTTTCAAACTCCTCTTAAGGAATGCTGCGACGCGATTATAAGGTTTTACCCGCATTCCGAACACAAAGGAACGTGTTTCGGAGGCTTATTCAATCATATGTGGAAGTTAGCTTGATAAATTGATTTAAAATGTTAAATTATCGTTTTAATTTCAACGCGTTTCTCACCCGTACGAGCAAACGGTAAATCCAAATGCTATGAAAATTGAAATCCGATAATAACTAACTATTACGGATCCAATGGAACTAGTTTCGTCGAATTCCGAGACTGTGCCTCGGAAGGCTATTTTTAAATATCGATTTAAACGATATATTATTAAAGTTGAACAAATCACCTTTACATTAAATTTCAACCATTCTATTATCTTCAATATCATCATTATAAATTTATAAGCCTTCAAATTATTTTAAACAGGCTTGGAAATTTCAAATTCAACAATTTACCCAATTTCAATTATTAAAATAAATATTTAAACTATATAATTCAATAATTTAATTATTAAGTAAATATTGATATCTTGAATTTCAAGTTAAAATTAACCTTTAAATATTTAAAGTCAATTAATTATTTCAAATTTAAATTGTTAAAAATTCTGGGTCGTCACATTCCTCCTCCCTTAAAAGAATTTCGTCCTCGAAATTACTAGTTAGGAAGAATGGTTCAAAACCCGTTTGCCTTTTCCAAAACTCACAATTCAACATCCTACCAACTATCTTTTATTAAAGTCCCACTATCACCTCAACTAATCTCCTAAAATCTTTTATAGTTTCAAATACCATCCCTTTTGTTCAATCATTTAAATTTCAATCTAAAACCAAATTTGGAATTATCAAAATTTTCTCAAATTTTTTTTCTAACTCTCTAAATTCTCGAAAATTTTTGTCAGCGTCTCCTTTGCGGCTAGCTCGGTACAACTACAAAAGGCCTTTACGGGCTCCCAAATTCCAAAAGAAAACAAAAGCCAAGTGGCTACATAAAAAATCCAATCCAATTTCATCTAGAAATTTAAATACGTACCTTTTTGTCGGGCAATTCAAATTTATCTTTTGGAATCAAATCCAGTTCCTTTTTCCATTAATACCTGCATATCTTGTTTAGCAACAATATTCAATCGAAACGTTACAAATCATTTTATACATTCTCTTATATAGGTTTTCATATTTACTTCTATTTAAATTCGTTTTTCCCATTTTAATATGAATTCAACTTATTTCAATTTTGAATATTAAATTTTTATTTTCCATTTATATCTGAGTCTTATTAGTTCCATCTAATAATCTATTTCAGTTTCATGTTTAAAATCGTTTAATTGCCTAACAAGAATTGTCTATAAAAAATTCAACAATTTTCTAACTCCCAAAATTTCCGAAATTTTTTGCCAGAGTCTCCTTTGTACGGAGGAGCTTTTGCAATTTGACAAGAGATATAAATATATATACATCGACCCACCCGGTCGGAAAAGCAAAAACAGTTCATATTTCCTATTTTTATTGCATAGGCGTACCTTATTTAGCGTTTTAAGCATGTGGCTTATTTATTTTAGCAATTAGTGCAATCCAAATCCAGCCAAACGGCCTTCAGGTACCTGTACTTACTCAATTTACACATATAAGCACTATATATGTGAAGTTTATAACCTTCCTCTTACTTACACAACTATAACTCATCAATTCTAAAAGAAATGCATTCAAAATAACTTCCACAAGCAATTTATATGTTTTCAAACCTAATTCAATCGCTTTCCACCAACTCATAGGCCATTTCATTTAAGTTTTAATGATTCACAACTCAATTTCTGACATTCCATTGATTTATAATCCAAACAAGCTCATATTCACTTCAAATGATTCAGAATCAAATTTATTTAATTTCTATCAACTCATAGTATTTTAATTACTTTTATTCACGCCAAACGACAATTATTGTTATGCAATTTCGACGATATTCGCTTAATAAAGTATTTATTTTATATTATCACTATTTTAAATTAATTTCAACTAATTCTGCATTTAATTCCATTTCTTTTCTAAATTATTTACAAACCATTCATTGCATTTCATTTCCGCAATTTTTCCATTCAAAACAATTTATTAAACTTGGCACATCCAATACTTATAAATTAATAACCATTTCCCAAATTAATTCAATCTAAAGTTTTATTTAATAGGCTTTCACCCTTATTCAAAGCCAAGCTTCCATAAATTTTAAACTTAAGTTAATTTACTTTAGTTTATTCCAACATCGAACTTAAGTTTACTTCTATTTGATTCTCATTTAATCAACTTCCATTAAATTCAGTCAGCCCGTCCATTTTAATTTTAAATTTACTTACTTAATTCATTTTCAAATTTATTCCATTAATACAAAGCCAATCTCAAACTATTTCTACTCATCTGGGTTTTATTTGCAACTCAAACCATTTCTATTATTATTCAATTTCATTTCATATGACAACACTTCCATTATATCAAATTTACTTGCAAATTACGTTAAATATTATTCATATCACACTTAAATTTTGTTTGTAATTCAAACCATCATTATCTCGATCCAACTCTAATCTATTTTTATTTTACAACATCTCCTTTTATTTAATTCATTATCAGTTCCAAGTCGAATTCTATCTACAAATTCGAATTCATTTCCAAACTCTATTATTAATTCACAATCAATTTGTTTACCGAAGTTAAATTTTATTAACATACTCAATCCAACAATTATTCAACCAATTAGCTTATTTCCAACTTCTAAATCGCTATTCGATTATACTTACAAAATCACTTCATTAAAATTCCAATTTGGATTTTCCTTGATTTTCCAAAATCCCGATTTCTTTATTTAAAAATTTTAGAAAAACTTGTAAAGTCACATAATACTATTAAAATAACTCTTTATAAAAATACTTTTTATAACTCGATGTCTCAACCAGTCCATCCTTGTTCTCACAGAAATTCAGTCATACGTTGATCAGGCGTAGAACTGAAAATCTATAAGTACTTAGCAGACCCATTTTCAACATCCAGTGAAAATACTTTTGAAAATAATTTTATTGAAATTATAGAAATCAGTTTTTGAAAATATAAAGGAAATATTTTTGGTGAGAATGCTCTGAGAATCATCGCCCCTATCCATGGTCGCAGTTAACCCGATGGTTACGTTGCAATCACGACAAAATCCATAGGTAACTGTAGGCCTCCTCGCCCCTCGATTACACCATGGAACCCATGACAGATCGCAGCTAAAAACTGAGGTTACGTAGCTATCACAGCAAAAATCCATATAAATGTAGATATCAGCGCCATCGAATTTCGCTGCCAAAAATGAAACTTCTCCACTCCACATGACCATAGATCGCAGTCTACCGATGTTGCGTTGCCTTCCCGGCAAAATCAAGTGTAGACTGTTGGCACTCATCCTCCACACGATTTTCGCCATGGTCCCCACAGTAGATCGCAGTGACATCGAGTTACACTATCGTCACAGCATAACCCAAATGCCCCTGTAGGCATCAGCGCCTCGACTTTCGCTACCCAATAATCCTCAGGAACTAGTTTTGTCCGGACTCCTCATAGGATCAACTTTAGAACCCTCCCCCCTTGGTGCTCAAGGCAGCACCACTCGGCGGCACTCCTAAGAAGTTCATTTCAAGGGAGCGCCTTTTTCCCCAGAGCCATCATCAAAACATTTTATACTATACACATATAGTATCTTCAAATCATACATCTAGTATGGTATCATACAAAGCTCCTTTACACAAAATCGATTATCCCAAAATCGATAATTCTCAAATTAGGCTTTCCAAATTCCAATATTGATTTTACTCAAAAATCAAAAGACTTTCCAAATCCAAAGGTTCCCAAAACCTTTTCAAAATCCTCATAAGATCCTTCATATATATTCAAAAATATATAATTTTTTTAAAACTTTGGATCATTTCAAACTTGTATGAAATTCCTTTTATACTTCAAACACATTCAAAAATCCTTTTCCTTCCAGCAATAGATTCAACAAGGGGGTTTCATCTTAAATAAAACAAAGATATATAACTTTGTTTATTCAAAGTCAAATATTCCAATTTGATTTCTCTTTTCAATATCAATTTCTTTTCCATTCACTTATCCATCTTTACATTAATCCCCATTTGGATTATCACTTCAATTCCTATTTCAGTTGGGTACTAAATCCATAACACTTTGAACTCCCACCAGTTTGTTTTTAGAAAATAGCTTGAAAATTTTAAAAACGAATAAGTAGTTGGAAAATAATTACTAGTTTTGTAAAATAGTTAGAAAATAGTTAACTAATCGTAAAATAGTTGAAAATAGCTAAATAGTTTCAGAAATTTTAGATAATTGTAAAATAGTTGTAAAATGGTAATTAATTTGTAACATAGTTGAAAAATAGCAATTAGTTTAGAAAACAGTTGAAAAATGGTTAAATAGCTCCAAAAATAATCGTAAAACAAGTATATAAAATAATTTGGCTTTAAGAAAGAAAGGTTGTATATATTTAATAGCTTAGAAAAATAAGTTTATATCAAAACAATTTATATTGAAAATAGTCAAGAGCCAACTGTTCACTTTCCCAACAATTCAATTTAAATCTCTATTTAAATTGACCCAATTCCAATTCAAATAACTCCAAATTCCATTGGAATTGATTAATTCCCAGTTCAAGTTGAATCAATCTTGATTCCTTCCCCAATTTAAATCAAATTCTAGTTGATTTTAATCTTGTCCAATTTTAATTATAATTTCATATTATTCCAATCAATTTGAATTATTATCAATTTAATTTTAGAATCCAAATCACTTCAATTTAATCCAATCCAATTTCCCATTTAAAATTTTTAAACTTATACATCTTCAATCACCAATCCAATTACTTCAAACCAAATTAAATTTTGAACTAATTCAGTTTCAATTTTGAATTTAAACTACCTCGAATTATATAAATTCGACTTAAATTCTCAAAGGTTGATTTAACTCTTTAAACCAAATTAACTTTTATTTAAAGTTTTTAAACAATCTTAAATTTCTGAGACCAATTCTTCATTTCAATTTATCTCTACTTATATTTTTCAGATTCAAATAAGAGCTCAATACAATTTTATTTGTTTTCAAAAGTTAATTTATTATTCAATTTTATCTTCTAGTTTGAAGCCATTTCTTAAACAAGTTTATTTTACAATTTAATTATTCAAATTTATTTTATTTATACACTACCATTCTCAATTTAAAGATTTTTTTATTAACAATAGGACGATATCATCCAATTTATTTTAAAATGTCCATCTATTTTCAAATTTTAAATCTCAAACCCGTTTTGAGATCACACGAATCCCCAATTCAAATCGACCATTTAACTTTCCAAGTCAAATTTCAATTTACTTAATCCAATCAACCTCATTCAATCCTTAAACTTCACAATAATAATCTTTCCACTTAAAACTTATATCACTTTGGGTTTTTACATCACACTTCAGGGAAAAAAATCAAAACTCAATGTCTTAGAATTTATTTCAAATTATCTTTGGTATCATGCATATCCATACATATATACATATTTATTTCTTGGCCCTCCCAGCCATGTTTTACAATTTTAAACCACCCTTGGATTTAAATTCAAATCAAATTTCAAACAACCCATTGTTTCCAACAAGTCCTAGTTATCCAAATAATACTTGTTTATTATTATTCATTGCATTGAAACAAAATTTCCGAATTCTGGGTCCAGATTTAGAATTACATTTTCAATCCATTAAATTTTAATTTGGTTCTATTTTTGTTTCTACTTAGTTTAATTCCAATTCAAGACTTCAATTTCAGTTTGAATCCCTTTCAAACTTATCTTTATTTAATTTTAGTTTGGTTGTATTATATTACTTCTTAATTTAATTCTAATAATTTAACAACCAATCGCCTTAATATTTATTAGAAGGAACTATTGCTTTATATATCAAAAATATATTTTGATATAAAATCATTTAAAATCTTTATATAAGAAAATAACAAGTACGCTCACATATATATAACTCATCTAGAGTACTCCAGACTCTATTTAATGAGTAATCCCCACCAGAGCCAAGGTTCTCGCTTAACCTTTTTACTCTGATACCAAATGTAACGACCCGAAATTTTCGATCCCGAAAATCCAGATAGTTATGAAAAAGAAGAAAGAGATAGAAGAAGAAGAACAAAATCAACAACATCTCACATTCGCAGTGGATAAAATATAATAATAAATAATAATTGTTTACAAAAGAATGCTATTTTTGTCGATTACATTTAATATACATCAGAGTTTCACATACATTCAATCACCGAATATATACAATTATCAAGTCTCAGATTAAAAATAATATAAATACAGCGGAGATACTCTATACGCTATTGCCATCTAGCTCGCCTCCTGAGCTCCAGAACGTACCTTCCTGAAAATCTGTAATACTCGGTCAAACCCGAGCATTACACCAAAGTAACACCCGGGTCAGGTTGGAAACCAGCGTGAGTAATCTCAACTAACATGGAATACCAAAGCAAACAACTTATATAAAACCCGGGGTAACTCAAACCAATTTTTTTACAAGTTCACGATATGTTAAAGACATAACTAATTTCACACATCCATTTCCTAAGTACCAAAGCTTAGATTTAAATAGTCCAATTCCTTTAAATCATTTCACCCCAGCATAAAGATTTCACATATCAATCCATAAAAATAAACGAAGTGGTTTCGGGTGTTTCCCAATTTCCGATCTCGGCCTCTTCGAGTCTCACATCATCTTATTCCAATTTATCCATACGAAATATACCACATTTCATATTAGAGGTACCAACTCATTAAAGCATCCAATACCATTCAATCATCCATACGCAAAGCTTAATCTCATACAAGCCAATTCAATTTACTTCAGTTGAATTTTAAACCCAATTACTTAGATTTCTTCATTAATTAATTTCCAAGCCAATTAATTAATCAATTCTTCCATATTCATTCATTTTAATTAATCACCCTGGATTAATTATCTTCCAATTTCATTCAAGTAATTATTTTTAATTCATTTCACGATATTAATTATTCTTAACCCAAAATCAGTAAGAAATCTTAATTATTTCACAATTTAATTAACTATATTAATTGCATTAATCCTTAATATCTTATATTACTTAATTTCTCATAAGTCGCATATTATGGATTAATCAATCTTAATTTACCAATCTTTAATTACATCATTAATTATATAAATTATTGATTTCCAATATATCTCAATTTACCTAACTCTAAATTAAGTATACTAATTAAACCACAATACTACTCATTCTTGGTTGGTCTCAACCTTTAAATTAACTATCTATTTATTTACTCCTTTAAATAAATCAAATTCCTCTTAATTAATCATCTTAATTAATCTCTTGATTAATTACACAAAGTAATTATATTTTATTTTAATTTAATGAAGTAATTATTCATCAAACCATCCATTGATTATTCTGAATTAATTAAACTTCATTAATTAACTTAATCCATAATTAATTAATTCCAAACCCTTGATTACAAAATTAATTAACCCAAATTATTAATTAGTTGAAACTAATTAATTTTTTATTTATTGTAATTACACTTCATATTTAATGAACCAGAATTCATTAAGCCCTTAACAACATTAGAATGAAAACGTTTTCTTATTTCTAACATTAAATCTAAACAATTTAGAAATCCGAACCCTTCGAGTCAACCACAATTAACTCGAGATCAAATCAAAACAAAGTCACATCATCATCAATAACACATCCAATCAACTCAATCAATCAGCCAATTATTTAAATTTAAATAATACCAGACGGGTAAGATTTACTCACCTTTATTTTATTAGCATCCATTCCCAAATCCAGCTTGTTTCTTCTCAAGATTTGACCTTGTACAAAAATTATATGATTTAAATTTAAACTAGGAATGTTTCACTTTGAGACTCATATACACTTAATAACTTAAAAATTTCAAAACCCTAACTTTTGCAAATGCTTTAAACTTTTTTGTTTTAAAAAAAATCCCTATATAGATGAATTTAAAACTGTATACATTTTTTTTCTGTATATATATACACACACACATACATCCTTCACTGTTTATAAACATATGTGCAGGTAAACTAAATTTAATAACAAAATGAAAAGTTATACCTTACTGCTCAACACGATACCGAGCCCTAAGTTCACGATCCCCCTTTCGACACAACCCTAGCACCGCCCCTATTGCACTCACTACCAACGGCAATTTCCCAAGTCCTCCATGCGAGCGCGACAACCACGCACCCCCCATCGCAGCGCGCCTCATCCCCAATGAAAACCCTATCTCTAGCTCGAACTACTCCACCACCACACGTCGCCTCGTGCGCTTCCAAGATCTACGCCACCACTCTCGAGCTCGTCCCTCCTGAGGCATCACGATTCGCGGTGGCTCGAAAATGAGCACACAATTTCCCTCGGCCGCGACTCGTTGCCATGATTTCGTTAACTGACGAATTCGAGGATCTGGAAAAAAATACTTCGGCCATTCTTGATTTCGATTTTTTTTATTGTTGAATTCGATCCTCTGCTACCCTCTTTTTTTTTAAATGTATACGATCTGCTCAAAGAATCAAAGGGGGACGGGAATAAAAATAAAGGAGATGGAAAGCTTCCTGAAAATGACATTGTAAAGGAAAATATCTTGCTAATTAAATTTAATTAATTTTCTTCATTAACTTATATAAAACTTCAAAATGCTTTATCGATTGCTACTAAAATTTTCGAACTCCTCTTAAGGAATGCCGCGAGGCGATTATAAGGTTTTACCCGCATTCCGAACACAAAGGAATGTGTTTCAGAGGCTAACTCAATCATATATGGAAGTTATCTTTATAAATTGATTTAAAATATTAAATTATCGTTTTAATTTCAACGCGTTTCTCACCCGTACGAGCAAACGGTAAATCTAAACGCTTTGAAAATTGAAATCCGATAATAACTAGCTATTACAGATCCAATGGAAGTGGTTTCGTCGAATTCTGAGACTGTGCCTCGGAAGGCTATTTTTATATATCGATTTAAACGATATATTATTAAAATTGAACAAATCACCTTTACATTAAATTTCAACCATTCTATTATCTTCAATATCATCATTATAAATTTATAAGCCTTCAAATTATTTTAAACAGGCTTAGAAATTTCAAATTCAACAATTTACCCGATTTCAATTATTAAACTAAATATTTAAACTATATAATTCAAAATTTTAATTATTAAGTAAATATTGATATCTTGAATTTCAAGTTAAAATTAACCTTTAAATATGTAAAATCAATTAATTATTTCAAATTTAAATTGTTAAAAATTATGGGTCGTCACATAAGTTAAACGAGAGGACGATCAAGAATAAGTATCCTTTGTCGAGAATTGATGATCTGTTGAGTGGAGCCAGAGTGTTTTCCCAGTTGGACTTGGTGACAGGGTTCCATCAGTTAAGAGTGACAGAGGATAGTATTCCTTTGGCAGCATTTTGGTCTAGGTATGGTTCATACGAGTGGTTAGTAATGCCATTCGAGTTGATGAATGCACCTGCTTTCTTTGGGGATCTGATGAACCCAGTCTTCCGAGAGCATTTGGATAGATTTGTGTTGGTGTTTATAAATGACATTTTATTATACTCTAAGGATGAATAAGAGCATGAAGATCATCTTAGAGTTATGCTTGAGATGCTAAGGCGGAATCGGCTAAAGATAAAGTTCTCCAAGTGTCGTTTTTGAAAGAAAGAGGTTAAGTTTCTTGGTCATGTGATTTCAGAGAAAGGGTGTTAGTTGATCCAGATAAGATCGAAGTTATTAATAATTGGAAGAGGCATGAGACAATGACCAAGATCAGAAGCTTTCTTGGACTTGCTGGCTACTATCAGAAATTCATCAAAGGTTTCTCGTGGATAACGGTGCCTTTGACTAAGCTTACCAAGAAGGAGGTAAGGTTTTTTTAGTCCGACAAATGTGTGGAAGCATTCCTTAAGTTAAAGCATTTGTTAGCCAATGCACCAGTGTTAGTAGTTCCAAACAGAAACCGAAGGGTTGATAGTGTGTATTAATGCATGTGTACTGGATTGGGAACTGTGTTAATGTAGAAGGGTAAAGTGATTGCCTATGCTTCACGATAACTTAGACCGCATGAAGTAAGATATCCTACTTAGGATTTAAAGTTTTTTGTAGTGATCTTCGCATTGAAGATTTGGAGACATTATCTCTAAGGAGATAGATTTGAGCTATACACAGATCATAAGTCTTTAAGATACTTATTATCTCAGGAGTTGAATATGAGACAGAAGATGTCGCTAGATTTTTTGGCTGCTTATGATTTTGGTATAGAGTATAAACTAAGAAGAAGTAATAAATTAGCGGACGCTCTTAGCAGAAGACATCATATTGTGGTATTGTCTATGTTGGCCGAATGGAAGGACCTAGAAGTTTTAGCCAATTATGGAGTGCAGTTAAGATCATCTGCTAGTTCTAGTCAGAGCACTACCATGTTGTCCTGTTTAGAAGTTCGACCAGTTGATCAAGAGAATTTCTTCTAAGTAGAAGGAGGATTCATAATTAGCCGATAAGATCTGAAGACTTGAGGTTGGAACCGAGATTGATGATTAAATAGTTTTTTGTCTTGACTAGAAAGGATGGTTGAGAAAGAAGGAATGATTATGTGTTCCAGATGTTGAGAACTTGAGGAAAGAAGTTCTCAAGGAATGTCATCTATCTAAGTTTATGATTCATCCTGGAGGGACCAAGATGTATCTAGATATGAAGAGAATCTTCTATTGGGAAAGAATAAAGAGGGATGTTGGCTTGTGGGTTAGACAGTGTGCAAACTATCGGCAAGTGAAAGCCGAACATCAAAAACTGAGTGGGTTGCTTTAGCCTCTAGAGATTCTAGTTTGGAAATGGGATTCGATATCCATGGATTATATAGATGGGTTGCCAAGGTTAAATAGAGGAAAGGAAAGTATATGAATTATAGTGTGCAGGTTGACCAAGAGTGCCCATTTCATTCCAGTAAAGTCAACAAGGATTACACATGTTTTGGCAAAGCCGTTCATAAAGATCATAGTTAGACTACATGGTGTTCCTAGTAGTATATTCAGTGACAAAGATGCATTGTTCACTAGTGAATTCTGAAAAATTCTACATGAAGTATTGGGCTTAATATAAGTACTTCCTATCACCCTTAGAAAGACGGGCGGATGGAGAGAGTCAACAAGGTACGAAAGGATCTATTGCGGGCTTAGTATTAGACTTTGGTGGATCTTGGGCGGATCACCTATATTTGGTTGAGTTTTCCTATAATAATAGTTATAAAACAAGTATAGGAATTGCATCATTTGAAGCTTCGTATGGAAGGCCACAGAAATCCCCAGCGTGTTTATTGGAAATTGGAGATAAACTAGTCTTAGGTGCAGATCTGGTTAGAGAGGTGTTAGAAAAGATTGAGTTGATCCAAGGAAGGATGAAGATAGCTCAGTCCAGACAAAAGAGTTATGCGGATAAGAGGCATAAAGACATAGAGTTCACAGTTGGAGATAAGGTTTTTATTAAGGTATCACCTATGCAGGGTGTGGTGTGATTTAGAAAGTCAAGGAAGTTAGACTCGAGATATGTAGGTTCATTCCAGATTATAGAGAGGGTTGGGAAGCTTGCATACATAGTAGATTTACCGGCAGTATAGCAGGCGTCCATAATGTATTTCGTGTGTCTCATCTTCGCAGGCATGTGCATAATCCAAAGAGTACTATTCCTCCAACAAGGTTGGAAGACTTGACAATAGAGCCTAATTTGACTTGTCAGACAACCAGTTTGGGTTGTAGTGAAGGATGAGAAAATATTGAGCAACAAGACAGTTAAGTTTGTAAAAGTTCATTGGAGTGACAATGAGAAGGACTGTGCTTAGGAGACAGAGGATAGGATTAAAGTTACTTATCTTGAACTGCTTCGAGGGTATGTCTATATTAGATTTATATAGATATTTACTAGTCCGATAGGCTAGTATGTTTGTTAGGAGTTGTTACAGATGATTGCTATGTTTAGTGTTTAGCTCTTACTAAATTTCGAGGATGAAATTCTTTAAGAGGGGAGCCTGTAACATCCTTAATTTTTGATAACATTATTCAAAAAAATTAATTAAATAAACTAAATACAATAATGATGATAAGGGGATAGAGATTTGAATAAATCATATATGGTCGTGCTTAATAATAAAATAAATGGGCTTAAATTGGTTTATAAGTTAATTGATTTACATGTGGGCATATTAGTAAATAGCCGCATCTCCTCAAACACGGCTATACACTTCTCCTTCTTGTCCATTCATGTTCATTTTCCTCAAATCAAAAAACAAACATAAAATCATAAGGAGCCAGCCATTATCAAAGAGAGTGAATTCGATTTAAAGCTAGGAAGGATTAATTAACAACATGTCTCAAATTCCTTATCATATTTAAGGTGAATAATAATTTTTTCCATCTCTAATTTTTTTTATTGGCATATGTTTTCGGATTAAAGATTAAATTCATTTTATGATGTTTTAGAAGATGATATGCTTGGGTTATTATATGTTTGATTTAAAAACATTCTTATATATATATATATATATATATATATAAAATGAAACTGCATGGTTTTAGTGCAAAATCGATTGTCGTTGGATTTAGAATTCCATGGAAAAATTATATGTTAGGTAAAATATGATTTTAGAGATGGCTTTAATTTTTCATAATTTTCCAAGCTATGTAGAATTTATTACAAATTTATAATGGAAAAGTTGCTCTATTTGGATATAAATTTATTTTGATTATTTCAGGAAGGAATTGGGTCTGAAATAATATTAGATAACATGATGAAATTGAATTTCTATTATTTATGAGAATTTTTCCCAATTAATTTATTAAGGAAAATAAATTATTTTAAAAGAGGGACTTGATTGTAATGTTGTTTTTGCTAAATGGAGGAGTTTAAACGTTAATTTTCCTTTGGTCTAGATCTGATCAATGTGGTAGTAATTTTATGAAATATTTGAAAAGTTTTATCGCAACCAATTAAAATATTACACATAAGCAGGTTAGTTAAATCATTTACTAAAAATGGGCATGATTTCAACCTTTAACTCAGAATACTTGGTTCCACCTCAAATAGCAGTACCTTTTGACCTCATTCACTTCGCTCCATCTCAATCGAAATCATCTCAGCCGAAACCAATGCACAAGGTATCACTTAGATGGCATGTAGTAGATTAGAGGAAAGGCGGAAGCAATGGTGTTGAAGGGAATGCTCCCCAAGGGGTCGAAAACCTATTTGGTTTTAAAAGTTAAGTATTTTGCTTTGCTTTGTTTTGTTTAGAGCTTTTGGCCTAGTCGAAACGTATGTTTTCGAAAGGAGTTTTATAAATAGCTTTCGAAGAAGGTTGCTATATTATATTTAAAATATTAACTTTTGAAGGGGTACCTTCATATTTAAATAAGTACTTTCAAAAGCAGTGGTTCCGACCATATCAAAACCTAGCTGTTATTGTACCTTCCAAGTATATTAAAGCCATCAATACTTTTTGAAGGGTTATGTATGTTTTAACCTAAGATAAGCCACATCCTAAATGTTTTCGAAAGGGGCTGAGGGTTTCGAAGGAAATGGGGTCGAAAGGGGTTTTCGACGACATCCTTCAAAGTATTAACTTAAAGGTTTTGAACTTGCGAATATGTGGTTCTGAAACCTTCTACTTTTCCTTAAACAATTCTATAAGGGGTTTCGAAAGAGATACTTTTATATATAAGCACTATGACCCAAAGAATGTTTTAAAGACTAAAACCTAATGTTTTCGAAAGGGATACTTTCAGTAGTTTCGAAGCTATTTTACTAAAGATTATTAAGTAAGGTTTCGATACATTCGAAAGGTATATACTTAGAGTTTTGAAAAGAGGTTCTCCATGCTATCAAAGGAGGTCATCCAGTGGTTTCGAAAGTGATGTTTTAAGGATTCAAAACAAATAACCCACTCTCATTTTTAAAAGGAAATATCATGGCATAAATAAAGATTTTTAAGAGTATTACTTATTCATATATTTATTAACATTGTAATTAACCCACAGCGGTACTTGGGGAATGGTAGAATAACCAGCTAGGTTGTCCCAGTAGTGAATAGAATTGATGAAATGATTAAATATTAATTAAATATATTGGAAGGGCCATTAGGCCCACAGCAAGCCAATGAAAACCATGTCAAGGGAAAGATATTGGCAGGGGACATTACGTTCAAAGTATGCTCATGTAAACTATGATTTGATATAGACATGAGAGAATAGGTTTATAGTTAGCCCATGAAAACTATATCCGGATTAAGATTTTGACAGTTAGTCAATAGGTTCTTAGTTAGCCCCTGAAAACAAGGAAAATCGACAAGATATTGGAGTCACCAATAGGTTTTTCATGATCCCATGAAAACTATGAAATTGGACATATAATCCATAAACATTTAATAGGTTAATAATAACCCCAAAACTATAATTGAGACAGAAGGTCAGAATGAATAGGGATAGGTTATCCAGATTTGATTTACTTATTTTGCATATCATCATAATGTTTTGAAAAACTATGTTTTATCCACTGTGGATGCAGGGCACAATATATGGTTTTATAATTGTTTTAGGATATCAGTGAGGGGGAAACCCATTCCGCTAAGCGTCGTTGTCTCACTGAACATCAAAATGGTTTGAGATGGTAGGTTATTATTCATATCAGGCTCTTTGTCTAACTCGAAGTTTTTGTTTTTCCCTTAAACTCTCGGGTACTCAATTGATTTTGAGTAATTTAAGGTTTTAGGTGTTCTTTTATATGAATAAAGCTTCCAAAGACGTGCAGAAGGCAAGCTTAATTTTAGACTTCTTTTATTAAATCTGTGTGTTTTTTTGTAACGGAAAAGTTGTTATATTGTCGGTATATACTCTGATTATCCAAGGGGGCATCTTCATATGTTGCCCTTGGCGTATGTTGTAATAAATAATTTTTTTTTGGACGCGGTTATCGATTGTAGAATTATGTAATAGACTGAAAATGTTTTGATATGGAATGTGTCCATGTTTGATTGTTTTAAATTTTTTCCACATTCATATGTTTCTATGTACTAATAAATCTAACACCGCCATATTTGGTCGTCGAGAATTAATTACTAAGGATGACTATAGCATTCATAACCATTAGTTTTATGCCTCCGAGTTGGGGAATTTTACAAAAGTGTTAGTTATGACGAGACATTTTTTCCCATAACAATGCTTAATTAAGTCCATTTGGATAATGCTAGCTATTACTGCAATTTTATGGTCCTGAAATATGGCAAATGGACACAAAGATGAAATTTTTAAATGGTGATTCAGATGAGTTATTTATATATCACATCTCAAGAGTTTTAAGACCAGTGGGAGTGAGTGCAAAGCTTGCAAGGTCTTATAATCCATTTTTAGACTTAAACGAGCTTCAAAGAGTTGGAATAAGTGTTTTGATAAAGCGATTAAATAGTTTGGTTTTTCACAAAACAAAGAGAAAGCATGCGTATACCAAAGGAATAGCATATACTATCGTACTCTTTGTGTTATATTTTGACGATGTTCTATTGATTGGAAATGATGTTTTGTTATTGCAATACGTGAGAGCTTGGCTTTCCAAGAACTTCTCTATGAAGGATTTGGGAGAAACAACTTATACACTTTACATAAAGATCTATAGAGGTAGATCTAAGAGGCTGTTAGTATTATCCTAATCTTGTGTACAGATACCATATCAAAAAGATTCAGCACAGAGAATTCCAAGTGTGGAGATGTTCTAATGCAATATGGAATTATCATTTAAAGAAGGATGCTCCTTAAACCGACGAGGAAAAATTGCATGTGAGAAGGATAACATATGCTTCAAAAATCGATTCCATAATATACATTATGCTCTATATTAGGGCGGATGTGGCATATGCATTAGGAGACATAAGCTGGTGCCAGTATATTATTAGAGAAAAGTATTGGACGACTATAAAATGTATACTGAATTATTTGATAAATAATAGTGACTTATTCCTAATATATGAGAGTGACCTCCTTATGAAAGGGTATACTTAGGGACTTATTCCTAATATACGTGAGAGACCTTCTTATGAAGGGGTATACTTATTCTAGCATTCAGAGTGATATCGACGAAATTAATTCGGTGTCGGGTTCTATTTATACTATCAATAGTAGGGCGGTAATTGGAAAAGTTCCAAATAGGAAACTGTAGCTGGTTCCACGATAGAGGCCGAGTGCATTGCCCTCAATGAAGCTGCTAAAGAAGGGTCAAGATGCGGGAGTTTTCAAGTAAACTTGAAGTAATTCCCGACACGGTGAATCCAGTAGCATTATTTTGTGACAAAAATGGAGCGATGCAGATTGCAAAGGAGCCTAGAGCACACAAGTATTCATGATATATTCTTCGAAATTCCACCTAATTAGAGAAGTCATGGAGAAGAAAGAGGTCATGATATAAAGCGTAGTTTAAAAGGACAACATAGAAAATCCATTCATGAAAACACTGGCTCGGTCAATTCTTATTAAGCTAATCCAAGGGATGATATTGGGATTCCAAAATTGACCCCAAGTGCATGTAAGAGATTTGATAGAGTTATGGTTATGCCCTAGGGGCAATTCTATAGTTTATTGTAAATTTTTAACTCTGTGATAAAATCTCGTTTGAAATAAAATGTGCTTTTATATGCGTGTTATAACGTGGTTTAATTATTTATTTATTTTATTTAGGTACATTTAACATAAAATCCATAAATGTTATATTTTGTGATAGTATTTACAGTTGTTGTATTCATAATTATTTCATCACAATATATAATAAACACATCGTTTTAAATATTTTTAATCAAATTTTATCGAGACATGATATCAATGCATCCACTATGACTAGACTACGTAACGATCTCTAATGGTTGGGCAGTGTAGTACTCATGACTACTGAGGGCACCAAGGGATTACGTATTGATAGTTATTAGATAATTATAGAATAACTCACTTGATAGTTTTCTATTGGTTTATATAACTAAAGTCAAGTAAAAAATATCGACGTGACAACTTTACACAATTCTCTTAATTTGAGAACACTGTTGAGCATCAATGTGGAGACTTCGTTTCAATTATAGCTTAGTCGTGGAATGATAACCATCAAATGACTATAGTTTGGTCAAGTGGAAATATTGAAAGTGAAACATTATTCAACAAAGGATTAGTCTCCTCGGTTATATAAGGTTATTATCACGGTAAATAGAAGTCAACTCAAATCAAAATTTCTAGCCAGAGTAGTTCAGCTAATGACAATTGTTATTATTGAACTAAGCACTTTGTGTTTGGGTTATAAAGTTGAATATGGACGATATTGGTGGTTTTATCATTACCAAATTTCATAAGTCCTAATGTGATATATATTTGAGAAGAGAATTAGTGTAAATAATTATCGCTATCGGGTAGTGCTTAAATAAATAAATTGGATTACCAAAGCTATATAAGAAAGAAATTTGGTCATATTGTCACACCGCAGCTAAGGTGACGTATGAACGTTGGTATTCGAATTGTTCGATATTGATCACTGACTGCTAAGAGTCACACAACTGAAACGTTGAATACTCCTACTACCACTTGATTTAATTAATTATTTATAGGCTAATATTTGTGAAATATTAATTATAAAATATTATTTGATTTAGGCTAATCATAATTAAAATAATGCATATATAAAAGTTATATAAACGCATATCGATATATTATATCCATGTGCGTTTGAATTATATTAAATACAAATTTATTTGATTGTGCTCAAAGAAATTTAATGGCCCTTATATAGGTATCTATGGTTGGCCAAGTGTGGGGTTTAATCGGGGTTGAATATTGATTCGGAAGCTGTGAAATAGTAAGAGGAAAATGTGGATTTGGATCATCAGTTTGCTCCTTTCAATCTCCACTATCTAAACACCTCAAACCCCACTTTAGTAGCTTCTAATTTTTGCCTATATCCTTATTATTTCTGCCTACCCTACTCCCAATTAGCTTCCTCCATAGTTTCAAGCAAAATAAGACACAAATCAAATTAAAATAGTAGATAAGTGGTTTGTTCTTTTGGTCTGGTAGCTCTTTTTCTGGAAGTTCCACATACAGATTCAAGGAGTTCATCGCTTCAATGCTTCAATGTGTCAAAACTAGGCATTAGTTAAGGTAAATCTTTTATCTACACTTATGTGTATTTACATATAATCATTTATTATACATTTGTTTGCATTATATAATATACAAATTGTCAGAATCCAATATGCATATGCTGTCTTCATTAGATGAATGTGTGTGTGTATGTAATTAATTTTCTTATATCCCTATATATCATTCGGCCAGTTATTGAATAAAATTATTTTAATTTTGAAAAATTAATTAATTATTCAAAAAGCCTTTAAATAGAATTAAAATTTTAAATATATGTGTGTGTGTGTGTGTGTGTGTGTGTGTGTTTGTGTATGTATGTATGTATACACACACATTACATAAAATCAACATAAATAAATTTTGTTAATCTATATACATGATTTGACTTTTGGAAATTAATATATATATATATATATATATATATATTAAAAACCATATATTTATATAATTAATATTAAATATAATGCATTACGTTTTGGATAATATATATGTTATAAAATATAAATATAAATATTTAATAATAACTTCCACATACTTTGAAATAATCTTTAAAAAATAAAAATAAAAACTTAACTGATTTTCGTACGGAAATCTTTATTAAAAACATAATTTTTTTAAATTGCACGGTTCTAAGAAGAAATTATTTGTCACACACACATATACATAATTACTTATTAATATTAAAAAAATATAATATTAATTTAATATGTATATAAAATTATACATATACTTAAAAGTTTCATTTTTAATATATATATATATATGTTATCCAGGTTTTTAACTCAGCAGGATCCAAGAGAAGATGGAACAGCTTGATGGAGTTAGAATGGCTCAGTACTCAACCAAAAGGACCAAAGCAATGAGCGAAAGAGAGCCAAGAAAAAAGAACGAGGAAATCCACTAAGGGCGTGGATCGCTAGTGATCGATGGTCTATGGATCGCTAGCGATCCATTGGTATGGCCTAGGGTTCGATTGTTTTTCCTACATCATGATCCAATCCATATTGTAAAAGTAGTGACTGAATTTGATGAGATTTCGAGTTAGTTACACCAAGAGACAAGCATTTGTCCATCCCAATCACTAGCTAAATACAACTAGCAAGCAAATCGTCATCAAAGAAAATCAACATGCAACAAAACTACACGAACAACATCGACATAAGACAACAAAGGGAGCTCAAAGGTTGAAGTACAAAAGCACACTAAATGTATAGACTGCTAGGGATCCATACACCATGGATCGCCAGCGATCGATAGGTTATCATGGTGCGAGCGCGACCTACACAGATTGAAGCAGAGAAAGGAGCTAAGTAATTAACTCGCATTCAAGCCAATTCTATCAATCCATTTTTGGGCAAGGATCGCGAGCTGAACTCCACCGCATCTTCCTACATCCATCTGCAAATAGCTGGTGAACAAGCTTGGCCCAATATCTCTCCAATCTCTATAAATATCACCCTATTTGCAACATAAATGGGGTATTCTCCGGACTGGTTGCTGAAACTCTACTAGCTAGAAGCTTTCTTCACTCTTCTCCTCCCTTACAATAATCTCCAAAGGAGTCCAGTATGATTCTCTAGTGGGTTCTAACTTCGAAGATTCAGTCTAGCTAAGGACAATTAAAAGATTTGTAACAAACACTTCTTGTAACAGCAATCAGTCTATAATAAAAACTATAAAGTGGACGTAGGCTTTGTTAACCACTGAACCACTATAACAATCTTCTTGTCTAATTTCTCTTGCTACTCTTTTCTATATCTACTATCCATGCTATTGCTCTTTGAGAACGTGGTTGGTGCTTTCACACTCAAACCAGAGTGTCGGTCCATTTTTTGGGTTAACATTTTGGTGCTTTTACTGAAAACCTAACTCAGGGTTCAGATCTAGCTATCTACTTTGGGTTAGTTAGGTCCAGAAGTTAGATCCTCAATCCTTGCTTGAAAAATCAACCGCTTGGAATCGATGGCTCCTTGGAGAAGGAGAACCGCCTCTGGAAGGTCCATATGAGCAGTGATCGCTAGAGAAGATGTTAATCCTCAACAAACTAAAGTAAATGGTGCTAACTTAGGAAACCAGGGGCCAACATCCTCTAGTAAGCACGAAGTCGTTACTAGAGATGAGTTGAACAAGATGGTTGATGAAATCAACCAAAAATGGCAAGTAGCTAGAAGGCTCTGATGGATAAGCTTAACACTTTCTTAACCTTACAAACAAATCCTACTCCAAGAACTATACCTGAACCTACAGCTGTTGTAGAATAAGAAAATCCTTTCATTTCTGGTCTAAACAGAAGAAATGAAAAGCAAATGCAAAAAAGGTGACAACAGGAACCATGGGACTCGATGTGGAAGGAAATATGAGTACCTCGCTTGCCGCAAAGGCAACCTGTTCTGAACTTGAATCAATGGGTAACGACTCCGCAGGAAGATATAGCTATGGACCTCTGTGACTCAGAAGATGGAGAGAAAGATAACCAGTTGGAAGAGAATGTCAATGCATTTGATGATGCCAGGAACATCCAAACTGCCCTAATCAGGCCAACTGTAAGCCAACATGATCTAGCAGGAGTGGCTCTCCCAAAGTCAGGAGAGCCTAGGATTTAACCCACTTTCCAAGACCGTTTACAAAGCCAAACACTTGGTGTAGTGACTGACTGGCGCCCCCAGGATAACCGGACATCAGAGGTATACATTGCATACATGGTCAAATGATTAATGAACAAGAGTAAAAATATGAGAGATGATGAATGGGGATCTGCACCAAGTCGAACTCCATTTACTGATGAAATCATGAATGAGAAATATCCAGAAAAATTCACAATGCTAACTATTATGTCCTATGACAGGACGAAGGACCCAAAACCCCATTAGTACAAGTACAGTTGGTACATGGACGGAGGCAATGCCTCTAAAGTTGTTCGGTGCAGATGTTTTCCTATCTTTCTAGAAGGAGTTTTGTCTATGTGGTTCACAAAGCTTCCACTGAGATCTGTCTCAACTTCTGAATAATTAGCAACAAAATTCTTCGATCACTTCAAGCCCACACCACACAACCAAAAGATGTCATGTCCCTATCTAGACTTTTCCAGAGACGCAACGAATCGCTGAAATCTTTCATGAACTGGTTTAATACTACAATGACGGAAGTAAGCAACCCCAAGGAGGACATGGTTTTTATGTCATTAGTTTATGCCATTCAGCCGGAGATTGAATTCGAAAGTGGATTAAAATGAAGCAACCAATTACAAGGAAAGACTTTAATCGCAAGGCAAGTCAATACTTAAGATTGGGGCAAGCGCAGGAGCTGGAAAGGAAGCCTACTGGTGTGCAACTGGTGAACATCGGACAGAGCGACTTAGCAATGAACCAAAACGCACATGCTTATGGAACTATTGAGGGAGTCATAGGGAAAGATGGAAATTAAAGGAGAAAAAAAATCAAAACTCCAATAAAAGAAATGGTAATGGAAACAATGAAAGGCTTAAAGGGTTGAGGCCCGAAGACTATACCCCTCTAAACGACACCTCGGAAAATATTTATCCCTCCACAAAAGGGATTGAAGAATGCAAAAAACCCCTAAGAATAAAGCAATCGAGCAACAAAAGCACTCAGGAAAGTTCTGCCACTTCTATAAGAAACATAGTCATAATACAAACGAAAGCCGCCATCTAAATAATCTCATTGAAAAGTTGATCTGCAAAAATAAACTCCAGCAGTACATGAAGAAGTCACAGAACCATGATCAACCCGCGGCTCCTTGGCCTCCTAGAGAACAAAGGAATCAAGCGGGAACTAGTGAAGAAGGGTCCAAACGAACTGACCAAAGACTTATTATTGGAACAATATTTGGAGGACCACACCCCGTGCAAAGGGGAGAGAAGGAGTGATATGCAATTTCGTTGAAGCATGGTCCAAAGGAATCATGTCTCGCATGAGAAGATGAAACTCCAGCCAAGCTACATAAAGTTTTAGGTGACAATATATTATTTCGAAATCGGGACGCCAAAGGGATCGAAGCTCCGACTCTTGATCCAATGGTAGTGACGGTGGGAATCAATCCCGCCATGGTTCGACGAGTGTTGGTCGATAGTGGAAGCTTTGTTAATATACTTTTCAAATATGCTTTTGATCAAATGAAGATTAGCATGAAAAGAATGTCTGCATGCCAAACAAAGATCCAAGGGTTTATTAGCGAACCCAAGCAACCTATGGGAACGATCGACCTGCGAGTGGAACTTGGAGAAGGTAATCTAAGAGTCACCATCATTCAGACTTTTGTAATCATGGATGAAATGTTCGCATATAATGCCATCTAGGGACGGCCCGCACTAGCAGATTTTGGAATAACTCTGGCCTAATGGTACCTAACTATGAAGTTTTCTACTACAAATGGAATCCAAGTGGTGAATGGAGATCAATGCACTGCCAGGGAATGCTATATTGTAGGATTACGTGAATCCAGAAGAAGAGAAAAGGGGAAGGATGTGGGGAAAACTCTCCACATCCTTGAACCTTATGAATAGCAACTACAAAGCCACTCCCGGCTTGAGGACCATAGTCGATCCGACAAGGCTTTAGATTTTAGAAAGAAGAGTTTGGGGGAAGAATGGGTAGCACCGGTTAAATTGGAAGGTGTCTGTCCCAGTTGATATAGACGACCCGACTAAAATCTTGAAAATTGGGTCGCACCTTGGATATGAGAAGCAGTTAGAACTTACTAAATTTCTTCACGCCAACTTGGATGTGTTCGCTTAGACACACTCCGATATGTGTGGGGTATCACTAGAAATCGCACGCCATGCGCTCAACATTAACCCCAACTTCACACTAGTAAGGAAAAAGAGGCGCATTCTAGGTCCTGAACGGTCCAAGGCGTTAAAAGAAGAGGTGGACAAGTCAATGGCCAATGGTTTTATCCGTGATGCAACGTATCCTAAATGGGTATCTAACCCGGTCTTAGTCAAAAAGTCTAATGGGAAGTGGCGATCATGTATCAATTACTCAGACTTAAACAAAGCTTGCTCGAAAGATAGCTTCCCTCACCCCAGAATAGGCTAGCATGTGGACGGAACGGTAGGACATGAGCTGCTATCATTCGTAGATCCATACTTTGGGTACAACCAAATCTTGATGCATGAACAAAATCAAGAAAACACAAGCTTCATCACCGATCTAGGACAATACTGCTACAGGGAAATGCCATTCGGTTTGAAGAATGTCGGGGCAACTTATCAAAGGTTGGTAAATACCATGTTCAAGCGCTAAATATAGAAAACTGTGGAGGTTTGCGTGGATGAAATGTTGGTCAAATCACAAGCGGCAGCCAACCACTCGGATAGTCTGCTGAGATGTTTGAAATACTTTGAAAGTACAGAATGAAACTCAATCCACTGAAATATCACTTCGGAGTAGCCTGTGAAAAATTCTTAGGATTCATCGTAAGTGCCAGGGGCACTGAAGCAAATCCAGAACAAATAATGGCACTATGAGAAGTCCAAGCTCTGAAGAATAAGAAGGAACTGCAAAGCTTGAATGGAAAGGTCGCAGCATTAAGTCGATTTATGTCGTAACCTACCAGTAAGTGTATATCATTCTTTGATGTACTAAAGAAAGGAAAGAAAAACTTTGATTGGAGTGAAGCTTATCAAACAACATTCGAGGAATTGCTGCGGCACATGGAAGCTCCGCTAATCCTATCGAATCCAATGGATGGAGAAGACCTGTTCATTTACTTAGCAATCTTGCCTCATGCATTGAGTGCCGCTCTTGTGCGTGACGAAGCGAAAATCTAGCGACCCTTATAATATATTAGCAATCGGTGCACCGGAGCTGATAAAATTACTCAGAACTGGAAAAAAATAGCGTATTGCATCTTGATCACATCTAGGAAGTTACGACATATTTTCAGGCTCATCCAATTAAATTATTACTGATCAGCCCTTGAAGAAAATATTGTATTGGGCCGAAACTTCCGGGCGACTTCTCAAATGGAACATAGAACTGAGTCAATAGGATATCACATACTACCCAAGGAAGGCCATCAATGGGTAAGTGTTAGCAGACTTCATCGCCAAGTTTACTATACAGGATGAAGAGGAAGAAACACCATTGGTAGTGGAAATGCAATGGAGACTCTTTGTTGATGGCGCATTCAACAATCTTTGTACGGAGGCAAGAGTTTTGCTTAAAACCCCCGAAGGGCAAGCCATTTGCCATGCCTTATGCTTGGAATTCGCTGTGACAAATAAGGAAGTAGAATACGAAGCATTGGTAGCGGGATTAAAAGTTGTGAAAGAACTGAAAATAAAATCCATTCACATCTACAGTTACTCCCAATTAGTAGTCTGCCAATTAAAGTGGGAATATCAGGCTAGAGGGGAGAATCTTGCCCCATACCTACATAAAGTGCAAGAGTTGCTAAGCAACATCAAACATTACACCATAACCCACATTCCATGGGAGTAAAACATCAAGGCGGACAATTTGGCTAAATTAGAAAGCCCATAGAAGCTCAATAATTAGGACTTGTCCAGTCGAAAATCTAACCACCCTAACCATAGATGAAAGGGATGTCAATTAGATCCTCGTGATCACTATCGAACCAGAGATGTGGATGATGCCAATAAAGGATTATTACTTATAGGGACCCTTTCGACTGACTGGAATCAACGAAAAAAGCTTCTCTAAAAGGCACCACGATTCATTATACAAGATGGAATACTCTATTGAAGAGGATTCTCAACCCCCTCCTTAGATGTGCATCCTATGATGAAGCCCGACGAATCCTAAAGGAAGTGCACGAAGGCGAATTCGAAGACCACACTGAGGGCAGACCCTTGCGAAAAAAGTCCTTCGGTATGGATAGTTCTGGCCGACGATTAACCGCGACGCTGCAGAATATGCTAGAAGATGTGATCGTTGCCAAAGATTCAGTAAAATTAAAAGAACTCCTTCAACGCATCTAACATAGATGGTCATCCCATGGCCATTTGCATTATGGGGAATCGATTTGATCGGTATCCTGCAAATAGCAAAAGGAAGAGCCAAATATGCTATAGATGTCATTGATTATTTAACAAAATGGGCCGAAGCGGAACCGCTGGCCACCATAACCACAAAGAAAGTCATTAATTTTGTTACTAAAAATATTATTTGTAGGTTTGGTGTGCTGTAGAAAATCATCACTGACAATGGAACTCAATTCAAAAGCATCAAGTTCAAAGACTTCTGTAAATGCTTCGGAATTGAGAAGAGCTTCTCCATGGTAGATCATCCGCAAGCAAAAGGGTAAGTGGAAGCAATAAATAAGTTCATCAAGTCCACTATCAAAAAGTGACTAACTAAAGCAAAAGGAAACTTGGTTGATGAACTTCCACTTGCACTATGGGCTTATAGAACTACCCACAAAGCGGCGACCAGCCACACTCCGTTCACTCTAGCATATGGCTTAGAAGCAATGATTCCTATTGAATTACAAGTCCCCTCATACTGAAGGCAATATTTTAATCAAAACCAAAACGAGTAGCTCATATTCAAATCACTAGATATGATTGATGAAAGAAGGGATGAAGCCGAGTTGAGAACCGCGGCCCACCAAAAAAGGGTCACACGATACTTCAACTTCAAAGTCCACAATCAAACCTTTGAAGTAGGAGATCTCGTACACAAGCGAGTCTACCCCATCCGAAAGCCTTCGAACCGAATAGAGAAGGATCATATGTCATCAATCAAAAGCTAAGAGACGGAACTTTCAAGCTAACAACTGTCGATGGAATCCAAATTCCCAAGGCATGAAATAGCGAATTGCTCCACCGATAATTTTTTTTGAAAATTACCTTATGTACTCTCTATTTTACATAAAATACGTTGTACCGAGATGCCGGGGGCATTGTAAATAGGCAAATATCTACCCTGCTTTCCTTAATAAAAATTGATTCACTTTTTGAGCCAACAAAACTATGTTCATAATAACTACCCTCCAGGTCGACTGAAGCAAATCGACCTAAACCATTTGATCGACGGAACCCGATCTCTGCCTTCTAAGAGCTGGTGTTACCCCTGCAACATTAGAAATGCCTAAACATGAACTCCTTATGTTTCACGATGATAGGCAACACTGAGTAATATCAAAAGCTGCGCATCCCATAAGTCACGCACCAACTCTAAAAACTTAAGCTCTTTGCATTTCCCAAAAATAGGCAACAACAAGGAGTACGAAAAGCCATGCAATCCATAAGCTATACACTAACTTTTAAAAACTACACTTCTCATGTTTCCCGAAGATATGCAACATCGAGGAGTACGAGAAGCCACACACCTCATAAGCCACACACCAACTTTTCAACATAAATCCCTAATGTTTCCCGAAAATAAGCAACATCAAGAAGTACTAAAACCATTTCAGACCGATGGGTCGTATCAGTCCCAAAAGCCACGCATTTCATAAGCTGCACATTAACTCTCAAAGCCGTGACGTCACACTCCTTAAAGCTAAATTCCTCAGGTTGCTCGAAGATAGGCGACACCGAGGAGCATCAGAACCATTTCGGATCGATGGGTTATATCGATCCTGAAATCCACATATCCCATAAAATGCATGCACTTCCAAGCCCCGAAATTCCCCCAGCATTACAGGAAAACTTATCCGTACAAGAATAACAAGAATCAACCAGCTCCCATTGTAAGAAATGGGCGCGACTCGAACAAAATCTGAGTGCTACGAACCAGCGAAAAAATTTCAACTGTTGGCACTCAATGACTAACTAAGACATTTAATGTTGGTAATGTGTAACTGCCAACAATTAACTTATACAATGTGAAAAAAACCTGGACCACAATGCTAAAGTTAAAAAACTTCTTAAAGAAGAAAAATCAAGTTGCGACTAAGTCAAATTTTAATATGCAAAATATTTAAACCATAAGTTACCGGTCATTTGTCAATTGTTTAAAGTAAACAACAGTATGAACCAAGGGGCATACACATCGGTACGTAAACACAAATTCCAAAAAAAATAATTTCACAAGTTTTGTTACTCCAAACAAAGAATTTTGGCAGTAATCACAGGATTGGATAAAGTGAAGTGAAAATATGTAGAGTAAATGTAAGTGCACAAAACACATAAGCAAATAAGTGTAAACAAAACGAATGTATGAGCACAAAACGCACATGAACAAATAAGTAAGAGTACAGTAAAAATATCAACGATGTATTACTTATACTTTCTTTCATACAAGATCAAAATGTAGGGGCCGTATCCACCCAATGCCATCCAACAAAAGAAAAATACGAACACCACAATAAAAACACTAAGTGCGAATCTGCACATGAACAAAACAACACAAAATAAATCAAATCAGTCGTCATCCAAGCTTCTCAGCGCTTCTTTCTACCACTCCCTTTTTGGCATTTTGTTTGGAGTTTCTGCTTGGCCTCGGGAGTGGTGTTGCTACTAGTAATGTCAACAATATCCTCAGCGCTTATGAACGAGATGTGAATGGATACGAAATGATGTACATCTGATGGATACAAACCGATGTATACCTGATGGATACAAACCGATGTGTTCCACATGAGACTTGATCGATCCATAACTTGAGCATATAAACTCCGATTGACTTGAAATTTGGAATGTCCACCCTTATAATTTTGCTTGTCGTGTCTTACCAATTATAGCTTGATCCATGCTAGAACCAAATTTGCCGGTATCCATAGCTAACCTATGTATAACCAATCTTTGCGATGGATTGTCCCCGGTTTCTAGTCATTTCCTTGGTTTTACGGCCTTCCCAAAAGGCGAGATAACATTTGCCCCCCAAAACATGCCTTGCAATAGGAAGGTGTGTTTTGTACTTCGATAAGCTGGATGTTCGTATCCAATTAATGACCTATAAGGAGATTGATAATCTTATTTGACTGTGAATGGCGATCTTTCGAGATCGTATGACGTTCGGGGCGGTATGTGACCATTCGAGGTGGGATGCCATTCGAGACGAGTGGTGACTGTTCGAGGTCGTGTGCCATTCGCGTCGAATTGTAACCGTTCGAGATCGGGTGTCATTCATGGCGAATTATGACCGTTTGCGGTCGGGTATTGGTCGAGGCGAATTGTGACCGTTCAAGGTCGGGTGCCGTTCAAGGCAAATTGTGTGTGCCTAGAGGGACTTAGTATCATTAATGTCAGATTTCACGTTCGAGTGAGTTTCTGAATTGTTTGTTATAGCGGTTTATCTCCATCTCAGGGCATGCCTGAGGACCGTTCGCGATCCGGCGCGTGTGTATGTGACTTAGACGTTATTGAATTACAAATTCCATATTTACATTCAAAATGAGTCTTACAACCAAAATGTCCAAAAAAATCTAGTCCAGATGAAAAAAATAGAAAACAAAAGCAAAACAGAGACATCAAAGTGCAAATACCTACACAGATGCAGTTGATAGTCGTCTCAAATCATGCTTGAGGACCGTTTGTGATCTCATACATGTGTAAGCGACTCAACCATGTTAGTGTGGAGCTTGATACTTATTTGTCATTATTCTAGTCAGCTGATGATAAACTGACGATGCCTAGATCCAGAGCCGTCCTCATTTGATGCAGATGGTGGTCGCTCTTACTCCACCGTTGCTGCTTGCTTTCTCACGTACTATAATAGTATGCCATTCCGGATATGCCCTTCTATCTCATCCCTCAAATGTTTACAGTCATTTGTATTATGGCCGCTTAACTTCTGTAATAAACAATACTTATCTGATTTCCTCTCATTGTTGGTCGGATTCCTCCTTATTGGACTTTGGTAGGGAACCTTCCCCCTAGTGTCTTGATAGATCCGTTCCAAAGTTTCATTTAGCTCTGAATAAAAGGTGAATCTTGGCTCCTTACGTGACAATTTTTAGTCATCACAACTATCTTCTGCTTTCCGTTTCCCTTTATCCTTGCCTGAATCTTTTTCGGGTGGATCTCTCCTTTTAACTGCATGAACTTCAACTCCCTCTCCTTCCTCTCTCTCAGCATATGCATCCACTTGTCATAGAAACCTCTCTGCCTCTAGATCCATCGATGGATCCCTTGTCAATGAGTTCTTGAATTTTGTGCCATCAGCTATGCCAGATATAGCTTCCATCAAAACCACTGTTGGATCTGGTCAATCCACCGGCGCTGCCGCTGCATTGACTCCTATAAGAAAACTCCTTAAAGATCCCAGTTCTTTGCTTCGGTGTTGTCAAACTCATCACATTCTTGGGTCTCGAAATGTGAACTCTGAGTTTCCTCATAAACTTCTCAGTCAACTTGGTCCACATTCCAACGGAGCCGCTATCCAATAGCCTATGCTATGTCTGTCAAATACAGTGGAAAACACTGGGCCTTGACCTCCTTCGATGCCCTTTGTACCTCCATGTGCCTCATATAATTTTTCAGATGAACAGCAGGATCGGTTCTTCCATCATATGTCTCCAGCGTTGGTAGCTTGAATTCAGGTGGATTCCTGGCCTGCCTAATTGTGGGAGCAAAGGGGCTGCTGTTTACATCCTTTAGATCTTTATTCACTAATCTGCCTCTCATGGCTCGTCTGACCATCTCCGCCAATCTATCACTATCGTCAAGCTGTAGTCCTTTTCCGTTGCCTCCAAAATTCCCCCTGAGTTCACGAGGGAATCTTGGAATCTACTCTCTGGGATGGGAATCCGTTCCTCTATCAACACCATGCTGCATAGTCCCAGTTGGTATCCTACCTAAGATTTGATCAACATGCTCCTGGGGATTGCCCCTAGCTCAGGGGCTGCTCCTGATAGTCTTGCTATATCCGATTGCCTATCGGGTCCTTCTGGTCCAACTCCGTGGATCTGAACTCCGGCTCCGCGTGCTGTTCGTGCCTATCCAAACGGTTTGAGAATGTTCTGCATCATTTCCTCCTGCCTTTTCAATAATTAATCATGCATAGCTCCCACACCATCTCCATCTCATCTCTGGCAATGAAGGCCGCAGTTTGATTAGCTCCTGAGTATGCTTCCTGGCTTCCTTCATGCTGACTTCTCTCTGCTCTTTGTCTCCTTGTTGATTGCTTTATTATAACTTTCCATATCTAAGTCTTTAAGCCTTTAGATCCAAAACCCAAGTTATAGATACCCTGAATGCTAGCTTTTTTAGTGAAAGCACCAAAATGTTTGCACCAAAAATGGTCATAAACACCCAATTGTAAATGAAAGCACCAAATCACAGACATAGTTCATAGATAGATTGTATGTAGTAGAAATGTGAAGAACACTCAAAAAATTAAAAAGAAAATAGTAGAAAGACTAGATTTGTAGTGGTTCGGCGTTGTATCCTATGTCCACTTTGAAGAGTTGTTGTTTTATTGATGATTCTCTATCGATTTACAATAGTACAATTGATAGTATCCGAATTACAAAGGAGTTCAGCAGAGTAATGACATAGAAGAGCCAAAAGAACCCTTTTCTTAAGCTCTTGGACTGCTATTTATCGGTGTAGGCCACAAATATCTCGCTCAAATCTCGAAAGACTCCTCTCTCACGTGGATGGGCCCACATGATCGTTTCCCTGTCATTTCGACTCGATCCATGATCGATACGTACCAAATTATTATTGATCCAAAATTGCTCTTTTTGGGTTAGGATCGATCGTGGACATTCTTGAGGTTGTTTGCAAGCTCCTATAAAAAATTTGTTGCATTTGGACTTGTGGATTGTGAGATATGATCAATTTAAGTTTGCATTTTCAAAGTACTGTCGAGCTCGTATCGATATGATTCATATTGATTATTCTGTATCGCTTCCAGTTCGCATCAGTCAGGTGATGTGGTGCTATATTTTAGGATCGATTTCATGCCGAGTGAACGAGTCTTCTACTTGAATGTGTTCTCTTCGTATCGATTCAGGCAATGCTTTTCATATCGATATTTCATGCTCTACTTCGTAACGATGATGTACAGCTACTTCGTATCGATATTACTGGTTTCATTTCATGTCGATATTTGAGCCATTTCGTATCGATGTAGCCTGACTCTCTTAATATTGATCATCGAGTAGTTGGTTTCGTATCGATGTTTTTAGGTGTTGTTTCGTATCGATCGTTCGTGGTAGATCGATACAAATTGCGTATAAGTGGAAGCGATATGGAACATCTTCAGATGATGGATACGAATTAGAGAAGACGTGATGGATACGAAGCGGAACATGTACGATGGATATAAAATGAGGCATACACGATGGATACGAATTGGTGCTTGTGGGATGGGTACGAACGAGATGTGAATGAACACGAACTGATGTACACCTGATGGATACGAACTGATGTATCCCTGATGGATATGAACCGATGTGTTCCACTTGAGACTTGATCGAACCATAACTTGATTATATGAACTCCGATTGACTTGAAATCTAGAACGTTGGCTCTTGTAGATTTGCTTATCGTGTCTTACCAATTGTAGCTCGATCTGTGCTCAGACCAAATTTTTCGGTATTCATAGTGAACTTGTGTATAACCGATCTTCGGGATTGATTGTCTCCGGTTTCCAGTCAATTCCTTGGGGTCACCGCCTTGCCAAAAGGTGGGATACACCCGAAGTCTTGTCGCATGATTCAGAATCCTCGTTATCGGATTCTGTGTAGAAATCACCGTTAGAAGTGGACTCATCGCTACTACTCCCAATATCCCATTCCTCTTTTCTATGTCCATCGCGGATTTGCATTCCCTCTGTTTGAACTCATCTTCTCCTTCTTCTGGAATCGAAGGCATTCTGGTCGGACGACTAACTCCGATTGCAGCAGCATCTCTTCACCACAAGCCCCTTCGGCTGATTCTTTGAACAATCCCTCTCTCTCTTAAGAAGCGCCTTCTTCGAAACCATGAGAAGAGGAAGTGGATTGCGTAAAAACCCTTGGTCGAGAAGGAGAAGGGACCTCAACTGAAACGGCTGATCTCCCTGGATGCAATAATCCATATCGGAGCAAGTTTTCATCAATCGACAAGATCTAGTAGATCTTTCCTCTGCGTTGATAGCCTTCAGGGTCGATAAACTTCATCGAGAGACAAATCCCTATTCGGCCTTGATATAACTACAAGAAGTGTTAAACCTGTTAGAAACTCCATAGCGACACATCGGAACCCAATAAGTAAGGAAAAGAACTTACCCCTGTTGTCCAAAGATGGTTAAACCCCTCATCGCAGCTGATGAAGAAATACTGGGTCTTGAACTGGGATAGGTTGCTCTATCATCTTAATACGATTTTTCTTTTCCTTTGAGCTTCGATTGCGATCAAGGATGGGCACTCTCTCTCCTCTTGAATAAATGAAAGTATCGCAACTCGTCAAAGATTGAAGCCCGATTGAATGTTCGTATGAAAAGGACATACAAACAAGTTAGTATGGTGAAACCGTTAGGATGAATCTGGAACAGAGAAATGCCTAAATTTGAGGGAGTCTCATGCAAAAAGTCGTTAAAAGGGGGCACAGCTCCATTCAGACACATATATCGATGACTAGTGGTATATCCAGGAGGAGGCATGTGAGTAAACCCATTCTTCTCTGGAAGGAATACGTCTTCCTCTGGTATGCCATGTTGCACGCAGATATTGTGCAGAACCTTAGCAAAAACCATAGAAAAAGCTTTCTTCGACGAGTTGAGAAGAACTCTAAAATTATGTGGAATTCGATCCAAGATCGGAGCTACAGGGACCCACTGGCCATATTTAGCCTGTAAGGTGGAAGGAGAAAGGGTGAGGGATGATGACTCAGAATCTGAAAGTGTCGGGCTTCCACCGCTTGACTTACGGCGTGAAGATGGAAACTTCATTCTACAGAACTCGCATCCAAAATGGTCAGGTAATTCTATTCTAAGCTAATAGTTTCCCCTACAACACTTGAATTTCGGAGAGAAACTGATACGTGCCGAAACATCGGATTTCATGTATTTATAGGGGCATGTGCAGTGTGCTGTCTAAAAGGGGTGAGCTCGTTGTTCGAAATAATACAAATGCTCTATCTCCTGTAGATAGTTTGCTCACAGCGAAAAAAGAAAAGAACTTCCCATATCGTTTCCTTTTGTTTTTATTTCCTCTACACTTACTCGTATCAATCAACGATCGACAATGAATATGTTGTCCAAAGCGACGTGGAATATTCTTTTTAGTACAGGGACACCAAGCATACAAAAGAAAGTGAGATAAGTCCAAATTCTTTGGAAGAGCCAGGATCAATTCACGATATCAGTGATGAAACTTGGTACATGTCAATTCCAGCTCAATGGACGAAGACAACAAAACATGTCAAGCACCGGGGAATGGCCCGAATGTTGTTTCGGGAGGAACTTAAGACTCAATTTACTATCTTCCTCCATTAAGCCACAATCAACTCAGACTCCTCACGGCAAACATCACGAATGCAACCTCGCTGCCAAATCGTTAAACGAACATTGTAATAAGTGAACGCACCTTAGATTAATGATCTAAAACACAAAGTTGGTTGAAGCATTAGGATCAGCAAACTGTAATTGGGCCGGTGGAGATCTAGGGATGAATCGGTGGCGACCTAAGGCACTGGCGAACTAGGGTATTGGTCGGAGGCGACCTAAGAAGGCAGTGGCGATGCTCTAGTGTTGGTGATGAAGAAGGAAGCATGGTAGATGATTTAGAAAAGGTTGAATCTCTGGAAACGATGGATCGAATCGATGAAGGCCTAGATCAGATCACAGATGAAAGTTTGAGTCGCATCACGGTTATGTACTTGGATCATAGGAAGAAGAAATAGCTTGGCTCTAATGATGGGATGAATCAGCTTGTCAACTTAAATAGGAAGTAAAAACACACAAAAAAATCTTAATTGTTCGGGTCGCTGGCGGTCCATCAGCTATGGAAGGTATGAATCGCCAGCGATCCATTGTATTGCACATCTACGACCTCAAACTTGCACAACAACATCTACCTACTATTTCGAGATATACCGAGAAGCTATAGAGAATATTTTGATCCGTTATGACAAGTAGAAGCGGTCGAGACCAAAACTAAGTAAGTAGTAGCATAACCTGCTTTATATTCGTGAAACTTTAACATGATTACCTGGAAGTCAACAAGCAGAGATTGAAAGCGATAACTTCCAGATCACGCCTTGTTTCTAGCGAAGATGTACTTTGGGAGGCAAATTTTATTTGGATTTCTAACCCAATAGGATCCAACAGAAGATAGAACAACTTGATGGAGTCAGAATCGCTCAAAACTCAACCAAAAGGACTAAAGCAATGAGCCAAAGTGAGCCAAGAAAAAGAAAGAGGAAATCCACTAAGGGCATGGATCACTTGCGATCCATGGTCTATGGATCACTAGTGATCCATGTGTATGGCCCAGGGTTCAACTATTTTTCCTACATCATGATCCAATCCATATTGTAAAAGCAGTGACTGAGTTTGATGAGATTCCGATTTAGTTACACCAAGAGACAAGTATCCGTTCAGGCCAATCAGCAGCTAAATACAAATAGCAAGCAAATCGTCATCAAAGAAAAAGGATGTGCAACGAAACTACGCAAACAATGTCGACACAAGATAACAAAGGAAGTTCAAAGGTTAAAGTCCAAAAACACCCTAAATGTATGGCTCGCTCTTGATCCATACACCATGGACTGCCAGGGATCCATAGGTTATCATGGTGCGAGCGCAATCCACACAGATTGAAGCAGAGAAAGGAGTTAAGTAATTTGCTCACATTCGAGCCAATTCTATGGATTGCTAGCAATCCATAGACCATGGATTGCTAGCGATCCATATTTTTGGCTTGGGTCGCGAGCTAAACTCCATTGTGTCTTCCTATATCCATCTACAAACAGTTAGCAAACAGGTTTGGCCTAATAGCTCTCTAATCTTTATAAATAACATCGTATCTGCAATATAAACGGGATCTTCTTTGGACTGGTTACTAAAACTCCATTGAAGCATTCTTCACTCTTCTTCGCTCCCACAATAATCTCTAAAGGAGTCCACTGTGAATCTCCAGTGGGTTCTACCTTCGGGGATTCAATTTAGCTAAGGATAATTAAAAGCTTTACAATCAAACACTTCTTGTAAAAGCAATCAATCTATGATAAGAACCGTAAAGTGGACGTAGGCTTCGTTAACAGCCGAACCACTATAAAAATCTTCTTGTCTTCTTTCTCTTACTGCTCTTTTCTATATCTACTATCTATATTATTGTTCTTTAAGAACATGGGTAGTGCTTTCATACTCAAACCAGGGTGTTGATCCATTTTTTGGGTTAACAATATATATACGTATACATACATACATATATAAATACATACATACATACATACATACATATATATATATATATATATATATATATATATAAGTAATACATTAATTTGACTTTGAAATTGTTAAATAATTATTATGCGGTGATAAAGTTGTAACTTAAAATTTGAATTTAAATTAACACGTTTATGTTAATATTTACAATTATTTTATATTATAATGTCAAATACACACACGCATACAAAACACATATGTATATCTAAACGTTTTTATTTTATAAATATTATTTTATATTGTATTGAAACTATATATATATATATATATGCACTAGACAACATATAATGTACATCAATGGGCCATGGGCATGTTAAACCATGCACACACTGTATATTTGCACGTGTACGTATGCACATTTGTGTATATGATGGTATGCTATATTATATTTTATAAATATAACATTAAAATAAAACTTTATTAACAACTTAAATTAAATTTAGATCATATCTAAATAAATTTAGACTTCATAGGCCTAATAAGAACCATAATGGAATTTTTTTTTTGAAATTTACCCATTTACCTCGCTGCATGTTGGCCCAGATCCAACATTATCATCACCGTAATCTCCATCGCTAGTAGACAAACCATAATTCCTTCCTCTTCAATAAATACATCACTATGACAACCCAAAAACAAAAATTGCAACCCACCTTGCCTCAAACCATCTCCTCAATCACCTCCTTCATCCACACCACCACATCTTTACCCAAAACAATTGCAACAACCCTATACCATCATTAAGACCAATGCACAAACCCTATACCTAAACCCTAGATCAGTAATTTTTAAAGCATTAGTTAAATAGAGAAGAAATGAAAGAAGGGAGAATTGAGGTAGGCGGTTGTATATGGAAAACTAGGGTTAGGAATAAATTACCCTTTTGTTTATAAGAGGAGATATTTCTATTTACTATTTCCATCTTATAATTTCATTTCTTAAAGAAATTCCTAATCGCATAAAAGCCTAGTCCTATTCTTCCTAATCATCTGCCACCTTTTCCACGGTCAGTGCCACCTGATCCGGCCCCTGATCAGCCGTCTACTACCTCGAATGGGGATGATTTCATCGTAATCGTCTGTCGGAGGCAATAGAAATTTGTTCATTTTACCCAGCTCGTGTTAGCATTGACGCCTAGATCTAGGGACGTGTCATGAAATATGTTCATGTTCAACACTAGATTAATTCAATTCCCTCAACTCACTGAGAATACCCCTAATTTTGAATTCTTTGTCCCCTAAGCTGGTTAATCCGATGTCTTCTATTCCCAATCAATCGACAAAAGTCCCATAGCACCCTAAGCCTTTGACTAGAACATGGAAGGAAGTGATAATTAACGAAGAAATTCTAGTTTCCTTCCCTTTTAAATTCTATAATCCTACCGATTTCAGCCAAAGAAGGTGTGCTAAAATGATTAATTCCCTGATGGACTCAGCAAATAAGTACTGAGATAATTCTATTGTTATCTATGTGGTTTGTTCATTTTCGTATTATTATTTTTTAAAGGCATATATTGAAAGAGTATGGAAATCAAAAGGAGAATTTTATATACGTACCAAAGACAATGTGTTTTATGTGATTAAATTCGATGGCAGGGAGGGTGTGAAAGGATTCTAGAAGGCGATCCTACTTATGTGATAAGAAACTTATGATTATGAAGAGATGGGTACTAGAACTCAATTTAAATAAGGAAATATTGCTATCCATCCTAGTATAGGTTTAGTTCTTAAGTTTAAAGTTGGACTTTGATCAGAAGAAGTATTAGTAGAATCGCGTCTATTCTAGGAAACCTCATAAAAATGGATCATTTCACCAACAGTAGTATTAAAATCTCTTTTGCTTGGGTTATGATTGAAATGAGCAATAATTTGGAATTTCCAACGGAAATAGCTACTGTACCTAAAATTAATGAGCTGTTAAAGCAACCGATTGAATTTGAATGGAGACCTAATGTGTGTAAAAACTGCAACTATTTTAGACATTCGGTGAATGTTTCACTTTCGAGAAAGTATGGATTCCTAAATCAATGGTACAAGATTCAACAACGGATCACACATACATGGATTGTATATATAAAATGACTAATACACAACAACATTATGACAACAATAATGATAACATGAATCATGCAATTGTACCTAGTAATCAAAATATGCAACAAGCACCACAAAATTATTCACATTTAAATGAATGCCCTAACAACAACCAAGATAACATAGTAGTTAATGTTGAATTTGATGATTCAAATATTCGTTAAAGGAAAGAAATTGATTAATTGATTCAATCAAATCAATTAATTTAGCTGATATATGGAAGGATATTTTGAAGGAAACTAATTAATTAGTCAATCAATTAATTAGTCAATGTATATCTGCTATATGAAGAAATAAATGATTAGGCATGGAGAATAAAGGAAAGGTATGGAGAATAAAGAAAAATATGGAAACGAAGATTACGCCATCCATTTGTACCAAAATCAAATCACGCAAATTGGAAAGATATCTACGTAATCGGGAAATTGATTTGCTTCTCCAAGCAACCCTTCATTATCAAGTCTATATAAATGAAGGAACTTTATCTTCATATGAACAAGAAAGTGTAGTATCCACCATTATTCTTTCCTCTCTCTTTTGTACTCTTTTCTTTAGTGAAATAAAAAGTTGTTGGGTCTCCGTGGACGTAGGATATTCATATCCGAACCACGTTAAATCTTCTATGTCTTCTATTTCTGTTTTTTTTTGTGAGACTGCATAATTCTTTTTAAGTGTCATTGGTATCTAAATAGGCAATACTAGATTCTGAACAAATAACCGCTTCCGCTCAAGTCAAAAAAAATCACTACAGTTTGGTATCGGAGCTAGTGTTATTGTTTCCGTTTGGATATTAATGGCCACTTCTAGTAAGTCTGTTGGCAGATCTGGTGTCAATTATGGAGTAACACGTTTTGACGAAAAAGGAGATTTTGGTACTTGGAAGATGAAGATGGAGGCAGTATTGTAGAAGGAGAAGACTTACAAGGTTGTTTCTGCGCCTGAGAAATTGAAAGGTATTGATGCAGCTGATTTGGAAGAGATGGAAGATGAAGCTCTTATAACAATTCAGTTGAGCCTTTCAGATGAAGTTCTTAGAGAATTCTCTCAGAAGAAGACGACAAAAGAACTATGGGATGCATTATCGGATGCATATCAAGACAAGTCTCTCACTAATCGGATTATTCTTTAGCAACAACTTTATTCGTTCAAGATGAAGCCTGGAGCTGATCTCATGGAGCATGTAGATGCTTTGACGACTTTGATTATGAACCTGAAGGCAGCAGAAGTTGACATTACTGATGAGGCTCAAGCTGTGATCCTCTTATGTTCCTTGCCTAAGGAGTATACTGCTTTTGTTAATTCCATGATTTATGGTCACGGTAAAATTAGCCTGTCTGATGTAAAGGATGGTCTTCATAATGAAGTATTAAGAGGTAGATTGGCGAGCACTAGCTTGGATAGTGATACTGAAGGCTTATCTGTTCAGAGAGGTAGAGGCCAAAGCAGGTCGAAGAAAGGTAGAGGACGGAATTATTCACAGTCTCAGTCTAGGGGGCCTAAGAATTTGACTTGTCATTATTGTAAGAAACCAGGGCACTTCATAGCACAATGTCCCAAGCTTGAAGGTAGAAGAAAAGATCCAAAGCAAGCCTCAACTTCTACAGCAGAGAAATCAGATACAGAAAGTGACACCGATTTATTTACAGCCTCTGGCTTTTCTGGGAAGAGCAACTTATGGCTGATTGATTTGGGCGCATCCTATCATATGACACCTGATAGGAACTGCTTTTCCACTTACCGTGAAATTGATGGAGGAGAAGTTCTGATGGGTAATGATACTTCTTGTCGTATGGTGGGTGTTGGTAGCGTGATGATTAGGATGTTTGATGGTGTTATTTGTACGATCACTGATGTTAGACATGTACCTGATTTGAGGAGGAGCTTGATTTCTGTTGGGGCGTTAAGTAAACTTGGCTTGAAGATTGTAGTGGAAGGAGAGAAAATGAAGATATCGAAGGTTTCCATGATTGTTATGAGAGGTGTGAGGGCATGAAATATTTATCTATTAAAGGGCACTGCTGTAATTGGTGAATCGACTTCTGTTACATCTGTTGTTTCGGATTCTTCTAGATTATGGCACTTACGGATGGGTCACATCGGTGAGCGCAGCATGGGTGAGTTGAGAAAACGAGGATTGATTGATGGAGTTCATCATTCAAAACATGGTTTTTATGAAGGGTGTGTTCTTGGAAAGCAGACAAATATTTCTTTTGGTACAGGAGAGCATAAAGCAAAAGCTGTCTTGGAGTATGTTCATACAGATGTCTGGGGTCCCTCCCCTTGTCCTTCTCTAGGTGGAGCCAGATATTTTGTTTCATTTATAGACGATTTCTCTCGTAAAGTATGGGTATACTTTCTTCAGTCAAAGAGTGAAACCTTTGCCAAGTTTCGAAAGTGGAAATCTATGGTTGAGAAGCAGTCAGGGAAGAAATTGAAAGTTCTCCGTTCAGATAATGGCAGTGAATTTGTATCACTGGAATTCATCGATTATTGTGAGTCTGAAGGCATTAAGAGGCATTACACCACACCAGGCAACCCCCAATCTAATGGAGTTGCAGAAAGGATGAATCGGACATTATTGGAGAGAACAAGATGCCTTAGACTGACTGCTAAATTGAATGAGGGATTTTGGGCTGAAGCTTTATCTATGGCGGCTTTCCTCATCAACCGCACACCTTCCACTGCCATAGATATGAAGATCCCCGAAGAAGTATGGAAAGGAGAGCCTGTTAGCCATTCATTTCTTAGAGTGTTTGGTTGCCCAGCTTATGTGCGTGCATGAGAGCAAAGGGAAGCTGGAACCTAGAGCTCGCAAGTGTATTTTTCTAGGTTATAGGAGAGGAGTGAAGGGATATAGGTTGTGGTGTCCCATTAACAAGAAGATCGTTATGAGCAGGCATGTGACTTTTGATGAGAATGCAATGTTGAAGGTGGAGCCTTCCTCATCGGATGACAATGAGAGGACATGTGAAGAATACCAGACACAAAGCAAGTCATTTGTTGATTCTTTCCATATACGTTCAAATGGTGTTTCCGATGACACTATGGTTGATGAAGATAATATCGATGTTGGTACGGAGGATCAAACTCAAAGTGGAGCTCATTCGAAACCTAGGCATGTCAGACAAAGAATAAAGCCTAAGTGGCTTGATGAGTTTGTTGGATTGAGCATCGAAGATATTAATTTCGATGATATGGCAACATATGCTTTGAATGTTGTCCATGATGAGCCCTGTGATTATAAAGAAGCTATCGCATAAGTTAACAGTTTCAGTTGGTTAGTTGCTATGGAGGAGGAGATTGAATCATTGCAGAGAAATCATACTTGGAATTTGGTGCCTCTTCCCACCGACAAGAGAGCTATTGGATGCAAGTGGATTTATAGAGTGAAAGACGATGAAAATGGTAATCTCAGATACAAGGCAAGGTTAGTCGCAAAGGGGTATGTTCAGAAGAAAGGGGTAGAGTATCATGACATCTTTTCTCCAGTGGTTAGGCATACTTCTATTCGTATTCTTTTGGCATTGGTTGCTCATTATGATATGGAATTAGAGAAACTAGATGTCAAAACTGCATTCTTGCATGGTGATCTGGATGAGGAGATTTATTTAAAGCAGCCGGAAGGGTTCATTGATAGTAGCAGGCCATACTATGTTTGCAAACTCAACAAATCTCTATATGGACTGAAGTAGTCTCCTAGACTATGGTACAAGAGGTTTGATAAGTTTATGCTTTCACAGGGATACTCCAGAAGTTTCAAAGACTAGTGTGTTTATTTCAGAAGATGTGATGGTGATATGATTTATTTGTTGTTATATGTTGATGATATGCTGATTGCATCTCAGAGTATGGTCAGAATTAAGGAGTTGAAAGCAGAGCTCAGTAGAGAGTTTGACATGAAGGATTTGGAAAAGGCACAAAGAATATTGGGTATGGAGAGAAGCAGGGATAGAAAGCATAGAGAGTTAAGGCTCACTCAAGCGCAGTACATCGAGAAAGTCCTCGCTCGATTTGGAATGGAGAAAGCTAAACTGGTTGGCACTCCATTAGGCTCTCATTTTAAGTTGTCAAAAGACTTATCTCCATCATCAGAAGAAGACAAGAGGTATATGGCTGATATACCTTATTCAAGTGCTGTTGGTAGTCTTATGTATGCGATGATGTGCACAAGACCAGATTTGGCCCATGCAGTGAGTGTTGTGAGTCGATATATGTCTAACCCAATCAAAGAGCATTGGCAAGCTGTGAAGTGGATTTTTAGATATCTTCGAGGCACTTCTTCGATGGGATTGTTGTATGGTGGAGTGGATGGTGACATCTTTCTTAGAGGATCCGTGATTCTGATTACGCTGAGGATAGAGATGCTAGGAAGTCAGTGTCGGGCTATGTTTTTACACTTGGCATAGGCTCGATTTCATGGAGATCAAAGCTGCAATCTATCGTAGCTTTCTCGACTACCGAAGCAGAGTTGATATCGATTGTGTAAGCAACAAAAGAAGGATTATACTTACTTCAGTTGTTGGATGATCTTTCAATGGTGCAGCGGACAGTAGAACTATTTTCAAACAGTCAGAGTGCGATTCATCTTGTAGAAAATCAAGTTTATAGTTCACGGACGAAGCACATTGATGTTAGAGGTTTCTTTCTTATGCTTGAGGAAGAACGAAGAAAAATTAAATTGTTGAAGATAAGTACTTTGGATAATCCTTAAGATATGATGACAAAGTCACTTCCTAAGGACGAGTTTGAGCATTGCTCAAACTTGATCAGTTTGATACCTAATACTTGAGTGTCATGGGGCGCTAGACCCAACAACTTATATGCTGATTACTTGATGATAAGGTGATGAAGAGAGATTGTTATATTTGAACCAAGGTGGAGTGTTGAATTTGATGATTCAAATATTCGTCAAAAAAGAAAGAAATTGATTAGTTGATTCAATCAAATCAATTAATTTAACTGATATATGGAAGGATATTTTGAAGGAAACTAATTAATTAGTCAATCAATTAATTAGTCAATGTATATCTGCTATATGAAGAAATAAATGATTAGGCATGGAGAATAAAGGAAAGGCATGTAGAATAAAGAAAAATACGGAAACGAAGATTACGCCATCCATTTGTACCAAAATCAAATCATGCAAATTGGAAAGATATCTGCGTAATCGGGAAATTGATTTGTTTAATCTCCAAGCAACGCTTCATTATCAAGTCTCTATAAATGAAGGAACTTTATCTTCATATGAACAAGCAAGTGTAGTATCCACCATTATTCTTTTCTCTCTCTTTTGTACTCTTTTCTTTAGTGAAATAAAAAGTTGTTGGGTCTCCGTGAACGCAGAATATTCATATCCGAACCACGTTAAATCTACTGTGTCTTCTATTTCTGTTTTTTTTTTTTTTTTTGAGAGTGCATAATTCTTTTTAAGTGTCATCGGTATCTAAATAGGCAATACTAGATTCTGAACAAATAACCGCTTCTGCTCAAATCAAAAAAAAAAAAAAAAAATCACTACAGTTAACACCCAGAACACACCATAAATTTCACTGCACAACAAGTTAGAGACACAAAACAAAATCTATGAAATGGATTTGGAATGCTCTGTATCCTTATCAGGCTTTGAAAGTCCAAGCCAGGAAAATTTGAAATCGATAAATCACAACAAAATGTGTTTCGGAATATTACTAGTCCAAACAACAACCCAGACTTAATTTATAATACACATTATGTTTCTAGTATAAAGCACCATTAATAGAGGTAGGTAAATGCAGCAATCCTGATGAGATCAAAAATGCCCATAAGAATCCAGTTCAAACCACAGTCCATTCTCTAGAAGAGAAACAAGAACATGTTTCGTAACTTGGCACTCTCATTAATTAGCTAAAAGGAAGCATAGGATCGCGCAAACGATCTATGATAGGTAACCCTGCACACCAAAACATGGTACCACATTTAAAATCAAAAGTTAAGAAAATGAAACATTCATAGATAAGCACGAGTGCTTCCCCTCACATGGAACTAAGGACCAATCTTAACATTGAAGCTTAATGAATCTGATGTTTGGAATGTAAGGGGTTTGAACTCCCCTTCTAAACAATTAGATACAGTATAAGTAGTAAAACTTAGACAAGCCTCTGTAGTTTACCTTCTAAAAAATAAATTAACAGAGGACAAAATTAAAGAGGCAGCTAATTTTATTCATTAAGACTAGGAATTTAGTTACAATACTGAGCAATAGATAAGGGTAGAACATTGGTTGTGTGGGATAAAATTTTGTGGGATGTACATATTTTACATAAAAATGAGTAGTACATTAAATGTTCTTTTCATAATAAGTTAGGTATGGAGTTCATTTGCACTTTTGTTTATGCGCACAACCAATCAGAAAGAAGAATAAGGCTATGGAAATATTTGAAAGCTTAAGCAAATTTGTCAAATTACCTTGGGTGTTTGGTGGCAATTTCAATGCTATACTGTATTGTTTGGGCAGAATCAATAATGGATGTTATAGCTCTTCTTCCGATGCATAATTCATAGATTTTGTTAAATTTGCAAATCTTTTTGAACCTCTATGCACAAGCAATTACTATACATGGAGGGCAGGAGTCTGCATGTCCATTCATAGCAAAATTGATAGGCTGTTTTTTTAACAGGGAATGTAATGATAAATACCATTTATTCTCCACATGCTTTACAAAACATTCAATAGGTGATTATACCCCGATAATTTTTAGTTTTGCAATACAGTAAAAAGAATCATCCTTTCAAACACAATAATTCAAGGCATTACAACCTAGAATATGATAGTGTGGTAAATAAAGACTGGGAATTTACATATATTGGAAATCCATTATTTCAATTCATTACTAAACTAAAGAAAACAATCGAATCTCTTAAAAGTTAGAACAAGGAACACCTTGCCAAGAAAAATCCTACGGATATATTAAGGAGAGAGAGCTAAACATTGCTTATTCCTATCTTATTAATCATCAAATAATGACCAAGTGGACAATTCATATACGAAAAAAGTGGACAAGATTTCTGAGATGTTGCGCAAACAGGCCACGTAAAACTTACAAAGATAAAAATTAAGTGGTTAACACAAGAAGATATAGCATCCCATTTTTTAATGCAAAATTCTCTAACCATAAATCTAGACCAACAAGTAAGATGATGATGGATGACAAGGGTAACTGGATCAACTTCAATGAAAGGCATAATAGGGAAGCACTATAATATTTTACAAATTATTCAACTCTTGCAATGTAAATCTTAATTTTTCTCATGTCACGTGTAAAATAATCATTTCAGAAAATGCAAGAACATCAATGGATAGGACTATTGAACTAGAAGAAGCAAAAGAGGTGCTATTCTAGGTAGATGACAACAGCTCTTTGGGACCAGACGGTTTCAATTCAAAGTTTTACAAGATATATTAGGATTTTATAAAAAACGATGTTTTTGAAGCAAAGTTGGGCATTCAGTAATCAGGTAAGATGCCTAATCCTCAAAAATGTAGATCCACATACTCATTTAGATTATAGGTCAATCTCTTTATGCAACATAAGTCACAAATTTTTCTCCAAATCTATTATGCAATTGGATGAAACAACATCTAAACAATTTAATTTCAATAAACCAAAACGCCTTCATCTCGGCCAGACTTTTCACAAAAAATTCTTTACTTGCATACGAAATGTTAGGAGGGTTTAACAGGAAAATTGCTAATAATCTATGCATGAAAGTAGATTTGCACCAAGCTCACGAAAAGATTAGCAGGGAATTCATATATATTATGTGCTATTAAGTATAAGATTCTTTGTAAAATTTGTAAATATGTTATATAAATGTATCTCCACTACCACGTTCTCAATTTTATTGGATGGCAGCCCAATGAGTTATTTTAGTAGCAATATGGGTTTAAACAAGGAGATTATCTCCTTTTCTGTTCACCATTGAAATAGAGTGTTTTGCTATCTTATTAGACATCGAATTTTAGGAAGGCAACATAACTCCTGTTTTTTTTCAATCAAACCATCTTTCACTTATCTTTTATATACTGATGACATTTTGGTGTATGTGAAAGCTAGCGCTAAAAATGTAGAAATCATTAATAAAGTTATATGTAAAGTTATATGTAACATTAAAGAGTATGGTTTAGAAATAAGTGAACATAAAACAACCCTGTTTTTTAGTAAATGGGAAAATGCAAAGAGCAAAACGTTAATATCCTGAAAGTTCAACCAAGGAACCTCCCAATTACTTACTTAGGAATTCCCCCATCTCACAACAATCTAAAATGTCAAGCTTTTAGGGCACTATTAGATAAAATAAATAAGAAGTTGAATAAATGGAAAACTAGGATGTTGAACGTAGCCAACAGAACTGAATTAATTACAACTATGATTTATCCAATAATCATGTTTTGGATTCAATTTTCTCGACTACCACCATCACTCACAACTAAAATGAATTCACTTTGCTCCTGCTTTGTGTGGAAAAATAAATGTCCTAACATGAGTTGAAATGACTTATGTTGTCCGAAATTTAAAGGAGGGTCGGCTTATGGAAAATAGAATATGTCATAAATGCAACCTCGCCAAAACTCTTATGGAGATATGTCTAAAATGATTGGTTGTGGGCTCAATAGATCCGGAAAAGGTATTGTAAATATAATTTTTTCTAGACCATTAATATAGACAACAACACTTCATATACATGGAGACTGCTCCTCAATACAAGACCACAAGCAAAGGTTTGATATATAGAAAGATTGTCAATGGAAATAACAAAATTTTATGGTTTGACCCATGGATTAAGGGTAGCTACTAAAAGATATGTTGGGATGGCAAGCCCTGTCGATCATTGGATACCAAAATATGAAAGTATTTTCCTCCATCTCCAATGATTGACGGAGGGCAGACACCCTCGGTTTACGTCCTCGTATACCTTAACAAATTCAAAAGATTCCTTAGAACCATACTCTTTTTGAAGATTTTTGGTCTTGGACCTCCCATAATAATGGCATATTTCTTTTAAATCGGCTTGGAGTTACATTAGGGAGAAATACTATGAAATGGATTGGTGCAAACACATCCGAAATAATGTATGTTCACCAAAATGTCAATATCTACATTACTAGCATAGTTGGACAAACTAAACACTATTACGGTGGTATCCACCCACGGGATGGTAAATGCAAAGAGTTCATACTAAGGATAGGAGTAGCTAAAATGTACATGTCACAAGGGGTTATTCAAGGATACTAAGAAATAAGGCAAGAAGATCGCAAAGTGATATGAGTAGAAATATAAGGTGAAATAAAGATATCTTTATTATTCTCCTCTGAATGGCAGAAAAACAAGCAGAAAAAAATTTGTTTCCGGTGCTACCACTAGTGGACAAGATTTCTTCTTTAGTAGTACCACTAATGAACAAAGTTTTTGTCCGGTAGTTCCAGTATCGAACAAAAATTTCTGCCAATAATATATACACCGAAAAATATTCCTAGCCTGTAGTGGAGCTACTGAACATGAATTCTTGTTTGATAGTTGAGAATGCAAGACCAAAGTTGCTTAAAAATAAATATGGCCAAGAACAAGGCCAGTTCCAACAACCGGACTAAACACTACTGAACCGTTCATCCCTTGCCTAACTGAGCAAGGTATTTAAGAAAATTTTGGATTCTATCTTGTATATATGGAAATTCAGGATTATATCTCGTATATATGGAAATAACCGAATCGAGCTTGGTAAATTAGAAAATTGCCTATTTCATCAGCCTAGCTTTGCTATAATTATACTCCTATAAGTAACCTAGCTTGGGATAGCAATGACGGATAACTTGGGAATAGAAAAATACGATTGGATAGAAATAATCGAACATAAAGCTTGAGCTCCATTTGTCATACCACATTGTTGTATTTTTATTCTAATCATTTTATAAATGATCTATAAAGACAATAATGAAAATGGATAATGATGTAGGCACGTTCTGGCTAAATCATTTTAAATTATTGGGTACTTTACTTCATTGTACTTTTATTTTTTGTCTACTATTCGCTCTTCTAAGAAACCATAAATATAGTATAGGTATTTTATGCATTCAGTGTACATAGTCATCCATCAATCGATTCGGGGTGTTTGTCCATTTTCTAAGCAAATATTTTTCGTGCTTTCATTGAGCAATTTGAATCTCAACATGCCCCTAAAATCAAAAATAAAGCTGGCACCACCAGTGGGAACGCAAAGAATATCAATGCTCTTAACCAAATAAATAATAATTAGGACAACAATTATCATACACTCTAGGGCTGGTAGATACAGTCACCAGATTCGACCTAGACAAATTTATGCTGGAACTTAATAATCATTTTAAAGCCCAAAAGCAAGCTATTATGGACCAAATCATGACATGCTTAGGGAATGCACAGATTATGGGGAATAACATTAAAGTATAAGGACGATCCCAGTCTAGGGGTAGTGAAGAAGGTCATACTCTTGTGGTGGATCTGATCAGAAGAATTTATGAACAGGGAGTGAAAACGCCAGGGAATTTGAATAAGGATTCAACCTAAAGTTATGTCTATGGAACAGTCTGATACTAAACCAAGTAAGAGGGGCACTAAACTAGGGCCAGCTACAGCTAATCCGACTCATCCCAAGCAGTATCTCCTTTATTAACCGAGATGGCAGAAGATGGAAGGCAAAAATTACCACCAGGAAAGGTCATGGAGCTGAGACTAAGGTCGGGATTGTGTTTTAAGTCATCATAGGGGAAGGACAACGAACATTCACCTCTGAGAGAAAGATTGACCAATCCTCGACGTTCACCTAAATCGGAAGACATAATGGCATGGCTCACTAGAGAACACATTCGATGGGAACAAGTGAATTAGGGTATTGAGCAAGAGTTAGCTGCCCTTTCTCCCTGGAGATAAAGAGCGTCTAAAATCCTAAAGACCTCTTAATTCCCACCATGGATCCTTATATGGGTCTAACCGAACCTATGGTATATCTACAATGGTATATCCAACATTTGTTAATGAGTGTAGCAAAGGAGGCGGTATTGTGTAAATGCTTCCCTTTTTTCCTAGCAAACTTAGCAACAATATTGTTTTTTCGTGTGCCCCAGGCTCAATTCACTCCTTGGCTAAGTTATAAGAAAAATTTATCATCCAATTTCGAGTGCATAGGGAGTACCCTAAGGACCCATATTCATTGTCGGATGTGAAGCAGATGGAGGATAAATCATTGAATAGTCACTAACTTACTTTAATGCAACAGTAGCAGCTGGGGTTCAAAATGTAGACGAATAGCTTACTCTGATAGCCTTGTGTGGTAGGTTGCACCCTAAAATGAAACTAGCCAGAGGTTGACTATGAAAAAGCTGACCACATTACAAGATTTCTTTTATGAGGAGACAAACTGTATGAGGTTTGAAGAGGCTGTAACTGGGTCAAAAACTGACATGGTTGTAAAATCTTCATAAACATCTAATAATGTAAACGTTATGGTAAAGGGAAACCTAAACAAGTTTTCTTAAAAGAAAAAGACAGTAGCCAAGTAGCTTAGGTGGAAAGAAGGTAGAACTAAAGAGGTTCGGTCTTAGACCATGGTTCAAAGTTAAACGGATTTGAACAATACCATGGAAAGCATTTACTTTGTGATGCAAGAAGAACTTAAGTACAATAGGTCTCACCTAAGAAAGGAGATTAAAGCAGACATAAATAAAGAGAAGTACTGCCAATTCCATGAATCTCACAGACATGAGACTAATGAATGCCATCACTTGTGTGACATTATTGAGTATAGTAGAAAGGAAAATTGGAGAGGTATTCGTAAGTCTGATTCTTCCTCCATTCCTATGCGAAAACCACTAAAACAACACCTACAAGAGAAAGGAGGAGAACGAACTAGCATTAATTGCAAAATGGATGGGAGATTGATAGTTAACACCATAACAGGACCACATGTAGTGCAAAAGAGTTAGGCTGATATGTGAAGGTATTCCAAGTTTCTAAAAAATAGAGAAGTCATTCTGTATGCCATAAGCAAGGAGCATGAGGCTAAAAACCCTTATTGGGAGCAGTTGATATAACTTTTGATGCTAGTGAATTTCAAGGGAAGCAATATCTACACGCAGACCATATGGTTATTTCAGCAATGCTCAAACCAATACATATACACAAATTTTGGTAGACAATGGAAGTTTATTTCACATCCTATTCAAGGATGCACTTGGCAAGATGGGGTTGTCCATGAAAGAAGCACTCCATGCAACAAGCAGCTGCATTACTTTACTAGAGAAGCCAAGATGCTCTTAAGGTGGTCCGCTTTACAAGACTTCCATGCAGTTGTGGCCCAATGGTGCTTGACCATGAATTTCCACACATCACACGGAGTGGGGGTAGTCAAGGGAGATCAGGATGTTGCCAGGCAATGTCACGTAGCAAAGCTCCACGAGAACAAATGTCTGAAGAAAAGATGCTTATATCATCCTCTATGCTAAAAGAATCAACCACATCACAATTAAAGGAGGGCCCTCACTTGGGTTTACGAGCGATATTTTTACCGAACTTGACTCAAGAGATAGAGTAGTGGGGGCAGCAGCCGAGCCTATAGAGACAATGGGGTTTGTGAAAATTGATAGTAATGACTCGACTAAATTAATGAAATCAGATCCCAATTGGAAAATGATTTGAAAATACAGTTTTTAAGATTTTGATGAGATAATCAAGATGTATTCGCTTAGTCTTACATAGGCATGTGTGGGATCTCTCACGCTATTGTGTATCATACCCAAAATATTATTCAAAGAAAAACAGCATTGAAACAATAGAAAAGAAATATAGGCCCTCAATGATCGGTGGCTCTCAATGAGGAGGTAGAAACTCTACTAGCAAGCAAATCCATTAGGGCGTCTACCACCTGGAATGGATAACTAATCCAGCATTAGTGAAGAAACCAAATAGGAAGTGGCGAACATACAACGACATTCCTAATCTTATCGATGCCTTGCTTAAAGATTATTTCCCACTTTCGAGGATTAATCAACCGATGGATAAGACCGTAGGACAAGAAATCTTATCTTTTGTGGATGTGTATTTTGGGTACAATCAAATTATTATACATGCCATGGATTAGAACGGACAAGCTTCATTATCAACTTAAGCCTCTACTGCTATAAAGTCATGCCATTCAGGCTTAAGAATGATTGAGAAATGTACCAGTGATTGGTCAATAAGATGTTTGCCAATCAAATTGGAAGAATAATGGAACTATTTTTGGATGATATGCTTGTAATTCAAAAATTCGATATCATATCATGCACCAAAGTGATATGTTTCAGGTGTAATGGGAGTTTGGAATGAAACAGAATCCCTTGAAATGTTCTTTTAGAGTTTCCTCTGGATAGTTTCTATGCTTTATCATACATGTTAGGAGAATTTAGGCTAACCTAGAATAATTTCAAGTGTTAATAGACATAAAAATCCTTAAAACACAGAAGAAAATGCAAAATTTACATAGCAAAGTAGCGATATTTAGCAGCTACATATCTAAGCAACCAATAAGTATATTCCATTCTTCAAAAACTATAGAAGGAGAAAGACAAGTTCACTTGGACAAATGAGTGCCTAGCAGCGTTTCTTTACTTGCTAGAGCATTTGCAAAACCCACTTGTCCTTTCAATTCTAATAGAAGGGGAATATCTAAACATGTAATTAGTGGTATCAACACATGCCTTGAGCACGTCAATTGTGTGGGAAGAAGTCCTGGTGCAATGCTTGATGTATTATGTGAGAAAACGTATCACCATACTAGAATCTAGATATCCTAAACTAGGTAAATTGGCTTACAGCCTATTGATAACATCTAGAATGATGAGCCACTGTTTTCGATCTCATCATATTCCAATATTGGTGGACAAACCAATGAGGTAGGTTCTATATCGATTAGACACATCGAGAAGACGGAGATAGTAGAGCATTGAGCTTATTTAATACGAAATCACCTAATATGCTCGAAAAATAATCAAAGGGTGGGCCTTGGCGGACATCGTTACTTAATTCGCTACCAAGGATGAAAAAATAGTATATTGAGAATAAGAAGCTCTCAGATGGCGAATGTATGTAGATAAAGCATCAAATGAACGTGACTCGAGCATCGAAGTGGTACCGATTACACCTAAGTGATAGAAGCTAAACTATGCAGTATGGTTGGAATTCAAAGAAACAAACAAAGAGGCCAACTATTAGGCATATATAGAAAAATTCGAAATAGCAAAGGAATTGGGGATTAGATTATTATGTGTGCATAGTGACTCACAGGTGATAGTTAACCAAATGCTTAGGGAATTCCAGGCAAATAGAAAATAATTAACATCTTATTTGAACAAGATGAAATTATTATTTAATGAAATGGAGAATTATGTGATCAACCAAATTCCAAGGGAAGAAAATAGGATGCAAATGACTTAGCGAAGTTGGTAAGCTCAAAGAGCAAACCACTATTAGGTTCAATATCGGTAGTGACCTTACCCAATTTGAACTTTAAGGAGGTAAATATAGTTTCGACTATCTATGGAGAAGAAACTTGGATGACATCGACCATAAAATACTTAAACAAAGGAGTTTTTTAGGTAACATAAACAAAGCTAGGAAGGTGTAGTGGAAGGCACCTCGCTTTACTATTCAAGATGGCATGCTATATTGGAGACGATTCTCTAGATGTTTGTTGAGATGTGTCGTCAAAAGGGAGAATTATGAGGTATTTGAAAATATACATCAGAGATGCTATGAAGGACACACCGAGGGGAAAATTTTAGCCTAAAAGATGTTGCGATATGGATATTTTTAGCCAGCGTTAATAAGTTACGCAATAGAGTACATAAAGAGGTGCGAAAAATGCTAAAGGTTCACGAAGATCCCAAAGATGCCCTCGAATGAGCTAACGTGATAGAATACATAAAGAGGTGCGATGAATGCTAAAGGGAGACTTATGAGGTAGTTCACCATTAACTATCCTCTCGGTTCAGCAATGGCGAATCTGACTTACCCAAGGTCAGGATATGATCACCGACTTGGTAGTTCACCATTGAAGATTAGCTCATAAATCGTAATTGAAGCTCGCTGACTAATTGGAACCAAGATGTGAAAGGTTTGCTAATGGAGAGGTATACGACCTATAATTGGTCCTTATGCTTGATTGTGTAGAAGCCACGGTGTTCTAGGCATTTTCACACATAGCATAGTGAATTGAAAAGACATTAAGAAGCAAAGAAATGGTCAAAAGGTGCATAATAAAAGACTATCAGGTAATCACAAAAGCATGGATAAGCGCTAGAGATAAATTTGGCATACTAAAAAAATATGGTCAAAGCACTTGAAAAAGTTCGTAAGGTTGGGATATACACATAGGTCGAAACTGCATCTCAATTCGAAATATGGATTAAAAGATATGAACATCTTAAAATTTATCTGTCACCTAACCGACTCAGGCCCCACCTTGGAGACCTACAATCTAATTAAGGCAAGTGGCATCAGAATAATCTACTCAATGATATGAAGCTACTGGTCTAAGTTTCATATAATTCTTACTCAAAATGAAGGAGTCATGGCATAAAAGCATGTGTAGCATAGCGATAAAGACTTAGGCCTTTCGGGCAACCCACCCACGTTTGAATCCTAGCAAGCATATTATTTTCGGTAGAACTACTGGATGCCTAACTATATCCAACGTAAGGAAGAAAAAGAGAGAAGACAAGGAAGTATGGAGATCTCCACCACCTTCTCCTATGCTTGGTGCCCTTGGGTCCCAATCGGGACTCCTTGGCCAATACCTATGGCTACTAACCAGTATTCTTAGGCCAGTACCAAGAGGTACCGACCATGATTCTTGTTCCGGTATCCTAAGGGTGTAGACCAGGTTTCTTTGGCTAGTTCTTCGTGTCAACAGACCCATGCTACCTTAGCTTGAACAGGGAGAACTAAGGGGGGTCGAAATAAGCTAAAATGAATGAACTTGGATAACAATCCATCCTCATCCATCCAAGGTGGACCAACACCCTTCCAACCGAGTTCTCTGCTAAGCACAACATTGCATATAAAGATGTAAATCAGCATATATCAAGAAACAAATAAATACACATGGCATTATTCCCTCTGGGCAAGAAATATAAGGAAATATCCTAATTAGCCGCACCTCATCTTCACTCCTATATATACACCAAAACACCAAACAACAATACATGATAATTCTAGAGAGCCAAGCTCAAAGTAGCAATATTGAACAAGTCAAAGGCTAACAGGAATATATAGTATGATCCTCCAAACAATATCTACCTAACAGGAACATGAATTAGCTAGATGGAATAGCCTAGAAGGATCAGCTTGCAGAAATAGCCTAGTAGGATCAACAAAGAAGAATAGCCTAGTGGGAACAACTAACCGAAATAGCCTAGCAGGATCAGCAAGTAGAAATAGCCTGGTAGGATCACCTAACAAGAATAGCCTACCAGGAACAGCGAAATGAAACAGGCTAGTAGGAATAGCTTAGCAGGAATAGCTAGCCGGAATATCCTATCATGAATAGCTTAGAATGAACATCCTAGTAGGAACCACCTAACTAGATCCACCTAACAGAGATAATCAAATGGGAATAGGAAGCATAAAACAGCCAAAAAGGGATACCCGAACATACTTCGTTAAGCTATATCTTTCTATGTATTGAACTTCAGACCAATATATCTTATATCTCAGACATTATATCAGGATCCATAAGAAGAATAATGAAAATGGATAGTGGATGTAGGCACATTCTTGTTGAATTACTACAAATCATTGTGTTCTTTACTTTACTGCAACTTATTTTTTGCATAACTTATGTGTGTTCTTCTCTCTAATAATCAATCATAATACAAATATCACAGTTGTGTTATACGTCCCATATTCATAACTCTACAACTAATAGATTAGAGGTGTTTGGTCATTTTTTTATGCAATTTTTTTTTGTGCTTTCACTGTCAGCTAATTCTCAACATGCTTTCAAGATCAAAGAACAAGGTTGGTGCTACCATTGGGAATGTAGCGAATGCCCACACACCCAATCAAACGGCTACTAGTTATTAACCTGCCTTTTGGTAATGCTGTAGAAAGCTAGATTTAACTAAATCGACTGCTCGTTTGTCGAGACTGTAATACGATGCGTTTGAGCCTGTTGGATGGATAGACGATCAGTCATGGATGGTTCGATGTGGATCGCTCGATCAAGGTAGCTCGGTCATACATGGCTCGGTCAAGGACAGGAGACCAAGCATGGATCGATCGCGACGAAGTGGGTCGGTTGTGATATGGTTTGGTATTGGAGTGGATTGGTGATTGGAGTGGGTTGGCATCGAAGGTGGTTAGGCATTTGGATGGGTCGATGCATGCTTGGCTTCAAGATGGACCCGGGTCGGTGTATGGAAATCCCCAGGTCAGCTATGGAGATGGATTATGGATCGACATGTTGAAGTGGATCGGCATAATGGTATGGTTCGGCATGATGGTGTTGATCGGTAGGAAGATGATTCTGTCATGATGGAGGGGTCAGCATGGTCGAGTGGATCAGGGTTGGCACATGATTATACTCGAGTCAATACTCAAACATGCTCGCGTCGATGGATTGATTCTGAATCGGTGAGCTTGTGGTCTGCGTAGGAAGAATACCTGGTCGAGATCTATCTCTTCTCTGGGTCGGTAAGCTTCAAACTTCGAGCCAGCTATATACTTTCTCTAGGTCGGCTACCTACAAGCTTCGGGTCGGCATATCAAGCAAAAGGGAATCTATGTTTTGAGGAAGGAGGATCGACATTGAGTGGCTTCACATTCTAGCCCTGTTTACTTCGAGTCAAATATGAGGTTGCTTCGAGTCACTCTCGATGCAAGATTGGATCAGCCTGCTCAGAGTTTAGGGTCGATCGTAATAGTGAGTTTGGGATCAGCTACGGTACTGATAGGCCCGGACCACTCATGAAGCCCGGTAACTCAGGTTTTGCCTATAAATATAACATATGGGGTCTTCAAAAAAGTGGATCTTCATTCTGCTTCCCCTCTTCTTCCTTATTAAGTCAACTTTGCCATTATTATTTTAAAAACTCTGGGTTGTAACTGTAATTGGTTCTCATATCAATAAAAGGGAAATTTCTGGAGTGGTGTTGGCCGGAGTCAGTGGAACCACTATAAATCCACTATTATTGCTGCTTTCTTTTTTAATTTTAACTATTCTTCATATTTATACTCTATTCGTACATTCTATCTGTTATCTGTGACTGTGATTTGGTACTTTCATCTTGATTTGGGTGTTAATGACCAATTTTGTCGCTAACATTTTGGTGCTTTCACGGAGAAAGCTAGCACTCAGGGATTCAAAAGCTTGGATTTTAGAGTTAAACACCTAGGAACATGGATCCTGGAGACTATGGAAAAGCAATCAACCAGGAGACAGAGGACGGAAAGAAATCAGCAAGATGGAAATCAGGAGGCTTCCTCTGGAGATAATCAAGTCCCCGTCTACATCACTAAGGATGAGATGCAAGTCATGATGAATTCCATGCAGGAGCAATTGTATACGCTTTTCAGACAATTTGGACAAGAAAGAATTGCAGGAGCTCAGAACCATGGAGCTGGATCAGAAGGACTCAATCGGTAAGTAGATAGAGTGATTCAGTATGGGCAACCCTCAATCAGCAAACAACTATCAATCTGGATGGACCTAGACTCGAAGGCATGCCACCAGGTAATGCTGGACCGATCCATGGAGGGATACCAGATGATGATACATAGCCCAATGCCAATGGGAATACAGGAGCGCGAGACGAGGAGTATGTACCAGAATTCCCCCGAGGGCTTGGAGGACAGGTAGGAAATATGGTTAGGGGAAACCCTTGGTAGGTAACACTGGATTGGCTGACATCATCAGGCGAACTATTCGTGGAGGACTAACACATAGGGATTTGGAGGGAGTGAACAAAAGTATGTTTACCTATAACATGAGGATGGCTAGGAATCCACCCGATTTCAAGCTGCCCGCTCTGGAAGTATATAAGGGTAAGACGGATCCCACTGACCACTCGATGAGGTACATAAGGCATATGAAAGTGCTAGGGACATCAGAGGAGGTCATGGCCCGGTGTTTCCCTATGTACTTGACCGATAAAGCCACTATGTGGTTCAGACAATTAGAAGTTGGATCTGTTGGAACATGGACAGATTTGGTGAACAGGTTTTTAAAACAGTTTCAAGTTCACATCAAGAGGCCGAAGAATGCGATGACACTGACGTCGGTGAAGCAGAAGATAGAAGAATCACTTAGGACTTTTTTAACTCGGTTTAATGCAGTAGTTTCTTCAGTGGATCGGCCAGATCCATCAATGTTCTAATGGCGGCGGTGTTAGGAGTAAAGGATAATTCAGATTTCAAAGTATCATTGATACGGGACCCATCGATGGTTCCTGGGGAATTCTTTCATGAAGCTGATAGATTTCTTCGATAAGAGGATGCATATTTGGATATGAGGTCAAATGAAGTAAACATGGTTAAGGATTGAGAAACGTCCGGTGAGAGCTCATGTAAAGATAAGGATAAAGGGAAGACGAAGCACTGGAGAGAACCAAAATTCTCCACTTACACAGGACTGAATGAGACATTGGAATGGATATACTTGGATACTCGAGATCACCTTCCTTATTGAAGGCCGACAAGAAGGGAACCCTCAGAATGCGAAAGGGCATCAGGAAGGCACTTTCTCTTTCATGACCTAAATGGACATGATACTAACAGCTGCAGGCATCTAAAGGATATAATCGAGGAGCATATAAGGAAAGGCCAGTTGCGATAATATGTTCTAACTCGAAATGCAGCGGTGGAATAGGAGTAGCCACCGCTCCTACCTTGAAAAACGATGGCGCGAGGCTCAGGAATGGGAGTCGGTTGGTCATTAACTAATCATGATGGTTTGGAATAAATAACAAACTCTAGGCAGGTGGCTAAGTCATTTACTTAGGTACGGGGATGGAGACCACCCCTAGGCATTCTCTGAGAGGATAATAAACCATGATGCTCTAGTTTGTGAAATTTGCTTTTTCCTTTTGGCTTGGACACTTTCTTTTTATGCTTTGGTTTTGGAGGTTAGATTGAACTCCCGGTTTGGTTTTCTGGTTTGGGTTTTGGTTTGGATACTAGATTTTTGGTTTGGATTTTGGGACATTTGATATGGATTTTTGGTTTTCTAGTTTGAATCTGGATTTCAAATTGGATTTTAATTGACTTTTTATCTCGTTTTTGGCTAAAAGATCGCCGAGCATGGACTATGCTCGGTAAGGGTCCAGAGAGACCAGGTTCCGGCCTTGGACTTAGACCCCATATCATCTATCAGTTACTATCACAGGTCTCGTGTATGGACTATAATCGGCAATGGTCAGAAGCAATCATTTTTCGGCTTAGGATTTTAGCCATGATATTACTTAGCGTTCAGGGACACTAAACCAGAAACACCATGGCATTACTTAACACAGGTCTCCTATTGTGGATTATGCTTGGAAAGAACCTAGAGAGGTTACAAATTTGGACATTGGCTACAAACAGTTAAGGATTCCTGGATTTGGATATCAACCCGAAGGGGTCATGGATGTGGTTATTGGTTATTGGAATGGATGGATTAGAACTCTGTTGTCTAGTTTGGGTGGATGTGGAATTGGATAAGGACTTGGTTACTGGATAGGAATTAGATATCAACTTGGAGTAGTCGAAGATTTGGATAAGGATACGACAATGGAACTTGGGTAAAATGGATTGGATAATGAATCAGAAGGTATGGCTATGGATAACATATGGACTTTGGATATCGAATTTGAGGCTATCCAAAACATGCCTTCCAATAACAAGGCATGGTTTGGGGGGCAAATGTTAACCCGCCTTTTAGCAAGGCCGTGGACAGACGGATTTAACTAAATCGACTACTCATTTTCCAAGACTGGAATATGATAGGTTTGAGCCAGTTGGATCGATAGACGATCAGTCATGAATGGTTTGGTGTGGGTCGCTCGATCAAGGTGGCTTGGTCGTACATGTCTCGGTCAAGGAGAGGAGACCAATCATGGTTCAGTCACGATGAAGTGGGTCGGTAGTGATATGGTTCGGTAGTGGAGTGGACCGGTGATTGGAGTGGGCCGACATTGGTGGTTCGGTATTTGGAAGGGTCGGTTCTTGCTTGGCTCCGAGATGTACCTAGGTCGATGTATGGAAATCCCCATTTCGGCCATGGAGATAGATTATGGATCGACATGTTGAAGTGGATCGGTATGATGGTATGGTTTGGCATGATGGTGTGGATCGGTAGGAAGGTGATTCGGTCATTATGGAGTGGGTCGGCATGATCGAGTGGATCGGGGTCGACATAAGATTATACTCGAGTCAATACTCAAACATGCTCGGGTGGGTGGATTAATTCTGGATCGGTGAACATGGGGTCGTCATAGGAAGAATACTCGAGTTGAAATCTATCTTTGCTCTTGGTTGATAAGCTACAAACTTTGAGCACTCTACATACTTTCTTCGGATCGACTACCTACAAGCTCCGGGTCGGCATATCAAGTAAAAGGGAATAGGTGTTTTGAGGAAGGAGGATCAGCATTGAGTGGCTTCGAGTTCCAGCCCTTTTTACTTCGAGTCAAATATGAGGTTGCTTTGAGTCACTCTCGAGGCAAGATTGGATTAGCCTGCTCGGAGTTTAGGGTCGGTCGTAATGGTGAGTTTTGTATCGGTTATGGTACCGAAGGGCCCGGACCACTCAGGAAGCACAATAACTCAGGTTTTGCCTATAAATACAACATGTGGAGCTTTAGAAAAGGGCATCTTCATTCTGCTTCCCCTTTTCTTCCCTATTACGGTAACTCTTCCATTATTGTTTTAAAAATTCATGATTGTAACTGCAATTGATTCTCATATCAATAAAAGGAAAATTTCTGGAGTGGATGTCGGGCGGAGTCAGCCGAACCATGATAAATCCTCTTTTATTACTGCTTTATTTTTTCATTTTACTATTCTTCATATTTATACTCTCTACATATATTCTATCTGTGATCTGAGACTGTGATTTGGTGCTTTCATCTGGATTTGGGTGTTAGTGACCAATTTTGCTGCTAACACTAATCATGATGATCATTCAACTAGCATTACAATACTAGTAGACATAATTACCAAAGGTAATTCAGATAGAATTGTGGCCAACCTAAATGATTGTTTCACTACCCAACATTACATAATAGTAGACCAACTTATGAAACGCTTGGGGTAGGCACAAACTATTGGTCGCAACTGTTGAACACAAGGGCGATCCCACTCTAGGTGATGCAAAAGACGAAGGTACACTTAGGCAAAAGATTCAGTCTAGATAGTCCAAGAGCATGATGGAATTCTAATGGAAGAAAATGAGCAAGAGTTCAGGCCGAAGCTAAACCTAGGAATTGGTTCGACACCGAACCAAATCGGATGATGTCGAGCTAAGGACAACTGTAGTAAACTCTTATTATACCCTCATTGAAATTATGGTTAATAGATGATAAAATAATCACTAGGACCGATTTAAGAGCCATAACCATGTCATTAACTAAACATCAAGTCATCATAAGGAAGATGAGAGAAATTGCTTCCCCCAAATTAAAAACGTCGAGCTATCATGGACAGTCACTTAAACCGAAGGATAGGATAATCTGAATCATTAGACAATTATTCAAACGTGAACAAATGGAGTGAAGGATTGTATCTTAGCTTAGCATTACCTTCTCCCTGGAGATATGACTACCAGGGACCCTTGAGACTTCAAGATCTGTGATCTGGCAAAGTACATGAGGTTGGGATGCACTGCATTGATAAGGCAACCCAGTATAGCTACATGAGAAGAGTCTAGTAGTGATTGCAAATTTATATGGATGATATGGTAGCTCCTTCCCTAGCTAAGTATTTTGGAATCATGGAGAAAGTAGAGCCAATGTAGGTCTAGAGAATCCAAGTCTGGAATTCTATTTGCAATCCATCAAGAATGGACACAAGAGAGTAGGTTAGGCAAAAAGAAGACATGGAAAATTGAAATTTCATAAACCAACCAGTTAGGCCTGAACCAAATCCGACCGATGTAGAACTAATCAGTACTAGACCAATGGTATCAGTCATGTCGGACTAATGGAGGATGTCTCACTAGAAGTCAATGCTGATGTTGGAACCACACACTTGGCAGCCAAAACAGGATCACCTAATTTTATACCAACTAGTACTCAAAGGGTTGATCCATCGCAAGGGGGGCATGATGCAGCCCACTAGGCAAACTAAGGGAGCATTCTATTAGCGAGAGTGAGTTGCTAGGCTAACATGTCGAGTGTTAGGTGAGTGGAGCAGGGGACTAGAGCTTGGCAAGATGGACCATGGTCACCTTGCTCCAAACATTGGATATGCAGTCAACCCCTATATTTTAAGACACGGGTCGTGGATCAACATGTCAGAATAATCATATATAAGACTATTTGGTTTATTTGTTTGGAGCACTAATTCGTTAACACTTGGAGATCAAGCAAAAAGATGGATGAAATTTACGGAACAAACTTGTACGATTCAGCACTATAGCAGCCACTATGCATCAACTTAATAAATGGATTGCCCCTATGGTTATTGCTTAAGTAATTAATAGGAAAACATAGTTTTATATAGAACTTAAGAAGAATCCTACTACTAACTTAGAGACTTATGCCATCAAGCCTATAAGTCTATGCACTTGGAGGATTGAGATATCAAGATAGGATTGGAAAATGTCAACTTTGATGATGAAAAACCTTAGAAAGGAAACACTTCAAAAGATAGGGCAGGCTTCCATTCTTATTACTAACGGAAACTCCAGAAAGATTCTATCTTGCTATTTAGGAAGCCGTAGAGCAATAAATCAAGGATCAGAGAGTTACAAATGTAAATATTGGAATCGATAAATATCAGACATTCCATAAGATTTGTGGTCATGAGAAAAGACATAGATAGATCTTGTAGGTATGCTTAGGTTGAAATGCTAGGATAACTCCACCGAGAATGGTAAAAAACTGTAGACTGTAGTCCCTCAATGGGAATGAGTCCCTATGAAGGGATATTTAAAAGCATGTTTAAGGTCTTGATGTGGGATCCCCATGTACGATAGAGCATTTTTTCCTACTAGATATTTGAAGATAGACGTGCGTGAGAAATTATGAAGAACGGAGTAATCAAACAATGGAGCATAAACTTCCTAGTCCTGGAGGTAGGGTTCAACTTCATCAGAGACAATAGGAGATTAGGTCTAACTCCTCTAAAGTTAGTAGGGTGTAATTTTGACCTATTCCATAAATGGGACTGGACCTCTCTAGAGATGATGGATCATAGCCTTTTCGAAAAGTCCCAAAGAAAAAGTTAACTTCATATGAATATGAAGCATGATACTACAAAGACTGAATGCCCAAAGCGCGGTGAAAATAATGCAAGGTATGACTTACTTTATTAAATAAATTTCAAATAGTATTTAATAGAAATACCTAAGGCATAAGTTACACCATACCACATAACTAGACGACACTCGTAGAAATGAGAAAAATACTAATGGTTGGGCAGGAACGAATCTTCTTAACCCCTATGGCTCGATTAGACCTCTTACCATGCATGATTGTCCAAACAACAGTGTATGGTAAACCAATAGAAAAATTTTAAATGTCAAAATAATTTGGAATATGAACATTATGTATCCATAGCAACCTTCAAATGGCTGTGAATCAAGCATTTTAGGAGTTCTAAGTCATTGGAGAATGGTTAGCATCCTACTTAAATGAAATAGGTTGAAGGCTTTATTTCATATGTGGGAATTCTAGTGGTTAAGAAAATCCCACAAGAGGAAAATGGAGATGCTGATGATTTGAAAAAATTTCCAGTTCAAGAAAGGTATCACTTTTTAAGACGGTCCTAAGAACAATTTCACCCTTCAACCGGAATGAAGCGAGGAAGACGATGCACAAGGCGACTTGGTACACCATACGCTGCAACCTATACAGAAGAGTTTTCGATAACCTACTACTAAAGCGGATGGCTGCAAGAGAAGCTGAGAAATATTACATACATCAAGGTAGTCGAGCTAACCACATTGGAGGGTAAACCTTAGTAAAGGAAATCTCGTGGGCACTAGTTTGAATTGAGAACTTCTAATGGCTATGAGTGGAGCTAAGTATGCAATGGCGGCTACGGATTACTTTTTTGAGTATGGAATTCAGCCCCAAATGGTATTCGATAATGAATGGCAATTTAGGAATTCGCTAACTCCTATCGGTGACATGGAAACAGTAAAAGCTTTTCTAGTGTCTCACTCTTAGGCCAATGGATAGGTTGAAGAAATCGAAATGATTTTTAAAACTCTCATAAATGAGCATTCTGAAAATCATAAGAGAGCTCGAATGGATGTGCTGGCATTGGACTTTATGCGTACTGTACTTTCCTCGAAACTATAATGAGATATATTCCTTTTGTTTTTGCTTATGGATTATAGGTTATGATTTCCATAAAAACTGTAGTCTTATCTCATAGGAGAATCTGCTATAACTTAGAGGAGAATGAGGAGTTGCTAAACATGTCCCTAGATCTGATTGAGGAGAAGCATGGCAATGCTGCTTTGGAAAACCATAGCGCTCTAGAAGAAAGCGGTGAAATAATACAAGTTTAGGATAGAGCATTGCTCGCTCAAGAAGGAAACCTGCTCCTGGAGTGAACTTCCCCTTGGATTGTGGGCACCTTGCTTGATCTGGGAAAGATTATGTTTTATTAGCAAGGATCGAGGGAAATGGAACTTACATTTTTGTAACACCCCTATTTTTATTGGCATTATTATTCTATTTAATTAGAATAAATTAAATAGAATAATGTAGATAAGGAGATTGAGGTTGATTAATAAACTAGGCGGCCATGCTTATTTAAAATAAAATGAACTTATGTAAATGGTTAGGAAATTAAACACAAGGATATCAGGGAAAATAGCCGCCCATCCCACCCTTGCACTATCCTTATTAGTTATACATGTTTATTTCACCAAAATTTTTTTATATCCATGAGAAGCAAGGCCAGCCATTAGGAAGAACAGAAGAGGAAAATCAAACTAAAAGCTTAGGATTCAAATTAGCAGAAATCAATCTCAATCATACTTCAATTTCCTTATCCAATCTAAGATGAATAATAATTTCTACATCTCTGTTTTGATTTTGTCATCTTATGATTTCAAATTTAAGAATAAGTTTGTTTTTATGATAATGAATGATGATACGCTTGATTTATGATTTATACATGTCTAAAGAAGGTTGTTTAATAAGAGATATACATGGTTTTAGAAAAAAATCGAGCTAAAATTATTTTTAAGTGTCATGGGAAAATTTTATGTTATAGAAAACATGATTTTGAGTTGGGTTTCAATTTTTATAATTTTTCAAGCCGTGGAGAATTTATTATGAATTTTCAAAGGGAAATATGGTTATTTGGGTTTCTAAATTTCTTTTGGAATATATATTAAGAATTTGGGTCAAAAATTTTAGAATGTTAGATAACATGATTAAAGTGAATTTTTGAAAATTTTGGGTACTTTTACTAAGTGATTTGGTATGGAAATTAAATTATTTTGAAAGGTGGACCTAAATGATTTAATCGTTTTAAAAGAGGAAGGGCTTATTTGTTAAATGTTAAGTTGGTTTAAATCTGAGAAAATTATGACAAATTTTATACGAAATATTTAAAACGTTGTGAAAGCCAATCAAAATTTTATAACTTGGAAAGTTAGTTGCAAATTTTTTACTTATTTTGGAAAAATCAGCTTTTACCCAGAAAAAGGTAGTCCCGCCTTCTCTGGCAAACCTTTCGATTCAGACGTCTTCACCAAGACCTTTCAACTTCAATGGACAACGGTTGAAAGCAATGCACATGATATCATTCAGGTGGTATGTAGTGAATTGAACCATGTCGAAAGGTATGGTGTCAGAGGGTTGTATACGAAGGAGTGCTTTCTAAGGCGATGGTTCCTTAGTTTATTTTGATTTGAAAAGAGAAATCACTTTCCTATTTTATATTCCAAGGAGATGGATCCTTAGTTTATTTTGATTTGAAAAGAGAAATCACTTTCCTGTTTTATAAAGAACTTTCGGCAAAGTTGAAAGGTTTGGTTTTCAAAAGGTTGTTTTAAAAGACCTTTCGACAAGTTCGAAAGGTTTGGTTTTTATAAGTTGTTTTTATAAGACCTTTCGAAAAAGTCAAAAGGTTAGGTTTTGAAATGATTTAACAGATCTTTCCATGAGGTCGAAAGTTTTGGTTTCGAACGGTTGTTTCAAAGAGGTTTTGAAAAGAGCCGCCTCCTTTGTTTTTTCAACCTTCTGAAGGGGTCGAAAGCAGGAGCTTTCGACTTAATCGAAAGGTTTATTGGTTTTATAAATACAAGCCACTTCCCAACCTTCTGAAGGGGTTGAAAGCAAGAGCTTTTGACAAAATCGAAAGTTTTAAATGTTTCCCCTAATGTTTTATAAAGTGGAAAGTAGTTTTGAAAATATTCACCTATGACCCAAAGTAATATGTTAAGTATAAACTCAACGCTTTCGAAAAGTTTGAATTTCAATGATTTCATAAGGTTTGCTTTCCCATGGTTTCGAAAGGTTCTACCCTTGTATCTATGATAATAATGCTTTATCAAAGTCCAAAGGTTTCAAAGGAAGTGTTTAAAATATAAAAGGGGGCTGGAACCAATTGCTTTCAAAGCAGATTATTAAACCTTTCAAAGAGGTTGTAAGTGTAACCCTTCGACGTTGTCAAAAGGTTTGAAAAACCCACACTCTAATTTTTTAAAGGAAAAACCCACTGCTTGTATAAAATGGCTTTGTAATGGCTTTAAGTATGTAATTCTAAAGAAGTATTGCCTTGATAAAAATATCAGTTAAAGGTGTTAACTATGTTTTATGCTATGTATTTCAAGGACCTGATGTAACATCCTTGAAATTTTAGTTAAGATAATTCGATAACTAATTTAATTTTTGAAATTAAATTGTAGATTTAATTATGAATTAATTAGAAAATTTCTATTTTTGGATTATAAATAGAATTTGATTTGGAATTTAAGAATAAGTATTTATAAGTAAAAAATGGGGAATAAAAAAAATTGTAAAAGAATTTTTTTACCTGGGAATTCCAAAATAAAATAAAATTCAAAAAAAAGTACTTCATAAAAAATTTATTTGTATTTTTCAAATTAAACAAGTTATTAGTTTATTCATGTGGAATGTGATTTTGAAATTCAAATATAAATGTATTGCAATAAATTTGGATTTGAAAACTATATAATTTTATAGAAATTTGTTTTCTATATTTTATGAAACATATGTAATATATTTTGAAAGTTAAATTTTTATGTTAATATGAATAATTTTAAAAAGTTGTTTAAAACTAAATTTCACATTATTTAATATATATCTCTTAAAAATCAATAAGAATTAAATTAAGAGTTTACATACCTTCTTTTAAATTTGATTTAAAACTCTATACTTTGAAGACTAATGAAAGTTTTGTTTTATAATATGATGATTTGAAAGTTTTATTTTGAATTCGATATAAATACAAAAAAAATGCAAATTCATTAACATAGGGTTTAGAACAAAATCAATAAATTTATTTAAAGTAAAGGATTAAACATAAATTTAAATATGTACACAAGTGTAAGCATTTTTATAAAGAAGTTTACAAGTGTAACTTAAATGGATTTTTTAATTGAAATTTGATTTAACAAATAAATTAAGATTTAGAAAGCTAAAATTCATGTTATCTAATATACCTATGTATACCACATGTAAATAGATAATCCATATAAATAAATAAAACTAAACATAAAAAAATAAAGGTTTAAAAACAAAATTTATAAAATTATTTAAAAGAGGGATATAAAACAAAGTTATAATTTAATTTTTAAACAAGATTAAAAACACAAAATACCTATATGTTAACAAGTGTTAGATTTATATAATGTGTATAGACAAGTGTTATCATGTTTTAACAAGTGGCAAAGAGGAATTTTCTTTTAATTTGAATTTGTATAAACATGTTTTAAAATAAGAAAAGAATAACCTGGGCTGAAAATCAAAACCAGTAAAGCAACTTAAATTCAAAAACTTAAATATAGAAACGAAACAATAACCAGAAACAAATTTTTTTCAAAACTAGTAGATCATCTTAAACCTGAAAATCCAAACCAAAACCAAAGATTAAAACAATTTTCAAAAACCTGGGAAGCAAATCAAAGTAGTAAAACTATTTCAAAATCTGAAGCATTCCAAAGCAATGATTTCAACAATCAAGCTTCAAGTCGAATACAACTTCCAGATCAAGCATGAAAAAAAAATTCAGAAAGATCAGGCAACTCAAACAACCCAAGATCAAGTTAGCTCAGTAGTAAATCAAGAAATTCCAAATTTCAGATCAAAACATGTTCTCTATTCTTCATTGATCAGGTGAGAAAATTTTGAACCTATATCTATATTTGGTTGCCTATGATTAAGTATTGAATGTATGTTGGTAGAACATGTTGCTTGTGGGTAAGCATGTCTGTGTGTACGTATATATATTATATACTTGTACACTGTTCTGTTGTTCAACAGGCTCAAAGCCATTTAAAAAAAATTTAAACTGCTCTTTACATGATCGATTTTAGGCTATGATTCCTTAATGAAAAATGATTGTAATAACGTAGATTTTTTTTTTAAAAATAGTTTAAATATACAGAGTATTTATTTCAAAATTTAGAAATTTCAGTAATACTTCAATATGAAGAAGAAAATTAATATCTGAAAATTATGTTTTGATCTTATAAATAGATTCGTAATATGAATTCATGATTTTTAAGAACCATTTCATAATTTTTAAGTATAAATCCGTAGGGAACTTGCAGTTTGAAAATTTTTGGGTTTATTGGCAAATTCAGATGGTCGAAATAATTTAGGGTCTCGTGATTGAGGTTGGAGCTTGGTTGGTGTTGGGAGATCATGGGAAAAATGTTCAAAATTTTTACAATTCATCATGGAAGGTAGATGGTGTTGATCTAGGGTATAATTTCCTAATTTGGTCGAGGTCAAGTTTTTGGTTAATGCGGCGACGTTGATGTATCTGAGCCGATCGCACTAATGAGGAATGGTGTGTTGGAGTTTATCAAGGCTCCGACTAAAATTGCGTGGTCTCTGGTGTGCTAGATCGATGGGATGAGTAGTTTCCAGGTGATGGGTTCAGTTCCAGATTTTTGTCGAAATACTCAAATTTAGATTCGAGAGGGGATTGTTGGATATGGGTGGCCTGGAGGTTTGGGGTTATCAACGGCGACTTGGTCGTGGTCGAAGACTTGGCCGGAGATGGTTGTGTCGATCATGCACGTGCACACGAGAGTATGGTGTCAGGTGTAGTTGTGGATCTTGGGGGGAGAAGAAGGATGCTCAGGTTCGAACTCGAAGAGAATCGCGTGATAACTCGGGAAAAATAAAGGAAGGGGTGACTCGAAGTTGTTCCTTGGAAATCAGGCGTTTGGCCTGGGTTGTTAATAAGTTTCCGGGTTTTAAAAATTCAAGGGAAAAAAGGAAAATGTTCAAGTAAAAACAAATTATAAATCAAAGTTTTAAAAGTTAAATGAAAATAATCAAGTTTCCGTAAAAATGTTTCACAATATTTTTAAACAAAATTTTAAAATATAGAGACTATAAATGCAAATGTATTTTGAAATTAAATTATCTTGATTTGAATAATCAAATATTAGGTGATTATTTAATTTAATCTCAAATTGTTTCCAAAATAAATTATTTCAAATTTATTAAGTTATAAGTGTTTTAATCTATATAACAATTGTTTTAAAGTTTATAAACTTAATTCTTGAAATTAATTGAATAATTGAGAAAATAAAATGTTTTATAATCCTTAATCTAACTTAAAGATTTTAAGTTAATAAATGTATTGATGATGATTTATTTCCGGAGGTTGTTAAAGAAGGATTAAATAACAAAGGTAAATGGTTTATCTTTTAAATTAATGAAAGTAATTAAGGATAATTAATTAATGATTGGAGGTTGACTAATCAAGTGATTAAGCAATAATTAATTATGGATAATTAAATTGTAATTAATTAATGGTTAACTAATTTATGTAATAAATTAAGGATATTTAAATAATTAAAGGCTAATTTTTTAATGATTAAGGGTTAATTAATCCAATTGATTTGTAATTAATTAATATTAATTAACCAGGATTAGTAATTTTTTTTATAAGTAATTAATGTGATTTAATTTAATCAGATGACTAATAAATCTTACTTATGAATGTTTGGATTCTTTTGTATGTTTGAATGGTATGATACTCCTCATACATGATGCTTTATGATAATAATTATTCTGGTTTGTGCTGTAAAATGTGATGGAATTCATTCATATGTGATGTACTTTATTCATCTGTGATGTAATTTATTCATTCGTGATGTAACTTATTTATCTGTGAATCTGTGTATATAGATAAGTGTTATTGGAATATATCGCTTATCGATATTGTTATGATTGAATCTGTGATGATTGATGTTGTTGCACTATTGTGTAAAACCCTGGACTACACCATACACACACAAATATGAATTTCACGAGGAAATCGGTCAAGTCACAGATTTATGAAATAATTTTAAAATTGAATTTTCAAATCCAAATGGTTTTGGATATGGATTGGGTTTAAAGTGAAATTTTTTTGGAAAGGAATTTTCAAATATAAAAGTTATTTTTGAATAACTTAATTTTGTTTTGAAATCCGATTTAAATTTGAATTCAAAATTTGAAATTGAATTCTATTTTGAGAATTTAAGATGTAAAAAGGTTATACAAGCTAAAAATGTGTTTATATGGGTTTTTAAACAATTTCAAAAGTATGGTTTTGAGAATTTGAATTTAACCCAAGTTTATATTTGAAAGGCCTTAACTCGTGCAAATAAAATCGGGTTTTCCGAATCGGAAACAAGTGAATTCAAATAATAATAGCTTTTATATAAAGAATTTTTTTCCAAATTATGATGAAAAGATTTCAAGTTCGAAATAGAATGGCTTTGAAAGTTATGAATGAATCTTTGGAAATGATTTTTGAAAGCTATGAATTAAATCTTAGATTGGATGAGTTAATCCAATTTGAAAGGCAAATCGTTTTGAAAGGCTATGAATGAATCTTTGTTAAAGATTGGTGAAATTTGTTTTCAAATTGAAAGGGATCTGAAAAACGTATCTTTTGTATAAAGGATTTGAATTGGAAAGATATTAATGAATTTTCGTGAAAGATTGGTAAACTTTGTGAAGTGAATCTTTTGTTCAAAAAGATTTGTAAATGTAATTTGTTTAACCATTTGAAAGAAAAGTTTTAGGTAATAAGTTGTGACTTAACTGAGATCCCATATCCATATGTTTTTAAATATTGTGCTCATTATTCGGTTTAGCCTGGAGAGGACCTTTGTGTCGTATAACCCATTTCGAATAATGATACGACGTATATGGATATCATTTGAAGACCGGTGGTGAAGACTGGATATTTTCGAAAACGAAAGGATTTCTTGTCGAATGTCTCTGCATCAAATGATCCCTGGTATAGAAATCTTAGCACCCATTGTGATGGGAAGTCCAGACGTGATTAGAGATTAGCCGATATGCAATGGCTTCTTCGGAAGTGCCTTCGGTTCTGTTCGAATCCGAAACAGATTTGTATGGATATGTGTCTGACGTTACACTTTGAGATGTAAAGCTGGTTTCTATCAAATACATTTCTGTTTGGTTTCGGAGATTTATTCTCTTAGCTTAACACCCTTCTTTGAGACATACGAGCTCAGAGGTTACGTAGTTGATGGTTACTAGTGATACATTCCCAATTTGGTAATGTGGCATATGAAGTGCTGCCGATCATTTGTTGACCGAAGCATGACTTTTGTGAAAAAGCGTAGCTTTGTGGATGATACTTCGTCGAGCCTCACACCTCGGAATGGTCGAAACTAGAAGAATGCAGCAAGGTTTTAGGGGTACCGCCCCTAGGTTATGACCATTCCTTCTGGAAAAAGGGTAGTATCATGGTATGGAGCCCAGATACTTACTTATGTGGGCACTGTAGTATATTTATTATTACTGTGTGATGTTGTTGGTATTGAGGATACTCGGTTAAAGGTCCCAAAGGACCGGGGTGGCATATCTTAGGTTTTATTCCCCGGGAAGGGGGTAGCCGGCCTTGTGTTAGTAGAGATCCGGGTAGGTTCTCGGGGCGTCCCACCAGAGGCATACCCGTGTGGCAATGGGAAGTTCCTTGGCCTGACCATTTATTGGAAGACCCAAAGAAACAATATGCGCCCACTACGGTTTTAGTTGCATAACCTGCCATGGAATATGGCGGTAACCTGCTATTGAACATGGTAGCTATAGTAGGCATAGTTCGAAATGTCTATGCTGGCTAAGATTAATATTATACTTTTCAAATATTTTCCACTATGCACTAGTAATAATATTAAAATGGTTTTCGCGTATCAAGCATTTTTGACTATCATAAGGTGAAATCTCCTCCAATTCTGCGTTTGCATGGTGTGTGCGTGGCAGGAGGCCTTATGGTAGTTTCATTTTTCAAAAAGCATTACGGATTTCAATTTTAAAATCTTTTGTTTCTTTTAAAGATAAAATGTTTTTTTTGCTCACACCAGTCCCATGACTGACCCGGAGTTTATTGTTCCCTCCTAAACTCTGGGTGCCCATAATTTTCCACACGGGCAGTCTAGAGTTGGGTTTTTCATATAGTAGATATAAATATCGACTGGGTAGCTTTTAGGTTTCTTTTTGGTATTCTTTGGAGATCTTCGATATTGGAGTCTTTGGATTCATAAACGAGACATGCTTGCTTGGTGAATTGGATGGTGGTTCGAGCTTATGGTTTGGAGTTTTGGCTTTTGGAGCATTTGATTTTGGAGAAACGTTCTATTGAAGATATTCTTTCCGCTGTGTCTTGTATCTCTGGTAGTATTGATATGTATCGTGTCATTTTGTTGTATATCATTGGATATTGTATTCATTGGAGTTGTATATGATAGTCATTTCTTTTCTTCCGCTGTGTTGTTTTACTTGATGTTTTATAAGCTCCGGCGAACCAGATTCAACGTTTGGATTTGCAGCTTTTGAATATGAGTGTCGTATTCGGTGCCGATTATCGAAGGTCGAGTCCGGGTCGTTATATTTATTATCAGAGCTGAAGGTTGAACTTTAGCTCAGGAGTATAACACATAAAGTGACCCATTAGAAATAGGGTGAAGTGTACCCTAGAATGAGTATATCCCTAAGATATCAATCTGTATGCTTCAGTAAATTCTCTTATTATCCACTGATAGTGAGTATGAGTGCAAGAAGAGGACGAGATAGGGGACAGGGGAATACCACTATAAATGGTCAGTACCCTGCAATAGTGGAAACAATCTTTCTCTATCAGTCTCCTTTGATTCATCTTTTCAATTCTTTGATGATTCCTGGCAGCTCCAGGAAGAAGCTTTGATATATTTGCATGGGACATAAACTCCAGATGGGTCAGAATTGTTTGTTTGGATGAATTGTTTGCTTTGGTTGCTATGGTTGATAGGTATATTTTGGTTGTTTTAACTAAAAGTTTTGGGATTGCATCCATATATCTGTTTATTCTATTGTGGTCGAGTTATGTTCTACGAGTAGTTAGTTATCCCTTCGAACTAACCAATGCCACTGCATATTTCGTAGATCTGGTGACCCGAGTGACTTATATTGAATAAGTTCGTTCTCATAATTATTATTGATATTTTGATTTGGGAAGCCAAATGTAGAATAGATATTCAGTTTGATCTGGTAATTCATCTCTCGATCTTTCTATATCCTTTGTTGTCTCCCTACTTACAAATTTCGAGGACGAAATTTTCTTAAGGGGAATCTGTAACATCCCTGAAATTTTAGTTAAGATAATTTGATAACTAATTTAATTTTTGAAATAAAATTGTGGATTTAATTATGAATTAATTATAAAATTTCTATTTTTGGATTATAAATAGAATTTGATTTGGAATTTAAGAATAAGTATTTATAAGTGAAAAATGGGGAATATAAAAAAATTGTAAAAGAATTTTTTTATCTGGGAATTCTAAAATAAAATAAAATTCAAAAAAAATAAGTACTTCATAAAAAAATATTTGTATTTTTCAAATTAAACAAGTTATTAGTTTATTCATGTGGAATGTGATTTTGAAATTCAAATATAAATGTGTTGCAATAAATATGGATTTGAAAACTATATAATTTATAGAAATTTGTTTTCTAAATTTTAAGAGACATATGTAATATATTTTGAAAGTTAAATTTTTACGTTAATATAAATAATTTTAAAAAGTTATTTAAAACTAAATTTCATATTATTTAATGTACATATCTCTTGAAAATCAATAAGAAATAAATTAAGAGTTTACATACCTTCTTTTAAATTTGATTTAAAACTCTATACTTTGAAGACTAATAGAAAGTTTTGTTTTATAATATGATGATTTGAAAGTTCTATTTTGAATTTGATATAAATACAAAAAATTGCAAATTCATTAACATTATCTGGTTCTAATAGATATGCTTGCTGTTATAGCCGTCGTAAATTATTTATTACCATGGATGCTGATGCTGATAAGAAAATGCTTTCGTATTCTTTCGAGAGTGATACCGATAGGGATATAGAAAGGGAGTCAAAAATCGAGGTTTCTTATGATAGGTCTTCGAGTCCAGCCTTATATTATTTCGCGTTAGCCTTAATTAATCCTATTGAAACCACTGGCCCAACTCTGTAGAATTGTCCTCTACTACTGTTGGATGCTTTGGTATTTAGAGGGATTGAAGAGGAGATGTGAAAAATTAGGATATTTCCTTATCTATCTTACCTAGAGGGAACATCCCTGAATGTTCCATACGTAGTTATTTATTTTTAGATATATGCCAATTTCTTCTCATATGCATTGTTGGGCCCGGTTGAGAACTTGGTTCGAGGGGTATTGGTCCAGCTTGGATGGATGTGGATTGGTTGTTGTCTAAGTTCATTTATTTATGTTTATTTCAGACCCTCTTGGTTTGAGGGGATAGGTATGCGGTTGGACTGTCTTTGCATCTCCCTATTCAAGCCAAGGTGGGTGGGTCTGAGTACACGAAGAACCGATTAAAGAAACCTAGTCGGTACCGTTTTGTACCAGCCCAAGAATTTTGGTCGGTACCCCTGGTGTATCGACCTAATAAACCTAGTCGGTAACCCTAGGTAATGATCGAATAATTCTGCTCGGTACCTATGGCTACCGACAAGGAATCCTTGTTGGTATCCAAGAGCACCAAGCAGAGGAGATGGTGGTGGAGATCTTCGTACTTCCTTGTCTTGTCTTTTTTCCTTCCTTACATTTGATATGATTTGGCATCCAGTAGTTAGATCCCTACCAAATCACTACTCATATTCCGTAAAAATAATATGCTTATCGTGATTCAAACCCAGGTAGGTTGGTTCAAAGGAACAAGTCTTTACCGCTATGCTACACAAGCTTTTATGCCATAACTCCTTTATTTCAAGTCAGAATTGAATGAAACTTAGACCATTAGCTTCATATCATTGAGTAGAGTATTCTAATAGCTCTGATTGTTCTATTTTCTAGAATTAGGAAGTAGCTCTCTAAGGTGCGGTCTGAGTCGGTAGGTGATGGAAAAATTATAAGATGATCATATTCCACAATCCGTATCTCGGATAGAGACGTGGTTTTGACCTATGTGCATGTCCCAACCGTAGGAACATTTTTAAAGTGCTTTTTTAATATGCTATATTTTTCGCTAGCACTGCTCCTTACCTTTGTGATTGCTTGATTGCTCTTTTTTTATGCAACTTCCAACTGTTTCTATGCTCCTTAACATGTTTTCGAAATGTCATGGGTGAATATGCCCATAACATTTGTCCCCTAAAGCATACTTTTGTAGAGTATAAAGAGTTCTTCGTTTCATCTAGCCTCTTATTTCTTTCTCATGCGATGGTTATCTTGAACCTCAAGCATCTGTATCCTCATTTCCATCCTTTCGATAGGTTTTCCATTGCTATCACGTTGCAGAGCCTTGTTCACTTGAAAAAGCTTGTTGATCATTCCAAGACATCATTTATCAATGTGACATTAGTAGTTCATTCTTTCTTGGTAGTACAATCAGCTAGCATGATTTCCCACTTATTCTCGTCTCTATTCAGTAGGCTTTTTCTCCTTCTAGTTCAATCTCCTTATACTCATGCCTTAAGGGTCGCATGTCAATCCTCTTATGATGTTTATGCATTATTTATTCTGATATTTTTTCGTGTCCATATTCTTCTTTTCCTGGCTAGTGATCATGGTATGTTTTTTCCACCTGATTGCTTGGTTTTCTTATTCCATTAGCAACTTTTATCGTCGTTATCGTGCATACTTGTCTGGGATCAATCACTAACAAGTTCGGTAGGGTAAGCAGTTTCTATGACAGATGCTTCCCTTGGCCCATAATTTATACTTACTGTATGATCACTTACATAATTGCATATGTATCTTATAGAAATTATGAATGAAATTATCAAACCTGATTAGGATTACTTATTGCATTGTGCTTGTATAGTGTTCTTGTTTAGCTATTAAATTGTTAGTAATCTTTTATTGCTTCCTTAAATACTTATACAGGGCTTATCACTTGGTGGAGTGCCTATATAATCCGGTCTCATGTGTCCTTATTTGTTTTCATGCACTTCTAGCATTATAGTTTGCTTATTACTACATACATATTCCATGCATAATTTAAACAAGTTTTCCTTGGTGTCGCTTCGTTAAACGGCTTCATAGGCAATTCTAGTATTGACTGCTTGCATTGGGCTATATAAACAACAATAATGTTTTACTACGAGCAAGCTCGGTTATTCATTGCTATTAGAAATCCAGTGTCAAATGTTAGGCATGGACCAAATTGGTGACCGTTATGTCATGACCACTAGTAAGTCATGTTCTCTATGGCCATTCTGAAAGCATATAGCCGATCGTTAGCTATAAACACCTAGACAGGGATCACTCCATACAGACTAAGAAGGTTGACCCGATCGTCAATTGTGCACAACTGAATAGGTATAAATCTGGCCCATCATTGATGGATAAGAAAGTTGAGCTGATCATTGGCTGTGGACATCCGAATAGGGATCACTCCTATCCACCACTACTAGTTGAATAGTTTGGGCCGATCGTCAATGGTGTGTGCCTACTTAACGATCATATCTTGACCATGGGCTGATCAGGCTCGTCGTTGCTAGCAAAGAAGTTTAGGCCGATCAACAAGTGCAAATACTCACTTTGCAGTCATGTCCTGTCCATGGGCTTAGCATGCTCTTCATTGCCAGTAAAGAACTTTGGACTCATCGTCAAGGACGAGCACCCACTTGGCAATCATGTCCTAACGATGGACTGATAGGGCTCGCCATTGTCGATAAAGATGTTTGGACCATTCATCAATGGCGAGCACCCAATTCGCAGTCATATCCTGACCATGGGATGATCAGGCTTGTCATTGCAGGAAACGAAGTTTGGATCGATCATTAATGGTGAGTACCCACTTGATGGTCATGTCCTGATTATGGGCTGATTAGGCTCGTCATTGCTGGAAAAGAAGTTTGGACTAATCGTTAACGGCGAGCACCCACTTGGTAGTCATGTCCTGACCATGGGCTAATCTGGCTCTCCACGCTGGCCAAAGGTTTGTCCAAGCTTTCCATGATGCACCTGAGTTGGGTGTCCTTAGTATCTAGCGGCCTTGCCTTTGTAGTGCTAGAAATCGACGACTTTATTTGGCGTGGAATGGTTGTTATTATGGTTGTTTGATAGCACCAATCATCTATCATGATTTCCCACACACTATCAATGTGGTTCATTAAGACTATGATGATTGACAATACACATATCCATATTTCATGTAGTTGCAATAGTCAGTGTGCCAAAATGAAATAGCGGTTTTGAGCACTACATGTTTTCCTGAATGTTGATCCATCCACGTCTATGAGAATTATAACATCCCTCTACTTGGAGGCCAAAAACTAATGGCTACGGATGTTGTAGTCATCCGTAGTTATTAATCTTCGACCACAAAATACGGTGATGTTAGATTCATTGATACACAGATCATAAAAATATGGAAAGTGTTAATAATTCAAAAATAAATTTCCACATTCAAATCAAAAAAAATTATGTCCATTGCATAATCCCAAATTACGTTAACCACGTTCACTAAAATATAATTATTACAAATACGCCAAGAGCGAGATATGAATATTCCCCTTGGTTGATCAGAGTATATAATAAGGCTAAATAGTCTGCCTTTACAACAAAACTCACAGCGGAAGGAAAAACTCTAATTAATTATCTGCCTCCTGCACGCCTATGGAAGCTTATTCATCAAAGAAGAAAACCTGAGAACCTTAAATCTCAAACTACTCCAAATCAATTGAGTACCCGAGAGTTTAAGGGAAAACAAAAACTTCGAGTCATAGATAAAGCCTGGTATGAATAATCATCTAACATCTCAATCCTTTTAGTTATCTAGTGAGACCACGATGCTTGGCGGAATTGGTTTTCTCCTCACTAGCATCTTAAAACCTTTATAAAAACCATATTCTATTCTCTTGCATCCACAATGGTTAAAACATACATTTTAAAATATTATGATGATATGCATACTTGAAAATAATTAGGATTTCACATTCCCGGTTTAATTTGACACCCTGTCATAATTATAGTTTCTAAGGTCACTATTAACCTTTTAGTTTTCACAGGTTTACTAATAACCTTGTTATAATCGATAGACTCCATGTCCTATTCAAAATTTTAATTGGATCACTAAGAACCTATAGGCTCCTCCCAGTCAACTTAATTAATTCATGTGTCCCTGATCCTATTAGTCATTCCAATAACTAATCACCTTATCTTATTTTTTATGAGTTAACTAGGAACCTATTGAATTATCCAGTAACTCACTTTGCATCCTAGTTTTCATAGGTTGACTTGGAACCTACTCATACTTCCATTAGCCAATCTCTTATCCTAATTTTCATGGGTTTACTAGGAACCTACTAATACTTCCATTAGCCATTCTCTTATCATAGTTTTCATGGGTTTATTAGGAACCTTTTGACTGATGTCAGTTCTTAATTCAGATATAATTTTAATGGGTCCACTCCAAACCAATTAGTCTCTACCAACTGTCTTTAATGCATAGTTTTCATGGGTTAACAATGAACCTTTTTGGTATGAACCAATAACTACCTTATCATAGTTTTCATGGGTTTACTATGAACCTTTTGGTATGCACCAATAACTAGCTTATCATAGTTTTCATGGGTTTACTATGAACCTTTTGGTTTACCTCCAATAACTATAAAGTTTAGGCATTCTATATTTTTTGTCACCCTGACTCTTTGGATGCAATTGTGACGACCCAGAATTTTCAACGTTTTGAATTGAAATATTTAATTGATTTCAAATATCTGAATTGTTAATTTAAGCTTGAATTTCAATTTTAACTATGAATTCAGCAATTTAATTATCAAATTTAATTATAGAAGATTTGGGTAAAATTTGAATCTTGATTTTTAAGCTGATTGAAAATATTTTCAAGGGTTACAAAATTTATATTTACAATATTGAAGATAATGGAAGCTTCAGAATTGAATTTGGAACTGATTTGTTCATTATTGAAATTATATCATTTGAATCGATACTTAAAAATAGCCTTCCGAGGCACAGTCTCGGAATTCGACGAAACCAGTTCCATTGGATTCGTAATAATGTATTATTATCGGGTTTCAATTTCGTAATATTTGGAGTGATCGTTTGATCGTACGATAAGCAAGTGCACTGAATTTAAATTGAAAATTCAATTTAATAGCTGGGTCCAAAAAGGTTATCTTCTCCATACGATCGAATTTGGACTCGAAACCTTTTCCGTTGCATTCAGAATAGAGGTTAAACATTATAAACGACTGGTGGAACGCCTCAATAGGAGGTCAAGATTTTTATTTGCGTAATTTGATACGATTTAAATTTGAGTCTGATTTTTGAATATAAATAATATATATAAATATTTTAGCAAACTGACACGTTGAGGAAAAATTCAAACACTTGGCTTCCATTTTCTGTTAAATATTTGCACGCATTCCTTGAAAGAAAAAAAATATAATTCTCGAACTAAAATAAAATTAAAACCAAAATCGAATTTGTTGGTTCTCATTCAAATCATCAATGGCGCTTCATCATTTAAAAAAAAGGTAAATCAATCAGAAAAAAATGGCCAAGCTAATTCAATTAAACAGTCGAAGTCCATTTCTCTTCAAAATCAAGGATAGACCCTTTTCCATTTAAAATTCACAAAACCAAAACTGTTCGAATTCATTCGAACTTCCCAATGAATCGAATCGATCCATGATTCTGAAAAAATTTATTAGGGAGGGGATAACCTCATTCGATATCGACCGAAGCGCGGCCCAAGCAGCAGCGCAATGCCACGAAGCTCGCGACAAGGTATTTTCGAATGGCGACATCGTGGTGGGAAGATCGGCCATGAAGCAGCATTCTAGGGTTTCGAATCTGGAGTTCGTATTGTTCTCGCACGATTCTCGTAAGCTAGAGCTCGCATGATCCTCGCTTAAGGAAAAGGTGCAGGCGGCGAGGCGGTGTCAGGAATGTCGCGTGTCAATGGTGGATGTCAGCAAGCAGTTGAGTTCATAGAGGGGAAGCACGTTCGCGAATGTCAAATTCCAATTTTTATTTGGAACGATGATCTAGGTAAACAATTTTACCTTTGGTTTTAATTTACATATGAAAAAAATATGTAATGTAGTATTTGAATTATATGCAAAAGTTTTCTTTACAATGATGCAAAAAATTTAATTATACTGTTTGCTTGCTGAAAAGAAAAGAAAAAAAATGAATATACATATTTAAACTTACTAAGTTATTTTAAAGTAATGGATAATGGGATTAACTCGTTTAAATAACTCGTTCAATTATTCTTATTACTAAAGATTTTCAAAGAAATGTTTTTGAGTTTAAAATAAAAGGTGTAACCATAATATACACACACACACACACACACACACACGCACACGCATTGTAAGTCTACCAATTGTTTTATAATATTGTATTTTAGACGATTAATTTATTTAATTAACTTGTTCAATTATTTTAAGTTACTAAAAATATTTCATTAAAAGGAAATTTAGTTTTAAATTTGATTTTTAGTTATATGAATTTATTAAAAAGAATTTTTCTAAAATTTAATTCTTTGTTTAAAAATTTAATCATTAGTTTAAAATTAAAAATATTAGTTGAATTAAAATTTTAAAATGGCAATTGAGTTGTTCGATTTATTTCGAATATTAACTAAGTCATCTAATATTTATACAAGGTCAAAAATCATGGAAAAACAAGTCGAATTGGAAAATGATTGCAAAATAAAAGCAAAGGTGAGATTTTCTCACTCAATCAGAATTTTTTTCTGATTTAATTTTAAATATTTATATTCAAAATGGTTGATTGTGTACTTGGATGATAAATTATTATCAGTTGTACTAATTTAGACCCTATGCGCTGCGTAATAGCGGATGATATTATATTAAACCCATATACCACGATATTCCACCTCGAAGTGGAATTGGTATTATATATGTATTAGGAGTGATTTATTTCCCGCAATATATAGCATATGAGACCCTATGTGCCGCATAATAGCTGGTGATATTTTATAAATCCCACATACCACGATATTCCACCTCGACGTGGAATTGGTATTTAATTGTTGTGCTAACGTCTGTGGATGCAGGGAAACAGGTTGGAGGGATCCAACTGGATTCCTCAAATATTTGAATTTGTTTCAATATTGTGTGTTGATTATTTATAATCTGTGTGTGATCGTATTTGTGATTGAAATCGTTGAAGGTTATAGTTTAGCCGAATATATTTTTGGTATCGTAGAATACCGGAAATAAAAAAAATTGGATTTTTGAAATTCGAATAGAAAATCTATAGTAAATTAAATTCTGAAAATTGGATGAATTTAAAAGAAGAGATTTAAAAGGATAAAGACTGATTTTTGTAATCCTATTAATAAAATTCCAAAGTATGGGAAAAGGCTTAATAAATGAATATCAAGTAATATTATTCAAAAGTTGAAGTGTTTATTTAATATTCGGATTTTAAATAATTTGGAGGAGATAAAGGAATTTATTTTAAATGGAAATAAATTTATAAATTAAATTCAAAAAAATCGATTTGTGTTTGAAATGATTTTGGAAATCAATTTGGAAATTGATTTAGTGTTTAAAAATGAATCTTTGGGAAATCAATTTGAAATTTGATTTGGTGTCTGAAATAAAATTTTGGAATTCATAATTTGATTTGGTGTTTGAAAGTGAACATTTGGAAAATGATTTGAAAATCGTATATCAGTGGATATTTGAAAATTTAAAATTCACAATAGGAATTGTATAAAGAAAAGGGAGTTTGTTTTAAAAATAAATGTTGGTTTATTTTTAAAAGCGTGGAAAGAAATTTACAGATTTGGAATGTAAATTAAAATAAATCTAGAAGATTTATTAATTGATTTAAACGGACCATTTTGAAATGGAAAGAGAATTCTTCCCTGAAAAGCCAAGTATATTTTTAAAGTGGCTTTTGAAGTATAAATTAAAAGTTGTAGAAATTGATTTGGAAAAAATATTACTGGAGAAATTATTTTTGGAAGTTGTTTTAAATATTTAAAGTAAAGATTTATTTAATTAATTATAGAAGGACTTTTTTTAAAGATTTAATTGATACTTGATTTAGAAAATAGGTATTTAAATATTTATACTCTATGTACTAATGTTATTTTAAAAGTAGTTTGGACTTGAAGTATTATATGAGGTATTGGTATAATATTTTCATATCTAATTTTTAAATAAATATTTAGAAATATTTTTATTCTAAATGTTTCCAAGTATTTTTTTTTCGGATAAGTGATTTAAATTATTTTTAAGTATTTGAACTTGGAAAATTTTCAGTGGAATTAAATAAATATTTTGAAATTTATTCCACGTGAGGGAGGTGATTTGAAATTTGTTTTCAGAAGATTGAAAGACGAAAAGTGATTTGAAACTTGTTTTAAAAATGTTGAAGTTATATCTTGCAAAGATATTTTGAAAATAATAATTGGGGAAAAATTATTTGAAATCTAGCAACTCTTGTGAATGTTGATTGATAGTTAAATAACCAACTATCAATATTGACCCTTAAACGACATTAAATTTCGATGCAACCGGGGGTCGGATTTCGAATGGATATTCAAAGACCACATCGAACCTTTATGATTATGATGGATCTTTTATTTAAAAGATCATAGTGAAAATTTGTTGTGATTTGTTTGAAATTTGAATGAACACTTATTTTTAAAAATAAGCGCTCATTATTCGGATTAGCCGGGAGAGGACTTTGTGTCATAAAACACATTCCAAATAATGATACGACGAAATGAAATTGCAATTGAAGATGGTGTTAAAGACCGGATATTTTCGAAAACAAAAGGATTACCTGTCGAATGTCTCTGCACCGGGTTGCTCCAGTATAGAGATTTTATCACCCTTTGTGATGGGGATTCTGGACGTGATTAGTGATCATTTGGATTGCAAGGGCTTCTTTTGAAGTGCCCTCGGTTCCGTTCGTTCCCGAAACGGACTTGTATGGATGTATGTCTGACGTTACACTTTGAGATGTAAAGCTGGTTTCTATCAAATACATTTCTGTTAGTGGCGGAGAATTTATTCTCTTAGCTTCACACCCTTCTTTGAGACGTACGAACTCAGAGGTTATGTAGTTGATGGTTACTAGTGATATATTCTCAAACTATTAATGTGGCATATGAAGTGCTGCTGATCATTTGTTGACCGAAGCATGACTTTGTGAAAAAAGTGTAGCTTTGTGGACGAGACTTCGTAGGACCTCACATCTCGAAAATGGTCAAAACAGGAAGGATGCGGCAAGGTTATTTAGGGATAGCGCCCCTTGAGGGTATGTCATTTCCTTCTGGAAAAGGGTAGTATCATGGTATGAAGCCCAAATATTTTACCTATGTTGTTGCTACAAATTTATTATACTTTGTGGTTGAGGGACCTCGGATAAAGGCCGCAAACGGTCGGGGGATGGCATACTCGTGTAGTAGTTACCTAGTTACAGAGGTAACCCAGCCTTGTGTTGGCAGAGACCTGGTTAAGTTCTCGGGGCGTCCCTCCATAGGCGTACCCATATGGCAATAGGAAGTTTCTTAGCCAGACCATTTGTTGGAAATACAATCACCAATACGCGCCTTGTATGGTTTTAGTTATAGAACCTGTCATTTAACGTGGTAGCAATAGTAGGCATACTATAATGGTACCTATGTTGGCTAAGATTAAAATTATACTTGCAAATGTTTTCCACTATGCACTAATGATAATATTAAAAAGAATTTTGCATATTAAGCATGTTTGACTATCATAAGGAGAAATCTGCTCTAATTCTGCACTCACATTGTGTATGTGTGGGGAGGCCTTATGGTAGTTTCATTTTTCAAAAGCATAGTGGATTTCTTTTCCTTTCTTTGTGAAAATAACTGTTTTTAAGATCTAACACCAGTCCCATGACTGACCTGGACTTTATTGTTCCCTTTCTAAACTCTAGGTGCCCATAATTTTCCGCACGGGCAGCCTAGAGTCAGGTTATCATTATTTTGGAGCGAAGTCAGAAAAGTTGCTGTTGAGATCGGGAGTGAAGCTGGATGGCGAGACGTGTCACTTATACTATGTAGTATCCGTTGCGTTTGGGCTGGTGCAATTCAAAATTTTCATGTAAGCCAGTTTTAATAACTGCCAGTGTGGTATGATGTCGTTGTAAACTCTGATGATGTAATGTAAATTTGATATAGTTCTTTGTTTAGAGATTATTCATTTATCTATTATATTGGTTCCGCTGCGAAATGTGAGATTTCGTTATTGTTTCTGTTTCTTCTTCTATCTTCTTCTTCTTAAACCTTAACGGTTTGGTTTTCCGGCATTCGATTGTGCAACATTTGATACCGTGGACGTATTTGATGTCGAATTTTGGAAGTCGAAAAATTGGGTCGTTATTAATCTACGATTAAAGTTGATTGATCAAGTGATTAAAAATTAATTTGTAATTTATTAATGTAAGTGATTAGGGATAATCACTTACGGTAATAAATTAAAGTTGATTAATTAATTAAATGATAAATGTTACGACCCAAATTTCTGCGTTCGAAAATCGACACCCGTACTTCACTTGTACTCAAATGCCGCAGATTCAATCATTGGAATCTGACACGCGCCAGAGCTTATAACACATTAGTATAACCACACAGCGGAAGAAAATGAACAATATCATTGATATACAACAGTTGATACAATATTTGATACATTATGAATCCCAACAATATCATAGATAATAATACAACCATGGAAAGATAAGCATCAATAGAGAAACTCCAAAAGAGAACTCCAACATCAAACTGCAACTGCAACTCCATAGATAAAACTCCAAAAACTCCAAAAGTTAGACCACCAACATGCTTTCCAAACGCGAAGCGAGAAACCCCCATCACGATGACTTAAGCAAGGTCAGTCATCTTGAACAAATGCTATTCCCAAATCCAAAGGCTGGACACTGTAAAATCTACTCCTACTATTTGATTATCTGAAAAACCCAACTCTAGACTGCTCGTGCGGAAAATTTTGGGCACCTAGAGTTTAGGAAGGGAACAATAAACTCCGGGTCAGTCAATGGACTGGTATGAGCAAACAAAAATAGTTTATCATTAAAACAAACAACAAAAGAATTTAAAATTGATATCTGCAATGCTTTTTGGAAAATGAAACTACCATAAGGCCTCCCGCTTCACACACCATGCAAACATAGAATTGGAGGAGATTTCTCCTTATGATAGTCAAAAATGCTTGATACGCGAAAACCATTTGATATTATTATTAGTACATAGTGGAAAACATTGAAAATATAATATTAATCTTAGCTAGGATACAACATTTGATCGTATGCCTACTATAGCTACCATGTTCAATAGCAGGTTACCGCCACATTCCGTGGTAGGTTATACAAATAAAACCGTACAGGGCGCGTATTGTTTCTTTGGATTTTCCAAGAAATGGTCAGGCTAAGGAACTTCCTATTGCCACATGGGAACGCCTCTGGAGGGACGCCCCGAGAACCTACCCGGATCTCTGCCAACACAAGGCCGGTTTATCCCCTTCCTAGGAGTAACATCTAAAGATATGCCATCCCCGGTCATTTGCAACCTTTGTCCGAGGATCCTCAACACCAACAACCAGAAAGCAATGTATTTGCAGTAACCACATAGGTTAAATATCTGGACTCCATACCATGATACCACCCTTTTCCAGAAGGAACGGACATACCCTAGGGATGCGACCCCTGAAACCTTACCGCACCTTTCCTGTTTCGACCGTTTTTGGGTCCACAAAGATACGCTTTTCACAAAGCCATGCTTTGATCAACAAATGATCCGCAACATTCAGTAGCACTCAGCATACCACACTACCAAATTGGGAATGTATCACTAGTAACCATCAAGTACATAACCTCTGAGCTCGTACGTCTCAGAGAAGGGTGTTAAGCTAAGAGAATAAATCTCCGCCACTAGACAGAAATGTATTTGATAGAAACCAGCTTTACATCTCAAAGGGTAATGTTAGACATACGTCCATACAAGTCTGTTCCGGGTTCGAACAGAACCAAAGGCACTTCCAAAGAAGCCCTTGCAAATCCAGATAATCCCTAATCACGTCCGGACTTCCCATCACAAAAGGTGATCAAATCTCTATACCGGGGATCAGCCGGTGCAGAGACATTCATCGGGTTATCCTTTCGTTTTCGGAAATATCCGATCTTCACCAACGGTCTTCAAATGCTATCCATAATGTCGTATTATTATTCGAAATGGGTTATATGACACAACGTCCTCTTTCGGCTAAACCGAATAATGAGCGCAATATTTTAAAACATATGGATATTGGTATTTCAGTTAAGTCACAACTTAAAACCTTTATATATTTATATTTCAATATTCCTATTTATATTTCAATATATTTATATTTGAATTTCAAATCCAAATTCCTTTATATACTATCTTTTGATATATATATATATATATATATATATATTCAAATTTTCAAATTAATCCACAATTAAATTTATAATTAAAATATTATTAAAAATATTTATTTCAAAATTTCCAATTATAAATTCTATTTTAAAATCATATTTATATTCATTTATATTAATAAACGAACAAGTATCTATTTAATTTGGAAAATAACGATTTAATTCACAATTCGATTTCAAAAATTAAATTAGTCCCCAATTTGATTTTGATTTAAAAATGGGAATGTTGAAAAAAAAGATTTGGAAAATAAATAAATTATGATTGGAATAAAATTTATATTTATAAAAAGGATATTTGTTTACTCATTTATAAATACAAATCTATTGTGTATTGATTTTTGAATTTGAAATTCAAATTTAAATGTGTTGAAATATAAATTGGATTTAAAACTATATTTTTAAAATTAACAAGAATTTGTTTCCTAATTTTCATGTACATATAATTTGAAAGTTATATTTTGAATCTAGTGTAATGATTTTCAAAAGGCTATTTAAAGTTGTATAAAATATGATTTAAAATATATGCATGTATAAAACATGACTAAGTATAATTTTGCTTAAATTAATAAAAGGTTTAAAACACTTTTCCTTTATATTTGTAATAAGTAGTTTGTATATTGGTAAACATAATAATATAATATAAGGTTATATTAAAAAAATAAGATATTTGTTTAAGTTAGAAAGTAAATAGCATAAAAAAATTTATAAACATTCATACACGGAAAAAATTACAAATGTAAAATAATAATAAAAGGTTTAAACAATTGTAAGCTTACTTTAGCATGCAAAGGTACAAGTGTTAGTTTAATAAACAAGTGTCAAACTTTTTAATTTTTTTCTTTTATTTTTTTTATAATGATTTTCAGGTTATATATATACAGCTAACTTCCACTCTCCATTTTCTTGTTTCTTTTTCAAAAGATCTACAAATTAGGAAAACAAAAGAAAACCTCAAATCAACAAGTTTAAAATCGAAAACTTATTCAAACAATAAATCAAAAACAATTCAAAGTTTCAAGTATATTCAGTTTCAAACAACTCGGGTTCAACCTAATTCAAATCTTTAAAACAGATTCAAGATTCAACCCAAAAATTAGTTCAGATCAGAACATCAAGAAAATCTGAAAGCAAGCTTCAGATTCAAGTTCAAATCTAAAGCAATTTAAATAAAAAACTCAAAAGTCTGAAATAATGCAAAGTAGATATAAAGATTAATTCAAGTCTTCAAACAGAGAATCCAAGATCAGATCAAAGAATAAAAACAATTCCAGATTTCCAGGTTTCAGGCTCAAAAGTTGGTTCTCTGTCCATACTTCTAGGTGAGAAAACTTCACCTTCTTTATTTTGAAATGCTTATGGTGATGACAGAAAATGTTGATCTGGAAATGCTTTGTATGGTTGTAGGTATGCATTTTTGTTCGGACATACAAATGTATGGATGCATCTCTGTGGATCTACATTGAGATACCTCTGTTGTTTAACTGACTTGAGAATTTCTCAAAAAATAATTCATAACTCCTCATCCAAACCATGATAAAAATGTGATATTTAAAAGGAATTGACTGTAATGATGTATTACATATTTCCAAAATAAAAACAAGTAAGATTATTAAGTAATTTATCGAGAAATTAAATTCACAGTGGAAAGAAATCAAAACATGTTGAAAATCAATTGTGTAGATTGTAAGTCTCTAATTCACGATTGGATTCATTCCTGAATTTAATGATTTTTGGAAATAGTTTTGTGATTTCTAGTATAGAATTTGAAGAGAAATCAACAATGGTCGAAAATTGGGTTTTTCGATGAATTTTGCTGATTGCGAGGTTCTAAGACGTTGGGGTAGTGGTTGGAGGAAGATCATAGGTTGGTGGTTAGAGGAAAAATGATCTTTGAGTTGCTCGTAGGCTATGGGGGTTGAAAGTTGACGAAAAAGGGTTTTAGAGCCCAAAAGGGTAGAGGTCGGAATTTGCTTCGCCATGTCGTCTCTGGGTGATCGAGCATCACCAGAGATTGGGGGTGGTAGCGGGAGGTCAGTGAGGGTGTGGATGGAGTTTGGGAAGGATCGGTAGATGACATCGATGGTTCGAGGAGGTTTTGAGGTGAGGTTTGGTTCCAGTTGAGCACTGTCGTGCTTAATTTTGAACCACGGCAAGTTTAAGGGTATTGATTGGTCAGGGTTGTCGATGAGGTGATTGGCGATTGGTTGACGGTCTTGACGATGGCCGAAGGGGGTCGGTCACCTATACACGTGCACACGATACTCTATTGTCTGGGTTCGTTTAAACTCGAATAAGAAAAGAGTGGCTCAGGGTAGCATGCGTAAAAATGTGGGTTTGACTCGAAGCAACTGATGGAGGTGAGGAACCCGAAGTTGAGCTCGAGTAAAATTGCATCTGGCTCGGGTCATTCATCCGTTAACAAATTTTTAAACGTGAAAGTGAGTTTGTTACCAGGTTTAATCTTAAAGTACGAACAAGTTTAAAGTTATTTGAAATGATTAAGTTTTCTAGCAATCTATTTAAAACAAGGTTTAAAATATATTTAAAATAAATAAGGTTTCGTAGGAATATAAACTAAGCTTTCAAAATTTAATCTATAAACAAGCTTTAAAATAAGTTTTCAAAGACTTGGTTTTAAAGTTAAAAATATGTTAGAATTGTTTGGATTTGATAATATTGATTATTCAAAATATTCTTAAGTGTTTCAAATGGAATTTGATGATGTGATTAATAAAAGTGATTTAAAGGCTAATTATTTAATTAATTAAGGATAATTAATTAATGTGATTAACTAATTAATGTAATTAACCAAAGGTTAGTTAAGTAGTTAATTAATATAATTAGGTAAAAGTAAATAAATTAATTAAAGGTAGATTAATTAATGATTAAAGGTAGATTAATTTGTAATTGCTTAAATGTAATTAATTAAGGTATAATTGATTATGTAATTAACTTAAAGGTTAATTTAATTATTGTAATCAATTAAGAATAATTAATTAAGGATAATTAATTAAGGGTAATTAATTAAATAATTAAAGGTTAATTATTTAAATGATTAAAGGTTGATTAAATTATTAATTAAGATTGATTAATTAATAATTAAAGGTTAATTTATTTATTATTAAAGGTTGATTAATAAATGATTAAAGAATAATTAATCAAATAATTTGTAATTGATTAATGTTAATTCACCTGGATTAGTGATTAATCTGGTTTCAATTAATCAGATGATTTAATTAACCTTACTTATGGATGTTTAGATGGCTTTGAATGCTTTGAATTGTTTGATATCTTTGCTGTGTGATGCTTTGTGATATGAATTGTTTTAATTTAAGTTGTGATGAATGTAATTTATTTATCTGTGATAAAAGTATTTATTTATCTGTGAATCTATGAATGGAAGATAAGCGTTATAGATTATACCGCTTATCGATATTGTTATAATTGAATTTGTGAGGATTGATGATGTTGCACTATTGTGTAAAACCCTTGGACTACACCTTACACAAATATGGATTGCACGAGGAAATTGGTTAAGTCAAAGATATTTGAAATAGTTTAAAATTGAATTTTTGAATCCAAATGGTTTTGGAAATGGAATTGGGTTAAATATAAAAAGCTTTTGAAAAGGAATTTTGAAGATAAAAGTTATTTTGAATAGCTTGTTACAGTTTTGAAATTTAAATAATTTGATTTGAATTTGAATTCAAGATTTGAAATTGAATTCTATGTTTTTAAAATTATGGTTTAAGAAGGTTATACAAGATACAAATGTTTTTATATGGGTTTCTAAACCATTTTAACAGTATTTTGGAAATAAGAATTTTAACTCAAGTTTTAGACTTGAAGGTATTTAATTCATGCAAATGTAATCGAATTTTTCCGAAATGAAAACTATTTGTTTTCAAATAATAATAGCTTTCATATAAGGAAAGGATTCCAATTTGTGTTGAAAAAGATTTCAATTTTGAAATTGTAAATTGTTTTGGAAGCTATTAATGAATCTGGGTTAAAGATTAATGAACTTTGTTTCCAAAATAAGAGGATCTTAAAAGTGTATCTTTTGTATAAAGGATTCGAATGGTGAATTATTTTGAAAGCTATAATTGAATCTTTGTGGAAGATTGTTGAACTTTGAATTTGAAATTGAAAAGGATTTTAAAAAGGTATCTTTCGTATAAAAGATTTAGGATTGAAATGGAATTGTTTTGAAGGGCTACAAATGAATCTTTGTGATAGATTGGTGAACTTTGTGAACTGAATCATTTTGTTTAAAGATTTGACAATGGTAATTTGTTTAAACCATTTGAAGAAAGGTTGTGGGCATTAAGTTGTGACTTAATTGAGATCCCATTATCCATATTGTTTTTAAATACTGCGCTCATTATTCGGTTTAGCCGGGAGAGGACCTTGTATCATATAACCCATTTCGAATAATGATACGACGTTATGGATATCATTTGAAGACCGATGGTGAAGACCAGATATTTTCGAAAGCGAAATGATGACCTATCGAATGCCTCTGCACCGAATGGCCTTGGCATAGAGATTTTGATCACTCATTGTGATGGGGAGTCCGGACGTGATTAGGGATTATTCGGATTTGCAAGGGCTTCCTTGTGAAGTGCCTTCGATTCTGTTCGTACCCGAAACAGACTTGTATGGATGTGTGTCTGACATTCCACTTTGAGATGTAAAGCTGGCCTCTATCAAATACATTTCTATTTGGTGGCGGAGAATTTATTCTCATAGTTTGACACCTTCTCTGAGACGTACGAGCTCAAAGGTTATGTGGTCGATGGTTACAAGTGATATATTCCCCATTTGGTAATGTGGCATACAAAGTGCTGCTGATCATTTGTTGATCAAAGCATGACTTTGTGAAAAGTGTAGCTTTGTGGACGAGACTTCGTCGAGCCTCACGACCCGGTAATGGTCGAAACGGGAATCGTGGCAGCAAGGTTATTTGGGGCCTGAGGTTATGTCATTTCCTTTCGGGTTATAAGTGGTATATGATATGGAGCCCAGATACTTAACTTTCTGGTTGCTGCAAAACTTATTGCTTTGTGGTTGTTGGTTGATAGGCGCCTCGGATAAAGGTTGGTAAAGACCGAGGGGTGGCTTACTCGTGTCAATAGTTACCTAGTTACATAGGTAACCCGGCCTTTTGTGGTAGAGATCCGGTTAGTTCTCGGGGACGTCCCTCCAGAGGCGTTCCATTTTGTATGGGAAGTTCTTTTGCCTGACCATTTGTTGGAAATGCAATCATCCAATACGAGCCCTTTATGGTTTTGGTTGTATAACCTGCTATTTACTTATGGTGGTCACCACTGTTTAGATGGTAGCTATAGTAGGCATAAGTGCAAAATGTCTATGCTGGTTAAGATTAATATTATACTTTCGAAAGGTTTTCTGCACTATGCACTAATAATGCTATCAAAAGGTTTCTTTGCGTATCAAGCATGTTTGACTATCGTAACGAGAAATCTCCTCCAATTATGCGTTAGCATTTTGTGTGCAGTGGGAGGCCTTATGGTAGTTTCATTTTCCAAAAAGCATTGCAGACTTCAAATTTTAAATTATTTTGTTGATTTTTTTAAAGATAAACTATTTTTTGTTTGCTCATACCAGTCCCATGACTTACCTAGAATTTATTGTTCCCTTCCTAAACTCTGGGTGTCCACAATTTTCCACACGGGCAATCTAGAGTTGGGTTTTTCAGATAGTCAATAGTAGGAGTAGATTCGATAGCATCTAGCCTTTGGATTCAGCAATAGCATTTTTGGATCGCATTTGTTTGATTTCTTGATGATGGTTCGAGCTATGTTTGGTTTGGAGATGGAGATGCAGTTGCAATATGGAGGTGAATTCTATTGGTTTTATCTTTCTGCTGCCGATGGTTGCAAAGTCTAGACCATCTTGTTATTGTTATTTCTTCTACTATAGTAATGTATCTCTGATAGTATTTGATATTCAGTTGTATCTGATGTTGTATCAATTGTGTATCAATGATATATTATTCATTTTCTTCCGCTGTGTTGTTATTCTTAATGTGTTATAAGCTCCGGCACGAGTCCGATTTCAACGGTTGAATCTGTGGCATCCGAGTACAAGTGAAGTACGGGTGTCGATTTTCGAAAGCTGAAATTTGGGTCATGACAATTATAACGACCCTGACTCGACCTCCGAAATGGATACCGAATACATCACCCGTATTCAAATGCCACAGATTCAAACGTCGAATCTGGTCCGTCGGAGCTTATAACACATTAAGTATAACAACACAACGGAAAAAGGAAATGAATATCAATATATACAACATTGATACAATATCTGATACAACATGAATCTCAACAATATCAGAGGTAAATATACAGTAGCATAAAGATAAGCATCAATAGAGAAACTCCTAAAGAGAACTCCAACATGAAACTGCAACTGTAACTCCATGGCTAAACTCCAAAAAACTCCAAAAGCTAGATCCACCAACATACTTTCCAAATGTGAAACGAGAAACCCTCAATCGCATAGTATTAAGTAAGGTCAGCCTGAATGTTGAAAAGAAGCAAATCCGATCGCCAAATCCAAAGGCTGGATGCTATCGAATTCTACATTATTATTTGATTGTCTGAAAAACCCAACTCTAGACTACCCATTTGCAAAATTGTGGGCACCAAGAGTTTAAGGAGAGAACAATAAACTCCGGGTAAGTTATGGGACTGGTATGAGCAAACAAAAACAGTTTATCTTTAAACAAGCAACAAAGAAGTAAAAGAAATCCGCAATGCTTTTTGGAAAATGAAACTACCATAAGGCCTCCCACCGCACACACAATGCAAACGCAGACTTGGAGGAGATTTCTCCTTATGATTGTCAAACATGCTTTATATGAAAAATCATTTTGATATTATTATTAGTGCATAGTACAAAAAACCTTTCGAAAGTATAATATTAATCTTAGCCAGCATAGACATTTCGCACTTATGCCTACTATAGCTACCATGTTCAATAGCAGGTTACCGCCACATTCCATAGCAGGTTATAAACTAAAACCGTACAGGGCGCGTATTGTTTTGTTTGGATTTCCAACAAATGGTCAGGCAAAGGAACTTCCAATACAAAATGGAACGCTCTGGAGGCACGTTCCCGAGAAGCTAACCGAATCTCTGCTACACAAGGCTAGGTTACCTCTGTAGCTAGGTAACTACTGACACGAGTATGCCACCCCCGGTCGTTACCAACCTTTGTCCGAGGCGCCTATCAACCAACAACCACAAAGCAATATGTTTTGCAGCAACCACAAAGTTAAGTATCTGAGCTCTGTACCACGATACCACTCATAATCCAGAAGGAAATGACATACCCTCAGGAGGCGCTACCCTCAAATAACCTTGCTACAACGATTCCTGTTTCGACCATTACCGGGTTGAGAGGCTCGACGAAGTCCCATCCACAAAGCTACACTTTTCACAAAGTCATGCTTTGATCAACAAATGACCATTTGTTATGAAACTTCCTTGTCCCCTACCTCGTCCTCTTCTTGCACTCATACTCACTATCAGTGGATAGTAAGAAAATTTACTGAAGCACATGAATGGATATCTTAGTGATATACTCATTCTAGGGTATACTTCACACTATCTCTAATGAGTTACCTAATGTGTTATATTCCTAAACTAAAGTTCAACCTTCAGCTCTAATACCAATTATAACGACCCTGACTAGGCCTTCGAAAATCAACACTGAATACATCACCCGTACTCAAATGCTGCAGATTGAAATGTCGAATCTGGTTCGCCGGAGCTTATAACACATTACGTATAACAACACGGCGGAAAAAGGAAATGAATATCAATATATACAACATTGATACAATATCTGATACAGCATGAATCTCAACAATATCAGAGGTAAATATACAACAGCAGAAAGATAAGCATCAATAGAGAAACTCCAAAAGGGAACTCCAACATCAAGCTGCAACTCCATGGCTAAAGCTCCAAAAAAACTCAAAAAGCTAGATCCACCAACATGCTTTCCAAACGCGAAGCGAGAAACCCTCAATCGCGTTGTATTGAGTAAGGTCATCCCAAATGCTGAAAAGAAGCAAATTCGATCGCCAAATCCAAAGGTTGGATGTTATCGAATTCTACACATATTATTTGATTATCTAAAAAACCCAACTCTAGACTACCTGTGTGGAAAATTGTGGGCACCCAGAGGTTAGGAAGAGAATAATAAATTCCAGGTCAGTCATAGGACTGGTATGAGCAAACAAAAAACAGTGTATCTTTAAACAAACAACAAAGAAGTAAAAGAAATCCGTAATGCTTTTTGGAAAATGAAACTACCAAAAGGCCTCCCACCGCACACACAATGCAAACACAGACTTGGTGGAGATTTCTCCTTATGATAGTCAAACAAGCTTGATGCGCAAAATTCCTTTGATATTATTATTAATGCATAGTGCAGAAAACCTTTCGAAAGTATAATATTAATCTTAGCCAGCATAGACATTTCGCACTTATGCCTACTATAGCTACCATATTCAATAGCAGGTTACCGCCACATTTCATGGCAGGTTATACGACTAAAACCTTACAGGGCACGTATTTTTTTGTTTGGATTTCCAACAAATGGTCAGGCAAAGGAACTTCCCAAACAAAATGGAACGTTTCTGGCGAGACGTTCTTGAGAACCTAACCGGATCTCTGCTACATAAGGTCGGGTTACCTCTGTAATTAGATAACTACTGACACGAGTATGCCACCCCAGTCATTACCAACCTTTATCTGAGGCGCCTATCAACCAACAACCGCAAAACAATATGCTTTGAGGCAACCACAAAGTTAAGTATCTTCACTCCATACCATGATACCACTCATAATCCAAAAGGAAATGACATATCCTCAAGAGGCGCTACCCCAAAATAACCTTGTTGCAACAATTCCTGTTTCGACCATTACCCGGTTGTGAGGCTCGACGAAGTCTCGTTCACAAAGCTACACTTTTCACAAAGTCATGCTTCAATCAACAAATGATCAGTAGCACTTCGTATGCCACACTAGTAACCATCAACTACATAACCTCTAAGCTTGTAGGTCTCAAAGAAGGGTGTTAAGCTAAGAAAATAAATTCACCGCCACCAAACAGAAATGAATTTGATAGAAACCAATTTTACATCTCAAAGTGTATTGTTAGACACACGTCCATACAAGTCTGTTCTGGGTTCAAACAGAACTGAAGGCGCTTCTAAAGAAGCCTTGCAAATCCGGATATTCACTAATCACGTCCGTACTCCCCATCACAAAGGATGATCAAATCTCTATACCAGGGATCAGCCAGTGCAAAGACACTCGATGAGTTATCCTTTCGCTTTCGAAAATATTCGGTCTTCACCACCGGCCATCAAATGCTATCCATATCGTCATATCATTATTCAGAATGGGTTATATGACACAAAGTTCTCTCTCAACTAAATGGAATAATGAGCGCTTATATTTAAAAAACATATGGATATTAGGATCTCAGTTAAGTGATAACTTATTATCCAAAACCTTCTTTTCAAATGGTTTAAATAAATTACCATTTTCAAATCTTTAAACAAAAAGATTCACTTCACAAAGTTCACCCATCTTTAACAAAGATTTATTCACGGCTTTTCAAAACAATTCCATTTCAAATTGGATTAACTCAATCAATCAAAAACTCAATTCATAGCTTTCAAAAACAATTCCATATCAAATCTTTTATACAAAAGATACACCTTTTAGATCCTTTTCCATTTCAAAACAAGGTTCAACAATCTTTCACAAAGATTCATTTATAGCTTTCAAAACTATTTCAAATCTATTTCAATCTTGAAATCATTCAATACAAATTGGAAATCCTTTCTTTATATGAAAGCTATTATTATTTGAAAACAAATAGTTTTCGTTTCGGAAAAATCCGATTACATTTCCACAAGTTAAAGCCCTTCAAGTATAAGACTTTGGTTAAATTTAAATTCCTAAAACAATACTTTTAAAAATGGTTTTAAAACCCATATAAACACATTTATAACTTGTATAACCCCTTTTAAACCATAATTTTCAAACATAGACTTCAATTCCAAGTCTTGAATTCAAATTCAAATTCAAATCAAACCATTTAAATTTCAAAACCTAATTAATTTATTCAAAATAACCTTTTTAAACTCCTTTCAAAAGCTTTTCACATTTAACCCAATTCCATTTTCCAAAATCATCCAGATTCAAACTTCAACTTTTTGACAAAATAATATTTAGATTTCAAAATATCTGTGACTTAACCGATTTCCTCATGAAATCCATATTTGTGTGTGTATAGTGTAGTCCAGGGGGTTTACACAATAATGCAACAACATTCAATCGTCACATTTCAAACACAGCAATATCTATAAGCGGTATAATCCTATAACGCTTATCTTCACTCACAGATTCATTGATAAATAATATACCTTCGTCACAAATAAATAAATTACATTCATCACAGATCACACCAAACAATTCATTGCACAGAGCATAACATATCAGGGATATCAAACAATACAACATTCAATAGGATTCAAACATCCCTAAGTAAGGTTAATTAATCATCTGATTAATTTAAATCAGAATAATTACTTATTAATAAACTACTAATCCTGGTTAATTAATACTAATTAATTACAAACCATCTTAATTAATTAACCTTTAATCATTTATTAATAAATGAATCAACTTTTAATTATTAATTTATCAACCTTCATTAATAAATAAATCAAACTTTCATCATTAAATAATTAACCTTTAATTATTTAATTAAAAATTAATTTCCCTTAGTTAATTAATTAACCCTTAATTGATTACAATTAAATTAGTTATTCTTAATTAATTACAATAAGTGATTATCCTAATCACTTATACTAATAAATCACAAATTAATTACTGGGTAATTATCCTTTTAATCACATGATAAGTTAATTTAATCATTAATTACTTTTCACTAAGTAATTATATGTAAATAATTAATTAACTTTAATCAATCAATTAACCTTTTACTATTAAGTAATCGAACAATCTTTAATTTCTCAATATTTAAAACTAAATCATTACTTGGTTATCAATTTAATCACATCAATTAATTACATTTGAAAAACTATCAGAAATCTAATATTAAATCTATTTCAAAACCACATCAAATTATTTTCAAATCATAATTGAATTTAAAATTCAAGTTTGAAACTTGTTTTAGAAAACTTATTAAAAATTTACTTTTAAAATTTGTATTGTTTTTACTTTAAAACTTGGTTTCCTTTGGCTTTTAAAAAACTTATCATCTTGCATAATAAAGTGCAAGCCCATATACTAAATCCACGAGCTCAAACTCGAGATAACACCCGAGCTCCTTCTTTCTTTTATTTTTCTCAACTTGTTTTGATTTAAATTATAAAATCCTGTTCCTTCAAACTCTCGCGTACTAACATGAAAACCACTCGAGCAAATATCAAAATTTCCCGAGATAATCACCGTGTCCAAGCTTCATCCTAGACCTCACCTAAATCAGAAACACCAAAGGTGCACCATACACATGCATGGTGATCTTACGCGACTCTGACCATTGCCGTAGCCTTCATCAAGTTGTCGACATCACTCTCGACCAAACCAGACACCCAGTTCAATGATTCAAAACTGAAATCGAAAATTAACCTATCGATCGCCTAGAACTCAAAAACCCAGTCGACTAAAATCCTTCGACACATCGCCACCGGCCACCAGAAACTCCGTCGTCTTGACCCAAGGTGCCCGGTGACCCACCAATCTTTTCCCCTGGGTCCGATCACTTGAATCGCCTTGACTTGGACGCAGTTCCTTCGAGATCAGGCTTGACAAAAACACAGTCTAAAACCCTAAAACTATCGCGTGCTACCGCCTTGATCATCAGATAAATTATTTAACATTTTTCCGTGTATCATTTTCACCCAAGAAACCTTCAACATAAATCTCGACCTATTTGGTCTTTCCTTTCGACGGCAATCAACGTTAACATCAATTCTAATCAACTACAAACTGCTTGCTAATTTCTTTCTTAAAAACCTTGAAACTTACATCCAAATTCATGGATTTGCAACATGAACCCATTCATATAATTAAAACTTAAAATCCAGTTGTGTAATTTTGGACCAATTTTTATTTTCTACTACTATTTAACAATTTCTAGAATATTGCCAATTTTTTTTATTGGAAACCATTTTTATAAAACAATTAGCTTATTGATTTTTGTAATCTTATTAATAAAATTCCAAATTATGGGAAAAGGCTTAATAAATGAATTTCAAGTAATATTATTCAAAAGTTGAAGAATTTATTTAATATTCGGATTTTAAATAACTTGGAAGAGATAAAGGAATTTATTTTAAAAGGAGATAAATTTAGAAATGAAATTCAAAAAAAATGATTTAGTGTTTGAAATGATTTTGGAAATCAATTGGGAAATTGATTTAGTGTTTAAAAATGAATCTTTGGGAAATGATTTTGAAATTTGATTTGGTGTCTGAAATAAATTTTTGAAAATCAATTTGGAATTTGATTTGGTGTTTGAAAGTGAATATTTGGAAAACGATTTGAAAATCGTATATCAGTGGATATTTGAAAATTTAAAATCCACAATGGGAATTTTATAAAGAAAAGGGAACTTTGTTTTAAAAATAAATATTGGTTTATTTTTAAAAGTGTGGAAAGAAATTTACAGATTTGGAATGTAAATTAAAATAAATCAATAAGATTTATTAATTGATTTAACTGGACCTTTTCGAAAGGGAAAGAGAATTCTTCCCTGAAAAGCCAAGTATATTATTAAAGTAGCTTTTGAAGTATAAATTAGAAGTTGTAGAAATTGATTTGAAAAAAATATTGTTGGAGAAATTATTTTTGGAAATTGTTTTAAATCTTTAAAGTAATGATTTATTTAATTAATTATATAAGGTATTTTTTAAAATATTTAATTGATATTTGATTTAGAAAATGGTTATTTAAATATTTATGCTCTATCTACTAATTTTATTTTAAAATTAGTTTGGACTTGAGTATTATATGAGATATTGGTATAATATTTTCATATCTAATATTTAAATAAGTATTTAGAAATATTTTTATTCTAAATGTTTCCAATTTTTTTTTTTTGGATAAGTGATTTAAATTATTTTAAAGCATTTGAACTTGGCGAATTTTCAGTGGAATTAAATAAATATTTAGAAATTTGTTCCACATGAGGAAGGTGATTTGAAATTTGTTTTCAAAGCATTGAAGTGTGAAAAGTGATTTGAAATTTGTTTTCAAAAGATTGAATGGTGAAAAGTGATTTGAAACTTCTTTTCAAAGTGTTGAAGTTACATCTTGCAAAGATATTTTGAAAATAATAATTGGGGAAAAATTATTTGAAATCCAGTATTTGTTGTGAATGTTGATTGATAGTTAAATAATTGACTATCTATATTGACCCTTAAACGACATTGAATCTCGATGCGACTGGGGTCGGATTCCAAATGGATATTTGAAAACCACATCGAACCTTTATGATTGTGATAGATCTTTTATTTGAAAGATCAAAGTGAAAATTTGTTGTGATTTGTTTGAAGTCTGAATGAACACTTATTTTCAAAAATAAGCGCTCATTATTCGAATTAGCCGGGAGAGGACTTTGTGTTATAAAACCCATTCCGAATAATGATACAACGAAATGGTATTGCAATTGAAGATGGTGTTGAAGACCGGGTATTTTCGAAAACGAAAGGATTACTTGTCGAATTTCACTACACCCGGTTGCTCTGGTATAGAGATTTTATCACCCTTTGTGATGGGGATCCCGGACGTGATTAGTGAATATCCGGATTGCAAGGGCTACTTTTGAAGTGCCTTCGGTTTCGTTCGATCCCGGAACGGACTTGTATGGATGTATGTCTGACGTTACACTTTAAGATGTAATGCTGGTTTCTATCAAATACATTTCCGTTGGTGGCGTAGAATTTATTCTCTTAGCTTAACACCCTTCTCTGAGACGTACGAGCTCAAAGGTTATGTAATTGATAGTTACTAGTGATATATTCCCAAACTGGTAATGTGGCATAAGAAGTGCTGCTGATCATTTGTTGATCAAAGCATGGCTTTGTGAAAAAGTGTAGCTTTGTGGACGAGACTTCGTCGGACCTCACACTCCGGAAATGGACAAAATAGGAAGGATGTGGCAAGTTTATTTTGGGGTAGCGCTCCCTGAGGGTTTGTCATTTTCTTCTGGAAAAGGGTAGTATCATGGCATGGATCCCGGATATTTTACCTATGTTGTTTCTGCAAATTTATTATACTTTGTGGTTGTTGCTTTGTGGTTGAGGATCCTCGGATAAAGGTCGCGAACGACCGAGGGATGGCATACTCATGAAGTAGTTACGTAGTTATAGAGGTAAACCGGCCTTGTGTTAGAAGAGAGCTGGTTAAGTACTCGGGGCATCCCTCCAGAGGTGTACCCATGTGGCAATAGGAAGTTCCTTAGCCTAACCATTTGTTGGAAATCCAATCACCAATACGCGCCTTGTATGGTTTTAGTTGTAGAACCTGCCATTTAACAAGGTAGCTATAATAGGCATACTATAATGGTACGTTTGCTAGCTAAGATTAATATTATACTTGTAAATGTTTTCCACTATGCACTAATGATAATAGTAAAAAGAATTTTGTGTATTAAGCATGTTTGACTATCATAAGGAGAAATCTCCTCTAATTGTGCGCTTACATTCTGTGTGTGCGGGGAGGCCTTATGGTAGTTTCATTTTTCAAAAGCATACCGGATTTCTTTTCCTTTCTTTGTGAAAATAACTGTTTTTAAGATCTCACACCAGTCCCATGACTGACCTAGAGTTTATTGTTCCCTTTCTAAACTCTAGGTGCCCATAATTTTCCACACGGGCAACCTAGAGTCGGGTTATCATTGTTCTGGAGCGAAGTTAGAAAAGTTGCTGTGGAGATCGGGAGTGAAGCTGTATGGCGAGACGTATCACTTATACTATGTAGTGTTCGTTGCATTTGGGATGGTGCAAGTCAAAATATTCATGTAAGCCAGTTTTAATAACTGCGGGTGTGGTATTGTGTCGTTGTAAACTCTTATGATGTAATGTAAATTTGATATAGTTCTTTGTTTTAAAAATTATTCATTTATCTATTATATTTGTTCCTTCTTCTTAAATCCTAACGGTTCGGTTTTCCACCATTCGATTGTGCGAAATTTTGATATCGTGGACGTATTGATGTCGACTTTAGAAAGTCGAAAAATTGGGTTGTTATAGCAATTCTACTCATTTAGAAGTTTAAGTAATTTATATTCACTATTTAGTTAGCCTAGCTGGTTCTTTTACCCCTTTTTCCTAAAATACAATTACGAGTTATCATGTGAATACGCTCATGTTTGAAGAAGCAAAACAACAATTTAGTAATTCCACTCCTATGGGTTTTAGGTATAATGACCCTGACTCGACCTTCGAAAATCGACACCGAATAAGACACTCATATTCAAAAGCCGCAGATCCAAACGTTGAATCTGGTTTGCCGGAGCTTATAACACATCAAGTAAAACAACACACGGAAGAAAAGAAATGAATATCATATACAACTCCAATGAATACAATATCCAATGATATACAATAAAATGATACGATACATATCAATACTATCAGAGATACAAGACACAGCGGAAAGAATATCTTCAATAGAACATATCTCCAAAATCAAATGCTCCAAAAGCCAAACTCCAAACCACAAGCTCGAACCACCATCCAGTTCATTAAGCTAAGCAAGTCTCGTCCATGAATCCAAAGACTCCAATATCTAAGATCTCCAAAGAATACCAAAGAGAAAGCTAAAAGCTACCCAGTTGATATCTATATCTACTACCTGAAAAACCCAACTCTAGACTGCCCGTGTGGAAAATTATGGGAGTTTAGGAGGGGAATAATAAACTCCGGGTCAGTCATGTGACTGGTGTGAGCAAACAAAAACATTTTATCTTTAAAACAAACAAAAGATTTAAAAATTGAAATCCACAATGCTTTTTGAAAAATGAAACTACCATAAGGCCTCCCGCCACACACACCATGCAAACGCAGAATTGGAGGAGATTTCTCCTTATGATAGTCAAAAATGCTTGAAATGCGAAAACCATTTTGATATTATTATTAGGGCATAGTAGAAAACATTTCGAAAGTATAATATTAATCTTAGCCAACATTGATATTCTGAACTATGTCTACTATAGCTACCATGTTCAATAGCAGGTTACCTCCACATTCCATGGCAGGTTATACAACTAAAACCGTGCTGGGAGTGTATTGTTTCTTTGGGTCTTCCAACAAATGGTCAGGCCAAGGAACTTTCCATTGCCACATGGGTATGCCTTTGGAGGGACGCCCTGAGAATCCACCCAGATCTCTGCTAACACAAGGACGTCTACCCCCCTCTCGGGGAATAAAACCTAAGACATGCCACCGTCGGTCCTTTGGGACCTTTAACCGAGGATCCTCAATACCAACAACATCACACAGTAATAATAAATATACTACAGTGCCCACATGAGTAAGTATCTGGGCTCCATACCATGATACCACCCTTTTCCAGAAGGAATGGTCATACCCTAGGGGCGCTACCCCTGAAACCTTGCTGCATTCTTCCTGTTTCGACCATTCCGGGGTGTGAGGCTCGACGAAGTCTCGTCCACAAAGCTACACTTTTTCACAAATTCCACACTTCGATCAACAAATAATCAGCAGCACTTCTTATGCCACATTACCAAATTGGTAATGTATCACTAGTAACCATCAACTACGTTACCTCTGAGCTCGTACATCTCAAAGAAGGGTGCTAAGCTAAGAGAATAAATCTTCGCCACCAAACAGAAATGTATTTGATAGAAACCAGCTTTACATCTCAAAGTGTAACGTTAGACACACATCCATACAAGTCTGTTCCGGGTTCGAACAAAACCGAAGCCACTTCCGAAGAAGCCCTTGCATATCTAGATAATCTCTAATCACGTCCGGACTTCTCATCACAATGGGTGCTCAGATCTCTATACATTTATTAACTTAAAATCTTTGAGTTAGATGATGGATTAGAAAACATTTTATTTTCTCAATTATTCACTTAATTTCAAAAATTAAGTTTATAAACTTTAAAACAAAAGTTATATAGATTAAAACACTTTTAACTTAATAAATTTGAAATAATTTATTTTGGAAACAATTTGAGATTAAATTAAATAATCACCTAATATTTAATTATTCAAATCAAGATAATTTAATTTCAAAACACATTTGCATTTATAGTTTCTATATTTTAAAATTTTGTTTAAAAATATTGTGAAACATTTTTATGGAAACTTGATTATTTTCATTTAACTTTGAAAACTTCGATTTATAATTTGTTTTTACTTGAACATTTTCCTTTTTTCCCTTGAATTTTTAAAACCCGAAAACTTATTAACAACCCCGGCCAAACGCCTGATTTCCAGGGAACAACTTCGAGTCACCCCTTCCTTTATATTTCTCGAGTTACCATGCGATTCGCTTCGAGTTTGAACCTGAGCATCCTTCTTCTCCCCCCTCCCCCAGATCCACAACTACACCTGACACCATACTCTCGCGTGCACGTGCACGATTGAAACAACCATCTCTGGCCAAGTCTTCGACCACGACCAAGCCACCGTTGATAACCCCAAACCTCCAGGCCACCCATATCCAACAATCCCCTCTCGAATCTAAATTTGAGTATTTCGATAAAAATCTAAAACTGAACCCATCACCTGGAAACTCTTGATACCATCGATCTAGCACACCAGAGACCACGCAATTTCGGTCGAAGCCTCGATAAACTCCAACGCATGATTCCCCATTAGTGCGATCGGCTCCGATACATCAATGTCACCGCATTAACCAAAAACTTGACCCCGACCAAATTAGGAAATTAAACCCTAGATCAATACCATCTACCTTCCATGATGAATTGTAAAATTTTTGAACATTTTTCCCATGATCTCCCAACACCAACCAAGCTCCAACCTCAATCACGAGACCGCAAATTATTCCAACCATCTGAATTTGCCAATAAACCCAAAATTGTTCAAACCGCAAGTTCCCCATGGATTCATACTTAAAAATTATGAAATGATTCTTAAAAATCATGATTTCACATTACGAATCTGTTTATAAGATCATAACAAATTTTCAGATGTTAATTTTCTTCTTCATATTGAATTATTACTAAAATTTCTAAATTTTGAAATAAATACTCTTTATATTTATTTAAAATAATTTTTAAAAACAAATCTACGTTATTACAATCATTTTTCATTAAGGAATCACACCTAAAACCGATCATGTAAAGAGCATTTTAAATTTTGTTTAAATGGCTTTGAGCCTGTTGAACAACAGAATAGTGTGTAGGTATATAATATATATACTTACACACAGACATGTTTACCCACAAGCAACATGTTCTACCAACATACATTCAATACTTAATCATAGGCAACCAAATACAGATATAGGTTCAAAATTTGCTCACTGATCAATGAAGAACAGATAACATGTTTTGATCTGAAATCTGGAATTTCTTGATTTATTACTCATCTAACTTGATCTTGGGTTGTTTGAGTTGCCTGATCTTTCTGAATTTTTTTTCATGCTTTATCTGGAAGTTGTATTCGACCTGAAGCTTTATTGTTGAAATCATTGCTTTGGAATGCTTCTGATTTTGAAATAGTTTTACTGCTTTGATTTGCTTCCCAGGTTTTTGAAAATTGTTTTGATCTTTGATCTTTGGTTTTGGTTTGGATTTTCAGGTCTAAGATAATCTACTAGTTTTGAAACAAATTTGTTTTCTGGTTATTGTTTCGTTTCTAGATTTAAGTTTTTAAATTTGAGTTGCTTTACAAGTTTTGATTTTCAGCCCAGGTTTTTCTTTTCTTATTTTAAAACATGTTTATGCAAATTCAAATTAAAAGAAAATTCCTCTTTGCCACTTGTTAAAACATGTTAACATTTGTCTAGCTTGAAGATTTTCAGGCCGCGAAGTTAGAGAGAGTTGGGGAAAACGCTTACTTTAGCTTTTCGGGGATTTATTTTTGTACTTAAAGAAATATTCCGCTGTATAAATTTAATTCATTGTATAAACTCTGATATATGTACAAAAATTTATTTATGTGAAATAAAATTGTTCTGTGTTTCTGTGGCTGGTTCTGTTTAAACTCTACAAACTGAATAACAATCTGTCATTTTGAACGTTTCAAGTTGGTTTAATTACCGACTAGGGGAGGTCAGAAGGGCGGATCATTACAAAAGTGGTATCAGAGCTTTGGTTTATACAAAGCTCAGTTTACGATGTTTAATATGAATAGTTACTAGAATCATTTTAAAGAAAACGTTTTTCAAATCTAATGAAGTATAAAAAAATTGTTGTTTTTTTGTGAAAACAAAAGGTATTTTGAAAATTCAAATCTTTTTCGGAAATTCCCCTCTCTAAATTTTGGTTTGCGATAGTTTCTCTTTGATAAGGTCTTCTTAGATTTGAGTCCCAATCATTCGAAAACCATTATCGAATTTTTGAGATTTATGAAAAATAAAATATAAGTTAAGTGAATTAATGAATTGGTTTAAATCAAATATTTTGAATATCTTTCCAAAGTAATAATTGTGAAATAAAATGACATGTCAATTTAGTATAGCCAAGAGGATCATTAAACTATAACTTGGGAATTTGATTTTTGAATTCTTTTGAAAATTGATTTCAAATGTTTGAAATAAAATCCGGAGTTGAATCTCAAGTTTGGTTGAGTAATAATCCTATATATCAGGATAATGTAAATTTGCAAATTGTCTTGGGAAAATGATTGAATAATCCAACCTTTGCTAATAATGATTGTAAATTTTAATAGGAAACTTCAAAAATATCTTGTTAATTAAAATGGCGAAAACCGAAGCACAAAAAGCAGCACGCCGTGAACAAAGAGAAATTGCCTGTAGAGAAGCAGCAGTGGGACGTGCGGAAATCGAAAGGAAAATAAATGAAAGGCAAGCACCTAGTCCCTATGATGATGTTATCTGTTATTGATGTCATAAAAAGGGACATTATGCCGTTATGTGCCGAGAGAAGAGAAAGAAAAGGAATGTGGATGTCCGGTTTGCTCGTCCTGAGATTGTGTGTTTTAAATGTCAGGAGAAAGGGCATTTTCTTAGTCATTGCCCTAAAGTGAAAAGGAAGAAGCGCGTACTCGATTTACCCGTCGACAGATTGACAATCTGCTGCCATTGTCGCCAGACTGGACATATAGCCAGAAACTGCACCGAAAGACAACATGGAAAGCAAGCTATAGCCCGATCAGCTAGAACGAAAAGTGTAAGGGTGATAGATAAGGATGGAAACTTCTCATATTTTTGCGGGAACTGTAGGAATTGGGGACATGTAGATTTTGAATGTGTTAATCCTCCTTCAATACAACTTGAAATAGTGTAAACCGAGGAGGGAAGTTGTCAAAGATGAATTAAATCACTCTATTTGGTAGGAATTCGATAGTCCTCAATAATTCTGAATCTTAAACCAATCAATATATTTTGTAATACTATCTTTTGTAATCCAAAATCATCTATGTACGTATTTAAAGGTATTAAGCTATGGTTAGTTGTACGGAACGAAGTATTTTAATAAAAATAGCATCTTAGGAAGGAAATTTATTTATTGACATAACTGTATGAATCAAACTAGTTTCGATGTAAAGCTTATATTTCAAGTGTAAACTAATGCCTAAAATAGTTAATGTGGAGATATAAATCTAATGAAACCAAGTCAATGAATGGCTTACTAAAGAATTAGTTGATTAATTTGGAAATATAAGGCAAATGCAAAAAATTCAAATGGAATTTAGATTTAAAATTTGAAGTTGTCAATATGATAATCTATAATAGATTTAATAGATTCAGCGATGAATTTGAATTTGAACATCAGAGAATTAGGTTAAGTGAAAAACTTAATATTGAAAAGTTTGAAATCGGTTTAAAACCAATATAGTGAAAAGTATGCGGAATTCAATAAGTCCAAGTGTTGAATTTGGTAAACGATGTATATTCGCGATTTTGGACAGTGAATATATTATTGAATAAACGGGTATGATTTGGAGAAGTGAAATTTAAAAGAATGAAGTTAATTGTTTTAAAAGATGTTTTAAAAATGTATTAACTATCGAATACATAGATTTAAACATTCATTGTTGAAATAGACGTTTTCGAGAAATAAGGAAATGGTGGACTATAACACTGTTGTTATAGTAAATGGTTTTCCAAAAGGAAATGTTTTATATAGTATTGGGATTTATATATCTATCTTAAATTCGAATCCCTATAATAGAGATTTTGAGTTGTCGTAATGATGTTTTACGTAACATTCGTTCTGACTCAAATAAATGTGTTTAAAAGAACGCTTTCCTTAAAGAATGGAATATATACTTGATTATGATTTAAGTATATTGAATATTTTTCAAGTGTTGAAAATAAATGGAAATGTTTTCCAATATGAAATGGAAAGCTTGAAATTCTATCTTTTAAAGATAAATTGAAAAGTGAATATTTGAAATTTGTTTCAAATGTTTAAGTGTGGAAAATTTTATATATCTTGTAAAGATATTGATGGGAAATTTGAACAATTAGTTCAACTTGAATTTTTTTCAACAAAAAAAAGATTGAATTTTGAGTTAAATTGAGTTTAACTTCGACACCAAAAACAATATAAGTTGAGTTTTGAATTTCGGATAGTCGATTGGGATTGTATGTCTAACATTATGAATTGATGACATAGCAATTGATCTCTATTAAATATATATCTGTTTGGTAGGCGGAGAATTTATTCTTTTAGCTATATACATCCTTCTCTGAGACGTATGAGCTTAGAGGTTATATATCGATAGACATCAATTATATGTTGAGAATTGACGATGTAATGTGAAATCCAAATCGAATGTGAAGTCGGTAATGAATTGGATTATGAATGTGAATTGGTTTGAGATAACCTTAAATTTTCAAATTGATTTAGAGGAAAATTTTAAATCGGCAACGAGATGGAAAATTTAGAAATCCCCTATTTATTATGGGTATGGGATATTGTGGTTTTCGGAACTTATATATGTGAATGTAATAATTCGAAAACCATCAGTATGGAAAGTCATTATTATAAAAATCCTATGTAAGTTTACATAGGTGTGATATGTAAGAAATGTGAAATGATGTACTATATGTATATGACATTATGTTTTCTAAACTGAGGATATGGACAAGTACCTTCCATTTAAAAATTGTGAAGGTGTTGGAACTCGGTGTGAGTGTCCATTTGAAATTCGTAGCTACGTAGAATTTCCATAAGTTGGAATGTCCATTTGGATTAGAATCCCTCATGATGGATCATCGTGATGGGATCATGTGAATTGATGATGATGTATGCTAGCATAATTCGTAGGGCGTGATGCCTATAGTTACAAGCGATTCCACTGGGATAGTGGCGTAACCGCCGCGTAAACTGCGATCGAGAGGCCAAAGCGTAATTTGAGGGGCGAGATGCCTACGGTCACAAGCGATTCTACTGGGATAGTAGCGAAACCGCCGTGTGAACCGCGATCTATGACAACAACCATGGCAAAATTCAAGAGATGTGAAATCTACAGATTATAAGCGTTTCTACTGGGATAGTAGCGTAATCGCCGGGTAAAACTATGATCCATGGGGGAACGTGCTTTCCATATCCATTTTTAAAAGAATTTTTAAAGGTATTTTCACTGGGAGTTGAAGCAAGTATATTTAGTACTTGGAGAATTTTAGTCCTGTGCCTGGCCAGCGTATGCCTAATGTCTATGAGAACAACGATGGACTTGTTAAACTTCGAGTTAGCAAGTATTTTCAAAATTTAGATAGCAAATCAATAGTCTGAAATTAAAATTACATAATTCTAACCTAATTGAATTAAAGAAGAAGATCTTTAAAATATCTTGAAAGTCCACAGCTTTGAAAAAAATATATGATATGCAAATCTCTAGCATGAAGAATTTCAAGTTTAAATTTGAGTTTTGTAAGTCAAAAAATTTGGTAAAAGACTTTTACGTCTTGATTTTAGAAAATAATGAACAAAGCTAGGGAGATATACTAAATGGAATGAATCCTATATTTATTTATTTTAATAAGATTCGAACTTGGTAAAAAAATTATGTAGGTTATAAATATCGGTGAGATTTTAACAATCGTTTTTTCCTAACTTATAATTTCGGGACGAAATTCTTTTAAGGGGGGAAGATTGTAAAAACCCTGAATTTTAAACGATTTAGATTGAAAATATTTAATTAATTTTAAATATTTGAATGATGGTTTAGTTTGAATTTTCAATATAACTATGAAATTGGTGATTAAATTTTAGAGTTTAATCTATTGAAAGTCGAATAAAAATTTGAATTTAACTTTGGAGTTTGAAATTGAATATTAAATTTGTATTTAAAATTTGAACTAATGACTTAGAAAAATAATTTGGATTTAAGAATTATTATTTATGTAAATTAATAAATTGATGGTTAGTTTTAATTACATTTTCTTTAACTTAAACAAAATGGAATAAATTTTATCAATACAAAATACAAGTATAAAATCTAATTGTAAAACATGTTAATATAAATTGATGTTTGATAGTTGAACTTCAAAACGTTTATATATCTATGAAGCTTACTAATGAAAATATCTACAAAATAAATTGAATTTAAAATGGAAAATGAAAAAAATAATAAAAAATAATATGATATTCTTTTCACCAGCACCCTAAAATCACGCCGTTACATACTCCTAAAACCACGCAGAGAATCACGAAGAAAATCGTGTAAGGCATGTCTCGTTCTATTTTAAGTACCCCGATACCCCTTCCTTCATCACTTCAAAATCAAACGAAAAAAAAAGAATTTAATGGAGGCCTATCTTCGTTCGTCTTCCTCTTCGTTCGTCTCCAAAATCTAGGGCTTGATTAATTTGAAAGCGTCGGCTTCAATTTGCTCGTTCGATTCTTGAGTGCCACAGCTGCTTCGATGTCAAAGGTGAGTGAACTTTTTCACTCACATCTCTTTCAACTCGCACTTCGACAGTTTAATTTTTTTCGATTATGTTTTGAAGTTGATGATTACTTTGGCCACTTGATTTCGTTTTTATGCTGGTGATTGATCTTTGACCTCGTTTGCTTATTTTGTTTTGTGGCCTTCGATTTCGACTTGGTTTCATGATGTTGTTTTGTTTGACTTTGGCCATGCAGTTCACTGTCACTGGCAACAGTTGTTCGTTTTCACCTGACACTCTCGGCGTTCATTCGCGACTTGGTTACTGTTCTTGGTCATCATGGCCTCGAATTGATTTTTTTTTCTGATATTGGTTTCGTTTGTGATTTTTGGTATTACCATCTTTAACATCACTAATTTTTGGCATTGCTTTGATTTTGTGAAACCTGCTACTTGATTACTTTAAAAATCCAATTTTATCACCCTGGCCATTTTTTCTCATCCCTGATAGCATTTTCCACCTTGTTCTGGTGCACTTTTATGCATTACATCTGGACTTGTTCGTCTAGTCTTTGAGGCTGCACTTTTGTTCAGTTATTATATAGGTTCGTTGATATAAATTATGTTGTATTGCACTATATCACCACAGTTGCCTTTATATTATTTGGAGTCTAATTTGAAGCAGTCTTCATTTTAAAGTCACTTTTGTTGCATGTTTAGAACTGGACTGACCATGTGTACATTTTTGAAATACTTGCATTCAATTTGACTCCTGCTACATACATGTTTGAAGCTTGTTGTTTTGACTTGCCTCGAGTTAAACTGCCCTTTTTATTTTGTTGCTCCTGACCATATCTTGTTACCTCTAAAATCTGGTCTGGTGCACTTTGTTGAACATGGTTTGCCTGACCAAGTCTTGTGCATATTCATTGATCTAATCTTGCATTTGACATTTCATTGCTTGATCTGTTGCACTGTGGTTTCATGCGTTATGTTTGCATACATCTTGCAGTCTGTTTGATCACTGCATAGCTTTTAATTTAAGTTGCATTTCATTTGTTTGCATATATCGGTTGCTTGGCCCTTGGTTGTTTACCTGTAGTTGCATTCACTTCATGTTTGCATTATTCATTTCTCAGTTGCTTTTGCATTTGACTGTCCGGTTGAGTTCACTTGCATTGCTAAGTTTGTCCTTTGTGTTTGTTGTACATATGAAATTGATTCATATGTATGCTGAACATTGCTTTTTAGTGACATTTACTTGCATACTTGTCGACATCACTGATGCACTGGTTTTTGTTCGGCGTGTCTTTGATGCTGGCTTGCATTGTTTTGGGTATGACCGCCTTTGTGCACTTGTTGTTGAACTGCAGGTTGCCTTCAACTTTGAATACTTGTGGTAGTTGCAGCTTCTTTTGTTGCAATTGTACCCTTGTTATTTTGTATTGCATTGAGTCAATTCTCATGTGCACTGATGCATTTATTTTTATTGCACTGTGATTGATCATCATGGTTGTGACTTGGTCTTTGATTTCTTTGCATTGCTGTTAGCTCTAGGTTTCCTTAACCACTCTGGTTTAAATACTTTGTTTTTATTTGGCCTGACAGTGACATGTGTAGTTGTAGTGTTTCAGTTCTTAACTTGTGTTGTTCAGTTGAGTTCGGCACTTACGTTGTCGTTGCTCGACTGTTTAGTTCCGTGGCAATTTGCTTGTTTCAACTGCAGATTCTATGTGCAGTTGTTTCTTGTTTTACTTTGATATTTGCAGTTTTCCCCTGTTTGGTATTTGTTTCTATACATTGAGTTGAATCCAGCTAAAATGCTCGGGTTTGACCTTGTGCTCGTTTGTGAACTTCCATTGATCTTTTCCCCTGTTTGGTATTTTGTTTTGATTTATGATCTTTTGCATATTCCATATACGGTAGTGGCGAGGCAGTGCACGCAAGCGTGAACTGCAGCCACACAGAATTAACATTTTAAATGTGGCGAGGCCGTACACGCGTGCGTGTACTGCAGCCAATCAGTTTTTGAAATTTTAAAGTAACTTTTCAATTATTTGAATTGATTTGGTTATAATTTGATGATTTTCTTGTTAATTGCCGTTTAGGCAATTTTGATGTTTTTCTTTTTTTCTAAATTATCTTCATTTATAATTCCTTCATCTATCTTCATTGATAATTTGAATTTGTTGATTTATTGTCTAACACTGTTAAGTGTCATATTTACCGTTATCCGATTTCTTTGTTAAAGGATCGGATAGGTGAATTTATATTTGACTGTCGTCTAATTGTTATTTGATTATTATTGCCTCTATGCACTAATAACTGAGTTTGAATAGACTGACCCATGTATTATTTTCTTTTGAATGTAATACTCGGGTCAGACCGAGTATTTTACAGCTTGAAGATTTTCAGGCAGCAAAGTTAGAGAGAGTTGGGTAAAACGCTTACTTTAGCTTTTCGGCGATTTATTTTTGTACTTAAAGAAATATTCCGCTGTATAAATTCAATTCATTGTATAAACTCTGATATATGTACAAAAATTCATTTATGTGAAATAAAATTATTCTTTGTTTCTGTGGCTGGTTCTGTTTAAACTCTATAAACTGAATAACAATCCGTCATTTTGAACGTTTCAAGATGTTTTAATTACCGACTAGGGGCGGTCAGAAGGGCGGGTCGTTACAGATCCTCTACCAACATAAGACCAACCTACTCCTATAACTAGGTAGCGCTGAATATATCATCCCATGGTCGTTACCGACGTTTCTGTTGGCCCTCATAGCATAAAACCACATTAATTTACATCTCGAATGTCTGGCGGAAAGAAATATATCTAGAAGAGGATGATCATATTCTAATTGGAAATGACCTACTTAGCCTTGCCGCATCTTACCCGGTTTCGTTCATTTCTGGCTGATGAGGCCTGAGGTAACGATTACCTTTAACATATAACATATCACATCACTTTGAATGCCACATTGTCATTTCCGTTGACGACTAATTTCCTTTCACAAAAATACAATCCTTGAGCTCGTACGTCTCAAGGAGGATGTTAAGCTAACAGAAGTTGCCTTCTCCACCACCACTGATGTACGTTTGTAAAAACCAATGTACGTAATCTTAGAAATGCAATGTCAGACACTACTCCATACAAGTTGTCTAGGAACAGGACAAATTGGAGGTATTTTCCTACCACATCCTATCAGGAAATCCCTAGAATTAGTTGGGAATAGTTCTTGCATTGGATATTTCATAATGAAGAGACTACTACAACTGGATGTATATTTGGATTTTAACTCTAAATGATCAGCAAGAAGTCCTTTACTATGAAAATATTAAATATCAATATCTTCAACCAACCTGTATAATCGTCGCATAAATATTGGTTCGAAGTTGTTTCCAGATAAATCTGATCCCGGCCTCTTCGCACCAACGACGCAAACGCGTTTCTCAATCTCACGTGGAAACTAATTCCCATAGAATTATCATGTCTCCAACTTTCAACTTCCTATCCTTTGGCCAAGAAGAAAGCTCGATAGATTGGTGTAATTACTCTGCACTACGCGAATCAATATCCTCAGCACAAACGATAATCAAGCCTACACAAATGGCTGCGTACTAAGTGTTCGACTAAATAGTTTCCACATCAAGTCGAGAAACTAAAATGACTAAAATTTGATAGTCGGTTATTTAACTATCAAAGCAAACGAACAAATATTTAGCACCATAAGTAATCACTAGGCCCTTTTGGTTAATCTTTTATTAATTAAATCACTTTCCAAATCATTTACTTCAATTATCTTTAAAAGATATATTCTCAAAACCATTTCGATACTTCTATATTTGGTAAACATTTCCATATACTTATTTTAATAATAATAAGTGAATTCACAATTTAGTTTATTTTCAAACCATTTAAACTCCATTTTATAGTATCACTTCCCAAAAATGTCCGCTTTATTTAAAAGATTATTCACTGTCCAGAATCGTAAATAAATTCTCTTGCCAAATTCATTGCTTCTACACATTTAATTAAAGGATTATCCACTGTCCAAAATCATGAATGTAATTCTCTAACCAAATTCATCACTTCTACCACATTTAATTAAAGGGTTATCCATTGTCCAAAATCATGAATATAATCCCTTTAATAAGCTTTCATATTTAACTTATCAAAATAAGTTGATTTCACCTTTATAAAATAATGTTTATAAATTCCATTTACATTTTAAAAAACTTCCACTTATAAAACTCTTATTAACGAATTTCATTTATTTCTCAAAAATCTAATTATAAGTCAGTTTACTTATAGATCTCCTTTTACAAATTCATTCTTTTTTCAACTTTATAAATTTATAAATCTTATTTACTTATAAGATTCATTTATAACTTCATTTTACACTTATAAAGCTTGTATATAATTCCCTTACTTTTTATTATAAAATCTCAATTTTATAAATCTTATATACAAACCATTTATAATAAATCCAAAATTACCAATTTAAATTATGTTACAAAATAATTAACTTCGTATTTCAAAAATTATATTTTGACTTCATTTAAATAAACTTCTTCTAATAATTTACAACTTGTTATTAAAACTTGTATAATTTCAAAAATCATATTTAAGTATATTTCACAAAATCATAATTTTTATAAGATAAATATTATAACTTTTTATTTATTTAAAATAAATTCATTTCCTTAACAATTCAAAATTTAATAAAACATCAATTTTAGAAATCATTTTGAAATCCTCTGTTAATTGAAATAGTCACTTTAATATTTTATATTACCAAAAATAGGGCTCAATGCTGCAACAGCACTAAATAAGGTGATTCACATTAATCATGACATCCAAACATCATATATCACATGATACAACATATGTATAACTATAGGTAAATAAAAATCAACACTGGCGAGAAATAGAGTTGGATCCCTCCAACCTGTCACCTGCAACAAATATAAACATGAGAAAATATTTATAATGTCCGCTTGGAGGCAGATGCGCGTACAAAAGGTCATCCGTTCATACATGGGAACATATAGAGTCTCGTCCGCTAATATATGCGGTAATATATCCAAACAAATCAATATACATATAATATATCATATATCGTTCAAACAATCATCAATCATCATAAATAAATTTATTTCACTTATATAAAAATATAAGCGAGTCAGAAAAGTGAGTTGTACTCACTTTGATTCCAGTGGTCATTTCAGCGTTTTATCCAGAATAATATTAAACGTACATTTAATTTCATCCAAATATTCACTAGCTCCAATCAACTCCAATCTAACTCCATCGAGTAGTGCGAGTCAATACGAACCCATGCAACTTGTTTCGTCAAATTTCGACCTCATATGACAAAGATATACATTTTTAAACATTCACGATCTAAAATATAATTAATTTACTATTTATTTTTTATTTTACTTTATTTAACCTTTAAATCACGGCTGTATGTTTCTCTGATCTAAAATCTAGGCCGCACAATTCCATCTTCTTCCCATCGTTCAAGCACTGTCGTAACCCAGAACGTCGTCGTCCTTCAACTGATTGCCACACCTACATCCTAGATCGAGATGACTCCAAGTCACACCGAGCTTGGCCCCCCATTCGCTGTGAAATCGACCTCCAAATGCCACACGAATGTGAGTGGTTTTGGGCCTCCACGTCGCGTTATATTGGATCATCACCGTTGAGATTATAGAGATCGATGCCCTCTTTAATTTTTGTTTAGAAAGTTTTTGTTAATTCTCGATGGATTGAGAGGAAATTAGAGAAGAAAATTGATAAATTCTGGCCTTCGAATAAAGAAGTGGCGGCTAGGATAAGGGTAGGCTAGGGTTTGTGAAAAAGGAAATAATGAAGTCCTTTTGTAGAAAATTTCAAAACACTATTCACCCAAAAAAATCGTACTTCAAACGAAGCATGCCGCCAAGCGTTCATAATGTTTTACCCTTATTCCAAACATAATGGAATATACATTAAGAGCTAATTCCATCGTATTTGGAAGATAGGTTTTAAAATCAATCTATTTTAATTAAAATTTACTTAAATAAATTTCTACACGTTTTAGCTTCGCACGGCCAAACCGTAAGTCCGATTGACATGAAATTTGAAATCCTACAATAATATAACATACTGATCCAATGAAACTGGTTTCGTCGAAATCCAAGACTATGTCAAAAATGACTATTTTTACATGTTAATTAAATCGATAAATTTTCAATCTCTATAAATTAACTTTTAATCAATTTTATGCTTTCTAATTAAAATAGAATTTAAAACAATATTTTAAATCATTTTTATTCACATTAAATTCAAAATCAAATTATTTCTGCAATTTCAAATATTAAATCAACAATTTAATTATTCAAATAAATTAAGATATTTGAAATATAAGTTATTCAACTTATAAAATTTACTTATGAATATTTAAAATTAATTAAATATCCCAATCCCAAATGACTGAAATTCTCGGTCGTTACAAACATCATATGTAGATGAAGAGGTAATTTGTGTTTGTTGTTTGTTTAAGCATAGCCTATTTGGTGTCAATAATATAGAGTATCAAATTCAAAGCAAAAACAACAAGTTAAACCACTTCAGTCATTTCCATTAAGCACTAAAAGAGAACGTAAATGATCAAAATGTTGAATCTACATACTAGAGAGCTCCATTACCCCGAAATTGATGGGGTTTAGCCTCTCATATTTGTAATCATATCAACAAATGTAGAAAGCAACATGAAACAAAAGAAAAATGAAAATGAAAGCTAATGAAAAGGAGAACTAAGTAAAAAGAAATAAAGACTAATATATTTGCATGAAAAAAAAACTACACTACTAACATAAGAAGAGAAATATGTAAATAAATAAAACACTAATTAAATTGTATTAAAAAAGGAAAATTACATGAAATAAGAATGGTTAAGTAGCCATGAAAATAGAAAGAGAGCTTGTCTTTTATTTTTGATCCTAAACTAATAAGCTAAGAGTAAGATAGTGTTATATGAAACATATAAGGGGTATTTATACATGTTTTAAAACCATAATCCATTTTTTTTGGAACTACCCAAACTACCCTTGAGAAAATATGGCCGCCATATTATCATTATCATAAGATAATCCACCATTTAAATGTGCATGAAGCTTTAATGGTCATTAGCATGTGCGTTAGCTCTAATTTGTACATTATGGTAGGTGGGTAAGTGTAGTCCTCCATGTTCATGAGTTTGAATTATTTCCATCTTTATTCTTTTGTATTCACTTGTGCATGCATATTTTCCACGAAGCCACTTGTAATTTGGAGCCAAATTTCTTCAAAGTAATATAGAAATTTTCAAGTAAATTTTCTAAAATTAATATATGCACAAAAATGATCATTTTGCCCCATATGAAGATGAATATGTGACGATTTGAAAATAATTTGAACTTTGGTTTAAACATGTTAAAATACCCAGTATGATCATTAATTTAATTTAATTAGATTAAATATAGTGATAAAAATATGTACACGTACGTCCACATCACATATCTTGGGCATGGCCTTACGTGCCTTGTCATACTTTTATCCTTATACGAGACCACTATGAGTTTGGTTTAGTATTTTCGTATCACGGCGCATCCCTTTAACCCGACGTGCTACTGGAGCACTATATGCAAACTACTTAAAAAGGCGTTAAGGAGGATTAATGTAAAGCCTTAACGCTAAGAAAAATATTTATTTTACTGATTAAACATTATATATATAGCGCATTCTACTATGTATAAATATTTTGACTGATCCTTAAGAGGTGAAAAACCCCGTAACATCTCTTGAGTTATTACATGTGTGTTATACATTAGATAGAAGATGTAAAACCCCATAAACATTTCTGACGCTATTAAACTCCTGTTATATGTGATATTGATTTGACTCACATAAGGATATTTTAGTCGTGACTCGAGTGTTTTATTTTTTCATTATGCTTGGATCAACCATGAGTTTTCACCATATTGATGACTATTTTCTGAAGGACGAAGATGAAGATTTGGTATATTATATTATTAGTATTATTCCTTGCATCATGTTGTTCTTCTGCATTGTTTTATTTAGTTCGGTTATGCATATGACTTTGATAAATGTTGTAAAATCTTAATCAAATATATAGTATAAACAACTTCATGAATTGTTTATTTGATTATTATATTTTGTCATTTCGCTGCGAGATTCTATATCTGTGTTCTTCTTTTCTTATTTTTCTTAATTAACCCCATTGATTATTTTTGTTTTGGATTGTTTGAGTTGGTCATGTGTGGATTATTGTCGATTTAACCATTCTGAAAAGCAGGATGTCTCACTTGTCTATGACAACTCATAGGTGAATATGATGAAGTATGTGGAATTGTTTTGGTGCTAATAGGCTTACGATTACATATATCTATATGTATCAATCAAAAGAGTTCAACAACTCCTGCGACACTTCTAATAAATGGGTGCATTGCTATTGAATATTTGAGATACAATTAACTAGTACCATATAATTCAAAATCATATATTAAAAATTATTTCTCAAAACTATGAGTTAGTCTATAGTTCCAAAATAATTGTAAATAATTTTAGATATTTCAGATAATACATCACCTTTGTTGTGAAAATAAATAATATTATTATAGTTTTATTTCATAACAAATATTCATAATATTCATATTATATAATTATGTCTATTTTCAGTTGATACCAAAAAATAGTCATTATTTCATAAATAATGTTTGATATGTCATACAGAAACAATTTTCATAATTTGATGCAATCAATAAGTGTTATATGACATACTCCCACTACTTCCACCATAACTATAATAGCATACTAAATTTAGAGTTCCATCATTCACTTAATATAGATTATTTATTTCATATACTACAACTAGTGCACAGTTGAGAGCCCTTTGATCAAATATCTAAAACTTATAGAAGTAAATATCAAAGGAAACAATTTTCTATATAAAAATACATTTCGAAATAGAAGTCATATTTCTCATTCCAATGTTAAGCAACAATTATCATTATTACAATTCTCGTTTTCGATATTTCTTTATGAAGCAAAGTGAATATTCACTCTTTTCACCTCAGTTGTATCTTAAATCACATCTACTCTTATACAATCATTTTTCTTTCTAAATGGTTGAACCATTCAAAAGAAATCCCTTACTATAATAGCAAAATGAACTTTTTACAAAAATGCATTTGATTATCCTTAACATTTAAGAAAATCAAATATGATGCATCTGATGTAAATTAATCAAACTGACATTTCAGCGATCGAGTTCTTAGATCTGTATTGTAGTTTTAGTCCTATGTTATTTATCACAATATGATCTTTTATTGTAATCAGCCAAATTGAATACTTGATCTTGCACTATGGTTATTTGCTTATTTCGGATGAACTAACTTCATCAAAATATCGTATATTATGACTTGTGACCGTTCCCCATATAACACTTATTGTGATATGCATGGATCAAATATCCATAGCCTGTATTGCTTTTAGAGTTCAATACTCATAGAATGCAAAACATGGTCTCGACCAAAAAACACATAAGCACCAAATTACGAATGTATTTAATAGCTGTAAAATTAGTTGCTTGCATGGATATTCGAACATTAACATTACAAGAAGAATTTATCAGTAAGTATATATTATATTTCTGTTCGTCAATCTTCAATTCAGTTCAATTGTATATCTTGGCTGAAACATTTTATCAATCATATTGAATGCATAAATTTATCAATGCAGATTATTAAACATTATATAGCATATGTTCTTACAATATTGAAAAGGTTAAATGTTATCATTTTATTTTTCTAAAAAGGGTCCCACTGTCTTTTATGCTTCACTAAACCCTACGTCAAAACTAGAAGTCTTTGACTTCACTAATGAGTGTTAGAACTCGTATGCCTTGGGATTTTGAAGTTTAGGAAAGCTCAACAAATCATAGGTCTGCATATGATGGATAACTCCTTATCGGTTGTATCACATACAACTCCTAAGCCATGGTACCCTTTCCTAATCTTATATTTACCTTAAGGGAAGCTCAATAAGTAAAGTGGGATTATTCGCTCAGACATATCACTTTGCGACAGCCTAAGTATAATACACGTACCTTGAGGAAAGCTCAAGAAATACGTTCAGTTGTCATACCTCATCTATTCAGTATATTAATAGTGCTACACATAACATCCTTTGCTTGAGGAAAGCTCAACAACTAAAGAGTATGCAAGTAATCTATTAATATAAATGATAGAGGACAACTTTATATCAAAGATTTATAATCTTTATACGTTATATCAAGAAATATTAACTTATGGAATAATGTATTTCTTATAAAATGTCCTAGTGATTCAATTATCGAACACATCAGAAATCATGGTTATATATATCTACTATATATTACTCCTTAAGTCTATTTAGGGTTTAATTAATGTTCCACCTTTAGTTCATACATTCATATAATACAAGTTTTATTATTATATTACTTTTATGTTTTATATTACTTATATAATAGTCTTATGTATAATGTTATATTAATTAAATATTACTTAATTAATTTAATTTAATAAAATTTTAATTAATTGCATATTGTTTGATATAACAATTATATTAAATATTTACTACATACTATAACTTTTATAGTATTACATATATATCTTATATATGTGTATATTCATTTAATTAATTAACCTTTAGTTGATTTGTTTAATTAATTAACTTTTAATTAATTTATTTAATTAAACAATTTTAATTAAATTATATTAATGTGAAAATTCAATTCATATACATACATGTATACTTATGTTATTTTAAACATTTAAATGCAATATAATATATATCATAATAGATAATACACGTATACATTGATGAATTAAATAACTTGTTTAATTATTTTATTTTATTAATCTTATTAATAAAATTTAAAATTTTGAAATTAATATTTATTTTCATGCATTTTAAATTTTTTATTATATTATAACTTTTATAATATTTGTATATTATATTTTAAATTTAAATTTAAAATTTAAAATCTTCTACTTTAATTTTCAGACAATTCTAAAAATTAGTCCAACGCTCCATTCAAATTTGGACATTTTCTATTAGGGACAACTTTTGGACTGGGAGCTTAAATGTTAACCCTAACATGACTAATTTAGACCGCAGATGCTATAGGGCTCCGATGTTGTTGGAACTAGGCCCGTCCGTAGCGGAAGTTATTTATGAATTCACAAAAAATTCTCTCATTGGATCTTTAAGTCTAATTTATTTAGAACATTTCTAAATTTTATTTTAATAAAATATCTTATTTTATTTAAATTTATAAATTACATAGTTTTATTTAATATATATTTATACATATAGATATACACATACATATCATATACACATATGTATCTGTGCGCATGCGTAATATGATAACACGTGCGAGGTATAACATCCCCGTATATAAATGTTGGGATTTACTCGCAACAAACACGTTAGCTCATCTGATATGTAATGCATAATGTCCAAATTTATTTATGTATATAAACTATTACTTATATTTAAATATATAAATTTTATTTTATTAAACCATAAATAACCATGTACTAATATATATATATATAATGATGAAACAATTTTTTTATTTAAAATAATATATATACATACATACACACATACATAAATATAGTTATAATGTATAAATATTTATATTAACTAAAAAAGTTTTATTTTTTAATTCCAATTTTTTCGTAAAACATAAAAATATTAAATTCTTTTAAAATATCTTTTCAGTTGAACATTCATTTGAAATTAAATAAAATATAATAAAAAATTGTATTCAAAATATTTTTAATTTTTTTAAATTTCTAGTAAATCATATAAAATATTTTATAGTTTGAGAATTTTTTCCATATTTTTTTGGTCAAATTTTAATTTTATTAATTTATTAAGTTTCGATCTATTATAAAAATAATTTTTAAAATAGAAAAAATGATTTTTTAATTTTTATTTTCTGGCTAAGATCTTATCTTATGATAAGTAAAATTTATAAAATAATTTTTTAACATATTTTATTTTATATGATTTATTTATATAGCATATTAATTTAGGTAATATTAAATAATAACAAATAATTATAAAAATTAATATTTTTACTATTGGAAATTAATATTGCTCTATAGTTATATGTATAAATTATATGATCAATTTTAACGATAGAATTATATAGTAATTAAATATAAACCATATATGTATAATTAAGGTATATATACATGTTAATAAAATAATAATTAAGATATATATATATATATATATATATATATATATATAAAATAGGTGGCTGTACAGATCTGCTAAAAAAATTGATTTTATTCATTTATAAGTTAATACATACATATAACCAAACTAACTTGTGATGACAATAACGCATATCAGAATCGTCACCTAGCTAACAATCTAATAATAATATATACATGATGAAATATTATATTGAAGATTATAAACTATAACTCAATGGAAATCATACTAAGAACCGAAGCCTTGAAACCTTGAAAGAATGAACTCTCCCTTTTAAAACCATTTTTGATTCACCAGATTGCTAGTCCTTGAACCATTAACCTTCAGCTATCGGGTAACAACCGAATTGATTTGAGCTTAGGATATTAAAGAGATGAGAGAGGGTAGGTTGGCCAGTAAAGGAAATTGGATGGAGGCTTTAAAAGATCCTTATCAAATGGAGGAAAAGATGTTTAAATAGAGAAAGGAAATGAGAGAGTTTAGGATCATATCTTTTACTCAATCTCCTTCCTTCTCAACCACTTGTTTTCACTCCTCTTTAGCCAATCAAATAGCCGCCTCTAACCCATTTATTCCAACCAATCTTATCAGCCCCATGTTGCTATAACCCATTTAGAGCCCGAATGAATATTATGCATTTTAAATCTAATTTAAATGCTTATCAATATTGTATATCGATTAAGGTTATATATAACTGCATAAATACATTTAACATCCATCTATCAAATCAAAGTCAGATTTATAAATATTATTTAATTTATTTATAACAATTACAAACTAATTCAATTGTCTGGTCAAAGGAGAATTCATCATTTTGGTTATATGACTCATCGATGTGAATTTGACTAACTATTATTATCGAACTATCCGAATTTTAACGTTCACACGTCACTTATCAGGTGGCGTAACACTTTGGTCAAATTTATCACTTACTTCGCTTCGGTAAAATCCAATTTTACTTTGTTAAACGTTACCCAGTTGTGACTTTTATTTTACACCAATTCTCTTCATCAAAACTATATCACTTTGGACTTTTATAATGTGGTAATGGTCAAAATTCCAACATCATCCATATTCAACTATATAGTCCAAATACAAAATCCTTTTTTTAATTATAACAATTATTATTAACCAAACTGCTCTGGCCAGACACTTTGACTTTGAGTTGACTTGAGTTAACCATGATATCTACCTCGTATAACCAAGGAGACGAGTACTCTTTTGATAGCGCTTCACTTCCAATACTTTCACCTGATCTAACTATAGTCACTTGATGGACATAGTATCATGATTTGATTATAATCAAAGCAAAGATTTCATACCGAAGATCTACAATATTCTTAAGTCGAGAAAACTGTGTAAATCAGCCATATTGGTATTTTCCATTTGACCTTAGTTATATTAACCAACAGAGAACTACGAATGAGTCGTTCCATAATTATCCAATAACTATCAGTACATAACCCCTAGGGTCCCCTAGCAGTTATGAGTAATACACAACTCAACATTTGAAGAGCGTTATGTAATCCAGTCTCAACGGGTACATAGATATCTAGTCTTGATGCATCTTGACTAGGAACATTTAAAATGGTATACTTATTTTCATTGTGATAATTACTCATGGTTACAACACTTTATACATACCATCACAAAACGTACCATTTATGGATCTTCTGTTAAACATACTTTAATTAAGTTAATTAACTAATATAACACATTATATCAAGTGTATAATAAAGAAAACACCTGTTACTTCAAATAAGAATGGTTATCTAACTATATATTACATAATTTCCCCTAGGGCATACTGCAACTTCCCCACTTTATGCCATAAAACTAAGTGATATAGATGTTGCAGTCATCCATAGTATTAATTTTCGATGAAATAATATAGCTATGTTTGTCATATCAATAATTAGAAGCACATGGATATGAAAATACAAAATTAAACACAATTTAATAGAAAACTTTCACATTTCATTTCATAAATAACATTTCATATTCACTATATAATCCCTTTCGTAATCTCATGTTCAGAGAGAATATAATTATTACAAAAATACTCCAAGAGTGACGTATGAAGGTGTCCCCTTGGTTGATCAGAGTCTAACACGTGGGAATTATTTAACATGTCATTATATCCATATAGACAAAATTAAACAACACAGCAGAATAGATAAGAACTCCTAAATAGCTAGATTGCCTCTTGCACTTCTCCGGAAGCTTATTCGTCTAATTAGATACCTGAAATCTCCTACTCCCGACCTACTCAAATGAGTACCTTAAATTTTAAGGGGAAAAATATAAATTTCGAATCAGACAAAAGTCTTGTGTGAATAATAACTACCATCTTGAACCAAAAATAGATATCTAATGAGACCACGCCACTGAGCGAAACTGGTTTTCCCCTCGCTAGTATCCTAATCAAAACACATTAAACATATAATGTGCTCTTGCATCCAAAATGGCTAGACAATAGAAAATAAACATTTTCAGTCATGAAACATACATTGGATAACCCATCCTAATTTATTAGATTATCCATCTTAATTCTCATCGAACTATCTGTCTTAATTACAAATGACTATTCATCTAAGATTTGTGTAGAATACCCATCTCATAAGTAATTATGTGGATAACCCATCCCCTACCATATGGACTACCCACCATACATGGTTTCATTATCAAAGTTATATGGATTATCCATCTAATATATAAACAATTCTATGGATTATCTATCCCCTCCCATATAGACCCCCTATCACATATGGTTTCATTTATTTAAAATAATGGTGAATATTCATCATATATCTCATAGTTTCCTAGAATGACCCTTCACAGACCATTAGAGACTATCCACCTCTGGCGTGATCCATCACACATTCTATAGTTTTCCTAGGATAACTATGAACCCATCACTTTTCAGTTTAATTCATATTTGACCCAAATGTTCAACCTATTTCTGTTGGTATCCCCAGTGATTAATGTCAAATAAAGACCCATGGATCGCCATCGTTTATATAGAAATTTTTTGGTATTCAGGCCAGGCTATATAATGTTGAACCTCTATCCGAGGTTGAAAAATAAAATTGTTAGATTTTTATAAATTATATGGCTAACAGCCAAAATCATAAGGTGATCGACCTTCTTAAACATTGGCTATCTAGCCCTTTTAAAACATAGTTTTAATTTGTATAAAACCTAACCTCGTCGGCATTAAAATGAGGAAATGCGGCATCAATGCCGCATATAAGAGTACGATGAATCTCTATCCAAGGTTAGAAGACAAAACTCAAATTTCATTTAAGTATAAAACCATATGTTTATAACGAGGTTATCGGCATACATACGATATAGGTTATCCACCTTCCAAAGCAAAAAACTTTGTTATAAAAAAGGCAATACGACTTATAAAGCCCCAGTGGCGGTATAGAAGAAATGCGACACCAATAGGGCTTGGCAAGGTTATTCGAAAACAAAGGATTATAGTATGCTGACGCCGATGAATGACGACATTATTACTTTAAGACAAACAGTTACTTATGTCATTTTGGTTAATATGCCATCTAATATATAAAGTTGATTTTAAAAATAGGCCACATCGCTGCCTTTTCTAAAGTTGATATCGAAAACTTTGACCTGTTTGGAATCATTCCATAACTACCCAAGGAGTTATCATAAGCTTCCCTTACATCAACACAGACTCTCATAACTGCACTATAACTTAGCTTCGGTGTGAATAGGTGCAGCAAGGCATTATCGTAATTATCATAAAAACTAACTTATTACTACTAAAAGAAACTTTTTTACCAACTCTTAACTCATTTTAAATTCCTATTGGATAAGGCTGTTATCATAAAAAATCATTCCAACCTTGTCGAAACATAAAAGAATGCAAAAGAAGGCTTTTTGAAGAACAATGGCGATAGTAAATACCTTTCCAAGAGTCAAAGTGACGCTTCTGCAAATGTTAGATGTACTATAGGCTTCCGATGAGGTCGAAAGGGTACAAGGCTACCCTTCTGCTTTAGTTGGTCCCTTCTAAAATAGTCGGTTCTGCATGCATAAACGGTTTTTCATGTGTTTGAAATGCCTTTTGAAGGCATCAAAAGAAAGGTTCCACATTAATCATAGAGATTACTTTCGAAAGCTACTTTATGCAACCATTTTCTATCCACCAAGAAGCCTCCTCCATTACAATTGACCGTTCATAATGATCTATTCGCCACCACTAAGACCTTTTAAAACCATCTAAATGCCCTTCCTTACTCATTCAAGTAGAAACATATCATGTTGGCACCAGATCTTAACAACAATGAAGAAGTCAAAGAAGTCTTCTACTATGCTACGAACCATTCGAAACCAAGAAAATGCCTTTTTCGACACTGTCGAAACCCTCCAAAAACGCATGTAAGTGGAGTGCAAACCGATTCGATACCCAATGATGGAAGATTCAAGTGTTCGTAAGCTTAAACAAAGAAAGTATCATAACCTTCTGCAAGCGTTTGATATGTACCTTTCGAATACATTTGAACATCCTATCCTGCTACCCAACACATCAACAACAAGATAAAGGTCACTCCTATATGTTCCAATGGAGTCGAAAGCACCCAAGTCCCTTTCCAAAGCAGTTTTAGAAAGGTGCTCTGAATTCAACAATGGCGATAGGTCATCAACGCACCCTTTCAACTAAGTCAAAAGGACCGATGCGAAAGAGTCCAACCAGCGCCTATAATAAGACCCTGGGGGTATTGATTAAGGGATTCGAATTCTTTCATTCTATACTTATTTTTCTCTAAAGTTTATAAACCGTAATTCCTAAATCAAATTGGGGATTTCACTTTCCTTTAATACTTAAGCCCTTGTATTCGTGAAAATTATCAATAAAGAAAATACATAGTACTTTTGAACACATTGACTCTGATTCACTACTTATATATGATTTTGGCAATAGAGTGTATGTATCAATGCATATTGAAGGGATACCTTACGAAGGAGCATGATATTCCCGACTCAGTTAAAACCCTTTGGATCCCATTAGGTTACAACCTTAAATTACCTTAACCTTTTCGAAAGGTGGTTTCGAAAGGGTCTTAAATTACTTCAACGGATTCAAAAGGTGGTTTCAAAGAGGTCATTCACACATCTAATTTCGCTTTGAGGTGTTGATAATATTCCTTGTTATCATTTTTTGCGCTAGATGGAGGGCTTGAACCTCCGACTTTGTTGAATTCCCAACCTTACTTTTCCCTATCCCTATTCCATTCCAAACTAACCTTAGACCCTACACCACAATGCTTAGCAAAATCAAAATGTCTAAGAAAGGATCTTCAGAACCACACTTGGTTGGATTCTTTCATGAAACTGTTCAAGTTTCTAAACTATATGAAGAAAAAATGTTAAGATTGGAGGCTTTAAAAATAATGGAAAAGAATAAAGATGAATCTTATGATCCGAACAATCGGAGCTTAAACACATTTCACATTGGTCCTACACTCATCATTTCCCTAGGAGGGGCCAAAAGTAGGGTGATAACTTGTTTGATCAAATAAGGAAGATGTAACAACCCAATATTTTTGAAATATGTTTTATTTGTTTTAAAAAAAAATTATAGTGAAGTAGAAATTTTTCTAGAATTAATGGTAATTTATTTGAAGTTTTCAGGTTCTGTTTCCTATTTTTTTAGCAATTTCTTTAATTTTTTTGATATTTTCCATGAATTTAATTATTTATTTCACTTTGAAAATGTTTTAAAAATCATTTTATTTCAAAATTTGTCTTATAATATTTTTAAAATGATGCAAATAACTTTCCAAAGCCATTGGTAATTTTCTTGTAATTCTTATGTCCTGCTTGCTATTTTTTAAAACAATTTCTTTATTCCTTTTTCTATTTTTCTCCAATTTAATTTTCTATTTTATTTTGAAAATGATAAATAAATTAATTTAATTCAAATTTCCACTTTATAATAATTTTATGATGAAATGTATAATTTTCCAAGACTAACAGTGATTTATTCATAATTTTAGAACACTGTTTGATATTTTTAAGGCATTTTCTTCATTATTTTATATTTTTTTCAAATTATACTATTTGTTACCTCATATTTCTAATTGATTTCGGTTTGTAAAGTATTTTCTTCTGAAATTTTGTTTATATAAAGATTTAGAAGGAAAGGAATATGAAAGATTGTAAATCACTTTGAAACGTAAGCCCTTTTATTTGCCCAAACCCTTCATTTCCTTAAACTCCTCAATTAATTGCCTTAGCCGTGTAAAACCCTAGTGTAGCCGTCATCTCATTAGGTTTTCACGTGAAAAAAAATCCATCTTCATTTGTTTCTCACGGTTTCAATAAGATCTGGTAATGGCTTCCCTTTCTTTTTCTTACTTTTCTCCTTGTTTTCTCTAAATTTTTGCCATGTTTCTCTTCTAGTTTGGATCGGCCTCTTCTCCATAGCCGCAGCCACAAACTCCTACATCTCTTCCATGCCTCCAATATCATCTACTCCACCTGCCATGACCATGGCCGAGCCGTCTATGGTGACCAAAACCTTCAAATTGAAACCTATATGCCTAAAAACAATGTTTTTGACCATTGTTGCCTCATTCCCTTCATCCACCATTCAAATCACCACCATAGCCGCCACCACCACCAATGACCTGACCATCACACACCCCTTCCACCTCTATTCAGTCATGTTGCACCCTTAGGCCGAGCATACTTCCCATGGCCGAGCCCTCTAGCCAACCAAAACTCCCTTTTTTTGCCTAAAAACCATTCACCGCCTCATGTATAAAACTCCATCTTGTTTGGCCATGAACCCGACCCATGCTAGCCATAAACCTGAACCAAAACTTTACCAAATCTGAAACAAAACATACCCTGCTCCGTGACAAAGGCTTGAGGAAGCAAGGCAAAAGTTTGGCAATCCGTTTCTCTTTTATTTCAATGTTATTGCATGTTATAGTCATATTGAATTGTGTTGTTTTGTTTGTTTATTTTTGGTTGTACATAAGAGTTGTAGCTTGGATTCAACCTCCACTCAAGTCCATAGTTGTGTCATCCTGCCTTATTGTCTATTTGTGCCTTTGGTTTGGAAATATTCAGCAATTAGAGGTGAGTAAATCTCACACGACAATTATATACTTATGCAGTTGTAAAACAACCACAACTGAATGTGTAGAAAATAGTTATGATGTTATAACTGCCATGTGATTTTATATATATATATGTATGATGCTGACATGTTAAATTATATGTCATATCACCTGTTACCTGTCACAATTCCTATTACTCTTGTACACTGTTAAATTGTTCTTATATATATGCTTATCACACTGCAAGTTCCCTATAGATTAGAAATCACTATGTGTTGAAATGATACATACTCGAACGGACTTTAGAATAAGGAAAAATCGTTATGGGCTGAAATGATAGGCCTGAACAGTTTTTAAATTATTTATTTTGACTTGAGATTGCGGGTTTGAAATGATAGAACCCGGATTTTTATTTTAAACTACGGATTGAAATGATACATATCCGTATCATTTGACCTAGGTTAGAAAACTATATACAGATCCGTGGTTATTTTATAAATGTTTTCTGGAATTTTAAATATTTTAAATTATAAATATATAAAAATTTGATTTAAATTGGATTTTTATTTATTAACTATAGAAATTTGGAATTTTCTGTAAGATAAAATGTTGGGAAAAATGAATAGTTGCATTGAATTTTTGAAATATAACTTAAGTGGAAAATTGGAATTCTATTTAAATAAATTAAGTTATATAAATAAAAATTGGAAATTAAATTTATTTGAAAAAAAATGGAGAAAATTTAAGTGTTAAGTTGTTTATTTAAAAATGTGAAGAATTGGAATTTTACACTTGAATTTATTAAAAGAATCTGTTGAAAATTGGATTTAAATAATAAGAAATTTATTGTGTATAAATAATATGTTAATGAACATATTTATTGTTAAAAATATGATTTTGAAATATTTAAAGGATTTTAAATGAAGATTATTATTTGCTGGAAATCTACTAAATTCTGGAAATCACTTTTAATAGCATTCAGAAATGCTATCGTTGCTGAATTGAACTAAAATAGTGTAAATAGAGCTATTACAGCATTTCTTAAATGCTGTAGTTGCTGTAGTTGAATTTATATGCTAATATTGGACTCAGGTCTATTATAGCATTCTCCGGAAATGCTGTAGTGGTCTGCTATGTTTGCTGAAATCAATTTAAACCTTTGTTTTGAAATCTGAACTACCGCAGCACTTCTGAAATGCTGTCTTTTCTGTTTTGAACTATAATTCAACTAAAAACTGAGTTTTTAACAGCAGATTTAAGTGCTGTCTTTGCTAAATAAAAATGTTTTCATATATAACTTATAACAGCTTTTTTTCTAAATGCTGTAAAAGACTGAAATTTCTATAATTTTGGTTTTTGACTTAGTAAACTAACTCTGAATGGTTTGAAACTTTGAAAATTGAATACTTGAAATGAAAGAACAATAAGTCCATAATTAAATGATCTTAATGAATAAATTAAATTGGAAGTGAATCATTTTAAAGAGAAGTTCAAATTGAAATAAATGAATGTTATCTTTGAACTTTAAAAGGGTATTAAGTTTGATAATTTGCATTTGAATTTAATAATGATTTAAAAAGGAAAATTTGAAAAGATATGTTGTTTTGAAATATTGAGAATGATTAAATCTTTATTGGATAAAGAATTGAGTTTTGAAATGATGTTTTCATTTGAAGTAAAGTATTATTTCAAAGTTATAACCATGGGTTATAATAATGATTGGTTGGCAAAGAGACCGGAATCGGATATGGACATACTCTCTGTCGATACCGAAAACCACTTTGACTAACCGTGTACGCGGTGGAGATTCCAGAATGAAGTAGGATGGTGACGACGTTCTTGTGGTATGTTACGTGGACCCAACTCCCATGAGTTGGCATAAGGTGGCTAAAACATGAGCGATCTCGGGCCAGCTGAGGTAGCACCTCTTATCGGACGCAATCCTTCGATACCATTCTATTACTTGTGATTGTTTGGTGGCCACCCTTCGATTTTGGGTATGTGTTCCGAGGTTGGCGTATGTGGCTGCTGCATTACCACCAGCCCGTGTGCGTAATTGGTATATCTACCCTGGCATTGCCTTGTGTGCCGTGTCACCTACCATACCAAGCCTTTACTACGAGTTTCTATTTGTGTCGTACCTATGCAGTATCTTCTCATAGTCTCCCGATCAGGAGATATGCAGGTACTGTATAGACTATTGGCATTAATTGTGTTAAGGTGGAGAATGTAAAGCCTTAACGCTATTTAAAAGTATGTTTATTTTACTGTTAGACATTATTATAATAGCGCAATATACTATATAGTAAATATTTTAATGGATCCTTAGAGGATGGGCGGTCCCAGGCATCTTCTAAGTTATTTGTACCTTTACTACAGTTCACTTGAGTTGGTTTACACTGGATAAGTATGTATGTCCTGACTCGAGTGTTTGCTTTTTATTTACGCTCGGGTCAGCCTAAGTTTATTCACAGATTTGGATTCCCACTCTCTGGAGGTCTGGAATCGCTGGAGATTTATCAGCTTATCTAGTTAAATATATTTCAGTTCTGTTGTTCTGTTGTTAGCTTTGTATTAGTGGACTTCTTTGTATTTGGGATTTGATGTCGTATTTACTTTCAGTCAGATATTATGTATTTTGTATTTGGTTTTTAGACTTTGTGATATTAGCTTCATGAACTACTATGGTATTTAATTTCCGCTGCGAGATATTCTGATGTTCTGTGTTTGTGATTCTGTGATTTGATTTTTTTTTGCTCCAATTTTTTTTTACAATTTGTTATTTTGTACTATTCAAATATGGCATGTGTGGGTTATTGTCGATTTGAATAGTGGAAAATAGTGGGTCGTTACAGTTGGTATCAGAGCTTTGGTATTAGGCAAACCTTAGCCTGCGGAGCAAAAACTCATTAGAGATAGGGTAGAAATATCCTAAAATGAGTGAAATCAACTTCAGAATCATTTCTTTGTGAGAGAACGTATTTTCAAAGTATAAAATGATTTTTAAATGATTTTTAAAAGGGTTTTTCAAAGATTATTTCGATATAAACTTTTTCTTGTTTTAGAAGCAAATTTTCCAACTCCTTTCCTTTCGTATCTACCTTGTTAGAAATTTATGTAATTAGAATGTTCATCCAAGTGAATTTATTTTGTCTTATCTTATCTTTATCTTATCTCTACCTGTGTCCTAATATTCATTCTTGAATTTTCAGGATGAATCGTAGGAATGCTAGAGGTCAGGGTCGTGGTGCTGTCCCAGTTCCAGCCCCAGCTCCTGTCCGTTTCATTGTTCTTTGCAAAGAATTTACTCAGCTTGGAGGAACCAAGTTCACTGGTTCCGAATCTATCATTGAGGCTCAGCAATGGCTGAGGAGTATCGAGAGGATATTTACTGGTCTTGATATTACTGATGCCCAGAAGCGTCAGTTAGCCGCATGGCAGTTACAGGAGGCTGCCCAAGATTGGTGGGAGTCGGTTACGGCTAACACCATTGAGGCTGATCTTACTTGGGAACAGTTCAGGTATCTTCTTGTGTTTCTTTGAATTTTGTTTTCTATCTTTTCATGCCTTGTCTAAGCTTATCTATCATTCTTCTCAGGGAAGCTTTCATTGCTAAGTGGATGCCAGAGGCGGGGAAATCCCAGCTTTATAGAGAGTTCATGGACCTTAAGCAGGGAAGCATGTCTTTTTCAGAGTACAAGAGGAAGTTTAACGAACTTTCTAAGTTCGTACCTGGTCTCATAGACACTCCTCTGAAGAAGAACGAGAAGTTTATTGTTGGTGCTCATCCCGAGTACTACAGTCGTCTCATTTCTCATGTTCATGGCACATTTACCCAGCTTATGGATATGGTTCTTCGTTATGAGAACCCTACTTCTAAGGGTCCTGCTTCAGTTGGTGCTCCATCATCTCAGACTTCTTCTGCAAATTCTAAGAAGAGGAAGCTTAGTTTCCAGCAACAGAAGAAGAATTGGCTCAAGAATCCGGGTTTGGGATCTTCAGCATTTGCTCCATTTCAGAGGCAACCAGTTGACCTTTCCTCCATCACCTGCTTCAAGTGTGACCAGAAAGGGCACTATGCGAATATTTGTCATACTAGTGTTGGTGCTGCCATTCCTCCACCTGCTCAGCCAGCTAGGCGTGAGCTTTGCCACATCTGTCTCCAGCCTGGCCATTTTAGGAAGGATTGCCCTACCCAACAGATGGGTAAGCCTTCTGGTATATTTGCTGTCACCTCTGCCTCTTCTCCAGCACCTGCTCCTTCAGCTCCTAGTGATGACCAAGGTACGCTTCAAGGTTCCTTTTCTTTGTTTTAGCATCCAGTTCGTGTTCTGTTTGATACTGGTGCATCCCACAGTTTTATATCTATTGATTTGTGTGATAAGTTTGAGCATCTCCTTTCTCTTGAGTATGTTTCTGAACCCTTATGTGTTTCAAATCCAATTGGGGTCCTGCAAACCTTAATAGGATCTGTAAACAAGCGAAGCTTCTTTATTCAGATCATCGTTTCAGTGGTGATTTCTATGTTTTGGGCTTCGATGCTTTTGATTTGTTGCTTGGTAGTGATTGGCTTGGTAGGCATAATGCTCACATCTCTTGTAAAGCCCGGTCTGTTTATCTTGAGGATGATCTGGGTAATTCCTTTGTTATTCAGTGCCGCATGCCTCAGGATTTTGCTGGCAGTTTTATTTATTCTTTGGATTCTGCTTCTGGTGACCTTCATTCGACCCGTGTGGTAAAACTCTTGCCAGATGTTTTTGGTGAAGTCACTACTTTGCCTCCTAAGAGGGAGATAGATTTTCGCATTGAGCTTACTCCTGGAGCTCGACCAGTTGTTCTTCCTCCTAGAAGAATGGCACCTCGTGAGAAGGTTGAGTTAGCAAAACAAATTGAGGACTTATTCTCCAAAGGTCTAATCAGGCCTAGTCATTCCGAATGGGGAGCAACGGTGGTTTTTGTCACCAAGTCAGATGGTTCTCTTAGGATGTGTGTTGACTATAGGGAGCTAAATAATCACTATGAAAAACAGATATCCAATGCCTCGCATCAATGACATGTTTGATCAGCTTTATGGTGCTACTTGTTTCTCTCAGCTTGATCTTGCCACAAGTTTTCACCAGCTCAGAGTCGCTGAGGAAAGTATTCCTAAGATTGCTTTCCGTACAGAGAATGGCTTTTTCGAATGGTTAGTCATGCCTTTTGGTTTGACTAATGCTCCTGCTTTCTTTGTTGATTTGATGAACCGTGTTTTTCGAGATGTTCTTAATAAAAATTTTCTTGTCTTTGTTGATGACATCCTTGTCTTTTCTAAGACAAAGGCAGAGCATGAGTCACACTTGAAATCTGTTCTAGAGATTTTTAGAAGCCATCAATTGAAGGCTAAATTTTCTAAATGCCATTTCTGGAAGGATGAAGTCCGGTTTCTTGGACATATTGTTTCTGGTAATGGAGTTTCTGTTGATCCAGCCAGGATTGCTGCGATCAATGTAAGTCTTTCCTTCTTTCTCTTTCCTTCATTTAATTATTCTATCCCTTCTGTGGTTTTCATTTTCCTTATTTTTGTTACAGGATTGGGAAACTCCATCAGATATTCGTAGTTTTCTAGGCCTTGCCGGTTATTACCGGAGATTCATCGAGAATTTTGCTAGGATTTCTGCACCGCTCACTGCTTTAACTCGTAAGAATGCAAAGTTTATCTGGGATAAGAAGTGTGAAGCTGCATTCGCTGAGTTAAAGAGCAAGCTAACTTCCGCACCAGTTCTTACAATACCGAACGGAAGTGAAGGATTGACGGTATATACTGATGCTTGTCATGAAGGATTGGGTGCTGTTCTCATGTAGGATGGTAAGGTCATTGCCTATGCCAGCCGTCAGCTGAAAACCCATGAAGCTAATTATGCCGCCCATGATTTAGAGTTGCTTGCTGTTGTCTTTTCTTTGAAGCTTTGGAGGCATCATTTGCTTGGAACCAAGTTTGAGCTTTTTACCGATCATCAGTCTCTGAAATATATCTTCACCCAGAAGGATTTGAATCAGAGGCAAGTTCGTTGGCTTGAGTTTTTGGCTTCTTACGACCTTGATATTAGCAATACTCCTGGTAAAGCTAATGTTGTGGCCGATGCTCTGAGTCGGAAGAAGGCATTGGTGTGTCATCTTGTTGTTTCTTCTTCTCCTCTTTTGGATCGTATCGAGGCTAAGCAGGATGAGGATAGGATACTTAGGCTTATTAAGGAGAGTGTTCGTAACAGAGGTGGTGGCAGTAGTAGTGGTAGTAGTGGAGCTCAGAATGATGACAGAGGGTTTTTGAGGATTAATGGTAGGATTTGTGTCCCGAATGTGGATGGTTTGAGGCGGGAGTTACTTCGGGAGAATCATCGATCCAGACTTTCTATCCATCCCGGTGTGACAAAGATGTATCAGGATATGAAGAAGCTTTATTGGTGGAAAGGTATGAAGAGGGATGTCTCTATCTTTCTTAGTCGGTGTGCGACTTGTCAGCAAGTCAAGGCCGATCATCAGAAGACTCCTGGTTTGTTGCAGCTCTTGAGATTCCCGACTGGAAGTGGGAACAGGTTTCCATGGATTTCATTGATGGATTGCCGAGGTCTAGGAAGGGCAATGAGAGTATCTGGGTTATTGTGGATAGGCTGACCAAATCTGCTCATTTTATTCCGGTCAAGTCTACCCGTTCTGCTTCTAGCTTGTCTGAGATCTACATGAGGGAGATTGTTCGTCTCCATGGTGTTCCTCTCAGTATTGTTCGTGATCGTGATCCTATCCTTACCAGCCAGTTCTGGAAAGATTTTCAGGAATCTTTGGGTACTCATATGAATCTGAGCACTGCTTACCATCCGCAGACTGGCGCTCAAACGGAAAGGGTGAATCAGATACTCGAAGATCTTCTTCGTGTTTGTGTGCTTGATTATGGTGGATCTTGGGAAGATCATTTGCATCTTGTTGAGTTCACCTACAATAATAGTTATCAGGTATAACCTTATCTTTTGTTTTAAGTTCATCTTAATATTTTATCTATTCCCTTTCTATCTTTGAATTCAGGCCAGTATCAAAATGTCTCCATTTGCTGCTTTATATGGACGACCTTGTCGATCCCCATCTTGCTGGATTGAATCCGGTAATCGTCTAATTCTTGGTCCTGATACGATTCTGGAAGCTTCTGAGAGAATTGAGGAGATTAAGAGAAGGTTGAGGGTTGCTCAGGATAGGCAGAAGAAGTATGCTAATAGGTGTAGGCGGAAGCTTGAGTTTGATGTTGGCGATATGGTTTTCCTTAAGGTCTCTTCTTTGAGGAATGTCATTCGTTTTGGTCGTAAAGGGAAGCTTTCTCCCAGATTCATTGGTCCTTTCCGCATTTTGGAAAGAGTTGGTTCCTTGGCTTATCGTCTGGAGTTACCCGAGAAGCTTTCTGGAGTGCATGATGTATTCCACGTCTCACATCTTCGCCGGTATCTCCATGACCAATCTTTGGTTGTTCAGCCTTCTCCTCTTGACAGCTTGGATATTGAGCCTAATCTGACTGTCGAGAGGAAGCCACTTCGTATTGTCGATAGAGGTACGAAGCAGCTAAAAAGGAAATCTGTTAGTCTGGTCAAAGTACAACGGAGTACGGATGATCGTGAATGTACTTGGGAGACGGAGGAGAGCATTCGTGCTTCAAATCCTGAATTGTTTATTCCAGGTACTATTTTATTTTTCTATCTTGATTTCATTTTTGTTTCCTAGTTTCCGTTCTTTTCGAGGACGAAAAGGTTTGAGTAGGGGAGAGTGTAACAACCCAATATTTTTGAAATTTATTTTATTTGTTTTAAATTTATTTTATAGTGAAGTAGAAATTTTTCTAGAATTAATGGTAATTTATTTGAATTTTTCAGGTTTTGTTTCCTATTTTTTTAGCAATTTCTTTAATTCTTTTGGTATTTTCCATGAATTTAATTATTTATTTCACTTTGAAAATGTTTTAAAAATCATTTTATTTCAAATTTTGTCTTATAATATTTTTAAAATGATGTAAATAACTTTCCAAAGCCATTGGTAATTTTCTTGTAATTTTTATGTCCTACTTGCTATTTTTTAAAACAATTTCTTTATTCCTTTTTCTATTTTTCTCCAATTTAATTTTCTATTTTATTTTGAAAATGATAAATAAATTAATTTAATTCAAGTTTCCACTTCATAATAATTTTATAATGAAATGTATAATTTTCCAAGACTAACAGTGATTTATTCACAATTTTAGAACACTGTTTGGTATTTTTAAGGCATTTTCTTCATTATTTTATATTTTTTTCAAATTATACTATTTTTTACCTCATATTTCTAATTGATTTCGGTTTTTAAAGTATTTTCTCCTAAAATTTTGTTTATATAAAGATTTAGAAGGAAAGGAATATGGAAGATTGTAAATCACTTTGAAACGTAAGTTCTTTTATTTGCCCAAACCCTTCATTTCCATAAACTCCTCAATTAATTGCCTTAGCCGTGTAAAACCCTAGTGTAGCCGTCATCACATTAGGTTTTCACGTGAAAAAAAATCCATCTTCATTTGTTTCTCATGGCTTCAATAAGATCTGGTAACGGCTTCCCTTTCTTTTTCTTACTTTTCTCCTTATTTTCTCTAAATTTTTGCCTTGTTTCTCTGCTAGTTTGGATCGGCCTCTTCTCCATAGCTGCAGCCACAAACTCCTACATCTCTTCCATGCCTCCAACACCATCTACTCCACCAGCCAAGACCATAGCCGAGCCATCTATGGTGACCAAAACCTTCAAATTGCAACCTACATGCCTAAAAACAATGTTTTTGACCATTGTTGCCTCATTCCCTTCATCCACCACTCAAATCACCACCATAGCTGCCACCACCACCACTGACCTGACCACCACACACCCCTTCCACCTCTGCCTAGTCATGATGCACCCTTAAGCCGAGCATACTTCTCATGGCCGAGCCCTCTAGCCAACCAAAACTCCCTTTTTTGCCTAAAAACCATTCACCGCCTCATGTATAAAACTCCATCTTGTTTGGCCATGAACCCGACCCATGCTAGCCATAAACCTGAACCAAAACTTTACCAAATCTGAAACAAAACATACCCTACGCTGTGGCAAAGGCTTGAGGAAGCAAGGCAAAAGTTTGGCAATCCGTTTCTCTTCTATTTCAATGTTATTGCATGTTATAGTCATATTGAATTGTGTTGTTTTGTTTGTTTATTTTGGGTTGTACACAAGAGTTGTAGCTTGGATTCAACCTCCACTCAAGTCCGTAGTTGTGTCATCGTGCCTTATTGTCTATTTGTGCCTTTGGTTTGGAAATATTCAGCAATTAGAGTTGAGTAAATCTCACACGACAATTATATACTTATGTAGTTGTAAAACAACCACAACTGAATGTGTAGAAAATAGTTAAGATGTTATAACTGCCATGTGATTTTTTATATATATATATGATGTTAACATGTTAAATTATATGTCATATCACCTGTTACCTTTCATATCACCTGTTACTATTGTATATTGTTAAACTGTTCTTATATATATGCTTATCACACTGCAAGTTCCCTGTAGATTAGAAATCACTATGGGTTGAAATAATACATACCCGAAAGGACATTAGAATAAGGAAAAATCATTATGGGCTGAAATGATAGGCCTGAACGGTTTTTAAATTATTTATTTTGACTTGGGATTGCAAGTTTGAAATGATAGAACCCGGATTTTTATTTTAAACTGCGGATTGAAATGATACATATCCGTATCACTTGACCTAGGTTAGAAAACTATATACATATCCGTGGTTATTTTATAAATGTTTTCTGGAATTTTAAATATTTTAAATTGTAAATATATGAAAATTTGATTTAAATTGGATTTTTATTTATTAATTATAGAAATTTGGAATTTTCTATAAGTTAAAATGTTGGGAGAAATGAATAGTTGCATTGAATTTTTGAAATATAACTTAAGTGGAAAATTGGAATTCTATTTAAACAAATTAAGCTATATAAATAAAAATTGGAAATTAAATTTATTTGAAAAAAATAAAGAAAATTTAAGTGTTAAGTTGTTTATCTAAAAATGTGTAGAATTGGAATTTTACACTTGAATTTATTAAAAGAATCTGTTGAAAATTGGATTTAAATAATAAGAAATTTATTGTGTATAAATAATATGTTAATGAACATTTTTATTGTTAAAAATATGATTTTGAAATATTTAAAGGATTTTAAATGAATATTATTATTTGCTGGAAATACACTAAATTCTGGAAATCACTTTTAATAGCATTCAGAAATGCTATAGTTGCTGAATTGAACTAAAATAGTGTAAATAGAGCAATTACAGCATTTCTGAAATGCTGTAGTTGCTGTAGTTGAATTTATAGGCTAATATTGGACTCAGGTCTATTATAGCATTCTCTGGAAATGCTGTAGTGGTCTGCTGTGTTTGCTGAAATCAATTTAAACCTTTCTTTTGAAATCTGAACTACCGCAGCACTTCTGAAATGCTGTCTTTCCTGTTTTGAACTATAATTCAACTAAAAATTGAGTTTTTAACAGCAGATTTAAGTGCTGTCTTTGCTGAATAAAAATGTTTTCATATATAACTTATAACAGCTTTTTTCTAAATGCTGTAAAAGGCTGAAATTTCTATAATTTTGGTTTTTGACTTAGTAAACGAACTCTGAATGGTTTGAAACTTGAAAATTGAATACTTGAAATGAAAGAACAATAAGTTCACTTTTAAAATGATCTTAATGAATAAATTAAATTGGAAATGAATCATTTTAAAGAGAAGTTCAAATTGAAATAAATGAATGTTATCTTTGAACTTTAAAAGGGTATTAAGTTTGATAATTTGCATTTGAATTTAATAATGATTTAAAAAGGGAAATTTGAAAAGATATGTTGTTTTGAAATATTGAGAATGATTAAATCTTTATTGGATAAAGAATTGAGTTTTGAAATGATGTTTTCATTTGAAGTGAAGTATTATTTCAAAGTTATAACCACGTGTTATAATAACGATTGGTTGGCAAAGAGACCGGGATCGGATATGGACATACTCTCTGTCGATACCGAAAACCACTTTGACTAACCGTGTACGCGGTGGAGATTTCAGAATGAAGTAGGATGGTGACGACGTTCTTGTGCTACGTTACGTGGACCCAACTCCCGTGAGTTGGCATAAGGTGGCTAAAACAGGAGCGATCTTGGGCCAGCTGAGGTAGCACCTTTTATCGGACGTAGTTCTTCGATACCATTCTATTACTTGTGATTGTTTGGTGGCCACCCTTCGTTTTTGGGAATGTGTTCTGAGGTGGGCGTATGTGGCTGCTGCGTTACCACCAGCCCGTGTGCGTAATTGGTATATCTACCCTGGCATTGCCTTGTGTGCCGTGTCACCTACCGTACCGAGCCTTTACTACGAGTTTCTATTTGTGTCGTACCTATGCAGTATCTTCTCATAGTCTCCGATCAGGAGATATGCAGGTACTGCATAGACTATTGGCATTAATTATGTTAAGGTGGAAAATGTAAAGCCTTAACGCTATTTAAAAGTTTGTTTATTTTACTGTTAGACATTATTATAATAGCGCATTATACTATATAGTAAATATTTTAACGGATCCTTAAAGGATGGGCGGTCCAAGGCATCTTCTAAGTTATTTGTACCTTTACTACAGTTCACTTGAGTTGGTTTACACTGGATAAGTATGTATGTCCTGACTCGAGTGTTTGCTTTTTATTTACGCTCGGGTCAGCCTGAGTTTATTCACAGATTTGGATTCCCACTCTCTGGAGGTCTGGAATCGCTGGAGATTTATCATCTTATCTAGTTATCTATATTTCAGTTCTGTTGTTCTGTTGTTAGCTTTGTATTAGTGGACTTCTTTGTATTTGGGATTTGATGTCGTATTTACTTTCAGTCGGATATTATGTATTTTGTATTTGGTTTTGAGACTTTGTGATAGTAGCTTCATGAACTACTATGGTATTTAATTTACGCTGCGAGATATTCTGATGTTCCGTGTCTGTGATTTTGTGATTTGATTTTTTTTTTGCTCCAATTTTTTTTTACAATCTGTTATTTTGTACTATTTAAGTCTGGCATGTGTGGATTATTGTCGATTTGAATAGTGGAAAATAGTGGGTCGTTACAGAAGACTATTCAATTCTATACCAAAGGCATTGTTTTTGAAGAAGGAATAATGGCCTATTACTATATATTTGCTCAGAAATGGCATAGCAAGTGAACCATTACCTCCATATGAGCTTTGAAAGATTTTAAAAAGGAAATTTGTCATTTAGGGAGATGTTCCTGAATCAAGCAACAAAAGATCTAGAAATCGACCACAAAAGACAAGCTTTAAATCAAGAATTCCTAAGGAATGCGATTTGACTACATCAATCGAGAACATCTACTTACTAACAAGGGAGGAACTTAGCTATTGGCCATCTAAAAAGAAAACGCCCAAATATGAAAGGAATCTTGGAGTATTTTACTGCCATTATCATATGATGAACGAACATGAAACCAATCAATGCAGAGCTCTTGAAGGAACTATCATCGATTTTTTCAGACAAGGAAAGATCAATTGATTTGTAAAGAAATATTAGATGAATTCAATAAAGGCCTATTTGAATAAGAAAGTCAACATATTTAGGAGTAAGATTCTTCTTAAACTTGGAAACATCCTTAAATGGTCATAAGGCTTTGTCCACGCCAAGATGGCCAGGTCAAAGCACTTCCTGGAGGGAGGTCAGAGTATCCTTTATTCGCACCACACTATGACCAAGTTAAAGTATCTACAAGCCCTTAATCGCACCATGTTATGGCCAGATCAAGGCGTCCCATGGAACGGGGATAGAGTAAGCCCTTGAATGCGCGATGCTATGGCTAGGTCAAGGTACCGACCAACCTTCAGTCCCGCCTATGAGGCCAGGTTGGAGCACCTCCTGGAGGCAGAATGGAGTAAACCCTTGATTTTTCCATACTTTGGCCTAGTCAGGCACCAAACAAGCCTTCAGTCCCGTCTATAAGGCCTGGCTGGAGCACCACCTGGAGGGAGGTCGTTTAGGTCCTTGGATCCTGCTTGTGGATAAACTAACCAAGCCCATTGGACAACAATGGAGAAAGATGTCCAAGCCCAAGAAGTTTCATACAAAATCGTAACAATATACAATATCTAAAGGGTGGAACGTGTCGGAAGAATCAAGAAGCAGAGAGGTGACACAAAGCAAAAGATTTGAATAATCAATGTCCAAAGCGTGGTGCAGAACAAAAGACTCAGATTAGAATTTCTGAACTTCCATTACACAAATAATGTTTTCGAAACTTTCCATCTCATTATCAAGAATGGATTTCTAGTTATCTATTATTTCAGAATGATTATTCCTGGAATACTTTCATACGAAATTATGGCCGTCAGCTAATTTTCAAAATATAATTTCTGGCCTTCACTCACTAATACCCGAATTTGGGTCTCGTGCCTTCAACTATTAACTTTTAGAGAACACCTGTCAACACCTGAATCTAGGTTTCAGGTCTTATATTAATATAACCAAAGTTGAATTTTGGTCTTCTCTTATTATTATCAAAGTTGGATATTGGGATCTCTATTATTAATGGACAAAAATTACCGGTCACCAATCATTCTCAATTGCAGATTTCTCATCACTTATTATCTCCAGATAATGATCTATTAACTTCCATTATTCCCTGATTTAGAATTCGGGAATTATATTGTCAGAAATTTTGATATTATCGTCGATAATATGGACAAACTACTAGACAAATTCTTGCATAAACTTCAAATTAATGATATGAAATGTTGTCTATTTTATACTTTGCAAGAAAACAAGGTTAACGTGGAAGACCAAATGATTCAACAAATACAAAAGAAAACCATAATCAAAGCAATCAAAAAGTAGATTCAGAAAATGACCGCACAGGTACACATGAGGATTACAAGCTAGGTGATATTTTCATAATTTACATAGTCTATGAAATTATTTACAAAGCATATTATACAATATAAGAGTCTGTCTTAAAGATCTTGTACAACCTTATCTAAATTCTCAGAAATCGAAGGATCAACAATATGGCGTATTGCTATACAAAGAATTTCTTTGAGTTTCTTCTCCTTCTTCCAAATTTCATCAGCATCATCAATACACTCGATATGAGTTTCTAAAGCATGATTGAAAGCTTTGTTTGCACCTTTAAGAGTCTTATTCTACCTTTCCAAATAAGCAATACGCTTTTAAAGAAGATTTCTTTTGTATTTGATTTTTTGAATTTTGGCTATATACCCATTAATGCGTTGGAGTATCTTTCTTTTTGCCGATTGTCGAAATATTTCATCATTTCAAACTTGATTTTTTGGCACCATTTGCCAATCGCTTTTTCATCCAAATCAGGAGATGGGTTAGTTGTAGTGGGGAATTTTTGAATAGCTAAGGAATGAGACCTTGTTGATTTACCAACAGTTTAAGTGATTGGAGAAACTCGTGATTTGATCATTAAGGCCTTTGGTGATTGCCATTTGAAGTAAAAATTTCCGACGCCATTCCAACGCTTGAGTGTTATCTTGAAGTTTGGCAGACAAAGGATCTTTAGATAGACTTCTCTTTTCAAGATCCGCAACCAATCTATCCTTAAGATTGGTGAAACGAGATATAGGACTAATGAGTGAGATGTCATTGCTAATTGCTTTTCCTATTCAAACAAACAAAAAGAAACAAATTAATACCCAAAGAACCAATTTCTTTTATTACAATACTATGGTTATAACTCAAGAGGAAATAAAAAAGGGTACAATATCATTGTTATAATCAAGTACTTGCCTTGCCCTATTATGCTTAAAGTATAGAAATGGCATTTTTAACTTTATCGAAAGAGTTAGTCAAAATAGTTATCATCGATTCAAAAGTGGAAAATCCTTCTACGGTAATAGTTGGAGGATATTTGCTATAATCCTATTCTCCAACTGGAGGACTATTAGAACATATATCAATTTTGTATGATATGTTTGAATTTACTTAAGGAGCTTTTCCTTTTCTTCGCCTAGAAAATCAAAGTGAAGTCAGGGATGTTGAATATAAAGCTTTTGTAGATATCTAAGATATCAATATTTGGCCAATCGCGAGGATTTCAAGAGCGAGGCCTTTTCTAAATAATCTCGTTTTAATTTGACATATTTTCTTGAGTAATCCCTAGTAGCAGGGCAATTTGACAGATATTTACTCTGTAAGGATGTAATAAAATAAAACTAAGTATAAAAGAACTAATACTGAATGTCACAGATAAATATAAGTACATGATTATAAATTTTCTTCTGGTTCATACAAGATTGATTTCTTAAATAATTCAGAAATGAACTTATACTTATAATATTTAAGTTTTTTCTTGAGGCAATGTGTGAGGAATGGCCCATGGTAAGTTCCAACAAGCCCCTGGGTGAGGATCAGACTCGAATTTGTCTAAGTATCTTCTATGTAGGTATCTAAGTAGACTGCCACTAAAATCACCCAAGTATGAAAAATCTACATTCGGATGTCTACAAGAAGCTTTATATAGAAAGTCTACCAGATATCACTGTCTTCGATACATCCAAAAGAGTGTCATCAATTCTCTGTTCTCTTCCAAAAGCTTGTCATGATGAAGACGTGCCATTTTCAGTCAATGGGTCGCTTCCTTGATCTTTAAAAGACGCTGATACTGCATCGCTTTTATTAAGCTTATAATACTTGCCAGAGAGTGCATTGTGCTCTTTTAATTGCTTATCTAAATCCCTATACAGGCTATTTATTTCCACCTATTTCCTTTCAAGCTTTGTTTTATAAAGGTATATGGATTTCTTCCTTATCTAAAATAGAAAGATATTGGCTAGTATTATCTTGGAAGTGAGAGGCATTTTGATAATGAACTCTATACCTGAGAAATTGGAATTGAAGTTTGTAGGGTCTACTTCATCCCTTTTTGCTCCTTAGCATCAAATTTGGCGTCTTTTTTGAGGATCAGAGGAATCGATCAGTCTGACCCTCTTCGTGGGCGGTAGGATCAGGGATAAATTTATCAGATGCTCGAGAAATGTCACCATCGCCCCCTCCATTAGAATCATCGTAATCACCCTCGTTGCCACCAACACCCTGACCTTTATCGTCGTCATTAGGGTTGTCATCATCATTGCATCGTCATTATCATCCGCATAAACAAAAATTTCGTTGCCTTCTTCGTCTTCCTTCTCATTTGAATCAAAATATTCTTCTACACGAGGGACTTCAAAAGATAGTAGCCCAGTGACATCAATCTCTTCTCTATCAGGGACCTCAATCCCTTGTTCCATTTCCTTGATTTTGGCCATGAATCTTTTAACTAGCACAATGTCGAGAGAGGGAAAACTTAAATCTGGGCATTTCTCTATATTATAAGAATAAGCTATGATGAGTGCATCCTCATAAGAATTTATGAAGAATATAACAATATCATTCAGGCAAGTGCTCAGAAATCGAGACACCTTTTATTTGGCCTTAAAAATGGTTTTGATGGCCTTGGATAAAGAATCCTTTTTCTTCTCCAAATTCTTTTTGAAAGAAGTACACTTCTTGTTAAGAGAAACATGTTTAACGTTAACCTTGGCCTTTTCGTCCTCAGACTCTTTCAAAGTCATTTTCAAAGCCTAGACTTCATCGGCTAAGATCTGTCTAGCCTTCCTCTTTTCAAAAATTGTATATTCTACTTGAGTAAGAGAAGCGCTCAATCTTTCTTGTTCCTCACTGCGTTATCCTTGTCAATATCAAGGAAGTGATTTGATTATTTAGGGTTGAGACTTCTTCTTTGAGCTTTGACGTCTTAGCAGAGGACTTAGAAACATTTTCTTGAAGATAATACTAGCTTTTGGAGATCTAAAAGGAAAAGTAAAAAATGAACCAGGATTCAGTATTGTAATAGGCCGCAGACCCGTACCCCTTGAGTAACGTTATTCTACATCAATCAACCAAGATGAACAGAAATACGAACCATTTGGGTTAAAGAAGAAGAGGTAGAAGAAGAAGATAGAAAAAAACATCAGAATCTAACCATCGCAGTGGAATAAAATATAATAGAAAATCATAGATCTTTACAACAAAAACAAATACTATATCTGTTTATACATACATCATCTAAGTATACATAACACACAAACGGACAGTAATCATAATCTGTCCTCACAATCTGAATACGCAGCGGAATATGTAACACAAATACGGAAGTACGTATTGCCATCCAGCTCGTCTTATGAGCTCCACAGTATCCTTTCCTGTATCCTATAATACCGGGTCTGACCCGAGCATTATAGTTAAATAACACCGGAGTCAGTCTGGAATACCAGCGTGACAAATCACACTCAAATTGATTATTAAAATTTCAAAATCCTTTGAAAATCAAAAGCATCTCGCAAGACCACGCCACAAATAAACATGTCGGGTTTTTACCTTACGATGGCTAAATCACTTTTTATTAAAATCCTCTGATATTACAATAGGGTCTATTTACAAATACTTATTAAAATTAATGAAATTGTTACATGATTAAATTCCAGCGACTAGCGATAAAGTGGGTTATACAAACAAAAACTGTAAAAGGCGTATAGGGAGAATGGATTTCCAACTAATGATTAGGCACTAGGGTACCACCTATCACAGTTCATGGCCTAGATCACCGTACCGAGGATTACTCCCAATCCCCTGCAACACAAGACCGGGACTACCCCTTACTGGATAATCCCTAGTAAGATCACCCCATGGTTGGGATCAGCAACCGCACCACTAAGTCGAATAAAAAGGGACATCTAGACAGGGATGACCTGAACCTAATGGGTGCTACCCACCTAGCCTTATTGCATAACCTTTGATTTTCGGTCATTCCTGGTTGATGAGGCTTGAGGCTATGCGTTACCTTTTCAGAACATATCCCTTAGAATGCCCATCGTCCAGCAGACGATGTCCTGAAAGCATTCATCCATACAAGTTCGTCCCGGGTTCGAACGGAACCGAAGGCACTACTCCTACTACATCCATTTTGGAAAAATCCTCAGGATTAGTAGCGACTAGGCCTTGCACTTCACTGCTCCATCTTCGAATCCAAACTCTTGTTTTCCACACGAAAATGTACAAAGGAGATCGAAGTGGTTTTCGAGAAATTTATGCCAATCCCGGTCTCTTCGAAACGATCAGCGCATTGGCCAATATTGATAGTCGGTTATTTAACTATCAATTAACATTCACAACATCCATCAAACATAAATAATTTCTCCTAAATTATTTATTATTCTCAAATATCTTCGCAAGATGTATTTTCATTTCAACCCTTTTAAAAACAGTTTCAAACCATTTTCTCTCACGGAATAAATTCCCCAAATATTTTCTATTTCCACTGAAATCACTAAGTACAAATAATTTAAAATACTTACTATAAAATATAATTTAAACATTTAAATTAAAAATTACTTTAATACTTATTCGAAATATATACTTTAAGAATATTTAAAATAAAACTACTTTGCACAATATAAAACTAAATTTCTAACTTTTAAAACATAATACCAAGCCACCTTCAAATAAATACTACTATAATAGATTAAAAGAAAATACTTACTTTAGAATTTAAACATTTAGAAATAATAAGTTTTCTAAACATACTTTTTAAAACAACTTAAAACCTTTCACTTATACTTAAAATCTATTTAAAACGTACTTGGCTATCCAGGGAAATACGCTTCCCTTCCATATCCTTTAAAAATAAATCACCATTTATTTTTAAACAAATTTACGCATTCCTTTAATAAATTCACACTGTGAATTTATTCTTTCAAATATCCACTAATATATCACATCGCTTTTATAAACCTAGTTTATAAATTTCATAGTCACATTCTCTTTTAAATTTCCAATTTCAAACACTTAAATCAATTCCAAATTGATTCCCAATTTACTCCTATTTGAAATAAATTTCTTCACTTACTCATTTTTTTTTTAAAATCCATTAACTTTAAATTTTATTTCTTCGTTTTGATTTTAAATCTTTTAACTGAAACAAACCAATTTCAGATTTTCCAAAATTTATTCTTTATTCTTTTAAATAAATTTTAAACCTTGAATTTTAAAGTAAATTCTTTCATCCCTTTGAATAACATTACTTAAGTTATAAAATTCATTATTTTCCCTTTTATTCAAATCCCCCTTCCCATACTGGAAACCTTTTTATTAGAATTTTAAAATCACCTTTTATTCTTTTCCAGTTCATTCTTCAATTTATTCAATTCTTTATAATTATTTAACTTAAAAATTTCCCACTATTATTTCCTTTTCAAAAACCCAATTCTATATATTTTGATAACTCAGTGTACCGAAATATATTCAAGCAAGCCATAGCATTCTATATTCCAATTATCAATATAATTTGTAACGTACGCGATTTTTCGTTGCCGAAAAACCGAATAGTTATGGGTTTAAGAAAAAGAAAGACAAAGAAAAAGAGAGAAAATAGAAAATGGAGGGAAAAGAAAACAGAGAATAGAAAATAGAACGGAACAAAAAAACAACAGAACAACATCAAAATCTCACAATTCGCAGCGGAACAACATATAATAGATAAATGAATAATCTTTAAACAAAGAACTATATCAGTTATTACATTACATCACATTACATTACATCATATCATCAGAGTGTACAACAACATACAACAACAAGCGGAAAAGAAATACTATATACTAGTAATACGCCATGCCATCCATCTTGCCTCCAGCAACTCCTGAATATCCAGAATATCCTGATAAACCTAACTCTTGACTGCCCGTGTGGAAAATTGGTGGGCACCCAGAGTTTAGGAAGGAAAACAATAAACTCCGAGTCAGTCATGTGACTGGTGTGAGAACTCAAAACAGTTTATTTATCTTTAAAATCAAAATAAAGGAATATTTTTAAAGTCAATTCGCAATGCTTTTAAAAATGAGACTACCATAAGGCCTCCCGCACACACACACAATGCAAACGCAGAATCGGAGGAGATTTCTCCTTATGATAGTCAAAGATGCTTGATACGCATTTAAAAAGAACATTTGATATTATTATTAGTGCATAGTGTAGGAAAATTTCATTTCGAAAATAAAGATATAAATCTTAGCCGACATAGACATTTCGAACTATGCCTACTATAGCTACCATGTTCAATAGCGGGTTACCGCCATATTCCATGACAGGTTATACAACTAAAACCGTACAAGGCTCGTATTTGAAGAATGGATTTTCCAACAAATGGTCAGGCCAAGGAACTTCCCATTGCCACATGGAAACGCCTCTGGATGGACGCCCCGAGAACCACCGTTCTCTGCTAAACAAAGCCGGGAATCCCTTTTCCCAAGGGATATTACAAACCCTCAGATATACCACCCCCGGTCCTTTGGAACCTTTAAACCGAGCGCTCGTCACCATCATCACACAATCATAAAGTGTTTTCAACATGAGTAAGTATCTGGGCTCTATACCATGATACTACCCTTTTCCAGAAGGAATGGTCATACCCTAGGGAAGCGATCCCTGGAAACCTTGCCGCACAATTCCTGTTTTGACCATTCACGGGGTGTGAGGCTCGACGAAGTCACGTCCACAAAAACATACTTTATACAAAAGCCATGCTTTGGGTCAACAAATGATCATAGAAATGATCACCAGGATAGACGATGAAATAAACGATCCTATCACAAATAATCAACACAATGATCATTTACAGCAACACTCAGTATGTCACATTACCAAATTGGGAATATATCGCTGATAACATTCAACTACATAACCTCTGAGCTCGTACGTCTCAGAGAAGGGTGTTAAGCTAAAAGAATAAATTCTCCGCCACCAACAGAAATATATTTGAAACAAATCGGCTTGTAATGTCAGACATACAATCCATACAAGTCTGTTCCGGGCTCGAACAAAACCGAAGGCACTTACAAAGAAGTCCTTGCAATCCGGATATTCACAATCCTGATCGGATTCACCATCACATATGGAGAACTCAATACCGTAGCTACTCGGTGCAGAGTCAATCGACAGGTCATCCTATCGCTTTCGCAAATACCGGGTCTTCAACACCGATCTTCAATGCGATTCATAACGACGTATCACATATTCGGAATGGGTTATACGACCCCATGGTCCTTTCCCGGTTAACCCGAATAGTGAGCGCTTATTCAAAAATAAGTGTGGCATTCAAATTCAAACAAATCACATCAATTACCCATTCAAAGGGAAATATTGATAGTCGGCTATTGAACTATCAATGGATATGCACAACATCACCAGATTCCAAATAATTTTCCAAATTATTTATTTTCCAAAAATATCTTTACAAGATATATTATTTCCAATACTTCAAAAATAAATCAATATTTATTTTTAAACAAGTTCCCCTTTTATTCATAAATTCCATAGTGAATTTTCATTCAAAAATATCCATGCATATACGATTTCAATTATTCATTTCAATTTATCTTCAAAAAGATAAATTCTCAAAATATTCACTTTATATTGGAAAACATTTCCATACTTATTTAATAAGTAATTCACAAATTTTATTTATTTTCCAACACTTAGAAAATATTCAATATACTTAAATCGAAATTAAGTATATATTTCATTCTTTAAGGAAATCATTCTCTTAAACATATTTATTTGGGCCAAAATGAATGTTACGTAAAACATCGTTACGACGTCCCAAAATCACTAGTATAGGGATTCGAAATTAAAATAGATATATAAATCCCAATACTATACAAAACATTTCCTTTCGGAAATCATTTACTATAACAACAGTGTTATAGTCCACCATTTCCTTCTATTTCTCGAAAACGTCTATTTCAAAAATAAATGTTGAAATCTATGGTTTCAAATCTCAACACATTTAAAACATCGTTAGATCGTTTTAATTCTATTTAAAATATCACATTCAAAACATTTTCTTTAACATATTATTCACTATTCAAAAACGTGAATATACTACGTTAACACATTTCATCATTTCTATTCTTTTTTTTTAACTTAAAGGATTATTCACTGTCTAAAACGTGAATATAACTCCATTTATAAGTTATAACAATTTACTTATCAAAATAAGTCGTTGGTGAATTTATAAAACAACGTTTATAAATTCCATTTCTATTTATTTTATAACAACTCCTTTTTATAAATTCCTTTATTAACCTATTCTAGTTTATAACTCAATTATAAACCAAAAGTTCACGTTATAAGTTAAATGCTTATAAACGATTATTTTACAAAATCGTTCTTTTAAACTTCATAATTATAAATCTTATAACTTATAAGATTCAATTATTTATCCAAAACCATTCTTATAATGACTTTATAAATTTTATAAACCTACTGTTTATAAAATTCCATTTATAATTTCACCGTTTATAATTCTATAAATTTCATTCAATTTATGAAATTCATTTTCACTTCATTCAAACACTTATAAAAGCTCGTTTTATAATTTCAATATTTCGATTTATAAATATCCATTTATAAATCTCTTATATAAATCAATTCATATTAATATTTCAAAACGTCTTTAAACTCCTTTAAAAACTTCATCATTTTGATTTATAAAATAATCAAATTTTATAAATCCTATATTTAAACTTTTATAATATATTCAAAAATCTCGATTTTAACTATTTTATAAAATCATTAACCCTTATTTCTCAAAAATCAGCTTTTAACTATATTTCACAAAAAACCATAATTTTATAACTTTGAAAATTATAACGTTTATTTATTTAACACGGATCAATTCCAAAAATATAGTATATTTTCAAAAATCACTTTTAAAAAATCATTTTAAAAATTCCAAAGTTTGGTCTAGTGATGCTACACACCAAATAGCCAATCACAACAACAACGATATCATATATCGATATGATAATCCATCAAATATCAAAATATTCTGAAATCAAATAAATACTGTTGAGGAATCCAGTTGGATCCCTCCAACCTGTTTTCCTGCATCCACAAACATTAGCACAATACCAATTTCGCTCCAGTACGAAATTATCGCGGTATATGGGATTTAAAATATTATCCGCTTAATAGACGGCGCAATATGGTCTCATCCGCTATACAATGCGGGAAATCAACAACTGCAATATATACATATGCCAATATATATATATTGCTATTATATATAATACCAATTTCACTGTTTATGAAATATTCACGGTATATGTTTTTAATAAATAACATCCGCTTACTAACGGCGTATAATGTCTATTTTAACAATCCATAGATAACAATCATCATTCAAACATGCATTCAAATATTTTAAATCTAACTATTTAAAATAAAAATCGAAACTAATTCGATTGAGTGAGAAGTTCTCACCTTGATTTTAATTTTGATTTAGCGATTTATTTCGAATAAAATTAAACGGACGTTTAATTTTACCCGAAATTCTCACTAACTCCAAACGACTCCAATCCAATTTCATCGCGTAGTGCTCGTCCATACGATCCCAACGCAACTGGTTTCGCGCGTTTTCGACCTCGTATGAAAAAGATATGAAATTTACAAGTTTACACGAGTTTTTATATAAATAATTTACAACATTAATTAAAATTATAAACCTAAACAATTCATGGCCATTGGATTTCACTGCCCCCCCATCATCACCGCACGTCCCCTACTCTTTTCTTCTTCATCTTTCACGCGTTTGGCTACAGGTTATAGCCGAACCCACTTGCTTAGATTAGGGTTAAATAATTCTTCCTCCACGACGAGCTATCAACGATCAGGGAGTTCCATCGCGAAGAGCACGACCCCCCTACCCACGCCTGCCACCATGTGACACTCGGCCACCATATGCGCACGCAACACGAGGCTGAACGGCCCACGAACGCGGCCTCCCTGACATCATTCTGCTCCACTTCACGCCATCATCTCCGTATGGATATAAAGTACTCGTGAAGCTCTTCAATGTTGTAGTTAACAACTTTGGTTAAAAACGAGTGGATTGAGAAAGATCGAGGGATGAAAATAGGTGATTTCTGGCCTTTGATAAGGGAGGTGGCGGCTACACGTTGAAATTAGGGTTTTAAGTTTTTTTCTTATTTTTTTTGTGAATTTAGGTGTATTTATAGGAAAAAAATCGAACACTATTCATCCGGAAATTCCGAACTCCGATTTACGCGCCGTAACCAGCGTTTCTAGGGTTTACCCCGCGTTCTGGACACAATGGAACAGGTTTCGAAAGCTAATTCGGACATCTGTGCGAGTTATGGATATAAACGTTCAATTTGAATTAAACCGATTTAAGCGATTTTCTAGGCGTTTTAATTTGTACCGGACAAACGGTAAATCCAATTGACACGAAATTTGAAACCTTACAATAATATCACATTACGGATCCGATGAAACTAGTTTCGTCGAAATCCGAGACTTTTTGAAAAATGGCTATTTTAACTCGCCAAATTAAAATTAAAAATAATTCGATGCGTTTCGAGCTGCCACGATCAAACGATAACTCCGATTGACACGAAAATTGAAATCCGGTAATAACTAACTATTACGGATCTAATGGAACTGGTTTCGTCCAATTCTGAGACTGTTCAAAAATTGACTATTTTCACTAGTCGATTTTAATATTAAAATATTCAATTTTCACAAATTAACTTTTAATTCGATTTTAAAAGTTCTAAAATATCGTTCTAACTCCCATATGATAAAATAAAATTTTACAAATCATTTTCAATCATATTTAACCCAATTTTTCAATTATTTCCATAATTTAACCTATTAAATAATTGATTTAATTATTCAATTAAATCCAAAAATTCAAAATAAAATTTATTTGACTTATAAATTCACTTCTTAATATTTAAAATTAATTAAATATTCAAATTTTAATAAATTAAAATTCTGGGTCGTTACAATCTTCCCCCCTTAAAAGAATTTCGTCCTCGAAATTATTAAGTAAGAAAAGTTACAGAATCTATTAACTTTCCAAAATCCATAGTTAAACTTCTTATAAAACTTTACTAAGTTTTCAAAGCATACTTAGTTATCTTTTCAAAAACAACTACTATTGTTTAACTTTCAATTCCAAAATCAAAGTTAAAGTTTTCAAAAAAATTCCCATTTTCTCAAAAATTTTCTAACGCCTTAAATTTTCGGAAAAATTTGCCATAGTCTCCTTTGCGCGGCTCGATCAAAAAAAAATGACAGTATATATATCACAAATATACATCTCATCAAGTAATTAGGCGTCCCGAAGGGAAAAAAATGTAAAAGTGCGATATTTAATCCGAGATATGTACCTTATATTTTATTAGCAAGCATATACGGCTAATATAGCGCGAAAGCGAGCTCCAAATGCGAAGCAAACGCGATCCGCACCTACTAAACACTCAACAAACAACATGAGAACATGCATATAGATAATAGTATCAATATACAACATATAGCAACATAATAACTATATATGTTAACATAGCAAATGCAACTAAAGCAACAAATGCAAACATTAACCAACTATCATCCAACATCCATAACCAAATCAATATTCATTTATATTCTCATTAATATTCAATGAAATAGATTTTCAATTTAATCATATTTGATTCATTTACATTGGGTTTACTAATATTCATTCTCAATTAGTTTATATGCACTAGTTCATATTCAAGTTGGTTCACTTCCAAATCACATTCAATTCTATTTAAGATTCACTTAACTTCCAATCGAATTTTAATTACTTTAGCTTTCTATTTCATTAATACTTAATGAATTATATATAATCAACTAACAATCATATATCAACCAATGTATATTAATTTCAACCAAATTCCTTTGTTTATATTAATTAAATTTGGTTTAACACCTTAAATTAAATTGACTTCCATTCAATTTATTCAACTTCCAATAACATTAGATTTTAATGGATTAACACCTATATTCATTATTTCATATCAACTTATATCTACATTTAATTGATTAACATTCAATCCATTAATTCAATTCAATTTACAAAAGTTGAATTTCATTTATATAACTAAGTTCATATCTATCACTTAACTTTTATTAATTTACTTTGATATCAATATCAACTTCATTGAACATATCTTAAGTCATACTCCATTTCTATTTATTTTTATTTTACAACTCATATTCATAAATATATTCATTAGTTTCGCTTCTCATATGTATAAGTTTATTTCACAATTGTAAATCACTTTAATTATAATTCCAATTCTTATAATTTTTTTACTTATACAATTATTCTTTTATTTAGATTATTCAAACAACTAAACAATCAACTTATATACACTTTAATAATTCTGAAAAATTATTTCTTTATATATAAAATATAATCAAGGCAAAATTATTTCATTTACCCAATTTGAAACAATATTGTGTCGGTTTATCTTGTTTAAGAGTTTAGAAATCCCTTTCTACGATAGTTAGCTAGACTACATCGACCGAAATCTATAAACAATCAACCGATAAGTCAACACAATACAAAACAATTATATATTCACTAACAAATACGCTCTCATAGCTATTATTACACTCAACTCATTCTAGAGTACTACTGACTCTATCTCTAATGAGTAATACCCAACAGAACCATGGTTGTCGCTTAACCATAAGCTCTGATACCAAATGTAACGTACGCAATTTTTCGTTGCCGAAAAACCGAATAGTTATGGGTTTAAGAAAAAGAAAGACAAAGAAAAAGAGAGAAAATAGAAAATGGAGGGAAAAGAAAACAGAGAATAGAAAATAGAACGGAACAAAAAAACAACAGAACAACATCAAAATCTCACAATTCGCAGCGGAACAACATATAATAGATAAATGAATAATCTTTAAACAAAGAACTATATCAGTTATTACATTACATCACATTACATTACATCATATCATCAGAGTGTACAACAACATACAACAACAAGCGGAAAAGAAATACTATATACTAGTAATACGCCATGCCATCTATCTTGCCTCCAGCAACTCCTGAATATCCAGAATATCCTGATAAACCTAACTCTTGACTGCCCGTGTGGAAAATTGGTGGGCACCCAGAGTTTAGGAAGGAAAACAATAAACTCCGAGTCAGTCATGTGACTGGTGTGAGAACTCAAAACAGTTTATTTATCTTTAAAATCAAAATAAAGGAATATTTTTAAAGTCAATTCGCAATGCTTTTAAAAATGAGACTAACATAAGGCCTCCCGCACACACACAATGCAAACGCAGAATCGGAGGAGATTTCTCCTTATGATAGTCAAAGATGCTTGATACGCATTTAAAAAGAACATTTGATATTATTATTAGTGCATAGTGTAGGAAAATTTTATTTCGAAAATAAAGATATAAATCTTAGCCGACATAGACATTTCGAACTATGCCTACTATAGCTACCATGTTCAATAGCGGGTTACCGCCATATTCCATGACAGGTTATACAACTAAAACCGTACAAGGCTCGTATTTGAAGAATGGATTTTCCAACAAATGGTCAGGCCAAGGAACTTCCCATTGCCACATGGAAACGCCTCTGGATGGACGCCCCGAGAACCACCGTTCTCTGCTAAACAAAGCCGGGAATCCCTTTTCCCAAGGGATATTACAAACCCTCAGATATACCACCCCCGGTCCTTTGGAACCTTTAAACCGAGCGCTCGTCACCATCATCACACAATCATAAAGTGTTTTCAACATGAGTAAGTATCTGGGCTCCATACCATGATACTACCCTTTTCCAGAAGGAATGGTCATACCCTAGGGAAGCGATCCCTGGAAACCTTGCCGTACAATTCCTGTTTTGACCATTCACGGGGTGTGAGGCTCGACGAAGTCACGTCCACAAAAACATACTTTATACAAAAGCCATGCTTTGGGTCAACAAATGATCATAGAAATGATCACCAGGATAGACGATCAAATAAACGATCCTATCACAAATAATCAACACAATGATCATTTACAGCAACACTCAGTATGTCACATTACCAAATTGGGAATATATCGCTGATAACATTCAACTACATAACCTCTGAGCTCGTACGTCTCAGAGAAGGGTGTTAAGCTAAAAGAATAAATTCTCCGCCACCAACAGAAATATATTTGAAAGAAATCGGCTTTATATCTCAATTTGTAATGTCAGACATACAATCCATAAAAGTCTGTTCCGGGCTCGAACAAAACCGAAGGCACTTACAAAGAAGTCCTTGCAATCCGGATATTCACAATCCTGATCGGATTCACCATCACATATGGAGAACTCAATACCGTAGCTACTCGGTGCAGAGTCAATCGACAGGTCATCCTATCGCTTTCGCAAATACCGGGTCTTCAACACCGATCTTCAATGCGATTCATAACGACGTATCACATATTCGGAATGGGTTATACGACCCCATGGTCCTTTCCCGGTTAACCCGAATAGTGAGCGCTTATTCAAAAATAAGTGTGGCATTCAAATTCAAACAAATCACATCAATTACCCATTCAAAGGGAAATATTGATAGTCGGCTATTGAACTATCAATGGATATGCACAACATCACCAGATTCCAAATAATTTTCCAAATTATTTATTTTCCAAAAATATCTTTACAAGATATATTATTTTCAATACTTCAAAAATAAATCAATATTTATTTTTAAACAAGTTCCCCTTTTTATTCATAAATTCCATAGTGAATTTTCATTCAAAAATATCCATGCATATACGATTTCAATTATTCATTTCAATTTATCTTCAAAAAGATAAATTCTCAAAATATTCACTTTATATTGGAAAACATTTCCATACTTATTTAATAAGTAATTCACAAATTTTATTTATTTTCCAACACTTAGAAAATATTCAATATACTTAAATCGAGATTAAGTATATATTTCATTCTTTAAGGAAATCATTCTCTTAAACATATTTATTTGGGCCAAAACGAATGTTACGTAAAACATCGTTACGACGTCCCAAAATCACTAGTATAGGGATTCAAATTTAAAATAGATATATAAATCCCAATACTATACAAAACATTTCCTTTCGGAAATCATTTACTATAACAACAGTGTTATAGTCCACCATTTCCTTCTATTTCTCAAAAACGTCTATTTCAGTAATAAATGTTGAAATCTATGGTTTCGAATCTCAACACATTTAAAACATCGTTAGATCGTTTTAATTCTATTTAAAATATCACATTCTAAACATTTTCTTTAACATATTATTCACTATTCAAAAACGTGAACATACTACGTTAACACATTTCATCATTTCTATTCTTTTTTTTTAACTTAAAGGATTATTCACTGTCTAAAACGTGAATATAACTCCATTTATAAGTTATAACAATTTACTTATCAAAATAAGTCGTTGGTGAATTTATAAAACAACGTTTATAAATTCCATTTCTATTTATTTTATAACAACTCCTTTTTATAAATTCCTTTATTAACCTATTCCAGTTTATAACTCAATTATAAACCAAAAGTTCACGTTATAAGTTAAATGCTTATAAACGATTATTTTACAAAATCGTTCTTTTAAACTTCATAATTATAAATCTTATAACTTATAAGATTCAATTATTTATCCAAAACCATTCTTATAATGACTTTATAAATTTTATAAACCTACTGTTTATAAAATTCCATTTATAATTTCACCGTTTATAATTCTATAAATTTCATTCAATTTATGAAATTCATTTTCACTTCATTCAAACACTTATAAAAGCTCGTTTTATAATTTCAATATTTCGATTTATAAATATCCATTTATAAATCTCTTATATAAATCAATTCATATTAATATTTCAAAACGTCTTTAAACTCCTTTAAAAACTTCATCATTTTGATTTATAAAATAATCAAATTTTATAAATCCTATATTTAAACTTTTATAATATATTCAAAAATCCCGATTTTAACTATTTTATAAAATCATTAACCCTTATTTCTCAAAAATCAGCTTTTAACTATATTTCACAAAAAACCATAATTTTATAACTTTGAAAATTATAACGTTTATTTATTTAACATGGATCAATTCCAAAAATATAGTATATTTTCAAAAATCACTTTTAAAAAATCATTTTATAAATTCCAAAGTTTGGTCTAGTGATGCTACACACCAAATAGCCAATCACAACAACAACGATATCATATATCGATATGATAATCCATCAAATATCAAAATATTCTGAAATCAAATAAATACTGTTGAGGAATCCAGTTGGATCCCTCCAACCTGTTTTCCTGCATCCACAAACATTAGCACAATACCAATTTCGCTCCAGTACGAAATTATCGCGGTATATGGGATTTAAAATATTATCCGCTTAATAGACGACGCAATAGGGTCTCATCCGCTATACAATGCGAGAAATCAACAACTGCAATATATACATATGCCAATATATATATATATTGCTATTATATATAATACCAATTTCACTGTTTATGAAATATTCGCGGTATATGTTTTTAATAAATAACATCCGCTTACTAACGGCGTATAATGTCTATTTTAACAATCCATAGATAACAATCATCATTCAAACATGCATTCAAATATTTTAAATCTAACTATTTAAAATAAAAATCGAAACTAATTCGATTGAGTGAGAAGTTCTCACCTTGATTTTAATTTTGATTTAGCGATTTATTTCGAATAAAATTAAACGGACGTTTAATTTTACCCAAAATTCTCACTAACTCCAAACGACTCCAATCAAATTTCATCGCGTAGTGCTCGTCCATACGATCCCAACGCAACTGGTTTCGCGCGTTTTCGACCTCGTATGAAAAAGATATGAAATTTACAAGTTTACACGAGTTTTTATATAAATAATTTACAACATTAATTAAAATTATAAACCTAAACCATTCATGGCCATTGGATTTCACTGCCCCCCCATCATCACCGCACATCCCCTACTCTTTTCTTCTTCATCTTTCACGCGTTTGGCTACAGGTTATAGCCGAACCCACTTGCTTAGATTAGGGTTAAATAATTCTTCCTCCACGACGAGCTATGCAACGATCAGGGAGTTCCATCGCGAAGAGCACGACCCCCCCTACCCACGCCTGCCACCATGTGACACTCGGCCACCATATGCGCACGCAACACGAGGTCGAACGACCCACGAACGCGGCCTCCCTAACATCATTCTGCTCCACTTCACGCCATCATCTCCATATGGATCTAAAGTACTCGTGAAGCTCTTCAATGTTGTAGTTAACAACTTTGGCTAAAAACGAGTGGATTGAGAAAGATTGAGGGATGAAAATAGGTGATTTCTGGCCTTTGATAAGGGAGGTGGCGGCTACACGTTGAAATTAAGGTTTTAAGTTTTTTTCTTATTTTTTTTGTGAATTTAGGTGTATTTATAGGAAAAAAAATCGAACACTATTCATCCGAAAATTCCGAACTCCGATTTGCGCGCCGTAACCAGCGTTTCTAGGGTTTACCCCGTGTTACGGACACAATGGAACAGGTTTCGAAAGCTAATTCGGACATCTGTGCGAGTTATGGCTATAAACGTTCAATTTGAATTAAACCGATTTAAGCGATTTTCTAGGCGTTTTAATTTGTACCGGACAAACGGTAAATCCAATTGACACGAAATTTGAAACCTTACAATAATATCACATTACGGATCCGATGAAACTGGTTTCGTCGAAATCCGAGACTTTTTGAAAAATGGCTATTTTAACTCGCCAAATTAAAATTAAAAATAATTCGATGCGTTTCGAGCTGCCACGATCAAACGATAACTCCGATTGACACGAAAATTGAAATCCGGTAATAACTAACTATTACGGATCCAATGGAACTAGTTTCGTTCAATTCTGAGACTGTTCAAAAATTGACTATTTTCACTAGTCGATTTTAATATTAAAATATTCAATTTTCACAAATTAACTTTTAATTCGATTTTAAAAGTTCTAAAATATCGTTCTAACTCCCATATGATAAAATAAAATTTTACAAATCATTTTCAATCATATTTAACCCAATTTTTCAATTATTTCCATAATTTAACCTATTAAATTATTGATTTAATTATTCAATTAAATCCAAAAATTCAAAATAAAATTTATTTGACTTATAAATTTACTTCTTATTTAAAATTAATTAAATATTCAAATTTTAATAAATTAAAATTCTGGGTCGTTACATAATTCATCACAGAATATCAAATATTCATAACATAGAATATTAAACAATCTAAATAATCTTGAGGAATCCAGTTGGATCCCTCTAACCTATTTCTCTGCATCCACAGATGTTAGCACAATACCAATTCCACTTCGAGGTGGAATATTGCGGTATATGAGATTAATATGATATCATCCGCTATTATGCGGTGCATAGGGTCTCATCCGCTATATAATGCGGGAAATTAATCACTACAATATATACTATATACTACTATATATAATATAGCACATCCAATCAATTCAAACATTCAACCAATTATTTAAATTTAACCATTTAAATTTAAATTTAAACCAGATGAGCGAGATTAACTCTCCTTTGATATATTTTTTGCCATCCATCCAACTCGACTTGATTTTTCATGAATTCAGACCTTGTATAAACATTATATACCATTTATTAATACTCGAAAAAATCGAACACTTAATCCCCACCTAATAATTTACTAAATCAAATAATTTAATTTTAAACCGACTCTTTTTCTTTTTTCCTTTATTTATTTACATAAGCTTCGACATGTTTAATTTCCTATTTTACCAAACGTTATCTATATAATCTCTGTATATTACTGTCTGGTTATATAAATCAGGATATATATATTTATTGGACAATATTTACACATAAATATATTTTTATTGTCCGTCCAATTCATTGGCTAAACTTTAAACTACTATAGTGTCAATTCCAGATAAAAGAAATAAAAATTAACAAATTAGTTTAAACTTTAAGTACTATAAGTTTAAAAATGATTAAAATTTAAATTACCTCAAGTCGACTGAAAACAAAATCAACAACTGAAAACAAATTAATTTAAACTTTAAGTACTATAAATTTAAAAATGCTTAAAATTTAAAATACCTCAAGTCGACTAAAAACAAGATCGACGCATCCTCAAAGGTCGAGTTGCCTCAATCGCGAGAAAACCCTATAGTTGCGAGCCTCCCCCTCACGCGACGACGACTACGATTGCCACTATCGACGGGCCATGCATCAGGTGAATTTGCAAACTAACCGACGACCCATCTAAGGAGACGACACCACGCTATCGACTCCTCACCCAAATCTCGAATGCGGCCTTGCGCCTTAGCTCGAGAACGAGCCCTTCAAGTTGCATATGCATCTCCCCTGATGTCGAAATTTGTGAAAAAGAAGCATGGGATTGTTAATTATTCCATTTAGAACGTGATTATTTTTATTTAATATTTTTTTTACTCTGAGTTTGGAATGAAAGGCTCGACCACTCTTTTTTTTTTAAATGAAGAGGAAGATTGCGTGCTTCAGTCAATTAACTACAGTAACAATTGAAAGGAATGAAAAACTGGGGTGGAAGACAAAAGTAGGCTGATGTTCATATAATTTCAGCTAATGTGACAATTTTGCCCATAATTTTTGACAAAAGTAGGCTGAACTCGATTTACGCAATCTAAAATTTTGAACCCTTAACAAGGCATGCCGCTAGACATTTATAATGTTATACCCCTATTTCGAGCGCAATGGAAAAGGTTTCGAGTCGTAATTCAATCGTATGGAGAAGAGAACTTTTTGAACCCAATTATTATATTAAATTTCAATTTAATTATCAACGCGTTTACTTATCGTATGGCCAAACGGTCACTCCAAACACTGCGAAAATTGAAATCCGATAATAATACAATATTACGGATCCAATGTGACTAGTTTCGTCGAATTTCGAGATTGTGCCTCGGAAAGCTATTCTTTTTAAATTCAATTTAAACGATATATTATTGAAAATGAAAAAACTACTGTTAAATTCAATTTTACCCCTTCTATTACTTTAAGTATTATCAATATAAATTTTATAAGCCTTTGAAATATTTTTAACAAGCTTATAACTCCAGATTTAACATTTTACCCCAATTCAAATTATTTAATTTAATAATTAAATTACCCAATAAATGGTGATACTTGAATTCAAGTTAAAATATTAAGTTTTAAACATTTAAAATCAATTAAAAATTCCAATTTCAAACAGCCAAAAATTCTGGGACGTCACATTCCTCCCTCCTTAAAAGAATTTCATCCCCGAAATTACTAGTTAGGAAGAATTGTCCAATACCCGTTTACTTTTCCCAGAACCAACAATTCAACATCCAACCATCTTTTTATTAAGGACCCATTATCATTCTTACTAACTTCCCAAACTCTCCCATAGTTTTGAAACAATACTATTTGCTCAATCATTTAAATTTCAATTTAAAACCAAATTTTGAATTATCAAAATTTTCTCAAAATTTTCTAATTCCCTAAATTTTCGAAAGTTTTTTGTCGGCGTCTCCTTTGCGCGGCTAGCTCGGTACAACTACAAAATGCCTCTACAGGCTCCCAAATTCCAAAAGAAAACAAAAAACCAAGTGGCTAGATCAAAAACCCAATCAAATTTCACACAGAAATTTTAAACACATCCTTTTCCGAGAAAGTTTCAATTTATCTTCTAAAATCAAAAATCCCAATTTTCCCACTTGCTTTTTAATACCTGTATATCCAATTTAACCATATCCAACTGCATATTCCAAAATCATTTTATGTACCTCTTTACAAAATTTCCCATATTCATTCCATTTAAGCTCGTACGATGTACCTATATCATTCGTACGCAATACCGAATCTGATCACTTACTCGATTACGTAATTTCATTTCTGAACTAGTATCGTCCACCCGACTTCCTAATGCGGACTAGGATCTGGTTTCTTGATCAGAAACTGTCATTCTCCTTGCATAGTCATAACTATGATAGAGAATTTGCAGAATCAATCAAAATCCATACCAGGGTTCGCCATCGAAAATCGAGTGAAAAATCCTAACTTGGATCGATATAAATATCTCGAAATTCTGTGCTCGAATCTGGATCAAATTGCTATGCGAATAAAAATAATATACGTACATCTTATGTATTTATATCCATTCTCCTATATTCGCATTCATTTTGATTTCTATTTACTTGCTAACACTTATCATTTTACATATTTTTATTAAATCTTCACTCAAATGCTTATTCAATATATTTTTCTGATACCCATATTACATAAGAATCCTACCATTTCTTCTTAAGTTCAATAAAATATTTTATATGCTTCTTATATTTATTTTCACTTCACCACTTTAGTTTATATCTATTTCTATTCAAATTGGTTCTCCCATTTCCATATGAATTCAATTTATCTTCACTCTGAATATTAAATTTTATCTTCCATTTAAAACCGATTCATCTCATTATTTTAAATTAGTTTCATCCACTAATTTATTTCAATTTCCAATTCGAAATCGTTTTGCCGCTAACAAAAATTTTCTCAAAAATTTTTCTAACTCCAAAATTTTCAAATTTTTTTGGCAGTCTCCTTTGTACGGAGGAGTTTTTACAATTTGACAAGAGATATAAATATATATACATCGATCCACATGGTCGAAAAAACAAAAAACAGTTCATATTTCCTATTTTTATTGCGTAGGAGTACCTCTGTTTAGCATTTTTAAGCAAGCGGCTTATTACTTTAGCAATTTGCGAGACCAAAATTCAGCCAAACCGTCATCCGGTACCTGTTCTTGCTCAATTTGAATATGTAAGTGCCATATATAGGAAATTTATTTACATTTTTACTCATTTTCAATAGCCAACACATGGATTTGATAAGCCTTACCTACCGAGCAGCACTTAAAAGTAATTAATAAGGTTTCAATCACCAATTCAATTGCTTTCACTTGCTTTTCTTATCCTTGCATTCACTTTAAGTGATGTACAACTCACTTACTTAACTTCAATTCATTTATAATTCCAAACAACTCATATTTATATCAATTGATTCAAAAATTCAATTATATTTGCATCCACTAATTCAGAGAATTTGATTAAATCTTTTTTACATCAAACGACAATCATTTCTACGCAATTTCGATGATATTCACCTAATGGTACATCCATTTTAGGTTTTAACCGCTTCAAATCAATTTCAACTCAATTTTCCTTTAATTCATTTCCATTTTAACTTACATTGTATTTTATTTCGTATTTGCATAGGTTCCATTCGAACCCATTTTATCTAGCTCGACACATTCCCTGCTTGTATATTACTAACCATTTCCAAATTAAATTCCATTCCATTCCATTTAATTCAATTAGTATATTCATTCAATCCATTTTAAACTTTATCTCACATTTTTATTTCACTATACTTCAATCATATTCAATTCACTTAGCACTTCCAAGTTGAATTTAATTTATAATTCAGGTATAACTTCTCGAAATCCATTTTTAACTCATAATTCAAATTTTATTCAAATTAGCTCATTTCCAACTTTCATTCAATATTTGATTTTTACCTTCCAAAAATCACTTAACTTAATTTTCTTGAGTTTAATTTATTTTATAATTCAAGTTTCTGGATTTTATTCATTTCCCAAAATTCAAAACAATTTTATTTTGGCTTATTTGTTCCACTTCTAAGTTTTATTAGTCGCAACTTAATTATATCCATACTCTCATCCATTTACCATCAATCCCGTTAACATTTTGCTTTTTAACTCGGGATTATACATTTTATTTAGCCAAGTATATATTTTTATTCAATTTTTTTTACTTTTATAAGATTTCCCACTTGTTTTAATCCAACTCTTCTTAAGTCAATTTTTTTTATTCTAAACAAATTTCCAACTTATATAAGTTCCTAAATTTATTCTTTAAGCATTTCCAATTTACTTCCAGAGTTTTAAGCAATTGCTTAAACATACCAAAACATTTCAAACCAACTCCAGAGTTTAAACCATTACTAAAATGTTCCAAATTAAATTTTGAAAACATATATATCTAAATCAAACTATTCCCCTGCATTTCAAAATCAAACCAAATTTCGCAAACAAATTTTAATCCAAAACATCCAGGCAGCAATCCTCCTTTTTTGAAACTCGTAAATGAACACCGATGATGTCGCGATCACAATCGAAATTATTTTCAAGCGACCGAAAGGAGTTCAATGCTTTTATCTTTTTAAAATCCCTTCAAATATTTCAAACTCTCCAGAGTTCAAATCCAATTCAAATTTTTTTCCAAGATTCCAAATTCGAAATCCATCCAAAACATTACTCTGGAACTTTCATCACGATTTATTTCCAAATGTTTCTCTGGAATTCTATTTCAAATTAGAAATCACATTTACAGTTTACATTTATAAATTTCCTTTGTATATGAATTTATTCCTTAGCTTTAGTTATAATTTCAATATTTTATTCAATTTTACACGGCAATGATATTAATTTAATATTATCATTCCTAACAACCAAGAAACCATATATAACCATGATAATTTATGGAAAATTATTTCTTATATACAAAAATAATTTGGGTAAAATTATTTCATTCCCTATTATAAAACAATACTGTGTCGAACTGCTCTGTACAAGTGTTTAGAGATCCCTATCAATAATGTTAATTACTCGTATTGACCAAAATCCATAAACTACTCATAAACCAATCAACACAATATAAAATCATTTTATATAGACTAACAGATACGCGCTCATATCTATTAATATACTCAAACTCATTATAGAGTACTACCAACTCTATTTATAATAAGCAATCCCCACAAGAGCCGAGGTTATCACCAACCTTACTCTGATACCACTATAACAGCCCGCAAACCCGTACCCCTTGGGTCAACACTATTCTACATCAATCAACTCAAGATGAACAGAAATACGAACCATTTGGGTTAAAGAAGAAGAGGTAGAAGAAGAAGATAGAAAACAACATCAGAAGCTAACCATTGCAGCGGAATAAAATATAATAGAAAATCACAGATCTTTACACCAAAATCAAATACTAGATCTGTTTATACTTGCATCATCAGAGTATCCATAACACACAACTGGACAGTAATCATAATCTGTCCTCACAATCTGAATACACAGCGGAATATATAACACAAATACGGAAGTGTGTACCGCCATCCAGCTCGTCTTATGAGCTCCACAGCATCCTTTCCTGTGTCCTATAATACTCGGTCTGACCCGAGCATTATAGTTAAATAACACCTGAGTTAGTCTGGAATATCAACGTGAGAAATCACACTCAATTGATTATTAAAGTTCAAAATCCTTTTAAAATCAAAAGCATCTCGTAAGACCATGCCACAAATAAACATGTCGGGTTTTTACCTTACGATAGCTAAATCACTTTTTATTAAAATCCTCTGATATTATAATAGGGTCTATTTAAAAATATTTATTAAAATAGCCAAAATTGTTACATGATTAAATTCCAGCTACTAGCCACAAAGTGGGTTATACAAACAAAAACCGTAAAAGGCGCGTAGGGAGAATGGATTTCAAACTAATGACTAGGCACTGGGGTACCACCTATCACAGTACGTGGCCTAGTTCACCGTACCAAGGATTACTCCCAATCCCCTGCAACACAAGACCGGGACTACCCCTTACTGGATAATCCCGTGTAAGATCACCCCACGGTTGAGATCAGCAACTACACCACTAAGCCGAATAAAAAGGAACATCTTGATAGGGATGACCTCAATCTAATGGGCGCCACCTACCTACTCTTGCTGCATAACCCCTGATTTTCAGTCTTTCTCGGTTGATGAGGCTCGAGGCTAAGCGTTACCTTTTAGAACATACCTTTAGAATGCTCATCGCCCACCTGACGGTGTTCTGAAAGCATTCATCCATACAAGTCCGTTCTGGGTTTGAACGGAACCGAAGGCACTATTCCAACTACATCCATTTTGGAAAAATCCTCAGGATTAGTAGCGAGTAGCCCTTGCACTTCACTGCTCCATCTTCGAATCCAAACTCTTATTTTCCACATGAAAATGTACAGACCGGATCGAAGTGGTTTTGGAGAAATTTATCCCGATCCCGGTCTCTTCGAAACGATCAGCGCATTGGCCAATATTGATTATTCGGTGATTTAACTATCAATTAAAATTCACAACATCCATCAAATATAAATAATTTCTCCTGAGTTATTTATTATTCTCAAATATCTTCGCAAGATATATTTCTATTTTCAACCCTTTTGAAAACAGTTTCAAACCATTTTCTCTCATGGATAAATTCCCCAAATATTTTCTATTTCCACTGAAACCACCAAGTACAAATAATTTAAAATACTTATTATAAAATATACTTTAAACATTTAAATTAAAAATTACTTTAATAATTATTCAAAATATATACTTTAAGAATATTTAAAATAAAACTACTTTGCACGATATAAAACTAAATTTCTAAATTTTAAAACATAATACCAAGCCACCTTCAAATAAATACTACTATAATAGATTAAAAGAAAATACTTACTTTAGAATTTAAACATTTAGAACTAATAAGTTTTCTAAACATACTTTTTAAAACAACTTAAAACCTTTCACTTATACTTAAAATCTGTTTAAAACATACTTGGTTATCCAGGGAAATACGCTTCCCTTCCACATCCTTTAAAAATAAATCACCATTTATTTTTAAACAAATTTACCCATTCCTTTAATAAATTCCCACTATGAATTTATTATTTCAAATACCCACTAATATATCATATAGCTTTTATAAACCCAGTTTATAAATTTCATAGTCACATTCTCTTTTAAATTTCCAATTTCAAACACTTAAATCAATTTCCAAATTGATTCCCAATTTACTCCTATTTGAAATAAATTTATTTACTTACTCATTTTTTTTTAAATCCATTAACATTAGATTTTATTTCTTCGTTTTGATTTTAAATCTTTTAACTGAAACATACCAATTTCAGATTTTTCCAAATTTCTTCTTTATTCTTTTAAATAAATTTTAAACCTTGAATTTTAAAGTAAATTCTTTCATCCCTTTGAATAACATCACTTAAGTTGTAAAATTCATTGTTTTCCCTTTTTATTCAAATCCCCGTTCCCATACTGGGAATTTTTTTATTAGAATTTTAAAATCACCTTTTATTCTTTTCCAGTTCATTCTTCAATTTATTCAATTCTCTATAATTATTTAATTTAAAATTTTCCCTCTATTATTTCCTTTTCAAAAATCCAATTCTATATATTTTGATAACTAAGTTTACCGAAATATATTATGGCAAACCATAGCATTCAATATTCCAATTATCAATATAATTCATCGTAGAATATCAAATATTCATAACACAAAATATTAAACAATCTAAATAATCTTGAGGAAACCAGTTGGATCCGTCCAACCTGTTTCCCTGCATCCACAGATGTTAGCACGATACCAATTCCACTTCGAGGTGGAATATCGTGGTATATGGGATTAATATAATATCATCCGCTATTATGCGGCGCATAGGGTCTCAACCGCTATATAATGCGCGAAATCAATCACTCCAATATATACTATATACCACTATATATAATATAGCGCATCCAATCAATTCAAACATTCAACCAATTATTTAAATTTAACCATTTAAATTTAAATTAAAACCCAGATGAGTGAGTTTAACTCACCTTTGATTTTTGTTTTTCCATCCATCCTACTCGACTTGATTTTTCATGACATCAGACCTTGTAAACATTATATACCGTTTATTTGTAATCGAAAAAATCGAACACTTAATCCCCATCTAATAATTTACTAAATCAAATAATTTAATTTTAAACTGACTCTCTTTCTTTTTTCCTTTATTTATTTACATAAGCTTCGACATGTTAAAATTCCTATTTTACCAAACTTTATCTATATAATCTCTGTATATTGCTGTTTGGTTATATAAATCAGGATATATAAATATATATATATGTGTTGGGCAATATTTATACATAAATATATTTTTACTGTCTGTCCAATTCATTGGCTAAACTTTAAACAACTATACTGTCAATTCCAAATAAAAGAAATAAAAATTAACAAATTAATTTAAACTTTAAGCACTATAAATTTAAAAATGCTTAAAATTTAAATTACCTCAAGTCGATTGAAAACAAAATCAACGGCTTAGCTCAAAGCTTCATATGAGACTGCTGACCTCGATACTCAACCCCTACCGTCGATCGAACCGCTGCTTGAACCCAGCCTTGACCACGCATGAAGCCGCTTGACCAAATCAGATCGACGCATCCTCAAGGTTGAGTTGCCTCCATCGCGCGGTAACCCTATAGTCACGAGCCTCCCCTTCATGCGACGACGACTACGACTGCCACTATCGACGAGGCCATGCCTCAGGTGAATTTGCAAACTAACTGATGACCCATCTAAGCAGACGACACCACGCTATCGACTCCTCACCCAAATTGCGAACGCAGCCTTGCGCTCTAGCTCGAGAACGAGCCCTTCAAGTTGCGTACGCGTCTCCCCTGATTACGAAATTTGGGAAAAAGAAGCACGGGATTGTTGATTATTCCATTTAGAGCGACATTATTTTTATTAATATTTTTTTTACTCTGAGTTTGGAATGAAAGGCTTGGCCACCTTTTTTTTAAAAATGAAGAGGAAGATTGTGTGCTTTAGTCAATTAACTACAGTGACAATTGAAAGGAATGAAAAACTGCGTTGGGAGACAAAAGTAGGCTGATGTTGATATAATTTCAGCTAATGTGACAATTTTGCCCAAATTATTTGACAAAAGTAGGCTGATCTCGATTTACGCAATCTAAAATTTGGAACCTTAACGAGGCAGGCCGCTAGACTTTATAATATTATACCCCTATTTCGAGCGCAATGGAAAAGGTTTCGAGTCCTAATTCAATCGTATGGAGAAGATAGCTTTTTGAACCCACTTATTATATTAAATTTCGATTTAATTATCAACGCGTTTACTTATCGTATGGCCAAACAGTCACTCCAAACACTGCAAAAATTGAAATCCGATAATAATACAATATTACGCATCCAATGTGACTGGTTTAGTCGAATTCCGAGACTGTGCCTCGGAAAGCAATTCTTTTTAAATTCAGTTTAAACGGTATATTATTAAAACTGAACAAACTACTGTTAAATTCAATTTTACCCCATCTATTACTTTCAGTATTACCAATATAAATTTTATAAGCCTTTGAAATATTTTTGACAAGCTTATAACTCCAGATTTAACATTTTACCCCACTTCAAATTATTTAATTTAATAATTAAATTACCCAATAAATGGTGATACTTGAATTCAAGTTAAAAAATTAACTTTTAAACATTTAAAACTAATTAAATATTCCAATTTCAAACGTCCAAAAATTTCGGGTCGTCACAAGTATAACAAATAGTAATAATAAAATCAAGTAGTATGGAATATACCTGAAGTTGTTGTTCAGTGAAAGATTGACAATGACTTGATGATCAGGTACGGAGATAGGCGGCTTAATAGTAGAAAATGATGGAAAGCTCATAATTGATTGTACAACGTTCTCAAAATCATTAGGAGGCACCGGCGATGAAAGTCTCGAGGGATTAAACTCTTAGGAAAGAGATGAAGCGCTTGAGTCCTTCTGCATTTGCTCAATAAAACTTAGAGAATCAGATGCAACTATATAAGACATAAATTCGTCCTTCAATTTAACTCATTCTGGTTTGATTAGTAGTCGTAGAACATAAATCGTCCATAGATAAGTAGGATCAAGAGTGATACCCTCTAAGGCTTTGCCTGCACCAATAAATTCACCCTTTTTCGAGGGGAGAGAAGATTGAACATCAGTAATTTTGGCCTTCATGGGAGCAGATCCCGCGGCAGTCACTCCATTAAATTTTCTTGTAGCAATCATTCTTGAACTTGCAATGTCTTCGGCCAGAGCTAGAATGTCAGATTCTGAAGGTGGAGGTAGTGGATGCCTTATAGTTAATTCAGTCGAAGGAGCGGCCATTAGAACCAAAAAGTATAGAATAGCAAAAACAATCTAAAGAATAACATGACGACAAGTTATAAACAATACACTTAAGTTTTAACCGGTTGATCGGGACAAACTGGAGACAAAGGTGAAAAATTCTTAATGTCACCCAAAGCAAGGTAGAGTTTTCTTTTTGAAGTATGTTGGACAAGAGAAGGTTGTCCAAGAATCTCTTCCCTTCTGGTAGAAGGGAATGTTTCTGGAGGTTGCTGGGAGTCAGTAATGTAAGCCTATTTCCAGTGTGGATTGATTCAGCAATCAACAACTTTACAATTCTTTTGTCTTCGTCATCGAGATCCTTAGGAGCATGGCCTAATAAGAAAACATTACTAGAAAAAGAAAACAAGTTAATAGAAATAATGGTAATGGTCTACTTACAAGGATAAGAGAAGGCTTTATTAATACTTGGAAAGTATTTGATATCGAAGAATTGCGTTTCCAATCCTTAAACTTGTTTGTTCCCTCTAAAAATAACTTTTTGAGAGGGTTAGCTGGGAAAAACTAGCTATTCAAATTGCTATGTTTGATGAGGCATACTAAGTAGTAAAGAACTTCTGCACTTAGAGAAGGAATTTCTGACTATATGGCCATGTGCTCCAAGGAGATGAGGTATGTATATACGTTGGGTGATAATTGGATAGGAGCTTTTCCTAGATGACTTCGAAATCTCAACAAGAACTCTAGAAATTGAATAAAACCCCTATGCCAAATATGGATGACAGTGTAAGAAAAATATCCTTCAGGAGGATTTGAATAGTGTCATTATCGCCGAGAGGAATAGTTTCAACTCCTGTAATCCCAAGTCATTGAGGATTACGTCAACTTCATCTTGAGAAGTTATAAGAGAAAGCCTTGAAACTGCTTCAACCTTCTTTGGAGAAGATTCTAATTCCGGGACTATATCTTTTTCAAATATCTTAGAGGTTCTTTTAATGCCTATGATTTTGCCAGGTGCTATAATTTCATCAAAGTTATGATTTATTCCACTACTAAAACCTTCCAAAGGTGTTGGAAGCCTATTACAGTGGCTCAAATACCAGCCACAGTATTTGGTTCCATGCTTTTGAAAGGGGGTCAAAGTTAATTAAAAATATATGAATCGGTATGCTTTCTACAGTGTAGAAACTAATGTCAACATCACCCATTTTAAGGCATATATGCACCCAAAAATACCCTTTGACAATGTCAAAACCCATAGATTTAACCCTATTATAGTAAGTGCATCTATCCACACAACATCAATTTGAAAATGTACTTTTTCAAAACGCCATACCCCATAATTAAGTCAAAAGATTTAAAACAAATTGGCATTGACACTAACGAAAGGACAATGAGACGTTTCGACAATATTTATGTTGGAAAAGTGATAATAGCTACATTCCAATTAACTATTTTAGATTTCAAATGAGTCGATATGGCATAACCGAATATTGAGGCATCAATACTAAACTGAAATAATAACAAATATATGTGATTATCTCAATTTTAGGGTTTTGATTATGGTGAAAGGTTGATTGAAGGCTTCGACGATAACAAAAATGTATTATGCTCAATTCAATTAACAGTAAGAGACATTAATTTTTAACTTTTATTACCCTTTAAGTTAAATTAAGATCATAATAGGTGTCGATCTTGAATCTGCATACAACAGCGACACATAGCCCCAAATTTGTCAAATTCAAGTTCGAACCCTAATTGGTACCACAGATTAATCAAAATCAACACTAGAAAATGTATTTAGAATCATCTTACATGAATGACAATCTTGAATCAGTTTCAAAATTTAATACAGTAACATGAAATTAAACCTAAAAAATTGAAATCAAAATCGACCATGAAATTTTTAATATGAAACAATGGGTACTCACCTTAGATTTGAATTTGCGACTCCTGAAATTACAAAGTTAATGAGAGATTTAATATCTGATTCTTGCTCCAAGATTTTTAATTTTAGGTAAATGAGAAAGGGGGAAGAAGGAAGCGTAAATAAACAAAGCAAGTGCAAGGAAAGCCATTCGTTCAGATTTAAATAAACGACCAAGATTCATTTGGTAATATCAAAATGCGAGAAAACTTTATGCCGAAATAATGATAGGTGTCGAAATAGTTGACTTGAAAAGTCAAGAGCAACCCTTCGCTAGGAGGGCAAATGTTATCATCAAAAATCATTTCAACCTTGTCGAAGCCTAAAAGAATGCAAAAGAAGGCTTCGTGAAGAACAATGGCGATTATAACACCTTTTGAAAGAGTCAAAGGGATGCTTCTGCAAATGTTAGATGAACTACGGGCATCCAAAGAGGTTGAAAGGGGACGAGGCCACCCTTTCGCTTCAGTTGATCCCTTTCGCAACAGTCGGTTTTGCATGCATAAAGAGGTTTCGCATGTGTTTAAAATGCCTTTCGAAGGCATCAAAAGAAAGTTTCCCCATTAATCAAAGGGATTACTTTTGAAAGCTACCTTTTGTAACCATCTTCTATCCTTCAAGAAGCCTCCTCCATTGCAACGGCCTTTCACAATAATCTATCCGCCACCGTTAGTTTTTTTTCAAAACCATCCAAATGCACTTCCACACTCATTCACGTAGCAACATATCATGTTGGCACCAGATCTTAACCACCTTCTACTATGCTGAAACCATTCAAAATCAGGAAATTACCTCTTTCGACACTGTCGAAAGCCTCCAAAAATGCTTGTAATCGGAGTGCAAACCGATTTGATACTCAATGATGGTGGATTCAAGTGTTTCAAAATCTTAAACAAAGAAAGCATCATCACCTTCAGTAGGCAGTGGATGTGTACCTTTCGAATAAATTTGAACATCTATTCTTGCTTACCCAACACATTAACAATAAGATAAAGGTCACTCTTATACCTTTCAATGGAGTCGAAAGCACCAAAGTCCCATTCGAAAGCAGTGTTAGAAAGGCGGTTTGAATTCAACAGCAACGAAAGGTCATCAAGGCACCCTTTTGACTAAGTTGAAAGGATAGATGTCAAAGGGTCCAACTTGCGCCTATAAATAAGACCCTAGGGGTGTAGATTCACTGATCTGAATTCTTTCATTCTATACTTATTCTTTTCTTGAGTTTCAAACCATAATTCGTAAACAAAATTGAGGATTTCACTTTCATGTAATACTTAAACCCCTGTATTCATGAAAATTATCAATAAAGCAAATACATGATAGTTTTGAATACATAGATACTGATTCACAACTTGTATATGATTTCAGCAATGGAGTGTGTGTGTGTGTGTGTGTGTGTGTATCAATGCATATCGAAGGGATACCTTACGAAGAAATATGATCCTCTTGGATTTGGTTAAAACCCTTTAGATCTCATTATGTCACAACCTTAGAATACCTCAACCTATTCAAAAGGTGGTTTCAAAGGGGTCTTAGATTACTTCAACCGATTCGAAAAGTGGTTTCGAAGGTGTCATTCGCACTTCTAATTTCGCTTTGCGGTGTTGATAAGATTTCTTTTTAATAAAGGCTATGCTTTACCCAAAACTTTTTCAAACAACTACCACAACCCATTTTTTCCCAAAACACATACAAAAATAATTAATTAATGTTCTTAATTAATTATTAATCTAAATGCTTATCTTGCATAATAAATGCATAATTATTCGAAGTAACTTGGGAAATATCCTAAAACATCAAAAAATTCAAAAATGCCATATTCTCTTCCATATAAAAATTTCAAGGCCAAAAACTATATTTAATTATTTATAATAGGTTAAATCCAAAATAAACCAAGTTTCCACCTTAGGAAATTCGTAAAATATTCAATTTAACTTGGAAAATTATGAAATTAAAAAATCATCTCCAAATTAATGTTTTACACAACATATCAGAAAATCAAAGCAAGTGGAGATTAAAATTAGGCTTTTACCCTTAAAACCCATTTAAATAATTTCATAAAACATTATTCTATCCAAAAAACGATTATATAACCATAACTTAGCAAAATCTTTCAAAACATTTCGAATACACCCATAGATGAATTCAAGAATAAGAAATAAAAATGGTTCACTTATTATTCATCTTAGATTTGATGTTGGAGTTTAGATTTTATGTTTCTTTAGTTTACCTAAGCTCTTTCTTGAGTTACCATTTTAATTTCGACCTCCCTAGCTTGTTAATGGCCGATCTCTCCTCTTTTTCTTTGATTGTTTATGTTTATGAAAAAAATTGAGAATGAAATGGTATACAGTGAGGGATTAAGGGATAAATGGATGCTATTCCTATTTCGCCCCTCTCATTTCCTCCACTTTATATTAAGTTTAAAACAGTCTTATTAATCAATTAGTTAAGGCCTAACCTAGTTAATTATCAAATCTCATCCTTGTGTCCTACTACATTATTCTAATTAGTCTATCCAATTAAATTTTTTGAATAATGTTAAACTAAAAGGGTGTTACAGGACCAGCACTTTAAAAACTTTCATCCATGAAATTTACTAAGGACTACATAACAAGCATATCAAACTGCAAAAAATGCTAGTATATCCTACCAATTACTAAGTCTATATACAACAAATATAGAACATACCAATAGAACAGCTCGAAATAAGTATCCCTAATCATGTCCTCTGTCTTTTAAGTATAATCTTTCTTATTGTCACTCCACTGGAGTTTCACTAATCTGACTGTCTTGTTCCTTAACCGCTTCTCATCTCTGGCCACAACACAAATTGTTTGTCTCCTAAAAGTCAGATCTGGTTCTACACTAAGTCTTCCAGTGCAGTCAGAGTAATATTTGTCTTCGGATCATGCATATATTTTCGAACATGAGAAACATGAAAAATATTATAGACTTCCACTAAAATTTTCGATGACTTTTCTCGATACGCGAGTTTCCCTTCCTTTCTATAACACATAACGGTACAACATATCTCAGCGCCAGTTTCCCCAACTTTCCTAATCAAACCATACACTTTCGATGATACCTTAATGAAACATGATCTTTAGCTGAGAACTCTAAATCTTTACATCCCTTATCTACATAATTTTTCTGCCTAGACCGAGCTTTTATCATCCCAGCTCAAATTAATTCAATCTTTTAGGTGGCTTCACTCACCATATCGGGACCGAGGACTAATCCATTTTCGGTCTCCAACCAACAAGCTGGTGATTTGCGTGGCCTTCCATACAAAACTTTGAAAGATTCCATTCCTATAATAGTTTGATAATAATTATTATAGAAAAACTCAACCAAGCGCAAATGGTCTGCCCATGACCTATTAAAATCTAGTACTCAAGCTCTCAACAAAACTTCAAGTGCCTTATTGACTCTCTTTATTAGCCCATTCGTTTGAGGGTGATAAGCGGTACTCATCTTAAGTTTGGTGCTTAACACTTCTTGTAGACTTTTCTAGAATTCAGTATTGAAAAAAGAATCTCTGCCATTGACTATACTAATAAGAATCCCATGCAGCCTAACAATATTCTTCATAAACAACTTAGCCAATACAGATGTCTTCCTATTTGACCTAATGATAATGAAATGTGCGCTCTTGGTTAGTCTATCCACTATGACATAAATACTTTCATTTCCTCTGTTGACCTTGGAAACCCTAAAATTCAAGGATATCGAACCCCATTTCCAAACTGGTACATCTAAAGGCTGAAGCAACCCACTTGGCTTCTAATGTTCGACTTTTACTTGCTAGAAATTAACACATTGCTTCACCCATAAGCCTACATCCCTTTTCATACCTTCCCGAAAGAAACTTCTTTTCATATTCTTATACATCTTAGTTCCTCCGGGACGTATGGTAAACCTTGATCATTGACATTCCCGTAGAACTTCCTTCCTTAGGTCACCAATATATGGAACACACAAACGTCCCTTCTTCCTTAACCATCCTCTTTGGTCAATACTAAAATCTTTTAGATCATAAATCTCAATTCCACTTTCCAATCTTCTAATCCTTTCAGCTAAACAATGGATTATCACTCTGCTTAGAAGCAATCCTCTCAATCAATACTGGTCGAACATCCAAGCAAGACAACATGGCAGTACTTTAACTAGAACTAGCAGCCACACTTAACTGCACACTACAAGTAGTCAATGCCTCTAAATTCTTCCATTCTGCCAACATAGCTAATACTACATTTTGATGTTTTCTACTAAGTGCATCTACCACTTTGTTTCTTTTCCCTGGCGTATACTCAATATTGAAATCATAAGCTACTAAAACTCCAGCAACCACTATTGTCTCATATTCGACTCTTTTTGGAAGAATAAATACCTCAAAGACTTATGATCTATACAAAACTTAAATCTTTCTCTTAAGAGGTACTTTCTCCATACTTTCAATGTGAAAATCACTGCTGCTAACTTCATATCATGAGTCAGATATCTAACTTTATATGGTTTGAGCTACCGAGAAGCATAGGCAATTACTTTAACCCTTTGCACCAACATGGCTTCCAATCATATTCCACACGCATCTGTATACACCATTAAATTTTGATTACCAAATGGCACTACTAGAACAAGTGCATTGGTCAACAAATACTTTACTTAAGGAATGCTTCCTCATATTTATTGGACCAATCAAACTTTATGTCCTTCGCCGTTAGTTTGGCCAAAGGTGCTGCTACCGTGAGAAATCCTTGCTAAATCTCTGGTAATAGCTAGCTAATCCAAGAAAACTCCTTATCTCAGTCACCGTCTCAGGCCTCTTTCAGTTGTTACCAACTTCAATCTTACTTGGATCCACGATAACCCCTTTTCTGAAACCACATGACCAAGAAACTTTACTTCTCTCTTCCAAAAGTGAGGCTTTGAAAACTTCACTTTTAGTTGATGCTACCTTAATGTCTTAAGCGTTATTCTAAGATGAATCTTAAGATCCTTTCATTCTTAGAATATATCAAAATGTCATTAGTGAATAACAATACGAATCTATCCAAGTGTTCTAGGAATATACGGTTCATCTAGTCTACAAAGAAAGCAGGCGCATTAGTTAACCTGAATGGCATTACTAACCACTCATATGTACCATATCTTGTTCGAAATACCATCAAAGGAATACTGTCCTCTGCCGCCCTGAATTTATGGAACCCTACCGCCAAATCCAACTAAGAATATACTTTAGCTCCACTCAACTAATTTCTTCATAAACATCGCGGCCTTTCTTCAAGGCGAACCTCTTAATCTAACAAAACTCTTTCCTTCTGAGTCCATTAATTGCACCTTTAAATCTTTTATCTCAGTAAGTGTCATTCTATTAGGTGGTCTACTATTGGGTTCAACTTCAGGTACAAGACCTATTCAAAACTTAATAGCTTGGTTTAGTGGTAGTCCTGTAACGGGCTCAAAAACATTTGTATATTCTTTTACAAGATAAACCCTATTTAACTTGTCTTCCACTTCTGTGGCATCCAATAAAGCGCAAACTTCTGAACTCAAATTTGTAACCGAGTATACAGTTCGATCACTATTATTGGGGTGTCATATTGATATTTTCCAATCTTGGTAAAATATTCTAGCTCATATTTACTCAACCGATCAATACCCAAAATAATCCCAAAACCCACAAAACCAAACTCATACAAATTGCAGATAAAAGTACCTAGCAACTCAATTTCTATATGGTCACATCTCATCCTAAAAGTTGCATAACCTCTTGTTGAATTAGCCACCCTTAAGGAAGTAACAAGGTATGATGGTTTTACACATAACTTATCTGCCAAACATTGAGAGATAAATGAATGCGATGCACTAGTATCAAACAATACTCTAATTGGTATGCCGTGAATCAGAAGGATACCTTCCGTCACAATATTTTCTATCTCAACTGCAATTGACTACGATGCAGATGACTCCAAAGCAAACATCTTTCCCTTCTCTACCTTGGTCGCTTCTTGACATTATTCTTGTAATGCCCCACTTGGTTGCAGTTAAAGCACTTCACATTCTGCCTTTTCACAACCATCTTGGCATCACCAAATCAACACTCATTAGTGTAGTGCCCCTTCTTTTCACACAATAAAAAACGATATCCGCATTCCCCCTTTTGGAAACTCTACACTTTTAAGCTCCCTTCTTAAATAATTTCCTCTTCTTACTCTGGGAACCTCGAGTCTACACTGACATCTCCTTCCCAAAGGTCGAAAGCATTTCCTTATTCCTGATAGTCATTTCCACTACTACATTTGATGGATTCCTGAGATGTGGCATAATTGCCCTAGAAATCGTCAGCCTCAAACCTCAGATGAACTTCTTATTCCTCTTAATCACAGTGTCGATGGTAGCGTATCCATACCTAGACAGCTCACCAAACTTAGCAGAGTTTTCCAACACCGCTATATCCCCTTACTCCAATTCCATAATCTTCCTAAGTAGGGCGGACTTGGCTACCTCAGATAAAAATCATTCCTCGAATCTCCTTTGGAATTTAGCACAAGTCGATTCTTCTTCCGATACACCTATGGTCACCCCATTCCACCATAATGAAGCAGCTCCTTGCAACTGTCTCGAAGCCAACCTCCTTTTATGCTCATCATTCAGACCAAACCGGTGAAAATTATTTCATAATGCAATAGCCAGTTCCCTACTTCAATAGCAGCTTTAGTTTTGGGAAAAGGCTTCCTACCAAACCTAGTATAATCTCAGTTTAGCTTTGTATTATTATTACAAACTGACACTATAGGATAACTCCTCCTGCACTCGTAGCATTTCCCCTAACCACTCCTATAGCTGCTCTTGCTTGAATTAGGTTGACGAAGGATCGATACACAGTTCCCATATCTACCAGTGGGGTTCCAACACCTACATTAGCATTTGCGTTTAGACTAGCATTTGCCAGTCGACCTTGTTCCCTTTGAGTATTGGGTTGAACATTTCAATTAGTTGTAGTGCTTCCTCCACCAAGATCCGTTCTTCCGTTTCCTAATTACATGTCTTACATTCTCATAATTTGCATATGAGCCTTAATAAGATATAGAAGGATGGTCTAAGAGAGAGAAGAATACATACTTATACATAACAAATACAAGTATGCTACTATCGCATTATCCTATACCCTAATCTTATTCTCCAATTCATTATGACTATGTTTTCACAAAAAAAATTCATCTTTCAAGTTTTACATATACCTATGCTCTAACACCAACTTGTAACCAAGTGCTAGAAATGCTGCTATCATCAATAGTATTAGTTGATGGCGGTAAAATACAGATATGCTAATCATATCAATAATCAGAAGCACATGAATGTGGAGAAGAAAAAATTAAACACAATTTAATAGCAAACTTTCACATTCCATTTCATAACTAACATTTCATTTCCATTACAAAATCCTATTTCCAATCCCACATTAAGAGAAAATATAATTGTTACAAAATACTCAAAGAGCGACATATGATGATGCCTCCTTGATTGATCAGAGTCTTACACTTAAAAATTATATAACTTGCTATCACATGCATACAGATAAAATCAAACGACACAACAGATTAGATAAGAACTCCTAAATAGCTAAATTGTCTCTTGCACGTCATCGGAAGCTTATTTGTCTAAGTGGATACCTAATATCCCTTACTCCCAACCTACTCAAATGAGTACCCAAGAATTTAAGAGGAAAAACAAAAACTTTGGGTTAAACAACAGTCTGGTGTGAATAATAACTTACCATCTCAAACCAAAAATAGATATCTTGTGAGACTATGTCGTTGAGTGGAATGGGTTTTCCCCTCACTAGTATCCTAACCAAAACACATTAACCATATACCGTGCTCCTGCATCCACAATTGTTAAACCATAGAAAATAAGCATTTTCAAACATGCAACTTACTTTGGATTACCCATCCCATATTATTAGACTATCCATCTTAATTCTCACATGACTCTCCGTCTTAATTACAAATGACTATCCGCCTTAGATTTATGTGGACTACCCATCTCACAAGTAATCATTTGGATTACCTATCCTTTACCATACAGACTACCCACTGTTGAATCATAAGTTTTTAATTCATGACAAAAAGATTAAACAATCAGTGATGAGACTATGCCATCAAGCGACAAAAAGAGAATGAGATATGTTGTTAAAATACAAAGGAGACGAGGCTTCAAAAGAATAGTATGTTTATTTATTGAAGGTTTTAGTCTTAGATAGAGTTTGAAATTGTTAAAATCCATCATCAAGTAGTTTAAATAAAAGTTGATTTAAATTTAAAACTCTTTAAAAAAATAAACAAACTATGCATTGACAACCAGGTTAGTCGACTGACCGAAAACAGCTAGTGATTGACCATGCTCAGTTCACAGACATGCACTGTTTCTCACTGTCTTTGAAATTTAAGTAGATTGATCGGTTTCCCTAGTCGACTGACCGACTCTAAGATTCTTTTTCTTGAAGAAACACTTCTATCTACAAAGAGTTATGATTTAAATTAAAGAGATATGGCTGCATCTTTTGATTGAAACTCTTTATGAATAGTTGTAACTATTTGTTCGCTATATAAACACGTTAGAATCACTTCTCAAATCACCAATTTTATCTTGAGTTCTTGGTATATTCTCTATTATCTATCCTTGCATTCTACAAGCAATCAAAATCTATATATTGCTTGAATCTCTGAATTAATTAACATATTCTTCGATTCTAAGCAATATCTTCCTTTCTAATCTTCACATACACAATATATACTTGAGGAAAATATTATAGGAAGGGTGTACTATCAAAGACAAATCAGTGTTATCAAGAACACAAAGTGTCAAACAACTTTATAGAAATTGTAGAAGTCCTGTTAGTTTATATCAGGCGGAAAAGTCCTCTTCGGCTGTTGAGGCAAAAAAATCCCATTCAGCTGTTTAGGTGTAGTCTACCTATCCCTGCGGGTTAAGTGAGGGGTTATTGAGTGAAATTCCAGAGGGAAGTCTAGGACTGGACATAGAATGGGAAGTTCGAACTAGTATAAAAACTTCTGGTGTGCTTATTCTTATTTACTTTACTATTATTATCTGTTTTTGCACTTAGAATTTAATACATTCCATATTACTCGATCCTAAGCGATAACTAGCCACACAGTAGTCATTTTCATTTGGTATCAAAGCAAGGACATCCTATAACTGTAACACAGTTATTTGATATATTTTTTGTAATATGGACAGTAACACCAATTCTAGCATTAACATCAACTTTAGTTTCAGTGAAAATCAGTCAACTGCTCAACTGCCACTATTTAATGGACTTAACTATAATTACTGGTCAACTAGAACGAGAATATATATGCAAGCTAATGTTTTTGAAACCTAGAATATTACCCAAAATGAATATACCGTGCCAACAGAAGATTTTTCAACTTGGAAGACTGCAAAAAAACTGATGCTACTTCAAATGCTAAAGCTATGAACATGTTATTCTATACATTGGATAAAAATGAGTTTAATAGATTCAGTATGTGTACAACTGCTTATGAGACAAGGAGAACTCTAAAAGTAACTCATGAAGGAACTAACAAAGTCAAACAAAGCAAAATCTCTATGTTGAAAAATCAGTTCCAAAATTTCAAAATGAAACCAAACGAAACTATAAATGACATGTACTCTATATTCTAAGATATATATCACTCACTATTGGCACTAGGAGAATTTTTTTCTAACTTTGATATAGTATCAAAAATCCTAAACTCTTTAATGGATGAATAGGAAAAAAGGTCTTAATTATTGAAGAATCAAATGGTCTTTTCACTATGAAACCAGAAGAGTTAATAGGAAATCTAATGTCATATGAAGTAAATTTGTAGGCAAAGAAAGTTCAAGAACATGATAAGAAGAATCTATCATTTCAAGCAGAAAAAGATGATTCTAATTCAGATGAAGAGGATATGGAACTTATTGCTAGAAATTTCAGAAAGTTTTTGAAATTCAAAAAGAATAACAAGTTCAGGAGTTATAGAAATAACTCTACCAACAACAATAATAGCAATAGACCATCATCCTCTATCATGGAATGTTATGAATGTCATAAAAAGGGTCATATAAAGAAAGATTGTCTAGAGAAAAAGAAAAAGAAATTCAAGAAGGACAAATTCAAGAAGAAAGCATTTTCAGTAACATGGAACAATTCAGATTCTTCTTCATCATCAGAAAGTGAGAGTGACAGTGACATAAAGCAAGCAAATGTACGCTTCATGGCTACAAGTGCTGATGTAAGTGAACTAAGTTTTGAAGATTTGGTTGAAATCAATTCAGAACTAGTGGACTTTGTAAAACAAACTAAAAATAAAATAAAGAGTTACAAGGAAAAAATAGATCTGAATTAGAAATTAGTATGTTAAGAGATAAAAAGAAAATTCTAGAAGAAGAATTTGAAATATCTCAAGAATCTAATTCTAATTTAACATCTCAACTTTCTATGATAACTTAGGAATTAGAAACTCAGAAAAATAAAAATGATGATTTATCAGTATAAATTAATGATTTAAAGTCTATCATTAAAGTATTAGAGTTAGAAAAATCTAGTCTCAAAACTAAGTTAGAAGATATTAATAAAATATTTCTAACTTCAATAAAGGACGAGAAAATCTTTCTACATTAATAGAAAGCTCTCAGTCTACTTCAGATAAAATGGGACTACGATATAAGAAAATTGAAAATCCAAAGAAATCTGGAAAATTTAAAAATAAGTTTGAAAACAAAATTAAGAAAGATATTAAAAAAACAGTTTCTAAAGATCTTAAAACTATTAAGATATGGATTCCTAAAAAAAATAACAATTTAATTAGGAATAGACATATCAAAACATTTATGGAAACTATTTATAAAAATAAGAAGTATATTTTTAAAGGGAATTCTGAACCCGCTTGGGTTTGGTTTTCTAAGACCTAACTCTTAGGACCCTAAAAAAAAGTGGGTACCAACTTAATCTTTATTTTTTGCAGCTACCACTTAAAAATAGAGGAAAATGGGTTTTAGACAGTGGTTGCTCGAAACACATGACTGATAATAAGGAAATGTCAACTAACATTGTCTACTCAAATAGAGGATCAGTCACCTTTGGAGATAATTCAAAAGGTTATATCATCGGCAAAGGTGATGCGAGTAATAAAGTATATCTAACTTATTTCTCATTTCTGATGTTTTTAGTTAAAAACTTAAAACATAATTTACTAAGCATAAGTCAATTATGTGAAAAAGGTTTTAATATATCTTTTTCAGAAAATAAATGACATTTTTGATAAAAATCAAAATTTAAATTTTGAAGGTATACGAGATAGAAATATTTATATTTTAAATATAATATAAATTGTAACACAAACATGTGTTTAGTGGCTACAAAAAATGATTCTTGGCTATGGCACAAAAGATTTTTCATATAAATATTAATACTCTTAATAAAATAGCTAAAATTAAACTTGTTAAAGGATTACCTTATATGAAATTCGAAATCGATAATATTTGTGACGCATATCAGTTAGGAAAATTAACAAAGTCTTCTTTTAAATCTACAAAAAATCATATCTACAACACAGCCACTTGAACTACTACATATGATCTCTTTGGACCTACTCAAGTTCAATCTATTAATCGCAATAGATATGTGTTTGTCATTGTAGATGATTTTTCAAGATATACATGGATTATTTTCATGAAACATAAAAGTGATACTTTAGAGAATTTTAAAATTTTTGTAAAAATAAATCAAAATATAAAGAATTTAAAAGTTTAAAATATTAGAAGTGATCATGGAGGTGAATTTGAAAATGAAGCTTTTGAACATTTTTGTAAAAAAAAGGAATTAATCATAAATTTTCTTTTCCTAGAACACCACAACAAAATGGAGTTGTAAAAAGGAAAAACAGAACATTACAAGAATGTGTAAGAACTTTATTAAATGGAAGCACTCTACCTAAGCATTTCTAGGCAAAAGCTATTGCAACTGCTTGTTATGTTTTGAATCGTGTTTCTATTCGATCATTAACAGAACACACCCCATATGAACTTTTGATTGGCAGAAAACCTAATATATAATATTTCAAAGTATTTGGTTCAAAATGTTTTATACTAAACATTAAAGATCAGCTTGGAAAATTTGATCCAATGTCCGATGAAGGAATATTCATCGGATATTCGGAGAGAAGCAAAGCTTGTCGAGTTTTTAATATAAAAACTAAAGTAATCGCAGAAACTCTTCATGTTTCATTCGATGAAAATGTCAAAATTTCTTCTAATATTACAACCTTGGAAAATAATTCTAATAAAATTCTAATGAATAATTCAGAATATGATGATATTATTTTTCAAAATAATAACACTAATAGTAATAGAGAAGATAAAAAAATTGTTCATAATGAAAATTTAGAAAGACCTCCTCCAAGAATTCTTATAGATCACCCTGTTCAAAATATAATTGGAGAAGTATATTCAAATGTAAGAACATGACATCAATTAAATCAAATAGGCCATATTGCTTTTCTCTCTAATATAGAACCTAAAAATATTGAGGAAGCCTCCGTTAATGATTTTTGGATTAGAGCTATGCAAGAAGAGCTTAACCAATTTGAAAGAAACGAAGTTTCGGAATTAGTTCCTAGACCAAGTGATCATCCATCATTGGTACAAAATGGGTTTTCAAAAACTAGCAGACGAACTAGGTAATATAGGTAGAAATAAAGCTAGATTAGTAGCACAAGGATATAACAAAAAGAGGGAATAGACTACGAAGAAACGTTTGCTCCTGTCGTGAGATTAGAAGCTATACATATTCTATTGGCTTTTGCATGTTTTCATAACTTTTAAAATAGATCAAATGGATGTTAAAAGTGATTTTCTAAATGGATATATAAAAGAAAATTTTATGCTGAAAAACCTCCTCTTTTTACTAACAAAAAATTTCTAGATCGTGTTTATAAACTTAAGAAAGCATTATATAGTTTAAAACAAGCACCTCGTGCTTGGTATGACCAACTTAAAAGCTATCTAATAGACTCTGGTCTCGAAATTGGAAAAGTTGATCAAATTTATTTATTAAGAAAACTAAACAAGATATTTTAATTATATAAATATCTGTTTATGATATTATATTTGGTTCAACTAATGAAAAATTATGTTAGGAATTTTCGACTATCATTACAAATGCCCTTTTTATTAATCAAGAAAAGTATTGTAATAATCTAATTAAACGTTTCAGTATGGAAAATACTACTGCCAAGCTAACTCCTATGAGTACAACTATACATCTCGACAGAGATGAAGATGGTAAGAGTGTCGACCAGAAACTATATCGTAGGATAATTGGATCATTATTTTACTTAACTACTAGTAAACCTTATATTATAATGAGTTTTTTTTATGCGTTCGATTTCAAGAAAATCCTAAAGGATCACATATGGGAGCAGTAAAATGTATAATTCGTTATCTTAGCAAGACCAATGATTTAGGACTGTTTTATCCAAAAGAATGTCCTTTTGAATTAGTATCCTATAGTGATGCTGATTTTGGAGGAAGTCGGATAGATAGAAAAAGTAAAAGTGGAATTTTCCATTTCATCGGACAATCCTTAGTATCTTGGTTTAGCAAGAAACAAAACTGCGTTTCGCAATCGACATGTGAAGCAGAATATATATCTGCAGCTTTAGCCTGTGCTCAAGTATTCTACATGCAACAAACACTGCAATATTTTGATATAAAATTAAATAAATCTATAATATATTGTGATAACACCAGTGCAATAAATTTATCTAAAAATCCTGTCAATCACCCGCGAACTAAACATATTGACATTCGTCATTATTTTCTTCGTGATAATATTGAGAAGGATATAGTAAATTTAGAATTTGTAATTCTAAAAATCTGTTAGCTGATATTTTCACTGAACCACTCAATGAAAATTATTTTATAAAGTTGAGAAGAGAACTAGGTATAATTTCTTTAAAAGAATTATAATATTTAAATTTCTATAATAAATTTAAAAAAATAATTTATTTTTCTTCATTGCTGGTACTTGAACTCAGCACCTCTAACTTGGAAACTCTATGTCTTTACCATTTCACTATTTGTTGTTTAACAACTATTTTTATAATACATTTTTCTTCACTTATTTGACTCTTCTCATGGATAATTCTCAACCATGAAAATTCTAAATATTTTCCTCCTCTTATTAATTTCTGGTTATCCTTTGTTCCATCTATCTATTACTATTTTTTTATCTTCTTAATATTATATATACTTGAAGAGTATCTGTTTATCTCTCCATCTCATTTGCATAATTATATATTATTTCCTACTTATAGACAATGTCCTCCTAAAACAAATCTCCTCATGGCTCTGAATATTCCTCTGTCAATTTCTCCACACGTTCATCCGCATCTTCTAGTTTACCTACACCTACTCCATGTCATGAACTGGCCAGGCCATCCAATTATCATACTGGGTATACTCTAAAAAAAAGAAGGAACGTCGTTTCTTATTCTTTGGTTCTCCATTATCAAAACAAAAGGTCGATGATTTACATCATTATCAAAGAGAATCAATAGCAATTCAACGTGAAATCTACTATGAACAAAAGCTAAATTCAAAACGACTTAGCTTTCTGGAGCAACTTGGCTGGAAATTTTGCGGCTCGTCTTCATCCAATGTTCATCAACCCACAATGTCTTCTTATCATCATTCACCTCAACCACCTCCTTTGTCTCCAAATTCATGGGAACTTGGAAATCACCGGTCTCCTTTAAAGCCATACAAAGAAAAGACTAAAGTTGAACCAGAAGATTGCAAGACTCTGCATTCATCAACCTCTTCTTCATCTAACTAAGATTTATTTTTTTATTTCAATTTATTTTGTATGTCTCATTAATTAATAAATTGAATTTATTTTAATTTGTTAACATATACAAAAAGACTGATAATGCTGAAAAACAACCATTCAGTCGACTGAACGAATTGGGTCAGTTAATTGAATCTGGAAACAGAAAGTTTCAGGAAATTATTTCAGTCGAACGACCTAATTCGATCAGTTGACTGAATAGGCTGCCTGGGCACGTTTATCACTGTTTCACCAACCTTTTTACCCTTTTAACTTATCTTCTTTTTTCAGTCTTCATTTTTACTTTCCCTCATCAAAATTTCAAAACCCTAGCTCTCAAAAATTACAAATATCATTACTCAATCATACTTTCAAATGGCTCCGAGGCAACCTAAACGATCTAGAAAAGCCTCATCTTCTTCCTCCCAACCTATTGATAAGCTAAATGGCTTTATGATTCCACTGCTACCCAAAGATGGAACAAAATGAAGGAAGCTCGCTTCCTAGAAGGATCTTTTGTTGTCTTTCCAGACTTTGTTGTATATAGAATTCAAGTGCTTGCAAGAAGAAGTCGTCTAGAATCTCTTCTTGACCACAATCAGAACAATCTCAAAACTAATCACACAATGGTAAAACTCTTTTACGCAAATTTAAATTTGAGTCATCAAAATCCCCAAAATCTTTACAATTGTGTATGGAGTTCAGTTTGTGGCCAACAAGTATTCTTGTCATTAGATAGAATTTGATGCCCTTCAAACACCAACAAATGGTATTCCGTTAGAAGATTTAAATGTTCCTATTGGCGAACGAGATGAAGTAAGTCATAGGTTTTACAAAGACAACATGACTGAATTGAAATCTATCGCTTTATGCCTTATATCTCGAATTACACATCGAGCCTTAATGCGTACAATTCTTCCTCATATTGGTTCTTATGAGCTTGTATATCCGGAGAATTATAGGGCTTTATATGCTATTTGGGGAGATATTCAAATCAATTGGCCTAAGCTTATTCTTTATGAATTCTTATCCTTCAACCAAAGTCGAACGAACATCATCTATTACAACGATTGTATTATGCGGCTACTTATGAACCTACAAGTTCCTATTCCAGAATCTGATACCTCCACTGCTAAAACTCTAAATAATCGCATAATTATCCTAACGAAATTTCCTCCTAGACCTCTCCCTATCATGTCTTTTCAAGATTGGCAATCAAAACCTTGTCAGCAAGCTACTACACAACAACAAAGAGATGACATCCGTACTACAACCCCATCCCAAAGTACCCGAGAATCTATTGATCTAATTGCTCATAATCAAGTCATTTTGGATTATCGCATGAAGAATCTCAACAAAAAGATCGACAAGAAGTTTGACAAGATAAAAAGCTTTTTTGGAATTTTATGGGATGCAATCTCTTGCTCTTCCTCCACAACTGCGGACACTTCACATCGTGATCTGGGCAAACGTCTAGCACCTCGTTTCACCTGGTCAACATCCGAAGAACATAAAAGTTCCGACACTAGTGGAAATGAAGGTGGCAGACAATTTTTGAAAAGTTCATCATGAGGCAAAGGACCAATGCAAGTGGAAGAAGAAATAGAGTCTGACTTTGATGAGTAATATTGATATTTCTTGTTTGGTGGCAGTAAGTTATTTTTCTTCTTCTTAGTTTCACAATTATTCTACCATAGTTTGTTTTTTTATGAGCTTGTATAAGTAGATTGGTACAATTCGAAGCAATATTTTTTTGTGTGATCCTTATGATATTAGGTCACAATGATGAAATTATTGTTTATTTCCTTTTTGTCGATGATAAAGGGGGAGAAATTTTGTATGATTAACCCATTTTTTTATGATTAGATTTGTCGCGAGATATTGAGGGGGAGAAATATATATATATATATATATATATATATATATAACTTCCGTTATATATTCCTTAAAATATAGTATCATCTAAAACAGGTTGTCATCATTCAAAAAGGGGGAGAATGTTTAATCATAAGTTTTTGATTCATGAAAAAAAGATTAAACAATCAGTGATGAGATTATGCGATCAAGCGACAAAAAGAGAATGAGAAGTGTTGTTAAATTACAAAGGAGACGAGACTTCAAATCTAAGTATAGTATGTTTATTTATTGAAGTTTTTAGTCTTAGATATAATTTGAAATTGTTAAAATCTAACCTCAAGTAGTTTACTCAAAATCAAAGTTGCTTTAAAATTCAAATTCTTTAAAAAGATAAGCAAACTGTGCACTGACAACCAGGTCAGTCGACCGGCTGAAAATAGCCATTCGACTAACCATGCTTAGTACACAGATATGCATTGTCTTTCACTGTCTTTAAATTTTCAGTAGACTGATTGTTTTTCCCCAGTCAACTGGCCAACTCTAATATTCATTTTTCTAGAAGAGGTACTTCTATCTTCGAAGAGTTACGATTCAAATTAAAGAGATATGGTTGCATCTTTTGATTGAAACTCTTTGTGAATAGTTGTAACTATCTATTTACTACATAAACACATTAGAATCACTTCTCAAATCACCAATTTTATTTTGATTTCTTGCTATATTCTCTATCGTCTATCTCTGTATTTTACAAGCAATCGCAATTTATATATTGCTTGAATCTCTGTATTAATTAACATATTCTTCGATTCTAAGTAATATTTTCCTTTCTAATCTTTGCACACACAATATATACTTGAGGAAAAAACTATAGGAAGGGTGTACTATCAAAGACAAATCAGTGTTATTAAGAACAAAAAGCGTCAAACAACATTATTGAAATTATAGAAGTCCTGTTAGTTTATATCATGCGGAAAAGTCCTCTTCGGCTGTTGAGGCGGAAAAATCCTTTTCGGCTGTTCATGTGTTGTTTACCTATTCCTTCGGGTTAAGAGAGGGTTATTAAATGAAATTCCAGAGGGAAGTCTGGGACTGGATGTAGAACGGAAAGTTCGAACTAGTATAAAAACTCCTCGTGTGCTTATTCTTATTTACTTTGCTATTATTATCTATTTCCGCATTTAGACTTTAATACATACCATATTACACGATCCTAAGTGATAACTAGCCACACAATAGTCACTTTCACCCACCACACATGGTTTCATTATCAAAATTATGTGGACTATCCATCTCATATATAAACATTTCTATGGATATCTATCCCCTCCCATATGGACTACCTATGACATATAGTTTTATTTATTTAAAATGATGAAGACATCCATCACACATCGCATAGTTTTCTTAGGATGACTATGAATCCTTTATTTACCATTTAGAGACTATCCATCTCTGGCATGATATGGACTATCCATCATACATCTCATAGTTTTTCTAGGATAACCATGAACCCATCACTGGTCAATTTAATTCATATTTAACCTAAATATTCATCCTATGTCTGTTGGTGTCCCTGATTAGGTTGTACACCCTTAAACTTATAACATATCAAAATGATATGCATTGGTATCTCTAATGGTTAATATCAAAATAAAGACCCATGGCTCGCTGTCGGTTATATAGAAGATTTGCACCATTCACGCGGTGCTATATAGACTTTAATCTCGCCAAGGTCAAAACTAAATTTTGTTAGATTTTTTTAAATCATATGACTAACTGACAAAATCATAAGGTGATTGACCTTCTTAAGCATTAGTCATCTAGCCCTTTTAAAACATAGTTTTAATTTGTATAAAACCTAATCTTGCTTGCACTAAAATGAAGTGAAGCGGCATCAATGCATCATATAAGAATGATGAACTTCTATTCAAGTTTAGAAGACAAATCTTAAATTTTCTATAAGTATAAAAATTTATGTCGATAACGAGGTTATTGACACATATACGATATAGGTCATCCACCTTTCAAAGTAAAACTTTTTTTATAAAAAAAACATGGCAATACGACCTATAAAGCCTCAGTGGTGGTATAGAAGACGCGACACCAATACCGCCTAGAAAGGTCGCCAAAAACAAAGGATTGTAGAATACCGATGCCAATGAATGACGGCATTATTACTTTAAGTCAAAATAGTTACTTAGGGCATTTTGGTTATTACCCCGTCTAATATATAAAGCCATATTAAAAATAGGTGGCATCATTGGCTCTTATACAGTAGACATCGAAAACAATTAAAATGGTGGTATACAGCGTTGTTCAAAATAAAGGCGAAAACATGCAGCATCAATGATTTTGGCATTATAACTTAAAACACTTTAATGAATTATGAGATTGCAATAGGGCCAAGATTAGGTCGCTGACGAGGTCCACTTTGACCTGGTTGGAATCATTCCATAACTACTTAAGGAGTTATCATAAGCTTCCCTCCACATCAACGGCGATTATCATAACTATCAAGCAACTTGGGCTTCGGTATAGATAAGTGCGGCATGGAATTATCGTAATTATAATGAAAATTTATTCATTAATAAGCAATTACTTTTCATCAATTCTTAAATCATGTCAAATTCCAATTGGATAAAGCTATGCTTTACCCAAATTTTTTCAGAAACAACCCATTTTTCCTTCCCAAAACATATGCAAAAAAACTAACTAATATCCTTAATTAATCATTGATCTAAATGCTTTCCTAACATAATAAATTCACAATAATTCGAGATTACTTCGAAATAATCTCTAAAAATAACAAAACTTCAGAAATATCATATTATCTTCCATATAAATATGTCGAGGAAAAAAATTAAATTTCATTATTTATAATAATTAGAACCCGAAATAAACCGAATTTTCACCTTAGAAAATTCGTAAAATAGTCATTTTAACATGGAATATTACGGAATTAAAACCCATCCTCAAAATGTTTTACAAGACATACTAAAATATCAAAGTAATTGGAGATTAAAAGCTTAAGTTTTTACCCTTAAAAACCTATTCAAATAATTTCATAAAAATTCATAAATCATTATTTAATCTAAATAATGATTATATAACCATAACTTGGCCAAATCTATCAAAATAATTCTGATTTTACCTATGCCGAATTCAAGAACAAGAAATAAAGATGGCTCACTTATTATTCGTCTTTGATTTAATGTTGGAGTTGAGATTTGATGTTGCTTTAGATTCCCCAAACTCTTTCTTGAGCTCCCCACTTTTAGTTATGATCCTCCCTAGCTTGTTAATGGTCGACCTCTTCTCTTTTTCTTTGATTGTTTTTGTTTATAAAAAAATGAGAGTGAAATAAGAGAGGATGGGGGTTTGAGTGATAAAAAATGACTATTCCTATTTTGTCCATCTCATTTCCTCCCTTCCATATTAAGTTTAAAACAATTTTATTAAAAAATTAGTTAAGCCCTAACCTTGTTAATTATCAAACCTCATCCCCGTGTCTTATTACATTATTCTAACTAATCCGTTCAATTAAATTTCTTGAATAATGTTAAACTAAAATTCGATGTTTACACGTATTCCATACTCTATGAGTGTTAATCAATTTATGTTTGGTTTTGTCTAAAGAACCATTGTTATTGATATTTAGATCCTAAAATTTTTTAAAATCAATTAAACAACTCATGAAGCAAGAGTAAATTGAAAAAATTGATATGTGTGTGTATGTAATTATTATCTTTCTCGTCCCTTGTTATGTTTCTTGATGCAATTGACATCTATATATGTATATCTTTTTTCTTATGTTAACCATTTTCCATGGCATTTCTTTTGAATAATGATTAGGCATAACTATAGTAGAATATTTACAAAAGAGGAAGGTGTAATCAATTATTGATACCACATCTTCATTTTCCCTTTTAGATCTTAATTTGATTACATTTAGATCTAATAATCCCTTTTCACACTTTTAAGAAATATTAATATATTTGATATATTTGTAGATTTAAACTTTATACTTAGTAAACTATGATTCAATAAATTAAATTAGAAAGTTAAATAAAATTGTATTTCATTTAGATTAACTAGATTAGTTGTTGTAAAATGTCTTTTGGTTTTATAGACCTGGTAGATCTAAAATAGGATTTTTATTTTTTGAAATTTACATATTTTACCCACTTCTGACTTGCCCAGTTCTAAGAATAGTATCAAAGCACAATAGTCTATGCGGTCTAAATAGTCATGTTATGGTCAACTAATTAAGCTTGCCCATTTAGCATGGTATCTAAAAAAGTAGTGTTTAAGCAGGGATTGGATAATCAAGTATTCTATCCTACCTAGCTACTAACCTGGTCTGAAAGGTGAAATGAGTCTAAAGGTTATTCCTAATAGAAAAGGCTCAATTTGAATTTTGACCTTGGGCTGATTTTCAAAAAAAATTGAAATTAAAAAAATTAAATTTTAAATTTCAAAATTAAATTTAAAATAAGAACTATATTATAGATGTTATGATATGATTTTTATTTTTTTTTTCAAATTCTATAAATTAATTTTGAAAATCGATAAATTATTAATTAGATTAATAAATTAATTATATTAATTTAATAGTTAGTTAATTAAATTATATATAAAATATATTATAATATATGTTACAATACATTTAATTATTTAAGGTAATGTAAGTATATATGAAATTTTCTAAATTAAAATTATTTGATTAAATAAACTAATTAGGTGTTAAATAATAAATAATATAATGCACAAATACAAAGATATATTTGTATGTCTATTAGTGTTATAATATACGTATTCCATATAAAATGGGTAAATGAATAATATAAAATTAACTAAAATGTAAATTAATTAATGAACGAAATTAATTAAATAAGATTTTGTTAATAATGTTAATATAAGATTATACATAAGACTATTATATAAGTTAATTAAATTACAAATATTGTATAATAGTTAATGCTTTTATATTACGAATGTATAATAAAAGGTGGAACAAGAAGAAATCCTAATAAGTTTTAAGGAATAGATACATACATATAGTACTATCGCTTGATTTTAGATATGTTCGACACTTGAATCATGAGTGTATTTCAAAGGAATACATTATTCCATTTAACATCACTCAATTAAATATACTAAAGATTACGACTCTTTATAAAGTTATTGTAACGCCCCGTGTAAATTCGACGTTTAAAATGAATTAAATTATAGGATTTCTAATTTAAATTTAGGAAGAAACAAAAATCTTATTTGTTTACATGAAAGAGAATGTTGAAATTTGATGGATCAAGGGTAATTAAAATTTTACAAATTTAATTTTATATTTCAATTAATTGGAATAGTGAAAATTTGCAAATAGATTCAAATTTATGTAAGACAATGAATTGCAGTAATTAAAGTTAATAAATCAATGGATTAAATGGAATAATTAATTGGAGTTAAGATCTAAATTTGTATGTATGCATTCATTGATATTGGAATATAAAAGGGTAAATTTATAGTATAAAATGTAGACATCACCTTTAAGATGATGGGTTTATAATTGATGCATAATAGGGAAATCAAATGAATGGGTTTAATTGAATAACAATTAGCAATTAATGAATGAAGAGAAATTTTAAGGGCGTAATTCTTTTCGTTAAATTAATTTTGGTAACAAATTGTATTGAATATAGATTTAATGTTGTGTGATGTATTTAAGTAATAATTGGAGAACAATGTAAATTATATCCGTGAATGGTCAATTCAATTAAACAACAAGATTTTTAAATAAATAAATGTTTTTATTTAGGTTTCAATTTGTTAATTTATGAAGTTTAATGTGAAATCAATTGCAATAAATTGCCCTAATTTATGCAGTTAGAGGAGATTTGGATTTGCGTTATAGATGGAAGTATAATCTAAATTGATAGGTAACATACTTAAGAATAAAATTTAGAGCCAATAGGTGGCAAATTTATATAGTTGTTTATTTACGCAATGTGTACGTAAGCTTTGGTAAACCGATTTCTATCGATCCAAATCTAACGATTTGTTAATATAATTTAAGTAAAGGAGCAGTATTTATTAATTAAATTGAAGTATTGCAAAATAAATGAAATTCAACGTTTAATATTACATTATTGTATGTAAGATAATATTTGTAAGTATTGTTAAGGTTATTCATATTTGACAAATTTATTGAGTTATAAGGATTGATATATAAATTAATGTTGGTTTAGGATATCGTTACTTGGTGATTTATTATAGACTAACGGGAGTGTGAACGTAAAATAATAAAAGCATAGATTTATGGTAGGACATAATTTATGGTTTTAGGAATTTAAATCCAAAGATTTATTTATTTGAGGAAATAATACATATTAAATCTCAACTTGATATAATCAATGCAAATTTAGTAATTAAAAATAAATTGCAAGTTGGTAATTTAGGATGTTTGTGAGTAAATTAGCAGGTAAGATAAGTTTTAAAGTTTTACCCATTCATATAATTTATTTAAATATATATAAATCAAATGGCAACATTGTGTTAATAATAGTTGTAAGTGAATTTGAATGCTAAAGGGGTAACAATCGTTTTAGGTTAACCGTTTATTTAATATATTAAGTCTAGACTGGTAATCGATTGAAATTAAAAAAAATTATTTTGTTTTGTTAATGTGACTTGGTTAATAAAGAGGAATTTATATGAAATGAAGCATGCATGAGAAATGCATTATAATTCAATGTTATGTTTACCCATTAAATGTATACTAGGTTAAGTATCAAATAGAGGGAAAGAAAAGTAAATATTGAATTGATTGATGAATAAGTATTCATTGGAAAGAAATTTAATGTAAAGTTGATATTAATTGTATAAAATCTATCTAAGATAATGAATTGCAATAAATTGTGGGTTGATAATAAGGTGTGAATGGAAATTTGATTTGTTATATTAAATGAATGGGATTCAAATTTATTGGGAAAGGTAAATGGATATTTGGTAATAAATATAAACGGACTTCAATAGTGAATTTAGTTAATTTGAATATATATAATAAATAATGATTTAATGGAAACCTATACTCTGTATATATCTATAATATTTGAGTGGAAATAATATATACTTACAAATGTGGGATTTAGAGTCTTACAACTATTATTAGGAGTGATATAATTAGTTCATTCAACTAAATTTGAAAACATTGCAATAGATGTAAATTAAGGGTTTTGTTAAATAAAGTAATAAATGGGAAATAATGTAAATGTCTTCATAGTATGGTGATTTGTAATTATTACGTTAATTTAAATTATCGTTCAGTGCGTTTGTTTATCAGATCCATCTACTCTAATTCTAACCTATCTATATAAACCCAATTGTAAACCCTAGCCTCCATCTATTCTCTTTTATTTGTGCATTCATTTTCTTCAATTCTTTCTCTTCCTAAATGGATACAAATTTCAGATCCAATTCTATTCAAAAATAAAATAAAATTCAAAGTTCTCAGAAAATTTCAAAAATTATATTGTAGTTTTCATCTACGGATCTAAGCGCAGTCTCTGTTTTTGCAATAGTCGCTTGAGTCAATTAGAAATCACGGTCAAACGTGTAAAATTCGAAACCCAAAAGGATGAATTGGGGCCTTTTGATTTCTTCATCTATTTGCGAAATTGGAACATGGGTTTGGTGAGATTAGTCACTAGGGGTGCACAGGAAACGCTGACGTGGCAGGTGGTAATAGGTAGGTTTATTTTGTTTGAATTTAATTTAATTTTGATTTTTCAAACGCGTTAATATATTTAACTTCCACATACGAACTCCGTTTCATGCACGATTTTTTTGTTTGGATCGTAATTAAATTCCAGATTTTTTGACGTTGGTTTGGACAGATTTGGAGACCGTCGAATTTTTGGTTTTAAATCGGATTTAAATTCGATTTAAATTCAAAGGGTGAGTGTTTTAACCCACTCACAATTTCTAAAATTTCTTGTGTTTGTTAAATTAATTTTAGATATGAGTAGAAATTTATTTATGACTGTTTGGCATGTTTTATTCATTATCTCTGATAAATCGCATTCATTTAATATAACTGTTAATTAATTTTATTTATTGCATAAATTTGACAGTTAGAATTTATTTAATTGCATATTAACTACCAGTCATAGTTATGTTAAATTTTTATTTCATTTTAACTGCCAGTTAAATTTACGTTTATTTTTGCATATAAAATGCCAATTAACAGTTATTAAATTTATTTTGAGTATAAACTAATAATTGATACCATTATTTATCACCTGTTATGTATTGATGATTGTTGAAATTGGATGATGACTGTGATAAATGGATGTATGATTTGATGGATGAATGGATGATTAATTTTATTAATTGCAAGTTATCATGCATTTCATTCATTCGGGATTGCGGTTTGAAATGATATACAACCGCATTTTTATTTTAAATTGCGGATTGAAATGATAAACATCCGTATCACTTGACCATAGGGTAGAAAATTTTATACAGGCACCGCGGTATATATATATATAAAATTATTTTTTTGAAATGTTTTTCTATGGTTTTTGCAAAGCTATATATATGTATATGGTTTATGGGTTTTTGATTTGGTTATTAATAAAGGTTATTTATATATAGTAATTTCCGGTTTTAAGCTTTGTATAAATTGTTTTGAAGTATAAAATAAAGTTTGATTTTTAAGATCAAATACGATTAAGCATTTATTTAAAATTTAAGTTCTGGAGTTTTATTGACTTAAATGATAATAAGGTCGGAAGATGAATATTGAGTAAAATTTGGAATTAAATAAAAAGGTTATTAATTTTTAAAGGGCATGATTTTTATAACTTGATTTTTGTGTAGAGTGATTTAAATGAATATATCAAGTTAATAAATTGAAAGATTATCCAGTTATGTGAAGTTAAAGGTTTTACTTAAATTAAATTGAATTCATTAAGTAAACATTTCAAGTCTAAATAAGAAGTAATTGAATTTGATACATATGGATTTGTCAAATGAGTTGTTTTTTTGAAATGGTGAAATATTTAAAGCCTTGAAACATAAGAATTGAAATGGTATTTGGAAGTGTAAATCGATATTTGAAATTGATTTGTGAAATCTAAAGAAGCTATTTTGTTTTATAAAAGTAATTTAATATTTAACCATTTAAGAGATGGAAATTTGTTTCAAAGCTATGTTTTTCAAGGTAGTATAATTTGGAAATATTATGTTCAAGAGTTTGATTTCTAATACTTTACTTTGGAAACCCTATGATTTTGGAAGGAATATATATTGGAAAATAAATGATATCGTATTGATTTGGGGTTTTCAAAATATAAATGATACCGTATTTATATGGGTTTAAAATGGATATTTTATTCTGGTTTTAAAGTATAAACTATTTCGAAAAGACCGCGGTGTTATAATAACGATTGGTTGTTGAAGAGACCGGGATCGGAAGTTGTCATACTCTCTGCCAACTTTGAAAACCACTTTAACAACCGTGTACGCGGTGGAGATTCCAGAATGAAGTAGGTTGGTGGCGGCGTTTCCTTTAAAGGTAAATACGAGGACCCAACTCCCGTGAGTTGGCATAAGGTGGCTAAAACAGGGGCGATCGACGGGTTAATGAGGTAGCACCTCTGATCGGACACTTCCCTTCGATACTATACTCAGACTTTGGATTTTCGGTGGCCACCTTCACTTTTGATTTCTTTAATGTGGGGAGTTTGTCCGAGCTGGGCGGCAGCTGCGCGCTGCGCGTTTCCATCGGCCCGGAAGCGTAATTGGTATATCTACCCTGACATTGCCTAGTTGTGTCGTGTCACCTACCCTAGCGCGCCTTATACGATTTTGGTTTTGTACCATACCTATGGAGTGCCCTCTGACGACGCCCAGTATGGGGGAGATTACGGTACTGTATAGACTATGGGAATATATAACTGTGTTAAGGTGGAAAATGTAAAGCCTTAACGCTATTTAAAAGTAAGTTTATTTTACAAATAGACACTATTATAATAGCGCAATATACTACATAGTAAATAGTTTAACGGATCCTTAGGAGATGTAAATCCCGAACATCTCTTGAGTTACTGCACTCATATTTATTTCTGTTAATTTAACTCACAAAAGATCTTTTAGTTCTGACTCGAGTGTTTTGTCTTTTCAAATTCGCTCGGGTCAGTCCGAGGGTTTCAAGATTTGATGTTTTAGCTCTGGAGGACGAAGACTAAGATTTGTATTACTCTTATCTACTATTATTCCACTGCACTATTTAATTCCGCTGCATTAATATTATTGGTATATGAACTCTGATATTTATTATATAAAGAAGAAGCAATGTTTTGTAAACAGTTTCATGAACTATATGTTGATTATTATATTTTATCCTTCCGCTGTGAGATTCTGTTTTCTTCTTTTATTTCTTTCTTGTTTTTTCTTCTTCTTATTTATCCCATAACAATCAGCCATTCCGTATGGTTTGAATTGGCATGTGTGTCGGTTTAAAGCGTGCGAAAAGGCGGGACGTTACATCTGGTATCAGAGCTTTGGTTTAGCGATAAACCTTAGCTTTGTGGGGTTTGACTCTTTACTAATAGGGTAGTAATACCCTATGGGAGTCGTTGAGTGTATATATATGAGAGAGCGTATTTGTTAGTGTTATAAAAAGGTTTTTATATTGTGTTAATCTGTTCCGTTTCGTATTTATAAATTCTGGTTGGTGCATAGGACGCTATGACATCAATTGGGATTTCTAAACACTTAATAGGACAGACCTACATAATATTTGTTTTTAATATAGGTGAATGAAATAATTTTACCTATTATATTTTGTATCAAATAATTTTTCAAAATAATATCTATATTTGGCTGTAATAGATTGGTTGTTAGGTAATAAAGTGTATAATTAATAATAGAAATAAGATTGAAAAATAAAATCAATGAAATTTGGAAATTTAGGACTTAAGATCCGGGGTTTTGAAATTTCTTTCGAATAAATTTTGGAATATATTAATATTGTTTATAAGTATTTTCTTATATAAATATTTCAATATAATTCGGAAGATTTGTTTAAAGGAGAATTTGGAGAAATAAGTTTTGTACTTTCCTCTCTATCGTTGGAAAATAATTTCGGTGATAAGTGCACGCATCATCGACATTCATTTTCGAGTTTCGAGGGGGAAAGGCCACTGTAGTAGTTTTACTACCAATTTTTTTTTCAAAAAAATATTTATATATATTTTGAATTGTTTTAAATATAAATTGAGATATAAGTTGTAAGAATATGATTATCTGTTATTTTAAAATAATTTGAAATTTAACCGGTTATCTAAATTCTTAAATTTCTATTAATAAATTGTTTCAATTATTGTACTGAAATGAAAGGTTAGTAATTAATAATTGGAACCTTTAATTAAAGTAAAAATTTAATAATAGGGAGATAAGTAATGTATATAAATGATTGTAAACCTTAGTAAATGAATTAATGAAATTCTTTATAAGAATTGATGTTATAAGGTTATAAATTTAAGTGTAATTAAAATGTTACTATAATTAAAAACAATAGAATAAAAGAAATTGAAGGTAATTTGAAATATGTAACTTATAAAACAAAGATATAATTGTTGAACCATTAATTAATTAAAAGAATTGTGAATTTTTTTGCATAACTTTCAATTACATCCTTAAATAACATATATATATATATATATATCTTACCAAATATTAAAAGTTGAAATGTTTAATAAGAGATTGTAATAGAATATTATACAAGTAGTAAAAGTATTCAATGAAATTGCTGTTAAATGAGAATTTAATGTTATAAACTTAAGTTATAATTGAAATTTTACCAAGTAAAATATAATAAAGGAAAGTATGACAAATAGATGATTATAAACTTAAGTAATTAAAGTGTAAATAAAAGAGGTCATGCAATAATAAATGAATGAATAATAGTAATTAGTAAGTGAAAATAAATGAGTGTAATATAATAAAGGGAAATTGTAAACTTAAGAAAAAGGGTTGAAGTTAATTTCTAAACAAAATAGAAAGAAATATAATGAAAATAAATGACGTAATGATAGAAAGGAAATTAAACAGCTAAAGTATGAAATAAATTTATAATAAGTTAATTTGGTTTGTTGGTTTGAATTCTATTATTTGATTTATGGTTGGTTGGGTAAGGGAATTTGAAATTGTTGGATGAATAAATAATCTATTTTGCTCCATCTAAGACTGTTGAGTAAATGATGCACTTGATAGTTATTTCCATTCCGTACAATTTCAAGTTTTGAATCCGAACAACTATTTGTTTGTTTGTTGAATGGTTGTTTTGGATTTGTTGTGTATGCTGTTTTGATGGTTGTTGTACTGATTGGTTATTAGTGTTTGAAACCGCTTAATTCCACTTTATATAAATTGTTAACCCTTTGGATATTTATAAGTGAAATGCAAGTTATGGAAGCAATTGCTACTGCTTTTGGTTCCATAACTTAAGCGTAAAATGCCCGACAAATATGTACGTTTCAGATTACGGTTTATAGCGCTATTTATATATATTTCGGGAGTTGGAATATAATATTTTGGATAATATATGTAATATAATTGTTATATTGTGATATTATATTTTCTCCTGAGCCTCCCCGTACAAAGGAGACTCTGCCAAAAGTTTTTCGTAAATTTTGGACTTAGAATTTTTTTTTACAAACATAATGATTTTAAAATGGTATATTTTATTTAGGGTAACAAATGTTGTAAATTATTGTTTATAAGTTAATATTTGAATAAGATGTACTATTATTAAATTCTTCCTTCTCCCTTCTTTTCCTTTTCGGGGACGAAAAGTTTTGAGTGGGGGAGAGTGTAACGACCCGTGTAAATTCGATGTTTAAAATGAATTAAATTATAGGATTTATAATTTAAATTTAGGAAGAAACAGAAATCTTATTTTTTTACATGAAAGAGAATGTTGAAATTTGATTGATCAAGGGTAATTAAAATTTTACAAATTTAATTTTATATTTCAAATAATTGGAATAGTGAAAATTTGGAAATGATTCAAATTTATGTAAGACAATGAATTGCAGTAATTAAAGTTAATAAATCAATGGATTAAATGGAATAATTAATTGGAGTTAAAATCTAAATTTGTATGTGAGCATTCATTGATATTGGAATATAAAAGGGTAAATTTATAGTATAAAATGTAGACTCAAATGAATGGGTTTAATTGAATAACAATTAGCAATTAATGAATGAAGAGAAATTTTAAGGTCGTAATTGTTTTCGTTAAATTAATTTTGGTAACAAATTATATTGAATATAGATTTAATGTTGTGTGATGTACTTAAGTAATAATTGGAGAACAACGTAAATTATATCCGTGAATGGTCAATTCAATTAAACAACAAGATTTTTAAATAAATAAACGTTTTTATTTAGGTTTCAATTTGTTAATTTATGAAGTTTAATGGGAAATCAATTGCAATAAATTGCCCTAATTTATGCAGTTAGAAGAGATTTGGATTTGCATTATAGATGGAAGTATAATCTAAATTGATAGGTAACAAACTTAAGATTAAAATTTAGAGCTAATAGGTGGCAAATTTATATAGTTGTTTATTTACGCAATGTGTACGTAAGCTTTGGTAAACCAATTTTTGTCGATCCAAATCTAACGATTTGTTAATATAGATTTAAGTATAGGAGCAGTATTTATTAATTAAATTGAAGTATTGCAAAATAAATGAAATTCAACGTTTAATATTACATTATTGTAAGTAAGATAATATGTGTAAGTATTGTTAAGGTTATTCATATTTGACAAATTTATTAAGTTATAAGGATTGATATATAAATTAATGTTGGTTTAGGATATCGTTACTTGGTGATTTATTATAGAGTAACGAGAGTGTGAACGTAAAATAATAAAAGCATAGATTTATGGTAGGACATAATTTATGGTTTTAGGAATTTAAATCCAAAGATTTATTTATTTGAGGAAATAATACGTATTAAATCTCAACTTGATATAATCGATGCAAATTTAGTAATTAAAAATAAACTGCAAGTTGGTAATTTAGGATGTTTGTGAGTAAATTTGCAGGTAAGAAATTTTTTAAAGTTTTACCCATTCATATAATTTATTTAAATATATATAAATCAAATGGCAACATTGTGTTAATAATAGTCGTAAGTGAACTTGAATGCTAAAGGGGTAACAATAGTTTTAGGTTAACCGTTTATTTAATATATTAAGTCTGGACTAGTAATCGATTGAAATAAAAAAAAATATTTTGTTTTGTTAATGTGACTTGGTTAATAAAGAGGAATTTATATGAAATGAAGCATGCATGAGAAATGCATTATAATTCAATGTTATGTTTACCCATTAAATGTATACTAGGTTAAGTATCAAATAGAGGGAAAGAAAAGTAAATATTGAGTTGATTGATGAATAAGTATTCATTGGATAGAAATTTAATGTAAAGTTGATATTAATTGTATAAAATATATCTAAGATAATGAATTGCAATAAATTGTCAGTTGATAATAAGGTGTGAATGGAAATTTGATTTGTTATATTAAATGAATGGGATTCAAATTTATTGGGAAAGGTAAATGGATATTTGGTAATAAATATAAACGGACTTCAATAGTGAATTTAGTTAGTTTGAATATATATAACAAATAATTATTTAACGTAAACCTATACTCTGTATATATCTATAATATTTGAGTGGAAATAATATATACTTACAAATGTGGGATTTAGAGTCTTACAACAATTATTAGGGGTGATATAATTAGTTCATTCAATTAAATTTGAAAACATTGCAATAGATGTAAATTAAGGGTTGTGTTAAATAAAGTAATAAATGGGAAATAATGTAAATGTCTTCATAGTATGGTGATTTGTAATTATTACGTTAATTTAAATTATCGTTCAGTGCGTTTGTTTATTAGATCCATCTACTCTAATTCTAACCTATCTATATAAACCCAATTATAAACCCTAGCCTCCATCTATTCTCTTTTATTTGTGGGTTCATTTTCTTCAATTCTTCCTCTTCCTAAATTGATTCAAATTTCAGATCCAATTCTATTCAAAAATCAAATAAAATATAAAGTTCTCAGAAAATTTCAAAAATTATGTTGTAGTTTTCATCTACGGATCTAAGCGCAGTCTCTGTTTTTGCAACAGGCGCTTGAGTCAACCAGAAATCATGGTCAAACGTGTAAAATTCGAAACCCAAAAGGTTGAATTGGGGCCTTTTGATTTCTTCATCTATTTGCGAAATTGGAACATGGGTTTGGTGAGATTAGTCACTAGGGGTGCGCAGGAAACGCCGACGTGGCAGGTGGTAATAGGTAAGTTTATTTTGTTTGAATTTAATTTAATTTTGATTTTTCAAACGCGTTAATACATTTAACTTCCACATACGAACTCCGTTTCATGCGCGATTTTTTTGTTAGGATCGTGATTATATTCCAGAGTTTTTGACGCTGGTTTGGACAGATTTGGAGACCGTCGAATTTTTGGTTTTAAATCGGATTTAAATTTGATTTAAATTCAAAGGGTGAGTGTTTTAACCCACTCACAATTTCTAAAATTTCTTGTGTTTGTTAAATTAATTTTAGATATGAGTAGAAATTTATTTATGACTGTTTGGCATGTTTTATTCGTTATCTCTGATAAATCGCATTCATTTAATATAACTGTTAATTAATTATATTTATTGCATAAATTTGACAGTTAGAATTTATTTAATTGCATATTAACTGCCAGTCATAGTTATGTTAAATTTTTATTTCATTTTAACTGCCAGTTAAATTTACGTTTATTTTTGCATATAAACTGCCAATTAACAGTTATTAAATTTATTTTGAGTATAAACTGATAATTGATGCCATTATTTATCACCTGTTATGTATTGATGATTATTGAAATTGGATGATGACTGTGATAAATGGATGTATGATTTGATGGATGAATGGATGATTAATTTTATTAATTGCAAGTTATCATGCATTTCATTCATTCGGGATTGCGGTTTGAAATGACATACAACCGCATTTTTATTTTAAATTGCGGATTGAAATGATAAACATCCGTATCACTTGACCATAGGGTAGAAAATTTTATGCAGGCACCACGGTATATATATATATAATTATTTTTTTGAAATGTATTTCTATGGTTTTTGTAAAGCTCTATATATATATGGTTTATGGGTTTTTGATTTGGTTATTAATAAAGGTTATTTATATATAGTAATTTCCGGTTTTAAGCTTTGTATAAATTGTTTTGAAGTATAAAATAAAGTTTGATTTTTAAGATCAAATACGATTAAGCATTTATTTAAAATTTAAGTTCTGGGGTTTTATTGACTTAAATGATAATAAGGTCGGAAGATGAATATTGAGTAAAATTTGGAATTAAATAAAAAGGTTATTAATTTTTAAAGGGCATGATTTTTATAACTTGATTTTTGTGTAGAGTGATTTAAATGAATATATCAAGTTAATAAATTGAAAGATTATCCAGTTATGTGTAGTTAAAGGTTTTAATTAAATTAAATTGAATTCATTAAGTAAACATTTCAAGTCTAAATAAGAAGTAATTGAATTTGATACATATGGATTTGTCAAATGAGTTGTTTTTTTGAAATGGTGAAATATTTAAAGCCTTGAAACATAAGAATTGAAATTGTATTTGGAAGTGTAAATCGATATTTAAAATTGATTTGTGAAATCTAAAGATGCTATTTTGTTTTATAAAAGTAGTTTAATATTTAACCATTTAAGAGATGGAAATTTGTTTCAAAGCTATGTTTTTCAAGGTAGTATAATTTGGAAATATTATGTTCAAGAGTTTGATTTCTAATATTTTACTTTGGAAACCCTATGATTTTGGAAGGAATATATATTGGAAAATAAATGATATCGTATTGATTTGGGGTTTTAAAAATATAAATGATATCGTATTTATATGGGTTTAAAATGGATATTTTATTCTGGTTTTAAAGTATAAACTATTTTGAAAAGACCGCTGTATTATAATAACGATTGGTTGTTGAAGAGACCGGGATCGGAAGTTGTCATACTCTCTGCCAACTTTGAAAACCACTTTAACAACCGTGTACGCGGTGGAGATTCCAGAATGAAGTAGGTTGGTGGCGGCGTTTCCTTTAAAGGTAAATACGAGGACCCAACTCCCGTGAGTTGGCATAAGGTGGCTAAAACAGGAGCGATCGACGGGTTAATGAGGTAGCACCTCTGATCGGACACTTCCCTTCGATACTATACTCAGACTTTGGATTTTCGGTGGCCACCTTCACTTTTGATTTCTTTAATGTGGGGAGTTTGTCCGAGGTGGGCGGCAGCTGCGCGCTGCGCGTTTCCATCGGCCCGGAAGCGTAATTGGTATATCTACCCTGGCATTGCCTAGTTGTGTCGTGTCACCTACCCTAGCGCGCCTTATACGATTTTGGTTTTGTACCATACCTATGGAGTGCCCTCTGACGACGCCCAGTACGGGGGAGATTACGGTACTGTATAGACTATGGGAATATATAACTGTGTTAAGGTGGAAAATGTAAAGCCTTAACGCTATTTTATTTTACAAATAGACACTATTATAATAGCGCAATATACTACATAGTAAATAGTTTAACGGATCCTTAGGAGATGTAAATCCCGAACATCTCTTGAGTTACTGCACTCATATTTATTTCTGTTAATTTAACTCACAAAAGATCTTTTAGTTCTGACTCGAGTGTTTTGTCTTTTCAAATTCGCTCGGGTCAGTCCGAGCGTTTCAAGATTTGATGTTTTAGCTCTGGAGGACGAAGACGAAGATTTGTATTACTCTTATCTACTATTATTCCACTGCACTATTTAATTCCGCTGCATTAATATTATTGGTATATGAACTCTGATATTTATTATATAAAGAAGAAGCAATGTTTTGTAAACAGTTTCATGAACTATATGTTGATTATTATATTTTATCCTTCCGCTGTGAGATTCTGTTTTCTTCTTTTATTTCTTTCTTGTTATTTTTCTTCTTATTTATCCCATAACAATCAGCCATTCCGTATTGTTAACCCTATCTCGGTTACGACTCAGCAGGTCTAGTACGTGGAGATGGCGCCGACTCAAGAGATGCCGACTCAGAAGAGTTGCCGACCTAACAACCCAAAGACTTTGCCGACCTAACCAATTAACAAGGTGGCCGACTTAGTTCGGTGCCGACCTAATTAGTTAAGAAACGCGCCGATCCAATGCCTTATCATGGGTGCCGACTCAATGCCTTTACCAAGTTCCCGACCTAAGGGCTTAAATGGTTAACGACCTAATGCCTTGAAGGATGCCGACTTAGGAAGTCTACCGATCTAACTTGAGTACCGGTCTAGTTATCTAAAGGAGCTGCCGACCTACTTGATGAGGACATGGAAAGGTACACGACTCATACTTAAGCCGGGGCATGTTAACTCGGCTACGACTTAGAACTGGTGATTTAAGTCCGGAGAAGCATGCTTGCCCCATTAAAAGCATGAGCCATGCATAAGAGAAAGGGGGACCTACGACCTAGCTTATCTCGGCAACAACTCAATTCAGACAAGCTTGCTTCCATTAAGTCGTGGGCTTGGCTCGTTAGATCGGCGATGGGATAAGTTAAGTCGGCCACGACTTATACTAAGTCGGTCGCGACTTAGAACTTGGCAAAAATTCCAGACCAGAACTCTCTATAAATAGACGACCACTTCCAACGTTCAAGGGACCTTTGGCTCATTCTCTTCAAGCGCCGTTACTCTGCCGAATTCCAGACGACTTCAAAGCTTTTTAGATCCAACAAACTTCTAAAGGAACTCCATGAAGGAATCATCCGCATTCACCATGGATTTGAAGATGATTGTCAACATCAAAGCTTGAGCTACTTGTTTCACATACCCTATCACTTGAAGTGTGTTGTAATTGAAAGATCTTGTAAAGAATTGTAATCAAACTAGTGATAAAAAGATTAAAGTGGACGTAGGCTGGATTATAAGCCGAACCACTATAAATACTGTGTCTCTTACCGCTTTTCTACATACTTTCTGCTTATTTCTATTTCCCGTACAAACGGGTGGTGCTTTCACAATCACATCTTATACACCAGGGTGTTAGCGTTTAAATTTTTTCGTTAACATTTTGGTGCTTTCACTGAGAATTGAACTCAGGACATCTATCATCATTGTTTCAGAAAGATTTGTAGATAGAGTTTCTTTAAGAACCAGAAGTCTATCCGAAATCATGGCTCCTGGAAGGAAAAGTAAATCTGTGAGATCTGCAAACACTCGAGAGGGAACCTCCACTTCCCCAACACCAAATCAAGCCACTCCAGCTGTTGGAGTTTCAAAAGCGGAATTGGACGCTGCTATCTTTGGGTTGAATCAGCAAATAAATGCCCAGAACGCGCAATTGGAAGCTCAGAATGCTCAGAATGCTCTGATTCTGAATAGGTTAAACGATCTGCTCGGGGCAAACCGTCAACCTGCGAATAATGAAAGGAACTTTGTCGGTAATGTCCATGATGCTGAAACTAGAAACATTCCCGAAAGGGCTGCTAGCCCCTTTGAACAGACATTGCCTGAGGCTGGAGGATCCAGAAATAGGAATGACGAAGAATATCTTTCTGGTATGGTTCGACAGATTATGAAAGAAAGTATGCAAAGGGTCGAAGATGAGAAAGAGTGGGGTTTCGCTCCGAGCAAGACTCCGTTTACTGAAAAGATCCTAAAAGCTGAATTCCCAAGGAAGTTCGTCCCTCCGACCATTCCAGCTTACAAAGGGACAAGTGATCCAAATGAGTTCCTGTACAAATATGATTGGCACATGACAGGTGCCAGAGCTTCTGACGAGATAAAATGCCGCTATTTTCCTGTGTATTTGGAAGGGGTAGCTCTGCTTTGGTTCACAAAACTACCTGTCCGGTCCATCGATCAGTTTTCAGACCTAACCAGGAAATTTAAAGAGCAATTTAGGCTATATGCTTCAAAGGCAAAAGACATCATGTCGTTATCCGGTTTGGAACAGAATCCGGGGGAAACTATCAAGTCTTTTTTAAATCGCTTTAATATAGCGTTAGCTGAGGTGGATAATGCAGAACCCCGCATGGTCTTGACCTATTTGATGAGAGCTATTGATAAGTCAAGTGAATTCGGAAAGTGGCTGAACATGAAGGAGCCAAATTCTCTGGAAAAGTTCTACAAAAAGGCGGATGAATTCATGCGTTTGGAAAGCCGTCCTGTCCCGGCAAAGGCAACAGTAGAGAAAGCTGAAGACAACACTGCTGCGCCACGTAAGAATGGATCTGTGGGACAGAAAAGAGAAAATAATGATGGAAGGAAACAACACAATTCAAAGAAGCCTCGATCCTTCAAGCCATCAGAATATACTCCTTTGTTAGAGACACCAGAGCGCATCTACCTGGCTACAAAAGATTCTTTTGAGTATCCCAAACCTCCTGTTCTCAGAACCGGAAGAAAAGCTGTGCAAAGTGGGAAGTTCTGTCGCTTCCATAATCAGCCTGGTCATGACACAGACGACTGCCGTCAATTGAAAAATATAATCGAAGAATTGCTAAGAGAAAATAAGCTGCAGCAATTTGTGAAGAAGAGTAGTAATGATCCTGCTTCGTCAAGTCAGGGGCAACAAGCTCTTGCTCATCAGCCCAGGACAAATGAGAAGGCCGCAGGACATGAATCTGGAAGGCCAGTTATTAATGTCATCACAGGAGGACCCCACCCAGCAGGCAGAAGCTGGGGTGAAATGGAGAGGTACACTCGAGCTCTGAAACATATGCCAACTGAAGAGAATGTCTTTGTTTTAGAGGACTCTACACCCCTGAAACAACAAAGGACTTTTAATGATGATATTGTGTTCAGGGCTAGAGATTCCACGGGCATTGAGGCCCCTACTTTGGACCCGTTAGTCATCTCGGCCGGTATTGGACCGGCTATTGTCAGAAGAGTTCTTATTGATTGCGGCGCATCTTGCAACATCCTCTTCAAGAAAACGTTTGACCAGATGAGAATCCCGATGGCGGATGTGCAAGCCTCATCTCAGAAGATTGTTGGCTTCACTGGGGAGCCAAAGCAACCAGTAGGAACCATTGACTTGCTTGTGGAACTCGGAGAAGGAGAAAGAAAAGTAGTTCGCAAGCAGACTTTTGTGATAGTAGATGAATTTTCTGCTTATAATGCTTTCTTTGGTCGACCTATTCTTGCTGCATTCAAAGCTGTCCTTGCCCCATGGTGTCTTACTATTAAATTCCCTACAGACAATGGGGTAGGAGTTATTAAAGGAGACCAGAACGCTGGGCGAGAATGTTATATGACAGAGCTGCGAGAAACAAGGAAGAGAGAAATGGGGAAAGATGCGGCAACCCCAATCCGCATCAAAACACCAACCCTATAGCAACTACAGGGCGGACCCTGCACTGGCGAGCATAGCGGGGCACGAAAAGTGATGGATCCTAGAAAGGCCAGTGCGGGGGAGAGTAGGGTGGTACCAGCAGAAACAACGATACCGGTGCCCGTTGATCTGAAGGACCCAAACAAGGTGCTGAATGTGGGTTCACAACTTAATGTGTCAGTTCAGAATGCCTTGATATCTTTTTTGAAAGCAAACCTGGATGTTTTCGCTTGGACCCATGCCGATATGTGCGGAATATCCCCAGAAGTTGCGGTACATGCTCTGAATATTGACCCAAAGTTCACGCCAGTAAAGCAGAAAAGAAGAATCCAAGGTCTAGAAAGGTCGACAGCATTGAAAGAGGAAGTTGACCGGCTCATGGAGAATAATTTCATCAGAGAATCTACCTATCCAAATTGGGTTTCAAATCCAGTGCTAGTTAAGAAAGCCAATGGTAAATGGAGAGTGTGCATCGACTTTTCAGATCTAAACAAGGCCTGTCCCAAGGACTGCTTCCCATTACCCAGGATCGATCAACTGGTAGATGGAACAGCGGGTCATGAATTGTTGTCTTTTATGGATGCCTACTCCGGATATAATCAGATCATGATGCATGAGCCAGATCAGGAGGACACAAGCTTTATCACCGATGTCGGTCTTTACTGTTACAGAGTTATGCCCTTTGGGTTGAAGAATGCGGGGGCAACATACCAAAGACTGGTAAATGCTATGTTCAAACCGCAGTTGGGAAAGACTATGGAAGTTTACGTTGATGACATGCTAGTAAAATCTAAGAAAGCAGTGGATCACATCGAACACTTAGCAGAAATGTTCGCAATTCTCCGAAGATACGGAATGAAGCTTAACCCTTTAAAATGTTCTTTCGGGGTAGAATCTGGGAAGTTCTTGGGTTTCATCGTGAGCGCTAGGGGCATTGAAGCTAGTCCAGCTCAAATCACTGCTCTAAAAGAAGTCAAAGCTCCTAAAACAAAGAGGGAATTGCAAAGTCTCAATGGAAAAATTGCCGCCTTAAGTCGGTTCATATCCAAAGCTACTGATAAATGCATTCCATTCTTCGACGCTCTAAAGAAAGGAAAGAAAAACTTTGACTGGACTCCCGAATGCCAGAAAGCTTTTGAAGAATTGATTCAACATATGGAAACGCCTCCAATACTTTCCAGGCCCGGCGATGGCGAGGATCTTCTTATATACTTGGCAGTTTCATCTCATGCTTTAAGTGCAGCGCTGGTACGGGAAGACAAAAGGATTCAACATCCAGTTTACTATATCAGCAAAAGACTCACTGGGGCAGAAATGAATTACTCCAAGTTGGAAAAACTCGCCTATTGTCTATTGATTGCCTCAAGAAAGTTGAGGCAATATTTCCAGGCTCATCCTATCAAAGTCCTCACTGATCAACCTTTAAAGCAAGTCTTGTTTCGCCCTGAGACTTCGGGCCGCCTTTTAAAGTGGAATATTGAATTGAGCCAATATGACATCACTTATCATCCTAGAAAAGCGATCAACGGACAAGCTTTGGCAGATTTTATTGCAGAATTTACAGACAAGGGTAACAGCGAGGAAGAAACAATCAAGAACTCCCCAACCCAATGGAAGTTATTTGTAGATGGCGCAAGAAATGATTACTGTTCAGGTGCTGGAATTGTTCTTGAAACTCCTGAAGGCCGGTCATTATGCTATGCGCTAAGATTAGAATTTCCTTCAACAAACAATGAAGCAGAATATGAAGCTCTGATCGCTGGTTTGAAAATTGCTAAAGAACTAAACATTCGAGCGTTACAGATCTTCAGTGATTCGCAGCTTATAGTATGTCAAGTCAAGAAGGAGTTTCAAACGAAAGGAGGAAATCTGCCCGCTTATGTGTCAAAGGCTTGGGAACTTTTATGTGAATTCGACCATTACACGATAAGTCATATTCCTCGAGAAGAAAACATGAAAGCAGATTCTCTCGCAAAATACTCAAGTTCTGGCGAAGCCCAATCCTTAGGGTTAGTTCCAGTGGAAGTTTTGTCAAATCCGAGCATTGATGAAATGGATATCGATTGGGTTATGAGTATGTCGCAAGAGCAAGAATCATGGATGACTCCAGTAACAAAGTATCTACTCAATGGCTCTTTACCAGAAAACTCTAAAGAACGACAAAAGCTACTGAGAAAAGCTTCTCGATATATAATCCAGGGTGGTCAATTATACAGACGAGGATTCTCAATGCCATTGCTTCGATGTGTATCCAAAGAAGAAGCCAAAATAATCCTATCAGAGGTACATGGAGGAGAATGTGGGGATCATTCAGGTGGTCAAACTTTAGCAAAGAAAATTCTCCGATATGGATATTTTTGGCCAGAAATTAATCGAGATGCTGCAGATTACTCTCGAAAATGTGACAGATGTCAAAGATTTGCCAAAATTCCTAGAGCACCTTCTACTGAGCTCACACAAATGACCAGTCCGTGGCCGTTTGCGATTTGGGGAATAGATTTGATCGGACCTTTACCAACCGCCAAATCTGGAATCAAATATGCCATTGTTGCTGTAGATTATTTCACTAAATGGGCTGAAGCTGAACCATTGGCAACTATCACCTCCAAAAAGATGATAAATTTTGTGACTAAGAATATCATTTGCAGATACGGTGTGCCTCAGAAAATAATCACAGACAATGGTACTCAGTTTGAAAGCGAGGAATTCCAGGATTTTTGCAAGCGATTCAAAATCCAGAAAAGCTTTTCGGCAGTAGCTCATCCGCAGGCAAACGGGCAAGTGGAAGCAGTGAACAAGATCATCAAATCAACCATCAAAAAGCAACTCGAAAGAGCAAAAGGTGGTTGGGTCGATAAACTACCGCTTGCACTATGGGCATACAGAACTACTCACAAAACTGCAACTGGGCATACTCCTTTTTCGTTAGCATACGGATCGGAAGCAATGATCCCGGTTGAAACAGAGGTCCCTTCACACAGAAGAATCCATTTCAATCAAGCAGAAAATGAAAAGCTGCAACTTGAAGCGCTGGATCTCCTTGATGAAAAAAGAGATGAAGCTAACCTCAGAGTTGCAGCTCATCAGCAAAGGATAGCCAGACATTTCAATTCCAAAGTTCGTCAACGCAGCTTTGAAATTGGAGATCTAGTCCTAAAAAGAATTATGACAGCGACAGGTGTGTTTGGGCCAAATTGGGAAGGACCGTATGTGATAGGTCAGAAACTTCTTGACGGCACATTCAAGCTCACCACAGTTGATGGAGATCAAATTCCAAGGGCATGGAACAGCAATCACTTGCGTCCATACTTTACTTGAAAATTTTGTTGAAACATTGTAAAAAGAATTATGAATGTATGATTCCTGTAATTGAAAGCAATTGTGAAACTGATGCAAGTAAATAATGAAAGAATATAAAGTGGATGTAGGCCCAATTTCATGGCCGAACCACTATAAATCTTGTGTTCCTTATTATCATTATATGTTTGCTTTGTTTTCGATATAAGAATACACAAAATGTATTGCTGAAATATCGATTTAAATTTTTGCAGACAGTGGAGATAAAACTTGCGCATAATAAGACCGAGCGATTCTCACCATCATTCAACAAACAAATTTCAAGTCACAAAGACCCCGAATTCAAATCCTAGATAGGAAATGCTTCAATTGAACGGCTAATGATTTCGATAGGAACGAGCCCTTGCTGATAAATTGAGATTGTTTAAACAAACAAACATCCAATTAGGAAGCTAGTGCCCGTTCTCACGAACTTGCCTGGCAATGAAGTACACTTCCTTGGATTAAACAAGCCACTTGTAAAAAAAAAAGGGGATCGCTGAAAAGGCATAAGCAAGTGAACAGAGGAACAACCAAAGTTACCATCAGCGCCACAAGTCCTCTTCGGAGGCACAACTCTTCGGATAATAAAAGACCTCTAATGGGTCATATGCCACAAAAAAGGAAGTTCTCTACTCAACAAAAAAGATTGGAGGAGTCATGACCCTCCAACCATGAGAGAGTAACTTCCAGGCGATGAAAACCCTCTCTGAGGCCCATTTCACCAGGAGTTGAAGTGTTATAACCGCTCTTCGGGATTTCACTTCACCAGAGTTGAAATGTAAACAAAATAAAAGCCCTCTTCGGAGGCCCATTTCACCAGGAGTTGAAGTGTTATAACCGCTCTTCGGGATTTCACTTCACCAGAGTTGAAATGTAAACAAAATAAAAGCCCTCTTCGGAGGCCCATTTCACCAGGAGTTGAAGTGTTATAACCGCTCTTCGGGATTTCACTTCACCAGAGTTGAAATGTAAACAAAATAAAAGCCCTCTTCGGAGGCCCATTTCACCAGGAGTTGAAGTGTTATAACCGCTCTTCGGGATTTCACTTCACCAGAGTTGAAATGTAAACAAAATAAAAGCCCTCTTCGGAGGCCCATTTCGCCAGGAGTTGAAGTGTAGCAGCCGCTCTTCGGAATTTCACTTCACCAAAGTTGAAATGTAAAAACAAAGACCTTCTTGAAAGCACACGTTTCACCGAGATTGAAATAAAACTTCCAAGTGTTGAAACGTGAAAAGGCTTTCTTCAAAGGCACAACTCTTTGGGGGTACACGTTTCACCAAGATTGAAATAAAACTTCCAAGTGTTGGAACGTGAGAAATCCCTCCTCAGAGGTACAACCCCCTCCCGGGAACACAATTAAGAAAAAAGACCTCTTTGGAAACCCACGTTTCACCGAGATTGAAATAAAACTTCCAAGTGTTGAAACGTGAAAAGGATTTCTAAAGCATAACTCTTTGGAGGTACACGTTTCACCGAGATTGAAATAAAACTTCCAAGTGTTGAAACGTAAAAAAAATCCCTCCTCAGAGGTACAACTTTCTATAAAAAAAAAAAAATCCTCATCAAAAGCGTACTTTAACTTTCAAAGGAAAAGTAATTTCCCTACTGTGGGAAATGATCGTAAAAAGAAAAGAAGTTAAAGTACCCTTCAGAGGTCCGCTTTACCACATAGAGGAATTCACTTGATGAGATATGCACATAAGCAAAAGAAAAAAGTGATTTCTTCGAACGACCAAGCGTAAAAACTTATACGAAGGGAGTTGTACTCTATAAAATTTTCTTTAAAGAATAAAATAATTATTCTTTAGCAAATAAGAGTGTAAGTCCCCTCGAGGTATAGAATATTGCAGCATACTTATGGAATGGGGGCAATATAGTATAATTACACACAATATGGTATAACTAAACCAGCAAAAGGTAACGCTCAAGTAACATACCATAAGCTCGCTGCAATATCAAATAAACTCATGCCAAAACAAATAACAAATGTATTCTTTAATTCAAACAAAAGTTTGTACAAACGAGGAATCATTTTATTCAAGGAATCATTTTATTCAATTACAACGCAGGTACAGGTTTCAAAATAAAGAAAAGCGGGGGCCGGTACCCGCACAATTCTCGGCCAGTACATGCAAAACACAAAAAAACTAGAAACTGAAGATCTTCACTTCTTTTTGCTGCCTTTAGACCCTTTACCCGGCCGAATGATCAGCTTTTCAGGTCGACCAGTGGGTATAAGGGAGGAAGGAGAGGTAGGCGCAGCTGGCCCAACTTCTGGCTCCTCTTCAGTGGCAGTGATTATCTTCCCTCTCCTCCTTGATGCTCCTTGCTTCCTTCTCCTCTTTGAGGAAGACTCACTTCCTGGAGTGGCAAGTTTAGATAAAGTTATATCGTCAGAAGGAGTCCGCTCCGGAGATATGTCACCTCCCTCAAGTCCCTCATCTTTTTGCTCTTGCGAAGCAACGGGATCATCCAGGCCATGGAGAGCTTCTATTTGTTCTTCTTGTGACCCAGGTTGAGAAGCAGAGGGAGGCGCCACTTGAAGAGATGGAGGAAGGATCACCGGGGGAGAAGAAGCTTGAGTTTGACTCGGTGCTTTCTCTACAAAGGAGAAAAAACTTAAAATATCAGTATCTTTCGAAAAGAGAGGGGATGACGGCTCATCAAAAGTCGGGAATTCATTGACATTTGAAAAATAATCAAGAAGATCGTCAAGTTCACAAGGAGCGAACGAGCAGTTCACCACTTGAGCTGGTCCGGTGTCAAGTTTACCTGGGGTAGTTGGATCTCTGAGGCTGATTTCATATCGCTGTGCTTCGTTGCTTTCACCACCTTCATCCCCGCCTTGTGCACTTGTAGTTTCAGTTACTGTCTTAGTTGCAGGCGGAGTAGAGGAGCTAGAACCCGTGATGTCAACCACAGGAGAAACTGGAGGATGGACAGAGGAAATAAGCGTTAATTCCTTTCCAGAACATTCCTCTTCCGCCATTCCAGTTCTCATCCTGGCAAGTTGTTCTCGCCCCTTCGCAAGAGCAGCGCGAGCTCCCTCATCCAGGTAACGCGCCTCAAAATCTTCATCGCCATACCCGGCGTCTTTAAACATGTTAAGAGCAGCTTCCCACACCTCGGCCAGGGTGATTTCATACTTAGGACCAAGAAAAGAGAGGCTGCCGCGTCCCAAGACACAATGTAAATAAAAATCGAATAAAGTCGAATTGATATCGTTTTCCATGGTCTGAGCAGTTTCTTCGGCTGCAATTTTGCCAGCCATGGCCTCATCTCGATCTTTTTCGGTCTGAGCAAGTTGGGCTTTTAGCGCTTCAATCTCCATGTCCCGGGCGCTCAGTTTATTCTGCAGCTGGGTGACATCAGTGCGGTGGTTCTCTACAGCTTGTTCCAACCTCTCAGCTTTAGCTTCAGCGTCCCTCTGGCTGGCGTGCGCATCTCGCACTTGTTTTTGCAATACCTCTTCTCTTTGGGTGTAAGTATTAGTAGAAGAGGCAAGATCATCTTTGAGCTGCTTTACTTCAGCTTCGAGTTTTTCATTGTATTCGGCTATCTCCTTCATCTCAGTGTTGTGTTGATCAAGAATCTTCTGCCATTCTGATTTGTCATTTTCCATGGTCAGCATTGCTTCGATGTTAGCCCGATTAACTCTTTGAAGTTCATCAACCAGCTTTTGCCATCCAGACATTCTATCGATATCAAGCTTGACAGCATCGAGATTTCTGTACATAGCTTCTTTGTCGATGGGGACCAAATCAAGGTCGAAGCGTACCCCCCTCAAACACCAGTTCGGGAATCGGCTCTGCAAAGTCGGGGGGCCCCTTTCAACATGGTATGAAGGCCTGTTGAGAAGTGTTTGAATGGCACTTCCTTCAAGAGCAGGAGATTTGGAAGGGATGTCAATAGAAACTGAGGCACCAGGTCTCTCAGATGTCACGGGCACGTGCTCCTCGCCAAGTTTGGTCCGCTTTCTCGAATCCTCAATATGGCTCTTCCCCCTATCATCGTGCGTTTTACGTTTATGGGAATCATCATCCCTTGGGAAAGATTCATGTCGCGTGCCCGCTCCCTCATGACGTTCTTCATACCTTCTCCTCTCTTCAGCTTTTCGCGCAGCTCTCTGCTCATTGGTCTCTCTGGGATCGGTATAGTATTGCTTGTAATCATAGCTGCCACGCCCTCCATAGCGTCGAAAGTCTTTGTAATAAGAACCGCTGCCGCTGCGCCCCATAGAGGAATCTGAAAAGGCAAAAATAGCAAGTCTTAGAAACTTCCGGAGAAAAGAAGTTAAATGTGAACAAATGCCAAAAAATCCTAAGTGTTGTGTGATGTGCAAGCTACGCGCATTAAGCTACAAACCACTCATTGGTGTAGAGGTGATGATAGCTTGGGTATGAGGAGTTGGTGTTTGTGTTGGTGTTAGTCGAAGAAGGGACGTCGCCTCAACTATAGGAGAGATAGTTTTAGACACGTCATCTCTAAAAAGCTCCTGTGAGGTCACTATTATGTCGCTCAACCCATCATAAACATCGTCACCATCATGCTCGGTGAGACTTGTTTTCTCAGTTCCTACATCAGCTAATCCCCCGAGAGGCTGTGAAGGTTCTTCTTCTTCCTCAATCGGGGCAAGTGCCGTCTTACTAGATGACCCCATAATGTCGGTAGGGGTGGAACATTTCACCAATGAAGCTTCGATGTTAGACTCTTTTGATGAGGGTTGTTCGATAGTAACGGGGGCATCCGATGCTTCAGTCGGGGAATCGGGAACTTCAGTCGGAGCTTCACAAAGCTGAGTATAGCGAGAAGGGTGGAGAAGTTCGTATTGATGTAGAAATTCGTCGCTTAGTAGAAACTTGATACTTCTCTCTTCTGCGGCTACAGCGCTCAGTCTATCAAAAGTCTGCCTATGTATCGGATCTCTAGAGGGAAGGGGAAGTGCTGAAAAAAGCAAAGAATGAGATTAGCAATTTGGACCCCGAAAAGAGTTAAGAAAGAAAGTGGAAAGACGGAAATAAATGATCTTACTTCCTACTCTCCAAGAAGCATAAAACTCTGGGGGACTGCGGGCAAAGAAAAATTGGTTTAAAAATCCATGGACACTTTCAGTAAGATCAAGAATGAGCTTGCGGTTTCTTGCACTTCTCACAATGATAAGAGAAGGATGGTCTTTGCTCTTTGCAAACGAGCATAAGTAGCGAATTTCTTCGAAGCTCGGCAGTCGGTCAAGATTTCTTCTGAACAAAACACCCAACCCCATCAAGATAGCGTAACCATTAGGATGAAGTTGGAACGGAGAAATTGACATCCGAAGAAGAAGAATAATTCGAAGAAAGTCATTGAAAGGTGGGATCGCCCCACTTAAGCACATTTGACGATTAACCGCGACAAAACCATAGGGAGGTCTGTCAGCAGTATCATTCGGTCCAGGAAATATGACATCATCTTCAGCAAAGCCGAATTGAGTACGCAACTGAATAAATGTTCTCGAAGATAGAATAGTCGAAGTTCTTTCCGGAGGATTCTCTATAGGAACAGCTATCGGGAAAGTTTCTTCTTCTTGACTTGCTGCTTCTTCTCCTTGATGGGAAGTCATTCTACACAAGCAATTGGATATTCAAACATGAAGGTGCACGTTTCCTAAAGTGTGTGAAGTGTTGTACAAGTATCAATCAAACAATAAGCAAAGGTAACTGGAATAAAACCTAGCAAACATTTGTTAGTTATAAAAACCAGGAATCTTTGTTTTGAGTTTGAATATGCAAATACAATGTTGATGCAAACAAATCAGTTCAAATTGTTGATACTTTGCATTAATATTCTACTTTAGTCAATTAATTTACAACATTTCATGCAATATGTTCATATCTCTTATCTTGTCTTAACTAATCTGTCATTTGATATGGGCAGTCAATGGCAGTATGTGCGCCTTGGTTTTCTTTGTTTGTATGTTATTATCAACAGGTTTACAACTCAAAAGTGAGAATGATATGTGAAGTGACACAATGACATTCAAACAAATTTAAAGTTGGGGCATTTCAAATCTTAATCCCGGTTCAAGGTTTATTCAATTTAGTTCGGTAGTCCGGGTTAAAATACTTGAAGAAGGCCTATGTTTCTAAGTGTCAATACGTCCAGAGCCCAAGTGTTAGCTCGGCTACGATTCAAAAATTCTCATGCGAGATAAGACTGAGTCGGTAACGGGTCAAAATCTAGGTGGTTCAGCTTGGCGACTCATTTCCTCTAGTTCGCACGGGGGAGATAAGAAGGCAAGCTCCAAGTCGAAAGGCAGGAATTCCTCCAAGTCTTAACTCGGTCACGATCTAAGCTTTAATGTTTAGGTCGGCGAGATTCTTTCAAGCATTATCTCAACCACGATTTAAGGTCGTGTAAGAGCTAGATCGGTCGAAGGCTAAGCCACCTAAACCCACTAACTCGCCTTCGAGCCAACATCCCATAGCATTAAACCCGATAACCCAATAGCCATTTCTTCAACAGCAGCCTTTCATTCAAGCTATCGGATCATCCAATAAAACAGCTCCAAATCGCATAAGTCCGTTGCTCTGCCTTCAGAGATCATTGAACCTGAGTGATAAAACCTTCTTCATCATCTCAACGATCATCTGAAGCCAAAATCGAGTAACCTAAACTTCATCGACTACAGGTATACTGAGATTCGTGATGGAACGTTGCGCGAAGAGACAATTCGTATTCAAGTGACAGAATTCATGAACCAATAGCAATCTATGATCGAGAAGGGGACGGATTCACTTACGCTCTGAATAGTAGGAATTGCTGGTGATCAGGTAGGATGGAATCGCCTTAAAGAACTCAAGAGAATTTTAATGGCGGAGTTAAGAGAGCAGGTAATGAGAAAGAAGAAGGGGATATGGTTTATACCTCGTAGTGAAAGGAACTGAAGCGGCAATTCGCCGGCTTAACATTTGGACCGTGCCCGATCTAATAACGTGCCGACTCAGTGAAGGGCCGAGATAAGAGATGTTTCGAAGCACACGACTTAAGCCTAAGGCGTATACTTCGAGGGGCAAATGTTAACCCTATCTCGGTTACGACTCAGCAGGTCTAGTACGTGGAGATGGCGCCGACTCAAGAGATGCCGACTCAGAAGAGTTGCCGACCTAACAACCCAAAGACTTTGCCGACCTAACCAATTAACAAGGTGGCCGACTTAGTTCGGTGCCGACCTAATTAGTTAAGAAACGCGCCGATCCAATGCCTTATCATGGGTGCCGACTCAATGCCTTTACCAAGTTCCCGACCTAAGGGCTTAAATGGTTAACGACCTAATGCCTTGAAGGATGCCGACTTAGGAAGTCTACCGATCTAACTTGAGTACCGGTCTAGTTATCTAAAGGAGCTGCCGACCTACTTGATGAGGACATGGAAAGGTACACGACTCATACTTAAGCCGGGGCATGTTAACTCGGCTACGACTTAGAACTGGTGATTTAAGTCCGGAGAAGCATGCTTGCCCCATTAAAAGCATGAGCCATGCATAAGAGAAAGGGGGACCTACGACCTAGCTTATCTCGGCAACAACTCAATTCAGACAAGCTTGCTTCCATTAAGTCGTGGGCTTGGCTCGTTAGATCGGCGATGGGATAAGTTAAGTCGGCCACGACTTATACTAAGTCGGTCGCGACTTAGAACTTGGCAAAAATTCCAGACCAGAACTCTCTATAAATAGACGACCACTTCCAACGTTCAAGGGACCTTTGGCTCATTCTCTTCAAGCGCCGTTACTCTGCCGAATTCCAGACGACTTCAAAGCTTTTTAGATCCAACAAACTTCTAAAGGAACTCCATGAAGGAATCATCCGCATTCACCATGGATTTGAAGATGATTGTCAACATCAAAGCTTGAGCTACTTGTTTCACATACCCTATCACTTGAAGTGTGTTGTAATTGAAAGATCTTGTAAAGAATTGTAATCAAACTAGTGATAAAAAGATTAAAGTGGACGTAGGCTGGATTATAAGCCGAACCACTATAAATACTGTGTCTCTTACCGCTTTTCTACATACTTTCTGCTTATTTCTATTTCCCGTACAAACGGGTGGTGCTTTCACAATCACATCTTATACACCAGGGTGTTAGCGTTTAAATTTTTTCGTTAACACGTATGGTTTGAATTGGCATGTGTGTCGGTTTAAAGCGTGCGAAAAGGCGGGACGTTACAACTGGTATCAGAGCTTTGGTTTAGCGATAAACCTTAGCTTTGTGGGGTTTGACTCTTTACTAATAGGGTAGTAATACCCTATGGGAGTCGTTGAGTGTATATATATGAGAGAGCGTATTTGTTAGTGTTATAAAAAGGTTTTTATATTGTGTTAATCTGTTCCGTTTCGTATTTATAAATTCTGGTTGGTGCATAGGACGCTATGACATCAATTGGGATTTCTAAACACTTAATAGGACAGACCTACATAATATTTGTTTTTAATATAGGTGAATGAAATAATTTTACCTATTATATTTTCTATCAAATAATTTTTTAAAACAATATCTATATTTGGCTGTAATAGATTGGTTGTTAGGTAATAAAGTGTATAATTAATAATAGAAATAAGATTGAAAAATAAAATCAATGAAATTTGGAAATTTAGGACTAAAGATCCGGGGTTTTGAAATTTCTTTCGAATAAATTTTGGAATATATTAATATTTTTTATAAGTATTTTCTTATATAAATATTTCAATATAATTCGGAAGATTTGTTTAAAGGAGAATTTGGAGAAATAAGTTTTGTAATTTCCTCTCTATCGTTGGAAAATAATTTCGGTGATAAGTGCACGCGTCATCGACATTCATTTTCGAGTTTCGAGGGGGAAAGGCCACTGTAGTAGTTTTACTACCAATTTTTTTTTCGAAAAAATATTTATATATATTTTGAATTGTTTTAAATATAAATTGAGATATAAGTTGTAAGAATATATTTATCTGTTATTTTAAAATAATTTGAAATTTAACCGGTTATCTAAATTCTTAAATTTCTGTTAATAAATTGTTTTAATTATTGTACTGAAATGAAAGGTTAGTAATTAATAATTGGAACCTTTAATTAAAGTAAAAATTTAATAATAGGGAGATAAGTAATGTATATAAATGATTGTAAACCTTAGTAAATGAATTAATGAAATTCTTTATAAGAATTGATGTTATAAGGTTATAAATTTAAGTGTAATTAAAATGTTACTATAATTAAAAACAATAGAATAAAAGAAATTGAAGGTAATTTGAAATATGTAACTTATAAAACAAAGATATAATTGTTGAACCATTAATTAATTAAAAGAATTGTGAATTTTTTTACATAACTTTCAATTACATCCTTAAATAACATATATATATATATAACTTACCAAATATTAAAAGTTGAAATGTTTAATAAGAGATTGTAATAGAATATTTTACAAGTAGTAAAAGTATTCAATGAAATTGCTGTTAAATGAGAATTTAATGTTATAAACTTAAGTTATAATTGAAATTTTACCAAGTAAAATATAATAAAGGAAAGTATGACAAATAGATGATTATAAACTTAAGTAATTAAAGTTTAAATAAAAGAGGTCATGCAATAATAAATGAATGAATAATAGTAATTAGTAAGTGAAAATAAATGAGTGTAATATAATAAAGGGAAATTGTAAACTTAAGAAAAAGGGTTGAAGTTAATTTCTAAACAAAATAGAAAGAAATATAATGAAAATAAATGACGTAATGAAAGAAAGGAAATTAAACAGCTAAAGTATGAAATAAATTTATAATAAGTTAATTTGGTTTGTTGGTTTGAATTCTATTATTTGATTTATGGTTGGTTGGGTAAGGGAATTTGAAATTGTTGGATGAATAAATAATATATTTTGCTCCATCTAAGACTGTTGAGTAAATGATGCACTTGATAGTAATTTCCATTCCGTACAATTTCAAGTTTTGAATCCGAACAATTATTTGTTTGTTTGTTGAATGGTTGTTTTGGATTTGTTGTGTATGCTGTTTTGATGGTTGTTGTACTGATTGGTTGTTAGTGTTTGAAACCGCTTAATTTCACTTTATATAAATTGTTAACCCTTTGGATATTTATAAGTGAAATGCAGGTTATGGAAGCAATTGCTACTGCTTTTGGTTCCATAACTTAAGCGTAAAATGCCCGACAAATATGTACGTTTCAGATTACGGTTTATAGCGCTATTTATATATATTTCGGGAGTTGGAATATAATATTTTGGATAATATATGTAATATAATTGTTATATTTTGATATTATATTTTCTCCTGAGCCTCCCCGTACAAAGGAGACTCTGCCAAAAATTTTCCGTAAATTTTGGACTTAGAATTTTTTTTTTACAAACATAATGATTTTAAAATGGTATATTTTATTTAGGGTAACAAATGTTGTAAATTATTGTTTATAAGTTAATATTTGAATAAGATGTACTATTATTAACCCTCTCCCTTCTTTTCCTTTTCGGGGACGAAAAGTTTTGAGTGGGGGAGAGTGTAACGACCCGTGTAAATTCGATGTTTAAAGTGAATTAAATTATATGATTTATAATTTAAATTTAGGAAGAAACAGAAATCTTATTTTTTTACATGAAAGAGAATGTTGAAATTTGATGGATCAAGGGTAATTAAAATTTTACAAATTTAATTTTATATTTCAATTAATTGGAATAGTGAAAATTTGGAAATAGATTCAAATTTATGTAAGACAATGAATTGCAGTAATTAAAGTTAATAAATCAATGGATTAAATGGAATAATTAATTGGAGTTAAGATCAAAATTTGTATGTGAGCATTCATTGATATTGGAATATAAAAGGGTAAATTTATAGTATAAAATGTAGACTCAAATGAATGGGTTTAATTGGATAACAATTAGCAATTAATGAATGAAGAGAAATTTTAAGGTCGTAATTGTTTTCGTTAAATTAATTTTGGTAACAAATTATATTGAATATAGATTTAATGTTGTGTGATGTATTTAAGTAATAATTGGAGAACAATGTAAATTATATCCGTGAATGGTCAATTCAATTAAACAACAAGATTTTTAAATAAATAAACGTTTTTATTTAGGTTTCAATTTGTTAATTTATGAAGTTTAATGGGAAATCAATTGCAATAAATTGCCCTAATTTATGCAGTTAGAAGAGATTTGGATTTGCATTATAGATGGAAGTATAATCTAAATTGATAGGTAACAAACTTAAGATTAAAATTTAGAGCTAATAGGTGGCAAATTTATATAGTTGTTTATTTACGCAATGTGTACGTAAGCTTTGGTAAACCGATTTCTGTCGGTCCAAATCTAACGATTTGTTAATATAGATTTAAGTATAGGAGCAGTATTTATTAATTAAATTGAAGTATTGCAAAATAAATGAAATTCAACGTTTAATATTACATTATTGTAAGTAAGATAATATGTGTAAGTATTGTTAAGGTTATTCATATTTGACAAATGTATTAAGTTATAAGGATTGATAGATAAATTAATGTTGGTTTAGGATATCGTTACTGCGTGATTTATTATAGAGTAACGGGAGTGTGAACGTAAAATAATAAAAGCATAGATTTATGGTAGGACATAATTTATGGTTTTAGGAATTTAAATCCAAAGATTTATTTATTTGAGGAAATAATATGTATTAAATCTCAACTTGATATAATCAATGCAAATTTAGTAATTAAAAATAAATTGCAAGTTGGTAATTTAGGATGTTTGTGAGTAAATTTGAATTTTTTAAAGTTTTACCCATTCATATAATTTATTTAAATATATATAAATCAAATGGCAACATTGTGTTAATAATAGTCGTAAGTGAACTTGAATGCTAAAGGGGTAACAATAGTTTTAGGTTAACCGTTTATTTAATATATTAAGTCTCGAATAGTAATCGATTGAAATAAAAAAAAAATTGTTTTGTTAATGTGACTTGGTTAATAAAGAGGAATTTATATGAAATGAAGCATGCATGAGAAATGCATTATAATTCAATGTTATGTTTACCCATTAAATGTATACTAGGTTAAGTATAAAATAGAGGGAAAGAAAAGTAAATATTGAATTGATTGATGAATAAGTATTCATTGGATAGAAATTTAATGTAAAGTTGATATTAATTGTATAAAATCTATCTAAGATAATGAATTGCAATAAATTGTCGGTTGGTAATAAGGTGTGAATGGAAATTTGATTTGTTATATTAAATGAATGAGATTCAAATTTATTGGGAAAGGTAAATGGATATTTGGTAATAAATATAAACGGACTTCAATAGTGAATTTAGTTAGTTTGAATATATATAATAAATAATGATTTAATGGAAACTTATACTCTGTATATATCTATAATATTTGAGTGGAAATAATATATACTTACAAATGTAGGATTTAGAGTCTTACAACAATTATTAGGGGTGATATAATTAGTTCATTCAATTAAATTTGAAAACATTGCAATAGATGTAAATTAAGGGTTGTGTTAAATAAAGTAATAAATGGAAAATAATGTAAATGTCTTCATAGTATGGTGATTTGTAATAATTACGTTAATTTAAATTATCGTTCAGTGCGTTTGTTTATTAGATCCATCTACTCTAATTCTAACCTATCTATATAAACCCAATTATAAACCCTAGCCTCCATCTATTCTCTTTTATTTGTGGGTTCATTTTCTTCAATTCTTTCTCTTCCTAAATTGATACAAATTTCAGATCCAATTCTATTCAAAAATCAAATAAAATTTAAAGTTCTCAGAAAATTTCAAAAATTATGTTGTAGTTTTCATCTACGGATCTAAGCGCAGTCTCTGTTTTTGCAACAGGCGCTTGAGTCAACCAGAAATCACGGTCAAACGTGTAAAATTCGAAACCCAAAAGGTTGAATTGGGGCTTTTTGATTTCTTCATCTATTTGCGAAATTGGAACATGGGTTTGGTGAGATTAGTCACTAGGGGTGCGCAGGAAATGCCGACGTGGCAGGTGGTAATAGGTAAGTTTATTTTGTTTGAATTTAATTTAATTTTGATTTTTCAAACGCGTTAATACATTTAACTTCCACATACGAACTCCGTTTCATGCGTGATTTTTTTGTTAGGATCGTGATTATATTCCAGAGTTTTTGACGCTGGTTTGGACAGATTTGGAGATCGTCGAATTTTTGGTTTTAAATCGGATTTAAATTCGATTTAAATTCAAAGGGTGAGTGTTTTAACCCACTCACAATTTCTAAAATTTCTTGTGTTTGTTAAATTAATTTTAGATATGAGTAGAAATTTATTTATGACTGTTTGGCATGTTTTATTCATTATCTCTGATAAATCGCATTCATTTAATATAACTGTTAATTAATTATATTTATTGCATAAATTTGACAGTTAGAATTTATTTAATTGCATATTAACTGCCAGTCATAGTTATGTTAAATTTTTATTTCATTTTAACTGCCAGTTAAATTTACGTTTATTTTTGCATATAAACTGCCAATTAACAGTTATTAAATTTATTTTGAGTATAAACTGATAATTGATACCATTATTTATCACCTGTTATGTATTGATGATTGTTGAAATTGGATGATGACTGTGATAAATGGATGTATGATTTGATGGATGAATGGATGATTAATTTTATTAATTGCAAGTTATCATGCATTTCATTCATTCGGGATTGCGGTTTGAAATGATAAACAACCGCATTTTTATTTTAAATTGCGGATTGAAATGATAAACATCCGTATCACTTGACCATAGGTAGAAAATTTTATACAGGCACCGCGGTATATATATAAAATTATTTTTTTGAAATGTTTTTCTATGGTTTTTGCAAAGCTATATATATATGGTTTATGGGTTTTTGATTTGGTTATTAATAAAGGTTATTTATATATAGTAATTTCCGGTTTTAAGCTTTGTATAAATTGTTTTGAAGTATAAAATAAAGTTTGATTTTTAAGATCAAATACGATTAAGCATTTATTTAAAATTTAAGTTCTGGAGTTTTATTGACTTAAATGAGAATAAGGTCGGAAGATGAATATTGAGTAAAATTTGGATTTAAATAAAAAGGTTATTAATTTTTAAAGGGTATGATTTTTATAACTTGATTTTTGTGTAGAGTGATTTAAATGAATATATCAAGTTAATAAATTGAAAGATTATCCTGTTATGTGAAGTTAAAGGTTTTACTTAAATTATATTGAATTCATTAAGTAAACATTTCAAGTCTAAATAAGAAGTAATTGAATTTGATACATATGGATTTGTCAAATGAGTTGTTTTTTTGAAATGGTGAAATATTTAAAGCCTTGAAACATAAGAATTGAAATGGTATTTGGAAGTGTAAATCGATATTTGAAATTGATTTGTGAAATCTAAAGAAGCTATTTTGTTTTATAAAAGTAGTTTAATATTTAACCATTTAAGAGATGGAAATTTGTTTCAAAGCTATGTTTTTCAAGGTAGTATAATTTGGAAATATTATGTTCAAGAGTTTGATTTCTAAATATTTTTCTTTGGAAACCCTATGATTTTGGAAGGAATATATATTGGAAAATAAATGATATCGTATTGATTTGGGATTTTAAAAATATAAATGATGTCGTATTTATACGGGTTTAAAATGGATATTTTATTCTGGTTTTAAAGTATAAACTATTTTGAACAGACCGTGGTGTTATAATAACGATTGGTTGTTGAAGAGACCGGGATCGGAAGTTGTCATACTCTCTGCCAACTTCGAAAACCACTTTAACAACCGTGTACGCGGTGGAGATTCCAGAATGAAGTAGGTTGGTGGCGGCGTTTCCTTTAAAGGTAAATACGAGGACCCAACTCCCGTGAGTTGGCATAAGGTGGCTAAAACAGGAGCGATCGACGGGTTAATGAGGTAGCACCTCTGATCGGACACTACCCTTTGATACTATACTCAGACTTTGGATTTTCGGTAGACACCTTCACTTTTGATTTCTTTGATGTGGGGAGTTTGTCCGAGGTGGGCGGCAGCTGCGCGCTGCGCGTTTCCATCGGCCCAGAAGCGTAATTGGTATATCTACCCTGGCATTGCCTTGTTGTGCCGTGTCACCTACCCTAGCGCGCCTTATACGATTTTGGTTTTGTACCATACCTATGGAGTGCCCTCTGACGACACCCAGTACGGGGGAGATTACGGTACTGTATAGACTATGGGAATATATAACTGTGTTAAGGTGGAAAATGTAAAGCCTTAACGCTATTTAAAAGTAAGTTTATTTTACAAATAGACACTATTATAATAGCGCAATATACTACATAGTAAATAGTTTAACGGATCCTTAGGAGATGTAAATCCCGAGCATCTCTTGAGTTACTGCACTCATATTTATTTCTGTTAATTTAACTCACATAAGATCTTTTAGTTCTGACTCGAGTGTTTTGTCTTTTCAAATTCGCTCGGGTCAGTCCGAGCGTTTCAGGATTTGAAGTTTTAGCTCTGGAGGACGAAGACGAAGAGTAGTATTACTATTATCTACTATTATTCCACTGCACTATTTAATTCCGCTGCATTAATATTATGGGTATATGAACTCTGATATTTATTATATAAAGAAGAAGCAATGTTTTGTAATCAGTTTCATGAACTATATGTTGATTATTATATTTTATCCTTCCGCTGTGAGATTCTGTTTTCTTCTTTTATTTCTTTCTTGTTTTTTTTTCTTCTTATTTATCCCATAACAATCAGCCATTCCGTATGGTTTGAATTGGCATGTGTGTCGGTTTAAAGCGTGCGAAAAGGCGGGACGTTACAGTAATCCTCTACTATTTATATATTAATAAATTATTTGCATAACCCTTAGTTGTTAATAGTCTTCAAGCTAAGGATGTTGTGTGTAGTACTATTTATATATTGAATAGAGGAGGTAAGATATATGTATGTATTTGTTGATATTCCTTAAAGTATATACTTTTATACTTAGGATGTTGCAAAATGGTATGTATAAGTGAATAACCTCTATCGATGTGTTGATATTCTTTAAGGTTGAAGTGAGATTGGGATAAAGACTTTAGGTTAGAGGTTGTATATGATACAACCAATAATATGTTATCCATCGTTTTTGCGGGCCTATGTGTTGTTGATATTCCTCACGGTTAATATCCCAAGGCAAGCAAGTCTTAATACCAAGTAGAGATGTTGTAAGACTTCTATGTCACTTCTTAGGGTTCTTAAAAACATAAAAATCTAGTAGGAGTCATATTCAAAAAAAGAAATGGTAACACTTAATCTTTTGTATATTGTAAGCACATCTGCAATATAAAGTTGAATAATCTATGTTAACAAATTTGTGCAGCTAATAAAATTGATAAAAAGTTTATCAGGTAAGATATACAAATGAACTAGATTAAAGATTGATAAATAAATATAAGATATACTTACCTTTAAATTCTTTGGCATATTGTTGCTTCAAGACCGACATAAGAGTCAATGTTTTCAATTATCAAAATATTCCAATCCTGGATGCTTAACAATTTACTTGCACAAAACTGTGTATTGTCTTTTATGAGTTTTGAACTAAAAAAATGTTGGATTATGGATGTTTGGTCCATTTAAATTACCTTCTATAATGAACGATCTCAGTTCATAATGTATGAACCTTTAGTGGAATTAAATTATTAGAAATAAGCAAATAAAATTTAAAGCGAAATCTTGTATTCAATATTATTGGTTACAATAAGGATTTCTTTTTGAATGGTTCGACCATTTAGAAAAGGAAAGAAAATGTACGAGAATGGTTGAAACTTAGGCACAATTGGGATGAAGAGAGTGAATGTAACAACCCGCCTATTTAACGATTACATATTTAAATTTTTGATTTAAACATGACGTCGTTATTCGGATTTTAGGGTCCGAAATGTCACTTTTTGCAAACGGTCGAATTGGAGCCCAAGACCACTTCCATTGAGTTCAAAATGTCGTTTGCAAACTTTTTAAGTATAAGCTTCGATATGTTTGGTGTAAGTCGTAATTGGCTACTTTTTCTAGTAGGGTTTTGGGTTTGGGTTCAGCCCACTAACTAACTAAACCCACTTAACCCGTCTACTTCAGCCCTCTCCTCTCCATTCACTCTCATTTCATTTCATTTCTTAAGTAAAAACTGAAATGGGGGAAGAGAAAACGAATTAGGAAATTCCAAGCCCTAGTTTCCTTTGCAAAGCTTGAATCCTTGCTCCAAAATCAAGTAGAAGCCATTGGTAAGCCTCCTCTTCATTTTCTCTATCTCTTTCTCTCTTCAATCTCAGAAATTCCTAAACCTAAATTTAGGAAATACTTGTTTTGATCTTAGATTGAAGCTTGTTGAGTTGAAGTGGAGATTGGTTGATCTTCTCCTTGCAATTGTGCTTCTTCTCCTTTATTTTTGTGTAAAAAGGTGAGTTTTTAACTCACATCTACCTCTCTTGCTATCATTGATGTTGGGTATGATTTCCTAACAAATATTCATGTGCTATTGCTTTGATTTGAAAAAGATTTGGAATTCATTTGATAAGGGCAAGAAGTGCTGGAAAACAGCCTTCGGCCGACCGAGCGCAAGCTCCGGTCGACCGACCTGCTTCCAGACCACTTCTTTGCTTCTATTTTGGGTGCAGGAAATTGGCTTCGGCTGACCGACCCAGGAAGTCCGGTCGACCGACCTGCTTCCCGAGAGTTTTTATGAACAGTGTCCGGTCGACCGAGCCCTGTAGGCGGCCGACCGACCTGCTGCTGTTTTGCCTGTTTTGCCTGTTTTTGATCGTTTTGATAGATTTTCCAAACCTTATTAATTCAAGTTGGTTTTTAATGGTTGTTATTGCATCTTTGGCTTTGATAACTTGCTTTTGACTTCATTCACGATTTTAATAAATAATCCCTCTAAATCGTATTAAAAGCTCCCTTCTCCGCTTTATAAATTTCTATTTAAACACACACAATTTTGCACTTCGAACGAAGTGGAAAGGTGATTAAATGGTTAGGTAAAACACGGACCATGAATCTGTGCATTCACCTTTCCGATTAATCCCCGACCTATTCGATTGATCGTTTTGACCCTTGTGTCTGGTTTACCGATGAGATGAGGTGAACTTTGTAATGCTTTGAGTGTGAAAATGACTAATGGATAGTAAACCGTTTAGTGCGAACGAGTGGTTATGGGACGCACGTTAACACTTTTCGGGTTCCTCTTCGAGAGTTGTGACACATTCCGCCAGTTAGTGGTGTCCAGTACTGGGTCTTTGACCTTCAGCACTACGGTTTGTTGCCCTATAAAGTATCGCTCCGATGTTGGCCTTATGTGCCGCATGAGTGATATTGGGTTTGTTGCCTTTGGGTATGTTGCCTTCGGGTATGTGGCCTTCAGGTTTGTACCTTCGGGTGTGTGCCTTCGGGTTTGTTGCCCTATATAGTATCGCTCTGATGTTCGCCTTATGTGCCTCATGGGTGATATTTGGGTTTGGAGCCTTCGGGCTCATGGATCCTTGTTTATACAGTACTGAGCTCGAGCAATTTTATGATGTTTCATTGATATGTATATTCCCTTGGTATCGCCCTTCGGTGTTAGTCTTTTTGAGCCGCATGGAGTATAGCGATTACCTTGTGGAACTTGTATACCTTATGAGTACTTGTTATTTGCCTTTTGGCTTGCTTTGGGATAGTTATATCCTTTGTTTATTTGAGTTGCCGATGATATGAGGCTTGTTCTATATGATTCATCTTTTGTTGATGATTGTGTTATCTCCTCTAGAGATATTTGTTATACTTTGTAACCTTGCAAGTTTATGACTGTTCAGTTTATCTAACTGATTTGTTTAGCTAGACTGACCCGGGTATTCTATACTCGGGTCAAACCGAGATGTTTCAGGTTAGGTGCTTTGGACTTAGCCACTTTTGCTTCCGCACGAACTATTCCGCTGACTCCGTTTTGTCTTAGCTTTTTGTGTAGTCCTATCATGTTGTAACTCTGTATTTATTCTTGTGAACTCGTCTATAGATTGTGGTCTGCTATACCACTTGACATGTATTATTTTGCATACTCTGCAATGTATCAGTATATGTGTATATGATGATTTACTGTTCTGTGATGTATATTACATTTGAGTTGTCATATTCTGTTTTGATAGATCCTTCAACCACCTATGGTTTTGTTTTAAGTATTCATTGGGTATGTCGACCTCCTTGGTATGTTTATTGTCGATGTATTCAATAGATAATTAGAGCAAGGCTATAGATGGTCACTCCCAACCAGCCTTATTCTCCTGTTAGCAGACGGTATTACCTTCTAATACTCTTTGCTAATGTGGGTATAGAGGTGGTGCGTCACAGCTTGGTATCAGAGCTGCGTTCAGAACAAAATATGATAAACACAGAACAGAAGCACATATTACGGTACATCAAAGTGTAACAATTGTTACAGATCTTTGAATCATCGTGCTTTTATTCCCTCCGTGTTTTTGGGGTAGATAGGATTTGGGGAAAACGTCTAGGAATATATTTTATTCCGTAGTATTCCTTATTGAAATATCTACCTTGTAGTTAATCTTTATCTTCTTCAACTTTCAGCTTATGGCTGGAAGAGGCAGAGGACGATGCTCGGGTGCTGGGCAAACCAGTGGCTCGCGTCCGGACGGCGTTTATATGTCTGCCAATCAGTTTATGGAGTTGTTTAGGAGCACTTAGCCTCCAGTTCCAGCTCGAGTGTCTCCACCTCGCAAGTCTACCTTTGCACGCTTGTGCAGTGATTTTACTCATTTTGGAGGAAAGCCGTTTAAAGGCTCCGAGTGTTCTTGAGACCCAAGCTTGGTTTCGCACGTGCGAACGTATCTTCTCTAGAATGGATATTTCTAATCATGATAGAGTTCTTGTAACTTCTAGCTTATTGCGAGAGCGTGCCCTTGATTGGTACGAGCTTCTTGTAGCCAAAATTGATGAGTCTGCTCTTTCTTGGACTCAGTTTCGGGAACGATTCGAACTCAAGTTCGTTCCTGAATCCGAGAAAGCTTTGTTGTCCCGGCGCTTTCTTGAGTTGAAGCAAGGGGAGTCTTCCGTTTCTGAATATGTTGCATCTTTCGAGGCCTTATCTATGTATGGTATTGAATTCATTAGCACTTCTTATAGGAAGAATCTGAAGTTTGTATCTGGTCTTAGGAAATATCTGAAGAAGTCTTTATTGCTTGAGCTTAAGCTTTCCTTTGAGGAGTTAGTTGATTCTGCACTTCATTTTGAAGCCATCGAGGGGGAGTGTGATAGTAGTGATGATGTTGAGGTTTGCAAGAACCCCAACAAAAAGCAGTCTCCATTGGATGAGCCAGAATTTTTCCCTTCCAAGAAGAAAAAGTCCATTGAATCTGATTCTCCGTCTCAGTCTGCTGGAACACCTTCCATTCGAAAGTGTTTCAATTGTGGTTCCCCTGATCATATGATTCGAGCTTGTCCTAAGCCTCTCTTCTGCCGCTATTGCAAGAAGGAAGGCCATCGTATTTCCACTTGTCCCATTGCTCCGAATAATTTTCAACCAGGCAAGCCAAGTATAGCAGATGCTCCTGGAGGTTCTTCTCGAGCATAAGGTATGTCTCCATCTATTTTGGTAGGTCTCTATTTTCTTTGTGATTTCGATTCCAATTTGATGGTATCATTTTATTCTTTAATCCCTCATGACGAGGAAAGTGTTGTTTCTCTCATTCTTGTAGTTTGAGAATTTTCTGACATTTTGGTCTGGTCTTAGGGTTATCACCTAAGCAATCTTTTGAGTAGTGTTAAGGTCTTTTTAGCTCGACCTTACCACTGGTTTTCATTTGGCTACGAGTTGCGGAAGTTAGCACTCCACTTACCGCATTCCGCACTCGTTGTAATTCTTATAAATGATTTGTTATGTCGTTCAGTTTGTCTAGCTCATTTCATCCATTTTATGAACCGAGTATTCTGTGAATATCTCGATGATTCCATTTTGGTATTTATTTATTTTGGATGGAAAATAGCAATTTAAAGAATTTTGCAAATCTTTTTCATAAGATTTATTTATAAGTATAATTGGATTTTTGTTCTTTAAACGAACAAAGAATGTTTTTAAAAGCTTTTAGAAACATGTTTATCATATAGAAGATGATTTTGTGATTGTATTGCCCATTGAGTGCTTTAAGAATTCTGGTCGATGCGCTTGATCAACGTTATCGATAGGAATTTTCTAAACGCTTTGATGAGACAATCAGGCACAGTAAATTGATTTGGAATAAGTAAATTTTTCTTGAAAGATTATTACATAAAGATAATTGTAATTTTGAAAGTCTTAGCTTTTTGGGAAAGAAAATTAGAACTCTTTCTTTTTGATATCCCTATTCTTGTTATTCCCGTAGGGAACCAATGCTTTATCTTTTGTACCAATGCTAATCGTATTGGTTTGGATGCCGTTCACTTGCAAAAGAGAACGTGCTATCATTTATTCTTCTAAATAGTTATAGCCTATCGAGACTAGATATGCCACTCATGATTTAGTGCTCGCGGCTATCGTTTTCACTTTTAGAGTTTGGCATCATCGTTTATTTATGGCGGAGAAATTTGTTCTCCACCTCGATCATAAATCTTTAGAATATTTATTTTCTCATGAGGAGCTTAATGATGGCTTGAGTTCCTTGCATCTTATGACCTTGATATTCTTTGTATACTCCGGGAAGGGGGATCGTGTTGCTAATGCAATTAGTTGTAAGCAACAAGTGATTGTTTCTTTGTTGATGCCCGAATGGAATGATCTTTTTACCAAGTTCGTCGGACGTTTTATTGTGCTTCTTTTTGTTGGGCTTCGGTTCATTGACGTATTGTTTGCATTACGTCGGTGTTCCGAATATTTGAGCTTAGGAATCTAGAGAATTCTCTAAGCAAGCAAGTTCGGGCTTATCTTTTCGTGCCCTTTATTGTGAGCTTCTTCTTCGGATATTCTTTTGTGTTGATATGCCTTTTGGCTGTTACTATTTATTTTCTCCTTAAGTATTGCGAGGACGCAATTTATTTAAGGAGGGGAGATCTGTAACAACTCGCCTATTTAACGATTACATATTTAAATGTTTGATTTAAATATGGCGTCGTTATTCGGATTTTGGGGTCCGAAATGTCACTTTTTGCAAACGGTCGAATTGGAGCTCAAGACCACTTCCATTGAGTTCAAAATGTCGTTTGCAATCTTTTTAAGTATAAGCTTCGATATGTTTGGAGTAAGTCGTAATTGGCTACTTTTTCTAGTTGGGTTTTGGGTTTGGGTTCAGCCCATTAGCTAACTAAACCCACTTAACCCCTCTACTTCAGCCCTCTCCTCTCCATTCACTCTCATTTCATTTCATTTCTTAAGTAAAAACTGAAATGGTGGAAGAGAAAAAGAATTAGGAAATTCCAAGCCCTAGTTTCCTTTGCAAAGCTTGAATCCTTGCTCCAAAATCAAGTAGAAGCCATTGGTAAGCCTCCTCTTCATCTTCTCTATCTCTTTCTCTCTTCAATCTCAGAAATTCCAAAACCTAAATTTAGGAAATACTTGTTTTGATCTTAGATTGAAGCTTGTTGAGTTGAAGTGGAGATTGGTTGATCTTCTCCTTGCAATTGTGCTTCTTCTCCTTTGTTTTTGTGTAAAAAGGTGAGTTTTTAACTCACATCTACCTCTCTTGCTATCATTGATGTTGGGTATGATTTCCTAACAAATATTCATGTGCTATTGCTTTGATTTGAAAAGGATTTGGAATTCATTTGATAAGGGCAAGAAGTGCTGGAAAACAGCCTTCGGCCGACCGAGCGCAAGCTCCGGTCGACCGACCTGCTTCTAGACCACTTCTTTGCTTCTGTTTTGGGTGCAGGAAATTGGCTTTGGCTGACCGACCCAGGAAGTCCGGTCGACCGACCTGCTTCCCGAGAGTTTTTATGAACGGTGTTCGGTCGACCGAGCCTTGTAGGCGGCCGACCGACCTGCTGCCGTTTTGCCTGTTTTGCCTGTTTTTGATCGTTTTGATAGATTTTCCAAACCTTATCGATTCAAGTTGGTTTTTAATGGTTGTTATTTCATCTTTGGCTTTGATAACTTGCTTTTGACATTCACGATTTTAATAAATAATCCCTCTAAATCGTATTAAAAGCTCCCTTCTCCGCTTTATAAATTTCTATTTAAACACACACAATTTTGCACTTCGAACGAAGTAGAAAGGTGATTAAATGGTTAGGTAAAAAACGGACCATGAATCCGTGCATTCACCTTTCCGATTAATCCCCGACCTATTCGATTGATCGTTTTGACCCTTGTGTCTGGTTTACCGATGAGATGAGGTGAACTTTGTAATGCATTGAGTGAGAAAATGACTAATGGATAGTAAACCGTTTAGTGCGAACGAGTGGTTATGGGACGCACGTTAACACTTTTTGGGTTCCACTTCGAGAGTTGTGACACATTCCGCCAGTTAGTGGTGTCCAGTACTGGGTCTCTGACCTTTACCACTACGGTTTGTTGCCCTATAAAGTATCGCTCCGATGTTGGCCTTATGTGCCGCATGAGTGATATTGGGTTTGTTGCCTTTGGGTATGTTGCCTTCGGGTATGTGGCCTTCGGGTTTGTACCTTCGGGTGTGTGCCTTCGGGTTTGTTGCCCTATATAGTATCGCACTGATGTTGGCCTTATGTGCCTCATGGGTGATATTTGGGTTTGGAGCCTTTGGGCTCATGGATCCTTGTTTATACAGTACTGAGCTCGAGTAATTTTATGATGTTTCATTGATATGTATATTCCCTTGGTATCGCCCTTCGGTGTTAGTCTTTTTGAGCCGCATGGAGTATAGCGATTACCTTGTGGAACTTGTATACCTTATGAGTACTTGTTATTTGCCTTTTGGCTTGCTTTGGGATAGTTATATCCTTTGTTTATTTGAGTTGTCGATGATATGAGGCTTGTTCTATATGATTCATCTTTTGTTGATGATTGTGTTATCTCCTCTAGAGATATTTGTTATACTTTGTAACCTTGCAAGTTTATGACTGTTCAGTTTATCTAACTGATTTGTTTAGCTAGACTGACCCGGGTATTCTATACTCGGGTCAGACCGAGATGTTTCAGGTTAGGTGCTTTGGACTTAGCCACTTTTGCTTCCGCACGAACTATTCCGCTGACTCCGTTTTGTCTTAGCTTTTTGTGTAGTCCTATCATGTTGTAACTCTGTATTTATTCTTGTGAACTCGTCTGTAGATTGTGGTCTGCTATACCACTTGACATGTATTATTTTGCATACTCTGCAATGTATCAGTATATGTGTATATGATGATGTACTGTTCTGTGATGTATGTTACATTTGAGTTGTCATATTCTGTTTTGATAGATCCTTCAACCACCTATGGTTTTGTTTTAAGTATTCATTGGGTATGTCGACCTCCTTGGTATGTTTATTGTCGATGTATTCAATAGATAATTAGAGCAAGGCTATAGATGGTCACTCCCAACCAGCCTTATTCTCCGTGTTAGAAGACGGTATTACCTTCTAATACTCTTTGCTAATGTGGGTATAGAGGTGGGGCGTCACAGTGAACAATCGACTCTACTTTATGAAGTGATATCAAAAACAAGATTTTATAAAATACTAGTAAATACTTAAATATGGAATGAGAAATGTAAGTTTTATTTCGATTGTGTTTCTCATACAGAAACATGTTTTCTGTGAACGTCATTTCTACGAGTTTAAGATGTTTGATCGAAAACTCTCGACTGTAAATTAGTTATAGTAAAGGAAATAAATAACACATAATAAGTAGTTGAATTGAGCTTCGTATTTCATAAGCGATTATAGTAATAGAAAAAATAGTACGAGCATGCAATATGCTTGTCAGTGGATGCATCAAAATATGAAAAATTATTTTCATAAGTATACCAAATATTATTTCTAATATAATACTTATTTTAAGCATTGGTTGAAAGTGAATATAGTTTTATTTTTTATAATGTTTTGAATATTCTTTATGAAAAAAATCTATTAGAATAAAAGTGTTTCTTGCATTAGCTACATGGAGTAGAGTTATATATAATTTATTAGAATCATGTTGGAATTAAGGAATAAGCACCCATTTAGTAGGGGCAACGTAAAAGTTGGTGAACTCCTTATATTGATCAAAGATGTATGCAGTCAAAAAGTCTTATAATACCAAAATAGTTCTACACACTTCATTTAATGAATAGATAAATTAACATAAAATAAACATGGGTATTTGATACACAAGCAATGTTTTTATGATAAGTTAATTGAATATAAAATGGGAATATAAAAAATATCGTGCAAATGATATAAGAAAATTCAATTTGATCCAATAAGTGAGTAAATAGGGTAACGTTTGAAAATACCTAAATATAGATAAAGATTCATTTTCCAAACTCATATCTATCTATAATACATAATGATTTATGAATAATGAATAATCGGACTTTATTTAACAATGTACGATTGATAATGAGTAAAGTTGAGTTAACTTCTTTCTGTAAAGTCGAGTACTTAAAAGTAAGTATGTAAGGTTAAGTACAGTTTCATCTAAAACAAAGTTTACAAAATCATACAAGACAGGAGTTGATGAAAAAACCCCTACATATCCTAGGTCAAGGAGTTTATAGGTTATGTGACTCGAGAGGTTGCATATAATAGTACTCTTATGGGATGTTGTGTGAACCACCTAAAGCGATCTGAAACCGATTAATGTTTGTTGACCAATTTATGTTATGAAAATAAGTTTTTAAACCTAAACTTAACTAGTTTATATATATATATATATATATATATATATATATTGGCAACTCATAAAATGTTTATGAATACAAATTCCATTACACCAAGAAACAATTATTGTTTCAATAAATGCCAACTTTATAATGAAGGAATTTATTTTATAAATTATTGGTAGTAAAATGGATTTGCATACGATCCAAAGATTAAACTGATTATTGATGGTGAAACAAAATTAACCAAATTAAATAAACACGATTTATTAGAATGTCTAATGATAAATCTCAAACATTAAAAAGAAATTATGAATTTTATTAATGCCGAGGAAAGAACTTTTTCAGTCTTAATAAGCCATTAAGAGTATCAACTCTACCATATGGCACGATGTGCAAATCCAAAATGGATTCCAAGTATGATATAAAAATATGATTTTGATATTGATATCCAAAAGAATATGATCCATCAGCTGCAAAAGTGTCTTTAAGAAGAAGATAATGCAGTTGGAATATAAGGCAAGTTAGTAAGAATAGCATCGTGAATCTCAATTGAAACTAATGTAATAGATTCGTCATTCAACGTGCTACATTTAGTTTGGATTTTGCTCATATGTTTTTTTTGCTCGGTATGACATTGAGTTTTGGTAAATATATGTTGAACATAATATCTAAATAATAATTTGAAATAGACTGTTTGCACATAATAACTAAAATATATCAAAGTCAGTGGGAGTGATAACATAGTTTTTGTGTATTAGATATGGTCAAAGAAATGATACGAAAGTGTTATTCATTAAGAATTAGAGTAAAGCACGTATTTGGATGGAGAAATCAAATAATTTGATTTCAGTCAAAAATGCGAAGGAATGTGTCTATAAGAAAGAATATTAATAGGCACTAAAATATATTACTAAAAGTATAAGTAAACAACAATCCATTGATTGTTAACAATGTATTCATGTTAAAATCACATCAGTTTAGTTGTTTAATACTCTAAATTGGTTTTGGAAATTATAATCGGTATGAAAGGATGGTAGGATTGTCCCAAATGATATACGTAGACACGATATTAAAATAGTTTAACATGAAGCATTTATGATGTGTTCCTATGCATTGGCAATAGGAATTATCATACATGTTATTTTACCTACAATATCACACTTTGCTCATGTATTTGATATTGAGAAAGTGACAAATCTGAGTTAAGTATAATGACAGTTCAGAGCGTTCTTGAACATTTATGAAATGCTAGGGAATTATTTATAGAAACAATAAACTCCTTATGGAGGAGTGCAAGGACTCGAACTTCATTAATGACATTGGATATAGTATGTCAATGCTAAATTCATGTTTAAATTTAAGTTAAGAATATTAAGTTAGAAATATTCTAAACAACAAATTTTGGTTAATCTAACCAAATTCCAAGTACAACGCTTTGAATAGTGCTGCAATGTAAGAAGTATAAATAAAAGCACAAATTTATAACTGAGCTGAGGGTAATTCCAGATGTTGAGAATCTTGTGACATTGTTATATGTTAAAATGTCATGATACAGTTCGTAAAAGAACCTAGAGCTTACTAGAAGTTGAGGGACATACTTTGAGTAGTTTCACACGTTAAAGGCAGTATATCAACATTGGAGAGAGTTGATTGATGGAGTAGATAATTAAAACAAAATAGCATACCCATTAACTAAAGGACTGACCCAAATAACCGATTGAAGAAGTTGGAATAAGATTCCATAATTGATCCTAAGTGCAAGTGGGAGATTAACAGAGTTAGTGTATGCCTTATAGGAAATTATATAATTTGTTACATATATCTATCTCGATGACCAATATTTTTCAAAGTAAATGGTGTTTTCTTTCTATTATATGATTTATTATATAATGATAAAATTAATCAAGTAATTAATATAAAGCATATTGAATAGAAAATCCTTAAACGATAGATTATATGATAGTAATTACAATGTGTTGAGATGATGAGAAATATATCACATTAAAATAACATATTATTTTAAATATTTTTAGTCGAGATTTTCAAGAAAGGATGCGATACATCCACTGAGACTAGAGTACGTAGCGCTCTTTAAATGTTGGACCATCTATTACTCATGGCTCTTGGATGCACCAAGGGGTTACATACTGATAGTTATTCGATAAATATAGAATAACTCGCTCAAGAGTTCTTTGTTTGTTAATATAACTAATGCCCAACAAACAATCTTGAAGTGTCGATGTTACATGGTTTACCCGACTTGAGAATATTATAGAACTTCAATATAGACGCTCCACTTTGATTATGGTTAAATCATGGTATGACGTCCATCAATTGACTATAGTTGAATATGAGTTGAAGCATTGGAATTTGAATATAAAACACTATTTAATAGAGAATTTGTCTCCTCGGTTATATGAGTTTAGCATCGTGGTCAACGGCGGTCAACTCAAAGTCAAAATCTCTGGCCAAAGTAGTATAGTTAATAACAATTATTATTATTAAACTAAATATTTTTTGTTTGAAATTACAAAATTAAATGCAAACAATGCTAGAATTTTGAACAAAAAAATCTCATTAGTCCTAATGTGATATAGTTTTGACAATGAGAATTAGTGTAAATAATCGTTACTACCAGATTGTAACGACCCAGATTTTTCGATGTTTAAACTTTGAATATTTAAATGGTTTTAAATGTTGAGTTTGAATCACAAATTTATTTTCAATATGGAGTTATTGGTGGAATTCGAAAATATAGCGTTTAATTTCAAAATATAGTGATTCATTATAATACAAAAGGGTAAATAATTGAAATTTAAATTGAATATGAATCGAAACGATTTCTACTGTTGATAAGAATTCAATTTGAACTAGAATTTTGCCAACAAGTTCTTAAAAACTGGGATTTTAAGCGATTTAGTAAAATTTAGAAATCGTCAATTTAATCAACGTGTTTAAATAGCGATCCAGGGCACAGCCTCAAAATTCGACGAAACTAGTTCAATTGGATCCGTAATAGTGTATTATTGTCGGATCTCAAATTTCATAGCATTGGATTTACCGTTTGGTCATGCGATCTGAAAACGCCTAGAAATGGTTTAATTCAATTTATTTTAAATAGTCGATTTAAAAAGCTATCTTCCACATACGATCGAATTGCGACTCGAGACTTGTTCCATTGGGTTTGGAATAGCGGTATAACATTGGGAATGCCAAGCGGCACACTTTGATCAGGGTTCGGAATAAATATCTAGATATTTTGGAATTATATATATGTGTGTGTGTATTATTTTTAGATTTCACATCAATTACAAAACCGTCTTATCAACCCCTATATTCTGAAGCAAGCTTTCCTATGTATTATCCTTCCTGCTTTTCCCTTTCCATTTTAAACGTGATTTTCCTCTTTCTTTTCCTTTTAGCTTTACACAAAGCAAAAATAATAGAACAAATGAAATCAAATTCGTTTCAATAATATAAAAAAAAAATTAAATTGCGATCAAGTCACGTTCTTATCTGGCCTCGAGCATCTTGTAGCCGCTCGATGAAGAAAGTGTCACATTTGATGTTAGGGGAAGCACGACTGTACGCACATGCGTACACGAGGCAGAGGGCATTGTTCTCAAGTTCGACTGTGGACTGGAGGGAAGTTCGATCGCGCGACCTAGAGGGTGTCGAGGCGGAGTTGTAGCGGTAATGTCGATTAGGTTTGTCACGATGTGTAAATGGTTGCGTTCGTGAGAAGATGCGGTGAAGAATGAAGCAGCATGTGGAGCGTGTGGAGGTGGTGGCTAGGTCTAGTGACGTGCGTACAGTGATGGCTGAGGCTAGAACAGCGGTCGGGCTTGGGTTAATTGCGTATGCGGCCTGGAGGTGATTTGCTTGATTAAACAAGGTAATTTACAATTTAAAATTAAACATTTAAAATTATAAAGGATGATTTATTAATAATAGATGTGATTAGTCAATTAATTTAATTAAAATCGTTAGCTTATATAATTTGAAATTTTCTTGCGAGGTTCAATCGAAAGTAATCGGTCATTTGTGTTCCGTAGCTATGGAATCTACGCAATAGGATTAAAATTGAAACGGATTGCTATTAAAAATCAAGGTGAATAAATCTCACTTAATTTTCATGGCTGGATCGATTTATAATCATTAAAATTAATTATTAGATGCTTGGTTGAATTGATAAATTTTTATTATCAGTTGGATGTTATATTATATATAGTAATTGGATATATTTGTCGCATATTGGAGCGGATGACCCTATGTTACCATGATATCCCACGTTGAAGCGAGATTGGTATTTTATGTTTTCTAACATCTGTGGATGTAGGGAAATAGGTTTAAGGAATCCAACTGGATTCCTCAAATATATGTTGGTTGTTTTCATATATAGTGATTTATGGTGTGAATTGATAATCTGTTATAGATTATTGTTGTGATTTGGATTGTTGTATGTTATAGTAGCACTGGCCTGAATTTTGGTATTTTAAATACCATAAATTTTTTTTTGGAATTATAAAGAATTTAAAAGGAGGTTTTGAATATAAAAATATTCATATTGAAATTTGGATTATTTTAAACGAAAATTGATTTGGATAAAACAATAAATTTATTTGAAGTCGTACTTAACTATTCGTAAAATGTTTTAAGTAGAGATTTAAGAATAAATTATATAAAGGATTTTTAACAGTAGATTTTTAAGTGATATTTCTGGATTGATGGAAAAGAAGTTGAATCGATATTAAATATAGACTTGAAAAAAAAATGGGATTTTTGAAGGAACAAATTTATAATGTGAAATTTTATAAATGGAAATAGTTTATAAACAAGTGAAAACTCAAAGGAGTTTATAATTTTATAAATAATGTGTATAAATAAGGGAAAACAGTATTAGTTGATAAATTGGAGATATAAATTTACGATGGGAATTTATACTGAGTTACGGAAATCTTTCTGGAAAAATTTGTGGAATCTATTTTTGAATGTGAGAATGTTTATGAAATTGAGATGTGGTCGATGTGTTATGAATGTAGAGGGATTTACAAATTGGAATTGGTAATGCTGGATTTTTAAAATAGTTTTTTTCGAGAAATTAATATGGTTTAAAAATTTGGATTTGTATTTAATAACTATATAGTTAAAGCTGTTTATTATTGAAATATTTTAGGAAAATAGATTATTCAAATATATGATATTTATTGAAATTAATTCATATTCTGATAATAAGCTTTGTAAATCGATTGATTTTACTTTAAAGTAAATTGAAAATGAATTATCGATGTTTATTAAAAATGTTTAATGTTTTAAATAATTACTTAAATATGTTTTTAAAAATAAAGTATTATCTTTTGAAAAAAATACTTATCATGTATTTGTATATAGAGTTTTGAAGTGAATGAAAAATTCTCTCTAGATTTGTAAACGGGGTTTATTTAAAGGATTTGATTTTACAATAGAAATATTATAGTGAAATCCTGAGAACTTAAGGAAATTTCAAAAGTATTTAAATATAGAAATTTCGAAAATGCATTGAAATTCATATAAAGGAAGTTAGAAATGGGTAGCTGAGATTATAGATGAGTATAATCGATGTTGGAAAATAATAAGAGGATTAATTAATGAATTCCGAAAAACTTATCAAATCCGTTATAAACGGGTTAAGAAAATTTCAAGTGGATTATTAGAATTTTTAGAAGTATAAAATAAATGAAGTATTTCTTATGTATTGGAAAAAAATGATTTTAGGAAAATGTACTTATAAATATTTTCTAAATATTAAACTGGAAGAATTTGAAATATTTAACCATGAGATTATTATTTTAGAAATATTTCTCAAAGGGTTGAATTATAAATGAGGTTGAAAGAAATATTCTAAGTGTTGGTATGGATTTAATATCCTATTACAGATATAAGAATTTGAATTGTTTTCAATTATTGAATATACTAGAAGAGATTTAAATATATATATCTTTGTTAAGATATTTTAAATGAATGTCCTGATTATTTACAAAACAAGGCCTAGTGACTTCCTATGGATGTTATTTATAGTTAAATAACCGACTATCAAATTTGGCCAAAGTCATTGATTGTTTCGAAGAGACTAGGATCGAATTTAATTATCTAAAAATCACTTCGATCCGGTTTATGCATTACGAATTATGATATCCCGAAGCAAATGGAGATGGTAATCTTGAAGGAGATTCAGTTTGTTCATACCTAGAACAACTTGTATGGATGAATGCTATCAGCACATTGTCATTGGAGGGCAATGAGCATTCTAAGTATAAATTTCTTGAAAGGTAATGGTAGCCTCAAGCCTCATCAACCGGGAATTGTGAGAAAATGCGGATTACGGATCTTAAGGCTAGGATTAACACTAGAGGGGCGGGCGAATAGTGTTAATAAAGAATTACTAAATCTTTTTGAGTTTATGTTAAATTAGACACTGATGTATGCAATATACAAACACAGATATGATCACTAAAACAAACACAGATGCAAAAATAAAATAAAAGCAGTAAAGGAAAGAACACACCGAAATTTATACTGGTTCGGAGTTACCCTACATCCAGTCCCGCAACATAAGTACGGATTTCCTTTCAAAAGCAATTGTACAATTACACCCTCAGTTTCAAGGCTACGAGGTACACCCTCTAGAATTTCTATCCTCTAGGTAGAGATACTTGATTTCCGAGCCACAAGTTTACCCAATTGATTTACCAAGGCTACAATCACACCTTTTCTCTCTTGATTGATTTCCAAGGCTATAATCACAGATTTTCTTGCTTAATAGATTACAAAGAAGTCTATAACTCTGAATAGTACTGAGAATCTTGTAGAGATAGTGATAGAGAATCAAACTAGAAGTAATCTAGTTCCATTCAATGTTGATTTCGGCAGAGTAATGGTAAGAATATGTATTAAGAAATGTGGAAGAAGAAGAGGAGTGAAAAACAAGAAAATCTGATATAAAATTCGTTGAAACTAACCCCTATTTATAGAAGAACAACAGCCACGTCCATTCAGGAAGAGTTATGACGAATAGACACTTCTTTTGGAATTTAAATTTTGAATTCAACTGACATCATGTCGACATGGTTACCCTAGGCATGTCGACATCCCAAAGCAAATTTTGATGATTTGATTATCTTTGAAAATATCCTTTATCTTATATTAAAACTATTTTAAACTTTACAAGTATACTTGACTATAGTTAAAATTCATAAGTAAATATAGAGAATAATTTATATATAGATTTTAACTATAATTTTATATTTAAACCTAAGTATAAAAGTTAAATATATAATTTAAAAAGATAATTTAAAATCAGGAGTAATTTGACTTTGAAATTAAAGATAATTTTGAGGCTAAAATTATTTAAAATCAGGATAGAGGTTTTGATGTTTTTAAAAGCAAAGTTTTGAAATCATTTTGAAAACAAGATAATTTTGTAAAATGATTTGAATTAAAATTAGTGGACACAAAACAATGTTCCATTTTATTTTCGTAGGTTCTATCCTACTTAGGGTTCCATCCCTTTAACAGGCACGAAGTGGATTCCATTCCACGAATAAATTGGATTTTAAGATGCTAGTGCTTTTCTACGAGTTTTAACAAAAAATCCTAATAAAAATACTTATGCTTGAAATCTTGAACTCTTGATAATCTTGATACTCATGAGTCTTCTATCTCGATATCTTGAATCTCTATACTGTACAGACTTCTGGTACCTGCTTGGTTAAATCCTGCATATACATATATATCTAAACTTATAATGTCAGTATTCATATTTTATAATCTATTCTAAGGTTGTTGTCATCAAAACCATTATCTCACGAACTAACAGGAATCGCTAAGACATGGGAGATGCAACAAGGCTAAGTGGCTCGCACCCAATTAGGGTATGTTATCACCTTTCAAGATACCCTCGGATATACATTATAAAATTATGGATATGGTTGTGCATGAAAAATAGAGCTCTCGATAAGGGTGGGAACACCTGGGGTGATAACATATTCGATACTATCCAGGTTAGGGGTAGGACGGTCTTGTGTTGGCAAAGGATCTAGGCGAGGTTCTCAGTGCATTTTTCTAGAGGTGTATTGTGGCGAACGGTGCCCCAGCAGCCCAGTCATTGTATGGAATCCAATATCCACAACGAGCCTTTACTCTTTTGATTCTAGAGCCTAGTATGCTAGAATTTAATTAATGTAACAATTTAGGCTATTTTAATAAGTATTTGTACTTAGACATTTTTATAATATCATAGGATTTTCTATAAAAATGTTTTGGCTATCGAAGGTAAAAACCCATCATGTTTATTTGTGACGTGGTCTTACGAGATACCTTTGTTTTTTAAAGGATTTTGATAAAATTAATAATTCAAATTGAGTGTGTTTTCTCACACTGGTTTTCCAGACTGACTTTGTAGCCCAAATTTTAAATGATTTTATTTATTAAATTAATTGAAATTGTGTGAAATTTTAAACGATAAAATTTGAAAATAAAAACTTATTAATCGAAATACGTCTAATTAAACACAACAACTGGAAAATTTTCATCTGATAATATTGAAGTTTATTTTCTTGTGTAATTTTATTTCAATTTAAATCAGTTAATAACAGTTGAATTTAAAAGTAATTCGAAATCTAAATATGTCAACATGAGAAAATTTATTTGGAACACTCTGAATCAAAATGCGAAATTCGTTTCGCGAAATTCGAACGTGTCTTGCACTGTTTGGATTTTTCTGCATGGAATTTGCAGCATTTTCGGTATCGATTATCAACTTTTGATAGGATGATCCTATCACTGATATCTGTATACCGTTTTGATCGTCTTGTTGTGCTGATCTCTACGGTGTGTTCATTTCTGTATTTTGAAGTCCGGTATGCGACGGAAACGATAAAACAGCTCCTCGTAGCGGTACCACTTTTTGGTGTCCATTCAGATTTCAAACGGCTGGAGGCATTTATTATCAGTTGTTACTTTTCCATCTTTTCAATGCATTGATGACTGTCTTTACTTCCGTCAGTTTTGAAATATGAAAACTTTTATACATTTGCAATTATTATTTTAAACGGTTCACTTTTACTTTTTTCCCTTTATAAATTTGTTTCCTTTGGAATACAAAATTTCATTTTCCTTTTTGCTGTCACCTTCCATTTCTCCCTTCCCTCTCCAATTCATGCGTCCAGCCTTACCTCCCCGCTCTTTTTCCACTTCCCTCCACTCCATGGCCCCACTTTCCACTATCTGTCCTTTGTCGTGCTTCTCTGTGTATCCAGGTACATATAATTTTTAGGTTCGTTTCATCTCCTATGCATGTTTTTTTGAATATATATATATATATATATATATATATATATATGTATGTATATATATATATCTGGTTTTATTTTAACTTGCGTCTTAAGTGTGTGTGTGTATATATGACGTGTTAGTTTGATAATATTAGTTTATATATATGTGTAACAACCCTGCATTTTGTGATTATGTTAATTGTATATTTTAATTATTTCAAATTGAATTTTGATTTAAATTTTTTATTTTATTTATTAAAAAAGATAATTTTGTTATTTTAAATATAAATTTTGATTTTGATGTGAATTAGGATTCCAAACATGAATAAATAGAATATTTTCCAAAAAGGTGAATTTTGGTCAATATGGTCAAATTTTGAATTTAATTTTAAAAAAATTCAATTTTAAAATTCTGGATTTTATCTTTATATTTTGAAAGTAAATAAAATTCTAAGTATAATGCGTTTCGTTTCGTTGAAATCTGATTAATATTGTGAAATTATGCTTTTTACACTATTGGATGTAATTTGTTGTATTTAACAAAATTGTTTATTTTATTTTTATATAAATAATATTTTTTCTTGTCATGTCATGTTCTAATTTATGTTTACATGTGTAACATGACATGTGATGTATATATTTTAGTTTTAAAAACATTTTTAAAAGTGTAATTGAAATTTTCCAATGTCAGTCATATTTTGTTTACAATTTTTAATTTCTAGTTTCAATTAATTAAAGTAATTCTTTATTTATTTTTCTATTTTCTTAAGACCTTATTTTATTTTCATTAACACTTTATTTTTTTCAGCATTATTTTATTTACTTGACTTTTATTTGTTTAGAAGTGTTGTTGAAATTTTCCAAAGTCAGTTGAATTTTATTTACAATTTTTAATTCTAGTTTCCATTGAATAGAGTATTTTCTTCATTTATTTTCTACTTTTCCTAAAACTATTTGTTTATATTTCATAATATCTATCTCTAAATTATTTTCTATTTAGACATTCATTTATTAATTAAATGGTTAAGTGTTTAGGTTCCTTATTTATTTCTTGGAAAGAAATTTCAAATAAATATACGTTATTGCCTCAAAGGACATATCTTTTAAAATGTATTAGTTAAACATTATTGTATTTATTTGTTTAGTGAAGCTTTTTGTATACATCTTTCTTTAATATATAGGAAACGCATCAAATTAAGATACATTACCTGTTTTAATTATAGGCATACGTTACGTTTGATTTCTTGCCTTTATATCTTTCCACCCTTTGATTTCCTACCATAACTTCTCCACAAATTTTCCCGTACATTCCTTAACCCAAGCCGCCTATATCACTTTTTCACGTGAAAAAAAAAACTTCTTTCTCATTTCATTTCTCACGCCTGTTTTCAGATCGAAGAAAAATAGGTAATGGCTTCTTCTTTTTTTTCTACTTTTCTCTTCACTTTTCTATTGAATTTTCCTTTGTTTGCCTTGCTTCCTCTTGTTTAGTCCGGCCTCAACCACTACCACCTTCTCCACCTGCCCATCTCCTCGTGTGTCATGCCATCCTCTACATCTGTCCTTGCCATGTTTCTCTGTGTGTGTGTATATATAGAGGTATTGTAAAATTATAATGAGTTCATGTATATATATTTCTCTGCCAATCTATGCTTTAAATTATTGTTCTAAAGTACATAAATTTTATAAGTTGGTATTGGATCGGTCAATGGATATAGGTTTTAATAAAATGAGTTACTTGATTTTATTTAAGTCAGATCTGAAGATTTTTGTTATTTTTGCGTTATATATTTGTTAGGTGGTTTCAGAATATATACAGCATATATGTATCTAAAGCTGTTTCAAAGTACATAATTTTACTATATTTGTGTTTCAAATATTTGCATTTTATGATAGGTTGTATTATAGCAGATTTTGGTATTGATATATTATACATATATAGTTTGCATATACTATATTAGTTTATATCATTCATTATTCATCTATGTAAAAGCCTATACGCATAAATCTGTGAGTTATTTATGTGTACTAAAAATTTTCTTAGAGTATTTATATTAAAGAGTTATATAACACGTCTGTTAGGGTATTTGAGATTTATATCAGCAACTTATATATTCATAAGTATGTGAATTTTAGGCTGTTTTGATTCTTCTGTTCTATTTTAAATTGCTGCTACATATAATGTGTTTATATTTTTTCCATATTATATACGTATAGTATATGTTTAGGATACAGTAAAGTATGTAGCTCTAATATCTATACATATTTGTATATTGAATATAAAGCTTTCTCTTCTTTTGTTATGCATATATGTATATTCGCACTGTATATATATTTATTAAAACATGGGTCTGCATATATACTGTATTATATATAGTTTGAGTGTGTGTATATATATATATATATAAGATTTTGGTTATAATATTTTAAAAATATGTGTTTTAAGGATAGTGATTAATTGTATATATAAACTTATACATATTATTTTAATATATCTTTTGAAATTAAGACATTGATTTTTAAAAAATAATAATATATATATATATATATTCTTATATATTAAACTGATTGATTTTCTCATCGGTTCCTCATTTTCAGCTTTGATCATTGAATTTGTGTTCAATTGTGCTTTGCTTTTAAATTCATGCCTGGATTCATAGCTCGTTTCTTTGTCCAATCTATCAAGCCTCGAAAGGTGAGCAATCACTCACGATTAACTTTCTTTTATTTATTAAATTTGATTTCAATTGAAATGACAATTGAAATATGCTGTTGTAGTTATTTAAATTGTTATATATGCTATTTTCTATAACTGTTCACATGTGGGATATGACACCATATCCTGTTATTTATATTATATTGTTATTGATGATATATGCCTGTTTTTATATTTGTTTTATCTGTTATCACTCTGCAAGTTCCTTGTTAGTAGAGAATTATCTATGGGTTGAAATGATACATACCCAAACGGACTTTAAAATAGGAGATCATTATGGGTTGAAATGAAAAACCAAGCGATTTTCATTGAATTGAATTTGGGATTGCGGGTCAAAATGATATCTACCCATATATATTACGGATTGAAATGATAAATATCCGTATCACTTGACCATATGATAAAAAAATATATACAGACACCGTTGGTCCATATATAAATGTTTGAAAAAATTTCTATGGTGTTAAGAAGAAATATATGGTTTTTAATAAATATTGGTTCTTAAAATATTATATATATACATATATATATGGTAATTTTATATAAAGAGTTAATAATAATATTATTGAGATTGATTTAATACATATAACATGATTAAGTATTTATTTAAATCTATATATCAAAATTGATTGTTGTAATAATTTGAATAAGTTAAGGTTGAGAAGACAAAGCTGAATTAATTGAGATTGTATTTAATTAAGAATTCTACTAAATTTAATCGATTTGAACTATTGAAGTTGAAGTTTAAGATTGATTTTTATAATTTGATTTCTGATTTAAAGTGACTAAACGGATGTTTCAAGTTTAAACAAATCGAAAGGAACATTTAGTTTAAGGGTAAATTAAGGTTATTTAAAAATACTGAATTTATTAAGTGAATATTTCTAGACTAAATAATAATGAGTTAAATAGAGATCTATATGAAACCGTTAAATTGACCTTTGAAAATGTTGAATGCTAAAGCTTTGAAATGCTGGAATTTAAATGGTTTAATTGTGATCCAGATCTGTATTTGAAATCAATAAAATTTGAATTTGTTATTTGGAAACTGAATTGAATTAAAATGGATAAATCTAAGTTGAATTAAATATGAATTTGGAATTCGAATTGATTGGAATCTATTTGCGAAATTTATGATATATATATATATATATATATATATTTAATGAAAATGACAATTTGGTTTTGAAGTATAAATTTATTGAAATGACCACGGTGTTAGTGTATATTTTCTGCATTGTAGAAAGTTCCACGGATCCTTAGAGGATGGTTATCCCAAACATCCTTTAAGTTAATTGTATTTCAGTAGATATTTCACTTGAGTTGGATTTATTGATATAAGAATGTTGATCCTGACTCGAGTGTTTTGTGTTTTGTTTTACGCTCTGGTCAGACTGAGTGATACAGCATTTGAGACTCACCTTTGAAGTTTAGAGCTCAATTGGAGATCTAATTATCGATTCAGCTTTCATTTTTTCTAGTTGATTAGTACAAAGATGTCATCTGTTTGTATTCGACTTAAGTGTATTTGAGTTATCCCGCTGTATTTTATTTCTAACTCTGATGTTTATATAGTAGCTTCATAAACTACTATTTATCTATTCCGCTGCATTATATTACTCTATGTATGTGATTCTGTGATTGATTTATTCACTATATATGACGAGCTTTGCCAAATTTTAAATTAACAATCTGATATTTTGAGTAATTCAAGTTTGACATGTGTGGATTATTGTCGATTTGAATGGTTCAAAATATCAGGTCGGTACAGTTCATATAAGAGCTTTGGCTCTATGCAAGCTTAGCATATGTAGTAAATTTATTTGCAGAATCACTTTCGTTCGAGCTTGAATTTCTTCCTCTTGATTTTTTTTTCTTTGGACTTCGGAACGTGACCTGCGGTTCCAAAATCCATTACCTTCTCTCCCTATCCGTGTTTCTTGATTCTAGAGTATCCTATAACTCCACTTCGAATGATCTCTATAAGAATAGGCGATCCTGCCAATCTTTGAATGATTTGTAAAGGGGTGAAACTCCTTTACAATTGGCATTGATTCACCGAAGAATTCTATACCTCAGTTCAGATGATCTTATCTTTGTTTTGGAAATCCATTCTTGAATCATCCTTTGAAATCAGGTTTGTTTGTATTTAGAAATTGTTTTATGTGTCGAATTATTATTTTGTTAAGTATGATTTAATTCTATATATAAAAGTGAAAATGTTTTCGATAAGGATTATATACCTTTTAAAAAACTAGAATTTGAAATTTCGAAAGGACTTGAAATTTTGAAGATTTTATATAAGAAATGGATTTATATAAAATTATTATAACTTAAGGGTTTTAATTTGAAATTCGAGAGATTGAATTCCGGTGTTTTGAAATTGGTTTTAAGATTTTGGAAAATATATAATAATGCGATTTAAAAGTATTTTCTGAATAAGAAATGTTTTAAATGACTTCAAATGAATTCCAATGATTTCGAAGAAGTTTCAAAGAAGTCTTCGAGAAAATAGAAGTCCAGAACCCACTTATGTCGCTGGAAAATAATTTCGATGATGATTGCATGCATCATTGACATTGATTTTCGAGTTTCTGAATGGGGGAGTGGCCACTTCGGTAGCTTTGCTATGCGATTGATTTGCGAAACCGATTTTGATTTCAAATACCGAAGTATAATTTGATTTTCGAAAAGATATGCATATGTATATGACACAGTTTTGAAATGGGTCGATGTTCAGTTCTTGAGTTTCGAATTTGATTGTTATTACCCGACCTTTTGGAATTGATTTACTGATTTGTTGGTGATTTCAAACTCTTGGATTGAAAATATGTTCGACTATTTTGAAGGTTCGAGCACTTCCAAATCATGGTTTACTTTTCAAAGCTAAGTAATTTTGAAAAGTATAAATTATTTGATAAAGTATATAAGTATAGTTTTGTACGTTTAAGTATGAAGTAATGTGATTTAAATAAGCTTGAAACTGGTTTGTTAAGAAATGAATAAAACTATTTTGAATTATACTAATATGAAATTTAGTTTTGAAACATTTTGAAGAAAAATTTAGTTTTCAAAATATTTTGAATAAAATTTAGGTTAAATTTTTGAACTTAGTAACATCTTTTATAAAACTATATATAATTATAATAATAATTTTAAAAGGTATAGAATTGTAATCATTTTGAGGATAAGTGATTCTTGAGGACAGGATTTGGTTTTGGAAATAGATTGAAGTTTTAAAACCAAGTATATTTATGTTGATTTTTAGGAAATGGATTTGTTTGACATAAATTATGTTGATTTGGATTATTTTCTGAACTTCTTATTTTGGAAACTTGAAAATGAAGATAATTGATTTGGAAGAAATGATTTGGTGAATTCGTATATGTTTTTCCTTTTGAAAACTGTGCTGATATTGAAAGGATATTAAATACTTGATTTGGAAGTTATCGAACTTATGTAAAAATTTGATTTGTATAAGTATGAAGTGATTTGATATACCATTGATTTTGGAAAATATTCGATTTAAAATAAAATCTTTTATATAATGGACTTTAAATAAGTATGGTATTTAAAAGTGATTCGAAAAGGTACTATATGATATATATTTTCGAAGTAAAGATATGGGAAGTGCCTTCTGCTTAATATCCGCTCTGTGGCCACATTGTGATTCATTCTATCGATATTATTCTCTCTGGTTTTGGTTTTCCGGATGTGATACTTGAGTGTCCTACCATGGCATAACCCATAGTCTTTTGAGCGCGAGCGCATAGCGCAATTCGCCTGGCTGAGATGGCCTAGGAGTACGGATTTTTTCCTAGGGGATCCAGGCGTAACCATTGTGTATCCTGCGATCTATGTAGGTTGTATTAGTAGAGAAATCTGCGGGGCTGAGAAAGCTTACGGGTATGGATTGTTTCCTGGGGGATCCAGGTGTAACCATTGTGTATCTACGATCTACTAGTCATCATGGCGTATGTAATGTCCCGCCTTTTTGCATGCTTTAAATCAATGATAAACCACACACGTCAGACTTAAACCATACAGAAGGGCGGACTATTATGGGGTAAATAAGAAAGAGCAGAGAAAGAAAGAAAACAAAACAGAATCTTGCAATGGAACGACAAAATATAATAATCAAATACAGTTCATGAAGCTATTTACAAAACATTTGATTATACTTATACAATACATATTAGAGTTACACATACCGAAGAATAATAGATAACAATGCAGCGGAATAAAATGGTGTAGTGGAATACTAAAATAAATAATAATAAATCTACGTCTTCGCCCTCCAGAATATGGCCTTCAAAATCCTGAAATGCTCAGGCCGACCCGAACGAATTGAAAAGACAAAACACTCGAGTCAGAACTAAAAGATCTTATGTAATTTAAATCAACAGTAAATGATATGAGTGGAATGGCATCGGAGATGTTTACGGGATTTGACATCTCCTATCCAGTGTCACGTGAGTGCAGTAACTTAATAGATGCACAGGATTCACATCTCCTAAGGATCCGTTAAACTATTTATTATGTAGTAATATTTCGCTATTATATTAATGTCTAATTGTAAAATACACTTACTTTTAAATAGCATTAAGGCTTTACATTTTCCACCTTAACATGTAATAGTCCCAGTATTCCATCCAGTATCAGAGCATATCCAGATTGGGAGACTGCCCTAAATACTCCATGGGCTACAGGAGAAAACCATACTCGTACAATGCGCGATAGGGTAGGTGACATGGCACAACTACGCAATGGCAGGGTAGATATACCAATTACGCTTCCGGGCCGGTGGTAATGTGTAGCGCGCAGCTACTGCCCACCTCGAGCCACACCCCCAAATTAAAAATCAAAAGTGGCCACCGAATCAATCCAAAAGTCAAACTATAATATCAAAGGGATGTGTCTGATCAAAGGTGCTACCTCATTAGCCCGTCATTCGCTCCTGTTTTAGCCACCTTATGCCAACTCACGGGAGTCAGGTCCACGTATTTACCTCAATGGAAACACCGCCACCATCCTACTTCATTCTGGAATCTCCACCGCATACACGGTTGTTAAAGTGGTTTTCGGAGTTGGCAGAGAGTATGACAACTTCCGATCCCAGTCTCTTTAGCAACCAAACGTTATTATAACACCGCGGTCTTTTCAAAATAATTATACTTCAAAACCCAGATATAGTATTCATTTCAAAACCATATAAGTACGCTATCCTTTTAGTTTTAAAAACCAAATCAATATGATATCATTTAAAAATCATAGTATTTCAAAGTTATAAAATTTAGAAATCAAAGACTTGAAACTATAACACTTCCAAAACGTAATACTTGGAAATTTATAAATTTGCAACATAACTTCCACCCCTTACATGGTTTAAATATCAAAATATTTTATAAAATAAACTAGCTTCTTAAATTTCATAAAGCAATTCCAAAACAACCCGAATTTCTAAATTTTAAATTTAACCAAAATCAAGTTATAATAATTATACCTTTTAAAATTTCCAATTTAATAAACTTCCCATCAACACTTTTGGTTTGATTCTTAAATAAATTCAATTTCATATAATCTCAAATTTAATTTATTCGAGTAGAATTCTTAAATAATTTAATTCACATCAATTTCATATTTATCTTCCAACCTCGGTTTTATTTAAGCCATTATACTATATATACCATACAATTTACGCTGCTACTTAACCATATTATCTTAATAAAATCAACTTAATTATTTAACTTATTTTATACTTTAAACCAATTTTATACATAGCTTAAAACCAAAAATTTAAATATATATAAAGATAACATTTATAAAATATCCAAATCAATATCTCATAAACAATATATTACTTTACCAAACCATAGAAATCATTTCAAAATATTTATATATATAGACCACGGTGTCTGTATATCATTTTCTACCATATGGTCAAGTGATACAGATATTTGTCATTTCAATTTGTAATTTAAAATAAAAAAATACGGTTATATATCATTTCAAACCGCAATCCTAATTGAGATAGAATACATGACAACTTGTAGTTTATAATAACATAAAATACAGCATCTATTCTCCCAATATCAATCATTAACCATTTATCACAATCATCATCCAATTCAAACAATAACATCAATAAGGAATAGAAATAAATAACAAATAATTGCTGGCAATTTTTATATTCAATAATAAATTAATTTAACTAGCGGTTTATATGCAATAATAAATTAAATACCAATTTAATTCAATAAATTCAATTTTAACTGGAATGATGATAAAAATATAACAAATAGCAATAAATAAATTTCTAATCACATCAGAAATTAATTTAATACACATAAGAAATTTTACAAATTGCGATGGGTTAAACCACTCACCTTTTGAATTTAAATTGAATTTAAATCCAATTTAAACCCAAAATTTGAGCAGTCTCCGAATCCGTCCAAACCATGGTCAAAATGTCCGAAATTTTATTACGATCCAAGCAGAGAAAACCGCGCACAAAACGAACCTCGTATGCACAAATTATTCGAGTTAGAAGACTCGAAAACAAAATTTAAACAAAAAAAATAAATAAAAGAAGTTACCACGTTTGTCCACGTCATCACCATCTTCACGCCCTACAGGACGCACGCACAGGTTTCAAACAAAACCCTACTATCACGCTACAGACAACGCTCGGCCTCCAAACTCTCGAAGTCAAAACGAGCCGTCGCCATCAACATGCGAGCCACCAGAACCCGGGTCGAGCCACACCTCTCCCCACGACCACGGGCGTACGACACCAGGCCACCATCGGCCACGAATGGCAGTAGCCGCCGTCGGTTATTTGAAAACCTAACCGAATTTTTCATGCAAATCCAACCGTCAATTCGCCAAATAAACTGCATAGATAAAGTCCCCTCGGTCCGCTCTACAATACCCAGAAATGGTCCGCCGATCAGTCGATGTTCATCGACGTGCGATGAACGGCTGAAAATGGTTCTTCGATTTTTGGCTAAACAGTGCATCAAATTGAAAAACGAATCATAGAGTTGGGATGCGCTCTTCGAGAGCTTTCCGACGATATATAATTTGATACTTTTTGGAGAGTTTGAATTTTTGGCTTTGGATATGATTTGGAATTGTGTTTGGAAATTAGGATTTGCAGCCATTGGAAAGAGAAGCTAATAGAATATAAAGAAATGTGGAATGAGAAATGAATTAGGGTTTATAACAGGGTAAATATAGGCAGAGTTGAAATAGAATAGATGGACCCGATTTGTAAACGTGGTGAACGATAAATGGCCCGAAAAGCCCATTCTTGACTCCGAAACGAAATTGGGTCAACCTATATATCAAAATAGATGTTTTAAAATATTTTAAACACATGGAGAATGTTTCAGGTCCAAATTCCACCGTACGAAGAAGTTATGACAAAATTAAATTATTTCAAATTGATTTCAATTAATCGATTTCAAAGCGCTTCAAGCCCATACGATCGAACGAGAAGTCTGATCGCTACGAAAATTGAAATCAGACAATAATTCACCGTTACGGATCCGATGAAACTGGTTTCGTCGAAATCCGAATCATTGGAGAAAATGGCTATTTTTACACTAAGTAAATAAATTAATAATGAATTAAATAAATCAAAATTTTCAAATTTAATCCTATAATTGACAATTCTTATCATTTTAAATTTCCCAATCATTTACAATGATTTAAACAGATTTAAATGTCAAATTAGAGTTGATTAATTTATCAATTTCGGTATTAACCTCAATTTCATAAAATTCAAAAATTATAAATTTAATTTCCAGAAATTCTATTTAATTTACTTTTCATTCTATTATTCAATTTATTATTATCAAACGGATGAGATTAACATTGGATTAAAAATCCATTACATAAATATTCTCACATTCCATCTTAATTTCAAGTAACGTAATATTTGGATATTTAATTTCATTTAATTTTAATTAATCCAATTTATTAAATTCTTACCCTTGTTATTCGAGTCTTTATTACAGTAAGAATATAAGTAACATTGCTTTTAAATCTTGGTTCTTAATATTCTCCCATTTTAACTTAATTCCAATTAACGTACTACTTAATTTCCTTTAATTTCAATTTGATTTCCAAATTTTATTTAACATGCTAAATAAGTAAATAACATATATTAATTGTCACCTATTTACCTTTACTTACATTTATAAGTTTGTTACTTACCAACACAGGTTAAAATTCCATATATAACAATTTTTTTAATTAATTGTCATTAACAGTGTATTATTTCATTAATTAATTCAATACTTACATTTGTTTTTCTTATATTTCATTTACAAAAAAACTATAATATTTCCACTCGCTTATCTTATATTGAATTCATACCCAAGTTGTAACATATATAAATATCCAATTAACATGGGAGTCCATTCAATTTTTTACAAATTTACTAACATTAACAGTATTTCACTTATTTTGGTTATTATTCCATACATAGGTCACAAGTTTTCATTTCTTTATATTATCTTATGAAAACAATGCACATTTCTAATACTTTATTACATTTATTGAAAATTTTTTTTCCAAATTTACGAAATATAACCAATTATGACCTTACAGTTATTTCAATTAATCGGGATTGCGCTAAATTAATTATTTATTAGCTTACAACAAATGCTACCATTAGTTCATAACACTAATTCATTCCATTTCCATTCATTGTACATTATTTTATTAGTAAGTCAACATTTTAAATTTTAAATTTACCTTTTATATCCCATTATAAATTAATACACACATTAATTAAGATTTTAAATCAAATTAATCATTTCATCTTGGTTCCATTCTTTTATTACATCAACTATTACTTTATGAATAAAATTAGCATTTCTTATTCATTTTGTTACATTCACAATCTCCGTTATTGTCTTAAACTTGCTAATGTAACATTAAAGTTCATTTAATCCTAATTGATTTCCCATTTAAATTTAATATACCAATTAAATAGGTAATTTATAACAATCGTTATCATAACTTTTAATTACACATATGAATTCATTATTCATAAACAAATGTTACAATTCTTATATAATATTGATTTTATTCAATTACCTTTAACTATCTATTATCTCATTAATTAATTCATATTTACATCCACTTCCGTATATTAATTTTGTAACCAAGTTATAACATTTACATTGTTTCACTTATTGGAATTACATCCAAGTTATTAACAATTAACTTTCATTTATGCTGTTTCATTCAAGTTATTAACAATTAACTTACCAATCTTATCCAATTGTTATTTCCATTAATAATTCACTAAATTTTTATTTCCTTCAATATTAGGTTACCAAAATCTTATTAAATTAAGAAATTTAATTATTGAAAATTTACGGGTCGTTACAGTCTCCCTCACTCAAAACTTTTCATCCCCGAAAAGGAAAAGAAGGGAAAAGATGAATTAGGAAATCAATATATCTTACTTAAAACATTAAATTTATAAATAAATAAATTTAAAACATAAATTACTTTAAATAAAATATACCAATTTATAACCTTTAAATCTTTTTATACTTAAATTTATAAAGTTTAGAAACATTTTCAAAATATTTACTAAGTCCAAAATTTATGGAAAATTTCGACAGAGTCTCCTTTATACGGAGAGGCTCGGGAGAAAATATAATATCAAATATAACAATATATAACATTTGTCTTCCAAAATAATATATATCCCAACACGGGAAAAATAATAAAATAACGTTATAAAATCGTAATCCGAGAACGTACATATTTGTCGAGCAAACAACGCTTAATTATTAAACCAAAAGCGGTAGCAATTGCTTCCGTAACCTGTATTTTACTTATATAACCCAAAAGAAATTTATAATAATTAAAAAAATGAAATATTTAAAATCGTTTCAATCAATAACAAACAACTCAATATAACAACCATCACTTGCAACAAGCATACAACCATCACATAAATCAACATACATCAATTATCTATCCATAATAAACAAAAAAAATAGTTGTTCAGGTTCAAAAACTTTAAATTGTATAGAATGAAGAATAAACTACTAAGTGCATCATTCACTCAACAATCTTAGATGAAACTAAATAGATTATTTATTCATCCAACAATTTTTGAAATATCCTTGCCCAAACAACCATAACTAAAAAAACAGCCAACAATTTCAAAAAATAGATCAAATCCATTCTTATTTATTTCATTTCATAATATTTGTTGTTTGATTTATTTTCTTTCATATAGCGATTTATCTTTTAAATTTACATTTTCTTTCTCACTTATTTCTTACAATTATTCAATTTCTCAGCATTTCAATTTATTTACTTAAGTTTATAATCATTTATTTATAGTCCTTATCTTTCTATTATATTTACTCATAGTAACATTTTCAATTATACTTAAGTTTATAATAACTACAACACCAAATTCTCATTTATTAAAAAAATTCATTGAATACTTTCATTATTTCAAATTTTTGCTAGTATAATATTCTATTTCAATTTCTTATTAAACATTGTAACTTTTATTGTTGGCTAAGTTATATATATATATATATATATATATATATGCTTTTAAGGATGTAATTGAAAATCATACAAGTTTATCCCATTTCTTTTAATTAATTTAATGTTCAATAATTATATCCTTTGTTTCATAGGTTACAAATTTATTTTAATTTCATTCATAACCTAGCATTAAATCTCTTATTTCCTTTAGAGGTTTTAATTATAAATTACTTACAACCCATTTTACTACAATAATTGAAACTATTAATTAACAGAAACTTATGAATTAAATACCGGGTTAAATTTCAAATCATTTTAAAATAATAAATTAAATGTATACTTACAACTTATATATCCAATTATATTTAAAACAATTAATATTTATATTTGGTTATCAAAATAAAACCATAACAAAACTACTATAGTGGCCTTCCCACTTCGAAACTCAAAAATGAATGTCGATGATGCGTGCACCTATCACCGAAATTATTTTCCAATGGTAGAGAGGAGAGTACAAACTTATTTCTTTTCAAAGTTTCTTTAAAACAATTCTTTCAAATTATATTGAAATATTTATATCAGAAAATACTTCTAATAATATTATTATTATATTCCAAATCATTTGAAAGAAATTTTCAAATACCCGGAACTTAAGTTCTAAATTTTCAATCTTTCATTTATTTTATTTTCAATCTTATTTTACTAATATTTATAGATTACACTACTGAAAAACCAATATATTACAGCCAAATATAACCTTTATAAAAATTTTATTTTATATATAGAAAATATAATAGGCAAAATTATTTCATTCACCTATATTCAAAACAAATATTGTGTCAGTCTGTCCTACTTAGTGTTTAGAAATCTCTATTGATGTCATAGCGTCCCATGCATCAACCATAATTTATAAATACAAAACGGAACAAATTAACATAATATCAAGACCTTTTTATAACACTAACAAATACGCTCTCTCATATATTCCCTCATTGATTCATCATCGTAAGGTATTACTACCAATAAATAAAGAGTCAATCCCACAAAGCTTAGGTTTATCGCTAAACCAAAGCTCTGATACCAGATGTAACGTCCCGCCTTTTTGCACGCTTTAAATCGACGATAAACCACACAAGTCAGAAATAAACCATACAGAAGGGCGGATTGTTATGGTGTAAATAAGAAAAAGCAGAGAAAGAAAGAAAACAAAAAAGAATCTTGCAGCGGAACGACAAAATATATTAATCAAATACAGTTCATGAAGCTATTTACAAAACATTTGATTATACTTATACAATACATATCAGAGTTACACATACCAGAGAATAATAGATAATAATGAAGTGGAAAAAATGGTGTAGTGGAATACTAAAATAAATAATAATAAATCTTAGTCTTCGCCCTCCAGAATACGGTCTTCAAAATCCTGAAATGCTCAGACTGACCCGAGCAAATTAAAAGACAAAACACTCGAGTCAGAACTAAACGATCTTATTTAAGTTAAATCAACAGTAAATAATACGAATGGAATGGCCTCGGTGATGTTTATGGGATTTGACATCTCCTATCCAGTGTCACATGAGTGTAGTAACTTAAAAGATACTCGGGATTCACATCTCCTAAGGATCCGTTAAACTATTTACTATGTAGTAATATTTCACTATTATAATAATGTCTAATAGTAAAATAAACTTACTTTTAAATAGCATTAAGGCTTTACATTTTCCACCTTAACACGTAATAGTCCCAGTAGCCCATCCAGTATCAACGCATCTCTAGATCGGGAGACTAACCTAAATACTCCGTGGGCTACGGGAGAAAACCAAACTCGTACAATGCGCGATAGGGCAGGTGACATGGCACGACTAGGCAATGCCAGGGTAGATATACCAATTACGCTTCCGGGCCGGTGGTAACGCATAGCCTGCAGCTACGGCCCACCTCGAGCCACACCCCCAAATCAAAAATCAAAAGTGGCCAACGAATCAATCCAAAAGTCAAAGTATAATATCGAAGGGATGTGTCCGATCAAAGGTGCTACCTCATTAGGCCGTCAATCGCTCCTATTTCAGCCACCTTATGCCAACTCACGGGAGTCGGGCCTACGTATTTACCTCAAAGGAAACGCCGCCGCCATCCTACTTCATTCTGGAATCTCCACCACGTACATGGTTGTTAAAGTGGTTTTCGGAGTTGGCAGAGAGTATGACAACTTCTGATCCCGGTCTCTTTAACAACCAAACGTTATTATTATAACACCGCGGTCTTTTCAAAATAATTATACTTCAAAACCCAGATATAGTATTCATTTGAAAACAATATAAGTAAGCTATACTTTTCGTTTTAAAAACCAAATCAATATGATATCATTTTAAAATCATAGTATTTCAAAGTTATAAAATTTCAAAATCCAAGACTTGAAACTATAACACTTCCAAAACGTAATACTTGGAAATTTATAACTTTGCAGCATAACTTCCACCCCTTACATGGTTTAAATATCAAAATATTTTATAAAATAAACTAGCTTCTTAAATTTCATAAAGCAATTCTAAAACATCCCGAATTTCTAAATTTTAAATTTAATCAAAATCAAGTTATAATAATTATACCTTTTAAAATTTCCAATTTAATAAATTTCCCATCAACCCTTTTGGTTTAATTCTTAAATAAATTCAATTTCATAAAATCTCAAATTTATCTTAATTTCAAATCAAATTTATTTGAGTAGAATTCTTAAATAATATTATTCACATCAATTCCATATTTATCTTCCAACCTTAGTTTTATTTAAGCCATTATACTATATATACAATATAATTTACACTGCTACTTAACCGTATTATCTTACTAAAATCAACTTAATTATTTAACTTATTTTATTCTTTAAACCAGTTTTATACATAGCTTAAAACCAAAAATTTAAATATATATAAAGATAACATGTATAAAATATCCAAATCAATATCTCATAAACCATATATTACTTTACCAAACCACAGAAATCATTTCAAAATATTTATATATATATAGACCATGGTGTCTGTATATCATTTTCTACCCTATGGTCGAGTGATACGGATATTTATCATTTCTATCCGTAATTTAAAATAAAAAATACGGTTATATATCATTTCAAATAGCAATCCCGAATGAAATAGAATGCATAACAACTTGCTGTTCATAACAACATAAAATACAGCATCCATTCTCCTAATATCAATCATCAACCATTTATCACAATCATCATCTAATTCAAACAATAACATCAATATTGAATAGAAATAAATAACAAATAATTGCTGGCAATTTTTATATTCAATAATAAATTAATTTAACTGGCGGTTTATATGCAATAATAAATTAAATACCAATTTAATTCAATATATTCAATTTTAACTAGAATGATGATAAAAATATAACAAATAGCAATAAATAAATTTCTAATCACATCGGAAATTAATTTAATACACATAAGAAACTTTACAAATTGCGAGTGGGTTAAACCACTCACCTTTTGAATTTAAATTGAATTTAAATCCAATTTAAACCCAAAATTTGAGTAGTCTCCGAATCCGTCCAAACCATCGTCAAAATGTCCGAAATTTTATTACGATCCAAGCGGTGAAAACCGTGACAAAACGGACCTCGTATGCACAAATTATTCGAGCTAGAAGATTCGAAAACAAAATTTAAACAAAAATAAAAAAAGTTACCACGTTCAGCCACGTCATCACCATCTTCACGCTCTACAGGATGCACGCACAGGTTTCAAACGAAACCCTACAATCATGCTACAGACAACGCTCGGCTCCCAAACTCTCGAAGTCAAAACGAGCCGTCGCCATCAACACGCGAGCCACCAGAAGACGCACCGACTTCACCTCTCCCCATGACCACGCGCACACGACACCGGGCTACCATCGTCCACGAATGGCTGTAGCTGCCGCCGATTATTTGGCACCTTAATCGAATTTTTCAAGAAAATCCAACCTTTGATTCGCCAAATAAACTGCACAGATGAAGTCCCCTCGGTCCGCTCTACAATTCCCAGAAATGGTTCGCCGATCAGTCGATGTTCATCGACGCACGATGAACGGCCAAAAATGGTTCTTCGATTTCTGGCTAAACGGTGCGTAGAATTGAAAAGCAAATCATAGAATTGGGATGCACTCTTCGAGAGCTTTCCGACGATATATAATTTGATACTGTTTGGAGAGTTTGAATTTTTGGTTTTGGATTTGATTTGGAATTGTGTTTGGGAATTAGGGTATGCAACCATTAGAAAGAGGAGCTAATAGAATGTATAGAAATGTGGAATAAGAAATGAATTAGGGTGTAAAACAGGGTATATATAGGCAAAGTTGAAATAGAATAGATGGACCCGATTTATAAAAGTGCTGAATGATAAATGGCCCAGAAAGCCCGTTCTGACTCCGGAACGAAATTGGGTCAACCCATATATCAAAATAGATGTTTTAAAATATTTTAAATGCAATGGAAAAGGTTTGGGGTCCAAATTCCATCGTATGAAGAAGTTATGACAAAATAAAATTATTTCAAGTTGATTTCAATTGATTTCAATTAATCGATTTCGAGGCGTTTCAAGCCCATACGATCGAACGACAAGTCCAATCGCTACGAAACTTGAAATCCTACAATAATTCAATGTTACGGATCTGCTGAAACTGGTTTCATCGAAATCCGAGTCAGTGGCCAAAATGGCTATTTTTACACTAATTAAATAAATTAATAATAAATTAAATAAATCAAAATTTTCAAAGTCAATCCTATAATTAACAATTCTTATCATTTTAAATTTTCCAATAATCTACAATGATTTAAATAAATTTAAATGTCAAATTAGAGTTGATTAATTTATCAATTTCGATATTAACCTCAATTTCATAAAATTCAAAAATTATAAATTTAATTTCCAGAAATTCTATTTAATTTACTTTTCATTCTATTATTTAGTTTATTAATATCAAACGGATGAGATTAACATTGGATTAAAAATCCATTACATAAATATTCTCACATTCCATCTTAATTTCAAATAACGTAATATTTAGATATTTAATTTAATTTAATTCTAATTAATCCAATTTATTAAATTCTTACCTTGTTATTCGAGTCTTTATTACAATAAGAATATAATTAACATTGCTTTTAAATCTTGGTTCTTAATATTCTCCCATTTTAACTTAAATCCAATTAACTTGCTAATTAATTTCCTTTTATTTCAATTTGATTTCCAAATTTTATTTGACATACTAAATAAAGAAATAACATATATTAATTGTCACCTATTTACCTTAACTTACATTTATAAGTTTACTACTTACCAACACAAGTTAAAATTCCATATATAATACAAATTTTAATTAATTGTCATTAACACTATATTATTTCATTAATTAATTCAATACTTACATTTTTTTTCTTATATTTCATTTATAAACAAACTATAATATTTCTACTCGCTTATCTTATATTGAATTCGTACCCAAGTTATAACATATATAAATTTCCAATTAACATGGGAGTCCATTCAATTTGTTAAAAATTTACTTACATTAACACTATTTCACTTATTTTGGTTATTATTTCACACATAGGTCACAAGTTTTCATTTCTTTATATTATCTTATGAAAACAATATACATTTCTAATGCGTTGTTACATTTATTGAAATTTATTTTCCAAATTTAATAAATACAACCAATTATGACCTTACAGTTATTTCAATTAATTGGAATTGCGCTAAATTATTTATTTATTAGCTTACAACAATTGCTACCATTAGTTCATAACACTAATTCATTCCATTTCCATTCATTATACATTATTTTATTAGTAAGTCAACATTTTAAATTACAAATTTACCTTTTATATCCCATTATAAATTAATGCACACATTAATTAAGATTTTAAATCAAATTAATCATTTCATCTTGGTTCCATTCTTTTATTACATCAACTATTACTTTATGAATAAAATTAGCATTTCTTATTCATTTTGTTACATTCACAGACTCCGTTATTGTCTTAAACTTGCTAATGTAACATTAAAGTTCATTTAATTCTAATTGATTCCCCATTTAAATTTAATAGACCAATTAAATGGGTAACATATAACAATCGTTATCATAACTTTTAGTTACACATATGAATTCATTATTCACAAACAAATGTTACAGTTCTTATATAATATTGATTTTATTCAATTACCATTAACTATCTATTATCTCATTAATTAATTCATACTTACATCCACTTCCGTATATTAATTTTTTAACCAAGTTATAACATTTACATTGTTTCACTTATTGGAATTACATCCAAGTAATTAACCATTAGCTTACATTTATATTATTTCATTCAAGTTATTAACAATTAACATACCAATCTTATCCAAGTTATTATTTCCATTAATAATTCACTAAATTTTTATTTCCTTCAATATTAAGTTACCAAAATCTTATTAAATTAAGAAATTTAATTATTGAAAATTTATGGGTCGTTACAGTGTAATTGTAATGACCCGAAATTTTGGGTCGCTAGATTTGAACATCTAATTCATTTTAAATGTTGAATATGGATTATAATTTGATTTTGAAATAAAAATATTTTGGTTAAGTTAATAGAATTAGTTAAATTTCAAATACGGGAATTAAATTGAGATTTGAAAATTAATAATTTAATATTGGGATTGGAATAATTGGTGATTCTGAGTGTAAATAGAGATAAAATTAGATTCTAAAATTTATTTTAAGTCTAATTGGATTTGAATTATAATATTGGACTGTTGGATGAAATTAAAAGTCGACAGGTTGAATTTGGAATTTTATATTAATTTAATAATGGAACTTAATAATATAATAACGTGAATAAAAGATTTTTATTCGAAATGAATCAGAATGATTTCTAATGTGAATATAAATTTTATACGAGTTATAATAGAGTTAATAAAATTTTAAAAGTGAAGTTTCAAGTGATTTCGACGATTTTGAAAATCGCTCGAAATAATCGACGAGTTAAAATTGCCTTTCGGGGCACAGTCTCGGAATTCGACGAAACCAGTTCCATTGGATCCTTAATAGTTAGTTATTATCGGATTTCAATTTTCATAGCAATCGGAGTTGTCGTTTGACCCCTGCAGCTTAAAACGCATAGAAAATACTTTAATCGATTTAATGTAAAATTGATCGTTCTTTCCGTAACTCGTGCATATGATCGAATTAGCTTCCGAAACATCTTCCATTTTGTTCGGACCGTGGGTAAAACCTTAGGAACGCCTGGCGGCATGTGAGATTTGGAGTTCGTTTGTAAAGTCTTGTTAAAGTGAAAATTATATTAAAATAATGCTTATAATTGTTTATTTATACACGTTCTTCAGCAGAAAACCCTAATCTAGTTTCGGCCGCCACTATATTATTCAATGGCCGATATAATCCCATATTCCCTCTCGATTTCCTTCCAATCCGTAGATCTTTAGCAATTGGTTTCAACTGGAAGATCGTGGGGCACTCCGAGATCTACGATATCGACAGCGGCGATCGAATATGGAGTTGTAGATGGCCGACAAATCATGGTGGAAGGGCCGTCGTTCGCACGTGTTGTTCATCGAGAGGGTGGCGCCAAGTTCTTTATGCTCCCAGCCGTTAGTGTGCGTCACTTGAGGCTTCGACATAGGCTATGTTAATCGGCTTCTAGCGGAGGTTGGTGGTCGCGGTTGTTAACCCTAGTTTCACGTGATGGGTTCTTGTTCGATTTTGGGTTTCCGGTAGAGCGCGTTCGAGAGGAAAGGGGGACGGCCTTGATCTCATTCTGTAGGGTGTGCGGCCGTGATTGTTTTTGGTATTAAAAACAAAAAGAGAAATTTGTTTTAAATTTTATATTCAAATTTTAAAAATTCATATCTATTACATATGTTACCAGATTTCGACGAAACTGGCGACGCCGGAATCGCAGAGACGCGTACTGTGCAGTGAAGCAATTCTGGAGTTATTCGGAGCAAGTAAAAATTTAGGTTAAATCGAACGCCGTTCGATTTAATTCAAATTTGAACGCTCGCCGAAAACCCAAGGTGAGTTTAACTCACTCACATTTGGAATACTGGTTAATTTAACTAGTCAATATTTAAATGATTCCTTGATTGGTTGAATATGATAATTATTATCAAATTGAATCGATGTCTATTTATTGTGCTAATATCCGTGGATGCAGGGAAAACAGGTTGGAGGGATCCAACTGGATCCCTCGCAAATAGTAATTAATTTATATTCTGTGATATATCTTATTTATTATTCTGTGATAAATTGTTTAGATCTTGTTATGCCGTGTTTTATTTATATTCTGTGATGAATTAAATTAAAGTTTAAATTATGTTGTGTTGAGATTGGGTGAATACAACCTGAAAATTTTAAATATAAATAGATGAATTAGGTTTAAGGGATATAAAAGAAATTCCTAAGTAAAGAATTTAAAAAGGAATTAAATTCAAGAAAATTGGTTGATAATTTGAAATGTTTGGAAATGTATCCATAGAGGAAATGTGAATGGTTTAAAAGAATAGCGAGATTTATTTATAAAAGAATGGGAAGTGCGCTTTCTCCTGGAAATTTTATTTTGTTTTAAAGAAAGCTTTCAAATTATAAATTTACAGTTTAAGTATGTTTTAGAATATTTTAGAAAGAAATATTACTTTAGAATGTTTTTAAGTAAAAGTAAATATTTGATTTAGTAATTATGGTATTTATTATTATTAACAAGTAAAGTAGTATTAAGTTTCCAAGAAATTATAATTTAAATATTTAATTTAATAACTTTATTTTAAAAACTAAATTTTATTTAAAGTACTTAGGAAACACCTATATATTTCCGTAAGTATTATTTTCAATTAAATAATTTCTAGAGCTTATTTTAAATATTTTAAACACATATTTGAAAGTGATTTCCAGGAAATAGAAATGCTTTTAAAAATTAAAGGAGCTATTTTTAAAGTATGGAAAGAATTTTACGGGATGAAAGTAAAATTGAATTGGGATAAAACGTGTTGGATTGATAAAAAGAATTCTTTGGTTATTCTAAGATGAAAGTGTATTTCCCTGAAAGCCAAGTACGTTTAAGTAGATTTCAAAGTATAAGATAAAAGTTTTAAATTTTATTTCAAAAGGATGTTTTAAGAAAATTCTTATGTAGGTTGCAGAGTTTTCAAAAGTAAATATGTACTAAAGTAGTTATAGTAATAATTAATTAAGGAAAAATTGGCACTAAGTTTTAAAGTGATATTGTTAATATTAATGTTTGTAAATTGGTTATATTTTAAACATAATTAGTTAAAGTTCTATTTGAAACTTGTATAGCATTTCGTAGCTTTATTTTAAAATCTAGTATGACTTAACTTTATTTTAAAAATAACAGTTTATATTTTATTAAGTAGTTTTATTTAAGATATTTTTAAAAGTTTATATATGTATTTTAAATTAAGTATGTAAGTAGTTTTAATATAAATGTTTAATGTATTTTCAAGAATAAAGAATTTAAATTATTTTAAACCTTAAACATTGGTACTTGGATGTTTCAAGGAAATAACAATTTGGGAAATCTATTCCATGGAAAGAGTTGGGTTTGAAACTGTTTTAAAAGTGGTTTGAAAACGAAAATATATCTTGTAAAGATATTTTTGAGGAAACAAATAATTGGGCAATTATTTATTGTGTGATGGATGTTTGTGAATGGTAATTGATAGTTAAATCACCGACTATCATTATTGGAAAAATGTGTTGATCGTTTCGAAGAGACCGGGATCGAGATTTATTTCTCGAAAACCACTTCGATCTACGTTTCGTGGAAAAACGTGTTCAGAGTCGAAGATGGAGCGGTGAAGTGCAAGGGCTAGTTGCTACTAATCATGAGGATATTTCCAAAATGGATGTAGTACGAATAGTGCCTTCGGTTCCGTTCGAACCCGGGACGGACTTGTATGGATGAATGCTTTCGAAGCATCGTTAGGTGGGCGATGGGTATTTTAAGTGAAACGTTCTAAAAGGTAACGCTTAGCCTCAAGCCTCATCAACCGGGAATGACTGAAAATCAGGGGATATGCAGCAAGGCTTGGTGGGCAGCACCCATTTTCGGGTAAGGTCGTTCCTGTCTAGATGTCCCTTTTATTTTGGCTTAGTGGTGCGGTTGCTGATCCCAACCGCGAAGTGATCTTACTCGGGACTATCAAGTAAGGGGTAGTACGGGCCTTGTGTTGCAAGGGATCAGACGTGGTCCTCGGTACACTAATCTAGACCACGTACGGTGACAGGTGGTACCCCAGTGCATAGTCATTGTTGGAAATCCATTCTCCCTACGAGCCATTTACGAGTTTTGTTTGTATTACCCACTCTGTGGCTAGTAGCTGGAATTTAAGATGTAACAATTTCGGCTATTTTATAAGTATTTGTATATAGACCCTATTATAATATCAGAGGATTTCTATAAAAAGTGTTTTAGCTATCGTAAGGTAAAAACCCGACATGTTTATTTGTGGCATGATCTTACGAGATGCTTTTGTTTTCCAAGGATTTTTGAAACTTTGATAATCAATTTGGGTGCATTATTATCAGCTGATATTTCAGACTAACTCGGGTGTTATTTCATTATAATGCTCGGGTCAGACCGAGTATTATATGTCCAGGACATGATGCTTTGGAGCAGGAGAGGAACTGAAGTCCGAGACGTATTATCTGTACTTGTATATATATGCACTGCTGTGATTGTTTGGAATTGTCTGACTGGTAAATGTTGTTGTTGAGATACTCTGATGATATATTGTATAAAACTGATATAGTTTTCATTTTTTGTGTAAAGTGTTGATATTATATATTATATTTTATTCCGCTGCGACTGTGAGATTCTGATATTGTTTAGTTCCTTCTTTCTTCTACCTCTTCTTCTTTAACCCTAATGGTTCGTATTTCTGTTCCACTTGAGTTAAATGATGTAGAATAGTGTTGACTCAAGGGGTACGATTTGCGGTCTATTACACTTGGTATCAGAGCTTAGGTTGGCGACAACCTAGGCTTTGGTGGGGAAGTTACTCATTAAATAGAGTCAATAGTACTCTATAATGAGTTGAGTGTATTAATAGATATGAGAGCATACTTGTTAGTGAATATAAAATTGTTTTTATACTGTGCTGACTTATCGGTTGAGTGTTTATGAATTCTGGTTGGTACGGGAAGTACAACCGTATCGATAGGGATTTCTAAACTCTTAAACAAGATAAACCGACATAATATTGTTTTTAAAGTGGGTAAATGAAATAATTTTACCCAAAATTATATTTTGATATAAAAGGAATAATTTTTTGAAATTATTATATTTATTTGGATGATTGGTTGTTAATACTATAATCTAATAAGAATCTAAATTTAATCATAAATTTGAAATGACTAGAACCAAATAAAATTCTATGATTTTAAGTTATACAAAGAAGAATAACTAAATTTAAATTAAACCAGAATTTAAATCTCGGAGATTTTGAAAGGTGTTTTAAAATGTATTGAAAACAAAAGTTTGGAAATTTAAAATCCTGGGAAAGTTTGAAATGTTTGCTAAGGTATTTGAAGGCGGTAATGGAATATTATTTTGGGAAGTATTTTTGAATGGAAATTGTTTGAAATGAATTTCGGGAAAGTAAGGAAGCACTGAACTCACTTCAGTCGCTGGAAAATAATCCTGATGATGCTGGCCACGTCATTAGAATTCATTTTCGAGTTTCTAAAGTGATGGATTGCTACCAAAATGGTTGGTTATGATATTGTTTGGACTTGTTGGGTATAACGGTTGTTTTGCAAATTTCAAATTGGAGAAATTGTTTTGGTACAACCAAGTTGTTTTGGAAATCAGGAGATTTGATTTGGTATACCAAGTAGGTATGAGTAGATTATTATTTCAAGGTGGTTTTGAAATAAAACCGGGTAATTGAATTCCGGAAAATTCTATTTATATAATATGAGGGTTAGAAAAAAGAATCAACCATTGAACTTATTAAGTGAAGTTGATATTAATAAGGAAGAAATGAAAATTTTAATTTTGGAATCAAAATTTAACTTGAGCAAATGGAAGTAAATGGAATATAATGAAGTGAATAGAAAATTTGAATTTAACTTGAGATAAGTTAAATAAATTGGACCTAGAATTAAATTGATTTGGGTTAAATTGGAATGTAAAATAACTTTGTAACTGTGGGTCATTGCGTAATGAATTATATCCACAAGCTATTAAGTATTATACTTATAATCTGAAATTATGGATTTAAATTTTGCAAAGGATTAAGGTGAAAGAAAATTTGTATCCTTAAGAATTCAGTGACATATATATATATATATATATAATTTGGGATTGTGATTATAAGATGAAAATAATTCAAATGAGCAATATAAACCTTAAAGTAAATAAGTTGATGAACTTATAAATAGAAAATGGAATTATGATCACAAGTGGGAAATAGTTGAATGGTATGGTGAATTCAAACCTAATCTCAAATGAAATGTAAATTGAAATAAGGTGAAGAAAATATAAAAGGGTGAATGAACTTAAGTTAGTAAATAAGGTTTGAACTAGTATATGGAAAATTAAAATTGGATTGAATTGGATTTAACTTCGGTTAAATGAAATTGAGTTGAAATTTGGATTGAATTAAAATCAATACACAGTTGTGTTACAAATAATTTTGAATATAATTAATTTCTTGTTTAAAATAGTAAAAGAAATGGTATGAATCCTAGTTGGCTAAATAAATTTAGTTAGACTTGTGTTAAATTTGGGAAAAAGAATTGGGTTGAAGGAAAGTTTAATTTAATTGAAATGATATTGAATAACTAAATTTTAACCCAACTAAATTCAAAGGAATCATTTGAGAATGAATTTAGCGTAAGCTAAATTAAATAAAAAGAGAAGCTTGAAGATGAATTTAGTGTAAACTAAATTAAATGGAATTTGTATTGGCATGGATGAAATTTTGATGGTTTGTTAAGAAATTTTTGAAAGAAAAATTAAAAACCCAATTCCAATATGGGATTTAATTTTGGCAATAAAAGTTGAGAGTGTGAATGAATAATGGAATTAGATTATAATAGTGATGGTTTGAATTATAAAAAAATTCAAATGAGTGGAATAATTTAAAAGTGGACATGTTATCAACAAAATTCAGAATGAATCGAGGAGATGAATTAAAATTCCAAATGGATAGAATAAATAAACAAATTGAATTAAAATTTGTAAATGAAATGGGAATTGGGTTGGATGAGAATCAAATGAAAATAAAATTTATATAAGAAGATAATGAAAATATTGTGAAAGAACTTAAGCAAACTAAATAATAATTGTGGTCGAGCTTTATAATGTTGTCTTGGATAAATTTGTTCAGGTAATAAACATTAATACGCAAGTGAAATGGTTTAATTAATTTTATTGTGATAAATTAAAGATGTATGAGTTGTAAATAATATAGAATGGGATGATATTAATTTAAAACTTAAGTTGAATGGTGAACTAGAAATGAGAATAAGAAATTGAATTAAACATTGCAAGGAAATAAGAATATTTGGGTTGTGAATAATTCCGAATGGAATATAATTAATATAAATTTGAACTGGAATTAATTTTAATGGTTATAAGCTTAAGTGATTGTTACTTGCTTAGATAACATTAAAATTTGCATAGAAATAGGACGTTTTATTGTAAACAAAAATTTAATTGGCTTATAGAAGCAAATGAAATTGGTTTTTGAATCAATTGGAATGGATTAAAATTTTATTAAGTGATTTTGTATATTAATACAAGCGAATGATAGAGGAAATACAAGTATATCAAATTTAAAAATAAAATTTAATTGGGAATTGAATTAAAGTAAAAGATATACCTAAGGCCTATGTTAATCATATTGAAGTAGAAATGAATTGGTTGTAATAAATATGAATGGTATATAGTGAACTTGAATATAAATTGTTCGAGTGAGATAAAATGAAGTTTGGGTTTGTAAAGAGGATTTAAAATGATGTTGAAATTGTGACCTTGCTTATAAAGGAAGTTAACATGCATAATTATGAAGTTTGCTTGTTTAAACTTTGTAATTGATGTGTTTGGGCTAGTTTTGTAACAACCCGCATATTTAATGATTTTATATTTAAATATTTGATTTAAATATAGCGTCGTTATTCGGATTTTGGGGTCCGAAATGTTACTTTCTGCAAATGGCCGAATTGGAGCTCGAAACTATTTCCATTGAGTCCAAAATGGCGTTTGCGATCTTTTTGAGTATAATCTTTGATATATTTGGAGTAAGTTGAAATTTGACCCTTTTTCTACTTGGGCTTGTGTAACAACCCGCATATTTATCGAGTTTACATTTAAATATTTTTATTTAAATATTAAATCGTTAATCGGATTTTGGTCCGAAAAACTACTTTTTGCAAACGGTCAAATTAGGACTCGAGACCACTTCCATTGAGTTCGAAATGTCGTTTACAACTTTTTAAGTATAAACATCGATAGGTTTGGAGTTAGTGAAATTTCACTAACTTTTCCCGCTTTGGACTTTGGGTTAGTTTAGCCTATTAAGCCCAAGTTCCAACCCTCTTCTCCTCACTCTTCATAAATTTCCTAACTAACTCAAGCTTTAGCATTAATGGTGAAGAGAATGGGAAATTAAAACTCCAAGCTCAAATTCAATTGCAACTCCATCATTCAACTCCAAATTCAAGTAGAAGATATTGGATTCAAGCTTTGGATTGCTTCTCCTTGCTTTCAAGCTTCATCTTCATAAATTTTAGTGCAAAGGTGAGATTTTTATCTCACAATTCTAGTCTATAACTATATTGGACTGTTGGGAATGATTCCCTATCACTTTAGCATGCATATTTGCTTTTGGTTTGGATTGGATTGGCGAAAAACTCCGATTTTTGGTGTTTGGGAGAAATTTCTGCATTTAGGTCGTTCTGGCCGTTTTTAGCTCGCTCGGAGTTAGGTCGTGTGGACCTTAGGTCGTAGGTCGCGTACGAGTTAACCCCTAGGTCGTTCTGGCCATTTTCGTGTTTTCGGAGTTAGGTCGCTCAGGACCTTAGGTCGTAGGTCGTATGGCCGTTAGGTCGCTCTGCTTTGGCTCTGGCCATTTTTGCTCACTCGCAGTTAGGTCGCTCACGACCTAGGACTTAGGTCGCTTGCGAGTTAGTACCATAGGTCGCTGGGCCATCTAAATGCTTGTTCGGTGTTAGGCCATAGGTCGTATGGACCTTAGGTCGTAGGTCGCTCGGTCTCTCTCACTTCGCTAGGTCGCTAGCTCGTAGCTCGCAGCTCGCGTTTGAGCTTAGGTCGTAGGTCGTGGGTAGGTGGGTCGTAGGTCGCTCGCCTATATCCTCTGGCCATTTCATCCCTTGGTCGCTTGACCCCTAGGTCGCGGGTACCATTAGGTCGCTCGGCCTTGTTTAGTGCTAGGTCGCTGGACCATTTAGGTCGTTCGACCCTTAGGTCGCGGGTTTTTAGGTCGTTAGGTCGTTAGGCCGTTAACCCACTAGGTCGCATGACCTATAACCTGTTAGGTCGCTCGACCGTTTACTCCATTAGGTCGCCCAACCCTACTACAAGTATTAGGTCGAATGACCTTGTTCCACTAAGTCGCTCGACCCTTAGGTCGTAACACATTAGGTCGCACGCCTTTCACACCATTAAGTCGTGAGTTTAATTAGGTCGCCTGACCTGTGCTATTGTTAGGTCGCTTGGCCATTTCAGTTAGGTCGCATGACCATAGAGTTGCTCCAGTTAGGTCGCTTGACTCCTTAGACCCCTAGGTCGCAACCATTAGGTCGCTCGACCCTATTCCCCTTAGGTCGTTAGACCTCATTTTGTCTTCACTAGGTCGTACCGTTTTGGTCGGGGCGCTGCCCCGCACCCCGCCGGGGGCGCTGCCCCCTGGACCCCCGCGACCTGACCGGGCAGGTCGAACCCCGTAAGCGGTGGCGTTGCCCCCGCACCCCCACCTCGGGGGGTTGCCACCCCCCCGGACCCCCCCTCCGTAGGGGATCTTATCTGAAAAATATTGAGCTGATTTCCTTGGATTTTATTCGCATCTCCGTATGCGATCTTTGTGACTGATTGTTTCTACACTTGCTTATGTGTTTTGTCACTTTATAATATAAAGGTTTCAATACTAGTAGTAAATATCAAAACTCTTTTAACAAACAATTTCAACTCTATTTTTAATAACAAAGCTCTTTTCTTAAACCGTTTTCCAATCTATTAGTATATACAAGCCTTTACCTCACTCGGATGAGAAATCTAATTAAACGACTTAGTAAAACAAGTGGTATGAAACGCTTGCGTTCACTTCGTCGGTTAATTCTTGGACTTGTTCGATTGAACCTCTTGTGACAATTTTATTAGTGAAGATTTACAGTTTGTTCGTAAATATTTAAGTTAAGCAAGTGGTTATGGGACATGAAGCTAAACTTCTATATTTACTAGCTTAGTGTAATTGACACTTCTCGTTGATCTCGATGATCGCTTTATGAATTAGACTAGCAATTGCGCGATGTCTCTTTCATTGCAAGGTTAGGCTAGACACCACTTGTGTGATTCCACTCACACATACCTTTTTGCTTTTTGGTTAGCCTTGACCTCATTCGGGTGACTCAGACTCATCCATATGGGGTAGCTCCCCATGGTCTTCGGACCGTCATGTGATAGGCCTCTTTCCCTTTTTATGATTTCTGGATTTCTTGTGTTGATTTCTGGAATTTATCTCTTTGACTTGTCATGAGTACAAGTTTAGGGTATGATGCCCTCTTTGGATCTTTGAGAAGATTCTTGTGATATTGATTTATCTCTTATCGGTTGATCTCCTGTTGATCATTATTTGCATACTTATAGTAGTATGTCAGTATGGATGTTTTATGTTTATGCCATATCTTTTATTTTATATCATGTCATCTGATATTTATAGCTAGACTGATCCGTTTATTATTTTCTTATAAATAATACTCGGGTCAGACCGAGATGTTACAGGTGCTACTGCTTGACTCCTCCCCCAGTGATTCCCTACTCAGACTTTTGGCTACTTGTTTAGATTAGCAGCTTTTGTTGTTTACACTTGAGATATAGACTCATAGTTGTATTCTTTTGTATAGCACGCGTTGCTATTCTTTTGTATTATCGTGGATCTTCTTAGACCACTACTCTGATGTACACTTTTATGTGATATTTATTCATATCTCTTTCCGTCTTTGTGATATGGATATCTGTGATAGATTCGCATGTTATGCTTACTTCTATATTTGTTTCCGAAGATTATTTTATAGCCACCGTGTGATAAGGAATTACATGGATGGTCGCTCCTCAACAGCCTTATTCTCCGCGCTAGTTGACAACACTACACCGTAGTGTTCTTGGCTAGCGTGGGTATAGAGGTGGGGCGTCACACTTATCCACAAAACTCTACAGACGATCCTGTGCTGCCTACATCTCTTCTGATCAGCTTACTCTTGCTGAACCAAAGACAATCCAACAAAATGATCTTCCCACGATCGACCAAAACTCAGAACACAAACTCTATACCAAAATCAGAAGACTGATCTCACTCTTCCTATCTAGAAGAGATAAAACAGATGTACTCCATTCTGGCTTAAGATATTGAAAAATTTCCAGTAGAAAATCTTCCAATCCAAACACTACAACTTCCAGTTGCTACCACTTAGAAATAGCTGCCACCATGCTTTCACTGCGCAACTCTGATTGAGCAGATGAAAATGCTGATGATGAACTCAAGCACAGACTGGGCAACACATCCCAGAACTATGGTTCAACAGATCCAAAAATAAAACTCAGAAGTTTTCTCCAAAACCCGAGCTGCTTCACCAAACTCAAAAATGATCTTATTACTAAGCTGAACCATCGGTATCACTTCTGGAATCCAGTCGATACCAAACTCAATCTCCAAATGTTAGCAAAACCTTTGACTCCTTGAAGACATCCAGAAAACGTCTCTGAAACACAAGAGAACACTCAAATTATCGCAAGTCACTTTTGCGATCAATCCAGCCTAATTCCAAAATACTGCCCTCTCATTACCAAACATAACAGCTTACGCTTATATGGCCAATCCATCGAAGAAATGGAACTACTCTACTACTTCTGAAATTACCTCAAGAAAAACTGCTAAGCCAGATGACCTCCTAATCCAAAGCTCTTCGAGAAACTCGGACTCCAAAGCAAACAGGAACACCCAACTGAACACAACGACAACATTGAACAGATACACTTCATTAACTTGTCCCAAAGAAACATCTTCGGAGACACCCAAAGTCACTGTGTCTCATCACACAGCTACTATACCTTGATGTATCAAGATACCATGACTTACTTCTGTCCAACCGACAGATCCAAATTCTAGCTCATCCAAACTTACACTTCAAAAAAAAGAACTTTGAACCTTAACAGGTTTCCTTCAAAGAACACTGAAATCCTTACACCATCGAAAGTCTACTCGAGATGGTAATAGGTCTACAGTCTCGACAAATACACTTCCAACCATTGGCAGTCGTGTTACACACACCACTACCCAGTCTACCTTTATAATTCATTGGAAAACCCGAACAGGTAGCCCAACAATAGGTAGAAATATATATATATATATAAATATATATATCAAAATTACAAATACGCTCTCTCAAGAAAGAAAACACTTTAGAGCCTAGGTATTCACTCAACCTAGCGCTCTGATACCAAGTGTGATGACCCGCCCTCCTACGCCCAGGAAGACGTATCGTCATTAAGAAAGAAAGGGATGAGAAGATAGAAAAGATAGAGAAGAAAGAACAACAACATCAGAATCTCACAGCGGAACGAATAAAATATAATAATCACATAAATATTTACATAATATACAACATCAATCAGAGTTATACAGACAATACATCACATATTAGACAGTTATAAACACCTGTCTAGTTAACACAACTCAATACACAAATCAACACAGAGATATCATCACAGCAGAACCCAATATATATCTACAACGCTAAAGCCTCCTGCTCCATTGCTCCTCCAGAATTCGTCAAAGCTAACCTGAATCCCTTGGCTACCCGTAAAAATTTGGGTACCCGAGAGTTTATGAAAAACAAAAATAAACTTCGGGTCAGACATGGGTCTGGTATGAGTAACAGGTTAAAGTTGCTTAACTTTAAAAACCTTTTGGAAACAAAAGGTATCACGTAAGACTTCCCACACATAAACATGGAAAAGTTTTTACCTTACGCTAACCAAAACATTTGATAGGAAATCCAGTGATATTATAATAGTGTCTAGGGTTTTCAAGTAAAATACAGAAATAGCTGAAATGCTTACATCTCACATTCCAACATAGTTGGGCACAACTAATTCGTACGGCACTTATTGGATTTTGGATTCCATACAATGGCAGGGCTACTGGGGTACCGCCCGTCACAGTACGGGGCCTAGCGCACCGTACCGAGGATTACTCCCTTCATCCCCTGCAACACAAGGCCGGAACCATTCCTTACTGAACAGTCCCGAACAAGATAAACCCCGGCAGTTGTTGCAATCAACCGCCCACACAGCCGAAAAATAAGGGGACATCTAGACAGGGGAATATCCTTGTCCTACTTAGGCATGACCCACCTAACCTTGCTGCACCTCCCCTGTTTTAGCCATTCCCGGTTGATGAGGCTTGAGGCTGCGATTACCTTTAAAGAACATAATATCTTAGAATGCTCATCGCCCGCCTGACGATGTGTTGAATGCATTCAATCCATACGAGTTCGTTCCGGGTTCGAACGAAACCGAAGGCATTATCTCGTTACACTCATTTTGGAATCACCCTTAGAGTTAACGACGATAACCCTTGCATTCTGAATCTTCATCTTCACTTCAGATTAACGACCTATCGTTAATTTGGAATCGATGTGGTTTTCGGATGTTCCTAATGCGGAACCCGATCCCGGTCTCATCGAAATCCAAAACGTGTCTTTTAAGGCCAAGTTGTTTTAGAGTTAAAACAATTCAATTTAATTATCTATATACACACAGATAGATAACTCACAATATCACAATAGATAATCACATCATCATCATAAACAGATAATTCATATTATCATCCAAACAGATAATAAACAGATAATCCATATCATATAGATATTACTCATCTCATATATAAGTTCACACCCATTCAATAAATATCAATATCATTCGTCCATAAGCAATGATTTATAATCATACCATTTATAATTAATTTAAAATGAATTAAATTAATTACTTCTATCTGTAATTAACTTAAAGTAAATTAAATTAATTACTTCATCTATAAATCCTGCTTATACAATCATTAATTAATTATAAATATAATTAATTAATGATCCACTAAGAATTTATCTTGATTAATCACCATTGATTAATCATTCTCTAATTACAATATGTAATTTGTTTCTAATTAATTTTACAAATTTATTACCCTAAATTATTCGTAGTAATTAACATTTAATTACTTCATTTATTCATTAAATATAATTACTTACATTTATCCTTAATTAATTACAATAATTAATCACTTCACTATTATTATTACTTAATTTACCCATTCCTAAATTCCATCATTAATTACATTAATTAATGATTTCTAATTATATTTAAAATTAATAACTTTATTCAGATTAATTACATTAAGTAATTAATCTTTAATTAAACACAATTATTAATCACCTTTGATTAATAACAATCTTGTAATTAACTACCCTTAATTACTTATTAATAAATTAATTATCCCATAATTAATTATCTCCATAATTAATCCCTGATTAACTTCAAAAGTAATTACCCAACTTACTTCATCTACAATTCATCCTGTATTAATTACATTCAGAAATTATCATCTAATTACTCCCCTAAGTAATCCTGCTCCATTAATTACACCAAGTAATTACACTTATCAAACCATCAAATGATTTCTTAAATTAATTAAACTAAATTAATTAACTTAATTTAATCATAATATCAAAATTAATTACAATAAGTAACTAATCTTCTAATTACTTTTATCATGTAATTACTCTTAACAATTTACAATAGATTATCTAAATTAATTAATCTAATTAATTAATAAAATTAATCACATTAATTAATTAAATAATAATCCTTAGTTAGTTATCTTCATTTACTAATAACATTTTTTAATTTATTCCCTAATTAATTTCTAAATATAAATTAATCTAAATTATTAACTAGAGAAATTTAATACATAAGTCATTCCTTAATTATCTTATCTATTTAATCATCTAAATACCTTAATTGTTTCTAAGATAATTTATCTCTTTATTAATGACTTTATTAATATTAAAATGTATTAGAACATTTTAAGTTCAAATTCAAATTCCATTTTGAATTCAAGATTCAAAGTGGTTATTGTTTAAACATTTACCCAATTTAAATTCAATTTAAAATCTTTTAAATAAATGTAAATAACATTTATTACTCACATATGAAACTTATATAAGAGAAGCCTTTAAATTAAACTATTTAATTTTTTGTTAAAAATTAGCTTTTACATTACATTGTATCTTTAACTTGCAAATTCAAGTTAAACAATTTATTTAACTTATTTAAAAAAAACACTCTTGCTTAAAAACTGATTTAAATATTCAGATTTGAATTCAGTGTGAGCTTGAGACCATCACATTATCTTTAATTTAAAACTTTGATTAAAACTTCCTTTTAATAACTTGAATTTAACACTTGATTTTCAAATCCAAATCCATTATTAAACCTTGAGATTCAAAAGTTCATTGAATCTATACTTTAAATTTTGAATTTAAACCTATGTTTGAATTTCAGTTTTCAAATTTTAAATTAAAAATTTAAAATCTGAAAACTGTCAGGTTGTAAACCTGAAAATCCACATTCACATATCTTAAAACCTTTATCTCATTTAAATTTTGATTTCAAACAAATAAACTTGAATTCATCCCTTAACTGGATTTAAACTTGTTTTAAAACTGATATACAAATTCAAGTTTTCATTTAAATTGTTTGTAGGAATCAAAACACTGCTAGTATTTTTCAAAACCCTGAAGCAAGCTACTAACAGGAAATAAAGAAACTCAGCACACACTAATGTCACCAGAGCATCAACTGCACGGTGCACGTGCACCATGGTCTTGGCCATCTCCGGCCAGTCACTCGGGCTTCAACACTTCACTGGCCATCACCAGACGTCACACGATCATCCAAAACCCACCACAACATCTCGAATCGAAATCGAGTTAGCTGAACCCAAAGCTCACAACACGATCACAAACCTGGAACAGGCCTTCAACTTCCCACTCAAAACCTGGCATCGCTTCTCCCTCGCCACTCCGTCCACGTGGAAGTCGACAGCTCCGACTACACCTTCATCAATGACCCAGCTACCACCTCCCACGAAGCCAAAACACTCGATGCTCCAGAGAAGGAGAATCGATCAAGTTCTTCAGCGCGACCAAAATTAGGTTTAGGAAAGGAAACCCACCACCGCAACTTCTCTGATGATCTTCATCATCATTCACTATTTTTCTCGGCCTCTCCGGTCACATCTCCACCTCCATGAAGAACTACAACCACTCAAATCCACTGTGTTGCCAGCGGCAACCCAAAATCTCCAATTCAAAGAAATCAGAAATGCCAAAACAAAACTCAACTAAAAATTGTGAATTTACTCTTAAAAATCCTTATTTCTGATAAGTATTCAAGTTATGAACCTGAATTGATATTTCAAGATGTTTGAAATTATCACTTAATTTAACCCTTAACTGTTTATAATGTTTTCAGAATTAACTCTACTTTGTTTAACTTAAATTTTAATTTTAAAATTTACTTTATAAACAAACAAACACATTTTGTTCAGATACTACGTTCTATCAACCAATAGATTAAGCTCTAGTGATTTTTTTTTTGAAAGTAAAACAGGAGCTTAAATTCTAATTACAGAGATGTTTTTCAAGTCATCATCACACATACATGCAGAACACATATGCTCAGAAATGCAATAAGATATATACATATCTTAGACAATAATTAAGCAACATACATATTTAAGTATTGTAAAAATCTAAGTTACTCACCTAGATTGAAGAAAAAGGAACAGAGCACCTATGTTTGAGAATTTGAAAGCCTTTAAAACTTGGAGTTGCATGCTGATCAAACTGAATTGCCAATTTTCTTGTTTTGATAATGCTTGAGTTGCCTTGTTGTTTATATGCAATAACTATTTCAGATTTAAGAATGATGTCCAGGCTTCAGTTTTGAAGAAAATGAATGTAGGCTTTTGAAAAACAGTTTGAATTTGAAACTGTAAACTTGAAATAGAAATGTAGAAGAAATTTGCTGAGATGATTGTAGACTTAAATGCATGCAGATGAATTTGAGTTTGAAGAAGAATACATATGCTACTTCTCTCTGGTTTGTTTATGTTTGATACACAAAAATGAACAGGCAGATATGAACATATAGGAGGAAAAGATCACAGGGGAAGGTGATATCTGGGTTTAGGCAATATGCAGGTACAATTATTTCTTTTGATCAGAGATATTTCACAAATGGAGGCTGAGTTGAATTTTTATAACATCGAATGACCTTGTTTGCTGGCTAAGAAATGAAGCATTTAATGCTAAGTACTTTGTGTTTCCTATTTAGCATATTCTATGCATAGATATTTTCACATTTCATTGTTTATACTACTGTATAATACTTCAGTTTTAAATATGCAGGCTTGCTTGTTTAGTTGTAATGCTTCAGTTTGTACAAAGAAAAAAACGAAAGCTTGCAAATATTTCTACTGGTTTGCTATGCTTGAACGAACTAAAAATATAAGCAGACATATATAGATAGGAAAGGGTTTGTATAGGGAAGGTATTATCTGGGTTTAGGCTTTTCTTAGATAAGATTTGTTTTGTTTGTATCAGGTAGGACATTTTCTTATGGAGGCTGAAAGATTTTTCACTATTTCGAATTGACTCTAGTTGTGCTGAGCTGATAAAACATTTAATGCAAATGTACTTCATGTCTCAACTTGCTTATTTTTTAGATGTTTTACTTTGTTTTGTTTACTTTGTTTTATATTTCACTTGTCTGCATATTATATTTGGTATAGCCTATATGCTAATATTTATACTTTCCTTATTTACATTGCTAAATTAAGAAGAACAAAACAATCTTTTTATTTAAAATTTAAACCTAGGCTAGAATTTATTTTTAAACAAATTAAATTTATCTTGAGTATTTTTTAAAATCATATTATTATTTATTCAATATTAAATTTCCAAATTATCATAAAGATTAGAATTTGAAAACATATCTTTATTTGTTATATTTTAAACAAAGATTAACTATTTAATAAATATATACAAATATATATACATTATAAATAGAGACAACTTATTAGCTTTTAAAAGATAAATTATCAGTTGAATATTTATTTAAAGGAAGAATATTAAATCAATTCAAATATTATTAACGAATATTACCAAATCAGTTTAATTTTATCACAGATTATTAAATTGATATTGCCCCAAATTTTCGGGATGTCACATTAGCCGTCTTCGACATTTGAACGATTTTTCAATTTGAAGCTGCAGTTCCATTTCCCTGTAGCATACCGTGGCTTGCGATAATGTTTTCCTTGACTTGAGATTCTTCACTGCCTGTATGTATGTCATTCTGGACTTACACGGCTTCAACTTGAATATGTCTGCATACTGGGGTATTTACAAGCATCAGTGTCCAAAGTATTGTATGCGTGTGTTCTAGTTGGTAGTCTTCATGCATGACGGCATTTTAACCTTCAGTAGCTTCATTGTTTAATACAATAGAAATTTGTGTTACATATTGCATTGTTTTATTACGTGTTGGGGAAACAAAATATAGTCCAGTCTTGTCCCACCTGTTGCCGTATAAACCCCCTGTGCACATCTTTATTTTTGCTCTAGTCTGTGCACTGCACTTTCAATTCTTGCGTGAGGCAAGTCATACACAGATTCGATTGTGTTGCATTGGCATGCGTTCCACTTTGTTACAGATAATTTAAGCAATTAACTGTAGTCCTTATAACCACATATGTTCGTGCTATGTTCTAGAGAGTGTAAGCATAATACGTATTTACTTCATTTATACGTGCACTTCATGCACAGGCCAAGTCGCATGCAAAACAGGCCAGGTCGCATGCAAAACAGGCCGTATGTATTTCAACTATATTTCAATACAATTGGGTAAACAAGTTGCGTGTGTACATGAATATTATGTTGGTAGTTTTTTTTATATAATGCATAGTTTAGTATAAATATAAAGTGGGTATCATGCATGCATCAATGCATAGTTTACATTGTTTTATTTACTTGCACTAGACATAACTGGGCAAGTGGTAAACATCTTCCCTCTGTTATATTTCACAGGGAAGCACGTGTGCATTTTGTGATGTAGAAAGTGTGAGTGTGTGACCACTTTAGCTCAATGCATATGAGCGTAACTCTGTATGAAAAATAATTCATGTGCAATATTTCATGTTTTATACCCAGGTCCATGTGCGTTAGTAACACTTGCATGTTTAAAAAATAATAATAGCAGTTTGGACCAGTCACAATCCATGTTGTATGTGTTGCAATGTTTTCATGCTTCAAGTTAAACTGTGTACATATATAGTGCACTTTGAAGTCTCTGAACTGTAGTCATGTTGCATATATATGTGTGTGTACTTCATGTTGTTCAAGTGTTTTCATGTATATGTTTGAAGCTTGTTGTTTTGACTTGCCTCGAGTTAAACAACTTTATCCTTCCTTGTGCACATTTTGTGGACTATTTGCTGTTACATGATTATATCTGGTTGTAGTGTTATTGTGTTCATGAGCATGTTTTCTTTGTGCCTCTTGTTGCATATCAACTTCAAGTGCTTTCCATGTACTCTGGTCTGGTTGAACTCCTTGTGTTCATTCTGGTTTTCTTTGACCATTGCACCTGAGTTGAATCCAGTTTGGGTTTGACCTTGTGCTCGTGTCGTGATTTTAAATATATTTCACCTGTGTTGAACCTGTCCTTTTATTTTGGGTTTGACTTTGTGCCCGGTTGTGCACATCATCACCGTAGTGGCAAGGCAGTGCACGCAAGCGTGAACTGCAGCCACACGGTATTGCTTTTATGATGTTCTATCTTGCTTTGATTCATTGATCTTTTGCATATTCCATATGCGGTAGTGGCGAGGCAGTGCACGCGTGTGTGCACTACAGCCCTACTCGAATTTAATATTTTAATTGATATTTCAATGGTTTGAACTGTTTGGTTTATTCAATTCAATATTCTGATTTGGTTGTTTGCTGATTTGTTGTTTAACACTATTACGTGTTATATTTATCGTTATTATTTAAGGATCGGATAAACGAGATTTATTGTGACTGTCGTCTATTTGTTGTTTAATTATTATTGCTTCTGTGCACTAATAACTGAGTTTGAATTAGACTGACCCGAGTATTATTTTCTTTTGAATCTAATACTCGGGTCAGACCGAGTATTTACAGGTTGTAGATTTTTAGCTTTGGGTTGCTTCTTGAGCTATGAAGACTTTTCATATCTTTTGGAGTTGTCGTGTCATAGTCTAGGTTGATATGTATTCATGTATATTAGTCGATAATGTACTTGTATATGTAACTTCCCGAGTCGACTGTTGTTGTATCATATGTACCGTGTCAAATGTATTGTAACTGACATCAGTTATTATTATATATATATATATATGATATTTTCTGTTTCATCTGTGTTCCGCGTCTATATTATCTGTGTTATTAGTTTATATTTTGTCCTAAACTATTATGAACCATCGTAGTTCGTTTTATACTGGAATTGGGGTATGTCGTTGGGAGAAAATAAATCAGAGATGAAAAATGAAAGAATATATATATTTATATACCACTCCTATCGAGATAACCTATACTAGTGTAAGGCCTAACTACTGATGGCTGCTCCTTAACAGCCTTATTCTCTGCGCTAGTTGACAACATTACACCGTAGTGTTCTTGGCTAGCGTGGGTATAGAGGTGGGGCGTCACAGCTTGGTATCAGAGCCTGGGGTTTAGAACAAATATAAAACATAACGTAGATGGAACATGTGTTACAACTATTTATCGATGTTTTATCTCTCATATTTGCATATGATTATATTTGATTGTTAGTTATGAATTCCTAACGCTTATTCATGTGCATTTGATTTTGATTTCGTGAAGGTCTTTTGGCTTCGGCCTCTGTTTTCTTTGCGAACTCAAGTTGGGTTTTTGTTGATGAAGAATTTGTTCTTGTGTTTTCGGCTTGAATTGATTTAGCCGATGTTGATTTTGGTCTTGGCTAGTGTGGGTATAGAGGTGGGACGTCACACATTTTTACTTCACTATTGAAGTTACATATCCATTTTCATTCATTCTTGCATTTTCAATTTTATTTTAATTCAATTTACACTACAATTCTATTTGAATTCAATTTATCTTCTACTATGAATATTGAATTTTATCTTTCAATTATAACTGATTCATATTATTATTTTAATTCAGTTTCATTCACTAATTTACTTCAATTTCCAATTTGAAATTGTTTCGCCAAAAAAATTTCAAAAAATTTCTAACTCCCAAAATTTTCGAATTTTTTTGGCAGAGTCTCCTTTGTATGGAGGAGCTTTTGCAATATGACAAAAGATACAAATACATATACATCGACCCACCCAGCCGGAAAAACAAAAATAGTTCATATTTCCTATTTTTATTGCGTAAGCGTACCTTATTAGTAATTTTTAAGCAAAGCGGTTTATTATTAGCATTTTAGCACGACCAAATCCAGCCAAACGGCAATCATGTACCTGTATTTACTCAATTTAAACACATAAGTGACATATATAAGAAATTTATTCACATTTCACTTATTTCCAATAGTAAACGCATAGTTTTCACAAGCAATACATTCAAAATAGTTCCCATAAGCAATTTATATGGTTCCGATAGAAATTTAATTGCTTATAATCAATTCACATACCGTTTCTATTCAATCCAAGTGATTTACAACTCACTTTCTTTCATTCAATTTATTTTTAAGCGAAATGAACTCATATCTATTTCAATTGATTCAAAAATCAATTTGTTTTGCATTTATTAACTCTTAGAATTTTATACATACTCGTTTGCGTCAAACAACAACCATTTCTATGCAAATTTCAACGATATTCACTTAATTGAATATCCAATCTAGTTTATAACTAATTTAAATTAATACAAACTCAATTTACTCTTTATTCTATTTCATTTCCAATTGATTCTATTCAATTTATTTTGCATTCCATATTCACATTCATTTCAATTAAAACCATTTCACAATTTCCAGTTTATCCACCATTTATTAATTTAGATTATTTCCCAACTTTAAATTTTACTTAAGTTACCATTTATTTCTGAAGTTCAAGATAATTATTCTATATACTTCTTACATTTATTCCGAATTCACCACTTTGGCTTATAACCACTTATATTTAAACTGGATTCCAAATTCCATATGAATTCGTTTTACCTTTCATTTATAAATATTGACTTCAATTCATTTTAAACCATAATAAATTTGTCATTTTTTTAATTAGTTTAACTAACTAATTTAATTCCTTTATTAACATTTAGCTCCATTTGATCCAATATTCACTTAAGTTATTTCAATTCAAAACTCAAAAAAAAAAATCTTGTAACACTTCCCAATTTAAATCCTTGGTTTGATTTTCATTTATCAAATCCATTCCATCTACTAATTTAATTAAATTAGTTTTACTCACTTATCCATTTAAATTTCAACTTTCCTTTCTCAATTCATCTTGGATTTATTTTATCAATAACCAGGAAATTTTCAATTTATTTCTACTTACTTGAATTTATCTGCAAATTCAAACCATTTTTATTTAACTCACAATACAAGTTTTGATTTAACTAATTCAACTTTCCTATTTCATGAATTGATTAATTATCATATTAGTTTACTTGAATTCAATCCATTTTATGTTTTTCCTCAAGTTTGGATTTTTATTCAACTTGATCCAAGTCAAATCTCATTTCAATTTATAAAACCCATTTATACATTCACATTACCAATTTCATTCCATTAATGAATTTTATTCCAAAGTATAAATTACATTTAAAATTTACATTTACAAATCTCATTTGTATTTTTATTTTCTTAGCTTTTGGTTTTGATTTCAATTTCTCATACAGCGATGATAATAATTTAATATTATCGCTTCCTAACAACCAAGCAACCATATATTATAATAATTCACAGAAAATTTATTTCTTTTATATACAAAAATAGTTTTGGGTAAAATTATTTCATTTACCCTATTTTAAAACAATACTATGTCAATTTATCTTGTCTAAGAGTTTAGAAACCCTTATCGATACAGTTGGCCAAACTGCACTGACCAGAATCTATAAGCAATCAACCGATAAGTCAACACAATATAAAACAATTTTATATTCACTAACAAATACGCACTCATATCTATTATTACACTCACACTCATTCTAGAGTACTACTGACTCTATCTCTAACGAGTAACACCCAACAGAGCCAAGGTTATCACTTAAGCAAATGCTCTGATACCACTTTGTAACGACCCGATTTTTCGACTTTCGAAAGCCAACATTAATACGTCCACTGTATCAATTGCCGAACCATCGAACGCCGAAAAATCGAACCATTAGGATTTAAGAAGAAGAAGGTAGAAGAAGAAGATAAAAACAATAACAGAATCTCACAATTCGCAGCGGAACAATATATAATATATCAATGAATAATCTTTAAAACAAAGAATCATATATGTTATTACATTACATCACATTACATTATCAGAATGTACAACAAAAAACAGCAGAAGAAAATATAACATATACTAGTAATACGCTTCGCCATTCAGCTTTCTCCTGTTCTCCAAAGCAACTCCTGAATTCTAGAATGACCCGATAACCTGACTCTAGGCTGCCCGTGTGGAAATTGGTGGGCACCCAGAGTTTACAAAGGGAACAATAAACTCCAGATCAGTCATAGGACTGGTGTGATATCTTAAAAACAGTTATTTTCACCAAGAAAATAAAAAGAAGCCCGCTATGCTTTTAGAAAATGAAACTACCATAAGGCCTCCCACCACACACACAATGCAAATGCAGAATTGGAGGAGATTTCTCCTTATGATAGTCAAATATGCTTGATACACAAAATCATTTGATATTATTATTAATGTATAGTGCAGAAAATATTTCGAAAGTATAATATTAATCTTAGCCAGTATATGTACCATTATATTATGCCTGCTATAGCTACCATTTTAAATGGCAGGTTCTATAACTAAAACCGTACAAGGCGCGTATTGTTTCTTAGGTTTTCCAACAAATGGCCAGGCTAAGGAACTTCCTACTACCACATGGGTACGCCTCTGGCAGGATTCCCCGAGAACCTAACTAGATCTCTGCCAACACAAGGCCGGGTTACCTCTACAAAAATAGATAACTACTGACACGAGTACGTCATCCCCCGGTTGTAAACAACCTTAATCCGAGGATCCTCAACAACAACAATCACAAAGTAATATATATTTGCGATATTCACATAAGTTAAGTATCTGGGCTCCATACCATGATACCACTTCTATCCAGAAGGAAATGCACATACCCTATGGAGCGTTATCCCCTATAACCTTGCTGCATCCTTCCTGTTTTGACCATTCCGGGGTGTGAGGTACGACGAAGTCTCGTCCACAAAGCTACGATTTTCACAAAAGCCATGCTTCGATCAACAAATGATCAGCAGCACTTCATATGCCACATTACCAATTTGGGAATGTATCACTAGTAACCATCAACTACAAAACCTCTGAGCTCGTACGTCACAGAGAAGGGTGTTAAGCCAAGAGAATAAATTCTCCGCCACCAATAGAAATGTATTTGAAAGAAACCAGCTTTACATTTCAAAGTGTAACGTCAGACACACATCCATACAAGTCCATTCTGGGATCGAACGGAACCGAAGGCACTTCAAAAGAAGCCCTTGCAATTCTGGATATTCACTAATCACGTCCGGAATCCCCATCACAAAGGTGATAAAATCTCTATACGGGAGCAACCCGGTGCAGAGACATTCGACAGGTAAGTCTTTCGATTTCGAAAATACCCAGTCTTCAACACCATCTTCAAATGAAATCCCATTTCGTCGTATCATTATTCGGAATGGGTTTTATGACACAAGGTCCTCTCTCGGCTATTCCGAATAACGAGCGCTTATTTTTAAAAATAAGTGTTCATTCAGTTTCAAACAAATCATAACAAATTCCACTTTGATCTTTTAAATAAAAGATCCATCACAATCACCAAAGCTCGATGTGGGTTTCGAATATCCATTTGGAATTCGACTCCCGGTTTCACAACAATCGCTGGATGTCAAATAATTTTCCCCCAATTATTATTATTTTGAAAATATCTTCGCAAGATAAAATTTCACTTTTCAACACTTTGAAAACAAATTCAAATCAAATTTTCACATTTCAATCCCTTGAAAATAAATTTCAAATCAATTCTCCCTTATGCGGAAAACATTTCCAATATTTATTCATTTCCACCGAAAATTTGTCGATAATATAAAAATACTTATTCAAAATATACTTGGAAACATTTAAAATAAACTATTTTAGAATATTTGCTTAAATATTAGTTATAAAAAATATTATACTAATATCTCATATAAAAATTCAGGTCCAAAACTAATTTTAAAATAAAAATTTGTAAATAGAATATAAATATTTAAATAACTATTTTCTAAATCAAATATCAATTTAAATCTTTAAAATAATCCTTTATATAATTAATTAAATAATTTTTTTCACTTTTAACAATTTCCAAACTAATTTCTCCAACAATATTATTTTAAAACCAAATCTAAAACTTTTAAATTTTATTCAAAAGCTATTTTAAAAATATACTCGGCTTTCCAGGGAAGAATTTCTTTTCCTTTACAAAATGGTCCATTCCAATAAATTAATAAATCTTCTCGATTTATTTTAATTTACATTCCAATTTGTAAATTTCTTTCCACACTTTAAAAATAAACCAATATTTATTTTTAAACAATTTCCCTTTTCTTTACAAATTCCCGTTGTGAATTTACATTTCCAAATATCAACCAATATACGAATTTTAAATCGATTCCCAAATATCATCTTTAAACCCAATCAAATCCCAAATTGATTTTCAGTATATTTCAAACACAAAATCAAATTCCAATTTGATTTCCCAAATTAATTTTACAATATAAAATCAATTTCAAATTGATTTTCCAATTTATTTCCAAAACACCTAACCAAATTTCCAAATCGATTCCTATGATTTATTCTAACTCTAAATTAATCCCCGGATTGATTACTAAAATTAATTTCAACTCTAAATTAAATTCCAAATTTTAATTTCTAAATTTATTTCCTTTTGAAATAAATTTCTTTATCTCTTTCAATTATTTAAAATACATATCTTAAATAAATCCTTCAACTATTAAACACCATTATTCGAAACTCCTTTATTAAAAATTTTCCCATATTTTTGGAATTTATTCAATAAGTCTTCAAAGATAAAAATAATCTATTTAAATTTCCTTCTTTTAAAATTCACCCGATTTCTTTGAGTGAATTTATTATAAATTTTCTACCTAAATTTCAAAATCAAAATTTTATTTATTTCTGGTGTCCTACGATACCAAAAATATATTCGGCTAAATTACAGCCTTCAACGGTTTCAATCACAAATAGTCACACGAATTAAAAATAATCAACACACAACATACGAAACAAATTAAATATTTGAGGAATCCAGTTGGATCCCTCCAACCTGTTTCTTCACAGACGTTAGCACAATAATTAAATACCCATTCCACTTCGAGGTGGAATATCGTGGTATATGGGTTTATAAAATATTATCCGCTATGATACACCGCAATAGGGTCTATTTCAAACAAATGATAACAACCATCATACAAGAACACAATCAACACAAACAACAATTTTAAATTTAACTATTTGAAAATCAAACTGGAAATTCCGATTTAAACTTGAGTGAGAAGATCTCACCTTTTCTTTTATTAGCAATCCATTTCCATCTTGACTCAATTTTCTCGATTTAAGACCTTGCATAACAATTATATAATTTTATTAATATTCAAACAAATTTGAACACTTATTTTATTTTAATAAATTTATTTAGCTAATTATTAAATTTCCTTTTTAATAAATTAATTAACCAAAAACTATATTTTAAACTAATAGTCTTGGTTTAAACTAATTTCCTTTTATTTTCTTAATAGATTAACAAAAAAATAAATGGATTAACAAAACAAATAATTAACTATTAAATTAATAAAAAGGAGATTGTCCATATATATATTGATTTTAAAACTTAACAGTGCTTTAAAAATATGTATATGTATATTTTATTTTTATTCTTTTCTTTGAAAACAATCTATCAGCATTTTATAATTTTAATTCAACTAATAATTTAATTTTATACTTGGGATTTAATTTAGTTAACTAATAATTTTGTTTAAACTAATCTTCCCTTTAAATTATCCTTTAGTATCAAAAATAAATTTAGTAAGATAATTAACCAAGTTAATAGCTTAAATAAATCGAACAATCAACTATCCCCTTTTTTTAACTTTAATTTAACTAGTTTTCCTTTAATAATTTAGATAAACCAAAGGTCCAATTTTTTTATAAATTATCCAAATCAAAACGTTTTAAAATCCCTTTTCGACCCTATATAATTTTAATTAATTTTATAATTAACTATCGATTTAGTTTTAAACAAACGATTTATATTTTAAACTATTAATTTCCCTTTGAAACTCATATACATTTTCCTGTAAATAACAAAATAACAATTTTCTTTACTGTAATTATTTTACTTTATTTAACACATTAATTTATTTAACTAAATTAAAATAAAATGATACCTCTCACATACAAGCTCGAACCCACCTCGACCGAACGAGCTCCCGCCTCCACTGTCGATGCCAGCGCAAGCCCTACCCCATCACTTCCACACGATGCGACTGCTTCTCATTCCCATGCCATCCTCTTATCGTAGCCATCATGCTCGCTATCATACATCGATCGCTCCTCAATAACTCGAACGCGAGCCCATGCCCCAATTCAAATCGCGACTCTAAATCGCCTTCCTTCTGCAATTCGAACTCGAGCTCAATTTCTCAGCCACTGCTCGCGACTCTCACCACGTTGCGCCTCGTTGTCGAAGCACGGCTTCGATCTGAACAAACCGAGAGGTTGCGACAGACGAAGCGACTTCGCTCCCCCTCTGATTCAAATTGCCACTATTTCCCTTTTTTTTTCTTTTTTTTGAATCGAACTGCTTCGGTTACGAAGTGAAGTGGATTGGGAACTGTGTGCGAGATTTTTGAGCAAAGGAAAGAAGAAGAGAAAAAAACTAAGTTTGATTTCACGCGATGCCCCCTTTTTTCGCTAGCATAAATAGTTCGGCCATTTATTTTCTTCTAATTCTGTTTGTTTTTTTCTCTTATTTTAAACGAAGGGTTTTGTTTATTTTCTTATTTTGAATGAGATATTCATCGAGGACGCGTGTGAAGATAATCAGAGAAAAAGAAACACGCGTCAAAAATTTCTCTACGTGTCTGAGCATGTAATTATATTATTTATTTTCAAATTTAAATTCAAATTTAAATCGTCCCGATTCTGCAACTCAAAATATCGATCTCCAATTAAGGTGTGCCGCTAGGCGTTAATAACGTTAAACCCATATTCCGATCGCAATGGAAAAGGTTTCAAGTCCAAATTCGATCGTATGAAGAAGATAGCTTTTTAAATCAAGTTCAAATATTAAATTCCCGATATAAATGTCAGCGCGTTTATCTACCGTACGATCACACGACAACTCCGAATACTACGAAAATTGAAATCCGATAATAATACAATATTACGGATCCAATGGAACTGGTTTCGTCGAATTCCAAGACTGTGCCTCGGAAGGTTATTTTTAATTATCGATTTAAACGATATAAATTCAATACTGAACAAATAATTCCTAAATTCAATTCTGAAGCTTCTATTATCTTCAGTATTATCAATATGAATTTTACAAGCCTTTGAAATATTTTTATTCAGTTTAAAACTGAAGATTCAAATTTTTATCCAACTTCAATAAATTAAATTGCCAATTTCATTCTGATATCTGAAATTCAAGTTTGAATCAACCCCAAACATTTAAAATCAATTAAATATCTCGATTTCAAATGTCCTAAATTCTGGATCGTCACAAAATTTCAATATGAAAGCCATATTACTATAGGGAATCCATGATTTTCCATCATTTGATAACTTATTTGGTTGTGTGATGCACGGTTATAAGGCATGTCCTATTTGTGCTACCGAGACCAAATCAGAGCACATCGGCAACAAGATCGTCTACCCAAAGTATAGAAGGTTTTTAAAGGATGGTCATCCATATAGTGCATTAAAACACGGATGGTATAAGGATGTTGAATGGAAAGCACCTCCAACTCGGTTAAGGGGCTCGTCTCTCTTAGAAAAGCTTGAGCGTATCAAATATGATCCTGGCAAACTACCACAAAGCAAGAAGTGGATGATTTCTAAAGCTTATGATAATGTAGATTGTTTTGTCAATGAGGATGAATGACAGGCGTGGTATAATTTGACTTAAATTATTGGAGCTGTCATAAAGTTCGTCATACTATTGATGTGATGCACTCTGACAAAAATGTTGTTGAACTCCTCATCATCATCTAAATAAGCATGGAATAAGATTCACAAGTTACAACGTTGTCAATTTCTTAAAGATGTAAAACTTCCATCATGTCGTCTAACTAAGTTACACGGCCTTATATGTCTTCAACCACCCAGTTTGCAAATTAAAAAGACATATGATTATCATATTATTATCTAGTATTAGCTTCCTATCATGGTTCAACATGCATATCCAAAGTGTCGTGAATTAACACGAGCTCTTTTATAGGTAAGATTGTACTTCAGCATAACATGTTCAAAAGTTCTAGTTCAGGAGCATGTGCAAGCTGCTAGATATGATTGCTGAAGCAATATGTGTCTTGGCACACTATCTTCCAATGCTAGTTTTTTGATAAAAGCGCCATTTGATGGTACATTTAGCTGATCTAGCTCTACTTTATGGCCCATCGAACTATATATGGATATATCCATTTGCAAGGTAAAATATTGTTTTTGCATTCGAATTATTTCACCTAAGGGCTGTGAAGTAAATGACTAGAAATATACATAATAATTTTTGAGCACTAGGGTAATGAAGGATTGCAAAAACATACCTAGTAATAAAAGGTATATAGAGGGATCAATTTCTGAAGCATACCTTATTTCAAAATCAGTTCGATATGCAATGGAATATATGCCAAACCTACATGATGGAAATCATAGCTCTAAACAAGCATCCATTTTAGATGAGAATGGTGAGGATATATATGAGCGTTCCATCGTTGATGATAAACTATTAAAGTTATCTAGGGTGCAACGATCGCAGATTCGACGATGGATACTATTTAGAATTGATATACCGAAACGAGATGAATACTATGGGTTATACTTTTTTCATATACCTGTAGCATATTTAGTCAAGCATATATATATATATATGTGTGTGTATGTATGTATGTATGTATGTATGTATGTATGTATTTACCATAATATATAATTTGTAGTGAATACCATTTTTCTTTAGAGGTCCTCATGGTAGAAGGAAAATTATCACAAAGGAAGAAGTAATAGTCCAATCTGAATTTATTGATTGGTTACATAAGAAGGTTGTGCTACTTATACTCGAAAGTATTACGTTTCCTTTTCAACTGATGTTATTTTATTATTATTTTTTAATTTGTAACAGTTAGTGGAAGAAAAATGCATGGACACAATGTTGTGTTTGTATATCAGCGGTCCAAAGTGGGAAGCCAAAACTTATCTCAAGTATAGAGTGAATGGCTTCACATTCTCTCGTCAACATTATGATGATACTAGATAGCAGCGTCTGCATGGATGCGATCACTACATTTGCTGCAAGTTCAAAAGACCTTAATCTTATGGATGATGACACTGCTTGGTATGGTGTTATTAAAATGATCATAAAGGTTGATTACTATAATTATCAACATGTAGCATTCTATTTCGACTAGGTGAGTGTGGGAGATAAGACAAATGGTTGCAAGGTCAACAACCATAACTCGAGCACATCTGACTACTATCATTTTCCCAAAGGCCAATGTATTGATGGTGAACTTGAAGAAGCTCAAGAATACTAATGGAGAATATGATGAACCTTCTATTCTCGCGTCCGAAGCGAGTCAAGTATTTTACATAAAAAACACACAAAATCACGATTAGTCTACTGTTTGACGCTCTCCTAAACACATGATGGGTAACATAGACGATTATGAAATACCAACAACCTTTCAATCTATTTTGGAAAAACAACCAAACTTAGAACCATTAATGTATTGAATAGAAATCAACTTATTGATCGGAACTATTTTTCATGTATTTTACTTATTTTGATACATGCATTAACTCTTACTAGTATAGTGTACGATCATGTTGTGTTATGAGATATTTTTCTTATTTTGATCCACGCATTAAATATTTAGATAGTTTGGGTGTTATTCAACTTATGATAAAACAAAACATATGATATCCTTTTATTTCATGTCTTCTATGTGTTATATTACATCATATTATTGTTTGCCTCTTTTTATGCAAATTTTCATTAAAATGACAAACAATTCCATCGCCAACGCAAATTTAAGTACCAAAAAGTCTACTGAACCTCACCCGCCTAAGGGTAAAAAGTACTTTATACTGGTTGGTGTTGATGCCGTAGAGGGAGACGATGCGGCTAAATGGAGCTCACGTTTTGGTGATTTGATTCGCTGTCATATACCCATTGGCTATAAAGAATGGAGGAATGTAGACGTCTTCTATAAGAATAAACTAGGGGATGAACTTTTGGTGTTGAAACGTACTCTTATTTACATATTTAATTGATTTTTTTCAGTTTTAGAAAATGATCATTTTTTTTATTCACCAATTAACTACTTAATTATATTTTCATTATCATCAAGTTTAAATTATGGTGCATATAACCATTTCATGAATTATTTTCTCCTTTTCTTGTAATACATAGAATTTGGTATGGATGTATATCCTACCATAGCTCGACCATTATTGGAGAAACATTTTCCACCATTTTACAGAACAATGAAGTCATCATTATGAAAAAGTCTTCTTATGGTTGATGGAACTTTGATTCCTAAACGTGTTGCTATTGATAGATGTCCAAAGGATATTGATAAAGTGTAGTGGGAAAAGTTTAGATAAAAAGATGGAGCAATGTAAAAGAAATTCCAAAAACAAAGAAAAATGTCCAATCACTCATACTCTAGGAAGAAAACCTTACCATAGAGTGCATGATGAGATGGCATTGAAAATATCTTTTCTAAATAGTCCTCAATTATAAAATGTTATGCTAATTGTGTGTTAACTTTGTCCTTTCTTGCAGGTATTAGCAAACCCAGATTTTTTTTTTCAAGAGCGATGGTTTTGAAGGCTGGCCATAAAGAAAAATCTGGAGAACTACTACCATGTGTGGTGAAAACATATGTAAGTGCTTTGGTTGCAACATTAAAATGCTCATCAGGACTGAAATAAAAAATAAGGGTACATATAGCTTTCTCATATAATATATCTTTTGTCATCGTTTACAAATATGTGCCAAAAATCTTTAAATACCAAAGCTCAACTCAAATCAAACATATAAAATCATATATATAAGATATAATAAAGCATTGTGTTTATACTGAGAAATGAAACCATGTACACTTAATATTGTTAATGTTTCGTCCAAGTTTAGAATGCCAAAAGCACAAAATCGCTTTATGTTTACAAAAGCAAAAATTATAGATTAATCAAATTGTTTTCCGAGAAACCTTTCAGATTATAAAATATATGGGGTATTCCAGAAATTATAGCCTTTTAATTTAACTCTTCCATCTTAGAAAATAAAATTAACATAACAGTTCCACAGCTTTAAAACTCAATTTTCGCATAGCAAACTAATAAATGGTGCAAAACTAGTAAAATAAAAGTTTTTTTTTTTAAAATATGGTACTTAGATACAACATGTTACTAGGACAACGTAACACAAATCACATGTCAATATATGTTCAAATCACGCTACGCAAGTTTTGATCTTTTAACCTACGCACCAAAGCCAAAACACCTAACCACTGGGATAATGGTGCTAGTCAGTAAAATAAAAGTTGTTGCTTATCTCCTAAGCTTTTCGGAATGTGCAAAATCATTGAAATCAGATAAACAATTTGAAAGATATTGTTATGCGAATAGAACGCTGTTGCATGATATTTTTAGTTTCAAAAAAGCAATAACAATTATTTAAAATTCAAGTTTCAACCATATATATAAGCTCAAAATTTTCCACTGCACTTTTAATAAAAATTATTTTCTAAAATCATAGCTTTCTGATGAAATTAAAATCATCAAAAAAGGATCAATAGTTCAAAATTTACGATTAAATCGAAGCACTGTTTTATCACATATCTTCTAGACCGACCAAAATTCTTGAATTAAATTAAAACTATTCAAGTATACTTACTACTAATTTATTTAACCATAATGCTTATGATAAAATAAAATTAATGAAATATGAACCTAATTCATCATATCATTAAAAAATTACTTTTTTTTCTTCCGAATTAAATATTCCATATTAATTCAAAAGTGACAAAAAAGTTTCACTTCAAGTTATCAACATTAGTTTACTTTTAAAAACAATTGACGTTTCAGTTCATCTTCATTTTTATTTTATTTAATTTATTTTAAATCCTTTACTTTATTTATTTTTGAACTCTTGTATTTGTTTTTAGCAACACTTGTATAAAACATCTCTTCTTACTCATATATATTTTCGTATTGTATATTTCTTTTAAAACAAGTTTTAAATACTTAACATTCTCCCATTCTCCGATAGTCCCCACACTCAGTTATACATCAACACATATTGTTCTCTTTGAAATGTTTTATTGTAAATACATCTCATTTGTTTATCATACATTACAAAATGCAAGTTCACTTTCTTAATTTATGAAAATTTGCTCTGTGATAATGTATATTCTACTATCATGAAACATACATATTCTTATATCAGGAATCTAGTTGCCTGACAATAGCTAATGCTGTTAGTTGTGTTCGCTACGTTAAAGGTATAATGCACTCAATTGAAAAGGAATTTTGGACCAAGGAGAAGTTGGCGGCACTTGATAATACGAAGATTAGCTACACTTTTATTTTATGTTCATTCTTTATTTATTTTTATTTTGTAAACTATAACCACTCAAAAATAGTTTAGTAAGACATAGATAATTAGTACAATAGTTTAAGAAACATAACATGTAATGTAAACTTTAACAAACACAGGCAAGTAGTGCTAACTGAATATGTTAGCACACCTCAAAATCTCTAACTCCTCTTTCAATTTTTTTGGTTCTGGTTTTAAAATTTTAATTCTTGTATGCTAACTCACTACATGGATACACATGCTTGTGAAGTAGAGATGAAACATAATATAAAGTTTAAAAGAGATTATAAAACTTTTGCAGAAAGAATACCATCAACTACTTTTATCAGTATAGTAGCGGATCTAGAGATATCCTTTTAAAACCAGAAGAAATTAAATCTAGCAAAGTAAAATTTTCTATAACCCAGTCTAGTTGGCGCATCAATAGAAAAATAGTACTTCAGTTACTGCTTTTGGTTACATTTATTTTAACTCAATATCTGTTATTTTAACTCAGTTACCCTTTGCCTGTTATTTTAACTCAATTACTTTGGACCTAGTCATATATATTGTATACATGATTTGATTTTTAACCATTACTAAAGAGTCAAATAAATTATTTCTGTCTTAAAAAATTGTTCGAAAATTATCGATTTGGTCTTTGCTATATTTAGCCTCATAAAAGCATAAAGATTGTAAATTAATTACATAAGTTTTAGAAATGTTGAGAAAAGATGAAACTAAATATTTATTCTTTACTTTTTCATACTTAATACACTAAATTTTAATTTTAATTTTTTTTATTCTACTTTTATTTAAGCTAACTTTTTTTTCTTCAGTGAAGACCATGAAACTGTACTAACTAGATACATGAGTAAAATGAAGTTAAAGTGTAACAAGGTCATAGACATACTGCTCTTTTCATAAAAGATAGCTAGGTACATATTATTTTAATGTCACAAATTAGAACATCTTTCAAAATAAAATTGTTGATTGCGAGCATTGAGTGTAGATCCAATTGGCCCTTAATTAGGCTTTTTTACTGGTTTTGGCCATAATTAATAACATAGCACTTTAGATTATCTATAGAAAATGTGAGATTTAGTAATAAAAATAAATTTCTAGGATCATAAAGGTTTGAGATTTAGTAATGATATTAAAATCAATATTCACAATGGTATCATAGGATGTTCCTTATGGAATATATATAATAGTTCACTCATACAATGAATTAAAATAGTAGAGTTCCAAATCAGCAGAGTTCTACCAATGTCCGGCTGTCCCCCTCATATTGCACATGGATGATATTTATATTGCAATGGGTTGTCCTATAAGAGAGAAAACATCTTTAGTTGCTCCAAAATTCATGTACAAAAAGTGCATTGGACAAGATTTCTGAAGATAGGAGTGAAATAAAAAAACAAAACATTTTTAGTTTATTACGCCGAAAATCTTTTGTTGCGATATTACGAATAATTTATATTTACACTTTCTGCTTATTTCATGTTTGCCATTCTTCTTCGTGACCATTGACTCAATCTATCGCTCTCTACTTAAATGCCCTTTCTATACAAATTTGAAAACAAGCCAATTTTTCTTTGTTTTTTTGCCTTTGTTCTTTCCCTGTGACTCACTCTTGTCCTTAGCCTGGGGTTAGATTTCATAGTTTTCTCTGCTGTTTTGAATTCATTTACATATTATCATAAAGCTATTTATGATAAGCAATTTCTACAGGCATTGTGGCCTTAGTTTAAACTGGGGCCATGTTGTCTCAGTTTAAAACTGATGCCATATACGCCTCAGTTTTAAACTGAGGTCTTGTCGTCCGCCTCAGTTTTAAATAAGGGAGTGGGAAATTCTAGTAAAGTGTATATTCTAGGTATTGTTGAATACATGTGCAAAACTATTTTAGATATTCAGTGCTATCGAAAAAAAGAAATACCTTTAAGTCTGTTAATAAAAAATATTAGAAAACCATCGGACCAGTTCTGGATTTTACCACCTCAAAAATCGAAACATGTCATGCATATATGAAGTACTTAATTTCAAATTATCATCCTTGCATATTTTCTTGTTTTATTTTGTTGAGATTACTCCCATATCGGGCAATTTACAATATGAATTCTGCATAAATACTAAGAGACCTCCCTTCACATTACCAATTGGTTTTGTGATAATATATGGTTCTCTAACATGGTATCGGAGCAGGTTTTAATTGTGTCACATGTCACCCTCAATGAATTTCCATGTGTTGGCTTGTGATACGCCACACGTGTGGGGGCGTGTTGAGATTACTCCCACATCGGGCAATTTACAATATGAATTCTGCATAAATACTAAGAGACCTCCCTTTACATTACCAATTGGTTTTGTGATAATATATGGTTCTCTAACATATTTAATGTCATTTTATTGTTAAATCATGTGCTATCACCTTGATTACTATTTATTATTCTTTTTAGTATAAATTTCAATTTATTATGATATTGAATGCATGTAGGTACTTATAGAAGAAGCGGAAGAAAAGAGGAAATTGGATGGTAGTTCTAGTGGTAATGGTGAAGTAGAAGATCTTGAAAATGAATCAATTGCGGATTTTTTTGGTTCCAATAAAAAGAGAAATTATTGTTGAGCAGTTAGTTCTACTTCTTCTATGAAAAAAGTAAAGATGAATCGGACGGTAAAAGCTATAGCTGAAGAAAGGCAAGCCATGGATATGTCTATTTGGAAACTGAAGATAGAAAAGCAAGTAGCTAATCATGTAGTGATGCCATCAAACTAATAATTTCAAATTTTATGAAATTTATATCTAATCTGCAAGAAAAGCATGTTTTAAGTTATGTGGTGACTCCACATACGGAAGGTGCTTCTAATTTAGGAGATTCTCATATGAACAACAACATAGTTGCTACTCCAACGTCCCACGTAATGATATCCATTCATCTACAATGGAAAAAACGTAATGTTATTGTCACAAGATTTAGATATGGATGTAGCCAAAGGTTATGTTGGAACACAAAAAAATTGTCATTTTAGGAAGGTGATGCCGAATGTAGAGAAAGTTATTTGGGCGGTTGAAATTCTTGAACCAGATGCACCAGTTTACGATGGTCCTCAAAATGGAATGTACAAACTATGTGAATTTCCTGATGGAGGCTTCGTTATATAACCATGGTTTCGTATTCTGTATTTGTAGACTTAAATTATGAACTATGTTTATCTTTTTTTATTGCAATTGGTATTAGTATGGAATTAGTAAACTATGTATTGGTAACTTAATTATGTATTGAAGTTCTCCTTTGTTAATTGATACTCTGTTTTATTATTAATTATGAATATTGTTTATTGATACTGATTGGGCTATGATTTGCTAATTAGGATAATATTTCATATTAGATATAGTCTACATTATATCTTTTAAGATTCAAACCATTATATCTTTCAACATTCAAATTACTGATAAGTGTTTATTTATTTGTATTTATTTGTAATGATTATAAGTGTTGGAAGATATTTTCCCCCTACAATTATAAACATTGGAAGATATTTTTCCCCAATACTTAAGCGCTGGCGAAAGTAATCCTCCAACGCTTATAAGCATTGCAAATAAATGCCCACGCCCTTATAGCGACACATATAAGTGTTACCGAAATTCTTGGCAACACTTATACTCGTTGAGAATCCTCTGTTTTGGTGTAGTAACAACATGATTAAATCACTTTATCATTTAAATCTCGATTTTACTTTAGGTTCGGTTTCAAAACAACATAAAGCCATAATTTTGACTTTAAAAAGGGATTCAAAACATACTTTTAATAGTAATTGTCATGTAAATCAATCAGTAGTTACCCAAAAATCAGTAAAAGTCATGCAAATCGAGGTAGATGTGAAACGAATAGTAATTGTCCATTTAAAAATCATACTTTTAATTTTTAAAATATTTTATAAAAACATTGAAAACCAGATATCCATAGTTAAAGTAAAGTGAGATTATAAAATCACTCATTTAGGGTGTCGAGTTAACAAAACAAATGTGGATCTGCCAAAACAATAGTAGATCCAGATTCAGACCACAACTACATATTTTCCTAGGCATGAGTTTGAAATTGAAAATCCTAATTGAAAATGTTTGTTTAATCCTCTCTTAATTAGATAATTTAGGCTAATTTTTTGAAAGAATGGTGGAATTCAGATTTAGTAGGTCAAAATTGGCTAAGAAAGATTAAGAGATGTTTAAATATGCATTTATATTGATTAGTAACTTCCCTAGCCCTAATCCCGAAATGGATTAACATGATGCAATAATCAGCCTTAATTACCCAATAATCTGCCTTAAAGCTATCAAAATTCAAAAAGCCACACCTCCCAAACCGTAAGTTCAAAAAGCTATTTGATCACTCTATAAAGTGGAAAACCCCATTATGTTGTGGAGTATGAGATAGAGTAACTAGAGAGATAGTCCTTTTATATTTTAAGTATTATTGTAACAACCCGCATATTTAACGATTATATATCTAAATATTTTATTTAAATATAGCGTCGTTAGTCGGATTTAAGTCCGAAATGTTACTTTCTGCAAACGGTCGAATTAGGACTCGAAACCACTTCCGTTGAGTTCGAAATGGCATTTGCGATCTTTTTAAGTATAAGCTTTGATATGTTTAGAGTAAGTCGAGTTTTGCTACCTTTTCTAATTGGGTTTTGTGTTTGGGTTCAGCCCACTAGCTAACTAAATAACCTAACTCAATCCCTTCTCTTTCCATTCACTCATTTTCACTTCTAAACTCAAGCTAAAACTGAAATGGGGGAAAAGAACGGGAAATAGAAATTCCAAGCCCAGGTTTCTTCTTGCAAACTTGAATTCTTGCTCCAAAATCAAGGTGAAGCTATTGGTAAGCCTCTCTTTATCTTTTCCAACTCTTTCTTCCTTCAATTTAAGAAAATTTCCTAAACCTAACTTAGAAAATACTTGTTTTGATCTTAGATTGGAGCTTGTAGAGTAGAAGTGAAGAGCGGTTGGTCTTTTCTTTGCATTTGAGCTTCTCACCTTTGTTTTTGGGTTAAAAAGGTGAGTTTTGAACTCACATCTACTTCTCTTGATATCATTGATGTCAGGTATGAATTCATAACACTTATTCATGTGCAATTGCTTTTGATTCGAATTGGTTATGTGAACATTGCAATTTTGGTGTTTTGAAGTCAAAAACTCTAAAAATCATAGCTTTGATGTTTGATTATGTTTTTGGAGGCGTATCGAAGAGCCTATAGTGCTGGGTTGTCGATTGGCACAAATCCCTAGCATCCATCGCTCGTTCGATCGCATTTCGGTTTGAATTTGCCATTTTTGGTCTAGGCTGTTTTTTTGCCTAGCAGAAAATTTCAGACGTCTGAAACCAAATCCAGACTCCTGGTTGAAAAAATCCAGACGTCTGAAATGGGGTCTGAAAAAGGCAGAGAATAAATCCAAACGTCTGAAACAAAATCCAGACGTCTGAAATCAAATTCAGACGTCTGGTTGAAAATTTCAAACATCTGAAATGGCCCACGAATTAAAAAGAGAGAGGAGAATAGCTTATATTTTACAGAACATAGGGCCAGACGTCTAAAACTGTCTGTTTTGCCTATTTTAGCTATTTTTGAGTTAATTTCAAACTTTTATTGATTCGTGTTGATTCCAATTAGTTTTTATTGCATTTTTGACTTTGATGATTCCTTTTTGATTTCATGCATGGGTTTTTTTATAAAATGATCTTTTCAAATTGTACTAAAACCTCATTTCACCAATTTATAATTTCTATTTAAAACCGCACACACAATTTTGCACTTCGAGTGAAGTGGGAAGGAGATTAAATGGTTAGGTAAAACACGGACCATGAATCCGTGCATTTATCTTTCCGATTAATCCCCGACCTATTCGATTGATTGTTTTTCCCTTTGGTCTGTTTTACCGATGGGATGAGGTAAACTTTGTACCGTTTTGAGTGTGAAATTGACTAACGGATAGTAAACCGTTTAGTGCGAACGAGTGGTTATAGGACTCACGTTGCCACTTTTCGAATTCCTTTTCGGGAGTTGTGACGCATTCTGCCAGTTAGTGGTGTCCAGTACTGGGCCTCCGGACCTTCACCACTACGGTTTGTTGCCTTTGGGATAGTGTCTTCAGACTGTCTCCTTCAGGTTTGTTGCCTTCGGGTATGTTGCCTTCGGGTTTGTACCTTCGGGTTTGTGCCTTCGGGTTTGTTGCCCTATCGTATCGCTTTTGGAGTTGGTCATTCGTCACCGCTCGAGTGATATTGGGTTTGGAGTCTTCGGGCTTATGAATCCTTGTTTATACAGTACTGAGCACGTGTAATTTTCTGATGTTTCACTGATATGTATATTCCCTAGGTATCTTCCTTCGATGTTGGTCTTTTTGAGCCGCACGATATATAGCGGTTACCTTGTGGAACTTGTGTTACCTTCATTGGTATTTGTTATTTGCCTTTTGGCTTATTTTGGGATATTCATATCCTTCGTTTATTGATTGTTGATGATATGAGGCTTGTCTTGTTGATTCATCTTTTATTGGATGATTGAGATATCTTTTGAGATATTTGTTGTTCTTTATGACCTTGTAGGTTCATTACTGTTCAGTTTATCAAACTGATTTGTTTGGCTAGACTGATCTGTGTATTTTATACTCGGGTCAGACCGAGATGTTTCAGGTTAGGGGCTTTTGGACTTAGCCTATTTTGCTTCCGCATGGACTACTTCGCTAGCTTCTTTTTGTTATAGCTTTTGTGTAGTCCCATTTTGTTGTAACTCTGGTATATATATGTATTCTTTTGGATTTGTCTGTATATTGTGGTTGGCTATACCACTTGACATGTATCAGTCTGTGTACTTTGCTATGTATTAGTATATTTATATAATATATGATGATCTACTATTCTGTGATGTATATTACATTTGAGTTGTTATATTCTGTTCTAATAGATCCTCCAACCACCTATGGTTTTGTTTTAAGTATTCATTGGATATGTCGATCTGCTTGGTATGACTATTGTCGATGTATTCAATAGATAGTTAGAGCAGGGCTATAGATGGTCGCTCCTAACCAGCCTTATTCTCCATGTTAGTTGACGGCATTACCCCGTAGTGTCCTTGGCTAGCGTGGGTATAGAGGTGGGGCGTCACAGCTTGGTATCAAAGCCAGGTTCAGAACAAAATATGATAAACACAGAATAGAAGCACATATTCCGATACATCAAAGTGTATAAGTGATACAAATCTTTGAACCATCATACCTCTATATTCCTTCTGTGCCTTAGGTGGTAGATAGAATGTGGGAATACGCCTAGGACTGCATTTTGTTCCGTAGTATTCCACATTTGAATTAGTGACATCTACCTTGTGAATAATCTTGTTCTTATATTACTTTCAGCGTGTGGCTGGAAGAGGCAGGGGCCGACGTTCGGATGGTGGGCAATCAAGTGGCTCACATCCAGATGACGTTTTATGTCTGCTGATCAGTTTTTGGAATTGTTTAGGAGCACTCAGCCTCCAGTTCCTCCTCAAGTATCTCCACCTCGCAAGTATGCCTTTGCATGTATGTGCAGCGATTTTTCTCATCTTGTGGGAAAGCCGTTTAAAGGCTCCGAGTCTGTTCTTGAAGTCCAAGCTTGGCTTCGCACGTGCGAGTGTATCTTCTCTCGCATGGATCTTTCTGATCATGATAGAGTTCTTGTAACTTCTAGTTTATTGCAAGAGCGCGCCCTTGATTGGTACAAGCTTCTTGTAGCCGAAATTGATGAGTCTACTCTTTTTTTGACTCAGTTTCGGGGACGATTTGAACTCAAGTTCATTACTGAATTTGAAAAAGTTTTATTGACCCGTCTCTTCCTTGAGTTGAAGCAAGGGAAATCTTCTGTTTCTGAGTATGTTGCATCATTCGAGGCTTTATCTAAGTATGGTCTTGAATTAATTAGCACTTCTTATAAGAAGAATCTGAAGTTTGTCTCTGGTCTTAAGAAATATATTAAGAAGTCTTTGTTGCTCCAGCTTAAGCTTTCTTTTGAGGAGTTGGTAGATTATGCGCTTCATCTTGAAGCTGTCGAGAAGGAGTGTGATAGTGGTGATGATGTTGAGGTTTCTAAGAAACCCAACAAGAAGCAGTTTCCATTTAAAAGTCCAGGTCTTTTCCTTCCAAGAAGAAGAAGACTGGTGGTTCTAATTCTCAGCCTCAATCTGTTGGAACACCTTTCATTCAGAAGTGTTTCAATTGTGGTTCTCCTGATCATATGATTCGAGCTTGTCCTAAGCCTCTCTTCCGCCGCTATTGCAAGAAGGAAGGTCATCATGTTTCCACCTGCCCTACTGTTTCTGCTCGTGCTAAGTCTAGCAAGCTTTATGCTGCTAAGGCTTCTGAAGGTCCTTCTCAACCCAAAGGTATATCTATATCTATTTTGGAAGGTTCTATTTTATTTCATGACCACAGTATTCGAATTCTTTTCGATACGGGTGCTTCACATTCTTTCGTATCGAAAAAGCTCATCAATGATTTATCTTTGGATGTTTCTTGTTTGGTTACTTGTTTAAGGATTACGAATCCTATTGGGGGATCCGCAACCCTTAGTATGCTTTGTGAATATGTTGAGATTTTTTTATGTGGCTTTTATTTTCGTGCGAATCTGCACGTTATTTCTTGTCTGGGAGTTGATATGATTTTGGGTATGGACTGGCTAGTGAGATACGACGCCAGGATTATTTGTTCTGAGAGGGTTTTATATCTTCGACATCCGGATTCACCTACTCAGCTATCACTTGTTCTTCGGGATGTCGATAATTCCGAAATGGCTTTGCATTCTCTTGACTCGCGAGATGATGATGACATATCTCGTATTTCTATTGCTTGTGACTTTTCTGATGTTTTCGAGCCTGTTTCGGGTTTGCCACCCAAACGGGCAATTGAGTTCCACATTGATCTCATTCCAGGCGCGCAACCAGTTAGTCGTCCTCCCACGAGGATGTCTACAAAGGAAAATGAAGAACTCAAGAAGCAGCTTTTAGAGCTTGAGTCCAAGCAGTTGATTCAGTCTAGTTTTTCTCCGTGGGGATCCACGGTCGTCTTTGTGAAGAAGTCTGATGGAACTCTTAGGCTTTGCATTGACTATCGCAAGCTTAACGAGTTAACCATCAAGAATAGGTATCCATTGCCTAGGATCGATGATATGCTCGATCTATTGAGTGGCGCTAAGGTCTTTTCTCAGCTTGACCTTGCCACGGGTTTTCATCAGTTATGAGTCACGGAGGATAGCATACCTCTTACAGCTTTCCGCACTCGTTATGGTTCTATTGAGTGGCTCGTTATGCCGTTCGGTTTGACGAACGCTCCCGCTTTCTTCTTTGATCTAATGAATCGAGTATTCCGGCAATACCTCAATAAGTTCGTCCTTGTGTTTATTGATGATATCCTTGTTTATTCTTAGTCAGCAGCTGGGTATGCTAATCTCTTGAGAATTGTCTTGAGTACTCTCCGTCACCATCAGCTTAGAGGCAAATTCTCCAATGCCATTTTTAGGAGAATAAGGTTTAGTTCTTAGGCCATGTCGTATCTTTCGACGGCATTTCAGTCGAACCCTCGAAGATCGAAGCTATTCAGAGTTGGAAGAGGCCTGAGAATGTTCATGAAATTCGTAGTTTCCTTGGATTGGCGGGTTATTACCGTCGGTTCATTAAGGATTTTTCCCGTGTTGTGCTTCTTCTCACCAACCTTACTCGGAAAGGCATTCGTTATATTTGGTCCGACAAGTGTGAAGCTTCCTTTCTGACATTAAAGGAACTTCTCACTAATGCTCCTATTCTTGTGGTTCTCGAGGGGAATCATGATCTTGTTGTCTACACCAATGCTTGTGGTAGTGGTCTCGGTGCTGTTCTTATGCAGAAGGATCAGGTAGTTGCTTATGCTTCTAGGCAACTACGTTCGAATGAAGTTCGCTATGCCACACATGATCTTGAGTTAGCCGCCATTGTCTTTGCCTTGAAGATTTGGCGACACTATTTATTGGGTCAGCGCTTCATTCTCTATACCGATCATAAATCTTTGAAGTATTTGTTCCCTCAGAAGGAACTCAATATGAGGCAACAGCGTTGGCTCAAGTTTCTTGCCTCCTATGATTTTGATATCCAGTATACCCCTGGTAAGGGTAATCGTGTTGCTGATGCGCTTAGTCGCAAACATTCGGCTGTAGTTTCTATAATGCTTGCCGAATGGGATATTATAGAGACTCTATCTTTTTGTGAAATTCGTGATCGAGATTCATCTTCTGATTCTCCTATTCTATTACTTAGTTTGGAAGCTCAACCCTTTTTATTGGATCGTATTGCCGATGCTCAGCTGCGTGATCCTGATTTGTTGCATCTTATTCAGCTTTGCGAGTCTGGATCCTGTGATGAGGCGTTGCGGGATTTCAACATTGATTATCATGGGTGTCTTCGTAAAAAGAACCGTCTTTTTGTGCCTTTTGATTTTGTACTTAGGCATGACATTCTTGATGGCTGTCACCGTTCTAAGTACACCATTCATCCTGTTAGTAGTAAGATGTATGCCGATATGCATCGTCTTTATTATTGGGAAGACATGAAGTGCGATGTGGCGAGTTATGTGAGTAATTGCACAACTTGTCAGCGTATTAAGGCCGAACATCAACGTCCTTCAGGTCTTCTTCAGCCTCTAGAGATTCCATTGTGGAAATGAGATCAGATTTCTATGGATATCATTGACGGCCTACCTCGTTCGAGATCGGGCCATTCTAGCATTTGGGTTACTGTTGATCGCCTCACCAAGTTTTCTCATTTTATTCCTATTAATTCTAATAGGACTGCTTCACATTTGGCTAAGTTGTATGTCAAGGAAACCGTGAGACTTCACGGTGTTCCTAGTTCTATTGTGAGTGACCGTGATCCTTTATTCACGAGTCATTTTTGGCACAGTCTTTAGCAAGCTTTGGGAACAAAGCTTAATTTTAGCACAGCTTATCATCCGTAGTCCGACGGACAGACTGAACGGGTGAATCGTATCTTGGAAGATCTCCTCCGTATATGTATTCTTGATTTCGGTGGTTTTTGGGAAGATCACCTACCTCTTGTAGAGTTCTCCTACAATAATAGTTTTCAGTCCAGTATCGGTATGGCCCCTTTCGAAGCCTTATACGGAAGGCCATGTCGATCACCTTCTTGTTGGTTGGAATCTGGGGAGAAGCTTAATTCTTGGCCTAGATTTTGTTCGTGATTCTTTCGAGAAGATTGATTTGATTCGTTTGAGAATGAAAGAGGCACAGAGCCGCCAGAAATCCTACGCAGACAATCGTAGGAAGCCTCTCGAATTCTCGGTTGGTGATCTCGTCTTTATTCATGTTTCTCCTCTAAAAGGGATGATGCGCTTCAATACGACTGGGAAATTGGCTCCTCGCTTTATAGGACCATTTTCTATTATTGAACGTATTGGCCCAATAGTGTGACAACCCGCCCTTCTATCACCAGAAAGACGTATCATCATTAAGAAAGAAAGGGATAGAAATAGAAAAGAAAGAGAAAGAAAGAACAACAAACACGAAATCTCACAGCGGAATGGAATAAAATATAATACATCACATAACAATCTCATAATTTACATATATCAGAGTTATACAATATTTTACATTTGACAATGTTATATATACATCAGTCACTACATACATCTCAAATACAACATACTCTAACTAACACAGCGGAACTAGATAGATATCTACAACGCCGAAGCCTCCTGCTCCATTGCTCCTCCGGCATTCGTCAAAGCTAACCTGAATCTCTTGACTACCCGTAAAAATTTGGGTACCCGAGAGTTTATGAAAAACAAAAATAAACTCCGGGTCAGACATGGGTCTGGTATGAGTAAACAGTTTAAATTGTTTAACTTTGCAAAACTTTTGAAATAAAGGTATCACGTAAGACTTCCCACAAATAAATACGGGTAAGTTTTTACCTTACGCTAACCAAAACATTTCATAGGAAATTCTGTGATATTATAATAGCGTCTAGGGTTTTCAAGTAAATAGAAAATAGCCGAAATTGTTACATGATTAAATTCCAGCTACTAGCCACAAAAGTGGGTAATACAATCAAAACCGTGGGCACTTATTGGAAAATGGATTCCATACAATGGCAGGGCTACTGGGGTACCGCCCGTCAGAGTACGGGGCCTAGATCACCGTACCGAGGATTACTCCCTTCATCCCCTGCAACACAAGGCCGGAACCATTCCTTACTGAACAGTCCCGAACAAGATAAACCCCGTGGTTGGCGCGCCCAACCACCCACTAAGCCGAATAAAAAGGGACATCTAGACAGGGGAAATATCTTGTCCTGCTTGGGCATGACCCACCTAACCTTGCTGCATCTCCCCTGTTTTAGCCATTCCCGGTTGATGAGGCTTGAGGCTACGATTACCTTTAGAGAACAAATTTCTTAGAATGCTCATCGCCCGCCTGACGATGTGTTGAAAGCATTCAATCCATACAAGTTCGTTCCGGGTTCGAACGAAACCGAAGGCATTATCTCGTTACACTCATTTTGGAATCACCCTCAGAGTTAACGATGACAACCCTTGCATTCTAAACCTTCATCTTCATATCAGATTAACGACCTAACGTTAATTTGGATCGATGTGGTTTTCGGATGTCCCAAATGTGGAAACCCGATCCCGGTCTCATCGAAATCCAAAACGTGTCTTTTAGGGCCAAGTTGTTTTAAAGTTTAAAACAATTCAATCTCAATTATCCATATACACACAGATAGATAATTCATAGTATCACAATAGATAATCAACATTATCACCATAACAGATAAGCAATCATATCAGATAATCCATATTTTTATCATGCTACAATCAAGCATACATTTTACAGAGCATCATTTATCTCATGCTAGGAATTTCAAACCATTCAGAGTAAACAATATCATCCATCCATATATAAGCAATCATATCAGCTATAATTAATTTAAAATGAATTAAATTAATTACTTGCATCTCTAATTAATTTAAAGTAAATTAAATTAATTACTTAACCATTATAATTCTTGCTTATATAACTATTAACCAATTATCAATCAATTTATAAATCCATTTCACTTAATCATACTTTGATTAATTAACATTAAATTCAAGTAATCATTCTTAATTATTTCCAAATTATTTATCTTATCCAAATTTAGAAATTAACCTTTAATTACATACATTACATTACTTCTTAATTTCACCAATTAATTTCTCTTTAATCTTTCATTATTAATTTCATTATTTAATGATTGCTAATTACATTTCATTTCATTATCCTATACTAAATTAATTACCTTAAGTAATTAAATCTTCAATTAAACTATATTTATTAATCACCCCTGATTAATACTATCCAGTAATGAATCACCTTTAATTACTCTTATCACATCACTTATTTACTTCTCATCTGATTTCCTTTAATCAATCCCTTGATTAAATTTGCACAAAGTAATTATACTCACATTACTTCCATTATCAAATCATTCTCATTCAATTATATCCAGTCATTAATTTACTTCTCCAAGTAATTTACTTATCACATCATCAATTAATTATTTAAATTAACTAACTTGATTAATTAACTTAAACAATTCACATTAAACTTCATTAATTACAATAAATAATTAATTCCTTAATTACTTAAATACTTAATTAGCTTTTCCTTAATCACTCAATTACTTAATCAATTTGTTTCACTTAATTTCTTAATTAACTATTCTTTAATCATTGATTAACGATCTTAATAAAACTTAATTATTTATTTATTAAATTGCATTCTTTCATTCATTAATTACCTTACGTAGATAATTATACTGTATTAATTTCTTAATAAATCAGTTGATCCATCACCAGTTACAATTAAAAAGTAATTATTTTATTTACTTCTGAAATTATCAATTAAGATTAGATTTCTACATAATTAACATTTCAACATTTGAGATCCTTATTAGTTTTAAAAAAAATCAATTACAATGGCTGACTATACTCAATTGTTAATTAACTTTGTACTAAATTAAAATAAATTCTGGATTAAAATAATAATTAAGAATTTAAACACTTTAAAGCATTGATTAAATAATTTACTTGAATTAAGACTTTTGGGCTTTAAATTGTCAAACTCATGAAAATAGTGTTTGCAGACAAAAAAAAACTATTTGATAACACTTACTTTTACAACAGAAACTAAACTGCATGAATGAAGGAAACCCGAGTTCCCCCTTGAGTTTACACGGTACTTCACCGAGTTCCGCTGCTTCTTTCCCTGTTTTACCCTGAACCTCTTCTTCTTCCTCTACTTTTTTTTTTAATTTTTTTTTTCAAAGCATCAGTTTCAAATTTTTTTTTGTTAGAACTTAGAATTAAATTAGCATATCAGGCTCAACCACGTTCGAACTCGAACTCAACCCGAAGCCCCAATCCCAAAAACTCGCGCGCAACTCGAGACCATGACTGACATGACGCCATCCCCTCCTCCCCTCCGTGCACGTGCACGGCGACACCAAGAACCACTAGCGAACACCTATGATGCTGACACACCACAAATCACTCGCTTATCTAAAATCCAAAGTCAAAATGCCTTCTGAAAAGCTGAAACGAAAAACAACAGAACAACCCATAACCCAACTCGAACCTCTCCAACAATATCACCTCGACACCGCTGCCGTGACCCCCGGAAGCCCCTAAATTTTGACCGAACCTCGACAACACTCCACCCTTCCTTTCCCCGAAGGTACGACCAACTCGAACTTCAATGAATGTCGAACTTGGCACATTTACAGACGGAACAAAATTTTGGGCTAAAACCCTAAATCAATCCCAATTCCTTAATTCACGTGATATAGAAATTATCTGATAATTTTTACGTGATCCTAAATGCTTAAGCTTGCTTCAACTAGAATTTTAAAAATAAAAATTGATTGAATCAACAGATATTGACAAAACATCAAATTCAGTTCCTTTTAAAACTGCACTTTAAATTCTTATTTAAAAATCATTATTTTTATGCTAAAAATCCTAACTTTGTTTGCTGAATCAAGATATGAAATCAGATTAACAAAATTAAATATTTGAATTTTGAACATATTAGTTTCTATTTACTATAACTTGAGTATGCAGTGTCTAAGTTTCACTATCCACCTTCATTAAATATTCCAAGTTGTAATTACAGTTTAATAAGTGTGTTAACTTAAATTCTTAAGTATAATATATTTGTATGAAAAAGTATTTAAATTTGTCTCTGCTTTTACTTTGTTCTGAAGCTTAAAACACTGAAGCACAAGCCATATAAATTTCCAGTGCAACAGAAATATTCACAGAGAAATTTGTTTAAACTATAACAAGCACATAACATCAAAAAGAAAACTCACAAATTAAATTTTGAGAATAGTTTGTTTACTCACATCAATAAAATCAGAGAACATTCCTTGTTTAAAGACTTGTTGTTGAAAACCTGCCTGTAAATTGTTCCTGCTCTTATGATTTTACTTGAGCTTTGATTGCGTCTTTATTTATTTTTTATTTTTTTATTTTTTTCTTCCTCTTCCAGTTATACTTATACTATAAACTAAATAAAAGATGGATACCTATATATAGAAGATAAGAAGTTAAGTATGAATGGGAAAAGAAAGAGTTTTAACCTGGTAAGGTGTTATCTGCTACTGTTCCATTCTTGTTTTTATCAGGCAAGCTTCTCTTTTTTTTTTTTATAAATACTGATATGATTCTTGAATTCGGCTGAGATGCTAAAACATTAATTGCTAATGTACTTATTGTCTATACATACCTTATTAGTACATAAATATCTTATTAACTTGTCTGCATAATCTCCTACAGGTCATAAATTATCAAGCCTGCTGTATATTTTTTTTTTTACACACTTAACTCACTGCTATACCATTATGTTGATTAGATTTCATTGCAAAATAAAGATTTGCATATTATAATTAGACACAAAGGTGTGCTTCTAACAGGAGAGCATTAAATGGCAAGTAGCTTGCATAAAAAGATAAGTTATTAAATGTTTATATTTCAATCTGCCTGAATTTGTGAGGTTTTTTTTTCCATGTTTACATATGTTTATATCAAAGCAATATGTGTCAGGTTCCTTGATTAGTGCATATATCATAATTATGTTTGGCTATGTTGATAGAAATTTACGTTCTGCTTGCTTAATATGTCTGCATATTAAAATCAAGATTTGTTGTAGGTGTATATATATATATATATATATATATATATATATATATGAAAGTATATATTTTACAGGCTACACTTGATTTTGTAAATATGCAGTTAGCTACCTTATGATATTTGCCTTGTTTTTATTTTTCAAATTGAATATTTCACATGTCAGGTTTGTGTTTATACTTTTGGTTTGCTTTGAAAACATTTGTTTCCTTATTTCTAACTTGAATAATTTATATACATATAGTTGTTGATTGATTTAATTTGTGTATGAAAATATTTGTTTAGTTAACTTCTAATTTATATAAGTTATACATAGATGTTTTAGTTTGGTTTTAGATTTGATTTTGTCTTACTTTATACTGTGTTTTATACTTTGTTCTTATATTAAATTGTTAAGTTATGTTGTATAAAATCTCAATTAATTCTTATTTTAAATTTTACAGTAGCACGTTATATTTAACTATCAATGTTCAAGTCATATTCAAAATGATTCTCACTTATATTTGTATTCATTTTCATTTGTACTTAATTATTACTTATATAAATCAAGTTATATACATATATTTGATTTATGTTTTACATTTATATTTTACATTTATATTTTATTTTGTTAGAATTAGATTTAATTTAAACATTAACATCCCTATGTATATTACCAAATGTAAACAAAACATAGTATTTTAATTTGGTTATATAAGGTCAATATTATTAAAAGGTTCTATTTAAATATCCAAGATCAAATTCCCTTTTTAAAATACGAATTTACATAAACAATTGGCAATGATCCAAAATCATATTCATTTGAAAATAATTAGTTCATATTTTATTTAATCATATTAAATATTTATTAAAATAAACAAGGCCAAAATTCAGGGTCGTTACATTCTTCCCCCCTTAAAAGAATTTCGTCCCCGAAATTTAAAATAAAGATAATTTAAAAGCTGTTATACTAACCATTCACACATACATATCATTCATACATTAGCAAACAATCAAACAGTTTATCCTAACAAGCAACACTAGCTATCCGAATACAAATCCGGATAAACTTTCCTAGAACTATCCAGAGTCTCCCAGATGTAATCACTGAGATTCTTGCTCCACTGCACTCGACATGTTTCACTACTTACTTCGAGTTGCCTCCCATCCTGATCAACAATCTGAACAGGATTCCTGACTACAGTCAAACTCCGCTTGACTTCCCAAATCTCCTTGAACTACTAGTTCTACCACTAATGATGGATCTTTAACAAAATTCTAAGTTGAGATGCACGGAATATATTATGAATTCCAGACATCCATTCTGGCAATTCAATCCTATAAGATACAACTCCAATTTAAGTTGAATTTTATATTTATACATAACTCAAGGTCTCAGCCTCCCATTCATTTTAAATTTACAATCAAATTCATTAATTTACCATCCAATTTTATTTGACCAATTCCAATTTCATTTACATATTTAGTTTACTAATTTATTTCAAATTAGTTTATTACTATTTCCAATTCAATAATTGATTTCACCACAGAATCACTTCATTATAGTTCTTGAGTTTAGTTCTAGTTTGTAATCCTGGTTTGGATACCTATTTCATTTCCCAAGTTAAAAATAATTGTATTTTAGCTTATAATTCCACTTTTTAAATTTTAAACTTTATGAGCCCCAAATTTATTTATTCTCCACATTTACATTCATTCATTTTCACTTTAAATTTTAGATCTTACCTGTATCAAACAAGCATACTTTGTATTTCAAATATTTAAATTCTTTTGATAGGCCATCAGGGTTTATTTCTACAAATTTAATTTTTTATCCAACTATTCTATTTGAATAAAGATTTTATTTCATTCGACTTAAATCATCATTCAAGCTTTTACTAAATAAACTCTCACTCTCCTTGAAGCTATGCTTCTATAAAGTTTAATCTTTGGTTAATTTATTTGTTTCAATTTCATACTTAAATTTATTTTCAATTCATTTGATACTCACCTAGATCAATCCCATTATTATCTCATAATCAAACTTCTATTTAACTAATTTAAATCTCATTAACCTATTCAATCAACCAATTTATTCCAAATTAGTTCACTTCCATTTATTTTATTTTGATTTATTCCAAGGCCATATTTATTCCATCCATACTTGAATTGGATTTTGTCTTCCAAAAATCATCTTATTATTTTATCAGTGTTCAATTTTATTTTATAATTCAAATTTTGGATTTTTTTTTTTCAAAACAATTTTGTTCACATTCATATTTTCACATTTTACCCAATATAAGCATGAATATATTCATATTTCATTTTAAGTCAAGATTGAACACTTATCTACAGTCAAAATATTCCTAATCAATGTGTTACCAATTTCCTTTACAAGTTATCGGAATATATTTAGTCCAATTCAATTTCACATCAACTTACTTTTATCTATTTAAGTAAGGATTTAATTTATTTACCACCATCTATATCTCAACTGAATTCTATTCCAATTCAATTTGTTTATTTTAACTTCCATTAAATTAAGCACCACACCATTCTCTTTAATCTACCAATTTACTTGGAATCTATTAAATAAGAACTTATTTTCATTTTAATATCATCCATATCTCACTTCATTTTATTCAATTCTTAAATCGAATTCCAACTATTAAGCTTAAGTAAATTTCAACCAAATTTTTTATTTCTATTAGATTCTCACATCAAATTCATTTACATTATATACTTGATGTACTTCATTAATTTATTTACATCCTTATTATTATTATGTTTTTAATCATTAGTTTAATTCCAAAATTAAATTAAACTCCTAACTTAATTCAAAATAAGTCCTCATTTTCAACTTCATTTTTAAATTATAATTCTAATTTAAATTTCTTATTTCCTTGGTTATATAAGCCATTGTAAATCTTTATAATCCTTATTTGCCTATTAACACTATCAACCCAATGCTATAATTATATATATATAATAATTACAGAAACATTTTTTTATATATATATATCAAAATAGATTTTGGATGAAATTATTTAATTCACCCACTTTTGAAAACAATATCATGTCGAATTGATCTATTCAAGTGTTTAGAAACCCCTTCGGTACAGTTGTACAGACTATACTGACGAAGGTTCATATACCACTCAATAAATCAATCAACATAATATAAAACCATTTTATATTCACTAACAAGTACGCACTCATATCTATTATTACGCTCAGACTCATTCTAGAGTACTGCCGACCCTATCTCTAATGAGTAATCTCCACCAGAGCCAAGGTTCTCACTTAACCTTTTAGCTCTGATACCAACTGTGACAACCCGCCCTTCTATCACCAGAAAGATGTATCATCATTAAGAAAGAAAGGGATAGAGATAGAAAAGAAAGAGAAAGAAAAACAACAAACACGAAATCTCACAGCGGAATGGAATAAAATATAATACATCACATAACAATCTCATAATTTACATATATCAGAGTTATACAATATTTACATTTGATAATGTTATATATACATCAGTCACTACATACATCTCAAATACAACATACTCTAACTAACACAGCGGAACTAGATAGATATCTACAACGCCGAAGCCTCCTGTTCCATTGCTCCTCCGGCATTCGTCAAAGCTAACCTGAATCTCTTGACTACCCGTAAAAATTTGGGTACCCGAGAGTTTATGAAAAACAAAAATAAACTCCGGGTCAGACATGGGTCTGGTATGAGTAAACAGTTTAAATTGTTTAACTTTACAAAACTTTTGAAAATAAAGGTATCACGTAAGACTTCCCACAAATAAATACGGGTAAGTTTTTACCTTACGCTAACCAAAACATTTCATAGGAAATTCTGTGATATTATAATAGTGTCTAGGGTTTTCAAGTAAATAGAAAATAGCCGAAATTGTTACATGATTAAATTCCAGCTACTAGCCACAAAAGTGGGTAATACAATCAAAACCGTGGGCACTTATTGGAAAATGGATTCCATACAATGGCAGGGCTACTGGGGTACCGCCCGTCACAGTACGGGGCCTAGATCACCGTACCGAGGATTACTCCCTTCATCCCCTGCAACACAAGGCCGGAACCATTCCTTACTGAACAGTCCCGAACAAGATAAACCCCATGGTTGGCGCGCCCAACCACCCACTAAGCCAAATAAAAAGGGACATCTAGACAGGGGAAATATCTTGTCCTGCTTGGGCATGACCCACCTAACCTTGCTGCATCTCCCCTGTTTTAGCCATTCCCGGTTGATGAGGCTTGAGGCTACGATTACCTTTAGAGAACAAATTTCTTAGAATGCTCATCGCCCGCCTGACGATGTGTTGAAAGCATTCAATCCATACAAGTTCGTTCCGGGTTCGAACGAAACCGAAGGCATTATCTTGTTACACTCATTTTGGAATCACCCTCAGAGTTAACGACGACAACCCTTGCATTCTAAACCTTCATCTTCATATCAGATTAACGACCTAACGTTAATTTGGATCGATGTGGTTTTCGGATGTCCCAAATGTGGAAACCCGATCCCGGTCTCATCGAAATCCAAAACGTGTCTTTTAGGGCCAAGTTGTTTTAAAGTTTAAAATAATTCAATCTCAATTATCCATATACACACAGATAGATAATTCATAGTATCACAATAGATAATCAACATTATCACCATAACAGATAAGCAATCATATCAGATAATCCATATTTTTATCATGCTACAATCAAGCATACATTTTACAGAGCATCATTTATCTCATGCTAGGAATTTCAAACCATTCAGAGTAAACAATATCATCCATCCATATATAAGCAATCATATCAGCTATAATTAATTTAAAATGAATTAAATTAATTACTTGCATCTCTAGTTAATTTAAAGTAAATTAAATTAATTACTTAACCATTATAATTCTTGCTTATATAACTATTAACCAATTATCAATCAATTTATAAATCCATTTCACTTAATCATACTTTGATTAATTAACATTAAATTCAAGTAATCATTCTTAATTATTTCCAAATTATTTATCTTATCCAAATTTAGAAATTAACCTTTAATTACATACATTACATTACTTCTTAATTTCACCAATTAATTTCTCTTTTATCTTTCATTATTAATTTCATTATTTAATGATTGCTAATTACATTTCATTTCATTATCCTATATTAAATTAATTACCTTAAGTAATTAAATCTTCAATTAAACTATATTTATTAATCACCCCTGATTAATACTATCCAGTAATCAATCACCTTTAATTACTCTTATCACATCACTTATTTACTTCTCATCTGATTTCCTTTAATCAATCCCTTGATTAAATTTGCACAAAGTAATAATACTCACATTACTTCCATTATCAAATCATTCTCATTCAATTATATCCAGTCATTAATTTACTTCTCCAAGTAATTTACTTATCACATCATCAATTAATTATTTAAATTAATTAACTTGATTAATTAACTTAAACAATTCACATTAAACTTCATTAATTACAATAAATAATTAATTCCTTAATTACTTAAATACTTAATTAGCTTTTCCTTAATCACTCAATTACTTAATCAATTTGTTTCACTTAATTTCTTAATTAACTATTCTTTAATCATTGATTAATGATCTTAATAAAACTTAATTATTTATTTATTAAATTGCATTCTTTCATTCATTAATTACCTTACGTAGACAATTATACCGTATTAATTTCTTAATAAATCAGTTGATCCATCACCAGTTACAATTAAAAAGTAATTATTTTATTTACTTCTGAAATTATCAATTAAGATTAGATTTCTACATAATTAACATTTCAACATTTGAGATCCTTATTAGTTTTAAAAAAAATCAATTACAATGGCTGACTATACTCAATTGTTAATTAACTTTGTACTAAATTAAAATAAATTCTGGATTAAAATAATAATTAAGAATTTAAACACTTTAAAGCATTGATTAAATAATTTACTTGAATTAAGACTTTTGGGCTTTAAATTGTCAAACTCATGAAAACAGTGTTTGCAGACAAAAAAAACTATTTGATAACACTTACTTTTACAACAGAAACTAAACTGCATGAATGAAGGAAACCCGAGTTCCCCCTTGAGTTTACACGGTACTTCACCGAGTTCCACTGCTTCTTTCCCTGTTTTACCCTGAACCTCTTCTTCTTCCTCTACTTTTTTTTAATTTTTTTTTTCAAAGCATCAGTTTTAAAATTTTTTTTGTTAGAACTTAGAATTAAATTAGCATATCAGGCTCAACCACGTTCGAACTCGAACTCAACCCGAAGCCCCAATCCCAAAAACTCGCGCGCAACTCGAGACCATGACTGACACGACGCCATCCCCTCCTCCCCTCCGTGCACGTGCACGGTGACACCAAGAACCACTAGCGAACACCTATGATGCAGACACACCACAAATCACTCGCTTATCTAAAATCCAAAGTCAAAATGCCTTCTGAAAAGCTGAAACGAAAAACAACAGAACAACCCATAACCCAACTCGAACCTCTCCAACAATATCACCTCGACACCGCCGCCGTGACCCCCGGAAGCCCTTAAATTTTGACCGAACCTCGACAACACTCCACCCTTCCTTTCCCCGAAGGTACGACCAACTCGAACTTCAATGAATGTCGAACTTGGCACATTTACAGACGGAACAAAATTTTGGGCTAAAACCCTAAATCAATCCCAATTCCTTAATTCACGTGATATAGAAATTATCTGATAATTTTTACGTGATCCTAAATGCTTAAGCTTGCTTCAACTAGAATTTTAAAAATAAAAATTGATTGAATCAACAGTTGTTGACAAAACATCAAATTCAGTTCCTTTTAAAACTGCACTTTAAATTCTTATTTAAAAATCATTATTTTTATGCTAAAAATCCTAACTTTGTTTCCTGAATCAAGATATGAAATCAGATTAACAAAATTAAATATTTGAATTTTGAACATATTGGTTTCTATTTACTATAACTTGAGTATGCAGTGTCTAAGTTTCACTATCCACCTTCATCAATTCTTCCAAGTCGTAATTACAGTTTAATAAGTGTGTTAACTTAAATTCTTAAGTATAATATATTTGTATGAAAAAGTATTTAAATTTGTCTCTGCTTTTACTTTGTTCTGAAGCTTAAAACACTGAAGCACAAGCCATATAAATTTCCAGTGCAACAGAAATATTCACAGAGAAATTTGTTTAAACTATAACAAGCACATAACATCAAAAAGAAAACTCACAAATTAAATTTTGAGAATAGTTTGTTTACTCACATCAATAAAATCAGAGAACATTCCTTGTTTAAAGACTTGTTGTTGAAAACCTGCCTGTAAATTGTTCCTGCTCTTATGATTTTACTTGAGCTTTGATTGCGTCTTTATTTATTTTTTATTTTTTTATTTTTTTCTTCCTCTTCCAGTTATACTTATACTATAAACTAAATAAAAGATGGATACCTATATATAGAAGATAAGAAGTTAAGTATGAATGGGAAAAGAAAGAGTTTTAACCTGGTAAGGTGTTATCTGCTACTGTTCCATTCTTGTTTTTATCAGGCAAGCTTCTCTTTTTTTTTTTTATAAATACTGATATGATTCTTGAATTCGGCTGAGATGCTAAAACATTAATTGCTAATGTACTTATTGTCTATACATACCTTATTAGTACATAAATATCTTATTAACTTGTCTGCATAATCTCCTACAGGTCATAAATTATCAAGCCTGCTGTATATTTTTTTTTTACACACTTAACTCACTGCTATACCATTATGTTGATTAGATTTCATTGCAAAATAAAGATTTGCATATTATAATTAGACACAAAGGTGTGCTTCTAACAGGAGAGCATTAAATGGCAAGTAGCTTGCATAAAAAGATAAGTTATTAAATGTTTATATTTCAATCTGCCTGAATTTGTGAGGTTTTTTTTCCATGTTTACATATGTTTATATCAAAGCAATATGTGTCAGGTTCCTTGATTAGTGCATATATCATAATTATGTTTGGCTATGTTGATAGAAATTTACGTTCTGCTTGCTTAATATGTCTGCATATTAAAATCAAGATTTGTTGTAGGTGTATATATATATGTATATATATATATATATATATATATATATATATATATATATATGAAAGTATATATTTTACAGGCTACACTTGATTTTGTAAATATGCAGTTAGCTACCTTATGATATTTGCCTTGTTTTTATTTTTCAAATTGAATATTTCACATGTCAGGTTTGTGTTTATACTTTTGGTTTGCTTCGAAAACATTTGTTTCCTTATTTCTAACTTGAATAATTTATATACATATAGTTGTTGATTGATTTAATTTGTGTATGAAAATATTTGTTTAGTTAACTTCTAATTTATATAAGTTATACATAGATGTTTTAGTTTGGTTTTAGATTTGATTTTGTCTTACTTTATACTGTGTTTTATACTTTGTTCTTATATTAAATTGTTAAGTTATGTTGTATAAAATCTCAATTAATTCTTATTTTAAATTTTACAGTAGTACGTTATATTTAACTATCAATGTTCAAGTCATATTCAAAATGATTCTCACTTATATTTGTATTCATTTTCATTTGTACTTAATTATTACTTATATAAATCAAGTTATATACATATATTTGATTTATGTTTTACATTTATATTTTACATTTATATTTTATTTTGTTAGAATTAGATTTAATTTAAACATTAACATCCCTATGTATATTACCAAATGTAAACAAAACATAGTATTTTAATTTGGTTATATAAGGTCAATATTATTAAAAGGTTCTATTTAAATATCCAAGATCAAATTCCTTTTTTAAAATACGAATTTACATAAACAATTGGCAATGATCCAAAATCATATTCGTTTGAAAATAATTAGTTCATATTTTATTTAATCATATTAAATATTTATTAAAATAAACAAGGCCAAAATTCAGGGTCGTTACATATAGCATATAGAGTTTCACTTCCTGCTCATTTATCTGGCATTCATGACGTGTTTCACGTCTCTCAACATTGAAAGTGTCTTCGGGAGTCGGATTCTGTTATCGATTCTCCTGATTTGCTAGAGCTTGAGGTCTCACCGGACTTATCTATTGTATAGCAACCTATTCGCGTGCTTGCCACGGAGGTGCGACACCTTCGAAACAAGGACGTGCCGCTCATTAAAGTTCAATGCTCCGCAAATCCCAATGACTGTACTTGGGAAACCAGAGAGTTTATCAAGCGATCCTATGCGGGTTTTCTATCTTTGCTTGGGAATGGTGAGAATATCTTTTTGTCTCAAACTTATTTCCTTTTTTTGATGATGTAAGTATGTAGTTGTTACAAGTATCATCTCTAAGAATTGAGTGGACTCAATTTTGTAAGGAGGGGAGATCTGTAACAACCCCCATATTTAATGATTATATATTCAAATATTTTATTTAAATATAGCGTCGTTAGTCGGATTTAGGTCCGAAATGTTACTTTTTGCAAACGGCCGAATTAGGACTCGAAACCACTTCCGTTGAGTTCGAAATGGCGTTTGCGATCTTTTTGAGTATAATCTTTGATATGTTTGGAGTAAGTCGAGTTTTGCTACCTTTTCTAATTGAGTTTTGTGTTTGGGTTCAGCTCACTGGCTAACTAAATAACCTAACTCGGTCCCCTCTCTTTCCATTCACTCATTTTCACTTATAAACTCAAGCTAAAACTGAAATGGGGGAAAAGAATGGGAAATAGAAATTCCAAGCCATAGTTTCTTCTTGCAAACTTGAATTCTTGCTCCAAAATTAAGGTGAAGCTATTGGTAAGCCTCTCTTCATCTTTTCCAACTCTTTCTTCCTTCAATTTAAGAAAGTTTCCTAGACCTAACTTAGGAAAATACTTGTTTTGATCTTAGATTGAAGCTTGTAGAGTAGAAGTGAAGAGCGGTTGGTCTTTTCTTTGCATTTGAGCTTCTCACCTTTGTTTTTGTGTTATAAAGGTGAGTTTTGAACTCACATCTACTTCTCTTGATATCATTAATGTTAGGTATGAATTCCTAACACTTATTCATGTGCAATTGCTTTTGATTCGGATTGCTCTAGAAAACATAGCTTTGATGTTTGATCATGTTTTTGGAGGCGTATCGAAGAGCTTATAGTGCTGGCGATTGGCATAAATCCCTAGCATCCATCGCTCGTTCGATCGCATTTCGGTTTGGATTTGCCATTTTTGGTCTAGGCTATTTTTTTGCCTAGCAGAAAATTTCAGACGTCTGAAACCAAATCCAGACGTCTGGTTGTAAAAATCCAGACGTCTGGAATGAGGTCTGGAAAAGGCAGAGAATAAATCCAGACGTCTGAAACAAAATCTAGACGTCTGAAATCAAATTCAGACGTCTGGATGAAAATATCATACGTCTGAAATGGCCCAGGAATTAAAAAGAGAGAGGAGAAAAGCTTATATTTTCCAGAACATAGGGCCAGACGTCTGGAAACATCTACCAGACGTTTGGAACTGTCTATTTTGCCGATTTTAGCTATTTTTGAGTTAATTTCCAACTTTCATTGATTCTTGTTGATTCCAATTAGTTGTTATCGCATTTTGGACTTTGATGATTCCTTTTTGATTTCATGCGTGGGTTTTTTATAAAATGATCTTTTCAAATTGTATTAAAACCTCATTTCACCAATTTATAATTTCTATTTAAAACTGCACACACAATTTTGCACTTCGAGCGAAGTGGAAATGATATTAAATGGTTAGGTAAAACACGGACCATGAATCCGCGTGTTTGTCTTTCCGATTAATCCCTGGCCTATTCGATTGATTGTTTTGGCCTTTGGTCTGGTTTACCGATGAGATGAGGTAAACTATGTACTGTTTTGAGTGTGAAATCAACTAATGGGTAGTAAACCGTTTAGTGCGAATGAGTGGTTATGGGACTCACGTTGCCACTTTTCGGATTCCTTTTCGAGAGTTGTGACACATTCTGCCAGTTAGTGGTTTCCAGTACTGGACCTTCGGACCTTCACCACTACGGTTTGTTGCCTTTGGGATATTGTCTTCGAACTGTCACCTTCAGGTTTGTTGCCTTCGGGTATGTTGCCTTCGGGTATGTTGCCTTCGGGTTTATGCCTTCGGGTTTATGACTTCAGGTTTGTTGCCCTATCGTATCGCTTTTGGAGTTGGTCATTCTTCACCGCTCGAGTGATATTGGGTTTGGAGTCTTCGGGCTCATGGATCCTTGTTTATACAGTACTGAGCACGTGCAATTTTCTGATGTTTCACTGATATGTATATTCCCTAGGTATCTCCCTTCGGTGTTGATCTTTTTGAGCCGCACGATATATAGCGGTTACCTTGTGGAACTTGTGTTACCTTCATTGGTATTTGTTATTTGCCTTTTAGCTTGTTTTGGGATATTCATATCCTTCGTTTATTGATTGCCGATGATATGAGGCTTGTCTTATTGATTCATCTTTTGTTGGATGATTGAGATATCTTTTAAGATATTTGTTGTTCTTTATGACCTTGTAGGTTCATTATTGTTCAGTTTATCAAACTGATTTTTTTGGCTAGACTAATCCGTGTATTTTATAATCGGGTCAGATCGAGATGTTTCAGGTTAGGTGCTTTTGGATTTAGCCTATTTTTCTTCCGCATGTGCTACTTCGCTAGCTTCTTTTTGTTATAGCTTTTGTGTAGTCCCATTTTGTTGTAACTCTGGTATATATATGTATTCTTTGGATTCATCTGTATATTATGGTTGGCTATACCACTTGACATGTATCAGTCTGTGTACTCTGTTATGTATCAGTATATGTATATATATGATGATCTACTGTTCTGTGATGTATGTTACATTTGAGTTGTTATATTCTGTTCTAATAGATCCTCCAACCACCTATGGTTTTGTTTTAAGTATTCATTGGATATGTCGTTCTGCGTGGTATGACTATTGTCGATGTATTCAATAGATAGTTAGAGCAAGGCTATAGATGGTCGCTCCTAACCAGCCTTATTCTCCGCATTAGTTGAGGCATTACCCCGTAGTGTCCTTGGCTAGAGTGGGTATAGAGGTGGGGCGTCACAATTATTAGAGCTCTTGTCTAACGTACTTACCTCCTCAATCAGATAAAGGTATTTTGATCTTATGGTTTGTTTGATTTTCAACCTCATTTTTATACTCTTTGAATCTCTTGCGGATGCTGGATTTATTTTTCATAAGATATACATACCATAGTATCGAGAAATCATCAGGGCAAGTTACCAAGTAAAAATAATTATCTTTGTTAATTATAGACATTGGGTCACAAACATTAGTACATACAGGACCGAAGAGTTCATCAACTCTATCGTTGCTCCCACTAAATGGTACTTGGTCATTTTTCAACTATAGTTATTCAATGATAAATCACTAGGAAAAGTAAATGATATCTCCAATTGCAATTGCGTCTATAAGAGATCAATCGGCAACTTGAAGTCTTATTTCACCTTTTGCTTCATGTCTTTTTCTCCTAAGTCCTTGTATTGAATTATAAATATGAGCTTTAGGTCCATTATCTAAAACCCAAGATAATTTATTAATTACAAAATAATTTTGAATCATAAATTTACTAGTAGGAGAGGTATGACTCTTCATTTTCTTCTCCTTGACAATTTTCAGGTAGTCTGTACTGTTCCATTTCCAGTTCTCCATCTTGTAACAATGGTGAAATTCATTTTTTCCAGTAGGAGCTTCCTTCTTTCTCTTCTTAGAATCCCACTTACATTTCTTTGAAACTTTCAAAGATGACAATTTTTCCTTTATAACCAACGCTGAGTTCTGATCCTTGAATGAACCCTCAACTAATCTCAACAAATTGAGTAGCCCGATGAGGTTTACGCTCAACTAGTGCATATTGTAATTCAATATGAATGGATCAAACTGTGAAGTTAGAGAGCCAAGGATCAAATCCACTTGGAGCTCATCGATTAACATGACATCTAGCTTAGAAAGTTTATCAATATAGGCTTTCGTTATTAAGAGGAAATCCTCAACATGGCAGCACTTACTCATCTATGTATTAAACAATTTCTTGGTAATCTCATACCTTGTGGAATGAGATTACTCCCCAAACAAAGATTGATGACTTCATAGATATATATACACAAATATATATATATATATATATATACAAATATATATATATATATATGTTCATATCTGTAGGATCTAGATTAACCCTAGAGGGGGGGTGAATAGGGTTATAGCAAATTTTCTCGATTTAAACACAGAAATAAACTGCAGAAATAAATATGCTGAAAAGTAAATCACACACAAAATTTACCCAGCTTCGGCAACCCCTGCCTACTGCTGCATTCACAGATTTCTATTAGAATTAAACAGTATCACGCTTACAACAACTCTACTAGACTCGCAGACCCTTTTGCTCCCGCTCACAAACACTCTACTAGACTCGCACACCCTGCTCACTGAACTAATTCAAAATAGACAGTCTGACACTACCTAAACCTAGGTGGTGATTTACTAACTTTTTGATTCGTAAAATAAAAAAACAATAATTTAAAAACAATAACCCTAAAACAATATTAATAAAGCCTTATAAATAAATAGAAACAAACCCCCCCCCCTTTTTTTTTTTAAAGGACCGGCCCACTTCCTTATTTTGTTATCTCCAGCCCGATCCCCTTTTGTTTCGTTCGTGAGAATAATGGCGGCTTGCTTCGTTCCCTTTTGTTCCAGTTAGGGCTTCGGCTCTTTGTTCCAATTAGGGCTTCGAATTCTTCAATTAATCTATTATACGTTGCCCTAGCTCGCTGCTTCTCTGATGGTTGACTATTGGATGTTTTGCAGTTGCTCGATCGAGTTCGTTTGCTTGTGAATTCGGTATGTACTGTGTCCTTTTGCTTTTCTAAATTGATACTTGAACTCGATCGTGATTCGAGTTGGATGATTTGTTCTTTGTTATGCTCGAACTCAAATAAAAATGCCGATGATGTTTCGTGGTTTATATAGGGTTTGTAACCCTAGATTTGCGTCGTATATTCTCTATTTGAATTTGTCATATTATTCACCTCGGCCGTTCGATTAATTTCTGATGTTTGATGATTTCTCTGACTAATTCATATGTGAATATTCTGGTTGCTTGATGATTACGACTTTGAATTAATTTCGTGATGACTTTCGACTTTGACTTGTTCAACATTGAAATTTTGACATGAACTTGATGCTGGATAATGTTTGACATCGACTTGGTTTTTAACTTGTTCCAATTTTGTAATTTCGGCTTCTTGAATTTCTGGCCCCTGTGTAATTTAGCTCTGGCCATCTTTGTTTCAATGCTGATCTTGATTTCATGAATTTAATATTGACACTGTTATGCTTTCACGACTTCGACATTTACATTGTTCAACATTGTCCTGATTGCTTTGGCTTCACTACATAGCATATTTGTGCATTTTAAAATGTTGCATCATTGAGTAGTTTTCATTTGTGTCATGTTGTATCATTTACTTGATGTGTTTGCACTGTACATTGAGCATAGATAAGGTTGCTTTGGTCTGGATTAGTGCAGTGTGTATTCTAGCTTGTAACTGTTGCATACTTTGATGGTTCATTGGTGCACTTGCTTGGTCATTTTGTACTCGCATCCATAGTTGAGTAATTTCCACTGTCTTTTGTTCACCTGCTGATGTTTGTTGCAGTCTTGAGTCACTTTGTTGTCGGGCTCACTGTACACTGATGCATTCTGGTTTGATTTGCTACTTGATGTAGTTTGTTTTGTTTGAATATGCTTAATGGTGTCACTGTGACCTGTTGCATTTGTGCATTGCCCTGCTGATTTACTTGTGATGTTCTTGTAGTCGAGTCATGTTGCATGCATTGAGTAGCTGGTCTTTGTATTTCCAGCTTCATCACTGTTTAACTTCCACACTGTTGCATTGTTGTTCACTTCTCTTGTATCATTGGTACATGTACATTGCTGCTATATTCTTGCTTCACTGCATTCATGTCACTGGTATGCTACAGCTTGCATCTTTGTTGCATTTGCTTGAATTTGTGTCATCTTTACTTGCATTGCTGTACACTTTTGGTCATTGTTGTAGTTGTATCTATGTACACTACTGCCTTATTACAGTGGTCTGACTTGAACTTGATGACTTGAACTTGCATTGAGTTTTGTACACTGTTTTTGACTTGTGACCTGCCCTGTGTTGAATCCAGTTTTTCAAAAAACTCGGGTTTGACCTTGTGCTCGATTCGAGATTTTCAATGTTATTGCACGTGAGTTGAACCCGGCTTTTCATTTGGGTTTGACCTGTGCTCACCTGTCCCTGTAAATCGATCAAGTGTATATATCGGTGTGCACGGCCTTGTGGCATATACAGTAATACACTGTGTATGTCACAAGTTGTTCGTGTATGATGAATTCAAATTTAAATGATGACGAACAACCCAAATAACTGAGGCAAATATTATTTTCAAAAACCATATTTTATTTTTGAATTGCAAAAATATTTCTTTTTCAATTTTACTGCGTTAGTTTATATTTTTGCAGATTGCTCAGATGCTGGATTCTAACTGGAATGCAGTTGAAGATAAATACGAGTGTCAGTGATATGTAGTGAGGTGACCTGTAAATGTGAAATGTCATGTATAATAGTCAAAATTGTATATGTATAGTGAGAGCTTGAAATTGTACTATCAAAGTTGTAGTAAATATTTGTTTGAATAAAAATTTCTGTTTGAATTCAAAATCTGTTTAACTTGTTCTGTTTGAATTCAAATTCGAATTCTGTGTAATTTATTTTTATTCAACAGATATTTATCTAACCAAATACATACTATTCAAAATATTGTTTGAATAAAATTTCTGTTTGAATTCAAAATCTGTTTAACTTGTTCTGTTTGAATTCAAATTCAAATTCTGTGTAATTTAATTTTATTCAACAAATATTTACTTAAAAAAAATAGTACATTACCAAATACATTTATATGAATGTATATATGTTTATTATCATCAAACAAAAATCATATAGCGCAAAGCGTATATTCAACAATCTCCCCCTTTTGATGATAACAAACATATATTTAAGATTTTGAATATATTAAATGTATTTGATAATTTCATTTGCTCCCCCTATTTGAATGCTTCCTTTTTATGTGATACTCCCCCTACATATATGGCTCCCCCTACATATATGCATACAAATAAAAATATGTAAACGAGCCTATATGCAAATTGAAGGTTATTTGACCTTTGCTTGATTCTATTTGACAAAATCTTAACTTTTCTCTCCCCCTTTTGTTATCAGCAAAAGAATAACAGTGTTATAAAAATAGGGATGAAGTGATAGACATGAATCAAACATTTAACTCAATTAAATATAAATATCAAATTTCAATAAAACTCAAACAAAAATCATAATTACCCTTGTCAAGCGCATATTCCACTTTCAGAAGTGATGGAGATAGAATCATCAAAAATTCATATAGATATGTCTATTTGTGGTATATTTATTTCTGGAAATTTGAATATCTACTAACCATGCATAACCGTTAGGACTTTTAAATGAGATTAGTAGTATTCCAATTTAATTTAAAAAATGAAATCAAGTATCTTCTAACCACGCATGACCGTGAGGACTTTTAAATGGGATTAGAATCAACTTGTATATTAAATCAATTATTTTTAATATTCGTTCCATACATGCATAACCGTGAGGACTTTTAAATGAGCATGGAAGCACATAATCAAAAATCCAAGTAATTCACCCATGCATGACCGTGAGGACTTTTAAATGAGAGTGAATACTTTGGATATTTATTTTTAATTGCTGAATATAAGAAATTGAAGCACAAATAATTTCCTTCACCGATTTAAAGATATTGAAGAACAAATGATTTCCTTTGTAAACCACCACAAATTTACATATTAAATATGATCTTGATGAGTGATGTTCGATAGAAAGATGATAGAAATAGAAATGGTCATGGAATTATTATCCAACAAAAAGTTTTTATAACTCTTGTTATGAAATTCTAAAGAAATTTTTAATTATACTTTCTCGAGTTATAATATATGATAAATATCAACACTCATCTCTTTTTCAATCACTATTTATCTTTTCGATAATCAAAGGGAGTCAGATTAGTCAAATTTGTCATTTAAAATCAATTTTTCAAAAATAATTAAGCTGTAAATATGGTCAAACATGATTTTCTTGAGGGGAGTTTAATAAGAAAATTTTCTGCTATTTGAAAATTATTTCAAGTGAAAAATATGCAGACATTTTCTTTGAAAAAAAAACGATGCAGCAAATGAATGTTTCAAAAAATTAATCACGTTACACTAATAATTTTTCTATCAACTATATTACCAGTGTAATCCGCATCTGAATTTAAATTTCACTCAATATTCACTTGTTGAATCAAAACCATGAGATGTGCACCAAAAATTTCAAAACATCATTCTTTTGAATTTTGAATTTAAGCCGTGTTAATACTCAAAACAAATATCATGATGTTAAATTCAGAAACCAGAGGATAAACAATTATTTTCATGAGTAATCAACAGTCAATCAACATCATAATTATTTCAAAAACAATTTCTTAAAATCCTTTTTCTCATGAATTTGAAATCGTGCAAATTTACAAGCAGTGATCAAAATGTCAGAACCAATATATCTACGTGTAGCATGAGTAACCAGCATTTGACTGAAAAAATTTATATAAATTAGTTCAAAATTGAAAATCTGATTGGTCATCAATTAAGCACAAATTAATGCCATAAATAAGAACAAGTCAAAAATCATATCAATTAAGTCCGAATCAGTAAACCATCATAATTACTCCAAGTAATTTTCTTTAAAGATGGTTAGTCAATATTTTTAAAAAAAAATCATAGCATCAAAATCATCATCTTTTGTTCATCTCAATATTGGCTGATTTTAATTTAGAGTATGGTGCAGATAATCACATTTAATATATCGTTAACAACAATTTTACCTGTTTTACCTTTACGATAATTTTTCGTTGTTGTCCATTGTGATTCTGTCACGTTTGAACTAGGCTAAGGAACTTTGCTTTGTCGCCCGTTGTGTTTCTGGAACAGCCAAAATCTAGAGAACACTGTTGTTGTTCCTTAGCCTGCCACTACACCTACACGATAAAAGATTTGTGTGACCTATTTGTTTTTATAGGTCCATTGTTGTTAGTGGAAGAATATGAAAAATATGTTTTTGGAGACTCAAAACTGTTTATATATGTTACTTTTGGCACCCAAATTTGTTTGACTTTCAAAGATTTTACATTTGTGCCTTTTGGAACCCAAATTGGTATAGTTTTCACGTGTTTGGGTCTATACCAACAATTATTTCGATTATGTCCAAATTCTCTACACAACGTGCTCATTAAATTGACTTGATTAAATTTTGTGTTCCTATGACTATGATTTTCAACATGATTTCCAATTATTTCAGATCGAGCAGCACTTTTACCTTTATCATCATCTTGTGATTTTCCAAAACCTAGTCCTTTTCTATTGTTAGCAAAAATTTGATTTCCCAATAGCATGTTGAAAGATTTTTCGCCTCTTGAAAAGTTATTCAAAGATTTCTCAAGATTTTGGACTTTGGTTTTTAATGTTGTATTTTCAGCGACAAGTGAGGTGCATCGATTTATAAAGTCCTTTTTTCTAGTGTCAATGTTTTCTTTAAGACTCAAGTTTTCTTTTTCAAGATTCTCAGAGTTATTCCTAATTTTTGATAGTTCCGAATCTAAAATTTTACATTGGTTACATTCTAGGTTTTGAATATTTTCAAGTTCAGTTTTTAACCTAAAATTTTCACGAGCAAATTCTCTCCTATCAGATTTCAGTTTTTCAATTTTAGATTCAAGAGTATCCACTACCTTAGTAAGATCAGAACACATAAAAACAAGTTCTTTATAAGAAAACTCACCTGCCTCACTAGATTCGTCGGAGGTTGCTTCTGATTCTGATTTTGCCATGCAACACAAGTTAGCCTCCTCTGGGCTGCTATCCGAAGCTTCCTCTCCTTCTTCATCATCCCAAGTCGCTGCAAATACCTTCTTCGCCTTTTTCTTTTCTTTGTTGTTTTTGAGAAGTGGGCATTTTGGTTTGATGTGGCCAGGCTTGTTGCAGTTATAACATGTCAGTTCATTATCGGAATTTTCGGAATCTTTTGACCTATTGCCCTTTGTTTTCTTCTTGCGTGGCTTGAATCTAGACCATCCTCTAAGATTATTGACAGCCATTGCAAGCTCTTCAATTGGATCTTCTTCATCGCTTTCTTCTTTACTTTTTAAGGCAATCGTCTTCTTCTTTGGTTCGGAGTTGTTGCGTTCTTCCTTTGCTTTTAACTCAAGCTCATATGTCATCAAGTTGCCAATCAACTCCTCCATGCTTAGTTTACTCAAATCTTTCGATTCTTGGATTGCTGTGACTTTTGCCTCAAAGTTCATTGGTAAAACTCGTAGTATCTTCCGCACAAGCTCTACCTCAGTGAATACCTTCCCAAGTGCTCTAGCGTTGTATACCAAAGTTGAAAAGCGTCCAAACATGTCCTTTATGCTCTCGCCTTTGTCCATCACAAAGTTCTCGTATTCATTGCTGAATAGGGCTAGACGAGACTCCTTGACTTGAGAAGTTCCTTCGTGTGTCACCTCCAAAGTGTGCCAAATTTCCTGTGCTGTTGTACAATGAGAAATTCTATTAAATTCATTTTTATCAAGAGCACATATCAAAGCATTCATGGCTTTAGCATTTGTCGTTTTCAATCTCTTATCGTTAGCATCCCACCTATCCTTAGGTTTAGGAATCTCAGTACCACCAACGATTATAGTGGGAGGTTTATAGCCAGTTTCAATAATATCCCAAACATCATAATCAACGGAACTAAGATAAATACTCATCCTAACTTTCCAATAAGCATAATCGTTCCCGTTAAACATGGGTGGCCTAGCAATAGATTGCCCCTCAGAAAAAGCATTATTTTGTAGACTCATGACTCAAGAGTTAAATAAAAAAAAAATTTACCGGGCTCTGATACCACTTGTAGGATCTAGATTAACCCTAGAGGGGGGGGGGGGTGAATAGGGTTATAGCAAATTTTCTCGATTTAAACACAGAAATAAACTGCAGAAATAAATATGCTGAAAAGTAAATCACACACAAAATTTACCCAGCTTCGGCAACCCCTGCCTACTGCTGCATTCACAGATTTCTATTAGAATTAAACAGTATCACGCTTACAACAACTCTACTAGACTCGCAGACCCTTTTGCTCCCGCTCACAAACACTCTACTAGACTCGCACACCCTGCTCACTGAACTAATTCAAAATAGACAATCTGACACTACCTAAACCTAGGTGGTGATTTACTAACTTTTTGATTCGTAAAATAAAAAAACAATAATTTAAAAACAATAACCCTAAAACAATATTAATAAAGCCTTATAAATAAATAGAAACAAAACCCCCCCCTTTTTTTTTTAAAGGACCGGCCCACTTCCTTATTTTGTTATCTCCAGCCCGATCCCCTTTTGTTTTGTTCGTGAGAATAATGGCGGCTTGCTTCGTTCCCTTTTGTTCCAGTTAGGGCTTCGGCTCTTTGTTCCAATTAGGGCTTCGAATTCTTCAATTAATCTGTTATACGTTGCCCTAGCTCGCTGCTTCTCTGATGGTTGACTATTGGATGTTTTGCAGTTGCTCGATCGAGTTCGTTTGCTTGTGAATTCGGTATGTACTGTGTCCTTTTGCTTTTCTAAATTGATACTTGAACTCGATCGTGATTCGAGTTGGATGATTTGTTCTTTGTTATGCTCGAACTCAAATAAAAATACCGATGATGTTTCGTGGTTTATATAGGGTTTGTAACCCTAGATTTGCGTCATATATTCTCTATTTGAATTTGTCATATTATTCACCTCGGCCGTTCGATTAATTTCTGATGTTTGATGATTTCTCTGACTAATTCATATGTGAATATTCTGGTTGCTTGATGATTACGACTTTGAATTAATTTCGTGATGACTTTCGACTTTGACTTGTTCAACATTGAAATTTTGACACGAACTTGATGCTGGATAATGTTTGACATCGACTTGGTTTTTAACTTGTTCCAATTTTGTAATTTCGGCTTCTTGAATTTCTGGCCCCTGTGTAATTTAGCTCTGGCCATCTTTGTTTCAATGCTGATCTTGATTTCATGAATTTAATATTGACACTGTTATGCTTTCACGACTTCGACATTTACATTGTTCAACATTGTCCTGATTGCTTTGGCTTCACTACATAGCATATTTGTGCATTTTAAAATGTTGCATCATTGAGTAGTTTTCATTTGTGTCATGTTGTATCATTTACTTGATGTGTTTGCACTGTACATTGAGCATAGATAAGGTTGCTTTGGTCTGGATTAGTGCAGTGTGTATTCTAGCTTGTAACTGTTGCATACTTTGATGGTTCATTGGTGCACTTGCTTGGTCATTTTGTACTCGCATCCATAGTTGAGTAATTTCCACTGTCTTTTGTTCACCTGCTGATGTTTGTTGCAGTCTTGAGTCACTTTGTTGTCGGGCTCACTGTACACTGATGCATTCTGGTTTGATTTGCTACTTGATGTAGTTTGTTTTGTTTGCATATGCTTAATGGTGTCAGTATGACCTGTTGCATTTGTGCATTGCCCTACTGATTTACTTGTGATGTTCTTGTAGTCGAGTCATGTTGCATGCATTGAGTAGCTGGTCTTTGTATTTCCAGCTTCATCACTGTTTAACTTCCACACTGTTGCATTGTTGTTCACTTCTCTTGTATCATTGGTACATGTACATTGCTGCTATATTCTTGCTTCACTGCATTCATGTCACTGGTATGCTGCAGCTTGCATCTTTGTTGCATTTGCTTGAATTTGTGTCATCTTTACTTGCATTGCTGTACACTTTTGGTCATTGTTGTAGTTGTATCTATGTACACTACTGCCTTATTACAGTGGTCTGACTTGAACTTGATGACTTGAACTTGCATTGAGTTTTGTACACTGTTTTTGACTTGTGACCTGCCCTGTGTTGAATCCAGTTTTTCAAAAAACTCGGGTTTGACCTTGTGCTCGATTCGAGATTTTCAATGTTATTGCACGTGAGTTGAACCCGGCTTTTCATTTGGGTTTGACCTGTGCTCACCTGTCCCTGTAAATCGATCAAGTGTATATATCGGTGTGCACGGCCTTGTGGCATATACAGTAATACACTGTGTATGTCACAAGTTGTTCGTGTATGATGAATTCAAATTTAAATGATGACGAACAACCCAAATAACTGAGGCAAATATTATTTTCAAAAACCATATTTTATTTTTGAATTGCAAAAATATTTCTTTTTCAATTTTACTGCGTTAGTTTATATTTTTGCAGATTGCTCAGATGCTGGATTCTAACTGGAATGCAGTTGAAGATAAATACGAGTGTTAGTGATATGTAGTGAGGTGACCTGTAAATGTGAAATGTCATGTATAATAGTCAAAATTGTATATGTATAGTGAGAGCTTGAAATTGTACTATCAAAGTTGTAGTAAATATTTGTTTGAATAAAAATTTCTGTTTGAATTCAAAATCTGTTTAACTTGTTCTGTTTGAATTCAAATTCGAATTCTGTGTAATTTATTTTTATTCAACAGATATTTATCTAACCAAATACATACTATTCAAAATATTGTTTGAATAAAATTTCTGTTTGAATTCAAAATCTGTTTAACTTGTTCTGTTTGAATTCAAATTCAAATTCTGTGTAATTTAATTTTATTCAACAAATATTTACTTAAAAAAAATAGTACATTACCAAATACATTTATATGAATGTATATATGTTTATTATCATCAAACAAAAATCATATAGCGCAAAGCGTATATTCAACAATCTCCCCCTTTTGATGATAACAAACATATATTTAAGATTTTGAATATATTAAATGTATTTGATAATTTCATTTGCTCCCCCTATTTGAATGCTTCCTTTTTATGTGATACTCCCCCTACATATATGGCTCCCCCTACATATATGCATACAAATAAAAAAATGTAAATGATCCTATATGCAAATTGAAGGTTATTTGACCTTTGCTTGATTCTATTTGACAAAATCTTAACTTTTCCCTCCCCCTTTTGTTATCAGCAAAAGAATAACAGTGTTATAAAAATAGGGATGAAGTGATAGACATGAATCAAACATTTAACTCAATTAAATATAAATATCAAATTTCAATAAAACTCAAACAAAAATCATAATTACCCTTGTCAAGCGCATATTCCACTTTCAGAAGTGATGGAGATAGAATCATCAAAAATTCATATAGATATGTCTATTTGTGGTATATTTATTTCTGGAAATTTGAATATCTACTAACCATGCATAACCGTTAGGACTTTTAAATGAGATTAGTAGTATTCCAATTTAATTTTAAAAATGAAATCAAGTATCTTCTAACCATGCATGACCGTGAGGACTTTTAAATGGGATTAGAATCAACTTGTCTATTAAATCAATTATTTTTAATATTCGTTCCATACATGCATAACCGTGAGGACTTTTAAATGAGCATGGAAGCACATAATCAAAAATCCAAGTAATTCACCCATGCATGACCGTGAGGACTTTTAAATGAGAGTGAATACTTTGGATATTTATTTTTAATTGCTGAATATAAGAAATTGAAGCACAAATAATTTCCTTCACCGATTTAAAGATATTGAAGAACAAATGATTTCCTTTGTAAACTACCACAAATTTACATATTAAATATGATCTTGATGAGTGATGTTCGATAGAAAGATGATAGAAATAGAAATGGTCATGGAATTATTATCCAACAAAAAGTTTTTATAACTCTTGTTATGAAATTCTAAAGAAATTTTTAATTATACTTTCTCGAGTTATAATATATGATAAATATCAACACTCATCTCTTTTTCAATCACTATTTATCTTTTCGATAATCAAAGGGAGTCAGATTAGTCAAATTTGTCATTTAAAATCAAATTAAAAATTATAAAATCAATTTTTCAAAAATAATTAAGCTGTAAATATGGTCAAACATGATTTTCTTGAGGGGAGTTTTATAAGAAAATTTTCTGCTATTTGAAAATTATTTCAAGTGAAAAATATGCAGACATTTTCTTTGGAAAAAAAACGATGCAGCAAATGAATGTTTCAAAAAATTAATCACGTTACACTAATAATTTTTCTATCAACTATATTACCAGTGTAATCCGCATCTGAATTTAAATTTCACTCAATATTCACTTGTTGAATCAAAACCATGAGATGTGCACCAAAAATTTCAAAACATCATTCTTTTGAATTTTGAATTTAAGCCGTGTTAATACTCAAAACAAATATCATGATGTTAAATTCAGAAACCAGAGGATAAACAATTATTTTCATGAGTAATCAACAGTCAATCAACATCATAATTATTTCAAAAACAATTTCTTAAAATCCTTTTTCTCATGAATTTGAAATCGTGCAAATTTACAAGCAGTGATCAAAATGTCAGAACCAATATATCTACGTGTAGCATGAGTAACCAGCATTTGACTGAACAAATTTATATAAATTAGTTCAAAATTGAAAATCTGATTGGTCATCAATTAAGCACAAATTAATGCCATAAATAAGAACAAGTCAAAAATCATATCAATTAAGTCCGAATCAGTAAACCATCATAATTACTCCAAGTAATTTTCTTTAAAGATGGTTAGTCAATATTTTTAAAAAAAAATCATAGCATCAAAATCATCATCTTTTGTTCATCTCAATATTGGCTGATTTTAATTTAGAGTATGGTGCAGATAATCACATTTAATATATCGTTAACAACAATTTTACCTGTTTTACCTTTACGATAATTTTTCGTTGTTGTCCATTGTGATTCTGTCACGTTTGAACTAGGCTAAGGAACTTTGCTTTGTCGCCCGTTGTGTTTCTGGAACAGCCAAAATCCAGAGAACACTGTTGTTGTTCCTTAGCCTGCCACTACACCTACACGATAAAAGATTTGTGTGACCTATTTGTTTTTATAGGTCCATTGTTGTTAGTGGAAGAATATGAAAAATATGTTTTTGGAGACTCAAAACTGTTTATATATGTTCCTTTTGGCACCCAAATTTGTTTGACTTTCAAAGATTTTATATTTGTGCCTTTTGGAACCCAAATTGGTATAGTTTTCACGTGTTTGGGTCTATACCAACAATTATTTCGATTATGTCCAAATTCTCTACACAACGTGCTCATTAAATTGACTTGATTAAATTTTGTGTTCCTATGACTATGATTTTCAACATGATTTCCAATTATTTCAGATCGAGCAGCACTTTTACCTTTATCATCATCTTGTGATTTTCCAAAACCTAGTCCTTTTCTATTGTTAGCAAAAATTTGATTTCCCAATAGCATGTTGAAAGATTTTTCGCCTCTTGAAAAGTTATTCAAAGATTTCTCAAGATTTTGGACTTTGGTTTTTAATGTTGTATTTTCAGCGACAAGTGAGGTGCATCGATTTATAAAGTCCTTTTTTCTAGTGTCAATGTTTTCTTTAAGACTCAAGTTTTCTTTTTCAAGATTCTCAGAGTTATTCCTAATTTTTGATAGTTCCGAATCTAAAATTTTACATTGGTTACATTCTAGGTTTTGAATATTTTCAAGTTCAGTTTTTAACCTAAAATTTTCACGAGCAAATTCTCTCCTATCAGATTTCAGTTTTTCAATTTTAGATTCAAGAGTATCCACTACCTTAGTAAGATCAGAACACATAAAAACAAGTTCTTTATAAGAAAACTCACCTGCCTCACTAGATTCGTCGGAGGTTGCTTCTGATTCTGATTTTGCCATGCAACACAAGTTAGCCTCCTCTGGGCTGCTATCCGAAGCTTCCTCTCCTTCTTCATCATCCCAAGTCGCTGCAAATACCTTCTTCGCCTTTTTCTTTTCTTCGTTGTTTTTGAGAAGTGGGCATTTTGGTTTGATGTGGCCAGGCTTGTTGCAGTTATAACATGTCAGTTCATTATCGGAATTTTCGGAATCTTTTGACCTATTGCCCTTTGTTTTCTTCTTGCGTGGCTTGAATCTAGACCATCTTCTAAGATTATTGACAGCCATTGCAAGCTCTTCAATTGGATCTTCTTCATCGCTTTCTTCTTTACTTTTTAAGGCAATCGTCTTCTTCTTTGGTTCGGAGTTGTTGCGTTCTTCCTTTGCTTTTAACTCAAGCTCATATGTCATCAAGTTGCCAATCAACTCCTCCATGCTTAGTTTACTCAAATCTTTCGATTCTTGGATTGCTGTGACTTTTGCCTCAAAGTTCATTGGTAAAACTCGTAGTATCTTCCGCACAAGCTCTACCTCAGTGAATACCTTCCCAAGTGCTCTAGCGTTGTATACCAAAGTTGAAAAGCGTCCAAACATGTCCTTTATGCTCTCGCCTTTGTCCATCACAAAGTTCTCGTATTCATTGCTGAATAGGGCTAGACGAGACTCCTTGACTTGAGAAGTTCCTTCGTGTGTCACCTCCAAAGTGTGCCAAATTTCCTGTGCTGTTGTACAATGAGAAATTCTATTAAATTCATTTTTATCAAGAGCACATATCAAAGCATTCATGGCTTTAGCATTTGTCGTTTTCAATCTCTTATCGTTAGCATCCCACCTATCCTTAGGTTTAGGAATCTCAGTACCACCAACGATTATAGTGGGAGGTTTATAGCCAGTTTCAATAATATCCCAAACATCATAATCAACGGAACTAAGATAAATACTCATCCTAACTTTCCAATAAGCATAATCGTTCCCGTTAAACATGGGTGGCCTAGCAATAGATTGCCCCTCAGAAAAAGCATTATTTTGTAGACTCATGACTCTAGAGTTAAATAAAAAAAAATTTTACCGGGCTCTGATACCACTTGTAGGATCTAGATTAACCCTAGAGGGGGGGGTGAATAGGGTTATAGCAAATTTTCTCGATTTAAACACAGAAATAAACTGCAGAAATAAATATGCTGAAAAGTAAATCACACACAAAATTTACCCAGCTTCGGCAACCCCTGCCTACTGCTGCATTCACAGATTTCTATTAGAATTAAACAGTATCACGCTTACAACAACTCTACTAGACTCGCAGACCCTTTTGCTCCCGCTCACAAACACTCTACTAGACTCGCACACCCAGCTCACTGAACTAATTCAAAATAGACAATCTGACACTACCTAAACCTAGGTGGTGATTTACTAACTTTTTGATTCGTAAAATAAAAAAACAATAATTTAAAAACAATAACCCTAAAACAATATTAATAAAGCCTTATAAATAAATAGAAACAAAACCCCCCCCTTTTTTTTTTAAAGGACCGGCCCACTTCCTTATTTTGTTATCTCCAGCCCGATCCCCTTTTGTTTCGTTCGTGAGAATAATGGCGGCTTGCTTCGTTCCCTTTTGTTCCAGTTAGGGCTTCGGCTCTTTGTTCCAATTAGGGCTTCGAATTCTTCAATTAATCTGTTATACGTTGCCCTAGCTCGCTGCTTCTCTGATGGTTGACTATTGGATGTTTTGCAGTTGCTCGATCGAGTTCGTTTGCTTGTGAATTCGGTATGTACTGTGTCCTTTTGCTTTTCTAAATTGATACTTGAACTCGATCGTGATTCGAGTTGGATGATTTGTTCTTTGTTATGCTCGAACTCAAATAAAAATGCCGATGATGTTTCGTGGTTTATATAGGGTTTGTAACCCTAGATTTGCGTCGTATATTCTCTATTTGAATTTGTCATATTATTCACCTCGGTCGTTCGATTAATTTCTGATGTTTGATGATTTCTCTGACTAATTCATATGTGAATATTCTGGTTGCTTGATGATTACGACTTTGAATTAATTTCGTGATGACTTTCGACTTTGACTTGTTCAACATTGAAATTTTGACACGAACTTGATGCTGGATAATGTTTGACATCGACTTGGTTTTTAACTTGTTCCAATTTTGTAATTTCGGCTTCTTGAATTTCTGGCCCCTGTGTAATTTAGCTCTGGCCATCTTTGTTTCAATGCTGATCTTGATTTCATGAATTTAATATTGACACTGTTATGCTTTCACGACTTCGACATTTACATTGTTCAACATTGTCCTGATTGCTTTGGCTTCACTACATAGCATATTTGTGCATTTTAAAATGTTGAATCATTGAGTAGTTTTCATTTGTGTCATGTTGTATCATTTACTTGATGTGTTTGCACTGTACATTGAGCATAGATAAGGTTGCTTTGGTCTGGATTAGTGCAGTGTGTATTCTAGCTTGTAACTTTTGCATACTTTGATGGTTCATTGGTGCACTTGCTTGGTCATTTTGTACTCGCATCCATAGTTGAGTAATTTCCACTGTCTTTTGTTCACCTGCTGATGTTTGTCGCAGTCTTGAGTCACTTTGTTGTCGGGCTCACTGTACACTGATGCATTCTGGTTTGATTTGCTACTTGATGTAGTTTGTTTTGTTTGCATATGCTTAATGGTGTCACTGTGACCTGTTGCATTTGTGCATTGCCCTGCTGATTTACTTGTGATGTTCTTGTAGTCGAGTCATGTTGCATGCATTGAGTAGCTGGTCTTTGTATTTCCAGCTTCATCACTGTTTAACTTCCACACTGTTGCATTGTTGTTCACTTCTCTTGTATCATTGGTACATGTACATTGCTGCTATATTCTTGCTTCACTGCATTCATGTCACTGGTATGCTGCAGCTTGCATCTTTGTTGCATTTGCTTGAATTTGTGTCATCTTTACTTGCATTGCTGTACACTTTTGGTCATTGTTGTAGTTGTATCTATGTACACTACTGCCTTATTACAGTGGTCTGACTTGAACTTGATGACTTGAACTTGCATTGAGTTTTGTACACTGTTTTTGACTTGTGACCTGCCCTGTGTTGAATCCAGTTTTTCAAAAAACTCGGGTTTGACCTTGTGCTCGATTCGAGATTTTCAATGTTATTGCACGTGAGTTGAACCCGGCTTTTCATTTGGGTTTGACCTATGCTCACCTGTCCCTGTAAATCGATCAAGTGTATATATCGGTGTGCACGACCTTGTGGCATATACAGTAATACACTGTGTATGTCACAAGTTGTTCGTGTATGATGAATTCAAATTTAAATGATGACGAACAACCCAAATAACTGAGGCAAATATTATTTTCAAAAACCATATTTTATTTTTGAATTGCAAAAATATTTCTTTTTCAATTTTACTGCGTTAGTTTATATTTTTGCAGATTGCTCAGATGCTGGATTCTAACTGGAATGCAGTTGAAGATAAATACGAGGGTGAGTGATATGTAGTGAGGTGACCTGTAAATGTGAAATGTCATGTATAATGGTCAAAATTGTATATGTATTGTGAGAGCTTGAAATTGTACTATCAAAGTTGTAGTAAATATTTGTTTGAATAAAAATTTCTGTTTGAATTCAAAATCTGTTTAACTTGTTCTGTTTGAATTCAAATTCGAATTCTGTGTAATTTATTTTTATTCAACAGATATTTATCTAACCAAATACATACTATTCAAAATATTGTTTGAATAAAATTTCTGTTTGAATTCAAAATCTGTTTAACTTGTTCTGTTTGAATTCAAATTCAAATTCTGTGTAATTTAATTTTATTCAACAAATATTTATTTAAACAAAATAGTACATTACCAAATACATTTATATGAATGTATATATGTTTATTATCATCAAACAAAAATCATATAGCGCAAAGCGTATATTCAACAATATCGCCTTTGCAATGGTTTGCATAAAGCGAATAACATAAACTCTTAGGCGATTTCACAATCATCTACCAAAGTTTTACAAGACTTAACTGTCTCAGGGTCAAAGCCTCAGTGGGTTTCTCTTTAAAGTATTGATTTATCGACAGCCATAGGTTTTCATGTGTAAGCGCAATCATGTTTGCTCTTAAACAGTCAATGTAATTGGGTCCGATAAGCTTGTCATTTTCAGAAAAATAGTCTTAGATTTGTCATTTTGCTACAAGTTTATAACGACCCTGACTCGACCTTCGAAAATCGGCACCGAATACGACACTCGTATTCAAATGCTGCAGATCCAAACGTCGAACCTGGTTCGCCGGAGCTTATAACACATTAAGTAAATAACACAGCGGAAGAAATGAATAGCATATGTCAATACACAACATTTGATACAATAACTGATACAACATGAATGATACAATAGAATGGTACAATAGATATCAACATTATCAGAGATACAAAGAACAGCGGCGGAAATATAATAATAACACTAGCAGCGGAACAAATTTCCAAAATAGTCTTCAAGAAAGAACTCCAGTATCAGTAATCTCCATCTCCAAAGCACCAATCCAGAAATAGCTCGAACACCAAATCAAGATGAAGAGAAGCAACTCGATCCAAAATGCGATTGCCAAATCCTAAGGCTGAAAGCTATCGAATCTACACCTACTATAGATTATCTGAAAATCCCAACTCTAGACTGCCCGTGTGGGAAAATAGTGGGCACCCAGAGTTTAGGAAAGGAACAATAAACTCCAGGTCAGTCATGGGACTGGTATGAGCAAACAAAAGCATTTGGTCTTTGAAACAAACAAGAGAATTTAAATTTGAAATCCGCAATGCTTTTTGGAAATGAAACTACCATAAGGTCTCCCGGCACACACACAATGCAAACGCACACATGGGGGAGATTTATCCTTATGATAGTCAAACATGCTTACTACGAGAAAAATTCTTTGATATTATTACTAGTGCATAGTGGAAAATCTTTCGAAAGTATAATATAAATCCTAGCCAGCATAGGTACCATGATGCTATGCCTACTATAGCTGCCATGTTAAATGGCAGGTTCTACAACTAAAACCGTACAAGGCACATATTGGATGAATGGATTTCCAACAAATGGTCAGGCTAAGGAACTTCCTATTGCCACATGGGTACGCCTCTGGCGGGACGTCCCGAGAACTAACGTTACGGTTAGATCTCTACCAACACAAGGCAGGGTTACCTCTGTTACTAGGTAACTACTACACGAATTTGTCATCCCCCGGTCCTTTAGGACCTTTATCCGAGCGCGCGCACAACAACACCACACAGTAATAGATATAGTGTATCAACATGAGTAAGTATCTGGGCTCCATACCATGATACCACCCTTTTCCAGAAGGAAATGACATACCCTAAAGGGCGCGACCCTCATAACCTTGCCGCATCTTTCCTGTTTCGACCATTTCCGGGGAGTGAGGTCCTGATGCAGTCTCGTCCACAAAGCTACACTTTATACAAAAGCCATGCTTTGATCACAAATGATCAACAAATGATCGTCAACACACAGCAGCACTCAGCATGCCACACTACCAAATTGGGAATATATCACTGATAAATATCAACTACATAACCTCTGAGCTCATACGTCTCAGAGAAGGGTGTTAAGCTAAGAGAATAAATTCTCCGCCACCAAGCAGAAATGTATTTGATAGAAATCAGTTTAATATCTCAAAGTGTAATGTCGGACATACAACCATACAAGTCTGTTCCGGGTTCGAACAGAACCGAAGGCACTTCCGAAGAAGCCCTTGCAAATCCGGGTATCCACAATCCCGATCCGGGTATCCATTCTCCGCCACCAAGCAGAAATGTATTTGATAGAAATCAGTTTAATATCTCAAAGTGTAATGTCGGACATACAACCATACAAGTCTGTTCCGGGTTCGAACAGAACCGAAGGCACTTCCGAAGAAGCCCTTGCACTTCCGAAGAAGCCCTTGCGAATCCGACTCCCTGTCGCATCGAAATTCGAATGTCGTTTTACGGGTCAAAGGTTTGCATAACAATATATACATCACAGATATAACAGCTTAGCACAAAACATTACATAGCATCGCATCGAATATATCAATCCATCACATAGCATTCAATAACAATCAAACATCTTTAATTAAGATGAATAAACCGTGTGGTTATAAATTTATTACCCACAATAATTACTTCTATTTGAAATCTTTAAACCAATGAGTAAATATCGTTAACTATAATTAATTAAGTCTTAACCATCTTCATTTATTAATCATTTATTTAATTAATTATCTTAATTAATTATCCTTTGATTGTAATTAATTAAATCTTAATTACCTATTCCTCAATTAATTACTTTAAATAGTAAACTTTTAATTATTGACTAATTAAATTATAATTAATTGTCGTGAATTGATTAATCAATAGATTTATTATTCCCTTAATTAATTTCAATAATTAATTACTCCCTAATTAATAATGATTTCTTAATCACTTTAAGTTAATTAACCTTAATCGATTTAGTTCTCTTAATTAATTAACCACATTAATTAATTATTCTTTAAAGTAATTAATCTCAAATATTTGATAAATCAATCCTTAACCTTTCATTATCTTCTCTTAATTATTTTCACTAAGTATTTATTATTTTCATTTGATCATTCATTAATTATTTGATTTATTGACTTAATAATTCAATGAATCCGAATTATTAAATTCTATTTATTTATTTTTAAGATAAAAACATCTCTTACTTAAATAAAGCATTAAAAATAATTTGCTTCCAAATTTATTTTAAATTTCATTTTAAATTTAGGATTTAAAATGGTTACAAATTTAACTTAAACAAAGTATCTCACAAGTTAAAGAATTATTCATTTTATAAAAGAGGTTTAAAAGTTTTAAAACCCAATTCATTTTTAAAATTCAAATCAATTAAAAATACACTATGACATTCAAAGTTGTTTAAATTATTATTTTTTTATCTAAAAACTTCATTTTATTCTAAACTTGCATACATGTTTGAATTTTAATTCCAAGTTACTTACATTCAAAAACTTACTTATATTTAACTTCATTTTAAATTCCAAATCACTTAACCAATTTTAAAGTAGTTAAACAATTTAAATTTAAAAACTTCATTTTATTTCAAAACTGAAATTCAAACCAAATTCCAGATTTTAAATTTCAGAGTCAAACTTATTTTAAAGTCTATAATTTAAATTTAAACTTCCAGTTTAAATTCAAAACCAATATTCTTTTATACTTAAAAGTTGTTTGAAACTAAATTTAAAATTTCAAAATTTAAATTATTTCAAACTCAGATTCAAACAAATTGTAATCAAATTTCAACTCAGGTTTAAACTAATTTTAAAATTTCAGTTTACATTTAAACTTAACTTTTAAATTTTTTTTATATTAACAGAGAACATGGTTCTGTGTATTGTAAAACTTGGAAACTACAATGAGTTTCCCACTGCTTCCACCGAGGTTGACTTCAAGATGTCAACAGTGCACGGTGCACGTGTACCGACCATCCACCTATCTCCGACCAACCCAGATGACTGGAACAAGTCATCGATCACCCATGCTACCCAAAACCATCACCAGTACCCAGTTCGCCCCTCGAAATCGAAATCAAGGTTGAAGTCCCAAACCTGGAACCACAGCCTTTAACTGAACCCCTAACCTGTCATCGCCGTTTTCTCCCGTCTCCGGCCACCAGAAAACACCAGCCTCCGGCCATGCCCTCGTCATCGACCCAGCTACCCATGCGCAAAGTCCCATCACACTCGATAAATCCTAGAGACCGAGAAGATCAAATTTTCTAACGTGATCAAAACTAGGGCTACAGATAAGAAATCATCACCGCTGTTGCCATAGTGATTTGCATCACCATCAATTATTTTTTCCATCATCTATGATAACTCCTCCTCCCCCAGAAACAAATTCGACACCTCAAACCATTTGTGGAAAACGAGATGCCCCAAAATTCATAATACTGTCAAAACAGAAATGCTCTTGGAATATAGCATTAAAAATCGTAATTTTGCTTTGAAAAATCATAATTTTGTATGAAGATTCGATTCATAATCTTGAAACTTCAATTCATTGTACTTGAAAATTTCACAGATTCAAGTTTTCTCATCTGTTTATAACTTTAGAGATGATACAGGCTTGTTTAATGTTAAATAAAATTTTAAATCTAAATCTTAAAGTCAAACAAGCAAGTTTTCTTTAAATTCTAGCCAATAACAGTGAGTAGATCAAAGATATTGGGTTCTTTTGTCTAGAATCTAAGTTCGAACAAGAACAGGCAGAAACAAATTCAAGAGCAAACATCTTCTAGTCATTCATATATCTACACAGAGATTTTTAAATATATGGACACCAATTATACTTCATCTCAGATAAACTAGCATGCAACCCACTTATTCAAATATCACAGACAATTCGAGGTAAGGGAGGTAAAGTTGCTCACCTGGATTGGATATTTGGACAAAGCAAAATCTGGATGTTGCTTAAGAAGGAACAGAGGAGCATCTTGAGCATGTACATTTTTTTTCTTTCTTTCCTTTAAATCTTGAAGTTAAGTCTGCGACTTTTAAATACAAATTTTCTTAGTCTCTGTTATATTTGTTTACTTAATTCATTGATAACAACAATTTTAATTTTTTTTTCTTACTGTTTAAATTTTTATACAACAGAGAAAGCTTCTGTGCAGTTAAAACCAGAAATTGTTTTAAACCCTTAAATCTTGGTTTTCTCCAGCAACAGATTGATAAAGTTGTTTAAGTTCTCTACTTTAATATTGTGTAACAACTTCAAACTCAAAAAAAACAAAAATTAAAAAGAAATTCACCGGCCTTTGAATTGCTTAAGAGGATCTGCACTATCTCTGGCCAAAGACTGAAGCATCCATTATTTTTTTGTTTGATTTAACTTAGGTTGATTTCCCATAATTTGTTTTTCCAATTTTCTTTCTACTTTATTTCTTCAACTGGAATATCTAGTTTTGATCTTCTGGTTTGTGTTGAATATTGAACTTTGCCTCTATTTCCAGATTTGAACTTGCATGTTTACTGAGTTGCTTCTTTACTTTGAATTTAAACTTGCTGGAAACAAATGTAAACTGAAGCTTGATTTTGCAATGATCTTGCATTTGCTTCCAGGTTTTGTTCTATATCCTATTGTTTGAGATGACCCTTTGCTGATCTGGTTTGTGAATTGAAAAAGAGGCTGTTGCTTTTGCTTTGATGTTGAGATAATTTTTTTTTTGTTTTTGTTCTGTAAACAAGCTTGATCTTCAGCTGGTATCTATGCTTTTTATTTTATTATTATTATTTTTTTCTTGTCCAAATCTTTGATTTGCAGATTTGATTGGTGGCTGATAGGGGGTGTTTGGTGGCTAATGATATTCTCTAGTGTGCAAAAGATATGCCATTGATTATCTTTGTCCTCTTTTATTTGTTTCATAGCTGAAAAAAAATGTTATTTCTTTCTTTTTGTAATTTTAAATTTGATTATTTTATAAATGCAATGATGCCATTTGTATATACATATACACAAAGTTTAAAAGAATTGTTTCTAACCAATCTTTACATTATACAAGTTACACTTCAATGATTTTTTAAATGCCAATTATTTTAAAACATATCATTTAAAATTTAAATTCAATTCCAATATGTATTCAATCCTTATGACCAATATTATTTAAACTTAGTTCATACATTTATTTAAAAATTTATATTTACACCATTTACATTCATATATTTTTTATTATTTATTTTGTACAATTCTACAAAAGAAAAGAATGGATTCAAACACTTTGATTTCATATTAACAATTTGTCACACTTATTTATGTATGAAAATTTAACTTAAAAATAATATTATGAAAATTAATACATCTTCCAAATAAAAATTAATATTTTAGAAAACAACTATTACTATCATTTTATTAATCTCAAGCTTTTAAATTCTATTTTTATTTTTTTAATACATTTTATTTTGAAACTCAATATTTATTTTATAAATCACTTATCCTTAAATTTCTAATATAAATTTCTATTTATAATCAAATTATTTATTTATTTATCCTAGAAAATTTTCTAATTAATTAACAATTTATTTTCAAAAATTAATTTAATTGCCAAATTAAACTTAATGAATTTTCAGGAATGTTACAGATTTCCCCCCTTAAAAGAATTTCGTCCTCGAAATTGCAAGGAGACAACAAAGAAAAGATGAAAGATAGAGAAATGATTGATCAGATCAGATCGAAATATTTATTCTGCATTCGGTTTACCAAATCAGAATATCGACAATAGGAGAACAAACTCATATAAATATTTCACAAGATATTTGGGTCCACCGGTCTACGAATATGTAAGGGCATTGATTAGTTCGAAGGGATAACTAATCGTTCGTAGAATATATCGGATCCCAGAGAAAAGATAGATAGCCTTAATTTTCAACAATTCCCAAATGGTAGATATGGATACCAAATTCGGGTCGGAATACCCCAAAGTATATGGACTTTGATATACACACTAAATTACAATTTTAAATTTGGTTTTAATCAATATCGTTTTATTTATACAATTCAAGTTTAGCTTTATATTTGTTAATCAATTTAACTTAATTTAAAATTTTCAATTTATTTAATTTAAATCTTCAAATTCATTAGAGTTTAGAACGAAAAGCTGATAAGAAATTGGATGAAGAGAATACGAAATAGAGACTTATCTACACGATTCGTAGGGCCACCATCACACCGAAACTACTCCTCGAGCTGCTGCGAAGTAATCAAAGAATTGAAAAGACGAATCAAAGGAGATTGATAGAGAAAAGTTGTTTCCGCTATTGCAGGGTATTGACCATTGGTAGTGGTATTCCCTCGTCCCCTATCTCGTCCTCTTCTCGCACTCATACTTACTATCAATGGATAGTAAGAGAATTTACTGAGGCACTCGAACGGATATCTTAGAGATATACTCATTCTAGGGTATACTTCACCCTATCTCTAATGAGTTACTTAATGTGTTATACTCCTGAGCTATGATTTTAACCATCAGCTCTGATACCAATTATAACGACCCTGACTCGACCATCGAAAATCGGCACCGAATACGACACTCGTATTCAAATGCCGCAGATCCAAACGTCGAACCTGGTTCGCCGGAGCTTATAACACATTAAGTAAATAACACAGCGGAAGAAATGAATAGCATATGTCAATACACAACATTTGATGCAATAACTGATACAACATGAATGATACAACAGAATGGTACAATAGATATCAACATTATCAGAGATACAAAGAACAGCGGCGGAAATATAATAATAACACTAGCAGCGGAACAAATCTCCAAAATAGTCTTCAAGAAAGAACTCCAGTATCAGTAATCTCCATCTCCAAAGCACCAATCCAGAAATAGCTCGAACACCAAATCATGATGAAGAGAAGCAACTCGATCCAAAATGCGATTGCCAAATCCTAAGGCTGAAAGCTATCGAATCTACACCTACTATAGATTATCTGAAAATCCCAACTCTAGACTGCCCGTGTGGGAAAATAGTGGGCACCTAGAGTTTAGGAAAGGAACAATAAACTCCAGGTCAGTCATGGGACTGGCATGAGCAAACAAAAGCATTTGGTCTTTGAAACAAACAAGAGAATTTAAATTTGAAATCCGCAATGCTTTTTGGAAAATGAAACTACCATAAGGCCTCCCGGCACACACACAATGCAAACGCACACATGGGGGAGATTTCTCCTTATGATAGTCAAACATGCTTACTACGAGAAAAATTCTTTGATATTATTACTAGTGCATAGTGGAAAATCTTTCGAAAGTATAATATAAATCCTAGCCAGCATAGGTACCATGATGCTATGCCTACTATAGCTGCCATGTTAAATGGCAGGTTCTACAACTAAAACTGTACAAGGCACGTATTGGATGAATGGATTTCCAACAAATGGTCAGGCTAAGGAACTTCCTATTGCCACATGGGTACGCCTCTGGCGGGATGTCCCGAGAACTAACGTTACGGTTAGATCTCTGCCAACACAAGGCCGGGTTACCTCTGTAACTAGGTAACTACTACACGAATATGTCATCCCCCGGTCCTTTGGGACCTTTATCCGAGCGCGCACACAACAACACCACACAGTAATAGATATAGTGTATCAACATGAGTAAGTATCTGGGCTCCATACCATGATACCACCCTTTTCCAGAAGGAAATGACATACCCTAAAGGGCGCGACCCTCATAACCTTGCCGCATCTTTCCTGTTTCGACCATTTCCGGGGAGTGAGGTCCTGATGCAGTCTCGTCCACAAAGCTACGCTTTATACAAAAGCCATGCTTTGATCACAAATGATCAACAAATGATCGTCAACACACAGCAGCACTCAGCATGCCACACTACCAAATTGGGAATATATCACTGATAAATATCAACTACATAACCTCTGAGCTCGTACGTCTCAGAGAAGGGTGTTAAGCTAAGAGAATAAATTCTCCGCCACCAAGCAGAAATGCATTTGATAGAAATCAGTTTAATATCTCAAAGTGTAATGTCGGACATACAACCATACAAGTCTGTTCCGGGTTCGAACAGAACCGAAGGCACTTCCGAAGAAGCCCTTGCAAATCCGGGTATCCACAATCCCGATCGGACTTCCATCACTTAGGGAATCTCTATACCGTAGCTACTCGGTGCAGAGACAATCGATAGGTTATCCTAACGTTCTCGAAGATACCCGGTCTTCAACACCGGTCTTCAAATGCTATCCATAACGTCGTATCACTATTCGGAATGGGCTATACGACACAAGGTCCTCTCCCAGCTAAACCGAATAGTGAGCACAATATTTAAAAACATATGGATATGGGATTTCGGTTAAGTCACAATTTAAAAATCCAAAGCTTTTCTTTCAAATGGTTATCAAATTACCATTTTAAATCTTTAAACAAAAAGATTTATTTTACAAAGTTTCACCCAATTTCACAAAGATCTATCCATAGATTTCAAAACAATCCCCATTCAATTTGGATTAACCCAATTCAATCTTTAAATTAAAGATTTATAGCTTTCAAAACACGTTTCCAAAAATTTATCTAAACTTGGAATACTATTTTCATTTTTAGACTTGAAGCCCTTTAACACAAATTGAAAGTTCATTTCTTATGTGAAAGCTTTATTATTTGAAAACAAATAGTTTTCGTTTTAGAAAAATCTAATTTATACAAGTTGAAATCTTGGTGTGAATTTAAATTCCAAAACATCACCTTTAAAATGGTTTAAAAACCCATATAAACCCATTTATAAGTTGAATACCCTTTTAAACCTTAGTTTCCAAATTTTAGAATTCAATTTCAAATATTGAATTCAAATTTAAATCCAATTATCTAAATTTTCAAACTTAATCAAGTTATTTAAAAATAACCATTTTCAAAAGCTTCAATTCTAGTTCAAAAACTATTTTGGATTTAAAAATTCAATTTTAAAACAATTTCAAAATCTGTGACTTAACTAATTTCCACGTGCAATCCATATTTGTGTGTGTATAAGTGTGGTCCAGGGGTTTTACACAATAAGAGTGTCACATCATCAATCAGCACAGATTCAATCATTACAATTCGATGTGGGTTTCGGATAACCAAATGGAATCCGACTCCCTGTCGCATCGAAATTCGAATGTCGTTTTACGGGTCAAAGGTTTGCATAAAAATATATACATCACAGATATAACAGCTTAGCACAAAACATTACATAGCATCGCATCGAATATATCAATCCATCACATAGCATTCAATAACAATCAAACATCTTTAATTAAGATGAATAAACCGTGTGGTTATAAATTTATTACCCACAATAATTACTTCTATTTGAAATCTTTAAACCAATGAGTAAATATCGTTAACTATAATTAATTAAGTCTTAACCATCTTCATTTATTAATCATTTATTTAATTAATTATCTTAATTAATTATCCTTTGATTGTAATTAATTAAATCTTAATTACCTATTCCTCAATTAATTACTTTAAATAGTAAACTTTTAATTATTGACTAATTAAATTATAATTAATTGTCGTGAATTGATTAATCAATAGATTTATTATTCCCTTAATTAATTTCAATAATTAATTACTCCCTAATTAATAATGATTTCTTAATCACTTTAAGTTAATTAACCTTAATCGATTTAGTTCTCTTAATTAATTAACCACATTAATTAATTATTCTTTAAAGTAATTAATCTCAAATATTTGATAAATCAATCCTTAACCTTTCATTATCTTCTCTTAATTATTTTCACTAAGTATTTATTATTTTCATTTGATCATTCATTAATTATTTGATTTATTGACTTAATAATTCAATGAATCCGAATTATTAAATTCTATTTATTTATTTTTAAGATAAAAACATCTCTTACTTAAATAAAGCATTAAAAATAATTTGCTTCCAAATTTATTTTAAATTTCATTTTAAATTTAGGATTTAAAATGGTTACAAATTTAACTTAAACAAAGTATCTCACAAGTTAAAGAATTATTCATTTTATAAAAGAGGTTTAAAAGTTTTAAAACCCAATTCATTTTTAAAATTCAAATCAATTAAAAATACACTATGACATTCAAAGTTGTTTAAATTATTATTTTTTTATCTAAAAACTTCATTTTATTCTAAACTTGCATACATGTTTGAATTTTAATTCCAAGTTACTTACATTCAAAAACTTACTTATATTTAACTTCATTTTAAATTCATAATACTGTCAAAACAGAAATGCTCTTGGAATATAGCATTAAAAATCGTAATTTTGCTTTGAAAAATCATAATTTTGTATGAAGATTCGATTCATAATCTTGAAACTTCAATTCATTGTACTTGAAAATTTCACAGATTCAAGTTTTCTCATCTGTTTATAACTTTAGAGATGATACAGGCTTGTTTAATGTTAAATAAAATTTTAAATCTAAATCTTAAAGTCAAACAAGCAAGTTTTCTTTAAATTCTAGCCAATAACAGTGAGTAGATCAAAGATATTGGGTTCTTTTGTCTAGAATCTAAGTTCGAACAAGAACAGGCAGAAACAAATTCAAGAGCAAACATCTTCTAGTCATTCATATATCTACACAGAGATTTTTAAATATATGGACACCAATTATACTTCATCTCAGATAAACTAGCATGCAACCCACTTATTCAAATATCACAGACAATTCGAGGTAAGGGAGGTAAAGTTGCTCACCTGGATTGGATATTTGGACAAAGCAAAATCTGGATGTTGCTTAAGAAGGAACAGAGGAGCATCTTGAGCATGTACATTTTTTTTCTTTCTTTCCTTTAAATCTTGAAGTTAAGTCTGCGACTTTTAAATACAAATTTTCTTAGTCTCTGTTATATTTGTTTACTTAATTCATTGATAACAACAATTTTAATTTTTTTTTCTTACTGTTTATATTTTTATACAACAGAGAAAGCTTCTGTGCAGTTAAAACCAGAAATTGTTTTAAACCCTTAAATCTTGGTTTTCTCCAGCAACAGATTGATAAAGTTGTTTAAGTTCTCTACTTTAATATTGTGTAACAACTTCAAACTCAAAAAAAACAAAAATTAAAAAGAAATTCACCGGCCTTTGAATTGCTTAAGAGGATCTGCACTATCTCTGGCCAAAGACTGAAGCATCCATTATTTTTTTGTTTGATTTAACTTCAGGTTGATTTCCCATAATTTGTTTTTCCAATTTTCTTTCTACTTTATTTCTTCAACTGGAATATCTAGTTTTGATCTTCTGGTTTGTGTTGAATATTGAACTTTGCCTCTATTTCCAGATTTGAACTTGCATGTTTACTGAGTTGCTTCTTTACTTTGAATTTAAACTTGCTGGAAACAAATGTAAACTGAAGCTTGATTTTGCAATGATCTTGCATTTGCTTCCAGGTTTTGTTCTATATCCTATTGTTTGAGATGACCCTTTGCTGATCTGGTTTGTGAATTGAAAAAGAGGCTGTTGCTTTTGCTTTGATGTTGAGATAATTTTTTTTTTGTTTTTGTTCTGTAAACAAGCTTGATCTTCAGCTGGTATCTATGCTTTTTATTTTATTATTATTTTTTTCTTGTCCAAATCTTTGATTTGCAGATTTGATTGGTGGCTGATAGGGGGTGTTTGGTGGCTAATGATATTCTCTAGTGTGCAAAAGATATGCCATTGATTATCTTTGTCTTCTTTTATTTGTTTCATAGCTGAAAAAAATGTTATTTCTTTCTTTTTGTAATTTTAAATTTGATTATTCTATAAATGCAATGATGCCATTTGTATATACATATACACAAAGTTTAAAAGAATTGTTTCTAACCAATCTTTACATTATACAAGTTACACTTCAATGATTTTTTAAATGCCAATTATTTTAAAACATATCATTTAAAATTTAAATTCAATTCCAATATGTATTCAATCCTTATGACCAATATTATTTAAACTTAGTTCATACATTTATTTAAAAATTTATATTTACACCATTTACATTCATATTTTTATTATTATTTATTTTGTACAATTCTACAAAAGAAAAGAATGGATTCAAACACTTTGATTTCATATTAACAATTTGTCACACTTATTTATGTATGAAAATTTAACTTAAAAATAATATTATGAAAATTAATACATCTTCCAAATAAAAATTAATATTTTAGAAAACAACTATTACTATCATTTTATTAATCTCAAGCTTTTAAATTCTATTTTTTTTTAATACATTTATTTTGAAACTCAATATTTATTTTATAAATCACTTGTCCTTAAATTTCTAATATAAATTTCTATTTATAATCAAATTATTTATTTATCCTAGAAAATTTTCTAATTAATTCACAATTTATTTTCAAAAATTAATTTAATTGCCTAATTAAACTTAATGAATTTTCAGAAATGTTACAAAGTTTTAAAGTGATTAGAACAATTTAAACATTAGAGATGTTCTTCTAATATTAAATAGGTTAAACAGTTATATTTCATTTATCTAATAAGCTCCCACTAGATTTTTATATTCCTCAAAACTCTAAAAGTAAACATAGAAATTGTTTAATTCTTTATTGAGTATTAGGACTCCCTTGCCTTGGGATTCTGATCTTGAGTTTTCTCAATAAATCACAGGCCCACAAGTGGTGGGTAACATATTATTAGTTGTATCATATACAACTCCTAACCCATGGTCGTTGTCCTAATCTTATCTCGACTTTGTGTTTTCTCAACAAATTGAAAGAGATTATTCGCTCATACTTACCATTTTACGATGGCCTAAGCATAGATGTATGTACCTTGAGTTTTCTCAACAAATACATACATGTACCTTACCACGTCTATCAGTATATTAATAATACTACACATAACATCTCTAGTTTGAGTTCTCTTAACAATTAGAAAGTATGTAAGTAATTTATCAACATATAAATGGTAAGCGAAAACTTTTATATTATAGATTAATAATCTTTAATATATTTATATAAGTGATGCCAGTTTTGGGAATAATGTATTTCTTTTGAAATACTCTCATGAACTAAGTGTCGAACACATCTGAAATCACAATGTACGTATGTTACATATGTATTTATTCCTTAAACCTAATTTGGGTTTCTTATAGCTCCACTCTATTTAATTAAACAATATTTAGTTAACTTGATTTTATTATTTGAATAATATTTAATTAATTAATATTTTAATTAATTGAATTTAAATTTTTAGTATTGAACTTTAGTTCATTCATCCTCAATAATTTAAAGATGAATATGGAATATAACATTTATAGAAATTATGTACACATATCATTGTAAATGTAGATTATTTATTAGTTAATTTTTAATTATTTTAATCAGTTAATTTTTTTATTTAAAATAATGTTGACTAAACAAAAACATTTATCTTCATTTACCTTAAAATTTTAAGGATAAATATACACTTATCGGTATATATGTTTTAATGTTATTAATTAACTTTTAATTATTTAATTAAATAATCTCATTAATTAAATAATTATGATAAGATTTTGAAATTAGTATATTGACTTTCAAAACTAATTTTGAAAGGTTTATAACATTTATAATAGGTCATATTTTAAATTGAACTTTCATATTTAACATATAATTTTTATGTTTTCATAACATATTTTGAAAAATTAGCCCAAGCCCCAATTTCAGTTTGGACCTTTATATTAAGGATGACCTTTAAGGTTACTTCATCCTTTAGGCCAACCCAATGGCTAGGTAGGGCAGAGTATTTAATTAGCCAAACATAATCCTTCGACACTACCTTACTAGACGCCCTAATAAGTGGGTACGTTTTTAGTAGTCAACCCCAATATTGCCAATTTAGACTACATAAACTATTTGGCTCCGATATCATTGATGGAACTGGACCAGTTGGAAGTGGGTTATAGGATGATTTTTTATTTCCATTTTGGTCTTAGTTAAATCTACGAAGCCTAAATGAATTTGAGATCCACTCTAAATTATCTTAATTAAAATCTACATTTTATTTAATTATGTTTTAAAGGCATAATTTTTATGTTTACAAGTATATCAAATGTACTTGTTTGTATAGAGTGCGCATGCTATAGATTAGAAGTGTACTTATTAAAGGAGTTGTGTGTAAGTGCTAGGATTTACACTACAACTGACTTATTTCCTATTTAAATATGCCATTATTGTCCAGGATGTTAATTTAATATATATGTATGTATGAATGTATGTATGTTGTAAATCACATTAAGTACTTTTTATGTGATTTAAAATCCAAAATTAACACTAATGAATTCGGTTTCAATTAAAGAATGCTTTAACAATAAATGTTACATTATTACACAAGATCTATTTCATAAATTTGAACCAAAATAATACGTGTATATTTCCATACACATATACATACATATATATATATATATATAATCACAATTTAGCATTTTAGATTGAGAATAACATACACTTGTGAATATTGTAATTTATGACATACATAAATATGTACGTACATATGTATGCATGAATATAAGTGGCTGTGTGCACACGCATGTATATGTGCGTCTAAATAAGTTGGATTTAAATGTTGGCAATCCATGACTAATAATTTATAAATGAAACTAAAGTTTAGGGTTTATCATAAAATTATAAAATTAGAAGTGAAGACGGTTTATTTAAAACTTGCATAAGTCCATTTATAAATTTTAGACCAAAAACGTTTATTCTTGCATAAGCTTGTATTCACGAATTAACCATATAATTATGGATATTAATTTTTAAGGAATAATAGATAGTTGAATTATGCAATTCATTTACTGTTGTGTATGAAATTTATAAAAGTACAAAATAAATCTAAGTCAAAATTAGTTTTCAATTTTTTATTATAACCAAATTACCAGAATAGATGAAAAGGAACTGGACAAGTTACGCGTGTAAATTCAGTACAAGAATAATCAAACCTAAATGATACATAGAATAACAATAAGTTAACAAAGATGATAAAGAGTTTAAGCATATCAATTTGAGATGAATATACATTATAAATGGATGAAGAACATATGTAGAACCAAATTAAAATAATATGATGGTCATATTTTCAATTAAGATAAAGTGGTTTTTGATTTACATATTATAAGATGATACTAAAACCATAATGAATCTTACAAAATCCAAGCATGTGAATGATAAAACAGACGAATAAATTCATTAGAGAAATATCTTGGATGTTGCCTATAAATCACACTTTGATAGACGAATCAAAGCTCCTAGACTCAATATAATTGATCTCTAGATCTTGTAGGAATCAAGAGATAAGAACCACTTATTGTTTTTTTATTTTATTTGGTATTTTATTTTAGATTTTGTGCACTATTGGCCATGAAAATTTTCGACTCGAACAGATGAGAGAAAGAAGAGAAAAATAACCGAGTGAAATCTCTTAAAGATGGAAATAAATTATAATTAAAGAATAGGGTGGTTCACCTTCATTTAATTATGTTTTTACCCTTTCATTTCAAAGTAAAAGCTCCTCCTTCCCCTCTTGTTTTTGGTCGGCCATAATATATAAATCTAATTCAAATATCCTAGCGTTATCATATATCGTTACACATGTTTATAACACTTATGTATGCGCTTTATTAAGTACTAATGGTATTCGAATAAATTAATTAGAAATTTAATAATTAATATTCCACAAGTATATATTTATTTAATTAATTTAAAACATTTATAAATTAATTTAAATTTTTGGTTATTTGGTGTATTTATCATTTCGGTTGTGCAATTCAAAGGTGTAAATTCAATCAGGGGTTAATATTGAACGGTTTGAATATCAACATTTACATGTCACTTTTGTTAATTGTGTAGCATCGATCAATATTACTTGTAATCGCTATGTACAGAATTGATGATGGCCAAATATACAAATATAGAATTGAAGTGTTATAATCACAGCAGCGACATTGTAAATATAATAACATCAAAAATAAAGTCATGCAGTCATTGTATACTGCTTCGAATCTCTAATCCTATATCCAGTCTCAAAATCTTTATTCTGGCTCTTTATTGACTAACACCTTCACTTTGTTTGGAGGAATGGATACTTGACTAGCGTAATAAGATATCAACACACTTTCCCAAGCAGTCAAATAGGACTTCAACACCTTTGCCCGAGTAGCAGAACATGAATTCAACTTTGTAACAAAAGTTCCGACAAAAGTGTATTCTAATATATAATTTTTTCTCTTTTAGTGCACAAACTCCTATTACTATGCAGATGATTGAACAAGGTGTATAGGAAGTGATATGGACTTTTTTGGGTAAAGTGGGTGAAAATGTGAGGCATAGAGTGTCAAACTTTTCTATTTTGAGTGATTTAGAAATGAATGCACAATAGATAGTATTTCGGGTTTTTGATTTAAGAATAAAAATCAACTTCAATCTAGAGAAAGGGAGTTTAAGAACATATGATTGAGTGATTATTTTGAAGATGATGGGAGGATTATATAAGAGTGAAAGGAAACCACTAAATATGTGCAACCCTTTAGAAATTTGTTTGGTGGAGAGAAGTTATTGAATAGATATGTAGCACCTTTTCAAAAATATTTCCATGGGAGGAATTTTGAGCATAGAATTTAAAAGAATATGGTACGACAGCATCTTACTTTAGAAAACGAATGAAAAGTCTACCGAGAATGTAGCCATTGTTGCCTTTGATAGCATTTTCAACAAAAATGCTATGCTCTTCTGCTGTGAGAAAAAAACTATTGTATATATTTGTATTTTTATCATTTTTTTATCACTTTTCTTGCATTTTATAAATTCCAGAAAAATCTTTAAAAAATTTCAAATATAAGTTACCATATTTTAAAGGTAGCATGAAAAATTGGAACGGTTTGATGATCCTTTGTGGTGTTTTAACAATTCTAGACTATAATGATTCGACGAAGACTCAACTTATGGCATAGTGGAAAATGAATCAAACCAGTTCTCCCTCTCCCGGAGGGAGAGTACAATAGAATTCCCTCTCCCGGAGGGAGAGTACAATAGAATTCCCTCTCCCTGCAGGTATTCTAAATGGTTATTGTTTATGCTCGTATAGCATAAAAATGATTCATTGGGAGGACCATGAGAAATCCACTTCGTACCTTCGTCATCAAAGCCTCTTCGCTACTCCGAACTCTACACCTATTATTCTTTTGAAGCTCTTAAATCTGTTTCTTCCTGTCACCTTGACGCATCTGAGTCCAAATAGATTTTTAAATACCATAATTGGTCTTTGAATGCTCAAACTCTCTATAACTATTTAGTATCCATCATATCTTGTACTTCTGCATATGTATGTTATCGTGTTTAATCATGCATACGTACTTGCTTCTTTAATCACCTCGATACTAGATAAAATCGTCAAAGCATTATTGTAATGTTGTTATCATCAAATTAATAAAATCATTTTTCTAACAACTTTAGTTGGTGGTGTGATATTTTGGTTGAATCTATCGCTTACACATTTAAAAAAAAATTGATTTTATTTAATATAAGCGGTACTAGGTAGTAATGATTATTTATACCAATTCTCTTTGTCGACACTATATCACACTCGGACTTATGGAACTTTGTTTCTGTCAAAATTTTAGCATCATCCGTAGTCAACATAGTTAGTCCATAAACAAAGTCCTTGGTTCAATAATGAAATTAATTATTAACTGTACTACTCCAGCTAGAGATTTTGACTTTGAGTTGAACCGTGATACCAACCCCATATAACCAAGGAGATGAATTCTCTATTGAATAGTATTTCACTTTCAATACTTCAACTCAGACCAAACTATAGTCATTCAATCGATGCCATGCAAAAATTTAAATACAATCAAAGTGGAGCGTCCGTATCGAAGTTCAGTGGTATTCATATGTATGGAAAATTGTGTAATATCATCACTTTGAGATTTTCTATTTGACCTTAGTTATATCAACCAACATCAAACTCTCGATTGAGTAATTCCATAGTTAACCAATAACTATTAGTATTTAACCCTCGGGGTCCCCAGTAGCCATGAATAATACACTGCCCAATATATGGAAAGCGTAACGTACTGTAGTCTCAACGAATGAATAATATCCTTTCTCGAATCAGCTTTACTAGGATTATTTAAAATAACATATTATTTTATTATGAAAATTTCTCATGGTTACAAACATTTTACTTACTATTAATTAACATACATATAAAGATTTTCTACTCAATATACTTGAATTATATAATTAATTTACATATCACAATATGATAAGTATATAATAGATAAACAAATATCTTTTATTTCAAACGAGATTTTACTACATAGTTAATAATTTACAATAAATTCCAAATTGCCACTAGGGCATGCCCTTAACATTAGCATCTATGATGTATGATAGACATCTGAAGATATGTTGATGATCACAACTCGTTGATTACAGTTGTGATGTTTATCTATAAGGACTATTCAATGATAAGGACTCGGATGTGGAATCAAGATTACGTTCAACTTTGGAAATTAATAGAATGAAACATTAAATGTGTTTTACTATATAGATGCATGCAAATGGATCATTCATACTCGGAGATTCTAATATGCTCATATATAGATGGTATGTGGATGTACCCACCTAGGTGATGATCATGCTAAGATCTTATGACTGTGGATTACCCTAGACTTAATGATTGTGAGTCCAGTCATCAGCCAAACAAAGTGGCATGGAGTTGAGCACTGAGAAACTGAGACTTTGATCAAGTCTTTGGCTAAATGATTAGGTCATGTGAGTTATCTTTTATCCAATACACTTAGATGAAGTGGGCATTATTTGATGGATTCTATGTTTGCTATGTTTTTTGATAATCTTTGGGTTGTCACATGACGTATGTATTTGTTGGCTTGGATAACTAAGTAGAAGGCACTATACATTGACTTTTAATACACCCATATGATGGTGATGATAGTAGATTAGCATATATTAATGCTATGTGCCAACTCTTTGAATGCAAGGAAAGTCAAGTATGAATCTTCATACCTTATGTCTTGACATTAATGTATTGGAGATTCATTATGGCTAACATTAAAATGTTGTCTGACTCAAGTTTTATGTTATGCTTCTTATTATCTTGAGTACTCCTAAATGAGTTGACTAGATAGTAAGTATGGGGTTGCTGATGATGTTGTGCAAACGGATTAGTAGGAGGCCGCACTATCATATACTATTACATGGGCTTATTATTGCTTTATTCTATCGTGCAATATTATGAAGCTTTACTAGTATATACTTATATTAGAGATAGTTTATCACTGAGTGTAATTTGATGTATAAACTCTATAATTTCCTTTGTACAACTATATTGAACCTATGCTCCGATCCATGATCGTTCATATAGTCATATTTCTATCTCGCCTATTTTATATTTGTTTGACTATATTATATTTCATTTGATGCGATGTGAGATATACGACAAGTCCTTTTTGGGGAATTTCTTCTTTGATTCATCTAGAAAATAGTCCTATATCGGCCGGGTACTACTATAGTGCATTCTATGGGTATATTAGGTACCGAAGGTTTAGGATGTCATACATATACCATGATATCAAATGTGTCTAATACTTGCATCAAGAGGGTATTTCATATAAATTGCATAATTCCTTAAATCAGAGTCACTTTAAAAAGTGTTAAAGTTTATGGATCTTTAATATAGTTGCCCTTTATCATTTATATAATAGTACTTGCGTATGCACTAATTATTGGGTAAACTCAAGCTAGGGCTATTTATTCTAGTACTATTAATACATTTCAAGAAGAAATAAGATAAATGCTTATATTTGTTGAGCAAACTCAAGGTTTAAGCATTTATACTTAGGCCTTCAAGGAATATTAACAAGAGTGAATATTAACTTTTGATTTGTTGAGCAAACTCAATATCCAGTTCGAGATTAGTGCAAAGTTCATGGTTAGGAGTTACATATGATATAATCAATAAAGACTTACCATCGCTTGTATGGTTATGATTTGTTGAGCATACTTAAGGTCATAATTTCAAGACTAGCGACCAAAGAATTCGAGAGGTTTTTATATTTCTTCAAGGTTTTGAGAAATATAAAAATCTAATAGGAGCCTTTTAAGAAAAATGAAATGATAATGTTTAGCCACTTTAATACTGTAAGAATATATGCAATGCAAAACTATAATAATCTACTAAAAATAAATTTTGTAGAAAAATGACCAACCTAAGATTGCTTTCTGAATACGACAAACTCATCGAACCAATTACACCAGTAGCTAAGAGCTATTAAATTAATGTATAAATGATTATGGTCTATTGTAACTGAACGTTTAAGAACCATACCTACTGTAATGACACATAAATTAATGAATAATCAATTAAGGAAACTAATTATTAGAATAAAGGTTAATCAATATATAAGAAAATAAACAGATTAAACAAGGTAAATATATGAAGGGCATGTATATAGGTTGTAAAAATAGGGGATTTAATTAATTGAGATATAATTAAATTTAGCCATAAATAGTGGAAATCAATCAATTGATAGTAAGGGAAATTGGATATTGTTAAATTTGACTGTAAATACGTAAGAAGATGTTTTAATATTTGTATAAAGGAGATATTATATTTAAGGTAATTAAATCCAGTCATATGTGTAAGGGAGAATATAAACATTTTTATAAAGAATAATTATATTAAGGGAAATAAATTAGCCGAGAAAGACCAAGTATAGCAGATCTTATATTAAGAGTATGTGTATGTAATTAAATTTGGTTGTATAATGGAAAATACTTTAAATACATGGATAATAAATAATTAAATGCACAACATATGAGGTAATCAAATTAATATTTGAATGACTACATAGGAGGAAATAAATTAATAATAAGGAAAATGAAAAGGGAATTAAATTAATATAATTGCAATAATTACATAAGGAATATTAAATTAATTAGGTTTGGGATACTTTTAAAGTTAATTAAATGACCCAAAGGTAACTAGAGAAACTGAAGTTGACCTAATGAATGACAATTTGAATTTTGAGTTGTAAAGGATTTAAAATGTGAATATTGAATGAAGGAAACCTTTTATTTAGAGAAGTAGATTGATGATAATAAATCAGAGGGATTTTAGGCCATTAATATAAATTACCCTCACCACCTCCTTTACATCCGCATTCTATTCATTATAAACTAAAAAAACAATACTCCTTTGTTACATCAATGTCGACCACACTTTAAGGGAGAAAGAGAGGAAATCAAAAATTAAAGGCAAAATTTCCAACTTTAAAGGCAAAGTGAAGATTTTAAAAAAAAATTCAAAGCTTTTCTAGTCTAAAGTGAGTAAAATTCCTCCTAAAACCAGCCAAAACAATTTGGGTTTGGATTTCATTTCTCTTGGATGATTTTAATATTGACAAACATGTTTGAATGATTAGATAAGGCTTTGAGTATGTTTTATGATTAAATGTACAGAATTTAGTCATGTTTTAAGTTAAATATGGTTTAATCACATTTATAAGTCATAAAAATTTAGTATGATGTTTCTAATAATAATATAGAGATAGGTTATTAATTTTGTAATTTTTGGATAAAGAAATAATTTATTATGATTTTCTAAGTGGAAACGATTAATTTCGGATGCAAATTAATATTTACAATATCTAAATTAAATATTTTGTTTTGAAATTTCTATTATAGGAAGAAAAGGATATTTTAGAATTTTGTGAATTTTTGGTATTTTCCTATTAATCTTTGATTTAGTATGAACTAATTCATGAAGGGAAAACCTACCTTAATTAAAAACATAATCAAGTAAATGATTAAAAAATAAAGATTAATTTCGGCTATAGTCAGGAATTACTGCTACAATACGAAGCAACTAATAAAAAATGACACACATAAAAGTTAGGTAAAAAGAAGCTGCTTTATTAAAGCAAAATATCATTTTTCATTTAATCATGGATTTTCCACTTGGCATGCAATAGTTGTAGGATGCAATAGGTATATGTTGTGATAGCTATAGGCTATTATAGCATTGTAATTGTGACCTATGATAACTAAGTTAACATTGACACTTGATAGCTATTAAACTATGCCTACGTTAAATAGTAAAGATGAATTCTTAAATGAACTAAAATGTTTTTAGTGACATTTTGGAAGTCAGATTCCAAGATGTTGGTTTTGAATTTCATAGGGATGAAATTATAAAGGAGAATTTATAAGCTAAAATTGTGTTAACTTATTTGAACTTTTAAGAATAAGCTTAGGGAAGCGAAGAATGATAGTTGCGTTATTTAAATTAAAGATGAAAATGTCATATCAAACGAATGTATATGGTACATGATAAATAAACGAAAGAAATGGATTACATAAATATTGTAAACATATACCGACTCGTGGAGTTATTAAATGATAGGGTGTCAAGACTAATGATGTCCAATATTCAAGGTTGTATCGTAAGGTGCCTCGACTTGGGAAGTCTATATAGTACAATTCAGTTAAATTGAACTTAAGGGTAAGTTCATGGCAGGGTGTCAATACATCAGGGTGATGTTATAAATGAATCAATAATGTGAAATAAAGGGGTTTCGGCACTAAAAATAGATATTAACGCTTGGTTAGGATGCTTACTAGAATGTGTTCAAGGTGCTTACATTCAACCTCTTAGGAGAGTTAAGATAACTCTAGTCATGGTGCCTCCAATGGTGGAATGAGTGGTTATTTCATCATGTGATATTGTTTGGAAAAAGAGTAAATTAGTGACATGAAGGCTTAGGAAGGTAATCACTAAATAGTTAATGATAAATTTTGGAATGACAGCTAAATAAGAAATTAGGTAATGTGTGTAAATGTGAATGATGAGTGCATGGCTTGATTCATAATCGGATTTAAGTATAGGGTATACTTCTAACTGAAATGATCTTATATAGATGCTCATGCCATGGACAAATTTTTACATAATATGACATAATTATGTGTTGTATAAGTAATGGTAATACTGTAACAACCCTGTTATGAGCAGTAATCAAATAAAATTAATAATAATTATTTAATTAATTAAAATGGATTTTGAAATTAAATATGCATAATTTAGATCTATTTTGGAGTATTAGAATCTTATAATAAAATAGTTAGTGATGGGATTAAATTGTTTTGGAGATAGTTTAATGCACAAAAGAATACAAAATGAATTAATTTGGAAATTATTTAATAAATGGACTTAAAATGTGAAAATATGTGATATTTAAATTTTAAATGAGTCGAAATATGGAAAATAAACTCTATAAAATTTCAAATATTGAAGAATATTTGAATAAGACATTTTAATATAATTTTATTTTAAATTTCATAGTGATTAGAATTAAATGGAAAATAATTTATAAAGGAAATGAAAATAAATATACATACCCAAGCTAGAAGTTAAACCCAACTTCCTAAGACCAAGCCCATAAACCAATATCTTGATTATTCCTATATCCAGACTATTTTTTTTCCAGATTTCTCCCTTTATTTGATTAATAATATTCTATGTATACTTCCTAAGCACTTGTCTCCTTCTTCCTAAAGCAAAAACGATTAAATCGTCTTCTCTTCAGAAAACCAAAATAGATCAAATAAATTATTATAAACTCCAAATTTGGATATATTTATCGTGACACTGATATGAACTTACGCAAGGAAGAAATTTAGGTTTTGTTGATGCACCGGAGTTCTACGCTTTGGAACAGAGAATGGAAGAAGAAGGCAAAGCTACAAGTGAGTGTAGACACTCATAATACTATGTTTAAATCATCTTATTCTTGGTATATGTTGTGTTTGGATTGTTGTTTGGTTGAATATGTTGCTATACATTGAATTAGGCAAGAAATTGCAAAGGATGGAGGAAGGGATAACCAAAATTCGATCAAAACGATCATCTGGGTGCACAACCCCCAAGCTCCAACCAGTCCAATGCTATATGTCGATTGGTGGTGCAACCGGTTATAAAAAACATGAGTGGCTTGGTGGTTAGGGCTTGTGATCTTTTGCTAATCCACCTGGGTCCGAGTTCCATGTTATGCCATTTTGTATGTGTATATTTTAGAGCAATAAACAAATTATACTTTCATTGAAAGTAAAAATGAGCTGTTATTTAATTTATATAATTTTTAATGAAATAAAGTTTTACTAAAAAGAGAATGTTTAATTATATTCAAAGTGCTTAATTTATTATAGAAAATCTGTTTTGATTATAAATAATTATTTAAAAGATTATGTAAGTTCTAGAAAACAAGGAAAATATTCTAATTAATATATCAAGCATTTTAAAATATATTTTATATTAAATATGTCAAATTAATAATTATAAAAACAATTTTTATATATTTTATTAAAGAAAAAATGTATGAATAATATAAAGTTTATTTAAATATTTAATTTAATTTTTTTCTGGTTATTATGTATTTCTGATATTCCTATCCCGATTATTTTGAGTACGGATGTTGTGGAAAATTCATTTGTCTGATATATTGTAACGACCCATAAATTTTAGTGGTTTTATTTATTTAATTAATTGAAATTTTATGAAATTTTAGATTATAAAATTTTGAAATAAAAATTTAAAATTTGGAATACGTCTATTTTAACATAGCAGTTGGTAAATTTTCATCTGAAAATAAGAAAGTTTATTTTTTGTGTAATTTTATTTCAATTTACATCAGTTAATATTTGATGATAATAAAATGTTTTTCAAATCTGAATATTTTTCTATAGAAAAATTGTAAATCATCTTCTGAGCAAGACGTCATATTTCGTTTGTCCAAATTTCGATTGTTATTGCTCCGTCGATCTTATTTTCGACGAAATAGCAGCATTTTCGTACTGATATCAATTTTTGATCGAACGATCATACCACTAATATTTGTATACCGTTTTGATCGTCTCATCGAGCTGATCTCTACGGTATATTCAATTCTGTGTTATGACTTCTGGTACTTGGCGAAACCGGTAAAAAGGTTAACCACACCGGTACGTCTTTTGATTTGCAATTACCTTTTACTTTCCTCTGGTTGAATTTAAACGGTTTCTAACTTTTAGCATTCCAAGTAGTAGCCATGACTTTTATTATTTCTACTCTTCAATGCAATCTTTGCGTTGGTTCATTTGCTTGAGGAATAATAAAGGAAACCAATTCACATTTCATTTTCAATGCTTCTTCCTTCTCCTCTGTTGCCTGGAAATTCAAACGTGCCTTCACATCATCTCATTGCCAAGACCATTCTCCTCCCTCACCCTAACAAAATGCCCCTCCTTCCCTCCACAAGGCCATGCCCAGCCTCCATCTCTTCACATCATAATGAGTTCGGCCTCCACCTGCTTTGACACGCGAGCCAAGCAACCAAACAATGGCCGTTTCTTCCCGCCGTGCTTAGCCTACTTCGCCTCACGTTTGCAGCCTCTGGCCTAGCTCTATCCTCCTGAAGCACGAACGATGACAGCACATCTCCGACCACTAGCTTGCCACACGCGGCCTTCCTGCCGCAACCTCTCCGCGCTTGCCTGTCAAACTTCACTGCAAGCCCATCCATTCCCAACCTTCCGCCTCTTTGCCAGCTGTCAACTCGCCTTGGACGGGCGGTGTCCCCTCACCAAGACGTCGCATCGATTCTATAGGATTTAGCTATCTGTGCTTTAAGAATGGTAGGTACATTTAATTGGTTAGTTTATATATATATGTTATAGTTTTAATGTCAGTTTATATATATATATATATTTATTAATAAAAGTTTGTATATTATGTATGTTGCTTGCCTGAGCATGTATACATGTATGTATATATGTATGTATGTATATATAAGCTGTTGTTTTCGTATGTCAATGGTTCGTGCTATGTAATCTGCTGTTTTAGTTGAATATAAGTACATATATTATTTTTACAAAGTAAATACGCATATATATACACGATTTTAATAACTGTAGTTTATAAAGTTTAAATTGGTTTGTTTATGTTTGATGTATATAACTATAACAGTTTCAACTGTCAATGTAGGAATTTTATTCATATGCTAAGTTATACATATATTCTAGTATGGTATATCATATGTTATATATATAGGATTTTATAAATTTTGTATATGATAGTTTATATGCGTTAATTTATTTTTATATATATAGTTATATATATACGTTTTCTCACATTATTGATATGTATGTGTATACATAATATTTTGAAGAGTGATACATCTGTTACTAAATAGTTGTTCTTAATCTTGTTATATATATGCGTGAGTTATATATGTTATACCTCGTTTGTTTTGCTATTATATAATACGCATGGGTTAGATTTTAAAGGTAAGTTCGTGTGGTGTGCAGTAGTCTTTTCTTTCGTGTATTTAGGTATTGTTCAATACTGTTTAAAAATTTTGTTTTGTAGTTTCAAGTTGCAGTTTATATATATATATATATGTGTGTGTGTGGGTTTGATTTCAATATGCCTATAGATTTTTATATCATAATATATATGGGTATTTCGATTTTTATATGTATATAGATTTGATTTTTCATATATATGCATTTAAAATTTATATTAATTTTTCAAATATATATATATATATAATTTTAAAATCTGTGTTTGAAAGAATGACAAAATAATAATACAATATACCATTCATTTCAATTATATATCCCAGATTCTGATTTTTTTTTATTCCTATCTATCAGCTTTGTCATCAAATTCGTGTCATCTCACCTTTCATTGGATTCGTAGCTCATAGTATTTTCGTTCATCTCTAGCCTCGAAAGGTGAGCAGTCACTCAAGATTAACGTTCTTTTATTTATTAAATTTGATTTCAATTAAAACGACATTTGAAATACACTAGTGTTAGTTATTTACACTGTTATATATATGTTATTACTTGTATCTATTCACCTGACATCTAACACCATTATCGGCTATTTATATTGATGATATGTGCCTGTTATATTATTATCATATTTGTTATCACTCTGCAAGTTCCTTGTTAGTGTAGAAATCACTATGGGTTGAAATGATACATACCCGAATGAGCTTTAGAATAGGAGGAAATCGTTATGGGTTGAAATGATAAACCCAAGCGATTTTCATTTGAATTGAATTTGAGAATATGGGTTGAAATGATATATACCCGTATTTATATTTTAAATTGCATACTGAAATGATAAATATCCCTATCACTTGACCTGGGATAGAAAATTATATACAGACACCTCTGGTCTAGATATATAAAAATAGTTTGAAATGATTTCCATGGTTTTATAAAAGTATATGGTTTTATATAAATATTGATTTTTAATATTATATAAATGCTATTTTATATGTATAGTTAAATTCTCGATTTAACCTACGTATAAATTTGTTTGATATAAAATAAGTTTAATAATAAAGTTGATTTTTATTAAAATATAATATGGATATGTATTTATTTAAATTATATTATAATATAGAGTTTATAATGATTTAATAAATTAAGGTTAAGAAGATAGATTTGAAGTTGATTTGAAATTGGATTTAATTAAGGATTTATTTAATAAATCAATTTGAAACATATGGAATTTAAATTTTAAAGGGATATAATTTTATAACTTTGATTTTTGGTTCAAGGTGATATATATGGAATTATTAAGATTTAGTTTTGAAATTTTGGAATACTTAACTTTGAAATATATGAAATTTGAAATGATTTGTTGAGGTTCAAATCTATATGTGGAATTGATATAAATTGAAATGGATTACTAAAAACTGAATTGAATCGAAATTGATGATTTGAGATTTATTTAAAATTTGAATTTCGGAATTCGAGTTGTTTTGGAATTTATTTGAAAAATTGAAGAAGATATTTTATTATAAAGTATTTTTAATATCTAAACTGATTAAGTGGTGGAAGTTATGATTTCAAGTTGTGAATTTCAAAGTGTTATGATTTAAATCATTATGATTTCGAAGTGCTATGGTTTCAGAACATTATGATTTCCAAATTATATGATTTTAAAGTACTATGGTTTCCAAGATCTTATGGATTCAAAGTATTTTGGTTTGAAACGTTATAACTTTGAAAGTAATATTGATTTGGAAGTAAAATATTTGAAATGGAAAGATAATATATGAATTTGGTTTTTGAAATGGTAATGATAACGTATTTATTTGGGTTATGAAATAAAATGATTTTGGTTTCGAAGTATAAACTGTTATGAAAGGGATATAGTTTTGAAATGAAATGATTTGATTTTTAAAGTATAAACTATTTTGAAAGGACCATGGCGTTATAATAACGATTGGTTGTTAAAGAGGCTGGGATCGGAAGTTGTCATACTCTCTACCAACTCCGAAAACCACTTTAACAACTGTGTACGTGGTGGAGATTCCTGAATGAAGTAGGATGGTGGTGACGATCCTATTGAGGTATGAATGTGGACCCGACTCGCATGAGTTGGCTTAAGGTGGCTAAAACAGGAGCGATCTCGGGCCAAAAGGGGTAGCTCCTCTGGTCGGACGCACTTCTTCGATACTATAATCTTACTTGTGGTTGATTTGATGGCTGTCCTTCGATTTTGATTAGGCGTGTGTTCTGAGGTGGGCGTATGTGGCTGCTACATTACCACTAGCCCGTGTACGTAATTGGTATATCTACCTTGGCATTGCCTCGTGTGCCGTGTCACCTACCATAGCGAGCCTTACTACGAGTTTCTATTTGTGTCGTACCTATGGAGTATCTTCTCATAGTCTCCCGATCAGGAGATGTGCATGTACTGTATAGATTGCTGGCATTATTACGTATTAAGGGCTATATGGGTAACCCTTTAACGCTATTAAAAAGCAAGTTTATTTTATTGTAGACATTATTATAATAGCGAAATATTACTACATAGTAGATAGTTTAACGGACCCTTAGAGGATGGTTATCCCAAACATCCATTGAGTTAATTGAATTTCAGTTGTTATTTCACTTGAGTTGGATTTATTGATATAAGATTGTTAATCCTGACTCGAGTGTTTTGTGTTTTGCTTTACTGTAACAACCCGTAACGATTTTATATTTAAATGTTTGATTTAAATATAGCGTCGTTAGTCGGATTTTGGTCCGAAATGTTACTTTCTGCAAATGGACGAATTGGAACGCGAAACTACCTCCATTGGTTCCAAAATGGCGTTTGCGATCTTTTTGAGTATAATCTTTGATATGTTTGGAGTTTGTGAATTTGGTTACTTTTTCTATTGGGTTTGGGTTTGGGTTCAGCCCACTAGCTTAACTAATACTCTAGCTTAGCCACTCCTCTCATTCACTTATTCATTTCATTAAACTTAAGCTTAAAACTGAAATGGGGGAAAGGAAGAGGAATTAGAAATTAGCAAGCCCTAGCTTCTTCTTGTAAACTTGATTCTTGCTCCAAAATCATAGAGAACCCATTGGTAAGTTCATCTCCATCTTCTCCATCTCTTCTCCTCTTCAATTTCAGTAATTTCCTAACCCTAACTTAGGAAATACTTGCTTTGATTCTAGATTGAAGCTTGTAGTGTTGAAGTGGAGTGTAGTTGGTTGATTCCTTGCATTTGTGCTTCTTCATCTTCTTTGTTTTGTGTAAAAAGGTGAGTTTTGAACTCACGTCTATTTCTCTTGATATCATGGGTGTTGGTATGAATTCCTAACAAGTATGCATGTGTCATTGTTTTGGATTTGGAAAAAATTTGCATTTCATTGAAATAGGGCAGGAAGTGCAAAATCATCAGGTTCGGCCGACCGAGTGCAAGCTTCGGTCGACCGACCTGCTGCCCAGAGCCATAATTGGGTTTCTGCATCTGGCCGGCCGACCGAGTCCTGCAGTCCGATCGACCGACCTGCTTTGTTTTGTCTGTTTTCCTTATTTTGCATATTTGATTGATTTTTCCGGATTTTATCGATTCAAGTTGCTTTTTAGTGTTTGTTATTGCATCTTTGACTTTGATAACTTACTCTTGACTTCATCCACGGGTTTTTATAAAATAATCTCTCAAATCGCATTTAAAGGCTCGTTTCTCCAATTCATAAATTCTATTTAAAACACACACTTTCGCACTTCGAGCGAAGTGGAAGGGTGATTAAATGGTTGGGCAAAACACGGACCATGAATCTGTGCGTTTATCCTTCTGATCAATGCCCGACCTATTCGATTGATCGTTTTGGCCTTCGGGTTTGGTATCGATGATATGAGGTAATCTGTACTGCTTTGAATGTGAAATTAACTAATGGATAGTAAACCGTTTAGTGCGAACGGGTGGTTATGGGACTCACGTTACCACTTTTCGGATTCCTCTCTGGCAGTTTGTGACACATGCTGCCTTTGGGATAGTGTCTTCGGACTGTCTCCTCTGGCTTGTTTCCTTTAAATATCGCCTTTGGAGTTGGTCCTTTGCCCCGACTCGCAAAAATATTTGGGGTTGTCGGTTATCTTTAGTATTGCTTTCGGAGTGGTTTCTTCACCACCGCTCAAGAGAAATTGGAGTGGTTTCTTCACCACCACTCAAGAGGAAATGGAGTGGTTTCTTCACCACCGCTCAATAGATATTGGAGTGGTTTCTTCACCACCGCTCAAGAGATAACGGAGTGGTTTACTCACCACCGCTCATGATGTTTCATTTATATGTATATTCCCTAGGTATTGCTTTTCTATATTGGTTCTTTGGAGCCACACGAAATATAGCGCCTACCTTGTGGAACTCGTATTTATCGGTATTTGTTGTTTGCCTTATGGCTTGCTTTGGAATATTTTTATCCTTTGTTTCTATATGTTGCCGATGATACGAGGCTTGATCTATATGATTCATCTTTCGTTAGATGATTGTGTTATCTCTTTTAGAGATATGTATTATGCTTTGTAACCTTGCAGGTTTATTGTTGTTCAGTTTATTTAACTGATTTGTTTAGCTAGACTGATCCGTGTAATTTATACTCGGGTCAGACCGAGTTGTTTCAGGTTAGGTGCTTTTGGACTTAGCCTATTTTGCTTCCCATAGACTATTCGCTAGCTTCATTTTATTGTAGCGCCTTTTGTGGTCCTTATCTGTTGTAACTCTATTATTCATACTCTTTTTCGTCTCGTCTGTATATTGTGGTCTCCCGTACCACTTGACATGTATTATTTTGTATACTCTATTGTGTATCTGTTTAAGTGTATATTATGATCGACTATTCTGTGATGTGAATTACATTTGAGTTGTTATATTTTCTTCTGATAGATCCTATAGCCATTGTAGTTTTGCTTTAAATATTTATTGAATAGGTCGAATTTTAATGTGGTTCTACTTTTCGACGTATTTAGTGAATAGTTAAGGTAAGATTACACATGGTCGCTCCTATCCAGCCTTATTCTCCATGTTAGCAGACGGTATTATCTATACAATACTCTTTGCTAACGTGGGTATAGAGGTGGGGCGTCACATTTACGCTCGGGTCAGACTGAGTGATTCAGCATTCAAGACTCACATTCGGAGTTGGAGCTTTACTTGAAGATCCAGCCATCTATTCTGCTTTCAGTATTCAGTGACTCCAATGATGTATTCTGATTTGTGCCTGATGTATTGTGTTACTCTTCTGTTGTATCTGGTTTAACTCTGATATATCTTATATATTTATATAGTAGCTTCATGAGCTACTATCTCTTTTACTTCCGCTGCATTATTATGTACTATGTGTATGTGATCTATGATTATTTATATACTGTATATTTTGAGATTTGCCAAATTTTATTTACAACGTGATATTTTGAGCAATTCAAGTCCGACATGTGTGGATGTAAATGGTTGAAAATATCGGGCCTTTATATACATAAAATAAATATGCAAATTTATGAAGTTGCATTTTATTCAAAATCAGGCATTTCAATGTATTTAAAATTTATCGAAAGTAAATTTACTTTAGTTTGAACTGATGAATCAAAGAATTATATATATGATTTCAGAAAATATGAAGTAATTTCTAATAAAGTTTCAAGTTTTTAAAGTAATATATATAATAATAATAAGTTTAAATAAGGACATTTCTTATATATTTGATTGATGCATTTTGTTCTAATTTTCCAATTTCTCACAATTTTTATATTGATATTAGATGATATGAATGACTCATTGTTGGTACTGTTTGATTAGTGATTTTATAGCGATGCAATAATGACATCCTTCTGTATGATTTTGTGATATTTCCATTCTATGCAGGAATTTGAATAATTGGAGTTATAGTACCATATGGTATGGAACTTTCGGTAATATTTCTATGGTTATTCTTTGACTCGTTATACATAATATTATGGTGATTGAGTGTAGTTTATAAGTGGTGATATACCATCGAGTATCACGTGGTAGTATGAGATGTTGTTATGATATTCATTGTATGTAAATTTCACTCAAATAGGGATTTGTTATGTATGATGGGGATCACTGTAGTGAGTCACATACATAGTCATGTGTTGACCTTTATATAGAACCGTACGCTGGCCAATATATGTAGAGACATGTGTCGGAATATAATTAGAGCTGTGTATTAGCCCTTGAGTATAGATACTATGTGCCTATCTATCTTTATCTAGCTTCCTTTATGATTAGGGAGTGAACTAGATTAGGGCAGTATCCACCCTGGTGGATTGATTGTGGGGTCATGCCCCAAATCCTTGACACCTTATTTATGTGTATATGTATGCAAAAGTATATATAGCTATGTGCTATCACCGTGCGCATTCGCCCCTATGTCACTTAGGCGGCAGTTGGTTACCTATAGGGGCATGCGCGAGGTCATAACCATGTTGAGTCCTTACGTAGACGAGTCCATAGGTAGATCTTGTCACAATTCCGAGGGGAGGTAATCGATGACTGTAGGAGTCATGTCAGACGGGCTCCAGGAGCAAGAAGACGTGTTGTTAGTCTTTCATCTGGTTCCATTGTGTGTTTTAGATTGACATATACAATTTATATTCCTACTTGAGATGATGATCTGTTATTATACATGGAACTATGTTAAGAGTATGGTAAATTCCTACGAGGACCGATTTCTACGACTCTTGGAAATCAACATTAATACATCCTTGGTATTCACATGCCGTAAATCCAAGTGCCGAAGAAGTGGATTCTCAAGGGTAAGAAAGAAAATAAAGATAGAATAGAATCTTGCATATATCATTTCAATACAAACTTACAGTGGAAATTTAATTACATTTATCAGAGTTAAACTTGAACAGTTATAAATTTTTATCCTCACAAATATGGAATACAACAGCACAAGAGTGTGGTGGAAGTGGATACCGATCTTAAGAAAAATCTTCTAACTCCATGCTTCGAGCTCCATCCGGATTTTTTCTAAACTAAACCTGACTACCAGGCTGGGCGAGTAAAATTTGGGCACCCGAAGTTTATGGAAAGGAAAAAATAAACTCCGGACCAGTCATGGGACAGGTGTGAGAACTCAAAATATGCGTTTTAAAAACAAAAAGGTATCTCATAAGACCACGCCGCACATAAACACAATACGATTTTTTACCTTATGATAACTTAATCATCATTACATAAAAATAAGGGATGTTATCTTTAATGACATGTCTTTGGAAACATTTGCAAGTAATCTTACTAATCTTAGCCTAAATTGTTATATTGATTAAATTCAGCATACTAGCCACAAATATGGGTTCTACAGACATAATGGTAGGCGCATATTGGAGAATGGATTTCTGTACAGATGACCAGGTGAAGTGACTACCTTCCAGCAGTACATCTCTAGAGGAATGTATCGAGGTAAACATAACATATGCACCTCTACGAACATAAGATCGGCCTACCTTTCTCACTAGATAGTACCGAATATGTCATCACCCTGGTCGTTACCAACCTAATCCGGGCGCTCGATTACCATACACCATATTAATTTAATTCCGAATGTCATAGCTGGTAGAAATATATCTAGAAGGGGATATCATAACCTAATGGTTGCGAACCACATAGCCTTGCTGCATCTACCTTGTTTTTGGCCTTTTTTGGGTGTAAGGCTTGAGGTAACGATTACCTTTCACATTGCATATTTTACTTTGAATGCCACACTGCCATTCCATGGGCATAAAACTATTTCTACAAACATACATCTCCTGAGCTCATATTTCTTAAGAAAGGGTGTTAAGCTAAGAGAAGTGGCATTCTCCACCACCAAATAGATAATACGTTCATAGAGTTCAATTTATGTAACTAGAAATGCAACGTCAGACTTTCGTCCATACAAGTTGTCTAGGAACAAGACAAACCGAAGACACTCTCTCACCGCATCCTATCGGGAGTTACCCCTAGGATTAGTAGCGAGAAGTTCTTGCAACCCGACGAGTTTTAGAAATGAAGGAACTACTGCTACTCTAGTATTTTGGAGCTAACCAGAATGATCAACAAGCAGTCCTTTCACCCCGAAGATCTTAAGTCTTCATCCTTCATATTATTTACCAGGTCTTCATTTTTCGATCGCATATATTGGTTCGAAGTGGTTTTCGGATAAGAATCACTCAAATCAAACTCTAGTTCCTTCGAACCAATCACCGATAAAATAAGTCAAGTAAATAGGCGAATGATATTTGATTAATTCATTTTTTTTATCAAAATATCTTTTAGAGATATATATTTCTCAAACATTCTTTCCGGTATATACAGAATTATCAAACCTCTCTTATCAAATACTTTGGTTACATAAAACTCCTTTTAAACTTGGAATATTTTGAAATCATTTCATTTTTTGCTTAAGAAAACATTTCCAAATCATTTTATTTAAATCTTAACAATGATTTCTTAATTCAAAATTCATAATTTGATTTAGTTAAAACCATGTTAACGATGATGTTAATCTAAAACCAGTAAATATTAAGTGAGCAGAATCTAAAGAAATCATCTAATTCTACTCAATATCAATTCCTGTATTCAACAAATACTATGGACGGAATAATGGTGAAATCACCTTTTAAATTCAATGAATTGTACGAGTTCCCTCTTTGGGATTTAATACCAAGTATAAGAAGTTATCTCTATAAAATCAAAGTTGTTCAAATCTAGAAAATATTATCCCTTATATTTTGGAAAATTTTGATCCAAGTAAATCAAATTTTACTATCCCCTCCATCATACCAGTCTGGATAACAAGAGAGAGTAGGAAACTGGTTTTCCGAACCCAAGCCTAGACATTATCTCTCTAACATCCATAAGCGGTCAAGTTATTTGATCGAACCTAAACCATTTAAAATCTAACTATTCCATTAATCCTTCAAAATCATCATTAAAAAACATATTAATCATTTCAAAACATTTATAAAAGAATTAGAAAAGAATGGTTGCATTTAAAACTATATTTCAAATGTTATAGAAAAGTGCTGCAAAAAAGTGATTTTTAAGCTATATTGATCAAAATGACTTTTTATCATTTGAAAATTAATTTTATAACTCAGATAACTTTTAAAACATTTTTAATTTTTTTAAGATTTATTCCATATTTTTAAAAAAATTTAAAATATCATTTTCAAAGAAATCCAGTTATGGATTCCGAACTGCAAAGCCACGATTTTTCAAAAAGCTGGTTTTACTCATATTTCAAAATTTACCTATCGGAATCTCGATTTTCTTTCTCTACTGGAAAACTATGGATATAATAGTTCGAAAAATTCTTATCTCAAAAATTCTGAGCTATATTCCATTCGATACACTTTTCTGCCTTTTGTGGCGGGAAATCGTGAACTGCCGTTATGCAACGTGCCTGTTTTTGGCTAAATTTTCCATTACTTTTCAAACATCACCAAAACACTTTTATATGTTTATGAAATATTTCAAACTCATTACTAAGCTATTTTAAAGAGGTTTAACTTTCCATATGCACCAATTCACTATAATAGAGGAAAGTGATTTCCTTTGTGCTTATCGACGTGTATTCCCGTGACTTGCATATATGTATATGTGTATGTACATGTATATGTATATGTATATATTCACTATTCATATCAAACAACCAAACTTGATTATAAAAGCATATTAAACATCCATTGCAAACATCTGTGACGATCGCCCATGACTCCCGCACGGAAACAAGGGAATGGTGCGCTGAAAGTGTGCCAGGCAGCCATGAGTGACCGTCAAGGGTAAAATAAACATCGCAGACTCTATCGTAAAACTCACAGCGCATGGATAAAATACAATAGAGAAATATAATATAGTGAAGCTCCCATATAACAGAATATCATCATCTAATCATAATAGCTTTATACATGGTCTGAATCATGAATACAAGAAGCCCCACTACATAGCACTCAGAGTAATCAACAATCAGCGGAATATCCAGTACATAGAATATGAAAATAATATGTAAAGCCTCCTGCTCGTCTTCGTCATCATCAGCGTGAGCCACTAAGATCAGCACCTGCCACCTGTCACCTAGTCTGCCCATCCCAAACATGGATGAACAGCCCAAGGTAATAAGAGGAGACATAAAACCTTGAGTCAGACAACAGTCTTAGTGAGCAGTAAATCAACTATCAAACATACCAAAGGAACATAAAGGATAAAGGGAATAGGAACCCAAATCATCCCACTCCACCTCATACTACAGTGATAGCCCCTAGACACACACTAAGGAGAAGCAAGCATAGCAAAGCAGATAATTAAAGTAAAGCAATAATCACTCGAGTCAAGGTCGATGTTTTCCAAATACAAACCCCCAAGGCCTAAACCAAGATCAGATAAGCACCCAGAAAACACCGCTCTTGAGACCGAATGATGATACAACCAAACATCCATGACTCTGGCTATCACTGTTATCATTGCCTTGATTTTATCGTTAATTGAATGACCAACTCATCTTTCAACCATCCGTCAAGGGCTAACGGCAACCCCGGTTCTAGAAATAACTCCGCACGTCACCGTGACCCGTGCCTAGGTATAACGGATCTACCCAGAGTACTAGCACGTCATCATGACCCGCGCATGGGTATAACGGATCTACCCAACGTACTCTTGCTTTGAGCTTTCTTGAACCTTCAATAACGATAAGATCTCAGCCTTCTAGTCATCCTCCTCGACGACTATTCCCATTATAGCTCAAGCACCTCTCGAGCCCACCATTATCCACCAACTCGAACCGCATCATCGAGTAATCAACATGCTTGGGATGATCCCGTCTGGATTAAACCAAGGCTTCCACATCATGCTTTGCTCCAACGCATCTTAGCAAAGTCCATCTCATCATCATACTTCGCCTCAACATATCATGGCAAAGTCCATTTCGTCATCATACTTCGCTTCCTCTAACTATAGCAAAGTCCTCGAACCCATCCATATGAGCTTCATCATCCGCTTCATATGCCACAGCAGCTTTCACCATTCAAGAGCCTTTCCACTTAGCTTTTGAATCATCTTCAAGCATCTTGTCCCAAATCAACTACAAGCTAACTCGAGACAATCAAATCAATCATACATCCAAACAATCAAGCATTCAAACAAGATCTAATCAAGCAATATCAACTATAATGGCAATTTCGTAAATAAATGAGCATAAGTCTAACATATATGAAATCATGGATTTTAGCATAGATCTATCAAATATAAAACATGGGTTTTGTCTCTATAACTTGTTAATTGAACTTGCATAGGTAAACATCTTCAAAAGTAATGAATCTAGTCTTGGAACTAAGAAAAATGCATGAAATCTCTAACTTTAACACTCAAACAAGCCACCAATCCAATATACTCCTTTGGGTCCGCGTGAGAGATAACTACCACTCACCGAATCACCCAAACACTTCAACAACTATCAACTAAAGATCTGGACAGCAAGGATTCAAGCTCGATTCGTCGAAATCTCGCTTGAAATGGTGAAATCTAGCTTCGTCGGATGAAGATCTTCAACTTTGGCTCTTCAATCTTCGATCTTGATCTTCGATCTTGACGGATGTTAGCACAAGATTGAAGTTGAGAAAGAAGTGAAGAAAATGTTGTAGTCGAGTTTCCAAAATGGCAGCACTTCGTCGCTTCAAAAACCGGTGCCAAAAAGTGAGCCAAACCCCTCTATTTATAGGCTGAAATCACCCTTAGGTCGCCCAGACTTAGGTCGTTGCCGACCTAAAAACTCCGACCAAACATAGGTCACTGCCGACCTATACACTCCAACGACCTAACGGCCTAAAGCATACTCGCCTCTATGATATAGCGACCTACCGACCCAACGACCTAAAGCATATGCGACTTAACTCTCCAACGACCTAAACCTTATGCCAAAGCGCGAACTATCATAACCAAGCTATATCCCTCTCTAGGTCGCCAGAACGACCTAACGACCTTACACAGACATCCTACCTCAACATAGATCGCCTCCGACCTAAATATACACTGCGACCTATCTTAGGTCGCTCCCCGACCTAACTTACTTATGCCGCCTACTATTAGGTCGCTAAACTCCTTAGGTCGCTCGCACTTTTAGATCGCTAACTACATTAGGTCGCTAACTAATTTAAGCCGCTAACTTATAGGTCGCTCGCCCTAACTACTAATCGACCTAACTTACCTAGCAACCTAACACTTCCCTTAGGTCGCTCAACGACCTAACTTAGGTCGTTACCCCTATAGGTCGTTCACAACCTATCTCCTAACTCGCTAACCCGTAAGTCGTAGCCTTCTTAGGTCGTTACCTCGGTCTAACACACTAACTCGGCCACACCTTAAGTCGTCCAAATCTCTAGGTCACTAACTTATCCCAGCCCTTAAGTCGCTCATATCTATAGGTCGCCTACGACCTAATACTTAACATGTTAACTCGTCCAAGTCTATGATTCGTCCCACATCCTAACTCGGCCACTAGTTAACTCGTTAGCTATTATAACTCGGCCACATGACCTAAGCTCCTACCGACTCAACATCACACGACCTAAGACGCTAAGTCGGTCACGACTCAACTCCGAACGACCTAGGCTACCCTTCAACCTAAGCCTCTACACGAGTTAACTACCATACGACTTAAGCACTAACGACTTAAAGACAACAACAGTTTTACGATCTTTCGATCCATAAAAATACGGGTCGTTACATTCTCTCCCCCTTAGGAATTTCGCCCCCGAAATTCCAAACAAACAAGAGCAATCAAAATTATTCCGCATGCCTACCATCCATAGCAATCAACAAACCATGCATCCAATTACTAACCTAGCATGCAGAATTCTAAGACTAGAACAAGCTACAAATTCATGAGATGTCACGACACCTTAGGGCCATACCTCGAAGAGTTCAGGATGAGCTGCCTTCATCCTCTCTTCCACCTCCCACGTACAGTCGTTAACATCATCACTCCATTGTATCTTGAGCAACGTAATCATCTTCCTCCTAAGCTGTTTCGTATCGGTTTCAACAATACGAAGCGGCTTACGAGGTCTTCTAACAACTGGATCAACCTCCAAATCTTCACAGCTATCAGCAGAAACCACTATGCTCGAGTCGTGCACATACTTCCGTAGATACGATATACGAAAAACATTGTGCACACCTGCCATCTTTTCTGGTAACTCCAATCTATAAGCGAGCTTTCCAATTCGCTCGATAATCGGGAATGGTCCAACAAATCTCGGAGTCAACTTTCCTTTCTTCCCGAATCGAATAACATTCTTCAGTGGGGAAATCTTCACAAAAACCATATCTCCTACATCGAACTCCAAATCCTTTCGACGTTTATCTGCATAACTTTTCTGCCGATCCTGGGCTGCCTTCATTCGTTGCCGAATGATCTCTATGAAATCCGTAGTCTGACGAATCATCTCTGGCCCAAGCATCAGTTTTTCTCCAGCTTCCAACCAACATGTCGGAGAGTTACACGGTCTTCCATACAAGGCTTCATATGGTGCCATACCAATACTTGACTAGTAGCTGTTGTTATACGCAAACTCCACTAAATGAAGATGATCTTCCCATGATCCTCCGAAATCCAAAACACATGCCCTCAGAAGATCTTCCAAAACTCGGTTGACTCTCTCAGTCTGACCATTTGTTTGAGGATGATAAGCTGTACTCAAACACAACTCGGTCCCCAAAACCTCCTGGAAGCTCTTCCAAAATCCACTAATGAACAATGGGTCTCGATCACTCACTATACTCTTCGGAATACCATGGAATCGAACTATCCACTTAACATACAATTCAGCCAACTTCGATGCAGTCCTAGTTGATCGAACAGGAATAAATCTTGCACTCTTAGTCAAACGATCTACAATGACCCAAATCCCTTCATTTCCCGTTCTGGTTCTAGGTAAACCATCGATAAAATCCATCGATATTTGCTCCCACTTTCATGTAGAAACTTCTAACGGCTGAAGCAATCCACTGGGCTTCTTCTGCTCTGCTTTAACCAACTGGCAATTCATGCACTTGGAAATAAAATTTCCAACATCCTTCTTCATACCTTCCCAGTAATAGGTTCTCTTCATGTCCCGATACATCTTATTTCCTCCTTGATGAATTGTCAACTTTGAGTGATGACTTTCCTTCAAAACTTCATCTCTCAGCTCATCGATATCGGGAACAACCAGTCGTCCTTGCTTCCGAAGCCAACCCTCTCGATCGACTTCGAATCTTTTATCCTTCTCTGGGTCCAATCCAGATTCCAAATCACGGATAATCTTGACAAGCTTATCGTCTCGCTTTTGGCTCTCGCCAATTCTTTCCAGAAGAGTAGGCCTTATCGATAAGTTTGCCAACATTTCAGGTTCCAATTCACATCTGGGCCTGAAGTCAAATCTAGCTAAAAACTCGAGACTCTTCCATTCCGAAAACATGGCTCCCAATCCTGCATGTCTTCGACTTAACGCATCAGCTACTGCGTTACCTTTTCCCGGAGTACAGGCTATACCAAAATCATATGATGCTAAAAACTCTAGCCATCCTTGCTGCCGAAGATTCAAATCCTTTTGGGAGAAAAGATACTTCAACGACTTATGATCTGTAAATAACTCGAATCGAACTCCCAATAGATAATGTCTCCACATCTTCAGAGCAAAAACAATCGCCGCTAACTCCAAATCATGAGTCGGGTAATTCCTTTCATGCGGCTTCAGTTGTCGACTTGCATACGCAACAACTTTACCCTTCTGCATTAGCACTGCTCCAAGTCCAGTACCACATGCATCAGTGTAAACCACCATCTCATCATTTCCACTCGGAATAGTCAAAACAGGAGCACTCGTCAGTCGCTCTTTCAGGATTCCAAAGGCTTGTTCACACTTAGCATCCCAACTGAACACTTGGTTTTTCTTCGTCAATCCTGTTAACGGTGCAGCTATCTTGGAAAAGTCTTTGATAAACCGACGATAATATCCTGCTAATCCAAGAAAACTTCTCACATTGGATGCATTCTTAGGTCTAACCCAATCCTGGATTGCTGCCACCTAAGCGGGATCAACCGCTATCCCATTTCCAGAAATGACATGGCCTAAGAACCTCACTTCACCCTTCCAGAAGTGACACTTCGAAAACTTAGCCTTCAGTTGATGTTTCCGCAAGATTTCCAAAACAATCGTCAAGTGCATCTTGTGCTCTTCCTCAGTTCTGGAATAAATCAGAATATCATCCACGAACACAAGTACGAACTTGTTCAACTGATCTCTGAACACTATATTCATAAGATCCACAAAATACGCTGGTGCATTCGTCAATCCAAACGACATTACCAGCCACTCATAAAAACCGGATGGTGTCCTGAAAGCAGTCTTCGGCACACTATCCTTCGCCACTCTTAACTGGTGAAATCCCGTTGCCAAATCCATCTGAGAAAACACCTTCGCCTCGTGAAGCTGATCAAACAAGTCATCTATTCTCGGCAATGGGTACTTGTTCTTCTTAGTCACCTTATTCAGCTAACGATAATCAACACACAACCTCAACGATCCATCCGCTTTGGTTGCGAACACAACGGGTGCACCCCATTCGGACACACTACGCCGAATGAATCCTTTCCATAAAAGGTCATCAACCTGCACCCTCAACTCTTGCTGTTCTCTAGGCGCCATCCGCCTAAGAGGCATCACAACAGGTCTGGCTCCCTCAACTAGATCGATACGAAACTCGATCTCCCTATGCGGCGGTAACCCTTTGACCTCGTCAAAGACATCCTCGAATCCATTCACGATTGGCATCGATGACAGTCCATCCCGTGGAACAACCAGCGAATACATGAAGCTCATGAAGACGCCTTCTTCATGATTACATCGTATCACAACCTTTCGCCCCTCCACATTCTCGACTGTCACCTCCAATCTCTCACAATCAACCTTTGCCGCATACTTCCTAAGCCAGTCCATACCCAAAATAATTCCGAACCCCGCGAAGTTCAGAACAAAGCAATCACAAACAAAAGAGCAATCATGACTCGATATAACTAGACCACGGCATAGCATACACAAACAAGACGAACCCCCAACTCGATTAGTCACTACCAATGGTCTATCAACAATATCCGGTTCCAAACCCAACCGGTCTACCAACTCATTACAAACAAAAGAATGAGACGCTCCAGTATCAAACAACACCCTAACTGGAACACCACAAATGGAAAGAGTACCTTGAACCACCACACTCTTCCCCTTCTCTTCAGCAGTAGGAGCTTTCGAAGATGATGGAACAGCCCCCAAAGCATAAGCTTTCACAATCTGCCTGTCCTTTATCGGTTCCGGACAGTTCTTCTTAATGTGCCCCAGCTTATCACAGTTGTAGCACTTCAACAACACCTTCGGATCCTTGCAATCCTTGGAGAGATGGCCCTTCTGCCGACAATTATAGCAGGACTTTTCCCCCTTCAGCTTCTTCTGACCATCCTTACCCTTCTGCTGTTGCTGCTTCCTCTTCTTGTTTCCACCCTGCTGTGGTTTAGACTCCTCCTTGGTCACAGCAACAACAGATACTTCCTTAGGAAACAAACTCTCGTGCCTGAGAGCTTTCTCCACCAGCTTCTCAAATGGATCGTCCAGATGATCCACCAACTGTCTTCCAAGATAACTGTCCAAGCCTGTCACGAATTTCTCGTTCTTCTGGTAGGGAGATTCAATATACGATCTAGCATACTTGGACAAAGCCTCAAACTTAGAAACATACTCAAGAACCGATCTCCCACCTTGCTTGAGCTCAACAAACTTCTTAAACAAGACAGACTTCTGAGCCGTAGAAATGAACTTAGCTTCAAATCTAGCTTGGAACTGCACCCAAGTAATTTCTTCCTCCGGAGTATCAATGGTGATAGAGTTCCACCAATCAGAAGCTCTCCCTTGAAGCTGTCTTGATGCAAGCTTCCTTTTAGTTGCATCCTCAATTCCCAAGTCACCAAAGATCCTTCTACATGCATCTATCCATCTTTGGACTTCAATGGTTGACTCTGTCCCTAAGAAAGCCTTCCCTCCAAGAGCAGTATAATCCTTACAAAGCTTAGTAAAATCCACCGGTCTTGGAGCTTGAACTTGAACTCCAACATCTACAGATGGCCCTGTAGCTGGTATCCTTCTCATGATAGAAGTCATCATGGCTTCAAACATAGCTCCATAATCAGCAACTCCTTCAGCGGCATGGCCTTCCCTTGCAACTGGTCCCCCTCTTCGACTCATCCTTAGTATCTACAAAAAGGACTGATTAGAACACCATGAGGAACAACTACATAAGGAGTTCAAATCCATCTAAACTACTATATTATATATAGTAATCATCCATCAAAATACAATTACGTCTCTCTTACGTAGTTACGTCAGCGAGCGTTGGCTAAAATCGATTAACCTCGCTCTGATACCAAATGTGACGATCGCCAATGACTCCCGCACGGAAACAAGGGAATGGTGCGCTGAAAGTGTGTCAGGCAGCCATGAGTGACCGTCAAGGGTAAAATAAACATCGCAGACTCTATCGTAAAACTCATAGCGCATGGATAAAATACAATAGAGAAATATAATATAGTGAAGCTCCCATAGAACAGAATATCATCATCTAATCATAATAGCTTTATACATGGTCTGAATCATGAATACAAGAAGCCTCACTACATAGCACTCAGAGTAATCAACAATCAGCGGAATATCCAGTACATAGAATATGACAATAATATGTAAAGCCTCCTGCTCATCTTCGTCATCATCAGCGTGAGCCACTAAGATCAGCACCTGCCACCTGTCACCTAGTCTGCCCATCCCAAACATGGATGAACAGCCCAAGGTAATAAGAGGAGACATAAAACCTTGAGTCAGACAACAGTCTTAGTGAGCAGTAAATCAACTATCAAACATACCAAAGGAACATAAAGGATAAAGGGAATAGGAACCCAAATCATCCCACTCCACCTCATACTACAGTGATAGCCCCCAGACACACACTAAGGAGAAGCAAGCATAGCAAAGAAGATAATTAAAGTAAAGCAATAATCACTCGAGTCAAGGTCGATGTTTTCCAAATACAAACCCCCAAGGCCTAAACCAAGATCAGATAAGCACCCAGAAAACACCGCTCTTGAGACCGAATGATGATACAACCAAACATCCATGACTCTGGCTATCACTGTTATCATTGCCTTGATTTTATCGTTAATTGAATGACCAACTCATCTTTCAACCATCCGTCAAGGGCTAACGGCAACCCCGGTTCTAGACATAACTCCGCACGTCACCGTGACCCGTGCCTAGGTATAACGGATCTACCCAGAGTACTAGCACGTCATCATGACCCGCGCCTGGGTATAACGGATCTACCCAACGTACTCTTGCTTTGAGCTTGCTAGAACCTTCAATAACGATAAGATCTCAGCCTTCTAGTCATCCTCCTCGACGACTATTCCCATTATAGCTCAAGCACCTCTCGACCCCACCATTATCCACCAACTCGAACCGCATCATCGAGTAATCAACATGCTTGGGATGATCCCGTCTGGATTAAACCAAGGCTTCCACATCATGCTTTGCTCCAACGCATCTTAGAAAAGTCCATCTCATCATCATACTTCGCCTCAACATATCATGGCAAAGTCCATTTCGTCATCATACTTCGCTTCCTCTAACTATAGCAAAGTCCTCGAACCCATCCATATGAGCTTCATCATCCGCTTCATATGCCACAGCAGCTTTCACCATTCAAGAGCCTTTCCACTTAGCTTTTGAATCATCTTCAACCATCTTGTCCCAAATCAACTACAAGCTAACTCGAGACAATCAAATCAATCATACATCCAAACAATCAAGCATTCAAACAAGATCTAATCAAGCAATATCAACTATAATGGCAATTTCGTAAATAAATGAGCATAAGTCTAACATATATGAAATCATGGATTTTAGTATAGATCTATCAAATATAAAACATGGGTTTTGTCTCTATAACTTGTTAATTGAACTTGCATAGGTAAACATCTTCAAAAGTAATGAATCTAGTCTTGGAACTAAGAAAAATGCATGAAATCTCTAACTTTAACACTCAAACAAGCCACCAATCCAATATACTCCTTTGGGTCCGCGTGAGAGATAACTACCACTCACCGAATCACCCAAACACTTCAACAACTATCAACTAAAGATCTGGACAGCAAGGATTCAAGCTCGATTCGTCGAAATCTCGCTTGAAATGGTGAAATCTAGCTTCGTCGGATGAAGATCTTCAACTTTGGCTCTTCAATCTTCGATCTTGATCTTCGATCTTGACGGATGTTAGCACAAGATTGAAGTTGAGAAAGAAGTGAAGAAAATGTTGTAGTCGAGTTTCCAAAATGGCAGCACTTCGTCGCTTCAAAAACCGGTGCCAAAAAGTGAGCCAAACCCCTCTATTTATAGGCTGAAATCACCCTTAGGTCGCCCAGACTTAGGTCGTTGCCGACCTAAAAACTCCGACCTAACATAGGTCGCTGCCGACCTATACACTCCAACGACCTAACGGCCTAAAGCATACTCGCCTCTATGATATAGCGACCTACCGACCCAACGACCTAAAGCATATGCGACTTAACTCTCCAACGACCTAAACCTTATGCCAAAGCGCGAACTATCATAACCAAGCTATATCCCTCTCTAGGTCGCCAGAACGACCTAACGACCTTACACAGACATCCTACCTCAACATAGATCGCCTCCGACCTAAATATACACTGCGACCTATCTTAGGTCGCTCCCCGACCTAACTTACTTATGCCGCCTACTATTAGGTCGTTAAACTCCTTAGGTCGCTCGCACTTTTAGATCGCTAACTACATTAGGTCGCTAACTAATTTAAGCCGCTAACTTATAGGTCGCTCGCCCTAACTACTAATCGACCTAACTTACCTAGCAACCTAACACTTCCCTTAGGTCGCTCAACGACCTAACTTAGGTCGTTACCCCTATAGGTCGTTCACAACCTATCTCCTAACTCGCTAACCCGTAAGTCGTAGCCTTCTTAGGTCGTTACCTCGGTCTAACACACTAACTCGGCCACACCTTAAGTCGTCCAAATCTCTAGGTCACTAACTCATCCCAGCCCTTAAGTAGCTCATATCTATAGGTCGCCTACGACCTAATACTTAACATGTTAACTCGTCCAAGTCTATGAGTCGTCCCACATCCTAACTCGGCCACTAGTTAACTCGTTAGCTATTATAACTCGGCCACATGACCTAAGCTCCTACCGACTCAACATCACACGACCTAAGACGCTAAGTCGGTCACGACTCAACTCTGAACGACCTAGGCTACCCTTCAACCTAAGCCTCTACACGAGTTAACTACCATACGACTTAAGCACTAACGACTTAAAGACAACAACAGTTTTACGATCTTTCGATCCGTAAAAATACGGGTCGTTACAACATCATATCATCATCCAAGAATATAATATAAGTAAAAGTTTTTCACTTTCATTTTCCTTTCAAGCTAATATAAAATTGGTTATAGCTCCGCTACCATCACACCAGAGCTTATGGAATCAAGTCCAAGACCTTAGGAAGGCCACAGCCCAAGCTAGAAAAGGTGGAACTCCCATCCTAAGGTGGTGGTGGGTTATGGCCGTGGGTTTGAGTGGTGATAAGGATGTGATTTGAACTAGTTTTGAAGTGGATTGATATTACAAAATATTGTATATATTTTCCTAACTTTTTAATATTTTTTCTTTGAATAAGAAGCCATTAGAGTGGCTCTTAGAAAGTCAAAGAAGAAGGAAAAATAAGATGAAGAATGTCTTAGGAATTTATGAGAAGAGGGGTGGTATTTATAGGAAAAAGGAGACGGAAAATATCTAAATGTGCATGGACCAAAACACCCCTTGCTCACACCCCCTCTTTCACATCATTTTACACGTTTGTTATGCCCTTCCATGCGCTCCATCACTTCATTTCACTTCCAAGCCATGTGCACGTCCTTAGTGTGTAAGATAGTTGACTTTAGGAAGCTTAAGAGTTAAGTTTTTTATAAAATATGTTAGATTTTACTCATATATGTTTACATGTATATTTGTATGTTTATATATGTTCATGTACATGTTAGGATATATATGTGTGTGTTGTATATGTGCACATGACAAAAAAAGGTTGCAACGATTTAAAACAACTTTCGTTTGGCAAACCGTTGAAAATCAGAAAACCGATTCCGATCACATTTTCACTTATATTTCGAATCACATATAAATGTAAGCAAACTTTGAAAATAAATTTCTTATCAATTTTAACTAATTAAAATGATCATATTTGAATTATAAAACCATATAAATCAATATTAAACCGTTGTTTGCAAAAAGTGTTACTATACCGATAAACCTATATCGATTTCTTTATAAAACTATAATAAATGATTTCTTATCACTTTAAGACTATTCAAAATGAAATATTATAATTTGAAACAATTATTTTAATAATTAAAATAATTATTAAATCATTAAATCTTGATTCAGATTTATAAATCTCTATCTAAATACAATGCCGTTGTTGGTGATGACATAAATACATTTAAATTCCAAAAATAAAATAATTAATTTTATTTCATATTCTTATTCAATTATAAAAACAAGTGTATGTATCCAGCTCCATATGTGATGTTATACGATTATAGAACTGGTTATCGATAAAACAGTTTTTGGCCATTTTATCGATTTAAATCTCAAGGAAAATATTTTTGTAAATATCTATTCAAAATAAGATTACTATTATTTATTATCACTCAAAACAATATTATTTGTATTATCAACCTTTTATTTGAATAATTTTAAAAATAAATATAATTTATCAAAGTGATAAATTTGGGGGTCGTTATAGACTTCCACCCTTAAAAGAATTTCGTCCTCAAAATTACCCCAAGCAGAAACCCAAAGGCATGCCCAATTTTTTTTTAAACTTACACCCATATGATGTATATACATCCTCCATACGCAATATCCGATACGATCTTCTATTCGAATTCACAACTTTACTTCCGAACTAGCATTTATCCCTCGATCCTTTAGTGCAGATTCTGACTAGGCCTTCAGATCAGAATTTTTGTTTTTCTTGCATAACTCTCAACTATGATGGAAAACTCAAGTATCTAATTTTAAACCCTCTTCAACCTTCATCTTCAATATTCGAGCGATAAATCCTTTTTTGGACCGGTGTAAAACACCTCAAAGTTTCGCACTCGAATCTTAGATTAAATCGTGCGACGTCCACATACTTCATATGTATTTAATAATCTTTCCAAAACTCTTATGAAAATACTTCATAAAATTTTCATCTTTTATTCAAACTTTTATAAAGATACTTCCTTATACATAACCATTTCTCATTTTTTTTCCAAATATTTCTACTTAAAAACACATTCCTTTTCAAAAGATAAATATCTTTTTTATTATAATAGATTTCTAAACATATCTTAATGGTTTTTGGAAACTCATTTTCAAAATAATCATTAAATTAATATATCACCATAAATTTACTTTAGCTAATGTCAAATGTGAAAACATTCTTTATTTAATTAAAACTTTCTTTATCGATTAACACTCCTTTATTAATTAAAAATTCCTTCATATATATATTGACTTTACTTATACTAGTTTTAATACTTAAAAAGTATTTATATACTTATTAAAATGTTATAAGTATATTCGCAAATTACTTAACAAGTTTTTTTTCTTAGCTTTAAAATATATTAAAGAGATTAAAATAGTATTATCAAAACATTATTATAATGAACTTCTCTTTTTATAACATGTTAATTATAATATTTTCTATCTTTTTATAAAGGACTCCAATACTTGTTACTATCTTTAAAATCCCATTATTAAATATCTAAATATACCCATAAGATTTCTTCCAAAGTGTCATTCAAGGGTTTAAAAACAAATGTTGCTAATACATCATTTACTACAAATCCAAAACCATTCATTAATAACATTAAATATTTATTTTAAAGATCAAAGCATACCCATGCTTATCAATTAAGATAATACACTTGATAAAAATTGACAATCATCCATTAATTTATCAACTAATGATTTACAGTATGTTTTTTTAACATTTATAAAATTATATTGATTTAGTAACTCAAAAATGATACCAAGGAACTGGGTACTACTAATGGTATCGCATATTTCCTTAACAAGAAGAGGAATACTTAAGAGAAGTGTTTACCATCGGTACACATCTCCTACCAATTTTTAGTTACTTTCGAGCCACTTGAATCAATTAACCATAAGATTGTTTTTCCTTTTCAAAATCTCATTTTAGAAATAATATTATTATTATTCCATTTCCAAATATAGTTTGAAATTCATTTCAAAAATTTCAAAATTTAAATTCTCAAAAATTGTTTTATAAAGCATGGTTTATAAATCCAATTTATAAAATCACCTATATAAAACATTTTCACAAGTTTTATTTGTCTTAAATAAATTCCGTTAATCTTAAACCAACATTATTATTTATCGAATAGCCCATAGTCAAATTATGAAACTAAATTCTACTTAAACTTTTAAATTAAACAATTCATTAATTAATGATAATAACTGAATATTATCCTTTCTTTAATCAAATAACTATATTACTTGAAAATATTCTTTATATTCAAAATATAATCCTAGGTGAAATTATTTCGTTTACAAATTTTCAAAACCAAAATCATTTGTATATAATATTAACAAATACATGCTCATATATAAACTCTCAAACTCATTCTAGGGTGTTACTAACCCTATTTCTAATTAGCTACTCATCCTATGGTATTACTATCCCTATCTCTATGGAGACTTTACCTCTACAAAAACTAAGGTGTTCGCTCAACATAAGCTCTAATACCACGTTGTGAGGACCCATTTCTTTGACTCTCGAAAATCAACACTAATACATCCTCGATATTCACTTGTCGTAAATCTAAGTGCAGGAGAAGCGGATTCTTAAGGGTAAGAATCTCACATATATCACTTCAATATGAACTTACAACGGAAATTTAAATACATTTATCAGAGTTAAACATGGACAGTTATAAATTCCCATCCGTACAAATACGGAATATAATAGCACAACAGTGTGATGGAAATGGATATCAATCTTCAGAAAAAATTTCTAACTCCATGCTTCAAGCTCCATTCAGTTTTCTTCTAAACTAAACCAGACTACTAGGCTGCTTGGGGAAAATTAGGGCACCTAGAGTTTAAGGAAAGGGGAAAAATAAACTTCGGGTCAGTCATGGGACTAGTGTGAGAACTCAAAATATGCATTTTGAAAACAAAGAGGTATATCATAAGACCACGCCGCATAAACACGGAATGGGTTTTATCTTATGATAACCAAAACGTTATTACGTAAAAATAAGGGATATTATTTTAATGACATTTCTTTGAAAACGTTTGCAAGTAAAATTATTAATCTTATCCGAAATTGTTTACATTGATTAAATTCCAGCATATTAGCCACAAGCGTGGGTTTTACAAACAAAATGGCAGGCGCCTATGGGAGAATGGATTTCCATACAAATGACTAGGTGAAGGGACTACCGTCCCGCAATACATCTCTACATGAATATATTGAGGTCAACAGAACATCTGCACCTCTACAACACAAGACCAACCTACCTTTCTTACTGGATAGTATCCAATATGTCATCACCTCGGTCGTTACCAACCTAATCCGAGCGCTCGATTACCATACACCACATTAATTTAAACCCGAACGACATAGCAGGTATAAATATATCTAGAAAGGGATGATCATACAATAATGGTTGCGAACCACATAGTCTTGTTGCATCTACCTTGTTTCGGCCAATTCCGGGTGTGAGGCTGGAGGTAACAATTACCTTTCGCATTTAACATTTCATTTTAAATGTTGCACTTCCATTCCATGGTCACATAACTGATTTCTACAAACATATAACTCCTGAGCTCGTACATCTCAAGAAAGGGTGTTAAGCTAAGAGAAGTTGCCTTCTCTACCACCAACAGATAATATGTTCATAAAGATCAATTTATGTAACTAGAAATGCAATGTCAGACTTTCATCCATACAAGTTTTCTGGGAACAAGAAAAACCGAAGACACTCTCCTACCACATCCTATCGGGAGTTACCGCTAGGATTAGTAGCGAGAAGTCCTTGCAACCCAAAGAGTTTCAAAAATGAAGGAACTACTGCTACTATAGTATTTGGGTGCTAACTAGAATTATCAATAAGCAGTCCTTCCACCCTGAAGATCTTAGGTCTTCATCCTTCATTTTCTTTATCAGGTCTTTATTTTTCAAATGCATACATTGGTTTGAAGTGGTTTTCGGATAAGAAGCACTCAAATCCGAACCTAGTTCCTTCGTACCAATCATCGATAAAAGAGGTCGAGTAAATAGGTGAATGATATTTGATTAATTCATTTCTTTTTATAAAAAATATCTTTTAGAGACATATATTTCTCAAGTATTCTTTCCGGTATATACGAAACAATTAAACCTCTCTATTCAAATACTTTGAATACTTAAACCCTTTTTAAACTTAAAATAGTTTGAAATCATTTCATTTTTTGCCTAGGAAAACATTTCCAAATCATTTCATTTAAATCTTAACAAAGATTTCATAATTCAAAACTCATAATTTTGATTTTGTTAGAACCATGTTATATAAGATGTTAATCCAAAACCAATAAATATTTAGCGAGCGGAATCTATAGAAATCATCTAATTCTACTCAATATCAATTTCCGTATTCAACAAATACTATGGGTTGAATAATGATGTTGGGCGTGTTTCCACCGAACCAACCCACCACCGGACCAACGAAGGCACTACCGAATCAATCAATGAAGGAACCATCGGACCAACCACACCAACCCACTACCGAACCAAAGCCACTCCAAAGACTACCGAACCAAAACCCCTCCAACCCACCTACCACTGGTCCAAACAACGCTCCACCACCTACCGAACCAAGTCACTACCGAACCAAGATTGTCAGGCCAGATCACGTCAGCCCAGGCCTACCAGCCGCTATATACATCCATGACCCCTACCCCCAGCCTCACTCTATAAATATAGGGGTAGGGTACAACAATGGCAGACAAGTTTGAGAGCTCAAGCACGGACAATACTTTCAAACAACTTTCATACACATGTAATCAAAGCTTTGTACTTGTAATCTGAATAGTCAAAGAGAATAACATATGGAATGGACGTAGGCACATTCTGGCCGGACCACTATAAATCTGTGTGTCTTTTACAGTTTAGTCCCTGCTTTTTACATATTTGCATAAATCACCCAAATCGCTAAGAACAACATAAAATCGACTAAATCATACGACTTGGAGGTGTTTGCCCATTTTTGTGTGCAAACAAATGACAAAATCACCTTTTAAATTCCACGAATAACACGAGTTCCTCTTCGGACTTTAACACGAGTATAAGAAGACCACCTCAATAAAATCAACGTAGTTTAAATCCGGAAAATATTATTGTAACGATCCCATTTTTGAGCTAAATTAAATTTAATAACTAATTTAATTTTTTTGATTTAATTGATGAATTAATTTGAAAATTTTCCAAATAAATAAAATTTGTTTATTTTATATAGATTGTAAATAGAATTTTGGATTTGAAATATCTTGGAAATAAATTTGGATTTGGAAAACTCTATAATTTTAAATCAATGAAAATTTGTTTTCTAATTATAATATATGATATATATATATATATATATATATATGAAAGTTATATTTTGAAATTAATATCGTCAATTTTTCACAAGTGGTTCAAAGCTAGATTTTATATTATATAATATACATATGTGGGTTTATTTATTAAAGTATTATTAGTTTTAAAATCATTTTCTTTAGAAAATTGATATAAGTATAAATAATAAATAAAATGTATGAATACAAATATAAACAAGAATGGATAAAAGTTTAAAATATACATATATACATATCTTTTGAAAATTAATAAGATAAATATAATTTGAATAAGATATTAATAACGGAATAATATTCTTTCTCTTTAAAATAATACATATATAAATAGTTATAAAAGGTAATATAAATAGAAAATAATACAAAAATAAATTCAAAAAATTAAGCACATGCAAATACATGTGTAAGCATTTTAACAATAAAATTAACATGTGTAAACATTTTGGGAAAAAATTAAACATTTGTAAACAATTTAACAAAGCATTAATACAAGTTTTAGCTCAATTTTATTATATATACAAGTGTCAATTATCATCTTTTATTTTAATTATTAATAAAAAAAATAAGAATATTAAAACCCCACTATCTCCATCTTTTTTCATTTTCCTTTCATATGTTTCAAAATTTTCAAACCTGAGAAATAAAGAAAGCAAACCAGGGAAACAAAATGATCTCAAACTCACAAGCAAAAATTCAACCTGAGAAGAAAATAAAACCAAAAGGCAAGAAGTATATTTAAGTTCAGATCAAAATATAACAAAGCAAGCTTCAGATTTAAGAGTTCCAATCAAAATCCAGATCAGTTTTCATATTCAAAATATTTTTTCAGGCTCTGTTCTTCATTTCCAGGTGAGTAAATTTACCTAAATTTTATCTTTGAGCTTGATGTTTGTGATCATACTTGAAGTAAAGATGTGATGAATGATTGCATTTATACAAATATGAGATGGTTTGTGTGTGCATGTGTGTGTGTGTGTGTATAGACAAACCTCCGTTTAGTTTTACAGGCTAAAAACAAACTAAAAAAAATCAATTCCTCTGCATACATTCAACTTTAGGTTATGATCTTTAGATAAAAATTAATCGTAAGACTATAGCACCATTTGTAACAATGATTTCGAGAATTTATATTAAGCAACTATTTCAAAAATGACAATTCACATTAGAAACCAAATATAAGTTAAAATTCGATGTTCACAAATTCATGTTTTGATTTTATAACCAAATTCGAGATAGAAAATGATGATTTTAGATAATCATTTCAGGGTTTTTAGGTTGTTTTATGTTGAGATATTGCGAGTTAATCAGAATTTGGATTTTCATTAAATTCTGGTGATTGGAGTGGTAATGGGTCTCGGGATCATGGCCATAGCTAGCTCAGAGGTCAGGGTTTCCAGCAAAAATGGTAAATGGATTCATAGTAGATTGAGGTGGGTAATCTATGGTGAAGTAGGGTTTTAATCTAGCCTTTAGTTGTTGTCGAAAATCAGGTTCGTACGTCCTCGTGGGTGAACATGAATTGAACGCACCGAGAGGAATCGTCACATGGTGTCGAGATGCAGCTATGGGTGTGATGGCGAGATGTATGGTGGTAGGGATCGCCGGCAATGGGAGGTTTTCTGGTGACTGGTTGTTCATGGTTTGGTTCCTTAGTGCTCGACTTTGTTTTTGTGGTCGATGCTTGGACCTGGGTGGTCGGACGGTTAGAGGTGATCATCAGTGACGTGGGTGAGGCCGCAGCAATGGTCGGAGATGCTTCGACCATGTGTACACGTACACAGGTTGTTAATGATATCTGATGTTGGTGCCTTGGGGAAGGAATTGTGGTGCTCGAAGTTGGACCCGGGAAAAAGAAGTTAAGGCTCGGGTTAGCATTCGAAGATGTTCATGAACGTTTTAATGTTGTAACATGTTCTTATTTTAAAACCAAAACAAAGAGGGAAAAAAACAAAGATAGAGGGCTTTCTTGGGTTTAGGCTCGGGTTTATTCAGTGATTTAGGGTATATGAAGTTAAGTTTTTTTTCTCAAATTTCAAAAAAAAAATTAAGTTTAAAACATCTCTCAATTAATTCTTTTAAATAATTGTTTTTATTTAAGTTTGGATTAATTAAAGATTTTAAAATGAATTATTTTAATTAATCAAGTTTAAAGTGTTTTAGTATATATATAATTTCATTAATTCATTCTTAAGTTTATTTGAAATAAAATAAGAAGTTATTAAAAGATAAAGATTTTTAAGGTTGTCAATTTACTTAAAAAAAATCTAAGCTAAATTTTGGGATAAATTTGTTTCAAGAATTAAAGGTTTAAGGTTAAATCTTTTAAAGATCATTTATTTTCATGATTATATATTTGGTGATTAATTAATGTGATTCATAATTGTTTTCAAATGGAATTTGATAATATAATTAAGTGTAGTTAATTACTTAAGGGTTAATTTACTAATGTAATTAATTAAAGGATTAGTTTGTTAATGATAATTTATTTCAAAGGTATTTAGAATAAGATTTAAATGATGATTATGAAATTAATTAAGATAAATGGGTTATCTTAAGATTTAAGGATCATTAATTCAAAATTTAATGATAATTACTTAATTAAAGGTTAATTAAGTATTAATTAAGGATTAATTAATTTGTTATGAGTTAAGTAATTAATGATGGGTAATTAAAGGGCAATTACTTGATGAAATTAATTGAGTATAATTACTTAATGTAATTAATAAAAGATTATTACTTAATTTAATTAAGGGATGATTACTTTGTGTAATTACATTAAAGGATAATTCATTAATTAAGTTTAATTAATGATAAGTAATTGAAAGGTAATTAATTACTTGAAGATAATTACTTAATGAAAGTAATTAAGAATAATTAATTAATAATTAAAGGTTGATTAATTTATTATTAAAGGTTAACTAATAAATGATTAAAAGATAATTAATTAAAAAGGTTTGTAATTAATTAATATTAATTAACCAGGATTAGTAATTTATTCATAAGAAATTAATCTGGTTTAAATCTATTTTATTTAGGTGATTAATTGATTTTACTTATGGATGATTAGATTCTATTGAATGCCTGAATTATTTAATATCCCTAATGCGTGATGTGTCGTGACATGATTGAGCTCTGAACTGCGATTTATTTATCTGCTATGAATCTGTGAATGAAGATAAGTGTTATAGTATTATACCGCTTATCGATATTGTTATGCTTGAATTGATGATGGTTGTGATAAGTTGTTGTGTGTAAAACCCTTGGACTACACCACACCCACACAGATAGGGGTTGCATAGGAAATTGGTTAAGTCACAGATATTTTAAGTTTAATATTCTTTTATTCAAAATGGTGAAATGATGAATTTTGAATCCAAATGGTTTTGGAAATAGAATTTAGGTTGAATATGGAAAGCTTTTAAAAAAGGAAGTTTTGAAATTGAAATTTAGTTTGAATATATTATGTCTTGTTTAAGATTTGAAATTATTTTGGAAATTACGATTGAAAAGGGTTATACAAGTTATACCATTTTTAACCATATTGAAGTGTATTGAATAAATTATTTTGGGAATTTAAATTTAATTCAAATAGAACTTGCCAGGAATATGGCAGTTCGTTGATTTTCTAAGGTGTACTTTAAAAGGCTATAACTTGTGCATATTTGATCGGATTTTCCCGGAACGAAAAATCTTTGTTTTCAAAAGATAATTGCTTTCATATAAAGAAAGAACTTCCAGTTTTGTTGAAAGGATTTCAAGTTTGAAATGGAAATTGTATTGAAAGCTATGAATGAATCTTTGTTAAAGATTGGTGAAATTTGTTTTCAAATTGAAGAGGATCTTAAAGGTGTATGAAAGATTTTAAATTGAAATAGTTTTAAAAGCTATGAATGAATCTTTGTTAAAGATTTTGGTGAACATCGTTTCAAATTGAAAGTGATCTTAAAGGTTGAATATTTTATTGAAAAGATTAAAAGTGGAAATTTGTTGAAATAGGAAGTCGTCCCCGCTCCGTTGTGTAGAAACAAACATTTGTGCTAATAAAAAACCACTCGGCCTACAATGCCTTTTTAGGAAGACCAGCCTTGTCTAACTTCCAAATTTTCCTAGCCCCGTGGTGCGTGGAGATGAAATTTCCAATAGACAATGGAATAGGGGAGGTAGAAGGAGATCAAGAAGTCGCTCGAGATTGCTATGTAACTAAACTTCGCAATAATCGCAGGAAGGATAAAGGGAAAAATGCAGAGACTACTCTCTGCATGAAAAATTTGGAAGCATAGCAACTAAAGAAAACCCCTCCTCTTCGATATACCAATGATCCTTTCAATGAATTAGACCCCAAAGACAAAGAGGAGGAGGCCACCGCTGAGCCTGCAGAGGCTATGGAGTTTGTATCTGTATACAAACACGACTCGAGTAGACTGTTGAAAATCGGATCTCAGCTAAGAGCAGAATTGAGGGACTAACTCATTGATTTTCTCTGCCACAACTTGGATGTATTTGAATGGACGCACGTTGACATGACTGGAATCTCCCCAGACGTGGCGTGCCACGTACTAAACATCGATCCTACCAAGGCGCCAGTAAAGCAGAAAAAGAGAAGTATGGCGGCAGAACGATCAGCAGCCCTCGATGAAGAAGTAAAGAACCTACTCGCCAATAAGTTCATACGAGAAGCCATCTACCCAGAGTGGATCGCTAACCCGGTACTAGTAAAGAAGGCTAATGGGAAGTGGCGAACATGCATTGACTTCTCGAAATTAAATGACTCTTGCCCGAAGGATTGCTTCCCACTCCCCCGAATCGATCAGCTTGTGGACAGCATAGCCGGGCACGAACTCTTATCTTTTATGGACGCATACTCAGGATAAAACCAAATTCCTATGCACGCCCCCGATCAAGACCGCACTAGTTTCATCACTGACCGGGGATTGTACTGCTATAGAGTAATGCCTTTTGGACTTAAAAACGTCGGAGCTACCTATCAGCGCCTCGTCAACAAGATGTTTGCGGAACTGATAGGACGAACTATGGAGGTTTATGTGGATGACATGCTAGTAAAATCGAGGAAAGCCGACGATCACGTAAGCCACCTGGGCGAGACGTTTCAAGTACTTCGTCAATATGGAATGAAGCTGAATCCTCTAAAGTGCTCATTCGGAGTATCGTCAGGAAAGTTCTTGGGATTCATCGTCCATGCCAGAGGAATTGAAGCAAGCCCCGAACAAGTCCGAGCCCTGAAAGATATCAAGATACGTTCCACTCGAAAAGAAATGCAAAGCCTAAATGGGAAGGTGGCCGCCCTAAGCAGATTCATCTCTAAAGCAACTGACAAGTGCGTCCCCTTCTTCGAGGCTCTAAAGAAAGACAAAGGAAAGTTCGAACGGACTGACGAATGCTAAATAGCCTTCCTTAACCTAATCGAACACCTCCAGAGACCACCAGTACTCTCAACTCCAAACGAAGATGAAGAGCTATACCTATACCTTGCTGTGTCATCTCATGCTCTAAGCGCCGCTTTGGTGAGAGAAGACAACCGCACGCAACGGCCAGTATACTTTGTAAGCAAGAGATTAACGGAGGTAGAAGCCAGATATGCTAAACTTGAGAAGCTAGCATACTGTTTAATAATCACGTCACGGAAACTGTGACACTATTTCCAATCTCATTCCATCAGAGTTCTAACCGATCAACTGCTAAGGAAGGTACTCCATCGTCCCGACACTTCTGGACGACTACTTAAATGGTGCATTGAACTGAGTCAATATGATATCACCTACCATCCTCGCACCACCATAAAGGGACAAGCCATCGCTGATTTCATTGCCGAACTCACTACCAATGAAGGTAAGGAGCAATCTGAAATAGCAAAAGACATCAAGTGGAATCTCTTTGTTGATGGAGAATCAAAGGAACATGGTTCGGGGGCAGGTATTGTAATAATCACTCCCAGGGGAAGGAAGCTACATTATGCTCTAAGGTTGGAATTCGCTGCTACCAACAACGATGCGGAATATGAAGCAGTAATAGCTGGATTAGAACTTGCCTTAGAGATTGGAGTCAGTTCTTTATGTCTTCATAGTGATTCTCAACTTATTGTAAACCAAATACTAGAAGAATTTCAGACTCGAAGAGAATGACTTACAGCATATCTAAAGAAGAACAAGCTGCTACTCGATCAATTGGATCACTATTTAATCAAACACATCCCTCGAGAAGAGAACCAAGAGGCCGACGAGCTGGCAAAGCTAGCATGAAAGACGGTACCATTTTCGGAACAGTAGCCATCTCAAAGCAACTAACCTCGAGTTTCGAGCAAGTGAATCTGATAGCTGCAATCAAAGAGGAAACTTGGATGACTCACATCCGAAAATTCTTACAAGATGACACACTGCCCAACAAGCGTAACGAAGTCAGGAAAATATTGAGAAAGCTTCCCGCTACACAATACAAGAAGGCACCCTCTGTTGGTGCGGCTTCTCTAACCCCTTATTAAGGTGTGTCGCTGGAAGGGAAGCTAAGGAAATCTTATCCAACATCCAGCAAGGAAGCTGCGGAGATCAGACTGGAGGGCAGACTCTGGCAAAGAAAATACTCCGATATGAATATTTCTGGCCCGCCTTAAACAAAGACGCCTTAGACTTCGTCAAAAAATGTGACAGATGTTATAAATTTGCCAAGATTCCTCGAATACCAACAAATGAGATTACTCAAATGACCAGCCCTTGGCCCTTTGCAGTATGGGGAATTGACTTGATTGGCGAACTGCCAGTGGGCCAAGGCGGAGCCAAATATGCTATAGTGGCAGTTGACTATTTCACCAAATGGGTGGAAGTAGAACCTCTAAATAAAATATCTTCAGCAAAAGTTATTAACTTCTTAATCAAAGATGTTCTATGTAGGTATGGAGTTCCACTCAAAATCATATCGGACAATGGACTTCAGTTTGATAGCGAGGAGTTTGCCGACTGATGCCAAGAGCACGGAATTCACAAGAGCTTCTCATCTGTAGATTATCCTTAGGCAAACGGAAAAGTCGAAGCTGTCAACAAAATTCTCAAAACTCTAATCAAGAAGAAACTTAAAAAGTCAAAAGGCGCTTGGGTGGATGAACTTCCTACGGCAGTTTGGGAACTACCGCACATCTTTCAGAACATCAACGGGGCATACTCCTTTCTCTTTGGCATACGGATCGGAGGCCATGCTCCCAGTCGAAACTATAGTGCCTTCCCACCGTAGGATCCACTATAACCCAGAAGAGAACAAAGAACTCCTTCACATGTCTTTGGATCTAATTGAAGAGAAAAGAAATGATGCAGCGCTCAAAGCAGCAGCTCACAAGCAAAAAGTGGCAGCGCAATACAACTCCAAAGTCAAGCATCATAGCTTACAAGAAGGAGATCTTATCCTCAAGCAAATCTTCCTGCACCCCGGTGCACTAGATCCAATCTGGGATGGACCATATGTAATTCATAAAGATCTCCACAATGGAGCTTATATTTTGTCAACAGTGGACGGAGAGGTGTTCTAGAGGGCATGGAACATCCAACACCTTCGTCGATACTTTTCTTAACTTGTACTGCCCATATGAAGTGAATTAACAAAGAGAATCAGTGGATGTAGGCATTTTCCTACCGAACCACTTTAAAAACTTGTCTCTTTTTTAACTTGTTCCTTTATATCGTGGCTGCTTGTTAACTTTATCCTTTTCTGTTGAACAAAATCCTGTGTAATGGCATTTCCATTCAAGACACATCACGGCGCAACTTCGCCTCGACAAGACCTAACAGGTACTATACAAATCCATGTCCTCTCCAATGAGACACTTTTGCTCCAACATCCCTCTACTGCAGGTTAACTCATTGCTCGCGATCGGCCCTTAAAGCCAACTGTAATGAGCCGATTATAAGCCACCGAGAAGGCCGACTATAGCCGAGGCAGCTCATTATGGCATTCGGCTCGTCGACAACTGTGATACTACTTCAAGCCCCAACATATGCTGTGGCCAACCGGGGGTAGTTCACAGCTGACGATCGACACCCATGCTAGCCGGCCACGGTAAATCGAATAATACCCACGATTACGGGCCATAATGGCCCGGGTAGTTACTGTGCCTGATCTCGGCTCCGAGTGTCTTAAGTACGGTTGTGGTAAAAAAGAGAAACTCCCCGCGGAGGCGTAAGATGGGTGACAAATGTCTCCAAGACCCACAGCTAGGAAAAGTGACTACAAAACCCGTTTGCCATGAACTTAAGAAATCGCAGGCCTTCCGTGATTGGAAGTTTTACTATTTCTTATATTTCTATTTTTGTTTAAATACTTTCCTCCTATCCTCTATAACGATCCCTAAAGTACATGACACAAAATAGGAGATGCTCGCTAATGGGAATAGGAGCTCACAACTGAATGACAGGTCACTCAGCTGCATTCCATGCTCAGTCATACAAGACATTCAAAGCAACCATCTACGACTAAAACATGAAGGGCGGTACTTTCTTCTTTTGTATATGAATACGTAGCTGTAATTTATTCGCACATCACACTAACATTGCAAGATATGAAATTATATTTTAAGCAAGAACTTGACATCAAACACAATTGAATCACAGGAATGTGCACAGCTATATTTCTTATGCAACACACCAAAATAACGATAGCAGTCAAATATGACAGAATCAGCTTAAGTTAAAAATTACATGCCAAGAATAAAGTCGTTCGTTACAAATAACATAATTATAGCCTAAAAGTTACATTAATGTTTTGGGACTACCATAGACAGCAATGTCAAGTAAACCAAAAGGTATCCAGATCAAGTCAAGGAGTCAGTTGCATCGGAGCTTCACCTCTATCCTATTGGCCCTTCGAGATCTACTTAACCGTAGGATTGGAACTCTCAGCATGTTGACTAGAGGTAGTTAGTGCTTCAGAGGTCCCGCCTGTCCAATTCAGGAAAAGAATCCATTAAATAAACAATAAGCAATCAAGTTACGAAAAGCTAAAAGGGGAAGACTTACCACCATCAGCTTCTTGATCATCATCCTCTAACTGCACACCTACCTCCTCAGTAGTAAGCAGCCGCATACCCTCCTTCACCGCCGCTTTCTCCTCCTTGGTGAATTGAGCCGTAACCACGTCCATTCTAAAGGCCACGCCACCCTCCTTATCTGCATCGGCCTTAGCCTCCTCCAGGGCCCTGAGATAAATTCTGGCCATGACTCGAGGATAATCATCCATCCAAGATAAGTTGCCATGTTTCCAAGTGCGAAAGTATATATCTTGAAGCATCTCATCCATTATCCCCTCATTCTCCTCAAACTCCCTTATTCGGTCCTCAAAAGCCAACAGCTTTGCAGTAGCCGCATCCCTCTCCGATCGGTATCGCGAGCAGTCAGCCTGAAAGGATTTCCTCATTGCCTCCATCTCCTCTTTCAGCATGGTTTGAGCAAGCTCTGCGGCTTCAAGTTTCTCGGATAACTTCTGTACCCGCTCGAGATCCGCTTTGCGAACCTCATCCACCGTTGCAATAGCCATATCAACCCGTTCCTTACAGACAGCCTCCATTTTCTGTAACTCTTCCCTGCTGGCCTCTTCCATGGTTTTCTTTAATTGCCTAGAAGCAGCCTCGTGTTGAGAGATCTGGATGGCCTGATCAGCGAGCTGTTTGGCCTGGTCGAAAACCATTAACCGCAGTCGAATGTTAGCACTTCCAATTTCTTCTCCAGCCTTGACCAGTCGGGCATGATGCCCCATCAGCTTCCTGGTTTCCTCAGCAACCCGGTCAATGTTTGCCTTAGCTTCGTCCCCAAAAGTTACAACCCGAGTGGTAAGCAAATCAAGGTACAGGGACTTAGCTTCATCCAATACTCTTACCATAGGATTACAGGGAAGAAGGTGCTCACCGGTAGCCTCATCAAAGGTAATATCACAAGAACCCGGATCCAGATCCGGATGACCTACAAACGGATTACGAGCCAAGCCGGGATGGCCTATCCGGGTAACGGTAGGATTTTCAGACGGGTGAGGAGGAGGTATAAATTCAGTATTCTTCTTCGCGGTATCCCGAAAAGGCTGAGTTGGGGACTGTGGACCAGGTGAGGGTTCAAACAAGGAATGACTCCTCTTCTTCCTTTGGATATCCTTTTCGATAACTCCAAGAAGAGGTCGGTAGCCGACTACGTCTCCGGGGCGGTTAGTCGGAGGCTTTGGTTTAGTTGAAGTCTTGAGAAGTTTATATTGTTCAAGGCGGCCCCGAACATCTAATGTCTTGGCCACCTTACCCGCTTTTGTGATAAAAACCAAGTGTTATAAGCATACATTGAGTTATAATTCAAGAAATATATCAAGTTAAGAAGAGTAAAGAGACGCTTTTATACAAACCCTAAGGAGGAGTAGGATATTGCAATAAGTCCTGAATATCATTCCAGGACGGGAGCTGACAATAAAATATTCCTAAATCCTTATCATAAATGGAGTCGGCAGGAGTCAAAAATTCACCTTGAATCGCAAGAATTGCCTTAGCTGAAGCGCTCTTAGAAGATGAATCAGCGCCGATTCCGGCCTTGTCCGCTTTTTTGGGCTTCTCCACTAAAACTGATCCTTCCTCCAACCCTTCAAAAGCTAGGCGGAAAGCGTCATCTGTCCACTCCTGGGTCACACCTGCTTGCTCAGAAGACAAACCCCAAGTGCCATCACCACTCCGTCCATCGCCACCATCATCTCTATGACCATCGCATCAGCTTCTCCACCACTTCCACTCTCCGCCTCGCCTCTTTCCTCCTCCACATCTTCCTCCTCCGGGACATCTGGGCATGTGCTGGGGGAGGGTCCATCAAACTTCTTAAGTTTCTTCCCCCCGGCAATGGGATGTTTCGAGAAGGGTTTCCTTTTGCTGCTCTTCGCCGTAGCCCCTCCTTTAGCTTTGGCGGCCCTCTCCTCAGCTGTGTCTCTTTGCTTAAACACAGACTGGGGTGGCAAAATCAAGTTGTGCCCCAAAGGAGTAGCATTCCTGATCAAGTAAGAAGATGCTCTCTCCTTTTCCGAAATGGCTTCTATTTCCTCAGCCATCCGAACCAGACGATCATTCTCTACAACTGCAAAGCCACCTGTCGCTAGCAAGAAACAAAGCATATTAGGAGGAGCATTGCAGTCAGAACGAAAATTATAAATAAAAGTCAACTTACAGCCAGAGGTGAAGCGGTGGAAAGAAACAGAGTCATCCTTGACAAAGAACCATTCCTTCTTGAACATGCTAAATTTTGAATATAAGTCTAGGACTGGCTTGAAAGACGCGGCTGATTCTAAGCTAATAAATGGGGACCCTTTCTTGTAGCCTCCCAAGTTATACAGGTACCGGTTCTCCTGGTTGGAAGGGCGACGCCCGTATTTTCTCTGGAAAATAATGAACAGACTCACCAAGATGGCGTAGGAGTTGGGCTGAAGCTGGAAAGGGGCCACCTTCAAGTATGTGATGAAGCTGACTATCCAAGCGTTGATTGGAGGAATGGCTCCGCACATGCAATGATACCTACTATAAGCAAAATATCCTTCAGGAGGGTTATACGGCATTACCCCTTTCCCAAGAAATATCATATGCGCTCTGTCAATCCCAAGGGATCTAGATATAACGTCAAGCTGCTCGTCTTTGAGGGAGCTGGGAAAGCAGTCAGGCGGTGAGTTCAAAAGCTCCTGAGGACCATACCCATCTACTAATGATCTCGGAGATGGTCCATGTCGTTCTGGCTCTGACTAATCTGGGGGTACTATGGAGGACTCCCCTTTGTCCTTGGATTTCTTCTTGTCAGAACGAGTTTCTACTTTATGAGACATTATCTGCAACACGAGAAAACACATCGTTAGAACAAGGGATGTAGACAAACAAGTACCTACGGTCTGGAATCTCATTCATAATTCAAAACATAAAAGCTCATTCGGTAGTTCGAGGCCAGAGTCCATTCGGCACTCGTAGCCCCAAGTGCATTCGGCAAGTCGATGCCAGAGTCCATTCGGCACTCGTACCCCTAAGTGCATTCGGTAGTTTGAGGCGAAAGCCCATTCGGCACTCATACTCCCCGGAATCATTCGGTAGTTCAAGCATAAAGTTTATTCGGCAGAAGGAAACCTCACCTGGTCCGGCAGTCAATTCTGGTTCGGTACTTGATTGATTCGGCAATTTCGAACGGTGAAGGACGACAGAGGCGTAAGGCCCATACTTATAGGCAAGCGTAGGATGACCGGACTAACCGGTTCGGCACTTGGGCCTAATTAGGGTGTCCAAGTTGAGAAAAACAAAGCGCGACATATGCATGCATATGCCCCACTTTGGGGGGCAAATGTTGGGCGTGTTTCCATCGAACCAACCCAACAACGGACCAACGAAGGCACTGCCGAATCAATCAACGAAGGAACCACCAGACTGACCACACCAACCCACTACCGAACCGAAGCCACTCCAAAGACTACCGAACCAAAACCCCTCCAACCCACCTACCACCGGTCCAAACAACGCTCCACCAACTACCGAACCAAAGCACTACCGAACCAAGATTGCCAGGCCAGATCACATCAGCCCAGGCCCACCAGCAGCTATATACATCCAAGACCCCTACCCCCAGCCTCACTCTATAAATAGAGGGGTAGGGGTACAACAATGGCAGACAAGTTTGAGAGCTCAAGCATGGACAAAACTTTCTAACAACTTTCATACGCTTGTAATCAAAGCTTTGTACTTGTAATCTGAATAGTCAAAGAGAATAACATATGGAGTCGACGTAGGCACATTCTGGCCGAACCACTATAAATATGTGTGTCTTTTACAGTTTAGTCCCTGCTTTTTACATATTTTCATAAATCACCCAAATCGCTAAGAACAACATAAAATCGACTAAATCATACGACTTGGAGGTGTTTGCCCATTTTTTTGTGCAAACAAATGACAAAATCACCTTTTAAATTCCACGAATAACACGAGTTCCTCTTCGGACTTTAACACGAGTATAAGCAGACCACCTCAATAAAATCAACGTAGTTTAAATCTGGAAAATATTATTGTAACGATCCCATTTTTGAGCTAAATTAAATTTAATAACTAATTTAATTTTTTTGATTTAATTGATGAATTAATTTGAAAATTTTCCAAATAAATAAAATTTGTTTATTTTATATAGATTGTAAATAGAATTTTGGACTTGAAATATCTTGGAAATAAATTTGGATTTGGAAAACTCTATAATTTTAAATCAATGAAAATTTGTTTTCTAATTATAATATATGATATATATGAAAGTTATATTTTGAAATTAATATCGTCAATTTTTCAAAAGTTGTTCAAAGCTAGATTTTATATTATATAATATACATATGTGTGTTTATTTATTAAAGTATTATTAGTTTTAAAATCATTTTCTTTAGAAAATTGATATAAGTATAAATAATAAATAAAATGTATGAATGCAAATATAAAACAAGAATGGATAAAAGTTTAAAATATACATATATACATATCTTTTGAAAATTAATAAGATAAATATAATTTGAATAAGGTATTAATAAAGGAATAATATTCTTTCTCTTTAAAATAATACATATATAAATAGTTATAAAAGGTAATATAAACAGAAAATAATACAAAAATAAATTCAAAAAATTAAACACATGCGAATACATATGTAAGAATTTTAACAATAAAATTAACATGTGTAAACATTTTGTGAAACAATTTAACATTTGTAAACAATTTAACAAAGCATTAATACAAGTGTTAGCTCAATTTTATTATATATACAAGTGTCAATTATCATCTTTTATTTTAATTATTAATAAAAAGAAAATAAGAATATTAAAACCCCACTATCTCCATCTTTTTTCATTTTCCTTTCATATGTTTCAATATTTTCAAACCTGAGAAATAAAGAAAGCAAACTAGAGAAACAAAATGATCTCAAACTCATAAGCAAAAATCAACATGAGAAGAAAATAAAACCAAAAGGCAAGAAGTAGATTTAAGTTCAGATCAAAATACAACAAAGAAAGCTTCAGATTTAAGAGTTCCGATCAAAATCCAGATCAGTTTTCATATTCAAAACATTTTTTCAGGCTCTGTTCTTCATTTCTAGGTGAGTAAATTTACCTAAATTTTATCTTTGAGCTTGATGTTCGTGATCATACTTGAAGTAAAGATGTGATGAATGATTGCATGTATACAAATATGAGATGGTTTGTGTGTGCATGTGTGTGTTTGTATAGACAAACCTCCGTTTAATTTTACAGGCTAAAAACAAACTAAAAAAAATCAATTCCTCTGCATACATTCAACTTTTGGTTATGATCTTTAGATAAAAATTAATTGTAAGACTATAGCACCATTTGTAACAATGATTTCGAGAATTTATATTAAGCAACTATTTCAAAAATGACAATTCACATTAGAAACCAAATATAAGTTAAAATTCGTTGTTTATGAATTCATGTTTTGATTTTATAACCAAATTCGAGATAGAAGTAGGGTTTTAATCTAGCTTTTAGTTGTTGTCAAAAATCAGGTGCGTACGTCCTCGTGGGTGAACTGGAATTGAACGCACCGAGGGGAATCGTCACATGGTGTCGAGATGCAGCTATGGGTGTGATGGCGTGATGTCTGATGGTAGGGATCGCCGGCAATGGGAGGTTTTCTGGTGACTGGTTGTTCATGGTTTGGTTCCTTGGTGCTCGACTTCGTTTTTGTGGTCGATGCTTGGACCTGGGTGGTCGGACGGTTAGAGGTGATCATCAATGACGTGGGTGAGGCTGCAGCGATGGTCGGAGACGCTTCGACCATGTGTACACGTACACAGATTGTTAATGATATCTGATGTTGGTGCCTTGGGGAAGGAATTGTGGTGCTCGAAGTTGGACCCGGGAAAAAGAAGTTAAGGCTCGAGTTAGCATTCGAAGATGTTCATGAACGTTTTAATGTTGTAACATGTTCTTATTTTAAAACCAAAACAAAGAGGAAAAAAAAACAATGATAGAGGGCTTTCTTGGGTTTAGGCTCGGGTTTATTCAGTGATTTACTTGGGTATATGAAGTTAAGTTTTTTTCTCAAATTTCAAAAACAAATTTAAGTTTAAAACATCTCTCAATTAATTCTTTTAAATAATTGTTTTTATTTAAGTTTGGATTAATTAAAGATTTTAAAATGAATTATTTTAATTAATCAAGTTTAAAGTGTTTTAGTATATATATAATTTCATTAATTCATTCTTAAGTTTATTTGAAATAAAATAAAACGTTATTAAAAGATAAAAGATTTTTAAGGTTGTCAATTTACTTAAAAAAAATCTAAGCTAAATTTTGGGATAAATTTGTTTCAAGAATTAAAGGTTTAAGGTTAAATGTTTTAAAGATCATTTATTTTCATGATTATATATTTGGTGATTAATTAATGTGATTCATAATTGTTTCAAATGGAATTTGATAATATAATTAAGTGTAGTTAATTACTTAGGGGTTAATTTACTAATGTAATTAATTAAAGGATTAGTTTGTTAATGATAATTTATTTCAAAGGTATTTAGAATAAGATTTAAATGATGATTATGAAATTAATTAAGATAAATGGGTTATCTCAAGATTTAAGGATCATTAATTCGAAATTTAATGGTAATTACTTAATTAAAGGTTAATTAAGTATTAATTAAGGATTAATTAATTTTTTATGAGTTAAGTAATTAATGATGGGTAATTAAAGGGCAATTACTTGATGAAATTAATTGAGTATAATTACTTAATGTAATTAATAAAAGATTATTAATTAATTTAATTAAGGGATGATTACTTTGTGTAATTACATTAATGGATAATTCATTAATTAAGTTTAATTAATGATAAGTAATTGAAAGGTAATTAATTACTTGAAGATAATTACTAAATGAAAGTAATTAAGAATAATTAATTAATAATTAAAGGTTGATTAATTTATTATTAAAGGTTAACTAATAATGATTAAAAGATAATTAATTAAAAAGGTTTGTAATTAATTAATATTAATTAACCAGGATTAGTAATTTATTCATAAGTAATTAATCTGGTTTAAATTTATTTTATTTAGTTGATTAATTGATTTTACTTATGGATGATTAGATTCTATTGAATGCCTGAATTATTTAATATCCCTAATGCGTGATGTGCGGTGATATGATTGAGCTCTGAACTGTGATTTATTTAACTGCTATGAATCTGTGAATGAAGATAAGTGTTATAGTATTGTACCGCTTATCGATATTGTTGTGCTTGAATTGATGATGGTTGTGATAAGTTGTTGTGTGTAAAACCCCTGGACTACACCACACCCACACAAATAGGGGTTGCATAGGAAATTGGTTAAGTCATAGATATTTTAAGTTTAATATTCTTTTATTCAAAATGGTGAAATGATGAATTTTGAATCAAAATGGTTTTGGAAATAGAATTTAGGTTGAATATGGAAAGCTTTTAAAAAAGGAAGTTTTCAAATTGAAATTTAGTTTGAATATAATATGTCTTGTTTAAGATTTGAAATTATTTTGGAAATTACGATTGAAAACGGTTATACAAGTTATACCATTTTTAACCATTTTGAAGTGTATTGAATAAATTATTTTGGGAATTTAAATTTAATTCAAATAGAACTTGCCAAGAATATGGCAGTTCGTTGATTTTCTAAGGTGTACTTTAAAAGGCTATAACTTGTGCATATTTGATCGGATTTTCCCGAAACGAAAATCTTTGTTTTTAAAAGATAATTGCTTTCATATAAAGAAAGAACTTCCAGTTTTGTTGAAAGGATTTCAAGTTTGAAATGGAAATTGTATTGAAAGCTATGAATGAATCTTTGTTAAAGATTGGTGAAATTTGTTTTCAAATTGAAGAGGATCTTAAAGGAGCATGAAAGATTTGAAATTGAAATAGTTTTAAAAGCTATGAATGAATCTTTGTTAAAGATTTTGGTGAACATCGTTTCAAATTGAAAGTGATCTTAAAGGGTGAATATTTTGTTGAAAAGATTAAAAGTGGAAATTTGTTTAAACCATTTCAAAGGAAAGGTTTTGGGCTAAAAGTTGTGACTTAACTGGAATCCCAATATATCCATGTGACGACCCGCAAATCTGTACTCCTTGAATATACACTAATCTCCATTGATTAACTCAAGATGAACGGAAATACAAATTCTCAGGGTTTTAAGAAAAAGAAAAAAAGAAAAGATAGAAGAAGAGAGAAAAGATAGAAGAAAACATAACAGAAAGAAAACCACAGAACAATATCAGAATCTCACAATCGCAGGGGACAATATATAATAGATAAATGAATAATCTTTAAACAAAGAACCAAATCAGTAATTACATTACATTTCATTTCATTACATCATCAGAGTGTACAACAACAAACAATAAACAACGGAAAAGAAATACTATATACTAAGGATACGCCATGCCATCCATCTTGCCTCCAGCAACTCGTGAATTCCAGAATATCCTGATAAACCTTAACTCTTGACTGCCCGTGTGGAAATTGGTGGGAACCCAGAGTTTAGGGAGGAAAACAATAAACTCCGAGTCAGTCATGTGACTGGTGTGAGAACTCAAACAGTTTGTCTTTAAAACAAAGAATAGGATAATTTTAAAATAGATTCGCAATGCTTTTAAAAATGAGACTAACATAAGACCTCCCACCACACACACAATGCAAACACAGACTTGGAGGAGATTTCTTCTTATGTTAGTCAAAGATGCTTACTACGCAAAATCAAATCATTTTTGATATTATTATTAGTGCATAGTGTAGAAAAAATTTCGAAAGTAGAATATAAATCTTAGCCAGCATATGTACCATTATATTATGCCTACTATAGCTACCTCCTGAGGAAGCAGGTTCTACAACTAAAACCGTACAAGGCTCGTATTGTTTCTTTGGATTTCCAACAAATGGTCAGGCCAAGGAACTTCCCATCGCCACATGGAAACGCCTCTGGCATGACGTCCCGAGAACCAAACCGGATCTCTGCCAACACAAGGCCGGGTTACCCCTAACTGGGTAACTACTGACATGAATATGCCATCCCCCGATCGTAATCGATCTACATCCGAGGATCCTCGATTTCCGACAACCACAAAGTAATAAGTTTGCAGCAACAACATAGGTTAAGTATCTGGGGTGCATACCATGATACCACCTCTATCCAGAAGGAATGACGTACACTAAAGGGCGCTACCCCTAACAACCTTGCTGCATCCTTCCTGTTTTGACCATTTCCGGGGTGTGAGGTCCGACGAAGTCTCGTCCACAAAGCCAAGCTTTGGTACAAAGCCATGCTTTGGGTCTACAAATGATCAAAATAATGATCACAAAGATAAATGATCAAACAAATGATCATATCACAAATGATCAAACAATGATCATTTCACAGCAACACTTAGCATGTCACATTACCAAATTGGGAATATATCGATGATAACATCAACTACATAACCTCTGAGCTCGTACGTCTCAGAGAAGGGCGTAAGCTAAGAGAATAAATTCTCCGCCACCAACAGAAATATATTTGAAAGAAATCAGCTTTATATCTCAATTTGTAATGTCAGACATACAATCAATACAAGTCTGTTCCGGGATCGAATAGAACCGAAGGCACTTACAAAGAAGTCCTTGCAATTCGGATATTCACTAATCACGTCCGGACTTCCCATCACATATGGAATTTCTATACCGGGGCCATTCGGTGCAGAAACATTCGACGGTAATCCTTCCGTTTTCAAAAATGTCCGGTCTTCAACACCGGTCTTCAAATGCAATTCATAACGACGTATCACATATTCGGAATGGGTTATACGACCCCAAGGTCCTTTCCCGGCTAACCCGAATAGTGAGCGCTTATTCAAAAATAAGTGTGGCATTCAAATTCAAGAAAATCACAACAAATACCTATTTAAAGGTAAATATTGATAGTCGGTTATTGAACTATCAATGGATATGCACAACATCACCAGATTCCAAATAATTTTCCAAATTATTTATTTTCCAAAAATATCTTTACAAGATATATATTTTTCACACTTCAACCATTGAAAACAAATTTCAAATCACTTTTCACATTTACCACTTTTGGAAACAATTTTCAAACATTTTCCTTACGCGGAAATACTTTCATTTCAACATGGTTCATTTAAACCAATTAAATAAATCCTTAACGATTTACTTTATATTTACGTTCAAAATCCGTAAATTAATTCCCACACTTCAAAAATAAATCAACGTTCATTTTTAAATAAATTCCCCTTTCTTTTATAAATTCCATAGTGAATTTATATTCCAAAATATTCATGAATACACGATTTCAATTATTCATTTTCAATTTATCTTCAAAAAGATAAATTCTCGAAACGTTTCATTTCTCATTGGAAAAAAACATTTCCATACTTATTTATTTATAAGTAATTCACAAATCCATTTACTTTCAACACTTGGAAAACATTCAATATACTTAAATCGAAATTAAGTATATATTTCATTCTTTAAGTAAATCATTCTCTTAAACATATTTATTTGGGCCAAAACGAATGTTGCGCAAAACATCGTTACGACAACCGAAAATCACTAGTATAGGGATTCGAAATTAAAATAGATATATAAATCCCAATACTATACAAAACATTTCCTTTCGGAAATCATTTACTATAACAACAGTGTTATAGTCCACCATTTCCTTCTATTTCTCGAAAACGTCTATTTCAACAATGAATGTTGAAATCTATGGTTTCGAATCCTAACACATTTTAAAAACGTCGTTAGATCGTTTTAATCGATTTAAAACATCTCATCCAAAACATTTTCTTTAACATATTATTCACTATTCAAAAACATGAATATACTTCGTTAACAAATTTCATCATTTCCATACATTTTATTTTAAAGGATTATTCACTGTCTAAAACATGAATATAACACCATTAATAAGTTATAACAATTTACTTATCAAAAAAAGTCGTTTGCGAATTTATAAAACAATGTGTATAAATTCCATTTCTGTTTATTTTATAACAACTTCCTTTTATAAATCTCCTTTATTGACCTATTCAATTTATAACCCAATTATAAACCAAAAGTCCATATTATATGTTAAATGCTTATAATTTATTTGTTTACAAAATCGTTCTTTTAAACTTCCCAAATGATAAATCTTATAACTTATAAGATTCATCTATTTACCCAAAACTATTCTTTTAATAACTTTACAATTTTTATAAACCTGCTGCTTATAAAATTCCATTTATAACTTCATCGTTCATAATTCTATAAATTTCATTCATTTGTGAAATTTATTTACAATTCATTCTAACGCTTATAAAAACTCGTTTTATAATTCAAATATTTAATTTATAAATATCAATTTATAAATCTTTATATAAATCAATTGGTATTATTATTTAAAAACATCTTTAAACTCATTTATAATTTCATCAATTTTTTTATAAAATAATCAAATTTCATAAATCCTATATTAGAACTTTTTATAATAAATTCAAAAATCCCGATTTAAACTTATTTTATAAAATCATTTACCCCATATTTTCCAAAATCATCTTTTAACTATATTTCTCAAAAATCATAATTTCTATAACATTAAAATTAAAATTATACGTTTATTTATTTAAAATGAATCAGTTCCAAAAATATTTTATAAACGTCTACTTTCAAAAATCAATTTTAAAATTCCAAAATTGGCCCGATAATGCTACACACCAAATAGTCAATTACGACAACAACGACATCATATATCAATATGATAATCAATCAAATATCAAAATATCTGAAATCAAATAAATACTGTTGAGGAATCCAGTTGGATCCCTCCGACCTGTTTTCCTGCACCCAAAGATGTTAGCACAATACCAATTTCGTTCCAGTACGGAATTATCGCGGTACATGGGATTTAAAATATTATCCACTTAATAGATGGCGCAATAGGGTCTCATCCGCTATACAATGCGGGAAATCAACTACAAGTACATAAACAATACCAGTTTCACTGTACTGTGAAATATTCGCGGTATATGTTTTTAATAAATAACATTCGCTTACTAACGGCGCGTAATGTCTATTTTAACAATCAATAGATAACAATCATCATTCAAACATACATTCAAGAATTTTAAATCTAACTATTTAAAATTAAAATCGAAACCGATTCGATTGAGTGAGAAGTTCTCACCTTGGTTTCAATTTCGTTTTCAGCTTTTATTTCGAATAAAATTAAACGGACGTTTAATTTTACCCGAAATTTTCGCTAGTCCAAATGACTCCAATCCAATTCCATAGCGTAGTACTCGTCCATACGATTCCAACGCAACTGGTTTTGTGCGTTTTCGACCTCGTATGAAAAAGATACGATATTTATAAGTTTACACAAATTTTTAATATAAAATTTACAACAATTATATATATTTTTAAACCTAAATCTGCATCTAGCCGTAAGATCCTAGCCTCCTGCATCCAGGCCGTCCACTGCTTCTTCCCCTTTTCACGTTCTTGCTCTAGGTAATACACGCGACTTGAGCCCATAGCAAGTAAACTAGGGTTGAATTATACTCCTCCATTTCTCGACGAGAGGCCGATCAGAGAGTGCCATATTGAAGCTCGCGTCGAAGGGCACCACGCCCCCAGCATAGTGAAGCTCGGCCCCCCCTTGCATCTCGATTTGTGTGCGCAACCGTGCGACTTTGTGGTCGTTTTCCCGTTGATCCAAAGCTTCAAACACGATCATAGCCATTGAAGTTGTAGTTCGTGATGTGCTCTACAAGTTTCATGTTGGAAGTTTTTGGTAAAAGTCGATGGATGAGGAGATAAACGAGGGAAAAGTTGATTGAGTTTCGGCCATTGATATTATAAGAGGTGGCCGGCATTGATACGAAACCCTAGCCCTTTTTCTTTTGCAAATTAGAAAATCTAGGTCCTTTTATAGAAAAATACGCGAACACTATTCATCCCGGATTTTACGAACTCCAAACGAAGCGTGCCGGTTGGTGTTCCTAAGGTTTACCCTACGTTACGGACACAATGGAACGTGTTTCGGGAGCTAATTCGGTCATCTGTGCGAGTTATGGCAATAAACGTTCGATTTAAATTTAAATTGGTAAATCAAATTTCTAGGCATTTTGGCTTGCATCGAACAAACGGTAAATCCGATTGACACGAAATTTGAAATCATACAATAATATCACATTACGGATCCGATGAAACTGGTTTCGTCGAAATTCGAGACTGTTTGAAAAATGGCTATTTTAAGTCGCCAAATTAATATTAAAACAATTTCGATGCGTTTCGAGCTGCCACGGTCAGCCGAAAACTCCGATTGACACGAAAATTGAAATCCGTTAACAAACTATTACGGACCAAATGGAACTAGTTTCGTCCAATTCTGAGACTGTTCAAAAATTGACTAATTTCACTAGTCAATTTAAATATTCAATTTTCACAAATTAACTTTTAATTCGATTTTAAAAGTTCTAAAACATCGTTCTAACTCCAACATGATAAAATAAAATTTTACAAATCATTTTCAATCATATTTAACTCAATTTTCAATTATTTCTGTATTTTCACATATTAAATTAATTATTCAATTAAATCATATTATTCAAAATAAAATTTATTCGACTTTTAATTTCACTTATTAATATTTAAAATTAATTAAATATACGAATTTTAATTGACAGAAATTCTGGGTCGTTACATACTTCCCCCCTTAAAAGAATTTCGTCCTCGAAATTACCAAGCAAGAAAAGTTACAGAATCCATTAATTTTCCCAAAATCCATAGTTAAACTTCTCACAAAATCTTTACTAATTTTCCAAATCATACCTAGTTATCTTTTCAAAAACAACTACTATTGTTTAACTTTCAATTCCAAATCAAATTATAGTTTTCACAAAATTTTCCAATTTTTCTCAAATTTTTCTAACGCCTTAAATTTTCAGAAAAATTCGCCATAGTCTCCTTTGTGCGGCTCGATCCGAAAAAAAAATGACCGTATATATATCACAAATATACATCTCATCAAGTGATGAGGCATCCCGTAGGGAAAAAAGTGTAAAAGTACGATATTTAATCCGAGATATGTACCGTATATTTTATTAGCGAGCATATACGGCTAATATAGCGCGAAAGCGAGCTCCAAATGCGAAGCAAACGCGATCCGCACCTACTAAACACTCAACGAACAAATGAGAAACATGTATATAGACAATAATATCGATATACAACATATAGCAACATAATAACTATATATGTCAACATAGAAAATGTAGTAAAAGCAATATATTCAACCATCAACCAACTAACATTCAACTAACATCCATCACCAACAAGTATTCATTCATATTCTCATTAATATTCAATGAAATGGGTTTTTCAATTTAATCATATTTGATTCATTAACAGTGGATGTTTTTACTAACATTCATTTTCAATTAGTTTATATTCACTAACTCATATTCAAGTTGTTCACTTCCAAATCTAATTCAACTCTATTTAAGATTCACTTAATTTCCAATTGATTTCAATTACTTTAGCTTTCAATTTCATTAACTCAATTGCATATGGGTTTTTTATACAATCCACTAATTATCACATAACAACCAATATATATTAATTACTACCAAATTCCTTTGCTTAACTTTACATTCATTTTGGTTTAACACCTTTGCTTTCAATTGGTTTAATTAAATTGATTTTTATTCAGTTATTCAACTTCCAATAACATTAGATTTTAATGAATTACACTTACATTCATAATTTCATATCAATCATTTACATTTAATTGATTTACATTCAATTCATTCATTCAATTCAATTACAAAAGTTGAATTTCATTTATATAACTCAAGTTTATATCCATCACTTAACTTTATTATTTTACTTTGATACCAAAATCAACTTCATTTAACATCTCTTAAGTTATATTCCATCTAAACATTATTTGGCTTTACTTAACTTAAATTCCCACTTATAAATCAATTCAAATTCTCAATTCTAAAGTAAAATTTCCATGTAACATTAAATTCATAAATATATTCATATAGTTTCACTTCTTATATATATATAAGTTTATTGCATTCGTAAATCACTTTAATTATAATTTCATACTTATACTTCATTTGCTTATACAATTATTCCTTTATAACATGTTTTATTTAACTTATTCAAACATCTATTAAATTTACTTATATATATTCTTACATTTTCAACAACCACAATCTACTTATATACACTTTAATAATTTTGAAAAATTATTCCTTTATATATAAAATATAATCAAGGTAAAATTATTTCATTTACCATATTAAAACGATATCGTGTCAATTTGTTCTGTACAAGTGTTTAGAGATCCCTATCAATAACGTTAATTACCCGTATTAACCAGAATCCGTATACCACTCAAAAAACCAATCATCACAAGATAAAACAATTTATATTCACTAACAAATATGCTCTCATAGCTATTATTACACTCGACTCATTTTAGAGTACTACTGACTCCATCACTAATGAGTAATACCCAACAGAGCCATGGTTGTCGCTTAACCATATGCTCTGATACCACATGTGAGGACCCGCAAATCCGTACTCCTTGAATATACACTAATCTCCATTGATTAACTCAAGATGGACGGAAATACAAATTCTCAGGGTTTTAAGAAAAAGAAAAAAAAGAAAAGATAAAAGAAGAGAGAAAAGATAGAAGAAAACAGAACAGAAAGAAAACCACAGAACAATATCAGAATCTCACAATCGCAGCGGACAACATATAATAGATAAATGAATAATCTTTAAACAGAGAACCAAATCAGTAATTACATTAAATTTCATTTCATTTCATTACATCATCAGAGTGTACAACAACAAACAATAAACAGCGGAAAAGAAATACTATATACTAGTTATACGCCATGCCATTCATCTTGCCTCCAGCAACTCGTGAATTTCAGAATATTCTGATAAACCTTAACTCTTGACTGCCCGTGTGGAAATTGGTGGGCACCCAGAGTTTAGGGAGGAAAACAATAAAGTCCGAGTCAGTCATGTGACTAGTGTGAGAACTCAAACAGTTTATCTTTAAAACAAAGAATAGGATAATTTTAAAATAGATTCGCAATGCTTTTAAAAATGAGACTACCATAAGACCTCCCACCACACACACAATGCAAACGCAGACTTGGAGGAGATTTCTTCTTATCTTAGTCAAAGATGCTTACTACGCAAAATCAAATCATTTTTGATATTATTATTAGTGCATAGTGTAGAAAAAATTTCGAAAGTAGAATATAAATCTTAGCCAGCATAGGTACCATTATATTATGCCTACTATAGCTACCTCCTGAGGAAGTAGGTTCTACAACTAAAATCGTACAAGGCTCGTATTGTTTCTTTGGATTTCCAACAAATGGTCAGGCCAAGGAACTTCCCATCGCCACATGGAAACGCCTCTGGAATGACGTCCCGAGAACCAAACCGGATCTCTGCCAACACAAGGCCGGGTTACCCCTAACTGGGTAACTACTGACATGAATATGCCATCCCCCGATCGTAACCGATCTACATCCGAGGATCCTCGATTTCCAACAAACACAAAGTAATAAGTTTGCAGCAACGACATAGGTTAAGTATCTGGGCTCCATACCATGATACCACCTCTATCCAGAAGGAATGACATACACTAAAGGGCGCTACCCCTAATAACCTTGCCGCATCCTTCCTGTTTTGACCATTTCCAGGGTGTGAGGTCCGACGAAGTCTCGTCCACAAAGCCATGCTTTGATACAAAGCCATGCTTTGGGTCAACAAATGATCAAAATAATGATCACAAAGATAAATGATCAAACAAATGATCATATCACAAATATCAAACAATGATCATTTCACAGCAACACTCAGCATGTCACATTACCAAATTGGGAATATATCGCTAATAACATCAACTACATAACCTCTGAGCTCGTACGTCTCAGAGAAGGGCGTTAAGCTAAGAGAATAAATTCTCCGCCACCAACAAAAATATATTTGAAAGAAATCAGCTTTATATCTCAATTAGTAATGTCAGACATACAATCAATACAAGTCTGTTCTGGGATCGAACAGAACCGAAGGCACTTACAAAGAAGTCCTTGCAATCCGGATATTCACTAATCACTTCCGGACTTCCCCTCACATATGAAATTTCTATACCGGGGCCATTCGATGCAGAAACATTCGACGGTAATCCTTCCGTTTTCAAAAATGTCCGGTCTTCAACACCGGTCTTCAAATGCAATTCATAACGACGTATCACATATTCGGAATGGGTTGTACGACCCCAAGGTTCTTTCTCGGCTAACCCGAATAGTGAGCGCTTATTCCAAAATAAGTGTGGCATTCAAATTCAAGCAAATCACAACAAATACCTATTTAAAGGTAAATATTGATAGTCAGTTTTTGAACTATCAATGGATATGCACAACATCACTAGATTCCAAATAATTTTTCAAATTGTTTATTTTCCAAAAATATCTTTACAAGATATATATTTTTCACACTTCAACCATTTGAAAACAAATTTCAAATCACTTTTCACATTTACCACTTTTGGAAACAATTTTCAAACATTTTCCTTACGCAGAAATACTTTCATTTCAACATGGTTCATTTAAACCAATTAAATAAATCCTTAACGATTTACTTTGTATTTACGTTCAAAATCCGTAAATTAATTCCCACACTTCAAAAATAAATCAACGTTTATTTTTAAACAAATTCCTCTTTCTTTTATAAATTCCATAGTGAATTTATATTCCAAAATATTTATGAATACACGATTTCAATTATTCATTTTCAATTTATCTTCAAAAAGATAAATTCTCAAAACGTTTCATTTCTCATTGGAAAAAACATTTCCATACTTATTTATTTATAAGTAATTCACAAATCCATTTAATTTCAACACTTGGAAAATATTCAATATAATTAAATCGAAATTAAGTATATATTTCATTCTTTAAGGAAATCATTCTCTTAAACATATTTATTTGGGCCAAAACGAATGTTGCGCAAAACATCGTTACAACAACCCAAAATCACTAGTATAGGGATTCGAAATTAAAATAGATATATAAATCCCAATACTATATAAAACATTTCCTTTCGGAAATCATTTACTATAACAACAGTGTTTTAGTCCACCATTTCCTTCTATTTCTCGAAAACGTCTATTTCAACAATGAATGTTGAAATCTACGGTTTCGAATCTTAACACATTTTAGAAACATCGTTAGATCGTTTTAATTCTATTTAAAACATCTCATCCAAAACATTTTCTGTAACATATTATTCACTATTCAAAAACGTGAATATACTTCGTTAACAAATTTCATCATTTCCATACATTTTATTTTAAAGGATTATTCACTGTCTAAAACGTGAATATAAGACCATTAATAAGTTATAACAATTTACTTATCAAAATAAGTCATTTGCGAATTTATAAAACAATGTTTATAAATTCCATTTCTGTTTATTTTATAACAACTACCTTTTATAAATCTCCTTTATTGACCTATTCAATTTATAAACCAATTATAAACCAAAAGTCCATATTATAAGTTAAATGCTTATAATTTATTTGTTTACAAAATCGTTCTTTTAAACTTCCCAAATTATAAATCTTATAACTTATAAGATTCATCTATTTACCCAAAACTATTCTTTTAATAACTTTACAATTTTTATAAACCTATTGCTTATAAAATTCCATTTATAACTTCACCGTTTATAATTCTATAAATTTTATTCATTTATGAAATTTATTTACTATTCACTCTAACGCTTATAAAAACTCGTTTTACAATTCAAATATTTTAATTTATAAATATCAATTTATAAATCTTTATATAAATCAATTGGTATTATTATTTAAAAACATCTTTAAACTCCTTTATAATTTCATCATTTTTTTTATAAAATAATCAAATTTCGTAAATCCTATATTTGAACTTTTATAATAAATTCAAAAATCCCGATTTAAACTTATTTTATAAAATCATTTACCCCATATTTTCAAAAATCATCTTTTAACTATATTTCACAAAAATCATAATTTCTATAACATTAACATTAAAATTATACGTTTATTTATTTGAAATGAATCAATTCCAACAATATTTTATAAACGTCTACTTTCAAAAATCAATTTTAAAATTCCAAAATTGGCTCGATGATGCTATACACAAATAGTCAATTACGACAGCAACGACATCATATATCGATATGATAATCAATCAAATATCAAAATATCTGAAATCAAATAAATACTGTTGAGGAATCCAGTTGGATCCCTCCGACCTGTTTTCCTACATCCAAAGATGTTAGCACAATACCAATTCCGTTCCAGTACGGAATTATCGCGGTATATGGGATTTAAAATATTATCCGCTTAATAAACGGCGCAATAGGGTCTCATCCTCTATATAATGCGGGAAATCAACTCCAAGTACATAAATAATACCAGTTTCACTATACTGTGAAATATTCGCGGTATACGTTTTTAATAAATAACATCCGCTTACTAACGGTGCATAATGTCTATTTTAACAATCAATAGATAACAATCATCATTCAAACATACATTCAAGAATTTTAAATCTAACTATTTAATATTAAAATCGAAACTGATTCGATTGAGTGAGAAGTTCTCACCTTGGTTTCAATTTCGTTTTCATCTTTTATTTCGAATAAAATTAAACGGACGTTTAATTTTACCCGAAATTTTTGCTAGCTCTAAACGACTCCAATCGAATCCATAGTGTAGTATTCGTCCATACGATTCCAACGCAACTGGTTTCGTGCGTTTTCGACCTCGTATGAAAAAGATACGATATTTATATGTTTACACGAATTTTTAATATAAAATTTACAACAATTATTTATATTTTTAAACCTAAATCTGCATCTAGCCGTGAGATCCTAGCCTCCTACATCCAGGCCGTCCACTGCTTCTTCCTCTTTTCACGTTCTTGCTCTAGGTAATACACGCGACTTGAACCCATAGCAAGTAAACTAGGGTTGAATTATACTCCTCCATTTCTCGACGAGAGGCCGATCAGAGAGTGACATATTGAAGCTCGCGTCGAAGGGCACCACCGGCCCCAACATAGTGAAGCTCAGCCCCCCCTTGCGTCTCGATTTGTGTGCGCAACCGTGCGACTTTGTGGTCGTTTTCCCATTGATCGAAAGCTCCAAACATGATCATAGCCATTGAAGTTGTAGTTCGTGATGTGCTCTACAAGTTTCATGTTGGAAGTTTTTGGTAAAAGTCGATGGATGAGGAGATAAACGAGGGAAAAGTTGATTGAGTTTCTGCCATTGATATTATAAGAGGTGGCCGGCATTGATATGAAACCCTAGCCCTTTTTCTTTTGCCAATTAGAAAATCTAGGTCCTTTTATAGAAAAATACGCGAACACTATTCATCCCGGATTTTCCGAACTCCAAACGAAGCATGCCGGTTGGCGTTCCTAAGGTTTACCCTGCGTTCCGGACACAATGGAACGTGCTTCGAAAGCTAATACGGTCATCTGTGCAAGTTATGGCAATAAATGTTCGATTTAAATTTAAATCGTTAAATCAAATTTCTAGGCGTTTTGGCTTGCACCGGACAAACGGTAAATCCGATCGACACGAAATTTGAAACCATACAATGATATCACATTACGGATCCGATGAAACTAGTTTCGTCGAAATACGAGACTGTTTGAAAAATGGCTATTTTAACTCGCCAAATTTATATGAAAACAATTTTGATGCATTTCGAGCTGCCACGGTCAAACGAAATTGACACGAAAATTGAAATCCGATAATAACAAACTATTACGGACCCAATGGAACTAGTTTCGTCCAATTCTGAGACTATTCAAAAATTGACTAATTTCACTAGTCGATTTAAATATTAAAATATTCAATTTTCACAAATTAACTTTTAATTCGATTTTAAAAGTTCTAAAACATCGTTCTAACTCCAACATGATAAAATAAATTTTTACAAATCATTTTCAATCATATTTAACTCAATTTTCAATTATTTCCGTATTTTCACATATTAAATTATCGATTTAATTATTCAATTAAATCCAATTATTCGAAATAAAATTTATTCGACTTTTAATTTCACTTATTAATATTTAAAATTAATTAAATATATGAATTTTAATTGACAGAAATTCTGGGTCGTTACATTCCATATGGTATTAAAACTAAGTGCTCATTATTCGGTTCAGCTGGGAGATGACTTTATGTGATAAAACACATTCCGAATAGCGATATGATGAAATGAATAGCATTTGAAGACGACGGTGAAGACCGGGTATTTTCGAGAATGAAAGAATTACCTGTAGAATGTCTCTGCACCGAGTTTGCTTAAGTTCAACATGATAGGTGGTTCTCGCTTCACGTTTTTTGGCGAACGTGAGACTCTTACCCCTACATGTCCCCGGGGAGGGGTTGGCTAATTGGGTAGGCTGAGAGTCGAAAGGCTAGCTGTAAAAGAAAATTCGACATACCAATTTATGCCACGACAGGGCGGGGATGGTTGAAAAGCCTACCAGTCGAGAGTGGCCGCTATCGATGGTTGAAAAGCCTAGACCGTTAGAATTGGTATCAGAGCTGAAGGTTGAGTAAGAAATTTAGCTCAGGAGTATAACATATTAGGTGGATCATTAGAGATAGGGATATAAATGCCTTAGAATAAGTATATCTCTAAGATATCCGTACTTATGCCTCAGTAAATTCTCTTACTATTCACTGATAGTGAGTGTGAGTGTAAGAAGAGGACAAGATAGGGGACATAGGAGTACTACTACAAATGGTCGATACCCTACAACTACGGGAACAACTTTTCCATCAATCTCTTTTGTTCATCATTCACTTTTAATTCTTTGATGACTTCGTGGCAGCTACAAGAAGAAGCTTTGGTGTGATGGTGGCCCTGCGAATCTTTGTTTACGTTATAGATAAGTACCTATCTCGTATTCTCGTCATGAGTTTTCTATCAGCTTCTCGTTTTAACTTTAATGAATTTGAAATTTTAAGAGAAATAAATTTATTAATAAAATATGAAGTTAAATTGAATTGTATCCGCTTGTCTATTCTTTGGGGTCACGATACATTCTATGAATGGTTAGTTATCCTTCGGACTAACCAATGCCTCTGCATATTTCGTAGACCGGATGAACCGAGTATTTCGTGAAGTACTGAATAAGTATGTTCTCGTATCTATTGTGATAATCTGATTTGGTAAGCCAAATATTGAATAAATATTCAGCTTGATCTGAAAGGCTATTTTCTCTATCATTAATGTGTTAATCTGTTTTTGTTGTCTCCCTGTCTAGGAAATTTCGAGGATGAAATTTTCTTAAGGGAGAATCTGTAACGATCCCATTTTTGAGCTAAATTAAATTTAATAATTAATTTAATTTTTTTTGATTTAATTGGTGAATTAATTTAAAAAAATTCAAATAAATAAAATATGTGTTTATTTTATATAGATTGTAAATAGAATTTCGGATTTGAAATATCTTGGAAATAAATTTGGATTTGAAAAACTCTATAATTTTAAATTAATGAAAATTTATTTTCTAATTATAATATATGAAATATACGAAAGTTATATTTTGAAATTAATATAGTAAATTTTTCAAAAGTTGTTTAAAGCTAAATTTTTTACTATACAATACACATATTTGTGTTTATTTATTAAAGTATACTTAGTTTTAATATCATTTTCTTTAAAAAAATTATATAAGTGTAAATAATAAAAAAATGTATGAATACAAATATAAAACAGGAATGGATAAAAGTTTAAAATATACATGTATACATATCTTTTGAAAATTAATAAGATAATATAATTTGAATAAGATATTAATAAAGGAATAATATTCTTTCTCTTTAAAGTAATACATATATAAATAGTTATAAAAGGTAATATAAATAGAAAATAATGTAAAAATAAATTTAAACATTTAAATACATGCAAAGTACATGTGTAAGCATTTTAACAATAAAATTAACATGTGTAAACATTTTATGAAACAATTTAACATTTGTAAACATTTTAACAAAGCATTAATACAAGTGTTAGCTCAATTTTATTATATAATTAGAAGTGTCATTTATCATCTTTTATTTTAATTATTAATAAAAAGGAAAACAAGAATATAAAAACCCCACTATCTCCTTCTTTCTTCATTTTCCTTTCATATATTTTCAAACCTGAGAAATAAAGAAAGCGAACCAGAAAAACAAAATCATCTCAAACTCACAAGCAAAGATTTCAACCCGAGAAGAAAATAAAAAGGAAAAGGCAAGAAGTAGATTTAAGTTCAGATCAAAATACAACGAAGCAAGCTTCAGATTTAAGAGTTCCACATCAAAATCTAGATCAGTTTTCAAATTCAAAACATTTTTCCAGGCTCTGTTCTTCATTTCCAAATGAGTAAACTTACCTAAATTTGATCTTTGAGCTTGATGTTTGTGATCATACTTAAAGTAAAGATGTGACAAATGATTGCATGTATACAAATATGGGATGGTTTGTGTGTGCATGTGTGTAAATATATATAGACTGACCTCTGTTTAGTATTATTGGCTAAAAACAAACTAAAAAAATTAATTCCTTTGCATACATTCAACTTTTGGTTACAATCTTTAGATAAAAATTGATTGTAAGACTGTAACATCATTTTTAAAATGATTTCGAGAATTTATATTAAGCAACTATTTCAAAAATGGCAATTCATAGTAGAAACCAAATATAAGTTAAAATTCGATGTTCATGAATTCATGTTTTGATTTCATAACCAAATTCAAGATAGAAAATGATGATTTTAGATAATCATTTCAAGATTTTTAGGTTGTTATATGTTGAGATATTGCGAGTTATTCAGAATTTGGATTTTCGTTAAATTCTGGTGATCGGAGTGGTAGTGTATCTCGGGATCATGGCCACAGCTAGCTCAGAGGTCAGGGTCTCCAGCAAAAATGCAAATGGATTTATCATAGACTGAGGTGACCGATCTACAGTGAAGTAGGGTTTTAACCTAGTTTTTAGTTGATGTCGAATTTCGGGTCCATACGTCATCGTGAGTGAGCTGGAAGTGATCACACCAAGGTGAATCATCGCACGATGTCGAGATGCAGCTATGGGTGTGATGGCGAGATGTCTGGTAGTCGGGATCGCCGGCAAGGGGAGGTTTTCTGGTGATTGGCTGTTCCAGGTTTGGTTCATATGTGCTCGACTTCATTTTTGCGGTCGATGCTTGGACCTGGGTGGTCGGACGGTCAGAGGTGATCATCGGTGACATGGGTAAGGCCACGGCGATGGTCGGAGGCGCTCCGATCATGTGTACACGTGCACGAGTTGTTAATGGTATCTGATGTTGGTGCGTTGGGGAAGGAAGTGTGGTGCTCGAAGTTGGACCCGGGACAAAGAAGTTAAGGATCGGGTTAGCATTCGAAGATGTTCACAAATGTTTTAGTGTTGTAGTAGGTTCTAATTTTAAAACCAAAACAAAAAGGAAAAAAAGAAAGAGGGAGGGGTGTCTTGGGTTTAGGCTCGGGTTTATTCAGTGATTTGCTTGGGTATGTGAAGTTGAGTTTTCTTCTCGAATTTCAAAAACAAATTTAAGTTTAAAACATCTCTCAATTAATTCTTTTAAATAATTGTTTTTATTTAAGTTTGGATTAATTAAAGATTTTAAAATGAATTATTTTAATTAATCAAATTTAAAGCGTTTTAGTATATATATATAATTACGTTAATTCATTCTTAAGTTTATTTTAAATATAATAAGAAGTTATTAAAAGATAAAGATTTTAATGGTTGTTAATTTACTTAAAAAAATCTAAGTTAATTTTTGGGATAAATTTGTTTCAAGAATTAAAGGTTTAAGGTTAAATGTTTTAAAGATCAATTATTTCAATGATTATATATTTGGTGATTAATTAATGTGATTCATAATTTTTTTCAAATGGAATTTGATAATATAATTAAGTGTAGTTAATTACGTAAGGGTTAATTAACTAATGTAATTAATTAAAGGATTGGTTTGTTAATGATAATTTATTTCAAAGGTATTTAAAATAAGATTTAAATGATGATTATGAAATTAATAAAGATAAATGGGTTATCTTATGATTTAAGGATCATTAATTTGAAATTTAATGATAATTACTTAATTAAAGATTAATTAAGTATTAATTAAGGATTAATTAATTTGTTACGAGTTAAGTAATTAATGATTGGTAATTAAAGGGCAATTACTTAATGAAATTAATTGAGTATAATTACTTAATGTAATTAATAAAAGATTATCACTTAATGTAATGAAGGGATGATTACTTTGTGTAATTACATTAAAGGACAATTCATTAATTAAGTTTAATTAATGATAAGTTATTGAATGGTAATGAATTACTTGAAGATAACTACTTAATGAAAGTAATTAAGAATAATTAATAATTAAAGGTTGATTAATTTATTATTAAAGGTTAATTAATAAATGATTAAAAGATAATTAATTAAAAAGGTTTGTAATTAATTAATTAATGTTAATAAACCAGGATTAGTAATTTATTCATAAGTAAATAATCTGGTTTAAATTTGTTTTATTCAGGTGATTAATTGATTTTACTTATGGCTGATTGGATTCTATTGAATGCCTTAAATTATTTGATATCCCTGATGTGTGATGTGCTGTGATATGATTGAGCCGTGAACTGTGATTTATCTATCTCTGATGAATTTACATATTTATTTTTGAATCTATGAAGGAAGATAAGCGTTATAGGATTATACCGCTTATCGATATTGTAGTGCTTGAATTGATGATGGTTGTGATATGTTATTGTTGTGTGTAAAACCCCTGGACTACACCACAAACACACAAATATGGGTTGCACGAGGAAATCGGTTAAGTCACAGATATTTTGAATTTAATATTATTTTATTGAAAATGGTGAAATGATGAATTTTGAATCCAAATGGTTTTGGAAGTGGAATTTGGGTTTAATATGGAAAGCTTTTAGAAAAAGGATGTTTTGAAATTGAAATTTAGTTTGAATATAATATGTCTTGTTTAAGATTTGAAATTATTTTGGAAATTACGATTTGAGAGGGTTATACAAGTTATACCATTTTTAACCATTTTGAAGTGTATTCAATAAGTTATTTTAGGAATTCAAATTTAATTCAAGTAGAACTTGCCGAGAATATGGTAGTTCACTGATTTTTCCGAGGTGTACTTTAAAAGGCTATAACGTATGCTTATTTGATCTCTTTTTCTTGAAAAGAAAACTTTTTGTTTTCAGAAGATAATTTCTTTCATATAAAGAAAGAACTTCCAGTTTTTGTTGATAGGATTTCAAGTTTGAAATGGAAATTTTATTGAAACTATGAATTAATCTTTGTTAAAGATTAGTGAACTTTTTTTTCAAATTGAAGAGGATCTTAAAGATGTATCTTTTGTATAAAAGATTTGAAATTGAAATAGTTTTGAAAGCTATGAATGAATCTTTGTTAAAGATTTTGGTAAACATTGTTTCAAATTAAAAGTGACCTTAAAGGGTGAATCTTTTGTTTAAAAGATTAAAAGTGGAAATTTGTTTAAACCTTTTCAAAAAAGATAGGTTTTGGGCTAAAAGCTGTAACTTAACTAAGATCACAATATATCCATATGGTTTTAAAATTAAGCGCTTATTATTCGGTTTAGCCAGGAGAGGACTTTATGTCATAAAACCCATTCTGAATAGTGATATGACCAAATGGATAGCATTTGAAGACGGTGGTGAAGACCGGCTATTTTCGAGAACGAAAGGATTACCTATCAAACGACTCTGTACTGAGTCGCGCCAGTATAGAGATCCCCGTATGTGATGGTGAGTCCGATTGGTATCGTGAATACCCGGATTTGCAAGGGCTTCTTTGAAGTGCCTTCGGTTCCGTTCGAACTCAGAACGGACTTGTATGGACGTATGTCTGACATTACACTTTGAGATGTAAAGCTGGTTTCTATCAAATACATTTCTGTTTGGTGGCGGAGAATTTATTCTCTTAGCTTAACACCCTTCACTGAGACGTACGAGCTTAGATGTTATGTAGTTGATATTTACTAGTGATACATTCCCAATTTGGTAATGTGGCATGCCAAGTGTTGCTGATCATTTGTTGATCGAAGCATGGCTTTTGTGAAAAAGCGTAGCTTTGTGGATGAGAATTCGTCGGACCTCACACCCCGGGAATGGTCAAAACAGGAAGAATGCGGCAAGGTTATGAGGGTCGCGCCCTTTAGGGTATGTGCATTTCCTTCTGGATAAAAAGTGATATCATGATATGAAGCCCCAGATATTTAACCTATGTGGTTGTTGGAATTTGTTAATGTTGAGCGCACGGAAAAGATTGGTTACGTCCGGGGATGGCATACTCGTGTCAGTAGTTACCTAGTTACAGAGGTAACCCGGCCTTGTGTTGGCAGAGAGCATTTTAAGTTCTAGGGGCGTCGCTCTAGAGGCGAACCCATTCGGTGAGGAAGTTCCTTAGCCTGACCGTTTGTTGAAAATCCAATCATCCAATACTAGCCCGTTACGATTATAGTTGTATAACCTGCATTCTTAAATGGTAGCTATAGCAGGCATAATGTAACGGTACCTATGTTGGGTAAGATTAATATTATACTTTTGAAACGTTTCCTGCACTATGCACTAATAATAATATCAAAAGAATTTTGCGTATCAAGCATGTTTGACTATCATATGGAGAAATCTCCCCCAACCGTGCGATTGCATTGTGTGTGCGCCGGGAGGCCTTATGGTAGTTTCATTTTTCAAAAAGCATTGCGGATTTCTTTTTACTTCTTTTGTTCTTTATTTTTGTTCAAAACAACTGTTTTGTTTGCTCACACCAGTCCCATGACTTCCCTGGAGCTTATTGTTCCTTTTTTAAACTATGGGTGCCCACAATTTTCCACACGGGCAGCCTAGAGTCAGGTTTTCAGATAATCAAATAGTAGGTGTAGCTTTTGGTAATCTTTGGAGTATTTGGCTTGGCGATCGCATTGCGCACCAGATTTGCTTCACTTTAGCATAATGATGGTTCGAGTTTTTGGGATTGGAGTTTTGGAGCTTTGGCATTAAAGATGTTGTTTTCCGCTGCTGTTGTTGGTGTTTTCTGATTTGTCTTCCGCTATTATGTATCTCTGATAGTGTTGATCATTTCATTTGTATCATTGTTGTATCAAATGTTGTGTATCAATAAAATTATTCTTCAGTTTCCGCTGTGTTGTGTCACCTAATGTTGTTATAAGCTCCGGCGAACCAGACTCAACGTATGAATGTACGGCATTCGAATACGGGTGATGTATTTGGGTGTCGATTTTCGAAGGTCGAGTCAGGGTCGTTAGAATTATCCTTTATACTTTGGAAAACTTTGATCCAAGTAAATCAAATTTTACTATCCCCTCCCTCATGCTAGTCCGGATAGCTAGGGAGAGCAGGAAACTTTTTTTTCAAACCGAAGCCTAGACACTATCTTTCTAACACCCATAAGGCGGTCAAGTTATTTGATCGACTCTAAACCATTTAAAATTTAACCATTCCCTAAATCCTTCAAAATAGTCTTTAGAAAAAATTATTAATCATTTAGAAAAATTTACAAAATATTTAGAAAAGAATGGTTGCGTTTAAAACTATATTTCAATTGTAATAAAGAAGTGCCATGGAAAAGTGCTACGAAAATGCCTTTTAAGCTATATTGATCAAAACGATTTTTTATCATTTGAAAATTCATTTTTATAACTCAAATCGCTTTAAAAACCTTTTTTAAAATATATATAATATTTATTCGATATTTTTAAACAATTTTAAAATATCAATCTCAAAGAAGTCCAATTATGGATTCTTTACTACAAAACCGCGATTTTTCAAAAAGCTTCTTTTAGTCATATTTTAGAATCTACTTATCAGAATCTTGATTTTCTTTATTCATTCTAAAACTATGGATATATTAGTTTGGAAAATTCTTATCTCGAAAAATTCCAAGCTATATCCCATTCATGTTTGGCTTTCATGGCGCAAAATCGTGAACTACCGTTACGCGATGCGTTTGTTTTTGACTAAATTTTCTGTCAATTTTCAAACTTCAGCAAAACACCTATATATGTTTATAAAACATTTCAAACTCATTACTAAACCATTTTATAGAAGTTTAACTTTCAATGTACACCAATTCATTAAAATAGAGGAAAGTGATTTCCTTTGTACTTATCGACGTGTATTTCCGTGACTTGCATAAATATATTCACTATTCACATTAAACAACCAAACTTGATGATCAAATAATATAACATCTATTGCAAACGTATATCATCATCCAAGAAATAATATAAGTAAGAGTTTATCACCTTCATTTTCCCTACGATCTAATATAAAATTGGCTATAGCTCCACTACCATCGCACCAGTGCTTATGGAATCGAGTCCAAGACCATAGGAAGGCCACGGTCCAAGCTATAAAAGATGGAACTCTTAGCCTAAGGTGATGGTGGGTTGTGGCCATGGGTTTGAGTGGTAATAAGGAGGTGATTTGAAGTAGTTTTGAAGTGAATTGATATTATAAACTATTGAATACATTTTCCTATTTTATTCTCAACATTTTCTCTAACTTTTATATTTTTTTTCTATGAATAAGAAGCCATTAGAGAGGCTCTTAGAAAGCTTAAGAAGAAGGATAAAGAAGATGAAGAATGTGTTAGGAATTTATGAGAAGAGTGGTGGTACTTATAGGAAAAAAGACATAGAAACTAAATGTGCATAGACCAAAACACCCGTTGCCCACACCCCCTCTTTCACATCATTCTACATGTTGGTTCTCCTCCTCCATGTGCTCCCTTCATTTCACTTCTAACCCATGTACATGTCCTTAGTGTGTAAGATAGTTGACTTTAGGAAGCTTAAGAGTTAAGTTGTAACAACCCGCATATTTATCGATTTTATATTTAAATATTTTATCGTTAGTCGGATTTTAGTCCGAAAAGCTACTTTTTGCAAACAGTCGAATTGGGACTTGAGACCACCCCCATTGAGTTCAAAATGCCGTTTGCGACCTTTTTGAGTATAAGCTTCGATATGTTTGGAGAAAGTTGATTTTTGCTACTTTTTCCCGCTTAGGGCTTTGGTTGGGCTGAGCCAATTAGTCACTTAACTCAGTTCCAACCCTCTCCTCTTCATTACTTCATTCCAACTCCTCAAACTCAAGCTCCAACTGAAAATGGTGGAGAGGAAAAAGAATTAAAACTCCAAGCCCTAACTTCCTTAGCAAATCCATCTCCTTGCTCCAAACTCAAGAAGAACCCCTTGGTAAGCATCTCCTTCTTCTTCTCCAACTCTTTCTCCATTCAATTTCAGAAATTTCCTAAACCTAATTTTGGGAATGTTTCTCTTTTAAGCTTAGATTCAAGCTTCTAGTGTTGAGATTGAAGAGTGCTTGTTCTTGCCATTGCTTTCAAGCTTCATCTTCGTAAATTTTAGTTCAAAGGTGAGATTTTTATCTCACATCTATGACTATAATTATCTTTGGTTGTTGGGTATGAATTCCTAACACTTCTTCATGTGCATTTGCTCTTGATTTGGATTGGTTTTGTGAATATTCAAATTGTTTGAGTTTTTAAGTCAAATTTGTGTGAAATCCTTTTATGGATGTTTGATCATGTTTTTGGTGATGCACCGAGGAGCATATAGGGCCGGGTTGCCGATTGGCATAAACCCTTAGAGCCAATGTTCGTCCGGTTGCATTTTGGAAGAGTTTGCTCTTCATTTGTATAAGGCTGAAAAACAGCCCAGGCATGATTCAGTCGACTGAAAACTCTGTTCAGTCGACTGAACCTGAAACCCGAGAGTTTCCAGGCATGATTCAGTCGACTGAAAAACTCTGCACAGTCGACTGAAACTGGAAACAGAAAGTTTCCTGAACCTGGAAAATTTCCATGTACAGGGTCAGTCGACTGAAATTCTCTGTTCAGTCGACTGAACCTGCTGTTTGAGTCCAATTTGCCTTTTTGGATTGAATTTCCAATTTAAATCGATTCGTGATGATCCTATTTATTGTCATCATTTATTATCATCTTTGATGACTTATTTTCTTTGGGAATTTTAGATATATCCACTTCGATGGACCCTTTATCGATTTCATTGGATTTTATTCACATCTTCGAATGTGATCTTTGTGATTGATTGTTTCTACAATCCCCCTTGTGCTTTGTCACTTTAAAAATATAAAGGTTTTCTATACTAGTAGTAAATATCAAAACTCTTTCCTCAAACGATTTCAATACTATTTTAATACCAAATTCGTTTATAAAACCGTTTTCCAATCTATTAGTATATACAAACCTTTACCTCACTCGTATGAGAAATCTAATTAAACGACTTAGTAAAACAAGTGGTATGAAACGCTTGCGTTTACTTCGTTGGTTAATTCTTGGACTTGTTCGATTGGATCTATTGTGACAATTTTCTAGTGGTGATCTACAATTTGTTCGTAAATATTTAAGTTAAGCTAGTGGTTATGGGACATGAAGCTAAGCTCATATATTTACTAACTTATTGTAATTGACACTTCTCGATGATCATGATGATCATTTTATGGTTTAGACTAGCAATGTACGATGTCTCTTTGTTTATGTGGAGGACTGTTCCTCATTTTATTGAGTTTCGTCTCATTTTATACATGGGTCGTACCTTTCTAGGTGCGTCAATGTTTTATTATGCATGGGGTGTATCTTTCTAGGTGCATCGATGCTTATTTATTTGTGCATGGTGCGTATCTTTCTAGGTGCGTCGATGCTAGAGCATGGGGTGTATCTTTCTAGGTGCATCGATGTTCGACATTACATGGGGTGTATCTTTCTAGGTGCATCGATGTTTGTTTACTTCGTGGAGCATTCGGCTCAATAAGTCGGGACATGGGGCGTATCTTTCTAGGTGCGTCGATGTTCGTCTATGCATGGGGCGTATCTTTCTAGGTGCGTCGATGTTCGACTTAGCATGGGGTGTATCTTTTTAGGTGCATCGATGTTAGACATTACATGGGGTGTATCTTTTTAGGTGCATCGATGTTTATTTGTGCATGGGGCGTATCTTTCTAGGTGCGTTGATGCTAGGGCATGGGGCGTATCTTTCTAGGTGCGTCGATGTTCGACTGTTCATGGGGCATATCTTTTTAGGTGTGTCGATGTCCAGTTTCTTTTGGGGATTGGCCATCCTTTTTATTGTGATTTGGTTCATCGGATGTCCCGTTGTACGACGTCGTTGTTCCTTTTTCTTGTGATTTCTGGATTTCGTGTGTTGATTTCTGGAATTTATGTTTCACCAACTTTTACGATGGGCATTGATATATGTCATTTATTGTGGCTTGGTGAATGAAATTAGGAGTATGACATTCCTTTTATCTTGAGTAGATTATTGTGATATTGATTAATCTCTTGTTGATTTCCAATTTACTTATTTATCACAGCTTAGCATTGTGATTATTATATGTTTATGTCATATCTCTTATTATATATCACTTCATCTGATATTTATAGCTAGACTGATCCGTTTATTATTTTCTTATTAAATAATACTCGGGTCAGACTGAGAATTTACAGGTGCTTCTGCTTGACTCCTTATCGGACTATCATTCCGACTTTTGGCAAACTACTTAGATTAGTAGTTTATTTTGTTGTACACATTTGAGATATAGACTCCATAATGTATACTTATTCTTTTGTGTAGTTCTTGTAACTATTTCTTTTGTGATATGTGGATCTTTTTAGACCACTACTCTAATGTACACTTTCATGTGTAATATTCATATCTATTTCCACCTTTGTGATATGAATTGTCTATGACTGATTTATGTTATGTTTATTTCTATATTTGTTTCCGAAGAAATTATAGCCACTGTGTAGTAGCTTTGAGTTTGTGTCGGTATGTCGGATTTCCTCTTGAGATGAAAAGTTATATTTTTATCCGGTATATCGGTACTCGCACAAAGCAATTATACAGATGGTCGCTCCTCAACAGCCTTATTCTCCGTGCTATTTGACAGCATTCACAGTAATGTTCTTGGCTAGCGTGGGTATAGAGGTGGGGCGTCACAGCTTGGTATCAGAGCCAAACTTCGGAACAATGTAGAATAATTTAGCAAGGATCATGTCCTAAGTCTTTCTTAGGAGTTGTGCTTTAGGATTTTATTCGGGTCTTCGTACCGTTCTATCCTACTTTCATTTATGATTCCTTGTTTTGTCTATCAAGATTGCTTGATATTCATTTTGAGAATAACATTTTCCTCTTCTTTCTTTCTTTCTTAAAGAAGAGAAATGGTTAGACCAGGCCGTCCCAGCGTCGGTCAATCTAGTGCTACTCCTCGGGATGGAGTTTTTATGTCTGCCCAGCAGCTTTTAGATCTTGTCAAGAACGCTCAAACAGCGGGTCCCAATCAGGAGCCTACTCATCCTAGATCCGGTTTTGCACGCTTGTGCAGAGACTACACCGATTTGGGTGGAAGGCCATTCAAGGGATCCGAGAGTGTTATAGAAATTCAAGCTTGGCTCAAATCATGCGATCGCATCTTTTCTCGCATGAATCTTATTGACCTTCATCGAGTCCAAGTAGCTTCTAGCATGCTCCAAGAAAGAGCATTGGATTGGTATGAGCTTTTAATTTCTGAAATCGTTGAGGCGGATCTCACTTGGGAGCAATTCCGGGAAAGATTCGAATCGAAATTTGTGCCGGAGGCTGAAAAAGTAACTTTAGCCCGGCGTTTCATAGACCTTGTTCAAGGTGAATCTTCTGTGACAGACTACGTCGCATCTTTCGAATCGCTCTCTAAGTACGGGGTCGAGTATATTAATACCCCGATGAAGAAAAATCAGAGATTTGTCTATGGCTTGAATAAGAATCTTAAGAAGCCATTACTTCTGAAACTTGAGGTTTCATTTGATCAGCTTATTGATATCGCTCTTCGTCTTGAAGAGGCCGATAATGAAGGTGATGTTGAAGTTGTGCGTGCCCAACAGAACTTCGACAATAACTTGAAGAGGCCTATCAAATTCAAAGGCCCCGATTCTAATAAGAAAGGGAAGCAACAAACTCTGGTAGCAAATGTTCCTCCCTCTAGTCGTGGTCAATGCTACAATTGTGGTTCCACGAACCACTATGCTAGGGAGTGTCCGAGGCCCCTCTTTTGTCGCTATTGCAAAAATTCGGGTCACCATATTACTACATGTCCCGTACTTCAAAGTAAGAAGAAGGAGATGCTTACCAAGGGGTTCTTCTTGAGTTTGGAGCAAGGAGATGGATTTGCTAAGGAAGTTAGGGCTTGGAGTTTTAATTCTTTTTCCTCTCCACCATTTTCAGTTGGAGCTTGAGTTTGAGGAGTTGGAATGAAGTAATGAAGAGGAGAGGGTTGGAACTGAGTTAAGTGACTAATTGGCTCAGCCCAACCAAAGCCCTAAGCGGGAAAAAGTAGCAAAAATCAACTTTCTCCAAACATATCGAAGCTTATACTCAAAAAGGTCGCAAACGGCATTTTGAACTCAATGGGGGTGGTCTCAAGTCCCAATTCGACTGTTTGCAAAAAGTAGCTTTTCGGACTAAAATCCGACTAACGATAAAATATTTAAATATAAAATCGATAAATATGCGGGTTGTTACAGACTCCCCTCCTTAAAGAAATTGCGTCCTCGCAATAAGTAAGAAGGAAATATATGAAGTAACAACCATAGAAGCATATTAACACAAAAGAAAATTTTGAAATAGGAAGTTCACCATAAAGTGCACAAAAGAGTTAGCAAGAAACCTGGTGAAACTTCAATTTCCACAATAACACCGGGCTCAAGAATGAAAACCGGAATCCCTAAGGCATTCCCGTAGATAAAAGACGTGGGGAACGTCAAGAATAGCAGAAAATTGAGCCGGTGCAACGGCGTAGTACAAAAATGGTACGCCCGAGAAACTAGAAACTCAAATAATTTGGGGCATCAGCGTAGTACAAAAACGGTACGCCCAATGAACCAAAGCAAAGACATCGATGTCTTTTCTTTTGAATCATCAGATGTACCGCTGTACTACATCGATGTCTTTTCTTTTGATTCATCGGATGTACCGTTGTACTACATCGATGTCTTTGTTTTTGATTCATCGGATGTACCGTTGTACTACATCGATGTCTTTTCTTTTGATTCATCGGATGTACCATTGTACTACATCGATGTCTTTGCTTTTGATTCATCGGATGTACCGTTTGTACTACATCGATGTCTTTGTTTTTGATTCATCTGATGTACCGTTTGTACTACATCGATGTCTTTGCTTTGGTTCATTGGGCGTACCGTTTTTGTACTACACTGATGCCCCAAATTATTTGAGTTTCTAGTTTCTCGGGCGTACCGTTTTTGTACTACGCCGTTGCACCGACTCAATTTTCTGCTATTCTTGACGTTCCCCACGTCTTTTATCTACGGGAATGCCTTAGGGATTCCGGTTTTCATTCTTGAGCCCGGTTTTTTTTGTGGAAATTGAAGTTTCACCAGGTTTCTTGCTAACTCTTTTGTGCACTTTATGGTGAACTTCCTATTTCAAAATTTTCTTTTGTGTTAATATGCTTCTATGGTTGTTACTTCATATATTTCCTTCTTACTTATTGCGAGGACGCAATTTCTTTAAGGAGGGGAGTCTGTAACAACCCGCATATTTATCGATTTTATATTTAAATATTTTATCGTTAGTCGGATTTTAGTCCGAAAAGCTACTTTTTGCAAACAGTCGAATTGGGACTTGAGACCACCCCCATTGAGTTCAAAATGCCGTTTGCGACCTTTTTGAGTATAAGCTTCGATATGTTTGGAGAAAGTTGATTTTTGCTACTTTTTCCCGCTTAGGGCTTTGGTTGGGCTGAGCCAATTAGTCACTTAACTCAGTTCCAACCCTCTCCTCTTCATTACTTCATTCCAACTCCTCAAACTCAAGCTCCAACTGAAAATGGTGGAGAGGAAAAAGAATTAAAACTCCAAGCCCTAACTTCCTTAGCAAATCCATCTCCTTGCTCCAAACTCAAGAAGAACCCCTTGGTAAGCATCTCCTTCTTCTTCTCCAACTCTTTCTCCATTCAATTTCAGAAATTTCCTAAACCTAATTTTGGGAATGTTTCTCTTTTAAGCTTAGATTCAAGCTTCTAGTGTTGAGATTGAAGAGTGCTTGTTCTTGCCATTGCTTTCAAGCTTCATCTTCGTAAATTTTAGTTCAAAGGTGAGATTTTTATCTCACATCTATGACTATAATTATCTTTGGTTGTTGGGTATGAATTCCTAACACTTCTTCATGTGCATTTGCTCTTGATTTGGATTGGTTTTGTGAATATTCAAATTGTTTGAGTTTTTAAGTCAAATTTGTGTGAAATCCTTTTATGGATGTTTGATCATGTTTTTGGTGATGCACCGAGGAGCATATAGGGCCGGGTTGCCGATTGGCATAAACCCTTAGAGCCAATGTTCGTCCGGTTGCATTTTGGAAGAGTTTGCTCTTCATTTGTATAAGGCTGAAAAACAGCCCAGGCATGATTCAGTCGACTGAAAACTCTGTTCAGTCGACTGAACCTGAAACCCGAGAGTTTCCAGGCATGATTCAGTCGACTGAAAAACTCTGCACAGTCGACTGAAACTGGAAACAGAAAGTTTCCTGAACCTGGAAAATTTCCATGTACAGGGTCAGTCGACTGAAATTCTCTGTTCAGTCGACTGAACCTGCTGTTTGAGTCCAATTTGCCTTTTTGGATTGAATTTCCATTTTAAATCGATTCGTGATGATCCTATTTATTGTCATCATTTATTATCATCTTTGATGACTTATTTTCTTTAGGAATTTTAGATATATCCACTTCGATGGACCCTTTATCGATTTCATTGGATTTTATTCACATCTTCGAATGTGATCTTTGTGATTGATTGTTTCTACAATCCCCCTTGTGCTTTGTCACTTTAAAAATATAAAGGTTTTCTATACTAGTAGTAAATATCAAAACTCTTTCCTCAAACGATTTCAATACTATTTTAATACCAAATTCGTTTATAAAACCGTTTTCCAATCTATTAGTATATACAAACCTTTACCTCACTCGTATGAGAAATCTAATTAAACGACTTAGTAAAACAAGTGGTACGAAACGCTTGCGTTTACTTCGTTGGTTAATTCTTGGACTTGTTCGATTGAGTCTATTGTGACAATTTTCTAGTGGAGATCTACAATTTGTTCGTAAATATTTAAGTTAAGCTAGTGGTTATGGGACATGAAGCTAAGCTCATATATTTACTAACTTATTGTAATTGACACTTCTCGATGATCATGATGATCATTTTATGGTTTAGACTAGCAATGTGCGATGTCTCTTTGTTTATGTGGAGGACTGTTCCTCATTTTATTGAGTTTCGTCTCATTTTATACATGGGTCGTACCTTTCTAGGTGCGTCAATATTTTATTATGCATGGGGTGTATCTTTCTAGGTGCATCGATGCTTATTTATTTGTGCATGGTGCGTATCTTTCTAGGTGCGTCGATGCTAGAGCATGGGGTGTATCTTTCTAGGTGCATCGATGTTCGACATTACATGGGGTGTATCTTTCTAGGTGCATCGATGTTTGTTTACTTCGTGGAGCATTCGGCTCAATAAGTCGGGACATGGGGCGTATCTTTCTAGGTGCGTCGATGTTCGTCTATGCATGGGGCGTATCTTTCTAGGTGCGTCGATGTTCGACTTAGCATGGGGTGTATCTTTTTAGGTGCATCGATGTTAGACATTACATGGGGTGTATCTTTTTAGGTGCATCGATGTTTATTTGTGCATGAGGCGTATCTTTCTAGGTGCGTTGATGCTAGGGCATGGGGCGTATCTTTCTAGGTGCGTCGATGTTCGACTGTTCATGGGGCATATCTTTTTAGGTGTGTCGATGTACAGTTTCTTTTGGGGATTGGCCATCCTTTTTATTGTGATTTGGTTCATCGGATGTCCCGTTGTACGACGTCGTTGTTCCTTTTTCTTGTGATTTCTGGATTTCGTGTGTTGATTTCTGGAATTTATGTTTCACCAACTTTTACGATGGGCATTGATATATGTCATTTATTGTGGCTTGGTGAATGAAATTAGGAGTATGACATTCCTTTTATCTTGAGTAGATTATTGTGATATTGATTAATCTCTTGTTGATTTTCAATTTACTTATTTATCACAGCTTGGCATTGTGATTATTATATGTTTATGTCATATCCCTTATTATATATCACTTCATCTGATATTTATAGCTAGACTGATCCGTTTATTATTTTCTTATTAAATAATACTCGGGTCAGACTGAGAATTTACAGGTGCTTCTGCTTGACTCCTTATCGGACTATCATTCCGACTTTTGGCAAACTACTTAGATTAGTAGTTTATTTTGTTGTATACATTTGAGATATAGACTCCATAATGTATACTTATTCTTTTGTGTAGTTCTTGTAACTATTTCTTTTGTGATATGTGGATTTTTTTAGACCACTACTCTGATGTACACTTTCATGTGCAATATTCATATCTATTTCCGCCTTTGTGATATGAATTGTCTATGACTGATTTATGTTATGTTTATTTCTATATTTGTTTCCGAAGAAATTATAGCCACTGTGTAGTAGCTTTGAGTTTGTGTCGGTATGTCGGATTTCCTTTTGAGATGAAAAGTTATATTTTTATCCGGTATATCGGTACTCGCACAAAGCAATTATACAGATGGTCGCTCCTCAACAGCCTTATTCTCCGTGCTATTTGACAGCATTCACAGTAATGTTCTTGGCTAGCGTGGGTATAGAGGTGGGGCGTCACATAAGTTTTTTTATAAAATATCTTAGATTTTTCTTGTACACGTTTACGTGTATATTTGTATGTTTGTATATGTTAATGTGCATGTTAGGATATGTATGTTTTATCTGTACACATGATAGGAAAACATGGTTGCAACGATTTAAAACAATTTTCGTTCGTCAAACCGTTGAAAATCGGAAAACTTATTCCCGATCACATTTTCACTTATATTTTAAATTACATATAATGTAACAAAATTTGAAATTAAATTTCTTATTAATTTTAACTAACTAAAATGATCATATTTGAATTATAAAACTATGTAAATTAATATTAAACTATTGTTTGCAGAAAGTGTTATTATACCGATAAACCTGTATCGATTTTCTTATAATTTCAAATCAAATATATATCTTTATAAACTATAATAAATGATTTATTATAACTTTATGACTATTCAAAATGTATTTCAATCATTGAAAATAATTATTTGAATAATTAAAATAATTACTAAATCATTAAATCTTAATAAAAATTCATAAATCTATATTTAAATACGCTGCCATGATTGGTGATGACATAAATACATTTAATTTTCAAAATTAAAATAATTAATTTTATTTCATATTCTTATTGCATTATAAAAATAAGTGTATGTATCCAGGTCCGTGTGTGACGTTTTGCGATTAAAGAGCTTGTTATCGATAGAATAGTTTTCAGTTATTTTATCGATTTAAACCCCGAGGAACATATTTTTGTAAATTTCTATTCAAAATAAGATTATTATTATTATTTATTATCACTCAAAACAATATTATTTGTATTAGCAACCTTTTATTTGAATAATTTTAAAAATATAAATAATTTATTAAAGTTATAAATTTGCGGATCGTTACAATCCCCATATCTTACCTCTGCATGATTGACGGGCAAATGGTTTATTCTTTCCTAGCAGACCGCCTACTCATTATTGATTGTACTTGGGCATTTTTGTATGCTATCACAAATCTTTCTTATTAATTTTTGTGATTCGATGATAATATCTTATAATGTGAGATTGAGAGAAATATCTAAGCATTGCTATGTGCTAGCCTGACTATACTTAAGGATATCTCATTAATAATGATTTTTGGATTTTATTGATGAACATGGATATGAACTATTCACCATTTATTATTGATCCTATGATTTTCTGATTGATATGATTTATATACGTATATGGATGATGACATCTTTATACTGCTTTGATGCTTTGATTGAATACATTTTACGTTGGATATTGGAGTGGTTGATTTACACACCACCATCTTTGTGTTTCTTATGTTATTGATATATATTGTGTACAATTATATATGTATGCGTATGCATGCATTGACCCTATGATTTAGATATTATCTGACCCATGTGTTATTTATGTAATACTTGGGTCAGTCTGAGACATTTAGGTACATGGACGATGAGACCGGTTGTATTTTTTAGGCATGGAAGAGGGGAGTTATTTAGTATTGTATTATTGTTTGAACCAAAAATGATACAAACACCCAAATGATTAAAGTACAGAAAAGAGTGAAGAAACTAAGTAAATACACATAGAAATAAGATATTAGAGTTTTATGGTGGTTCTACTAATCGTTGCCTATGTCCACTTAACTTTGTTGATGGTTTGTAGTGTTGTTTACACTTCTATTCTTACGGATCGGTATGGATCCGTGGAAGCACAAGAGAATTATAGAAAAGTTATAGAGAATTGAAAAAGATCCCTAAAATGACCCCCTACCTTCCTATTTCTAGCTGTAGGTTTCTTGAAAAATTGCCCCTAGACCTCTATGTTGTTTTCCATGCCTAGATTAGTTCTTCCAAGAAAAATGGTGCATACCTCATCAATATTTGTGGATCAGTACCGATCCTTGGGCTTGGATTGGTACCAATCATAAGATCTTCATATGGATCATTCTGAATGCTTTGTCCTGGCTTGATTCATGGTTAGCTTCATGATTTCCATCCTGTTTGCATCATTATTAGTTTGTTTCAGAGTCCAAATGATGGTTCATCGGAAGAATGGAGTTGTTGAATTCAAGTGCTTGTGGATATCGATAGAGAATTGCATACGATTGATGAAATGAAACTTGAAATAGGCTTTTGGCATCATCACTTACAAGTAGGAGTTAGGGCTAGATTGGATGGAAAGTTGTTGATCGATACCGATCCAAGTGGTTGGATCAGTACTATTACATCCCTTGGGTGGATCTTGAATACTTGTCTCTCTTGGAGTGGTTAAGTCTTTACCTCGTGGCCCTATTCGTATATGGTTTCTGGACTTTGGGGCTATCACTCCAAGATGCATGCTTTGATAACTTCCAAGTTTGATTCCTTTAGTTTACCCATATACTGCTTGGTAAAGGCTGGATAACAAGTACATTATTTTGTATTGCATAGTCTCTTGTATGTAAATGACATTGTGATGTATGTCATTCCTTATATATTTTATATTATATATTTTATTGCTGCATTTATTGACTCTGTTTCTCTGTTATTTACTATATATTATGTATTATTTTATCTTAGAGGCACACCTATTTATTGCTTTGTGCCAATTCTAAGTACGTATTGGTGAGTTTATTTATTGGATTTGAAATGAGTATAATGTTAGCCCATGGGAATATTCCTGGGTGTATTTTATATAGCCTCATTGTCCATATTATCTAACATTATTATATAATAATGCTCTTGGATAGTATGGGTATAGAAGTGGGGTGTTACAAATTGGTATCAAAGCAGGTTTAGAATAATACGTTGTGTAACAACCCACTTTTTCGAATAGTTTAAGTGGAAAATTAACCACATATGATCCACTCGAATTGAACGTAATGGAAGATAGTTAAGGGAAGGAAGAAGAAAGAAAAAAAAAGAAGGAAGAGAGAAAGGAAACTAACAACACATATCTCACAGTGGAATGACTAATCTATAATATACAATAAATCTTTACACAAAGAAGAAAGGTAATGTACATACATCATTCTGAGTATTTTAACCTGTTTCAACCCGAACAATTATAACAACATGTTATCACAATTATTGATAAGTACAACAATGGATGTAGTGGAAAAATAAACATAAACAGGAATGCGTTTCTGGGCCTCCAGCTCATCCCCTGAAGCTCCAAAACATCCAACTAAATTTATAATATGCTCGGTCCGACCCGAACATTATAATAAAATAACAACCGAGTTAATTTGAGTAACCAGCATGAGAAAATACACCCAACTGGACTTTTAAGTTCTAGAAAAACCTTTGATAATCAAAAGTATCTAGTAAGGCCACGACGCACATAAGCACGTAAGGGTTTTTACTTTACGATAACCAAAACATTTCATATGAAATTATCTGATATTATAATAGTGTCTATGACATAAATACTTATTAATCTTAGCCGAAATTGTTACATTAATTAAATTCCAACATAATAAGTATACATCTAAAACCATAAGGGAACGTATTGGAAAGTGGATTCCATACAATGACCGCGCTACTAGGGTACCGCCTATCATAGTGCATCTCTAGATAAAAAACACAGAGGTTGAACCTATCAACCTCTGCCAACACAGAACCGGCCTACCCTTTACTGGATAGTACCGAATATGATCAACACTCCATTACTAGGCCTCGAAGCATACAATTAAGAGATAATATCGACTCTAGATAGGGATGATCGTACCCCACTTGGGAGTGACCCACCTAGCCCTGCTGCATCTCCCCTATTTTAGTCATTTCCGGTTGATAAGACTTGAGACTTCATTTTACCTTTTATATAGCACTTTCCACTTGGAATGCTAACACCACCCTTTGGGCAACAATGCAATGCCAGCATTTATCCATACAAGTTCAATCTGGGACTGGACGAAATGCTTGAGAACTCCGTCTTCAATTCCATCATCTTCAAGTTATCTTCACTTCGAAACAGCATTCGATAATTTCATATAAACTCAACCTCAGTTATTAGAAAATAAAGTGTCAAAGATAAGTGCAGAGATCATCTCCTAACCGTTAGTGGACGGATTTCCTTATCGTTTATCCTAAGATAATGAAACGAGGTTCATATGCACAACACAACATCATTGGAGATGGCTATGCCATATAACTCACGTGTTTCTCCTAGATATTTTCAAAATTACCTTTGGGTCCATTTCAACAAACACACATCCAAATTAGGATTATTTCAAAAAGGAAAACCCAACATCGGTTAGCGCATAAGTAACCACTAGCCTCTTTAGTTAATAGTTTCATAAGTGAAATCACTTTGTAATACATGTAAATAAACACCTTCACAAAGATATGCCCATAAATATTTATATTTTCAAAATGTCGAAAACACCGATATACTTATCTTGACGCTACGAGCATGATCACCAAAATTGAGAAAGTTTTGCTTTCTATACAATTTAAAAATCATTTATAAATTCTTTATAAATTCCAAAAACCATTTACAGAATTTTTCTATAGATCTCTGAACCATTTATAAAACTCTATATAGAAAAACCCTTATAAAACCCAACCTTTATTTCCAATTACAAATTCTTTTATAATTTCAAAGCATTTATACACTCTTTATAATTCCATAAAACTATTTATAAATTCTTCTTATAAATTTGTAAACTCATTTCTAAAATCCCTTTATAAATATCCAATCATTTACAAGACTCCCATAATACATCGTAAACAATTTTTCTTTAAGTCCCCAAACTCTTTTATAATATTCTTCTTATAAACCCAAATCTATCAATAAAACTCTATTTATAAATCTCCAACATTTATAAATAGACAATATTCATTTACTTCTAAACCATTATTATATGATAATATATGGGAATAATAGCATTTTAAATATATAATGATTATTACTTCAAAACATCTTAAAAATAATAGGTACTAGTTTCAAACCATTACTAAATAAACAATAATAATAAAACTTTTCCATGATTATAAATAGAAATATTTTTCTTTCAAACATTTATAATAAATCCTTAGTATTAATTTTAAGCCTTATATTTTTTAAATAGTTAACTTATCATAATATGAAAATATTGTAATAAATTTTTAAACGACATTAAATACAAATAAATAGCTTTGAATCAATAATAAATATAAATAAATAACTTTAAAACAATATTAAATATAAATAAATAACTTTAATTTTTTTTTGATAAAAAGGCTGAAATAAAAAAGAAATTAAACCTATTAAAATATAATATGTTTGAAACCCAAGTTGGATTTTAAAATCATTTCGTGTCTCCAAAATCCAATTCCAACTCAAATGGCAATTTAATGTATTTTCAAAATACCAATTCAAGGCCAATAGCTACCAAACGCTTAATCAATATTGATATTGATTTTTCTATCACTACAGGGTTTAAGTTTTTGAGCATAAACATTGTCATAACCAGTACTGCCGAAAATCAGGTTTATTATCTAATAATTCATATAATTGGAATATTATTGAAATTAATTCGATAATAGCGAGGATTCCCGTTGGATCCCTCAAGGCTATTTCCCCACAACATAGTTCATATATGTTAGCACATGTATATGTAAATAAAATCAACAGTGGTGAGAAATCCTACTGGAACCCTCCAACCCATTCCCCCGCATCACAAATAGTGTATAATTATATAATATGGGTCATCCGCTACTAGGCGGGAACAAATAAATGGTCATCCGCTATAGAGGCGGGGATAAATCCAAACCAAGTGATAAAACAATAAATCATCCAAACAACTAATCAATTATTTTATTAACTATATAATATTATTTGTTAACCAAAAAGGTGAGCTTTATTCATTGAAATTTCAGTTGTCACCGAGACATTCCAATTTGGAACTAAAATCGACGTCCAATTTTATCCCAAATTTCAACAATCTTCAAATCCAACCAAACCAATTCCTCATGAAGCTTATGTCCATACGAGTGCAATTCTAAAATCCACGCCTTGATTGGACCTCGTATGAGAGAGTTATTCAAATTTTAAATTAAGATTTTAAATTTTAAAATCAATAAACTTATTTCACTTATACTAAAATCAATCTTCTTTCACCTTTTCAAAATCTTGTGCACACTGAAACATAGCCATCCCTTTCGTACATGCACGACCAACAACCACCTCCCATCTACCGGAGCTCCTCCCATTGCCACCACCATTCATCTCTCCGCGAGTTGAACACGACGACACCTTCGAGTCGACCTCTGGTGTCCCATTTCGATTTTCAACCTGCCGTTCCTTGTCGTGATAGTATAAAATCGAGGTTCATACAGGAGGGTCGGACCTCCAACTTGCAACAATTCCTGGTGCTCTTCGTCAAGGTAGATTCAATTTCAATTTCCAATTCATCAAACTCCATCACAAATTCATGAAAAGTCAAACCCTAGCTAGCTAAGAACCCAAACTCTTCACTGCTGCAAGTCGACTACCCTAAATCGTGAACGCACTTCCCAATCTTTACATGAGTATAAAGATCTCTCTGCTATGAATTCAAAGAATTTAAATTTTATAATATACTAACCAGATCCTGAATTGATTTTTTTATAGTTTATTAATATTGGAAGAAAAGTGGAAGCAGTACTTTAAAGGGGAGGGATTCATAGACGTGGGAAGGTATGGGTCGATGATGCGATGAATAGTGTCGGGTATGGGTGTGTTAAAATATGATATATATATATATATATATATATATATTATATTCAAAAATATCTTACATTGCACATCCATAAATACTGAAATCCAATCTAGGGATGCCGCTTGCCGTTCTTTTTGCAATACCACTATTTCGAACACAATGGAACTAGTTTCGAGACCTAATTCGATCGTATGCAGAAGACAGATTTTCAAACCCAGTTATGATATAAATTTTTGAAATTAATTTATACACGTTTCAATTTGGCATGACCAAACGATACGTCCAATCAAAACGAAATTCATTGGCATAAATAACTTACTATTACGAATTCATTGACACAAGTTACATCGAAATCCAAGACAATCCCCTAGAAGGCTAGTTTCACAAGTTAATTAAATAAATTATTATTAAAAACTAAATTATTTGCCTCTAAATCCAAATTAAAAGTTTATTATTACCATTCTTATTCAACAAAATTTAAATAAGCTTTGAAATCATTTTTATCTAAATTAAAGCGCAAGATTTAATTATTTAAATAATTTCAATTATTAAATTCAACAATTTGACTATCAAACAAATCATTATATTTGAAATTCAAGTAATTTAGCTTCAAAATTAACTCTTTAGTATTTAAAACCAATTGCTTGTAATAGATTTCCAAATTTTTTAAGTCTTTAACTTCATTCACCGATACAAACTGATTTCCATTCATCCAATCATTTCAGATCGTAACTCAAAAATCAAATATTAGTCACCAAAAATTTCTCCAAAATTTCTCAAAAAATTTCCAACGCCTTAAATTTTTAGAGAATTTCGCCAGCGTCTCCTTTGCATGGCAAGATCGGAACAACTACAATTCATCACAACGGACCTAATCAGCAAAGAGAAAAATTAGCTATTTGGCTGAATCATAAAGCCATCAAACTAATAACAATATAAACATGTACCTATTTGTCGGGCAACCAAATTTTCCTTATGTAATCAAAGTCATGGAGCTAACTCTAGCTTTTATATACTACATCCTATTTACTAATGATATCCAATCATATATATGTCATAATCATATTAGTTGCATTTTCAATTGACAACCCTTGCTTTAGTAAAGCCCATATGATGTATATATACCATCCATATACAATACTAAATCTGATCACTCGCTGGATCAAACAATTTCACTTCCAAACTAGTATCGTTCAGATGACCACTCTAGTGCGGATTCAAATCCAATTACTTAATTAGAACCCATTATTCTCTTTGCATTCCATATACTATGATAGAGAATATCAAAATTAATCAAAAATCCATGTCATGTGTTCATCATCGAGAATCGAATGAAAATTCTAACTCGAACCGATATAAATTACCTCGAAATCATGTACTCGAATCTTTATCGAATGGTTATGTGAATAAATTAATATACATACAATTTACGTATTTATTTTTGTTGGTTTCCCATTATTCAAATTCTTTTATTTATATTCATTTATTCACAATCATTATTCACTTTGCATTATTCACATTAATTTCATTCTTTATATATTTCATTGAATACTAATATCACTTAAGAATCATTTCATCCAATTATACTTAAGTTTGTCATAAACATTTTATACAACCCAACTTATTTTTATTATCACTTCACAACTTAAGTTCAAATTCGTTTTGTATCAAATTTAGTTTCATTTAACTTATTTCAACAGTCAGTTTCATTATTCAATTCTATCAAACGTCATTCCAACTTATGTTCGAAATCACAATGAAATCAATTTTTTGACTTCCAATAAGTAAACTTTATATTCCAAGATTAATTTAAATCATCCTTAAGTAAAACAATTTCAAACTTTAGTTCAAATTAAATTTAAACAGTTCTATTCAAATGGCTGAAAGTTTCAATTCAATTTATCATTTTTAAACTATTTAGTTTAAATCCATTTCACATCCAAAACTTGGGAATACCAATTTAAAACTACTTTAATTACAGTAAATTCAAAGTTTAAATTAAAACTTAAACCTTTAAAATAATTCACTTCCCATAAATTTAAACCATATCCAAATTTCAACTTTGAGGATTCAAATTAAATTTTTTAAACAATTTCATTAAAATAGTTTCGGTTTCAACATTCCAAATCTCCAATTAGAAAATAATTTAATTCATACAATCAAAAATTTATTTTCTTTAAAGTAATATCGTTTAAAAAATTTTAAATTCAAGATTAAAAATCATTTAATTTAAGCAAATCTGGTGTCCGTGTATAATTTTCTATCCTATAGCCAAGTGATCAGATATTTTAATTTAATTACGTGGATGGATATTTATCATTTCAATCTGTAATTAAATGTCATAGGTATATATCATTACAACCTATTTCTTTGTTCAATTCGAATAATCCAAATGACAATTTACAAGATGTCAAATAATATATATGGTAATAACTGGAATATGTCAAATAATTAAACAACATACATCAAACATTAACCCATAGATATCCAATAACAATCCACATCCAAATCTACCAATATATCATAAAAGTTACTAATTATCAATTGTCGGTATTTAACTTGCAATTAAATTGTTATTAATTTAAATGTGTGATAACCTGGATTTTTGGGCATCAGGTAATTGGATAATTATCTGATTTTAACTATTGAAAACATTGTTTTATAAGTTGAAAAAATAAATCTGATAATAAATATTTATATTTGGATAGATATTTATTTGATAATCTCATTATTTCAAATGAGCTAAATTATTATTTTCAAACAAATATAAATATGGTCTGTTTATATATATATATATATATATATATATATATATATGAGTTGATTTCAAATTTGAATTTGAAATTCAAAGAATAAATATGTATGATTATTATTTGTGTATAATTAAGATTTTAAAATCTTCTCTTTGAAGAGTTATATATATATGTATAAATACTATAAAAGGTATAAATATAAATATAAAAAAAGGAAAAATAGAAGCTTTAATACATATATATTAATAAACTTAGAGATAAAACATAAAGAAAAATATAATTTATATACAAAACTAAATAATGAATATAATATATCAGAAACATATTAAATTCATTAATACATGCATATTTACTAATGGAAAAGGTTTTAGCATACATTTAGACATGTGTAATATTATAAACATAAGGTAAATATAATATAAAAGTTTTATTAACATATTTAAATATTAATGCATAAATAAAAGACAAGTGCAGATCATGTAATATACTTAAAACATGTGTAAGTTAATTTTATCTTAAACTTAACATTTGTAAGCAAAATTTAACATGCAATTTACAAGGTATATATTTTTAACAAGTGTCACAAATTCTTTTTATATTTCTTTTATTCTTTTTAAAATCATAAAAAGGATATAAAGATATCTATACATTCTGTACTAAATTTTTCTTTTATCCTTATTTTTAAGACTAAAAAAATCAAAACCTGTTAATATCTTCAAACCAAGAAAAGAAATGAAAATAAAAAGAAATGAAACAGAATCTTTCAAACTGTTTCAATCCTCAATTAACAAACTCAACCCAATCTCTAAGCTAATTTATCAAGTGAAGAAACAGAGCAGCTCAGTTTCAAAATTTAAGTAGGTTCAAGTTCAGTTTCATAATCAAACAACTTCCAGGTTTCAGAAAGAAGGCTTCTCTATTCATAATCAAGGTGAGTAAGCAATGTCTCAAAACTTTAAATTTATTTGATGATCTGATGCGTGAAATGATCCTTGAAATTATGAAGTAAAATATGCCTGCATAATTTGTTTGAAGATGAAAGCATGTATATATGTATGTTGATATTGTATGCATGTCTGTTAACAATATATATTAGCTCTGTTCTTAATTCTACAAGCTTTAGAAATATTCAAAAACTAATTTCTCTTTCATTATACTGTTATAAGTTAAGATGTATAAACAGTATATGATAGAAATAACAAGATGTTTGGTTTAATAATAGTTTCAAGTAAGATTTGTGTGTAGATTTCCAGTAGAAGGAAAGCTACAGTAAAAACTTGATTATATCAAAAAAATTGACTTCAGTAATTAAATGTTTCATGAATATAACTTGATTTGCAATTGAAAACCATGAATATTAAAAATGAAATCAGGATTTTAAGACGAGCAATTAGGGTGAACTTGCGAGTTGAACGTGAATTGGTTTTGAGCATTTTTCTGATGAACGGCGGGGTTCGGGATCTCAGGATCATGCCTGGAAGTGGATAGAGGGTCAGGGGTCACGGCGAAATTGATCGCTGTTCAGAATTTCTGTCATTTGAAATTCATATATTTAATAGATTTTTAAATATTAACAAGTAAGATTTGTAAGTCGAATAAATTATATTTCGAATATCTAGATTTAATTGGATAATTAAATCAATAATTTAATATTTGAAATTACTGAAATAATTGGAAATTTGGTTTAATGTGATTAAAATTGATTTATAAAGTTGTATTAAATCATATTGGAGTTAGAATGATGTTTTAGAACATTTAAAATTGAATTAAAAGTTAATTTGCAGAAATTGAATATTTCAATATTTAATTGACGAGTAAAAATAGCTATTTTTCAAACAGTCTCAGATTTCGACGAAACTAGTTTCATCGGATCTGTAATGTTATATTATTGTATGGTTTCAAATTTCGTGTCAATCGGATTTATGGTTTGTCCGGGCAAGCTAAAACGCGTAGAAATCAATTCGAGTGAATTTTGATTTTAAATAGTCGATTCGAAAACTTATCTTTCAAATTTGATCGAATTGGCTTCCGATATATATTTCGTTGCGTTCGAAATGGGGGTAAAACATTATAAACGCCAGGCGGCACGCTTCGTTTGGAGTTCGTAAAATTTCGGGGTGAATAGTGTTTGGAAAATTTTCTGTAAAAGGACCTAGATTTGCACATTTGCAAGCAAACCCAAGCTAGGGTTCTTCAGCCGCCACTTAAACGTTTAATGGCCGAAATTAACTTATCTTCTTCCTCTAAAATCTTCCAATCTATCAACGTTTATGAAAAACTCTCAACTACAAAGTGATAGATCTCGTCGAGATCTTCAATCTTAACGGTGGTGATTGGAAACGGAGCCGTGGATTGATGGCAATGGTAGTTCGAGTGCGTACGTGTTGTGCATGTCTTCTGGGGCAAGTTCATGACCGAGCTCTGTCGGTTTTGAGCCGAAGGTGGAGTCGAGTGGGGGCTTTCCAACAGTGGTGGCCGATCGTTGTGGAAGCGAAGGAGTTGGTCACGATAATTCATGAATTTGGTGGCGGCTATGGTTATTGTCGCGTGCGTTAACTGGAAGAAGGAGAAGCAAAAGGGTGCGGCCACGATTTGCCAAAGGAAAAGCAACGGCCCAAATTGTTTCTAGGTTAAAAATGAAATAGATTTGTAAATTTATTTATATTAAAATGCGTACAAACTTTAGAACATCATAACTTATTCATACGAGGTCGAAAACTGATGAAACAAGTTGCGTTGGAACCGTATTGACAAATACTACACGATGTAACTGGATTGGAGTTGATTGGAGCTAGAGAAAATTTTGGGTAAAATTAAACGTGCATTTAATTTTATTTGAAATAAAACAGTGCGACTGTTATTGGAAACAAGGTGAGAACTTCTCACTCAATCGAAATTATTTCGATTTAAATTTTAAATAGTTAGATTTAAAATTGCTTGATTGTGTTGATTGTATGCTTGCATGATAAAATATTATCTATTGTATTGAAATAGACCTGATACGCCGTATATTAAGCAGATGTTATTTATTAAACACATATACCGCGATATTTCACCTTGAAGTGGAATTGGTATTATATATGTGCTTGGAGTTGATTTTCTCGCATTATATAGTGGATGAGACCCTATTGCGCCGCATAATAGCGGGTAATATTTTATATAAACCTATGTACCGCGATATCCCGTATTGAAATGGGAATGGTATTGTGCTAACATCTGTGGATGCAGGGAAACAAGTTGGAGGGATCCAACTGGATTCCTCAACAGTATTGATTTATTTACATATATGGTGATATATTCTGTTATCATATGATATATGATGTTTGGATGCCGTGATTGTTATATTTAGTGCGGTTGCAACATTGAGCCTATTTTGGAAAAATTAAAAGTGTTAAAGTGATGATTTCAAAATTTAAAAGGATTTTTAAAGTGATTTTTGAAAGTATACGTTTTATTAAATTTTGGAATTGATTCATTTTAATTAAATGAACGTTATAATTGTTATGTTATAAAAATTAAGATTTTTGAGAAATATAGTTAAAATGTGATTATTTTTATGTGGAGTTAATGAATTTTATAAAATAGTTTAAATTGAGATTTTTGAAATTATTATAAACGGTTTATATAAAAGAATTATAAAAATTGATATTTATAAATAAAAATATTGGAATTATAAAACGAGTTTTTATAATTGTTAAAATGAAGTATAATTTCATAATTGAATGAAATTTATAGATTTATAAATTGTGAAGTTATAAAAGGAATAGACTTTGTAAAATAAAAGATTTATAAGTAATCAACTTATAAATTGGATTTTGGCCTTTAAATGAAATTTAAATAGAATTTTTTAATTAAGGGATTTTATAAGTTGAAGTTTTTATAAAATTTATATAGATATGAATTTACAAACGTTGTTTTATAAATCCAAAACCAATTTAATTTGATACGTAAATATGAAAGGTTATTAAAGGAGAGATATCCACGATTTTGGACAATGGATAATCCGTTAAATTAAATATGTATAAGTGTTGAATTGGTTAACGATTTATATTCACGATTTTGGACAATGAATGATATATTAAAGAAATGTTTTAGGAAGTGATCTTTTAAATAAAATTAAAATGATATGAAGTTGTTTTAAAAAGTGTTAAGGATCGAAACCATAGATTTCAACATTCATTGTTGAAATAGACGTTTTCGAGAAATAAGGAAATGGTGCAATATAACACTGTTGTTATACTAAATGATTTTCGAAAGGAAATGTTTTATATAGTATTGGGATTTATATATCTATCTAAATTTCGAATCCCTATCTAGTGATTTTGGGTTGTCGTAACGATGTTTTACGCAACATTCGTTTTGACTCAAATGAATGTGTTTAAGAGAATGTTTTCCTTAAAAGAATAAAATATACACTTAATCGTGTTTTAAGTATATTGAATATTTCCTAAGTATTGAAAATAAATAGATTTGTGAATTACTTATTATTAAATAAATATTTGGAAATGTTTTGCAATGTTGAAAGTGAAATGGTTTAGAGAATATATCTTTTTAAAGATAAATTGAAGTGAATATCTGGCAAGTTATTTAAATTATGGAAGATTAATAAAAAGGGCCTAGTGATTGTTATGGTGCTGGTTATTTGTTTGTTGGCCTTGATAGTTAAATAACCGACTATCAATATTTACCTTTAAATGGGTATTTGTGTGATTTTCTTGAATTTGAATGCTACACTTATTTTTTTAAAATAAGCGCTCGTTATTCGGTTTAGCCAGGAGAGGACCTTTGGGTCATAAATCCCATTCCGAATAGTGATATGTCGTAATGGATAACATTTGGAGACTGGTGTTGAAGACCAGATATTTTCGAAAATAGAAGGATTACCGTCGAATGACTCTGCATCGGCTGATCTCCGATATAGAGATTTTATCACCCTTTGTGATGGTAAGTCCGGTCGTGATTAGTGAATATCCAAATTGCAAGGGCTTCTTTGGAAGTGCCTTCGGTTTCGTTCGATCCCGGAACGGACTTGTATGGATGTGTGTTTGACATTACAAATTGAGATGTAAAGCTGGTTTCTATCAAATATATTTCTGTTGGTGGCGGAGAATTTATTCTCTTAGCTTAACACCCTTCTCTGAGACGTATGAGCTCAGAGGTTATGTAGTTGATGGTTACTAGTGATACATTCCCAATTTGGTATTATGGCATACGAGGTGTTGTTGAGCATTTGTTGATCAAAGCGTGGCTTTTATGAAAAGCGTAGCTTTACGGACGAGACTTCGTCGGACCTCACACCCCGAAAATGGTCAAAACAGGAAGAATGCAGCAAGGTTATTTGGGGACAGCACCCCCATAGGGTATGTTCATTTCCTTCAGGATAGAGGTGGTATTATGGTATGGAGCCCTGATACTTAACTTATGTTGTTGCTGCAAACTTATTATTTTGTGGTTGTTGGTGAATCCCGGGATTTAGGTCGGTTACGACCGGGGGGTGGCATATTCGTGTCAGTTGTTACCCAGCTAGGGGTAACCCGGCCTTGTGTTGGCAGAGATCCGGTTAGGTTCTTAGGGCGTCTTTCCAAAGGCGTACACATGTGGCAATGGGAAGTTCCTTAGTCTGACCATTTGTTGGAAATCCAAAGAAACAATACGAACCCTTTACGATTGCAAATTGTATAACCTGCCTCCTCAAGAGGTAGCTATAGCAGGCATAATATAATGGTACCTATGCTGGCTAAGATTTAAATTGTACTTTCGAAATGTTTTCCTACATTTGCACTTATAGTAATAATAAAAAGAAATTCTCTACGTAGTAAGCATCTTTGACTATCATAAGGAGAAATCTCCTCCAAGTTCTGCATTTACATTGTGTGTGTGGCGGGAGGCCTTATGGTAGTTACATTTTCTAAAAGCATTGTGAATTGACTTTAAAAATATTTCTTTGTTTGCTTTTAAAGAATAATTGTTTTAAGTTCTCTCTAATTTAAAATATTTCTTTGTTGGTTTTTTTAAGATAAACCGTTTTAAGTTCTCACAGTAGTCCCATGACTAACCTGGAGTTTATTATTTCATTCCTAAACTCTGGGTGCCTACCAATTTTAACATGGGCAGTCTAGAGTCAGGTTATTAGGTCATTCTGGAATTATAGAGTTGCTGTAGAGATCTGGAGGCTGGCTGGATGGCTTGACGTATCAACTAGTATAGAGTATTTCTTTTCTGCTGTATGTTGTTGTAAACTCTGATAATGTAATGTAATGTGATGTGATGTAATAACTGATATAGTTCTTTTGATTTAAAGATATTCATTTGCCTATCATATGTTGTTCCGCTGCGATTTTGAGATTCTGATATTATTTCTGTTGCTTTTTCTTTCTTCTTCTATCTTCTACCTCTTTTCTAACCTTAACGGTACGGTTTTCCAGCCTTCAATTGCTCGGCAGTTGATACAGTGGACGTATTAATGTCGACTTTCGGGAGTTGGAAATCAGTAAACGTTACAATCGCTGGATTTTGCGATCACCATGGCGATGGCGTGGCGACGATGTAGGGTTTTAGTGCAGGTTTGGGTCAAGGGTCTTTGTATGGCAATTTCGATTTCGTCGACGCATCGGACATGGTCGGGAGTAGGTGGATCAGGATCGTGAGGGTCTGGCGAAGGAGTAGGCTCGTCGACGTGGTGTTCGATTGCCAATAGCGGCGATGCGAGGCGTTTTCGCATGAGATTGGTTTTTCCTGTAGGTGTTCAATGGCTCGATTTTGTTTTCCGACGATGTTGTGGATTCTAGGTGGATGGTTTGACTCAAGGGAGGATCGCTGACTCATTGTTGGTCAGAGAAGTGGTCGGAGTTGGTCTGATCTTTGGTGCATGCGCACAAGTTGTCTTATATCGGTTGTTGCTGGGATAGTTGTAAGGATCGAAGGAGATGATGTTTGGCTCGGGGACGTGCGTGGGAAGTTGGGTAGTTTGCACGAGTATTTCTTCGGGTGCTTTGTTTGTAGCTCGGGTTTGTTTTTTTAAGATACTGGGTTTTGAAATTTTGAAGCTATTTTGTATCGCGTTTTAAATAAATAATTTAGGTAAGTGAAATCAAGTTTTCAAGCATGGTGTTAACTAAGTTTCAAATGCAAATGAAGTTTTGAACCAAATTTTTAAGGTTTATCAAAATAAATAAGTATCAAAAGAAAATATATGCCAAGCTCTAAAACAAAGTATTAGCGAGTTTAAACAAATTTTCATGTTTTAAATTGTTTTAAAATTCGTTTGTTTAGAGTTAATTGTATAATAAGTTAAATTCCTAAATGTTTTCAAAGGTGATTTAAATGATGTAATTAAATAAAGGATTTTTTTTAATGTATTGAAGAATAATTAATTGATGCAATCAGTTTTAGGGAGGAATGAATTAATTTGTTTATTAAGATGATTAATTAAAGGATAATTAATATGTGTAATTAATCTAAAGGATTGATTTATTAACGTGATTTATTAATGTGATAAATTAATTAAGGTAATTAATGTAAATATGATTAATTTATTAAGGTTAATTACTTAATGTAATTAATTAATGATAATTACTTAATGATAGTAATTAAAGAATAAATTACTTAATGTCATCAATTAAGGTGGGTAATTAATGGGTAATTACTAAATTTTACGCCAGGTTTTAGTTAAATTTTACGCATTGGAATTTACATGGGTTTACTCACGATGGTTTCCAGCCTGACCCGGGTGTTACTTTGATGTATTTATCTGGTCAAACCGAATATTACAGCTTTTCAGGTTGGGGGGTTCTAGAGCTCAGGAGGCGAGCAGGAGGGCAGGAACGTATGGAGTATATCCCATTGTGTATTTGAGTTTGATAGTAGTCTGAGACAGGTTGATACAACTGTCTAGTCTATTTGTAAATGCTTGTAACTCTGATGTATTGTTGTAAAAGTAACTATTATAGCTTTCTTTGTAACTGTTATTATTCTGATATTATATTTTGATACGCTGTGTAACGTCCCGCCTTTTCGCACGGTTTAAATCGACGATAAATCACACACATCAGACTTAAACATACAGAAGGGCGGATTGTTATGGGGTAAATAAGAAAATGAAAGGAAGAAATAAAACAGAACAGAATCTTGCAGCGGAACGATAAAATATAATAATCGAATATACAGTTCATGAAGCAGTTTTAAAAATATATATTTGATTTTACTTATATTACACAATATCAGAGTTACACCTACCAGAGAATAATAATTAATGCAGCGGAATACATTGTGTAGTGGAATACTATAATAAATAATAATAAGTCTTCGTCCTCCAGAGTACGGTCTTCTAAATCCTGAAATGCTCAGGCTGACCCGAGCGAATTGAAAGGACAAAACACTCGAATCAGAACTAAAATATCTTATGTAAGTTAATTCAAAAATAAACTATATGAGTGGAACGGCGTCATAGATGTTTACAGGATTTGACATCTCCTGTCCAATGTCTAACATGAGTGCGGTAACTTTAGAGATGCTCGGGATTCACATCTCCTATGGATCCGTTAAACTATTTACTATGCAGTAATATTACGCTATTATAATAGTGTCTATTAGTAAAATAAACTTACTTTTAAATAGAGTTAAGGCTTTACATTTTCCACCTTAACACGTAATAATGCCAATAGTCTATACAGTACCGTAATACCTCCTGATCGGGAGGCTACCAGAGTATACTTCATAGGTATGACACAATAGAAACTCGTACAAAAGGAGCGATATGGTAGGTGACACAACACAACTAGGCAATGCCAAGGTAGATATACAAATTACGCTTCCAAGCCGGTGGTAACGCATAGCGCGCAGCTACCGCCCACCATGAGCCACATCCCTAAATAAAAAATCAAAAGTGGCCACCGAATCAATCCAAAAGTCAAAGTACAATATCGAAGGGATGTGTCCGATCAAAGGTGCTACCTCATTAGCCCGTCAATCGCTCCTATTTTAGCCACCTTATGCCAACTCACGGGAGTTGGGTCCACGTATTTACCTCAGAGGATACGCCGCCACCATCCTACTTCATTCTGGAATCTCCACCGCATACACGGTTGTTAAAGTGGTTTTCGGAGTTGGCAGAGAGTATGACAACTTCTGATCCCAGTTTCTTCAACAACCAAACGTTATTATAACACCGCAGCCTTTTCAAAATAGTTTATACCTTTAAAACCACAATATAATATCCATTTCAAAACCATATAAATAAGATACCAAAATAGTTTATACTTTTAAAACTAGAATAAAATATTCATTTCAAAACCATATAAATTCAATATCATTTCCATTTTAAAAACCCAAATCAATATGATATTTTATTTCAAACATATCCTTTTCAAAAATCATAACGCTTAAAGTTATAATGTTTCTGAACCAAACACTTGAAATATAGCCTTTCAGAACATAAAACTTTGGATTTCATAACATTGAAATATAACCACACCACTTAAATGGTTGAAATATAAATTACTTTATATAATAAAATAGTTTCTTCACCTTCACAAATTAATTCCAATATAGATTTAAATTCCTTAGTATACCATTTCAATTTCCATATATCTCAAAGCTTAAATATTCAATATTTCAAAACTAAATTTTATAATTCCATATATATCAAATTCAATTACTATTATTTAGATTTGAAATGTTTACTTAGTAATTCAAATGTCATTTAAGTAAAACTTTTAACTACAACCAACTGGATATTCTTCAATTTACTTTGACTTGATATATTTACTTAAATCACCTTAAACCCGAATTAAGTTATAAAACCACATTCTCTTAAACTCTCATTTTCAACAAGTTCCAAATGGATTCTTATTAAATATTATTCTTAATAAAATAAAATCTCAAATCAATTTCAAACTGTCTTCCCAACCTTGATTTATAAAAATCAATATAACTCTATATTAAAATATGATTTATGTAAATAATTAATCATATTATATTTTAATAAAATCCAACTTTATTATTTAACTTCTTTATACTTTAAACCAATTTTACACATAGCTTAAAACTAAAAATTTAACTATATATAAAATAACATTCCTACGATATCCAAATCAATATATCATAAAATGTATATTTCTTTACAAAACCATAGAAAATCATTTCAAAATATTTTTATATATAGACCCCGGTGCTTGTATATAATTTTCTATCCTATGGTCAAGTGATACGGATATTTATCATTTCAATCCGCAATTTAAAAATAAAAATGCGGTTGTATAATATTTCAAACCTCAATCCGGAATCAAAATAACAAATAAAGAACTTGCAGATTATAATGATATAAAATAAACATCCATTCATCCATCAACAGATCACACATCCATCACAATCATCATAAAAAACAATCAATCAATATCAATAGATAACTGATAACATATGTAATAGGTATTTAACTGGCACCTATATTCAATAATAAATTAAATAATGATTTAATTTAAATAAATGCAATTAACTGAGATGATGATTAAAAATATACGAAAGGTCATAAATAAATGCATAATCACAACAAAAAAATTAATTTAACAAACATAAGAAATTTTAGAAGTTGTGAGTTGGTTAAAACACTCACCTTTTGAATTTAAACTGAATTTAAATTCAATTTAAACTCAAAAATTTGACAGTCTTAGAATTCGTCCAAACCGTCGCCAAAATGTTCGGAATATCAATACGATCCTAACAAAAAAACCGCGCGTGAATTGGTATTCATATGTGAAAGATACAGCGAAAATTGTGTTTGAATTTCAATTTAAAAAAATGAACACATTGCCCCTTTGCCACGTCACCATCTTCAATATGCAGACCATCTTCCAGAACGCAACACGCACCGCTAACGCACGCTACACACATCGCCTGCACGCGAACCAGATACGTAGTCACCACAACCCAGATTGACCCCGCCTACGGCCTCCGACCCATCGTGCCATCACTCCCTGAGGTCGCCGACCCCACGCGTCCCACCAAGACGCCTTCCAAAGCCACGCAAAACCCAACCTTCGAAAAAAAATCAAAATCCTAGTCGAATTTTGCCGTAGATCCAACCTTCAGATCGACAAGCGAACACCACCGATGAAATCCCCTTCATCCCCTCTTCAAAACGCAGAAAGGGTTCGTCGATCCGTCGATGTTCATTGACGCGCGATGAACGACCGAAAATTGTTCTTCGATTTCGGAACAAACAATGCGTCGAATCGAAAAACGAATTGCAGATCTGAGTTACGATCTTCGAGAGTTTCGATATATAATTTTTCTGAATTATTTTGAGGAGTATGAAATTTCACTGATTTTTGAATTGCAATTGATATTAGGTATTTGTCTGCCATTTAAATGAGGCGCTGAAAGAAATTTTACGCGCAGACAAATGTGAAACAGGGGTAGGCTAGGGTTTATAATAGGGTATGTATAGACAATGCTAGAATAGAATGGATCGGATCGATTGGATGTACGCGCTAGACGATATATGGCCCGAAAAGCCCATTCTGACTTCGGAACGAAATTGGGTCAACCCGTATATCAAAATAGATGTTTTAAAATATTTTAAACGCAATGGAAAAGGTTTCAAGTCCATATTCCATGGTTTGAAGAAGTTATGCTAAAATCAAATTATTTCAAATTGATTTCAAGGCGTTTGTAACGACATGCTATTTTCAACCTTTCGCATCCGCACATGTCGGACTTGAATTGCTCAAAATATCTGATTGTTAATTTATATTTTGCAAACTCAACATATACGGTAAATAAATCAATCATAGAATCACAGACACAGAGTAATACAATAATATGCAGCGGAATAAATAAATAGTAGTTCATGAAGCTACAACACAAATATCAGAGTTAAAAATAGAATACAACAGAATATCTCAAATAAAGCGAAATCTTAAGTACGAACAGATGACTTCTCTGAACCAATCAACTGGGAAAGCTGAAAGCTGAATCGATAGTTGGATCTCCAATGAAGCTCCAAACTCCACAGGTGAGTCTCAAATGCTGTATCACTCAGTCTGACCCGAGCATAAAGAAAAAATACAATACACTCAGGTCAGGATTAACGTTCTTATATCAGTAAATCCAACTCAAGTGAAATATAACCTGAAATACAAGTAACTTAAAGGATTTTGGGATAACCATCCTCTAAGAGTCCATGGAACTATCTACAAGGTAGAAATATGCACTATAACACCGAGGTCATTTCAAATTAATTTATACTTCACAACAAACTATCATTTCATTTCAAATATATATATTTCCAAAATATACATAAATATTTTATAAAGTAGAATATTTGTAATTTCCTCAAACTTAACAAATCACTTCAAAATCAACCCGACTTCCCTATTCAAATTAAATCCAATCTCAGTTTATCAATTTCCATTCAATTCAGTTTCTGGCCAAACAAATTCAAATTATACATATTTCAAATACAGATCTAAATCACAAATTAAGCATTTAAATTCTAGTATATTTCAAAGCTTTAATTTTCAACATTCCAAAGTTCAATTTAACAGTTTCATATAGATCTCGATTTAACCTTATTATTTAGTCTTGAAATGTTCACTTAATAAATTTAATATTTATTAAATAACCTAAATTTACCTTTAAACTAAATATTCCTTTCGATTTTTTTAAACCCGAAACTTCCATTTAATCATTTAAATAAAAATCAAGTTATAAATCAAATCTTAAATTTCAAATTCAATAGTTCAAATCAATCCCATTAAGTAGAATTCTTAACTAAATACCATTTCAAATAAATTCAACTTTATCTTCTCAACCTTAACTTATTCAAATTATTACAACAATCAATTTTGAAATACAAATTTAAATAAATACTTAAACATATTATATGGATTGATTCAATCTCAATAATAATATTATAAAATCTATATATAAAATTTCCATTTATATATAATATTTTAAGAACCAATATTTATTAAAAACCATATATTTCCTTTCAAACTATAGATATTATTTTCCAACATTTATATATATATGTGTGTGGACCAACGGTGTCTGTATATAATTTCCAAACCTATGGTCAAGGGATACAGATATTTATCATTCTATCCGAAATTTAAATATACGGGTAGATATCACTTCGACCCGCAATCCCAAATTCAATTTGATTGAAAATCGCTTGGGTTTATCATTTCAACCAATAACGAAATTCTCCTATTCTAAAGTCCGTTCGGGTATGTATCATTTCAACCCATAGTGAATTCTAAACTACAGGGAACTTGCAGAGTGATAACAGATAATAAAATAAAATAACAGGCATATATCATCAATACCAATATAATATAAACAACAGGATATGGTGTCATATCCCACAAGTGAACAATTTCAGATAACAACATACATAGCAATGTAAATAACTAACAACAGCATATTTCAATTGTCGTTTCAATTGAAATCAAATTTAATAAATAAAAGAACGTTAATCGTGAGTGATTCCTCACCTTTCGAGGCTGGAGTGATTTGTCATTGAAATGGGTTACGAATCCAAGCACGAATTTCAAAGTAAAAGCTGGATTGGCACGATTTCGACGAACAAAGCTGATATATAAAGATGTTGATGGGAAAAAATCAGAATCAACACGATAGAAGACACAACGATATATAATTGTTGTTATTATTATCCATGAAATAAATATTTAATTTTAAAACAAATATCAAAATAACATATATATAAAATTAAAACCATTGTTTTAAATTAAACACATAGATTAAAAATCAACATATATACATAATAGGTTAAAAATTAATACTTATATAAACGAATAGATATACAGGCAAATATATAAACATACGTGCAACCTATATACAAGTTATATCATTAGAAATCAATATTTAAATTAAAGTCTATATAATTTGCTAAATTGTTACAAAACTAGTTCATGTACTAAGAAAATTTAGATGTATACCATAACTTTGTTGTAAAAAAAAAACATAACATATGATATACCTTACTTATCTTACATATGTAAATTGGTTAGAACTTTATAATACACACACACACACACACACACACACACACACACAGAGTACATACGTTTTTAACATCACTATTATATAAACAGTATATTATCTTTATAAAAGACATATTATGTATAAGCTAATATTATACAAATTTATAAAATCGGTATCTATCAATAAAGCATACGTACAAAATATCCTATGCTTAACTTTTATAAATAGCAGAATATCAAAATATCATATACATAAACAAATATACTTTTCATATAAGCCATTGTATATAATATACCTATATTTATATATTATAACAACAGATTAAAACTTACAAAACCAAGGAAAAAAAAAGAAGGAAATAAATTTGTTGTAAAGCCATTACCTGATGTATGAAGCATACGCAATATAGAAGGAAGATGAACAAATGAAGTGAAAATTTGTGAACGCGGGTTGAAATATATTTAGGGAAGTTCGCTCAAACAAGAGATGCAGGCAACTGACGTGGTAAGGGAGATATTGTGTGGTTTTGAAATTTAAACAGAAGTAATTGCGTGATTTAGGCGAAAGAAAAATATGGCAAGCAAAAATTGATTTGGAACATTTCAGTGTCAATCAAAGATTTTATATCCATTTAAACAAGTAACGTAGGAAAAATGAATAGGCACAAATTGGGAAACGTATCACATAAATAATAAATATAAAATAGCAGGTGAGGATTTTAGGCCATAAATATTCACGTTGATTTATACACGCAAATAAAATATGAGCTGTAGCCAAATCAAATAATTAAAAGAGGTAAAACGTACGTACGTTATACGTTTCTTCCAGTGATCGTGCAGAACAATAGATAAAGGGAGAAATTTGCGCCGAGGGAAGAAACAAAATGGAAGATCTCATAAATAAATGCGAATATTAAATCAAATTGAATAGTTTCAAACAATGAATAGTCAGATGAAGATAAACAAATAGAAACCGTCAAATCTCTCGATTTGCTAAAGGTTAATTAAAGCAAAAAATTGATTGGATAGCACGTTTTGAATTTTGTACAGTTCACAATTTAAACGGAAGGAGATTGAAGAGTCAAAAATTTTGGTACCGTTCACAATTTAAACTGACACAGATAAGGCAAGGAATATGTATATAAATTTTGTACAAAATATGATACGTTTGTTGAAGCCAATAGCACCAAAAATCAAGGAATGAAAAAGGAAACAGGGAAAAGAACGGAACAAATAGAAACAAAACGTATCAAATTAAATATGAGCAGTTTTAGAAGCAACGGTAAAAAAATTTCTTCCAATAATCGCGGCTACTGATTTGTTTTCAGTAGCTGAGGTACGAAATTTATGAGTGTGATAACCCTGATTTTTTTAGGGTAATTTTATGATTCAATTTAGTTTAGGATTGTTTAAAAATTGGAAAAAACTAGGAATAGAAACTTGTTGCCAATGAATGGTTAAAAAAAAAGAGTATGTACTGGTGCACTAGACAGTACATACACATACACATATTTTCTACAATATAAAATAGGCAGAAATTAATTTGTAAGTTAGAATAAATAAATTTCAAATACATAGGCATGTAGACATGATTATTGCAGACATGAATATGTCTTTAAAACAAGTTTAGTATAAAGAAAATAAAGTATGTAGTCTAGAATAAACATATGCAGAAGATAGTAAGTACTTAAATAAATAAATAAATATGTTTGCATATGATATACAGGAGCATAAGAAAGTACTGCTGGTAGGAGACAAGATTTGCATGGAAATAGTATGAATCTTTAATAAAACACTTTAGCTAATTTCATTAATTCTTTTGCTTGAAAAAAAAAATGTAAGTCATGCATATAACATGATCCGGGGTAAGATAAAAGGAATAGGGTATATTTTCTGAGAAAAATATAACAAGGACCACTTACCCATTTTCTCTTTAAAAAAAAGATGAGAAGCAGATCATAGTTGATGGGGCAAAACTGACATTGGGTAATTTTCTAAAACCCTAGTTGCAGCCAGGGTCTAGTATAAGAAGGCTCAAGGGTAGTGAGATCTGTCACTATTTTTAAAACAGAGAAAAAAATATATAGCAATAGAAATATAAACCAGAGAGCATTGGCTATTAGAGTTAAGAGGAAGTGGAAGATCAAAGGGAAAAGGAAGGCTTAGGAAAAGGAGTTAAGGTGAGTAACCTCACTGGAAACATTGGCAATAAGCAATAAGTCTTGAATATTGAGGTAGCTTGACTAAATTTGTACTTTTATTTGTTTGCAAGCTATGTTGTTTTATGATTTGATAACTTTGACAGGCTTTATGATCTGCTTAAATGAAAACCCTTTTTATATTGATTTACCCAGAGTGAAATAGCCAGGGATTTAATGTTTAAATATGTCTTTCTGTGTTATGATTTATCTGTGTGATGAAGTAGTGAGTATGGGTTTTCTTTATATATATTCGTTAGTTTAAAATCCAGGATACTTAATATAGATATATGGTCTAAAAATGAAGGAGGATATGGGGCTGCAACATTGTGTTGTTGCTTATGTCTCATATCAACAGAAAATGAAAATATAGGGGTGTAATGTATACATGTGCTGAGCCTCTACATTCCATGAACTATCCAATAAAATCTCATACTTGTGATTTAGTCAGATTTGAGGACCTATATAGATCTGATTGAATCAGAGGTAGAAAGAAACCAACAGAAAAATTTATCTATGGCCATATGTTTGTATTAGGATCTATTGAAATTCATAGGAAAAAATAACATGTTTAAGAAATCAGCTATGTTGCTATGGAAAAGTGCTTGCTACTGAAAACATGATTTGTTAACCTCTGGATGTACATATGGGACTGAATGTTCTTCATTGCTTGAACGTGGGATGCAGAGAGGTATTAACACAGTATTAAAAGAAAAGGGGGAGTGACACTTAGTAACTTAACTAAGGACTTGGGATCTTAGGGCTACAAAATATAGCTTGGCAAGGTTAACATTGCAAGTTCACACATGGTGATTATACCTAGGGGCCTGAGTGTGCTGGGTTAACAGTGAATATGCCCCAGACAGTGTCTGATTTAATAAAAGGGAAAGTAGCTAAAGACCATAAAAACAAAATACTTGATATTGAACATTAGTAACAGGTTCATGTGAAGGCTTGGGTAAAATTCCTGATGGCCAGAAAATCTGTAGATGAGGAGTGATGATATAATTGATAATTGTGTTGACTATCTGATGGTGTTCTACGGATGAATTCTATGTTGGTTTTCTCTGTAACACATCATTGAATTATGTATCATTTTGTGTACACTAATGAACATGCACAGGTTCCCCAGAAATATGCATAAGAGCAATATTGCCTTCTTCTATCTATTTTGTAGTTATTTGAATATGAGAAAAGTTATATAAAATTTATTTTTTCAGTTAGATTACTCATACCAGGCATTAGTCTGACCCATGTGTGTGTTGATGCACTATTGGGTGTCTCATATTTTATGGGGCAGTCCATAGTGATTGTGCAGGTAAATAGGTATTTCAGGGGTCAAGCTTGGATGTTTAACTGCTTAGAGATTTTGGATGTTATGTTTAAAGAATTGCTGAAGTTAAATTTAATGGTTATGTTGAATTTTGTCAATCTGCTTATTTTAAGTTTGCTTGAGAAGCCAATGTTTTGCTATACTGTTCTACAAATATTAAACTTATATGTATCAGCTGAAACTCTTGTGTCTTGATTTACCAATGTGTTGTCTAGTAATGAAGTCTTTAAATTTTTAAACTGATCAACTTATGATGATAAATGATCCGAGTTCATATGGATGTATGGATTGAAGGAATAACCAAGTATTTAACTTTAAAAACTTATGTTTAATTTGATATAAAATATGGCAGAAGAAAGGGTTTTTGGGTTGCTTTAAAAATGGTCTATAAAGAATGATATGTTCTTTGTTTTAGAATAAATACAAAATAGATATGGCTAACCTAACCACATTATTGAGTCTGGATTGAGCCAGCACTGAAAAAAAAAAGATTTAACTTCAATTTTGCAACAAAGCTATACAACTTAAAAATATAGGGGAGACTCAGTTAAAAATAAAAATGAATGAGCACCTGAAATTTCCTAGAGACACACACATGCTCAAGCAAGGGCACAGTTTATACAATAATAAGATATGAAATAAATACAAAATGCTAAGCCTCGCAACCTGAAACCAAAAATCAAGCAATGATTTAAGTATGCCCAGAAATTTGATTTCTAGAAATTATATTGCTATGTGGAAAGTTATTATTAACAACTTTCAGCAGATTTCTACTTATAAATTTTTATATTCTGGTTCAAGTAGAAATTAACTTATATATCTTCATATATGTAAGTTTAAGTTGAATTAAAACAAACCAATATTTATTGGCAGAAAGATCCTGGAAAGGAGAAAATTAAGAGAGATGATTTTCTCAATTTAGATGACCACTTTACATATGCAAAAAAAAAAAAAAAAAAAAAAATTTAAGGAAAAAGAAAGTGGGTCATTTCATTTGGTATCAGAGCTATGTTGTTAAATAACATAGCAAAATTTAGTATGAACTTGTTTGCATTGAAGTATGGTGTGTTGATTGTTTTAGATACTTTGTTCTGTTAGTATATATATTACTAATATCTATTATAACTAAATAAGGATAAATTGAAGTAAATTAATTTATAGAGGAATATGCAAAATGAACTAACTTAAGTGTTATATCCATAGAACTATGGTGAGACCTAGACAACAAGATGTAGGACCAAGTGAACCACATATGATGAATATGCAAGAATTTATGAGAGCCCTAAGGGATGGAGTAGGCAACAGGCAAGAAAATCCACATGAAGAGCTTTCCAAACTTCTCAAGACCTTTACCAATCTTGGAGGCAAAACTTTTGATGGAACAGATGGGATCATGGGAGTTCAAAACTGGCTTAGAATTTTGGACAGAATTTTTACAGATATGCAAGTTAAGGACCAAAAGAAGAGGCAAATAGCATCTAGACAACTGAGAGGAGCAGCTTTGGACTGGTGGGAAGTTATCATAGCTGGAAGACCTGAAGGAGAAGTGACATGGAATCGATTTAAGGAAATGTTGGAAGGAAGATTTGTACCTGCATCAGCTAAAGAGTCTTTGCTAGAGGAATTCATTAAATTAAGGCAGGGGACTATGAGTGTTACTGAGTATACACAGAAGTTTGAATCACTAGCAAAATATGGTGCAGTGCTTATCACAACCAGAGAAGCTAAAAATGGCAGATACATTCAAGGGCTGAATGCTAGCCTTAGTAGAGCTATGTCGCCATATAAGGACAGGACATTTGATCAAGTTTTGGATCTGACTCTGAGTATCGAACAGCATGATAAAGCCAGGGAAAATTTCAGAGCATTAAGGAATAATCAAAATAAGAAAGGAAAGGGTAAGTTTCACCCTTATGATAAAAAGAAAACAGATGTAACTTCCACCAAAAAATCAGAAGAAGTCAAAACTGCTGAGGTTAAGAAGAAAACCACTTGCTATAATTGTGGACAAGAGGGACACATGAAAAATAGGTGTACAAATCCTAAACCAGCATCCTTCAAATGTCACCAGTGTGGAAAGGAAGGTCACATAAGGAGGAACTGTCCAGAGTTTGAGCAAGGAAAAGTGAGTACTTTGGAGGTGAAAGGCAAAGCAACAGAAGGACCAAATGTTGAGAATCATGGCCAAGTTGAAGGTACTTTGCTTATTCACTCAATACCTTTTACAGTAGTGTATGATACTGGGGCTACACACTCTTTAATTTCTTATGATATTGCACAACAATTAAAATTGAATTGTATGATTGTTGATAGGCCATTTCTTATTAAAAGTCCTTTAGGTAATTCCTGTGTTTTGGGTATGATGTGTATGCAACTGGGATTGAATATAGGGGGATATATGTTCAATGCAGACCTATATGTGTTGCAATATCCAGGCATAGGAGTTATTTTAGGAGTTGATTGGTTAAGAAAATATAGGGCTGTTATAAATATGGAGACCTCCACCATATCATTGAAAATTTCTGAAGGAAAAAGGATAGTTGTTCTTTGTGAAGTAAATAAGAACATAAATATAGTTACCCTTGATAACTTATCTAGTGAGAAGCACATGCCAGCATTACAAGAAATTCCTATAGTAAATGAATATGCTGATGTGTTTGATGAAGTTAGAGGAGTTTCAAACCATAGACCAGAAGAGTTTTCAATTAAACTGATTCCAGGAGCTAACCCAGTGGTTAAGAGGCCAACTAGAATGGGGCCTAAAGAATTGATAGAACTGTAGAAACAATTGGTTGAACTAGAAGAAAAAGGCTTCATCAGACCCAGTAGCTCATCATGGGGAGCACCAGTGGTTTTTGTTAAGAAGCAAGATGGATCCCTCAGGCTATGTATTGATTACAGAGAGTTAAATAAAATTACAGTTAAAAACAAATACCCCTTACCAAGAATTGATGATCTTTTTGACCAATTAAGTGGTGCAAAAATATTCTCTAGACTTGATTTAGCTTCAGGATTTCATTAAATGAAAGTGGAAGAGGAAATCATTAAATATACAGCTTTTAATACTAGGTATGGACTTTATGAATTTTTAGTGATGCCCTTTGGCTTGACAAATGCTCCCTCTTACTTTGTTGATTTGATGAATAGAATTTTTAGAAAATACTTATATAAATTTGTATTGATATTTATTGATGATATCTTAATTTATTCTAAGACAGTTGAAGAGCATGAGAATCATTTGCATATAGTACTACAGAAATTGAGGCAAGAAAATTTGAAGGCAAAATTTTCAAAATGTACATTTTGGCAGAATGAGGTAAACTTTTTAGGACATGTGATATCAGAAAAAGGTATATCTGTAGATCCCAATAAGGTAATTGCAGTTCAAGCTTGGAAAAGACCTACTTGTGTTAAAGAGGTCAGATCTTTTATGGGGATGGGTGGTTATTTGTAACGCACGCGGATTTTCGTTGCCGAAAAACCGAATATGTTATGGGTTTTTTAAAAAGAATTTAAGAAAAGAAAGAGGTAGAAGAAGATCGAAAATTTTAAAATAGAAAATAGAAAGAAAAGACAACAGAAAATAGAAGAGGAAAAAGAGAATAGAGAACATAGAACAGAACAGGAAACAACAGAACAACAACAGAATCTCACAATTCGCAGCGGAACAACATATAATAATAAATGAATAACCTTTAAACAAAGAACTATATCAGTTATTACATTTTATACATTACATCATATCATTAGAGTGTACAACAACAACAACAACATCAAACAGTGCAGCGGAAAAAGAAATACTATATAAGTAATATGCCATGCCATCCAGCTTGCCTCCAGCAACTCCAGAATATCCAGAATATCCTGATAAACCTAACTCTTAACTGCCCGTGTGGAAATTAGTGGGCACCCAGAGTTTAGGAAGGAAAACAATGAACTCCGAGTCAGTCATGTGACTGGTGTGAGAACTCAAAACAGTTTATTTATCTTTGAAAACAAAATAGAGGAATATTTTTAAAGTCAATTCGCAATGCTTTTTAAAAATGAGACTACCATAAGGCCTCCCGCACACACACACAATGCAAACGCAGAATCGGAGGAGATTTCTCCTTATGATAGTCAAAGATGCTTGATACGCATTTAAAATAACATTTTTATATTTTTACTAGTGCATAGTGTAGGAAAAATTCATTTCGAAAGTAGAATATAAATCTTAGCCAACATACGACCATTATCGTATGCCTACTATAGCTAACTATGTTCAATAGCAGGTTACGGCCACATTCCATAGCAGGTTATACAACTAAAACCGTACAAGTCACGTATTGTTTCTTTGGATTTCCAACGAATGATCAGGCCAAGGAACTTCCCATTGCCACATGAGAATGCCTCTAGATGGACATCCCCGAGAACCAAACCGGATCTCTACCAACACAAGATCGGGTTACCCCTAACTGAGTAACAACTGACCGAATATGCCATCCCCCGGTCCTTTGGGACCTTTTCACCGAGCGCTCGTAATCAATTCACACAATCATAACAAAGTGTTTTCAACATGAGTAAGTATCTGGGCTCCATACCATGATACCACCCTTTTCCAGAAGGAAATGCACACATCCTAAAGGGCGCTACCCCTCATAACCTTGCCGCATCTTTCCTGTTTTGACCATTCACGGGGTGTGAGGCTCGACGAAGTCACGTCCACAAAAACATACTTTATACAAAAGCCATGCTTTGGGTCAACAAATGATCAACACAATGATCACAAGGATAGACGATCAAATAAACGATCCTATCACAAATAATCAACACAATGATCATTTCAGCATCACTCAGCATGTCACATTACCAAATTGGGAATATATCGCTGATAACTTCAACTATATAACCTCTGAGCTCGTACGTCTCAGAGAAGGGTGTTAAGCTAAAGAATAAATTCTCCGCCACCAACAGAAATATATTTGAAAGAAATCGGCTTTATACCTCAACTTGTAATGTCAGACATACAATCCATACAAGTCTGTTCCTGGCTCGAACAAAACCGAAGGCACTTCTTACGAAGCCCTTGCAATCCGGGTATTCACAATCCCGATCGAATTTCCCATCACTTAAGGAATCTCTATACCAGGAGCTACCCAGTGCAGAGACAATCGATAGGTCATCCTATCGCTTTCGCAAAAACTCGGTCTTCAAAACCGATCTTCAATGCAATTCACAACGACGTATCACATATTCGGAATGGGTTATATGACCCCATGGTCCTTTCCCGGTTAACCCGAATAGTGAGCGCTTATTCAAAAATAAGTGTGACATTCAAATTCAATCAATTCACATCAAATACCCATTCAAAGGGAAATATTGATAGTCGGCTATTGAACTATCAATGGATATGCATACATCACCAGATTCCAAATAATTTTCCAAATTATTTATTTTCCAAAATATCTTTAAAAGATATAAAATTTTCACACTTCAAAAATAAATCAATATTTATTTTCAAACAAATTCTACTTTTCATTTATAAATTCCATAATGAATTTATATTCCAAAATATTCATGCTTATACGATTTCAATTATCCATTTTCAATTTATCTTCAAAATGATAAATTCTAAATATTCATTTCATATTGGAAAACATTTCCATACTTATTAAACATAAGCGATTCACAAATCTTTTATTTTCAACACTTGGAAAATATTCAGTATACTTAAATCGAGATTAAGTATATATTTCATTCTTTAAGGAAATCATTCTCTTAAACATATTTATTTGGGCCAAAACGAATGTTACGTAAAACATTGTTACGACAACCCAAAATCACTAGTATAGGGATTCGAAATTAAATAGATATATAAATCCCAATACTATTCAAAACATTTCCTTTCGGAAATTATTTACTATAACAACAGTGTTATAGTCCATCATTTCCTTTTATTTCTCGAAAACGTCTATTTCAACAATAAATGTTGAAATCTATGGTTTCGAATCTCAACATCTTTTAAAACATCGTTAGATCGTTTTAATTATGTTTAAAACACCAAATCTAAAATAATTTCTTTAACGTGTTATTCACTATTCAAAAACGTGAATAAACTTCGTTAACAAATTTCATCCTTTTATTCATTTCAATTCAAAGGATTATTCACTATTCAAAAATGTGAATATAACTCCATTAAATAAGTTATGACAATTAACTTATCAAAATAAGTTGTTTACGGATTTATAAAACAACGTTTATAAATTCCATTTCTATTTATTTATAAAAACTTCCTTTTTTATAAATCCTTTTATTAACCTATTCCAGTTTATAACTAAATTATAAACTAAACGTTCATATTATAAGTTAAATGCTTATAAAACGATTATTTTACAAAATCATTTCTTTGAACTTCATAATTATAAATCTTATATCTTATAAGATTCAATTATTTATCCAAATATATTCTTTAATAACTTAACGAAATTTATAAATCTTATTATTTATAAAATTCCATTTATAACTTCTCCATTTATAATTCTATAAATTTCATTCATTTACAAAATTCATTTTCACTTCATTCAAACACTTATAAAAACTCGTTTTATAATTTCAATATTTTAATTTATAAATATCCATTTATAAATCTCTTAATATAATTCAACTTATATTATTCTTTTAAAACGTCTTTAATCTCCTTTATTATTTCACCATTTTGATTCATAAAATAATTAAATTTCATAAATCCTATATTTAAACTTTTCACAATAAATTCTAAAATCCCGATTAAACTATTTTATAAAATCATTAGCATCATATTCTCAAAAATCAGTTTTTAACTATTTTTCTCAAAAATCATAATTTTTATAACTTTAAAAATTATAACGTTTATTTATTTAAAATGGATGAATTCCAAAATTATTTTATAAAACGTATACTTTCAAAAATCACTTTAAAATCATTTTAAAATCCCAAAATCTGGGTCCAATGATGCTACACACCAAATAGTCAATCACGACAACAACGATATCATATATCGATATGATAATCAACGAATATCAAAATATCCATAATCAAATAAATACTGTTGAGGAATCCAGTTGGATCCCTCCAACCTGTTTTCCTGCATCCAAAAACATTAGCACAATACCAATTTCGCTCTAGTACGAAATTATCGCGGTATATGGGATTTAAATATTATCCGCTTAATAACGGCGTAATAGGGTCTCATCCGCTAAACAAAAAATTGCGGGAAATCAATCAACTCCAATATATACATATGCCAATATATATATATTGCTATTATATATAATACCAATTTCACTGTTTATGAAATATTCGCGGTATATGTTTTTATTAAATAACATCCGCTTACTAACGGCGCATAATGTCTATTTTAACAATCAATAGATATTAATCATCATTCAAACATGCATTCAAATATTTTAAATCTAACTATTTAAAATAAAATCGAAACCTATTCGATTGAGTGAGAAGTTCTCACCTTGGTTTTAATTTCCGTTTTAGCGATTTATTTCGAATAAAATTAAACGCGTGTTTAATTTTACCCAAAATTCTCACTAACTCCAAACGACTCCAAACCAACTCCATCGCGTAGTGCTCGTCCATACGATTCCAACGCAACTGAGTTTGCATTTTTTCGACCTCGTATGAAAAAGTTATGAATATTTGAAGTTTACTCGAATTTTATAAACATAAATCACACAACTTTTAATCAATTTTAAACTACAACCATTTTCAGCCACAGGATCCATCTCCAACCTGATCACAGCCCTCCTTCCCCTCATCTTCTCCCACGTTACTCCTCTACAGGTTGAGGCCGCACAACAAAACCCACTTGCTTAGATTAGGGTTTAATTATACTCCGTCAATACTCGATGAAACCCGATCAAACCACCGCCACGCGAAAGCTCTCAACTTCCTCTACCTCTGGCCTCAACCACCTGAAGCTCGGCTGTCAAATTAGCCTCGTTTTGCATGCGTGGCCTGAAGAGAACGGCCCCCCCTTGCTCCCTCCACGTCGCGCCGTTTCCGATCATCTCCGTATGGAATCGAAGCTCTCGTCGAGCTCTTCGACTTCCGTGTTGAACACTTCGCGTAATTCTTTACGGATTGAGAGAGATTGATGAAGAAGTGAGAGTGATTTCTGGCCATTGGTTATTAAAGTGGCGGCTAGGGTTAGGTTTAGAGATATTTTTTTTTTTTAATTTATGAAGGGTGTGGGTGTGTATTTATAGAGTTTTGAACGACACTATTCATCCGGAAATTCCGAACTCCGATTTAGGCGCCGAAACTGACATTCCTAGGGTTTATCCCGCGTTCCGGACACAATGGAATAGGTTTCGGAAGCTAATTCGGATATCTGTGCGAGTTATAGCTAAAAACGTTCAATTTAAATTAAACCGATTTAAATCGATTTCTAGGCGTTTTAATTTGTACCGGACAAACGGTAAATCCAATTGACTTGAAATTTGAAACCTTACAATAATATCACATTACGGATCCGATGAAACTGGTTTCGTCGAAATCCGAGACTTTTTGAAAAATGGCTATTTTCACTCGCCAAATTTAAATTAAAAATAATTCGATGTGTTTCGAGCTGCCACGATCAAACGATAACTCCGATTGACACGAAAATTGAAATCCGGTAATAACTAACTATTACGGATCCAATGGAACTGGTTTCGTTCAATTCTGAGACTGTTCAAAAATTGGCTATTTTACAGTCGATTATTAAATATTAAAATATTCAATTTTCACAAATTAATTTTTTATTCGATTTTAAAAGTTCTAAAATATCGTTCTAACTCCCATATGATAAAATAAAATTTTACAAATCATTTTCAATCATATTTAATCCAATTTTCAATTATTTCCATAATTTAAAGTATTAAATTATCGATTTAATTATTCAATTAAATCCAAAAATTCAAATAAAAATTTATTTGACTTATAAATTCACTTATTAATATTTAAAATTAATTAAATATTCATATTTTAATTTCTAAAAATTCTGGGTCGTTACAATCTTTCCCCCTTAAAAGAATTTCGTCCTCGAAATTATAAGTAAGAAAAGTTACAGAATCTATTAATTTTTCCAAAATTCATAGTTAAACTTCTTACAATACTTTACTAAGTTTTCAAATCATACTTAGTTATCTTTTCAAAAACAACTACTATTGTTTAACTTTCAATTCCAAAATCAAAGTTAAAGTTTTCAAAATTTTTCTAAATTTCTCAAAATTTTTCTAACGCCTTTAATTTTCGGAAAAATTCGCCATAGTCTCCTTTGCGCGGCTCGATCCGAAAAAAAAATGATAGTATATATATCACAAATATACATCTCATCAAGTAATGAGGCATCCCGTAGGGAAAAAAGTATAAAAGTACGATATTTAATCCGAGATATGTACCTTATATTTTATTAGCGAGCATATACGGCTAATATAGCGCAAAAGCGAGCTCCAAATGCGAAGCAAACGCGATCCGCACCTACTAATCACTCAACAAACAACATGAGAATCATGCATATATGAAAATAATCTCAATATACAACATATATCTCCATAACAACTACATAATATAGCAAATGCAATATATATTCAACCATCAACCAACTAACATCCAAATAATAAATATTCATTCATATTCTCATTAATATTTAATGAAATGGTTTTCAATTTAATCATATTTGATTCATTAACATTGGATTTTATCAACATTCATTCTCAATTTTTAATTAGTTTGCATTCACTAATTAAATCCAATTCACTTTCAATTCTATTCAAATTTATTTACTTCTAATTTGAATTTAATTACATAGCTTTAAATTTCACTAATTCACTTTCATTAATACTTAAAATTAATTTAGTTTGATACGAATATCAACTTCATCCAACATCTCTTAAGTTATACTTCATTTTAAACATCACTTAGTTTTACATAACTTAAATTCCCACTTGTAAATAAATTCAGATTCCAATTCTAAAGTAAATTTTCATTTAACTTTAAATTCATTTTTTATTTACAACTCACATATTCATAAATATATTCATATAGTTTCACTTCTTATATATACAAGTTTATTTCACAATTGTAAATTACTTTAATTATAATCCAATTCTTATAATTCTTTTTGCTTATACAATTATTCTTTAATTTAGATTATTCAAACAACTAAACAATCAACATATATACACTTTAATAATTCTGAAAAATTATTCCTTTATATATAAAATATAATCAAGTAAAATTATTTCATTTACCCAATTTAAAACAATATTATGTCGAATTGTTCTATTCAAGTGTTTAGAAACCCCTTCGGCATAGTCTTGCGGACCACGCTGACGAAAGTTCATATGCCACTCAATAAACCAATCATCACAATATAAAACAATTTCATATTCACTAACAAATACGCTCTCATAGCTATTATTACACTCAAACTCATTCTAGAGTACTGCTGACTCTATCTCTAATGAGTAATACCCAACAGAACCATGGTTGTCGCTTAACCATATGCTCTGATACCAAATGTAACGCACGCGGATTTTCGTTGCCGAAAAACCGAATATGTTATGGGTTTTTTAAAAAGAATTTAAGAAAAGAAAGAGGTAGAAGAAGATCGAAAATTTTAAAATAGAAAATAGAAAGAAAAGACAACAGAAAATAGAAGAGGAAAAAGAGAATATAGAACATAGAACAGAACAGGAAACAACAGAACAACAACAGAATCACACAATTCGCAGCGGAACAACATATAATAATAAATGAATAATCTTTAAACAAAGAACTATATCAGTTATTACATTTTATACATTACATCATATCATCAGAGTGTACAACAACAACAACAACATCAAACAGTGCAGCAGAAAAAGAAATACTATATAAGTAATATGCCATGCCATCCAGCTTGCCTCCAGCAACTCCAGAATATCCAAAATATCCTGATAAACCTAACTCTTAACTGCCCGTGTGGAAATTGGTGGGCACCCAGAGTTTAGGAAGGAAAACAATAAACTCCGAGTCAGTCATGTGACTGGTGTGAGAACTCAAAACAGTTTATTTATCTTTGAAAACAAAATAAAGGAATATTTTTAAAGTCAATTCGCAATGCTTTTTAAAAATGAGACTACCATAAGGCCTCCCGCACACACACACAATGCAAACGCAGAATCGGAGGAGATTTCTCCTTATGATAGTCAAAGATGCTTGATACGCATTTAAAATAACATTTTTATATTTTTACTAGTGCATAGTGTAGGAAAAATTCATTTCGAAAGTAGAATATAAATCTTAGCCAACATACGACCATTATCGTATGCCTACTATAGCTAACTATGTTCAATAGCAGGTTACCGCCACATTCCATAGCAGGTTATACAACTAAAACCGTACAAGTCACGTATTGTTTCTTTGGATTTCCAACGAATAATCAGGCCAAGGAACTTCCCATTGCCACATGAGAATGCCTCTGGATGGACATCCCCGAGAACCAAACCGGATCTCTACCAACACAAGGCCGGGTTACCCCTAACTGAGTAACAACTGACCGAATATGCCATCCCCCGGTCCTTTGGGACCTTTTCACCGAGCGCTCGTAATCAATTCACACAATCATAACAAAGTGTTTTCAACATGAGTAAGTATCTGGGCTCCATACCATGATACCACCCTTTTCCAGAAGGAAATGCACACATCCTAAAGGGCGCTACCCCTCATAACCTTGCCGCATCTTTCCTGTTTTGACCATTCACGGGGTGTGAGGCTCGACGAAGTCACGTCCACAAAAACATACTTTATACAAAAGCCATGCTTTGGGTCAACAAATGATCAACACAATGATCACAAGGATAGACGATCAAATAAACGATCCTATCACAAATAATCAACACAATGATCATTTCAGCATCACTCAGCATGTCACATTACCAAATTGGGAATATATCGCTGATAACTTCAACTATATAACCTCTGAGCTCGTACGTCTCAGAGAAGGGTGTTAAGCTAAAGAATAAATTCTCCGCCACCAATAGAAATATATTTGAAAGAAATCGGCTTTATACCTCAACTTGTAATGTCAGACATACAATCCATACAAGTCTGTTCCGGGCTCGAACAAAACCGAAGGCACTTCTTACGAAGCCCTTGCAATCCGGGTATTCACAATCCCGATCGAATTTCCCATCACTTAAGGAATCTCTATACCAGGAGCTACCCAGTGCAGAGACAATCGATAGGTCATCCTATCGCTTTCGCAAAAACTCAGTCTTCAACACCGATCTTCAATGCAATTCGCAACGACGTATCACATATTCGGAATGGGTTATGCGACCCCATGGTCCTTTCCCGGTTAACCCGAATAGTGAGCGCTTATTCAAAAATAAGTGTGACATTCAAATTCAATCAATTCACATCAAATACCCATTCAAAGGGAAATATTGATAGTCGGCTATTGAACTATCAATGGATATGCATACATCACCAGATTCCAAATTATTTTCCAAATTATTTATTTTCCAAAATATCTTTACAAGATATAAAATTTTCACACTTCAAAAATAAATCAATATTTATTTTCAAACAAATTCTACTTTTCATTTATAAATTCCATAATGAATTTATATTCCAAAATATTCATGCATATACGATTTCAATTATCCATTTTCAATTTATCTTCAAAAAGATAAATTCTAAATATTCATTTCATATTGGAAAACATTTCCATACTTATTAAACATAAGCAATTCACAAATCTTTTATTTTCAACACTTGGAAAATATTCAATATACTTAAATCGAGATTAAGTATATATTTCATTCTTTAAGGAAATCATTCTCTTAAACATATTTATTTGGGCCAAAACGAATGTTACGTAAAACATTGTTACGACAACCCAAAATCACTAGTATAGGGATTCGAAATTAAATAGATATATAAATCCCAATACTATTCAAAACATTTCCTTTCGGAAATTATTTACTATAACAACAGTGTTATAGTCCGTCATTTCCTTTTATTTCTCGAAAACGTCTATTTCAACTATAAATGTTGAAATCTATGGTTTCGAATCTCGACATCTTTTAAAACATCGTTAGATCGTTTTAATTCTGTTTAAAACACCAAATCTAAAACAATTTCTTTAACGTGTTATTTACTATTCAAAAACGTGAATAAACTTCGTTAACAAATTTCATCCTTTTATTCATTTCAATTCAAAGGATTATTCACTATTCAAAAATGTGAATATAACTCCATTAAATAAGTTATGACAATTAACTTATCAAAATAAGTTGTTTGCGGATTTATAAAACAACGTTTATAAATTCCATTTCTATTTATTTATAAAAACTTCCTTTTTTATAAATCCTTTTATTAACCTATTCCAGTTTATAACTAAATTATAAACTAAACGTTCATATTATAAGTTAAATGCTTATAAAACGATTATTTTACAAAATCATTTCTTTGAACTTCATAATTATAAATCTTATATCTTATAAGATTCAATTATTTATCCAAATATATTCTTTAATAACTTAACGAAATTTATAAATCTTATTATTTATAAAATTCCATTTATAACTTCTCCATTTATAATTCTATAAATTTCATTCATTTACAAAATTCATTTTCACTTCATTCAAACACTTATAAAAACTCGTTTTATAATTTCAATATTTTAATTTATAAATATCCATTTATAAATCTCTTAATATAATTCAATTTATATTATTCTTTTAAAACGTCTTTAATCTCCTTTATTATTTCACCATTTTGATTCATAAAATAATTAAATTTCATAAATCCTATATTTAAACTTTTCACAATAAATTCTAAAATCCCGATTAAACTATTTTATAAAATCATTAGCATCATATTCTCAAAAATCAGTTTTTAACTATTTTTCTCAAAAATCATAATTTTTATAACTTAAAAAATTATAACGTTTATTTATTTAAAATGGATCAATTCCAAAATTATTTTATAAAACGTATACTTTCAAAAATCACTTTAAAATCATTTTAAAATCTCAAAATCTGGGTCCAATGATGCTACACACCAAATAGTCAATCACGACAACAACGATATCATATATCGATATGATAATCAACGAATATCAAAATATCCATAATCAAATAAATACTGTTGAGGAATCCAGTTGGATCCCTCCAACCTGTTTTCCTGCATCCAAAAACATTAGCACAATACCAATTTCGCTCCAGTACGAAATTATCGCGGTATATGGGATTTAAATATTATCCGCTTAATAACGGCGTAATAGGGTCTCATTCGCTAAACAAAAAATTGCGGGAAATCAATCAACTCCAATATATACATATGCCAATATATATATTGCTATTATATATAATACCAATTTCACTGTTTATGAAATATTCGCGGTATATGTTTTTATTAAATAACATCCGCTTACTAACGGCGCATAATGTCTATTTTAACAATCAATAGATATTAATCATCATTCAAACATTCATTCAAATATTTTAAATCTAACTATTTAAAATAAAATCGAAACCTATTCGATTGAGTGAGAAGTTCTCACCTTGGTTTTAATTTCCGTTTTAGCGATTTATTTCAAATAAAATTAAACGCGTGTTTAATTTTACCCAAAATTCTCACTAACTCCAAACGACTCCAAACCAACTCCATCGCGTAGTGCTCGTCCATACGATTCCAACGCAACTGAGTTTGCATTTTTTCGACCTCGTATGAAAAAGTTATGAATATTTGAGGTTTACTCGAATTTTATAAACATAAATCACACAACTTTTAATCAATTTTAAACTACAACCATTTTCAGCCATAGGATCCATCTCCAACCTGATCACAGCCCTCCATCCCCTCATCTTCTCCCACGTTACTCCTCTACAGGTTGAGGCCGCACAACAAAACCCACTTGCTTAGATTAGGGTTTAATTATACTCCGTCAATACTCGATGAAACCCGATCAAACCACCGCCACGCGAAAGCTCTCAACTTCCTCTACCTCTGGCCTCAACCACCTGAAGCTCGGCTGTCAAATTAGCCTCGTTTTGCGTGCGTGGCCTGAAGAGAACGGCCCCCCTTTGCTCCCTCCACGTCGCGCCGTTTCCGATCATCTCCGTATGGAATCGAAGCTCTCGTCGAGCTCTTCGACTTCCGTGTTGAACACTTCGCGTAATTTTTTACGGATTGAGAGAGCTTGATGAAGAAGTGAGAGTGATTTCTGGCCATTGGTTATTAAAGTGGCGGCTAGGGTTAGGTTTAGAGATATTTTTTTTTTTAATTTATGAAGGGTGTGGGTGTGTATTTATAGAGTTTTGAACGACACTATTCATCCAGAAATTCCGAACTCCGATTAGGCGCCGAAACTGACATTCCTAGGGTTTATCCCGCGTTCCGGACACAATGGAATAGGTTTCGGAAGCTAATTCGGATATCTGTGCGAGTTATAGCTAAAAACGTTCAATTTAAATTAAACCGATTTAAATCGATTTCTAGGCATTTTAATTTGTACCGGACAAATGGTAAATCCAATTGACTTGAAATTTGAAACCTTACAATAATATCACATTACGGATCCGATGAAACTAGTTTCGTCGAAATCCGAGACTTTTTGAAAAATGGCTATTTTCACTCGCCAAATTTAAATTAAAAATAATTCGATGCGTTTCGAGCTGCCACGATCAAACGATAACTCCGATTGACACGAAAATTGAAATCCGGTAATAACTAACTAATACGGATCCAATGGAACTGGTTTCGTTCAATTCTGAGACTGTTCAAAAATTGGCTATTTTATAGTCGATTATTAAATATTAAAATATTCAATTTTCACAAATTAATTTTTTATTCGATTTTAAAAGTTCGAAAATATCGTTCTAACTCCCATATGATAAAATAAAATTTTACAAATCATTTTCAATCATATTTAATCCAATTTTCAATTATTTCCATAATTTAACGTATTAAATTATCGATTTAATTATTCAATTAAATCCAAAAATTCAAATAAAAATTTATTTGACTTATAAATTCACTTATTAATATTTAAAATTAATTAAATATTCATATTTTAATTTCTAAAAATTCTGGGTCGTTACATTATTATAGAAGGTTTATAAAAGATTTTGCAAAGATTTCAATTCCATTAACTAGGTTGACAAGGAAGAATCAAGTATTTGCTTGGACTGAGGATTGTGAGGAAGCCTTTGGGAAGTTGAAGGAGGCACTAATACAAGCTCCAATACTAAAAGTACCTGAAGGAAATGAAATTTTGGTGATATATACTGATGCAAGTGGACAAGGACTTGGGGCAATATTGATGCAACAACATCAAGTGATAGCTTATGCCTCTAGACAGTTAAAACCCAGTGAGATAAAGTATGCTACACATGACCTTGAATTGGCTGCTATAGTATATGCTCTTAAATCATGGAGACATTATTTGTTAGGGGAAAAATTTGAAGTTTACACAGACCATAAGTCACTTAAATATTTGTTTTCACAAAAAGAATTAAACATGAGGCAACAAAGATGGGTTGAACTACTAGCCTCATATGATTTTGAAATATTGTATAACCTGGCAAGGCTAATAAAGTAGCAGATGCTTTAAGTAGACAACATGTTAATGTAGCTAGGTTAATGATAGAAGAGTTTAACACTCTATCACTATTGATTGACTCAGAAGTAGAAAGTGAAAGTGTAGAAAATATGAGCATAGGCAGTGAGAATGTAGAGATGGGAAAGTTAAGTTTTGTTATTTTGTTATTTTGGGGTCAGAATTAAAAACTAAAGTTGAAAAGCTACAATACCAAGATTCATCTTTACTTGAGAGAAAAACTCAGATATTAAATGGAGAGATAGTGGAAGGTTTTCTGTTGAATGATCAGGGCCATTTGAAGAAAGGAAGAAGAATATGTGTTCCTGCCATTGATGAATTGAAGCAAGAAATATTGGATGCTTATCATAAAAATAAATATACCATACATCCAGGAAGCACAAGAATGTATCATAACCTCAAAAGGGATTATTGGTGGAAAGGTATGAAAAGTGCAGTGGCAACTTATGTGTCTAAGTGCATGGTTTGTCAACAGGTAAAAGCTGAATACCAAAGACCTTCAGGGATGCTTCAACCTTTACAAATACCACAGTGGAAATGGGAAGATATATCAATGGATTTCATTGATGGTTTGCCAAAAACTAGGAGGGGAAATGATAATATTTGGGTTGTAGTAGATAGGCTAACTAAATCAGCTCATTTCATACCTGTAAAATCAGAAAGGAATGCATGCACATTAGCTCAATTATTTATTAAGGAAGTAGTTAGATTGCATGGAATACCAAAAACTATAGTAAGTGATAGAGATACCATCTTCACTTCAAAATTTTGGCAAAGTTTTCACAGAGCAATGGGGACTAATCTATGCTTGAGTACAGCATATCACCCTCAATCTGATGGTCAAACAGAAATTGTGAATAAATTGCTTGAAGACATGTTGAGGGCATGTATATTGGATTGGGGAGGAAGCTGGGAAGATCACATAGTTCTGGCAGAGTTTGCATATAACAACAGTTATCACGGTAGCATAGGCATGGCACCCTTTGAAGCACGCTATGGTAGGCCATGTTTATCACCTTCAAGTTGGAGTGAATCTGGGGAGAAGGTGGTCTTAGGACCAGAAAATGTAAAAGAAATTTCTGAAAAGATAGCTTTGATTAGAAAAAGAATTGATTCTGCCCAAGATAGGCAAAAGAAATATGCAGATCAGAAGAGAAAGGCAGTACAATATGATGTAGGAAATTTTGTATTTGTTAAAATATCACCTATGAAGAAGGTTCTAAGGTTTGGGAAACAAGGAAAGTTAATTCCCAGATACATAGGACCATATAAAATTTTAGAAAGAATTGGAAATGTAGCCTATAAGTTAGAATTGCCAGAGGAGATGAGGGCAACGCATGATGTTTTTCATGTATCTCAGTTAAGGAGATGGATTCATGATGCAGAGACAATCTTGGAATCCACTAGGGATGTGCAGATTGATCCCAGAATGGTTTATGAAAAAGAGCCAGTAGGTATTGTTGCAAGAGAAATTAAGAAATTAAGGAATAAAGAAATTAAATTGGTAAAAGTGCAGTGGAGCCTTGACCCAAATGATTGCACATAGGAAGTGGAAGATAAAATCAGAAATGATTATCCAAAATTGTTTGATTGAATAAAAGGTATAACATATATATGTTGATAAATACTTTGATTAAAATATGTAGTGTGAATTTTTTTTTTAAATTTACGCAGAGTTTAACTAAGAGGTTAGTTTGCAAATGATTGATTTTCTGGATTGAAAATACTTGAGTTAAGTATGAAAGAATTGTGGGACACAATTCCTAAAAGGAGGGGTATATGTGATAACCCTGATTTTTTTAGGGTAATTTTATGATTCAATTTACTTTAGGATCGTTTAAAAATTGGAAAAAAATAGGAATAGAAACTTTTTGCCAATGAATGGTTAAAAAAAAGAGAGTATGTACTGGTGCACTAGACAGTACATACACATACACATATTTTCTAAAATATAAAATAGGCAGAAATTAATTTGTAAGTTAGAATAAATAAATTTCAAATACATAGGCATGCAGACATGATTATTGCAGACATGAATATGTCTTTAAAACAAGTTTAGTATAAAGAAAATAAAGTATGTAGTCTAGAATAAACATATGCAGAAGATAGTAAGTACTTAAATAAATAAATAAATATGTTTGCATATGATATACATGAGCATAAGAAAGTACTGCTGGTAGGAGACAAGATTTGCATGGAAATAGTATGAATCTTTAATAAAACAATTTAGCTAATTTCAGTAATTCTTTTGCTTGAAAAAAAAAATGTAAGTCATGCATATAACATGACCCGGGGTAAGAAAAAAGGAATAGGGTATATTTTCTCAGAAAAATATAACAAGGACCACTTTCCCATTTTCTCTATAAAAAAATGGATGAGAAGCATATCATAGTTGATGGGGAAAAACTGACATTGGGTAATTTTCTAAAACCCTGGTGGAAGCTAGGGTCTAGTATAAGAAGGCTTAAGGATAGTGAGATCTGTCACTACTTTTAAAACAGAGAAAAAAAAATATAGCAATAGAAATATAAATCAGAGAGCATTGGCTATTAGAGTTAAGAGGAAGTGGAAGATCAAAGGGAAAAGGAAGGCTTAGGAAAAGGAGTTAAGGTGAGTAACCTCACTGGAAACATTGGCAATAAGCAATAAGTCTTGAATATTGAGGTAGCTTGACTAAATTTATATTTTTATTTGTTTACAAGCTATGTTGTTTTATGATTTGATAACTTTGACTTGCTTTATGATCTGTTTAAATGAAAACCCTTTTTATATTGATTTACCCAGAGTGCAATAGCCAGGGATTTAATGTTTAAATATGTCTTTCTGTGTTATGATTTAACTGTGAGATGAAGTAGTGAGTATGGGTTTTCTTTATATATATATTTGTTAATTTAAAATCCAGGATACTTAATATAGATATATGGTCTAAAAATGAAGGAGAATATGGGGCTGCAACATTATGTTGTTGCTTATGTCTCATATCAACAGAAAATGAAAATATAGTGGTGCAATGTATACATGTGTTGAGCCTCTACATTCCATGAACTATCCAATAAAATCTCATACTTGTGATTTAGTCAGATTTGAGGACCTACATAGATCTGATTGAATCAGAGGTAGAAAGAAACCAACAGAAAAATTTATCTATGACCATATGTTTGTATTAGAATCTATTGAAATTCATAGGAAAAATAACATGTTTAAGAAATCAGCTATGTTGCTATGGAAAAGTACTTGCTAGTGAAAACATGATTTGTTAACCTCTAGATATACATATGGGACTGAAAGTTTTCTTCATTGCTTGAACATGGGATGCAGAGAGGTATTAACACAGTATTAAAAGAAAAAGGGGGAGTGACACTTAGTAACTTAACTAAGGACTTGGGATCTTAGGGCTACAAAATATAGCTTGGCAATGTGAACATTGCAAGCTCACACATGGTATGATTATACCCAGGGGCCTGAGTGCGCTGGGTTAACAGTGAATATGCCCCAGACAGTGTGTGATTTAATAAAAGGGAAAGTAGCTAAAGACCATAAAAACAAAATACTTGATATTGAACATTAGTAACAGGTTCATGTGAAGGCTTGGGTAAAATTCCTGATGGCCAGAAAATCTGTGGATGAGGAATGATGATTTAATTGATAATTGTGTTGACTATCTTATGGTGTTCTATGGATGAATTCTATGTTGGTTTTCTCTGTAACACATCATTGAATTATGTATCATTTTTGTGTACACTAATGAACATGCACAGGTTCCCCAGAAATATGCATAAGAGCAATATTGCATTCTTCTATCTATTTTGTAGTTATTTGAATATGAGAAAAGTTATATAAAATTTATGTTTTCAGTTAGATTACTCATACCAGGCATTAGTCTGACCCATGTGTGTGTTGATGCACTATTGGGTGTCTCATATTTTATGGGGCAGTCCATAGTGATTGTGCAGGTAAATAGGTATTTCAGGGGTCAAGCTTGGATGTTTAACTGCTTAGAGATTTTGGATGTTATGTTTAAAGAATTGCTGAAGTTAAATTTAATGGTTATGTTGAATTTTGTCAATCTGCTTAGTTTAAGTTTGCTTGAGAAGCCAATGTTTTGCTCTACTGTTCTGCAAATATTAAACTTATATGTATCAGCTGAAACTCTTGTGTCTTGATTTACCAATGTGTTGCCTAGTAATGAAGTCTTTAAATTTTTAAATTGATCAATTTATGATGATAAATGATCTGAGTTCATAAGGATGTATGGATTGAAGGAATAATCAAGTATTTAACTTTAAAAACTTATGTTTAATTTGACATAAAATCTGGCAGAAGAAAGGGTTTTTGGGTTGCTTTAAAAATGGTCTAAAAAGAATGATATGTTCTTTGTTTTGAATAAATGCAAAATAGATATGGCTAACCTAACCACATTATTGAGTCTAGATTGAGCCAGCACTGAAAAAAAAAGATTTAAATTCAATTTTGCAACAAAGCTATACCACTTAAAAATATAGGGGAGACTCAGTTAAAAATAAAAATGAATGAGCACCTGAAATTTCCTAGAGACACACACATGCTCAAGAAAGGGCACAATTTATACAATAATAAGATATGAAATAAATACAAAATGCTAAGCCTAGCAACCTGAAACCAAAAATCAAGCAATGATTTAAGTATGCCCAGAAATTTGATTTCTAGAAATTATATTGCTATGTGGAAAGTTATTATTAACAACTTTCAGCAGATTTCTACTTATAAATTTTTATATTCTGATTCAAGTAGAAATTAACTTATATATCTTCATATATGTAAGTTTAAGTTGAATTAAAAGAAACCAATATTTATTGGCAGAAAGATCCTGGAAATGAGAAAAATAAGAGAGATGATTTTCTCAATTTAGATGACTACTTTACATATGCAAAAAAAAAAACATTTTAAGGAAAAAGAAAGTGGGTCATTTCAGTGAGCGTGTAATAGATGCAGAATTTTAATTGAAACGTACGCTCAAATAATTAACAAAAGTAACGTGATTAGAAACTATTCGTTTCTTATTTATTTATTTCTTATATAGTTAGTACAATTTTTAATTTATAACAAAAGTAACGTATCTAAATTTATGCGTTACTTATTCGTTCTCTACCTATTTTTAGTGAAATATATTTTAAAGAATATTCATTAGCTACGTACCATTTATATGCCAACTAAATAAATCAAAACGGATATAACGTACAAATTAAAACGTGTATTTTAAATAGCCTATTTATACTCTATTAACTTTAAAATTTATTTCTTAATTAACTTTTGATTTGTTTACATTGGTTTGATTTACTTAACATTTAACACATAACTGATGTATATACGTAAAAAAGAAAACGTAAAATTTATTTCCTATATATTATTCAATTTAAAATTTTATTTATTAATCAATTAACTAAGAAACAAATGTGTATACGCATAAAGTTTATTTCTTTTATAGAATATTAATTACTTGATTTAAAGGTGTATAACCAATTTTTAAAAGAACAAAAGTGGAAATAAAATGTTGTTACCAATATATTTAGTTAAGTAAAAATATTTGGAAGTTAGAACATAAAAGATTTAAATTCCAATAAATGTTAAACTTTAACCAAAAATAAGAATTGCAGAATTGGGTTATATTAATAAAATTTTGGTGACTATTTATAATTAAATTCAAAAAAATTCAACTTTTTTGTAAATTAAAACCCCAAAGTTTATAAATAAAAGAATAAAATACTTGTTAGAATTTTTGGGTTGTTACACTCGCCCCCACTCAGAACTTTTCGTCCTCGAAAAGGAACAAAGTAGGAGAATAGAAACAACCAGAAGAAAAATTAGACTTTGGAAAACAAATTAACAATTTATTTAAAACCATATAATTTTTTTATTAATTAATATTTAATAGTTTGGTTAAACTCATTTTATTAAATCCATTCAATTATTTATGAGATCAATTATTTATATAAAACACTAATTTTTTTACTATTAAACCAGGTAGTAGATAAATAAACAATATTTTAAAGATTATATTCAAAAAGGAAAGGAAGGTAGACTCAGGAAATGGAATATAGGTGAACAAATAAGCTGAGCAGATAAGGTAGATCCAAAAGAATAGTATCGGGCACAAATCGTAAATTTCAAACCATAAGAGTCTAAATTTCGAATATTAATACAAAATTTCTTTGTTGAAAAATACTTTTATAATAAAATAACTTTATATCAAAACAAAATTTTCTTTCGAAGATACTTTTATAACTCGATGTTTCAACAAGATTATCTTCGTTCTTGCAGACTCTGGCCATGCGTTGATCAGGCGCAAAGCTAGAATTCTTCAAGTACTTAGTAGACCTGTTTCAAACCCAGTGAAAATACTGAAAACTTTTAAAAACAGATATAGAAAGTACAATACAAAAAAAAATCACCTGGATCGTAGGATACATAACGATGGTTACACCTGGATCCCCCATGAAACATCCATATCCTTTAAGCATTCACTGCCTTGCGAATTATGCCATGATAAACAAAACCCGTGGACCGCAGGATACATAACAATGGTTACGCCTGGATGCCCCAGGAAACATCCATACCCTTTAAGAAATCTCTTCCATGGTGTTACGCCACCACAACAAAACCGGAAGACCGTAGGATACATAACAATGGTTACGCCTGGATCCCCCAGGAAGCATCCATACCCTTTAAGCAAGCTCTGCCTTGCGGATTATGCTACCCCAGAAAAAAAAAGACCGTGGGTTTTGCCATGGTAGGACACACGAGTATCACATCCGAAAAACCGAAAATAAGAGAGAATAGTATCGATAGAATGAATCCGCAATGTGGCCACTGAACGGATATCAAGCAGAAGGCACTTTCCATATCATTAATTCGAAAATATATATCATATAGTACCTTTTCAAATCACTTTCAAATATCATACTTATATAAAGTCCATTATATATAAGATTTCATTTTCGATCGAATACTTTCCAAAATCAATAGTATATCAAATCACACTTATATATACTTCGCCTATATAAGATTACACCTTTCAAATTGAGTACCTTTCCAAATCAATAGTTTTCAAATCATCTTCATACTTACACAAATCAATTCTACATAAGTTCGATAACTCCCAAATCAAGTATTTAGTAAAACAAGGTTCTCAATTTCAATTTCTTTCAATATCGTTTCGGTTTCAAAATCATATATGATTTCACCAAATTATTTCTTCCATAATTAATATCTTCGATTTCAAAATTTCCAAATAATAGGTTTAGAAAATATTCCTAGTTTCCAAATCAACATAATTTAGGTCAATCAAATTCATTTCCAAAATCATCATATAAATACTAGGTTTTAAATTCCAAATCTTATTTTTCGAAACCAAATATTTTCTAAAAACAATTATTCCCAAATGATTTTCAAGTTTATAACCACCCCTTTGAAACCTTTAAACTATTTATAAAGCATTCAAAACCAGATTTCATATTAGTATAATTCAAATTAGTCCTATCCATTTACTTAACAAAGTAGCTTTAAACTTATATACTTTATCCATTAATTTATACTTTTCAAAATTACTTAGCTTTAAAATTTTAAACCTTGATTTGGAAGTGTTCGAACCTTCAAAATAGTCGGTGGATTCAAATTTCAAATCCAAGAGTTGGAAATCAGCAACAAATCAGTAAATTAATTTTTATAAATAGGGTTATACTAAATCAAATCGAAAACTCGAGGATTGAACACTGTCTTACTTTAAATCATTTCAAATATATATACATATATCTTTTGAATATCGAATTATACTTCGGAATTTGAAATCAAAATTGGTTTCACAAAATCACTCGCATAGCGAAGCTATTAAAGTGGCCTCTCCCCCACTTTGAAACACGAAAATCAATGTTGATGATGCATGCACCCATTACCGAAATTATTCTCCAGCGACATAAGTGAGTTCTGGACTTCTATTTTCTTAAAACTTCTTTGAAGTTTCTTTGAAATCATTGGAACTCGTTTGAGTCATTTGAAATATTTCTTATTCGGAAAATACTTTCAAATCGTATTATTATATATTTTCAAAAATCTTAAAACCAATTTCAAAATACCGGAGTTCAATCTCTCAAATTTCTAATTCGAAACCCTTTAGTTATAAATCATTTTTATATAAATCAAATTTATTATAAAATTTTCAAAATTTCAAATCCTTTTGAAATTTCAAATTCTAGTTTTTTATAAGGTATATAATCCTTTCGAAAACATTTTCACTTTCATATATCGAATAAAATCATAGTTATCAAAATAATAATTTCTGTATATAAAACAATTTCTAAAATACAAACAAAGCCCGATTTTTAAAGGATGATTCAAGGATGGATTTCAAAACCAAGATAGAGATTCAAATTAGAGGAACTCTAATCAAATAGAATTCTGATTCGAAGCTAGGCCCAAATGAAGATGAGATAATTAAATTTCAAAATAAAAGATGGATATTAATCGCGGGAGACCTTAACGGGTCAACTGTGACTTTAGGAATATGATCGTTGCGGAATTCCAAGGCAAATCAACATTCGATTGCCAAATATAGAATTCGGCATAACCAGAGACAACAGCATCGAAACCGAGGATATATAAATCTTCGGTGAATCAATGCTATTGTAAACGAGTTTCACCCCTTTACAATCATTCAATAGAGCTATAGGATACTCCAGAATCTAGAAATCATGAATAGGGAAAGACAAGAATGGATTTGGAACCGAGGAGGATGTTCCAAAATTCAAAGGAGAACTGAATCAAATAGGAAGAGATTCAAGCTCGAACGAAAGTGATTCTGTAAATAAATTTACCATATATGCTAAGTTTTCCTAGAGCCAAAGCTCTGATACCAACTGTAACGACCTGCTATTTTCAACCTTTCCATCCACGCATGTCGGACTTGAATTGCTCAAAATATCAAATTGTTAATTTATATTTTGCAAACTCAGCACATACGGTAAATAAATCAATCACAGAATCCCAGACACATAATAATACAATAATACACAGCGGAACAAATAAATAGTAGTTCATGAAGCTACTATACAAATATCAGAGTAAGAAATAGAATACAACATAATATCTCAAATACAGCGAAGTCTTAAGTACGAACAGATGACTTCTCTGAACCAATCAACTGGAAAAGCTGAAAGCTGAACCGATAGTTGGATCTCCAATGAAGCTCCAAATTCCACAGGTGAGTCTCAAATGCTGTATCACTCAGTCTGACCCGAGCGTAAAGCAAAAACACAAAACACTCGAGTCAGGATTAACGTTCTTATATCAATAAATCCAACTTAAGTGAAATATCAATTGAAATACAAGTAACTTAAAGGATGTTTGGGATAACCATCCTCTAAGAGTCCATGGAACTATCTACAAGGTAGAAATTTACACTATAACATCGAGATCATTTCAAATTAATTTATACTTCACAACAAACTATCATTTCATTTCAAATATATATATTTCCCAAAAAAAAAAATATTTTATAAAGTAGAATATTTGTAATTTCCTCAAACTTAACAAATCACTTCAAAATCAACCCGACTTCCCTATTCAAATTAAATCCAATCTCAATTTATCAATTTCCATTCAATTCAGTTTCTGACAAAATAGATTCAAATTATATATATTTCAAATACAGATCTAAATCACAAATTAACCATTTAAATTCTAGTATATTTCAAAGCTTTAATATTCAACATTCCGAAGTTCAATTTAATAGTTTCATATAGATCTCGATTTAACCTTATTATTTAGTCTTGAAATGTTCACTTAATAAATTTAATATTTATTAAATAACCTAAATTTACCTTTAAACTAAATATTCCTTTTGATTTGTTTAAACTTGAAACTTCCATTTAATCATTTAAATCAAAATCAAGTTATAAATCAAATCTTAAATTTCAAATTCAATAGTTCAAATCAATCCCATTAAGTAGAATTATTAACTAAATACCATTTCAAATAAATTCAACTTTATCTTCTCAACCTTAACTTACTCAAATTGTTACAACAATCAATTTTGAAATATAAATTTAAATAAATACTTAAACATATTATATGGATTGATTCAATCTCAATAATATTATTATTAAATCTATATATAAAATTTCCGTTTATATATAATATTTTAAGAACCAATATTTATTAAAAACCTTATATTTCCTTTCAAACTATAGAAATTATTTTCAAACATTTATATATATGTGTGGGCCAACGGTGTCTGTATATAATTTCCTACCCTATGGTCAAGGGATACAGATATTTATCATTTCAATCCGAAATTTAATATACGGGTAGATATCACTTCGACCCGCAATCCCAAATTCAATTTAATTGAAAATCGCTTGGGTTTATCATTTCAACCCATAACGAAATTCTCCTATTCTAAAGTCTGTTCAGGTATGTATCATTTCAACCCATATCGAATTCTAAACTACAGCGAACTTGCAGAGTGATAACAGATAATAAAATAAAATAACATGCATATATCATCAATACCAGTATAACATAAACAACAGGATATGGTGTCATATCCCACAAGTGAACAATTTCAGATGACAACATATATAGCAATGTAAACATCTAACAGCAGCATATTTCAATTGTCGTTTCAATTGAAATCAAATTTAATAAATAAATGAACGTTAATTGTGAGTGATTGCTCACCTTTCGAGGCTGGAGCGATTTGCCACTGAAATGGGTTACGAATCCAAGCACGAATTTCAAAGTAAAAGATGGATTGGCACAATTTCGACGAACAAAGCTGATATAAAAAGATGTTGATGGGAAAAAATCAGAATCAACACGATAGAAGCAACAATGATATATAATTGTTATTATTATTATTATCCATGGAATAAATATTTAATTTTAAAACAAATATCAAAATAACATATATATAAAATTAAAACCGTTGTTTTAAATTAAACACATAGATTAAAAATCAACATATATACATAATAGGTTAAAAATTAATACTTATATAAACGAATAGATATACAGGCAAATATATAAACATACGTGTAACCTATATACAAGTTATATCTTTAGAAATCAATATTTAAATTAAAGTCTATATAATTTGCTAAAATTGTTACAAAACTAGTTCATATACTAAGAAAATTTAAATGTATACCATAACTTTGTTTTAGAAAAAACAAACATAACATATGATATACCTTACTTATCTTATATATGTAAACTGGTTAGAACTTTATATAATATATATATATACACATAGTACATAAGTTTTTTTTATAAAAACCCTACTCCGGAGAGTAGAGCTGATATAAAAAGATATTGATGGGAAAAAATCAGAATCAACATGATAGAAGCAACAATGATATATAATTGTTATTATTATTATTATCCATGGAATAAATATTTAATTTTAAAACAAATATCAAAATAACATATATATAAAATTAAAACCGTTGTTTTAAATTAAACACATAGATTAAAAATCAACATATATACATAATAGGTTAAAAATTAATACTTATATAAACGAATAGATATACAGGCAAATATATAAACATACGTGTAACCTATATACAAGTTATATCTTTAGAAATCAATATTTAAATTAAAGTCTATATAATTTGCTAAAATTGTTACAAAACTAGTTCATATACTAAGAAAATTTAAATGTATACCATAACTTTGTTTTAGAAAAAACAAACATAACATATGATATACCTTACTTATCTTATATATGTAAACTGGTTAGAACTTTATATAATATATATATATACACACACATAGTACATAAGTTTTTTATTTATAAAAACCCTACTCCGGAGAGTAGAGCTAGGGGACACAGCTGTCCGCCACACTGACCCTCCTTTTTAGCCAGCCCAGCCAAGAGCATTAATCCTCTACTTCATTTCGGCTTATTTGAGGATAGACCGCTTAAGGCCACAAGGGAAACAAATCTCAGCTGCGGGACTCGAACCCACAACCTCTAGGAACTTTGTTCCATGGTTGCAAGGTAGTCCCCAACCAGCTGAGCTATGCTCGAAGACATACATTTTTAACATCACTATTATATAAACAGTATATTATCTTTATAAAAGACATATTATATATAATCTAATATTATACAAGTTTATAAAATCAGTATATATCAATACAGCATATGTACAAAATATCCTATGCATAACTTTTATAAATAGCAGAATATCAAAACATCATATGCATAAACGAATATACATTTCATATAAGCCATTGTATATAATATAGCTATATTTATATACTATAACAATAGATTAAAACTTACAAAACCAAGGAAAAACAAAAGAAGGAAATAAATTTATTATAAAGCCATTACCAGATGTATGAAACACACGCAATATAGAAGGAAGATGAACAAATGCTGTGAAAATTTGTGAACGCGAGTTGAAATATATATAGGAAAGTTCGCTCAAACAAGGATGCAGGCAACTGACGTGGTAACGGAGATATTGCGTGGTTTTGAAATTTAAACAAAAGTAATGCGTGACTTAGGCGAAAGAAAAATATGGCAAGCAAAAATTGAACTGGAACGTTTCAGTGTCAATCAAAGATTTTATACCCATTTAAAACAAGTAACGTAGGAAAAACGAATAGGCACAAATTGGGAAAAGTATCACATAAATAATAAATATAAAATAGCAGGTGAGGATTTTAGGCAATAAATATTCACGTTGATTTATACACGCAAATAAAATAAGAGCTGTAGCCAAATCAAATAATGAAAAGAGGAAAAACGTACATATGTTATACGTTTCTTCCAGTGATCGTGCAGAACAATAGATAAAGGGAGAACTTTGCGCTGAGGGAAGAAACAAAATGGAAGATCTCAGAAATAAATGCGAATATTAAATCAAATTGAATAGTTTCAAACAATGAATAGTCAGATGAAGATAAACAAATAGCAACCGTCAAATCCCTTGATTTGCTGAAGGTTAATTAAAGCAACAAATTGATTGGATAACACGTTTTGAATTTATTACAGTTCACAATTTAAACGGAAGGAGATTGAAGAGTCAAAAATTTTGGTACCGTTCATAATTTAAACTGACACAGATAAGGTAAGGAATATGTATATAAATTTTGTACAGAATATAATACGTTTGTTGAAGCCAATAGCACAAAAATCAAGGAATGAAAAAGCCAACAGGGAAAAGAACGGAACAAATAAAACGAAACGTATCAAATTAAATATGAGCAGTTTTAGAAGCAACGGTCTAAAATTTTCTTCCAAAAATCACGGCTACTGATTTGTTTTCAGTAGCTAAGGTATGAAATTTATGAGCGTGTAATAGATGCAGAATTTTAATTGAAACGTACGCTCAAATAATTAACAAAAGTAACGTGATTAGAAACTATTCGTTTCTTATTTATTTATTTTTTATATAGTTAGTACAATATACGCTAAATTTATAACGAAAGTAACGTATCTAAATTTATACGTTACTTATTCATTCTCTAGCTATTTTTAGTAAAATATACGTTTTAAAGAATATTCATTAGATGCGTACCATTTATATGCCAACTAAATAAATCAAAACGGATATAACGTACAAATTAAAAAGTGTATTTTAAATAGCCTATTTATACTCTATTAACTTTAAAATTTATTTCTTAATTAACTTTTGATTGTTTTACATTGGTTTGATTTACTTAACATTTAACACATAACTGATGTATATACGTAAAAAAGAAAACGTAAAATTTATTTCTATATATTATTCAATTTAAAATTTTATTTATTAATCAATTAACTAAGAAACAAATGTGTATACGCATAAAGTTTATTTCTTTTACAGAATATTAATTACTTGATTTAAAGGTGTATAACCAATTTTTAAAAGAACAAAAGTGGAAATAAAATGTTGTTACCAATATATTTAGTTAAGTAAAAAGATTTGGAAGTTAGAATTTAAAAGATTTAAATTCCAATAAATGTTAAACTTAAACCAAAAATAAGAATTATAGAATTGGGTTATATTAATAAAATTTTGGTGACTATTTATAATTTAATTCAAAAAAAATTCAACTTTTTTTTGTAAATTAAAACCCTAAAGTTTATAAATAAAAGAATAAAATACTTATTAGAATTTTTGGGTTGTTACAGCGTTTCAAGCCCATACAATCAAACGAAAAGCCCGATCGTTATGAAATTTGATATCCTACAGTAATTCACCGTTACGGATCCGATGAAACTGGTTTCGTCAAAATCCGAGTCAGTGGCCAAAATGGCTATTTTTACCTTAATTAAATCAAATTTCAGTTCAATTTTAAATAAATCACAATTTATCTCAATTCAAATTGCTTGGACATTTGCCATAAATTAAAGCAAATTCTTGACATCAGTTCAAAGTTAATAAATTTACCAATTCAGTGTTTAACTTCAATTTTCATAAATTCAGTAATTATAAATTTAATTTCAGATAATCCATATTCTTAACCTATCCAGTTATTCACTGATTTCATTTTACGATATAATTATCATGGTTTACCATAGTGCATTAATATCCCTGTTTTATCTTAATTTCAAATAATGTAGTAATTAATTTCATTCACAATAAACTCAATTAATAAAAATTTATTCAAATAAATTAACTTGATTTAATTTCAACCCTTTTTCTAATCAATTATTATTCAATAAACAAAGATAACCTTTGTTTTACCCTTTATTACTTTAGTAAGTTCAAATTTCCTTCTTTCCTTTGTATTAACTACCCTATTTTCATTTTATTACATTTCTACCAATATACATGCTAATTGCGATTAACATTATAAATAAATTAATTTTCTTGGGTTTCGTTACCGCACTAATTTTCATTAAAACATTAAAGATTTCCTATTTCAAATTAACAAGCAACAAGAATAGATAACATACAATAATCGTTACGCTAAATTCTAGTCATATTAATAAGTTTTTATTACTTACAAATAAATGTTACCATTTATTTTCATAGTACTAATTTCATCTAATATTCCATTTATTCGCTTATGCCATTTACAGTCAAGTATAACATATCTTCATTAATTGTCAGTTCATTCAATCCATTAAGTATTAATCTTAATTAGCACTGGTTATATCTTGATGCATACTTTTATTACATCATTTATTACTTTACAAAATCAAATAACATTTAAACTCATCAGTGTAATACCAAATTTCATTTTAAATCCAATTGATTTCCAAATCAAAGATTATACATATTTCAAACAACTATTATAATTACTCCCAGAACATTGCTTTTATTAAATGACCATTTATTATAATTTAATTTTCTTAATTTAATCCAATGTTTACATTTTGTTTTCATATATTCAATTTGTAGCTAAGTATACGTCTACATTAATTCCATTGATTTGCATTTCGTTCAATTTATTAATAGTTACCTTAGTTAAGTTACGTAATACTAGATTATAATTTTACAATCTTAACAAATTCAGAAATTGTCAATTGCCAAATATATACATTAATTACTATTAAATGTTATCAATAAATTTATCTACTTGGTTTCAAACCTCTTTATTCATCAATTACTGCCTTATAAATAAACTTCCGTTTCTAATCAATTTACATTCACCTTTCCATTATTATATTAATCATCATTATATTAATCATCATTAAAGTAACCTTAAATTTTCCCAACTTATTACACCCTATTACACACATTAATTTAATAATTACATTTGCTTTCTCATATTCCACTTATAACCAAGTCATACATTTAAATTATTTTATTTTATTTACCTTTTATATCCCATTATAAATTAATGCACACATTAATTAATATTTTAAATCAAACTAATCATTTTATCTTGGTAACATTCTTTTATTGCAATAAGAATATAATCAACATTTACATTGTTTCACTTATTGGAATTAAGTCCAAGTTATTAACAATTAACTTACCAATCTTATCCAAGTTATTATTTCCATTAATAATTCACTAAATTGTTATTTCTTTCAACATTAAGTTACAAAAATCTTCTTAAATTAAGAAATTTAATTACCGAATTTTACGGGTCGTTATACTCTCCCCCACACAAAACTTTTCGTCACTAAAAGGAAAAGAAGGTAAAAGAGCAACTTATAAATCAATATATTATTCAAACATTATATTCATAACAATAAGTTTTTAGTATAGGATAATTAAGTTAAAATATATAGATTTATAAGCAATTAAATCTTTATATATTCAAATTAATAAGGTTTGGAAAACATTTTCAAAATATTTTCTAAGTCCAAAATTTACGGAAAATTTCGGTAGAGTCTCCTTTGTACGGGGAGGCTCGGAAGAAAATATAATATCAAATATAACAATATATAGCATATAATTTCCAAAATAATATATATCCCAACCCGGGAAAAACAACATAATAACGCTATAAACCGTATTCCGAAAACGTACCTGTTGGTCGGGCAAACAACACTTATTTATGGAACCAAAAGCAGTAGCAATTACTTACATAACTTGTATTTCACTTATATAATCCAAAAGAGTTGATAATTATATACAATGAAATGTTTAAAGTTGTTTCAACTACAACAAACAATCAATACAAACAACCATCACTTGCAACAAGGCATACAACCATCACATAGAATCAATACAAATCAATCATTGATTCGTATCAAACAAAACAAATAGTTGTTCGGGTTCAAAACTTCAAATTGTATAGTATGAAAAATAAACTACTAAGCACACCATTTACTCAACAGTCTCTGATGAAGCTAAATAGATTATTCGTCCATCCAAGCAAATTTAAAGTATCCTTACCCAAACAAGCATAAACCAAAACAAACAACAAATCAACCAATAGATCAAATTCTTTCTTATTAATTTCATTCATATAATAATTTATCTTTTTAATTTACATTTTATATCTTACAGTTTCATTTACTTTTATTTATTTCTATCAAAATCTCATTTTCACTTATTCGTATCATGAAATTTTCCTTTTTATTATATTACATTCATTTTCACTGCTTAAACTTCATTTATTTACAGTATTCATCTTTCTGCTTATTTTCAAAATAAATGACTTCAACACTTACTTAAGTTTATAATTACTTGCTTAAGTATATAACAATTAACCTCAATTCTTATTAATAAAAGCAATTTATTGAACACTTCATTACATACTTTTACTTGTACAATTCCCATTACATTTTCTTATTAAACATTTCAACTTTTATTATTCGGTAAGTTATATATATGCTTTTAAGAATGCAATTGAGAATCATACAAGTTTATCTTATTTCTTTCAATTAATTAAATGTTCAATAATTATATCTTTTGCTTTTATAAGTTATAAATTTTAACTTTTTTTTATTCCATTTACACTTAGCACTAAATTTCTTATTTTAATTAAAGGTTCTAATTATAAATTATTTACATTCAATTTCACTACGATAAATAAAACTACTAATTTAACGGAAACTTAAGAATTAAATACCGGGTTAGATTTCAATCATTATAAAATAACTGTTTGCGCCAAAATTGGTCACAAACCCCAAGTATTGTGAAAGCACCAGTGTTGGAATATAAATCAGCAATACCCAAACACAAATCACAGATCTAAACAAGCAATACGCAGCAAAACAGAAATTATGAACAAGAACACACGATTTATAGTGGTTCGGCTATCTCCGGCCTACGTCCACTTCGAAGGTTTTCTCTTTTTATTGATGTTCTTCGCTGATTACAATTGATTACAGCGGATTACAATGGATTACAGCTCTGAAATTCAAGTATAATGATGGTAATGGAATGCAAAGCAGGGCCTGGTGGAATCTTGGTGCTTCAGAGCCTTGATCTTGCCAAAGAGAAATCGATCCCTTTTTCTGAATGACCTGGGGCTCTATTTATAGGTGTAGGAGGCTGATATTTCTCCTAAAAGTCAGGTAGACCACTTCTGGCACGTGAGGGGGCCCACATGGCCAAAACCTGGAGACCCGGGCCCACATTGGGATCGATTCGACCCTTAGTTCGAATCGATCAAGATCTTGTCCAATCGTGATGAAACTTGGCGTGGACATTCTTCGACATGTAGACGAACTCCTGTGAAAATTTCATGAGATTTGGATCAGTGGATTGAGAGTTATCATCGATTCGAAGTAGTGCTCCTCGGTACGCTGTCGTGTTCGAATCGATCCTATGGGTTCGTTCGAATCGATCACTTCGAACCCATAGGGCCGAATCCATGCTTCTGTGACGTGGCGCGCGTTCTTCGAGTCGATCCATGTTTTTCGCCGAGTTGATTGGGTCGACTCCGAGTCCTTTGCCGTGCTCACTGGATGGCTTCGCGTGTTGGATTCGAAGGTCGTCTTCGAATCGATGGAGAGATTTTCGTTCGAATCGATCCAAATACGTTACTTTGGATCGATTCGAAGTCGCCTTTAACATGTGGGATTCGAAGATAGCATGGAGCCGAAGCCATGATGAGTTTGTGGTCGTGTGAAGTTGGATTCGAAGCAAGGTTACTTGGGGGCTTGCTTGATGGAGTCGAAGCAAATGTTCAGTTCGTGGATTCGAAGGTGAGTCACTGTGATGGTATCGAGGCCGATGGAGTCGAAGAAGGATGGAGTCGAAGGAAGATGTTGGCTGATGGATTCGATCATCACTTCTTCTTATGGATTCGAATATGATGGGTTCGAACTAGATGGGTTCGAACTGAGCAATGTCCATCCTTCTTAACTTGATTCTATCATAACTTGAGCATACGACCTCGGATTGACTTGAAATTTGAAATGCGGACTTCTATGATCTCTCTTGTCATGTCCTATCAATTGTGGCCCGATCCGGACTCGTACAAAATTCATCGATATCCATGGTCATCCTGCAATGCAAGGTCGACATTCAAGAATAATAATCATCGATTTTTAGTAAATTTTGGGTATCTCAACTTTGCCAAAAGTTGGGATATCATTTTGCCCCCCAAAACATGCCTTTTTGTAAAAGGTATGTTTCAAACGGTCTTAAATCGACTGTAATAAATTCATGTTTCATCGATAGCTACAATATTATCAATCAAGTTTGTGGCTGTTCGAAGCCAAATCAGCATTTGTTCTTTACGTAGAAATTGAGAATGAAGTTCCGTAGTCTCTCCGGACTATTAATGGCTACTCTGAACCCTTACTAAGCCCATTCTAGACTTAGTGATTGAATAGAAAGATCCTATTGCACTCTGGCGTTGCCTTCTATCCCCTGCACTCTGGTCCCAGTTAGGACGTATAGCGATGTCATGGTCGTTCTAGACCGATCATAGCCTCTCCGGGCTCTTGCTGGATCCCAACCTGTCACTCTCCTGTGAAGGGGAAACAGCGCTTAAGTGAGTTGATCCTGTCGCTCTCCGGCGAAGCAACTCACTTCTTGCACACCGGTTCAGTGTATCTGAACATTAAGCGATGTCTTGGTCGTTCGGGACCGATCATAGCCTCTCCGGGCTCTTGCTGGATCCCATCCTGTCACTCTCTGGTGAAGGGGAAACATCGCTTAAGTGAGTCGATCCTGTTGCTCTCCGGCGAAGCAACTCACGTCTTGCACTCCGGACCCCACCTCTCCGGGTAGGGTCATAAAGCGATCATGTTTATATTGGTATTTAATGTTCATCCCTTGACTCTCCGGTCAAAAGGTTTATTGCAAGAAGTTCTAATTTATTCATTTAATATTCAAGTTCTAGATGTTCAATCTCAAACATCAGAAAGAAGCTAAGGATTGCCTCTCCGGGCATATCGGTTTATCTCCATCTCAGAGCATGCCTAGGGATCTCTCCAGTTCCCGTACATGTGTAAGTGGAGTAACCGTTTATTCTGAAAACAAATCTAAATAAAACTATTTGACCAAAGTCCAAATCCTGGACTTGGCCCCTGCCATCTTCAATCATTTGATGACGAGTCGTGATCCTGATCCAGGATCGTTCCTGTTAGGTGGAGGCGGTAGTCGTTCAGGTCTTGCTACCGTTGCTCGTTCTCCGACAAATTGCGGCAATCTACCACCTCTAGCATGTTCTTCCACCTCATCCTTTAGGTGGCGGCATTCATCTGTAGTGTGCCCATCCAGCTCATGGAATAGGCAGTATTTCCCAGTCCTGCGCTCCCGCTCAGTGGGATCCCTTATAGGTGGCTTTCGATAGGGGGTTGCCCCCTAGTTTCAGTGCAGATTCTTTCTAGGCCTGCAGTCAGATCCGTGTATTGCCTGAATCTTGGTTCTCGGAATTTCTTCCGTTTATCAGGACCATCATGTCTGTCATCCTGTTTCCTTTTTCCTTTGTCTACTACAGGCTGTTCTCTGGGGATTTCTTCGCTCCGCGCGGTATTAATTTCCCGACTCTCGGTTCGTGATTCTTCTAATCGGATGAACTTCTCAGCTTTATGAAAGAATTCTCCAAGATCTTGCGGTGGTTCTTTAGTTAGAGAATCTTTGAATTTGGTGCCTTCCGCGACTCCTGCCACCGCCTCCATTAAAATCATTGATGGATCCGGGCGATCTATAGAAGTCACTGTCACATTGAATCTTAACAGAAAATCTTTTACGGACTCTCCGGTCCTTTGCTTGATTGAAGATAAAGTCATCACACTTTTGGGTCGCGTGACATGGACCCTAAACTGTCTCATGAAGCAGTCTACAAGCTCGCTCCATGTTCCGATTGATACAGTTTCCAGTTGTCTGAACCATAGTGCAGCTAAATCTGATAAATATAGAGGGAAGCATCGTGCCATCACTTCCTCGGATGCCCCCAGCACTTCCATGTGCCTGATATATCTGGTAATATGCATGGTCGGGTCTGACCTTCCGTCATAGGGATCTAGCGTTGGTAATTTGAATTTTGGAGGGTTCCTTGCGTTTCGGATGTTCGGAGTGAACGGACTCCGGCTGACTTCTTCCAGACCTCCGCTAGGCAATCCTCCTCTCATGATTCTTCGCATGAGGCCAATCATTCTCTCGTCTCCTTCCAGTGGTTGACCTTTTGTTAAACATCTATCCTGCCCCCCGAGCCTTGAAGGGAATTCTGGTACGTATTCTTCTGGTGGCTCGTTAGCGTAAGCATTGGCTCCAGTCCGTTGAGCTCTGTCTGTTGGTCTTCCAGTATCGGACCCTGAGGGTCTGCCCCCAAGGCCTTGTTAAACACCTTCAACTCCTGTATTCTGGTCTTGGACCTGACCTTCATTGGCTTCTGCTATCCTGATTCCTTGTCCCTCACTCGTAGCCGTTGTAGTTGGTCCAAGGTTTTGCATGTTCGCTGCCCTCATTTGCTCGAGGAAATTTTGCAGCATCTCCTGTTGACTCTTCATCATGCTTTCACGTAATGAATTAGCCATAGCTTCCATCTCGTCTCTTGTGATGTAGACGGAAGCTTGTCCTTCTCTTGATCCGGAGGATGCTTCTTGGCTTCCTCCTTGTTGGCTCCTATCAACCCTTTGTCTTGTTTGTCGAGTCATTGTCTCTGAATTGGAAGTCTTCGAACTCTTGAATCTGAACTCTGAATGTAGGGGTGCTAGTCCTTCTCGGTGAAAGCACCAAAGTGTTTGCGCCAAAATTGGTCACAAACCCCAAGTATTGTGAAAGCACCAGTGTTGGAATATAAATCAGCAATACCCAAACACAAATCACAGATCTAAACAAGCAATACGCAGCAAAATAGAAATTATGAACAAGAACACACGATTTATAGTGGTTCGGCTATCTCCGGCCTACGTCCACTTCGAAGGTTTTCTCTTTTTATTGATGTTCTTCGCTGATTACAATTGATTACAGCGGATTACAATGGATTACAGCTCTGAAATTCAAGTATAATGATGGTAATGGAATGCAAAGCAGGGCCTGGTGGAATTTTGGTGCTTCAGAGCCTTGATCTTGCCAAAGAGAAATCGATCCCTTTTTCTGAATGACCTGGGGCTCTATTTATAGGTGTAGGAGGCTGATATTTCTCCTAAAAGTCAGGTAGACCACTTCTGGCACGTGAGGGGGCCCACATGGCCGAAACCTGGAGACCCGGGCCCACATTGGGATCGATTCGACCCTTGGTTCGAATCGATCAAGATCTTGTCCAATTGTGATGAAACTTGGCGTGGACATTCTTCGACATGTAGACGAACTCCTGTAAAAATTCCATGAGATTTGGATCAGTGGATTGAGAGTTATCATCGATTCGAAGTAGTGCTCCTCGGTACGCTGTCGTGTTCGAATCGATCCTATGGGTTCGTTCGAATCGATCACTTCGAACCCATAGGGCCGAATCCATGCTTCAGTGACGTGGCGCACGTTCTTCGAGTCGATCCATGTTTTTCGCCGAGTTGATTGGGTCGACTCCGAGTCCTTTGCCGTGCTCACTGGATGGCTTCGTGTGTTGGATTCGAAGGTCGTCTTCGAATCGATGGAGAGATGTTCGTTCGAATCGATCCAAATACGTTACGTTGGATCGATTCGAAGTTGCCTTTAACATGTGGGATTCGAAGATAGCATGGAGCCGAAGCCATGATGAGTTTGTGGTCGTGTGAAGATGGATTCGAAGCAAGGTTACTTGGGGGCTTGCTTGATGGAGTCGAAGCAAAGGTTCAGTTCGTGGATTCAAAGGTGAGTCACTGTGATGGTATCGAGGCCGATGGAGTCGAAGAAGGATGGAGTCGAAGGAAGATGTTGGCTGATGGATTCTATCATCACTTCTTCTTATGGATTCGAATATGATGGGTTCGAACTAGATGGGTTCGAACTGAGCAATGTCCATCCTTCTTAACTCGATTCTATCATAAGTTGAGCATACGACCTCGGATTGACTTGAAATTTGAAATGCGGACTTCTATGATCTCTCTTGTCATGTCCTATCAATTGTGGCCCGATCCGGACTCGGACAAATTTCATCGATATCCATGGTCATCTGCAATGCAAGGTCGACATTCAAGAATAATAATCATCGATTTTTAGTAAATTTTGGGTATCTCAACTTTACCAAAAGTTGGGATAACAATAACAGATATATATATATACTTATAATTTGTATATCCAATTATAATTAAAACAATTTAAAAATTTATATTTGGTTTATCAAAACCAGTCTACAGTAAACTACTACAGTGGTCTTCCTACTTCAAAACTCGAAAATGAATGTCGATAATGCGTGCACTCATCACCGAAATTATTTTCCAGTGACAGAGAGGGGAGTACAACTTATTTCCTTCCAGAATTTCTTCAAAATAATTCTTTCAAATTATATTGAAATATTTATATCAGAAAATACTTCTAATAAAATTATTATTATATTTCAAAATCATTCAAAAGAAATTTCAAAACACCGGAACTTAAGTTCTAATTTCCAATTATCATTTATTTTATTTTCAATCTTATTTCAACTATTATTTATAAATCTCGTTACTTAACAACCAATATATTGCAACCAAATATATATCATTTATAAAAACCTTATTTTATATATATAGAAAATATAATAGGCAAAATTACTTCATTCACCTATAATAAAAACAAGTATTATGTCGATCTGTCATATTAAGTGTTTAGAAATCCCTATTGATGTCATAGAGTCCCATGCACCAATCAGAATTTATATATACAAAATGGAACAGATTAACACAATATTAAAACCTTTTATAACACTAACAAATACGCTCTCTCATATATATACACTCAACGACTCATCATAGGGTATTACTACCCTATTAAAAAGAGTCAGACCCCACAAAGCTAAGGTTTATCGCTAAACCAAAGCTCTAATACCAGATGTAACGTCCCTCCTTTTCGCACGGTTTAAATCAACGATAAGCCACACACGTCAGACTTAAAACATATAGAAGGGCAGATTTTTATGGGGTAAATAAGAAAATGGAAGGAAGAAATAAAATAAAACAAAACAGAATCTTGCAGCGGAACGATAAAATATAATAATCAAATATACAGTTAATGAAGTTGTTTTAAAAAATATATTTGATTTTACTTATATTACACAATATCAGAGTTATACATACCAGAGAATAATAATTAATGTGGCGGAATACAGTTGTAGTGGAATACTATAATAAATAATAATAAATCTTCGTCTTCATCCTTCAGAGTACGGTCTTCTAAATCCTGAAATGCTCAGGCTGACCCAAGGGAATTGAAAGGAAAAAACACTCGAGTCAGAACTAAAATATCTTATGAGTGGAACAGCGTCATAGATGTTTATGGGATTTGACATCTCCTACCCAGTGTCTAACGTGAGTGCAGTAACTCAAGAGGTGCTCGGAATTCACATCTCCTAAGGATCCATTAGACTATTTACTATGTAGTAATATTTCGCTATTATAATAGTGTCTATTAGTAAAATAAACTTACTTTTAAATAGCATTAAGGCTTTACATTTTCCACCTTAACATGTAATAATGCCACTAATCTATACAGTACCGTAATACCTCCTGATCGGGAGGCTACCAGAGGATACTCCATAGGTACGACACAAATAGAAACTCGTACAAGGCGCGATAGGGTAGGTGACACGGCACAACTAGGCAATGCCAGGGTAGATATACCAATTACGCTTCGGGGCCGGTCGTAACGCGCAGCGCGCAGCTACCGCCCACCTCGAACCACACCCCCAAATAAAAAATTAAAAGTGGCCATCGAATCAATCCAAAAGTCAAAGTATAATATCGAAGGGATGTGTCCGATCAAAGGTGCTACCTCATTAGCCCGTTAATCGCTCCTGTTTTAGCCACCTTATGCCAACTCATGGGAGTTGGGTCCACGTATTTAACTAAAAGGAAACTCTGCCACCATCCTATATCATTCTAGAATCTTCACCGCGTACACGGTTTTTAAAGTGGTTTTCGGAGTTGGCAGAGAGTATGACAACTTCCGATCCCAGTCTCTTCAACAACCAAACGTTATTATAACACCACGGCCTTTTCAAAAGAGTTTATACCATTAAAACCAGAATATAATATCTATTTCAAAACCATATACATACGATATCAAAATAGTTTATACTTTTAAACCAGAATAAAATATTCATTTCAAAACCATAAAAATTCGATATCATTTCCGTTTTAAAAACCCAAATCAATATGATATTTTAATTTCAAACATATCCTTTTCAAAAATAATAACGTTTAAAGTTATAATGTTTCTGAACCAAATACGTGAAATATAGCCTTTCAAAACTTAAAACTTTGGATTTCATAACTTTGAAATATAACCACACTACATAAATGGTTGAAATATAAATTACTTCATATAATAAAATAGTTTCTTCACCTTCACAAATTAATTCCAATATAGATTTAAATCGCCAAATAAACCATTTCAATTTCCATATATCTCAAAGCTTAAATATTCAATATTTCAAAACTAAATTTTATAATTCCATACATTTCAAATTCAATTACTATTATTTAGATTTGAAATGTTTACTTGGTAATTCAAATGTCATTTAAGTAAAACTTCTAACTTCAACCAACTGGATATTCTTCCATTCACTTAGACTTGATATATTTACTTAAATCACCTTAAACCCGAATTAAGTTATAAAACCATATTCTCTTAAACTCTCATTTTCAACAAATTCCAAATGGATTCTTATTAAATATTATTCCTAATAAAATAAAATCTAAAATCAATTTCAAACTATCTTCTCAAGCTTGATTTATAAAAATCAATATAACTTTATATTAAAATATAATTTAAGTAAATACTTAACAATATTATATTTTAATAAAATCATACTTTATTATTTAACTTCTTTATACTTTAAACCAATTTTATACATAGCATAAAAATAAATTTTAACTATATATAAAATAATATTTCTACCATATCCAAATCAATATTCATAAAACGTATATTTCTTTACAAATCCATAGAAAATCATTTCAAAATATTTTTATATATAGACCCCGGTGCCTGTATATAATTTTCTATCCTATGGCCAAGTGATATGGATATTTATCATTTCAATCCGCAATTTAAAAATAAAAATATGGTTGTATATCGTTTCGAACCGCAATCCCGAATTAAAATAACAAATAAAGAACTTGCAGATTATAATGATATAAAATAAACATCCATTCATCCATCAACAGATCACACATCCATCACAATCGTCATAAAAAACAATAAATCAATATCAATATATAACTGATAATATATGTAACAGTTATTTAACTGGCAGTTATATTCAATAATAAATTAAATAATGATTTAATTTAAACAAATGCAATTAACTGAGATGACGATTAAAAATATACGAAAAGTCATAAATAAATGCATAATCACAACAAAAATTTAATTTAACAAACATAAGAAATTTTAAAAGTTGTGAGTGGGTTAAAACACTCACCTTTTGAATTTAAGGTGAATTTAAATTCAATTTATACCCAAAATTTAGCAATCTCAGAATTCATCCAAATCAGCGCCAAAATATTTGGAATTCCAATATGATCCTAACAAAAAAACCGCGTGTGAATTGGTGTTCGTATGCGAAAGATATAGCGAAAATTGTGTTCGAATTTTCAATTTTTTTTAGAAAAGAACACATTACCCCTTTACCATGTCACCATCTTCAATATGCAGACCATCTTCCAGAATGCTATGATAAATGCGGATTACGGATCTTAAGGATAAGATTAACACTAGAGGAGGGGTGAATAGTGTTAATAAAGAACTACTAAATCTTTTTGAGCTTATGTTAATTTAGACACCGATGTATGCAATATACAGACACAGATATGATCACAGAAACAAAAACAGATGTAGAAATACAATAAAAGAAGTAAAGGAAAGAACATATCGGATTTTATACTGGTTCGGAGTTACCCTACATCCAGTCACGCAACACAAGTACGGATTTCCTTTCAAAAGCAATTGTACAATTACACCCTCGGTTTCAAGGCTACGAGGTAAACCCTCCAGAATTTCTATCCTTTGGGTAGAGATACTTGATTTCCGGGCCACAAGTTTACCCAATTGATTTACCAAGGCTGCAATCACACCTTTTCTTTCTTGATTGATTTCCAAGGCTACAATCACACCTTTTCTCGCTTAATAGATTACAAAGAAGTCTATAACTCTGAATAACACTGAGAACCTTGTAGAGATAGTGATAGAGAATCAAACTAGAAGTAATCGAGTTTGATTCAATGTTGATTTCGGCAGAGTAATGGTAAGAATATGTATTAAGAAATGTGGAAGAAGAAGAGGAGTGAAAAACCAGAAAATCTGATATAAAATTCGTTGAAACTAACCCCTATTTATAGAAGAACAACAGCCATGTCCATTCATGAAGAGTTATGGCGAATAGATACTTCTTTTGAAATTTAAATTTTGAACTCAACTGACACAAGTCGACATGGGGTACTTGGGCATGTCGACATCCAAAGGATTTTTTGGTGTTTTGATTTTCTTTAAAAATAATTTTATTTTTTATTAAAACTATTTTAAACTTTATAAATATAATCGACTATAGTTAAAATTCATAAGTCAATATAGAGAATAATATATATAGAATTTAACTATAATTTTATATTTAAATCTAAGTATAAATATTTAAAAGTTAAATATATTATATTAAAAGATAGTTTAAAATCAGGAGTAATTTGACTTTGAAATTAAAGGTAATTTTGAGGCTAAAATTATTTAAAATTAGGATAGAGGGTTTTGAATCTTTTAAAAGGAAGGTTTTGAAAAACATTTTGAAAACATGATATAATTTTGAAAAATCATTTTGAATAAAAAGTTAGCGGATACAAAACAATGTTCCACTAGATTTTTCATAGGTCCCATCCTACTTAGGGTTCCATCCCTTTAACAGGCTCGAAGTGGATTCCATTCCACGAATAAATTGGATTTTAAGATGCCAATGCTTTTCTATGAGTTTTAACAAAATTCATAATAAAAATACTTAACGTTGAAATCTTAAACTCTTGATAATCTTGATACTCATGAGTCTTCTATCTCGATATCTTGAATGTATATACTGTACTGTCTTCATTCTCGGTACCTGCATGGTTAAATCCTACATATACATATATATCCAAACTTATAATGTCAATATTTATATTTTATATTCTATTCTAAGGTTGTTGTCATCAAAAGTATCATCTCACGGACTAACAATCTCCCCCTTTTTGACGATGACAACCTTTGTTTATAAAATATTATTTCTATCCTAATAACTCCCCCTAAAACTAAAAACTCCCCCTCAGTTTATGCCTAACTACCCTATTTGATATTTCTCCCCCTTTGTCATCAACAAAAGATTCACTCCAAACTATATAACTCCCCCTAAAACTAACACTCTATGACATGCGATTATAATGATAGTGTTATCATAAGTAATCATGACTTAAATCTAATACTAAAACATAGTCCTAAACAATTAACTATCCTAACTAAGAATTCACGATAGCACTTATAATTAAAACCCGTATAAGAACACGAGTTATTTATTACATATGAAGTTGTATATACATGAGCGTATAGAAAACATAAAGAAACACAAACAACAATGGACAAGAAAGAAAAGAAACTATTGTGTGTTTTTAAACACAGGAGATCTATGAATCGAATAGTTTGGATAATGGAAACAGAAATTTCCACGTTGTTCGACAAGATTCCCATTCTTGTCAAAACACACTTCTCCAACACACACAACTTGGTCATCATCTTCCGCTTGTGCTTCTTCTTCCATGGGTTCTTCTTCTTCTTCTTTTTTGCTGGCCTCTTGTTCTTGATTGAGTGAAAAGTCTTCATCAATCAAGATAGGATTGGCCTGGTTATCCATTAGGAATTTTTGCAAATTCCTAAGAAGCTTGCCTTGCCTCTCTTGTTCCTTTGCCATACAAAGTTGAGTCACTTGAATTTCAGTCATCATCTGAAGTGCATCCTTCAGAGATTCCTTTATTTTAGTCACACGAGCGAGAGTAGTACGTTGAAATGGACCAGACGTAGGAGAGGGGAATGAAAAGGTTGATTTTATGTTTGATTTGGAAGAGGATGCCATAGATTATTTGATTTCAGAGAGAAGAACAGAGAGATAACAGAAAGGATGAATAAAATTTTGAAAATGCGAAGAACATATAACCAATTATTTTGAATTTTGGTGGGAAAAACTTCGAAAACTAAAAACGTTGCATGTCGTCATGGGTATATGGGGGATGTCGACGTGGTCCTTTTTATTTTTACTATTTGATTTTAATATTAATTATTAACTATACTTGTTATTTATATTTTATATTTCATTTATAGAACAAATACCTTATTCTCTCCTTAATTAAGTAAATATTGATTCATTTAAGGGTTTTGTTAAGATATCAGCAATTTGATCCTCAGAATTGATATAATCGAGAGTAACTACTTCCATACTTATATTATCTCTGAGAAAATGATGTCTGATATCAATATGTTTAGTTTGATAATGTTGAGTAGTATTTTTGGATAAATTCATCACACTCGTATTTTCACAATAAATTGGTGATTTTGAAAATTTAAAAGCAAAATCGTTTAAGGTTTGTTGCATATATTAATTGAGAACAGGCCAAAGCAGCAGAAATATACTCTACTTCGGTTATTGATAAAGAAACTGTGTTTTGCTTTTTACTAATCCAAGAAACCAGAGAATGCCCTAAAAAGTGACAAGTCCCACTTGTACTTTTTCGGTCTGATTTACAACCAGCATAGTCTGCATCACAGTAAGATATTAAGTTAAAAGAATCATTTTTAAGGTAGAATAAACCATAATCAGATGTGTGTTTAACATATCTTATGATTCGTTTTACGGCTTTTAAGTGGGTCTCTTTAGGTTGAGATTGATATCTGGCACAGAGGCAAACACTATGCATGATATAAGGTCTACTGGCAGTAATATAGAGTAGTGATCCAATCATTCCTATATATAGTTTTTGATCAACATCTCTCGAGAGATCTTCTTTACTAAGGTACTCATTGGTTGCCATGGGAGTGGGTTTTCCACTCGCAGTAGTCAAACTAAATTTACTACTTAGGTCTTTAGCATATTTTTCTTGACTAATAAAGATACCATTATCTAATTGTTTTATTTGTAATCCTAAAAAGAAATATAATTCACCCATATGACTCATCTCAAACTTTCAGAAAATTCTTTATTCATTTCAAAATTAGTTGAACCAAAAATGATATCATCTACGTAAACTTGTACTAGTTGAATATAATTTTTATTTCTTTTAATAAAAAGAGTATATCTACTTTACCAATTTCAAAATTAGATTGCAATAAATAAGATCTTAGTCTATCATACCAGGCTCTAGGAGCTTGTTTTAGACCATATGCTTTCTTAAGTTTGTAAACATTATTTGGTAATTTACCATTTTCAAAAAGTGGTGGTTGTTCAACATATACTTATTCTTTTACAAATCTATTTAAAAAGGCACTTTTAACATCCATTTGAAATATTTGAAATTATTGTGATTTGCGAAAGCAAATAGAATCCTAATGGCTTCTAATCTTGCTATGGGAGCCAAGGTTTCATCAAAATCTATTCCTTCTTCTTAACAATAACCTTGAGCGACTAATCGAGCTTTATTTCTAACTACCTCTCCTTGTTCTTTCGTTTTATTTTTATAAACCCATTTAGTTCCAATTATAGTTTTATTTTCTGGTCTAGGTACAAGTTCCCAAACATCATTTCTACTAATTGATTTAATTCTTCTTGCATAACGAAAATCCATGAATCATTAGTTGATGCTTCTTTTGGATTTTTGGGTTCAAAAGTTGATATAAAAGCTACATTACTCATTTGACTTAGTTGATTTCTAGTTTTAACAACAGACTGCATATCTTGCAGTATATTTTCTATAGGATGATCTTTTAAAAGTTTTGTCCTTTTATTAGGATGATTAATTTCATTATTAGTTTCAATTGATTCTTGATTTTGAGTGATTAAATCCTCTTCATCATTTGTGTCTTCAAAAATTTTAAAATTTTCATCAAATGAAACATGCATTGTTTCTTCAATGGAATTAGTTTTTAAATTAAACACTCTGTACGCTTTACTTCTATTAGAATATCCGATAAAGATACCTTTGTCGGATGTAGGATCAAATTTATGTAAATTATCTTTTGTATTTAAAATGAAGCATTTACTTCCAAAAATTCTGAAATAAGACACTTTAGGTTTCTTTGAATAAAGAAGTTCATAAGATATCTTATCAGTTAGAGGTCTGATTAAAATTCTATTTAAAATATAACAGGCGGTAGCAACTGCTTCTGCCCAAAAATTCTTGGATAAATTACTATATGTAAGCATAGTTCTCGCACACTCTTGAATCGTCCTATTTTTACGTTCTGCTACTCCATTTTGTTGTGGAGTTCTTGGAAATGAAAAATTGTGAGTTATTCCCTTTTTATTGTAGAATTCCTCAAAATTTCCATTTTTAAATTTACCACCGTGATCACTTCGAATAGTTATAATTTTTAAAGAAAATTGATTTTGAATTCTTTTTGAAAATGTCTTAAAACACTCAAAAGTATCACTTTTATGTTTCAAAAATATTGTCCATGTAAATCAAGAATAACCATTTATTGAAAGAATTTGAGATAGACCAAATAAATCGAGATGGACCAAATAAATAAAGATGAAGTAATTCAAGAGGTTTTTAAGTTGAAATCATATCCTTTAACTTGAAGGAACTTTTTCTAAGTTTTCCTAATTGTCAAGCATCACATAAACTATCTACTTTAAAATTCATTTTAGGGAGACCTCTTGCTAGGTCATGTTTTGACAGTTTAGATAAGAGTTTGAAATTCAAATGCCCAAATCTCTTATGCCAAATCCAAGGGTCACTTGTATTTTCCAATAGACACAGGTTATTATTTGAAACTTTCATCCCAAGAATATAAATATTCTTTTTCCTGACTCCCTCAAATATAATGGTTGAATTATTATCTTCAATGTGACATTTATCTTTTTCAAATTTAATTTTATATCCTTTATCACACAGTTGACTTATACTTAGCAAATTATGTTTCACATTCTTAACTAGCAAAACATTAGTAATAGTAGGAGTTTCAGAATTACCGACTTTGCCGATGACAGTCACATATCCTTTTGAATTGTCTTCAAAGTTAACCAGTCCTCCGTCTTTGTATATTATATCATTCAGTATATTTGGACTGCCAGTCATGTGTCTAGAACATCCACTAAGTATCCATTTGTTCTTTCTGATCTGCAAAATTTGTCTGTTGTGGATTGATTCCTTAACACCCGTAAAGCATGATTCCTGCACATCAAACAATCTTGGTTGAAAACTTGAATTTGAATATTGATTATATGCAGAATCAAGAAACAATGATGGTTTGAATACTTCTAAACTAGTATTAAGAAATATAGCCATTTTAAAAACTTTTTCAAAAATCAGATTATGAAACTTTGAAAACCTTGCTTTGATACTAATTGTGAGAAATGCGGATTACGGATCTTAAGGCTAAGATTAATACTAGAGGGGAGGTGAATAGTGTTAATAAAGAATTACTAAATATTTTTGAGTTTATGTTAATTTAGACACCGATGTATGCAATATACAGACATAGATATGATCACAGAAACAAACACAGATATAGAAATAAAATAAAAGCAGTAAAGGAAAGAACACACCGAATTTTATAATGGTTCGGAGTTACCCTACATCCAGTCCCGCAACACAAGTACGGATTTCCTTTCAAAAGCAATTTTACAATTACACCCGCGGTTTCCAGGCTAAGAGGTACACCCTCTAGAATTTCTATCCTCTGGGTAGAGATACTTGATTTCCGGGCCACAAGTTTACCCAATTGATTTACCAAGGCTACAATCACACCTTTTCTCTCTTGATTGATTTCCAAGGCTACAATCACACCTTTTATCACTTAATAGATTACAAAGAAGTTAATAACTCTGAATAGCACTGAGAATCTTGTAGAGATAGTGATAGAGAATCAAACTAGAAGTAATCGAGTTTGATTCAATGTTGATTTCGGCAGAGTAATGGTAAGAATATGTATTAAGAAATGTGGAAGAAGAAGAGGAGTGCAAAACCAGAAAATCTGATATAAAATTCTTTGAAGCTAACCCCTATTTATAGAAGAACAACAGCCATGCTCATTCATGAAGAGTTATGGAGAACAGACACTTCTTTTGAAATTTAAATTTTGAACTCAACTAACACCATGTCGACATGGGGTACTTGGGCATGTCGACATCCCAAAGGATTTTTTGGTGTTTTTATTTTCTTTAAAAATAACTTTTATTTTATATTAAAACTATTTTAAACTTTATAAATATACTTGACTATAGTTAAAATTCATAAGTAAATATAGAGAATAATATATATAGAATTTAACTATAATTTTATGTTTAAATCTAAGTATAAATATTTAAAAACTAAATATATTATATTAAAAGATAGCTTAAATTAGGAGTAATTTGACTTTGAAATTAAAGATAATTTTGAGGCTAAAATTATTTAAAATTAGGATAGAAGTTTTTGAATCTTTTAAAAGGAAAGTTTTGAAAAACATTTTGAAAACAGGATATAATTTTGAAAAATCATTTTGAATAAAAAGTTAGCGGATACAAAACAATGTTCCACTAGATTTTTTGTAGGTTCCATCAGACTTAGGGTTCCATCCCTTTAACAGGCTCGAAGTGGATTCCATTCCACGAATAAATTGGATTTTAAGATGCTAGTGCTTTTCTATGATTTTTAACAAAATTCCTAATAAAAATACTTAACCTTGAAATCTTGAACTCTTGATAATCTTGATATTCATGAGTCTTCTATCCGATATCTTGAATCTTTGTACTGTACAGTCTTCATTCTTGGTACCTGCATGGTTAAATCTTGCATATACATATATATCTAAACTTATAATGTTAGTATTTATATTTTATAATCTATTCTAAGGTTGTTGTCATCAAAACCATCATCTCACGGACTAACAAACGCAACACGCACCGCTAACACACGCTACACACATCGCCTGCACGCGAACCAGATATGTAGCCGCAACAACCCAGATTGACGCCGCCTACGTCCTCTGACCCATCGTGCCATCACTCCCTGAGGTCGTCGATCCCACGCGTCCTACCAAGACGCCGCCCAAAGCCATGCAAAACCCAGCCGCCGGAAAAAAAATCAAAACCCTAGTTGAATTTTGCTGTAGATCCAACCGTCAGATCGACAAGCGAACACCGCCGATGAACTCCCCTCCGTCCCCTCTTCAATACCCAGAAAGGGTTCGTCGATCCGTCGATGTTCATCGATGCACGATGAACGGCCGAAAATTGTTTTTCGATTTCTGGACAAATAATGCATCGAATCGAAAAACGAATTGCAGATTTGAGTTACGCTCTTCAAGAGCTTCGATATGTAAGTTTTCTGTATTTTTTTGAGGAGTTTGAAATTTCACTGATTTTTGAATTGCAATTGATATTACGTATTTATCTGCCATTGAAATAAGGAGCCAAAAGAAATTTTACGCCCAGACAAATGATAAATAGGGGTAGGCTAGGGTTTATAACAGGGTATTTATAGACTAGGATGGAATAGAATGGATTGGATCGATTGGATGTATGTGCCGGATGATATTTGGCCTGAAAAACCCATTCTAACTCTGGAACGAAATTGGGTCAACCCGTATATCAAAATAGATGTTTTAAAATATTTTAAACGCAATGGAAAAGGTTTCAAGTCCAAATTCTATCATATGAAGAAGTTATGATGAAACTAAATTATTTCAAATTGATTTCAATTGATTTCAATTCATTGATTTCAAGGCGTTTCAAGCCATACAATCAAACGGCAGGCCCAATCGTTATGAAATTTGAAATCCTACAATAATTCACCGTTACATATCTGATGAAACTAGTTTCGTCGAAATCCGAGTCAATGGACAAAATGGCTATTTTTACCTTAATTAAATAATTTAACATTAAATTTATTTAAATCAAGTTTTAGTTCAATTTTAAATAAATCACAATTTCTCTTAATTCAGATTGCTTGGACATTTGCCATAAATTAAAGGAAATTCTTGACATCAGTTCAAAGTTAATAAATCTAACAATTCAGTGTTTAACTTCAATTTTCATAAATTCAATAATTATAAATTTAATTTCAGTTAATCCATATTCTTAACCTATCTAGTTATTCACTGATTTCATTTTACGATATAATTATCATGGTTTACCGTAGTGCATTAATATCCCTATTTTATCTTAATTTCAAATAATGTAGTAATTAATTTCATTCACAATAAACTCAATTTATAAAAACTTACTCCAATAAATTAACTTGATTTAACTTCAATCCTTTTTCTAATCAATTATTATTCAATAAACAAAGATAACCTTTGTTTTACCCTTTATTACTTTAGTGAGTTCAAATTTCCATCTTTCCTTTGTATTAACTACCCTATTTTCATTTTATTACATTTCTACCAATATACATGCTAATTGCGATTAACATTCTAAATAAATTAATTTACTTGGGCTCCGTTACTGCACTAATTTTCATTAAAACATTAAAGATTTTCTACTTTAAATTAACAAGCAACAAGAATAGGTAACATACATTAATCGTTACATTAAATTCTAGTCACATTAATAAGCTTTTATTACTCACAAATAAATGTTACCATTTATTTTCATAGTACTAATTTCATCTAATATTCCATTTATTCGCTTATGCCATTTACAGTCAAGTATAACATATCTTCATTAATTGTCATTTCATTCAATCCATTAAGTATTAATCTTAAATAGCGCTGGTTATATCTTGATGCATTCTTTTATTACATCATTTATTACTTTACAAAATAAAATAACATCTAAACTCATCAATGTAATACCAAATTTAATTTTAAATCCAATTGATTTCCAAATCAAAGTTTATACATATTTCAAACAACTATTATAATTACTCACAGAACATTGGTTTTACTAAATAACCATTTATTATAATTTAAGTTCCTTAATTTAATCCAATGCTTACATTTTGTTTTCATATGTTTAATTTGTAGCTAAGTATACATCTACATTAATTCCATTGATTTGCATTTCGTTCAATTTATTAATAGTTACCTTAGTTAAGTTATGTAATACTAGATTATAATTTTACAATCTTAACAAATTCAGAAATTGTCAATTGCCAAATATATACATTAATTACTATTAAATGTTATCAATAAATTTATCTACTTGGTTTCAAACCTTTTTATTCATCAATTGCTGCCTTATAAATAAACTTCCGTTTCTAATCAATTTACATGCACCTTTCCGTTATTATATTAATCATCATTAGAGTAACCTTAAATTTTCCCAACTTATTGCACCCTGTTACACTATTACACACATTAGTTCAATAATTACATTTGCCTTCTCATATTCCACTTATAACCAAGTCATACGTTTAAATTATTTATTTAATTTACCTTTTATATCCCATTATAAATTAATGCACACATTAATTAGGATTTTAAACCAAATTAATCATTTTATCTTGGTAACATTCTTTTATTACAATAAGAATATAATTAACATTTAAATTGTTTCACTTATTGGAATTAAGTCTAAGTTATTAACAATTAACTTACCAATCTTATCCAAGTTATTATTTCCATTAATAATTCACAAAATATTTATTTCCTTCAACATTAAGTTACCAAAATCTTCTTAAATTAAGAAATTTAATTACCGAATTTTACGGTCGTTACACGCTGTGAGTATGAGATGCTGTTGTTTTCTTCTTCCTTCTTTCTTCTTTTCTTTAACAGTCTGAAATTTTTGGTGTTCGATTTCTCGGCACTTCTACAGTGAACGTATTAGTGTAGAATTTTCGAGGTCGAAATTTGGGGTCGTTACAAAATGTCAATTTAATTCAATATAAAAACAAAACTAATTTAATGTCGGTTTAAATTACCAAACAACAACCAATAAAATTTTATCACTTCGTGATTGAATTTAACTAACATCAGAAAATTTAGTTTGCGTGGGTGGGTCGCCTGCGCTTCGCTTTTGTCCGTGTTACGCATTTCCTGTTCCTATAGGACCCAGGATAGATAGGTTCTCCATCTGTTGAGTGACACAACCCATCAGTAGTATGCTTCCTTCACTCTGGGAAACTAGATACGGAGCTGCTAACTATGACGAATGTGCTAACTATGTAAAATGTCCCTCCTTTGATTTATAGCCCATTAAAAATCAAATAAAAGCCCAAAATCTCAACAGTCTCTAAGTTCATCCATGACGGTTTTTGTTGTTCGGAATTACAATACGAATCCAATGGAAGAAACCACATACGAATCCAAGTTCGTATGCAAAAGTTATGCAGGTTAGAACAACTGAAATATTAAATATAGTTAAAATAGAAAAGGCAAAATTGTAAATGACATAACTTTCCCGAAAACCACAACAAACATTGGCTCTATCAACCCAATAGCCGCCACTCTTCACTCGCTGCCACCGCTGCCTAGACGCTGCAATGCCCGATCCGACTTCACAATCGTCACCACCTCGGCCTATCGCACTTACGCCTAAGACGCCGTCAACTCCAGCGCCCCCAATCACCTCTGACCAGGCCTCGAACGCCGCCCATTGGTCAAAATCTAGCGAATTTTGATGAAATTAGCTCTCTCCAACTGTACACTATATAGATCTCTTCGAGCACTACAACTTCCATTTTGACTTCGTCGTGAATAGGTGAGATATGAGAGAGATCCAAGGGAAAGAAGGAGGAGAGTTTTCTGTCGTAGAAGGTGGCGGCCATGAGAAATTAGGGTTTCCAACATATTTTAATAATATTTCAGTCTCGATTTGCGTGCCTATTAATAGCCTAAGGTCCCAAAATAGCCCGAACTCCAATCGAGGCATGCTGATAGGCCATCTATATGTAAAACCACCTTCTGAACACAATGGAACTAGTTTCGAGGCCTAATTCCATCGTATACGAAAGTTAACATTTTATCGTTTGATAAAATTTAAACTAAACTATATTCAAATAATTTACCAATTCACAGTTATGGACACATACAATATTTCTACTTTATACATACGTTATTGCAAAACGCAATGTTCACTAATAATTTGATTTAATTATTATTACACATTTGAATCAAATTTGAATAATTACATTTCAAAAATAACATTTTACATTTGAATATAAATCGATTGTTAATTAAATTTGTAATTGAAATAAATTTCCAATTTCACAATAACTAATTTCGTTTAGCATCATTTTTTTACATGTTAATTAAAACGAATTATTATTTAACTGATATAATCAATTTAAATTCTAAATTCAAAGTTTCTTATAATCATTCTTGATTAAACATGAATTAATAATCCTTTAAAACTAAATTTTCCATATTAAATCCAAGATTTAAATATTAAATTAATTCCTACATTAAATTACAATAGTAATAAAATCCTAGTTTATTATATTTTATATTTCAAACAAATCCTTTCATTTTTTTTACAAATTCTTTATATTACATCAAATTTCCTTTTCAACCAAACATATGTTTTCTTTTTATTTCCTCAACTTTCTCTTTTACTTTAATTCAAAAATATGTTCCTATTATTATGTCCATAAATTATAATTAATGTTCTCTTTCTTTTTATTTGAAAGATTCCAATTAAATTAATTTCTTATTGGTTATCAAATTAATTTCAAAATGGATTAAATAATGAGATGAGAAATAGAGCAATTGTTACATCTTAGTAATTTAAACACATTTATAAATTTATATAACAAAGGTTAATAAGTTTACGTACTAAATAATTGATTTCTTATTGTATTCAAACATACTTAGAATATTGCTAATCCCATTCTTATTAACATTTATTATTACGATCAATGGAATTTAGATTCAAACAGCATTAATTTTATTCAAATCAATATCATTAAATTATGTTCTAATATGCATTACCATCTTTACCTCATTGAATCTTTTTTAGAAATCATTTAAAATCAAGTTATATGTTCCAATAAATTATGTTTTTGAAATCATAAATTTTAATTTCTAACGATATTAAATTCCAAAGTCTTATTTAATTTAATATTTTGAATTGTTAAAATTGCGGGTCGTAAAAATCTCCCCCACTCAAAGCTTTTCATCCCCGAAAAGGAACAAGAAAGAATCAAGAAATTTGATATATTTTATTCAAATTCTAATTTATAAACAATTAAACTTATACATCTAAGTCTAATATAAATTGGAAAATAACTAAACTTCTATGAAAAATTTTCGAAGTCCTAAATTTGCAAAAAAAATTGGCAGCATTTCCTTTACACGGACAGGTCCAAAAAAATAACAATATCAATAATTACATTATATATCATATTTCAATAATAAAGTGTTCCAAACTATGGGAAAATAATTAAATACCGCTAAAAAACCGTAATCTGAAAATGTACCTATTTTCCGGGCTAACAAAACTTTATTTATGAAACCAAAAGCAATAGTTATTGCTTCCATAGACCTGTATCTTACTTACATAATCCAAAAGAGTTAAAATTATGTATAAGTTCAATATGCTAGTTGTTCCAAACAATTGCGCAAGCAACACAACATATATAATAATCATATGCAAACAAAAGTAATATAACCGTTATATGCAACCAAAGAATCTATCACACATCAATAGCAACCAAAACTAATGGTTTGTCTTGTTTCAAAAACTTTTCGTCGTATAAGAGTGATAAATAAACTATCAAGTGTGCCTTATGCTCAACAGCGTTAGATACTTACTTAATAGATTATTCATACAACCTTAAACAATTTACAGTAACATTTGTCAAAATTCCCATAAGCCAAACAACATAGAATTTAAATATTATTTAAGTCTGTACGATGTACATGTATCATTTGTACACAATATCAACTTTGATCGCTAGCTTGAATGTACAAATTTCACTTTCGAGCTAGAATTGTTAACTCGGCTACTCTAATGCGGACTCTGATCTGGTTCCTTGACTAGAAACCTCTATTTTCCTTGCATAGCCATAAACTATGATAAAAAAAACTTCAATATTCATATCAAAAATTCATACCAAGCGTTCGCCGTCAAGAATCGAGCAAAAAACCAATTCAGATTGGTGATTACTACAAATCATGTATTCAAATCTGGATCAAAACTGTTACGCGAATAAATGGATCTACACACAAGATACGTATTTTATTCTATTGGTTTCTTTTCACATCACTTACTTTTCATTTATTTCATTTCTCATTCATTCATACAAGATCATCTTTTATTAATTTATATTCATTTACTTACATATATTATTTCCTATTCAGTATTTGAAATCATCAATCAATAAATTCTTAAAGTATTACATAAGTTTCTTGTAGTTTAATTACATTTTTATACTTATTTAACTCGATTTCCATTTAATATTAATATTCATTAATGAATCGTTTCATACTTAAGTTTCTCAACTTTTTTGATTCACCTTTATTTTCACCATAGTATTTCTTTTATATTAAATCTATTTATGAATCATTTAACATTTACTTAAGTTTATAATCATTTATTTAAATAGTATTCACTTTTTACTATTCAATTTAATTATTAAACATTTCAAAGCATTAACTTAAGTTTATAACATTTCTTGTAACATCTTTATTCTTTGATTATAAACGTAATTTCATTTCGAAACATTTTTGTTGCTTAAATTTTTACTTGTATGATATTCCATTATCTTTTAGTTTACAAGTTACGCTTCATTTTTTTGCAGTTTCATTGACACTTAGCTTTAATTTCAGATTTTCAATTTTGGAAGTATAGAACTATTAAAATAGTCAAAGATTCCGTTTCATTTCAATAATTGAAAATCATTCATTTACAGAAAACTTAAGAACGAAATACCGGGTTTCATTTCAAATCATCTTGAAATACTCTATACTTATTTTTTATATCAACTCATTCTTAGTGGATTTGAATCAAAATTATTTTATCAAAAAATGGGAAGCAAAGCTACTATAGTAGTCTTTCAATTTTTAGACTCGAAAATAAACGTCGAGATGCTGTGGTCAACACCGAAATTATTTTCCAACGACAGAATGGGGAGTACATAACTTATTTTCTTTAAAATTATTTTAAAACATTTTGAAAACATTTCTATTTGCAAATACTTCCAAATAATACTAATATTTTTTCTCCAAATTATTGAAAACCAATTTCAAAACACCATAATTTAAATTCTCGAATTTCCATTTTTAAGTTCCTTTTATTCGTAAATCTTAGTTTATAAATCTTATTTATAAAATTATGTCTATTGACAACAAACATGTCACATACAACTATATCCATTTATGAAAAATTATTCCTCTATATACAAAATATAATGTTAGGTAAATTATTTCATTTACCTAGTTTCAAAACAATATTCTGTCGATCTACCCAGTTCAATTGTTTAGAGATCCCTATTGCTGCCATAGTGTCCTTTGTACCAGTCGAAATTCATAAATACTCAAAAAAACAAATTAACATAATATTAAATAAATTATAACACTAACAAATATAATCTCTCGTATATGTACTATCAGACTCATTATAGGGTATTACTAGCCCTACCTCTAATGAGTTAACCCCAAACAGGCTAAGGTATCTTTAAACAAAGCTCTGATACCAACTGTGATTGTAACAACCCGCATATTTGTCGATTTTATATTTAAATATTTTATTTAAATATTTTATCGTTAATCGGATTTTGGTCCAAAAAGCTACTTTTTGCAAACGGTTAAATTAGGACTCGAGACCACTTCCATTGAGTTTGAAGTGCCGTTTACAACTTTTTAAGTATAAACATTGATAGGTTTGGAGTTAGTGGAATTTCTCTAACTTTTCCCGCTTTGGACTTTGGGTTAGCTTAACCATTATAACTCAAGCCCAACCCCCTCCTTCTCTTCACTCTTCATAAATTCCTACCAACTCAAGCTTTTGCATTAATGGTGAGTGGAAAGAGAAATTAAAACTCCAAAAGCTAAGTGTTCATTGCTAATCCAACATCAACTCCAAAACTCAAGTGAAGACATTGATTCAAGCTAGTGGTTGATCCTTGCATAGCATTTCAAGCTTCATCTTCATCCATTTTAGTGAAAAGGTGAGATTTTTATCTCACAAATCTAGCGTATAACTATCTTTGACTGTTGGGAATGAATCCCTATCATGTTTGCATGCACATTTGCATTTGGTTTGGATTGGATTGGCGAAAAACCCCAAATTTTAGTGTTTTTGGTGAAAAACTGCACTTAGGTCGTTCTGCCTATGCTAGGTCATTCGCGTGGAAAAGTCTCTGCCTCAAAATAGCTCGTTTCCGACCTTAAAATGGCCTACAACGTTAGGTCGCTCGGCACTCGGAATTAGGTCGTAGGTCGTTTGGTTTTAGGTCGCTAGGTCGTTGGGCTTTAGGTCGAATGGACCTTAGGTTGTAGGTCGTATGGACCTTAGGTCGTAGGTCGTTCTGGCCATTTCTAACGTCTTCGAAGTTAGGTCGTATGGATCTTAGGTCGCTAGGTCATATGGCTTTAGGTCGCTAGGTCGTATGACCTTAGGTCGTTAGGTCGTATGGCTTTAGGTCGCTAGGTCGTATGACTTTAGGTCGTTAGGTCCTATGGCATTTTAGGTCGTGTGATCTTCTTACCTGTTAGGTCATTGAACCTTTAGCTCGTAGGTCGCTAGGCCTTATCTCCTTAGGTCACGTGACCCATCTTCTTTAAACCACTAGGTCGCTAAACCACGTTTCCAGTTAGGTCACAAGACCTTGTAAACCGTTAGGTCGCGTGACCTATATTCCGTAGGTCGTTGACCCACTTAAGTCGCTTGTCCTTCATAGGTCGCGTTTCCTGCTTAGGTCGCTAGGTCGCGTGCCTTTAGGTCGCATTCCTTTATTAGGTCGCGTGTCTCTGTTAGGTCGTTGACCTCCTTAACTCGCATGACCTAACCCGAAGGTTGTTGGACCTCGATTCTATTTAAGTCGCTGCTTCTTATAGGTCGCTCGGCCCCTTATTTTCTTTAGGTCGTTTGAGTGTTAGGTCGCGAACCCATTTTAGGTCGCATGACCTTTACCCTTTAGGTCGCTGGACCACTAGGTCGTGCCCCTTTAATCACTAGGTCGAACCCCGTAGCAGGGGCGTTGTCCCCGCACCCCCAACTTGGGGGGTTGCCACCCTACCCTGAACCCCCCCTCCGTGGGGGATCTTATCTGAAAAAACATTCAATAGAACTTGCTTTGTTGAGATGCTGAGTTGACCATTCTTCGAGACAAACTATCTTGTGCTTCTCGGTCGATTTTATGGACTTTTGAATATCGATTTCGATGGATTCTTTATCGGTCTCTTTGGATTTTATTCACGTCTTCGTATGTGAATTTTTATGATTGATTGTTTCTACAATCACTTCTATGATTTGTCACTTTAAAATATGAAGGCTTCAATACTAGTAGTAAATATCAAAACTCTTTCAACAAAATGATCTCAACTTTATTTTCAATAACAAAGCTATTTTCTTAAACCATTTTCTAATCTACTAGTATATACAAACCTTTACCTCACTCGTATGAGAAATTGAATTAAACGGCTTAGTAAAACAAGTGGTATGAAACGCTTGCGTTTGCTTCGTCCGCTAACTCTTGGACTTGTTTGACCGAACCTTTTTGTGACAATTTTCTAGTGAAGATCTACAGTTTGTTCGTAAATATTTGAGTTAAGCAAGTGGTTATTGGACATGAAGCTAAACTTTTATATTTACTAGCTTAGTGTAATTGACACTTCTCGTTGATCATGAGGATCATTTTGTGATTTAGGCTAGCAATTGTGCGATGTCTCTTTGTTTGCTTCCTGGTTAGGATAGACACCATTTGTGTGATTCCACTCACACATACCTTTTTGCTTTTTGGTTAGCCTAGACACCATTTGTGTGATTCCACTCACACATACCTTTTCGTTGCGAGGTCAGGCTAGACACCATTTGTGTGATTCCACTCACACATACCTTTTCGCTTTTTGGTTAGCCTAGACCTCATCTGGGTGATTCCAACTCACCCATATAGGGTAGCTCACCATGGTCTTCGGACCGTCATGTGATAGGCCTCTTTCCCTTTTTCTATGATTTTTGGATTTCCTGTGTTGATTTCTGGAATTTATGTCATTGACTTGTTATGAGTACAAGTTTAGGGTATGATGCCCTCTTTGGATCTTTGAGAAGATTCTTGTGATATTGATTCATCTCTTATTGATTGATCTTCTGTTGATCATCATTTTCATACTTATAGTAGTATGTCAGTATGGATATTTTATGTTATGCCATATCTTTTATTTTATACCATGTCATCTGATATTTATAGCTAGACTGATCCGTTTATTATTTTCTTAAATAATACTCGGGTCAGACCGAGATGTTACAGGTGCTTTTGCTTGACTTCTCCCCGGGTTTTGCTACTCTGACTTTTGGCTAACTATTTAGATTAGCTGTTTTTGTTGTATACACTTGAGATATAGACTTATAGTTGTTTTTTTTGTATAGCACGTATTGCTATTCTTTTGTATTATTGTGGATCTTTTTGACCACTACTCTGATATACACTTTCATGTGTTAGTTATATATCCATATCTTCTTCCGCCTTTGTGATATGGATGTCTGTGACTGATTGTGTTATGCTTATTTCTATGTTTGTTTCCGAAGATTATTTATAGCCACCGTGTGATAGCTTTGAGTTTGTATCGGTATGTCGGACTTCCTCCTTAAATGAAATGCATGCTATACTATCTGACGTAACGGTGCTCGCACAAGGAAGTTACATGGATGGTCGCTCCTCAACAGCATTATTCTCCGTGCTAGTTGACAGCACTACATCATAGTGTTCTTGGCTAGCGTGGATATAGAGGTGGGGCGTCACAGCGACGACCCGCCTTTTTGGATGATTAAAGTTGACAATAAGCCACAAGTGTCTAGCTCAAACCATTCAGAAGGGAGGATTGTCAATATGGTTTAATAAGAAAATAAGAGAAAAGAAGGAAAGAAAAAACATAGAATCTCATAGTGGAATGCCAAAATATAATAATCAAATAAACAGTTCATGAAGGTGTTTTATTATATACATTTGATTATATAATTTTTACAATATAATTAGAGTACAATCAACAAGCATACCAAAATAATGCAACAGATAAAAATAGTAAATAGATCTAGCAAACTCCATCTTCATCTTCAAGGAATAATTTCTTCAACACTAAAATACTCAGGCTGACCCAAGCGTAATGAAAGGACGAAACACTCGAGTCTGAACTAAAGGTTCTTATGTAAGTTAAATCAGTATCAAGTAAAGATGAGTGTAATAGCTTCAGAGATGTTTATAGGATTTTCCATCTCCTATCAAGTGTGCAACATGAGTGCAATAACTTAAGAGATGTTATGGGATTTTCCATCTCCTAAGGATCCCTCAAACTATCTATATATAGTAAAATACACTATATTTGTAGTGTCTATCAGTAAGTAAAGTATTAAAATAGCGTTAAGGTTTTACATTGATCTCCCTTAACACATTTTCAAGCATTGTCCTACAATTTGCCTTAGTAGCATCATTAGTAACGTCGCTAACTAGGGAGGCACCGTGATAGGAAAACACTAAAACAAAGTCATAGTGGTCACATATAAGGACAAAAGTATGACAAGGCATGTGAGACAATGCCCAAAGTATGATTCTACCAGTTTACCCTTTCTGGCTGGTCATAACACATCGTAGCCACGACAGTCAACCGAGTCCACCATCCTAAAATCAAATCAATGTGCACGATCAAGTCAAAATTCAATATAATAATATGAAGGAGTGATGGCCCCTAAAGAGAGCTAACCCTTTGGAAAGACATAGGCTCCTGTTTTAGTCATTTCCAATTGACACAAATGTCGGAGTCATCCATCATCGTTCTCTTTCTTCTTTCTACTAAATGTCGCCAATCCAACCTCTACATTCTGGATAACATCCACCGCGTACACTGTTATTAAAGTGGTTCCTGTATTAACAAAGGGTACGCCAATATTCGACCCCGGTCTCTTTAACAACCAAACGTCATTTTTCACACCTGTTGGTTCTTTTAAATTTCAAGAACAAGTCATATTTCATATCAAAATGTCAAATTTACTTCAAAACCATTTCACTTCAAAATAGGTCATACCTTCAAGACATCCATATTTAAATAAATGATTTAAATCTAAAAAATTTCCAATTTACAAACAGTTTGAATATTGAAAATAGTTTTGAAAAATTAAAATAGTTTGAATAATGAAAAATAGTTTTGATAATTAAAAATAGTTTATATATTGAAAATAATTTTGATATTTAAATTATTTTATATATTGAAAATAGTTTTTGATAATTAAAAATAGTTTATATATGGAAAATAGTTTTGATAATTGAAATAGTTTATATACGAAAATAATTTGGTTATTAAAATAGTTTATATATTAAAATAAACTCTTTCTTTCTTTCACAAAATTTGAACCTATATTCAAAATAACAACGAAATCAAATTTTCGACTTCCAGTTCAAGTAATATTCCAAATTCATGTTAAATCAGCCTCAATTCAGAATGATTTCCGACTTTAATTCAAATTCAGTATAAACGGCTCGATTCAAATGGCTGAAAGTTTTCGATCATTTTCCCATTTTTAAATAATGTAGTTTAAATCGATTTCACATTCAAAACTTAGGAGTACCAATTTAAAACTACTTTAATTACAGTAAATTCAAAGTTTATATTAAAATTTAAAATTTTAAAATAATTCATTTCCTATAAATTCAGATCATATTCCAATTTCAACTTTAACGTCTCAAATTAAATCTTTTAAACAATTTCATTAAAACAGTTTCAGTTCAACATTCTGAATCTTGAATTAGAAAATAGTTTAATTCATATCAATCGAAAGTTTATTTTCTTTAAAATAGTATCGTTTAAACAAATCTAAATTCAAGATCTAAAATCATTTAATTTAACTAGATCTGGTGTTCATATATAATTTTCTACCCTATGACCAAATGATCGGTTATTACAATTTAATTACATGGACGGAAGTATATAATTTTAATCCATAAATAAATGACTTAGGTATATATATCATTTCAACCTATTTCTTAGTTCAATTTGAACGATCCCAATGGTAACTTATAGGATGTTAAATAATAAATTGGGTAATAACAAGAATATGTCAAATAAATAAACAACCATACATCAACATCAACCAACAGACATCCAGTAACAATCGACCAATATATCATAACAGCTACTAATTATCAATTGTCGGTATTTAACTAGCAATTAAATTCAATATAAATTCAAATTAATTTAGATATCGATTTAAACTACCAAACAACAACCAATAAAAATTTATCACTTCATGATTTTAATATGATGAACATCAGAAAATTTAGTTTTTCATGAGTGGGTTAAATCACCCAACTTTGATTTATAGCCCATTAAAAATCTAATAAATGCCCAAAATCTCAACCGTCTCCAAATTCAATCAAACTAGATTTATGTTGTCTGGAATTTCAATACGAATCCAATGGAAGAAACTGCATGCAAATCCGTATTTGTATACAAAAGTTATGTAAGTTAGAACAATTGAAATTTTAAAATTTATTTAAAATAGAAAGGGCGAAATTGTAAATAACATAACCTTCCCCAAAACACTAAAATCCATTGGCTCTATCAACCCAACAGCTGTCACTCTTTGTTCGCTGCTACCGCTGCCTAGACGCTGCTATGCCCGATCCAACATCACCATCGTCGTCGCCTCGGCCCGTCGCACTTGCGCCTAAGCCGCCGTCAACTCCGACGCTCCTAATCACCTTTGACCAGGCCTCGAACGCCGCCCCTTTATGGCCAAAATCTAGGGAATTCCGACAAAATTAGCTCGATCCAACCGTACACTTTGTAGATCTCGTCGATGGCTACAACTTCCATTTCGACTTCATCGCGAATAGGTGAGAGATGAGAGAGATCCAACGGAAAGAAGAAGGAGAGTTTTCGCCCATAGGAGGTGGCAGCCATGAGAAGTTAGAGTTTCCAACATATTTTAATAATATTCCAGTCTCGATTTGCGTGCCTATTAATAGCCTAAGGTCCCAAAATAGCCCGAACTCCAATCGAGGCATGCTGATAGGCCATCTATATGTAAAACGACCTTCTGAACACAATGGAACTAGCTTCGAGGCCTATTTCCATTGCATACGAAAGTTAATGTTTTATCATTGGTAAAATTTGAATTAAATTATATTCAATTAATTTACCATTTCAAATTTATGGACACGTACAATATTTCTACTTTACGCATATGTTATTACAAACCACAACGTTCGTTATTAATTTGATTTTATTATTATTACACATTTGAATCAAATTTGAATAATTGCATTTCAAAAATGACATTTTACATTTGAATATAAATCGATTGTTAGTTAAATTTGCAATTGAAATAAATGTCTAATTTCACAACAACTAATTTCGTTTGGTATCACTTATTTTTACATGTTAATTAAAATGAATTATTATTAAAATAATATGATCACTTTTAAATTCTAAATTAGAAGCTTCTTATCATCACCCTTGATTAAACATGAATTAATAATCCTTCAAATTTAAATTTTTCATATTAAATCCAAGATTTAAATATTAAATTAATTCTAAAATTAAATTACAATAGTAATAAAATCTTAGTTCATTATATTTTATATTTCAAACAAATGCTTTTTTTTGTTTTACATGTTCTTTTTAGTACATCAAATTTCATTTTCAATTAAATGTATGTTTCCTTTTTTTCCTCAACTTTCTCTTTTACTTTAATTCAAACATATGTTTCTATTATTACGTCAGTTAATTACACTTAATGTTCTCTTTCCTTTTATTTGAAAGATTTGAATTGTATTAATTTATCATTGATTACCAAATTAATTTCAAAACGGATTGATGAGAAATAGAGCAATTGTAACACCTTAGTAATTTAAATGTATGTATAAATTTATTATTTACAACAACGGTTAATAAATTTACGTCCTAAATACTTGATTTCTTATTATATTCTAAGATATTTAGAATAATTTTTATCCCATTCTAATAACATTTATTATTACTATCGATGGAATTTACATCCAAATAACTATAAATTATATTCAAATCAATATCATTAAATTATGTTCTAATATGCATTACCATCTTTACCTCATTGAAATTTGTTGTTTTAGAATTCATTTAAAATCAAGTTATATGTTCTAACAATTTTTTTATAAATCATAAATTTTTATTTCTGACAATATTAAATGCCAAATTATTATTTAATTTAATATTTCTAATTGTGAAAAATACGGATTGTTACAATGCGGATGGTTAGGGGAAGGAAGAAGAAAGAAAGAAAGAAGAAGGAAGAGAGAAAGAAAACTAACAACATAGAATCTCACAACGAAACGATTAATCTACAATATACAATAAATCTTTACACAGAAGAGAGGAAACTTACATACATCAATCAGAGTATTCTAGCCTATTTCCGTCGGGACAGTTATAACAAAATATCCTCACAATTGCTGATAAGTACGAGAATGATTGCAGCGCAAAAATAAACAAATACCGAATACGTCTCTACACCTCCAGCTCGTCGCCTAAAGCTCCAAAGCATCCAAATAAATTTGTAATATGCTCAGTCTGACCCAAGCATTATAATAAAATAACACCCAAGTCATTATGAAAAGGCAGCATTAGGAAACACACCCAAATGGATTTTTAAGTTCTAGAAAAACCTTTAAAAATCAAGAATCTCGTAAGACCGCGCAGCATATAAACATGGACGGGTTTTTACCTTATGATAACCAAAACACCTCAAATGAAATTCTCTGATATTATAATAGTGTCTAAGATACAAATACTTATTAAGCTTAGTTGAAATTGTTACGTTAATTAAATTCCACCATAATAGATATACAACTACAACTGTAGGGAACGTATTGGAAAGTGGATTCCATACAATGACTGGGCTATTGAGGTACAGCCCATCATGGTGAATCTCTAGATAAAATAACACCAAAATCGAACCTATCGACCCATACTAACATAGAACCGACCTACCCTTTACTGGATAGTACCGAATATGATCACCCTTCCGTTACTTGGCCCCGAAGCATATAATTGAGAGATAAAATCGACTCTAGATTGGGACCATTCCCTACTTGGGAGCGACCCACTTAGCCCTGCTGCATCTCCCTTGCATTAGCCATTCCTAGTTGAGGAGGGTTGAGGCTATGCTTTACCTTTTATACAGCACTTCCCACTTATAATTCTGAAAATGCCCTCAAGGCAACAATGAAATGCCTACATCCATCCATACAAGTTCGTTCTGGGACTAGATGAAACACTTGCAAACTCCATCTTCAATTCCATCATCATCAAGATATCTTTACATCAAAAGGCTTGAGTTGGATCAAAGTGGTTTTAAGATAACATATCTGATCCTGGTCTCTTCGAAACAACATTCGATAATTTTCGGTAAACTCAACCCCGGTTCTTTATGAAATAAATAGTTAAAGATAAGAGCAGAGATAACCTCCTAACCGTTAGTGGATGGATTTCCCTATCATTTGTCCTAAGAGAACGAAACAAGATTTATAAGCATAGTACAACATTATCGGAGATAATATGCCATATAAACAATGTGTTTCATCTAATATTTCCAAAGTTACGTTTGGGTCCATATTTGATAGTGGATTATTTAACTATCAACAACGCATCCAAATCGGGGATTATTTGGAAAAGGAAAAACCAACATTGGTTAAGCACATAAGAAACCACTGGCCTCTTTAATTAATCTTTTCATAAATGAAATCACTTTGTAATATTTGTATATAAATACTTTTACAAAGATATACCCACATATCCTTAAATTTTCAACACTTAGAAAACATTCATATACTTATCATAACGTTATAAGCATGTTCACCAAAACTAAGACAGATTTCCTTTCTTCATAATTTAAAAATCATTTATAAATTCATTATAAATCTCATAAACCATTTATATAAATATTTTATAAATCTCTGAACCGTTTATAGAGCTCTATATAGAAAAATCCTTATAAAACCCAACATCGATTTCCAATTATAAGCTCATTTATAATTTCAAAACATCTATACACTCTTTATGAATCCGTAAAACTATTTATAAATTCTTCTTATAAATTTATAAGCTCATTCCTAAAATTCATTTATAAATATCCAATCTTTTACAAAACTCCCTTAATACATCTAACAAATTTTTCTTTAAGTCCCTAAACCCTTTTATAATATTCTTCTTATAACCATAAAATTTTCTATAAAACTCTATTTATATATCTCAAAACATTTATAAGTAGATAATGATCATTTAATTCTAAACCATTATTATATGATAATACCCAAGGATAATAACATTTTAAATAAATAATAATTATTACTTCAAATCATCTTAAAAATAACAATAAATAGTTTAACCCATTATTAAATAAACAACAATAATAAATCTGTACCATTATTACAAATAAAAATAATTTATTTTCAAAACATTTATAATAAATTCTAATTATAAATTTTAAGCCATATTTTTAAAAAATATTTACTTTTCAAAATATTAAAATATAATAATAAATTTAAAAAAAAATTAAATATAAATAAATAACTTTGAAGCACTATTAAATATAAATAAATAACTTTAAAATAATATTAGAGGTAACTAAATAACTTTAACAAAAAGATAAAAAGGTAGAAATAAAATAGAAATTAAATATTTCAAAACAAAATACTTTGGAAACCCAAATTCGGAATATAAAATAATTTTCTATCTCAATAATTCAATTCCAACTAAAATGGAAATTTAAAGTATTCTTAAAATACTAATTCAAGGCCAATAACTTCCAAATGCTTAACCAATATCGATATTGATTTTTCTATCACCATAGGGTTTAAGTTTTTGAACATAAAGAATGTCATAACCAATATTTCCAAAAATCAGGTTTATTATACAATAATTCATATAACTGTAATATTATTGAAATCAATTCATCAATAGCAAGGGTCATCTACTCTAGGGCAGGAATAAATCCAAGCCGATTGATAAAATAGTAAATCATCCAAACATCCAATCAATAATTTTATTAACTAATAATATTACTAGTTAACTAAGAAGGTGAGTTTCACTCATCGAAATTCCTATTTCCGTCGAGGCATTTTGGTTTGAAAATAAAATCGAACGACGTCCGATTATAGCCCAAATTTCAAAGTCTCAAAATCCTACCAAACTAGTTCCATCGTGAAGCTTATGTCCACACAAGCGCAATGCAAAAATCCACTCCTCGATTGGACCTCGTATGAGAGAGTTATTCAAATTTTAAGTTATCAATTTTAAATTTAAAAATTAATAATAATTACAACAACTAATTACCCATATATTAAAATCCATCTTCTTCCCCTTCTCAAAATATCATGCACAGTGAAACACAACCCTCTCCTTCATACACACGTGGGCAACAACCACCTCTCATCCACTGGAGCACCTTTCATTGCCACCACCGTTCATCTCTCCACGAGTTGAGCATAACGATGCCTTCAAGTCGACCTCCAGAGGCCCCCCTCAATTTTTTACCTCCCACTCCTCGTCGTGATAGAATGAAGTCATGATTCATACAAGAGGGTCGACCACCAACCGACAATGATTCCAAGTCTCTTCGACAAGGAAGACTCGACTGCAATCTTCAATTCACCAAACTCCATTGCTAACTAGCAAAAAATCAAACCTTAGCTAGCTAAGAACCCAAACTCTTCATTGTTGCAAGTTGACTATTCCAAATCGTGAATGCACTCGCCCAATCTTTACTTGATTATGAAGATCTCTTAGCTATAAATTTAAAGAATTTAAAATCTATAATATATATCAAAAATTTGAATTTATTTTTTTAGTTTATGAATGTTGGAAGAAAAGTGGAAGTAGTACTTTAAAGGGGAGGGTGAATAATAGACGTGGGGAAGGTATGGGCTAATGATGAGATGAATAGTGTAGGGTATAGGTGTATTAAAATAGGATATATATATATATATATATAATTTTATTTTCAAAAATATCCTGCATTACACACCCAAAAACATTGAACTCCAATCGAGGCGTGCTGCATGGCGTTTTACATGTAATTCCCCTATTCGAACATAATGGAACTTGTTTCGAGACTGGTTGTATGAAAAAGATAAGTTTTCAAAACCCAAATATGATATAATTTTTTTTAATTAGTTTATACGCATTTCAATCTCGCATGACCAAGCGATATGTCCAATCACCACGAAATTCATCGACATACAGTAACTTACTATTACGGATCCAATGGCAGTAGTTTTATCGAAATCCGAGACAGTGCCCAGAAGGCTATTTCCACAAGTTAATAAATACGAATAATTATTAAAAAATAAATTAATCATCTTTAAATCCAAATTAAAAGTTTATTATTACCATTCTTATTCAATATAATTTAAGTAAGCTTTCAAATCATTTTTATTCAAATTAAAACCTAAGATTCAATTATTTAAACAATTCCAATTATTAAATTCAACAATTTAATTATCAGTAAATCATTATATTTGAAATTCAAGTTATTTAACATCTAAAATTAATTTTTAATGTTTAAAATAAATTTAATATTCCAAATTCGATTGACAAAATTCTAGGTCGTTACACATTGTATATAGTAGAGAGGCGAGTCAAGATCATTAATGAGACTCGGAGTCTCTGTCCCATTGATACGTTAGGTAGCTACCCTAAATAAGGGATGATAGGTATATAAATGATGATTACCGAGGTAATCACTTAGGGACATATTTGTTATTTTCTATATACGTACATGCATACATTCATACATATGTATATGCATATATGATAAGTTCACTTCTACGTTTTCTAAAATAACAAGTGGTTTGGTAGAGTTGTTCTGACCAGTAATGGCGATGCTTGTATTGAATATTAGACCTTTGGTTGCTTAGCATTAAATGATTAGGTTTGATTTGATATTGATCATGTTGCGTAGTGGAAACTAGTGAATAGTTTCCCGCTTAGTGCATTGACTATAGGTTTTATGATTATCATTGGATGATAGGTTATTTGCATTAAGTTTGTAATAATTGTTAAGAATAATATTGAGTATGAATTATTATTTGGAGATTATAAATTATATCAACATTGGATTTAATTTTGATTATTATTTGGTTGAATATTCATATGTAGTTATTGAAGTTGTGGAATGAATTTAATTTTGATCTTTGTTTGTTATGAATAAATGTATGTAGTGTTTATTTGATACTATATAATGATTATTGAAATGGTTTGCTGTTTTAATATATATATATATATATAAATGGTGTTCAAAAAAATATGTGGATGTCACTAAGTATGTGTTAGAAATAAAGACTTTATATATATATATATATATATATATATATATGTATGTATGTAACTATAGTTTATTATTTAATGTTTTGGAAAGTAAGCAAATGTTTTAGTCAGAAATCTCCTAAAAATTATACATTATAAGTATGATATGAGATTAAGTTTTAAAATGAATTAACAGAAATTCTATAGATAAAGTATATAAAAGAATATGTGAAGGTAATATTTATTGACATTTCTGAAATAACCTTATGTTAGTTTTTGTTGAGTGGTTTAAGAATTTCGTTCGATGCATCTGGCCAATGTTATCGATAGGGATGCTTAAAAACTAAAAAGAGGCATTGAACATATCTTTTTGGAAAGTTTAAATGTTTACTCAAGATTTTAATGCTTTGAAAAGTTCATTACACCACAAATAGGATTTTGGCGCAACCTTAGGCGGGACATTTGATACGGCTATAAGCCGTATCAAATTTTAATACGGCTTATAGCCGTATCAATATTACTTAATACGGCTGTACGCCGTATTAACATTTGATACAGCTTATAGCCATATCAAAATCTTTGCCTCTTTTCGTGGGAAAATTTTCCCCAAAACACACACCCTCCCTCCCCTTTTTTATTTCCAGCTTTCATTTTTTTCCCGTGCTTATTTAGGGTTAAATCGACAGAGAGCCTTCCACCTCGATCGATCGAACGTTGCTTTGACGTCGTCCATTAGAGCCTTCCACGTCTTCTCGAATTTGTTCACTGCTCTCAGGTAATTTTGTTATGAAATTGCATGCTTAATTCCTTGTTTTTGTTATGAAATTGCGTGCTTAATTTTGACGAGTACTGTTATGATAATAGAAGGGATTGATACGTATAGTTTAGACTAAACCTCAATCTTAATGAGTTGCTGTAGGTAACCTAATTTATGTCCTTCCTTTTCTGCTAATGTTGGTCTACTGATCGAAATGTTTGTCCTTTTTTAATAAAGAATCTACGATTATTATCTATGCTTGAACTAGGAAGTTATTTGGTTACCCGTACCTTGGTGGATTAGTGACATGTCAATTGAATTACTAATTTTATCAGTCTAATTTTCTGTTTAATTCTTATGTACTTTTGTTTGAAAACGTTTTATATTGCATGCTTAACCTTCTTTCTTGTTCCAATAATTGATGATTTACTAAACCTGACCTAATCAAGAAATAATATAATTATGAATATAATTATAATTCTTGTTACTTCTTTTTATCTTCTTTTAGTTAGCTTCCAATTTGAAAATAGGCAGCCTTTGACAGAATTTATGTTTAATATAATTGATTCTTCATTTGCATTCTATAATGATTACTTATTATGCATGAAACAGATGTCGTAATATAATTGCGAGAAATATAAACACGAATATTTAAAATTCTAGAGGATTGTGCTATTAAGTATTCAAAGTGAATTGCAAATATTTCTTTGGTAGTGAAAAGATATCTTTTTAATGAATATTCACTAGAATAAATAAATCAATAGATAGGTAATTTTGGTATTAGTGAATATAATTGAGATAAATAGACAGGCTGTAAATACAAAAAGATGAGAGAAACATATTTATTAATGTATCATTGTATTTCTGTCAATGCCTAATCGAGGTCAAAAAAACAGAACTTTTGTCTTTGGTAAAGAAAAACCACATAACTGGCCCTGTTCATGGTATGGCAAGAGCACCATGTACACAGAGTTTACTTGGTCTTTATCTAGGCAAATTCTATTTGAACTCGTGAATTTGTTGAGTAATCCCATGTAATTTGGAAAAAATGAAGAAACCCAGTTTTTTTTGCTGAGTAGCCCCATGTCTAATTAAAAAAAACCAATAATACCATGTCTAATACAATAATTAATCTTATGCTATTTTGTATTATTTTGATCTCCTTGCATAATTTACAGCTTGGTGCTAATGTTGTATACGGTTATGACATTGTATATGGTTTTGACATTGTTGTATAAGTGGATAAAATTATTGTTAATGGCACAAGCCAAGTATCAGGAGAGGAGTAATGCATAGACATTACTCCGGTGCTACAAAATAGTGCCGTTGTAATGGCAAATTTTTTGGAAACATTTTGGTGCTGATGTTGTATATTGTTCTGACATTGTTGTATAAGTGGATAAAATTGTTGTTAATGGAGCAAGCCAAGTATCAGGAGAGGGGTAATGCATAGACATTACTCCGGTGCTACAAAATGGCGCCGTCGTAATGGCAAATTTTTTGGAAACAGTTTGGTGCTAATGTTTAAAATAAACCCTATATTTTGAGTTCCATTTATTGAAATTTAAATAGTCCATATATTTTAACTATTTAAAATTAATTAAATGTTTAAAATCATACTACAAAATTCTAGGTCGTACAGGAAAACAAAAAACGATCATGAAAAAGGCATGCGTATAAATCTTACGGGGAAGTTAATTGTTTACTAAATTATATTGTTCTTTACTAAACAATTTATATTATGAACGATCTAGTAGCTTAATTCATGTAAAATTACTAACTTAGAAAATGAAGTTACATCTGTTTCCCCATAAAGTTTTTTTTAAAACAATGATGATATCAAGTTTAGATATGTCCTCACAATTTGATGATGGTGAATTATCATGTGGATTAAATCATGTTCTAATTTGGAAAGGAAAGTTACAGACTTATTTATTTTCTAGAAAAGATGCTTCTATGATAGTGATTTCAAAATTTGAAATATTTTCATAATTTGATAATAATAAATGATACTTTATGTTAAATCTTATAGTTATCACTAAATTAGGAAAGGTTTATGAAATTACTTTTTTATAGAAAAAGGAAATTTATGCGCTGTCCCTACATTATCTTGTTAATTTATTATACAATATGACAATTCAAATTCGGAAAATAACATTTTTGGAAACTTTAGGTAGTGGTGGAAATGGAATGAGGGGAAGAGGCAATTTTATCGTCAAAGGTAGTTAATGTGACAGGGAGGAAGACGGTAGCAAGGAAGTTTTATTGGAGATAGTGCAGGGAGTTGAATTCTTGGGTGACTGTGGTTATGGACTGCATGTTTGAGGAGCATGGTTGTGTTTGAAATTTTGAGTGTTTGGCAGTTTGAATGTATGGGAAGGGGCAGTGGATGTTGAGTGTTTGGTTGCGGTATAGTGGATATTGGGTGGGGATATTTTGCTGATAGGGTGTTTGGCAGAAGTAATAGTGCAGTGTTGTGGGAGGGAATGAAAGATGAAATGTAGAAATAAAAATGTAAAGCAGTGAACTAGAAAATACGGAGAATGCAATGTAGCAATGGAAATGCATAAACAAAGAATGAAACTTAAATGCAAACGGATTTGAGTATTTGGTTCTTAATAAAACAACTCAAAAAGTATAGTCCTTTCAACAACAATTAACACTAACCATTAACACATCTTTTAATCTTTGAAGCAAAATTCGAATTTAAAAAGTTAGAAATGAATTAGTTTTAGCCCAATTTGATAGAGTAAGTCTTCTAAATTTTATTTTAAAGTTTTATTTCACGATTATTTTATAACTACAAACTTTTGGGGTTAGTATTCACTATTTACTCTCACATTAGCTGAACTATCAAAGAGAACGTGCACGCAAAAAAATGGCCCAACCAATGGTAATCGGTCAATACAATTAATTTTCATCAATTATTTGCGTTCACGGTTCACTTATTGTTTCATTCACATAAACTCTAATAAGTATAATGAATGAACCTGAATAATATCTTAGGTTTCACCCTAAAATCTCAAACTGTAGAGATGAAATGGTTGTTGATATCGATCTTCACTTTAAATACATTATGCTTGGGACATCTTGAAAATAGAGGTTATATGAAATCTATACATACAAGAATAGAGATATTTCGATGTACAAATGAATGGCAGATTGTCATAATTTAAAAGCATAATGAGAATTAGAAAATGAATATGTGTTGTATATAGAAAAGAAGTAATTTACTATAGTAACATCTTTTCCATCCAAAAAATAAAGAAAAACAAAAAGCTACTTCAGATAATAAAAGGAAATAAATAAGAAATGGTTTGTCAACATATGTACATAGTTACTACAATGTGATAGCACTATCTTGTTCTCATAAGAGGATCCAAATTCTTGAAGAAAAAGGCAAGAATTTCAATTCAATAAGAAATTGGTTCCATTTTAGTTGAGGATAAAGAACTCAGGCCAACAAATATTCAAAGGCCGAACTATGTTGAACTGTATAGTTTGGACTTCTTAATAAACTGACTATGCTGAACTAGCAAAACGGAAATAGAAAGAAAAAAATAACTATTATATTTAACAAGAACAATATAATTTAGTAAAGTTAAATATGTAGAATTAATCTTACAACAAATTTCTTAATATAATTTCAAAAATATTCTTTTCGAGCAATTGGAACGAGGACCCATTGAAGGGCAAGTCTCATGTTCTGTTAAATATGGTATAGGAGGGCAGTATGTCTTTCAGCATAGACAAACAATGGATAAATGAATCAGATCTAAGATCTACATACTATATAGACGGGGTGCAGAAGTTCATTAGTTTTGTTGAAGAAAACGGTGGTAAGAAAGGATTGTATTTATGCCCTTGCACCCGGTGCAAAAATATGAAGGCGATCAAATTAGATGACATTAATTTTCATTTGCTTAGATGGGGTATTATCCAATCGTATACAGCGTGGTATTTTCATGGGGAAAAAAGGGCGGAGATGGAAAAACAGCAACCAGTTAGTCATGCCAGAACTACTGCTGAGTCTGAACATATTAGGATGGAAGATCTGGTCAATGATGTAGATAGATTTCATCATTTTCAACCTACAAATTCGTTGCCTGATCATGCTAATGATAGAGAGCAGTCTACTGATTATCCAGATTGGCAGGCTAATGAAAGTAAGAAGTATAAATCGTTTTTTGTAGCGTAAAAGAGCCACTGTATCCTTCATGTTCAAAAGGAATTACGAAGCTGTATGCCATTGTGAAACTGAATAGCTTGAAGACCCAATACAGCTATTCAGATAATGGTATGACTACACTTCTCGAACTAATAAAGGAGTTACTCCCCGAAGGTAACACGCTGCCGACAAAGTACTCCGACATGAAGAAGATCATTAAGCAAGTTGGGATGAATTACAAAACTTATGATGCATACATCAATGATTGCATATTGTACTGGAAAGATGATGCGAACAAAGTTTCTCGTACAAATTGCAATGAACCAAGATATATGACATCATTAAACGAAGAGAGAAAATGCACCAAAGTACCTCGAAAGACATTAAGACATTTTCCTTTAATTTCTAGATTGAAGAGACTATATACTGTACCATGGATGGCATATGGTCGTGCCAAGTCTGATCCAACCGTAATGCGTCATCCATGTGATACTTCTCAATGGAAAGTCGCAGATTCATTTGATCAAACTTTTGCTGTCGAGCCACGAAATGTCACACTTGGAATAGAAACAGATGGTTTCTGTCCACATGCTTCTCTCTCTAACCCTTACAGTTGTTGGCCAGTAATTGTAGTACCATATAATCTTCCTCCGTCTATGTGCATGAAAAGGGAGTTCTTAATGTTAACATTGTTGATTTCTGGGCCAAAACAACAAGGAAAGGATATTGATGTTTATTTACAGCCGTTGATAGAATAGGTCTGTAATATTATATATTGGATATGAATAGGTCTATAATATTATATATTGGATATCGATTATATATCTATATCTAATTGACTAATTAGATACGGCTTTTAGCCGTATCTAATTGGGTCATTAGACGCTGCCTATTTGTCAATTAGATACGGCTTCTGGCCCTATCTAATGTGTCAATTAGATACAACTAATGGCTGTATCTAATTGATACATTAGATACGGCTAAAAGCCGTATCAAAATATTAAGCTCGTCATATTTTGTTACGGCTTTTAGCCGTATCTAATAAGATTAGGTACGGCTTTTAGCCGTATCAAAATATCGTTTATGGTGTAGTGGTTAAAAAATGTTTTCTAAAGACTTTTATTATTTGTAGAAATTAAAATTTGAAGGATAAAATGTTTTGAATAATTTTTATAAATTAAATTTTATGAAAAATACTTAGAAGAGTTTGAAGTTATAAAAATTTATTGGATGTATTTATTAGATGATTTATGTTTGTAAGAAATATGGTTGTTGCTTTTGAAGTACTAAGTGTTACAGATATGTTTAATGCTTTACATAAGTGCATATATATATATATATATATTTGAAGAACTTCAATAAAAGTGTAACAACCCGCATATTTATCGATTGTATATTTAAATATTTTATTTAAATATTTCACTATTAGTCGGATTATAGTCCGAAAAGCTACTTTTTGCAAACGGTCAAATTAGGACTCGAGACCACCCCCATTGAGTTCAAAATGACGTTTGCGATCTTTTTGAGTATAAACATCGATATGTTTGGAGATAGTAGAATTTTGCTACTTTTTCACTTAGGGCTTTGGTTTTGTTTCAGCCCATTAGACCCAAGCTTCACCCCTCTTCTCTTCATTACTTCCTTTCTATTTCCTAATACTCAAGCTTTAGCAACAATGGAGAGAAGAATGGGAAATTGAAACTCCAAGCCCTAGTTTCCATTTACGAATCAAGTTCTAGCTCCAAGTCAATAAAAGAAGCTTTGGTAAGCCTCCTCCTCCTCTTCTTCTCCAACTCATTCTCTTATCAATTTTAGAAATTCCTAAACCAAACCTAGGAAATGTTTCTCTTTTTAGCTTAGATTCAAGCTTGTTGGTTTGGAAGTGAAGAGTGATTGTCCTTTCCTTTGCTCTATAGCTTCTTCTTCATTTGTTTTGGATTCAAAGGTGAGATTTTTATCTCACATCTTAGTCTATAATTATCTTCGATTGTTAGGTATGAATTCCTAACACTTATTCTTGTGCAATTGATTTTGGTTTGGATTGATTTGTTGTATATTGCAATTTTTGGTGTTTTGAAATCAAAATCTATGAAAATCCTATTATGGATATTTGGACATTGATATTTGAGGCGAATCGAAGAGCCGTTAAGGCTGGGTTGTCGCGAGGCGTAAATCCTTAGTCGTCATTTGCTCGTCCGATCGCTTCCGATATTCATTTGGCCATTTTTGGTCGAGGTTCAGGAAATGCTCAGAATTCCAGTTTCATACATCTGAATTTGGAATTTCAGACGTCTGAATTGGCTCGATTTCAAACAGAAAGGAAATAGGTTAAAAACGCCTATTTCAGACGTCCGAAACATTTGGTTCAGACGTCTGAATTTCGTTTTGGAAAACTTCTAATTTTCCAGATTCAGACGTCTGAACCAAATGTTTCAGACGTTTGAATATGCTGTGTTTTACCTGCTTGCCTATTTTGTTTAAGAATTCCAATTTTATCGATTTGTGTTGATTCTGATTTGTTGCAATCATTTATTATCGACTTTTATGGCATTTTCTTCGGTATTTTTGGAAATATCCATTTTGATCGATTCAGTATCGATTTCTTTGGATTTTATTCACGTCTTTGATTGTGAATTTTGGTGATTGATTGTTCTACAATCATTTTTGTGATTTGTCACTTTAAAAATACAAAGGTTTCAATACTAGTAGTAGATATCAATACTCTTTCATCAACGATTTCAAACCATTATTTTATTACAAAGCTCGTTTCTTAAACCGTTTTCCAATCTATTAGTATATACAAACCTTTACCTCACTCATACGAGAAATCTAATTAAACGGCTTAGTAAAACAAGTGGTATGAAACGCTTACCTTTACTTCGTCGGTTAATTATTGGACTTGTTCGATTGAATCTCTTGTGACAATTTTCGAGTGGAAATCTACAATCTGTTCGTAAATATTTAAGTTAAGCTAGTGGTTATGGGACATGAAGCTAAACTCGTATATTTACTAGCTTAGTGCAATTCACACTTAACCTCGATTGGAAGTCTACAATTTGTTCGTAAATAATTAAGTTAAGCTAGTGGTTATGGGACATGAAGTTAAACACATTTATTTACTAGCACAGTGTAATTTACACTTATCGATCAATGATGATCATTTTGTGATTTAGACTAGCAATGTGCGATGTCTCTTTGTCTGCGAGGGAGACTAAACCCCGTTTCTGTGGAGCTTCGGCTTGGTGGGGTAGCGACCCATGGTCTTCGGACCGTTTTGTGGAGTTTCGGCTCATAGGTCTTCAGGCCGTTTTGTGGAGCCTCGGCTCAAAATTAATGGTTAGCAACCATGAAATAGCTTTCCGTTTTGTGATACACGTATTGGTGAGTTTTAATGCTCATGTTCTATGATAGGCCTCTTTCCCCTTTTTGTGATTTTTGGATTTCTATTGATTGATTTCCAGATTTTGTGTTTCACCAATTTTCGTGATTTACATTGATAATCTTTATCATTATTTGTGCATTGGTGAATTTTTATTTCAACAATTTTTACGATTGGCGTTGCGATGTTTGCCAATGTTTGTGGTTTAGTGAATAAAACAAAGTATATGACATTCTTTTTAGTGCTTCGAGGTTTCTTAAGATATTGTATGATTTTTTTTGTTATTTAATGTATACTTGTCGTAGTATGACATTTTTGTTATCATACGTTTTTATCATATCTCTTCTTATATCTCATTTCTCCCGATAATTATAGCTAGACTGATCCGTTTATTATTTTCTTCTTAAATAATACTCGGGTCAGACCGAGATGTTACAGGTGCTTCCTCTTGACATCTTATCATGGACTATCGCCTAACTTTTGGCTAACTACTTTAGATTAGTAGTTTTTGTTTTGTATGCATTCAAGGTAGAGACTCCTTGAGTATACCTATTCTTTCGTCTAGCACTTGTATCTATTCTTTTTATGATATAGTGGATCTTGTATGACCACTACTCTGATGAACACTTTCATGTGTTATATTCATATCTATTTCCGCCTTTGTGATATGGATATCTATGACTGATTTGTGTTATGCTTATTTCTATATTTGTTTTCGGAGATTATATATATATAGCTGTGTAGTAACTTTGAGTTTGTATCAGCATGTCGGATTTCCTCTTGAAATGAAATGCACTTTAAACTATCTGACATATCGGTGCTCGCAAAAAGCAATTACACAGATGGTCGCTCCTCAACAGCCTTATTCTCCACGCTAGTTGACGGCATTATCTCGTAGTGTCCTTGGCTAGCATGGGTATAGAGGTGGGGTGTCACAGCTTGGTATCAGAGCCAAACTTCAAAACAATGTAGAATAATCTAGCAAGGATCATCATCCTAAGTTCTTCTTAGGAGTCGTGCCTTAGGATTTTATTCGAGTCATTGAACCCGTTCTATCCTAATTTTCTTTATGATTCCATCTTTTATCAATCATGACTGTTTAATATTCATTCTGAGAGTAACCTTTTTCCTCTTCTTTTTTTTTCTTTCTTAAAGAAGAAGAAATGGTTACTTCTGGCAGTCCTAGCGCTGGTCAATCCAATAGCCCTTATTTGGATGGCGTATTCATGTCTGCCCAACAACTTTTGGATCTTGTAAAGAATCAAGAGTTTATTTGTGCTTTGAGTAAGAACCCCAAAAAGGTTTACCTTTGAAACTTGAAGTTCCTTTCAATCAGCTTGTGGATATCACTCTTCGACATGAAGAGGCTGATAAAGGAATTGATGTTGATATTGATATTTTCAAGAAGAGGCATATTAAGTTCAAAAGCCTTAATCGCAATAAGAAAGTGAAACAAACTACTTCGATAGCAAGGACTCCAGTTCCTAATCGTGGAGAATGCAACAATTGTGGCTCTGAGGACCACAATGCAATGGAGTGTCCGGAACCACTCTTTTGTCGTTATTGCAAAAATACAGGTCATCATATTTCTGTCTGCCCCATACTTTAAAGCAAGAAGAAAGTGGAACAAGAAACTTCGGTAGCCAAGAATCCTACCCCAAGTCGTAAACAATGCTACAATTGTGGTTCCACGGACCATTATGCAATTAAATGGCCAAAACCCCTTTATTGCCGCTATTTCATAGGCTCGGGTCATTACTTATCTACTTGTCCTATACTTCCAAGCAAGAGAGAAGGAAAGCTGCAAGCCCCTTGCAACTCTTCACTTGGTCAAGGTATTCTTCATTATATCCTTGATGGCATTATTGTGTTTCGTGATCATCCTATTTGAGTTCTTATTGATATGGGTTTATCTCATTATTATTATTTTTATCAAAAGAACTTGTTGAATTCTTTTTCTTTAAAATAATTTGGGCTTGATGTCTTCTTTGAGAATTGTGAATCCGGATGGTGGATCCGCAACACTCAATTTGCTTTGTTTTGATGTCAAGATTATTTTATGTGATTTTTCTTTTCCGAGTCGATTTGCATGTTATGCGCTACTTAGGATTCGGAAATCGATTTTTGTGAAAGGATTGGCTTGATTTTTATGAAGCCATATTCCATGTCCCAAGTGGACCATTCATCTTCGATACTTTCAATCTCTTAAGCAGATTTCTATTTTTCTTTTGTGATTTCAATTCCAATTTGGTGGCATCATTTTATTCTTTAAGCCCACATGTTGAATAAAGTGTTACTTCTTTCATTTGGGTAGTTGTGAATTTTCCAGTATTTTTGAGTTTGTCTTAGGATTATCTCTTAAGCAATATTTTGAGTAGTGTTAAGGTCTTTTTAGTTCGACCATGCCACCAATTTTTAATTGCTACGAGTTGCGGAAGTTAGCATTCCATTTACAGCATCCCGCACTCGTTATGATTCTTATGAATGACTTATTATATCATTCAGTTTGTCCAGCCTATTTCATCCATTTTATAAATCAAGTATTCTACGAATATCTCGATGACTCCCTTCTTGTATTTATTGATTTTGGATAAAACAACAATTTAAAAATTGTTGCAATTTTTTTTAGAAGATATTTTGTAAGTATAGTTGGATTTTGTTCTTAAACGAGCAAAGAATATTCTTAAAACTTTTTAAGAGATATTTTTATCATATAGAAGATGATTTTGTGATTGTTTTGCCCGTTGAGTGCTTTAAGAATTCTAGTCGATGCACTTGATCAACGTTATCGATAGGAATCTCCTAAACGCTTTGATGAGATAGTCAGACACGATATATTGAATTATAAAAATGTAAATTTTTCTAGAAAGATAATTACATAAAGATGACTGTAATTTGAAAGTTTTAGCTTTTCGGGAAAGAAGACTATTTGAAAGAATTCTTTTGCGATACTCTTATTCTTGTGATTTCCGAAGAGAACGTGCTATCACATTTGTTTCTAAATAATTTAGGCCGACTGAGACTAGTTATGCCACTCATGATCTAGTGCTCGTGACTATTGTTGTCGAATTTTAGAGTTTGGCATCATCATTTATTTTTGGGGAAGAAATTCATTCTCCACTCCGATCATAAATCTTTGAAATGTTTATTTTCTCATAAGGAACTTAATGTTGACTTGAGTTCCTTGCATCTTATGATCTTGATATTATTTATGCTCCCGTGAGGGGAGAATCGTGTTTCCAATGCACTTAGTCGGTTGTTTCTATGATGATATCCGAATGGAATGATCTCGAGACTTTATCCACTTGTGAGATTCGAGATCGTGAGTCCGATTTATGTTCATCTTTGGCTTTATGTAGCCTTGAGGCTCATCCTTCTCTTATAAACCGCATCATTGAAGCTCAAAGGAGAGATCCCGAATTGACTCTTCTTAGCCATAATTTTAGGGATAAAATTGATATTGAAGGTTTGAAAGACTTTGATATTGATGTTCGTGGCGGTATTCGAAAATTTGGTAGACTTATTGTGCCAAATATTAGTGATCTTCGTAAAGATATTTTAGAAGATTCTCATCGTTCTAAATTTACCATTCATCCCGGTAGTAGTAAAATGTACGATGATATGAAGCGACTTTATTGGGAAGGAAAGAAATCTGATATTGCTAACTTTGTTAAGCATTGCATGACTTGCCAACTTGTCAAGGCCGAGCATCAAAGGCCAGGTGGATTATTGCAACCTTTAGAGATTCCAATTTGGAAGTGGGATCAAATTTACATGGATTTTATTGATGACCTTCCCCATTCTCGTTCGGGTCATGATAGCTTATGGGTGATAGTGGATAGACTTACTAAATCCGCCCATTTTATTCCCGTTCGGCCTAATCGGACCGTTCCTCTTTTGGCCAAGCTCTTTAGTAATGAAATTGTTAAATAACATGGAGTTTCTACTTCTATTGTTAGTGATCGTGATCCATTGTTTACTAGTGGATTTTGGAAGAGTCTTCAAAAAGCTTTGGGAAAAAAGCTTAATTTTAGCACCGCTTATCATCCTCAGTCTGATGGACAAACCGAGTGTGTGAATCAAACTCTTGAAGATCTTTTTCGTGCATGTGTTCTTGATTTTGGTGGAAGTTGGGAAGATCATATTTCTCTTGTTGGGTTTTCCTATAATAGTAGCTTCCAATCTATTATTGGTATGGCGCCTTTCGAGGCACTCTATGGAAGGCCATGCCGGTCTCTTTCTTGTTGGCTTGAGGCCGGGGAGAAGCTGGTTTCGGTCCAGATTTTATTCTTGATTCCAAAGAAAAGATTGACCTTATTCGTCATAGGATGAGAGAAGCTCAAAGTAGGCAAAAATCCTATGCTGATAACCGAAGAAGGAAATTAGAATTTTCTGTGGGAGATTTTGTGTTTGTTCTTGTTTCACCTTTGAAAGGTGTTGTGCGTTTCAGTCAATCGAGAAAGTTAGCACCTCGATATATTGGTCCATTTCCCATCGCTGAACGTATTGTTTCCGTGGCTTATCGCCTTTTATTACCGGCTCAATTTTCTGCTATTCATGACGTGTTTCATGTTTCTCAACTACAGAAATGCCTTTAGGGTTCCGATTTTTATTCTTAAGCCCAGTGTTATTGAAGAAATTGAAGCTTCACCTATTTGACTTATGAGCAACATCCTATTCGCATCTTCGCTTCGAAGGTTGAGCACCTTCGAAATAAAGATGTTTTTCTTGTGAAAGTTCAATGATTCTCAAATCCCAAGGATTGCTCTTTGAAAATCTAGAGAACTCATCGAGCGAACTCGTCCGGGTTTACTCTTTCGTGCTCTTTACGGTGAACTTCTTGTTTCAAATTATCTTTTGTGTTGATATGCTTTTATGGTTGTTACTATTTATTTTCTTCTTAAGTATTGCGAGGACGCAATTTCCTTAAGGAGGGGAGTCTGTAACAACCCGCATATTTATCGATTGTATATTTAAATATTTTTGTTTAAATATTTCACCGTTAGTCGGATTATAGTCCAAAAAGCTACTTTTTGCAAACGGTCAAATTAGGACTCGAGACTACCCCCATTGAGTTCAAAATGACGTTTGCGATCTTTTTTAGTATAAACTTCGATATATTTGGAGATAGTAGAATTTTGCTACTTTTTCACTTAGGGCTTTGGTTTTGTTTCAGCCCATTAGACCCAAGCTTCACCCCTCTTCTCTTCATTACTTCCTTTCTATTTCCTAATACTCAAGCTTTAGCAACAATGGAGAGAGGAATGGGAAATTAAAACTCCAAGCCCTAGTTTCCATTACGAATCAAGTTCTAGCTCCAAATCTATAGAAGAAGCTTTGGTAAGCCTCCTCCTCTTCTTCTTCTCCAACTCATTCTGTAACAACCCGCATATTTATCGATTTTATATTTAAATATTTTATTTAAATATTTTATCGTTCGTCGGATTTTGGTCCGAAAAGCTACTTTTTGCAAACAGTCGAGTTGGGACTCGAGACCACCCCCATTGAGTTCAAAATAACGTTTGCGACCTTTTTGAGTATAAACTTCGATATGTTTGGAGATAGTAGAATTTTGACCTTTTTCACTTAGGGCTTTGGTTTGGGCTGAACCCATTAGCCACTTACTAACTCAGTCCCAACCCACTCCAACTCTTCATTACTTCATTTCATATTCCTAACACTCAAGCTCAAGCAAAAATGGTGGAAGAGAATGGGAATTAGAAACTCCAAGCCCTAGTTCCTCTTGCTAGCTCAAGTTCTTGCTCCAAAATCAAAGAGAACCCATAAGTAAGCATCTCCTTCTTCTTCTTCTCCAACTCATTCTGTCTTTGATTTCAGAAATTTCCTAAACCTAACTTAGGGAATGTTCTTCTTTTAAGCTTACATTCAAGCTTCTAGTGTTGAGATTGAAGTGTGGTTGATCTCTCCTTGTCTTCAAGCTTCTCATTCATTGTTTTTGGGTTCAAATGTGAGATTTTTATCTCAAATCTATGCTTATACTTATCTTCGATTGTTAGGTATGAATTCCTAACACTTATTGTGTGCAATTGCTTTTGGTTTGGATTGATTTGGTGAATATTCCAATTTTTAGTGTTTTGGGTTCAAATCTTTAAAAATCCTAACTTTGATGTTTGAATGTGTTTTTGATTATGCATCGAAGAGCTTATAGGGCCGGGTAGTCGATAGGCATAAACCCTTAGCGCCGTTGCTCGAGCGAATGCAATTTGATCAAGTTCGCACCTCTTTTGAAATAGGGTAGGGGAGTGCTGGCAACAGGTTCAGCCGACCGAGCCCCTGGGCCGGTCGACCGACCTGCTACCCAGGCACTTCCTACCTCTGTTTGGAAGTGCCGATTACAGGCCTCGACAGACCGAGCCCCTGGATCGGTCGACCGACCTGGTGCCCCGGGCACTTCCAAACCCCTGGTTTGGCCAACCGACTCAGGGAGTCCGGTCGACCGACCTGCTGCTATTTGCCAACTATGCCTATTTTGCCTAGTTGTCTGAAATTCCAACTTTAATCGATTCGTGTTGTTTCCTATGTGTTGTTATCATTTGTTATGACTTTGATGAATCCTTTTCAGGGATTTTTGAATATCCATTTTGATGGATTCTTTATCGGTTTCGTTGGATTTTTATTCACATCTTCGTATGTGAATTTTATTGATTGATTGTTCTTACAATCTTCTTTGTGATTTGTCACTTTAAAAATATAAAGGCTTTCTATACTAGTAGTAAATATCAAAACTCTTTCTTCAAATGATTTCAACACTATTTTATTACAAAGCTCGTTTTCTTAAACCGTTTTTCAATCTACTAGTATATATAAGCCTTTACCTCACTCGTATGAGAAATCTAATTAAACGACTTAGTAAAACGAGTGGTATGAAACGCTTGCGTTTACTTCGTTGGCTAATTCTTGGACTTGTTCGATTGAATCCATTGTGGCAATTTTCTAGTGGAGATCTACAATTTGTTCGTAAATATTTAAGTTAAGCTAGTGGTTATGGGACATGAAGCTAAGCTCATACATTTACTAGCTTACTGTAATCGACACTTCTCTTTGATCATGACGATGATTTTATGTTTTAGACTAGCATGTGCAATGTCTATGCTTTTGATACATTGGATGTACCGTTTGCACTACATCAATGTCTTTGTTTTTGATTCATTGGATGTACCGTTTGCACTACATCAATGATATGCTTTTGATACATTGGATGTACCGTTTGCACTACATCAATGTCTTTGTTATTGATTCATTGGATGTACCGTTTGCACTGCATCAATGATATGCTTTTGATACATTGGATGTACCATTTGCACTACATCAATGTCTTTGTTTTTGATTCATTGGATGTACCGTTTGCACTACAGCAATGATATGCTTTTGATACATTGGATGTACCGTTTGCACTACATCAACGTCTTTGTTTTTGATTCATTGGATGTACCGTTTGCACTACATCAATGATATGCTTTTGATACATTGGATGTACCGTTTTCACTACATCAATGTCTTTGTTTTTGATTCATTGGATGTACCGTTTGCACTACATCAATGATATTCTTTTGATACATTGGATGTACCGTTTGCACTACATCAATGTCTTTGTTTTTGATTCATTGGATGTACCGTTTGCACTACATCAATGATATGCTTTTGATACATTGGATGTACCGTTTGCACTACATCAATGTCTTTGTTTTTGATTCATTGGATGTACCGTTTGCACTACATCAATGATATGCTTTTGATACATTGGATGTACCGTTTGCACTACATCAATGTCTTGGCCATCCTTTTCTTGTGATTTCTGGATTTCGTGTGTTGAATTCTGGAATTTATGTTTCACCAACTTTTACGATTGGCATTGATATATATGTCATTTATTGTGGCTTGGTGAACGAAATTAGGAGTATGACATTCCTTTTGATCCTTGAGTAGATTATTGTGAAATTGATTAATCTCTTGTTGATTTTCAATTACTTATATATCACAGCTTGGCATTGTGATTATTATTTGTTTAGTCATATCTATTATTCTATATCATTTTGTCTGATATTTATAGCTAGACTGATCCATTTATTATTTTCTTATTAAATAATACTCGGGTCAGACTGAGATATTACAGGTACTTCCTCATGGCTTCCTATCTGGAACCATCTTCTGACTTTTGGCTAACTACTTTAGTTTAGTAGTTTTTGTTGTATACATTTGAGATACAAACTCTATGATGTATACTTATTCTTTTGTCTAGCACTTGTATCTATTCTTTCTGATATCGTGGATCTTATTTGACCACTACTCTGATGTACACTTTCATGTGTAATATTCATATCTATTTCCGCCTTTGTGATATGAATTATCTGTGACTGATTTATGTTATGTTTATTTCTATATTTGTTTCTGAAGATATTATAGCCACTGTGTAGTAGCTTTGAGTTTGTGTCGATATGTCGGATTTCCCTCTTGATAAGAAATGCATGTTATACTATCTGACACATCGATGCTTGCACAAAGCAATTATACGGATGGTCGCTCCTCAACAGCCTTATTCTCCATGCTAGTCGACAGCATTACACCGTAGTGTTCTTGTCTAGCGTGGGTATAAAGGTGGGGTGTCACAGCTTGGTATCAGAGCCAAACTTCGGAACAATATAGAATAATATTACAAGGATCATTGTCCTAAGTCTTTCTTAGGAGTCGTGCTTTAGGATTTGATTCGAGTCTTCGTACCGATTCATCCTATTTTCCTTATGATTCCTTATTTTATCAATCAAGTTTGATTGAAATTTATTTTGAGAATAACTTTTTCCTCTTCTTTCTTTCTTTCTTAAAGAAGAGAAATGGTTAGACCTGGCCGTCCCAGCGCCGGTCAATCTAGTGCTACTCCCCTGGATGGAGTATTTATGTCTGCCCAGCAGCTTTTAGATCTTGTTAAGAACGCTCAAGCAGCTGGACCCAATCCAGAGCCTACTCATCCTAGATCCGGTTTTGCACGCTTGTGCAGAGACTATACCGATTTGGGTGGAAGGCCATTCAAGGGATCCGAGAGTGTTATAGAAATTCAAGCTTGGCTCAAATCATGCGATCGCATCTTTTCTCGAATGAACCTTATTGACCTTCATCGAGTCCAAGTGGCTTCTAGCATGCTCCAAGAAAGAGCGTTAGATTGGTATGAGCTTTTAATTTCTGAAATCGTTGAGGCGGATCTCACTTGGGAGCAATTCCGGGAAAGATTCGAATTGAAATTTGTGCCGGAGGCCGAAAAAGTAACTTTGGCCCGGCGTTTTATTGACCTTGTTCAAGGTGGATCTTCTGTGACAGACTATGTCGCATCTTTCGAATCTCTTTCCAAATACGGGGTTGAATATATCAATACCCCATTGAAGAAAAATCAGAGATTTGTCTATGGCTTGAATAAGAATCTTAAGAAGCCATTACTTCTGAAACTTGAGGTTTCGTTTGATCAGCTTATTGATATCGCTCTTCGCCTTGAAGAGGCCGATAATGAAGGTGATGTTGAAGTTGTGCGTGCCCAACAGAACTTCGACAATAACTTAAAGAGGCCTATCAAATTCAAAGGCCCCAATTCTAACAAGAAATGGAAGTCGGAAGCTTCGGTAGCAAGGACTCCTATCTCTAGTCATGGTCAATGCTACAATTGTGGTTCCACGGACCATTATGCAAGGGAGTGTCCGAAACCCCTCTTTTGTCGCTATTGCAAAGGTTCGGGTCATCTTTTATCTTCGTGTCCTAGGCTTCCTAACAAGAGAGAGGGAAAGCCGCAAGCCCCTAACAACTCTTCTTTCGGTCAAGGTATTTTTCACTCAATCCTTGATGGCGTTATTTTATTTCGTGATCTTCTTATTTGAGTTCTTTTTGATATGGGTTCTCACTATTTTATATCAAAAGAACTTGTTGATTCTTTTTCTTTGAAAATCTTTTAGGCTTGATGTCTTCCTTGAGGATTGCGAATCCGGATTAGTAGATCCGCAACACTCAATTTGCTTTCTATTGATGTCGAAATTATTTTATGTGATTTTTCTTTCCGAGCCGATATTTTTACCTAGGCTCCAGAATTGATTTGTGCGATAGGATTGGCTTAATCATTAATGAAGCCTATATCCTATTTTCTCGAGTGGACTATTCATCTTTGACATTTTCAATCTGTTAAGCAGATTTCTATTTTTCCTTTATGATTTTGAATTAAAAATTGATGGCATCATTTTATTCTTTAAGCTCACATGTTGAGTAGAGCGTTATTTCTCTCATTTGGGTAGTTGTGAATTTTCTGGAATCTTTGAGCTTGTCTTAGGATTATCACCTAAGTAATCTTTTGTGTGGTGCTAAAGTCTTTTCAGTTTGACCTTACCATCGGTTTTCATTTGCAAAGAGTCGCGGAAGTTGGCACCACTTATCGCATTCCATACTTGTTATGATTCCTATGAATGAATTATTATGTCATTCAGTTTGTCCATCTTGTTTCATCCATATTATAAATCGAGTATTCTATGAATATTTCGATGAGACCATTCTTGTATATATTGATTTTGGATGAAAATAGTAATTAAAAATTTTGCGAATCTTTTTCATAAGATTTATTTATAAGTACAATTTGATTTGCTCTTAAACGAGCAAAGAATATTCTTAAAACTTTTTAAGAGATATTTTTATCATATAAAAGATGATTTTGTGATTGTATTGCCCGTTGAGTGCTTTAAGAATTTTGGTCGATACGCTTGATCACCGTTATCGATAAGAATCTCCTAAACGCTTTGATGAGACAATCAGACACGATATATTGACTTCTAAAGATGTAAAATTTTTGTAGAAAGATTATTACATAAAAATAAAAATGTAATTTTGAAAGTTTTAACTTTTCGGGAAAGAAGATTATTTAAAAGAACTCTTTCTTTCGATACTCTTATTCTTGTGATTCCTGAAGGGGAACCAAGACTTCGCTATTTGTACCGATACTAGTCGTATTGGTTTGGAATGCCATTCTCTTGCAAAGAAGAACGTGCTATCACTTGTGCTTCTAAATCATTATAGCCTATCGAGACTAGATATACCACTCATGATCTAGTGCTCGCGGTTATTGTTTCTACTTTTAGAGTTTTGCATCATCATTTTTAGGGGAGGAATTTGTTCTCCATCTCGATCATAAATCCTTGGAACATTTATTTTCTCATAAGGAACTTCATGTCAACTCGAGTTCCTGGTATCTTATGATCTTGATATTCTTTTTATTCCCGGAAGGGAAATCGTGTTGCCAATGCACTTTGTCGTAGGCAACAAGTGGTTGATTCTTTGATGATGTCTGAAGGGAATTATCTCTTTATCGAGTTCATCGAACGTTTTGATGTACTTCGTTTTATTGAGTTTTATCTCATTCCTTTTATGGACTAGTGTCCGGTGTTCTTTTATGGTGTTCGGTTCATCGGATGTACTATTATTATACAACATCGTTGTTCCGGTTTATCGGTTCATTGGACGTACCGTTTTTGTACTACGTCCGTGTTCCAAATTATTCGAGTTTCTAGTTTCTCGGGCGTACCGTTTCGGTACTACGCCGTTGCACTGGCTCAATTTTCTGCAATTCTTGACGTTCTCCACGTCTTTTATCTACGGAAATGCTTTTATGTTTCCGGTTTTATTCTTGTGCCTGGTGATATTGTGGAAATTGAAGTTTCTCCAGATTTGATTTATGAGCAACATTCCATTCGCATCATTACTTCGGAGGTTGAGCACCTTCGGAATAAAGATGTTCTTTTTGTGATAGTTCAATGATTCTCAAATCCTAAGGATTGCTCTTGGGAATCCAGAGAATTCATTGAGCGATCCCGTTCAGGCTTACTCTTTCATGCTCCTTATGGTGAACTTCCTATTTCAAATTTTCTTTTGTGTTGATATGCTTCTATGGTTGTTACTTCTTATTTTCTTCTTAAGTATTGCGAGGACGCAATTTCTTTAAGGAGGGGAGTCTGTAACAACCCGCATATTTATCGATTTTATATTTAAATATTTTATTTAAATATTTTATCGTTTTTCAGATTTTGGTCCGAAAAGCTACTTTTTGCAAACAGTCGAGTTGGGACTCGAGACCACCCCCATTGGGTTCAAAATGACGTTTGCGACCTTTTTGAGTATAAACTTCGATATGTTTGGAGATAGTAGAATTTTGACCTTTTTCACTTAGGGCTTTGGTTTGGGCGGAACCCATTAGCCACTTACTAACTCAGTCCCAACCCACTCCAACTCTTCATTACTTCATTTCATATTCCTAACACTCAAGCTCAAGCAAAAATGGTGGAAGAGAATGGGAATTAGAAACTCCAAGCCCTAGTTCCTCTTGCTAGCTCAAGTTCTTGCTCCAAAATCAAAGAGAACCCATTAGTAAGCATCTCCTTCTTCTTCTCCAACTCATTCTCTCTTTGATTTCAGAAATTTCCTAAACCTAACTTAGGGAATGTTCTTCTTTTAAGCTTACATTCAAGCTTCTAGTGTTGAGATTGAAGTGTGGTTGATCTCTCCTTGTCTTCAAGCTTCTCATTCATTGTTTTTGGGTTCAAAGGTGAGATTTTTATCTCACATCTATGCTTATATTTATCTTCGATTGTTAGGTATGAATTCCTAACACTTATTCGTGTGCAATTGCTTTTGGTTTGGATTGATTTGGTGAATATTCCAATTTTTAGTGTTTTGGGTTCAAATCTTTAAAAATCCTAACTTTGATGTTTGAATGTGTTTTTGATTGTGCATCGAAGAGCTTATAGGGCCGGGTAGTCGATAGGCATAAACCCTTAGCGCCGTTGCTCGAGCGAATGCAATTTGATCAAGTTCGCACCTCTTTTGAAATAGGGCAGGGGAGTGCTGGCAACAGGTTCGGCCGACCGAGCCCCTGGGCCGGTCGACCGACCTGCTACCCAGGCACTTCCTGCCTCTGTTTGGAAGTGCCGATTACAGGCCTCGGCCGACCGAGCCCCTGGGCCGGTCGACCGACCTGGTGCCCCAGGCACTTCCAAACCCCTGGTTCGGTCAACCGACTCAGGGAGTCCGATCGACCGACCTGCTGCTATTTGCCAACTATGCCTATTTTGCCTAGTTGTTTGAAATTCCGACTTTAAACGATTCGTGTTGTTTCCTATGTGTTTTTATCATTTGTTATGACTTTGATGACTCCTTTTCAGGGATTTTTGAATATCCATTTTGATGGATTGTTTATCGGTTTCGTTGGATTTTTATTCACATCTTCGTATGTGAATTTTATTGATTGATTGTTCTTACAATCTTCTTTGTGATTTGTCACTTTAAAAATATAAAGGCTTTCCATACTTATAGTAAATATCAAAACTCTTTCTTCAAATGATTTCAACACTATTTTATTACAAAGCTCGTTTTCTTAAACCATTTTCCAATCTATTAGTATATATAAGCCTTTACCTCACTCGTATGAGAAATCTAATTAAACGACTTAGTAAAACGAGTGGTATGAAACGCTTGCGTTTACTTCGTTGGTTAATTCTTGGACTTGTTCGATTGAATCCATTGTGACAATTTTCTAGTGGAGATCTACAATTTGTTCGTAAATATTTAAGTTAAGATAGTGGTTATGGGACATGAAGCTAAGCTCATACATTTACTAGCTTACTGTAATCGACACTTCTCTTTGATCATGACGATCATTTTATGTTTTAGACTAGCATGTGCAATGTCTATGCTTTTGATACATTGGATGTACCGTTTGCACTACATCAATGTCTTTGTTTTTGATTCATTGGATGTACCGTTTGCACTACATCAAGGATATGCTTTTGATACATTGGATGTACCGTTTGCACTACATCAATGTCTTTGTTTTTGATTCATTGGATGTACCGTTTGCACTACATCAACGATATGCTTTTGATACATTGGATGTACCGTTTGCACTACATTAATGTCTTTGTTTTTGATTCATTGGATGTACCGTTTGCACTACATCAATGATATGCGTTTGATACATTGGATGTACCGCTTGCACTACATCAATGTCTTTGTTTTTGATTCATTGGATGTACCGTTTGCACTACATCAATGATATGCTTTTGTATACATTGGATGTACCGTTTGCACTACATCAATGTCTTTGTTTTTGATTCATTGGATGTACCGTTTGCACTACATCAATGATATGCTTTTGATACATTGGATGTACCGTTTGCACTACATCAATGTCTTTGTTTTTGATTCATTGGATGTACCGTTTGCACTACATCAATGATATGCTTTTGATACATTGGATGTACCGTTTGCACTACATCGATGTCTTTGTTTTTGATTCATTGGATGTACCGTTTGCACTACATCAATGATATGCTTTTGATACGTTGGATGTACCGTTTGCACTACATCAATGTCTTTGTTTTTGATTCATTGGATGTACCGTTTGCACTACATCAATGATATGCTTTTGATACATTGGATGTACCGTTTGCACTACATCAATGTCTTGGCCATCCTTTTCTTGTGATTTCTGGATTTCGTGTGTTGAATTCTGGAATTTATGTTTCACCAACTTTTACGATTTGCATTGATATATATGTCATTTATTGTGGCTTGGTGAATGAAATTAGGAGTATGACATTCCTTTTGATCCTTGATTAGATTATTATGAAATTGATTAATCTCTTGTTGATTTTCAATTACTTATATATCACAGCTTGGCATTGTGATTATTATTTGTTTAGTCATATCTCTTATTCTATATCATTTCATCTGATATTTATAGCTAGACTGATCCGTTTATTATTTTCTTATTAAATAATAGTCGGGTCAGACTGAGATATTACAGGTACTTCCTCATGGCTTCCTATCTGGAACCATCTTCTGACTTTTGGCTAACTACTTTAGTTTAGTAGTTTTTGTTGTATACATTTGAGATACAGACTCTATGATGTATACTTATTCTTTTGTCTAGCACTTGTATCTATTCTTTCTGATATTATGGATCTTATTTGACCACTACTCTGATGTACACTTTCATGTGTAATATTCATATCTATTTCCGCCTTTGTGATATGAATTATCTGTGACTGATTTATGTTATGTTTATTTCTATATTTGTTTCTGAAGATATTATAGCCACTGTGTAGTAGCTTTGAGTTTGTGTCGGTATGTCGGATTTCCCTCTTGATAAGAAATGCATGTTATACTATCTGACACATCGATGCTTGCACAAAGCAATTATACGGATGGTCGCTCCTCAACAGCCTTATTCTCCGTGCTAGTCGACAGCATTACACCGTAGTGTTCTTGTCTAGCGTGGGTATAGAGGTGGGGCGTCACACATTCTCTTATCAATTTCAGAAATTCCTAAACCTAACTTAGGAAATGTTTCTCTTTTTAGCTTAGATTCAAGCTTGTTGTGTGACAGCCTGCAAATCCGTACCCCTTGAATCAACACTATTCTACCTCTATTAACTCAAGTGGCACAGAATTACGAACCATAAGGATTAAAGAAGAAGAGATAGAAGAAGAAGAAACTAAACAATATCAGAATCTCACACTCGTAGCGTAATAAACTATAATAATAAATATAGAACTTTACACAAAATGAATTTTATAATTTTTTTTTATACATCATACCATCAGAGTATCTCATACATAAATAATTACCAATCAGACATACCATACAATCACAGCAGCGTATATATATATATATATATATATATATATACACACGGATAATACGTCTCGGACTCCAGCTCCTCTCCTGCTCCATAGCAACCTATCCTGAACAAATAATACTCGGTCTGACCCGAGCATTACAATGAAATAACACCCGAGCCAGTCTGGAATACCAGCTGATAATAATGCATCCAAATTGCTTATTAAAGTTTCGAAAATCCATTGAGAACAAAAGCATCTCGTAAGACCACACCACAAATAAACATGTCGGGTTTTTACCTTACGATAGCTAAAACACTTTTTATAGAAATCCTCTGATATTATAATAGGGTCTATTTACAAATACTTATAAAATAGCCGAAATTGTTACATGATTAAATTCCAGCTACTAGCCACAAAAGTGGGTAATACAAACAAAACTCGTACAAGGCTCGTAGGGAGAATGGATTTCCATCAATGGCTGGGCTACTGGGGTACCGCCTGTCATAGTACCTAGCCTAGATCAGAGTACCGAGGAGTACGCCCGCTCCCCTACAACACAAGGCCGGAACCATTCCTTACTGAACAGTCCCGAACAAGATAACCCCGTGGTTGGCGCGACCAACCACCCACTGAGCCGAATATAAAGGGACATCTAGACAGGGGAAAATCTTGTCCTGCTTGGGCATGACCCACCTAACCTTGCTGCACCTCCCCTGTTTTAGCCATTCCCGGTTGATGAGGCTTGAGGTTAAGCGATACCTTTAGAACGTTTTCACTTAGAATGCCCATCGCCCACCTGACGATGTTTTGCAAGCATTCGTCCATACAAGTCCGTCCCGGGTTCGAAAGGAACCGAAGGCACTACTCCTACAACATCCATTTTGGAAATATCCTCAGGATTAGTAGCGACTAGCCCTTGCACTTCACTACTCCATCTTCGACTCCGAACACGTTTTCCGCACGAAACGTACAAACCGGATCGAAGTGGTTTTCGAGAAATAAATCTCGATCCCGGTCTCTTCGAAACGATCAACGCATTTGTCCAATATTGATAGTCAGTGATTTAACTATCAATTTATATTCATAAACATCCATAAGCATCCATCACACAATAAATAATTTCCACATTATTTATTTGCCCCAATATCTTTACAAGATATATTTCCAATTTTCAAAGCTCATTTGAAACAGTTCCTAAAGTCCTTCCTTTACAAGGTAAATCCTTTACCATTAATTCCCATTGGAAATAACCAAGTTCAAAACATTTAGATTTAAAACAGTTAAAATATTTATACTGAAAGATACTTTAAAATATGCAAATTTACTTCTAGTTATTTACTCAAAATATAACTTGACTTAAAAATAAGGTTTTAGTTAAACTGAATTTAAAAATAGAGTTGTAAAAGGTTTATACTAATTCCAAATAACTTAGGTCAAAACTAGCCTTTTAAACAAATCCATTTGTAAAAATAATTACTAAGGTATTTATAAATATTTACTATCGCTAATTTATTAATAATTGCCTTAAAATAATAATTTCCAAAACACTCCTTTAAACAAGTTTGAATTTTAGACTTTCTTTTAATAAAATCTGTTTAAAACTCGAACTTGGTTTTCCCAAGGAACTCATTTCCACTTAAACATCTCAGAAAATCCTTCTTATAAATTCTGTCGATTTATTCAATTTAGTTTTATGGTTAATAATATAAATTTACTTTTCTCGTTGAAATAACTTCTTACGAAGCTTAACCACATTTCCATTTCCGGAAATTCAATTCCAAAATTCAGGTTTACAAACCTTTTAAATAAAACATGTGAGAATTTATTAAAGGAAAACAATACTTATGAATTTCCTAAATAAAATCCCGATGGTGAAAATGTATTTCAAAATCATTTGCCAAATAATCCCATCGTTATTTTAAAACAAATTTATAATGTCCATAGAATTCACTTTCAGAAATCTATACTTCACATTTATCGATTGATAAATTTTCCACGGTATTTAAAATCCTAAATTTACCAATTTTCAATTTCCATCCAAACAGATTCTAATTTTTACATTCTTTTAAATTCCTTATTTATTAATTTCTTAATTTCTTTTGAAACCCGATTTAATTCCTTTATAATTAAAACTCCAAATTTCTTTATAATTTAACATTCTGGGCTTATAGTTTATCCCACAATTTCACAATAAAATTTAATCCAAAATTTATCAATTACAATATAGAACATGCATCATCATCAATTATAAAAATAATTACTACATTGTGAGGAATCCAGTTAGATCCCTCTAACCTGTTTTCCCTACATCCACAAATATTAGCACAACACTATAAATATAAATCGATCCAGGCTGATACAAATAAACATTTCAACCAATCACACAATTATTAAATATTAACTACTTAAATCAGCTAACATTCCAGATGTGAGTGAGATTAACTCACCTTGAGTTTCGACGAGCGTTCGAAATTTAAATTAAACCGAACGACGTTCGATTTAACTCAAATTTCTACTTGCCAGGAATGATTCCCGAACTGCATCATTGCGTAGTACTCTTTTCTGCGATTTCGGCGCTACCAAATTCGTTAAATTCTGTTAACGTATGAATTAGTTATGATTTTATAAAGTTTTGTATATAATATAAAACAAATATTCTTTTTATTTTAAAACTATACCATCTCAGCCCTTAATCACGAAACTAGTCCGCCCTCCTTCTTACCGCTCTAGAGCGCGATAGTACAGGGTCGTTCGAACCCAAACGGCACTACCTAGGGTTCGAAATCGCACCCAAATCCTTCGACTTCACGTCGATCAGAACCCGCCCTCACGGAGACCACAGCCAGCTCCACCAACCCCCAACGCCTCGTCGAACTCGCGCATCCCCAGGCCAAGATATACGCGTGCGAACGGCCGCGTTCGAACTTCCCTAACCGCCCATCCACTCCACCTTATTCCATCACACCCGTTCACTTCGAAGATCTCGAAGTCCCCTTCTATTCTCCAGTTGGAGGAATTGCGAATTAATGCGTGGATTTGGAGATTTGGGAGAAAGAAAACGATCATTACCGACCATTGATAAAAGAGAGCGGCGACTGGGAACGAATAAGCTAGGGTTTAGTTATTATAATATTTATATATAATTTAATATTATTTAATATTAATTTAATCTTGTTCTATAAATTTTAACAACCTATGCAAACGAACTCCAATCCTCACGTACCAACAAGCGTCCCTAGGGTTTTTCCGTGTTCCAAACACAATGGAACAGATTCCGAAAGCTAATTTGATTGTATGTGCGAGATACGGAATTAAACGATTAATTAAAAATTAAATCGGTTAAATCAATTTCTAAGCGTTTCGTGCTGCCATAGTCAAACGACTACTCCGATTGCTACGAAAATTGAAATCCGATAATAACTAACGATTACGGATCCAATGGAACTAGTTTCGTCGAATTCCGAGACTGTGCACCGGAAGGCTATTTTAACTCGTCTATTAAATCGGGCGATTCCCAAAATTGACGAAAACGCTTAAAATTTCACTTTTGAAATTTTAATAACTTAAAAATAAATCATATAAAATTTATAAACACAATAAAAATCATTCTGGCTCATTCCGAACCAAAATCTGATTAAATTGCATTTTACTAATATTAAATTCATTTTTAATTTAATATAAAATCCCAAATATTAATTTATCAACTTTGAAATTCTTCTAAAATTCCCACCACGCTATTTACACTCAAATAACTCAAAAATAAATTTTTAAAACCATTTTTATCACTATTTACATCCAGATTCTCTTTTATTTCAATTCCGAATATTTATATTATTATTTTTCCATTATTCAAATTCAACCCGAATTACAATAAATTGAAAATTATAGCTTATTTCATTGATTGAACCCGAATCCATTCATTGCAAAATCAATTAAAAATCCACATTAAACATTTAAAACGAATTAAATTTTCAAATTCAAGGGCTTAAAAATACGGGATGTTACATGTTGGGTTGGAAGTGAAGAGTGATTGTCCTTGCCATTGCTCTATAGCTTCTTCTTCATTTGTTTTGGGTTCAAAGGTGAGGTTTTTATCTCACATCTTAGTCTATAATTATCTTCGATTGTTAGGTGTGAATTCCTAACACTTATTCTTGTGCAATTGATTTTGGTTTGGATTGATTTGGTGTATATTGCAATTTTTGGTGTTGTGAAATCAAAATCTATGAAAATCCTATTATGGAAATTTGGACATTGATATTTGAGGCATATCGAAGAGCCATTAAGGATGGGTTGTCACGAGGCATAAATCCTTAGTCGTCATTTGCTCGTCCGATCGCTTCCGATATTTATTTGGCCATTTTTGGTCGAGGTTCGGGAAATGATTTGAATTCCATTTTCAGACGTCTGAATCTGGAATTTCAGACGTTTGAATTGCCTCGATTTCAAACAGAAAGGAAATAGGCTAAAAACGCCTATTTCAGACGTCTGAAACATTTGGTTCAGACGTCTGAATTTCGTTCTGGAAAACTTCTAATTTTCAAGATTCAGATGTCTGAACCAAATGTTTCAGACGTCTGAATATGCTGTGTTTTGCCTGCTTGCCTATTTTGTTTAAGAATTCCAATTTTATCGATTCGTGTTGATTCCGATTTTGTTGCAATCATTTATTATCGACTTTGATGACATTTTCTTCGAGATTTTTGGGAATATCCATTTTGATGGATTCTGTTCGATTTCTTTGGATTTTATTCACGTCTTTGAATGTGAATTTTGGTGATTGATTGTTCTATAATCATTTTTGTGATTTGTCACTTTAAAAATACAAAGGTTTCAATACTAGTAGTAAATATCAAAACTCTTTCATCAAAACGATTTCAAACCATTATTTTATTACAAAGCTTGTTTCTTAAACCGTTTTCCAATCTATTAGTATATACAAACCTTTACCTCACTCGTACGAGAAATCTAATTAAACGGCTTAGTAAAACAAGTGGTATGAAACGATTGCATTTACTTCGTCGGTTAATTCTTGGACTTGTTCGATTGAATCTCTTGTGACAATTTTCGAGTGGAAATCTGCAATTTGGTAAATATTTAAGTTAAGCTAGTGGTTATGGGACATGAAGCCAAACTCATATATTTACTAGATTAGTGTAATTTACACTTAACCTCGAGTGGAAGTCTATAATTCATTCACAAAAAATTAAGTTAAGCTAGTGGTTATGGGACATGAAGATAAACTCATTTATTTACTAGCTTAGTGTAATTTACACTTATCGATCAATGATGATCATTTTGTGATTTAGACTAGCAATGTGCAATGTCTCTTTGTCTGCGAGGGAGACTAAACCCCGTTTCTGTGGAGCTTCGGCTTGGTGGGGTAGCGACCCATGGTCTTCGGACCGTTTTGTGGGGTTTCGGCTCATAGGTCTTCGGGCCGTTTTGTGGAGCCTCGGCTCAAAATTAATGGTTAGCAACCATGGAATAGCTTTCCGTTTTGTGGTACACGTGTTGGTGAGTTTTAATGCTCCCGTTCTGTGATAGGCATCTTTCCCCTTTTTGTGATTTTTGGATTTCTATTGATTGATTTCTAGAATTTGTGTTTCATCGATTTTCGTTATTTACATTGATAAGCTTTATTATTATTTGTGCATTGGTGACTTTGTGTTTCAAAAAATTTTAGATTGGCGTTGCGACATTTGCCAATGTTTGTGGTTTAGTGAACAAAACAAAGTATATGACATTCTTTTTAGTGCTTCGAGATTTCTTAAGATATTGTATGATTTTTGTTGTTATTTAATGTATACTTGTCTTAGTATGACATTTTGTTATCATACGTTTTTATCATATCTCTTCTTATATCTCATTTGGCCTGATAATTATAGCTAGACTGATCCGTTTATTATTTTCTTCTTAAATAATACTCGGGTCAGACCGAGATGTTACAGGTGCTTCCTCTTGACTTCTTATCAGGGACTATCGCCTGTCTTTTGGCTAACTACTTTAGATTAGTAGTTTTTGTTTTGTATACATTCGAGATAGAGACTCCTTGATGTATACTTATTCTTTTGTCTAGTACTTGTATCTATTCTTTTTGTGATATAGTGGATCTTGTATGACCACTACTCCTGTGAACACTTTCATGTGTTATATTCATATCTGTTTCCGCCTTTGTGATATGGATATGTGACTGATTTGTGTTATGCTTATTTCTATATTTGTTTCCGGAGATTATATATATAGCCACAGTGTAGTAACTTTGAGTTTGTATCGGCATGTCGGATTTCCTCTTGAAATGAAATGCATCTTAAACTATCTGACATATCGATGCTCGCACAAAGCAATTACACAGATGGTCGCTCCTCAACAGCCTGATTCTCTATGCTAGTTGACGGCATTACCTCGTAGTGTCCTTGGCTAGCATGGGTATAGAGGTGGGGCGTCACAAAAAGGATGTGAGTATGTATAATTTAAAGGTTTAACATTTTGAAATGTAAAATGATGTTTGTATATAAATTAATGTAAAGATATATAGGTAAATTAGTTGCAAATTATTTACAGAAGGAATTTGGAGAAGATGTAGTGACTTTTGTAAAATAGATTATGAATTTTTAAGTGCCTTTTAATAATAACATTACGAGTTATAATTTGAAAAATTATAGTTTTGAATACTTTAACCACGCGATTATGGGATATTGTTGAAATTATATACATATATATACATATATATAGTGTATGTTGAGTTGAATTGTATGGTATTCTTTTACAATTATGAGTGATTTAAATAAACTTTTATAAATAATAGAATGTGGGCATAATAACATATAGAAAGAATGAAAATTTAATTGACGTATATGCGTTTGCAATAAATTATAATTTATTTATGTTGGTGATAAAATAGTAGAGTTTTGAATACTTCAATTAACATGAATACGAGATATTTTATTTGGATTAATTATTTAGATTTGTGCTAATATAAGATGTTTTAGAAAAGCATAATAGTTTGAAGTAATATTATGGTTTAAGAAAGGATATAAATGATTTTTGTCGATATAAATAATTTAGGAAATGTTATATTGTGAGCTAAATTTTGAACATTTAAATAATTTTTTAAACTTTGATTTTGGGTTTATGTGATAGTACAGAAATTATGGTGATTGGTAAATACCTAAAGGGATGGCTTCATATGGAAAAGAAATATTTATGATAAAGTTCTTTGAAAATATTTATTAGTGGATTATTTTGAACAAGAAAAATAATTTTTATTTTGAAATGTAAAATTGGAAATCCCTTTATAATCTAATTATGAAGAGTTTTAAAAAAATGTTTATTATTCGGAATATTTTGGAAGTATTAAAATCATAATTGTGAAGCGGAAATTTTAGAGAAACCAGTTGAGAAAGGATTTGATTAAAATTGAAATATTTTGGAGTTCAGTTGAGGAAAAATTAAATTTGAAATTTTGTGTAATGTTTAAATTGTTTCTAGAATAAGAATCTTGGTAAAAGAATTTGAAAACGAATTTATTAAAGTTAAGAATTTTGTAGTTTTGGAAAGTAATTTTTCAATTTGAGAAATTATTATGAAGTAAAATGAAACTTGCAACTATTGTATATTATCAATCTTTAAAGAGAAATTTTTGAGTTAAGAATTTCAGTATTTTATAGATAGAATTGATTCTTCTGATAAACCACCAAAAAGGTCTAATCATTGATTTTTTTAACTCAATTTGATACTTGATGAGTCAATGAATATCACTATACATGATGACTTGGAATAATTGATAGTGTAGTTAAGCTAGGATTTATTAGCCCAACTATAAATTTTTACCTATGAGAAATTGCGAGGATGCAATTTTCTTAAGCGGAAAAGTATGTAACAACCTGGTTTTGAGTAGTAATTAATTAAAGTTAACAATAATGGTTTAATTAATGAAAATGGATTTTTGGAATTAAATATTAAAAATTATATCAGTTTTGGAATAATTGAATTCTATAATAAACAATTAGTGATGGAATTAAATCATTTTGGAGATAATTATATGTTTAAAAGATTGAGGAATGAATTGATTTGGAAAATATTTAATAAATCTACTTAGAATATGAAATATGTGATATTTAAATTTAAAATAAGTCAAAATATGGAAAACAAACACTATAAAATTCAAAATATTGAATGAATATTTGAATTATATTATATATATATCTGTATATATATATATATATATAATTTTATTTGAAATTCTATAGTGAATAGAATTAAATAGAAAATAGTTTTATAAAGGAATATATATATATATATATATGGATGTATGTATGTATGTATGTACCTAAGCTTTAACTTAAGTCCAACTTCCTAAGCCCAAGCCCATAATCCAGTATCATGATTATTCCTATACCCAGATTATTCGTGTCGAGATTTCACCCTACATTTGATAATTGATTTTCTATGTATACTTCTTGAGTACTTATTTCCTTCTTCTTGATGTAAAAACTATCAAACCCACATCTCTTTAGAAAATCAAAACAAATCAAATAACTTTTAATAAATTCCTAAATTTGGATATGTTTTCCTCGACACCGATATTGTAACGACATGCATTTTTAACTATTTAAATTATTAAATTTAATATAATTTTTGAATAAAAATGGTTAAAATTAAATTTCTGTGTTTATTTATGTAGTTTATTGATTATGAACTTAGATAAAATTTTGAAGTACCAAATTTTGAAGATTTAGGTAGTAACAAGTATTGAAATGAAATTCTATGTAGTGAACATGTTTATAATCTATAACTGGAATTGAATAATTGATGTTGAATTATTCACATGAAAATAAAATTCATTTGAAATCTAATATGGGAATTTATTGAAATTCTAGCACTGGAATTCATCGAAATTAGATTATTGAAGTACTTTAAATAAAGAAGTGTATCATAGTATAATTTATGTATTTAAAGTAAAAACATTTGTGTATTGAATTAGAGCGAACATTTTATTCTTAAAATGATATTTGAAATAATATATATAAGTACATCTTATTTGACTATGATTATAATTTTATAAAGAGTATGGTAGTTTTTTTGTTATTTGAATTCGTTTTAAAGGTTAAATAACTTATATTTCAAAGATAGTGATTATTCGACATATTAATTGTTATATTTAATATTTGTAACTATTTAAATAACTGAATCTTAAATTTAATATCTATGTAAATGATTTTGAAAGTTGATTTAAATTTTATTTGAAAAAGAATGAAAATTGCTAACTTTTAAATTTGAATTTAAAAGTGATTAAATATATTTTTAAAATAACTTATTTTAATTAACGTGTAAAAATAGTCTTTTTAGGTACTGTCACGGATTTCGACGAAAACAGTTTCATCAGATCCGTAATAGTAAATTATTATAGGATTTCAAGTTTCGTAGCGATCAGACTTATCGTTTGATCATGCGAGCTCAAAATGCAGAGTAATTAATTAAAGGATTTTAATTAAAATAATTTGATTTGAAAAGGTATCTTCTTTATATGTTTGGCTCTCAATATATATTCCATTGTGTTTGGAACAAAGGTATAACACATATAACGTCTGGCGGCACGCTTCATTTGGAGTTCTAAAATTTCATGGATGAATAGCGCCGTGAAATTTTCTATATAAGGACTTGAAATTTCCATTCTTGCAATTAAAATCCTTGCTTTCCTTCGGCCGTCTCTTATATTGTTTATTGGCCGAAATTTCATGATCGTTTACCCTCGTTTTCTCTCAACTCATTCATTGAAATTGAGTGCTACCAAAAGCAAAGATGAGGAGAACGATGAGACCTACGTTATGTAAGGTTGGATCGAGTTGATGTGTAACGACCCAAGAATTTTAACTATTTTAATAACGTAATTAACTAAAAAAATTCTTGAACATAAACAATTAAATTTCTGCAATGAAAATTTTATATTTTCCATATGTCTATTTAAATGTAGCAAGTGTCAGATTCTCATTAGAAAATCTGAAAGTTTGTTCTGTTTTAAAATTTCAACATAAAATTTAAAATCAGTTAAAATTTGAATGGAAATAAAATATTTTAAGATCTGAATATATTTATATAAGAAAAGTACTGAACATTTTCTAAGTAAGGCATCATATTTCATTTCGCCAAATTTGGAATGCTTTAGCCTCGTTTATATTATTTTTGGCATTTTAGCGGAATTTTTGGCAGTGAATATCAAGTTTTGATACGTGGGTCGTGTCGCTTATATCTTTGTACCATCATGTTCGTCCCATCGTGCTGGTCTCCGCCGTATATTCGTTTATGCATTCTGGCGTCCGGTACGCGGCGAAATCTACGAAACGATTTGCCATATCGATACCCATTTTGGTCTTTTGGGCTTTCCGTGTCCTTTGTTTGTCTCTGATAAAGCTAATAGCCGCTAGCTATTATTATTTTCCGAATTTAAGGCATGGCTTTTTCTTTTCCCTTGGTTGATTTATTTATGGTTCGTTCATTCTCTATAATCTCTTCCCTTCCTTATTTTTGTTCTGAGATGCTAAAAAAATTATAAGGTTTTCTTATATTTGCATTGAATAACCTAGTCATCTACTCTGCTCGTGCCGAGTCTGTCATCTTTCCCACCACTTTCTCATCAAACACCGACCATCCTTCACTACTGAGCCAACTCTCGACCACCCTGCCTCGGCCTACCTCCTCTGCTCCACCTCTTGGCAGCTTGCCAACCCTCCACCCGAAACTAACCTTCTCCACATCGAAACCTATACCGCCCTGTAGCTAGCTCGCGCCACCCAAATCCCCTCACCTATACCCCCACTTGGACCGCAGCTGCCTCCCCTTGCTCCCACTTCAACCCGCCAATTCTACCACCCCTCTCTTCGCTCCCTGTCCCTACAACCTCGCCTTCGACCTCTCTCCCACCACAGATCTCACCCTCCACCACTTAACTAGGCCAATCCCTCCTACCACTGCAACATCTCCACCGTGCTGCCTTGTCCTTCTTGTCAACCTCGTCCGCTGCCACTGCAAACCGAAGCCACCCACATCCATCGGCCCATAGCCTCACAACCGCAAGCCGCTCTTGTTCACCCTCCCCTCAGTTTTTCTGTGACAGCCCCTCCACCACTGCCGCGTCCCATCACCCAAACCCAATTTTCGAGCACTCCAGCCACCTAAACGAGCAGCACCTTTAAGTTTTATAAAACTGCAATGCTTTTGAAAGTTACCAGTTGTGCATACAAAAATTGCCTTCTCTGTTTGGCTTCGTTGTTACTGTTTGGAAAGTACAGCACCTTTTTTCTTTGCTTTGCTTTGCTTTGACGTTGTCCGGATCCATATCGCAGCAGTTTGTCTTGTCGTTGTCCCGCTTGTTTATCCGTGTGCGAGTCCGTGTCATTTTCTTCATTCTCATTTTTTCATAGCCTCGAAAGGTAAGCAATCACTCACGATTAACATTCTTTTATTTAGTAAATTTAATTCAATGAAATGACGATTGTAATATGTAGTTAAATTTGAATTGGTTAGAAATTTATTGTTAAATATGATGTGTTATTATTTGCATTTGTTCACTGTTTTAATTGACAATATGGACACCAATAACCTATTAGTATGTATATATATTATATTTACATTGTTAATTATGATCATATTTGCCATTGATATGCTATGTCATTTTATGCTATTATTTTATTTGTTCTCACTCTGCAAGTTTCGTATTAGTTTAGGATTTCCCTATGGGTTGAAATAATATATACCCAAATGGTATTATAGATTAGGGAAAATCATTATGGGTTGAAACGATAAACCTAAGTGATTTTATTGATTTTTAAATTTGGGATTACGAGTTGAAATGATATATACCCATAAAATTTATATTATTGCGGATTGAAATGATAAATATCTGTATCACTTAACCGTATGATAGAAAACTATATACGGACACCATTGGTCTATTTTTAAATGATTACCAAAATTTTGAAAAGAAATATATATGTTTTTTTTAAATATAATATATAAGATTTTATTTTAATATGTGTTTTAAATTGAATATTGATTTTCAAAAATAATATATAAAGGTTTATTTTAATATGTGTGAAAAATTTAGATTTTTAAATTATATGTTTTGAAAATTTAAAAATTATAAGTTAAGTTTTAAAACTAAATTATAAAATTTTGCTTATAACTTTATTATTTTTAAAATATATAAAATAACATTTAAAATAGATTTAAGAAAAAGGTTTAATTTAAATTAGTAAAATTTAATTTTACTAATATATATAAAATATTTATTCAAAATTTATATTAATATTTTGAATAAAGATTTTGTAATAACTTTAATAAATTAAGGATGGCAAGGTAAATTGAAATTGATTTGAAATTTAATTTGTTTAAGAACTCTATTTAAATCAGAATAGATTTGAAACTTACTAATTTTAAGATTTTGAAAGATATGATTTTATATGTTGATAACTTTATTTTGATTAAAGGTGATTAAATGAATATTTTAAATTCAAATAAATTGAATTTGAGTATTTAATTTTGATTTAAATTTGTAAATTAAGATTTTATTTAAATGCTATTAAAAGTGATTATGTAAATATTTTCAAATTTAAATAAAATTAAAGTTGAATTTTGAAATATAAATGAAATTTATCAAATTGAGTTATTGTAAATGTTTGAATATTTAAACTTTGAAACTTATTGAATTGAAAGTGGTTTAAATTTGTAGTGAAAACCTACATTTGAAATCGATATAAATTAAAAATGGTTTTAACAAGAATTTGAATCGAACCTTTAACCTTTTTAATTGAAATTGTTGAACTAAGTTTGATTTAAATTGAATTTTGAGACAAAAGTTGATTTGAATTGATTTGTCAAATTCTAAGAAACAATTCTAATTTGAAATTATTTTCGATATAAACTCTTTTAAATCTACAACTATTTTAATATATATTATTTTTAATTTTTAAACATTTTTAAATATGTATATGTATATATATATATATATATATATATTAATATATAAACTATTTTTAGTGTATATGCTATCTTAATCTATAACCTATTTTAAATATAAACTATTTTTAATGTATAACTATTTCAATATGTAAACTACTTTCAATATTCAAACTGCTTAAGTTGGAAATGTTATGATTTATATTTAATGGTTTTAAATACGAATACCTTGATACGATGGTTTAACCTATTTTGTGGTTCTGATTTTGGAAATAAATACGATTTCGGAAGTGATACGATTTTCGAAAGTGATATGATTTTGAAATGAATATGATATTTTGATATGAAATATGAACTGTTGAAATGAAAGTGACCATGGTGTGAAATAAGCATTTGGTTGATAAAGAGACCGGGATCGGATATTGTCATACTCTCTGCCAATACCAAAAACAACTTTAAAAACTATGTACGTGGTGGAGAATCCGGAATGAAGTAGGATGGTTTGACAAACGATTATGTATGAGGTACGAATGCAGCCCTGACCCCCTTGGGTTAACTTGATTTGACTAAAACAAGAGCTATACCCGGGCCAAGTAAGGTTACACCTTCGATCGAGCATGCTTCTTCGATACCATATCTATTACTTTGTGATTTGATTAGATCACCTTTGATTATGGGGGTCTATCTCGAGGTGGGCGGTAGCAGCTGTCATGCTTAACCACCAGCCCAGTTCTAACAAATGGTAGTATCCTACCTTGTGCATTGCCTCGCATGCCTTGTCACATGCCTTATCACGCCGACTATGAGTATGGTTTCCGTTGTACCTATGGAGTGCTCCCTGATAGCCCACCGGTTTGGTGGAGTTTACAATATTGTATACACTACGACATTTATATAAAATGTGTTAAGTGGGATATGGATAATGCCTTAATGCTATTTTAATATTTTACTTTGCTGTAGACATTATATATGTAACGTATTGTACTACGTATGTAGATAGTTTCACGGATCCTTAAAGGATGGGAATCCCAAACAGTCTTTAAGTTATATTACATTTCACTTGAGTTGATTTACTTGCATAAGAATGTTATTCTTGACTCGAGTGTTTTGTATTTTTTCTTTGTGCTTTGGTCAGACCGAGTGTCTATGCATTTGAGACTCACCTTTAGAGCTTGGAGCTTTGCTAGGAGATCTATCTATTATCTATTCAGCGTTCAGTCATTTAGTTATTTCCAATTGTTTATGTTCGGACTTGTCATTTGCTTTTGTATTGAGACTTCTATGTATTGGATTTCTGTTATATTTTGTTTTAGACTCTTATGTTCTGTAGTAGCTTCATGAACTACTATTTATCTATTCCGCTACTTATTGTTATATTACTCTATGTCTGTGATTCTATGATTGATTTATTTACTTTATATTCCGAGTTTTGCCAAATATAAATTAACAATCTGTTGTTTTGAGCAATTCAAGTCTGGCATGTGTGGATTATTGTCAATTTGAATGGTATAAATACGGGGTCATTACAGTTGGTATCACAGCCCTGGTTTAGGCAAAACTTAGCTTATAGAGTAAAAATTCATTAGATAGGGTAGTAATACCCTAGAATGAGTAAAATGAATTACAGAATCATCTTCATTCGAGCTTGAAATTTTTCATTAGGATCCTCCTGGATTAGGATTCCTTTTGAATTTTGGAACTTTCCCTTCATTCTGAAATCCATTCCTATCATTTCATGTTTTTGTTCTTCTTGATGCTGGAGCATCCCGTAGCTTTATTTCTATTGATCTCTGTAATAAATTTGAGCATATCTTGCAACCTCAATTGGTAACTTCATCCTTGTGTGTGATTAACCCCATCGGCAGTCCCGCCAACATTAGTATGATTTGTAAAGGTGTGAAACTCCTTTACAACAAGCGTCGATCACCAGAAATTTCTATGTCCTCAGTTTCGATGCATTTGATATCTTACTTAGGGATGATTGGTTAAAGTGATATGATGTTGTTATTTTTTGCAAAGCCCGAACCATTTCTTTAGTAGAGGACCAGGGTAACTCTCTTGTGATCGAATGTCGATTGCCGTAGGATTTTGCAAGTAATTTTATCTTTTTGCTTGATTCTCAGCCCAATGATCTTAACTCCACCCTGATAGTCAGGGATTATCTTGATGTTTTGGTGAAGTTGCTTCTCTACCTTCAAAGTGGGAAATTGAATTCCACATCGATCTTATTCCTGGTGCTCGATCATGCTACCGGTTTTCACCAGTTAGTTATACCCTTTTGATTAACCAAAGCTCCTGCCTTCTTCGTCGATCTCATGAATCGTGTTTTCCACGATGTTCTCCACAAGTTTGTCCTTATTTTTGTTGATGATATTCTCATCTTTTCTATGTCAGAGTAGGAGTCATTTAGGCTTTGTTATGCAAACTCTTAGGAGTCATCAGTTGAAAGAAAATTTTCTAAATGCTATTTCTGGAGGGATGAAGTCTGATTCCTTGGGCTCGTTGTTTTTGAAAATGGTGTCTCGGTTAACTTAGTTATGGTCGCCGTGATTAATATAAGTCTATCTATCTTTCCTCTTTTGTAATTTAATTATCTTATCTTCCTTTCGAGCCTATCTTCTTAGTTAGAATTCTCTTTGATTTGCATTCCTCTAAATTTGATTCTCTATCCTTGTTCTAAAATCCATTCTTGAATCATCCTATGAAGAAATGTATTTGTAATTGGTATAAAAATGGTATATATTGTGTTTTTTGAGTTGTTAAGTTTGAATTTCGGGTTTCGATCGATTCGTCTAGCTAATGCTATCGATAGGAATTCCAAAACAATTAAACCGAGCAAAGTGACACAATATTGTTTACGAAATTGGTAAATGAAATAATTTTATGTATGACTATATTTATAAATAAAGTATAGTTTTTTGAATTTGATAGTTAAATAAATTGGTTGTTAGAAAGGATAGTACTAGATTATCATTTATTGTTTTGTCAACATTCCTAAATCATTAACTATTGTTGTATGTTATGAGGGGATGAAATTTTATAAACATGGTTTATGAATGTGTTTTGCAAATGAAATGAATTTAAATTAAGGATTTGAGAATTAAATTTTCGATGCTTTTCTAAATTTAGTTTTGAAAGTTTAGAAAAATATATTATTTGATAGTATTTTCGAATGGATATTGTTTCTATAGAGTTTTAAAAGAAGTAAGTCAATACTCTCCTCTTATGTCGTTGGAAAATAATTTCGATCATGACTACAGCATCATCGACATTCATTTTCGAGTCTCAGAAGTGGGGAGACTATTTAGTAGCTTTGCTACACTTTTGTTTTGGAAAATGAATTTGAATTAAATTTCTCGAGTATGATTTGATGTACAAAATATATATATGTACATATTTATTTCAAAATTGTTTGAAGTGAAACCAGAAATTTAATTCTTATGTTTTATGTTAGGTGATGGTTCCTAATTATTGAAATGAAGCAATTTTTTTGAATAATTTATGTATATAAAATGAGAAATGGAATTGAAAGAACTTGAAATAGTTGAACTAGGATAAAATTTATTTGTATAATACTCAATTCATTCTAAAACATATATAACTTACCTAAAATAGTCAAAAGGTTAAATGTTAATGTCAATATGTAATTGAAAGTTATACAAGAGAACATAAGTAATAAAAATGTTCAAACCGAATCTTGCTTAATAGAAATGTTGTAGATAAATGGTAAATTTGCATAGCGCTCAATTCCATTGGAACATTAATAAAACCTACCTGGAAAAAAGTTTGAATGTAATGAGAACATATAACTGAATAATATACAATATAAATGTAAGTAATAAGATGTCCAAAAATGAAATTTTATTAAGGGATTTATAAATAAAATTGAGTGCTCATAATAAATGTTTATACACTTAATCTATGCCGCAAGATATGTCAACTGAAACAAATTGAATAATAAAAAAAGAATGTTATATAAGTAAATGTTAATCAATTAAGAAGTAAATAAGGTTGGTGCAAATAAATTGGATATGAATGTAAATTAATTGAAAGTTAGTTAATTAGAATGATAATAATAAATGGATGTTAATAAATAATGAGACATATAATGTTAACACTCTAAAATGAAATTTATATGGTTTTAAATTAATTGTTGTATCTGGTACTATGTATTTCAAATCTATCTTTCCTTTCTGTGATGACCTGCCTTTCTAATCCTAGAAAGACGTATCATCAATAAGAAAGAATGGGATAGAAATAGAAAAGAATAGAAAGAAAGAATAACAACATTAGAATCTCACAGCGGAATGGAACAAAATATAACACAACTCATAACTATTACATAGTTATACATACATCAGAGTCATACAATATCATATAACAGGACTGTCATATACATATATGTCCATACATACATCCAAAATATAACATACACTAACTACACAGTGGAACTACATATATATAGATACATACGTCTGGTCTTCTTCCCAAAGCTTCTCCAGAAAATCAACACTCTCAATACCTATCACTTGGCTACTCATAAAAATTTGAGTACCCAAGAGTTTATGAAAAACAAAATATAAACTCCGGGTCAGACATGGGTCTGGTATGAGTAAACAGGTTAAAATTGCTTAACTTTGAAAATCTTTTGAAAATAAAGGTATCACGTAAGACTTCCCACAAATAAATACGGTTAAGTTTTTACCTTACACTAACCAAAACATTTTATAGGAAATTAAGTGATATTATAATAGTGTCTAGGGTTTTCAAGTAAATAGAAAATAGCCGAAATTGTTACATCTACTAAATTCCAGCTACTAGCCATGAAAGTGGCTAATACAAATCAAAACCGTAGGGTCTCATAGGGAAAATGGGTTTCCAACAATGGTAGGGCTATTGGGGTACCGCCCGTCACAGTACGGGGCCTAGATCACCGTACCTGTGACGACCCGGAAATTTTAACAAGTTAAATTGGATTAATTAATCGATTTTTAAATATTTAAAAGTTAATTTTAACTTGAATTCCAAATATCAATATTTAATTGATAATTAAATCATTGAATTATATAGTTTAAATATTGAATTTAATAGTTGAAAATTGGGTAAATTGTTGAATCTGAAATTTCTAAGCCTGTTTAAATAATTTGAAGGCTTATAAAATTTATAATGATAATACTGGAGATAATAGAATGATTGGAATTCAATTTAAAGGTGGTTTGTTCAATTTTGAAAATATATCGTTTAAATCGATATTTAAAAATAGCCTTCCGAGGCACATCTCGGAATTCGACGAAACCAGTTCCATTGGATCTGTAATATTTAGTTATTATCGGATTTCAATTTTCGTAGCAATCGGAGTTGTCGTTTGACCGTGGCGGCTCAAAACGCTTAGAACTATTTTAATCGATTTAATTTAAAATTGATCGTTTACTTCCGTAACTCGCGCATACAATCAAATTAGCTACCGAAATATGTTCCATTGTGTTCAGAACGCTGGTAAAGCCTTATAGACCCCCAGCGGCATTCCTTAAGTGGAGTTCGAAATTTTAAACACTAACTAATAAGACGTTTGGAAGTTTTATAATATAAAAATTTAAAATAAATTAGCAAGAATATCTTCAACGACCTAAGATATTTTATTCAAGCGTTATCAAGAAGCTTCTCCATATTATTTATTTTATTCCCGTCTCCTTTCCAGCCTTCAACAAAAATCGATCTTATCTATTTCTTATTTTAAAAAAAGAAAAGAAGAAGAAATAAATCTAATGGCCGAAGCCATGGCCTCGCCGCAAGCTCAGAAAATTAGACGAAACCTTTTCTCCCTTCCCTCGATCGCAAACTCCATCGTAGGCCAGAAGCCTGATGGGTTGCGCTCGTTCCTCCACCTTCGGGATCAGTTCGAAGCCTCGAATCGCCTACGTACAATTGAGTCGTTGTCAAAAGTCGAGCTAAAGCTCAAGGATGATAGGCGGTGGGGTTCCGTTTGAGTTAGGGTTTGGAGCTCGAGTCGTCGTCGTGAGTGAAAAGAGGACCTGACGTCGTGAGAGTCTGATAGTTTGGACGCGTATTTGGGGGCAGCGACGAGTGGGAGTGGTGGCTCGCGAAGCTTGGTCAGGATCTGGTCACATAAAAAGGGGAGGATGCTGTGAGTTTTCTTTAAGAGGTAATTACAGATTTTTTTCTTCCAATTAAATTTTATTTACAACAATACAATTATGAATAATAAATGAATAGCTGATAAAATTTAGCAGTTAATTTTACTTTTAAGATATTTACAGAAAGTTATTTTTAAAATTTAATTTTTCGATAAATTAAATTTTAGTTTAAATTGGATTAAATTTATCAAATGAAATTATTATTCAAATTATTAGATAGATTAAAATCAATAGATAGTGATGGATTATTTGATTATCCCAGATATTAATAAGTTATGTAATGTTTATACAATGTCAATAGTTGTGAAGAAACAAGTTAGGATAGGATGGAATTGCAAATAAAACAAGGTGAGTAAATCTCACACTTTCGGATTTATATTTAGATTTAAATGGTTAAATTTAAATATTTGGTGGAATGATTGAACTGATGTGCACTGTGAATTGATGATGTGACTTGGGTTTTGGTTGATTCTCGGGTTAATTGTGGTTTGACTCAAAGTGTTGGGGTTTTAAGTTGTTTTAAATTTAAATTATAAATTAGAAAATGCTTCATTTTAATGTTAATAAGGATTTAATGATTTGGGATTCATTAAATTAGTAGGATAATTGAAATGGATAATTAATTAATCTAATTAATAAATGATTTGGGTTTATTAATTTAGTAATTAAGGGTTTGAATTAATTAATAAATTAAATTTAAGTTAATTAATTAAGTGTAAGTAATTTAGAATTATCATTTGATGGTTTGTTAAATAATTACTTAAGGAAATTGAGAAAATATAATTACTTTGTGTAATTAATCAAGAGGTTAATTTAGATGGTTAATTATGAAGAAACTTATTTATTTAATGAAGTAAATAAACTAATAATTAATTACAAGTTTAGAGAAATCAAGAACGATTAATATTGTGGCTTAATTAATGCAATTAATTTAGATTAGAATAAACTAAAATATAATTGGAAATCATTAATCCACAAAATCAATGACGAAATTAAAGATTGATTTATTTAATAAAGTAATCAGAAATAAGTGACTTATGAGAAGTTAATTAATATAAGTAATTGAGGATTAATGTAATTAATATTGTTAATTAATTTATGAAGTAATTAGGATTACTTATTGATTTGTGTTAAGGATACTTGATAACGTGAAATTAATTAAAGATAATTACTTGAATTTAATTGGAAAATAATTAATCCAAGGTGATTAATTTAGATGAATAGTGATGAGTTGACTAATTAATTGATTTGGAATTAATTAATGTAAGTGAAGAAATCTAAGTGCTTGAGTATTGTAATTCAATTAGAATCAATTGAATTGATTTGTGTGATTAAGCTTTGCTTATGGATGATTGAATGAGATTGGATGTTTTGAATGAGTAGATATCTCTGATATGAAATGTTGTGTATTTCATTTGAATAATTTGGGTTAGAAAAACATGGGTTTCGAAGAGACCGGGGTCGGGTATTGGGGAATACCCAAAACCACTTCGAATTTCAATAAACTGATTTGTGAAATCGATAGGTTGGAATGAAATGATTCGAGTGAATTGAATTATTTTATCTAAGTTTATTACTTAGAAAATTGATGTGTGGAATAAGTGTTGTTTATAGCTAATTGCGAATTTGTTAAATTGATACATGTCACCCCGGGTTTATATAAGTTGATTGCTTTGGTATTCCATATTAGTTGAGATTACTCACGCTGGTTTCCAGCCTGACCCGGGTGTTACTTTGGTGTAATGCTCGGGTCAGACCGAGTATTACAGACTTTTAGGTAGGTACGTTTTGGAGCTCAGGAGGCGAGCTGGATGGCAATAGCGTATAGAGTATTTCCGCTGTATTTATATTATTATTAATCTGAGACATGATAATTGTATATATCCAGTGACTGAATGTATGTGAAACTCTGATGTATATTAAATGTAATCGACAGAAATAGTATTCTTTTGTAAACAATTATTATTTATTATTATATTTTATCCGCTGCGAATGTGTGATGTTGCTGATTTTGTTCTTCTTCTTCTATCTCTTTCTTTTTTTGATAACTATCTGGAATTTTCGGGTTCGAAATTTTCGGACCGTTACATTTGGTATCAGAGCAGAAAGGTTAAGCGAGAACCTTGGCTCTGGTAGGGATTACTCATTAAATAGAGTCTGGAGTACTCTAGAATGAGTTATATATATGTATATATATGTATATATGAGCGCGTACTTGTTATTTTCTTATATAAAGATTTTAAATGATTTTATATAAAAATATATTTTTGGTATATAAAGCAATAATTCCTTCTAATAAATATTAAGGTGACTGGTTGTTAAATTATTAGAATTAAATTAAGAATTAATATAATACAACGAAACTAAAACTAAATAAAGATAAGTTTGAAATGGATTCAAACTAAAATTGAAGTCTTGAATTGGAATTAAACTAAGTAGAAACAAAAATACAACCAAATTAAAATTTAATGGATTGAAAATGAAATTCTAAATCTGGACCCAGAATTCGGAAATTTTGTTTCAAAGCAATGAAAAATAATAATTAAGTATTATTTGGATAACTGGGACTTGTTGGAAACAATGGGTTTTTGAAATTTGATTTGAATTTAAAACCAAGGGTGGTTTAAAATTTTAAAACATGGCTGGGAGGGCCAAGAAATAAATATGCATGTATGTATGGATATACATGATATCAAAGATAATTTGAAATAAACTCTAAGAGGTTGAGTTTTGATTTTTCCCTGAAGTGTGATGTAAAAGCCCAAGGTGATATAAGTTTTGAACCTATAAGGGGGAAGGAATCTTGAAGTTTGAAGCGGAAATTCAAATTGAGTAAGGCTGATTGGATTAAGTAAAATTGGAGTTTAACTTTGGGAAAGTTAAATAAATGTTGAACAAGCAACCTGAATTGGAAATTTCAAGATGAAATTGGAATTTAACTTGGAAAGTTAAATGGTTGATTTGTATTGGGAATTTGTGAGATCTCAAAACGGGTTTGAGATTTAAAATTGAAATGGATGGACGTTTTAAAATAAATTGGATGATATTATCCTATTGTTAATGAAAATCTTTAAATTGTGAATTGGTTTGGTTTAAATGCAATAGAAATGAAGTGTGGTGATATATCCATTATTGAGAAAAAGGGAAGTTAAATTTTCATTTGGAATTAAGGGTATGGAATTACTTTGAATTAAAAATTTGAATAATTGAATTTGTAAATTAAACTTGTTTAAGAACTGGCTTCAAACTGGAAGATAAAACTGAATAATAAATTAAATTTTGAAAACAAATAAAATTGTATTGAACCTTGAAATACATAAGTGAAAAAAAAATTAAAATGGAATTTTGAGAATTGGATTCTGAAACTAAATTGAATTGGTGGTTGAAGATGTATAAGTTTAAAATTTTATATGGGGAATTAAATTGGATTATGTTGAAATGATTGGAATTTGAAATGGGTTCAATTGATAATAATTCACATTGATTGGAATAATTTGAAATTATAATACAAGATTAAAATTAAATGGAATTCGATTTAAATTAGGAAGGGAATCAAGATTGATTCAACTTGAATTGGGGGTTAATAAAGTCCAATAGAATTTGGAGTTATTTGAATTGGAATTGGGTAAATTTAAATGGAAATTTAAATTGAATTGCTAGGGAAGTGAACAGTTGGCTCTTGACCATTTTCAATATAAATTGTTTTAATGTAAACTTATTTTTCTAAGCTATTAAATATATACAACCTTTCTTTCTTAAAGCCAAATTATTTTATATTTGTTTTACAATTATTTTTGGAGCTATTTAACCATTTATCAACTATTTTTAAACTAATTACTATTTTTCAACTATTTCACAAACTAATTTCTATTTTACAACTATTTTGCAATTATTTAAAATCTCTGAAACTATTTAACTACTTTCAACTATTCTATAATTAGTTAACTATTTTATAGCTATTTTGCAAACTAATAACTATTTTTCAACTACTTATCTAATTTTAAAATTTTCAAGCTATTTTCTAAATAAACTGGTCAGAGTTCAAGCTGTTATTAATTAAACAACCAACCGAGATAAGAATTGAAGTGATAATTCAATGGGGATTAAGGCAATTGTAAATAAGTGAAGGGGAATTTAAGGAAATTGATTTGGCTAATAATCAATGGAAATAAATACGTAGGATGTACGTATATTATTCTATTCGCACAGTGATTTGATACAGATTCGAGCATAGAATTTCGAGATAGTTTATTGAACCGAGTTGGGATTTTTCACTCGATTTTCGACGGCGAACCTGGATATGGATTGTTGATTGGTTCTGGATGTTCTCTATCATAGTTATAGCTATGCAAGGGAAATGGCGGTTTCTGATCAAGAAACCAGATCTGTGTCCGCACTAGGAAGTCGGAGGACGATACCAGTTCGGAAGTGAAGTTGTTTGATCGAGCAAGCGATCAGATTGGTATCGTGTACGGATGATATGTGTACGTTGTACGGATTTGAATGAAATTGATGTTGGAAAGGATTTTTGAAGTTGTTTGATGTATAAAAGGAGTTTTATACAAGCTAGAAATGACCAAAAGTTTTAAAAATTATATATATCTGTGTGTTTGTGTGTGTGTGTGTGTGTGTGTGTGTGTGTGTAAAGGATCTTATGAGGATTTCGGAAAAAGATTTTGAGAACCTTTGGATTTGGAAAGGCTTTTGATTTTTGAGTAAAATCAATATTGGAATTTGGAAAGCCTAATTTAAGAATTATCGATTTTGAGATAATCGATTTTGTGTAAAGGAGCTTTGTATGATATCATACAAGGTATATGATTTGAAGATACTATATGTGTATAGTATATTGTTTGGATGATAGCTCTAGGGAAAAAGGCGCTCCCTTGAAATGAACTTCTCAGGAGTGCCATCGGGTGGTGCTGCCTTGAGCCCCAAGGGGAGGTTCTAAAGTTGATCCTGTGAGGAGTCTGGACAAAACTAGTTCCTAAGGATTATTGGGTAGCGAAAGTCGAGGGCGTTGATGCCTACAGGGGCATTTGGGTTATGCTGTGACGACTGTGTAACTCGATGTCGCTGCGATCTACTGTAGGGACCATAGCGAAATTCGTGTGGAGGATGAGTGCCAACAGTCTACACTTGATTTTGCCGGAAAGGCAACGCAACATTGGTAGACTGCGATCTATGGTCAAGTGGAGTGGAGAAGTTTCATTTTTGGCAGCGAAATTCGATGGCGCTGATGCCTATAGTTATATGGGTTTTTGCTGTGATAGCTACGTAACCCCAGTTGTAGCTGCGATTTGTCGTGGGTTCCATGGTGTAATCGAGGGGCGCAGAGGCCTACAGTTATCTATGGATTTTGTCGGGATGGCAACGTAACCATCGGGTTAACTGCGACCATGGATGAGGGTGATGATTTCTAGAGCATCCTCACCAAAGATATTTCCCCTATTTTCAAAAACTGTTTTCTATATTTCAATAAAATTATTTTCCAAGTATTTTTACTGGATGTTGAAACCAGGTTTACCAAGTACTTATAGATTTTCAGTCCTACGCCTGATCAACGTATGACTAAATTTCTGTGAGAACAAGGATGGACTGGTTGAGACATCGAGTTATAAAAAGTATTTTTATAAAAGCTTTTTTATTAAGTATGATGTGAATTTAAAAGCATTTCTAAAATTTTAAAATAAATATGTTAGAATTTTGGGGAAATTAAAAAAAGAATAAAAGAAATCCAAACTGGAATTTCAATGAAGTGAATTTGTAATTAAAATCGAACATTGATTTAGAAGTTGAAAGTAAACTAATTGGCTAAATAATTATTTGGTTGAGTATGTGTAAGAAATTGATTGGATAAAATTTAAGCTGGGTAAATAAATGGGTTGTAAGTGATAATGGGTTTGAAAATGAATTCTAATTTTAAATAGAATTCGATTTAGATTTGATAATGAATTAAATAAGAGGAGATGTTGTAACAATAAAAATAAAATAAAGTTGGATTGAAAATGTGATGGTTTGAATTACAAATAAAATTCAAGTGTGATTTGAACAATATTTAATGAAATTTGCAAGTAAATTGGATATAAGAAAAGTGATTATGATAGAAATGGTTTGAGTGCAAAACAAAACCCAAGTAAATAGAAATAAATTGAGAATAGCCTTGTATTAATAAAATAAATTCGATAACGAATTAAGTAATTGAATTAAAAATTAAAATGGGTTAATTGAGTTAAATAATAATTGAATGAAGTCTGATCGAATAAAAACTAAATCAAGTTGTGATTGGAATTGGATTATCAGACTGAACTTGAATTTGGTGGTATATTAATTTGAAGTACAAATGAGTTAAGTATGTGCTTGGATATTATTATGATAAATTGAAAAGGTGAATTTAAAATTAAAATTTAAAATGGATGACTAATTGAATTTAATGAAAGTTGATTAAATGAGAATCAAATAGAAGTAAACTCATGTTTGACGTTAGAATAAATTAAAGTAAATTCACTTAAGTTTAAAATTTATGGAAGCTTGGCTTCGGATAAGAGTGAAAGCCCATTCAATAAAAACTTGGATTGAATTAATTTGAGAATGGTTAGTAGTATACAAGAATAAAATGTGTCGAGCTAAATGAATGGTTGATTAATAAATTAGAAATGAAATTAAATTAAATTCAGAATGAGTTGAAATTAATTTGAAATAGTTATAAACTAAATTAGATACTTTATTAACCGAATATCGTTGAGATTGCATAACAATAATTGTTGTTTGGCGTAAACCAAAGTGATTAAAATACTATGAGTTGAAAGAGATTAAATAAAATTGATTCTGAATCATTTGAATTGAATATGAGCTTGTTTGGATTTAAAATCAATTGGATGTAAGAAATTGAGGTGAATACCATTAAAATTGAATTGAAATGGTTTATAAACTGGTTAAAAGCAATTGACTTAGCTTTAAGATTATATAAATCGCTTATGGTAAGCGTTTGGTGTTTGATGCTTTTGTAATGCTTGTGTTTTGTTATTAAAGTAAGTGAAATGCTAATAAATTCTCTATATATGGCACTTACATTTTTAAATTGAGTAAGTACAGGTACAGCGAAGCCATTTGGCTGGATTTGGATGCGCTAATTGCTAAAATAAGTAAGCCACATGCTTAAAATTCTAAATAAGGTACGCCTACGCAATAAAAATAGGAAATATGAACTGTTTTTGCTTTTTTCGACCGGGTGGGTCGATGTATACATATTTATATCTCTTGTCAAATTGCAAAAGCTCCTCCGTACAAAGGAGACTCTGCAAAAAAAAATTCAAAAATTTTGGGAGTTAGAAAATTTAAAAAAAAAAATTGAGAAATTTTTTGTTAAACCATTAAACGATTTTAAATATGAAACTGAAATAGATTAGCAGATGGAACTAATAAGACTCGGTTATAAATGGAAAATAAAATTTTAATATTTAAAATTGAAGTAAGTTGAATTCATATTGAAACGGGAAAAATGAATATGAATAGAAATAGGAAAACCTATATAAGAGAATGTATAAAGTGATTTGTAAAGTTTCGATTGAATATTGTTGCTAAACAAGATATGCAGGTATTAAAGGGAAAAGAAAATTGGATTTGATTCCAAAAGATAAATTTGAATTGCTCGACAAAAAGGTATGAATTTAAATTTTCTGTATGAAATTGGATTGGGTTTTGATATAGCCACTTGGCTTTTGTTTTCTTTTTGGAATTTGGGAGCCCATAGAGGCCTTTTGTAGTAGTACCAAGCTAGCCGCGCAAAGGAGACGCTGGCAAAATTTTTCGGAAATTTAGGGAGTTAGCTAATTTGTGAGAAATTTTGATAATTCAAATTTTGATTTTAAATTGAAATCTAAATGATTGAACAACAGGGTTTTGTTGGAAGCTATAGAAGGTTTTGGAAAGTTGGTTAAGGTGATAGTGGGTTTTAAATAAAAGATAATTGGTAGGATGTCGAATTGTGGGTTTTTGGGAAAAAGGGTAAACGAGTTTAGTACCATTCTTCCTAACTAGTAATTTCGGGGACGAAATTCTTTGAAGGGGGGAGGAATGTGACGACCCGGAAATTTTAACAAGTTAAATCGGATTAATTAATCGATTTTTAAATATTTAAAAGTTAATTTTAACTTGAATTCCAGATATCAATATTTACTTGATAATTAAATCATTGAATTATATAGTTTAAATATTGAATTTAATAGTTGAAAATTGGGTAAATTGGAGAATCTGAAATTTCTAAGCCTGTTTAAATAATTTGAAGGCTTATAAAATTTATAATGATAATACTGGAGATAATAGAATGACTGGAATTCAATTGAAAGGTGGTTTGTTCAATTTTGAAAATATATCGTTTAAATCGATATTCAAAAATAGCCTTCCGAGGCACAGTCTCATAATTCGACGAAACCAGTTCCAATGGATCTGTAATAGTTAGTTATTATCGGATTTCAATTTTCGTAGCAATCGGAGTTGTCGTTTGACCATGGCGGCTCATAACGCTTAGAACTATTTTAATCGATTTAATTTAAAATTGATCATTTACTTCCGTAACTCGCGCATACAATCAAGTTAGCTACCGAAATACGTTCCATTATGTTCAGGACGCGGGTAAAGCTTTATAGATGCCCAGCGGCATTCCTTAAGTGGAGTTCGAAATTTTAAATAGTAACTAACATGACGTTTGGAAGTTTTATAATATAAAAATTTAAAATTAATTAGCAAGAATATCTTCAACGACCTAAGATATTTTATTCAAGCGTTCTCAAGAAGCTTCTCCATATTATTTATTTTATTCCCGTCTACTCTCCAGCCTTCAACAAAAATCGAGCTTATCGATTTCTTATTTAAAGAAAGAAGAAGAAGAAGAAACGAATCTAATGGCCGAAGCCATGGCCTCGCCGCAAGCTCAGAAAATTAGACGAAACCTTTTCTTCCTTCTCTCGATTGCAAATTCCATCGTAGGCCGGAAACCTGATGGGTCGCGCGCGTTCCTCCACCTTCGAGATCAGTTCGAAGCTTCGAATCGCCTACGTACGATTGAGTCGTTGTCAAAAGTCGAGCTCAAGCTCAAGGATGATAGTGGGTTTGTGTTTGAGTTAGGGTTTGGAGCTCGAGTATTCGTCGCGAGTGAAAAGAGGACCCGACGTCACGAGAGTCTGATAGTTTGGACGTGTATTTGGGGGCAGCGACGAGTGGGAGTGGTGGCTCGCGAAGCTTGGTCAGGATCTGGTCGCACAAAAGGGGGAGGATGCTGCGAGTTTTATTTAAGAGGTAATTACAGATTTTTTTTCTTCCAATTAAATTTTATTTACAACAATACAAGTATAATAATAAATGAATAGCTGATAAAATTTAGCAGTTAATTTTATTTTAAGATATTTATAGAAAGTTATTTTTAAAATTTAATTTTTAGATAAATTAAATTTTATTTTAAATTGGATTAAATTTATCAAATGAAATTATTATTCAAATTATTAGATAGATTAAAATCAATAGATATTGATGGATTATCTAATTATCCCAGATATTAATAAGTTATGTAATGTTTATACAAGGTCAATAGTTGTGAAGAAACAAGTCAGGATAGGATGGAATTGCAAATAAAACAAGGTGAGTAAATCTCACGCTTTCAGATTTCTATTTAGATTTAAATGGTTAAATTTAAATCTTTGGTGGAATGATTGAATTGATGTGCACTATGAATTGATAATGTGACTTGGGTTTGGTTGATTCTCGAGTTAATTGTGGTTTGACTCAAAGTGTTGGGGTTTTAAGTTATTTAAAATTAAATTATAAATAAGAAAATGCTTCATTTTTATGTTAATAAGGATTTAATGATTTGGGAATCGTTATATTAGTAGGATAATTGAAATGGATAATTAATTAATCTAATTAATAAATGATTTTGGTTTATTAATTTAGTAATTAAGGGTTTGAATTAATTAATAAATTAAATTTAAGTTAATTAATTAAGTGTAAGTAATTCAGAATTATCATTTGATGGATTGATAAATAATTACTTAATGAAATTAATAAAATATAATTACTTTGTGTAATTAATCAAGAGGTTAATTAAGATGGTTAATTATGAAGAAACTTATTTATTTAATGAAGTAAATAAACTGATAATTAGTTACAAGTTTAGAGAAATCAAGAACAATTAATATTGTGGCTTAATTAATGTAATTAATTTAGATTAGAGTAAATTAAAATATAATTGGAAATCATTAATTTACAAAATCAATGACGAAATTAAAGATTGATTTATTTAATAAAGTAATCAGAAATAAGTGACTTATGAGAAGTTAATTAATATAAGTAATTAAGGATTAATGTAATTAATATTGTTAATTAATTTATGAAGTAATTAGAATTACTTATTGATTTGTGCTAAGGATACTTGATAACGTGAAATTAATTAAAGATAATTACTTGAATTTAATTGGAAAATAATTAATCCAGGGTGATTAATTAAGATGAGTAGTGATGGGTTGACTAATTAATTGATTTGGAATTAATTAATGTAAGTGAAGAAATCTAAGTGCTTGAGTTTTGAAATTCAATTAGAATCAATTGAATTGATTTGTGTGATTAAGCTTTGCTTATGGATGATTGAATGGGATTGGATGTTTTGAATGAGTAGATATCTATGACATGAAATGTTGTGTATTTCATTTGAATAATTTGGGTTAGAAAAACATGGGTTTCGAAGAGACCGGGGTCGGGTATTGGGGAATACCCGAAACCACTTCGAATTTTTATAAATTGATATGTGAAATCAATAGGTTGGAATGAAATGATTCGAGTGAATTGAATTATTTTATCTAAGTTTGGTAATTATAAAATTGATGTGTGGAATAAGTGTTGTTTATAGCTAATTGCGAATTTGTTAAATTGATATATGTCACCCCGGGTTTATATAAGTTGATTGCTTTGGTATTCCATGTTAGTTGAGATTACTCACGCTTCGGCCTGACCCGAGTGTTACTTTGGTGTAATGCTCGGGTCAGACCGACTATTACAGATTTTCAGGTAGGTACGTTTTGGAGCTCCGGAGGCGAGCTAGATGGCAATAGCGTATAGAGTATTTCCGCTGTATTTATATTATTATTAATCTGAGACTTGATAATTGTATAAATTCAGTGACTGAATGTATGTGAAACTCTGATGTATATTAAATGTAATCGACAGAAATAGTATTCTTTTGTAAACAATTATTATTTATTATTATATTTTATCCGCTGTGAATGTGTGATGTTGTTGATTTTGTTCTTCTTCTTCTATCTCTTTCTTCTTTTTCATAACTATCTGGAATTTTCGGGTTCGAAAATTTCGGACCGTTACAGTACCGAGGATCACTCCCGACCCACTACAACACAAGGCCGGAACCATTCCTTACTGAAAAGTCCCGAAGAAGATAAACCCGCAGTTGTGGCCAACAACTACTCACACAGCCGAAATAAAAAGGGACATCTAGACAGGGGTATACCTCGTCCTGCTTGGGCATGACCCACCACCTAACCTTGCTGCATCTCCCATGTTTTAGCCATTCCCGGTTGATGAGGCTTGAGGCTACGATTATATTTATTGAACATTATTCTTAGAATGCTCATCGTCCGCCTGACTATGTGCTGAAAGCATTCAATCCATACAAGTTCGTTCCGGGTTCGAACGAAACCGAAGGCATTATCTCGTTACACTCATTTTGGAATCACCCTCGGAGTTAACGACGATAACCCTTGCATTCTGAAATACCATCTCGATCACCAATCGACAAGTGAAGACCTATCGTTTAACTTGGATCGATGTGGTTTTCGGAGAATCAAAATTGATTCTTCCGATCCCGGCCTCATCGGAATCCAAATGCCATTTTAAGGGCCAAGTTGTCTACTTAGTCTTAACAGTTTAATTCAATATTAAGAATTCACATAACAGATATCACAAATAAATCATACATAGTCATCACAGATATATCCAGAATATATTACAACATATCACAAAATATCATCAAATAGATATCAGAGTCGATCAACAGAATTACCAATTCATACCAAAACAGTTTGGTTTACTTAACTTAATTATTTGCTAAAGAATAAACTACTTTATTCTGCTTAATTAATTACTGATTAATTAACTTATTAATGATCAATTAATTACTTAGTTAATCATTAATTATTAATTTATTAATCATCTAATCTTTAATTAATCATTTAATTAATTAACTTTTATTCATTAATTATTACTTAATTACCCAGTTAATTGATTTATTCTTAATTATTAATTAATAACTTTCTAACTAAAATTACTTATTTAATTATCATAAATTATTTAATTGATCAATTATTATCAATTTTATTAACTATATAATCCTTAATTAATCACTTAAGTTAATTACCATTAATTAACTTTTAAGTAATTAGCTAACGTTCTTAAGATTTAAATTGATTTAACACATGATTAATTTTTAATTACAAAATTAACTGAAAGTTATCAATTTAATTTCAAGTATAAATTAATTTACATTCTAATTACTTTATATTAATCAACTATCTTTACAGACTTTCCTTATTAAACCTTTAAATCAAATATTAACCTAAAACTAACTAATTACTTATTTAACTTAGTTATACAAAATACTTAAAACAAAATTATATACGTCCATTAAGGAGTGGACCCGAGGCAGCACTACCCCTTACTCGAGAAAGTCTCGAGTTCCCCCATGTTCTTACCGCGTCTCTCTTTCCCATTCCACCCTCTTCTTCTTTTTCCTGTTTCTTTTCTTCCTCTCATTTTTTTTAGCTTAAGTTAAAAACAAAACTGCAGTGCAAATCTCACGCATGCGACCCGGTGTCAATCCCGAAGTAAACATCCAAATATCTCGAGTACGAGCACGCGTCAATCCCAACATATCAACAGACATCCCTACGCCACCGTACACATGCACGGTGGTTCGCCTCGCCTTTGGCAACTTGCGCTATCGCCAGCAACCCATAAATCGTCTCGATTACAAAAATTAAAACTCAATTTCCTTAGAAGATGATCAAATCGAAATATGGCCTGATGCTCGAACCAATGTTCGAACGACACTGAGAAAAATACTCTGCCCCACCATCCATGACCACCGGAGGCGAAACCACTTCGCCTACACCACGTCCAGACCCTCCTCAACCTCCACCTTGACGCACGTCGCACTCGATCAACTTAGGGTGTCGCAAATGAAAATTTACAGAACACAGAAAACATAAGAACAAAGCCCTATGTTTAACTTGCGCTTAAAATTTATGCATTCGAAATTTTTTTGGTATTTTTCTTGTGTTAAATTGTCTACAAGCTCGCTTCATATTAAATTACAACACTTAAAATTAACCCAATCATTCAAAATTGACAAAAATCCATTTCGGCTTCCTTTCAAAACTGCTCCTATTATCATTGCTTAAAAATCATAATTTTAGTGTTAAAAATCCTTACTATATGTATGAAATCAAAATATGCTATTGAATTCCTAAATTTAAACATTCGAATTTTTGACTTTTAATTCCTTTTACCTGTAACTTGAATAAACAGTATTTATAAAATACTGTAAAAGTCCAAACAAGGTTGCAGGCCTTTGATTTAAGATAAACAACTTAAATTAGCAACAATACCTAATTTTTTAACATTTATATGAAGAAGTATTTACAAATTCTCTGCTTTACTTTGTTCAGATACTCAAAATTCTAAAGAACAGCTATATAAACTACCAGAGCAAAAGGAAGTACTCAAGCTACTTGTTTAAGAAGACATCAAAGCACATACCATTTGTAAGTTAAATATACAAGTTTAAATTGAAAATAGTAAGTTTACTCACAAGAACAAAACTTTGAAAAGAAGGTGATATGTTGAAGAAACTGCAGAAGAAATTTCCCTTAAGCTTTTCTTTTGTTTTTCTGTTTTGAATTCTATTTAAGTTTGCAAAGCAACAATGTTTATTTTCCTTCCTTCTTTGTTTCTCAGGTTTGCATTTAAGTTTTTGTTAAGTTTTTATAAACGAACATAAAAATATGATGGATATATACAGAAGTAACTAAACAGTATAGGTTGTATCTAGACAGTTTCTATTTGTATTGCCATGCTTTTTTAATTGGCTATGTATTATACACTACAGAATGAAATTATCACAGGGATTTCGGCTGTAGTACTTGCTTGAACAAGATGTTGTGCTAATTTAGTGCTTATGCTTTCATTTATGATAATATGTAATTAATGGCTTCAGATTCTTGCTATTTTTATACAAGACAAAGATTTGTTTTATTTTATTAAAGTGAAAATCTTTGTTTTCTTATGCACATAAAACTTACAGCAGCATATGTGGTTTGTTTTTATTGTTATTATTATTATTTTTTCTCCGGACAAAGATCTTTTGAACATGAATTTGTCATCTTTATTGTGCATATGTATGTTACAGGTTATGCTTGATCCCTATAAGCTTATGTATTGATTTCTTATATTTGTTTATGTTTGTACAAAGATATTTTTAAATGTGATGTGAATATTTGTCTTCTTTGCTTCATTCATGAGTATATACAGGTTATAGAAATAGTTTATCTTCTTTAAATTGTACATATGCATATTTATGTAGTAATATATGTTTCCCAAACTTACCCTATATGTATATGTAGAGTTATCATAGTTTCAAAATTTTATTCTATTTGTAATTTAATTATCAAACATTGATTCATATCATTGTGTTTGTATGTTTATATTTCAGTTTATAATTCATATTTGTATATTTGTATCTTTAGTTACCTCTTATAATTTATAATTATGTTTTATACTTGTTTTGTATGTTTATGTTTATAACCATTTATATTGTTTTATACTTATGTTTTAGATTTCCATGTTTATGTTTAATATTACTATGTTTGTTTATTTTTAAGCATTATCATTTTAAAAACTACAATTGTATTAATATGTGTATTATCAAATAATAAAAATATAGAGTCTTAGGTTTTTGTTGAATAAGAGAGATTCTGTTATAAAAATTTTAAAAGATTACATTTTAAATTTTCAAATCCAAAATTTTCTTTACAGTCACATATATAACTGGTAAATGATTAAGATCTCATCAGTATATAATTTGAGAAGCTTGTATTTAATTTAAATTAGATTAAATATTTATTAAAATATGCTGTCAAAAGTTCCGGGTTGTTACATTCCTCCTGCTTAAAAAGAATTTTGTCCCCGAAATTTAAAACAAACGTTAATTCAAAAGCTTTTCATATTAACGATCCAAACATACATATCATTCATACAATAGCAAACAATCAAACAGTCTACCCTAACAAACATCACTAGTTATCTAGACATAAATCTGGATAAGCTTTCCTAAAGCTATCGAGAGTTTCCCAGGTACAATCTCTGGGATCCTCACTCCACTGCACCTTGACGAGTTTCACCACTTTGTTCCTGAGTTGCTTCTCGTCTTGATCCACAATTCAAATTGGATTTTTGACCACAGTTAAATTGGGTTCTACTTCCAAATCTTCTTGAATTACCGGTTCTACAACCAGTGATGGATCATGAACAAATTTCCTCAGATGCGATACATGAAATACATTGTGAATCCCAGACATTCGCTCTGGCAATTCAATCCTGTATGCTACAGCTCCAATTCTTTCCAACACTTGAAATGGTCCAATGTATCTTGGAGCAAGTTTTCCCGTCTTTTCGAATCTTATAGCACCTTTAATTGGGGAAACTTTGACCAAAACCAAGTCTCCGATCGCAAATTCCAATGATCTTCGTCTTCTATCGGCATATTTCTTCTGACGATCTTGAGCAGCTTTCATCCTTTTCTTGATAAGCTCAACCTTCTCGGAAGCTTCTCGAATAAGATCGGGTCCGAGCACAACACGATCCTTCGATTCAATCCAACAAGATGGGGATCTACACGGTCTTCCGTATAAAGCTTTATAAGGAGCCATCTTAATACTTGCTTGATAACTGTTATTATAAGAGAATTCTACTATATGAAGATGGTCTTCCCACGATCCTCCAAAATCTAAAATACAAGCACGCAGCATATCCTCAAGAATACAATTAAGCCTCTCCGTATGTCCGTCCGTTTGAGGATGATAGGTTGTACTCAATCTCAAATTTGTTACCATTCTTGATTGCAGAGCTTCCTAGAATTTGCTAGTGAAAATAGGATCATGGTCATTTACTATACTGACTGGAAAACCATGCAATCTAACTATCTCCTTCAAGAAAATTCCCGCCAGAGAAACTGCAGTACGGGTTGCCTTAACTGGTATAAAATGGGCACTCTTAGTTAAACGATCCACAATAACCCATATACCATCATTTCCTTTTTTGGTTCTAGGAAATCCGTCAATGAAATCCATCGAAATCATTTCCCACTTCCAATCTGGAATTTCCAAAGGCTACAATAACCCGGCTGATTTCTATTGATCACCTTTAACTTGTTGGCAGATGGCATAACTGTTCACGAATCTAGCAATATCTTTCTTCATGCCCGGCCACCAGAATACTCTCCTCATGTCCTTATACATCTTCGAGATTCCCGGATGAATATTCAATTTGGAATGATGACCCTCAGATAAGACTTCCTGCTTCAATTCCTTATCATTCGGAACACAGATTCTCTCGTTCATACTTAATGTTCCTTGGCCATCAATCTCGAAACTGGGACACTGACCTTTCCTGACTCTTTTAATGATCCTCCTCAATATCTTATCAGATTCTTGCTTGCTTGAGATCCTCAATAAGAGATTGAACCACTTCCAGCAGAGATTGAACCGCGTTCCTGCTGAGAGCATCAGCTACGACATTCGCTTTTTTCGGAGTGTACAGAATATCCAAATCATAGGATGCTAGAAATTCGACCCACCGCTGCTGTCTCAGATTAAGATCTTTTTGAGAGAATAGATATTTCAATGGTTTATGATCCGTGAACAATTCGAATTTCTCTCCCAAAACATAACGTCTCTAAATTTTCAAAGCAAAAACAATGGCTAGCAATTCAAGGTCGTGCGTAGCATAATTCTTCTCATGTGGCTTCAACTGCTGACTAGCATACGCAATAACCCTTCCGTTCTGCATCAGAACTGCTCCCAACCCACCATACAAACATCAGTATAAACCTCGAATTTACTCTTCCCATCCGGAATAGCAAGTACTGGTGCACTAGTTAGCCTCGTCTTCAATTCTTGAAAAGCTTCTTCACACTGAGGCGTCCATTTGAATTTCGCTCCTTTCCTAGTCAGCTTAGTTAGATGTGAAGAAATTTTTGAATAATCCTTGATAAATTTCCTGTAGTAGCTAGCCAATCCCAGAAAATTGCGAACTTCCGTAGGTGTCTCCGGTTGTTTCCATTCCAGAATAGTTTCAACTTTCGCTGGGCTACAGAAATACCTTCACCAGAAACAATGTGCCCTAAAAATTTAACTTTCGATTTCCAGAAATGTCACTTCGAGAACTTCGCCTTCAGCACATGCTTTCTCAAAGTCTCCAATACAATCCTTAAATGCTCCTTGTGCCCTTCTTCAGATTTGGAGTAGACCAAGATATCATCAATGAATATCAGCACAAACTTATTCAACAGATCCCTAAAGACTCGGTTCATGAGGTCAACAAAGTAGGCTGGAGCGTTGGTTAACCCGAAAGGCATAACCAACCACTCATAGAAACAATTCGGTCCCCTAAATGCAGTCAAGGGAATACTGTCTGCAGCTACCCTCAACTGATGGAAACCCGAAGCAAGATCTAGTTGAGAAAAGATAGAAGCACCATGCAACTGGTCAAAAAGATCATCGATACGAGGAAGAGGATATTTATTACGGATAGTCACTTTGTTCAATTCTCTATAATCCACACAGAACCTCAATGATCCATCCGATTTGGTCACAAACACTACCGCCGAACCCCAAGAAGAAAAACTGGTCTAATCAACCCCTTCTCTAAAAGATCTTGAGTCTGCTTAATCAACTCTTCTCTCTCCCTAGGAGGCATTCTCCTATTGGGCTGAATCACCGGCACAGCTCCTGGAATCAAATCAATTCGGAACTCTATTTCTCGATGTGGTGGAAGACACTTAACTTCTTCAAATACATCAGCAAAATCTTGTACCACATCGATGTCTTCAATCTTCTCTTCAGAAGTCTCAGTTCCATGCAAAAGACTGCTCAAGTGAATTCCAGAATTATCACACGACACTCTGGCAATTCTACCCAGCTCAGTTTCTAACAAAACTGTTCTCTCATCACAATTCAAAACTTCTCTATACTTATCCAGCCAATCCATTCCCAAAATAAGATCAAATCCCTTAAAATTCAACACATACGGGTCACAAGAAAAACTGTGGGATAGATAAGAGATCTTCAAGTCCTTACAGATAGTGTCTAATTTGGTCACCCCTCCTATAGGATTAGATACCAAGATAGGACTGTCTACAGAACTAGGGGTAAGAGAGAACTTTTCAACAGAGTCCAGAGAAATAAAACTCAAGGAAGCACCCGAATCAAACAAAACTTTATTATATTTTCCATCTAAAAGTAATGTACCTCCTAATACTCCTTTGCCCATCGAAGAAGAAGATGGTCTGGCTTCCAAAGAAAAAACTTTATTCTGAGCGCCCTCTGCAGAAGCGGACAATTCTTGATCATGTGTCCTAGCTGATGACAATTAAAGCACAACGATCTCTGAATCATAGCTGATCCTGGGCCACTCTGATGTGGTTGCTGGAATCCTTTTCTAGGACATTTATTTGGCAAATGTCCTTCCTGTTGACAAATGTAGCATTTGCGAGATCCGTTGTTATTCTCGGGTTTCTTCTTATTCGCTTTCTCCATTTGGGATCGAACTTTCGCTTATTCGAATTAGTGAAATTCCCACCTAAAGCTGCAACTGGAGCCACAGATTTCTTACCCATCAAACTTTCATACCTCAATGCTATATCAATCAAATCAACAAAAGATCCTTTCAGAAGCACCGTCAATTTCCCATGGAATTCAGGCCTCAATCCTTGCACAAATTTCTCATTCTTTTTAAGGGGAGTATCGATGAGTCCTGATCCATAACAAGAGAGTTCGTTGAATCTTGTTTCATATTCCGAAATAGACATGCTACCCTGCTTCAAATACAGAAAATCCTGATACAATTAGGTTCTCCCTGCCGTTGGTATAAACTTTTCTTCAAACAACTCCTTAAATCTGTCCCATGAAATGTCATCCCCAGAAATATTTGCAATTGTTGAATCCCACCATGCTGCTGCACCAACCTGCAATTGCCACAATTCCATTTGCCTCTTACGCTCATCAGACAATTTCATGCTCTTGAAAATGCGCTCACAAGAGCGTAGCCAGGCTTGAACTTCAATTATTGATTCTGAACCTTTGAATGGTTGGCCTCCGAGATTTTTGAAATCTTTGCATAAAGCTGCAAAACTAACTTGAGGCGGTACTGGATTGACAGCCTCACTAGCATTTTGACTCCGTCCATCATTTGTTGAAATACTATCCCTAACTCTACCTCTTCTTCCGAAACTCATGTCGGTCACCTGAACTGGTAACTCAACAAATTTAGATAGATACATATAATTATATGAAAATACAAATACGCACTCTCAAGATAAATATAAAACAAGAGCCTAGGTACTCGCTCAACCTAATGCTTTGATACCAACTGTGACGGCCCGCCTTTCTAATTCCAGAAAGACGTATCATCAATAAGAGAGAAAGGGATAGAAATAGAAAAGAACAGAAAGAAAGATAACAACATCAGAATCTCACAGCGGAATGGAACAAAATATAATACATCTCATAACTATTACATAGTTATACATACATCAGAGTCATACAATATCATATAACAGGACTGTTATATACATATATGTCCATACATACATCCAAAATATAGCGTACACTAACTACACAGTGGAACTACATATATATAGATACATACGTCTGGTCTTCTTCCCAAAGCTTCTCCAGGAAATCAACACTCCCAATACCTATCACTTGGCTACTCATAAAAATTTGAGTACCCAAGAGTTTATGAAAAACAAAATATAAACTCCATGTTAGATATGGGTCTGGTATGAGTAAACAGGTTAAAATTGCTTAACTTTGAAAATCTTTTGAAAATAAAGGTATCACGTAAGACTTCCTACAAATAAATCGGGCAAGTTTTTACCTTACACTAACCAAAACATTTTATAGGAAATTCAGTGATATTATAATAGTGTCTAGGGTTTTCAAGTAAATAGAAAATAGCCGAAATTGTTACATCTATTAAATTCCAGCTACTAGCCACGAATGTGGGTAATACAAATCAAAACCATAGGGTCTCGTAGGGAAAATGGGTTTCCAACAATGGCAGGGCTACTAGGGTACCGCCCGTCACAGTACGGGGCCTAGATCACCGTACCGACGATCACTCCTGACCCCCTACAATACAAGGCCGGAACCATTCCTTACTGAATTGTCCCGAGCAAGGTAACCCCGCAGTTGTGGCCAACAACTACTCACACAAACCGAAATAAAAAGGGACATCTAGACAGGGGTATACCTCGTCCTGCTTGGGCATGACCCACCTAACCTTGCTGCATCTCCCCTGTTTTAGCCATTCCCGATTGATGAGGCTTGAGACTACAATTACCTTTATTGAATATTATTCTTAGAATGCTCATCGTCCGTCTGACGATGTGCTGAAAGCATTCAATCCATACAAGTTCGTTCCGGGTTCGAATGAAACCGAAGGCATTATCTCGTTACACTCATTTTGGAATCACCCTCAGAGTTAACGACGATAACCCTTGCATTTTGAAATACCATCTCGATCACCAATTGACAAGTCACGACGTATCGTTTAACTTGGATCGATGTGGTTTTCGAAGACTCAAAATTGATTCTTCCGATCCCGGCCTCATCGGAATCCAAATGCCATTTTAAGGGCCAAGTTGTTTACTTAGTCTTAACAGTTTAATTCAATATTAAGAATTCACATAACAGATATCACAAATAAATCATACATAGTCATCACAAATATATCCAGAGTATATTACAACATATCACAGAATATCTTCAAATAGATATCAGAGTCAATCAACAGAATTACCAATTCATACCAAAAACAGTTTGGTTTACTTAACTTAATTATTTGCTTAAGAATAAACTACTTTATTCTGCTTAATTAATTACTGATTAATTAACTTATTAATGATCAATTAATTACTTAGTTAATCATTAATTATTAATTTATTAATCATCTAATCTTTAATTAATCATTTAATTAATTAACTTTTATTCATTAATTATTACTTAATTACCCAGTTAATTGATTTATTCTTAATTATTAATTAATAACTTTCTTATTAAAATTACTTATTTAATTATCACAAATTATTTAATTAATCAATTACTATCCATTTTATTAACTATATAATCCTTAATTAATCACTTAAGTTAATTACCATTAATTAACTTTTAAGTAATTGGCTAGCGTTCTTAATATTTAAATTGATTTAACACGTGATTAATTTTTAATTACAAAATTAATTGAAAGTTATCAATTTAATTTTAAGTATAAATTAATTTACATTCTAATTACTTTATATTAATCAACTATCTTTACAGACTTTCCTTATTAAACCTTTAAATCAAATATTAACCTAAAACTAACTAATTACTTATTTAACTTAGTTATACAAAATACTTAGAACAAAATTATGCATGTCCATTAAGGAGTGGACTCGAGGCAGCACCACCCCTTGCTCGAGAAAGTCTCGAGTTCCCCCGTGTTCTTCCCAGGTCTCTCTTTCCCATTCCACCCTCTTCTTCTTTTTCCTGTTTCTTTTCTTCCTCTCATTTTTTTTAGCTTAAGTTAAAAACGAAACTGCAGTGCAAATCTCACGCATGCGACCTGGTGTCAATCCCAAAGCAAACATCCAAATATCTCGAGTACGAGCACGCGTCAATCCGAACATATCAACAGACATCCCCACGCCACCGTGCACGTGCACGGTGGTTCGCCTCGCCTCTGGCGACTTGCGCTACCGCCAGCAACCCATCAATCGTCTCGATTAAAAAAATTAAAATTCAATTTCCTTCGAAGATGATCAAATCGAAATATGGCCTGATGCTCAAACCAAAGTTCGAACGACACTGAGAAAAATGCTCCGCCCCACCATCCATGACCACCGGAGGCGAAACCACTGCGCCTATACCACGTCCACACCCTCCTCAACCTCCACCTTGACGCACGTCGCACTCGATCAACTTAGGGTGTCGCAAATGAAAATTTACAGAACATAGGAAACATAAGAACAAAACCCTATGTTTAACTCGCTCTCAAAATTTATGCATCCGAATTTTTTTTTGGTATTTTTCTTGTGTTAAATTGTCTACAAGCTTGCTTCATATCAAATTACAACAATTAAAATTAAGCCAATCATTCAAAATTGACAAAAATCCATTACGGCTTCCTTTTAAAACTGCTCCTATTATCTTAGCTTAAAAATCATAATTTTTATGTTAAAAATCCTAACTATGTGTATGAAATCAAAATATGTTATTGAATTCCTAAATTTAAACTTTTGAATTTTTTACTTTTAATTCCTTTTACCTATAACTTGAATAAACAGTATTTATAAAATACTGTAAAAACTCCAAACAAGGTTGCAGGCCTTTGATTTAAGATAAACAACTTAAATTAGCAACAATACCTAATTTTTTAACATTTATATGAAGAAGTATTTACAAATTGCTCTGCTTTACTTTGTTCAGATACTCAAAATTCTGAAGAACAACTATATAAACTACCAGAGCAACAGGAAGTACTCAGGCTTCTTGTTTAAGCAGACATCAAAGCACATACCATTTGTAAGTTAAATATACAAGTTTAAATTGAAAATAGTAAGTTTACTCACAAGAACAAAACTTTGAACAGAAGGTGATATGTTGAAGAAACTGTAGAAGAAATTTACTTGAAGCTTTTCTTTTGTTTTTCTGTTTTGAATTCTATTTAAGTTTGCAAAGAAACAATGTTTATTTTCCTTCCTTCTTTGTTTCTCAGGTTTGCTTTTAGGTTTTTGTTAAGTTTTTATAAACGAACATAAAAATATGATGGATATATATAGAAGTAACTAAACAGTATAGGTTGTATCTAGACAGTTTTTATTTGTATTGCCATGCTTTTTTAATTGGCTATGTATTATACACTATAGAATGAAATTATCACAGGGATTTCGGCTGTAGTACTTGCTTGAACAAGATGTTGTGCTAATTTAATGCTTATGCTTTCATTTATGATAACATGTAATTAATGGCTTCATATTCTTGCTATTTTTATACAAGACAAAGATTTGTTTCATTTTATTAAAGTGAAAATCTTTGTTTTCTTATGCACATAAAACTTACAACAGCATATATGGTTTGTTTTTATTGTTATTATTATTATTTTTCTCTAGACAAAGATCTTTTGAACATGAATTTGTCATCTTTATAGTACATATGTATGTTACAGGTTATGCTTGATCCCTATAAGCTTATGTATTGATTTCTTATATTTGTTTACGTTTGTACAAAGATATTTTTAAATGTGTTGTGAATATTGGTCTTCTTTGCATCATTCATGAGTATATACAGGTTATAGAAATAGTTTATCTTCTTTAAATTGTACATATGCATATATTATGTAGTAATATATGTTTCCCAAACTTACCGTATATATATATGTAGAGTTATCATAGTTTCAAAATTTTATTCTATTTATAATTTAATTATCAAACATTGATTCATATCATTGTGTTTGTATGTTTATATTTTAGTTTATAATTCATATTTGTATATTTGTATCTTTAGTTACCTCTTATAATTTATAATTATGTTTTATACTTGTTTTGTATTTTTATGTTTATAACCATTTATATAGTTTTATACTTATGTTTTAGATTTCCATGTTTATGTTTAATATTACTATGTTTGTTTATTTTTAAGCATTATCATTTTGAAAACTACAATTGTATTAATATGTATATTATCAAATAATAAAAATATAGAGTCTTAGATTTTTATTGAATAAGAGAGATTCTATTATAAAAATTTTAAAAGATTACATTTTAAATTTTCAAATCCAAAATTTTCTTTACAGTCACATATATAACTGGTAAATGATTAAGATCTCATCAGTTTGTAATTTGAGAAGCTTGTATTTAATTTAAATTAGATTAAATATTTATTAAAATATGCTGTCAAAAATTCCGGGTTGTTACACTTTCTGTTGCTTCTATTTTCCTATCTCGTTCCTTTTCGGAGACGAAAAGTTTTGAGTGGGGGAGAGTGTAACGACTCGAGAATTTTAACGATTTTAATAATGTATTTAACTAAACAATTTCCAGAAAATTAACAATTATATTTTTGCAATGAAAATTTGATATTTCGAATACGTCTATTTAAATGTAGCAAGTGTCGGATTTTCATCAGAAAATTCGAAACTTTGTTCTGTTGTGAAATTTCAACACGAAATTTAAAATCAGTTAAAATTTGAATGGAAATAAAATATTTTAAAATTTGAATATTTTTATATAAGAAAAATTTTAAACCATTTTATGAGTGAGTAGTTATATTTCGCTTCGCTAAATTTGGAACACTCTAGCCCTGTTTATATCATTTCTAGCGTTTTAGCAGCATTTTGGCAGTGAATATCGAGTTTTGATATGTGGATCATATTGCTCATATTTGTGTACCATTCTGTTCATCTCATCGTGCTAATCTCCACAGTATATTCATTTGTGCATTTCGACGTCCGGTACGCGGCGAAATCTGCGAAACGATTTGCCGTATCGGTACCCAGTTTAGTCTTTTGGGCTTTCTGTGTCCTTTTGTTTGTCTCTGGTTAAGCTAATAGCCACTAGCCTTTATTACTTTTAGAATTTTACATATGGCTTCTGCTTTTCCCTGGTTGATTTATTTATGGTTCGTTCATTCTCTATAATCTCTTCCCCTCTTTATTTTCCTTCTGAGGTACTAAATATATGTATAATATTGTAAGATTTGCTTATATTTGCACTGAATAACCCACTCATCTCCCCTGCTCATGCCAAGTCCGTCGTCTTTCCCACCACCTGCTCATCAAGCACCCACCATCCTTTACCACCGTGCCAACTCTCAACCATCCCGCCTTGGCTTACGTCGTCTGCGCCACCTCCAAATAGCTCACCAACCGAACCTTCTCCACACCAAAACCCACACCACCCAGCAGCTAGACCACGCCACCCGAATCCCTTAACCTTCGTCCCACTCAAACCACAACCGCCTCCCCTTGCTCCTACTCCAACCTGCCGATTCTGCCACCCCTCTCTCCGCACTATATAAACGAGTCAAAAAAATATACATATTAGTGTCTAACAAATAAACTGCGACACAAAGGTGATAATCAGGTATCCAAGCGGAAGGATTAAAGACAAAGTAAGTCCAAAAGCATTTATTTAACCTAATACAACCCGTTCTTATCGATTATAAAATACATAGGTCAGTCTAGCTAATACAATTAGTTTAGTAGGATAAGTGATAATATGAAGCATATGGTAAATGGCGATGATTCTTCTCAATGAGAAGAAATAATATATTAAGTACAAGTCGTTACTTCAAGAGAAGTAGTATCACTAAGCATATATAGTCTCGAAAGAGATAACTCAACATTAAAAGCACTAAGCATAAGCAAGCCCCATATCATCACCCAATCAACTATAATGGTTTAGAAAACCGTAATTCCTGAATAAGAGAAATCCTAAAACTCAAAACTCACTGTAGTGGCAATCACAAATATATTCTCATAATAGAGAAGTTCCAAAACACCAAAATATGCCAAAAATGGCAGTCTCATATATCTCCAAAAGAATATTATAAATCTCAAATAAGCGCCATGGAATGACATATCTCAAATCTCAAAATAAACGCCAAGTGTTGGCAAACCCAAATCTCAAAAATAGACCTCGATAAGGAGTTCAAGTTTCCAAAGTTGTAACGCCATATATAATGTCTCGATCGGTTCGAATGGCCAAATATGTAAAAAGGAGATACACTTGGAAAATCACAAATAATCAATGAAATCTCTCAAAGATATAGCACGTGCATAGAGCCGAGGCCTGCCAAGTATTGTTCTCTCAAAATAGGGCGCCATATCGCAATGAAAAACGTCCCAAAGGGCAACATCCAAAGGACAAATATGTCGTAATGACTAACATCATGAAGGACAACATCCCAAAGGACAAATACGTCATAATGCCAAACATCCCCAAGGATAAATGACCCGAATGTCCAGTACTGGAAAATACGTCTCTTAGACAAATGTGTCAAAAACTCTTAGATAGAAAACCAAAAAGTGTTAATGTGAATCCCATACCACACGTTCGCACTTAACTGTATTCTAACCACTAGCCGATGCCACACCAGAAAGTAGTAAAAATATTTACCTCATCTCAGCGACAAATATGACCCAAAGGTCAAAACGATCAAACAGACAAGTTGGGAATTAACCGAAAAGATAAACGCACGTGTCCCATACCACGTATTTTCCCAATCGTTCAATTCTCTTTCTTATTCGCTCGAATAGTGCAAAACAAATTTTGAAATCATTTTGAAAAACAAATCTTTGAAATTCTCTTATTAAAGAGAATATATATTTAACGACCCTAACTCGACTTTCGAAAATCGACGCCCAAATACATCACCCATATTCGAATGCTGCAGATTCAAACGTTGAGTCTGGTTCACCGGAGCTTATAACACATTAAGTATAAACAATACAGCAGAAACAGAAGAATAATCTTATTGATACACAACATTTGATACAACAATGATACAAATGAAATGATCAACACATATATCAGAGATAGATACAACAGTGGAAAGAAACAATAGCAGAAGACAAATGACCACAGCAGCGGAAAGACAACATCTTCAATGCCGAAACTCTAAAGACTCCAAATCCAAAAGCTCGAACCACCATCATGCTGAAGTTAAGCAAACACGATGCACAATGCGATCGCTAACCCAAAGACTCCAAGGAATTTTCAAAAGCTACACCTACTATTTGATTATTTGAAAACTTGACTCTAGGCTGCCCGTGTGGAAAATTGTGGCCACCCACAGTTTAGAAAGGGAACAATAAGCTCCACGTCAGTCATGAGACTGGTGTGAGCAAACAAAAACAGTTGTTTTCAACAAAAACAAACAACAAGGAAGTAAAAATAAATCCGCAATGCTATTGAGAAAATGAAACTAGCATAAGGCCTCCCGGCACACACACAAAACGAAATCGCACACTTAGGGGAGATTTCTCCTTATGATAGTCAAACATGCTTGATACACAAAATCCTTTTGATATTATTATTAGCGCATAGTGTAGAAAACCTTTTGAAAGTATAATATTGATCTTAGTCAGCATAGGTTCATTATAGTATGCCTACTATAGCTATCATGTTAAATGGCAGGTTCTACAACTAAAACCGTACAGGGCTCGTATTGATTGACTGGATTTTCAACAATGGCCAGGCTAAGGAAATTCCTCACCGAATAGGTACACCTTTGGAGGGATGCCTCGAGAATCTAACCGGCTCTCTGCCAACACAAGGCCGGGTTACCTCTGTAACTAGGTAACTACTACACAAGTATGCCATCCCCCGGTCTTCACCAACCATTATCTGAGAGCTCTCAACACCAACAAATTCCAACAACCACATAAGTAAAGTATCTGGGCTCCATACCATGATACCACTTTTTATCCATAAAGGAATGAACATACCCTAAGGAGTGCTACCCCCGTAACCTTGCCGAATCTTTCCTGTTTTGACCATTTTCGGGTTGTGAGGTTCGACGAAGTTTCGTCCATAAATTTACGCTTTTCACAAATGCCATGCTTCGATCAACAAGTGATCAGCACTTAGCATGCCACACTACCAAATTAGGAGTATAACACTAATAACCATCAATAACATAACCTCTGAGCTCGTATGTCTCATAGAAGGGTGTTAAGCTAAGAGAATAAATTCTCCGCCACCAACAGAAATGTATTTGATAGAAATCAGCTTTACATCTCAAAGTGTAATGTCAGACATACAACCATAGAAGTTCATCCTGGGTTTGGATGGAACCGAAGGCACTTCAAAAAAGCCCTTGCAAATCTGGGTATTCACAATCCCAATCGAACTCCCCATCACATATGAAGTCTCTATACCCGAGCAACTCAGCGCAGAGACATTCGATAGGTAATCCTATAATTCTTGAAAATACCCGGTCTTCACCGTCGTTCTTCAAATGTTATCCATTTCGTCATATCATTATTCGAAATGGGTTTTATGACATAAAGTCCTCTCCCGTTAAACCGAGTAGTGAGCGCTTATTTTAAAAGCATATGGATATATTGGGATCTTAGTTAAGTCATAACTTTTAGCCCAAAATTTTTCTTTATGAATGGTTTTTAACAATTTTCCACTTTTAATCTTTTAAACAAAAGATTCACCCTTTAATCATTTTCAATTTGAAACAATGTTCACCAAAATCTTTAACAAAGATTCATTCATAGCTTTCAAAACTACTTCAATTTCAAATCTTTTATACAAAATATACACCTTTAGGATCCTCTTCAATTTGAAAACAAAGTTCACCAATCTTTAACAAAGATTCATTCATAGCTTTCAATACAATTTCCATTTCAAATTTGAAATCCTTTCAACAAAAACTAGAATTTCTCGCTTTATATGAAAGCAATTATGTTTTGAAAACAAAGTGTTTTCGTTTCGGGTAAATCCGATCAAATACACACAAGTTATAACCTTTTATAGTTGAAACTGGAAATCAACGAACCGCCGTATAATCGACAAGTTCCATTTAAATCCCTAAAATAGTTCATTTAATATACTTCAAAAATGGTTTAAAATCCATATATATTTTGTACAACTTGTATACCCCTTTCAAACCATATTTCCCAAAATAATTTCAAAACTTAAACAAACCATATTATAATCAAACTAAACTTAAATTTTAAAACTTCCTTTTCAAAAGCTTTTAAATTTAACTCAATTCCATTTCCAAACCATTTGGATTCAAAATTCAACTTTTTAAAATCTTTCAACATTCGAATAAAATAATATTAAATTCAAAATATCTCTGACTTAATCAATTTCCCGTGAAATCCATATTTTTGTGTGTGTGGTGTAGTCTTGGGGTTTTACATACAATAATAACATATCACAACCATTATCAATTCAAGGGCAACAATATCGATAAGCGGTACAATCCTATAACGCTTATCTTCGTTCACAGATTCATAGATAAATACGTAAATTCATCACAGATAAATAAATCACAGTTCATAGCTCAATCATATCACAGAATCATCACACATCAGGGATATCAAACAATTCAAGGCATTCAATTGATTCCAATCATCCATAAGTAAGATTAATTTATCACCTGATTATAATCAATTTAAACCAGATTAATTACTTATGAATAAATTACTAATCTGGGTTAATTAACATAAATTAATTACAAACCATTTGATATTAATTAATGAAAGTAATTAATCAACCTTAATTATCCATCTTAATTAATTATCCTTAGTTAATCACATAAATTAATTTACCTTAAGTTAATTACAAAATTAATTAACCCTTAATTAATAAATCATCCGTTAATCATTTTCATTAATTAATTAGCCTTTAATTAATTAATTATCCCCAAATTAGTTACCTTAATTAATTAAATTAATTATCTTTTAATTTAATATTTCTTTAATCACTTGATTAATCAACCTTTAATCATTAATTAATCATCCTGAATTACTTTCATTAAGTAATTATCTTTAAGTAATTAATTACCCTTTAATCATCAATTAAGAAATTAATTAATTATTCTTTATTTACTATCATCAAGTAATTATCCTTTAAGTAATTATCTTTTTAATTACTGTCATAAATTAATTAACCTTTAATTACTTAAACTTTGATTAATTAAAAGGTAAATCATTTACTTTAATTAATTACTTAATTATCATAAAAAAATCTTTAATTAATAAACTTAGTAATAAATCATCATTAACAAACAAATTTACTTAAGCTTTTAAGTTAACAATTTAAAAACATTTGATTAACTTTTTAATTTCATTATTAAGTTTATTTAAAATAAACTTTTAAAAATGAAGGTTATATATATATTTCAAAACGTTTTACATTTAATATATATAAAATGATTTACCTTCAAAACCTTTCACTAATCCAAACTTATGTAAACAATTACCATATTTAAAAGAAATAATTGAAAAATTATTTGAACTTGCTTTATTTAAAAATTTAAAAACTATCTTAACACCTAACCAAGACCATCCCGAGTGTCACCCCGAGCTAGAAACAAAATCTCCCGAGTTCTTCCCAGAGCCATTCCCTCCTCCTTTTTATTTTACTTCGTTTTATTTTTAAAAAATTTCAAAACCTGTTAACATGCTAAACTACTACGAACCCACCCGAGAACACCATCGAGCCAACTGCCCAAAGTCTACTTCAAGACAATCACTTTCTTCCCCAAAACTCAACCTCACTGACATACTCCTGACACCGCACATGCACAGGTGAACTGGCCACCTCCGACCGATGCTCAAACCTTCAACACATCGGCGATTGTAACGACCCAGAATTTTTAGAAATTAAAATTTGAATATTTAATTAATTTTAAATATTAATAAGTGAATTTATGAGTCAAATAAATTTTAATTTGAATTATTGGATTTTAATTGGATAATTAAATCGATAATTTAATACGTGAAATTATGGAAATAATTGAAAATTGAGTTAAATATGATTGAAAATGATTTGTAAAATTTTATTTTATCATATGGGAGTTAGAATGATATTTTAGAACTTTTAAAATCGAATTAAAAGTTAATTTGTGAAAATTGAATATTTTAATATTAAAATCGACTAGTAAAAATAGTCAATTTTTGAACAGTCTCAGAATTGAACGAAACAAGTTCCATTGGATCCATAATAGTTAGTTATTACCGGATTTCAAATTTCGTGTCAATCGGAGTTATCGTTTGATCGTGGCAGCTCGAAACGCATCGATTTATTTTTAATTTTTAATTTGGCGAGTGAAAATAGCCATTTTTCAAAAAGTCTCGGATTTCGACGAAACCAGTTTCATCGGATCCGTAATGTGATATTATTGTAAGGTTTCAAATTTCAAGTCAATTGGATTTACCGTTTGTCCGGTACAAATTAAAACGCCTAGAAAATCGCTTAAATCGGTTTAATTTAAATTGAGCGTTTACAGCCATAACTCGCACAGATGTCCGAATTAGCTTTCGAAACCTGTTCCATTGTGTCCGGAACGCGGGGTAAACCCTAGAAGCGCTGGTTACGGCGCGTAAATCGGAGTTCGGAATTTCCGGATGAATAGTGTTCGATTTTTTTCCTATAAATACCCCTTTAATTCACAAAAATAAAAAATAAAATAAAATGAAACCCTAGCCGCCTCCAGCAGAATCAAAGGCCGAAATCTTACAGTCTTCTTCCTCTATAATCTCTCAATCTACAAACATTCACGCGAAATCACCAACTAAGAAGTTGTAGAGGGGAGTGTGTTCTTCAGATCCATACGGGTGTGATCGTTTTTAGAGACTCGAGGAGGGAGAAAAAGGGGCCGACAGGGGGGAAGCTGCGCACGCATTTCGAGGCACTGGGGGGTGCCGCGCGTGGCCGTTCTTAGGCCGATGGTGCGTGGTGGAAGGGGCTACGACGTGATGCTAGTTGATCGAATTATCATGCGTCGAGGAGGCTCGAATTTGGAGCCCTAGTTTCGAGCATGGTTGGGTTCGTATAAACTGGAAAGGAACGAAGGTTGGGGGAGAAGAGCACGAACGGTCGTGATGGCCTTGCTTTGGATCCTTCGGCCCATGTTTGGAATAGGTTTAAATTAGTTAATTAATTGTTGTAAATTTTGTATAAAAATTTGTATAAACTTCATAAATTGATAACTTTTTCATACGAGGTCGAAAACGCGCGAAACCAGTTGCGTTGGAATCGTATGGACGAGCACTACGCGATGGAGTTGGTTTGGAGTCGATTGGAGTTAGTGAGAATTTTGGGTAAAATTAAACGTCCGTTTAATTTTATTCGAAATAAATCGCTAAAATGGAATTTAAAATCAAGGTGAGAATTTCTCACTCAATCGAATCAGTTTCGATTTTATTTTAAATAGTTAGATTTAAAATATTTGAATGCATGTTTGAATGTTGATTGATATCTATTGATTGTTAAAATAGACATTATACGCCGTTAGTAAGCGGATGTTATTTATTAAAAACATATACCGCGAATATTTCATAAACAGTGAAATTGGTATTATATATAATAGCAATATATATATATTGGCATATGTATATATTGGAGTTATTGATTTCCCGCATTTATTTGTTTAGCGGATGAGACCCTATTGCGCCGTTATTAAGCGGATAATATTTAATAAATCCCATATACTGCGATAATTTCGTACTGGAGCGAAATTGGTATTGTGCTAATGTTTTTGGATGCAGGAAAACAGGTTGGAGGGATCCAACTGGATTCCTCAACAGTTTTTATTTGATTTCAGATATTTTGATATTTGATGGATTTTCATATTGATATATGATATCGTTGTAGTCGTGATTGACTATTTGGTGTGTAGCATCATTGGACCCAAATTTTGGGATTTTAAAATGATTTATAAAGTGATTTTTGAAAGTATACGTTTATAAAATATTTTTGGAATTGATCCATTTTATATAAATAAACGTTATAATTTTTAAAGTTATAAAAATTATGATTTTTGGGAAATATAGTTAAAAACTGATTTTTGAGAATATAATGCCAATGATTTAATAAAATAGTTTAATCGGGATTTTAGAATTTATTGTGAAAAGTCTAAATATAGGATTTATGAAATTTGATTATTTTATAAATCAAAATGATGAAATAATAAAGGAGATTAAAGACGTTTTAAAAGAATAATATAAATTGATTTATATTAAGAGATTTATAAATGGATATTTATAAATGGAGTGAAAATGAAATTCATTAATGAATGAAATTTATAGAATTATATAACGGTGAAGTTATAAATGGAAATTTTATAAACAGTATGTTTATAAAATTTGTAAAGTTCAAAGGAACGATTTTTGCAAATAAATAAATTATAAGTGTTTGACTTATAATTTGGACTTTTGGTTTATAATTAAAATTTTAAATCGAATAAGTTAATAAAGAGATTTATAAAAAGGAAGTTTTTATAAATAAATAGAAATGGAATTTATAAACGTTGTTTTATAAATTCGCAAATGACTTATTTTAATAAGAAAATTGTTGAAACCTATTAAAGGAGTTATATTCACATTTTTGAATAGTGAATAATCCTTTAAAATAAATTGAATAGAAGTGATGAAATTGTTAACGAAGTTTATTCACATTTTTGAATAGTGAATAATATGTTAAAGAAATTGTTTTAGATATGATGTTTTAAATAGAATTAAAACTATCTAACGATGTTTTTAAAAGGTATTGAGATTCGAAATCATAGATTTCAACATTTATTGTTGAAATAGACGTTTTCGAGAAATAGAAGGAAATAATGGACTATAACACTGTTGTTATAGTAAATGATTTCCGAAAGGAAATGTTTTGTATAGTATTGGGATTTATATATCTATTTTAATTTTGAATCCCTATACTAGTGATTTTGGGTTGTCGTGACGATGTTTTACGTAACATTCGTTTTGGCCCAAATAAATATGTTTAAGTGAATGATTTCCTGAAAGAATGAAATATATACTTAATCTCGATTTAAGTATATTGAATATTTTCTAAGTGTTGAAAATAAATAAAATTTGTGAATTACTTATTCAATAAGTATGGAAATGTTTTCCAATATGAAGTGAATAATTAGGATTTATCTTTTTGAAGATAAATTGAAAATGGATAGTTGAAATCGTATATGCATGAATATTTTTGAATATAAATTCACTAAGGAATTTATAAAGGAAAGGAGAACTTGTTTAAAAATAAATATTGATTTATTTTTGAAGTGTGAAATAATATATCTTGTAGAGATATTTTAGAAAATAATAATTTGGAAAATTAATTGGAATCTGGTGATGTGTGCATATCCATTGATAGTTCAATAACCGACTATCAATATTTCCCTTTGAATGGGTAATTGATGTGATTTGTTGAATGTGAATGCTACACTTATTTTTGAATAAGCGCTCACTATTCGAGTTAACCGGGAAAGGACCATGGGGTCGTATAACCCATTGCGAATATGTGATACGTCGTTGTGAATTGCATTGAAGATCGGTGTTGAAGACCCGGTATTTGCGAGAGCGATAGGATGACCTATCGATTGTCTCTGCACTGAGTTGCAACGGTATAGAGACTCCCTAAGTGATGGTGAATCCGATCAGGATTGTGAATATCCGGATTGCAAGGACTTCTTTGTAAGTGCCTTCGGTTTTGTTCGAGCCCGGAACAGACTTGTATGGATTGTGTGTCTGACATTACAAGTTGAGATATAAAGCCGATTTCTTTCAAATATATTTCTGTTGGTGGCGAAGAATTTGTTCTTTTAGCTTAACACCCTTCTCTGAGACGTACGAGCTCAGAGGTTATATAGTTGAAGTTATCAGCAATATATTCCCAATTTGGTAATGTGATATGTTGTGTGATGCTGAAATGATCATTGTGCTGATTATTGTGATAGGATCGTTTATTTGATCGTCTATCTTGGTGATCATCGTGTTGATCATTTATTGACCCAAAGCATGGCTTTTGTATAAAGTATGTTTTTGTGGACGTGACTCGTCGAACCTCACACCCCGGAAATGGTCAAAACAGGAAAGATGCAGCAAGGTTATAAGGGGTAGCACCCTTTAGGGTATGTACATTTCCTTCTGGATAGAGGTGGTATCATGGTATGGAGCCCAGATATTTAACCTATGTGGTTACTACGAATTTATTACTTTGTGGTTGTTGGTTTTCGGGATCCCGTGAGAAAGGTCGTTTACGATCGGGGAATGGCGTGCTCGTGTCAGTAGTTACCCAGTTAGGGGTAACCCGGCCTTGTGTTGGCAGAGTTCCGGTTTGGTTCTCGGGGATGTCTTTCCAGAGCCATTCTCATGTGGCAATGGGAAGTTCCTTGGCCTGACCATTTGTTGGAAATCCAAAGAAACAATACGTGACTTGTACGGTTTTAGTTGTAGAACCTGCCATCTAATATGGTAGCTATTAGTAGGCATAATATAATGGTACCTATGCTGGCTAAGATTTATATTCTACTTTCGAAATGAATTTTCTACACTATGCACTAATAATAATATGAGATGTTCTTTTAAATGCGTATCAAGCATGTTTGACTATCATAAGGAGAAATCTTCTCCAAGTCTGCGTTTGCATTGTGTGTGTGGCAGGAGGTCTTATGGTAGTCTCATTTTTAAAAGCATTGCGAATTGAATTTAAAAATGTTCCTCTATTTTGATTTTAAAGATAAATAAACTGTTTTGAGTTCTCACACCAGTCACATGACTGACTTGGAGTTTATTGTTTTCCTTCCTAAACTCTGGGTGCCCACCAATTTCCACACGGGAAGTTAAGAGTTAGGTTTATCAGGATATTCTGGAATTGCTGGAGGCAAGCTGGATGGCATGGCGTATTACTAGTTTATATAGTATTTCTTTTTCCGCTGCACTGTTTGTTGTTGTATATTGTTGTACACTCTGATGATATGATGTAATGAAATGTGATGTAATGTAATAACTGATATAGTTCTTTGTTTAAAGATTATTCATTTATTATTATATGTTGTTCCGCTGCGAATTGTGAGATTCTGATGTTGTTCTGTTGTTTTCTATTATTATTTTTTCCATTCTCTATTCTCTTTTTCTTCTATTTTAAAATATTCTGTTTTCTTTCTGTTCTATCTTCTATTTTTCTTTTCCCTCCATCTTCTACCTTATCTATTATCCTCTTTTCTTCTCTTCTTTTCTACTTTTTCTTTTCTTAAATTTTTCTTAAACACATAACTATTCGGTTTTTCGGCAACGAAAAATCGAAACGTTACATTTGGTATCAGAGCTTATGGTTAAGCGACAACCATGGTTCTGTTGGGTATTATTCATTAGAGATAGAGTCAGTAGTACTCTAGATTGAGTTTGAGTGTAATAATAGCTATGAGAGCGTATTTGTTAGTGAATATATAAAATTGTTTTATATTGTGATGATTGGTTTGTTGAGTGGTATATAGATTCTGGTTAATACGAGTAATTAACGTTGTTGATAGGGATTTCTAAACACTTGAATAGAACAATTCGACACAGTATTGTTTTAAAATTGGGTAAATGAAATAATTTTACCTTGAGTATATTTTTATATATATAAAGAAATAATTTTTCAGAATTATTAAAGTATATAAGTTGATTGTTAAGTTGTTTGAATAATCTAAATAAAGAATAATTGTATAAGCGAAAGAATTATAAGAATTGAATTATAATTAAAGTGATTTACAATTGTGAAATAAAACTTATATATATAAGAAGTGAAACTATATGAATATATTTATGAATAGGAGTTGTAAGTAAAAATGAATTCAAAGTTAAATGAAATTTACTTTAGAATTGGAATCTGAATTTATTTATAAATGGGAATTTAAGTTAAGTAAAAACAAGTGATGTTTGTGAAATGAAATTTAACTTAAGTGTTGTTGAATGAAGTTGATATGAAATAATGAATATAAGTGTTAATTCATTAAAATCTAATGATATTAGAAGTTGAAAAATTGAATGAAAATCAATTAATTAAACCAATTGTAAGCAAAGGAGTTTGGTTGTAATTGATATACATTGGTTGTTATATAATTGATTAGTTGATTGTATATGAATTCGTTAAGTGTTAATGAAATTGAAAGCTAATGTAATTGAAATTCGATTGGAAGTTAAGTAAATCTTAAATAGAATTGAATTTGAAATGGAAAGTGAACCAACTTGAATATGAATTAGTGAATATAAACTAATTGAAAATGAATGCTAGTAAATCCAATGTTAATGAATCGAATGTTATTAAATTGAAAACCTATTTCATTGGATATGAATGAGAATATAAATGAATATATATTGATTATGAATTTGTTGAATTCTAGTTGGTTGATGTTTGAATATGTTGCATTTGCTATGTGACATATATAGTTATTATGTTGCTATATGTTGTGTATTGAGATTATTGTCTATATGCATGATTCTCATGTTGTATGTTGAGTAATTAGTAGGTGCGGATCGCGTTTGCTTCGCATTTGGAGCTCGCTTTTGCGCTATATTAGCCGTATATGCTCGCTAATAAAATATAAGGTACATATCTCGGATTAAATATCGTACTTTTACACTTTTTTCCCTTCGGGATGCTTCATTACTTGATGAGATGTATATTTGTGATATATATACTGTCATTTTTTTTCGGATCGAGCCGCGCAAAGGAGACTATGGCGAATTTTTCCGGAAATTTAAGGCGTTAGAAAAATTTTGAGAAAATTGGGAAAATTTTGAAAACTTTAAACTTTGATTTTGAATTGAAAGTTAAATGATATAGATTGTTTTTGAAAAGATAACTAAGTATGATTTGAAAACTTAGTAAAGTATTATAAGAAGTTTAACTATGAATTTTGGAAAATTAATAGATTCTATAATTTTCTTACTAGTTAATTTCGAGGACGAAATTCTTTTAAGTGGGGAAGATTGTAACGACTCAGAATTTTTAGAAATTAAAATTTGAATATTTAATTAATTTTAAATATTAATAAGTGAATTTATGAGTCAAATAAATTTTAATTTGAATTATTGGATTTTAATTGGATAATTAAATTGATAATTTAATACGTGAAATTATGGAAATAATTGAAAATTGAGTTAAATATGATTGAAAATGATTTGTAAAATTTTATTTTATCATATGGGAGTTAGAATGATATTTTAGAACTTTTAAAATCGAATTAAAAGTTAATTTGTGAAAATTGAATATTTTAATATTAAAATCGACTAGTAAAAATAGTCAATTTTTGAACAGTCTCAGAATTGAACGAAACCAGTTCCATTGGATCCGTAATAGTTAGTTATTATCGGATTTCAAATTTCATGTCAATCGGAGTTATCGTTTGATCGTGGCAGCTCGAAACGCATCGATTTATTTTTAATTTTTAATTTGGCGAGTGAAAATAGCCATTTTTCAAAAAGTCTCGGATTTCGACGAAACTAGTTTCATCGGATCCGTAATGTGATATTATTGTAAGGTTTCAAATTTCAAGTCAATTGGATTTACCGTTTGTCCGGTACAAATTAAAACGCCTAGAAAATCGCTTAAATCGGTTTAATTTAAATTGAGCGTTTACAGCCATAACTCGCACAGATGTCCGAATTAGCTTTCGAAACCTGTTCCATTGTGTCCAGAACGCGGGGTAAACCCTAGAAACGCTGGTTACGGCGCGTAAATCGGAGTTCTGAATTTCCGGATGAATAGTGTTCGATTTTTTTCCTATAAATACCCCTTTAATTCACAAAAATAAAAAATAAAATAAAATGAAACCCTAGCCGCCTCCAGCAGAATCAAAGGCCGAAATCTTACAGTCTTCTTCCTCTATAATCGCTCAATCTACAAACATTCACGCGAAATCACCAACTAAGAAGTTGTAGAGGGGAGTGTGTTCTTCAGATCCATACGGGTGTGATCGTTTTTAGAGACTCGGGGAGGGAGAAAAAGGGGCCGACAGGGGGAAGCTGCGCACGCATTTCGAGGCACTGGGGGGTGCCGCGCGTGGCCGGTCTTAGGCCGATGGTGCGTGGTGGAAGGGGCTACGACGTGATGCTAGTTGATCGAATTATCATGCGTCGAGGAGGCTCGAATTTGGAGCCCTAGTTTCGAGCATGGTTGGGTTCGTATAAACTGGAAAGGAACGAAGGTTGGGGGAGAAGAGCACGAACGGTCGTGATGGCCTTGCTTTGGATCCTTCGGCCCATGTTTGGAATAGGTTTAAATTAGTTAATTAATTGTTGTAAATTTTGTATAAAAATTTGTATAAACTTCATAAATTGATAACTTTTTCATACGAGGTCGAAAACGCGCGAAACCAGTTGCGTTGGAATCGTATGGACGAGCACTACGCGATGGAGTTGGTTTGGAGTCGATTGGAGTTAGTGAGAATTTTGGGTAAAATTAAACATCCGTTTAATTTTATTCGAAATAAATCGCTAAAATGGAATTTAAAATCAAGGTGAGAATTTCTCACTCAATCGAATCAGTTTCGATTTTATTTTAAATAGTTAGATTTAAAATATTTGAATGCATGTTTGAATGTTGATTGATATCTATTGATTGTTAAAATAGACATTATACGCCGTTAGTAAGCGGATGTTATTTATTAAAAACATATACCGCGAATATTTCATAAACAGTGAAATTGGTATTATATATAATAGCAATATATATATATTGGCATATGTATATATTGGAGTTATTGATTTCTCGCATTTATTTGTTTAGCGGATGAGACCCTATTGCGCCGTTATTAAGCGGATAATATTTAATAAATCCCATATACCGCGATAATTTCGTACTGGAGCGAAATTGGTATTGTGCTAATGTTTTTGGATGCAGGAAAACAGGTTGGAGGGATCCAACTGGATTCCTCAACAGTTTTTATTTGATTTCAGATATTTTGATATTTGATGGATTTTCATATTGATATATGATATCGTTGTAGTCGTGATTGACTATTTGGTGTGTAGCATCATTGGACCCAAATTTTGGGATTTTAAATGATTTATAAAGTGATTTTTGAAAGTATACGTTTATAAAATATTTTTGGAATTGATCCATTTTATATAAATAAACGTTATAATTTTTAAAGTTATAAAAATTATGATTTTTGGGAAATATAGTTAAAAACTGATTTTTGAGAATATAATGCCAATGATTTTATAAAATAGTTTAATCGGGATTTTAGAATTTATTGTGAAAAGTCTAAATATAGGATTTATGAAATTTGATTATTTTATAAATCAAAATGATGAAATAATAAAGGAGATTAAAGACGTTTTAAAAGAATAATATAAATTGATTTATATTAAGAGATTTATAAATGGATATTTATAAATTGAAATATGGACATTATAAAACGAGTTTTTATAAGTGTTTGAATGAAGTGAAAATGAAATTCATTAATGAATGAAATTTATAGAATTATATAACGGTGAAGTTATAAATGGAAATTTTATAAACAGTATGTTTATAAAATTTGTAAAGTTCAAAGGAACGATTTTTGCAAATAAATAAATTATAAGTGTTTGACTTATAATTTGGACTTTTGGTTTATAATTAAAATTTTAAATCGAATAAGTTAATAAAGAGATTTATAAAAAGGAAGTTTTTATAAATAAATAGAAATGGAATTTATAAACGTTGTTTTATAAATTCGCAAATGACTTATTTTAATAAGAAAATTGTTGAAACCTATTAAAGGAGTTATATTCACATTTTTGAATAGTGAATAATCCTTTAAAATAAATTGAATAGAAGTGATGAAATTGTTAACGAAGTTTATTCACATTTTTGAATAGTGAATAATATGTTAAAGAAATTGTTTTAGATATGATGTTTTAAATAGAATTAAAACTATCTAACGATGTTTTTAAAAGGTATTGAGATTCGAAATCATAGATTTCAACATTTATTGTTGAAATAGACGTTTTCGAGAAATAGAAGGAAATAATGGACTATAACACTGTTGTTATAGTAAATGATTTCCGAAAGGAAATGTTTTGTATAGTATTGGGATTTATATATCTATTTTAATTTTGAATCCCTATACTAGTGATTTTGGGTTGTCGTGACGATGTTTTACGTAACATTCGTTTTGGCCCAAATAAATATGTTTAAGTGAATGATTTCCTGAAAGAATGAAATATATACTTAATCTCGATTTAAGTATATTGAATATTTTCTAAGTGTTGAAAATAAATAAAATTTGTGAATTACTTATTCAATAAGTATGGAAATGTTTTCCAATATGAAGTGAATAATTAGGATTTATCTATTTGAAGATAAATTGAAAATGGATAGTTGAAATCGTATATGCATGAATATTTTTGAATATAAATTCACTAAGGAATTTATAAAGGAAAGGAGAACTTGTTTAAAAATAAATATTGATTTATTTTTGAAGTGTGAAATAATATATCTTGTAGAGATATTTTGGAAAATAATAATTTGGAAAATTATTTGGAATCTGGTGATGTGTGCATATCCATTGATAGTTCAATAACCGACTATCAATATTTCCCTTTGAATGGGTAATTGATGTGATTTGTTGAATGTGAATGCTACACTTATTTTTGAATAAGCGCTCACTATTCGGGTTAACCGGGAAAGGACCATGGGGTCGTATAACCCATTCCGAATATGTGATACGTCGTTGTGAATTGCATTGAAGATCGGTGTTGAAGACCCGGTATTTGCGAGAGCGATAGGATGACCTATCGATTGTCTCTGCACTGAGTTGCAACGGTATAGAGACTCCCTAAGTGATGGTGAATCCGATCAGGATTGTGAATATCCGGATTGCAAGGACTTCTTTGTAAGTGCCTTCGGTTTTGTTCGAGCCCGGAACAGACTTGTATGGATTGTGTGTCTGACATTACAAGTTGAGATATAAAGCCGATTTCTTTCAAATATATTTCTATTGGTGGCGAAGAATTTATTCTTTTAGCTTAACACCCTTCTCTGAGACGTACGAGCTCAAAAGTTATATAGTTGAAGTTATCAGCGATATATTCCCAATTTGGTAATGTGATATGCTGAGTGATGCTGAAATGATCATTGTGTTGATTATTGTGATAGGATCGTTTATTTGATCGTCTATCTTGGTGATCATCCTGTTGATCATTTGTTGACCCAAAGCATGGCTTTTGTATAAAGTATGTTTTTGTGGACGTGACTTCGTCGAACCTCACACCCCGGAAATGTTCAAAATAGGAAAGATGCAGCAAGGTTATGAGGGGTAGCACCCTTTAGGGTATGTACATTTCCTTCTGGATAGAGGTGGTATCATGGTATGGAGCCCAGATATTTAACCTATGTGGTTACTACGAATTTATTACTTTGTGGTTGTTGGTTTTCGGGATCCCGTGAGAAAGGTCGTTTACGATCGGGGAATGGCGTGCTCGTGTCAGTAGTTACCCAGTTAGGGGTAACCCGGCCTTGTGTTGGCAGAGTTCCGGTTTGGTTCTCGGGGATGTCTTTCCAGAGGCATTCTCATGTGGCAATGGGAAGTTCCTTGGCCTGACCATTTGTTGGAAATCCAAAGAAACAATACGTGACTTGTACGGTTTTAGTTGTAGAACCTGCCATCTAATATGGTAGCTATTAGTAGGCATAATATAATGGTACCTATGCTGGCTAAGATTTATATTCTACTTTCGAAATGAATTTTCTACACTATGCACTAATAATAATATGAAATGTTCTTTTAAATGCGTATCAAGCATGTTTGACTATCATAAGGAGAAATCTTCTCCAAGTCTGCGTTTGCATTGTGTGTGTGGCAGGAGGTCTTATGGTAGTCTCATTTTTAAAAGCATTGCGAATTGAATTTAAAAATGTTCCTCTATTTTGATTTTAAAGATAAATAAACTGTTTTGAGTTCTCACACCAGTCACATGACTGACTTGGAGTTTATTGTTTTCCTTCCTAAACTCTGGGTGCCCACCAATTTCCACACGGGCAGTTAAGAGTTAGGTTTATCAGGATATTCTGGATATTCTGGAATTGCTGGAGGCAAGCTGGATGGCATGGCGTATTACTAGTTTATATAGTATTTCTTTTTCCGCTGCACTGTTTGTTGTTGTATATTGTTGTACACTCTGATGATATGATGTAATGAAATGTGATGTAATGTAATAACTGATATAGTTCTTTGTTTAAAGATTATTCATTTATTATTATATGTTGTTCCGCTGCGAATTGTGAGATTCTGATGTTGTTCTGTTGTTTTCTATTTTTTTTTTCCATTCTCTATTCTCTTTTTCTTCTATTTTAAAATATTCCGTTTTCTTTCTGTTCTATCTTCTATTTTTCTTTTCCCTCCATCTTCTACCTTATCTATTATCCTCTTTTCTTCTCTTCTTTTCTACTTTTTCTTTTCTTAAATTTTTCTTAAACCCATAACTATTCGGTTTTTCGGCAACGAAAAATCGAAACGTTACAGCGATGAGCCACATGAGCCTCATAAACACTCAAAACTTCGAATTGACGAAGAACACGAGATCGAGCTACTCGACATAAACATGTACCCAAACTTCGATCAAAAAAATTGACTCACCTCGTCGATCCAGGCTACCTGAATCTTTGCCATCACGGCCATCCCTTCATCGATTATCCACGCTTCGTTTCAACCTGCCTCGGTGTAGTCCGATTCGATATTGTCAATGTAGTTGCCTCGAGAAGAAGATCAACAAAAACTAGGTTTGAACCCTAGATCACCGCCGTGTCGTCACCACATGAATTATAAATTCACCTATTATTTTTTTGATGATCCTCGACTTCCAAGCGTGGTCCAGCTTCGATCAAGGCCAATCGTGTCACCGATCGCCAGAGTTTGACCAAAATAGGATTCCCGTTCGACTCGCAAATTCCTCCTCAATTCAAAACTAAAATTTTTGAAACTATTCTTAAAAATAATAAATTTTTGATTACAAAACAGATCATATAAATGAATCAATAAATCATCTAAGTTTAATTTGGTCATACTTTTGAATTTTACTGTAAATTTCATTCCTAGTAAGAATTTCTTCCAATTTTCACTTAAAAATATTTTTAAAACTAGTATCTTGATTTTACAAACATGTTTTATTCATGCCTTAAAGCCTACAAAGGATTAGAAAAAGAGATTTAAGTTTTTAACAGGTTTTCGAAACCTATAAACTTTGAACAGAGGCAAATTATGCCTGTTTCCAGACATGCACAAGTATATGTATACATATTTGTATACATGCAAACATATTTACAACTTCTCTTCAAACATTAATCACCATATCAAGTCATAAATCAAATCAAAAAGTAAGTTTGCTCACCTGGAATGACAAAACAGAGAACAGGCTTTATATTATTTGATCTGGAAACTTTGAAATGATCTGAACTTTGATTTGTTGAGATGATCCTGAATTGCATTGTTAGCTGATAGTTGTTGAGTTTGAATTTAATCCGATCCTTGTTGAGCTTGCATTAGATCAATGTTGAGGATTGATGTTGTTGTTTTGATTGGCTTCATGTTAAGGTTTGTTTGATTTTCTTTGTTTTGATCTAGATCTTGTTTCCAGGTTTGTGAAGTTTTGATTTTGATATGTACTTGCTTGAATTTTTTCTGGTTTAAATTTTCTTTTGTCTGGCTCTATAGTTTCTTCTCAGGTTTTGGAAATTATAAAAGAAAATGAGAGGGTGGGAGAAGTAGATGCATATATAGCCTTAAAATCCTCTTTATCATATATTTTTTTCAAAATGAAACTAAAATTTAAATCATGACACTTGTTAATATTGCATATTAAATGATTTACACTTGTTAATTATGCTAACACGTGTAATTATGTAAAATGATAAGCCTACACATGTTAAATATAAGCATTTTGTGTTTAAATCCTTAATTAGTTTTATATTTACACATGTTTTCATATAGTTTTTATATTATATTTACAATACATTCCCTTTTTATTATTATCAAATGTTTTTATGTTTATGTATACATATGTTTTAAAATTTTTATCCATTCTTGTTGTATCTTTTATTTATTATTTATACTTATGTCAATTTTAAAGAAAAAATGATTTTTTAAAAATCTAATTACACCTTAATAAATAAGCATGTGTGTATATATATATATTATATAAGTATTTATAATATAGAATTTAACTTTTGAACAATTTTTTTTGAAAATTTACTATATTAATTTCAAATTATAACTTTCATATATATACACACACACACACACATATATATCATATATTATAATTAGAAAACAAATTTTCATTAAGTTTAAAATTATAGAGTTTTTCAAATTCAAATTATTTCTCAAATTATTTATTTCAAAATTTCAATTCTAAAATTCAATTTATAATAAATTTATATACATATATATAAAAATAAAAAATAGATATCTTATTTGATTTGGAAAATTTTAAATTAATTCACCATTAAATTCACAATTTAGTTCTAAAAATTAAATTTATTAAAAATTTAAATTTGGCTTAAAACCGGGATCGTTACAGATTCCCCCCATAAGAAAATTTCATCCCTAAAATTTGCCAGACAGGGAGACAACAAAGAACAGATGAACACATAGAGAAATAGTTTTCCAGATCAAGCTGAAATATTTATTGTATATTTGGCTTACCAAATCAGAATACCAACAATAAATATGAAAACAAATCTATTCTGCACTTCGCAAGATGCTCGGGTCATCAGATCCACGAAATATGCATGGCATTGGTTAGTCCGAATGGATAACTAATCATTCGTAGAATATATCTAGACCCCAAAGAATAGACAAACGGATATAATTTAATTCAGCTTCATATTTTATTAAACAATTTATTTCCAAATAAAATTGCAAATTCATTAAAGTTAAAAAACAAAAAGATTGATAAAGAACTGATGAAGAGAATACGAAATAGGAAATTTTCTACAATATAAACAAAGATTCGCAGGGCTACCACCACACCAAGGCTTCTTCTTGTAGCTGCCAGGAAACCATCAAAAAATTGAAATTGGATGATGAACCAAAGAGAGTTGATAGAGAAATTTGTTCCTTGTTGTTGCAAGGTATCTATCATTTGTAGTGGTACTCCCTTGTCCCCTACCTCGTCTTCCTCTTGCACTCATACTCACTATCAGTGGATAGTAAGAGAATTTACTAAGGCACACAGACAAGATATCTTAGGGATACTCATTCCAGGGCATATATAACCCTATCTCTAATGAGCCACCTAATGTGTTATACTCCTGAGCTAAAGTTCTTATTCAACCTTCAGCTTTGATACCACTTTTAACGACCCTGACTCGACCGTCAAAATCGACACCCAAATACATCACCCTTATTCGAATGCCGTAGATTCAAATAATGAGTCTGGTTCACCAGAGCTTATAACACATTAAGTATAAACAATACAGTGGAAACAGAAGAATAATCTTATTGATACACAACATTTGGTACAACAATGATACAAATGAAATGATCAACACATATATCAGAGATAGGTACAACAACGGAAAGAAACAACTGCAGAAGGCAAACGACGACAGTAGCGGAAAGCAACATCTTCAATGCCAAAACTCCAAAGACTCCAAATCTGAAAGCTCGGACCACCATCATGATGAAGTTAAGAAAACTGGGTGCAAAATGCGATCGCTAACCCAAAGACTCCAAAGAATTGACAAAAGCTACGCCTACTATTTTATTATATGAAAACCTGACTCTAGGCTGTCTGTGTGGAAAATTGTGGGCACCCAGAGTTTAGAAAGGGAACAATAAACTCTAGGTTAGTCATGAGACTGGTGTGAGGAAACAAAAATAGTTGTTTTGAACAAAAACAAACAACAAAGAAGTAAAAATAAATCCGCAATGCTTATGGGAAAATAAAACTAGCATAAGGCCTCCCGGCACACACACAATGCAATCGCACACTTGGGGGAGATTTCTCCTTATGATAGTCAAACATGCTTGACAAGAAAAATCATTTTGATATTATTATTAGTGCATAGTGTAGAAAATCTTTCGAAAGTATAATATTAATCTTAGCCAGCACTTGTACCATTATAGTATGCCTACTATAGTTACCATGTTAAATGGCAGGTTCTACAACTAAAACCGTACAGGGCACGTATTAATTGATTGGATTTCCAACAATGGCCAGGCTAAGTAACTTCCTCAATGAATGGGCATGCCTCTGGAGGGACGCCCCGAGACTCTAACCGGCTCTCTGCCAATACAAGGCCCGTTTACCTCTGTAACTAGGTAACTATTGACACGAGTATGCCATCCCCCAATCGTCCCCAACCTTTATCTGAGAGCTCTCAACACCAACAAATTCCAACAACCACATAAGTAAAGTATCTAGGCTCCATATCATGATACCACTTTTTATCCAGAAGAAAATGCACATACCCTAAGGGGCGCTACCCCCGTAACCTTGCCGCATCTTTCCTGTTTCGGCCTTTTCCGAGTTGTGTTTCGACGAAGTCCCGTCCACACGGCTACGCTTTTTAACAAAAGCCATGCTTCGATCAACAAATGATCAACATTTAGCATGCCACACTACCAAATTGGGAGTATATCACTAATAACCATCAACTACATAACCTCTGCTTGTACGTTTCAGAGAAGGATGTTAATATAAGAGAATAAATTCTCCGCCACCAACAGAAATGTATTTGATAGAAATCAGCTCTACATCTCAAAGTGTAATGTCAGACATACAACCATACAAGTCCATCCTGGGTCTGAAAGGAACCGAAGGCACTTTAAAGAAGCCCTTGCAAATTTGGGTATTCACAATCTTGATCGGACTCCCCATCGCATATGGAGATCTCTAAGTATAGAGAGATTCGGCAGGTAGTCCTATCGTTCTCGAAAATAACCGATCTTCACCGTCGGTCTTCAAATGCTATCCATTTCGTCGTATCATTATTCGGAATGGGTTTTATGACATAAAGTCCTCTCCCGGCTAAACCGAATAGTGAGCGCTTATTTCAAAAGCATATGGATATATTGGGTTAGTAGTTAAGTCACAACTTTTAGCCCAAATTTTTTATTTTTGAATGGTTTAAATAATTTTCCACTTTTAATCTTTTAAACAAAAGATTCACCCTTTAAGATCACTTTCAATTTGAAACAATGATCACCAAAATCTTTAACTAAGATTCATTCATAGCTTTTAAAACTATTTCAATTTCAAATCTTTTATACAAAAGATACACCTTTAAGATCCTCTTTAATTTGAAAACAAAGTTAACCAATCTTTAACAAAGATTCATTCAAAGCTTTCAATACAATTTCCATTTCAAACTTGAAATCCTTTCAACAAAAATGGAAGTTCTTTCTCTATATGAAAGCTATTATCTTTTTAAAATAAAGAGTTTTCGTTTCGGGAAAATCCAATCAAATATGCACAAGTTATAACCTTTTAAAGTTTAAACTGGAAAATCAAGAACTGCCATATACTCGGCAAGTTCCATTTAAAACCCCAAAATAGTTCATTTAATATACTTAAAAAATGGTTTAAAATCCATATATATATTGTGTAACTTGTATACCCCTTTCAAATCATATTTCCCAAAATAATTTCAAAATTTAAACAAACCATATTATATTCGAACTAAATTTAAATTTTAAAACTTCCTTTACAACAACTTTTCAAATTTAACTTAATTCCATTTCCAAACCATTTGGATTCAAATTTCAACTTTTTAAAATCTTTCACTCCTTGAATAAATAATATTAAATTCAAAATATCTACGACTTGATCAATTTCCCGCGAAATCCATATTTGTATGTGTGTGGTGTAGTCCAGGGGTTTTACACACAACAATAACATATCACAACCATCATCAATTCAAGCACAACAATATCGATAAGTGGTATAATCCCGTAACGCTTATCTTCATTCACAGATTCACAGATAAATATGTAAATTCATCATAGATAAATAAATCATAGTTCATAGCTCAATCATATCATAGAATCATCCACATCAAGGATATCAAACAATTCAAGGCATTCAATAGAATCCAATCATCCATAAGTAAGATCAATTTATCATCTGATTATAATCAATTTAAACCAGATTAATTACTTATGAATAAATTACTAATCCTGGTTAATTAACATAAATTAATTACGAACCATTTGATATTAATTAATGAAATTAATTAATCAACCTTAATTTTTGATCTTAATTAATTATTCCTTAATTAATCATGTAAACTAATTTACCTTAAGTTAATTACAAAATTAATTAACCCTTAACTAATAACTCATCCCTTAATTTACTTACATTAATTAATTAGCCTTTAATTAATTATCCTCAAATTAGTTACCTTAATTAATTAATCACACAAATTAATTATCCTTTAATTTAATTATTCTTTAATGACTTGACTAATCAACCTTTAATCATTAGTTAATTATCCTTTATTACTTTCATTAAGTAATTATCTTTAAGTAATTTATTACCCTTTAATCATCAATTAAGAAATTAATTAATTATTCTTTAATTACTATAATTAAGTAACTATCCTTTAAGTAATTATCTTTTTAATTACTGTCATAAATTAATTAATCTTTAATTACTTAAACTTTAATTAATTAAAAGATAAATCATTTATTTTAATTAATCACTTAATTATAAAAAGAATATTTATATATTTAATGTAACAACCCATATATTTTACGATTGTATATTTAAATATTTTATTTAAATATTGCATCGTTAGTCGGATTTAAGTCCGAAAAGCTACTTTTTGCAAACAGCCGAGTTAGGACTCGACACCACTTCCATTGATTCCAAAATGGCGTTTGCAACCTTTGTGAGTATAAACTTTGATATGTTTGGAGCTAGCTAAAAATTTGACCTTTGCACTTTGTACTTTGGGTTTGGGTTAGCCTAAACTATTAACTCTAGCACAATCCCCACTTCTCTTCATTCACTTTCATTTCCTAATACCTTCAAGCTTTCATAAAAACGGGGGAAGAGAAAAAGAATTAGAATTCCTAAGCCCTACTTCCGTTGCAAATCCAAGTTCTAACTCCAAATTCATAGTGAAGCTATTGGTAAGCATCCTCTTTTTCTTCTCCAACTCATTCTACCTTCAATTTCAGAAATTTCTAAACCTAACTTAGGAAATGTTTTTCTTTTAAGTTTAGGTTCAAGCTTCTTGGGTTGGAATTGAGGAGTGATTGTTTTTACCTTTCTCTATAGCTTCTTCTTCCTTGTTTTGTGTAAAATGTGAGATTTTTATCTCAAATCTATGTCTATAACTATCTTTGATTGTTGGGTATGAATTCCTAACACTTATTCATGTGTGTTTGCTTTTGGTTTGGATTGAATTGGTGAATATTCCAATTTTTGGTGTTTTGAAGTCAAATCTTTAAAAATCCTAACTTTAATGTTTGAACATGTTGTTTTTGGTGATGCATCGAAGAGCCTATAGGACTGGGTTGACGATTGGCGTAAACCCTTAGCGCCCGTTGCTCATTCGATTGCATTTGTTGAGGGTTTGCTCTTCATTTGATAGGCTGAAAAAAAACACTAGTACCCAGTCAGTCGACTGACTTTTGCAGCCAGTCGACTGGCTGTAGCCAATAAGTTTTCCAGGGGCTGTTTGCAGAGGCTGGAAGCTCAGTTTCCTGCAATCAGTCGACTGGCCTCTTTAATCAACCGACTGACTGCAGGGAATGAAATTTCTAGGTTTCTGGATCCATCGACTGGCCATTTGCAGTCAGTCGACTGACCTGTTTGATTTTTCCTATTTAGCCTATTTTGTTTGAAATTCCAATTTCTATTGATTCGTGGTTTTCCTATTTGTTGTTATCATTTATTATCAACCTTGATGACTTCTATTTTGGAATTTTTGGGCATATCCATTTTGGTGGATTTGGAATCGATTTCTATGGATTAATTCACGTCTTTGATTGTGAAATTTTGGTGATTGATTGTATCTACAATCATTTTTGTGCTTTGTCACTTTAAAACACAAAGGTTTCTATACTAGTAGTAAATATTCCAACTCTTTCACAAAGATGATTTCAACTCTATTTTCAATATCAAACTCGTTTATAAAATCGTTTTTCCAACCTATTAGTATATACAAGCCTTTACCTCACTCGTATGAGAAATCTAATTAAACGGCTTAGTAAAACAAGTGGTATGAAATGCTTGCATTTACTTCGTCGGTTAATTCATGGACTTGTTTGATTGAATCTCTTGTGACAATTTTCGAGTGGAGACTTACAGTTTGTTTGTAAATATTTAAGTTAAGCCAGTGGTTATGGGACATAAAGCTAAACTCGTCTATTTACTAGCTTAGTGTAATTGACACTTCTTGATAATCGATGATGGTCATTTTGTGATTTAGACTAGCAATGTGCGATGTCACTTTGTCTGTGAGGGAGACTAAACCCCATTTCTGTGGAGCTTAGGCTCAAAATTGGTGGGGTAGCGACTCACGGTCTTCGGACCAATCTGTGGAGCTTCGGCTCAAAATAAATGGTTAGCAACCATGGAATAGCGTTCCGTTTTGTGATACACGTGTTGGTGAGTTTTCATTCTCCCGTTTTGTGATAGGCCTCTCCCTTTTTGTGATTTCTGGATTTCTATTGATGATTTCTAGAATTTGTGTTTAACCAATTTTTGTGATTTCATTGATAAGTTCTATCAATATTTGTGCATTGGTGAGTTTGTGTTTTCAACAACTTTTACAATTGGCATTGTGATGTTTGCCAATATTTGCGACTTGGTGAATAAAAATAAGAGTATGACATTCTTTTTTATCTTTGAAAAGATTCTTGTGATATTGGTTAATCTCTAGTTGATTTTCAATTACATACTTATCACGGTATGTCTTTATGGTTATCATATGTTTTTGTCATATCTCTTATCCTATATCATTTTCTCTGATAATTATAGCTAGATTGATCCGTTTATTATTTTCTTATTAAATAACTCTCGGGTCAGGCCGAGATGTTACAGGTGCTCCAGCTTGATCCTTATCTAGGATTATTATCTGTCTTTCGGCTAACTACATTAGATTGGTAGTTTTTGTTGTTATACATTTGAGATAGAGACTCCTTAATATAGATATATTCTTTTGTCTAGCACTTGTATCCATTCTTTTGTGTTATTGTGGATCCTTTTCACCACTACTCTGATGTACACTTTCATGTGCTATATTCATATCTATTTCCGCCGTTGTGATATGGATATCTGTGACTGACTTGTGTTATGTTTATTTCTGTATTTGTTTTCGAAGATATCATAGCCACTGTGTAATTACTTTGAGTTTGTATCGGTATGTCGGATTTCCTCTTGAAATGAAATGCATGTTATACTATCTGACATATCGGTGCTCGCAGAAAGCAATTACATGGATGGTCGCCCCTCAACAGCCTTATTCTTCGTGCTAGTTGATGACATTACTCCGTAGTGTTCTTGGATAGCGTGAGTATAGAGGTGGGGCGTGACATTTAATTAAAGAAAATGTGTATTAATAATTTAAAATTTATTTAAATATTCAATTTTATTTTAGAGTCGTTGTTATGTAATTCTGATATTCCCATCTTAGATATTATGAGCTTGGATGTTGTGGATAATTCATTGTTTGTTGCATAATATAAATATAAAAGTTTACAAAGTAATGTTTCATTCAAAATTTGGTATTTAAATGCATTTAAAAGTTATTAATTTATCGAAAGCAAATTCATTTTTTTTGACTTGACAACTCAAAGAATTATATATATGATTTTTGAGAATATGCGGTAATTTCTGATGGTGCTTCAGTATTTAAAGTAATATATATAATAAGTAAGTTTAAACAAGGATATTTCTTATATATTTGATTGATGAGATTTTATTCTACTTTTCCGATTTCTCATCATTTCCATATTGATATTGGATGATATGAATGATTTATCACGGATATTATTTTGATTAGTGATTTAATGTGATACATGATGACGTCTTTCTATATGATTCGTGATATTTCAATTCTGTGTAGTGAGGAATTTGAATAAACGAAGCTAAAATACCATTTGGTATGGGACTTTTGGTAATATTTATCTAGTTATTCTTTGGACTCGTTATATAGAATATTGTGGTGGTTGAGTGTATTTTATATGCAGTGAATAATGTTTGAGTGTCACATGGTGGTACATGACGCTGTTGTGACATTTACATGGTTATTCATTGCAAGAAACGATCATACTGGGATTTTTTATGTATAATGGGCTTACTGTGGTGAGTCACATATGTCGACCAATATGTAAAGTGCCTTGTGTAGGCATATGATTAGAGCTACGTTTTATAGCCCTTGAGTATAGATACTATGTGTTCGTCTATCTTTGTCCAACTTCCTTTATGATTTGAGAGTGAACCAAATTAGGTTAGTACCCACCTTGGTGGCCTAATTATAAGGTCGTGCCCTGAAACCCTGATGCCTTATACACAAAGATACACACGTACACATACATACACACAGATATATATAACAGTGTATTACCGTTGTGTGCATTTTCCCTTGTGCCACCTAGGCCAGCAGTCGGTTACCTATAGGGGCATGTACCGAATCGTGATTGTAACGACCTGCCTTTTCGACATTCAAAAGTGGACATTAATTCATCCACGGTATTCTCATGTCGAGCTTCCAACTGCTGGAATGACATATTGATGGGGGAAAAAGAAAGAAAAGGCAGAAAAGAATTTCACATCGTGACGAGTAATATACAATATACAACAGATCTTTACACAATGAAAAACCGTAATATACATACTTCAATCAGAGTATACTTGGCAAATCATTAGCTTGGACAGATTTAACAGTCTGTCCTCACAAATTTCTGATAAACACAAGAAGCAGCGCAGGGGAAAATAAAGGAATACATAGATACGTCATGGGCATCCAGCTCGTCTTTTATTCTCTAAAGCAAATATATGAATATGCTCGTTGTGACTCGAGCATTATAATAAATAACACCCGGATCAGTCTAGTAAACTAGCATGAGAAATACACCAAAATTGGATTTTAACGTTATAAAAACTCTTCAAAATAAAGGTATCTCATAAAACCGTGCCACATATAAATGGATGGGTTTCTACCTTCCAATAACCAAACCGGTTATATTAGAAAATACAGTGATATTATAATAATGTCTAAGGGTGAAAATATCAATAATCAAGTAGCTGCGATGCTTAAGAGTGTACATCAGAAGGATACTAAATATATAATCAAAAATGGCTAAGGTGCATTCGCTAATTGTGTATGATGCCATAAAGGTGCCATCAGTACTTCGAGAACGGTTCTCCTACACAAGGATTAGAGTTATCTTTCTAATGTAACAATGCATCCCTACTGATGTACAATAGAAAATACATAGCTGGCCACCAAGCCGAATGCATCGCTCCATGCATGCATAATAAGTATAGGTAACTCTAGGAAGGAGACGACTGCGCCCTCATTGTAACGACCCAATTTTCCATACAGTTTAAGCTAACAATTAACCACACATGTCTAACTAAAATTTAATGGAAAGGCAAATTGTTAGGAAAATGAAAGAAGAAAGAAGAGGAGAAAAAACTAAACAACAAAGAATCTCACAGTAGAACGATTAATATATAATAAGAAATGGATCTTTACAAAAGAAAAAATAAAATTTAATATCCATAAATCGGAGTACACTGCTAATGGTTAGCCTGGACAGTTATAACAACCCATCCTCATAATTGCTGATAGAAACAATGATGAGTACATCGAAAAAATAACCATGTATGTGAATACGTCTCTGGACCTCCAGCTCGTCTCCTAAGATCCAAAGCATCTAAACTAAATTTGTAAGTATGCTTGGTCTGACCCGAGCATTATAATGAAATAACTCACGAGTCAGTTTGGAAAATCAGCATGACAAAACTCACCCTTTTTAGTGTCATAAAACCTTTCAAACAAAGGTATCTCCGAAGACCACGTTGCACATAAACACAGACGGCTTTTTACCTTATGATGATCAAAAACATTTCTAGAAAATCCTTTGCTATTATAATACTATCAAGAATACAAATACTTATTAATCATAGCCGAAATTGTTTCATTATTACATCCCAGTATACTAGGTTCTACAATCAAAACCGTAAAGGAACATATTGGAGAATGGATTTCAATTATGATATGGTAAGGAACTATCTTCCGATGGTACATCTCTAGATAAAATGAACTGGGGTCTAACAACATCAAGTACCCCTGCCACATAGGATTGGCCTACCACCTTACTAGTAGTATCGAATATGATCACCCCTTTTGTTAATGGGCCCTGAAGCGAATAGATAGTAATTGATCTAGATTTTCAAATGATGAGACCTTGATGGAAGCGACCCACATGGCCCTACTACATGCCCGGTTTTGGTCATTTCCTAGTTGATGATGCTTGAAGCTACGTTTTATCTTTTATATAGTACTTCCACTTGGAATGCTAACACTGCCTACAAGCAACAATGCAATATATCATTCATCCATACAAGTCGTTTAGGAGATGGACAAATCAATGACATTACTTGCACTACATACATTCTGGAATCACCCTCAGAATTAGTTGCACTCTACCCTTGCACATCAAAGAGCTCTGTCTTCAATTCCATCTTCTTCAAGATGTCTTCACTTCGAAACGCTTGAGTTGGACCAAAATAGTTTTCAGATAACATATCTTATCCTAGAATCTTCTAAATAACTTTCAGTAAATTTCGGTAAACTTAATTTTGGTTTTTTAGGAAATAAACAGATAAAGATAAAATCATAGATCACCTCCTAAGCGTTGGTGGACGGATTTCTTTATCATTTGTCCTAAAAGAACGAAACAAGTTTATACGTACAATATTGCACCTTTATCGGTAACTGTACCATATAATTCTCGTGTTTCTCCTAGACGTTTCCAAAATATTGACTTTGGTCTATAGTTGATAGTCGGTTATTTAACTATCAAATAACAATCAATTTAACCATAAATGATTTAATTCTCTAAAAGAAAAAATAACATCGGTTAAGCACAACGCAACTCTGGGCCTCTTAAATTAATCTTTCGTTAGTTTAAACCATTTTAAAAATCTTAAATAATTTTTTTATTTAAATCGTACTTAAACTTGGACTAAAACAGAACCATTTTAAACACAGGTAATAGTAACCCAAACTATATTCCTTTGGTGTTAAGTAAGAAAAGAATATTCCCTACCACCATAATTAATAAATTCAATTTGGAAAACCACATCTCTTTTCTAAATAACTCTTTAATAAATCCTTTATATTATTTATACCCTCTATCCAAACTTCTTTTACAAAATATCATTTATAAATTCATTTAATAAATTCCAGACTTCTTGCATCCCTTTATAAAACACCAAGTTCATTTATAAAAATCTTTTTATAAATTTACTAAATAAAATTACAAAATTCCATTTCAAACAAAGTTCCAAATATAACCACAAACTCCAAATATTAACTTCCATAAATATAATTATAAAATTCATGCAGTTTTCCATAACACATACATTTCATAACTTTTTAATAAATTTAAAAATGAATTTATTTACTCCTTTTACCCAATATTATTGATTTCCTTTTTTATAAAAGATATTACTTAAGAGCATTTCTTTTTTTATATATAAAACACTTTTTATAAATATATTGTACACTTTTTAACATAATATTTATTAATTAACAACATTTTATACAAACAATTCACAAAATATTGTTTCAAAGTATTTCAACTTCCCTTTAATCCCAAAAAACCCTTTTTAGAGTAAAGATAACCCTTTTAATATTTTCCTTTTTAAAACATATATATATATATGTATATGTATATATGTATATATTACTAAAATAACTATTCTTTATAAAAAAATACTTCAAAATAATATATAAAACATTTACATCAATATAGATATAGGTTAGAAAGAGAAAGATAAAGGGAATTTGGAAATAGGATAAGAAGAAATTCCAAAGCTTATTTAATTAAAATATCATAGAAATTACAAAATGGTCAAATTTAAATTCATTTTCCAATTGGAAACCACTACTAAACATAATCAACCATTTATAGTATTTTAAACACCATATCTAGGCCCATAGTCGCTATAGCACTTATCAAATGCTATAACTCCTCTATTTAATTAAAAAGGATTCAATTATCACCTATGTCGATTTCAGCATCCAAAATGGCCAGATAGTCAAACTCGGCGATTTACAATCTGTTTGATAGGAATATAACTGTAAATAACATAACAATAATATACTAGTAATTTTAAATTACTTCTGTGGGAAATCCAGATTTCTCAGCAATTTCAATTATTTTCCAATGTAACTGTCAATTATTTTATAAATAGACATTGCAACCAAAAAACCCATTATTTGAACCAAACACAAACATTAAAATTTAACTACCATATAAATCACTGATTAAATAGAAAGGTGAGTTAACCTCATCAAAATTCTAGTTGTCGCCGAAGCGTTCCGATTTGGAACGTTCGATTTTAGCCCAAATTTCAAATGTCCTAAAATTCGACAAAAACTGTTCCATCGTGCGGCCTTCGTCATCACTAGCGCAATAAAAAAATCCACGTCTCGATTGAACCGTGTATGGATTAAATTAATAAGTAAACGATTTCTAAATAATTACTTAAAATACTAATTACATTATTTAATTACCCTTAAAATATTTAAACCCTTCTTCTCCAATCCATCCCACTCATAATAGTGAGCCGTACCCATCAATCTGACCTCCTCTCTCCTCCTGATCCCCTCTACACTCCACCGTTCGATGAATGGTCACCACCACTCCCTCTCTCTTCCCGTGCCTGACCTTTCCATCATAACCACTCTGCACCCGAGCCTACAATTCAAATCATGACATTGTCATGTCCCTACGCCGACCGTACAGGTCGCATTTACCCATGAAGAGCCGCACCCCCTCGGCTTCGGCCTCCAACTGTCACATTCCTCTACAAACTCGATCACGAGCTCTATTTTACAAATCTATGACTAATACATAATGAATCAAAAACCCTAGCACTTCCTACTATTACATAACAATCAAACAATGCATAGGGAAATCAGACTCTTAGATTTTGCCACTATAATGTAGTTCTCCAGATTTTGATTCCAAATGTAACGACCCTAGATTTTTGGCCCCGTTTATTTTAATAAATGTTTAATCTAATATATATAAAATGTAATTTGATCATGTTAAAATGATTATGATTTGGGAATACTGCCAATTTATTTATTTAAATTGTATTTTTAAAGGGAATCGGACTTTGGGAATACAAAATAAATATTTTGATAATATTTTAATAATATTTATTTTATATAATTGAATTGAAACACTTTACTTTGTTTACCTCTGATAAATATACATATGAATAATAATGTTTGAAATTTAAATAAATCTCTTTATAATATTTATCATATACCATTAAATTAAATTACTTTGCCTTGTTATCATGTGATGAAATATACATATGAATGAAAATGTTTAAATTCAAATCTAATTCTATTAATATAAAATACAAGTGAAAAATGTAAATCTTATTTAATTATTGATAATTGAAACATAAATATAAATAAATAAGTAGACACATCAATCTAAGTTTAATATTAATAGTCAGATATAAAACACAAATCAAAATATAAATCAAAACAAGAAATAAGTAGTTAATACTTCCAATATCATTTTAAATTTGCAAGACCATAGAAAAACATATATAATATAATAAGTTTAAAATGTAACTATGTAACGGCCCAACTTCCAAACACCAGAAAAGTGCATCGCTAATAAGAAAGAAAGGGATAGAAAAGAGAAAGAAAGAGAACAAGAAGAAACAACACATCAGAATCTAACAGCGGAACGAATAAATTATATTAATAACATAAAATATTACATAGTTTACAACCACTATTAGAGTACACAGATAATACAACACATACTAGACAGTCACAAACACCTGCCTAGTATTTACAACATAATACAATCCAGAGACAACACAGAGACACACAGCGGAATACTATATATCTAACGCAGAAGCCTCCTGCTCCATTGCTCCTCCAATATTCATCAAAGCTAACCTGAATCCCTTGGCTACTCGTAAAAATTTGAGTACCCAAGAGTTTATGAGAACAAAGAATAAACTCCGGGTCAGACTTGGGTCTGGTGTGAGTAACAGGTTAAAGTTGCTTAACTTTCAAAAACCTTTTGAAAAGAAAGGTATCATGTAAGACTTCCCACACATAAACATGGAAAAGTTTTTACCTTACGCTAACCAAAACATTTGGTAGGAAATCCAGTGATATTATAATAGGGTCTAGGGTTTTCAAGTAAATATGAAATAGTCGAAATTGTTACATTATAAAATTCCAGCTACTAGCCACAAAAGTGGGTAATACAATCAAAACCGTTGGCACTTATTGGATTTTGGATTCCATACAATGGCAGGGCTACTGGGGTACCGCCCGTCACAGTACGTGGCCTAGATCAACGTACCGAGGAGTACTCCCACTCCCCTACAACACAAGGCCGGACCCATTCCTTACCGAAAAGTTCCGAAGCAAGACAACCCCGTAGTTGGCGCGCATATTCAACTGCCCACTAAGTCGAATATAAAGGGACCTCTAGACAGGGATCAATCTTGCTCTCCAGTGGGTGCTACCCACGAAGCCTTGTTGCATCTCTCCAGTTTTAGACATTCCCGGTTGATGAGGCTTGAGGCTACGATTACCTTTAAAGGACACATCACTTAGAATGCTCATCGTCCACCTGACGATGTTCTAAAAGCATTCAATCCATACAAGTTCATTCCGGGTTCGAACGAAACCGAAGGCATTATCTCGTTACACTCGTTTTGGAATCACCCTCAGAGTTAACAACGATAACCCGTGCACTCTAAACCACCATCTCGAATCTATAAGTACTATTCCGTCAAACTCATTACGGAATCACCCACAGAGTTATACTGACGTATAGCCCTTACACCTCGAGTCTTCACTCTTCACATAAGATTCACGACCTATCGTTAATTTGGATCGATGTGGTTTTCGGATATTCAAATATGGATACCCGATCCCGGTCTCGTCGAAATCCAAAGCGTGTCTTTTAGGTTCAAGTTGTTTTAGAGTTTAAACAATTCAATAACAATATCTATATACACATAGATAGATAAATCATAGATCCACAACAGATAATTATCATTATCATAACAATAGATAATCCCCATTTGTCATTGTCAAAGATAATCAATTTCATCATCACAACGCAACCAATACATTCATATCACTCAACAATATTAATCCCACAGCTGAGATTCAAAACCATTCAAAACAACCAATAACAACCATTCATAAGCAATGATCTATAATCATGCTATCTATAAATAATTTAAAATGAATTAAATTAATTACATCATCTTTAATTAATTTCAAATGAATTAAATTAATTATCACACAATATCATCATTAATTAATTACAAATTAATTAATTAGCTAACCTCTAATTTATCATCTTAATTAATCAATTCTGATTAATTAATTTCACAAAACTAATTACCTTAAACCAAATACAGTAATTATCCTTTAATTACTTCATTAATTAATTATAATTAATTACATTTATCCTTAATTAATTACAATTAATTAATTATCCTTAATTACTTATTATTGATTAATTAATATTAATTAATCAATCTTAATTACATCATTAATTATATTAATTAATGATTCTTAATTATATTTAATTAATTACTCCATTAAATTAATTACTTTCAGTAATTAATCTCACTTAATCCATAATTTATTAATCACCTTTGAATTAATCTCAATCTATAATTAACTACTATAATTACTTCATTCAACTAATCTTTATTTAATCCTTTGATTAATTATACAAAATAATTCAATCTAAATTATTTTCAAAATCCAAACCTCATTCATCAATTACATCCAGTAAATATCTTTAATTATTTCACTAAGTAATTTTAGTTCATTAATTACATCAAGTAATTATTACCAATCCAATGTTTAAAATTAATTAAACTTAATTAATTAATTTAAACATATCTCGATAACTCCATTAATTACATTAATTTTTCTATTAAGTAATTAACTTAAATAAACTTCACAATTGATTATCATTTAATTAATTAATCAAGTTAATTATTTAAATTAATAATTAATTGTTAAATAATCCTTAGTTAATGACCTTCATTAACTATTACTCAAACTTTAATTACTTCACTTAAATAATTAACTTTCATTAATCATTATTAATTTATTTAAAATTAATCTTAAATACCCAATTAATTAATCTTTAATTATTAAGTTAATTAAGTGTTATCTGTAACTCAATTAGTCATAATTACTTGATTAATTAATTACTAACTATTAATTAAATCAAATTAATGATCCTTAATTTATGGATTAATTACCCTTAATTAATTAATTAACTTAAACTTTAAATTAATAATTTAAAACTCTTAATTATCTTAATTAAATAAACTACTCATTTAATTACCTTAAAAATTAAATGAAAATTTAAAATCATAAATTAATTCTAAATTTATTTTAATATAAAATCTTCCTTAACAATAGTTAAATTATCATACTATTGCAATATTCATTTCAAATACAATTTTATTTTTCATTTTAAGTTCAAGTTTAAAAATGAAATTAAATTATCTTTAACCAAATTAAAATCTTAGAGTTCCACATGTTAAAGAATACTTATATAAAAGAAATTTAAAATTTTAAATTAAATTCCATTTTAATCTCTAATCATTGAAAATATACTTTAACTTTAACTTATTTACAATATTTAAATTTATAAACTTTATTTCCAAAATTTAAGTTTCAAATAAAATTTTGGATTCAAATTTAAAATTATGATTTAACTTAATTAAATCCTCTTTTACATCCGAACTCCATTTAAATTCAAATTCTTTAATTTCACTTCAAACTTCTTAAAACTTAATATTTTCCAATCAATTTGAATTTAAAAACTTTTTTTTTCAAGCTAGATTCAAGTTTAACTTGAATCTATTTTTAAACTTAGATTTAAACTTAATTCAGATTGCAAACTAAATTTAAATCTCATTTAAAACTTTACTTCATTTAAATTCAGGTTTTTAATCTTATTTTAAAAATTTAAACAGAGTTACAGGTTTCTGAATAAAAACCTGTAACAACTGCCTTTACCCGAGCCAGCTGAATTCCTCTTCGAGACAACAAGTCCACTGCTTCGAGTAACTCCCCCACATGCTTCGAGTCACACCCGAGTCACAACTCCACAACTCCAACAATTCATTCTTCACCAGAAACAAGTGCACCATGCATATGCACGGTGACTTCGATCACCTCCGACCATCTCTGGTGGTCGTCCCCAATTGGCAACCTTCTCCTCATCCAAACAAGACCATCTGATCATCATTTCAAACTCGAAATTTGAATTCGAGTTCTCAACTTCAAACCTGGAACAGCAAGAACCCCCACCTCCCAAAACCTGTCAAAACATCAACTACGGTGTTCCGACCCCCTGAGGACCTCCACCTCCGGCCACAACTTCGTTTAGGTCCAAACTATCAACGCTTAAAGACGAGTTGAACTCGATCATCCCTATAATCCATACCGACCCAATCATTATGCACAGTTAAAACTAGGGCTACTGGAACAAAATCACTACCGCCGCTTTCCTGTTGATTTTCATCAACATTAAAAAAAATTCCCTGAATCCATGCTCAATTCCAAATCAATGCTGAAGATTTCAACATCCAAATATTTATAGATTACTAGAAATCTCTATTTTTTTCTTTTCTATTCATTACAGAACTCCACCTAACCCTTATTCCTAAAAGTCTGGATTTTAGTGCTAAAAATCATGATTTGATTTATAGATTCACTCCTTAATACTGAATCTTTAAATTCATAGTTTGAAAATTTGTGTTTTTAAAACATGCACTGGTATATAAAGATATACAGAGATACTAAAATTCTAAATTTAATTAAATTAAATTTTATACCTTATTCTATGATAATTCAACATCTAATTTGTAAAATAGATCCTAATAAAAATTGTTTACAGGAAGAATTGAACTCAATTCAAAAACATGGATCAGTAAATATTGAACAGAGTTAATTCTGTTGAACAGAAACATATGTCTCACATTCATATAAATAGCAGGTTCACACAACACATTCATCTAACCATCACAAACATGCAACCAGAAATTTTCATACTAAATGTTTATTTCAAAAATAAAGTTACTCACCAGTTTTAAAATGAAGACAGAGCTTCCCAGATTTGAAAAACAGGTTGATGAAAAGCTTCAGAAAACTTTGAATCTCTAAAAACTGAAATCCATTTGCTTGAATTAAACTTTATACTTGAAAATGAAGTTGCTTGCTTTGATTAGAAACTGGAATGTTTTGCTTGGATCCCAGGTTTGCTTTGCATGCAGCTACTACAGGATTTTCAGAATTTAAGAAATGTAGGTTTGCACTCTGTTTTTTTTTTAAGAATTGGAAGGCTACAGCTTTAAAGAGGAGTTTGATTTGCAAGTTTTACTGAATTACATGAATTTTATTTCATGAATTTGGTTTACAGGAGAGATTACTGATTTGGGATGAAGAAATGATTACAGATTTTAGTTTAGGGATGATTTGTTTTTATGAAGTATTGATTCATACTTGCCTTTGAAAAATTAAAATAGAAAAGAAAAGAAAAGGATAAGAAACGCATGTATTTATAAGGGTAAAATTTGATTTATACAAACGAAAGAAAAATAAAGACACTTGTCTCAAATTTTAACAATTGTCAATTCCTTAGTTTATTTGCTAACATGTGTTATATGGTGTCTTAATATTCTTCCACTTGTCTTAAAATCATAATTAGTATTTAATCAAAAGTTTACTTAGTATTTATTTAAAGTTAATTTGTATTAATTTAGTATGTTATTATAAGATGAATGTAAACCTATGTTTATATAAATTAGTTAATCATGTATTTATTCATATGTAGATAAATTTTAAAATGAAATAAATGCAATTTTATTTATAAAATAAAGCTTATACAAATATTTCAAAATCAAGACAAATTAAAAGCATTTATACCTTAAATTTTAAAAACTTTGAATTCATGAACAAATTGAATTTTTGAAATCCAGTTTATTTACAAATACAACTACAAAGTTGAATTTTGAAAAACAATAAAAAAAATTTAAATTTATTCACTAAAACAAAGTATTATTATATTTTTAGAAATAACAATATTAAATAACCATAAATAACTTATAAAAGAAATTATTTCTTTATTCATAAATTATTTATTTTATTCAATTATAATTAAAAGAAAATCAAAATAACCTTATTGCTATTTATTAAATCTTAAACTTGAGCTAAACATATTTTAAATCATTTCAATATTTTCTTATGTATTTAAAACCATATTTATTTATGAAATAACCTTTTTTTTAGAGTTTAACCTTAAAATAAAATCATAATTTACCATTTTACTAAAGATACATATTTTATAGAAAACATATTTATTTATTAATTAAATTTTAAACAAGATCTATTTACAATATATACAATATTCTATATATATTATAAATAGAAAACAATTATTTAGTTTTAAAAAGAATAAAATCTATCGATTAACTATTTATTTTATTGAATTATTAAATTAATTCAAATCTTATTGCAAAGATTATCAAATCAATTTAATTTTTAATTCAGATTATTAAATTGATATTGCTTTAAAATTCCGGGTCATCACATTCCTTCCCCCTTAAAATGAATTTCATCCCCGAAATTTAAAACAAAGGTAATTTAATAATCTATTTAAAGATTAAAATTTAAAACACAAGCATATACCAATGATATGCTAACAATCATAGCAATCAATTCAACCAATCAAACAAATCTAATTAATCAAATATAGTTATCCAGAAAAATTCTGGATAAAACCTTCACGAGTTTCCCCGTATAAAAATATCGGGAAACTCGCTCTATAAATTCCAAACAATCAATACAATTAAAATACAGAGCACCTATTCATCAATATCTACAGAACTAGATAACATATCAGACTACAGACGAGTCTGATCCAATAACCTACCTCTAAAACTACTAGTTCCAAAACCACAGATAGACCATACACGTACTTCCTCAGAGATACGTGAAACTCATCGAATTCTAGTTACCCAAACTGACAATTCAATTCTGAAAAACCAAACATTGATCCAACCAAAACACAGAGAAGAGATCCAAACATCATTGAGCTAGCCTCCCAGACTTATTCAAAACTTATAGCTCCTGAATCAGAGAAAACTCCAAAAATAACGAAGTCTCCAACTTCGAATTCCAAATTCCACCTTCCCTTATCCATAAAAGGTTTTCAAACAAACCCTGGGCTGCCAACATCCAAACTGATCAGCTTAACCCTTGCTGATTATTCTAGAACAATCAGAACCAAAAACAACCCAACACAATGATCTCCTCAGGATCAATCCAAAATCAAAACACAATTCTACTCCATAAATAACAGAAGACTACAAACTTTTCCAGATCCGGAAAAGAAAATCAAAAACACCTCCAAATAGCTTCTGTTGCACTACTCTGATCCGACGTAGATAATAAAATGCTGATGAAGAACACAAGCACCAACTGGACATCACTTCCGGAAATATGGTTCTACAGATCCATAAAAGAAAACTCAGAAATTCCTCCAAAACTGAGTTACTTCATCAAACTCTATCTCTAGGAATCATTCTCCAACTAACAGAACCACTGGTTCCACTCCTGGAATTCTAGTCGATAAGAAAACTCAATTTCTAGATGCGCATGAATCTCTGTCTCTCGGAAGACATCCAGAAAATCTTCAACCATCTAAAAGAACACTCAAACAATCGCAAGTCACTTTTGCGATCAACCCATATAAATTTCCAAATAAAATTGTTCTCTCTTTACCCAAACAGAACAGCTTACACTGGTCTAGACAATCCATTGAAGAAACGGATTCACTTAGCAGCTTCTGAACTCCATCTTCAGAAAAACTACTCCGCTAAGACCTCCCCGTCGGCTCACAGAACATTCCGAGCTGCACTACTGTAGCCAATGCCAAACTTCTTCATCCAAACTTCTTCGAGAAACTCGGACTTCAAAGCAGACAGAAATACCACAACATCCTGCTGAATCCAGCCACAAAATCGAAGCAGACACATTTCCCAAACTTGTTCCAAAGAAATATCTTCGGAAACAATCCATAGTCACTGCATTAATTTATGTCTTAATATTCTTCCACTTGTCTTAAAATCATAATTAGTATTTAATCAAAAGTTTAATTAGTATTTCTTTAAAAGTTAATTTGTATTAATTTAGTATGTTATTATAAGATGAATGTAAACCTATGTTTATATAAATTAGTTAATCATGTATTTATTCATATGTAGATAAATTTTAAAATGAAATAAATGCAATTTTATTTATAAAAGAAAGCTTATACAAATATTTCGAAATCAAGACAAATTAAAAGCTTTTATACCTTAAATTTTAAAAACTTTGAAATCATGAACAAATTGAATTTTTGAAATCCAGTTTATTTACAAATACAACTACAAAGTTGAATTTTGAAAAACAATAAAAAAAAATTAAAATTTATTCACTAAAACAAAGTATTATTATATTTTTAGAAATAAAAATATTAAATAACCATAAATAACTTATAAAAGAAATTATTTCTTGATTCATAAATTATTTATTTTATTCAATTATATTTAAAAGAAAATCAAAATAACCTTATTGCTATTTATTAAATCTTAAACTTGAGCTAAACATATTTTAAATCATTTCAATATTTTCTTATGTATTTAAAACCATATTTATTTATGAAATAACCTTTTTTTAAAAGTTTAACCTTAAAATAAAATCATAATTTACAATTTTACTAAAGATATATATTTTATAGAAAACAGGATTTATTTATTAATTAAATTTTAAACAAGATCTATTTACAATATATACAATATTCTATATATATATTATAAATAGAAAAAAATTATTTAGTTTTAAAAAGAATAAAATCTATCAATTAACTATTTATTTTATTGAATTATTAAATTAATTCAAATCTTATTACAAAGATTATCAAATCAATTTAATTTTTAATTCAGATTATTAAATTGATATTGCTTTAAAATTCCGGGTCATCACAAACTAAATCATATTGTACATAATTTAAATATTGATAGTTAAGAATGAAATATAAATATAAATGTAAATAAACCATCTTGAATATAACTTAAATATTGTTAGTCACAGTTAGAATACATAATAAATTTAAAAACCTTTTAGAACAAGTCTACCTGCAAACATGAACAAATAAATAGCTTCATGTACAAGTCAAGTGTGACCTGCAAGTGTATATTTACACAATACTTATGTGTATAGAGTTCAAACTAGAGGATAATAAAACAAGCAATATGATAACAAAACAAAATAACTTCATAATCAAGCTTCATACATAAGCCAAGTATGTACCTGTAGATTTGTACACTGACATACAAATATACTTATGCAGCTGAACATAATTATAATTATGGTAAGTAAAACAATAAATAATTGTGTAAACATATTAGAAACCAAAGTATGTACTTCCTATCAACTCAGCCTAATTTTTATCACCTCAAAATATCTAGCAAATCTGGTTAAAATAAAAACAAGACAGGGTAAAAATATGTCCAGATATTGCCTCCCTATACTACTGTTATCTCAAACATATATATGTGCAGTTGCTTTTTAGTTTTGGTCGTTCAACAAAAAAACACATAATAAAACTTTGTAATACCTGAGAAACCAGAGAGCAAGAAAAGAAGCAAACTCTATTTCAATTCAACAAATACATTCAAGGATTTAGGACAGTTCAGGCTTCAGATGTTCAACATCAACCTATTCCTTGTTCAGGCATGATTCAGGTGAGTAAACTAATTTTTATTAAAAACTTAAGTTTTGGTAATTGACTTATTAAGAATCATTATATTGATCTTTCTGAGATGTTTAGCTAATTTCTGACAAGTCTGCACATTGATGAACTGGTAATTTCCAGTAACTGTGACAACATATGTAGGAAATATATTGAATCATACACTTATTTTGAAATATTTTCACTTAGAATCTAACTAAATAATTTTTTTTAAATAAAGTTCAAAGCTTGGAAACTATTTTAAAGATGGTTGTCCATATAATCACTGTGAATTCAATTTACAGTAAAACAGAAAACAAGAGTCCAAATTCGAATAACAAGAATTATAAACTTGAACTTATAAATTGAAACAATATAAGAAATTATGATTTTTAAGCCAAAAATTCTAATTTTTAGTTAACTATGCTTGGTGTAGTTTGTTAGTACACAGTAAGTGTATTTGCACGAATTCCTGTTGATTTAATAATTTGTTGTTGTTGAAATTAGACATGGAGCTTGTGCATTGATTCTAGATCAACAGAAAAATGCTAAAAAAATTGTTAATTGCAAGATTATTTGGAATATGGAAAATAGGGTTTATGGGTTCTGTGTTTTGGGTTCGGTTCGATGGGTGATCGCGGTGCCATAGTACCACCGAGTGCTATGATATTTTGGGAAGTGTGTGAGGTGGTCGATGGCGAGATTTGACCGTAGTCTTGTCGTCTCTAGCGGTCGCGACAGTGAGAACGAGGTGGTTTTTACGCCTCGTGTTCGTGGAGCAGTTCGTCTTACAGGTATATTTCGATTGAGTACTTATGGCATTGATTTGAGCTCAGATTTCGAACGAGTGGTGAGTTTATGGTTTGTTGGTGGTGTCGCGTGGCGTTGGCGCGGTGGTGGACCACCGTGCGCGTGCACGGCGTCGGGGAAATTCGCGTCAGGGTGGACTCGAGTGAAACTCGAGTTAGATTACTTGATTCTTCAGGTTGTTCCTAGGTCAGTGAATTGAGTGCGTGGGTGAGTATTTGTAGTTTCAAAAGTTTTTAAAACTTAAACTTTATAAAAAAAAGGGAAACAGGAAGAAGAACAAAGGAAGGAGAAAAGGGAAGTGCAGGAGATTCACGTGAGAAGATTTCAGGATAGTCTCGTGTTTGACCCGTGTTTATCCATTGTTGTCTTCAGTTTCTAAGTACTGGAATTTGCTATCTGTAACACTAAGTTAAAAAGATATATTTAAGTTAAGCATTAATCAAGTTAAGGATGTTGACAAATCGATTTAAACTAAGATTTACTTTAATATTACTGAGGAAGTTTTACAGAAAACAAAACGAGTAAATAATTTAAATTCAAAGTAAATTATGAATGTAATAATTTTATAACTGTAATTTAATAGTAGTTCAAAATGTAATCAAATTCGTAATTAAAGATTTTAATGATAATCTTGTATAAAAATCATTTGTAATTAAGACTTTAATTAATCATTTGAAGTTGATTAATTAACAAATCGTAGTTAACGAATTAATTAAATAATCAATGATCAAACGATTAAGTTAATTATTATTAATGATTAATTAAGCAATTAATAATAATTAAATGTGTAATTGAGTTTTATAGTGATTAATTAAGCAATTATTAATAATTAATTGTGTAATTGAGTATATAAATCAATAATTAAGGTTATTGATTAATCATTAATAAATTAATTAAATGAATAATTAATAGGTAATTAATGAATTGACATAAGTTAATTAATTAGAAATTGATTAAGCAAGAATATATAATTTATTCTTAAACCAGTAATTAAGTTTAAAATAAATCAAACTAAATGTTGATATGAATCAATGATTCTATTTGATTGCCTCTGATGTTTATTTATATCCTGTGATGTTCTGTGATATTCTGGATATATCTGTGATGATTGTGTATGATTTATCTGTGTTAAATTGCTATATGATTCATCTGATGTTATTTATCTGTGTTAAATAGCTATATGAATTCAATTGTTAAATTTAAACTGTCAAGTTAATTAGACAACTTGGCCCTTAAAATGGCGTTTGGATTTCGATGGGACCGGGATCGGAAAAATCAATTTGATTCTCCGAAAACCACATCGATCTAATTTAAACGATAGATCGTGGATCCTGAAATGAAGATCGAGATGGTGTTATCAGAATGCAAGGGTTATCGTCGTTAACTCTGAGGGTGATTCCAAAACGAGTGTAACGAGATAATGCCTTCGGTTTCGTTCGAACCCGGAACGAACTTGTATGGATTGAATGCTTTCAACACATTGTCAGGCGGACGATGATCATTCTAAGAAATATGTTCTATAAAGGTAATCGCAGCCTCAAGCCTCATCAACCTGGAATGGCTAAAACAGGGGAGATGCAGCAAGGTTAGGTGGGACATGCCCAAGCAGGACAAGATATTTCCCCTGTCTAGATGTCCCTTTATATTTCAGCTTTGTGGGCGGTTGCTAGCTACAACCATGGGGTTTATCTTGTTCGGGACTGTTCAGTAAGGAATGGTTCCGGCCTTGTGTTGTAGGGGGTCGGGAGTGATCCTCGGTACGGTGATCTAGGCCCCGTACTGTGACGGGCGGTACCCCAGTAGCCTTGCCATTGTTGGAAATACATTTTCTCTACGAGACCCTACGGTTTTGATTTGTATTACCCACTTTTTGGCTAGTAGCTGGAATTTAATGAATGTAACAATTTCGGCTATTTTTTATTTACTTGAAAACCGTAGACAATATTATAATATCACTGGATTTCCTATAAAATGTTATGGTTAGCGTAAGGTAAAAACTTACCCGTATTTATTTGTGGGGAGTCTTACGTGATACCTTTATTTTCAACTGTTTTTCGAAGTTAAACAACTTTAAACCGTTTACTCATACCAGACCCATGTCTGACCCGGAGTTTATATTTTGTTTTTCATAAACTCTTGGGTACTCAAATTTTTATGAGTAGCCAAGTGATAGGTTATGGACTTTGATTTCTAGAGGAGCTTGGAGCAGGAGTTTCCAGACGTATGTAGCTATCCATCTAGTTACGCTGTGTTAGTTGATATGTACTGTATCTCTGATGTATATATTGATAGATGTATGTATGATTGTCATATGTATTGTATAACTCTGATATATGTAAAAAACTATGTAACAGTTATATGATATATTATATTTAGTTCCGTTCCGCTGTGAGATTCTGATGTTGTTGTTCTTTCTTTCTCTTTCTTTTCTATTTCTATCCCTTTCTTTCTTAATGATGATGCGTCTTTCTGGTAGTAGAAGGGCGGGTCGTCACAGTTGGTATCAGAGCATAGGTTGGTGATAACCTTGGCTCTGGTAGGAATTACTCATAGAATAGAGTTTGTAGAACTCTAGAATGAGTTTGAGTATATTAATAGATATGAGCGCGTACGTGTTAGTGAATATAAAATTGTTTTTTTATTGTGTTGACTTATCTGTTGAGTGTTTATGGATTCTGGTCGATGTGTGGGACGCCATTTCATCGATAGGGATTTCTAAACTCTTAAACAATATAGACCGACACAGTATTGTTTTTAAAGTAGGGTAAATGAAATAATTTTACCCAAAATTATATTTTGATACAAAAGAAATATATTTCTGAAATTATTATATATTTGGATGTTTGATCTTTAATACTATAATTTAAAAAAAAAATTAGTGGCTTATAACTAAATAAAATTGTCTAATAAAAAGGAATATAACTAAAATTTGATTAAAATTAGAATTTAAGTCCCAGAAATTTGAAAGGTGTTTAAATGAATTTAAACAAAAGGATTTGGGAATTTAAAATCTTGGGAATGTTTGAAATGTTTTTCCAAAGATTTAAAGGCAATAATGGAGTATTGTTTTGGGAAAAATATTATTTAATGGAAATTGTTTGGAAAGAATTTGTGGAAGTAAGGAAGCATTGAACTCACTTCAGTCGCTGGAAAATAATCCTGATGATGATGGCCATATCATCAGTATTCATTTTCGAGTTTCTAAAGTGATGGATTGCTACCAGGATAGTTGGACATGATATTGTTTGGAGTTGTTGGTTATACAAGTTGTTTTAAAAATTTCAAGGGGAAATTTGTTTTGGTAAAAACAAGTGTTTGGAATTTGGAAATTTGATTGATATACCAAGTGGGTATGTGTAGTTATCATTTCAAAATGGTTTTGGAAGTGAAAATCGGGCAATTGAATTCTAAGAAATTCTATTTAAATAATGTGAAAGGTTTGAATAAATCAACTATCGAACTTATAAAGTAAAGTTGATATTTATAAGATGAAATTGGGAATTTTAATCCCGAAATTAAAATTTAACTTAAGTAAACGAAAATAAGAAAACATGTTGGAGCTTAACCTGAGATAAGTTAAATGGAATTGAGGTTCAAAACGAACTTAATTGGATAGAAAATTTGAAGGAAAAAATGATTGAAATTGTGAGGTGGAAACTTATAACTTAAAACAGTAAGTGCTATATATATAATCTGAAATTGTGGTTAGAAGATGAAATTACTCAAATGAGCAATATAAGCTTTTCAGTAGATAAATAAGTTTTGGGCTCAGCTTTTGAGAAATAAATATAAAGATTGGTAAGTGGCTAAATTTAACTGAAGTTGAGTTGGAATAAAATTGAATTCAAATGAATTCAATCGAGTTACAGATAATTTTGAATGGAATAAAATTCTTAGGTAAATAAGTAATATTGAATTGGGTTAAAATAGAATTGGAGTAAGTTGTAAACAAATCTATTTCAAGCATAAATTGAATAACCTTATTATAAACTTAATAATAAATTGTTCATGTAAAGTTAAGAATGGATAAGAGGATAAACTAATCAAGTAAATTAGTAAATAGTTGGGATTTGATTAAAGGAAAATCGAATCAAAAATTTGAATGGAAATTGGTGAAATAGAATAAACTTAAGTCGTTAGGTGGAACAATTTGAAGAAAATAAACGACCTAAGTAAATTGTGAGATGATTATTTAAAATATTGGTTGTCGAGTATAATAAAATGGTTGGAACCAAACCTGTTGAAATGAAAGAAAATGAAATGTAGAGATTGTGAATAAATTAATTGTGATGGACTCATGTGTAAATTGAGTTGGAATCAATTTGAGATTTGTCATAAAGCATAAGTAATTATTTATTCACAAAAGTATTGTGGAATTGCATAACAAAATGGGTTGTTTGAAGTAAATGAAATTAGATAAATTTTATAAATTATTAGAAGCAGAATAGGATGATTTTAAATAAGAGTTTATTTTGCTTAAATGGGTTATATATATAAGCAAGTAAGTTATAAACCACTTAAACTGAAGAGAATGATTTGAGAATTGATTGGAATTAATTGTAATAAGGATTGAAACCTTACATACGTGCTTATGAAAATATGTAATGCTAAACAAAGGAGACTCTGCCAAAACTTTTTAAAATTTTAAAACTAAACTAAAAAAAAAATTAGCATTAGCAACAAAACAACTTCAAATTGAAAATTTAAGGTAAATTAGTGGATGAAACCAATTTAAAAATAATAATAGGAATCAGTATTAAATGGAAGATAATCAATAAAAATTCAATATTCAGAGTTAAAGATAAAATTGAATTCACATGGAATTGGAAATTCAGATTTGAAATAAGAAGATATAAAGGCTATAGTGGTAGAGTAATAATATAAGGGAATATATAATACTTATATTAAACTTAAGACATGAGTGGTGAAATTCTTAAGTAAAGTTGTTGTTGAGAAAATTATTCCAAGTGAATAGAAATCAGAATAATGTGAATAAAAGAAATTGATATGATTGATAATCAATGAATATAAATACGTAGGATGTACGTATACTTTTTTATTCGCATAACAATTTGATCTAGATTCGAGCACAGAATTTCGAGATAGTTATATCGATCCGAGTTAGGATTTTTTCACTCGATTTTCGACGACGAATGTAACGACCCAGAATTTTAATTTATTAAAATTTGAATATTTAATTAATTTTAAATATTAATAAGTGAGTTTATAAGTCAAATAAATTTTTATTTGAATAATTGGATTTAATTGAATAATTAAATCGATAATTTAATATGTTAAATTATGGAAATAATTGAAAATTGAGTTAAATATGATTGAAAATGATTTGTAAAATTTTATTTTATCATATTGGAGTTAGAATGATATTTTAGAACTTTTAAAATCGAATTAAAAGTTTATTTGTGAAAATTAAATATTTTAATATTTAAATCGACTAGTGAAAATAGCCAATTTTTGAACAGTCTCAGAATTGAATGAAACTAGTTCCATTGGATCCATAATAGTTAGTTATTACCGGATTTCAAATTTCGTAGCAATCGGAGTTGTCGTTTGATCGTGGCAGCTCGAAACGCATCGAATTGTTTTTAATATTAATTTGGCGAGTTAAAATAGCCATTTTTCAAAAAGTCTCGGATTTCGACGAAACCAGTTTCATCGGATCCGTAATGTGATATTATTGTATGGTTTCAAATTTCGTGTCAATCGGATTTACCGTTTGTCCGGTACAAATTAAAACGCCTAGAAAATCGTTTAAATCGGTTTAATTTAAATTGAACGTTTATTGGCATAACTCGCACAGATGTCCGAATTAGCTTTTGAAACCTGTTTCATTGTGTCCGAAACGCGGGGTAAACCCTAGAAACGCTGGTTACGGCGCGTAAATCGGAGTTCGGTATTCCCGGATGAATAGTGTCGTTCGTTTTCCTATAAATAGACCAACAACCCTCATAAATAAAAAAAATAAAAATAAACTCTAAACCCTAGCCAGCCGCCATTCACCCTCAACCAAAGGCCAGAAATGTTCGATCTTTCCCCCTTAATCTCTCCCAATCCACACGTTTTTAGAAAAACTTGCCAACATTAAAGTTGTAGATCTTGGCGAAAGCTTTCAATCCATACGGTTGAGATCGTGTTTGGAGCTACGGATCTTCAACAATGGGGCCGCGTTCTCTTGGAAGTCGCGCACGGTTTCCATGCTTATATGGTGACCGAGCTTTATGGTATTGCAGCCGATGGTGGCCTTGGTAATGGCGAACGTGGTGGAGCTTCCTGATCGTGTTCATGTTGCACGTAAAAATCGAAAAATCTAAACCTAGTTTTGTATTCATGGGTTCATATACGTATTTTGTCACCTGTAGTTGAACGAAGAGAGGAAGAAGGGGGGGGACGGGGTGCGCACGGGCCTGATGTTGGGGGGTGAGATCCTACGGCCCAGATTCAAGGAGGTTAAAATTAATTATAAAATGTTGTAAATATTAAAGTTATAAATTCGTGTAACTTCATAAATATCATAACTTTTTCATACGAGGTCGAAAACGCGCGAAACCAGTTGCGTTGGAATCGTATGGACGAGCACTACGTGATGGAGTTGGATTGGAGTCGTTTGGAGTTAGTGAGAATTTCGGGTAAAATTAAACGTCCGTTTAATTTTATTCGAAATAAATCGCTAAAACGAAATTAAAATCAAGGTGAGAACTTCTCACTCAATCGAATCAGTTTCGATTTTATTTTAAATAGTTAGATTTAAAATATTTGAATGCATGTTGAATGATGATTGTTATCTATTGATTGTTAAAATAGACATTATGCGCCGTTAGTAAGCGGATGTTATTTATTAAAAACATATACCGCGAATATTTCATAAACAGTGAAATTGGTATTATATATAATAGCAATATATATATTGGCATATGTATATATTGGAGTTATTGATTTCCCGCATTTGTATAGTGAATGAGACCCTATTGCGCCGTCTATTAGGCGAATAATATTTTAAATCCCATATACCGCGATAATTCCGTACTGGAGCGGAATTGGTATTGTGCTAATGTTTGTGGATGCAGGAAAACAGGTTGGAGGGATCCAACTAGATTCCTCAACAATATTTATTTGAATTCAGATATTTTGATATTTGATGGATTATCATATCGATATATGATATCGTTGTTGTCGTGATTGACTATTTGGTATGTAGCATCATTGGACCAAATTTGGGACTTTAAAATGATTTTTAAAGTGATTTTTTGAAAATATACTATATGTTTGGAATTGATCCATTTTAAATAAATAAACGTATAATTTTAATGTTATAAAAATTATGATTTTTGAGAAATATAGTTAAAAACTGATTTTTGAGAATATGATGCTAATGATTTTATAAAATAGTTAAATCGGAATTTTTGAATTTATTGTGAAAAGTTTAAATATAGGATTTATGAAAATTAATTATTTTATGAATCAAAATGGTGAAGTATAATGGAGATTAAAGATGTTTTGAAATAATAATATGGATTGATTTATATAAGAGATTTATAAATTGATAATTTGTAAATTAAAATATTTGAATTATAAAACGAGTTTTATAAGTGTTAGAATGAATTGTGAATGAATTTCATAAATGAATGAAATTTATAGAATTATAAACGGTGAAGTTATAAATGGAATTTTATAAGCAGTAGGTTTATAAAATTTATAAAGTTATTAAAAGAATGGTTTTGGATAAATAATTGAATCTTATAAGTTATAAGATTTATAATTATGAAGTTCAAAGGAACGATGGTGCAAACAAATAAAGTATAAGTATTTCACTTATAATATAAACTTTTGGTTTATAATTGAGTTAAGAATTGAATAGGTTAATAAAGGAATTTATAAACGTTGTTTTATAAATTCGCAAACGACTTATTTTGATAAGTAAATTGTTGAAACTTATTTATGGAGCTATATTCACGTTTTTGACTGTGAATAATCCTTTGAAAGAAAATGTATAGAAAGGATGAAAATGATTAACGTAGTATATTCACGTTTTTGAATAGTGAATAATATGTTAAAGAAAATGTTTGGATGTGATATTTCAAACAGAATTAAAACGATCTAACGATGTTTTAAAATGTGTTGAGATTCGAAACCATAGATTTCAACATTTATTGTTGAAATAGATGTTTTCGAGAAATAAAAGGAAATGGTGGACTATAACACTGTTGTTATAGTAAATGATTTCCGAAAGGAAATGTTTTGTATAGTATTGGGATTTATGTATCTATTTTAATTTTGAATCCCTATACTAGTGATTTTGGGTTGTCGTAACGATGTTTTACGCAACATTTCGTTTTGGCCCAAATAAATATGGTTAAGAGAATGATTTCCTTAAAGAATGAAATATATACTTAATTTCGATTTAAGTATATTGAATATTTTCCAAGTGTTGAAAATAAATAAAATTTGTGAATTACTTATGAATAAATAAGTATGGAAATGTTTTCCAATATAAAGTGAATATTTTGAGAATTTATCTTTTTGAAGATAAATTGAAATGAATAATTGAAATCGTATATGCATGAATATTTTGGAATGAAAATTCACTATGGAATTTATGAATAAAAAGGGAAGTTGTTTAAAGATAAATATTGATTTATTTTTGAAGTATTGAAAATAATATATCTTGTAAAGATATTTTGGAAAATAAATAATTTGGAAAATTATTTGGAATCTGGTGATGTGTGCATATCCATTGATAGTTCAATAACCGACTATCAATATTTCCCTTTGAATGGGTAATTGATGTGATTTGTTTGAATTTGAATGCCACACTTATTTTTGAGTAAGCGCTCACTATTCGGGTTAACCGGGAAAGAACCATGGGGTCGTATAACCCATTCCGAATATGTGATACGTCGTTATGAATTGCATTTGAAGACCGGTGTTGAAGACCGGATCTTTTTGAAAGCGAAAGGACAACTCGTCGATTGTCTTTGCACCGAGTAGCTACGGTATAGAGACTCCATATGTGATGGGAAGTCCGGACGTGATTAGAAATTATCCGGATTGCAAGGACTTCTTTGTAAGTGCCTTCGGTTTTGTTCGAGCTCGAAACAGACTTGTATGGATTGTATGTCTGACATTACAAATTGAGATATAAAGCCGATTTCTTTCAAATATATTTCTGTTGGTGGCGAAGAATTTATTCTTTTAGCTTAACACCCTTCTGTGAGACGTACGAGCTCAGAGGTTATGTAGTTGAATGTTATCAGCGATATACTTCCAATTTGGTAATGTGACATGCTGAGTGTTGCTGTAGATGATCATTGTGTTGATTATTTGTGATAGGATCATTTGTTTGATCGTCTATCTTGGTGATCATTTCTATGATCATTTGTTGACCCAAAGCATGGCTTTTGTATAAAGTATGTTTTTGTGGACGTGACTTCGTCGAGCCTCACAAACCGGTAATGGTCGAAACAGGAATTGTGCGGCAAGGTTTTCAGGGATCGCTTCCCTAGGGTATGACCATTCCTTCTGGAAAAGGGTAGTATCATGGAATGGAGCCCAGATACTTACTCATGTTGAAACACTTATTATTATGGTGTCATGTTGGTTAGAGAGCTCTCGTTTAAAGGTTCCAAAGGACCGGGGGTGGCATATCTAAGGGTTTGTAATATTCCTTGGGAAAAGGGATTCCCGGCTTTGTTTAGCGGAGAATGGTGGTTCTCGGGGCGTCCATCCAGAGGCGTTTCCATGTGGCAATGGGAAGTTCCTTGGTCTAACCATTTGTTGGAAAATCCATTCTTCAAATACGAGCCTTGTACGGTTTTAGTTGTATAACCTGCTATGGAATATGGCGGTAACCCGCTATTGAACATGGTAGCTATAGTAGGCATACGATAATGGTCGTATGTTGGCTAAGATTTATATTCTACTTTCGAAATGAATTTTTCCTACACTATGCACTAGTAATAATATCAAATGTTCTTTTAAATGCGTATCAAGCATCTTTGATTATCATAAGGAGAAATCTCCTCCGATTCTGCGTTTGCATTGTGTGTGTGTGCGGGAGGCCTTATGGTAGTCTCATTTTAAAAAGCATTGCGAATTGACTTTAAAAATGTTCTTCTATTTTGATTTTAAAGATAAATAAACTGTTTTGAGTTCTCACACCAGTCACATGACTGACTCGGAGTTTATTGTTTTCCTTCCTAAACTTTGGGTGCCCACCAATTTCCACACGGGCAGTCAAGAGTTAGGTTTATCAGGATATTCTGGATATTCTGGAGTTTCTGGAGGCAAGAGGGATGACATGGCGTATCACTAGTTTATATAGTATTTCTTTTTCCGCTGCACTAATTGTTGATTGTTGTTGTTGTACACTCTGATGATATGATGTAATGAAATAAAATGTGATGTAATGTAATAACTGATATAGTTCTTTGTTTAAAGATTATTCATTTATCTATTATATGTTGTTCCACTGCGAATTGTGAGATTCTGTTATTGTTCTGTTGTTTTCTTTCCGTTCTATTTTCTTTTCTTTCTATTTTCTATTTTCTTTCCTCTCTATTTTCTATCTTCTTATCCTTCTTCTCTTCTTTTTCTTTTTTTTAAACCCTCAGTGTTCGGTTTTCCGTCGTTCGATTGCTCGGCAGTCGATAAAGTGAGTATCGATGTTGAATTTTCGGAAGACGAAGAATCGGGTCCTGACAATGTGGTATCAGAGCTTATGGTTAAGCGACAACCATGGTTCTGTTGGGTGTTACTCATTAGAGATAGAGTCAGTAGTACTCTAGAATGAGTTTGAGTGTAATAATAGCTATGAGAGCGTATTTGTTAGTGAATATAAAATTGTTTTATATTGTGATGATTGGTTTGTTGAGTGGTATATAGATTCCGGTTAATACGAGTAATTAACGTTGTTGATAGGGATCTCTAAACACTTGAATAGAACAATTCGACACAATATTGTTTTAAATTGGGTAAATGGAATAATTTTACCTTGAGTATATTTTATATATAAAAGAATAATTTTTCAGAATTATCAAAATGTATATAAGTTGATTGTTTAGTTGTTTGAACAATCTAAATAAAAGAATACTTGTATAAGCAAATGAATTATAAGAATTGAATTATAATTAAAGTGATTTACAATTGTGAAATAAACTTATATATATGAGAAGTGAAACTATATGAACATATTTATAAATATGAGTTATGAATAAAAATGAATCTAAAGTCAAATGGAATATAACTTAAGAGATCAAAGTAAAATAATAAAGTGAAGTGATAGATATGAACTTAAGTTATGTAAATGAAATTCAACTTTAGAAATTAAATTGAATTAATGAATTGAATGTTAATCAATGGAATGTAAATTTAGTTGATATGGAATAATGAATGTAAGTGTTAATTCATTAAAATCTAATGTTATTGGAAGTTGAAAGATTGAATGAAACTCAATTTAATTGAACCAATTGAAAGCAAAGGAATTTGGTTGAAATTAATATACATTGGTTGTTATATGGTTGTTAGTTGATTGTATATAATTCATTAAGTGTTAATGAAATTAAGTAAATGAAATTGAAAGCTAAAGTAATTGAAATTCAATTGGAAGTTAAATGAATCTTAAGTAGATTTGAATTTGATTTGGAAGTGAACCAACTTGAATATGAATTAGTGAATATAAACTAATTGAAAATGAATGTTAGTAAAAACATCCACTGTTAATGAATCAAATGTGATTAAATTGAAAACCCAATTCATTGAATATTAACGAGAATATGAATGAATATTTATTGGTTAGTTGAATGCTAGTTGGTTGATGTTTGAATATATTGCTTTTGTTTCAATTGCTATGTTGACATATATAGTTATTATGTTGCTATATGTTGTATATTGATATTATTGTCTACATACATGTTCTCATGTTGTTTGTTGAGTGTTTAGTAGGTGCGGATCGCGTTTGCTTCGCATTTGGAGCTCGCTTTCGCGCTATATTAGCCGTATATGCTCGCTAATAAAATATAAAGTACATATCTCGGATTACATACCGTACTTTTATACTTTTTCCCTTCGGGATGCCTCATTACTTGATGAGATGTATATTTGTGATATATATACTGTCATTTTTTTTCGGATCGAGCCGCGCAAAGGAGACTATGGCGAATTTTTCCGAAAATTTAAGGCGTTAGAAAAAATTTGAGAAAATTGGAAAATTTTGAAAATTTTAACTTTGATTTGAAATTGAAAGTTAAACAATAGTAATTGTTTTTGAAAAGATAACTAAGTATGATTTGAAAACTTAGTAAGTTTTGTAAGAGGTTTAACTATGAATTTTGGAAAGTTAATAGATTCTATAATTTTTCTCACTTGATAATTTCAAGGACGAAATTCTTTTAAGGGGGGAAGATTGTAACGACCCAGAATTTTAATTTATTAAAATTTGAATATTTAATTAATTTTAAATATTAATAAGTGAATTTATAAGTCAAATAAATTTTTATTTGAATAACTGGATTTAATTGAATAATTAAATCGATAATTTAAAATGTTAAATTATGGAAATAATTGAAAATTGAGTTAAAAATGATTGAAAATGATTTTTAAAATTTTATTTTATCATATTGGAGTTAGAATGATATTTTAGAACTTTTAAAATCGAATTAAAAGTTTATTTGTGAAAATTGAATATTTTAATATTTAAATCGACTAGTGAAAATAGCCAATTTTTGAACAGTCTCAGAATTGAACGAAACTAGTTCCATTGGATCCGTAATTGGTAGTTATTACCGAATTTCAAATTTCGTAGCAATCGGAGTTGTCGTTTGATCGTGGCAGCTCGAAACGCATCGAATTGTTTTTAATATTAATTTGGCGAGTTAAAATAGCCATTTTTCAAAAAGTTTCGGATTTCGACGAAAGCAATTTCATCGGATCCGTAATGTGATATTATTGTACGGTTTCAAATTTCGTGTCAATCGGATTTACCGTTTGTCCGGTACAAATTAAAACGCCTAGAAAATCGTTTGAATCGGTTTAATTTAAATTGAACGTTTATTGCCATAACTCGCACAGATGTCCGAATTAGCTTTTGAAACCTATTCCATTGTGTCCGAAACGCAGGGTAAACCCTAGAAACGCTAGTTACGGCGCGTAAATCGAAGTTCGGAATTCCCGGATGAATAGTGTCGTTCGTTTTCCTATAAATAGACCAACAACCCTCATAAATATATATAAAAAAATAAACTCTAAACCCTAGCCAGCCGCCGTTCACCCTCAACCAAAGGCCAGAAATGTTCAATCTTTCCCCCTTAATCACTCCCAATCCACACGTTTTTAGAAAAACTTGTCAACATGAAAGTTGTAGATCTTGGCGAAAGCTTTCAATCCATACGGTTGAGATCGTGTTTGGATCTACGGATCTTCAACAATGGGGCCGCGTTCTCTTGGAAGTCGCGCACGGTTTCCATGCTTATATGGTGACCGAGCTTTATGGTATTGCAGCCGATGGTGGCCTTGGTAATGGCGAACGTGGTGGAGCTTCCTGATCGTGTTCATGTTGCACGTAAAAATCGAAAAATCTAAACCTAGTTTTGTGTTCATGGATTCATATACGTATTTTATCACCTGTAGTTGAACGAAGAGAGGAAGAAGGGGGGGACGGGGTGCGCACGGGCCTGATGATGGGGGGTGAGATCCTACGGCCCAGATTCAAGGAGGTTAAAATTAATTATAAAATGTTGTAAATATTAAAGTTATAAATTCGTGTAACTTCATAAATATCATAACTTTTTCATACGAGGTTGAAAACAAGCGAAACCAGTTGCGTTGGAATCGTATGGACGAGCACTACACGATGGAGTTGGATTGGAGTCGTTTGGAGTTAGTGAGAATTTCGGATAAAATTAAACGTCCGTTTAATTTTATTCGAAATAAATCGCTAAAACGAAATTAAAATCAAGGTGAGAACTTCTCATTCAATCGAATCAGTTTCGATTTTATTTTAAATAGTTAGATTTAAAATATTTGAATGCATGTTGAATGATGATTGTTATCTATTGATTGTTAAAATAGACATTATGCGCCGTTAGTAAGCGGATGTTATTTATTAAAAACATATACCGCGAATATTTCATAAACAGTGAAATTGGTATTATATATAATAGCAATATATATATATTGGCATATGTATATATTGGAGTTATTGATTTCCCGCATTTGTATAGCGGATGAGACCCTATTGCGCCGTCTATTAAACGGATAATATTTTAAATCCCATATACAGCGATAATTCCGTACTGGAGCGGAATTGGTATTGTGCTAATGTTTGTGGATGCAGAAAAATAGGTTGGAGGGATCCAACTGGATTCCTCAACAGTATTTATTTGAATTCAGATATTTTGATATTTGATGGATTATCATATCGATATATGTTTTAACCAAATTTGGGACTTTAAAATGATTTTTAAAGTGATTTTTTGAAAATATACTATATGTTTAGAATTGATCCATTTTAAATAAATAAACGTATAATTTTAATGTTATAAAAAGAGGGAATTAGGCTGAAGGAAAAACCTGAGAACACTTTTAGTCTGAAGGACAGAAGTTTTAAAATTTAGCCTGAAGGACAAAAAATTATATATTCATATAGCATTGCACATCCATAATACTATATTCATATAGCATTACACATCTATAATGCTATATACAACACAATTTTATAAGTTTCTACATACACAAACAAGCAGCTGTGTAATGCTATATGAATATAGCATTACGGATGTGCAATGCTATATGAATATATCATTTTTTGTCCTTCAGACTAAAATTTAAAACTTCTGTCCTTCAGACTAAAAGTGTTCTCAGGTTTTTCCTTCAGCCTAATTCCCTGTTATAAAAATTATGATTTTTGAGAAATATAGTTAAAAACTGATTTTTGAGAATATGATGCTAATGATTTTATAAAATAGTTAAATCAGAATTTTTGAATTTATTGTGAAAAGTTTAAATATAGGATTTATGAAAATTAATTATTTTATGAATCAAAATGGTGAAGTATAAAGGAGATTAAAGATGTTTTGAAATAATAATATGGATTGATTTATATAAGAGATTTATAAATTGATAATTTGTAAATTAAAATATTTGAATTATAAAACGAGTTTTATAAGTGTTAGAATGAATTGTGAATGAATTTCATAAATGAATGAAATTTATAGAATTATAAACGGTGAAGTTATAAATGGAATTTTATAAGCAGTAGGTTTATAAAATTTATAAAGTTGTTAAAAGAATGGTTTTGGATAAATAATTGAATCTTATAAGTTATAAGATTTATAATTATGAAGTTCAAAGGAACGATGGTGCAAACAAACAAATTATAAGTATTTCACTTATAATATAAACTTTTGGTTTATAATTGAGTTATGAATTGAATAGGTTAATAAAGGAATTTATAAACGTTGTTTTATAAATTCGCAAACGAATTATTTTGATAAGTAAATTGTTGAAACTTATTTATGGAGCTATATTCACGTTTTTGACTGTGAATAATCCTTTGAAAGAAAATGTATAGAAAGGATGAAAATGATTAACGTAGTATATTCACGTTTTTGAATAGTGAATAATATGTTAAAGAAAATGTTTGGATGTGATATTTCAAACAGAATTAAAACGATCTAACGATGTTTTAAAATGTGTTGAGATTCGAAACCATAGATTTCAACATTTATTGTTGAAATAGATGTTTTCGAGAAATAAAAGGAAATGGTGGACTATAACATTGTTGTTATAGTAAATGATTTCCGAAAGGAAATGTTTTGTATAGTATTGGGATTTATATATCTATTTTAATTTTGAATCCCTATACTAGTGATTTTGGGTTGTCGTAACGATGTTTTACGCAACATTTCGTTTTGGCCCAAATAAATATGGTTAAGAGAATGATTTCCTTAAAGAATGAAATATATACTTAATTTCGATTTAAGTATATTGAATATTTTCCAAGTGTTGAAAATAAATAAAATTTGTGAATTACTTATGAATAAATAAGTATGGAAATGTTTTCCAATATAAAGTGAATATTTTGAGAATTTATCTTTTTGAAGATAAATTGAAATGAATAATTGAAATCGTATATGCATGGATATTTTGGAATGAAAATTCACTATGGAATTTATGAATAAAAAGAGAAGTTGTTTAAAGATAAATATTGATTTATTTTTGAAGTATTGAAAATAATATATCTTGTAAAGATATTTTGGAAAATAAATAATTTGGAAAATTATTTGGAATCTGGTGATGTGTGCATATCCATTGATAGTTCAATAACCGACTATCAATATTTCCCTTTGAATGGGTAATTGATGTGATTTGTTTGAATTTGAATGCCACACTTATTTTTGAGTAAGCGCTCACTATTCAGGTTAACCGGGAAAGGACCATGGGGTCGTATAACCCATTCCGAATATGTGATACGTCGTTATGAATTGCATTTGAAGACCGGTGTCGAAGACCGGATCTTTTTGAAAGAGAAAGGACAACTCGTCGATTCTCTTTGCACCGAGTAGCTACGGTATAGAGACTCCATATGTGATGGGAAGTCCGGACGTGATTAGAAATTATCCGGATTGCAAGGACTCCTTTGTAAGTGCCTTCGGTTTTGTTCGAGCCCGGAACAAACTTGTATGGATTGTATGTCTGACATTACAAATTGAGATATAAAGCCGATTTCTTTCAAATATATTTCTGTTGGTGGCGAAGAATTTATCTTTTAGCTTAACACCCTTCTCTGAGACGTACGAGCTCAGAGGTTATGTAGTTGAATGTTATCAGCGATATATTCCCAATTTGGTAATGTGGCATGCTGAGTGTTGCTGTAAATGATCATTGTGTTGATTATTTGTGATAGGATCATTTGTTTGATCGTCTATCTTGGTGATCATTTCTATGATCATTTGTTGACCCAAAGCATGGCTTTTGTATAAAGTATGTTTTTGTGGACGTGACTTCGTCGAGCCTCACAAACCGGTAATGGTCGAAACAGGAATTGTGCGGCAAGGTTTTCAGGGATCGCTTCCCTAGGGATGACCATTCCTTCTAGAAAAGGGTAGTATCATGGAATGGAGCCCAAATACTTACTCATGTTGAAACACTTATTATTATGGTGTGATGTTGGTTAGAGAGCTCTCGTTTAAAGGTTCCAAAGGACTGGGGGTGGCATATCTGAGGGTTTGTAATATTCCTTGGGAAAAGGGATTCCCGGCTTTGTTTAGCGGAGAACGGTGGTTCTCGGGGCGTCCATCCAGAGGCGTTTCCATGTGGCAATGGGAAGTTCCTTGGCCTGACCATTTATTGGAAAATCCATTCTTCAAATACGAGCCTTGTACGGTTTTAGTTGTATAACCTGCTATGGAATATGGCGGTAACCCGCTATTGAACATGGTAGCTATAGTAGGCATACGATAATGGTCGTATGTTGGCTAAGATTTATATTCTACTTTCGAAATGAATTTTTCCTACACTATGCACTAGTAATAATATCAAATGTTCTTTTAAATGCGTATCAAGCATCTTTGATTATCATAAGGAGAAATCTCCTTCGATTCTGCGTTTGCATTGTGTGTGTGTGCGGGAGGCCTTATGGTAGTCTCATTTTTAAAAGCATTGCGAATTGACTTTAAAAATGTTCTTCTATTTTGATTTTAAAGATAAATAAACTGTTTTGAGTTCTCACACCAGTCACATGACTGACTCGGAGTTTATTGTTTTCCTTCCTAAACTTTGTGTGCCCACCAATTTCCACATGGGCAGTCAAGAGTTAGGTTTATCAGGATATTCTGGATATTCTGGAGTTGCTGGAGGCAAGAGGGATGGCATGGCGTATCACTAGTTTATATAGTATTTCTTTTTCCGCTGCACTAATTGTTGATTGTTGTTGTTGTACACTCTGATGATACGATGTAATGAAATAAAATGTGATGTAATGTAATAACTGATATAGTTCTTTGTTTAAAGATTATTCATTTATCTATTATATGTTGTTCCGCTGCGAATTGTGAGATTCTGTTATTGTTCTGTTGTTTTCTTTCCGTTCTATTTTCTTTTCTTTCTATTTTCTATTTTCTTTCCTCTCTATTTTCTATCTTCTTATCCTTCTTCTCTTCTTTTTCTTTTTCTTAAACCCTCAGTGTTCGGTTTTCCGTCGTTCGATTGCTCGGCAGTCGATAAAGTGAGTATCGATGTTGAATTTTCGGAAGACGAAGAATCGGGTCCTGACAACGAACCATGGATATGGATTTTGATTAATTCTGGAAATTCTCTATCATAGTTGTGACTATGCAAGGCGAATGACAGTCTCTGATCTAGAAACCAGTTCTGAGTCCGTACTAGGAAGTCGGATGGACGATACTAGTTCGGAAGTGAAATTGTGTGATCGAGCGAGCGATCGGATTTGATATTGCGTACGAATGATATATGTACATCGTACGGACTTGATTAAATAGGAATTGATATTCTGTAAAGAGGTTAATAAAATTTGGAAAGATTTAATACTGTAGATTTCAGAATTGAATTGCTAGAGTGGATATCTAAATTTTTTTTTGTATTCCACATTTCTGAGGAAATTTGTTCATGATTCATCATTAGTTGATAAACTGGTAATTCAGGAAATTGGAAGTTGAATCAAATTTAACTGTGGTCAGGAATCCAGTTTGGATTGTTGATCATTAAGAAACAAACTCTCAATAATTTTAGGGAAGCTTATCCGAATTTATGTTCAGATAACTAGTGTTGTTAGTTAGGGTAGACTGTTTGGTTGTCTGTTAATATATGAGTGATATGTATATTTGAATGGTTGGAATAATTGCTTTTAAATTATCTTTGTTTTAAATTTCGGGGACGAAATTCTTTTAAGGGGAGAGGAATGTAACGACCCTGGATTTTAGCCCCATTTATTTTAATAAATGTTTAATCTAATATATATAAAATGTAATTTGATCATGTTAAAATGATTATGATTTGGGAATATTGCCAATTTATTTATTTAAATTGTATTTTTAAAGGGAATCGGACTTTGGGAATACAAAATAAATCTTTTGATAATATTTTAATCATATTTATTTTATATAATTGAATTAAAACACTTTACTTTGTTTACCTCTGATAAATATACATATGAATAATAATGTTTGAAATTTAAATAAATCTCTTTATAATATTTATCTTATACCATTAAATTAAATTACTTTGCCTTGTTATCATGTGATGAAATATACATATGAATGAAAATGTTTAAATTCAAATCTAATTAAACTAATATAAAATACAAGTGAAACATGTAAATCTTATTTAATTATTGATAATTGAAACATAAATATAAATAAATAAGTAGACAAATCAATCTAAGTTTAATATTAATAGTCAGATTTAAAACACAAATCAAAATATAAATCAAAAAAAGAAATAAGTAGTTAATACTTCCAATATCATTTTAAATTTGCAAGACCATAGAAAAACATATATAAGTTTAAAATGTAACTAAATCATATTGTACATAATTTAAATATTGATAGTTAAGAATGAAATATAAATATAAATGTAAATAAATCATCTTGAATATAACTTAAATATTGTTAGTCATAGTTAGGATACATAATAAATTTAAAAACCTTTTAGAACAAGTCTACCTGCAAACATGAACAGATAGATAGCTTCATGTATAAGTTAAGTGTGGCCTGCAAGTGTATATTTACACAATACTTATGTGTATAGAGTTCAAACTAGAGGATAATAAAAAAGTAATATGATAACAAAACAAAATATCTTCATAATCAAGCTTCATCCATAAGCCAAGTATGTACTTGCAGATTTGTACACTGACATACAAATATACTTATGCAGCTGAACATAATTATAATTATGGTAAGCAAAACAATTAATAATTGTGTAAACATATTAGAAACCAAAGTATGTACTTCCTATCAACTCAGCCTAATTTTGTCACCTCAAAATATCTAGCAAATCTGGTTAAAATAAAAACAAGATAGGGTAAAAACATGTCCAGATATTGCCTCCCTATACTACTGTTATCTCAAACATATATATGTGCAGTTGCTTTTTAGTTTTGGTCGTTCAACAAAAAAAAACACATAATAAAACTTTGTGATACCTGAGAAACCAGAGAGCAAGAAAAGAAGCAAACTCTATTTCAATTCAACAAATACAGTCAAGGATTTAGGACAGTTCAGGCTTCAGATGTTCAACATCAAGCTATTCCTTGTTCAGGCATGATTCAGGTGAGTAAACTAATTTTTATTAAAAACTTAAGTTTTGGTAATTGACTTATTAAGAATCATTATATTGATCTTTCTGAGATGTTTAGCTTATTTCTGACAAGTCTGCACATTGATGAACTGGTAATTTCCAGTAACTGTGACAACATATGTAGGAAATATATTGAATCATACACTTTATTTTGAAATATTTTCACTTAGAATCTAACTAAATAATTTTGTTCAAATAAAGTTCAAAGCTTGGAAACTATTTTAAAGATGGTTGTCCATATAATCACTGTGAATTCAATTTACAGTAAAACAGAAAACAAGAGTCCAAATTCGAATAACACGAATTATAAACTTGAACTTATAAATTGAAGCAATATATGAAGTTATGATTTTTAAGACAAAAATTCTAATTTTTAGTTAACTATGCTTGGAGTAGTTTGTTAGTACACAGTAAGTGTATTGCACGAATTCCTGTTGATTTAATAATTTGTTGTTGTTGAAATTAGACATGGAGCTTGTGCATTGATTCTAGATCAACAGAAAAATGGTAAAAAAATTGTTAATTGCAAGATTGTTTGGAAATTATGGAAATTATGGTTTATGGGTTCTGTGTTTTGGGTTCGGTTCGATGGGTGATCGCGGTGACGTAGTACCACCGAGCGCTATGATATTTTGGGAAGTGTGTGAGGGGGTCGATGGCGAGATTTGACCGTAGTCTTGTCGTCTCTGGCGGTCGCGACAGTGAGAACGAGGTGGTTTTTGCCCCTCGTGTTCGTGGAGCAGTTCATCTTTACAGGTATATTTCGATTGAGTACTTATGGCATTGATTTGAGATTAGATTTCGAACGAGTGGTGAGTTCATGGTTTGTTGGTGGTGTCGCGTGGAGTTGGCGCGGTGGTGGACCGCCGTGCACGTGCACGGCGGCGGGGAAATTCGCGTCAGGGTGGACTCGAGTGAAACTCGAGTTAGATTACTTGATTCTTCGGGTTGTTCCTGGGTCAGTGAATTGAGTGCGTGGGTGAGTATTTGTAGTTTCAACAATTTTTAAAACTTAAGCTTTATAAAAAAAAAGTGAAACAGGAAGAAGAAGAGAGGAAGGAGAAAAGGGAAGTGCAGGAGATTCACGCGAGAAGATTTCAGGGTAGTCTCGTGTTTGACCCGTGTTAATCACGTTGTTGTCTTCGGTTTCTAAGTACTGGAATTTGCTATCTATAACACTAAGTTGAAAAGATATATTTAAGTTAAGCATTAATCAAGTTAAGGATGTTGACAAATTGATTTAAACTAAGATTTACTTTAATATTACTGAGGAAGTTTTACAGAAAACAAAACGAGTAAATAATTTAAATTCAAAGTAAATTATGAATGTAATAAATTTTATAACCGTAATTTAATAGTAGTTCAAAATGTAATCAAATTTGTAATTAAATATTTTAATGATAATCTTGTATAAAAATCATTTGTAATTAAGAATTTAATTAATCAATTGAAGTTGATTAATTAACAAATCGTAGTTAACGAATTAATTAAATAATCAATGATCAAACGATTAAGTTAATTATAATTAATGATTAATTAAGCATTTAATAATAATTAAATGTGTAATTGAATTTTATAGTGATTCATTAAGCAATGATTAATAATTAATTGTGTAATTGAGTTTATAAATCAATAATTAAGGTTATTAATTAATCATTAATAAATTAATTAAATAAATAATGAATAGGTAATTGATGAATTGACATAAGTTAATTAATTAGAAATTGATTAAGCAAGAATATAATATAATTTATTCTTAAACCGGTAATTAAGTTTAAAATAAATCAAACTAAATGTTGATATGAATCAATGATTCTATTTGATTGCCTTTGATGTTTATTTATATCCTGTGATGTTCTGTGATATTCTGGATATATCTTTGATGATTGTTTATGATTTATCTGTGTTAAATTGCTATATGATTAATCTGATGCTATTTATCTGTGTTAAATTGCTATATGAATTCAATTGTTAGATTTAAACTGTTAAGTTAATTAGACAACTTGGGCCTTAAAATGGCGTTTGGATTTCGATGAGACCGGGATCGGAAGAATCAATTTGATTCTCCGAAAACCACATCGATCCAATTTAAACGATAGGTCGTGGATCTTGAAATGAAGATCGAGATGGTGTTATCAGAATGCAAGGGTTATCGTCGTTAACTCTGAGGGTGATTCCAAAACGAGTGTAACGAGATAATGCCTTCGGTTTCGTTCGAACCCGGAGCGAACTTGTATGGATTGAATGCTTTCAACACATCGTCAGGCGGACGATGAGCATTCTAAGAAATATGTTCTATATAGGTAATCGCAGCCTCAATCCACATCAACCGGGAATGGCTAAAACAGGGGAGATGCAGCAAGGTTAGGTGGGTCATGGCCAAGCAGGACAAGATATTTCTCCTGTCTAGGTGTCCCTTTATATTTCGGCTTTGTGGGCGGTTGCTAGCTACAACCGCGGGGTTTATCTTGTTCGGGACTGTTCAGTAGGGAATGGTTCCGGCCTTGTATTGTATGGGGTAGGGAGTGATCCTCGGTATGGTGATCTAGGCCCCGTACTGTGACGGGCGGTACCCCAGTAGCCCTGCCATTGTTGGAAATCCATTTTCCCTACGAGACCCTACGGTTTTGATTTGTATTACCCACTTTTGTGGCTAGTAGCTGGAATTTAATGAATGTAACAATTTCGGCTATTTTCTATTTACTTGAAAACCCTAGACACTATTATAATATCACTCGATTTCCTATAAAATGTTTTGGTTAGCGTAAGGTAAAAACTTACCCGTATTTATTTGTGGCGAGTCTTACGTGATACCTTTATTTTCAACTGTTTTTCAAAGTTAAACAACTTTAAACCGTTTACTCATACCAGACCCATGTCTGACCCGGAGTTTATATTTTGTTTTTCATAAACTCTTGGGTACTCAAATTTTTATGAGTAGCCAAGTGATAGGTTATGGACTTTGATTTCTGGAGGAGCTTGGAGCAGGAGTTTCCAGACGTATGTAGTTATCCATCTAGTTCCGCTGTGTTAGTTGATATGTACTGTATCTCTGATGTATATATTGATAGATGTATGTATGATTGTCATATGTATTGTATAACCCTGATATATGTAAAAAACTATGTAACAGTTATATGATATATTATATTTAGTTCCGTTCCGCTGTGAGATTCTGATGTTGTTGTTCTTTCTTTCTCTTTCTTTTCTATTTCTATCCCTTTCTTTCTTAATGATGATGCGTCTTTCTGCTAGTAGAAGTCCCGGAAATTTGAAAGGTGTTTATATGAATTTAAACAAAAGGATTTGGGAATTTAAAATCATGCGAATGTTTGAAATGTTTTTCCAAAGATTTAAAGGCAGTAATGGAGTATTGTTTTGGGAAAAATATTATTGAATGGAAATTGTTTGGAAAGAATTTGTGGAAGTAAGGAAGCATTGAACTCACTTCAGTCGCTGGATAATAATCCTGATGATGATGGCCATATCATCAGTATTCATTTTCGAGTTTCTAAAGTGATGGATTGCTACCAGGATAGTTGGACATGATATTGTTTGGAGTTGTTGGGTATATAAGTTGTTTTAAAAATTTCAAGGGGAAATTTGTTTTGGTAAAAACAAGTGTTTGGAATTTGGAAATTTGATTTGATATACCAAGTGGGTATATGTAGTTATCATTTCAAAATGGTTTTGGAAATGAAAACCGGGCAATTGAATTCTAAGAAATTCTATTTAAATAATGTGAAAGGTTTGAATAAATCAACTATCGAACTTATAAAGTAAAGTTGATATTTATAAGATGAAATTGGGAATTTTAATCCCGGAATTAAAATTTAACTTAAGTAAATGAAAATAAGAAAACATATTGGGGCTTAACCTGAGATAAGTTAAATGGAATTGAGGTTCAAAACGAACTTAATTGGATATAAAATTTGAAGGAAAAAAATGATTGTAATTCTGAGGTGGAAACTTATAACTTAAGACAGTAAGTGCTATATATATAATCTGAAATTGTGGTTATAAGATGAAATGACTCAAATGAGCAATATAAGCTTTTCAGTAGATAAATAAGTTTTAGGCTCAGCTTTTGAGAAATAAATATAAAGATTGGTAAGTGGCTAAATTTAACTGAAGTTGAGTTGGAATAAAATTGAATTCAAATGAATTCAATAGAGTTACAGGTAATTTTGAATGGAATAAAATTCTTATGTAAATAAATAATATTGAATTGGGTTAAAATAGAATTTGAGTAAATTGTAAACAAATCTAATTCAAGCATAAATTGAATAACCTTATTATAAACTCAATAATAAATTGTTCATCTAAAGTTAAGAATGGATAAGAGGATAAACTAATCAAGTAAATTAGTAAATAGTTGGGATTTGATTAAAGGAAAATCGAATCAAAAATTTGAATGGAAATTGGTGAAATAGAATAAACTTAAGTCGTTAGGTGGAACAGTTTGAAGAAAATAAATGATCTAAGTAAATTGTGAGATGATTATTTAAAATATTGGTTGTCGAGTATAATAAAATGGTTGGAACCAAACCTGTTGAAATGAAAGAAAATGAAATGTAGAGATTGTGAATAAATTAATTGTGATGGACTCAAGTGTAAATTGAGTTGGAATCAATTTGAGATTTGTCATAAAGCATAAGTAATTATTTATTCACAAAAGTATTGTTGAATTGCATAAGAAAATGGGTTGTTTGAAGTAAATGAAATTAGATAAATTTTATGAATTATTAGAAGCAGAATAGGATGATTTTAAATATGAGTTTATTTTGCTTAAATGGATTATATATATAAGCAAGTAAGTTATAAACCACTTAAACTGAAGAGAATGATTTGAGAATTGATTGGAATTAATTGTAATAAGGATTGAAACTTACATATGTGCTTATGAAAATATGTAATGCTAAACAAAGGAGACTCTGCCAAAACTTTTCAAAATTTGAAAACTAAACTAAAAAGAATTAAAAAAAATTAGTATTAGCAAAAAAACAATTTCAAATTGAAAATTTAAGGTAAATTAGCGGATGAAACCAATTTAAAAATAATAATAGGAATCGGTATTAAATGGAAGATAGTCAATAAAAATTCAATATTCAGATTTAAAGATAAAACTGAATTCACATGGAATTGGAAGTTCAGATTTGAAATAAGAAGATATAAAGGCTGTAGTGGTAGAGTAATAATATAAGGGAATATATAATGCTTATATTAAACTTAAGACATGAGTGGTGAAATTCTTAAGTAAAGTTGTTATTGAGAAAATTATTCCAAGTGAATAGATATCAGAATAATGTGAATAAAAGAAATTGATATGATTGATAATCAATGAATATAAATACGTAGGATGTATGTATATTATTTTATTCGTATAATAATTTGATCTATATTCGAGCATAGAATTTCGAGATAGTTATATCGATCCGATTTAGGATTTTTTTCACTCGATTTCGACGACGAACCATGGATATAGATTTTGATTAATTCTAGAAATTCTCTATCATAGTTGTGACTATGCAAGGAGAATGACAGTCTCTGATCTAGAAACCAGTTCTGAGTCCATACTAGGAAGTCGGGTGGACGATACTAGTTCGAAAGTAAAATTGTGTGATCGAGCGAGCGATCGGATTTGATATTGCGTACGAATGATATATGTACATCGTACGGACTTGATTATATAGAAATTGAAATTCAGTAAAGAGGTTAATAAAATTTGGAAAGAGTTAATACTGTAGATTTCAGAATTGAATTGCCAGAGTGGATATCTAAAATTTGTTGTGTATTCCATATATCTCAGGAAATTTGTTCATGATTCATCATTAGTTGATAAACTGGTAATTCAGGAAATTGGAAGTTGAATCAAATTTAACTGTGGTCAGGAATCCAGTTTGGATTGTTGATCATTAAGAAACAAACTCTCGATAATTTTATTGAAGCTAATCTGAATTTATGTTCGGATAACTAGTGTTGTTAGTTAGGGTAGACTGTTTGGTTGTCTGTTAATATATGAGTGATATGTATATTTGAATGGTTGGAATAATAGCTTTTAAATTATCTTTGTTTTAAATTTCGGGGACGAAATTCTTTTAAGGGGGGAGGAATGTAACGACCCTGGATTTTTGGCCCCGTTTATTTTAATAAATGTTTAATCTAATATATATAAAATGTAATTTGATCATGTTAAAATTATTATGATTTGGGAATACTACCAATTTATTTATTTAAATTATATTTTTAAAGGGATTCGGACTTTGGGAATACAAAATAAATCTTTTGATAATATTTTAATAATATTTATTTTATATAATTGAATTAAAACACTTTACTTTGTTTACCTCTGATAAATATACATATGAATAATAATGTTTGAAATTTAAATAAATCTCTTTATAATATTTATCTTATACCATTAAATTAAATTACTTTGCCTTGTTATCATGTGATGAAATATACATATGAATGAAAATGTTTAAATTCAAATCTAATTCTATTAATATAAAATACAAGTGAAACATGTAAATCTTATTTAATTATTGATAATTGAAACATAAATATAAATAAATAAGTAGACACATCAATCTAAGTGTAATATTAATAGTCAGATATAAAACACAAATCAAAATATAAATCAAAACAAGAAATAAGTAGTTAATACTTCCAATATCATTTTAAATTTGCAAGACCATAGGAAAACATATATAATATAATAAGTTTAAAATGTAACTAAATCATATTATACATAATTTAAATATTGATAGTTAAGAATGAAATATAAATATAAATGTAAATAAACCATCTTGAATATAACTTAAATATTGTTAGTCATAGTTAGAATACATAATAAATTTAAAAACCTTTTAGAACATGTCTACCTGCAAACATGAACAGATAAATAGCTTCATGTACAAGTCTAGTGTGACCTGCAAGTTTATATTTACACAACACTTATGTGTATAGAGTTCAAACTAGAGGATAATAAAACAAGTAATATGATAACAAAACAAAATATCTTTATAATCAAGCTTCATACATAAGCCAAGTATGTACCTGCAGATTTGTACACTGACATACAAATATACTTATGCAGCTGAACATAATTATAATTATGGTAAGTAAAACAATTAATAATTGTGTAAACATATTAGAAACCAAAGTATGTACTTCCTATCAACTCAGCCTAATTTTTGTCACCTCAAAATATCTAGCAAATCTGGTTAAAATAAAAACAAGATAGGGTAAAAACATGTCCAGATATTGCCTCCCTATACTACTGTTATCTCAAACATATATATGTGCAGTTGCTTTTTAGTATTGGTCGTTCAACAAAAAAAAACATAATAAAACTTTGTAATACCTGAGAAACCAGAGAGCAAGAAAAGAAGCAAACTCTATTTCAATTCAACAAATACAGTCAAGGAATTAGGACAGTTCAGGCTTCAGATGTTCAACATCAAGCTATTCCTTGTTCAGGCATGATTCAGGTGAGTAAACTAATTTTTATTAAAAGCTTAAGTTTTGGTAATTGACTTATTAAGAATCATTATATTGATCTTTCTGAGATGTTTAGCTATTTTCTGACAAGTCTGCACATTGATGAACTGGTAATTTCAAGTAACTGTGACAACATATGTAGGAAATATATTGAATCATACACTTTATTTTGAAATATTTTCACTTAGAATCTAACTAAATAATTTTGTTTAAATAAATTTCAAAGCTTGGAAACTATTTTAAAGATGGCTGTCCATATAATCACTGTGAATTCAACTTACCGTAAAACAGAAAACAAGAGTCCAAATTCGAATAACATGAATTATAAACTTGAACTTATAAATTGAAACAATATATGAAGTTATGATTTTTAAGACAAAAATTCTTATTTTTAGTTAACTATGCTTGGAGTAGTTTGTTAGTACACAGTAAGTGTATTTGCACGAATTCCTATTGATTTAATAATTTGTTGTTGTTGAAATTAGACATGGATCTTGTGCATTGATTCTAGATCAAGAGAAAAATGCTAAAAAAATTGTTACTTGCAAGATTATTTGGAAATTATGGAAAATAAGGTTTATGGGTTCGGTTCGATGGGTGATCGCGGTGCCGTAGTACCACCGAGCGCTATGATATTTTGGGAAGTGTGTGAGGGGGTCGATGGCGAGATTTGACCGTAGTCTTGTCGTCTCTGGCGGTCGCGACAGTGAGAACGAGGTGGTTTTTGCCCCTCGTGTTCGTGGAGCAGTTCATCTTTACAGGTATATTTCGATTGAGTACTTATGGCATTGATTTGAGATTAGATTTCGAACGAGTGGTGAGTTTATGGTTTGTTGGTTGTGTCGCGTGGCATTGGCGCGGTGGTGGACCGCCGTGCACGTGCACGGCGGCGGGGAAATTCGCGTCAGGGTGGACTCGAGTGAAACTCGAGTTAGATTACTTGATTCTTCGGGTTGTTCCTGGGTCAGTGAATTGAGTGCGTGGGTGAGTATTTGTAGTTTCAACAGTTTTTAAAACTTAAACTTTATAAAAAAAAGGGAAACAGGAAGAAGAAGAGAGGAAGGAGAAAAGGGAAGTGCAGGAGATTCACGCGAGAAGATTTCAGGGTAGTCTCGTGTTTGACCCGTGTTAATCACGTTGTTGTCTTCGGTTTCTAAGTACTGGAATTTGCTATCTGTAACACTAAGTTGAAAAGATATATTTAAGTTAAGCATTAATCAAGTCAAGGATGTTGACAAATTGATTTAAACTAAGATTTACTTTAATATTACCGAGGAAGTTTTATAGAAAACAAAACGAGTAAATAATTTAAATTCAAAGTAAATTATGAATGTAATAAATTTTATAACTGTAATTTAATAGTAGTTCAAAATGTAATCAAATTTGTAATTAAAGATTTTAATGATATTCCTGTATAAAAATCATTTGTAATTAAGAATTTAATTAATCATTTGAAGTTGATTAATTAACAAATCGTAGTTAACGAATTAATTAAATAATCAATGATCAAACGATTAAGTTAATTATAATTAATGATTAATTAAGAAATTAATAATAATTAAATGTTAATTGAGTTTTATAGTGATTATTAAGCAATTATTAATAATTAATTGTGTAATTGAGTTTATAAATCAATAATTAAGGTTATTGATTAATCATTAATAAATTAATTAAATGAATAATTAATAGGTAATTGATGAATTGACATAAGTTAATTAATTAGAAATTGATTAAGCAAGAATATAATATAATTTATTCTTAAACCAGTAATTAAGTTTAAAATAAATCAAATTAAATGTTGATATGAATCAATGATTCTATTTGATTGCCTCTGATGTTTATTTATATCCTGTGATGTTCTGTGATATTCTAGATATATTTGTGATTATTGTGTATGATTTATCTGTGTTAAATTGCTATATGATTCATCTATGTTAAATTGCTATATGAATTCAATTTTTAAATTTAAACTGTTAAGTTAATTAGACAACTTGGGCCTTAAAATGGCGTTTGGATTTCGATGAGACCGGGATCGGAAGAATCAATTTGATTCTCCGAAAACCACATCGATCCAATTTAAACGATAGGTCGTGGATCCTGAAATGAAGATCGAGATGGTGTTATCAGAATGCAAGGGTTATCGTCGTTAACTCTGAGGGTGATTCCAAAACGGGTGTAACGAGATAATGCCTTCGGTTCCATTCAAACCCGGAACGAACTTGTATGGATTGAATGCTTTCAACACATCGTCAGGCGGACGATGAGCATTCTAAGAAATTTGTTCTATAAAGGTAATCGCAGCCTCAGGCCTCATCAACCGGGAATGGCTAAAACAATGGAGACGCAGCAAGGTTAGGTGGGTCATGCCCAAGCAGGACAAGATATTTCCCCTGTCTAGATGTCCCTTTATATTTCGGTTGTGTGGGCGGTTGTTAGCTACAACCGTGGGGTTTATCTTGTTCGGGACTGTTCAGTAAGGAATGGTTCCGGCCTTGTGTTGTAGGGGGTCGGGAGTGATCCTCGGTATGGTGATCTAGGCCCCGTACTGTGATGGGCGTTACCCCAGTAGCCCTGCCATTGTTGGAAATCCATTTTCCCTACGAGACCCTACGGTTTTGATTTGTATTACCCACTTTTGTAGCTAGTAGCTGGAATTTAATGAATGTAACAATTTCAGCTATTTTCTATTTATTTGAAAACCCTAGACACTATTATAATATCACTGGATTTCCTATAAAATGTTTTGGTTAGCGTAAGGTAAAAACTTACCAGTATTTATTTGTGGTGAGTCTTACATGATACATTTATTTTCAACTGTTTTTCAAAGTTAAACAACTTTAAACCGTTTACTCATACCAGACCCATGTCTGACCCGGAGTTTATATTTTGTTTTTCATAAACTCTTGGGTACTCAAATTTTTATGAGTAGCCAAGTGATAGGTTATGGACTTTTATTTCTGGAGGAGCTTGGAGCAGGATTTTCCAGACGTATGTAGTTATCCATCTAGTTCCGCTGTGTTAGTTGATATGTACTGTATCTCTGATGTATATATGATAGATGTATGTATGATTGTCATATGTATTGTATAACCCTGATATATGTAAAAAACTATGTACCAGTTATATGATATATTATATTTAGTTCCGTTCCGCTGTGAGATTCTGATGTTGTTGTTCTTTCTTTCTCTTTCTTTTCTATTTCTATCCCTTTCTTTCTTAATGATGATGCGTCTTTCTGCTAGTAGAAGGGCGGGTCGTCACACCAAAACTTCCCTCTTTTAGTTTTTTTAAATTTGTTTTCAATTGTTTCTAAATTTTTATAAGAGCATATCTAAAAGAAAATTTAGCTTTTGACACTACTAACTTAGATGGAACGGTAAAGAAGAGTGTGGATGAGATAGTGTGGATATAATTGGTTATATATGATATTAGTTTATCGGATCTAATCGTACAGTTTTCCGTTTTGCATATGAACTCCGATCGACAATACGAAAATACCATCGCCCTTAGAATAATGACACGATTCCAAATCAATAATAATATATACTGGTTACTGTGACGACCGCCCAAGACTCCTGCACTTAAACAAGGAAATAGTGCGTTGAAAAGTGTGCCAGGCCGCCATGGACGATCATCAAGGTAGGGTAAACACAAAGGTCTATTGTATTACTCATAGCGCAGGGATAAAATACAATAGAAAAGTATACATAGTGAAGCTCATTGAACAGAATCTTATCATATAAACCCATAGTAGTTTAATACAAACATTTGAATAGTCAATACATCAAGCCTCACTACATAACACTCAGAGTATCAAACAAACAACGGAACATCCAGTATATATAGTAAGAGAACAATATGCAAAAGCCTCCAGCTTGTCTTCGTCATCAACAGCGTTGGTCACTAAGAACAGCACCTGTCACCTGCTACCTAGTCTACCCGTCCCAAACGGATGAACAGCCCAAGGTGATAAGAGTTTGCACATAAAACCTTGAGTCAGACAAAAGTCCTAGTGAGCAGTAAATCAACTATCAAACATACAAAAAGAGCATAAAGGGTAAAAGGAATAGGAACCCAACCATTCCACTCCACCTTTTTCTACAGTGATAGCCCCCAGACCCACTAAGCAGGAATAAACATAGCAAAGCAGACAATTAAAGTAAAGCAATTATCACTCGAGTCAAGGTCGATGTTTTCCAAGTACAAACCCCCAAGGCCTAAACCAAGATCAGATAAGCACCCACAAAAACATTTCTCTTGAGGCCGAGTGACGATACAACCCAAAGCATCCAAATATCCATGACTCTGGCTATCACCATTATCATTGCCTCGATATCACCGTTAATCGAATGACCGGCTCATTCTTTCATCCGTCCGTCAAGGGCTAATGGTAACCCCGGTTCTAGACATAACTCCGCACGTCGTCGCAGCCCGTGCCTAGGACTATCGAATCTGCCCAGAGTACTTGGCACGTCGTCGTAGCCCCTGCCTGGGATTATCGAATCTACCCAGTGTACTCTTGCTTTGAGCATGCTAGAACCTTAAATAACGATGAAATCTCAGCCTCCTAGTCATCCTCCTTAATGACTATTCTCAAACTAGCTCAAGCGCCTCTTTAGCCATCCATTATCAACAAACTCGAACCATATCACCGAGTTAACAACATGCTTGGGATGATCCCGTCTGGATTAGAATAAGGCTATCTCACATCATGCTTTGATTCATCGCATGATAGCAAAGTCCCATCTCAACATCATCATCAAAACTATCCATATGAGCTTTATCATCCGCTTCATATGCCACAAGCAGCTTTCCTCATTCAAAAGCCTTTCCACTTGGCTTTTGGATCATCTTCGACCAACTTGTCCAAATTCAACCATCAATCCACTAACTCATAACAATCAATCAAATCAATCATTAATCCAAATAATCAATCATTCAAACAAGATCTAAATAAACGATTATAACTATAATGGCAATTTAGTAAATAAAGAGTCCAAATATAACAAGCATGAATTCTAAGTAACAACTTGATGAAGGATCTGTCATAGGCTAACATGTAGTATAATGGATATCAAAATTTTATGGACAATGGATCTACATGCAGACTTAAAGAAAATGCATGAAATCACTATCTTTAACATACAAACAAGCCACCAATCCAATATACTCCTTTGGGTCCGTGTGAGAGATAACTACCACTCACGGAATCACCTAAACACTCCAAAAGCTACCAACTTCAGATCTGGACAGCAAAGGATCTAGCTTGATTCGACAAGGTTTCCCTTCAAATGATGAAATCTCTCTTCGATGGATGGAGATCTTCAACTTTGGCTCTTGGATCTTCGATTTGATCTTCAATCTTGGATGAATGTAAGCACTAGATTAGAGTGGAGAAAAGAAGTGAAGAAGTGTTGTAGCCGAGTTCTCAAAATGGCAGCACTTCGTCGCTTCAAAATCCCGTGCCAAAAAGTGAGCCAAACCCTTCTATTTATAGGCAGATCCATGAGTCGTCTGGCCCCATAAGTCGTCGCCGACCTAACGACTTACTTCCTAACACTCAGGCCTCCTTAAGTCGCTTACTCGATATTAGGTCGCTCACGACCTATAACATTACCGACCTACGACCTAAAGCACTGCCGACCTAATAAATATCACAGTGCAACCTAGCGACTTAACAAACGCGGCCGACCTAACGACCCAACACCTTATGCGGCTTAGCGACTTAATGACTTACGACTCAGCCTTTACGCGAATTAACTAAACACAGAAAGTCTTACGACCTATGCCTCCCCACGGCTTACGACCTAACTGAGATGCCGACCTAACCACACAAGGCAAACCACCATAGGTCGTATACGACCCAACGACTTACGACCTAACCCTAAGTCGCTTGCAACCTTAGGTCGTCTTACGACCTAACTATAACCCGGCACTAACCACTAGGTCCCTAAATTCGCTTCAAACGACCTATCCCTAAGCCGCTAGCCACAAACCCGCTACTACCTTAAGTCGGTCACTCTATAGGTCGGTCCAATCCTTTAAGCCGTGAACCTCTAACTCGTTCACTTTTCTTAAGTCGCCTACTATCCTTAAGTCGTTCCACCGACCTAACTTACACATGAGCTAACTCTGGATGGCTCATTTCTATAGGTCGGTCAATAACTTAAGTCGATCCATTCCACTAAGTCGCTCACACGAGCTAACTTCCACACGACTTAAGCTCCTGGACAAGGTGAGCTCTGGTTGACTCAAACAATGCAAATGACCTAAAGACAATAATTTTACGATTTATCGACACATAAAATATGGGTCGTTACATCCTCTCCCCCTTAGGAATTTCGCCCCCGAAATTCCAAACAAACAAGAACAATCAAAGACTATTCTGCATGCCTACCATCCATAGCAATCAACAAACCATGCATCCAATTACTAGCCTAGCATGCAGAATTCTAAGACTAGAACAAGTTACAATTCATGAGATGTCACGACACCTTAGGGCCATACCTCGAAGAGTTCAGGATGAGCTGCCTTCATCCTCTCTTCCTCCTCCCATGTACAGTTGTTAACATCGTTACTCCATTGTACCTTGAGCAACGTAATCGTCTTCCTCCTAAGCTGTTTCGTGTCGGTTTCAACAACACGAAGCGGCTTACAAGGTCTCATAACAACTGGATCAACATCCAAATCTTCATAGCTATCAACAGAAACCACCGTACTTGGGTCATGCACATACCTCCGTAGATATGATACATGAAAAACATTGTGCACACACGACATCTTTTCTGGTAATTCCAACTTATAAGCGAGCTTTCCAATTCGCTCGATGATCGGGAATGGTCCAACAAATCTCGGAGTCAACTTTCCTTTCTTCCCGAATCGAATAACATTCTTCAGTGGAGATATCTTCACGGAAACCATATTGCCTACGTCGAATTCCAAATTCTTACGACGCTTATCGGCATAACTTTTCTGACGATCTTGGGCTGCCTTCATTCGTCGCCGAATGATCTCGATGCAATCCGAAGTCTGTCGAATCATTTCGGGCCCAAGTATCAGCTTTTCTCCAGTTTCCAACCAACATGTCGGAGAGTTACACGGTCTTCCATACAGTGCTTCATACGGTGCCATACCAAAACTTGACTGGTAACTGTTATTATACGCGAATTCCACCAAATGAAGATGGTCTTCCCATGATCCTCCGAAATCCAAAACACATGCCCTCAGGAGATCTTCCAAAACTCAGTTGACTCTCTCGGTCTGACCATCTGTTTGTGGGTGATAAGCTGTACTCAAACATAACTCGGTTCCCAAAACTTCCTGGAAACTCTTCCAAAATCTACTAGTAAACAATGGGTCTCGATCGCTCACTATACTCTTCGGAATACCATGGAATCGAACTATCCACTTAACATACAACTCAGCCAATTTCGATGCAGTCCTAGTTGATCGAACATGAATGAATCTTGCACTCTTAGTCAAACGATCTACGGTTACCCAAATCCCTTCATTTCCTACTCTGGTTCTAGGTAACCCATCGATAAAATCCATCAATATTTGCTCCCACTTCCATGTAGGGACTTCTAACGGCTAAAGCAATCCACTGGGCTTCTTCTGCTCGGCTTTAACCAACTGGCAGTTCATACATTTGGAAATAAAATTTCCAACATCCTTCTTCATACCTTCCCAATAATAGGTTCTCTTCATATCCCGATACATCTTATTTCCACCTGGATGAATTGTCAACTTTGAGTGATGACTTTCCATAAGAACTTCATCTCTCAATCCATCTATATCGGGAACAACAAGTCGTCCTTGCTTCCGAAGCCAACCCTCTCGATCAACTTCGAATCCTTTATCCTTCTCTGGGTCTGATCTAAATTCCAAATCGCGGATAATCTTGACAAGCTTATCGTCTTGCTTTTGGCTCTCGCCAATTCTTTCCACTAGAGTAGGTCTTATCGATAAGTTTGCCAACATCTCACGTTCCAATTCACATCTAGGCCTGAAGTCAAATCCAGCTAAATACTCGAGACTCTTCCATTCCGAAAACATGGCTCCCAATCCTGCATGTCTTCAACTTAACGCATCTACCACTGCGTTACCTTTTCCCGGAGTATAGGCTATACCAAAATCATATGATGCTAAAAAATCTAACCATCGTTGTTGTCGAAGATTCAAATCTCTTTGGGAGAAGAGATACTTCAACGACTTATGATCTGTAAACAACTCGAATCGAACTCCCAGTAGGTAATGTCTCCACATCTTCAAAGCAAATACAATCGCCGCTAACTCCAAATCATGAGTCGGATAATTCCTTTCACGCGGCTTCAGTTGTCGACTTGCATATGCAACAACTTTATCCTTTTGCATCAGCACTGCTCCAAGTCAAGTACCACATGCATCGGTGTAAACCACCATCTCGTCATTTCCACTTGGAATAATCAAAACAGGAGCACTTGTCAGTCGCTCTTTCAGGATTCCGAAAGCTTGTTCACACCTAGCATCCCATCTGAATAATTGGTTCTTTTTCGTCAATCCTGTTAACGGTGCAGCTATCTTGGAAAAGTCTTTGATAAACCGACGATAGTATCCTGCTAATCCAAGATAACTTCTCACATCAGATGCATTATTAGGTCTAACCCAATCCTGGATTGCTGCCACTTTGGCGGGATCAACCGCTATTCCATTTCCAGAGATAATATGGCCTAAGAATCTCACTTCACTCTTCCAGAAGTGACACTTCGAAAACTTAGCCCTCAGCTGATGTTTTCGCAAGATTTCTAAAACAATCCGCAAGTGCGTCTTGTGCTCTTCCTCAGTTCAGGAATAAATCAAAATATCATCCACGAACACAAGTACGAACTTGTTCAACTGATCCCTGAACACTCTATTCATAAGATCCACAAAATATGCTGGTGCATTGGTTAATCCAAATGGCATTACCAACCACTCATAGAAACCGGATGGTGTCCTGAAAGCAGTCTTCGACACACTATCCCCAGCCACTCTTAACTGGTGAAATCCCATTGCCAAATCCATCTGAGAAAACACCTTAGCTTCGTGAAGCTGATCAAACAAGTTATCTATTCTCGGCAATGGATACTTGTTCTTCTTAGTTACTTTATTCAGCTCACGATAATCCACACACAACCTCAACGATCCATCCGCTTTGGTTGCAAACACAACTGGTGCACCCCATTCAAACACACTACGCCGAATGAATCCTTTCCGTAAAAGGTCATCAGCTTGCACCTTCAACTCTTGCTGTTCCCTAGGTGCCATCCGCCTAAGAGGCATCACAACAGGTCTGGCTCCTTCAACTAGATCGATACGAAACTCGATCTCCCTATGCGGCGGTAACCCTTTGACCTCGTCAAAGACATCTTCAAATCCATTCACAATAGGCACCGATGACAGTTCATCCCATGGAACAACCAGCGAATATCTGAAGCTCATGAAGACGCCTTCTTCATGCTTACATCGTATCACAACCTTTCGCCCTTCCACATTCTCGACTGCCACCTCCAGCCTCTTACAATCAACCCTTGCCGCATATGTCCTAAGCCAGTCCATACCCAAAATATTTCCGAACCCCGCAAAGTTCAGAACAAAACAATCACAAACAAAAGAGCAATCATGACTCGATATAACTAGACCACGACATATCATACATAAACAAGACGAACCCCCAACTGGATTAGTCACAACCAATGGTCTATCAACAATATCCGGTTCCAAACCCAACCGGCCTACCAGATCAATAAAAACAAAGGAATATGACGCCCTAGTATCAAATAACACTCTAACTGGAACACCACAAATGGAAAGAGTACCTTGAACCACCACACTCTTTCCCTCCTCTTCAGCAGTAGGAGCCTTCAAAGATGATGGCACAGCCCCCAAAGCATAAGCTTGCACAATCTGCTTGTCCTTCCTCGGTTCAGGACAATTCTTCCTGAAATGCCCCGGTTTGTCACAGTTGTGGCACTTCGCTGGCACCTTTGGATTCTTACAATCTCTGGAGAGATGTCCCTTCTGCTGACAGTTGTAGCAGGTCACTTCACCCTTCGGCCTCTTATGGCCATCCTTACCCCTCTGTTGCTGCTGCTTCCTTTTCTTGTTTTCACCCTGCTGTGTTTTAGACCCTTCCTTGGTTACAGCAACAACAGATCCTTCTTTAGGAAACAGATTCTCATGTCTGAGAGCTTTCTCCACAAGCTTCTCAAATGGGTCATCCAAATGATCCACCAACTCCCTCCCAAGATAACTTTCCAAGCCTGTCACGAACTTCTCATTCTTCTGATAGGGAGATTCAATATATGACCGAGCATACTTAGACAAAGCTTCAAACTCAGAAACATACTCAAGAACTGGTCTTCCACCCTGCTTGAGCTCCACAAACTTCTTAAACAGAACAGATTTCTGAGCTGTAGAAATGAACTTAGCTTCAAATCTAGCTTGGAATTGCTCCTAAGTAATTTCTTCCTCTGGACTATCTATGGTGATAGAGTTCCACCAATCAGAAGCTCTTCCCTGAAGCTGTCTTGATGCAAGCTTCTTCTTAGTTGCACCATCAATTCCCAAATCACCAAAGATCCTTCTACAAGCATCTATCCATCACTGAACTTCAATGGTTGATTCTGTCCCCAAGAAAACCTTTCCTCCAAGAGCAGTATAGTCCTTACACAACTTAGCAAAATCCACTGGTCTTGGAGCTTGAACCTGAACTCCAACATCTACTGATGGCCCCGGAGCTGGCATCCTTCTCATGATCGAAGTCATCATAGCCTCGAACATAGAAGCATAATTAGCAGCCCCCTCAACAGCACGGCCTTCCCTAGCAGCTGGTCTCCCTCTTCGACTCATTCCGAATATCTATAAGAAATGATTAATATACCCTGAGAAACGACTGCATAAGAAGTTCAAATCCTTCTAAGCTACTATATTATATATAGTAATCATCCATCAAAATTACAATTACGTCTCTCATACGTAGTTACGTCAGCGAGCGTTGGCTAAAATCGATTAACCTGGCTCTGATACCAAATATGACGACCGCCCAAGAATCCTACATTTAAACAGGGAAATAGTGCGCTGAAAAGTGTGCCAGGCCGCCATGGACGATCATCAAGGCAGGGTAAACACAAAGGTCTATCGTATAACTCACAGCGCAGGGATAAAATACAATAGAAAAGTATACATAGTGAAGCTCATTGAACAGAATCTTATCATATAAACTCATAGTAGTTTAATACAAACATTTGAATAGTCAATACATCAAGCCTCACTACATAACACTCAGAGTATCAAACAAACAACGGAACATCCAGTACATATAGTAAGAGAACAATATGCAAAAGCCTCCAGCTCGTCTTCGTCATCAACAGCGTTGGTCACTAAGAACAGCACCTGTCACCTGCTACCTAGTCTGCCCATCCTAAACGGATAAACAGCCCAATGTGATAAGAGTTTGCACATAAAACCTTGAGTCAGAAAAAAGTCCTAGTGAGCAGTAAATCAATTATCAAACATACCAAAAGAGCATATAGGGGAAAAGGAATAAGAACCCAACCATTCCACTCCACCTCTTTCTACAGTGATAGCCCCTAGACCCACTAAGCAGGAATAAACATAGCAAAGCAGACAATTAACGTAAAGCAATTATCACTCGAGTCAAGGTCGATGTTTTCCAAGTGCAAACCCCCAAGGCCTAAACCAAGATCAGATAAGCACCCATAAAAACATTTCTCTTGAAACCGAGTGACGATACAACCCAAAGCATCCAAATATCCATGACTCTGGCTATCACCATTATCATTGCCTCGACATCACCGTTAATTGAATGACCAGCTCATTCTTTCATCCGTCCGTCAATGGCTAATGGTAACCACGTTTCTAGACTAACTCCACACGTCGTCGCAGCCCGTGCCTAGGACTATCGAATCTGCCCAGAGTACTTGGCACGTCATCGCAGCCCGTGCCTGGGATTATCGAATCTACCCAGCGTACTCTTGCTTTGAGCATGCTAGAACCTTCAATAACGATGAAATGTCAGCCTCCTAGTCATCCTCCTTGATGACTATTCTCAAACTAGCTCAAGCGCCTCTCGAGCCATCCATTATCAACAAACTCGAACCATATCACCGAGTTAGCAACATGCTTGGGATGATCCCGTCTGGATTAAAACAAGGCTATCTCACATCATGCTTTGCTTCATCGCATCATAGCAAAGTCCCATCTCAACATCATCATCAAATCTGTCCATATGAACTTTATCATCCGCTTCATATGCCACAAGCAGCTTTCCTCATTCAAAAGCCTTTCCACTTGGCTTTTGGATCATCTTCGACCAACTTGTCCAAATTCAACCATCAATCCACTAACTCATAACAATCAATCAAATCAATCATTAATCCAAATAATCAATCATTCAAACAAGATCTAAATAAACGATTATAACTATAATGGCAATTTAGTAAATAAAGAGTCCAAATATAACAAGCATGAATTCTAAGTAACAACTTGATGAAGGATCTATCATAGGCTAACATGTAGTAGAATGGATATCAAAATTTTATGGACAATGGATCTACATGCAGACTTAAAGAAAATGCATGAAATCACTATCTTTAACATACAAACAAGCCACCAATCCAATATACTCCTTTGGGTCCGTGTGAGAGATAACTACCACTCACCGAATCACCTAAACACTCCAAAAGCTACCAACTTCATATCTGGATAGCAAAGGATCTAGCTTGATTCGACAAGGTTTCCCTTCAAATGATGAAATCTCTCTTCGATGGATGGAGATCTTCAACTTTGGCTCTTGGATCTTCGATTTGATCTTCAATCTTGGATGAATGTAAGCACTAGATTAGAGTGGAGAAAAGAAGTGAAGAAGTGTTGTAGTCGAGTTCTCAAAATGGCAGCACTTCGTCGCTTCAAAATCCCGTGCCAAAAAGTGAGCCAAATCCATCTATTTATAGGCAGATCCATGAGTCGTCTGCCCCCATAAGTCGTCGCCGACCTAACGACTTACGTCCTAACACTCAGGCCTCCTTAAGTCGCTTATTCGATATTAGGTCGCTCACGACCTATAACATTGCCGACCTACGACCTAAAGCACTGCCGACCTAATAAATATCACAGTGCAACCAAGCGACTTAACAAACGCGGCCGACCTAACGACCCAACACCTTATGCGGCTTAGCGACTTAATGACTTACGACTCAACCTTCACGCGACTTAACTAAACACAGAAAGTCTTACGACCTATGCCTCCCCACGGCTTACGACCTAACTGAGATGCCGACCTAAGCACACAAGGCAAACCACCATAGGTCGTATACGACCCAACGACTTACGACCTAACCCTAAGTCGCTTGCAACCTTAGGTCGTCTTATGACCTAACTATAACCCGGCACTAACCACTAGGTCGCTAAATTCGCTTCAAACGACCTATCCCTAAGCCGCTAGCCACAAACCCGCTACTACCTTAAGTCGGTCACTCTATAGGTCGGTCCAATCCTTTAAGCCGTGAACCTCTAACTCGTTCACTTTTCTTAAGTCGCCTACTATCCTTAAGTCGTTCCACCGACCTAACTTACACACGAGCTTACTCTGGATGCCTCATTTCTATAGGTCGGTCAATAACTTAAGTCGCTCCATTCCACTAAGTCGCTCACACGAGCTAACTTCCACACGACTTAAGCTCCTGGACAAGGTGAGTCTGGTTGACTCAAACAATGCAAACGACCTAAAGACAATAATTTTACGATTTATCGACACGTAAAATACGGGTCGTTAAAGTTACTGTATTCAGGAAAAACATAAAAAAACTGCAATTTAATGATAAATGTTAAATAGATAATGTAAATGTTTTCAAATTAAAAATTATGGAAAAATCGGATGAATTAAATTAAAAAACGTCAACAAAATTCGTGTCGTAAAAATAATAATTTATTTTCCCATTATTTATTTAACTAGTTATTACTGTAAATGAATTTACAAACGAATTCATTGTTATTATTTATTTAACCAAAAAGAGTTAAACAAAGCTACTAAATCTACCGAAGCAATATTAAATTTAAAATCTATATTTTTGAAATGTTATTTAAATATAAATTCTCCAATTCAAATAATTTAAATAATCTTTGTATTTTGAATTTAAGATATTAACTATAGTTTAATCCCTATATTTAGATTTTTAAGTTATTTAACTCTTTAAACCATTATTTTAATAATTAATCAATTAAATATTTCAAATTCAATTGACTAAAAAAATTAGGTCATTGCACTCATGGGTTAGCTAAAACCCGGCTATGCATCCTTTCTTTGGTTTTAATCATTACTGCTGGCGAGGCCGCGTTCGACATTCCAGCTTATGAACCGCTAACTGAACAGATCATGGAACTACACATGGATTCTCGTACCTCAATAGGTTTCGAAACCACACATGGGTTCCTACATCTTAACAGAGCTCTCTGAATCACACATAGATTTCTATACCCTAATGATCTCAGAATCACACATGGATCCCTGCATCTCAACAAAGATCCTGGAATCATCTATGGACTCCCATACCTCAATGGGTCTTGGAATCATACATGGGACCCTACATCTCAACAATGATCTTGAAATAACACGTTGGTTTCCATACTCCAATGGGTCTCGAAATCACATATGGATTCCAAAATTAAAAACAAATCTCAAATCTCCTCCAAGCATAGAACCCTTATATGGTTTTGGAGTGGTTACGGTTTGAGTCATCACTTACGAGTACACTATTCCCGCTTACCGATCGCTCGAAAACTGATCGATCAATTTTTGAAATGCTCAATACCAATCCTTTTGGAAATAACAGACAACACATAAGGATGAGAATCTACCCTAACCGTTTATGTGGATGGACTCCTCATCGTTTGTCCTGGAAGAAAAAAAATGAGTTTATGCGTACAACATAGCACTATTGATGGTAACTGTACCATATAATCCCTGTCTTTCTCCTAGATATTTGCAGAGTTAAAATCCTTTAGTTTTAAGTAGGGAATATTTTCGTACCATCAAAATTAAGAAGGATTGTATATTTAGGCTGAGATTTGATAGTCGATTATTTAACTATCAAATAAAAAAACTTTCAAATCAACAAATTAGAGATTTATTTCCCATGGAAACTACTAAACCTCATTTAACTAATCTTCCATTAATAAAAATCACCTTGTAAATACATGGAAATCACTTCCATATACATATCCCAACAGGGTAAGTATATTCACAAAACACTATATATTTCGATACTTAGAAAATATGAACATATACTTATCTTAATGGTATAAGTATATTCACAAAACATTTCACTTTCAAAACTTGGAAACATTTCCCTATACGTATAAAATGGTACAAGTATATTCACCAAACACTTAGAAAGATTTTCTATTTCAAAATCATATTAGAATGATTAAACCCAAATGTTATTGAAATAGGGATATTAATAACCCAAAACATTAATAATTTTTATAAATCTCTTTCCGAAATAAATATCTCCTTTATAAATCTCCAATTTTTTTATAAATCTTACTTATAAATCTCCAATCTATTTATAAAATACTCTTTTATCAATCTCTAAGTTTTTATTTATAAAATTAATCTTTTATAAATTTCCAAAAACCCATTTATATAACTTCCCTTTCAAATCTCTAAACCATTTATAAACCTCTTTTCTAAAATCATTCACAGCCCAACTTCTTTTCAAATTCCAAACCTCTTTCAAATTTACAAACAACTTTAAATACTTTCTTTTTATAAAAAATCCTTTTATAAACAATTTATTATTTATTTATAATAAATAAAAAATTTAACACCATAAAGATAAATATAAAACATTTTTAAATAAAATAATAATAAACTTTAAAACATTTTAAATAGTGTAATAATTAACTTTTATAAACCTTCTAAATAATATGATAATTAACTTTAAAACATTTTAATAAATATAAGAAAATAACTTTAGCAACTTTAAAATATAATTAATTAACTTTAAACTACATTTCTAATACGATAATTATCTAATTTTAAATGATCGATAACAAAATAATTTATTATCTTTCAACAACCTTGATAAGTAACTAATCGTCTTTAAACAACATTAATAAAATAATTAATTTTAAAATATTATAAATATAATAATTAACTTCACTACGGAAATAATTTTAGAAAACACTTTGTAAAATAGAACTTAAACAAATGCTTTTTTGAAATAATAATTCAATAAAACATTTTACATCAAATTATAATATCTAAAGTTGATTCATGTCCATAACTTTCTAAATCCAGAAAGAGGCTCAGTGACCCCAGTGGTACTTAAACACGCTATCATTAAATTCGGTTTACCTTATTACAGGTATCTAAAGAAGCAGGCGTATATGTAAACCAAATCAGTAACTACAATCAATTGTTAACACATTATTTATCCAGTATTAATCAACTGACACTTAAATGAATATCTAAATTAATATAATAGCGGAAGAGGGACTTGTTCTGCTAAAAAATGTCATTCAAAATAAACTCTTTCGTTTATTATTAGACAGTGTTTATTTGGCCAAATAGATAACACTAAAGTAGTATACTTAAATTAACTACGTTATTTTTTAAACTATGTAATTATATTAAATAACTATTATTCTATAACTTTATACATTATCCATTTTGAAAAATGATAATTTATCTAAACCAAACAACTAGCAAATAAAACATCCAAGGAGGTAATTGATAATTTTTATCTAATCTATAACATACTAGTTAACCAAAAAGATGGTTTAACTCATCAAAATTTCAGTTATCGCTTCTGCGTTCTAGTTCCATCTAAAATGGAACAACACTCAATTTTAAATTGAAATTGCTCCAATTTGCACGAATCCAATTCCACTGCGTAGTTAACGATTCCACTATTATAACGCAACAGAATGCATTCGATTAGTTGTGTGAGAAAGTTATACATTTTATAAGATTTTGGTTTTAAGTATTAATAATTGAATACTTAGTTACAATTTTAAACCTTAATCACCCATTACATTCTTCTTCCCCATACATTATCTTCCTATCCTCTCTCTTGATAGGCACACGAAAAAGCTATGCCTCTCCATTCCCTGCACCACTCATATCACCACGAAAAACCCACGAAACTCCTTGCAATCACCCTCTTATCACTCAAGCAGCGATGAACATCGCTGCTCCACACTCGGCTGCATCATAAGATTCGCGACCTGGGCTCAAACTGCCACTGCCCATCCAAGTCGTACCATGCAATATATAGTCGGAGACTACCAAAACTTCACGCAAGCTACCAAATGCCATGCCAAGCCCAAATATAACTTAAAATCAAACTATTTCTTCCATAATCACAAAAGGAACCAAACATTAGTTTTGCTACTAACCGTTGAACACAAAAAGAAGAAGCTGCAACCTTCCATTATCATACCAAACAAAGATCTCCTTAATTCAAGCTCAATGACACTGACTTTCTATTTTTTGAATTTTATTTCAATTGTTCTTGATTTTCAAAGGAAGTGGATTTTGGCTTTTTCTTGTTTTTGATTGTAGAAAGATAAAGGTAGACAATAGAACGAGAATGTATCCAATGAGTACGAAATGTCTTGGGCTAAGTTTATATTTAGAATTTTTCGGCATTGCATTGCATAGCTTTTTTTTGCGCATGGACTCCAACGATAAGACAAAAGTACGATCGCGCTCAGAACAGCGACACAACCCTAAAACAATAATAATATACTCTAGTTATCGATTTCTCAAAAATCACTAAAACATTACTGTTTGCCGAAAAATCATCAAATAATACTTTGAATATTTTTCATTTTAAAAATTACGAAAAAATCTAATAAATTAAATTAATAATACGTTAATAGAAATTGAGTCTAAATATAAACAATGAATTTTCAGATTATTTATTCGAACTATTTATTTCTGCAAATGACTTTACAAAATGAATTCACAGTTAGTATTTATTAACTATAGTGAGTTAAATAAGACCATAAATCCATTAAACAAATATTATATTCAAACTCCAAATATTTAAATCACTATTCCAATATTTATTCAAAATTCAAATTTTTTAAAATAATCTCTATAATCTAATTCAAGTTTTAAAGCTCCTAAACTAATATTTCAATAACTAAAATTAAAATACTAAAAACCAAATAACCAAATTCCGAGTTGTTGCATTCTCCCCTCTTAAAAGAATTTCATCTCCGTAATTATGATGAGAGGAAAAATGCCTCCAAACCCTTAAACTTTTCAAAATCAATTAGTTGAAAATTGTTATTAAATTTTCTATGTCCTTTAACATTACGGAAAATTTCGGCATGTCTTCTTTGCAAGGCTCGATCAGAAAAGCTACATATCACAACTGGGGGCCCAAACCAACAAAAGGAAATAAAAACCAGTGGACTCCCATATATAATGCATAAAATCATCATCAAAAACCAAAATATAAACATGTACCTGCTTGTCGGGAATATAACTACTCATGAAACCAAAAGCATCAAACTAGCCTTTGCTTCCATGAACTTGCATCTCACTTACAAATAATATGCAACTATATAACTCATAACTATATAATTTTGCAATTTCCAATTTCAAACATAAAATTTATTAAATCCTGTACGATGTACATATATCATTCATATGAAAAATCAAATCTGATCACTCACTCATTATAAAAAAAATTCACTTTTGAACTTGTGTCGCTCACTCGACCACTCAATCCCGATCTGGTTCCTTGATTAAAAATCATCGTTCTCCTTACTAGCCATCAACTATGATAGAAAAATCCAAAATCAAATCAAAAATCTGCATTCAATGTTCGCCATCAAGAATCGAGTGAACAGTGCTAACTCGGGCAAATGTAAAACATCGTGAAATCATGTACTCAAAACTGGATCAAATGGTTATGCGAACAAAATGGTCTATGTACAATTTACATATTTATTCAACTTGTTTATTACCGTAACAATTATTATTTTTATTCGCATTCATTTTCACTTTTAGTATGTTTCTTTTGATACTAAAATTATTTATGAACTATTTCACAAAACCATTACTTAAGTTCACGATCATCTTATAACACAACTTATGTTTATCTACAGTTTTAAACTTAAGTTTATATAAATTTCAAACAGCCAGAACTTCATTTTAGGCTCTCCCATACTTGAAATTTATTGTACATATTTTATAAAGTACATTTATGTTCATAAACTGCTTTAGACACTAAGTTTATATTTGTATAACACTCTGCTACAATCTGAGAGTACATATACAAATTTCAGATTTGTATTTACTTAACCTAAATGTCGAAAAAATTAAAATTTGTTTTAACTTACTATTTCTAAAATTTATAGTTTATAAAAAATTGTTCTCTTATGTTTTCACAGAACACTTAGCTTAATTTTTTCGCTTTAACTCGGAAGTTCGATTGTCCGAAATCATAAAAAATTCCTTTCTATTTTAACAGATGAAAATTTCAGAGCAACATCTCAAAACCAGAGGCACAAACCATACTAACCTAATGGATAAATTCATAAGCCCATAATATTACTTAAATAAAAATTCAAGAACTACACACCCGATTTTATTTCAAACCATTTTGAAATAATATATATATATATATATATATTATTTGCGCCAAAATTGGTCACAAACACTCAATTATCGATGAAAGCATCAGTTCCCAATCACAGATCATAGATAACAAGTATGTAGAGAATTAAAAATGAAGAACGCTTAGAAAATTCAGTAGAAGCAGTAAAGAACACAGAGTTTATAGTGGTTCGGCAATCTGGCTTACATACACCTTGTAGTTGATGATTTTATTGATGTTTGCTTGCTGACTACAACGGGTTACAACTGATTACAACAGCAAATTTTGAGTATAATGATGAATCCGACAGAATCTGGACGTAGAAAAATCAAAAGTCCTTTTTTCTGTAGGCTTTGTGGTGCTATTTATAAGCGTTGGATGCAAATATCTTGCTCAAATCTCGGGAGACCTCTTCCAGCACATGAGTGGGCCAACACGATCGATCCCACGTGATTTCGAGTTGATCCATGATCGATATGAAAGAATTTCGTATCGATCAAGATTTGATCCAATCGAGTCGAAATTTGGCATGAACATTCCTTAGGTCCACGTAAGCTCCTGTGAAAATTTCATAGCATTTGGTCTTGTAGATCGCAAGTTATGATCGATGCAATTTAAGGTTTTTGGTAGGCTGGGCAATTCATATCGATCCCCTTCGCATCGCACTGCTCATATCGATCAGGGCACGTTCTTATAGGTTGACGTGGTGCTAACTCCTCGGATCGATCCACTTTTAGTGCCGAGTTGGCTGCTTCCATCTTCATATCCACCGAGTGATAGGTCCTTTGGATCGATGCTTGGTGCTTCTTTTCGTATCGATCATCTGTGCTCTTCTTCGTATCGATTATCAGCACTCTATATCATATCGATACCCTGTGTCCCATTTCGTATCCATAGGGAGGTTTCGTATCGACCTGTTGTTGACCGGTACGAAGTATGCTCAAAATTTGATGGATACAAAATGGGCGTATGTGGATGGATACGAAGTGAGTGGATCTGGACGGATAAGAAGAAAGGCCTGTTCACCGATGGACACGAGATGGTTCGATACGAAATGAGCTTGCTTACTGATGGGTACGAAGAGGATAGACTTCGCTGGATACAAAGCCAAATGGATACGAGCCGAGGTCCGAGGGTTGATGGATACAAACAGGATGGTTGCAATGTGATGGATGCGAATGAGCCCTCGGGGGTGGATTCGAATGGGATGGATACGATGGAGGCGTTCTGATAAGTATGAATGGAAGCATTGCTTGACTTGCATTTATCATATCTTGAGCATATGAACTCTGATTGACTTTAAATCTTAAATGTTGTCTCCCATAGCTTTGCTTGTCTCGTCATATCAGTTGTATCTTGATCCAGATTAGGACAAAATTCATCGACAACCATAGCGAGCCAGCGTATAACCGATCTTCGGGACGAATTGTCTTTGATTTCTAGTCAACTTCTTGGTGTCACGGCGTTGCTAAAAGGCGTATAGACATTCGAGGTCGGATGCCATTCACAGCAAATGGTGACCGTTCGCGGTCGAAAATGAACACCGATGATGCTGCAATCATCGTCGAAATTATTTTTCAACAATTAAAACAAGTTGAGTGCTTCTATCTTCTTCAAGGTCTTTTTAAAATATTTCTGTTCCAAAATACTTCCAAATAATACTATTACTATTTTTCCCTTCTTTCAAAACTTTGAAAATCCATTTTCAAAAACATCGGGATTTAAATTCTCGAATTCTCAGCTTAAATCCTTTTTCTTTATAAACTACATTTATAAATCATATTTATATAATTTTTTCTTCCTTATATAAAACCATTTCACAAATGTATTTCTTTTTTTAGATTATAATAAACAAGTTTTATTAAAGTTAAATTTCACCCAACATTATCAATGAACGCCTTATAGTAAAATTGCGAAATTGAATTCACAAGGTGTTCGTTTCAATGTTCCCATAATTACTATTTACCCAACCCATGTTGTGGAAAGGATAAAACAACCCCTAATCAACCGCAATAGTCAATGCCCATAAAATGATTGGGCACAACTACTCAATCGACAAATAAATAGTCAATGCTTCTAACTGGGTGAGCATGACTAATCAAACAATAATTGATAATAATTAATATCATTTCCTAACAAGTAAACACAAAATTAATAACTATACTTAATTTCTGGAAATTATTCCTTTATATATAAAATATTGGTAAAATTATTTCATTTAACAATTTTCGAAAACAACACCGTATCGATTTGCCTTGTTCAAGTATTTAGAAACCGCTATCGATATTGTGGCGTCCCACATACAGACCAAAATTGGAAAACTACTCAATAAATAAATTAACACAATATAAAACATTTTATCGCATTAACAAATACATGCTCATATATATATATATACACTAAAACACATCCTAAGGTCTCGCTTAACCTCTCTCAAATGAGTTAACCCCACCAAAGCCTAGGTGTTCGCTAAACCTAAGCTCTGTTACCATGTGTAATGATCTGCCTTTTCGCCCTTCAAAATTCGATATTAATACATCCACGGTATTCATATGTTGAGTTTCCAACTATCAGAAAGACATATTGTTGGAGCAAAAGAAAGAAAAGACAGAAAAGAATCTCACATCATGACAAGTAATATATAATATACAATAGATCTTTACACAAATAAAAACTGTAATATACATACACCAATCGGAGTATACTAGACAAATCATCGGCTTGGACTGTTATAACAACCTGTCCTCACAAATTAGTGATGAACACAATAACTAATGTAGTGGAAAATAAAGAAATACGTAGATATGTCTTAAGCATCCAGATTGTATTCTATGCTCCAAAGAAAATATGTGAATATTCTCGGTATGAACCGAGCATTATAATAAAATAACACCCGGATCAAAGTGTGAGAAACACACCTAAATTGGATTTTGCTGTTGTAAAAACCCTTCAAAATAAAGGTATCTCATAAGACTACCACACATAAACACGAACGGGTTTTACCTTACGATAACCAAACATTTATATTAGAAATCTAGTGATATTATAATAGTGTATAAGCATGCAATTATCAATTATCAAGTAGTTGTGATGCTTGTGAGTGTACATCACAACAATACTATGTATATAATCAAAAACAGCTAAGGTGCATTCACTAATTTTGTAGGATTCACCGGAGGTTCCCTTGGTGCTGAGAACGGTCTTCGTGCACAAGGAATAGAGTTATCCTTCTGAAGCAACAATACATCTCTAGTGATGTACGATAGGAAATATATAGTTGGCCACCAAAGCCGAATGCATCGCTCCATGCATGCATAACAAATATAGGTAACGCTAGGAAAGAGACAACTGCACCCTCATGGGTTAGCTAAACCCCTAGCTATGCATCCTATCTCCGGTTTTAGTCATTATTGCTGGTGAGGCTATGTCCGTCATTCCAGCTCACGCACTGCTAATTGAATAGATCATGGAACCACACATGGATTACTATACCTCAATAGGTCTTGGAACCACACATAAGTTCCCACATCTTAACAGAGATCTCGAAATCGCACATAGATTTTCATACCCCAACGGGTCTCGGAATCGCACATTGATCGCCGCATCTCAACAAAGTTCTTGGAATCACACATGGATTCCCATACCCCAACGGGTCTTGGAATCACCCATGAATTCTCATACCTCAAGGGGTCTCCAGATAACACGTGGATTCCAATATCCAAAACAAATCTTGAATCTCCTCCGAGCATAGAACTTATATATGGTTTTGAAGTGGTTACGTTTTGAGTTATCTCTTATGAGTACACTCTACCTGCTTACGTGCCGCTACAAAACCAATCGATCGATTTCCAAAATTCTCAATGCCAGTTCTTTGGGAAATAATCAGACAATACATAAGAAGGAAGTCAACCCCTAACCGTTTGTGTGGACGAATCTCTTCATCCTTTGCCCTAAAAGAACCAAACGAGTTTATACGTATAATATAGCACCACTGATGATAATTTTACCATATAATCCATGTGTTTCTCCTAAATATTTTCTAAGTTAGAATCTTTCGCTGTTAAGTAGCAATATTTTCGTACCACCAAAATTAAGAAGGATTGCATATTTAGGCCAAGATTTGATAGTCAATTATTTAACTATCAAATAAACAAATCTTCAAATCAAACAAATAAGATATTTTTTTCCCATGGAAACCACTGAGCCTCATTTAACTAATCTGACATTGATAAAAATCACTTTGTAAATACTTGGAAATCACTTCTGTATATTTATCTCAATAGGATAAGTATATTCACAAAACACTATTTATTTCGATACTTCGAAAATATAACCATATACCTCCTCAACGATATAAATATATTCACAAACCATTTCAATTTCAAAACTTGGAAACTTTTCCATATACTTATAAAATGGTATAAGAATATTCACCAAAACTTAGAAAAAAAATTCTATTTTAAATTCATATTAAAATGATCAAACCTAAATGTTGTTGAAATAGAGATATTAATAACCCAAAGCATTAATCCTTTTTATAAATCTCCAAATTTATTTATAAAACTTCTTTATAATTCTCCAACCTATTCATAAAATACTCTTGTACAAAATCTCTAAGTTTTATTTATGAAATTACTCTTTCATAAATTTCCAGAAACCTATGTATAAAACTTCCTTTTCAAATAGCTAAACCATTTATAAATATCTTTTCTAAAATCATTCAATACCCAACTTCTTCTCAAATTTCAAACCTCTTTCAAATTTATAAACTTCTTTAAATAATTCCTTTCTATTAAAGAAATCCTTTTATAAATCATATATTATTTAATTAGAATAAATAAAAACTTTAACTTCAAAAAGATAAATTTAAAACATTTTTAAATAACATAATAATAAACTTTGAAACACTTTAAATTATATAATAACAACTTTTTAAAACCTTCTAAATAATATAATATTAATGAATATAATAAAATAATTTTAGCATCTAAAATATAATTAATTAACTTTAAACTACATTTCTATTACAATAATCAACTAGTTTTAAATAATCAATAATAAAATGATTTGTTATCTTTAAACAATTTTGATAAGTAGTTAATCATCTTTAAACAACATTAATAAAAAATAAATTTTAAAATGCTATAAATATAATAATTAACTTTACTAAGGAAATAATTTTATAAAACATCTTGTAAAATTGAACTTAAACAAATTTTTTGTTAAAATAATAATTTAATAAAACATTTTACTTCAAATTATGAAATATGAAGATGATTTAAATCCATAACTTTCCAAATCCAGAGAGATGCTCAGGACCCTAATGGTACTTAAACAAGCTACCATTAAATTCAACTTACCTTCCCAAGTTAAATTATAGGTATTTATATAAGCAGGCAATATGTAAGAAAAATCCATAATTAACAATCAATTGTTAACACATTATTTATGCAGTATTAATCAACTAGCACTTAAATGAATATCCAAATTAATATAATAGTAGAATGGGTTTTGTTCTTCTAACAAATGTTATTCAAAATAAACTATTTTGTTTATTATTAGTCGGTTTTTATATGGCCAAATGGATAACGCCAAAGTAGTATACTTAAATTAACTACGTTCTTATTAAAATAACGTGACTATATTAAATCAGTGTTATTCTATCAATTTATACATTACCCATTTTCAAAAATGATAATTTATCCAAACCAAATAACTAACAAATAAAACACCCAAGCATGCCATAAATATTTTTTATCTAATATATAACATGCTGGTTAACCAAACTAGTGAGTTTAACTCACCAAAATTTTAGTTATTGCTTGTAACGGCCCTGAATTTTGAACAATAAAAAAAAGAAAATATTTAATTTATTTTAAATATTTAAATGATGATTTGACGTGAATTTCAAATTATCAGAATAAATTGGTGATTAAATTTAAGAATTTAATCTATTTAAAGTTGAATAAAAAAAATTGAATTTAACTTTGGAGTTGAAATTGAATATTGAATTTGTATTGAAATTCAAACTAACGACTTAGAAGAAAATAAATTTGGATATAAGAATTGTTGCTTATTTAAATTTATAAAGGATGGTTAGTTTTAATAACATTTTTCATTTACTTAAATAAAATAGAATAAAATTTTAATCAATACAAAATAAATAAAGAAATACACGTAGTTAAAAATTCAAACAACATATTTATAAATTTTGTAAAATATAATGTAACTACATTGGAAAAATTTTAACAACATAATTTTAACAAAACAAAACAAAGCAAAGAAATAACAAAACTAATTGAATTTAAATTGAAAAAAAAGGGAGAAAAAAATAAATAAATATCAAATAAGTATACACGGCCTTACTTTGTTCAGCTACAAACACGCCCCAATCTATGCCTTTAACCATGCCTTCCATCACGCATTTCCTCTGTAAAACCACGACCCCTCCCCCATCATTTCATTTCATACGATAGAAAAAAAAAAAAACAGAAAATAATGGCGGCTGTCGTTCGTCCCTCTCTTCACAATTAGGGCTTTTCGAAATTTGGGTTTGCTTCGGCTTCAATTCGATCGCGTGCTCCTCAGTGGGTCGAGTTCGTCTCCTTGCTTCGGTGAAAGGTGAGTTTTTTTCTCACGATTAATTTTGATTCAAGTGTTTAAATTTGTTTGAATTGGATGTTTGGTTGCATGTTATGTTTTGGGGGGTTATTCGTTATCAATTGCTTGGATTTTTTTTGGATTAAAACTGATATGAGCAGATTTGTTACTACATGTTGGTTGTTGGTTCTTATTCGCTATCATTTGCTCTGATATTTTGATTTTAAATTAATAAGAACAGATGTTATTTGAATTTGATTTAAACTGATGAGGACAGATGCTATAAAATTTGTTTTTAAACTGTTAAGAACAGATTCTACCCAATATTTGTTTTTAAATTAATAAGAACAAATGATATTTGACATTTGTTTTTAAACTAATAAGAGCAGATGCTATATGATATTGTTTTTTTTAACTGATGAAAACAGATACTATAAATTTTGGTTTTAAATTGTTAAGAACAGATGCTACTTGAAATATTTTTTAAACTGTTAAGAACAGATGCTATATGATATTGTTTTTTTAAACTGTTGAGAACAGATGCTATTTGGGATTTATTTTTGAATTGATAAGAACAGATGCTATACAAAAGAAAAAAAACCTTTGCTTGTCTGTGTTCCTGCATGTATAGGCAGTAGTTTGAAACTGTGGTTATGAATGCATTTGAATCTGCATAACTTAATTCTCTGTTCATACCTGGTTACAGAGTTTTAAAAATAAATGATAAAATAAGTAAAAGTTGTTAAACCAGAAAAAAATAATCAATGTTGAAATTCTGTGAGTAAACCTATGTTTATTCAAATCTTTTGTGCTTGAATTCCTGAATGAATATGATGGCTTGAATTAAATGAATGAAATGCTTGTGTTTTGCTTTTTTGGAAACATTGTTCTTGGGTGTATGCGTGTATATATATAAGTATTTCAACCCAATTTTCTTTGTTATTTGAAATGACTGTGAGCAAAACTGAAACTTTTAAGGTTAAAACACTTTTATTACCCAGTATATATATAGCCATGAATGGAGGTAATGACTCAAAGCCATCTTGAATGGATGATTAAGTTGTGTTATTTGATAAGAGAAAAGGATGATCTGGAATGTTGTTAAATATGCCTGAATGTTGAATGTATCAGTGCATACATGTTTTTGGAATGTTTGTATATCTGTGTATATGCCTCTGTTTAAACAGTATAGGCTAAACCTATTTTCTTTGAAATTTAAATCCTCCTTATAAAATTGATGTTATGCTTTAATCTTTAAAGAAAATCTGTTCATTTTAAATCTGAAGCTTTTAATGTTAAGAAAATTTTGAACCCAGTTTCATTTGTTTTGATTTGATCCTTTGCTTTGTTTCACTGGTATCTTCACTGTGTTGTTCACCATGTTGTTTGCAACTGTGTTGCACTTTTATCACTGGTATTTGCATTTTTGTCTGCATATTGGTTTGTTAGTACTTTGGGTGTCACTGGTGTACTTGAGTTGCGCTTGCCCGTTTAGTTGAGCTGCAGACTTTGACTTGTTTCATTTTTGAACTTGAATCTTGTTCCTTTGCTGTTTGGTTCCATGTTCATGTGTGTCTTGAGTTTCTGGTCACTGTCACACTGTACTTGCTTTACTTGAGTTTTTTTAACTTGTACATGCTGTGTTCATTCGAGTTGCTTCACCATTGAGTGTTTCATTTCATGAACATTTGGGTCTGGTCTCTTTATCCACAATTTGTTGATCAATATACACTGCTCAGTATACATCTCCACTACTTCATTTTGTTGCACTGTAGTTTGGTCTGCATCCCTTTGTTTGATCATCATGTAGCTTACTGTGTTCATTTGAATACTTTGTATTTCCAAAATTTTGATATGTTGTCCACCTGAGTTTGATGCGTTTGCATATACTCTGTCTTTGAGCTGCTGTGTTGATTGCATTGTTGTACCTGGGTTATCTCACTGATCATTTGTATACACATAGTTGTATGCTTCTCGGTTGCACTGTAATTGGTCTGCATCCCTTTGTTTGGTCATCAGTTGTAGCTTGTTATATTGAACTTGTAATTGTTGCCGTAAGCTCTGTTGCACTTCGATGTTGTTTATGTTGACTCATTCACTGTCCCTGTTTCATTTGTTCAGTTGCACTTATAAATCCATGAATTGTTGTCCATTCATTTTGGGACCCTGTTTGTTCATCTGTGCATTGGCCTTGAGTTGAACCCTGTTTTGAAACTTGGGTTTGACCTTGTTTTGATCTGATAGCTATGCTTTTGTTTGGTACACACGTGTTGGCGAGGCAGTGCACATATGTGTAAATATACGTGTGTACTGCAGCCACACAGGATTGACAGATTTTAAAAATTGAAGTTGTTAATGTGAAAAATCCATAATAGATTTAAATAGATTCATGTGATTCGTCATCTCTGTTACCATTTACTTCAATTCATTGCAAATTTAATTACTTGAATTAAGATTAATCCTGACTCGAGTGTTTTTGTGTTTGCAATAAACGCTCGGGTCAGACCGAGTATTTTTACAGCTTGAAGATTTTCAGGCCGCGAAGTTAGAGAGAGTTGGGGAAAGCACTTCATTAAAGTTTTCTGGAAAAAATTTCTTGTACTTAAGAATCAAAGATATATTCCGCTGTATAAAAATTAATGCATTGTACAAACTCTGATATATGTATGTAAGAAAAATTCATTTATGAATAATATTATGATTATTCTGTGATTCTGTGGCTGATTCTGTTTAAACTCTATAAACTGACTAACAATCCGTCATTTTGAACGTTTCTAGTTGGTTTAATTACCGACTAGAGGCGGTCAGGGCGGCAGGTCATTACAAAAGTGGTATCAGAGCTTTGGTTTACTCAAAGCTCAGTTTATGATGTTTAATATGAATAGTTACTAGGATCACTTTAAAGAAAAATGTTTTCTAATCTAAAGAAGTATGAAATTGTTTTCTTTAAAATAAAAAGTATTTTGAAAGTTAGAATTATTTCGAAAATTCCCCTCTCTAAATTTAGGATTGCGATAGTTTCTCATTCGAAAACCCATTATCGAATTATTGAGATTTATGAAAAATAAAATATAAGTGAAGTGAATTAATGAATTGGTTTAAATTGGTTAAAATCGAATATTTTGAATATCTTCAAAATAATAATTGTGAAATAAAATGGTATGTTAATTTGGTTATAGCCAAGAGGATAATTAAACTATAACTTGAGAATTTGATTCTGAATTCTTTTGAAAATTGATTTCAAATGTTGTGAAGAACGAGTTAATAAATAAATGGATTATAAGTATTTAACTTATAAATGGACTTTTGTTATATAATTGAGTTATATAAATTGAATTGAATTGAATTAATAAAAAGATTGTAAATCGAAGTTTTATAACTAGAAAAGGAATTTATGAAGATTGTTTATAAATTCGAAATCAATTGAATTTGACAAGTAAATTGTTGTAGCTTATTAAAGGAGTTATATTCACGATTTTGGACAGTGGATAACCCTTTAAAAATAAAAATAAGTTGAAGAAATGATGAAATTAGTTGACAAAGTATATTCACGATTTTGGACAGTGAATATATTATTGACTAAAACGGATATGTTTTAGAGAAGTGATATTATGAAATGAGGTAAAAGTGGAAATATAAATTTAATGGACCTAAGTCGATGAATGACTTACTAAAGAACTAGTTGATTATTTTTGGGAATAGAAAGCAAATGTAAAGTTCAAATGAGATTTAGATTTCAAATTTGAAGTTGTCAACATGATAATCCATTATAGGTTTAATAAATTCAGTGATGAATTTGAATTTAAACGTGCGGAAAATTTAATTAAGTGAAAAACTTAATATTGAAAAGTTTGAAATTGGTTTAAAACTAATATTATGAAAAGTATGAGGAATTCAAACTATGAATTAAGTTGAAGTTGAAATTGAAAAAAATTAATGGTTTTAAAGATGTTTTAAAATGCATTAAGTATCGAATACATAGATTTCAACATTCAATTGTTGAAATAGGCGTTTTCGAGAAATAAGGAAATGGTGGACTATAACATTGTTGTTATAGTAAATGGTTTCCGGAAGGAAATGTTGTTTATAGTATTGGGATTTATATATCTATCTTAAATTTCGAATCCCTATACTAGTGATTTTTGAGTTGTCGTAACGATGTTTTACGCAACATTCGTTTTAACTCAAATAAATGTGTTTAAAAGAATGCCTTCCTTAAAGAATGAAATATATACTTAATTTTGATTCAAGTATATTGAATATTTTCCGAGAGTTGAAAATAAATGAATTTGTGAATTACTTATTATTAAATAAGTATGGAAATGTTTTCCAATATGAAATGATAGGTTTGAAATTTTATCTTTTAAAGATAAATTGAAAAAAAAGAATATTTGAAATTGGTTTCAAATGGTTAAGTTGGAAAATTATATATACCTTGTAAAGATATTATTTTTGGGAAATTTGAACGATCAGTTCAACTTGAATATTTTCCACAAAGATTGAATCTTGAGTTAAATTGAGTTTAACTTTGACATCAAAAACAATATAAGTTGAGCTTTGAAATTTGGATAGTCGATTGGGATTATATGTCTAACATTGTGAATTAATGACATAGCAATTGATCTCTATTAAATATATATCTGTTGGTGGCGGAGAATTTATTCTTTTAGCTTAACATCTTTCTCTGAGACGTACGCGCTTAGAGGTTATATATCAATAGACATCAATTATGTGTTGAGAATTGACGATGTAACGTGAAATCCAAATCGAATGTGAAGTCGATAATGAATTGGATTACGAATGTGAATTAGGTTTGAGATAACCTTAAATTTTCAAATCGATTTAGAGGAAAATTTTAAGTGAAATGGAAAAATTTGGAATCCTCTATTTGTGATGAATGTGAATTGAGTTTTCGTAACTTATATATGTGAATATAATAATTCGAAAACCATCAGTTTGGAAAGTCATTATTATGAAATTCCTGTGTAGGTTTACATAGGTATGATATGTACGAAATGTGAAATGAAGTACTATATGTATATGACATATGTTTTCTAAAAACTGAGGATATGGAAATGTACCTTCCATTTATTATTTGTGAAGGTGATTGGAACTCGGTGGAGTGTCCATTGGAAATCGTAGCTACGTAGAATTTCCATTAGTGGAATGTCCATTGGGACTGACTGGAATCCCCCATGATGGATCATCGTGTTTGGGATTATGTGAATTGATGCTGGCGTAATTCGTGGGGCGTGATGCCTACAGTTACAAGCGATTCCATTGGGATAGTGGCGCAACCGCCGTGTAAACTGCGATCTAGAAACCGAAGCGTAATTCGAGGGGCGAGATGCCTACGGCCACGAGCGATTCTACTGGGATAGTAGCGTAACCGCCGTGTGGACCGCGATCTAAGGCGACAACCATGGCGAAATTCAAGAGAGATGAGAAATCTAAGGTTACAAGTGATTCTACTGGGACAGTAGCGTAACCGCCGGGTAAACTGTGATCCATGGGGGAACGTGCTTTCCATATCCATTTTTAAAAGAATTTTTAAAAGTATTTTCACTGGGAGTTGAAGCAAGTATATTTAGTACTTGGAGATTTTTAGTCTTGCGCCTGGCCAGCGTATGCCTAATGTCTGTAAGAACGACGATGGACTTGTTAAACTTCGAGTTATCAAGTATTTTCAAACTTTGAATAGAAAATCAATAATCTGAAATTAGAATTATATAATTCTAACTTAATGAGTTAAGGAAGAAGATTTTTAAAATATCTTGAAAGCACACAGCTTTGGAAAAGATGTAATATGCAAATATTTAGCATGAAAGATTTCAAGTTTAAAAATCTGAGTTTTGTAAGTCAAAAAAATTGGTAAAAGACTTTTGTGTCTTGATTATTGAAATTGATGAACAAAACTAGTGAAATAAAATAAATGGAATGAATCCTATATTTATTTATAAGTTTAGAACTTAGTAAAATTGTGTAGGATATAAATATCGATGAGATTTTAGCAATCGTTTTTCCTAACTTATAATTTCGAGACGAAATTCTTTTAAGTAGGGGAGATTGTAACGGCCCTGAATTTTGAACAATAAAAAAAAAATATTTAATTTATTTTAAATATTTAAATGATGATTTGACGTAAATTTCAAATTATCAGAATAAATTGGCGATTAAATTTAAGAATTTAATCTATTTAAAGTTGAATAAAAAAAAATTGAATTTAACTTTGGAGTTGAAATTGAATATTGAATTTGTATTGAAATTCAAACTAACGACTTAGAAGAAAATAAATTTGGATATAAGAATTGTTGCTTATTTAAATTTATAAAGGATGGTTAGTTTTAATAACATTTTTCATTTACTTAAATAAAATAGAATAAAATTTTAATCAATACAAAATAAATAAAGAAATACACGTAGTTAAAAATTCAAACAACATATTTGTAAATTTTGTAAAATATAATGTAGCTACATTGGAAAAATTTTAACAACATAATTTTAACAAAACAAAACAAAGCAAAGAAATAACAAAACTAATTGAATTTAAATTGAAAAAAAAAGGGAGAAATAAATAAATAAATATCAAATAAGTATACACGGCCTTACTTTGTTCAGCTACAAACACGCCCCAATCTATGCCTTTAACCATGCCTTCCATCACGCATTTCCTCTGTAAAACCACGACCCCTCCCCCATCATTTCATTTCATACGATAGAAAAAAAAAGAAACATAAAATAATGGCGGCTGTCGTTCGTCCCTCTCTTCACAATTAGGGCTTTTCGAAATTTGGGTTTGCTTCGGCTTCAATTCGATCGCGTGCTCCTCAGTGGGTCGAGTTCGTCTCCTTGCTTCGGTGAAAGGTGAGTTTTTTTCTCACGATTAATTTTGATTCAAGTGTTTAAATTTGTTTGAATTGGATGTTTGGTTGCATGCTATGTTTTGGGGGGTTATTCGTTATCAGTTGCTCGGAATTTTTTTGGATTTAAACTGATATGAGCAGATTTGTCACTGCATGTTGGTTGTTGGTTGTTATTCGCTATCATTTGCTCTAATATTTTGATTTTAAATTAATAAGAACAGATGTTATTTGAATTTGATTTAAACTGATGAGGACAGATGCTATAAAATTTGTTTTTAAACTGTTAAGAGCAGATTCTACCCAATATTTGTTTTTAAATTAATAAGAACAAATGCTATTTGGCATTTGTTTTTAAACTAATAAGAGAAGATGCTATATCGTATTGTTTTTTTTAACTGATGAAAACAGATACTATAAATTTTGGTTTTAAATTGTTAAGAACAGATGCTACTTGAAATTTGTTTTAAACTGTTAAGAACAGATGCTATATGATATTGTTTTTTTAAACTGTTGAGAACAGATGCTATTTGGGATTTATTTTTGAATTGATAAGAGCAGATGCTATACAAAAAAAAGCCTTTGCTTGTCTGTATTCCTGCATGTATAGGCAGTAGTTTGAAACTGTGGTTATGAATGCATTTGAATCTGCATAACTTAATTCTCTGTTCATACCTGGTTACAGAGTTTTAAAAATATATGATAAAATAAGTAAAAGTTGTTAAACCAGAAAAAAAAATCAATGTTGAAATTCTGTGAGTAAACCTATGTTTGTTCAAATCTTTTGTGCTTGAATTCCTGAATGAATATGATGGCTTGAATTAAATGAATGAAATGCTTGTGTTTTGCTTTTCTGGAAACATTGTTCTTGGGTGTATGCGTGTATATATATAGGTATTTCAACCCAATTTTCTTTGTTATTTGAAATGACTGTGAGTAAAACTGAAACTTTTAAGGTTAAAACACTTTTATTACCCAGTATATATATAGCCATGAATGGAGGTAATGACTCAAAGCCATCTTGAATGGATGATTAAGTTGTGTTATTTGATAAGAGAAAAGGATGATCTAGAATGTTGTTAAATATGCCTGAATGTTGAATGTATCAGTGCATACATGTTTTTGGAATGTTTGTATATCTGTGTATATGCCTCTGTTTAAACAGTATAGGCTAAACCTATTTTCTTTGAAATTTAAATCCTCCTTATAAAATTGATGTTATGCTTTAATCTTTAAAGAAAATCTGTTCATTTTAAATCTGAAGCTTTTAATGTTAAGAAAATTTTGAACCCAGTTTCATTTGTTTTGATTTGATCCTTTGCTTTGTTTCACTGGTATCTTCACTGTGTTGTTCACCATGTTGTTTGCAACTGTGTTGCACTTTTATCACTGGTATTTGCATTTTTGTCTGCATATTGGTTTGTTAGTACTTTGGGTGTCACTGGTGTACTTGAGTTGGGCTTGCCTGTTTAGTTGAGCTGCAGACTTTGACTTGTTTCATTTTTGAACTTGAATCTTGTTCCTTTGCTGTTTGGTTCCATGTTCATGTGTGTCTTGAGTTTCTGGTCACTGTCACACTGTACTTGCTTCACTTGAGTTTTTGTAACTTGTACATGTTGTGTTCATTCGAGTTGCTTCACCATTGAGTGTTTCATTTCATGAACATTTGGGTCTGGTCTCTTTATCCACACTTTGTTGATCAATATACACTGCTCAGTGTACATCTCCACTACTTCATTTTGTTGCACTATAGTTTGGTCTGCATCCCTTTGTTTGATCATCATGTAGCTTACTGTGTTCATTTGAATACTTTGTATTTCCAAAATTTTGATATGTTGTCCACCTGAGTTTGATGTGTTTGCATATACTCTGTCTTTGAGCTGCTGTGTTGATTGCATTGTTGTACCTGGGTTATCTCACTGATCATTTGTATACACATAGTTGTATGCTTCTCGGTTGCACTGTAGTTGGTCTGCATCCCTTTGTTTGGTCATCAGTTGTAGCTTGTTATATTGAACTTGTAATTGTTGCCGTAAGCTCTGTTGCACTTCGATGTTGTTTATGTTGAATCATTCACTGTCCCTATTTCATTTGTTCAGTTGCACTTATAAATCCATGAATTGTTGTCCATTCATTTTGGGACCCTGTTTGTTCATCTGTGCATTGGCCTTGAGTTGAACCCTGTTTTGAAACTTGGGTTTGACCTTGTTTTGATCTGATAGCTATGCTTTTGTTTGGTGCACACGTGTTGGCGAGGCAGTGCACATATGTGTAAATATACGTGTGTACTGCAGCCACACAGGATTGACAGATTTTAAAAATTGAAGTTGTTAATGTGAAAAATCCATAATAGATTTAAATAGATTCATGTGATTCGTCATCTCTGTTACCATTTACTTCAATTCATTGCAAATTTAATTACTTGAATTAAGTTTAATCCTGACTCGAGTGTTTTTGTGTTTGCAATAAACGCTCGGGTCAGACCGAGTATTTTTACAGCTTGAAGATTTTCAGGCCGCGAAGTTAGAGAGAGTTGGGGAAAGCACTTCATTAAAGTTTTCTGGAAAAATTTTCTTGTACTTAAGAATCAAAGATATATTCCGCTGTATAAAAATTAATGCATTGTACAAACTCTGATATATGTATGTAAGAAAAATTCATTTATGAATAATATTATGATTATTCTGTGATTATGTGGCTGATTCTGTTTAAACTCTATAAACTGACTAACAATCCGTCATTTTGAACGTTTCTAGTTGGTTTAATTACCGACTAGAGGAGGTCAGGGCGGCGGGTCGTTACATTGCTTTTGCATTCTGGTTTCATCCAAAATTGAACAACATTCGATTTTAGCTTGAAATTCTACACGCTCCAATTTGCGTGATCCAATCCCAATGTGTAACTAATGATTCCACGATTCAGCTCGACTGACTGCATTTGATTTGGACCTTGTATGAGAAAGTTATACATTTTATAAGATTTTGATTTTAAATAACAATAATTGAATACTCAATTACAATTTTAAACCTTGGTCACCCATTATATTTTTCTTCCCCATACATAATCTTCTTGCCCACTGTCCTAATACACGCATGAACAACCCGTGCCTCTCCACCCTCTAAACCACTCATCTCACCATGAAAACCCCGAAACCACTTGCAATCACCCTCTTATCACGCAAGCATCACGATGAACATCACTTCTCCCCACTTGGCTCCACCATAAGATTCACGACCTAGGATCAACTGTCAACACCTATCGAAGTCGCACCACCCAATATATGGTCAGAGACCACCAAATCACCGTCATGCCAAATGCCCTACCAAACCAAATATAACCTTAAACCAAACTATTTCTTTCTCAATCACAAAAGAAACAAAACCTTAGTTTTGTTGCTAACCATCAAGCACAAAATGAAGAAGCTGCAACCTTCTATTCTCATGCCAAATGAAGATCTCCTTAATTCAAGCTCAAAGACACTGCTTTATATTTTTTTGAATTTTATTTCAATTTTTCTTGATTTTCAATGGAAGTAGATTTTGGATTTTTCTTGTTTTGATTTTAGAAAGATGAAGTCAAACAATAAAATGAGAATGTATGCTCCAAGTAGGAAATGTCTTGGACCAAGTTTATATTTTCAATTTTCCTGCATTTCGCTGCATAGCTTTTTATTTTGCATATGAACTCTAAACGATAAAACAAAAATCTGATCACCTTTAGAACAACGATGCGGCTCCAAAACAACAATAGTATTATACACTAGCTATCGATTTCTCAAAAAAGACTACTGTTTGCCAAAAATGGTCAAATGATACTTGAAAATTTTGCAATCTAAAAATTATGAAAAATTCCAATAAATTAAATTAAAATGCGTCAATAGAAATCGAGTTCAAATATTACCAATAAATTATTATATTATTTATTCGAACTGTTTATTTCTACAAATAAGTTTACAAAATGAATTTATAGTTCTTTTTTATTAATTATAATGTGTTAAGCAAGACCATAAACCCGTTAAATGAATATTAGATTCAAAACCCGATATTTAAATCACTACTCCAATATTTATCCACAATTTAAAGATTTTAAATAATCTCAATAATTTAATTCAAGTTTTAAAGCTTTTAAACTAGTATTTCAATAACTAAAATTAATTAAACATTAAAAGTCAAATGACCGAATTCTGGATCGTTACACTGACTAAGTTGAGTCCTCGAATAGATGAGCACATAGGTAGATCTTATCACTATACCGAGAAGATGTAAACGATGACTATAGGAGTCATGTGAAACGGACACATATATAGCTCCTGGAGTAAGCAGACATGATGTAAGTCTCATGTTTGGTTTTGGTATATGTTGTAGATAGACATACTATGTATTACTAATTGAGACGATGAACTATAATTATACCCTTGACAATGTCCAAAGTATAGTCAATCCCTGTATCTTACTCCTATATGGTTGATGAGCAAACAGTCTATTCTTTCCACATAGACGACATAATAATTATTGATTTTACTTAGGAATTGCTATATGCTAGCCCAAAAATAATGTGAGATTGTGATATATCTTTGGTCGTTACTATGTGCTAGCCTGACTATACTTGAGGATATCTTATTGTTGATGATTTAAGGATTTTGATGATGAACATATATATGGATGATTCTCTATTTTGTTACTGATTCTATGATTTCATGATTGATATGATATATACACACACATGGGTGATGACATCTTTACACTACTTTGATCAAATACATTTTGACATTGGATATTTGAGTGGTTACTATGTGCACCACCATCTTTATGTTACTTATGTTATTGTTATTATTGTGTGTAATTCTATATATGTGTGTGTGTATTGTATGTGTATGTATCGACCCTATGATTTAGAAAGTTTGACTGGTGTGTTATTTTCGTAATACTTGGGTCAATCCGAGACATATCAGGACAAGGACCATGAGAGCAACTTCTATTTTCTAGGCATAAAAATGCTAGCTATTCAGTGTTACAGTATTTAATTTTGTATTATGTAGTCTCATGTATGTATATGATAGTATGATATATTTCATTCCTTATATATTTTATCGATGCGTTTATTGACTCTGTGTACTCTGTTATTTACTGTATATTATGTATTGCTCTATCCTGGAGGCATACATGTTTATTGCTTCATGCCAATTTTGAGTACGTATATGTGTGTTTATTTGTTAGATATGAAATATAGCAGTATTAGCTAAATGGAATACTCATAGGTGTACCCCATATAGCCTCATTTGTTGTATTATCTGATAGTATTACTTAAAAGTACTCTCGGTTAGTATAGGTATAGTAGTAGGTTGTTATAAAAACTATTCCATGTTTTAGTGGCGCGGTCTCACTATGTGTATGTTTAGGTTTAAGAATTACTCATACCAGCTTTATATTTGACCCATATTTTTATAATTTTCCTTAAAATCATTGGTATACGTTCAAATAGGTTGAGTTTATGGATTAGACAGGTTACCATTAGAGGACGAATAAAGCAGCCTAAGAAGAAGCAAGAGGCTTTTTGCTACATAAAGTTGTTTTTGTATTTTGTTGTTGTAAACTAGATTTTATAAGTGGTTAGGTATTCTTATCGACATCATCCTATGTTGGGCATGGCATTTCTATTCAAGTTTCACCGTATTTTATCCTTACTATGGCACATTTCGGATTTATGAAATGTAAAGACAATTATGTATAATGAAATTTATTAAGTTGCTATGTTTACCCAATGTTATGGAAAAAATTATTGATCTCGGTTTGTTGATTAAGAGTAATTCTAGTAATGAATGCAGCATCATCGACATTCATTTTCAGGTCTCATGGTAGGAGATGTTACACCTGCTGAGGGTGTAGATCTCGAAATAGTTAAATCTAATAACACAGAAGTAGTTGATTATTACATAGCCTAAGATTTTGTGTTGTCCGCTTTAGACAAATGTTGCATAGCCAACATGAAAACACATTCATAAAATCTTTGGTAGCTCCAAATCTTTGTTTGGGATGCGATCTCGTTATGTAAGGTACGAGATATGTAACGACCCGCCTTTTCGAACAATCAATGCGGACACCAATACATCCACAGCATTCATGTGTCGAGAACCTAAGTGCCAGAAAGATGAATTATTAGGGTAAAATAAAAGGAAAAAGAAATAGAACAAGAAAGAAGAGAACCCAATATCGGAATCTCACATTCAAAACGATAATATATAATATCTCAAAGGTCTTTGCTAAAAAGAAAGCCTTTGAATACATACATCAATCAGAGCACACTAACTATCACTAGCATGGACAGTTTAATAACCTGTCCTCATAAATGTTAATAAATACAATCAAGTAATGCAGCGGAAAATAAGTACAGTAAGAAATCATCCAGCTCCTCTCCATAGCTCCAATAAACAACAGCTACATCGGGAAACATATTCTATCTGACTCAAGCATTAGAAAATAACATCTGAATCATTCTGGTAAACAAGTGTGAGGAACTCAAATCATATAGATTTATTACATCTTAAAACCCTACAAAATAAGAGTATCTCGTAAGATCTCGCTGCCAAAAACCTTTTGGTTTTTACCTTAAAATAAATGAACCATTTCTATTTTAAAATCCAGTGGTAACATAATTATGTCTAAGGTGTGAAATATAAATAATCACATTGCTGCGATGTATGTGAGTGTACATCACAACAATAATTGGTATACAATCATAACCTCTAAGGCGCATTCGCTAATTGTGTAGAATTTCCATGTAGATCTCTTCAAGGAAGCCAAATCCGAACTACTGCATAAGGATCAGAGATATCCTTCCAAAGCATCACACATCTATAGTGAACGTACCACATGAAAACCATAGCTGGTCTTGCTAAGACCCGATGCATCTCTTCCATATGCATATCCCAATAAGTATCTCTAGAAATGGAGTTGCAAACATCCTATGGTTTTACCAACCCTACTGGCTATTTCTTATATTTCTAGCTTTAATCATACCAATGATGAGGCTACAACCGTCATCCCATCCCATGAGTCACCAATTCAAAAAAAATCTTCCAACGAGCTCCAACTCGAACAGATCACGAAACCATACATGGATTTCCATCTCTCAAATAGATCTTGAAATCATACATGATTCCTCAATAGATCCCGGAATCATACATGGATTCTCATACCTCAACAGGTCTCAGAATCACACTTGGATTCCCACATCCTGAATAGATCATAAACAACTACATGTGTTCAAGCATCTCAAACAGATCTCGAATTTCCACATTGATTCCAGCATCATGTAACAATTATGAACTAATAATGAACCAATCATGAAACTACGACGACCCACATTTTGGAGGGTCTAAATTGACAATAATCCACACATGTTTAACTTAAACAGTCCAGAAGATAGATAATCAATGGGGTTAATTAAGAAAAATAAGAAAAGAAGAAGAAAACGAACACAGAATCTCACAGCGAAATGATAAAATATAATAATCAAATAAACAGTTTATAAAGTTGTTTATTATACATTTGATTATAGTTTATACAACATTTATCAGAGTTATATATATACATCGGAATAAAATATAATGCAGTAGATGACATGGTGTAGGAATAATAATCGCAATAATATACCAAATCTTCATCTTCGTCCTCAAAAATAAATCTTCAATAAGCTGAAAAACTCAGAACTGACTCGAGCGTAATGAAAAGACAAAACACTCGAGTCAGGACTAAAATGCCTTTATGTAAGTCAAATCGATATCGCATATAACATGAGTGTAACAGCATTAGAGATGTTTATGGGATTTCACATCTCCTATCCAGTGTATAACGTGCATGCAATAACTCAGGAGATGTTACTGGATTTTCCATCTCTTAAGGATCGGTTAAAATATTTATATGCAGTAAAATACGCTATATATATAATGTCTAGACAATAAAATAAATATTAAAATAGCGTTAAGGCTCTACATTAATCCCCCTTAACGCGTTTTTTAAGCATTGTCGTACAGTTTCCAAATAAAACACCAGTTAAACAGTCGGTGGATAGGAACATGCCATGATATGACAACACTAAATCAAAATCATTGGGGTCTCATTTAGGGTTAAAAGTTTGACAAGGAATGTGAGGCAATGCCCAAGGTATGATACAACCAGTTTACCCTTCACAGCTGGTGGTAACGCATCATAGCCACGATCGACCACTGCGTCCAACACTCCCATAATCCAGTGGGTGCGCACCAATCAATCAAAATGTAAATGATGGTAATATGAAGAAGCGTGTCTGCTCGGGGTAGCTAGCCCACTTGGCCGGTACGGCTCTTGCTTTAGTCGTTTCAAATTGGCACAAGTGCCAGGCTAATCCATCATCGTTCTCTTTCGTCAATTCCAGCAAACGATGCCAAATCCAACAACTTCTTTCTGGAGTCTCTCACACGTACACAAGGGTTCCGGTATCGACAGAGAGTATGCCCATATCCGATCTTCGTTTCTTTAACAACCAAACGTCATTTTACACACCGGTTGGTTCTTTTACATCTCGAAAACAATTCGCACTTAATAACAAAATATCATATTCGCTTCGAAATCAACTCCATTTCAAAATCATCACATTTACTCAAAATATAGCATTTTAATTCAAAATCATGTTCGTCTTAATATCGCAATTTCGATTCCCAAATTGCTTCAAATTTCAACTCAGGTTATAACTTCAATTTAACCCAATTCGAATTTAAATCCATGATTTAAATTTAAACATTCTCCTCCTAACCAGTTTGAATTTTTTAGAAAAATAGTTTGAATAATTTAAAATAGTTTAAATAGTTAAAAATAATTTAAATGGTTAAATTAGTTTAATATAAAATAGTTTAAGTAGTAAAATGGTTTATATAGCAAAATAATTTAGAAACCAAAATAAATTGTATATTTAAGTAGTAGCCTTTATACAGTTTTATATTAAATTATTTATTTGAAAATAGTTTCAAAGTCAAACCTGTCCAATTCCAACTTCCCAAATCAAATTAATTTCAATTTCCATTCAAATGATTCAATTTTGATTTCAATTCAAATCGATTTCAATTCAATTTAAAATTAATTCATTTCCTCTTTCAAAACCAATTAATTCAATTTCAATTTCAATTTATATCGATTTCGAGCTCGATTTTCAAATATCAATTCAAAATATTTAAATTAAAGTATCCTTCAATATTCAGTTTGAAATCCAATTTTCAAATACAATTAAATTCTGAGCTCAATTTCGAAATACAATTTTTATATCACTTTTACTTAGTAATATTCAAGTTCGTATAAAAGTTCAATCCCTTAAAAACAAATCGATTTCACAAATTCAAATTATATTTTGATTATAACTTCAAAATCTCAATTTTGTTTATTTAAACAATTTCGATTGCCAAATTTTAAATTTCAACATTCAAAGCTCAAGTTCGAAAATAATTTGAATTCTATAAATTTTATTTTTATTTCTTTTAAATCAAAACCATTTAAATAATTTCAAATCATAATTTTTAAAATCTTTTAATTTAAACAATTCGGTGTCTGTATATAATTTCCGATCCTATGGCCAAGTGATCGGTTATTTCAATTTAATTTCAGGGGTGGATATATATTATTTCAATCCAAATCCTAATGTCATAGGTATATATCATTTCGAACTATTTCTAGATTTATTCGTAATAATTCAATTTATAGTTTTATACACTGTAAATAATATACAAGGTGATGACATGATATACATAAACAAATAAACATCCAAACATCAACTAATTTGCATCCATCACAATCAATCATACAAGCAGATAATATAATTCATAGCAATTTCATAGTTGCCAATGTCAAGTAATTTACTGGCAATTAAATTCTAATTTCAATTTGACTGTCAATTTTAATTTTCAACAGTAAATTCAATGATAATATAGATGACAATTAAATTTATCAAACAACGACCAATAAAATTTATATCACTTCATAATACCAAATTTAACTAGCATAAAAATATTCCAGTACGTTGTGATCATTATAAAACGATCACCTTAAGTTGTCAATTTTAAATCAAATCGAACGACGTTTGATTTAACCTAAAATTATAAATAGTTCCAAATGACTCGAGATCAGTTCAACGAAGTAGTACTCATTGCCACGATTCCAACGCATCTTGTTTCATCTCAATCGGACCTCGCAGGACCAAGATATACATTTTATAAGTTGGAATTCAATTTATAAAAACAAATTTCCTTTTTTTATATACCAAATAAATCCTGGCCGCTGATCCAAACTTCCAGAAAATCCTAGCCGCTAGCTATTTCTTCCATCTTCATTCGTATCCTAGGTATCACGCATGCAAGGTAACACATCACGTCCACGTTCGACCTAATGCCACCACCACCACGCGACCCCAGGAGATGATCAGGGACCTCCATTCCAAAGCTACGACCCACTTCCATCTTCGACCATAGCCTCATCGAACTTGGCTGCACCCAGATCTTAATAAATGCAATGGAACAAAAACCTTACATTGCAAAATCCTGGCCTACTCACTCCATCGTTTCAGATCTCCACCATCCACATCGTAGAGCTCGACGAGCTCTACGACTTTCGTGAAGAATGTTTTCGAAAATATAGCTTGGATTGGGATATCATGAGGAAGAACAAGGGAAGCTTTAGGCCATTAATTGAAATATAGTGGCAGTTCTTGAATAAGGAGCTCGGGTTTACTGACCATATGCGTATTTATAAACATACACATATTATTTTATTATTATCTTCAACCGTTTCCAAACGAACTCCAAATGAAGCATGCTTCTAGGCGTTTATAATATTTTACCCCTATTCCAAACACAATGGAACAGGTTTCGGGGCCTAATTCGCTCGTATGTGGAAGATAGCGTTTTGAACCCAATTTAAGTATTAAATTTTTGATATTTAGTTCAACGCGTTTATATCCCGTAGGACCAAACAATAACTCATAACGCTATGAAATTTGAAATCCGATAATAACACACTATTATGAATCTAATGGAACTTGTTTTTTCAAAATCCAAGACAGTGCCTCGAATCGCTATTTTAACGTCTCGATTATAATATAAAATTTGCAATTTCTAATTATCCAATTTTAAATGCAACAATCTCCATTATTGTTTGAATAAAATTTTCATCAACTTTGGATTTCATTTTTAATCATATTAAATTCAAAATTCAATTATTTAAATAATTTCCAATGTTAAATTTGAAGAATTTAATTATTCAATAAATCACTGTCTTTTAAAATATAAGTTAATGAACTTGCAAGATTTAATCTTTAAAACAAATTCAAATTATAGAACAACTATTTCCATTTTACCATCATTCAATTCCCATTATTCCATTATTCAAATAATTTCCAAATATTGAATTTAAACAATTTAATCGTTCAACATTCAACAAATTTCAATATTGGGTTTTAAAAGAATTTTCGTTATCAATCAATTAATTTGTTTGCATCTAATAAATCAACATTATTATCTAATCCAACTATTGACCGTAAATTCATTTAGTACGTAGCATTTTTTTTCAATACTAATAATTGCTTAAATCTTTGAAATTAGTTTATTTCAAAATTTTATCAAAGTTCATATCCAATACTTACATTCAAAATTATTAAATCTTAAATTTTTCACCATTTTTACTTAATAACTACATTAAATTTGATAATTTAAAATAGCTAAAAATACGGGTCCTTACAATCTCTCCCACTCAAAACTTTTCATCCTCGAAAAGACGCTTAGTAGAGAATTTTTCATTTGTATATTTTATTCAAAATTATCAACTTATAAATCAATAAAATTTCATTTATAAAACCATTCCTATGTTTCTACTACGCTACTCCGACCGGCTTATGGAATTTACAATTTAGTTCTTAAAACAAGTTATAAAAATTTTAAAACTTCAAAAAAAATTCTAACACCCGGATTTACGGAAAATTTCGGAAGAGTCTCCATTGAGAGGCTAGATTGGAACAACTACAAAACGCCACTGTGGGCGCAAACCAATAAAAGAAAACAAAAGCCAGGTGGATCCATCATAAAACCATCAAATCAAACGACAAAATAAACATGTACCTTTTTTTGGGCAATCCAAAATTTTCTTGATTTTAAATATCTGCACCTTATTTACCAATGATATCCAATCATATAATTTAAACTCGTAATTTTTTTTTTGCATTTCAATTTCCAATATTAGCTTTACTTAAGCCCGTACGATATACGTATATCATTCATATGCAATTTCAAATCTGATCACTCACTCGTTCACACAATTTCACTTCCGAATTGGTATTGTTCACATGACTCTCTAGTGCGGACTCAGATCTGGTTCCTGGATCAAAAACTGACATTCTCCTTGCATAGCCATATTCTATAAAAGAGAATTCTAGAATCAAGTCAAAAATCCATATGTAGGGTTTGCCATCGAGAATTGAGTAAAAAAATCCTAACTCGGATCGATATAAATTATCTTGAAATTCTATGCTCGAATTTGGGTCATATCATTATAGGAATAAAATAGTATACGTACAACTTACGTATCACCATTCAATAGATTTCTATCCAATTCATCTATATTAAATATCTTTTACTTACCTTAATTTCATTTACAGTCAATTATTCACAATGCATTATTCATATCTCTTATTTACTTAGTATATCCATTTCTTTACATAGCATATTCTTTTATACTATCATTTCTTAAACACCATTCCATAGAATTTTCTTACTTAAGTTCATTTTAAACATTCTATATACTTTAATTAAATTCAATTTCCTTTTCCAATTGATTCTTAGCTATACCAAATTCCTTTGTTTACATTTACTTCATTTTCATAATTTCAGTTAATAATAGATTTATTTGTGAAACATCTTATTAATCATCACTTTAGCTTATTAATCATCTTATAAAAGTCATATATAAGAAGTTGGACTTTATAATTTTTTTACAATTATCTCAAAAGTTACGAGTTCAATTTCACCATTTCTGTGCCAATTTGTGTTAAACTCTATTGTGACGCCCCACCTCTATACCCACGCTAGCCAAGAACACTACGGTGTAGTGCTGTCAACTAGCACGGAGAATAAGGCTGTTGAGGAGCGACCATCCGTGTAATTGCTTTGTGCGAGCACCGATATGCCAGATAGTAAAAGCGTGCATTTCATTTCAGGAGGAAATTCGACATGCCGATGCAAACTCAAAGCTACTACACAGTGGCTATAATAGTCTAGGACAAAAATATAAAATAATAACACAGATAATATAAATGCAAAACACAGATGAAATAAAAAGTCTCATATATATATATATAATAACTGATGTCAGTTACAATACATTTGACACGGTACATGTGATACAACTACAACAGTCGACTCAGGAAGTTACATATACAAGTACATTAACGATTAATATACATGAAGACATATCAACCTATATTATGACACGACAACTCCAAAAGATATGAAAGAACTTCATAGCTCGAGCAGCATCCCAAAGCAGAATATCTACAACCTGAAATAACTTGGGTCTGACCCGAGTATTACAATCAAAAGAAAATAATACCCGGGTCAGTCTAATTCAAACTCAGTTATTAATGCACAGAAGCAATAATAATCAAATAACGAATAGATGACAATCACAATAAATCTCGTCTATCCAATCACTAATAAGGATGAATTGGACAAAGTAAACAATCAAGTAATTGGGAACATCAATTAAAACGACAACTCGAGTAGGGCTGCAGTATACGCAAGCGTGTACTGCCACGCCACTACAACATATTGAATACGAAATAGATCCATAAATCAAAAGCAAAAGAAATAACACCAAAACCAATACCGTGTGGTTGCAGTTCACGCTTGCGTGCACTGCCTTGCCACTATAGTGATGATGTACCTATTGAATACCGTGTGGCTGCAGTTCACGCTTGCGTGCACTGCCTTGCCACTATAGTGATGATGTACCCAATGAAAATTCACAAGCGTCGCCGTGAATATCATAAGGCCAAGTGTCGATTAAATTGCAGAGACAAATGCGAGGTCAAGCCCAATGAATTTTAGGCTCAACACAAGGCGATGAGCTAAGTAGCAAGTCATGTACACTAAAACAAAGTAAAGAATGTATAAATGCACATGAACAAGTACTGTGCATATACAAGTGCACATAAACAAGTGTAGTGCAATGACTAGACTAGCAAATGTAGTATACAAGTGATGCAGGCAAAATGGATTTATGCAACCTAAACCAACAGAGCACGAAGGCTCGAATGACCAAATACACATGGCAATGATACAACATGGTGCAAAAGAAAGATGCAATTTACATCAAACTTCAATGAACCAAAAATCACAAAACCAACATCAACTAAGTTCAAAGGGTCAAGACAGCTTCAACACAAATTGAAACTGCTTATATACTCGAAGCACAGTGCCAAATGGCATGAACAAGACTCTAATGTACAGCCTCCATTGTATATATATATACAGTAAAATGGCTGCAACATAATCAGGGTAGTAAAGAATGAATGCCACAACTTCAGAGAGCATGCGCAAGTGACTCGAAGCAGTGAGTCAAATACAGTTAAGACAGTGGTGAATATGCAGCACCACGCAACACGAAGCAAACTCATGTGAACATGGACAAAAGGGACACAAATCTGGACTAATTTTCCATCAGATGAATAAGAAACAAAGACCAGGCTACTCAATGTATACAACATGCAGTGCAACAAAACTCAAGTTAAACTGAGTACAGTTCAATGCAAAAACAGGACCAGACCAACATATGAAATATGAATATGTACATGAAGTAAACATATATATATGTGTATGCAGTCAGTTCAAGTCTAACCAAACAGTGAACCTCAATATCGAAATGAGACAGTAATGCAAGCAATGCTACGATATGCCTCAGAAATTATCGATATGCAATGAAGACAGTGGTCTAAAAATATCAAAGTGTATAGGTCAAGGAAGAACCCAGACCACATGAATTAAGTGTGCAACTGACCTGAATGTCACAAATCGCAACAAACATAATGGATGCAACTGATGAATGGTGCAAGGGACAACACGCATAAAGTTCAAATATAACAATAAGGTTCAGTGGGTTTGAGTTCAAAAAAAAAACAGATGTCAAGAGAACATCGAAATGCAGTTTGAAATAGGCAGTGGCAGTACTACCGTGAAGTATGTAAATGCAGACTAGCTACTAATGATCAAGTTCAAAGTTGAAGCTAACAGTTCAGCAACCTACACTTTAAATAATTCAAGTGAAGATACCAAATACAACCTGAATGAACTAGCCTGGAAACATGCTCAAACTCAACTGGCACATAACTACAAGTATGCAGTAGCTAACAGCATATGAGTGACCTCAAGCAACTACAAAGATCACAATTCGAAGTGGACAGAACCATTAGGCATGCAATGTGCAGACTACAAAAATGATTCAAGCACAGTGCTACTACAAATATCACAATGGATGCAACACCAAACCCAAAACCAAGATAAACAAGTCAAGGCCAAACATTCATATCAGAAGTGGTTTCAAATAATGCCAATAAAAAATGCCAAGGCCGACAGTATGCAAGTCAATGCCAAAGTCGAACTAGCGAATTCGAAACCAATTCAACATCCAAAATCAAGTCAAGGCCGAAACAAAGAAACGAAATAAGCAAACGAGGTCAAAGAATTTGAATTAGATGTGAGTATAAATTACTCACCTTGTTGCCAAATCGAAGCAGAGGCCATCGGAATCGAACACGAACGATTTGAAGTTGTTAAATGATTGTCGAATCCCCAATTTTTGGACGAAGAGGAAGGAGGACGAAGCCGCCATTAACTCTCTTGCTCTCGTTTGCTTTCGGGCTAGTGAATGGGAAAAATGAAGAAAATAAAAAAGGGGAACGGGTTAAAGAACGTAAAGAGGGGGACGGTTCGAACGGCACTCAAAAAAAATAAGAGGCCGATATTCACAATTTCAAAGCTCACAACACTTGACCAATTTTATTTTATTTTTTTAAGAATTTCAACCCGGTAAAACAAAAACTCCATCCTCAATTTGCTAGCGACAATAATTATTTAAATGACGATAATAAATTTTCACAAAAACTCGGGTTGTTACAGACTCTCCTCCTTAAAGAAATTGCGTCCTCGCAATCTTAAGGAATAAATGGACAAAAGGTAACAACCACTTGTCGCCTATGACAAAGTGCATCGGTAACAAGATTTTCCCTTCCGGGAGTGGTAAATAATATCAAGATCATAAGAGGTATGGAGCTCGAGTCAACGTGGTTGACTCAAATCATGTTCCTTATGAGAAAATAAATATTCCCAAGATTCATGATCAGGGTAGAGAACAAATTTCTCACCAAAAAATAATGGTGCCAAATTTTGAAGAACGAAATCAATAGCCAAGAGCACTAGATCATGAGTAGCATATCTAGTCTCAATAGGCATTAATGATTTAGAAACACAAGAGACAGCACGTTCTCTTCTGCAAGAGAATGGTATGCAAACCAACACGATTAGCATTGGTACAATCGATAAAGTCTTGGTTCCCTCGGGAATCACAAGAATAGAAGTGTCGGAAAAGAGTTGTTTTAAATAGTATTCTTTCCCGAAAAGTTAAAACTTTCGAAATTTAAAATTTACTTTATGTAATTATCTTTTCAGACAAATTTACATTTAAAATTCAATTTACTGTGTCTGATTGTCTCATCAAAGCGTCTAGGAGATTCCTATCGATAACGTTGATCAAGCGCATCGACCAGAATTCTTAAAGCACTCAATGGGCAATACAATCACAAAACATTCTTTTAATTTTATAAAAGGAATTTACAAATTTTCACCCTCAAACGGACAAGTCCGGAATTAAATGAATTAGTAAAAGAAAGGGGGTCATAATCCTCGATTTTGCTGAAACGTTTAAATCGCTTTCTCATTCTTTTGAAAGCGTAAACTAAAAAAAATTTGAAAACGATTTTTATTTTTGAAACAATTTTTTTTTTAATTTTTTTTTAAAAAAACACGTGATTAAAACAACGATATCAGTAGAAACTTCGATAAGTGGATCTTCATTCATCAAAAGTGTCACAAGAATCTTCTCAAAGATAGAAAGGGATATCATACGCTAAACTTGTACTCATAACAAGTCAATGACACAGGAATTCACCAATGCACAAGAATTGATAAAACTTATAAATAGAAATCACGAAAATTGGTGAAGCATAAATTCTAGAAATCTACACAAGAAATCCAGAAATCACAAGATAAGAGTATGAAAACTCGAACGGGAGTATGAAAACTCGAATGAGAGTGTGAAAACTCGAACGGAGTATGAAAACTCGAAGGAGAGCATGAAAACTCAAACGGAGTATGAAAACTCGAAGGAGAGTATGAAAACTCAAACGGAGTATGAAAACTCGAACGGAGTATGAAAACTCGAACGGAGTATTAAAACTCGAACGGAGTATGAAAACTCGAAGTAGAGTATGAAAACTCAAACGGAGTATGAAAACTCGAACAGAGTATGAAAACTCAAACGGAGTATGAAAACTCGAACAGAGTATGAAAACTCGAATGAGAGTATGAAAACTCGAACGGAGTATGAAAACTCGAAGGAGAGTATGAAAACTCAAACGGAGTATGAAAACTCGAAGGAGAGTACGAAAACTCAAACGGAGTATGAAAACTCGAACAGAGTATGAAAACTCAAACGGAGTATAAAAACTCGAACAGAGTATGAAAACTCGAACGGAGTATGAAAACTCGAAGTAGAGTATGAAAACTCAAACGGAGTATGAAAACTCGAAGGAGAGTATGAAAACTCACCTACACGCGAGCATGAAAATTCATCAACACATGTAACGCATAACGAGAACGGGAGCACGAAAACTCACCTACACGCGAGCATGAAAACTCATCAGCACATGTAACGCAAAGCGAGAACGGGAGCACGAAAACTCACCTACATGCGAGCATGAAAATTCATCAGCACGTGCAACGCATAACGAGAACGGGAGCACGAAAACTCACCTACATGCGAGCATGAAAACTCACCAACACGTGCAATGCAAAGCGAGAACGGGAGCACGGAATCTCACCTACACGTGAGCATGAAAATCACCAACACGTGCAACGCAAAGCGAGAACGGGAGCACGGAATCTCACCTACACGCGAGCATGAAAAATCATCAACACGTGCAACGCAAAGCGAGAACGGGAGCATGGAATCTCATCTACACATGAGCATGAAAATCACCAACACGTGCAACGCATAACGAGACGCTATCTCATGGTTGCAAGCCATTAATTTTGACACACGAATGGTCCGAAGACCGTTGGGTGCTACCCCACATGCGTGAGTCGAAATCACACAGATTGAGGTCTAGACTAACCAAAATTCAAAAAGGTATGTGTGAGTGGAATCACACAAGTGGTGTCTAGTCTAACCTCGCAAACAAAAGGAAAGTATGTGTGAATGAAATCACACAAATGGTGTCTAGACAATCCTCAAAGCCCAAGAGATATGTGTGAGACGAAATCACACCGATGAGGCCTAGTCTAACCGAAAAGGTATGTGTGAACGAAATCACACAAATGGTGTCTAGACAATCCTCAAAGCCCAAGAGATATGTGTGAGACGAAATCACACCGATGAGGCCTAGTCTAACCGTAAAAATGATCGTCATGATCAACGAGAAGTGTCAATTACACTAAGTTAGTAAATGTAAAAGTTTAGCTTCATGTCCCATAACCACTTGCTTAACTTAAATATTTACGAACAAACTGTAAATCTTCACTAGAAAATTGTCACATGAGGTTCAATCGAACAAGTCCAAGAATTAACCGACGAAGCAAACGCAAGCGTTTCATACCACTTGTTTTACTAAGCCATTTAATTAGATTTCTCATATGAGTGAAATAAAGATTTGTATATACTAATAGATTGGAAAACGGTTTTAAAAACGAGTTTGGTATTGAAAATAGAGTTGAAAACATTTTGATAAAAGAGTTTTGATATTTACTACTAGTATTGAAACCTTTATATTCTTAAAGTGACAAATCACAAAAATGATTGTAGAAACAATCAATCACAAGAATTCACATACGAAGACGTGAATAGAATCCAAAGAAATCGATACCGAATTCATCGAAAGGTATGTCCACAAAAATCCCGAAGAAAAGGTCATCAAAGTTGCTAATAAATGATAGCAACAAATCGGGAAATAATCAAGAATCGATTAAATTCGAAAACCAAATCAATTCACTAAGATTCACATTCGAAGACGTGAATAAAATCCGAAGAATTCGATTCCAATCCATCAAAGTAGGAATACCCAAAAATTCCTGAAATAGAAGTTATCAAAGTCGACAAAGGTGATAACAACTATCCGGAAAAGAAGAATCGATCAACAATTGAAAAAACAAAGCAGAACGAGCATAAATGCTTGAATGACTTTAGCAAAAGTAAAAGTCAAGTCAATGTCGATATCGACCAGGCAAAGTCCAAGACAATTTCTTTTATACCAAAGAAATTTTAAAACTATCAGAGAGAGGCACATGAAAGCCAACAAACCATGGATAAACAGACAGAGTCGACAATTGAAATGCAATATGTCGGATAAACAGACAGAGTCGACAATTGAAATGCAATTTGTCTCAAAGATTGATACCCAAAACCCAATTGCATGGAGACTCCATCCAGTACACGAATCCGAGATAAGAATGCATATATACAGCAGTTCGAATAAACAACGCGAGTTCAAATCGAAGTGGGTACGAGTTGCAGCAGTATGCAACTTGGTATAGCATATACACAAGGATACTTAGCAGTGCATACTCGAATGAGTAAGTGCAACAGAGAATAGCAGCAATGCTCATGAATAAGAGTTAGGAATTCATACCTAACAAATCAAAGATGATTTTAGATAAAGATGTGAGATAAAACATCGACAAATAGTTGTAACACATGTACTATCTAAGTTATGTTTTATATTTGTTCTAAACTCCAGGCTCTGATACCAAGCTGTAACGCCCCACCTCTATACCCACGCTAGCCAAGAACACTACGGTGTAGTGTTGTCAACTAGCACGGAGAATAAGGCTGTTGAGGAGCGACCATCCGTGTAATTGCTTTGTGCGAGCACCGATATGCCAGATAGTAAAAGCGTGCATTTCATTTCAGGAGGAAATCCGACATGCCGATGCAAACTCAAAGCTACTACACAGTGGCTATAATAGTCTAGGACAAAAATATAAAATAATAACACAGATAATATAAATGCGGAACACAGATGAAACAAAAAGTCTCATATATATATATATATATAATAACTGATGTCAGTTACAATACATTTGACACGGTACATGTGATACAACTACAACAGTCGACTCAGGAAGTTACATATACAAGTACATTAACGATTAATATACACGAAGACATATCAACCTATACTATGACACGACAACTCCAAAAGATATGAAAGAACTTCATAGCTCGAGCAGCATCCCAAAGCAGAATATCTACAACCTGAAATAACTCATGTCTGACCCGAGTATTACAATCAAAAGAAAATAATACCCGGGTCAGTCTAATTTAAACTCAGTTATTAATGCACAGAAGCAATAATAATCAAATAACGAATAGATGACAATCACAATAAATCTCGTCTATCCAATCACTAATAAGGATGAATTAGACAAAGGAAACAATCAAGTAATTGGGAACATCAATTAAAACGACAACTCGAGTAGGGCTGCAGTATACGCAAGCTTGTACTGCCACGCCACTACAACATATTGAATACGAAATAGATCCATAAATCAAAAGCAAAAGAAATAACACCAAAACCAATACCGTGTGGCTGCAGTTCACGCTTGCGTGCACTGCCTTGCCACTATAGTGATGATGTACCCATTGAATACCGTGTGGCTGCAGTTCACGCTTGCGTGCACTGCCTTGCCACTATAGTGATGATGTACCCAATGAAAATTCACAAGCGTCGCCGTGAATATCATAAGGCCAAGTGTCGATTAAATTGCAGAGACAAATGCGAGGTCAAGCCCAATGAATTTTAGGCTCAACACAAGGCGATGAGCAAAGTAGCAAGTCATGTACACTAAAACAAAGTAAAGAATGTATAAATGCACATGAACAAGTACTGTGCATATACAAGTGCACATAAACAAGTGTAGTGCAATGACTAGACTAGCAAATGTAGTATACAAGTGATGCAGGCAAAATGGATTTATGCAACCTGAACCAACAGAGCACGAAGGCTCGAATGACCAAATAAACATGGCAATGATACAACATGGTGCAAAAGAAAGATGCAATTTACATCAAACTTCAATGAACCAAAAATCACAAAACCAACATCAACTAAGTTCAAAGGGTCAAGACAGCTTCAACACAAATTGAAACTGCTTATATACTCGAAGCACAGTGCCAAATGGGATGAACAAGACTCTAATGTACAGCCTCCATTGTATATGAATATACAGTAAAATGGCTGCAACATAATCAGGGTAGTAAAGAATGAATGCCACAACTTCAGAGAGCATGCGCAAGTGACTCGAAGCAGTGAGTCAAATACAGTTAAGATAGTGGTGAATATGCAGCACCACGCAACACGAAGCAAACTCATGTGAACATGGACAAAAGGGACACAAATCTGGACTAATTTTCCATCAGATGAATAAGAAACAAAGACCAGGCTACTCAATGTATACAACATGCAGTGCAACAAAACTCAAGTTAAACTGAGTACAGTTCAATGCAAAAACAGGACCAGACCAACATATGAAATATGAATATGTACATGAAGTAAACATATACATATATGTGTGCAGTCAGTTCAAGTCTAACCAAACAGTGAACCTCAATATCGAAATGAGACAGTAATGCAAGCAATGCTACGATATGCCTCAGAAATTATCCATATGCAATGAAGACAGTGGTCTACAAATATCAAAGTGTATAGGTCAGGGAAGAACCCAGACCACATGAATTAAGTGTGCAACTGACCTGAATGTCACAAATCGCAACAAACATAATGGATACAACTGATGAATGGTGCAAGGGACAACACGCATAAAGTTCAAATATAACAATAAGGTTCAGTGGGTTTGAGTTCAAAACAAAACAGATGTCAAGAGAACATCGAAATGCAGTTTGAAATAGGCAGTGGCAGTACTACCGTGAAGTATGTTAATGCAGACTAGCTACTAATGATCAAGTTCAAAGTTGAAGCTAACAGTTCAACAACCTACACTTTAAATAATTCAAGTGAAGATACCAAATACAACCTGAATGAACTAGCCTGGAAACATGCTCAAACTCAACTGGCACATAACTACAAGTATGAAGTAGCTAACAGCATATGAGTGACCTCAAGCAACTACAAAGATCACAATTCGAAGTGGACAGAACCATCAGGCATGCAATGTGCAGACTACAAAAATGATTCAAGCACAGTGCTACTACAAATATCACAATGGATGCAAAACCAAACCCAAAACCAAGATAAACAAGTCAAGGTCAAACATTCATATCAGAAGTGGTTTCAAATAATGCCAATAAAAAATGCCAAGGCCGACAGTACGCAAGTCAATGCCAAAGTCGAACTAGCGAATTCGAAACCAATTCAACATCCAAAATCAAGTCAAGGCCGAAACAAAGAAACGAAATAAGCAAACGAGGTCAAAGAATTTGAATTAGATGTGAGTATAAATTACTCACCTTGTTGCCAAATCGAAGCAGAGGCCATCAGAATCGAACACGAATGATTTGAAGTTGTTAAATGATTGCCGAAGCCCCAATTTTTGGACGAAGAGGAAGGAGGACGAAGCCGCCATTAACTCTCTCGCTCTCGTTTGCTTGCGGGCTAGTGAATTGGAAAAATGAAGAAAATAAAAAAGGGGAACGGGTTAAAGAACGTAAAGAGGGGGATGGTTCGAACGGCACTCAAAAAAAATAAGAGGCCGATATTCACAATTTCAAAGCTCACAACACTTGACCAATTTTATTTTATTTTTTTAAGAATTTCAACCCGGTAAAACAAAAACTCCATCCTCAATTTGCTAGCGACAATAATTATTTAAATGACGATAATAAATTTTCACAAAAACTCGGGTTGTTACATCTATAGCCAATTAACAAAGATATTATTTAATTCATTTGTCTACTTGTTTTTTAAGTTTATTTACTTATTTCATTTAGTCATTAATCATTTCATGATATTCTTAAGTAAACAACATTTGTTATTACAATCAAATTACCATTTATATACATTTTGATTACTTTTAAGTTTGTTTACCTGTATAATGTCTCATTACATCTCTAAATCATCTTTTTTTTATTTTAACATTTGGTGCCTTATTATATGTTGTTAGAATGCAATTTGGTATTATGCAAATTAATTGATTCATTATACTTAATTATAATGTTCACTTTTTAACTTGTTTGAATTTTCTATACTTTTAATTTAATTCTATAGTTCCTCACACATTTAGCTAAGATTTCTTAATTCTCTTATTTTATAAGCTCTGGTTATTCAAATATTTCATTTTAAATTTGATAATTATTAATTAACAAAAATTAAAAAATTTAAACACCGGGATCATTTCAAACCGTTCGAAATAAGTATATATACTTATATATCAAATCATACTTTTGGAGTTTAAACCAAAATCCATTTATCGAAACAATTTGAAAGAAAAGCTTATCAGAAGTCTCCCCACTTTCGGACTCGAAAATGAAGGTCGATGATGCTGCGTAGTCATAACCGAAATTATTTTCCAACGTAGAAGAAAAGAGTACTGAAATCATTCCTTTTAAAATTTGTTTGAAAACAATTGTTACATGTATATACTTTTAAGCAGTACTAATATTATTTTCCAAACCTTGAAAACCTTTTTCAGAAACACCGAAATTTAAATTTCTCAAATTCTCAACTTTATATTCCTTTTTACAATTTATATTTTATAAATCACATTTATACAACTTCATTTTCTTATAATTATATAATAGCTGAAAGTTTAGGAATATTGACTATTCAAATAATAAATGATAATGATTAATATTATCATTTCTAGGAACCAATTCACACTATATATGTACCCTAACAATTTCTGAAAAATTATTTCTTTGTATATAAAATATAATCACGGTAAAGTTATTTCATTTACCCAATTTCAAAACAATACCATATCGGTTTACCTTGTTTAAGAGTTTAGAAACCCCTATTGATAAGGTTGTACTTCCTGTACCGACCAGAATTCATAAACACTCAACCGATAAGTCAACGCAATATAAAATATTTCATATTCACTAACAATTACGTGTGCATATCTTTTAATACACTTGTAAAGATCCAGAATTTTGGGCAATATCGATTTAATAATCTGTAATAATAATTAAATTGGTTTGACAAATTTTCGTTATAATTTTAATTTAAATTGGTAAAATTAATCTTTTTAAGAATAACAAATATTTAATCTGGTAAGTGTGATCAATATCTTTTAACATTTTAAAAATTGGTTAGAATTGTTTTTCAAAAGCTACTAAATTTTATTCTACTTATAATATATATGTTTGATATATATTGTGAATGGGAATATTTTTTGTTTTAAATTAAAAGATAAATTTTCAAATTGTAATATATGTGTATATATATGTTATAATTTGGAATTGTTTGAAAATTTAATCTTAATCTATTAATAAATTATATATGAATGAATATTGAAATTGAAGCTTTGTTTTAAAACATAATGTTTTTCAAAAGAAAATGTAGTTTAATTCAATGGTTTCAAATATAAGATTGTTATTTATTTTTAAATAGGATAGTATAAAAAGGTTTTAAACAAAATTTTGTTTTGTCTTTCTCTTAAAGTATTTAAAATGTGATAGTTTAAAAAATGATTTAAACAAGCTTTGTTTTGTTTTCTTTTATAATGTTAAAATTTTAAAATGGTTATAAATGTATATGTATAAGTTTTATATTTTAAAGTACATGCATAAGAAAATATATTTGTATTATAATTGGCTTTAGAATATTTCTTTTAAAAGTAAACTTATTTACATACATGTAAGTATTTATCAATAAAGTAAGTAAATATGTAAATTTATATTTACATTTAAAATTAAATAAAAATTCAATTTAAAAATACTTAATGACATGTGTATTCATATTAACTTATCTAAATAACACTTGTTAGTAAATTAAGGAGTATAAGTGACAAGTGTCTTTATTTTGAATTTCATTTTCTTTAATTCTAATAAATATTTTGAGAAGAAAATTAGTTTCTTCATAACACTCTCATTACCTTGTTTTTCAACTTAACTCAAAACATAAATTTATTTCCAAAACCTGAAATTAAAAGTAAAACACAAATCAAAATCTGAAATTAAACCCAAAACAAAGAAGAATCTAAAAAACTTCAATCTGTAGATTTCAATTTGCAACATCAAGTGAATCTGCAACCTACAAATTCAAGGGTTTCCAAGAGCAACTGCAAATTTAAGTTCTATTTCAACCTGCATGATGTACAACTTCAATTTAAAAGCATGCAGAGAATTGTTCATCAGCAATCAAAGTATTTTTTTCAAATTGTTTAGAGCCTGGGAAGTAAAAGTCTGCTCTGCTCTGCATTTTTGAATCAGGTGAGTAAATTGGTTTTAAAAAAAAACAGTCAAGTTGAATAATGATTTTGTGCTTATGAATTGATTTAGTTTTTATAACCTACTTTACAGTTATATCTATATATAACTTTGACTGTGTATGTGATGACATTGCTTTGTTTATCACAATTTGATCCATATTTAGTTCAGAATGCATGAATAAATCTGTTTGTAAATGTAAGTGAAAACCTTAAAAATAGTACCATAATTTTTAGAACTGCAGAAAAGTATGAACAAAAGTTTTACAGTAAAAACTAAACTTTTGTAAAAAAATTTACTGTCTCAAATTCGAAATTGAGTTTAATGCATGTAATCGTGATTGTAAATCATGAATTTAGGCATATAAATTGTAAATTTTAATTGGGTATTCATAGTAAATTTTGGGTTTGAATCTTTTCTGAGTTTTTGGTGATTGCAGTCGAATTACTTGATAAATCGAGTTGATGTAGCGATCCTGACTTGACCTTCGAAAATCGACACCGAATACATTACCTATATTCGAATGCCACAAATTCAAATGTCGAATCCGGCCCGCCGGAGCTTATAACAACATTAAGTAAACAACACAGCGGAATAAAAAGAATAATACATTGATATACAACATTGATACAATATCTGATACAACAGATGATACAATAAATATCAATATACATCAGAGATATGATACAATAAAATAGCAGCGGAACAGAAAATAGATGACATCTAGCAGCGGAACAATATAACTCTAAGATAGTCTTCAAGGAAGAACTCCGAGAACTGCAACTCCATCTCCAAGAATCAATCCAGCAATAGCTCGAACCCCCAATAACGATGCACCAAGCTAAGCAAGACTGGTGTGGTCCAAAGACCGAACTAACTCCAGATAATCTACTAAACCTAGCTATCTGAAAAACCCAACTCTAGACTGCTCGTGTAGAAAATAATGAGCATCCAGAGTTTAGAAAATAAACAATAAACTCCAGATCAGTCGTGGGACTGGTGTGAGCAACAAAAACAGTTTATCTTTTAAAACATTCAACAAAAGATTTTCAAAGTCAATTTGCAATGCTTTTTAAAAATGAGACTACCATAAGGCCTCCCGCACACACACACACAATGCAAACGCAGAATCGGAGGAGATTTCTCCTTATGATAGTCAAAGATGCTTGATACGCATTAAAAAGAAACATTTGATATTATTACTAGTGCATAGTGTAGAGAAAATCTTTTCGAAAATAAAGATATAAATCTTAGCCAGCATAGACATTTCAAACTATGCCTACTATAGCTACCATCTAAACAGTGGTGACCACCATAAGTAAATGGAAGGTTCTACAACTAAAACCGTACAGGGTTTCGTATTGGGAATTGGATTTCCAACGAATGGTCAGGCCAAGGGACTTCCCATTGCCTCATGAGAACGCCTCTGGATGGACGTCCCCGAGAACCAAACCGGATCTCTACCAACACAAGGCCGGGTTACCCCTAACTGGGTAACAACTGACACGAGTATGCCATCCCCCGGTCCTTTGGGACCTTTAACCGAGCGCTCGTCACCATCATCACACAATCATAACAAAGTGTTTTCAACATGAGTAAGTATCTGGGCTCCATACCATGATACCACCCTTTTCCAGAAGGAAATGCACATACCCTAAAGGGAGCTACCCCTCATAACCTTGCCGCATCTTTCCTGTTTTGACCATTCCCGAGGTGTGAGGCTCGACGAAGTCACGTCCACAAAAACATACTTTATACAAAAGCCATGCTTTGGGTCAACAAATGATCATAGAAATGATCACCAAGATAGACGATCAAATAAATGATCCTATCATAAATAATCAACACAATGATCATTTCACAGCAACACTCAGCATGTCACATTACCAAACTGGGAATATATTGCTGATAACCATCAACTACATAACCTCTTAGCTCGTACGTCTCAGAGAAGGGTGTTAAGCTAAGAGAATAAATTCTCCGCCACCAACAGAAATATATTCGAAAGAAATCTTCTTTATATCTCAATTTGTAATGTCAGACACACAATCCATACAAGTCTGTTCCGGGCTCGAACAGAACCGAAGGCACTTACAAAGAAGTCCTTGCAATCCGGATATTCACTAATCACGTTCGGACTTCCCATCACATATGGAGTCTCTATACCGGGGCCATTCGATGCAAAGACATTCGATGAGTTGTCCTTACGTTTTCAAAAATATCCAGTCTTCAACACCGGTCTTCAAATGCAATTCATAACGACGTATCACATATTCGGAATGGGATATATGACACAAAGGTCCTCTCCCGGCTAAACCGAATAGTGAGCGCAATATTAAAAAAAACATATGGATATTGGGATTTCAATTAAGTCACAACTTATTACCCAAAACTTTCTTCCAAATGGTTTAAATCAATTACCATTTCAAATCTTTAAACAAAAAGATTTATTTTAAAAAGATCAATTCATAGATTTCCAAAACAATTTCATTTCGATAGGATTAAATCGTTAAATCTTTAAATCAAAGATTTAACTTATAGCTTTCAAACCGTTTCTATAACTTGGAAATCATTTTCATTTTAAACTAGAAATCTTTTTAAGACAAATTGGACGTTCATTTATTAGGTGAAAGCTTTTACCATGTGAAGACAAACAATTTTCATTTCCAGAAAAATCCAATTATATTTACACGAGTTAAATCTTTTAACTTTTTTTCACATCCCAAATCAATACTTTTAAGAAAAATAGTCCAACCCATATATAACTGGTGTAACATCTTTAATCCCTAGTTTCAAATTATAGAATTCAGTTCCACATTTTGAATTTAAATTTAAATCAAATTATTTAAATTTCAAACTTTATCAAATTCCATTTCAAAAGCTTTTTACGTTAAACCCAATCCATTTCCAAAACATTTGAATTCAAATTGTCTATTTAAAATTGTTTCAAAAATCTGTGACTTAATTGATTTCCTTGTGAAATCCATATTTGTGTGCATATAAGTGTGGTCCAGGGTTTTAACACAATAGTGCAACATCATAAATTATCACAGATTTAAAATCACACAATATCGATAAGCGGTATATTCCAATAGCGCTTATCTATATACACAGATTCACAGATAGGAAAAATAAATAAATTACATTCATCACAGATCATACTGAAACAATTCACAGCACAAAGCATAGCATATCATAAATATCAAATAGTTCAACGATCAATAGGATTTAATCATCCCCAAGTGAACTCAATAATTATCTGATAAATTTAAATCAGATGGGTCATAGGCCATGGTTAACTATAATTGATTTTAAATCATTTGATTAATTATCCTATAATCATTTATTTATTAAATAAATCAACTTCCAATTCTTTAAATAATTAACCTTTAATTATTTACCATCAATCAATGATCTCATAACAATTAATCATTGATTACCAGTTCATCTAATGATCTTCTTAGATTAATTCACTAAATTAATTTACTTTAATAAATCAAAATATCCATTACAATAAGTGATAAATCCTTAATTACTTCCTTAAGAAATTATCTTAGATTAACTATTATTAACCATCTCTAATTATAAATAAATCTAAAATTTAAAATTTAAAATCAAATAAATTATTCTTTAATTACCATATTTATTAAATCATTTGATTACTTTAATTATCTTTAAGATAATAAATTTCTTTACTAATGATTTCATTAATCATTTAAGTGTAATTTAAACACTACACTTTTAATTCAGGTTTAAATTTTATTTGGGATTTAAAATTCATAATGATTATTCTTTAAACATAAGTTCCATTTTAAAGTTCACTTTATAATTCTTAAAAATGAATGTAAATAACATTCATTACTTATATAAGAAAAGTTTTTTAAGCCAATCTACTTCGTTTTATCATTTGAATCTATTAAATTTTAAATACTTGGAATCATTTCCATATACTAGTCATTAATTAATTAAAATTTAATACTAAATCATTTCAAATATTTGTTAGTTAATTAATTTAATACTAAAACGATTTATATTAAAAACATTTAACTTTAAAATATCTAAAAGTTGAACTCGTTCGAGATCTTACTTAATAATCTTTAAAAGCAGTTTTGTCTACTGGTACTAACAACTACTAGCCAAAATTCACTTTTTTTTCTCTTTTTTTTTTTCTAATACCTGGTAATGAACTAACCCAAAACCGAGCCTATCCCCACATCTTCTTCCCTAGGTTCACAAGCGACCCAGATCAGATGTGCATAGGTGCACGTGCACACCACCAACGACCAACTCCGGTCGACCCTACGCCATCAAACAAGTCGACGATCACCTTCAAACCATCCTCCGACCATCCGAACTACACTATCCTCTCGCATTCGAAATTTCGAGTTTGAGCATGAAAAATAAAACCTGGAACACGTGAAACACATCCCTTAGCAAACCTGTCAACATCACCTCGTCCTCCATGTTCCGACCACCGCTCGCCACCAAACTCCAGCCGCAGCTTCACCTACGACCCATCCACCATTCCTCCAAACTGCGTCGAACTCGATGCATCCAATAGGGAGAACGAATCAAAAGTTCTCGACACTCCAAAACTAGGGTTATAAAACAAAACTCCTCGCCGCCGACTCCACAGTGAACCGGTGCACTTCCCACCATTTTTCCCCTACTCACCGTACTCCCCTCTACCTCCACGCGAAATCCCGAGCTCCAACAATTCTCTGATCACCTGAATTTACCCTAAACCCACTCCCAGTTCATCTTGAATGAGCTCTATATATACCCAATTTAAAATCGTCAATTTAGGCTTAAAAATCCTATCTTGCAGTGTTGATTCATGTTATGAAATTGAATTTGTATTTCATGATATTCGAATTTTCCTTAAGTTTGAGTTTACTCCATAAAAAAAAATCAAGTTTTTACTTGCTATATATTTCTATTTCACTTGAAACTATTTTTTTAGATGATAACTGATACTCAAACACACCTGTTTGTTTTGAAATTAAGGCGTAATAATGATTAGATGATAAAAGATTGGAGTTACTTGTTAAATTGCAAACCTGTAACTCAGAAAGGAAAGAAAAATAAACAGAGGAGGTGAAGAAGAACAACACCCTATAGATCAACTTCACAAATATAACAGAGCTTCATACACGATATACTTATACTCAAACTTGATTATATTTAAGTATTCATAAAATTTGTTTATTCACTTGAAACCAGATTGAACAGAGAACACTTTGCTGTTTTGAAAACTGTTTTTGCTTGAACTTGCTTGATTGTCTCCTTTCTTTTAAGTTGTTAAGTTAGCTTCAGTTTTCAATCTTATTAAGTTTTCAACAAGACAATCACCGGTATAGGCATGCATACATTTAGTCATGCAACAAATAGCAGTAACAATTTTTTTTGCACAACATCAACAAGCAATCATCACAACATCAACATATAGATCTAAGATTCAGTTTTAAAGAGTTGCTCACCTTGTAGTGGAACAGAGCAGCATATTTTGATGATTTTGAACAGAGAAGCAAAGAAGAATCTTAGCCAGGAACTTGCATGCTTGATTTGTTTAAAGCTTCCAGGTTGAAGACTTTTGAACTTTCTGTTTTGATTTTTAAACTTGCTTGCACAGATTTGAATGTACTCAAACATAAAGTTGCAGATTAAAAATTGTTGTTTGATTTGGTTGCCAGGTTTTTAACTTGAATTGATTTTTTCCTTTTGCTTTGATCTTTCATTTCTGGTTTTCTTTATTTTGATGAACGAGCTAAAATAAGGAGTGATATATAGAAAGAAAAGTTGGTATAGAGGGAGGTGTATGGAAATGAAGTTTACAGGGTATATTATTTTATACAAGTTGATATATATAAAAGAGAAGAAGTGTACAGGGCGATGTATAATGTTGTTTTGTGAATAGTTCGAACTGACTTTAGTTATGCTAGAGATGTAATCATTAAATGCATATGTACTTCTTTGTCTACATACTTACATATTTTGTACAACATATTTTATTTTAACTTTGTTCTTCTTTTGCAAGCTTAACTTGATTTCGGCTGATATATATATATAAGGTAGTGTACTAGAGATATCAATTAGGCTTGTAAAAATCTATTTTCTTTACTTTATTTTCTTTGACAAGCTTTTGCATATATGTTTGTTTAAGTGTTCATGAAAACATATTTTTGTTTTAGTCCTTTGTATTTTATTTGTTTGTTTTATTTTCGTCTACATTCTTTTCATATTTAAATGTATTTTATTTTCTTTAAATCTTCTTGTTTTGTAATATAAATAAATTTCTATTTTATTATGTTGTTAGAATTTAGCAAATGTTCTACTTCCTATTTTTATTAAAATTTATCTCATATTATTTTTCTAGTTCTAATTTAAATATTTATTGTTATCTTACTTTAATATTTATTGTCTTATATTATTTTATAAACTCAAACCATTAATTATACAATTTTAATTCAAAAATTCAATAAATTATCAATTTAAATTAAATTAAAATCTGGAGTCGTTACAGACTTCCCCCCTTAAAAGAATTTCGTCCTCAAAATTCGCAGGCACGAAAATAACACAGAGATAGATAGATTCGATCTCCTATAATTCCTCAAACTTAAGATATGAATTCCAAACTCAAGTCGGAATATCTCAGAATATATACTAATTCGTCCCTCTTCGGACTTTTGGTATTCACGAGAAATTACAATAGAATTTCAAATTTAGTTTTAAACAAAATCGTTTTATCGATACTATTCAAATTTATCCTTCATATTCCATTAATCAATTTTAACTCAATTTAAAATTTCTAATTTATTTAAATTTTCAATTTCAAATTCCCCATTTATATAGAATTTCCAATTCATATTCATTAAGGTTTAAATCAAAAAATGATAAGAAACCGATGAAGATACAAAGTAAGGATTTTCTACAACGATTCGTAGGGCGTCACCGCATCGAAACTTCTTCTTGCAACTGCTACAAAGCAAATCAAAAGAATTTGGAAAGATGAATCGAAAGAGATTGATAGAGAAAGTTTGTTTCCACTGCTGCAGGGCATCGACCATTTATAGTGATATTCCCCTGTCCCCTATCGCGTTCTCTTCTTGCACTCATACTTATTATCGGTGGATAGTAAGAGAATTTACTGAGGCATTCAAACAGATATCTTAGGGATAGATGTAACAACCCTGAGATTGCAATTATCGAATGATAAGTTAAAAATTATGATTTTAAGTTAAATGAGGGGCTAAACAAATTTTTGGGAATTTAAATTTGCAATTAGTTTGCAAATTAAAATATTTTGGGTTGAAATGGGGAATTTTTAAATAAAAAGTGATTATGGGTTAATGGGCCAAATGAGATAGTTACATGGTTTTATTTAAAACTAGGATGCTTCTTAGAATTTTGTTCACATGATAACCTTAGGAAAATAAACTAAGTCCTAATGGGTTTTAAAACCTCTTACCATGACCCATTAACCAACCCACTCCTATTTAATATCTCAAACCCCTCCCATAAACCCTAACCCTCCTCCTCTTCATAAATTACTAAAACCTAAATCTAAACAAATTAATGGCCTCCATTTAGAAGCTCCATCTCCTTCTCTTCATAAGTTGGTTTAATCCTAGAAGAAAAAGAAAAGAGAAGAAGAAAGGTAATGCAATCTCTCCTATTCTCTAATCCTCCTTCTTAATCCCTACTTATCTCCTCCATCTTGTTGTAATTATTGTGTATTTTTTTGTTGATTTTGGGTCCTTGAAGTCATTTGATCTTTGCTTGGAGGTTGAGGATTTTGGGCTTGCTTAATTGTGCACACTAGCCACTTGATCATTTGCTTCTTTAAGGTAATTACTAATTGTTAGTAATTATTGCTAGTAAAATTTTAATGAAAATTTTGATGCCCAAAATTGAAAAAAAACACCCCTAAATGCCAAAAAACAACAAAACTTGCTGGCTGGAAATGTTCAGCCTGAAATTGGGCTGAAAACAGGTCTCTGGGTGCACCAAGACAGGCCTGGGCTGCACCCAGACAGAGCAGGCTAGCCCAGTTGGGCTAGCCAGAGAGAGGCCAGCCCGCATGGGCTGGCACACACCTCCCCAGCCCGCATGGGGCTGGGGCTTGGGCCCGACCGCCCCAGCCCAAGCGGGCTGGGGACTGGGCCCGCATCCCCAGCCCGACCGGGCTGGGGACTGGACCGCCCGCCCCAGCCCGACCGGCTGGGGACTGGGCCCGCATCCCCAGCCCGAGCGGGCTGGGGACTGGGCCCTCCGCCCCAGCCCGACCGGGCTGGGGACTGGGCCCTCCGCCCCAGCCCGAGCGGGCTGTGGCCTGGGGCCGGCACCCCAGCCCGAGCGGGCTGGGGGGTCGGGCCGGCCACCCCAGCCCGAGCGGGCTGGGGCCTGGCCGCCACCCCAGCCCGAGCGGGCTGGGGGGGCCTGCCACCCTCCAACCCAGGCTGGCTGGGGCAGGCCGACGCGGGCCGGGCCCGCGTCAAGAAAAAAAAAATAAAAATAAAAAAAATTAATAATAATAATAATCAAACCTCACCTCTGTTCCAGCTTTTGAGCGCCACTTCGCGATGCCGCCACGTTCGCATCGGAAGTCGGAATTCGACTTTTTTGGTCTCGTTGGAAAGGTGGAGTTCCGAACTCCATCTCTGGAAAATTTGGGCAACATTGAGTTTCGTTTGGTACTTCGATTTTCGTGCCAAAGTTAGACTCTGGTCGCTGTTGGAAAACAGTGTGAATCTTTTTCTGGGTTCAACTTTGAGACGTCGCTGCCACTTCGTCTCAACTCGGAATCCAGAAATTCTTTTTGCATTTTAAAGTAGGGATGTCGGACTACTTGTCTACCAGTTTTCATGCCATTTGGACACAGTTTGCTGGTCGAAATAAATTTCCGAACTTGGGTTCGCAGCAGTTTTTGAATGGTTTCAAACACTTAGAATATTTTTGATGATTTTCTGGTTTTCGTCGATTTCTTTGAGATTTGTCTCTGGATTTCGTACACGGGCTTTATAAAAAGGATTTAAAAGGATTTTCACTCCAAAATGGCTTTTGAAAATTATTATATAATATTATTTTTAATTATTAAATTAATTACTGCATAATATGAGACTTTTCAAAAGACCGTTTTAAAAGTGATTTCGAAATCAATTACAAATCCGTTTTACACCATTATTTGCTATAATAAAAATCTCACACTCACTTTTAGCACGTCGAGCGAAGTGGAAAGGTGCTTAAACGGTTAGGAAATATCCGGCCTATGGAAACCGTGTGTATTTTCTTTCCGGTTAATCCCCGACCTATTCGATTGATCGTTTTGACCTTTGGGTCTAGTCTACCGATGATATGAGTGGACTTTTTATTGTTTGGAGTGTGAGCTTGCTATTGCTTAGGAAACCGTTTAGTGCGAACGTGGGGTATGGGACTCATAGTTAACACTTTACGGGTTCCTCTCCAAGAAGTTAGTGACACATTAGCCTCTGGGCGGCCAGTACTGGACCTCTGGTTCACCACGCCTCTGGGCAACCGTCTCTGGACACCTGCTCTATGGAGCAGTTTTTTTTACGGCATGTGCCTCTGGGCCTTTTATCCTTCTGGGAAGGATCTTGTCGTTTCGCGCGTTCCGCATCTGTGCGAGTGACCGATCACAACTCAACAGTACTTGGCAACAACGACTCTGGTCGGTGCACGTGCAATATTTGTATTATCTGATGATTTTTATATCCATTCGAGTATCGCCATTCGGTGTTGGTTCTATGGAACCATACGATGTAAGTGCGATTACCTTGTGGATTCACAGTGTCTCTGGACACTGTTTTTCAGTATTTGATGTCATTGACTTTTTAGTATATTCCTATTGCTCTTTGGAGCATCGATCTTTGCTTGGGCATTGATTTTAGACTCTGGTCACTTTTGGCATTATTACCTATGAGCAACTTTATATAGCTTTGGCTACGCCGATGATATGAGGCGATTTTATTTATTTAACACTTTGGTGTTTGTATTCTCTTTGGAGATTTTTACTGTTGATTGATGATTAGGGATCGTCATTATATTCATGTAGTCCATATTACTCTTCTCTTTGGAGAAGTATTGTTTTATTTATGTACTGCATTATTATATATATCTCAGTTATTACTGATTATTTAGTTAGCCTGACCCGAGTATTTTCGCTCGGGTCAGACCGAGTTGTTTCAGGTTAGGTTCTGGACTTAGCTTATGTGCTTCTGCTTGGACATCATCTGCTATGCTGATAGATAGCGCTTTTATTTGTCCACTATTCCGCTACTCTGTTTTATTCGGACTTTGATATGTACATATTTTTGACTCACATATGTAAGCAGTGGCTTTGTACCCACTTATAGTATTTGGATCTGTATTGATGATGTATTGTTCTGGGATGTTATATCTGTTATGTGATTCTGTGATGATGATGTTATCATTTAGTATTATGCTTGTTCTGAACCTATTTTCCTTAGCCATTGTAATTTCGTTATAAATATCTATTGGATATGTCGAACCACTTTAGAAAAGAAAACCACCTATTCGACGTATTCAGTGGTTAGTTATAGCTTGATTACACATGGTCGCTTCCATTATACTCTATTCTCCGTTCTAGTAGACGGTATTACTCCGTAATACTCTTTACTAGAGTGGGTCTCGGAGTGGGGCGTTACAATAGACTCATTCTAAGGATACTTCACCCTATCTCTAATGAGTTACTTAATGTGTTATACTCCTGAGCTAAAGTTCAACCTTAGCTCTGATGCCAATTGTAGCGATCCTGACTTGACCTTCGAAAATCGACACCGAATACATTACCTACATTCGAATGCCGCAAATTCAAATGTCGAATCCGGGCCACCGGAGCTTATAACAACATTAAGTAAACAACACAGCGGAATAAAAAGAATAATACATTGATATACAGCATTGATACAATATCTGATACAACAGATGATACAATAAATATCAATATACATCAGAGATATGATACAATAAAATAGCAGCGGAACAGAAAATAGATGACATCTAGCAGCGGAACAATATAACTCTAAGATAGTCTTCAAGGAAGAACTCCGAGAACTGCAACTCCATCTCCAAGAATCAATCCAGCAATAGCTCGAACCCCCAATAACGATGCACCAAGCTAAGCAAGACTGGTGTGGTCCAAAGACTGAACTAACTCCAGATAATCTACTAAACCTAGCTATCTGAAAAACCCAACTCTAGACTGCTCGTGTAGAAAATAATGAGCATCCAGAGTTTAGAAAAGAAACAATAAACTCCGGATCAGTCGTGGGACTGGTGTGAGCAACAAAAACAATTTATCTTTTAAAACATTCAACAAAAGATTTTCAAAGTCAATTCGCAATGCTTTTTAAAAATGAGACTACCATAAGGCCTCCCGCACACACACAATGCAAACGCAGAATCGGAGGAGATTTCTCCTTATGATAGTCAAAGATGCTTGATACGCATTAAAAAGAAACATTTGATATTATTACTAGTGCATAGTGTAGAGAAAATCTTTTCGAAAATAAAGATATAAATCTTAGCCAGCATAGACATTTCGAACTATGCCTACTATAGCTACCATCTAAACAGTGGTGACCACCATAAGTAAATGGAAGGTTCTACAACTAAAACCGTACAGGGTTTCGTATTGGGAATTGGATTTCCAACGAATGGTCAGGCCAAGAAACTTCCCATTGCCACATGAGAACGCCTCTGGATGGACGTCCCCGAGAACCAAACCGGATCTCTACCAACACAAGGCCGGGTTACCCCTAACTGGGTAACAACTGACACGAGTATGCCATCCCCCGGTCCTCTGGGACCTTTAACCGAGCGCTCGTCACCATCATCACACAATCATAACAAAGTGTTTTCAACATGAGTAAGTATCTGGGCTCCATACCATGATACCACCCTTTTCCAGAAGGAAATGCACATACCCTAAAGGGAGCTACCCCTCATAACCTTGCCGCATCTTTCCTGTTTTGACCATTCCCGAGGTGTGAGGCTCGACGAAGTCACGTCCACAAAAACATACTTTATACAAAAGCCATGCTTTGGGTCAACAAATGATCATAGAAATGATCACCAAGATAGACGATGAAATAAATGATCCTATCATAAATAATCAACACAATGATCATTTCACAGCAACACTCAGCATGTCACATTACCAAACTGGGAATATATTGCTGATAACCATCAACTACATAACCTCTGACCTCGTACGTCTCAGAGAAGGGTGTTAAGCTAAGAGAATAAATTCTCCGCCACCAACAGAAATATATTCGAAATAAATCTGCTTTATATCTCAATTTGTAATGTCAGACACACAATCCATACAAGTATGTTCCGGGCTCGAACAGAACCGAAGGCACTTACAAAGAAGTCCTTGCAATCCGGATATTCACTAATCACGTTCGGACTTCCCATCACATATGGAGTCTCTATACCGGGGCCATTTGATGCAAAGACATTCGACGAGTTGTCCTTACGTTTTCAAAAATATCCGGTCTTCGACACCGGTCTTCAAATGCAATTCATAACGACGTATCACATATTCGGAATGGGATATATGACACAAAGGTCCTCTCCCGGCTAAACCGAATAGTGAGCGCAATATTAAAAAAAAAATATGGATATTGGGATTTCAATTAAGTCACAACTTATTACCCAAAACTTTCTTCCAAATGGTTTAAATCAATTACCATTTCAAATCTTTAAACAAAAAGATTTATTTTAAAAAGATCAATTCATAGATTTCCAAAACAATTTCATTTCGATAGGATTAAATCGTTAAATCTTTAAATCAGAGATTTAACTTATAGCTGTCAAACCGTTTCTATAACTTGGAAATCATTTTCATTTTAAACTAGAAATCTTTTTAACACAAATTGGACGTTCATTTATTAGGTGAAAGCTTTTACTATGTGAAGACAAACAGTTTTCGTTTCCAGAAAAATCCAATTATATTTACACTAGTTAAATCTTTTAACTTTTATTCACATCCCAAATCAATACTTTTAAAAAAAATAGTCCAACCCTATATAACTGGTATAACATCTTTAATCCCTAGTTTCAAATTATAGAATTCAGTTCCACATTTTGAATTTAAATTTAAATCAAATTATTTAAATTTCAAACTTTATCAAATTCCATTTCAAAAGCTTTTTACGTTAAACCCAATCCATTTCCAAAACATTTGAATTCAAATTGTCTATTTAAAATTGTTTCAAAAATCTGTGACTTAATTGATTTCCTCGTGAAATCCATATTTGTGTGCGTATAAGTGTGGTCCAGGGTTTTAACACAATAGTGCAACATCATAAATTATCACAGATTTGAAATCACACAATATCGATAAGCAGTATATTCCAATAGCGCTTATCTATATACATAGATTCACAGATAGGAAAAATAAATAAATTACATTCATCACAGATCATACTGAAACAATTTACAGCACAAAGCATAGCATATCAGAAATATCAAATAGTTCAACGATCAATAGGATTTAATCATCCCCAAGTGAACTCAATAATTATCTGATAAATTTAAATCAGATGGGTCATAGGCCATGGTTAACTATAATCGATTTTAAATCATTTGATTAATTATCCTATAATCATTTATTTATTAAATAAATCAACCTCCAATTCTTTAAATAATTAACCTTTAATTATTTACCATCAATCAATCATCTCATAACAATTAATCATTGATTACCAGTTCATCTAATGATCTTCTTAGATTAATTCACTAAATTAATTTACTTTAATAAATCAAAATATCCATTACAATAAGTGATAAATCCTTAATTACTTCCTTAAGAAATTATCTTAGATTAACTATTATTAACCATCTCTAATTATAAATAAATCTAAATTTTAAAATTTAAAATCAAATAAATTATTCTTTAATTACCATATTTATTAAATCATTTGATTACCTTAATTATCTTTAAGATAATAAATTTCTTTACTAATGATTTCATTAATCATTTAAGTGTAATTTAAACACTACACTTTTAATTCAGGTTTAAATTTTATTTGGGATTTAAAATTCATAATGATTATTCTTTAAACATAAGTTCCATTTTAAAGTTCACTTTATAATTCTTAAAAATGAATGTAAATAACATTCATTACTTATATAAGAAAAGTTTTTTAAGCCAATCTACTTCGTTTTATCATTTGAATCTATTAAATTTTAAATACTTGGAATCATTTCCATATACTAGTCATTAATTAATTAAAATTTAATACTAAATCATTTCAAATATTTGTTAGTTAATTAATTTAATACTAAAACGATTTATATTAAAAGCATTTAACTTTAAAATATCTAAAAGTTGAACTCGTTCGAGATCTTACTTAATAATCTTTAAAAGCAGTTTTGTCTACTGGTACTAACAACTACTAGCCAAAATTCACTTTTTTTTCTCTTTCTTTTTTTTTCTAAAACCTGGTAATGAACTAACTCAAAACCGAGCCTATCCCCACATCTTCTTCCCCAGGTTCACAAGCAACCCAGATCAGATGTGCACAGGTGCACGTGCACACCACCAACGACCAACTCCGGTCGACCCTACGCCATCAAACAAGTCGACGATCACCTTCAAACCATCCTCCGACCATTCGAACTCCACCATCCTCTCGCATTCGAAATTTCGAGTTTGAGCATGAAAAATAAAACCTGGAACACGCGAAACACATCCCTTAGCAAACCTATCAACATCACCTCGTCCTCTATGCTCCGACCACCGTTCGCCACCAAACTCCAACCGCAGCTTCACCTACGACCCATCCACCATTCCTCCAAACTGCGTCGAACTCGATGCATCCAATAGGGAGAACGAATCAAAAGTTCTCGACACTCCAAACTAGGGTTATAAAGCAAAACTCCTCGCCGCCGACTCCACAGTGAACCGGTGCACTTCCCACCATTTTTCCCCTACTCACCGTACTCCCCTCTACCTCCACGCGAAATCCCGAGCTCCAACAATTCTCTGATCACCTGAATTTACCCTAAACCCACTCCCAGTTCATCTTGAATGTGCTCTATATATACCCAATTTAAAATCGTCAATTTAGGCTTAAAAATCCTATCTTGCAGTGTTGATTCAAGTTATGAAATTGAATTTGTATTTCAAGATATTCGAATTTTCCTTAAGTTTGAGTTTACTCTGTAAAAAAAAATCAAGTTTTTACTTGCTATATATTTCTATTTCACTTGAAACTATTTTTTTAGATGATAACTGATACTCAAACACACCTGTTTGTTTTGAAATTAAGGCCTAATAATGATTAGATGATAAAAGATTGGAGTTACTTGTTAAATTGCAAACCTGTAACTCAGAAAAGAAAGAAAAATAAACAGAGGAGGTGAAGAAGAACAACATCCTATAGATCAACTTCACAAATATAACAGAGCTTCATACACGATATACTTATACTCAAACTTGATTATATTTAAGTATTCATAAAATTTGTTTATTCACTTGAAACCAGATTGAACAGAGAACACTTTGCTGTTTTGAAAACTATTTTTGCTTGAACTTGCTTGATTGTCTCCTTTCTTTTAAGTTGTTAAGTTAGCTTCAGTTTTCAATCTTATTAAGTTTTCAACAAGGCAATCACCGGTATAGGCATGCATACATTTAGTCATGCAACAAATAGCAGTAACAATTTTTTTTGCACAACATCAACAAGCAATCATCACAACATCAACATATAGATCTAAGATTCAGTTTTAAAGAGTTGCTCACCTTGTAGTGGAATAGAGCAGCATATTTTGATGATTTTGAACAGAGAAGCAAAGAAGAATCTTAGCCAGGAACTTGCATGCTTGATTTGTTTAAAGCTTCCAGGTTGAAGACTTTTGAACTTTCTGTTTTGTTTTTTAAACTTGCTTGCACAGATTTGAATGTACTCAAACATAAAGTTGCAGATTAAAAATTGTTGTTTGATTTGGTTGCCAGGTTTTTAACTTGAATTGATTTTTTCCTTTTGCTTTGATCTTTCATTTCTGGTTTTCTTTATTTTGATGAACGAGCTAAAATAAGGAGTGATATATAGAAAGAAAAGTTGGTATAGAGGGAGGTGTATGGAAATGAAGTTTACAGGGTATATTATTTTATCAAGTTGATATATATAAAAGAGAAGAAGTGTACAGGGTGATGTATAATGTTGTTTTGTGAATAGTTCGAACTGACTTTAGTTATGCTAGAGATGTAATCATTAAATGCATATGTACTTCTTTGTCCACATACTTACATATTTTGTACAACATATTTTATTTTAACTTTGTTCTTCTTTTGCAAGCTTAACTTGATTTCCGCTGATATATATATAAGGTAGTGTACTAGAGATATCAATTAGGCTTGTACAAATCTATTTTCTTTACTTTATTTTCTTTCACAAGCTTTTGCATATATGTTTGTTTAAGTGTTCATGAAAACATATTTTTGTTTTAGTCCTTTGTATTTTATTTGTTTGTTTTATTTTCGTCTACATTCTTTTCATATTTAAATGTATTTTATTTTCTTTAAATCTTCTTGTTTTGTAATATAAATAAATTTCTATTTTATTATGTTGTTAGAATTTAGCAAATGTTCTACTTCCTATTTTTATTAAAATTTATCTCATATTATTTTTCTAGTTCTAGTTTAAATATTTATTGTTATCTTACTTTAATATTTATTGTCTTATACTATTTTATAAACTCAAACCATTAATTATACAATTTTAATTCAAAAATTCAATAAATAATCAATTTAAATTAAATTAAAATCTGGAGTCGTTACAGATGATATTTGGATCGAAGATAGCATTTGAGATGTAGAATTTGGGAAAAATGTTGAATAAATTTTCCAATGTGTGATTTGTTCGAAATTGAGGAAGTTAGGGTTTATTTGGTTTATGGGTTTGGCTGATTTTTCTTGGCCTTTGCGTCATGGAAGGAGAACCGTGGGTGGTCGCGAGGATGGAGCATGGGCTGGGGGTTGTGTCGAGTTGATAGGGATGGCGGCGAGTTCAAAGGCGTCGAGTTGAATGTTGGTGATGGATCTTTCGGTTTGAAGATGCTGCAGATTTTCGCGCTAATAGGTCAAATTTTGATTCAGTCGCTTTTTCTTCGTTCTGAGTTTAGAGTTTCGATCGAGTGTGGGTTTATGACCGTGGGTGATCGTCGCGATGATCGTAGGTGGTCGGCGGCAGGGGTGCACATGCACTGTGATTTGGGCCTGTGCACGTTTGGGATTCTGGAAATTTTAGTTGGGGAAGATGAAGGCCAGCTCGAAGTCGAGCTCGTGTTTTTAGGGTGGCGACCCGAAGTAGATGCTGTTGGGGGTGACTCGAGGCAAGCATGAGTTTTCTTCGAGACTTACATGGGTTTTTCTGAGAATTTACTCGGGTTTAACCCGAGATTTCCTCTCGAGCAAGTATATGCTCAAGTTTTTAAAAATATGTTACAGATTAACACATTGTTGAATAAATGAATCAAATTAAGTTTTATGAATTGTAACTTGTAGTTTTAAAATTGGTGTTAATCAAACTTATAAAGGTATTAATTAAATTTATTTGCAAATTTAAATGGTTAAAGGGTTTGAAAGGAAGTGATTTTAATCAAAGTCTCAGGTTAAAAGGTTTAAGTAATGGTTTGGTAACTCAAGATTTCGAATCATTTTTGAAAATAAGTAAGTTTAAATTGAATAATTAAATTATTTTAAAATTTTAAATTTGATTTCTTAATAACTTATTTCCAAATAAGATTATTATTATGATTTTTAAACCAAATTGAATAAATTTGTTTTAAGTTATTGAAATTTAATTTAAGTTCAAATAATTTAATTATAAAGATAAATAGGGTTAATTTATCTTTGTTATTAACTTTAGAATACTTGATTTAAATATGATTTGTAATTAAGTAAAGAATTTATTAAGATAAATGCTTTTTCTTAATTAATTAAAGATTTTGAAATATAAGAAGTTAATTAATTGTTTAATTAATTTTAAATAATTAGTTAATTATTTATTTAATTTTATGGATTAACTAAGTGTGATTACTTAATGAAGTAATCAATGGTTAATTTTTGAATATAATTAGAATGGTAATTACTTATGGAAGTAATTAAGAATGGAAATTACTCATGGGATAGTTAATTGGAAGTGATTAATGGATTAATCATTTGAGATTTTTAATTCAAAGAATTAATTAATATAATTGTTTTTTTTAAAAAGTTAATTAATGATGGAGTAATTACTTAGTTAATGAAGTAAGATTTTTTTAATAATGAATTAATTATTACTAAGAAAATAATTAAGATTTATTAAAGGAAGTAATTAGAGATAATTACTTATGTAAGTAATTAAGAATTAATTACTTAGTTGATTTAGTTAATTAATTAATGTGATTAATTAATTATGAATGAGATTAATTCAAGATTAATTACTAAGTGTAATTAATTAAAATTGTAATTAATTAATAAAGTAATTGATTAAGAATTATTTGTTAATTTAATTGAATAATAATCACTTAATGAAGTAATTAAAGATTAATTAATTAGATTGATTAATCAAAGATTAATTAAGAAGTTAATTAATTTAGATAAGTAATTACAAATTGTTAATTACTGATTATGATTAATGAATTGATTAATTATAAATTAATTATTTAATTAATTAAAGTAATTATTAAATTAATAAGGATCATTAATTAATGTGATTAATGATATTAATCAAGGTTGATTAATAATAATTGAATAAAGTATGATTAATTAACTGTAATTAATTAAGGTTTAATGAAATTAATTATAGTTAATTAATTAATGAAGGATCATTAATTATTGCAATTAATGATAGTAATTCAAGATTAATTACTGAATATGGTTAAGGATAATTATTTGAATGTAATTAAAGGATAATTAATCGAAGAAGATTAATTAAGGAAGATCACTAAGAGATGATAATGAATTTGATTTGTAATAAATCAATAATCCAAGTGATTAAAGGATAGAATTTAATTTAATTAGTGGTTAATTAAATTTATTAAGAGTTAATCAATTCTGCTATGGGTGATTGATTAGTGTTGAATGGTTGATACTGAATGATTGATGTTGGATGTTGAATGATATTGGATGATTGATATTGGGTGATTGGTTGATACTGGATGATTTGGATGACTATGATATTTGTGATATGCTGCTTTATAAAGATGAATATTGATATGAATTATCTATAGTTATAATGTGATTCATCTATTTGTTTATATCATCCTAAATATAAGTTTAATTGTTAATTTCCTTAAGTACAACTTGGACATTAAAATGGCGTTTGGTTTCGGTGAGACCGGGATCGGGTTTCCATATTTGGAATCCGAAAACCACATCGATTCCAATTAAACGTTAGGTCGTTAATCCAAGTGGAGCAAGTGAAGACTCGAGGTGTAAGGGCTATATGTCTGTATAACTCTGTGGGTGATTCCGTAATGAGTTTGACGAAATAGTACTTGTAGATTCGAGATGGAGATTAAAGTGCAAGGGCTATGGTCGTTGACTCTGAGGGTGATTCCAATATGAGTGCAACGAGTTAGTGCCTTCGGTTTCGTTCGAACCCGGAACGAACTTGTATGGATTGAATGCTTCAGCACATCGTCGGGTGGATGATGAGCATTCTAAGATAGATGTGTTCTATAAAGGTAATCGCAGCCTCAAGCCTCATCAACCGAGAATGGCTAAAACAGGGGAGGTGCAGCAAGGCTTCGTGGGTAGCTCCCACTGGAGAGCAAGATTTACCCCTGTCTAGAAGTCCCTTTTTATTCGGCTGTGTGGGGCGGTTGAATTCCGGACAACCGCCGGGGTTGTCTTGTTTGGGACTGTTCAGTAAGGAATGGTCCCGGCCTTGTGTTGCAGGGGAGTTAGGGTGGCTCCTCGGTATGGTGATCTAGGCCACGTACTGTGACGGGTGGTACCCCAGTAGCCCTGCCATTGATGGAAACCCATTCTTCCTACGAGACCCTACGGTTTTGTTTGTATACCTATGTAGCTGGAATTTAATAAATGTAACAATTTCGGTTATTTCTTATTTACTTGAAAACCATAGACGCTATTATAATATCACTGGATTTCCTATCAAATGTTTTGGTTAGCGTAAGGTAAAAACTTTTCCATGTTTATGTGTGGGAAGTCTTACGTGATACCCTTTCTTTTCAAAGGATTTTCTAAAGTTAAGCAATTTTCACCCGTTTACTCACACCAGACCCCTGTCTGACCCGAGTGTTTATTTTCTATTTTATTAAACTCTTGGGTACTCATATTATGTATGAGTAGTCAAGTGTATCAGGTTAGCTTGACGAATTCTGGAGGAGTAATGGAGCAGGAGGCTTCCACGTGTAGATATATTATGTTTCCGCTGTGTTTGTGATATCTGTATCTTGTATAGTTGAGTTGTATGAGTTAGACAGATGTTTATAACTGTCTAATATGTGTTGTATAAGTTGTGTACTATGATGTTTATGATACTATGTAATATTTTATTTGATATATTATATTTTATTCGTTCCGCTGTGAGTTCTCTGATGTTGTTCTGTTTCTTCTTGCTCTTTCTTTTCTTCTTCTATCCCTTTCTTTCTTCAAGATGATGCGATTTCCTGGAGATTAGAAGTCGGGTCGTCACATTTGGTATCAGAGCATTAGGTTGAGTGAATACCTAGGCTCTGTAATGGTATCTTCCTTAAGAGAGCGTACTTGTAATTTATATATATATTTATATCTACCTAATCTGCTGGGCTATCTGTTCGGATTTTCCAACATAAGTTATAGAGGTAGATAATGGAGTAGAGGTTTGTGTGTGTAACACGATTACCACTGATGGAAGAGGTCCATATGTTGAGGTTGGAAGTATTTGTCGAGACTGTAGACCTAATACCGTCTCGAGTGAGATTTGTTGTTTGGGTTAAGGATTTCTCTGATATCCGAAGGAAATCTTTTAAAGATTCGGAGTCTTTCTTTGAAGAATAAGTTGGGATTTCGCTCGGCTGAGCGAATTATTCTTGAGTTTGGATTTGATGGAAGTGCAGAAGTAAGTGATGATATCTTGATAACTACGTGATGAGATGCAGTATCCTTGGATATTTTCAGAAGGTGTTTTATTTTGAAGCAGACTTAGAGGTGGTTAGGGAGCAGTCTTTACCTGATCAGGGAAGACTCGTCTGTGTAGTAGCTATCTGGATCTTCAGTATCGAGGTTGGCTGTTTTGGAATATGAGACTAAGGTCTATGAGTTGTTTCTCTTCACGCATGGTCTCATTGTTATTCCTTAAGGAGTGCGAGATGTTGATGCTTGGTTCGGAGCCCGGGTTTCTTTTGGGTTATCTGCCATCTCAGAGGTCTTTTGTGTGGGTTGTTGATGGTTTTTGTTTTGGAGAAGCATTTGGATTAGAAGTCTTTGGTTAGCTTTGGTAGCAGTTTCAGCTCGAAGTGTTCGGTGTGCTGTCAAGAAGGTCTTTTAGCTTCGTAGTATCATCGAAGTTGAGTTTGGAAGCTGCAGTCTAGCTTGTTTCTCCGATGGTTCTGGAATCTTGTGGTTCTTCTTTTAGCAGTCCGAGCAGATGGTGAATGTTATCTTGAAGAATTAACCTTGTTTGGAAAAGCTTTAAGCTGTTCTAATTGGTAAAGAGAGGACAGTTTCTTTGGAATCCAAACTGGGTAGGATCGCAAAAGTGACTTGCGATTGGTTTGGAATTTTCTTGAGCATTCTTTTGTTTGAAGCCGAGGATTCGCATGAGGAAGTAGGAGCTACTGATGTAATCAGTAGTTTGTCTGCATCTGGAATTGAGTTGCATATTGTTTTGGTTCCAGAAGTGATTTGGTAGTTAGCCTGGTTGTAGGATGGTTCTTGGAGAAGTAGAGATTGGTGTAGCAGCTAAGGAATTTATTTTTGGAATTTGTATTTGGTTAGATCTAGCTTTTCAGTTGGATTCTGTGAAGGTTGTGTGACCGATTTAGATGAGTCACTCAGATTTTATGGATTTGATGAACAAAGTTTCCGAATTTAGTGGATAAGTTGTACTTGTGTTCATCAACAGTATTCTCCTCTATTTCCGAATCAGAGTTGTGCAGCGGAAGCGAGGTAGCAGCTGTGCAAGGAAGGAAGCAAGTTCTTTTGCAATTGCTTGAGTAGTAGTGTTTGTGTTTTGGATTCCGACGGATTATAAGGACTTTTCTGTTGAATAGGATCTAGGAATTGGTTTGCTTTGGTCTAGTTGTTTCTATAAGTATCAGCATAGGTTGAGCTGTTAAGGAAGAGATTGGCAGTCTAGGATTGTCTGTTGAGATATACAGATATAAGATAAGGTGTTGGAATTCGAAGTTGGAGACTTCATTGTTGTTAAGATTTCTCCGGTTAAGAGAACTAATATTGGATAAGATTGGATGGGTAGTTCTGAGGCATTTGAGATTTCTTATCTACGTTCTGATAAGATAAGATCTGTTGTTTATGAGATAGAATTACCAGTTTGGGTAGCTGGAATTCATTGAATATCACGTATCTCTGAGTGAGTACGTGTTTGATTCATCGTTGGTTGTTGAATCTGTAATTCGGTTGGAGTTGGATGTTGAGCTGGATCTTAGGATATTCTGATGTTTTTTTCAGGTTGGTGAATCTAGAAAGGAGAGAAGTTCTGGATTTTTGGCACTGTAGTTAGTTTGTTGGCTTTTGTAGAGCGAGTCTCCCGGTGATTTATACGTGGGAAACTCGAAATAGTATTAGAATTTTATTCTGACGCATGTCAGGATAATTAGTTAAGTTTATTTGTGTGATTGATTCCTTTGGTTGATAGTAACTGACTGATAAGTATGCTTTGCTAATGGAAATTAAAATCTTTGTTGGATTATTAAATTACCTTTGCTTTTAAATTTCGGGGACGAAATTCTTTTAAGGGGGTGGATTGTAACGACCCGGAATTTTGGGCAATATCGATTTAATAATCTATAATAATAATTAAATTGGTTTGATAAATTTTCTTTATAATTTTAATTTAAATTGGTAAAATTAATCTTTTTAAGAATAACAAATATTTAATCTGGAAAGTGTGATCAATATCTTTTAACAATTTAAAAATTGTTTAGAATTGTTTTTCAAAAGCTAATAAATTTTATTCTATTTATGATATATATATTTGATATATATTGTGAATGGGAATATCTTTTGTTTTAAATTAAAAGATAAATTTTCAAATTGTAATATATGTGTATATATATGTTATAATTTGGAATTGTTTGAAAATTTAATCTTAATCTATTAATAAATTATATACGAATGAATATTGAAATTGAAGCTTTGTTTTAAAACATAATGTTTTTCAAAAGAAAATGTAGTTTAATTCAATGGTTTCAAATATAAGATTGTTATTTATTTTTAAATAGGATAGTTTAAAAAGGTTTTAAACAAAATTTTGTTTTGTCTTTCTCTTAAAGTATTTAAAATGTGATAGTTTAAAAAATGATTTAAACAAGCTCTGTTTTGTTTTCTTTTGTAATGTTAAAATTTTAAAATGGTTATAAATGTATGTGTATAAGTTTTAGATTTTAAATTACATGCATAAGAAAATATATTTGTATTATAATTGGCTTTAGAATATTTCTTTTAAAAGTAAACTTATTTACATACATGTAAGTATTTATCAATAAAGTAAGTAAATATGTAAATTTATATTTACATTTAAAATTAAATAATATTCAATTTAAAAATACTTAATGACATGTGTATTCATATTAACTTATCTAAACAACACTTGTTAGTAAATTAAGGAGTGTAAGTGACAAGTGTCTTTATTTTGAATTTCATTTTCTTTAATTCTAATAAATATTTTGAGAAGAAAATTAGTTTCTTCATAACACTCTCGTTACCTTGTTTTCCAACTTAATTCAAAACAATAATTTATTTCCAAAACCTGAAATTAAAAGTAAAACATAAATCAAAATCTGAAATTAAACCCAAAACAAAGAAGAATCTACAAAACTTCAATCTGTAGATTTCAATTTGCAACATCAAGTGAATCTTCAACCTGCAAATTCAAGGGTTTCCAAGAGAAACTGCAAATTTAAGTTCTATTTCAACATGCATGATGTACAACTTCAATTTAAAAGCATGCAGAGAATTTTTCATCAGCAATCAAAGTATTTTTTTCAAATTGTTTAGAGCCTGGGAAGTAAAAGTCTGCTCTGCTCTGCATTTTTGAATCAGGTGAGTAAATTGGTTTAAAAAAAATAGTCAAGTTGAATACAGATTTTGTGCTTATGAATTGATTTAGTTTTTATAACTTAATTTACAGTTATATCTATATATAACTTTGACTGTGTATGTGATGACATTGCTTTGTTTGATTTAGAAGAAGACTGTGCAGTCTATTTCAAGAAATCCAAATTTATCACAATTTGATCCATATTTAGTTTTGAATGCATGAATAAATCTGTTTGTAAATGTAAGTGAAGACCTTAAAAATAGTACCATAATTTTTAGAACTGCAGAAAAGTATGAACAAAAGTTTTACAGTAAAAACTAAACTTTTGTAAAAAAAATTACTGGCTCAAATTCGAAATTGAGTTTCATGCATGTAATCGTGATTGTAAATCATGAATTTAGGCATATAAATTGTAAATTTTAATTGGGTATTCATAGTAAATTTTGGGTTTGAATCTTTTCTGAGTTTTTGGTGATTGCAGTCGAATTACTTGATAAATCGAGTTGATATTTGGATCGAAGATAGCATTTGAGATGTAGAATTTGGGAAATATGTTGAATAAATTTTTCAATGTGTGATTTGTTCGAAATTGAGGAAGTTAATGTTTATTTGATTTATGGGTTCGGCTGATTTTTCTTGGCCTTTGCGTCATGGAAGGAGAACCGGGGGTGGTCCCGAGGATGGAGCATGAGGCTGGGGGTTGTGTCGAGTTAATAGGGATGGCGGTGAGTTCAACGGCGTCGAGTTAAACATTGGTGATGGATCTTTCGGTTTGAAGCTGCTGCAGATTTTCGTGCTAATAGGTCAAATTTTGATTCAATCGCTTTTTCTTCGTTCTGAGTTTAGAGTTTTGATCGAGTGTGGGTTTATGACCGTGGGTGATCGTCGCAATGATCGTAGGTGGTCGGCGGCAGGGGTGCACGTGCACTGTGATTTGGGTCTGTGCACGTTTGGGATTCTAGAAATTTTGGTTGGGGAAGATGAAGGCCAGCTCGAAGTCGAGCTCGTGTTTTTTGGGTGGCGACTCGAAGTAGATGCTGTTGGGGGTGACTCGAGGCAAGCATGAGTTTGCTTCGAGACGCACTTGGGTTTTTCTGAGAATTTACTCGAGTTTAACCCGAGATTTCCTCTCGAGCAAGTATATGCTCAAGTTTTTAAAGATATGTTACAGATTAACACATTGTTGAATAAATGAATCAAGTTAAGTTTTATGAATTGTAACTTGTAGTTTTAAAATAGGTGTTAACCAAACTTATAAAGGTATTAATTAAATTTGTTTGCAAATTTAAATGGTTAAAGGGGTAACATTTGTAAGTAATAACCAATTTAATTCTAGTTTCAAAGGAAGTGATTTTAATCAAAGTTTCAGGTTAAAAGGTTTAAGAAATGGTTTGGTAACTCAAGATTTCAAATCATTTTTGAAAATAAATAAGTTTAAATTGAATAATTAAATTATTTTACAATTTTAAATTTGATTTCTTAATAACTTATTTCCAAATAAGATTATTATTATGATTTTTAAACCAAATGGAATAAATTTGTTTTAAGTTATTAAAATTTAATTTAAGTTCAAATAATTTAATTATAAAGATAAATAGGGTTAATTTATCTTTGTTATTAACTTTAGAATACTTGATTTAAATATGATTTGTAATTAAGTAAAGAATTAATTAAGACAAATGCTTTTTCTTAATTAATTAAAGATTTTGAAATACAAGAAGTTAATTAATTGTTTAATAAATTTTAAATAATTAGTTAATTATTTATTTAATTTTAAACAATCACTTAATTATTGATTAATTAAGTGTCATTACTTAATGAAGTAATCAATGGTTAATTTTTGAATATAATTAGAATGGTAATTACTTATGGAAGTAATTAAGAATGGAAATTACTCGTGGGATAATTAATTGGAAGTGATTAATGGATTAATCATTTGAGATTTTTAATTCAAAGAATTAATTAATATAATTGTTTTTTAAAAGTTAATTAACGATGGAGTAATTACTTAGTTAATGAAGTAATATTTTTTTAATGATGGAATTAATTATTACTAAGAAAATAATTAAGATTTATTAAAGGAAGTAATTAGAGATAATTACTTATGTAAGTAATTAAGAATTAATTACTTAGTTGATTTAGTTAATTAATTAATACGATTAATTAATTATGAATGAGATTAATTCAAGATTAATTACTAAGTGTAATTAATTAAAATTGTAATTAATTAATAGAGTAATTGATTAAGAATTATTTGTTAATTTAATTGAATAATAATCACTTAATGAAGTAATTAAAGGTTAATTAATTGGATTGATTAATCAAAGATTAATTAAGAAGTTAATTAATAGATAAGTAATTACAACTTGTTAATTACTGATTATGATTAATGAGTTGATTAATTATAAGTTTATTATTTAATTAATTAAAGTAATTAGTAAATTAATAAGGATCATTAGTTAATGTGATTAATGATATTAATCAAGGTTGATTAATAATAATTGAATAAAGTATGATTAATTAACTGTAATTAATTAAGGTTTAATGAAATTAATTATAGTTAATTAATTAATGAAGGATCATTAGTTATTGCAATTAATGATAGTAACTAAAGATTAATTACTGAATATGGTTAAGGATAATTACTTGAAAGTAATTAAAGGATAATTAATCAAAGAAGATTAATTAAGGAAGATCATTAAGAGATGATAAGGAATTTGATTTGTAATAAATCAATAATCGAAGTGATTAAAGGATAGTATTTAATTTAATTAGTGGTTAATTAAATTTATTAAGAGTTAATCAATTCTGCTATGGGTGATTGATTAGTATTGAATGGTTGATACTGAATGATTGATATTGGATGTTGAATGATATTGGATGATTGATACTGGGTGATTGGTTGATACTGGATGATTTGGATGACTATGATATTTGTGATATGCTGCTTTATGAAGATGAATATTGATATGAATTATCTATAGTGATAATGTGATTCATCTATTTGTTTATATCATCCTAAATATAAGTTTAATTGTTAAATCCCTTAAGTACAACTTGGACATTAAAATGGCGTTTGGTTTCGGTGAGATCGGGATCGGGTTTCCATATTTGGAATCCGAAAACCACATCGATTCCAATTAAACGTTAGGTCGTTAATCCAAGTGGAGCAAGTGAAGACTCGAGGTGTAAGGGTTATACGTCTGTATAACTCTGTGGGTGATTCCGTAATGAGTTTGACGAAATAGTACTTGTAGATTCGAGATGGAGATTAAAGTGCAAGGGCTATGGTCGTTGACTCTAAGGGTGATTCCAATATGAGTGCAACGAGTTAGTGCCTTCGGTTTCCTTCGAACCCGAAACGAACTTGTATGGATTGAATGCTTTCAGCACATCGTCGGGTGGACGATGAGCATTCTAAGATAGATGTGTTCTATAAAGGTAATCGCAGCCTCAAGCCTCATCAACCGGGAATGGCTAAAATAGGGGAGGTGCAGCAAAGCTTCGTAGGTAGCTCCCACTGGGGAGCAAGATTTACCCCTGTCTAGAGGTCCTTTTTTATTCGGCTGTGTGGGGCGGTTGAATTACGGACAACCGTCGGGGTTGTCTTGTTTGGGGCTGTTCAGTAAGGAATGGTCCCAGCCTTGTGTAGCAGGGGAGTTAGGGTGGCTCCTCGGTACGGTGATATAGGCCACGTACTATGACGGGCGGAACCCTAGTAGCCCTGCCATTGATGGAAACCCATTGTTCCTACGAGACCCTATGGTTTTGTTTTTATACCTATGTAGCTGGAATTTAATAAATGTAACAATTTCGACTATTTCTTATTTAGTTGAAAACCCTAGACACTATTATAATATCACTGGATTTCCTATCAAATGTTTTGGTTAGCGTAAGGTAAAAACTTTTCCATGTTTATGTGTGGGAAGTCTTACGTGATACCCTTTCTTTTCAAAGGATTTTCTAAAGTTAAGCAATTTTAACCCGTTTACTTACACCAGACCCCTGTCTGACCCGAGTGTTTATTTTCTGTTTTATTAAACTCTTGTGTACTCATATTATGTATGAGTAGTCAAGTGTATCAGGTTAGCTTGACGAATTATGGAGGAGTAATTGATGCAGCACAGGCTAGAGATGAAAATACGCAACCCATAATTTTCCAAGGGATAAGTCGCATACGACTTAAGGAAGAAATAAGTCGCACACAACTTAAGAAAAAGGCTATAGGTCTTCCACGACCGAAGGGGTCAAGTAAGGGGGAGCTGCGACTTAACAAAGCTCGGGGAAAAGAGCTACGACCTAACAAATCAGATGGAAAAGAGTTATGACTTAATGGAAGCTTTAGTCTTTCGGGTTTGATGAGTCGCACATGATCTAACGGCATGGCTATAAGTCGTCCACGACTTAACAAAAAGCAGGAAGAAGTTCCAATGGTTGAAGGCCTTAAGTCGGAAGCGGGTTACGACTTAGCTGAGTCGTGAGAAGTTACCGTTCCTTCAAGCTGCCGACGAGTTACGACTCATGTTAAGTCGTTGAAGTCTTAAGTCGTCCATGTTTAAGTTGCATGAAGGTGCTGTCTGAAGATGTCTCTTAGGTCGTCAACTGTTTGTTCCTTATGTCGTATGTAGTTAGGTCGTCTACGACCTAAGTGATGTAATATGTTTGTATTTTCTTAAGTCGTAAGTCGTTAGGTCGTATACGACCTAGGTGTTGTAAATATATATGTGTGTTGTAACTTGAATCTTGTACCGTTGAGTCATAAGTCGTCACTTTTGTGCGTTTTTAGATCGTGTACGACCTAAGTTGATTCGGCATTGTGTTGTAACGAATAAGCTGTGTACGTTGAGTCGCTACCAACATATGATGAGTCATAAGTCATGAACGACTTAAGGCACCGGTTGTGAAATGCTATAAATAGGGAGTGTGTTATACATTTTGAGGGGGTGATTTTGAATAAAAAACTTTGTTTTGATTGCTGTATGCTTTCAATTAAATTGGTAGTTGAGTGTGATCTCCTATCTCCACTTTCGGTTATTCGAGTGCGCTCGAATCAACGATCATTGAAGCCAATTCACGGTATCAAGTGCGCTTGATCAACGTTTGAAGAATTGAAGATCTTCTTTCACGGTATCGTGCGCGATCAACGTGTCGAAGAAAGCTAGAATTCGGTATCTTTATGATCAATGAATTTGGGCATTTCAGTATCTTCAATCCACCGTTTGCTACTTTCATCGATCTATATCGTTTTTGTTATAATCCGCTGCATGAGTTTGGTATCAGAGCGAGACTTAGCCAATCATAGCTAAGCCGAGTCTTGGAGCCAAGGAGTTTGAAGTTGGTGTTCATCGTGTTCATCTTGAAGTTGCAACAAGTTAGAAGCTTCCGATCCATTTCATTTTAGATCAAAGTTGGAAAGGTGTTTGAGTGAAGGCCGAGCATAACTTTGTGTTAAGTTTGGGCCGTGCATCAATTTGGTATTGTTGGTTGAAGTTAGGGCCGAACTTGTTGAACTTGTGCGAGCTAGTTGAAGTTTGATTTGTAGAGGATTTGTGAAGTTTTGAAGTGTTTGTGTTGATTTAATCATGCCACCAAGGAGAGCTAATCGTCATCAAAATGTTGAAGCGTTGTATAGAAGAGAAGAAGCCAAGCAAATGGAACAACGCACTAATGAGAAATTTGATGAAGGTATTGGAAAGCTAGAGAAGTTGATGAATGATTTGAATCAAAACCAAAGGAGGAGATCACCAGTCTCGAACCATGGAGGAAACAGAGTTTCGCCATCGGTTACGGAAGCGAGGAGGGTGTCGCCACAATCTTTTAGAGAAAGAAGAGAAACATCAATTTCATCAAGAAGAGATCACCATGATTATAGACGTGAAGAGAGGAGAACTCCACGAGAGTTTGAAGAGGAGCCATATCGAGATGAAGAGAGACATAGTAGAAGAGACATGCGTGATCAAAGGGATATTGATGGTCGAGATCGATATAGACCTACATTTGATTTTAATGAAGAGGGTGGTAGAACTAGCATTCATTATCGAGATCGAGACCAAGTTCGAAATTCTTATCGGGATATAGAAGATGATCGACGTTGGGAGTCGGGTATGAAAATGGAAATTCCATAATTCAAGGGTGGAATGGTTTTAGAGGAATTCTTGGATTGGTTGTCTAATGTTGAAGAGATCTTTGATTTCAAAGAGGTTCCGGAGAATCGTCGAGTGAAGTTGGTTGCTACTAGATTGAGAGGTAGAGCTTTAGCATGGTGGCAGCAGACTAAACTTACGCAGGAGAGAATGGGGAAGTCAAAGATTGACACATGGGAGAAGATGAAGAAACAGATGAAAGCTACATTTTTGCCTTACAATTATCAATCACTCATGTATCAGAGATTGCAAAATCTGAGGCAAGGGACGAAGACTGTTAATGATTATGCTGATGAATTTTATCAACTGATTGCTCGAAATGACATTATGGAGATAGAGGAACAACTAACTGCTAGGGTTGTTGGAGGGTTAAGAATACAGATCCAGGATATGGTGAATATGTTTGATCGTAGATCTGTTGCTGAAGCGCACCAGAAAGCGTTGGCTTGGGAGAAGCAGGGAAGACGTGGAGGTGGTGTGTTTACAAGTTCCAATATTCAGAACAAGGGTGCTAGTGGGAGTTCCAATGTTTCGAAAGCTGTCAGTAAACCAATTGTGAATGATGTTGCGAAGGCGAAGGTCAAAAACAGTTTCAAATGTTACAATTGCCATGAAGTGGGTCACAAGAGTAATGAATGTCCGAAGCCGAAAAAATGAACTATGATTGCTGAAGTTGAAGGTGAGGATGTTGGGGAAGGTTATCCTAGTCCAGCTGAGGAGGATGAACAGGATGTTGCGTCAGGAGATGAAGGATGTAATCTAATGATGAGGAGGTCTTGTTTGATACCGAAGCAGGGAGAAGAGGCTAGTTGGTTGAGGAGTAACATCTATTAGTCAACATGCACTATTCTGGGAAAGTTTTGTAAATTTGTGATTGACGCTGCAAGTTGTGACAATATTATTTCTACCGAAGCTGTAAGAAAGTTGAAGCTGAAGACGGAGAAGCATCCAAATCCTTACAAGTTAGCGTGGTTGAGAAAAGGAGGAGAGGTGAAAGTGGACAAACGAGTTCGAGTTCCATTCTCCATTGGAAAGAAGTATAAAGACGAGATTTGGTGTGATGTTGTGGAAATGGATGTTTGTCACTTACTTTTGGGAAGACCATGGCAGTATGATCGAGCAGTGCAACATGACGGTCGGACCAATAGTTACAGCTTTATGTTTGAAGGTGTTAAGATCATTTTGGTTCCGAAGAAGAGGCAACAAGAAGAGAGCAAGTTAGAAGAGATTGAGGAACTGAAGACTTTATTGACTTTGAAGGAATTTGTTGAAGAAGTAGAGGAGAGTCCAGAGGTGTTTTTGTTGATTGGACATGAAGCTACTGAATATGTTGAAGTTCCAGAGGAAGTAAAGCCGGTATTAGAAGAATTCAGTGATGTGTTTCCTGAAGAGTGGCCAACGGAGTTACCACCGTTGAGGGATATTCAACATCCGATTGATCTTGTGCCAGGGACAGTATTACCACACAGGCCACATTACAGGATGAGTCCGAAGGAGCATGAAGAACTAAGAAGGCAGGTGGAGGAGTTGTTAGAACAGGGGCGTGTTCAGGAGAGCTTGAGTCCATGTGCAGTGCCAGCCTTATTGGTACCGAAGAAGGATGGGACGTGGAGAATGTGTACGGACAGTCGGGCTTTAAACAAGATCACTGTGAGATACAGATTTACCATGCCAAGGTTCGTTGATTTGATTGACCAGTTGAGTGGAGCTGTTGTGTTTTCAAAGATTGATTTGAAGAGTGGATACCATCAGATTCGTATTAGACCGGGTGATGAATGGAAGACTGCTTTCAAAACCAGGGAAGGTTTATACGTATGGTTGGTTATGCCGTTTGGTTTATCGAATGCACCAAGTACTTTTATGAGAGTGATGAACCAGATTTTCAGACCATTCATTGGGAAGTTCGTGGTTGTTTACTTTGATGATATTTTGATTTATAGTAGGAGTATGGAAAAGCATGTCCAGCATTTGCGTGAAGTACTGTTGATTCTACGGTAGGAGAAATTTTATGCTGCAACGAAGAAGTGTGTGTTCATGACGCACAGTGTTTTGTTTCTGGGATACATTCTATCGAAAGAAGGAATTCAAGTGGATGAAAGTAAAGTAGAAGCTGTCAGGAGTTGGCCACAGCCAAAGACAATTACTGAAGTGAGAAGTTTTCATGAATTGGTATCTTTCTATCGAAGGTTCATTCCACATTTTAGCAGTGTAATGGAACCTATAACCGATTGCATGAAGGGAAAGAAGTTTGAGTGGTCAGAGGAAGCAGGGGTTGCTTTTGAGAAGATCAAAACACTATTGACGACAGCACCAATTCTAGTTTTACCTGAATTTAAGTTGTTTTTTGAATTACATACTGATGCATCGAAGGTTGGGGTTGGTGGAGTTTTGAGTCAGAAAGGAAGACCAGTGGCTTATTTCAGTGAGAAGATGTCTGGAGCTAAGTTGAGATATAGCACATATGATGTTGAATTTTACGCAATTGTTCAAGCTGTGAAGCACTGGAGACATTACCTGTTTCAGAACTAGTTTGTTCTCTATATGGATCATGACGCTTTGAAGCATTTGCAAGGGCAGGACAAAATTTCAGCTAGGCACGCTTCATGGGTCGCGTATTTACAACAGTTTACTTTTGTCGTGAAACACAAGTCAGGGGTGACGAATCGTGTGGTTGATGCTTTGAGTAGGAGGAGTCATTTATTGATGATAATGAAGGTAGAGGTGACAAGTTTTGAATTATTGCCCGAACTGCTTGAAGAAGATCCTTACTTTATGAAATTTTTTGAAAGGTCAAGGAGGGGAATTCTGATGAATTTTTGTTGGTGGATGGTTTTCTGTTTAAGGGAATCGATTATGTATACCAGATAGCAGTTTAAGAATGAAGATTATCAAACAGTTACATGAAGAAGGCCATATAGGTAGAGATCGAACATTGCAGTTGGTTTCTCATTCTTATTATTGGCCATCAATGAGAAGGGAAGTTGAAAGGTTTGTGCGTAGATGTCATGTTTGTCAGGTTTCGAAAGGGACAGCTACTAATGCGAGATTATATATGTCGTTACCTGTACCGACTAAACCTTGGGTTGATGTGAGTATAGATTTTGTTTTGGGGTTGCCTAGAACTCAAAGGGGGGAATGATTCTATTTATGTGGTGGTTGACTGATTTTCGAAAATGGCACATTTTATTGCTTGTAAGAAGATGGCAGATGCTGTTCATGTTGCACAGTTGTTCTTTAAAGAGATCTATCGTTTACATGGGTTACCAGAGTCTATTGTTTCGGATAGAGATACTCGTTTTCTGAGTCATTTTTGGCTAAGCTTGTGGAAGATGGTGGGAACGAAGTTAAACTTTAGCAGCGCTTATCATCCGCAAACAGATGGACAGACAGAAGTTGTCAACAGATCGTTGGGCAATTTGTTGCGATGTCTTGTGAAGGACAATCTGAAGAGTTGGGACATGAAGTTATGCCAGGCAGAGTTTGCACATAATCATGCAGTGAATCGTAGTACGGGTTTCAGTCCATTTCAGATTGTATATTCAAATCTACCCAGGGGACCGTTGTGTAGGATCTAGATTAACCCTAGAGGGGGGGGTGAATAGGGTTATAGCAAATTTTTCCGAATTAAACACAGAAACAAACTGCAGAAATAAATATGCTGAAAAATAAATCACACACAAAATTTACCCAGCTTCGGCAACCCCTGCCTACTGCTGCATTCCCAGATTTCTATTAGATTTAAACAGTTTCCCGCTTACAAACACTCTAACAGACTTGCAAACCCTGCTACCGCCTATAGAGTTTTGCAAACTCGCAAACCCTGCTAACTGGACTAACTCTAACTAGACAATCTGACAACACCTAAACCCTAGGTGATGATTTACCATGTTTTGTTTTTTAAAAAAAATCAGACAAATAAAACAACTTTTAAAGAAAAAAATTAAACAACAAATAACCCCTTAAACCCTAATTAAAAAAAATAAAGCCTCTTCATAAAACAAGCCGGCCCAATCTAGCCCGTTATCTTCTTTTGTTTGTTTTGCTAAAAAAAAAACAGCCCGGTTCCTTTCATGACAATGGCGGCTTCCTTCTTTTCTTTACAAATCAAGGATTTGTCCCCTTACGAAAATTAGGGCTTTGAAATGAGCAGCCGATAGTTGATCGTATGATTGATTTGGCTTCTCTCTTTGTCGATCGATTATTCCTCTGAGTTGCTCATTGCTGTTTGATTGAGTTCGTCATTTGTTTTGGTATGTATTTTCTCTTTTTGCTTTTCTGGTTTTGGCTTGTTCGAACTCGATTGTTATGTTGTCTATGATGATTTCTTGGGGTGTATTTATAGGGTTGAAACCCTAATTAACCACTGTCAGATTTGATTTCTACACGTCGTTGATTATTTTCCTGAATTTGTTCTGGATTTGGAGTATTCCTTTCTTGATTTGATTTCGAATTATTGCTGTCCATATTTGTTTTCGAATTAATTAATTCGAAAATTTCTTCCTGTATTTGTTGTCTCGATCCCCATTTGAATTAATACTGACCATATGTGACTTCGAGAAATTTGATGCAGAGATTTCTTTCCAAATTAGATTTTCTTTGACTTAATCAAAGACTTAATCAAAAGATACGAATTTGTTCTTTAACTTCGGCTTGATTTCTGCACTGATTTGTAGTTGCCATTGTCTTTGCATTCCCTACTGCACATTCACCTGTTTACTATATATGTGCATATATACAAATGTATGTGTGTATGCATATATTTTTGGGTTTGTACTTGGATTTGAACTGCTTCATGTTATGTTGATCTTGATTTTGGAGCTGCCACTGACTTCTTTGTTGTAACTTGAAACTGTTTTGACAATTTGAATTTCACTTGCATACTCCATGTTGCATTATCACTATGTTGCATTGTAGCTCCATCTTGACTTGGACTTTTTCACTGTATCAGATGCTACACTTGTTCATGTATTCAACTGTTGCACTTGAGTTTGTTTCCACTGCTTCATCATGTTGTATTCATCCCTTGTATGCTTCAAGTTGCCTTGAGTTGAACCTATCTTGGGTTTGACCTTGTTTGTGACTTTTGTGTATTGTGCTATGTTGTTGTATTTGCATTGTGTTACTGATTTTGGTCGAGACTTTGTTTGTTGCAGTGTGTCACTGCATTTGGTCTGAGTCACTTGTATCCATTCTCGAGTTGCATACTTTAATTTACTACTGTTTCACCTTGTTGAATACCTGTAATTGCTGTTACATCACTTCACACTGTTGTATTTGTTCATGTAGCTCACTGTGTTGCATTGTACTGCCTTTGTGTTGCTCACCATGTTGCATACATGTTTTTATGCTTTGTGACATTCGGGTTTGTTGTGTACTTGTATACTGCAGTTTCATTGTGACTCGACTGTGTTGTTTTGTCTCTGTTTTCTTGGTAGCAGCTATGTAGTTGCTATGCATCACTATATATATATATATTCTCTGTTTGGTATTGGTGCAGTTTCCATTACTGTTGTGTCTTCGGGAGTTTGCACTGCTTCATGTTGAATTCATTGAAGTATTGATTGCTCTTGTTGATAACGCACACGAGTTGGCGAGGCAGTGCACACGTGTATACATGTACACGTGTGTATTGCAGCCACTCACGATTATCTGTAAGAACACTGATATGCACAAATATTACACAATCAAAGATGATGACAATAACCCATGTATCTGAGACACAAACAAATTTTTATTTTTGCAAATTCAAATTTGTTTGTTTTCAGATTACTGTTGTAGTTGCTAATTATACAGGTACACAGGAGACAGGACAAGAAGTGGAGCTGGATAATGCAGATAGATGTAGATGTGCAGACAGAGTGAAAAAAAAACTGAGTGTTGAGTGTTGTAGTGTAAAATGTATGAATTGGTGTATGTATATATAGAGAGAGCTGAAAACTTTGTATTGTTTAAGTGTTGTAATAAAATATTATATTGAATAAAAAATACTGGTTGAATTATATAAATTCTGTGCAATAGTAAAATTATTCACTATGAATATTTCTTCCATTCTGTATATAGTCCAAACTGCAAACACATATATATATTGATATATATTTTGTTATCATCAAACAAAAAATCACATCAAACAATCTCCCCCTTTTGATGATGACAAACATATATATTAAAGATTTTGAAATGCTAATACATGTGTTTGAGCATGAAATGTTTTAGCTCCCCCTATTTGAATGCTCCCCCTACAACCAAGACCACTCCCTATTTAGAAGATAACAAAAATTACTGATGAATAAACGAACTAAGGAAAATTATCTAACAACATTAAACAAATATTGTTGAAGTATTCCAAAAAAATATTTACTTCCTTATCAAAATCTAGTTCTTTTCTCCCCCTTTTGGCATTATCAAAAGACTGACAAAAAACAATGGAACATTAGGAACAAAAAATAATATATCATAACGAGATAACAACTTCCACATTGTAGAGAATGGATCGATGATCGGTTTAAGAAGAGAGATATTTTAACATTAATTTGACATTTAAGCACAAAAAAAATAAGCACTTACTAACCACGCATAACCATAAGGACTTTTAAATGGGATTAGCAGTTACTTATTAGTCTAAGCATCCGGACTTTTAAGTGAGACCAGAATACTTAGTTACCATACTCCATCCATGCATAACCATAAGGACTTTTAAATGAGAATGGAGTAATGATAAAAATAATTCACTCACATGCTCCATCCATGCATAACCATAAGGACGTTTAAATGAGAATGGATGCATGAGAGTTATTATTATTTATTATTATAATTGTATATATATATATATACACATTTTTTTTTTCACTCTTCTTATTTTACAAAACCATTATGAACGATAGAAAGATGGTAGAAATAGAAATGATCGTGGAATAAGTTACCAAGTTAATTATATTATGTAATATCCAGTACTGAATACCATATTCGAATCAATCTTTGGATAATATCCAAAACTGGTTTGAATCCTAGAAATTTAAGTCGAAAGTATATATCCAAGAATATTTCAACAAAGAAAATGAAAAATGGTTAGTCAATTTCTATAATCCCCAAATCCAAACGTAATCTGGAAAATCTTTCTTCTGGGAGGGGTTTTGTGAAAATATCAGCAAGTTGAGTCTCAGTTGAAATATATTCAATGCAAATGTCTTCCTTAGCAATGTGATCTCTAAGAAAGTGGTGTCTCACATCAATGTGTTTTGTGCGTGAATGATGAACAGGATTATTTGATAAGTCTATTGCACTTTTACTGTCACATTTTAATGGAACTTGTTTATAAACTAAGCCAAAATCATAAAGAGTTTGCATCATCCATAAAATTTGAGCACAACAACTCCCTAAAGCAATATATTCTGCTTCAGTGGTGGATAATGCAACACAGTTTTGTTTTCGACTTGACCATGAAACTAACGAGTGTCCTAGCATAAAACATGTTCCACTAGTGCTTTTCCTGTCAACCAATGAACCAGCATAATCAGCATCAGAATAGCCAACTAAATCAAAATTTTCATAAGAAGGATACCATAACCCAAGTTTGTTTGTGTGTGAAAGATATCTCAAAATTCGTTTAGTGGCTTTCAAATGAGATTCTTTAGGATTAGATTGAAAACATGCACACAGACACACAGAGAACATAATATCAGGTCTAGAAGCAGTAAGATAGAGAAGTGAACCAATTATCCCTCGATATTTCTTCTGATCAACAGCACTTCCTTTCTCGTCTTTGTCCAACTTTGTTGATGGGCTCATAGGAGTTCTCAATGGTTTGGAGTTCTCAACTCCAAATTTCTTCAACAGTTCCAACACATACTTGGATTGTGAAATGAAAATGCCATCACTGCTTTGCTAGATTTGAAATCCAAGAAAATATTTCAATTCTCCAACCAAGCTCATCTCGAATTTAGCCTGCATGACTTGTTCAAATTTCTCGCACAAGAGTTCATTAGTAGCACCATAAATGATATCATCTACATAAATCTGAACAATCAAAAAATCACTTCCTTTATGTAATAGAAACAGTGTTGTGTCAGCACTCCTCTTTTTAAAGCCATTTTCCAAAAGATATGTACAAAGGCAGTCATACCAAGCTCTAGGAGCTTGCTTAAGACCATATAATGCTTTTTCAAGTTTATACACATGATTTGGAAAATCGTGATTTTCAAAACCGGGGGGTTGTTCAACAAAAACCTCTTCTTTCAAATCGCCATTTAGAAAAGCACTTTTTACATCCATTTGTTTAAGTTTGAAACCTTTATAACAAGCAAAGCTTAGCAAAATCCTAATGGCTTCTAACCTAGCAACTGGAGCAAATGTTTCATCAAAATCTATGCCTTCTATTTGGTTATATCCTTTTGCGACCAACCTAGCTTTGTTTCTAATTACATTTACTGATTCATCAAGTTTGTTTTTGAACACCCATTTAGTTCCTACAATTGGATAGTCATTTGGCCTAGGAACTAATTTCCAAACTTTATTTCTCTCAAATTGATTAAGTTCATCTTGCATTGCTAGAATCCAACTTTCATCATTAAGAGCCATTTCAACAGAATCAGGTTCAATTTCAGAAATAAAACCACTATGACAACAAAACGCACACAAATTTTTATCAAATGAAGAGCGAGTGCGTATACCTTCCGTAGGATCTCCTATAACCAATTCAGGAGGATGATTGGTTTTGAACTTCAATCTATCAGCATCAACAGTCCTACTTTCATCTTGCTCACTAGATGTTCCTTCTTTAATGCCTTCATGATCTACCCCATCATCAATCGTTTTTTCAGTCGTCCTTTCCAGATCAGATTCATCAAATTTCACATTGATTGATTCAACAATTGTCTTTGTTCGTTTGTTGTATATCCTGTAAGCCTTGCTCCTGGTTGAATAGCCCATGAAAATTCCCTCATCGACCTTTGATTCAAATTTTCCAAGTTGATCACCTGTGTTAAGAATGAAACAAGGGCATCCAAAAACACGAAAGTAAGAGATGTTAGGTTTCCTTTCATGCCACACTTCATAAGACGTTTTGCCAAGTATTGGTCTAATCATTACTCTATTCATTACGTAGCACGAAGTATTCACCGCCTCTGCCCAAAAAGTTAGAGGTAGTTTATACTCACTCAACATGGATCTAGCCAATTCTTGCAATGTGCGATTTTTCCTTTCAACCACCCCATTTTGTTGAGGTGTTCGTAGAGCAGAAAATTCATGTTTTAAACCATTTTCTTCACAAAAGTTTTCAAACTCCGAATTTTCAAATTCGCCTCCATGGTCACTTCTTAAAGTTTTAATTGAAACTCCTTTTTCATTTTGAACAAGTTTAGCAAATTTTGAAAAATAATCAAAAGATTCAGACTTTTTGGCTAAGAAATAAACCCATGTAAATCTAGAATAATCGTCAACCAATACATAACAATAACGTTTTCCATTCAAGCTTACAATTTCATTTGGTCCAAATAAGTCCATATGAATTAATTCGAGGACCCTTGATGTGCTAACAATGTTTTAAGGGCGAAATGATGATCGACTAAGCTTGCCCAAGGAACATGCTTTACACACTTTGTTATCTTTAAATTTCTGATGTGGTAACCCTCTGACTAATTCTTTCATTTCAAGATTTTTTAAGAAACTCATGCTAGCATGTCCAAGTCTCCTATGCCATAAAGATGCCTCTTCGTCAGTGGCTACCAAACATCTGGAAAGATTTAGATTGTCAAACGAAAGCGAGTAGACATTTCCTTTTCTTTTGCCCATAAAAACTATGTTATTAGAAGTTTTATCAATGATCTTGCAAGTATCACTATCAAAAACCACATTCATACCTTTGTCACATAGTTGGCTAATAGAAATGAGATTGTGATGCAAATTATCAATGTATAAAACATTAGTCAATGAAAAAGTACCGTTACTTACTTCACCTTTCCCAATAATCTTACACTTGCTATTGTCTCCCATGATCACATTTCCACCTCTAAAATTCTCTAGGCTAAGGAACTTAGATTTATCACCTGTCATATGTCTAGAACAACCTGAGTCTAGAAACCATTCTTGTTGCTCCGTAGCCCGCCAACAGACCTACATAAAGAGAGAGAAAGATGACCTAGAGAAACTCTTAGGTCCAATGATATTAGTAACTGAAGCATTGTGAATAAACAATCCCTTTGGAACCCAAACTTGTTTTGTCCTTTCATTTTTGTTCCTATAGACATGAAATTTGTTTGTAGAATTCTTAGGAACCCAAACTTGTATAAATTTTGTGTTCTCGTTCCTATGACTACAATTTTCAACACGATGTCCAATTTCACTTCTAACAAAGACACTCTTACCTTTTGCATAATCATCAACCTGTGTTTTCCCAAAACCTAGTCCTTTTCTGTTATTAGCAAAGAGTTGATTTCCCAATAACATGTTAAATGATTTTTCTCCTCTTGAAAAGTTATTCAGAGATTTCTTAAGATTTTGGACTTTGGTTTTTAGTGTTGTGTTTTCAGTTACAAGTGTGGTGCATCTATTTATAAAATCCTTTTTCCTAGTGTCAATGGTTCCTTAAGACTTGAGTTTTCTTTTTCAAGATTGTCGAAGCTATTCTTAAGTCTTGATATCTCTGAATCTAAAATTTTACATTTTTTACAGTCTAGGTTCTGAATATTTTCAAGTTCAGTTTCTAACCTAGTATTCTCATGAACAAGTTCTCTCCTGTCAGACTTCAATTTTTCAATTTTAGTTTCAAGAGTATCAATTGTATTAGTAAGATCATAACACATCAAAACAAGTTCTTTATAAGAATAGTCACGTACCTCACTGGATTCCTCTGAACTTGTTTCTGAATCTGATTTTCCCATAAGACATAAGTTAGCCTCTTCTGAGCTATTATCCGAAACTTCTTCTCCTTCTTCATCATCCCAAGTTGCTGCAAAGGCCTTCTTCTTCTTTTTCTTTCCTTTGTTGTTTTTGAGAAGTGGACATTTTTGTTTGAAGTGGCCAGGCTTTTTGCAGTTAAAGCATGTCAATTCATTATCGGAATTGTCAGAATCTTTTGACCTATTACCACTTGTTTTCTTCTTGCGTGGCCTGAATTTTGACCATTTTCTAAGATTATTGACAGCCATCGCAAGCTCTTCAATTGGATCTTCTTCTTCTTCATCGCTTTCTTCTTTGCTCTTCAAGGCAATTGTCTTCTTTTTTGATTCGGAGTTGTTACGTTCCTCCTTTGCCTTTAGCTCAAGCTCATATGTCATCAAGTTTCCGATCAACTCCTCCATGCTTAGTTTACTCAGATCTTTCGATTCTTGTATTGCCGTGACTTTTGCCTCAAAGTTCATTGGTAAGACTCGCAGTATCTTCCGCACAAGCTCTACTTCAGTGAAGACCTTCCCAAGCGCTCTAGCATTGTACACCAAAGTTGAAAATCGTCCAAACATATCCTTTATGCTCTCGCCCTTTTCCATCACAAAGTTTTCGTATTCATTGCTAAATAGAGCTAGACGTGACTCCTTGACTTGAGAAGTTCCTTCGTGTGTCACCTCCAAAGTGTGCCAAATTTCCTGTGCTGTTGTACAATCAGAAATTCTATTAAATTAATTTTTATCAAGAGCACAGATCAAAGCGTTCATTGCTTTGGCATTTGTAGTTTTTAGTTTCTTATCGTTAGCATCCCACCTATCCTTAGGTTTAGGAATCTCAGTATCACCAATAACTATAGTGGGAGATTTATAGCCAGTTTCAATAATATCCCAAACATCATAATCGACAGAACTAAGATAAATACTCATCCTAACTTTCCAATAAGCATAATCATTCCCATTAGACATGGGTGGCCAAGCAATAGACTGCCCCTCAGAAAAAGCATTATTTGGTGGATTCATGACTCTAGAGTTAAAGTAAAATACCTAGCTCTGATACCACTTGTAGGATCTAGATTAACCCTAGAGGGGGAGGGGGTGAATAGGGTTATAGCAAATTTTTCCGAATTAAACACAGAAACAAACTGCAGAAATAAATATGCTGAAAAATAAATCACACACAAAATTTACCCAGCTTCGGCAACCCCTGCCTACTGCTGCATTCCCAGATTTCTATTAGATTTAAACAGTTTCCCGCTTACAAACACTCTAACAGACTTGCAAACCCTGCTACCGCCTATAGAGTTTTGCAAACTCGCAAACCCTGCTAACTGGACTAACTCTAACTAGACAATCTGACAACACCTAAACCCTAGGTGATGATTTACCATGTTTTGTTTTTTAAAAAAAAATCAGACAAATAAAACAACTTTTAAAGAAAAAAAATTAAACAACAAATAACCCCTTAAACCCTAATTAAAAAAAATAAAGCCTCTTTATAAAACAAGCCGGCCCAATCTAGCCCGTTATCTTCTTTTGTTTGTTTTGCTCAAAAAAAACAGCCCGGTTCCTTTCATGACAATGGTGGCTTCCTTCTTTTCTTTACAAATCAGGGATTTGTCCCCTTACGAAAATTAGGGCTTTGAAATGAGCAGCCGATAGTTGATCGTATGATTGATTTGGCTTCTCTCTTTGTCGATCGATTATTCCTCTGAATTGCTCATTGCTGTTTGATTGAGTTCGTCATTTGTTTTGGTATGTATTTTCTCTTTTTGCTTTTCTGGTTTTGGCTTGTTCGAACTCGATTGTTCTGTTGTCTATGATGATTTCTTGGGGTGTATTTATAGGGTTGAAACCCTAATTAACCACTGTCATATTTGGTTTCTACACGTCGTTGATTATTTTCCTGAATTTGTTCTGGATTTGGAGTATTCCTTTCTTGATTTGATTTCGAATTATTGCTGTCCATATTTGTTTTCGAATTAATTAATTCGAAAATTTCTTCCTGTATTTGTTGTCTCGGTCCCCATTTGAATTAATACTGACCATATGTGACTTCGAGAAATTTTATGTAGAGATTTCTTTCCAAATTAGATTTTCATTGACTTAATCAAAGACTTAATCAAAAGATACGAATTTGTTCTTTAACTTCGGCTTGATTTCTGCACTGATTTGTACTTGCCATTGTCTTTGCATTCCCTACTGCACATTCACCTGTTTACTATATATGTGCATATATACAAATGTATGTGTGTATGCATATATTTTTGGGTTTGTACTTGGATTTGAACTGCTTCATGTTATGTTGATCTTGATTTTGGAGCTGCCACTAACTTCTTTGTTGTAACTTGAAACTGTTTTGACAATTTGAATTTCACTTGCATACTCCATGTTGCATTATCACTATGTTGCATTGTAGCTCCATCTTGACTTGGACTTTTTTACTGTATCAGATGCTACACTTGTTCATGTATTCAACTGTTGCACTTGAGTTTGTTTCCACTGCTTCATCATGTTGTATTCATCCCTTGTATGCTTCAAGTTGCCTTGAGTTGAACCTATCTTGGGTTTGACCTTGTTTGTGACTTTTGTGTATTGTGCTATGTTGTTGTATTTGCATTGTGTTACTGATTTTGGTCGAGACTTTGTTTGTTGCAGTGTGTCACTGCATTTGGTCTGAGTCACTTGTATCCATTCTCGAGTTGCATACTTTAATTTACTACTGTTTCACCTTGTTGAATACCTGTAATTGCTGTTACATCACTTCACACTCTTGTATTTGTTCATGTAGCTCACTGTGTTGCATTGTACTGCCTTTGTGTTGCTCACCATGTTGCATACATGTTTTTATGCTTTGTGACATTCGGGTTTGTTGTGTACTTGTCTACTGCAGTTTCATTGTGACTTGACTGTGTTGTTTTGTCTCTATTTGCTTGGTAGCAGCTATGTAGTTGCACTATATATATATATTCTCTGTTTGGTATTGGTGCAGTTTCCATTACTGTTGTGTCTTCGGGAGTTTGCACTGCTTCATGTTGAATTCATTGAAGTATTGATTGCTCTTGTTGATAACGCACACGAGTTGGCGAGGCAGTACACACGTGTATACATGTACACGTGTGTATTGCAGCCACTCACGATTATCTGTAAGAACACTGATATGCACAGATATTACACAATCAAAGATGATGACAATAACCCATGTATCTGAGACACAAACAAATTTTTATTTTTGCAAATTCAAATTTGTTTGTTTTCAGATTACTGTTGTAGTTGCTAATTATACAGGTACACAGGAGACAGGACAAGAAGTGGAGCTGGATAATGCAGATAGATGTAGATGTGCAGACAGAGTGAAAAAAAAACTGAGTGTTGAGTGTTGTAGTGTAAAATGTATGAACTGGTGTATGTATATATAGAGAGAGCTGAAAACTTTGTATTGTTTAAGTGTTGTAATAAAATATTATATTGAATAAAAAATACTGGTTGAATTATATAAATTCTGTGCAATAGTATAATTATTCAATATGAATATTTCTTCCATTCTGTATATAGTACAAACTACAAACACATATATATATTGATATATATTTTGTTATCATCAAACAAAAAATCACATCAAACACGTTGGACTTAACGGTAGTACCACAACCGAAGGGGACGGTTAAACGAGATGTAGACTTTGTTGATGGGTTGACTGAATGTCATAAAATCGTTCAGGAGCGATTGGAGAAAGCAAATGAGAAGTATAAAAGATCTACTGATATAAAGCGAAGAAGTGTTGAGTTTAATGAAGGAGATTTGGTATATGTTGTGTTAACAAAGGATCGTTTTCCAATGGGCGCTTATATGAAGTTGAAAGCCAGAAAAATTGGTCCTGTAGAAGTCGTGAAACGGATTAATGAAAATGCTTATAAGTTGAAGCTACCAGAAGATGTGTACACTTCTGACGTGTTCAATGTTAAACATCTCGTGCCGTATTATGGGAATGAACAATCCGATGTGGAAGAATTTACAAATTCGAGGGTGAATTTTTCTCAACCTGGGGAGGATGATGCAGCTCAGGCCAGAGATGAAAATACGCAACCCATAATTTTCTAATGGACAAGTCGCATATGACTTAAGGAAGATATAAGTCGCACACGACTTAAGAAAAAGGATACAGGTCGTCCACGACCGAAGTGGTCACGTAAAGGGGAGCTACGACTTAACAAATCTCGGGGAAAAGAGCTATGACCTAACAGATCAGATGGAAAAGAGTTACGACTTAATGGAAGCTTAAGTCGTTCCGGTTTGATGAGTCGCACACGATCTAACGGCAGGGCTATAAGTCGTCCACGACTTAACAAAAAGCAGGAAGAAGTTCCAATGGTTGAAGGCGTAAAGTCGGAAGCGGGTTACGACTTAGCTGAGTCATGGGAAGTTACCGTTCCTTCAAGCTGCCGACGAGTTACGACTCATGTTAAGTCGTTGAAGTCTTAAGTCATCCATGTTTAAGTCGCATGAAGGTGCTGTCTGAAGATGTCTCTTAAGTCATCAACCGTTTGTTCCTTATGTCGTATGTAGTTAGGTCGTCTATGACCTAAGTGATGTAATATGTTTGTATTTTCTTAAGTCGTAAGTCGTTAGGTCGTATACGACCTAGGTGTTGTAAATATATGTGTGTGTTGTAACTTGAATCTTGTACCGTTGAGTCGTAAGTCGTCACTTTTGTGCGTTTTTAGATCGTGTACGACCTAAGTTGAGTCGGCATTGTGTTGTAAAGGATAAGCCGTGTACGTTGAGTCGCTGCCGACATATGATGAGTCGTAAGTCGTGAACGACTTAAGGCACCGGTTGTGAAATTCTATAAATAGGGAGTGTGTTGTACATTTCGAGGGCGTGATTTTGAATAAAAAACTTTGTTTTGATTGTTGTGTGCTTTCAGTTAAATTGGTAGTTGAGTGTGATCTCCTATCTCCACTTTCGGTTACTCGAGTGCGCTCGAATCAACGACCGTTGAAGCCAATTCACGGTATCAAGTGCGCTTGATCAACGTTTGAAGAATTGTAGATTTTCTTTCATGGTATCGTGCGCGATCAACGTGTCGAAGATAGCTAGAATTCGGTATCTTTGTGATCAACGAATTTGGGCATTTCAGTATCTTCAATCCACCGTTTGCTACTTTCATCGATCTATATTTTTTTTACTATCCGCTGCGTCAGTAATGGAGCAAGGGCTTCCACGTGTAGATATATTATGTTTCCACTGTGTTTGTGATATCTGTATCTTGTATAGTTGAGTTGTATGAATTAGACAGATGTTTATAACTGTCTAATATGTGTTGTATAAGTTGCGTACTCTGATGTTTATGATACTATGTAATATTTTATTTGATATATTATATTTTATTCGTTCCGCTGTGAGTTCTCTGATGTTGTTCTGTTTCTTCTTTCTCTTTCTTTTCTTCTTCTATCCCTTTCTTTCTTCAAGATGATGCGATTTCCTGGAGATAGGAAGTCGGGTCGTCACAACACTTAAACTCATTCTACAGTGCTACTGACCCTATCTCTAATGAGTTACCCCACAAAGCTAAGGTTATCGCTAAACCAAAGCTCTGATACCAACTGTGAGGATCCACATTTCGGAGGGTTTAAATTGACAATAATCCACACATGTCTAACTTAAACAATCCAGAATATAGATAATTAGAGGGGTTAATTAAGAAAAATAATACAAGAAGAAGAAAAAACATAGAATCTCGCAACGGAATGATAAAATATAATAATCAAATAAACAGTTTATGAGGCTATTTACTATACATTTGATTATAGTTTATACAACATTTATTAGAGTTATACATATACATTGGAATAAAATATAATGCAGCAGACAACATGATGTAGGAATAATAATTGTAATAATATACCAAATCTTCATCTTCATCCTCCATAATAAATCTTCAATAAGCTGAAAAACTCAGGACTGAGCCGAGAGTAATGAACAAAAAACACTTGAGTCAGGACTAAAATATGCTTATGTAAGTCAAATTGATATCACATATAACATGAGTGTAACGGCGTTAGAGATGATTACGGGATTTCACATCTCCTATCCAGTGTATAACGTGCATGCAAAAACTCAAGAGATGTTACAGGATTTTCCATCTCTTAAGGATCCATCACAATATTTATATGTAGTAGAATACGCTATATACATAATGTCTAGACAATAAAATAAATATTAAAATAGTGTTAAGGCTCTACATTAACCCCCCTTAACGTGTTTTTTAAGCGTTGTCATACAGTTTGCATATGAAACACTTGTTAAACGGTCGGTGGATAGGGATGCACCCATGAAATGACAACACTAAACAAAAATCGTAGGGGTCTCGTTTAGGGATAAAAGTATGACAAGGCACGTGAGGCAGTGCCTAAGGTAGGATACTACCAGTTTACCCTTCCTGGCTGGTGGTAACGCATCATAGCCATGATCACCCACCGCGTCCAACGCTCCCATAATCTAGAAGGTGTGCACCAATCAATCACAATGTAAATGGTGGTAATACGAAGAAGTGCATGCGCTCAGGGTAGCTAGCCCACTTGGTCGGTACGGCTACTATTTTAGTCATTTCAAATTGGCACAAGTTCCTGACTAATCCATCATCATTCTCTTTCCACAAATCTAGCAAATGATGCCAAATCCAACAACTTCTTTATGGAGTCTCCTCCACGTGCACAGTTATTAATCTAGTATTGACAGAGAGTATGCCCATACCCGACCCCGGTCTCTTCAACAACCAAACGTCACTTTACACACTGGTTAGTTCTTTTACATTACGAAAACAATTCACACTTGATAACAAAATATCATATTCGCTTCGAAATCAAATCCATTTTGAAATCATAGCATTTAATCAAAATATACCATTTTAATTCAAAATCATGTTTGTCTTAATATCGTAATTTCGATCCAAAATTGTTTCAAATTTCAACTCTGGTTATAACTTCAATTTAACCCAATTCGTATTTAAATCCATGATTCAAAATAAAAATTCCAGTCCTAACCAGTTTGAATTTTTTTTGAAAAATACTTCGAATATTTTAAAATAGTATTAAATAATTAAAATAATTAAAAATACTTTAAATATTAAAAATAGTATAAATGGTTAAATTAGTTTAATATAAAATTGGTAAAGTAATAAAATGGATTATATAGTAAAATAATTTGGAAACCAAAATAAATTTCATATTTAATAAGATAGCCTTTAAATAGTTTTATATTAAATTATTTATTTGAAAATAGTTTCAAATTCAAACCGTTCCAATTCCAACTTCCCAATTCAAATCAATTTCAGTTTCCATTCAAACGATTCAATTTTGATTTCAATTCAAATCAATTTCAACTTCGATTTCAAATTAATTCAGTTTCTCTTTCAAACCCAATTAATTCAATTTCAATTTCAAATTATATCGATTTCGAGTCCGATTTTCAAATATCAATTCAATTATCTAAATCAAATTATCCTTCAATATTCAGTTTAAAATCCAATTTTCAAATACAGTACAATTCCGAGCTCAATTTCAAAATATCGTTTTTATATCACTTTTACTCAGTAATATTCGAGTTCGGATAAAATTTCAATCCTTTAAAAACAAATGATTTCCACAAATTCAAATTATATTCGATTATAACTTTAAAATCTCAACTTCGATCATTTAAACAATTTCGATTACCAAATTATAAATTTCAACATTCAGAGCTCAAGTTCGAAAAAAATTTGATTTATATAAATTTTATTTTTATTTCTTTTAAATCAAAACCATTTAAATAATTTCGAATTAGAATTTTTAAAACCATTTAATTTAACCAATCCAGTGTCCATATATAATTTCCTATCCTATGGCTAAGTGATCGATTATTTCAATTTAATTTCAGCGATGGATATATATCATTTCAATCCAAATCCCAAAGTCATATGTACATATCATTTCAACCTACTTCTAAATTTATTCGAAATAATTCAGTTTATAGTTTTATGCACTGTAAATAATATACGGGGTGATAATAGGATATATATAAACAAATAAACATCCAAACATGCAAATATCAACCAATTTGCACCCATCACAATCAATCATACAAGCAAACATTATAATTCACAGCAATTTCATAGTTTTCAATATCAAGTAATTTACTGGCAATTAAATTCCAATTTCAATTTGACTATCAATTTAAATTTTTAACAGTTAATTCAATGACAATTTAGAGGATAATTAAATTTACCAAACAATGACCAATAAAATTTATATCACTTCATAATACCAAATTTAACTAGCACAAAAATATTCTAGTATGTTGTGAGCATTATAAAACACTCACCTTGAATTGTCAATTTTAAATCAAATCTAGCGATGTTCGATTTGATTTAAAAATTTAAATATCTCCAAACGACTTGAAATCATTTCCATGATGTAGTACTTGTTGCCTTGATTCTAACGCATCTTGTTTCATCTCAATAGGACCTCGCATGACCAAGATATACATTTTGTAAGTTTGAATTCATTTATAAAAACAAATTTCTTTTTTTTATATACCAAACAAAAACTGGCCGTTCATCCAAGCTTCAAGAAAATCCTGGCCACTTGTTATTTCTTCCATCTTCATTCATCCTAGGTATCACGCACGCAAGGCAACCCATCACGTCCACGTTCAACCCAATGCCGCAACCACCACGTGACCCCAAGAGATGATCGGAGACATCCATTCGAAAGCTACGACCGCCCTCAACCTTTGACTAGAGCCTTATTGAACTCGATTGCACCCAGATCTCGATAAACATAATAGAACGAAACCCTACATCACCAGATTCTGGTCCACACACTCCATCGTTTCAGATCTCCACCCTCCACTTCGTTGAGCTCGACCAGCACAGTGACTTTCATGATAAAGTTTTCGAAAATATGGCATGGCTTGGATTGAGAGATCAATGAGGAAGAACAAGGGAAGATTTCGGCCATTTATAGAAATATAGCAGCGGCTGTTGAATAAAGAGCTAAGGTTTACTGACCATACGCTTATTTATAAGCATACATACATTATTTTATTATTATCTTCAACCTATTCAAGATGAACTCCAAATGATGCGTGCCACTAGGCATTTATAATGTTTTACCCCTATCCTGAAATACAATGGAACAGTTTTCGGGGCCTGATTCGCTAGTATGTGGAAGATAGCTTTTCGAACCCAATTAAAATATTAAATTTTCGATATCTAGTTCAACGAGTTATATGCCGTACGAACAAACGATAACTCTGAACGCTACGAAACTTGAAATCCGATAATAATACAACATTATGGATCCAATGGAACTGGTTTCATCGAAATCCGAGACTGAGCCTCGGATCGCTATTTTAACGTCTCGGTTATAATATAAAATTTCCAATTTATAATTATCCACTTCTAAATCCAAATTTAAATGTTAACAATCTCCATTGTTGTTTAAATAAAATTTTCATCAACTTTCAGTCTCATTTTTAATCAAATTAAATTAAGAATTCAATTATTCAAATAATTTCCAATATTAAATTTAAACAATTTAATTATTCAATAAATCACTATCTTTTGAAATATAAGTTAATGAACTTGCAAGATTTAATCTTTAAAATGTATTCATGCTATAAGAAACTATTTCCATTTTATGGCCATTCAATTCCCATTATTCAATTTTTCAAATAATTTCCCAATATTGAATTTAAACAATTTAATTGTTCAATATTCAACAAATTTCAATATTGGATTTTAAATGAATTTTCGTTATCAACCAATTATTTTATTTACATCTAATAAATTCAACATTATTATCTAATCCAGTTATTGACTGTAAACTCATTTATTACGTAGCATTTATTTTCTATACCTGTAATTACTTAAATCTTCGAAATAAGTTTATTTCAAAAATTTATCCAAGTTCATATCCAATACTTACATTCAAAATTATTAAATCTTAAATTTCTTCACCATTTTTAATTAATAATTACATTAAATTTAATAATTTAAAATAGAAGAGAAAAACGAGTTTACACATATAGTATAGTATCACTGAAGATAATTGTACCATATAATCCTCTTGTTTTTTCTGGATATTTCCAAAGTACATTTTGGGAAAAATTTAATTATCGGTTATTTAACTATCAAATAAACAACAATCCAATACAATGAGAATAATCGCATTTGGGAAACCAAGTCCCTGTATACTGTCCATAAACAAGTGACATATGAAGCACGATTGAAATAGATAAGCACAATCTTGTCATATAAATGACTTTTAATTCCCCTTTTACTTTATTAATTAAAAACCTCTTTTATTAGTAAAACCCATTTTGCTTAATAAACTCTTTTATAAATGAAACTCCATTTATTAATTAAACTTTCTATTTAGTTAAAATGTCACTATTCATTTTCAACACATTTCAACACATCCCAAAAGTATTCATATGCTTATCTCAATCGTATAAATATATCCACAAATCAATTTCTAAAGGTTTAAGACACATATTATAAAAACATTGTCGCTATAAACCCAAAACCATTTCACTTTTGTTTGTCTTTTAATCATCCTTTTAAAGATCTATTTACATTTCTATGTTTATCAAAAAAGGTTAAAGACTAATGTAATTAACACATTGTCACAACAAACCCATATCCATTGTATACTTGTATTATCTTTAAAAATCCATTTTAAAGATCTAAGCATCTTCCAAACTTATTTACAATATTTTAACATTAAAATATTATCTAGAGGCTTAAAAACAAATGTTACTAAAACATCATTTACGACAACCCCAAATCACTTTACTATTCCATTATCTTTAAAATTCCCTTTTAAAAGATCCAATCATATTTTAAATGTATTTCTAAATGGGTTAAAATAGATGGTGCACAAACATCGATACTATATACCGAAAATCCATTTAATACTTGCCATTTACTTTAAAAATATCCATTTAAAGTTCTAGATACTTCTTCCTTTTATTAAACAAGGTAATATACCTTTTTAATCAATTTATAAAACAATTCATTATAACATAATTGTTAAAATCTTAAAACTCCTTTTAAAACCCTTTACAAAATATTAAAATTCCTTTTAAAACTTATATATATTAAAATACTTTTAAAAGATATACACATACATATACTAATTTAGTTGCAAAACTAAAATATGCAATAAAATATTACTAACCATTTGTAAAATATTATAATATAAAATATTTTATTTCTTTAATAAAATCTTTAATAGCTTTTAAAACCATATATATTTACTAACATATACTTTTAAAATACTTATACATATCTTAAAACCTTTTATTCAAAATACCACTTCAAAACCTACTTTATAGATTAAAATCATCACTTTGTAAATCCATGAATTATTTTAGAAATACATTTAAACCTTGATAATTTCCAACAATAAGTATGCTAATAATACCGATTATAAATACAGGTAAGCACTAAGACGTCTTCCAAAGTTAACTTTAGAATCGCACATCACTGCAATTTCAAAGTGCCTCCACTGCGACCATTTTGCTTCTACCGTTTTCAATTTCAATTTTCAATTTCCCACAACTGTCCAACCTAATCTCATTTATGTCAAATAGACCCAACCGTGGTATAGAAAAACCCAATATATATACATATATTTTTTCACAATTTACCCAAATTATCCAATTTAACATATATCATATATCAAGGATTCCAAAGAAAGCTTATAACGACTATATCATTTCTAATATTCATAACATACTATCACTTTTCACAAAGTAATATCAAACATGTAAACAGGTAGCCTAGGCCACGATATATGTTATAGATGACCAAACAGAGATTATACTCCAAAATACCATTATCATTTGTTTTACAAAATAAGGAGGGTCCTAATGTAATAGCTTGCATTGTTCCTTATACAATTTATACTTTTGATACAACAACAATTATATATACAATAATATGTAATTAAATTGTGAGTAAAACTCACTTAAGTTTTAGTTAGCACTTTCGCATTTTCGAATATTCCAAAACTGAATACCGACTAAAATTCCAACAAGCTCCAAACTCGATGAATCTAATCTATTGCATAGATAATCGACGTACGAACGCAATGGTAAAAACAACATCTCAATTGGACCTCGTATGAATAGGATACAATTGTTAGAACATTTGATATAATTAAATAATAATTAACATAATTAATCAAGTGATTAAACTTAATTAACTTCTCTCCTAGGTTAATAAAGTCAGACTGATCATTTTCAAAACCCTCATCGTGACTTTATTCGCCTGCTGCCGTCGCCATGAGCCACCTAAGACCGCCACGCATCGTCTGATGCCAGCCCCAACGTTGAAGATCCATACGCTACCAACCAAGTTGCCAACAATGCCAAGACGATTGAAATCAAAACCCACAACAGCCACTATGATCATCCCAAATTTTCCACTGCCACCGAGATCGATGGGCCACCAAAATCTACCAGCGTGACGCCCTAGCCACTCTCTCTAACTTTGCTTCACAACCATCGGTCCTATATCATTAACGACAATCAAGAACTAAACCCTAGCTGCCATCTTCTCTGGAGACTTCCCACAGTCTCACCTCGAGTTAACCCAATCCAACCGGTCATGTCACTCCACTTACACTCATAAACATTATTCTAATTAGGACCATCATTTGAAATGGCGCCTAGATGTGTCGATCAACTACGACCATTGGATGAGGCTAGGGTTTGGTTTATATTTTTAGAAAACAAAGAAAGTGAGATCCTTATATAGAAGATTCTCAAATACTATTCACCCTCCAAAATCTCAAGCTCCAAACGAGGCATGCTTACCGGCGTTCCAAGCTAAATACCCCCACTTTGAACACAATGGTACTAGTATCTCGATCCAATTCCATCATATACAAAAGTTAGCTTTTAAAATCAAATTATATTTAATTCTCAAAATCGTTTGATATGTGTTTCGAGCTCACAGGACCACAAGGTATGTCCTATCATCATCAAAATCGAGGGCGTATAGCAATTCATTATTCCCGATCCGATGCCACCGGATTCATCATAATCCGATATAGTGCCCCGGAATGATAATTCCACATGTTAATTAAAACGAATTATTATTAAAATGGTTTAGTTCACTCAAATTATAAAGTAAAATTTACATTAACCTTTTATTATTTAAATTGAATTTAAAAAAGCTTTTGAAATCATTTTAATTTGAACAAATCCAAGATTCGATTATTTAAATAATTCCAATAGTTAATTATAAATTGTTCAAAAATTTGGGTCATTACATTTCACCCTCTTAAAAGAATTTCACCCCTAAAATTCCTATACAAGCAATAAAGCAATATACACACATCAATACCTAACAGTTTTGCAATCACTGCCAACCATATAAACAATCACATAATAATATAATACAGTACTACCATTACTAGCAACCAAAACTCATGGTTCGCCTAGGTTCAGAAACTACCTCATCGCACAAGGATGAGAACAATCCACTAAGCATTGCCTTACGCTCAATAGCCTCAGGTATTACTCAGTCGATCATTAATGGTACATCAGACAATTTGAAGAGCCATTCTCTCAAACTCTCTATAAGCCAACACACATAACATACAAATAATTTTAAAGCCTCTATGATATATATATATAATCAATACATAATATCAAATCCGATCACCAGCGCGATCCCATAAATCTCACTTTCGAACTAGTTTTCCCACCTGACCTCTCCATTGTGGACGCTGATTCGTTTCGTTGATTAGAAACCTCTGTCCTCCTCACATAGCCATATACCATGATAAAAACTTTAGGATCATATCAAAAATATTTATCAAGTGTTCGCCATCAAGAGTCGAGTGAAAAATTCTAACTTGGACCGGTGTAAATCACCCCGAAATCCATGTTATCAAATCTTAAAACAAGAACTGGTGGGCGAATAAAATAAAATATGTAAAACTTACACACTCCATTCAATCGGTTTCTTTACTACACCAATTTCTTTCCATTTTAATTCACAGTCACTTATCACTTAGTATTTCTCATTTAGTACTAAAATTACCGTTAACCCAAAAAAGGATCAACACCCTTGTTCTCAATGAAAGCACCAAAATGTTAACTTAGAAAATGGATCAACACCTTGGTTTGAGTGTGAAAGCATCATCCCTTTTCTTACAGAGAAATAATACAGATGATAGGTATAGAAAAGAATCGTAAAAGAAAGGGGACAGGAATATTTTTATATAGTGGTTGGGTGGTTAACGAAGCCTACGTCCACTTTATAGTTTTATTACGACTGATTGCTATTACGAGTAGTGTTTGATTAAAAGGCTTTTGATTATCCTTAGCTAGAATGAATCCATGGAGTTTGAATCAATTGGAGAGTCACAGTGAATCCCTTTGAAGATTTTTACAGGGGAGATGAAGAGTGAAGAAAGTTTCGAGCAAAGCTTCAGCAACTAGTCCGGAGAAGTTCCCTTCTGTGTTGCAGGAAGGATGGTATTTATAGAGATTGGAGAGTTTTTGGGCGAGGCCTGTTCACCAACTAGTTGCATATGGACTCAGAAAGATGTCATGCAACCCAGCTCATGACCCGAGCCAAAACTATGGATCAGTAGCGATCCATGGTTTATGAATCGCTATCAATCCATAAATTTAGCTCGCATGCGATCCATAGATTTAGCTCGCATGCGAGCAAATCTCTTAGCTCCTCCTTTCCCTTCTTTGCCTAGTTAGCTCGCCAAGAATCCATGAACAAGTATGGATGGCTGGTGATCCATGGTGTATGGATCGCTATTGATCCGTACACTTAGCATAGTTTGGCTTTCTTTGCTTCCCATGTGCCTTAGAAACCCAGTGATGAAGTATGGATTGCTGGCGATCCATAGTGTATGGATCTCTAGCGATCCATGCACTTAGACTTTTGTGGACTTTGATGTCTGGTATGCTTTTATTACTTTGTATCGAAGTTGTTCGTGTAATCTCGTTGCATGTCGCTTTGTTTGGATGACGATCTTTTTGTTAGTTGCGTTCGGCTTCTTGTTCTAGTCCCTTCGATTGGCGTTTGAGCTATTCTGACTCGATGGAGTTCCCTCGACTTCCTTTGGATCCTGCTGAGTTAAAAACCTGGATAACATTTTCCACCCAGAGTATGCCTTCATTGAAAACACGGCGTGCTATGGAAGTAACTTCTTTTGAGTTTTCATCTTGTGAAATCTAGTTGATTGTGTCGAGGTTACCATACAAATTTGGCTTTGATTGTTGAATTTTCGACGTGAATCGTCAAAGTCCACCTCAAGATGTTGTTCTCAATTGACTGACTTCTAATAGCCATTTTTTTTATTTCGATCTGAATTTTAATTCCTAGTATTGATCATGCATTCTTTGCTTCGTGGTTTACGCAAGGGTTTTGGTCGGTAAGTGGGTGCATGGTGTAGGTTTGGAGTTGTCCTATACAGTTTTAATTCGACCGACGATGAAGCTAAGTTTTGTCTCAAATGATTGTACATCGTTTTAGAGCAAAGTCTTTGAAAGTTACTACGCTCTGATACCAAATGAAAGTTACCATGCTCTGATACCAAATGAAAGTGATTGTGCTATAGGATCGTTTAATATGGACAAACTACTTATGCAGAATAATAACTAAGTAAGTAAATAATTAAACAATAAAGAAAAAGACACCAGAGATTTTTATACTGGTTCAAACTCCTGTTCTACGTCGTGTCCCAGACTCCTCCTGGAATTAAACTAGAAACCCTCACTTAACCTGGAGGAATAGGTTTACACCGCCTGAGCAACCGAACAAGACTTCTACCGCCTAAGCAACCGAATAGGACTTCTACCGTCTAAGCAACCGAACAGGACTTCTTTACAAATAAAAAAAAGTATTTGACTGTAGTATGCTCTTTAAATAGCACCGATAAGTCAATTAAGTACAATATTCCTATAATCTTCTCCTTTATGATATATAGTGTAATGTGCTTGAGAAATATGGAAGACGGAGTGATCAATTATCAAAGTTTGTATGCAGTTAGAGTGCAAATTGAAAATAGATTGAGAGATAAGAATTCAAGAATAATAAAATCAGTTTTAGTAAATTGTTTGTTGAATTCTAAAATCTATTTATAGAGATTAAAAATTTGCAACCATTGTTGAAAGGTAACAATGAAAAGAAATAGGTGCAACTATTGGTTTGAATATGTTTCTCTTCGATAAAGAGAAGTGTCTTTTCATAAAATAGCCGTTGAAAAAATATTCAGCCGGTTGAATAGATTTGTTTAGCATTTTGAATTTAAAAAATGAAAACAGCAAAGAAATGGTCTATTTTTGGCTTAATTCAGCCGGCTGAGTGAAACCATTCGGCCGGTCGAAACTTCATATCAATTTATGAAAAGTTTCAGCATTCAGCTGTCTGAATGGTATTATTCTGCCGGCTGAATTCTGCTGATAAACAAAAGTTACCATAGCTCATTTGGTTAGAGCACTTTCCTTTTAAACTAGTGACTCGGGTTCAAGCCCCGCTCCATGAAATTTTTGAAAACTTGATTTTTCATTTAAAATATGAATATATATGTGTAAATCATTTTGAGAAGATTTTAACATTTGTAAACTCTAGACATGAATCTCTATGACTAATAATACTTTGTTTGTCACCTTCGTCCTGTCTCTATCGTGTATATCTATTCTTGTATCTCCATATACGTACTTTCATCCTCTTTTGTAATGTGAATCTTCATTCTGAACATATTTGCTTATCTCTTTTTGATGCTCATATACCAGCAGATTAGCCTAGAGATTCTTTGGCATAATTGTATAGTTGTTGTCATTAAAATCCAATAATAGAGGTTCTAACATTCTCCCTCTTTTTGATGATGTCAACTATACAATTTTAAAAAAAAAATTCATTCTATATATATAAAACAATATTAATATGTTTAAAGCTCCCCTTAAGTATAACTTCTCCCCCTAAGTATAATATCTCTCTCTACCAATATGCATATGAATTTCTCCCACCTTGTCATTATAAAAAAGAATGAGGGAATACAATAAATTTTATAAAATATCTTGTAAATAGCGGGATAAACTCAATATTAATTATGGAAAAAAAAATAGATTTTACCATATTTGCTGAAGTCCGTATTTCATTGTAAGGACGTAATTTTATTAAACGTATGGAACATCCTTTAAAATTCCAAAATCTATCCTTTTCCTTTTGTTTCTCCGAGTACCTGCAATAAATAATAATCATTTTTGGTACCCACTTACTATGTTAGCGTCCAAGGGTTAATCATAGGGGTGAAAACCTTACCAAAATAGGCATGGTTGTATCGAAAAAAATAATGAAACAATTTTAGAATAACTACAACTTATAATCTAGAAAAACAATTAAGATTTAAAGCATGTGATTCCCATGTTTCTTATAATTTCCTAATTTTTAGGAAACCATACCCATTTGGGTGTGGTTGAACCTTTATAGATATAGTTTTCATTATAAATCACATTCTTATAGTAGTTGCTAATATAAAGTTGTTTATCATGATCAATCATATTAGATGGAATCCATATCTTAAGACTAATAGTCATTAGCTTAGCACTTAAAGAACAATTTCTATCATTTCTAAACAAAGTACTATTATGACTGTAACTGGTTTTAAAACTATCTTACTAGCACTAAAATTAGTATGAAAAAATGCATATCTTGTACTATTTTTACTTCTAGCTTGTTTATAGCCTAAACTGCTTTTATCATTATGAACATTTGAATCTGCAACTAAGGAAGATAAGATATCTTTACCTTTGTTCAAATTAAAGACATTTGTATTTAATCTTTCAAAATTTGCTTTAGAATCACAAACTTCTTTTTGAAAAATGTTATTATTAACTTTTAAAAACTCACGTTCTTTAGAGTATTCTAAATTCTTTTTAATTAATGCTTCATTCTCTTTTTCAAGAGTTAAATAAAGAGCTAGAATTATTTAAAGAATTTTCCAAAAATATATTTTTATTTTGCCAAACATTTATTACCTCCAAAAGATCATTGTTTTTATCTTCTAACTGCTCATTTTCTTTTATATGAATTTTTTTTGTAAAACAAGTTCTTCTATGGTATTTTCGAACATTTAGTTTGTTTTACCAAAAATTTATTTTCCTCTTTTAAATTGGAAATTTCTTGCTCATAATCTTTTAACTTAGCTAAAACAATTCCATTAACTTTATTCAAAGTTTTACAATCTTTTAACAATTCATTATGTGCTAACAAAAGATCTTTATCTAAAGAATCTAAGCATACCAATTGTGATCTGAGTTTAGCCATGAAGCATTGCTTGTTTTCTCCTTTGATTCTTCTTTATTGCTCTTCCTCTTCCTATTTCCTTGACTAGATCTCTTTGTAGCCATTTATTCTAGGATGTTGTTACGATCTCTAAAATCGCAGGCTCTGATACCAAATGAAAGTTACTATACTCTGATACCAAATGAAAGTGACTATGCTATAAGATCATGTAATATGAATAAACTACTTATGCGGAATATAAACTAAGTAATTAAATAGCTAAAGTAGTAAAGTAAATGACACCATAGATTTTTATACTGGTTCAAACTCCCATTCTACGTCCAGTCCTAGACTCCTTCTGAAATTAAACTAGCAACCCTAGCTTAACCCAGAGGAATGGGTTTACACCGCCTAAGCAACCGAATAGAACTTCTACCGCCTAAGCAACGGAATAGACTTCTACCGCCCGAGCAAATGAACAGGACTTCTTTACAAATAAAAAAGGTATCTGAATGTAGTATGCTCTTTTAAATAGCACTGATAAGTCAATTAAGTATAATCTTCCTATATTCTTCTCCTTTATGATATTAGTGTAAGATAGAGTGATCAGCGATCAGAGAATGTAAGTAGTTTGAGTGCAGTTTGAAAATATAGAATAGATAAGAATTCAAGAGTATTAAAATCAGATTCGGTGAAATTTTTGTTGAATTCTAAAATATATTTATAGAGAATAAAAAGTTGCAACCATTTCTGAAAGGTAACAATGAAAAAAAACCGGTGCAACAATTGGTTTGAAGATGTTTCTCTTCGATGAAGGGAAATGTCTTTTTATAAAATAGCCGGTGATAAAATATTCAGCCGGCTAATTCCATTTTTATAATCTCATAGTGTATGCTCCCAATAATATTAAAATTAATCATCTTTTGATCAAACTCTTTCTTACTCATCTGAATCTAGACCACCATAATCCTCAAAATCGACAAGATTGTGTTTGGTCAATAGTTTGTGGCACTAAAATTTTCTTGCCATTACAAAGATTAGGCAATATTTTAAATTGTCCCTATCAAGGATATTGAAGTTGATATGGATCATAGAGATGAGGTTTTACACCATTTCTTGTCCGATCACCTTACAACTTTAAGTGCATTGAAATCAAGCACCTTAAGGCCACAAGCAGGCCTTATTCACCATGCCTTCATTCCCTCTCTACAACCTCGAACGGGAAGTTAAGAAAAAGTTTATAAAAGAGACTTTCAAGCTCTTTATTCAATCTACTCCAACCAATAAGCAATTTGGGGCAAAATCATTTAGATGAATTTCAAGACATCACAATCCGAAGAAAATATAAGACCATTCATTATGGTGCTTATATTATGCGTATCCTTCTTAACTTTGGCATTCCAATTCCCATCTCTGAGTTTTCAAGCACTAGTGAGTTAGCTGCAAAAACTTTAGGATTGATGGGTCTTCCTCACTAGCCTCCTCCACAAAAAATCATTTCTTTTCAATAATGACCTCACAATGTTCAACAAGGTGTTCCACAACCACGTGACACTAGTATTGCCTCCTCTTCGCATACCCAACAAGAAGAAGAAGAAAAGGACGATGACTCCATTCAAGTTGTTGGTCCAGAAATTTCCTCCAGACAAGCTATCATTACTCTCTTCCGAAATCAATCAAAACTTCATCGGGAAATTAAGACACTTGAAAAGAAGAGGGGAAAAAAATCAACTCCATAAAAGGTTTTCTTTATAAAATATGGGATAAAATTTCTTGTTTCGGTTCTACATCCACCAAAGTTTACAACCCATCTCCATTTCAATGGTCATCTTCGAGTTCGAATTCCGATGATGATGAGCCTTCTCTCTCTACCCAGTTTTAATTATTTTTTATTCTTTTTTCTAATATTTTGTATCAAACTTCTGTGATGCTCTATCTTGTTATTTATATAATGTTGTATGAATATTCTTCTTCTCCTTTAGTAATGACATCTCGAGTACGAGTTATTTATATAATGTAATCTCTATTTAACAAATGATTCTGTGCATGTAATTTATCTTTCTTTTTTTCGATGGAAAAGGGGGAGAAAGTTAGTTAAATATTTGTGCATATTGACAGGGGGAGTAACAATGTTAATGTAAATATTTATGCAAATATACTATATATATTTAAAAAGTTTTCATCATCAAAAATGGGGAGAATGTTGGAATCTCGATTTGACATCGTTTTGATTATGACAAATTATATAGATAAATGTCTGTGTGTACTAATTTTATGCGGGAGATTTATTGTAGATTCATATTCAGAATGTTTTGAAGCTGATAGTCCTTTGTCTATAGTCTTTATATCATTTAGTAATATGTTAAAATCTCACTTGAAATGATATATATATATATATACATATATATATACATATATACATATATATATACATATATATATAAACATACACACACATGCACTACTGTAACGACCAGGAATTTTTGATCCCAAATATTCCATATAGTTTGGAAAAGAAGGAAAGAGATAGAAGAAGAAACAGAAATGAAACACAGAATCTCACATTCGCAGCGGATCAAAATATAATATGAAATAAATAACAATTATGCAAAGGAAAACTATAGTTGTTAATTTACATTAATACATCAGAGTTACATTCAATCTCATAAAAAAATTGGATAATATAACAACTTGTCCCAGATAAACAACAACAATATCACAGCGGAATACACTCCATATGTTCCTGACATCCAGCTCGCCTCCCGAGCTCCAGAAACGTCCTTACCTAAAAATTTATAATCCTCGATCTGGCCTGAGCATTACGTCAAAGTAACACCTGGGTCGGGTTGGAAACCAGCTTGAGTAAACCCATATAATATCCAAGTTATATACTTATTTTCAAACCAGGATAACTCGTACCTTTTTACGAGTTCTCAAGGTCCATCACTTATTGCAAACAATATACAATAATTATTACTCAGCCAAAGGCCAGATTACTTTATTCCATATCCAGCCAATTTAATTCCACATATCCAATTTATAAAGCATTTATTTTACTAATCAAAGTGGTTTCGGGTATTTCTGATACCTGACCCCGGTCTCTTCGAATTCAATATCATTTATAATCCAAGTTGTTAAGTTTTAAACAATAAAATTCATATTCAGGATACCGTACCACCGAAAAATTCAACTCAGATAGGTAACCCATATTGTCACAGTTCAACCCATTCATATCACAGTACATCTCAATCGCAAATCAACAATTCAAGTCATCAAATATCATTCAACCATCTATGAACAAGAGTTATTAGATATATAATTCCTAATTAATTTAATCAATCTTCAATTAAATTAATCACCAATTTCAATCACTTGGATTGTCTTAACCCTGCTTACTTAACATTAATTAATCACAACTCAATTAATTAATCATTCATTAATCATCCATCTAAATTAAACATTCTTGATTAATTTTTTTTATTACATTAAGTAAATAAACTTTAATTACCACATAGATAATTAGCCTTAACCATTGACATAAATTAACCTTTATTAATCTCCTTAATTAATTAATTATATAAATTAATGATCTTTTAATCACTTTCCTCAATTAATTAATTAATTACAATTATTAATTGATTTAAACTAATCACCCCTTAATTATTCTTCTTAATTATTTACCTTTGATTTACTACCTTAATTAATTAATTAACCTTTAATTTATAATCAATTAATTAACTAATAATAAGCCTAATCACCCAACCTTAAATAATTTAAGATAATTCATTCATCTTAATCACTTACTTAATCATCAACATAATTTAGTAAACTTAGGATTAATTATCATTAACTTGTAAATTTACAAAAGTCCTTAAGTTTAATTAGTGATAAAACATTTCATCATTTAATTTCTACTAAATTACTTTATAAATTAAGCTTAAAATAAACCTAAAATTTTACGAAATCTAAGTTAAAATAGTCTACATATCTTTACTTAACCAAGCTTTTAAAATATTTATTATTTGAAAGAAATAGTTGAAGAAATAAATTTTAAAGCTTGATTTTGTTAAGCTTAAAATATGTTAACATCTTAACTTTAACCCGAGGCAATCCAGGAATAATTCGAGCTGATACCCGAGCTATTTTCCCTTATTCCCGAGCTTCCTCCTCCCCTTTCCTTTCTTTTTTTCTTTTAAACTTGTATAAAAATTTTGAACAATTATTCCTTAAAACATCACGCGAACGACCCGATAACTACCTCGAGTAAAACCTCCCCTATCTCGAGACTAAACTCGGGGCAAAACATCATCATTCTAGAATCCAAATTCATGTGTATAGGAAAACTACTACACATGCACCGATCAGTGACGATACTCCGATCACTCCTGCCACCGCCGACGAGTCGCCTACGACCTCCTCAAACCATCAGTCCACCTAGAATTCTCAAACGATCACGATCACAAATTTGCTTGAACGAACCCACAGGAATTAAAACCATCGCCCAGAACCGCCTTGTTTTGTCAACACCGACCACCAGTGGTCTTGAACCTTCGCCTGAAGCTTCGCCACGATCCCTTCCTTCGTTTCCCCCTTGAACGAAAAATTCTGATTCACTGTCGATGGCGCGACAACCATAATTACGCTTCAACCGAAAACCCCATCCAAAACCCTACTCTCACCTTTTGCCACTGCCAAGATGGTTATAAAATCTGGCGATTATTTTTGCCAACGATATCTACCTCCAGGCTACCCTCAACCACTACCTCGAGTCCTCTAAACTAGCCGATCATCTGAAAAAACTCAAAAATCCCAATTCTGATCAACATCATTATCTCATGAATTACCAACCTAAAAATAATGATTCTTCTTTTAAAAATCCTAATATTTGAAGACAATTCAAATTATACACCTGAATGCACAAATCGATTACATTGAATTTTTGATATATAAAAGTTTTTACTGTAAATCTCATATTTCCAGTTAAAACTGTCATCGGGTTCTATTTTAAATATTTTTAAAATTCAAATCTTATTATTATAGACATTTTTCATTTATAAATCTAAGCCTAACAATGACTAGAAGAATTGAGTTTTTGATTTTGATCAAATTATAAGCCTGTTAATGAAGAACAGGGTAGAGATTCTGGAGTTCAACATGCACACAAATTTTCTATATACATATATAAACATTCAGCTTAAAACAATTATGCAAATATATATTCAAACATACATCACAGTCTACTTCAAACATTTACCACATGCATCAAATTTAAAATTGTTTTAAGCTTAGTTTCTCACCAGTTATGATGTTAAACAGAAAACAAATTCCCAGATTTAAAGGTTGCTAACATCCCTCTGCTACAGGCTTTTTGATTTGTACTAAAAATTATTTTGCGTTGTTTGAATTGATCTTGAATCTACTTGCTTTGCTCAGGTTTAAAATGTTGAAACAGCCTTGATTTTTGATGATGATCAACTAGCTTTCTAGATGATTTGTTTGATCTATTTTTGAATCTGAAATTTGGTTGAGCTTCAGTTTCTACATCTAGTTTGGTTTAGTTTTGGATTTGAAACATATGAAAGAAAATTGAAAGGCAAAAATATAAAGTGTATATATTTTAAATTTCTTTTTAATTGATAAATTTTAAAAATGAACGACACATGTATTACATGTTGCAATTTAGTATACACTTGTCAATATTATTTAATAAATTGTTTACACTTGTCATAATGTATAGAGAATTAGTTTATATTTGTAATTTTGTATATTAATATGTTTTTACTGTATATATTTGTAATATTTCCCATTTAGTTTTATATTTAAAAATGTTTTAAGTGTTCTTAATATTTAAACTTCTCTTTACTTATCTTAAATATAATTTGAAAGAAAACGAAATAAAAACCCAATTATATACTTAATATATAATTTATTTATATTTATAAAATTCTTTAAAGACAATGATATAGAACTAATTATATATACTAATAATAATCATATGTACATAATTTTTTTTAAAAATCCAATTTACTTCTAAGATATTTACATTTGAATTTCAAATCCAAATTTCCTTTAAAATCTACTTATATATACATAATCAAATACATATTTTTGTTTATTTTTGAACAAAAACGAATTTTTCCAATTTAAATAACTATATCAGGAGATTATTAAACAAATAATTATCCAGATATTTATTATAGCTCAAATTCTTCTATGTACCTACCTAGATATATATATCAGAATTTTATTTGTTCAATTTACAAATTTAGTAATTTAATAATTTTAATCCCGTTAATTACCAATTAACAGATATCCAAAATCTCAGTTTTCACATTCCTCCCCCCTTTGAACCTTTTCGTCGTCGAAAAGGAACGAAGCCAGAATTTATTAAAATGCTTATTATCAGAAAAATTATTCTTTGATCACTTTTAAAATACTTTAAATCTATATAATATTGCCACAATAGTTTTTATAAAAATACTTTTTATAACTCGATGTCTCAACTAGTCCCTCCTTGTTCTCGTAGAGATTTATCATACGTTGATCAAGCGTAAGACTGAAAATCTATAAGTACTTGGTAAACCCGTTTTCAACATTCAGTGAAAATCCTTGGAAAATAATTTATTGAAAAAAGAAAACATTTTGAAATAGAGGAAATATCTTTGGTGAGAATGCTCTGGAAATCATCACCCCCATCCATGGTCGCAGTTAACCCGATGGTTACGTTGCCATCCCAGGAAAATCCATAGATAACTGTAGGAACTCCGCGCCCCTCGATTACGCCATGGAACCCGCTATAGATCGCAGCTACATATGGGGTTACGTTGCTAGCACAGCATAAACCCATATAACCGTAGGCATCATCGCCGTCGAATTTCGCTGCCAAAAGAATGAAACTTCTCCACTCCACTCGACCATAGATCGTAGTCTATCGATATCACGTTACCTTCCCGGCAAAATCAAGCGTAGACCGTTGACACTCACCTCTACACGATTTTCTCTATGGTCCATAGTAGATCGCAGCGACATCGAATTACACTGTCGTCACAGCATAACCCAAATGCATCTATAGGTATCATCGCCCTCGACTTTCACTACCAACTAATCCTCAGGAAATTCAGTTTGTCCGGACTTCCTCATAGGATCCACTTTAGAGCCTCCCCCCTTTGAGGCTCAAGGCAGTACCAACCTATAGTACTCCTGAGAAGTTCATTTCAAGGGAGCGCCATTTTCTCCAGAGCTATTATCAAAACACTTTATACTATACGCATATAGTATCTTCCAAGTCATATACCTAGTATGAATCCATATAAATCTCCTTTTCTCAAAATCGATTATCCCGAAATCGATAATTCTCAAACCATGCTTTCCAAATTTCCAAAATTGATTTTTCCCCAAAATCAAAAGCCTTTCCAAAATCCATAGTTTCCAAAACCTTTTTCTCAAAATCATTCTCATAAGATCCTTCATATATATATATATATATATATATATATATATATATATATATATATATATATAGGTATATATAGGTATATATAACTTCGAAAATCTTTGGATCGCTTCATACTTGTATAGATTCCCTTTTTATACTTCATATACTTTCAAAAAAACCCTTTTCTTATGGTAATAGATTCAACAAGGGGAGTTTATCAATTATATATACATAACTTTGTTTATGCCATATCGATATTCAAACATCATTATTCTATAAAGTCACTTACCATATTAGTTACTACATAAAGTAAATTTCTACCACAGAAATATCCAATTTCCACTTTATTTCATCATATATTTCACAAAATATACTTTTCATTTCAAACCATTTTATAGTTCTTATTCACAAATTTTCAATAAAATTTCATCCAAACCCATATGATGTGCACATATCATTAGTACGCTATATCAATTTGATCGCTCACTCGATCACACAATTTCCCTTTTGAAGTAGTATCGTCAACCGGACTTTCTTGTGCGAGCTTAGATCTTGTTTCTTGATCAGAAACCGTCATTCTCCTTGCATAGCCACAACTATGATAGAGAATATCCAGAACCAATCAATAATCCATATACAGGTTCGCCGTCTAAAATCGAGTGAAAAATCCAAACTCAGATCGATATACTATCCCGAAATTCAATGCTTGAATCTGGATCAAATCATTATGCGAATAGAATAATATATGTACATCCTTTATATTTATCTTCATTGATTATTAGCCAAATCAATTCCCTTTCTATTCACCTTCACTTTTGATTTCTATTCTGTGATAACCCGGATTTCTGGGCATTTGTAATTGATAATATAATTGGATTAATTGATAGAAATACTGAATTATAGATTGAACTAATGAATCTAATCAAATAAATATTTATATTTGTAATTGTGTTGTATATATATACACATAGATTTAAACAGAATTATTACATGCAAGTTGAAATTGTATTTGTTTAAATATATGTATATATAAATTGATTTGAAATTTAATTTGAATTTGGGTTTGATATGGAATTTCAAAGGATACATATATATCTTAAATATTTTGGATTTAAAAATATATTATATATGATTTTTACTTGTAAATTAAGTATATATAATTTAACAAATGTAATTAATTAACTCATGCTAGTGACAAATGTTAGATTATTAGTGTCAATTGATTTAATTTAAAATTAATAAAAATTAAACAACATGTTTTAAAAAGTAGAAATCAGTTTCATATTCTTCTTTCTCTCAATCTTTATTGTTTCAAATATGAAAAGCAGTAAAACAAAATCAGAGAGAAAGCAAACAACAATCTCTTCCAAAGTTCCAAAACTAAAGTTTTTCAAAACATCAACAATATTTTTATAAACCTAGAGATAATTTCAGTTGCAAGTAAAATAATCAAAGCAATATTCAATTTAGAAATCAAGAAAATACAAACCAAAACAAGGATCAGATCTGCTAACACAAATCTTCAATTTCAAGGATCCAACCTAGTTCAAATTTCTTCCAGTTTCAATAATCAAAAGGAAATTCCAATTTTAGGTCTCAAGCTACTTCTTTGTTCTAGGCATATGTACGTGAGTAACTTCACCTTTTTAAAATTTAAGTATATGAAATCTGTTGCATTTTCATCTCTGGAATTAGAATGTTAGTATGGATATATTTTGGTGCATCTCTGTATATATGTGAAAGTATGAAAGTGTGCTTGGCTGTTTTATCTGTAAATCAATTTTTTTAGTTTTAAAACTAAGAATTCAAACAAAATTTGTTTCCATTGGTCTAGTCTTTGATAAAATTTAATTTATAAACAAAAGTTGTTTGTTCCATCATAAATTAAGTTTTAAAATTTGATTTTGGTTAAGATAAATTTGAAATCTCACAGGAAACTAAAACAACAGTGCATATTTATAATATGTTAAAAATTCAAACTACCCAATTTATCAATCCAGGAATTTAAAAATTCAAACTACCTAATTTATCAATCCAGGAATCTAATCTAAATTCTTAAACCGAAATATGATTTTTAAGAATGAAATTACAATTTTTAGTTGGGTTTTGAGTTTGCATTTCTGGGTCGACCATAAAAGGGTATTTTTGTGGGTTCTGGTGATCTAGATGGCTTGGAAGGTCGAGTTTCTTTCTGTAGGTAGTAGAGTGATCGAAGGATCAGGAAAAACTGTCAGCAAGGCGAATTGACCACCGTGGTGGCGACGGTGGACGTTTTGGGTTGGTAACCCTAGTTTTATCTAGGTTGAGTAATTCGATCACCACCGCATATAGGGTTGATCAAGTGCAACAGGATTCAGGGATATGGAAGTAGGTGGGTTGACGAAGGCTTGGCCGGACTTTTAAAAACTCTGGTGGTCGGAGATGCAAAGACGAGGCATTTCTAGGTTGAGCTGGTGGTTCCAATTTTTAGTTCTAGGTTTGGTTTGAGCACTCGAATTCGATTTTGAGATTGAGAGGACGATCTATGATCGTGTAAGGATGCAAGGGTGATCGACGACTTGACGAGATCATCGGCAATGATCGAAGTTGATCGACGTCACAGTGCATGTGCACGGTGCACTTTTATTTTCTAATGATGTTTGGTTTGAGCAAGGGTATTGTACTCGAGTAATTCTCGAGTCATTTGATGTTTTGCCCGAAGTCAAGTGGGGTTAGACTCGAAACATTTAAGGGGTGGCTCGGGTAATATTTGTGTTACAGGTTTTAGAAACCTGTCTGTTTTAAAATTTTAAAATGATTTTAAAATCTGAAAGTAAAGATTTAATCAAAGTTTTAAATCTACGTTTAAATTTGGATTCAAATCTAAATTTATATCATAGTTTAGAAATAAAGTTTTTAAAATTTAATTGTTTTAACAACTTTAAAATGTTTTAAAATGATTTGAATTAAAAATGAAATTGGTTTGAACTCTTTTTAAAAATTCTTTTATAAGATAAGTATTTCTTTAACATGTGACTTAAAAGGTATTAAATTATTTTAAAACTTTGTTGAATTTAAATTTGTACTCATTTTAAGTCTTAGATTTAAATGAAATTGTTTGCACAAAAAATGGGCAAACACCTCCAAGTCCTATGAATTAGTTGATTTTATGTTGTTTCTAGAGATTTGGGGGAGTTATGCAAATAAGTAAAAAACAGGGGCTAAATTGTAAAAAGACACGCAGATTTATAGTGGTTCGGCCAGAACGTGCCTACGTCCACTTTATATGTTATTCTCTCTTTTCTTTCAGATTACAAGTACAAAGCTTTGTATACAAGTATATGAAAGTTGTTTGAAAGTTCCTTCCGTGCTTGAGCTCTCAAACTTGTCCGCCATTGTTGTACCCTTGCCCCTTTATTTATAGATTGAGGCTGGGGGCAGGGGTCTTGGATGTATATAGCTGTTGGTGGGCCTGGGCTGAAGCGATCTGGCCTGGCAGTTTGGTCAGGCATTCTCTTGGTTCGCAAACGGTTGGAGAAGTGGTCCGGTGGTAGGAGCAAGGTGGGCCGGTTGAGGTTGTTCATGGAAGTGCTGTTGGTCCGGTGGGACATTGGTCCGGTGGGACGTTGGTCCGGTGGTGGCTAAGTGTAGTTGGTTCGGTTGTTCATGGAGAAGGGGGGTTTGGTTCGGCAGGTAGAGGTGAAGGGTTGGTTCGGTGTGGGACGGTCCGGTGTGGAGATGGAGTTGGACCGATAGTGGTGTGGAGAGGAGGTGCTTCTGATTCGGTAGTGGATGCACGTGGTTGGACCGGTAGTGGCGTGGAGATGAGTATGGTTCGGCAGTGCTTGGAAGGGAGTAGGCTCGACTGGGGAGTGGTAGAGGAGATGGTTCGGCATGTAGGGGGAGAGGCATTGGTTCGGCATGTAGGGGGGAAGCATTGGTTCGGTGGTGTCCCTGTGCTCGCTGGTTCGGTGGTGGAAATGCACACAACATTTGCCCCCCATAGTAGGGCATGTGTATGCACATGGCGTGCTTTGTTTTCCTGCAGTCGTTCGGTCCTGGGTGTGCCGAACCTGTTGGTCCGGTCGATAGGTTTCGCCTATAAATATGGGCTTCAGGCCTTTGTTCATCCTCTACCATTTGAGACAACCGAACCATATAAGTGTCGAATCACCTAGTTGTGCCGAATCATACGTGTTTAGCCGGATCAAAATCTTTGCCGAACCAGGTGAGGATCTATCCTGCCGAACAATCTTTATATTCAATCACCGAATGAGCTCGGGGCCTCGCGTACCGAATGAAACTTATTATTTACTTTACCGGATGAACTTTATGCCGAATGGGCTACGCCGAATGAGCTTTCATGTTTGAGTCTTGAGTGGAACACTAGACCTATATCCACCTGCTCGCTTTCTGCACTTGCTTGCTTATATTTCCATACTTCTTGTTTTAATAACGTGCTTTTTCTTTTGTGTTTGTAGATAAATGTCTCACAAAGTGAAAACCCGATCAGATAAACGGAAGTCTAAGGGCGAAGGAGAGTCCTCCTCCGTGCCCCCAGCCCAGCCAAGACCGGCGCAACATGGACCTGCCCCGAGGTCGTTAGTGGATGGGTATGGTCCCTAGGAACTTCTGGTCTCCCCTCCCGATTGCTTTCCTAGCTCCCTAAAGGAGGAGCAACTTGATGTTATATCTCGTTCCTTCGGGATAGATAGAGCGCTTATGCGGTTGCCGGGGGACGGGGTGATGCCGTATGACCCCCCAAAGGCTACTTTGCTTATAGCAGATATTATTGCATGTGTGGTGCTATCCCACCTCTTAACGCTTGGATAGTTAGCTTTATCACATATCTGAAGGTGGCTCCATTCCAGCTTCAGCCTAACTCCTACGCCATTCTGGTGAGTCTTTTCGTCATCTTTCAGAGGAAATATGGGCGTCCCCCTTCCAACCGGGAGATCCGGTATCTGTACAACTTGAGAGGCTATAAGAAGGGGTCTCCATATATCAGCTTGGAAGCGGCCGTTCCCTTCAAGCCTGTTCTGGATTTGTACTCGAAGTTTAGTATGTTCAAGAAAGAATGGTTTTTCATTAAGGATGACTCTGTTTCTTTCTGCCTTTTCACTTCCGGCTGTAAGTTGAACTTCATTTATATTTTCCTCATCCCGATCGCAATGCTTCTTCTGATATGCTTTTATTTCTTGCTAGCAACATGTGGCTTTGCGGTCGTGGAGAATGATTCCTTGGCGCGGATGGCTGCTGAAATAAAGGTCATTTCGGGAAGGGATAGGTCGGCTTCTTACCTGATCAGGAATGCCACTCTCCTGGAGTATAACCTCATTCTGCCACGTCAATCTGTAGTTAAACAGAGAGTTACAGCCGAGGAGAGGGCTGCTAAAGCTAAGGATGGGGCTACTGCGAAGAGTAGCAAGAGGAGACCTTTCTCGATACCTCCGGTCGTTGGGGGAAAGAAGCTTAAGAAGTCTGATGGACCCTCTCCCAGCACATGTCCAGACATTCCGGAGGAGGAAGGTGGAGAGGAGGAAAGAGGCGAGGAGGAGAGCGGAGGAGATGGAGAAGGTGAAGGACAGGGTGGTAGTGGTGCCGGGGCTTTGTCTTCTGAGTAGGCAGGGGAGATCCAGGAGTGGACGGATGATGCCTTCTGCCAGGCTTTTGAGGGGTTGGAGGAAGGATCAGCCTCGGTGGAGAAGGCAAAGGAGGTTGACAAGGCTGGGGCTGGTGCCGATCCATTCTCTAAGAGTTCTTCAGCTAAGGCGACTCCAGCGATTCAAGGTGAACTTTTGACTTCTGCAGACTCCATTTACGATAAGGACTTAGGAATATTTTATGGTTCGCTTCCGTCTTGGAATGAGATTCAGGACCTATTGCAGTATCCTACTCCTCCGTAGGGTTTGTATAATAGATGTGTCTTCTCACTCTTTTTAACTTAACATATTTCTCGAATTATGGACCGTTATATGTTCGTAACACTTGGCTTTTATTCCAAAAGCGGGTAAGGCGACCAAGTCATCAGATATCTGACACCGCCTCGAACAGTATAAGCTACTTAAAGCATCTGCGAAAACAAAGCCGCCAACCAGCCGTCCTTGGGATGAAGTTAGATATCGCCCTCTTCTTGGAGTTATTGAAGAAGATATGCAAAGGAGGAAGAGGGGCCGATCTTCGTTTGAACCTTCACTTGGCCCTCAGCCTCCAGTCCAGCCCATCCATGATATTACTGAAGAGGATACTGAGTTTATGCCTTCCCCCCATCCATCCGAAAATCCAACCATCACTCCGATAGACCGTCCTGGTTTGGATCGCAAACCGTTTGCCAGCCACCCTAATCTGGATCCGAGTTTTCAGGATATCTCTTTTGATGAGGTCACGGGTGAGCATCTTCGTCCCCGCAATCCCATGGTACGGGTGCTTGATGAGGCTAAGTCGTTAGACCTCGATTTGCTTACTACTCGGATTGTGACCATGGGGAGTGAGGCCAATGCAATCATCGATCGGGAGGCTGAGGAAACCAAGAGGCTAATGGAGCATCACGCTCGACTGGCCAGGGCTGGGGAGGAAATCGAAAGTGCTAACATCCGGTTGCGGCTACAGGTTTCTGACCAAGCCAAACAGCTTGCCGATCAGGCTATCTAGATATCCCAGCACGAGGCGGCCTCCCAACGACTAAAGAAAACCATGGAGGAGGCTAGCAAGGCTGAGTTGCGAAAGATGGAGGCCGCCTACAAGGAGCGGATTGACATAGCTATTGCTACGGTGGACGAGGTTCGGAGGGCGGATCTCGAGCAGGTAGAGGAGTTATCTGGGAGGCTTGAGGCCGCAGAGCTTGCTCAGGCCAGGCTAAAGGAAGAGATGGAGAAAATGAGGAGGACTCTCCAGGCTGACCGCTTGAGATATCGATCGGAGAGGGACGTTGCCGTTGCTAAGTTGCTGTCCTCCGAGGCCCGGGTGAGGGAGTTTGAGGAGAATGAGGGGATGATGGATGAGATGTTGCAGGATATGTACTTCCGTACCTGGAAGCAGGGTAATCTATCCTGGATGGATGACTATCTACGGATCATGGCTAGGATATATCTTCGGGCTTTGGAGGAGGCCAAGGCTGATGCGGATAAGGAAGGTGGAGCGGCATTTAGGATGGATATGGTTACCGCCCAGTTCTCAAAGGAGGAGAAGGTAGCAGTGAAGGAGGGGATGCGGCTACTTGCTGTGGAGGAAGCCGGTGTGCAGTTAGGGGATGAGGACCAAGAAGCAGGTGTTGGTGAGTTTCCCCTTTTTAGCTTTTCATAACTTGATCATTCGCTGTTTATCTGATGGATTCTTCTCCTGAATTGGACAGGTGGGACTTCTGGTCAACATGCTGGGAGCTCCGATCCTGCCGTCAAGTAGATTCGGAGAGCTAGTAAGATGAGGGCGGAGCACTGATGCAGTTGACTACTTGATCTGATCCGTATAGTTTTTCGTTTTCTTGACTTTCCTGTCTATACTTAGTCAAAAACATTAGTGTATTTTCGGATTGTAATTATGTCATTGAGCGACTCTACGTAATTTTATAACACGAGCTGATTCTGTTATATTTTGAATGCTGTCATTGCTTTTGATGTGTTGTATAAGAGATATAACCATGCATATGCCTGTGATTTGATTGTGTTTGACACTAAGCTTCTGCTTGCAATATAATTTCATGTTTTGCAATGTTAGTGTGATGTATGAATAAGTTATAGTTACATGTTCATGTACAAAAGAAGAGAGTACCGCCCTTCATGTTTTAGTTGCAGGGGGTAGCTTTGAGCGTCTTGGGTATCTGGTCGTGGACACAGCTGAGTGTCTCGTTATCCAGTTTGCGGGCTCCGATCCTTATGAGCGAATGTCTCTTAGTCGGTGTACTGTACTTTAGGGACCGTTACACAGGATAAGAGAAAAGTATTTAAATGAAATGAAAATATAGGAAAAGTAAAACTTCCAGTCACGGAAGGCCGTCGATGTGCTTAAGTTCGTGGCAAACGGGTTTTGTAGTCACTTTCTCTAGCTGTGGGTCTTGGAGACATTTGTCACCCATCTTACGCCTCTGCGGGGAGTTTTCTTTTTTACCACAACCGCACTTAAGACACATCGGAGCCGATCGCGCACAGTAACTACCCGGGCCATTATGGCCCGTAATCGCGGGTATTATTCGATTTACTTTGGCCGGCTAGCGTGGGGGCCGATCGTCAACTGTGAACTGCCCCTGGCTGGCCACACCTTATGTTGGGGCTTATGATCGGTTCACAGTTGCCGGCGAGCCGAATCGCTGTAATGAGCCGCCATGGCATAATCGGCCTTCTCGGTGGCTTACACTCGGCTTATTACAGTCGGCTTTAAGGGCCGAGGCAAACAATGAGTTAACTCGCGGTAGAGGTTTACCGGAGCAAAGTGTCTCATTGGCGAGGGCATAGGATCGTAGCATACCTGTTAGATTTTGCCCAGGTGGAGTTGTGTTGTGAAGCTCTGAATTGAAATGTCATCTGCAAAGGATTTTGTTCAACAGCAAAGGATAAAGCTTAACAAGTAGCCAAGATATAAAGGAACAAGTTAACAAGAGCCAAGTTTTTTAAAGTGGTTCGGCACGAAAATGCCTACGTCCACTGATTCTCTTTGTTAATTCATTTCATATGGGCAGTAAAAGTTAAGAAAAGTATCGACGGAGGTGTCGGATGTTCCATGCCCTTTGGAACACCTCTCCGTCCACTGTTGACAAAATATAAGCTTCGTTGTGGAGATCTTTATGAATTACACATGGTCCGTCCCAGATGGGGTCCAGTGCCCCGGGGGGCGGAAAGATTCGCTTGAGGACAAGATCTCCTTCTTGTAAGCTGCGATGCTTCACTTTGGAGTTGTATAGTGCTGCCACTTTTTGTTTGTGAGCTGCTACTTTGAGTGCTGCATCATTTCTTCTCTCCTCAATCAGATCCAAATACATGAGGAGGAGTTCTTCATTTTCTTCTGGGTTGTAGTGGATCCCATGGTGGGAAGGCACAATAGTCTCAACTGGGAGCATTGCCTCCGATCCGTATGCCAAAGAGAAAGGAGTATGCCCTGTTGATGTTCTGAAAGCTGTGCGGTAGGCCGAAAGTGCCGTAGGAAGTTGATCCACCCAAGCGTCCTTTGACTTTTCAAGTTTCTTCTTGATCAGTGTTTTGAGAATTTTGTTGACAGCTTCGACTTGGCCGTTCGCCTGGGGATAAGCCACGGATGAGAAGCTTTTGTGAATCCCATGCTCTTGGCACCAGTTGGCGAATTCTTCGCTGTCAAATTGAAGTCCGTTGTCTGATATGATCTTGAGTGGGACTCCGTACCTGCACAGAATATTTTTGATCAAGAAGTTGATAACTTTTGCCGAAGATATTTTATTTAGAGGTTCCGCCTCCACCCATTTGGTGAAATAGTCAACTGCTACTATAGCATATTTGGCTCCGCCTCGGCCCGTTGGCAGTTCGCCAATCAAGTCAATTCCCCATACTACAAAGGGCCAAGGGCTAGTCATTTGGGTAATCTTATTTGTGGGTAGTCGAGGAATCTTGGCAAATTTCTGACATCTGTCGCATTTCTTGACGAAGTCCAAGACATCTTTGTTTAAAGTGGGCCAATAATATCCATATCGGAGTATCTTCTTTGCCAGAGTCTGCCCTCCAGTGTGATCTCCGCAGCTTCCTTGATGGATGTTGGATAGAATTTCCTTGGCTTCTCTTCCAACAACGCACCTCAATAAGGGGTTGGAGAAGCCGCGCCGATAGAGGATGCCTTCTTGTATTGTGTAGCGGGAAGCTTTCCTTAAAATTTTCCTAATTTCATTTCGCCCGTCGGGTAGGGTGTCGTTTTGTAAGTATTCTCGGATAAGGGTCATCCATGTTTCTTTTTCGGTTGCAGCTATCAGATTTACTTGCTCGAAACTCGGGATTAGTAGCCTTGAGACAGTTATCGTTTCAAAAGTGGTATCATCTCCCATGCTAGCTTGCTTTGCCAGCTCGTCGGCCTCTTGATTTTCTTCTCGAGGAATGTGTTTAATTAAATAGTGATCTAATAGATTAAGCAGTAGCCTGGTCTTCTTTAGATACGCTGTGAGTCGTTCTCCTCGAGTCTGGAATTCTCCCAGTATTTGATTTACAATAAGTTGAGAATCACTATGGAGACATAAAGAACTGACCCCAATTTCCAGTGCAAGTTCTAATCCGGCTATCACTGCTTCGTATTCTGCGTCATTGTTGGTGGCAGCGAATTCCAATCTTAGGGCGTAGTGCAGCTTCTTTCCCCTGGGGGTGATTATCACAACACCTGCCCCCGAGCCTTGTTCGTTCGACGCTCCATCTACGAAGAGATTCCACTTGATATCTTCTGCTATTTTAGATTTGTAACAGCCCTAGATTTTCATATATTTTAATATTTGGCTTTATTTTATTTTGAAATTATTTTAAACTTATTTTATTTCAAACATTTCATTTTTCAAATATAAGTGTTGATTATTATGTGAATTATAATTTCAAACCGGTATAAATTGGATATTTTACTAAAAGATGAATTTCTGTTTAAACTGGTCAAATCTTGACTTTTAAATTTCAAATTTAAATATTTAAATTCTTAAATTTTATCTTTTATTATGAAAATAGATTTAATAACTTGAATACTGCTTTTCGTTTCGTTGAAAACGGACTTAAATTGTGAAAGTTATGTATATTTCAATATTGGATGCAATTTGTTTTATTTAGCAATTTTGTGTATTTTAAATTATATAAATTATATTTTCTTTGTAATATTTTATTTTAATATGTTTTAATATGTTATATTATATATATTTTGTCTTTTAAATATTTTTAAAGTGTTGATAGAATTTTTCCAAAGCTTAGTGTATTTATGTTCAATTTTTATAACCTAGTTTCTATTTTTAAGCTATTTTCTTAATTTAATTATATTTATTTAAAATTTATTTATTTATTTTTGTTCGTTCATTATATTTTCATGCTTTTATTTTTATTTATATGTATTTTACATGTATTTAAAACTGCAAAATAAATTATGGAAATTTGAATGGTTTTTGTCCTTTTATATGCATGACTTTTCATATTCAAACTTGCCTTTTTAATACAAATCAACATATCTATTTATTTGCTGGCTATACCCCTTTGTTTCAGCTGACTCCTCTCATCTTTATCACGTAAAAAAAGTTTCTCAAACACACAAAAATGTTTCGGCCATCACCTGAGAGAAAATTTTGGTAAACTTTTCATTCTTTTTCACTTTTTCCATTGTTTTCATGTGAATTTACACTTGCTTCTTCATCTCTTTGGTACAGTCTGCCAACTCCAGCCATGTTGCCACCTCCACCACCACCTGAACCAGCCTCCACCACCTCTTCTCCAACCCCATAGCCAAGTTGAGCCATCCCATGAAGTAGATCTACATATAAATGCATCAAACTCCAACTATATGACCATAGCCAAACACACTAGTCTTCCACCAACACAAACACCCCCTTGGCCGCCACCTACACCACCACCACCACCTCCAACCTGACCTGCACCCTCTGCCATGTCATCCCCTGACCCCACCAGACCTGGCCATTCCCATGATTGCTTTGGCTGAGCCTTTGTATGCTTTGAGCCATGTTGTGTTGCCTTGTTTTGTGTAGTTTCATGCCATACCTTTGCACCATCATTAAATCTATGCTAGGCCGACCCATGTGAACCCAAAGACCAGATCCTAACCCATGCTTAGCCGTGTGTTTCTGACCCTAGACTGAAGCACAAGTGGTTGAAGCAAGTGCAAATACTTTGGTGATGTTTCGTGCATTCATTTCTAACATTGTTTTATTATATTCGGGTTGAAAACTTATGTAGATTGTTTTGTTTGTTTGAATGTATTCAAGGTGATAAACCTTTGGCTCTCTCAATCTCAAATCTTATTTGTGCTATCGTGCTTTTGAAGATCTCAGTTTGTGCATTCGATTGTTGTCTCCAGCTTATAACAGTGAGTTATTCTCACCTGACAATGTATACCTATATAACTAGTAAATTGACCACTTGTGAATCTGTAAAATGCATAACCATATCACATCTGCTATGTTATGATTATATGATGTTCACACATGCTTAAACACCTATTATATCATATATTACTGTTATATTATGTTGTTCTGTTACTTTTATCGGTTTATCACACTGCAAGTTCCCTGTAGATTAGAATCACTATGGGTTGAAATGATACATACCCGAACGGACTTTAGAATAGGAGAAAATCGTTATGGGCTGAAATGATAGGCCTAAATGATTTTCAATTATTTTCTTTTACTTGGGATTACGGGTTTGAAATGATCAAACCCGGGTTTTCTTTGTAAATTACGGGTTGAAATGATATATTACCCGTATCACTTCATCTAGGCTAGAAAATGAAATACAGACCCGTTGTTAAAATATGTTTTTCTAAAAATTTTAAATTATTTTGGAAATGTAAATATTATAATATTTTGATGTAAATTTGATTAAAAATGATTTTTGTAAAGCATTATTGATTTTCTGAAAATTTATAAGTGAAATAAATAAATGGTAAAGTTAGAAAATCTGAAATGTAAGTTATTTTGGAAACTAGAATTTGGTGATAAATGGAATTTAAATTAAATATGAAAATATGATAAATTTATGATATTTTGAATTAAATGAATTTAAAATGATTTTATAATATATTAATGAATTTTGAATAAATTTAAAATGTGAAATGAATGAATATTTAGGTTGAAATTTGGAAATATAACTAAAATTGCAAATTTGTGAATGTGGCTTAAAAGTGAATTTTAAGTTAAGTAAATAAAAATGAAATTAAGATATTTGAAAATTTTAAAATTAAATGTTAAGTTAAATTTAATTTAATGAATTTAAAATTTAATGTTGGAATTTAATAAGTGAATTATTATTAAATTTTGATTTTTGAATGGAGATTTAACTTTATAAAATCATGAATATAAGGGTATTTGAATGACTGTTTTAAAAGTGAAATTATATGGTTTTATAAGCTAAAAATGATTTAAATAAAAATATAATTGTTTGTGAAATTATATTGAATACTTGAAGTTAATTAATTGCATTTCTGAAATGCTATTAATTCTAATGTAAATGATAATACAGCATTTGTAAATGCTGTAGTTGATAATAATGAACCAAATGACTAAATTTAATTAAATTATTATAGCATTTTGTAAATGCTATAATTGTTGAATTTAACTAAGTTTTATTTGAAACTAATGTAACCCTATTACAACATTTTTAAATGCTATCTTTTGTTAAATTGAACTGTTTTGGATGTAACTTTCTGTAGCAATTTCTAAATGCTGCGAAAGTTGAATTTTCATTTTTTTTAATAAATTTAAGTGAATGAATGAGCTTTGAAAGGTTAAAATTTGGAAATTTAATAATTTAATTATTAAATTTATTAACTTCATTTAATGATTTAAATGAAGTAATTTATTTCGAAATATAAACTATTTTGAAATGTGTTTTGTAATGGTATTTAAATTAAATAAAAATGAATATGTTTTTGGAAAAATATGATATTTGATAACTTGAAATGGATTTTTGAATGATATTGAATTTGAAATGATATTTGTTTTCAAAGTATAAATACCGTTTTGAAATTTTAACCACGGGATGTAAATTTATAGTTTAACTGATTCTTAAAGGATGGGCGATCCCAAACATCCTTTAAGTTATTGTGCATTTCTACTACAGTTCACTTGAGTTAGTTTACATTATATAAGTATATATTGTCCTGACTCGAGTGTTTTGTGTTTTACTTTACGCTCGGGTCAGCCTGAGTATTTACAACTTAGCTTTGGATTTCTTTCTGGAGCTAGGAATTGCTGGAGATTCTGCTTGTCTAGTTATCTATCCCTTCAGTTTCAGTTGTTCTATTTCAGCTTTGGTATTGATAAACTGCTATGTAATTGAGATTTCTATTGTATATGTTTTTCAGACTGATATTATGTATTATGTTTTGAGAGTTTGTTATAGTAGCTTCATGAACTACTATGGTATTTTAATTTCCGCTGCGAGTAATTCTGATATTTCTGTGTCTGTGATTCTGTGATTGTATTTCATTTGCTCCAAATTTATTTACAACGCGGTATTTTGAGCAATTCAAGTCCGACATGTGCGGATGCGAATGGCTGAAAATATCGGGTTGTTACAAGATTGGTCCTTACCTTCGCTAGTAGTGAATTCGGCAATGAAATCAGCTATGGCTTGCCCCTTGATAGCGGTGCGAGGATGGTAAGTGATATCAAATTGACTTAGTTCGATGCACCACTTAAGTAATCGCCCAGAAGTGTCGGGGCGATGGAGCACTTGCCTTAGCGGTTGATCGGTTAAAACTTTTATGGAATGAGACTGGAAATAGTGTCGCAGTTTCCGCGACGTGATAAACAAACAGTATGCCAGCTTTTCAAGTTTAGGGTATCTGACTTCTGCCCCTGTGAATCTCTTGCTTACAAAGTATATGGGTCGCTGCGCGCGGTTGTCTTCTCTCACCAAAGCGGCGCTCAAAGCGTGGGATGATACAGCAAGGTATAGGTATAGTTCCTCGCCTTCATTTGGAGTTGAAAGTACCGGTGGTCTGTGGAGGTGTCCGATTAAGTTAAGGAAGGCTGTCGAGCATTCGTCAGTCCATTCGAACTTTCCTTTGTCTTTCTTTAGAGCTTCGAAGAAAGGGATGCATTTGTCGGTTGCTTTAGAGATGAACCTACTCAGGGCGGCCACTTTCCCGTTTAGGCTTTGCATCTCTCTTCGAGTAGATGGTCTCTTGATATCTTGTAAAGCTCGGACTTGTTCGGGGTTTGTTTCAATCTCCCTGGCATGAACGAGGAATCCCAAGAACCTTCCCGATGAAACTCCGAAGGAGCACTTTAGAGGGTTCAGCTTCATTCCATATTGGCGAAGTACTTGAAACATCTCGTCCAGGTGGTTTATATGGTCGTTGGCTTTCCTCGATTTTACCAGCATGTCATCCACATAAACTTCCGTAGTTCGTCCTATTAGTCCTGCAAACATCTTGTTGACGAGACGCTGATAAGTAGCTCCGGCGTTTTTAAGTCCAAATGGCATTACCTTGTAGTAGTACAATCCTCGGTCAGTGATGAAGCTAGTGTGGTCTTGATCGGGGGCGTGCATAGGGATTTGGTTATATCCGGAGTAGGCATCCATGAAAGATAAGAGCTCGTGTCTGGCGGTACTGTCCACAAGTTGATCGATTCGGGGAAGTGGGAAGCAATCCTTTGGGAAAGCATCATTTAGGTTGGAGAAGTCAATGCATGTTCGCCACTTCCCATTAGCCTTCTTTACCAGTACCGGGTTAGCGATCCATTCTGGGTAGATGGCTTCTCGTATGAAGTTATTGGCAAGCAGGTTCTTTACTTCTTCCTCAAGGGCTGCTGATCGTTCTACCCCCATACTTCTCTTCTTTTGCTTTACCGGTACCTTGGTAGGATCGATGTTTGGTGCGTGGCATGCTATGTCCGGAGAGATTCCGGTCATATCAGCGTGCGTTCATGCAAATACATCCATGTTGTGGCAAAGAAAATCAATGAGTTGATTCTTTAATTCTCTTTTTAACTGAGATCCGACTTTCAGCAGTTTACTTGGGTCGCGTTTGTCTACAGATACGAATTCCATAGCCTCTGCAGGCTCGGCGGTGGCCTCCTCCTCTTTGTCCCTGGGGTCTAATTCATTGAAAGGATCACTGGTATACCGAAGAGGAGGGGCTTTCTTTAGTTTCTATGCTTCCAAGCTTTTCATGCAGAGAATAGTCTCTGCATTTTTCCCTTTATCTCTCCTGCGATTATTGCGAAGTTCGGTTACATAGCAGTCCCGAGCGGCGTCTTGATCCCCTTCTACTTCTCCCACTCCATTATCCGTTGGAAACTTCATCTTCAGGCACCATGGGGCAAGAACAATTTGGAAGTCGGACAAGACTGGTCTTCCTAAAGAGGCATTGTAGGCCGAGTGGTTGTCTATTAGCACGAATGTTTGTTTCCGAACGGCGGAGCGGGGATGACTTCCCAATTCAACAAAGAGATCCAATTATCCGAGGGGCATCTTTGCTTCTCCAGTGAAACCGTGTAGTGGTTTGTTGCAGGGAGACACGTCCTTCATTGACAGCTTCATTTTGTCGAAAGCATGCTTGAACAAAATATTCACTGAGCTTCCAGTGTCTACTAGGATCCGAAAAACTTCAGTTGGGCCGAACCAGGCAGAGATGACCATAGGATCCATATGAGGGTATTGCCTTCCTTCTAGGTCGCGCCCACTGAATGTGATGTCATTATTTTTCTTTCGCTTCGGGTGACGTTCTTCCATAACAGAATTGACGCAGTTTCCATCGTTTCTGAGTGAGTTTCCATATCTTTCCATTTCTGCCCAGCTCTTGTCGGTGATGTGTGGCCCTCCTGATATTGTATGGACCACTATCTTCTCTTGGCTGGAACCGCTGGTGTTGCAATTTCCTCCGCCTGTCTCTGGGTGGAGCTGCCCTGGGTTTTCCTTGGTAGGAGCTGGGGTTCTGTCCTGTCCCCTTACATAGAGTTCTAATCTCTTCCTTCTGATGTGTTCTTCGATTAGGTCGCGGAGGTGGAGACATTCATTGGTATCATGTTCATAAGATTCGTGGAAACGACAGAACTTTCCGGACTGGATTGCGTGATCTGACTCCTTCTTGTACGGGGGGCGCTTGTATGTAAGTTCGTCCTGGGTGGCCAGGAAGATGTTCTCGACTGTTTCATTCAAGGGAGTGTAAGCGTCGAATCTCGGTCCTGGTCGGTACAAGCGCTTTTCTCCCTTATTGCCCCCTGCATTGTCTCTGGAGTCGTTTCTCCGAATGTCCTTCGCTGCGGCTGGGGCGTTTCCATGAGCCACCTTAGCCTGTGGTCCTGTCTGCCTTTCAGTGGCAGCCTCTTCGAGTCTCATGTACTTCCAAGCTTCATGGAAGAAATCAGGCAAGGTAGCTGGTTTTTCTTTAGTTAGTCTTCTAGCAAACTTGGTATTTGGGTGCACACCACTACAGAGGGCCATTAGGGTGAGTTTCTCATCGGCATCTTGGACTGTGGCCGCTGCGGCATTGAACCGGATTAGATATTGTTGCAGTGTCTCTCCGGATTTCTGTTTGACAGTAGATAGAGAATAAGCATCCTTGGGTTGTTCCACATGAATGCGGAACTAGCTAATGAACTTTTCTTTCAACATCTTCCATGAGCTGATAGATCCTTGGGGTAGATGGCAGAACCAGAAGGTAGCTAGGTCTGCTAGGAATAACGGAAAGCATTTACACAACACTCCTTCCGTTGCTCCGCTCATGAGTATATGTTGTGTGTATCTCTGCAGGTGTACAACGGGGTCGGAAGTTCCCTTGTACGGTTCCATCGTCGGCATTTTCCATTCTCGAGGGGTGATGGAAGTTTCGATGTCGCGGGTGAAAGGGCTGGTTACCCTAGCGCCTATCCCTCGATCCCTTTGCTCCCATCAGATGCATTCCCTGAATAATCGTGCCATTCTTTCATCAGAATTTGGAGCGGACAAAAATGAGCTTGGTTCTTCCCTGCGGGATCGGTCTCGTCCAGATGACCTGTAGGGATGGTATAGTCTATCACTTCTGACGTTATCCAATGGCTATCTTTGGCTGCTCGGATGCATGCTAGGACCAGCTACAGTTGCCCCCTGCCTTGGTCTTCCCCTGCGGGGTTCTGTTTCGAGCATTTCCATGGGGTCAACTTCGGGCTGGGTTCTAGCTCGGCTCCGTTCAGCGGGGTTTCTATGATTAGGCGGCATGACTGGCTCAGCTACATCCGACCCTCGCCTGGTGCCTCCCCCATTGGGTTCAGTTCCAAGCGCTTCCTCGAGTCGGGGTTCGGTCTGAGTCCGGGCGCGACCCCTATCATTGTTGTTCCTGTTGATAGCTTCTTCGAAGAGGGAAGACCTTTGTTGTCTCCGAGATCCTCCAGATTGAGACTCACCCCATGATTCAGTGTTGCGGTTGGATTCTTCGGCATCCCTCAAACGTGACATGAGTTGGATCACCAAAGCTTCTTGTTGGGATGCGAAGCGGTTAGCTACTTCAGCCACAACTCTGTCTAGATCTTCCCTAGTAATTGCTGCCGGTTGTTCTGTGGCAGGGGCTGTCGGGTTTGTCTGATCCTCGTTCGGTACTGCTGTTGGAATGGGATGATTCTCTTGATCTGTGATTACTGGATCCGGAAGGCTGCTAGTTGCGATGTTCTTTCCCTTTCTCCGCCTGGAAGTCATGTTGTCTAGGCACCAAGCGATGCTGTTAGGAAGAAAGCTGAGTGGGGGAAGCTTGAAGCTTCGGTTTCGAAGTTCTCAGTGAAAGCACAAAAATGTTTGCACAAAAAATGGGCAAACACCTCCAAGTCGTATGAATTAGTTGATTTTATGTTGTTTCTAGAGATTTGGGGGAGTTATGCAAATAATTAAAAAACAGGGGCTAAATTGTAAAAAGACACGCAGATTTATAGTGGTTCGGCCAGAACGTGCCTACGTCCACTTTATATGTTATTCTCTCTTTTCTTTCAGATTACAAGTACAAAGCTTTGTATACAAGTATATGAAAATTGTTTGAAAGTTCCTTCTGTGCTTGAGCTCTCAAACTTGTCCGCCATTGTGGTACCCCTGCCCCTTTATTTATAGAGTGGGGCTGGGGGCAGGGGTCTTGGATGTACATAGCTGTTGGTGGGACTGGGCTGAAGCGATCTGGCCTGGCAGTTTGGTCAGGCATTCTCTTGGTTCGGAAACGGTTGGAGAAGTGGTCTGGTGGTAGGAGCAAGGTGGGCCGGTTGAGGTTGTTCATGGAAGTGCTGTTGGTCCGGTGGGGGTTGGTCCGGTGGTGGCTAAGTGTAGTTGGTTCGGTTGTCCATGGAGAAGGGGGGTTTGGTTCGGCAGGTAGAGGTGAAGGGTTGGTTCGGTGTGGGCCGGTCCGATGTGGAGATGGAGTTGGACCGGTAGTGGTGTGGAGAGGAGGTGCTTCTGGTTCGGTAGTGGATGCACGTGGTTGGACCGGTAGTGGCGTGGAGATGAGTATGGTTCGGCAGTGCTTGGAAGGGAGTAGGCTCGGCTGGGGAGTGGTAGAGGAGCTGGTTCAGCATGTAGGGGGAGATGCAATGGTTCGGCATGTAGGGGGGAAGCATTGGTTCGGTGGTGTCCCTGTGCTCGCTGGTTCGGTGGTGGAAATGCACACAACAGAAATTTAAAGGTAAATTTAAAAGTAAATTGTTTTAAATGCTTTGTTAATGATAACTTAATCATTTAAAAGAATAAAGTTTTATCTTAAAATTGATTACGATATAATGATTTGTGATTCATTAAATTATTAAGGTAATTAAAATGGATAATTAATTTATTTAGTTAATTTATGATTTGGATTAATAATTTAGTAATTAAGGGTTTTAAGTTAATTGATCAAGGTTTAAGATTAATTAATTAAAGATAATTAATTTGTAATTAAGGATCATTAATTTGATAAGATTGGATTTTAAATTAATGATTAAAGATTAATTAATCAAGTAAATAAAGATTAATTAAGTTAGAGTTATAACTTAATTATTTAATTAATTAGGATTAATTAATGGGTTATTAATGGTTAATTAATAATGATTGATCTAATTTTAATTACTTAAGAAAAGTAATTTAGGACTTGTTAACAGTTAATGAAGGTCATTAACTAGAATTATTAAATAATTAATTAATGAGTTTAATTTTAAAGTGGAATGTTTTGAAATGTATTTAAATTTTGTTAATGATAAGTAAGTCATTAATAAAAAAATAATAAAGATTTATCTTTAGAGATAACTAAGATTTGGATAATTAATGACTAATTAATTAAATAAGGCAATTAAGAGTAATTAATTAGTTTAATTTAATAATGTTTAAGATTTATTAATTAATAGTTAAAGGTTAATTAATTAAGTAAATAAATTGTAATTAGTAACTTAATGGAAGTAATTAAGGATTAATTACTTAGTGTAATTAATTAAGGATTGTTTGGTTAAGGAAACTAATCAATGATTAGTTAAATAATGATTATGATTAATTATGGGATAATTGATCAATGAAGTGATTATGAGATAATTAATTTGAGTGATTAATCAAGGATCAATGTAATTAATATGGATGGGTAAAGGATAATTAATTTGTGTAATTAATTAAGAGTTAATTACTTATTGTAATTAAATAATAATTAATCAAAATTGATTAATTAAGAAGATAATTAGAGGATGATTAATTGATTGATTTGTAATTAATTAATGTTGAGTAAGAAGGATTTAAAGATGATGGAAGTAATTAATTTAATATATTTGAATTAATTAGAATTGTATGGCTAATCAACCTTGTGTATGGATGATAGAATGATATTCGGAGCCTTGGATTAATTGTTATCCCTAATATGTGATTCGTGATGCTATGTGATATGATATGTTTGATTTAAACTGTGGTGATGTAGTTGTCTATTGATGATGAATTACTGTGACACCCTATATTTAAAGTTGAATTGTATTTCACTTGAATAACATGGGTTAAGATGACATTGGATTCGAAGAGACCAGAGTCTGATATTAGTAAATACCCGAAACCACTTCGATTCTTTGTAAATTGATATGTGAAATCAATAAGCTAGAATGGAATGATTTAAGTGAATTAGACCATTTAATCTATGTCTTTGGCACTTAGAAATTAGTGAATGAAATAAGTGATGTCTATAACAATTTGTGTATTTGTAATTGATACAAGTTACCCAGGTTATATACAAGTTGTATGCTTTTGAAAATTATGTTAGATGGGTTTACTCACGCTGGTTTCTAGCCTGACCCGGGTGTTACTTTGATGTAATGCTCGGGTCAGACCGAGTATTACATATTTTCAGGTAAGGACGTTTTGGTGCTCAGGAGGTGAGCTGGATGGTAGGAACGTATGAAGCATATCCCGCTGTATATATTATAGTTTATCTTGGACATGTTGTTTTAAACTGTACAGTGTTGTGTAATGGTTGTAACTCTGATGTGTAGAAATATAAGTGTACTGATACAGTTCTTCTTTGTAAAACTGTTATTTACGTGATATTATATTTTATTCGCTACGAATGCGAGATTCTGAGTTTGATTTTTCTGTTCCTTCTTCCTTCTCTTTCTTCTTTTCCCTAACTATCTGGAATTTTCGGGATCGAAATTTCCGAGTTGTAAATTTTGGTATCAGAGCTGAAGGTTAAGCGAGAACCTTGGCTCTAATGGGTTTACTCATTAGGGAGGGTCAATAGTACCCTAGAATGAGTTGAGTGTGTGTGTGTATGTGTGTGTCTATATATATATATATATATATATATATATATATATATATATATATGTAAGAGCGTACTTGTTATTTTCTTATATAAAGATTTTAAATGATTTTATATAAGAATATATTTAATATATAAAGCAATATTTCTTTCTAATAAATATTAAGGAAATTGGTTGTTAAATCATTGAAATAAAATAAAATAATGAGAGTTAAGTGGTAATAGAAATACAACCAAACCGAAATTGAATGAAGATTAGTTTGAAATGGATTCAACCTAAAATTAAAATCTTGAATTTGGAAAAGAGTTTTCAGAATAAGATGATAGTTAATTGGATTCTAGTTGTAATAACCTTGGTTATTATCCTAAAATGATGAAACGCTTGTTAATGATTAAGCAAAAATAAAATGTTTAAGGAAGTAACCATTAGATGAGAATAACTTGTAAATTAGGAAGAATGTAAATTGAGAAGTTTTGAAATCCTAAGGCTAGGAACATTGGAAATTGTTTTCAAAATAAGTAACAAATAGTATTATTCAGAATATTTTGAATGTGATGTGAGACCCAAAGTGAAGTAAGTTTTTAAACTTAAATGGAAAGATTATTAATCTGAAGGTTAAAATATGAATGGGAATTCAAATTGTGTAAAGTTGACTGGATTAAATAAATTAAATTTAACTTGGAGGAAGTTAATAAGTTTGAATGAACAACCTGATTTGAAACTTTCAAGATGAAATTAAGATTTAACTTGGAAAGTTGATTGTTGATTTGAATTGGGGGTTGGTGTGATCTCAAAATGGGTTTGAGATCTGGAAATTTAAAATGGATAGATGTTTCAAATAATTTGGATGATATCATCCTGTTGTTATTAGTAATCTTTAAACTGTAAATAGGATTTGTTTAAATGAATAAAGAAATGGATTGTGGTAATATATCCATTATAGAGATTAATAAAAATTTAACTTAAATTTGAAATTAAGGATATGGAATTATTTTGAACTAAAGGTTTGAATGTTAAGAATTGTATTTGTAAATTAAAATTGTTTTGAACTCTTACTTGAACCTTGTAATGAGTTAAGTAAAGATAATTTAAAAAGCAATTTTGAAATTTGGACTTAAAATTAAATTGATTAAAGACTTTAAATAAAGGTTAATTAGATTAAAGAGGTTAAACCAACATTTGAAATTTAACTTGAATTTATATAATTCGAGATGATTTAAGGTGAAACTGAATTTGAAATTAGTTCAAATTGAAATTTGATTTAAGTAATTTGGATTTGTGAATTAAAGTTGAATAGTTTTAAATTCAAATGCAATTTGATTTGAATTTGGAAAGAATCTCGGATAATTCAACTTGAATTAGGATTAAATTCAAACTAGAGTTGAAATGAATTAAAAATGTAAATTGGTTCAATTTGAAATTTATTTGAAATAACTGGAATTATGATTGAAGATGGATAAGTTAAAAAAAATTCAAATGGAGGTTTGAATTGGATAATTTGAAATGAAATTGAAGTTGAATGAGTGCAAATTCAAATAGAAAGTTGATTGGAATTGGGATCAATTCAAATTGGAATTGAGTCAATTTAAATGAAAGTGAAAATTTAAATTGAGTTGATGAAAATGGAGATTGGATAGTTGAACAGTTTGGCAGGACTATTTTCAAAATAAATTGTTTTAATATAAATCTATTTTTCTAAGCTATTTACTATATATAATCTTTATTTTAAAAGCCCAAACTATTTTATACTTATTTTATAATTATTTTGGAACTATTTAACTATTTCACAACTGTTTTATACACAAATTACTATCTTTCAACTATTTTATGACTAATTACTATTTACAACTATTTTGCAATTATTTAAAAAAAATCTATAACTATTTGACTATTTTCCCACTATTTTGCAATTACTTAACTGTTTTACAACTATTTTACAAATTAATAAATATTTTTCAACTACTTATCTATTTTTAAATTTTCAAGCTATTTTCTAAATTTAAGTTGGACAGAGTTCAAACTGTTTATGATTCATTGCCAGTTGAGATAAGAATTGAAGTGATAATTCAAATGAGGATTGAAGCAACTATGAATAAGTGTATAGAAATCATATGTGAATGTGAATAGAAAAGGAAATTGATTTAGTTAATAATCAATAGAGATGAATACGTAGGATGTACGTATATTATTATATTCGTATAATGATTTGATCTAGATTCGAGCATAGAATTTCAAGATAGTTATATCGATCCGAGTTGGGATTTTTCACTCGATTTTCAACGGCGAACCTGGATATGGATTGTTGATTTCTTTTGGATATTCTCTATCATAGTTATGGCTATGCAAGGAGAATGACGGTTTCTGATCAGGAAACCAGATCTGAGTCTGCACTAGGAAGTCGGGTGGACGATGCTAGTTCGGAAGTGAGCGATCAGATTGATATAGCGTATGGATGATACGTGTGCGTCGTACGGGTTTGAATGAAATTGTTGCTGGGAATTTGTGGACAATAATTGTGAAATGGTTTTTGAAATGAAAGGTATATTTTGTGAAATATATGATGAAGTAAAATGGAAATTGGATATTTCCATAATAGAAATTTACTTTATGGAAGTAAGCGATATGTTAAGTGGTTTTGTAAAGAGTAATCAAATTTGAATATTTGATTTGTCATAAACAAAGTTACATATCTTTGTTATATTAGATAAATCTCCCCTTGTGAATCTATAGCCAGAAGAAAAGGGTTTTGAAAATATTTGAAGTATAAAAGAGGTTTTATACAAGTTTGAAATGATTCAAAGATTTTACAAGGTTTATATATATATATATATATATATATATATATATATATATATGAAGGATCTTATGAGGATTTTGGGAAGAGGTTTGGAACCTTTGGATTTGTGTAACGACCCGTAAATTTTCGATAATTAAAATAGCTAATTTAATAAGATTTCATGATTTAGTGTTAGAAAAAATTGTAAGTCGTTTGGAATAATAATAACTAGAATGAAATGCAACAGGATTTTATCTAGGTTAATTATTTATGGATTGAATAAAATCCCAAATCAATTGAAATGTTATGTAGTCAAAGGTAATTGAATGAAATTGTATTGTATAGGTAATTGTGACGCTTGTTTGAAAATAATAAACTTATAAGTAATAAACAGTTAACGGTGATAATTATTTAAGTTACCTATTCATTTAGTTAGTCGAATTGAATTTGTGAACCAACTGAAATTGAAATGAAAGTTCATATATTAGTTGAGTGCATTATCTCTAACCGTTGATTTATAATAATGTAGAGTTCCTTTGATGTAATATAGTAAATCGACTGATAATGAAATTTTATTTAAAAATCCGATATTGAAAGCCGTCAAATATTGAACAATTAAATAGTTTAGATTTAATATTTGGAATTTATGGAATTAATTAAATAACTGTTTTAATGGAAATGGTCGTTCTATAATTTGAATTAGTTAAATTTTATAAGTTCGTTTTGAATATTTCAAAAGATAGTGATTTAAGAATAATCAAATTTGTTTAAATTTAATATTACAAATGTTGAATAATTAAATTCCGAATTTGATATGATCAATTTGATATTGAAATTTAATATATGGAAATAGAGCGAATAATTGAAATTGATTTAATATGATTCAGATTGGTTTCCAAAGTGAATATAAGTTATATTGTGATTATAATAGAGTTAATATGATTTTAAAATTTGAATTTATTGGATAACTGAATAATGGGTTAATATGATTAAAAATGACTAGTAAAATTTTATTGTATCATATTAAAGTAAGAATGATGTTGTAGAACTTTTAAAATTGAATTAAAAGTAAATTTGTGAAAATTGAATATTTTAATATTTAATTATCGACTGGAAAATAGCCAAATTTTGAACAGTCTCAGAATTGGACGAAACTAGTTTCATTGGATCCGTAATAATTAGTTGTTATCGGATTTCAATTTTCATAGTAATCGGAGTTGTCGTTTGACCGTGGCAACTCGAAACGCATCGAAATTGTTTTAATATTAATTTGGTGAGTTAAAATAGTCATTTTTCAAACGGTCTCGGATTTCGACGAAACCAGTTTCATCGGATCCGTAATGGGATATTATTGTAAGATTTCAAATTTCATGTCAATCGGGTTTACTGTTTGTCCGGAGCAAGCCAAAACGCTTAGAGATTAATTTAATCGATTTAATTTAAAATCGATCGTTTATTTCCGTAACTCGCACAAACGATCGAATTAGCTTCCGAAACCTGTTCCGTTGTGTCCGGAACACGGGATAAACCCTAGGAACATCAGTTACCTTGCGAAATTCGGAGTTTGGAAAAGCCGGATAAATAATATTTGTCGTTTCCTATAAATAGCCTTTTAACACAAATAAAAAAAAGGAAACCTAGGGTTATACTATAGCCAGCCGCCGCTTATAAATTTAATGGCCAAAATTTACTGATCTTCCCCCTTCGATCTCTTCAAATCCACAAGTAATTTGAGAAAAGTATCAACTAAGAAAACGCGAGGCTCGAAGCGATCTCCAACTTCAACGGCTATGATGGAAATCGATGCGGTAGATCGCCAGAAAATCAAGCTCAAACAGCCGAAGTTGCGCATGTTTTTCTGAGCAAAAAGGGGGGGCCGAGCTCTGCCGCGCTCAGGCCGTGGGGGGCTATGGTGATGGCCTACATGATGGAAGTCGTGGATCGTTGCGAAGTGAAGTAGGGGAGGTGCGGCCTTAAACCCTAGCGAGCGTGATTGGGTTTCCTCGTGTTCGGCTTTCCTGTACGTGATGGAGAGGAAGAAACTAGTGCGGTCAGGATCTGTTGATAGGGAGCGAACGGCCGTGATGCTTCTAGGTTTAAATATTAAATTAAAGTTGTAATTAATTATAAAAAAAAATTCGTGTTAACTTTAAACTATCATATCTTATTCATACGAGGTCGGATTCGGACGAAACTTTTGCATTGTAATCGTATGGACGAGCTCTACGCAATGGAGCTGGATTGGAATCGTTTGGAGCTAAAGAAAATTTTGAGTTGAATCGAACGTCATTCGATTTGATTTAAAATCGTAAAGTCAAGGTGAGTGTTTTATAATGCTCACAACGTACTAAATATCTTTATGCTAGTTAAATTTGATATTACGAAGTGTTATGAATGTTATTAGTCCTTTTTTGATAGAATTTAATTGTCATATAGATTGTCATTCGAGTTAACCATTGAAGAGAAAATTAAATTGAAGTTAAAATTGAATTGCGATTAAATTACCTGACATTGATAACTATGAAACTGCCATGAATTGTATTGTTTATTGGATGATGTATTTTGATGGATGCTATTGGTTGATAATTGAGTGTTTGGATGTTTATTTGCTTATATAGATCCTGTTATGCATACATATGATACTGTGATTAAATTTAAGTAATATATGTTCATCCCTGACATTCAATTGAAATAAATAACTACTTTGCCATAGGATAGAAAATTATATACGGACACCGAATTGGCTAAATTAATAATTTTTGAAATGGTCGATTTGAAATTTATTTAAATGTTTTGATTTAAAGGTTATAAATAGAAATATATTTACGGAAATTGAATTCATCGAAAAATTGAGTTTGGAATGTTGAAATAAATTTTTGATAAAGGAAGTTTGTTAAATAATTAAGTTGAGAGTTTAAAAGTTGAAACTGGATATGATTGAATGTCGAAATTGATTTGTTTAAAGATTTAACTTTAATTCGAGCTTTGAATATTACTAAGTAAAAGTGAAAAAAATGATATTTTGAAATCGAGTTCGGAATGGAATCATATTTGGAATTTGGATTTAAACTTGAATATTGTTGGAAATTTTGCTAAGCGTTATAAATTGATATTTTGAGAAATCAAGATCCAAATCGATATAAATTGAAATTGAATCAATTAAAGGTGAATGAAAAATTTAATTAATTCGAAGAAAAATTGACGTTGATTGAATTGAAATCGAAATTGAATCGGTAAATTGGAAATTGAAATTTATTTGAATTGGGAGGTTATAATTGAAACGGATTGGTTTTGAAGCTGTTTTAATTTGTTTTCCCAAATTACTCTGTTATATAAACCATTTTGAATACTTAAACTATTTTAATCTACTTTTAATCTACTTAACCCAATTTAAATTATTTAAACTAGTTTATCTATTTTAAATCCATTTTAAAGATTTTAAGTATTTTTAACTATTTTAATTATTTAAACTACTTTTAAACTACTTAAACTATTTTCTAAAAATTTCAAGCTGGTTAATAAGGTGAAATGTTTATGTTTAAATCTTGAATTTAAATACGAATTGGGTTAAATGAAGTTGCAACCTAAATTGAAATTCGGAATGTTTATGAAATCGAAATGAGATATTGAGACGAAAAATGATTTTTGAAAAGGAACCTTAAATTTTGAATGGCTACGTCGATATTTGAAATGAATTTGATTTTTGAAGCGAACATGATATTTTGATATCAATTATGAATCGATTTGAAATGTAAAAGAGCCAACGGTGTAATAATACGTAGTTATTAAAGAGACCGGGATCGGATATGGACATACTCTCTGTCGATACCGAAAACCACTTTAATAACTATTATACGCGGAGTGTTGATCCAGAATGAAGTGGATGGTTTGGTGAACGCGTTGACTGAAGAAAGAGAACGATATTGGATGACCCCTGACATGACTAAAATAGGTGCCGCGCCGGGCCATTGAGGTTCGCCACCTCTAGCAGACACACTTCTTCGATACAATTTCTATTACATTTGTGATTCGATTTGGGTGCACCCCTTGATTTGGGAGTGTTGTTTCGCGGTGTTGGGGTAGCTGCTGGCTATGCCCAACATCAGTCCGGATCACGCAACTACTAGTATCCTAGTTGGTATCGCCTCATGTACCTTGTCATACTGATTATCCTATTCCCGACCACTACGTTTTGATTTGTACCTTGAGTATATGGATTGCCCTCTGGTGACTTCCGGTTTTGGGGAAACCACGGTCTTGTATATGCTTTTGGGAATATAAAATGTGTTAAGGGGGATTATGGTAATGCCTTAACGCTATTTGATACTTTATATTACTGATAGGCATTATCTACTTAGCGTATATAACTACATAGTAGATAGTTTCACGGATCCTTGAGAGAAGGAAAATCCCGTAACATCTCTTGAGTTATTGCACGCACGTTGACACTGGATAGGAGATGTCAAACCCCGTAAACATCTCTGACGCCGTTACACTCATATTTATTTACGATTGATTTAAATTTCATAAGGATATTTTAGTCCTGACTCGAGTGTTTTGTCTTTTCATTACGCTCGGGTCAGTCCTGAGTTTTTCAGATTTTTGAAGATCTACTCTGGAGGACGAAGACGAAGATTTGGTATACTATTACTTTTATTATCTTTGCATCATGAGTGTCTGCTGCATTATTTATTTGTTCCGTTGTAAATGTATAACTCGGATAAATGTTGTATAAATAATTGTCAAAGTATAGTAAACAGCTTCATGAACTGTTTATTTGACTATTATATTTTATCGTTCCGCTGCGAGATTCTGTGTTGTTTCATTTCCTTTATTTCTTTTCTTTTCTTTTCTTATTTACCCCAATAACTATCTGCCCTTTTGAATGGTTTGGAATCGACATGTGTATTTGATCGTCGGTTTAAACTGTCCAAAAAGGTGGGTCGTTACAATTTGGAAAGGCTTTTATTTTTGGGTAAAATAAATATTGGATTTGTAAAGCCTAGCTTGAGAATTATCGATTTTGGGATAATTGATCTTGAGAAAGGAGATTTATATGGAATTCATATTAGGTGTATGATTTGAAAAATACTATATGTGTATAGTATAAAGTGTTTTGAAAATGGTTCTAGAGAAAAAGGCGCTTCCTTGAAATGAACTTCTCAGAAGTGCCACAGGGTGGTACTGCCTTGAACCCTAAGGGGGGTTCTAAAGTTGATCCTGTGAGGACTCCGGACAAAATGAGTTCCTGAGGATTTTGTGTAGTGTGTAGCGAAAGTCAAGGGTGCCGATGCCTACAGAGGCATTTGGGTAATGCTGTGACGATAGTGTAACTCGATGTCACTGCGATCTACTACAGACCATAGCGAAAGTCGTGTGTGCCGCTGAGAGCCAACAGTCTACGTTTGATTTTATATCGGTAGACTACGACCTATGGTAATATAGCAAAAGTCATGTATGCCGCTGAGAGCCAACGGTCTGCACACATCGGTAGACTACGACCTATGTGGGAGTGGAGAAGTTTCATTTTTGGCAGCGAAAATCAATGGCGCTGATGCCTACAGTTACATGGACTTTTGTTGTGATGGCAACGTAACCCTAGAATGTAACTGCGATCTGTTGTGGATTCCATGGCGTAATCGAGGGGCACAGAGTACCTACAGTTACATGGACTTTTGCTGCGACGGCAATGTAACCCAGGATGTAACTGCGACCATGGATGGGGGTGATGATTTCTAGAGCATTCTCACCAAAGATATTTCCTCTATTTTCAATAAAATTATTTACCGAATATTTTCACTGGGTGTTGAAATCGGGTCTGTTAAGTACTTATAGATTTTCAGTCTTACGCCTGATCAACGTATGACCGAACCTCTGTGAGAATGAAGATGAACTTGTTGAAACATCGAGTTATAAAAGTATTTTTATAAAAAATATTTTAGTAATATTATATAGATTTTTTTAAAGTGTTTTAAAAATGATTAAAGTGATTTATCTGATTTAAGCATTGTAATAAATTCTGGTTTCGTTCATTTTCGAGGACGAAAAGATTCAAAGAGGGGAGGAATATGATAACCCGGATTTCTGGGCATCTGTAATTGATAATATAATTGGGTTAACTGTAGAAACACTGAATTATAGATTGAACAAATGAATCTGATCAAATAAATATTTATGTTTGTAATTGTGATGTGTGTATATATATACATAGATTTTAAATAGAATTATTATGTACAAATTGAAATTGTATTTGTTCGAATATATGTATATATAAAATTGATTTGAAATTCAATCTGAATTTCAGTTTGATATGGAATTTCAAAGGATAGATATATACCTTAAATATTTTGGATTTAAAAATATATTATATATGATTTTATTTCTTTTATATTATTGGTTTTACATTGTTTTCTTTAAAATATTCATTTATATGAATTAAAATAATGTTTTTACTTAATAAACATATAAGTTTTATAAATCATTTAAACAAAAAAAAAGTCAACTCTAGGAAAATACACTTGCAAGTTAAGCATATATAATTTAACAAATGTAATTAATTAATTCATGCTAGTGACAAATGTTAGATTATTACACAAGTGTCAATTGATTTAATTTAAGATTAGTAAAAATTAAACAACACTTTTTAAAAAGTAGAAATCAATTTCATATTCTTCTTTCTCTCAATCTTTATTTTTTTTCAAATCTGAAGAGCAGTAAAACAAAATCAGAGAGAAAGCAAACAACAATTATTTGCACCTAAATTGGTCACAAACACTCGATAGTCGATAACTCAAAATCACAGACCAATAATAAGTATGAAGATCACTCAGAAAATTCAAAGGAAAGTAGTAAACAACAGAGAATTTATAGCGGTTCGGCAATCTAGCCTACGTCCACTTTGAAGTTTATGACTTTATTTATTAACTTGATGATTTCAATCAGTTACAGCAGGTTACAGAAGGTTATAGCTCTGAAATTCGAATACAACAATAGTGGTGAAGTGCACAATTGAATCCGGCAGAATCTGGACGTCGAATAGCCAAAAGATCCTCTTTCTGTAGGCTTTGGGGCTCTATTTGTTGGCGTAGGGGGCTGATAACACGCTCAAAATTCAGGAGACTCGTTCTGGCACATGAGGGGGCCCACGCGATCGATCCCATAAAGTTTCGACTCGATCCGTGATCGATACGAACCAATTTCGTATCGATCAAGAATTCATCGAATCGAGCTGAAACTTGGCAGGAACCTTCTTCAGCTTGTACATAAGCTTCTGTGAAAATTTCGTAGAATTTGGACCGGTGTTTTGTGAGATATGATCGATGCAAGATTTTGATTTTCGTATGCTGCTGAGTTCGAATCCATAGTTTCGTATTCATCCCTTCGAATCGACCTGGACACGTGAGTGCGTGGTGACATGGCGCAAGATTCTTCGATCACTCCACCTTTTGTGCTGCGTTGATCGATTCATTCCGAGGATTTCACCTCGTTTGCATCGACACATTCGCATCTATGGCTCGTGCGCTGTTTCGTGACAATGAAGCTTTGTTCGCATCAATGATTGTATCGATATTTGGGATGCCATTTCATATCGATCGCTAGAGGGAGTACTACTCGTATTGATTGGCTTTGACTTTGCTCGTATCTATCAGCTGATCGATATGATATAAAGGCTCCTATCGATCGATACGAACAATGATCCACAATTTCTGGGGATCAATATGAAAGCCGAATCTAGGATCGATGCGAGCAAGGCTTCCACGAGATTGACACGAACAGATGACCTTGATCTATTTGAACATGGGGATACGAACATTTTGATCGATGCGAACCTATTGGATTCGAATAGAGCGAGGCGAAGTCATTCTGATGGGTATGAACCTGGTGGATTCGAATAGGCCATCACCTCGATTATTTGATGGATACGAACTGTATATTTTCTCCAACTTGTATCGATCATATCTCATTCATACGGACTCCGATTAACCTAAAATTTGAAACGCCGGCTTTCATGGCTTTGCTTGTCATGTCTCGTCAATTGTGGCCCGATCCGAGCTCGGACAAAATTCGTCGATACCCATAATGAACCCACAACGCATAATCGATATTCGTGCCTAGCAATCACTGATTTCCATTTAATTTTTGGGTGTCTCGGCTTTGCCAAATGGCGGGATAACAACAATCTCTTCCAAAATTCCAAAACTAACTTATTTAAAAACATCAAAAACATTTTTGTAAACCTGGAGACCGGTTTCAGTTGCCCCTAAAATAATCAAAGCAATATTAAATTTAGAATCGAGCTAATACAAACCAAAACAAGGATTAGATCTGCTAACACAAATCTGCAGTTTCAAGGATCCAACCTGATTCAAATTTCTTCCATTTTCAATAATCAAAAGAAAATTCCAGTTTCAGGTCTCAAGCCGCTTCTCTGTTCTAGGCATATGTAGGTGGGTGACATCGCCTTTTTAAAATTTAAGTATATGAAATCTATTACATGTTCATCTCTGGAATTAGAATGTTAGTATGGATATATTTTGGTGCATCTCTGTATATATGTGAATGTATGAAAGTGTGTTTGGCTGTTTTATCTGTGACTCAATTGTTTTTAGTTTTAGAACTAAGAATTCCAACAAAATTTATTTCCTTTTAATCTAGTCTTTGATAGGATTTAATTTACAAAAAAAAGTTGTTTGTTCCATCATAAATTAAGTTTTAAAATTTGACTTTAGTTAAGATAAATTTCAAATCTCACAGGGAAATAAAACTAGTTAAGATAAATTTGAAATCTCACAAGGAGCTAAAACAATAGTGCATGTTTACAATATGTTAAAAATACAAACTACACCATTCATCAACCCAGGAATCTAATTTAAATTATTAAAACAAAATATGATTTTTAAGAATGAAATTACAATTTTTAGTTGGGTTTCGAGTTTGCATTTCGGGGTTGACCAGAAAAGGGTATTTTGGTGGGTTTCGATGATCTAAATGGTTTGGAAGGTCGGGTTTCTTTCTGAAGGTAGTAGAGTAATCGGAGGATCGGGAAAAATAGTCAACAAGGGGAATTGACCACCATTGTGGCGACGGTGGACGTTTTGGGTTGGTAACCCTAGTTTTAACTAGATTGAGTAATTCGATCGCCACAGCATATAGGTTTGATCGAGTGCAACAGGATTCCGGGGAATGGAAGTAGGTGGGTTGACGAAGGCTTGGCCGGAGTTCCAGAAACTCTGGTGGTCGGAGATGCGAAGACGAGGCGTTTCCAGGTTGAGGTGGCGGTTCCAGTTTTTGGTTCCAGGTTTGGCTTGAGCTCTCGAATTCGATTTCGAGATTGGGAGGAGGATTTGATGATCGTGTTAGGATGCAAGGGTTATCAGCGACTTGAGGAGATCATCGACGATAATCGAAGTTGATCGACGTCACAGTGCATGTGAACGGTGCACTTTTATTTTTTTGTGATGTTTGGTTTGAGCAGGGGTATTGTACTCGAGTAATTCTCGAGTCATTTGACGTTTTGCCCGAAGTCAAGTGGGGTTAGACTCGAAGCATTTGAGGGGTGGCTCGGGTAATATTTGTGTTACTGGTTTGAGAAACCTGTCTATTTTAAAATTTTAAAATGATTTTAAATTTCCAAAAGTAAAGATTTAATCAAAGTTTTAAATCTCAGTTTAAATCTAGATTCAAATCTAAATTTATATCATAGTTTTGAAATAAAGTTTTTAAAATTTAGATTGTTTTAATAACTTTAAAATGTTTTTAAATGATTTGAATTAAAAATGAATATGGTTTAAACTCTTTTTAAAAATTCTTTTATAAGATAAGTATTTCTTTAACATTTGATTTAAAAGGTTTTAAATTGGTTTAAAACTTTGTTAAAGTTAAATTTGTATTCATTTTAAATCTTAAATTTAAAATGAAATTTAAAGGTAAATTTAAAAGTAAATTGTTTTTAAATGCTTTGTTAATGATAATTAAATCATTATAAGAATAAAGTTTTATCTTAAAATTAATTAAGATTTAATGATTTGTGATTCATTAAATTATTAAGGCAATTAAAATGAATAATTAATTTATTTAGTTAATTTATGATTTGGATTAATTAATTTAGTAATTAAGGGTTTTAAGTTAATTAATCAAGGTTTAAGATTAATTAATTAAGGATAATTAATTTGTAATTAAGGATCATTAATTTGATAAGGTTAGATTTTAAATTAATGATTAAAGATTAATTAATCAAGTAATTAAAGATTAATTAAGTTACAGTTAAAACTTAGTTATTTAAATAATTAGGATTAATGAATGGGTTATTAATGGTTAATTAATAATGATTAATCTAAGTTTTTAATAGCTTCCAGATCTAGATCTAGAGATTAGGGTTTTTCCCTTCTCTCCTATTTCTTCCGATTATTCCATAATCTTGTGTTTAATTCTACTTTCTGTCTTTAATCCTTTCTCCTCAAACCTGGACGTCATTGCTAAATCATGGGATCTTTGCGGGACGATGAAGGCTCGGAGGAGGTGAGAAGGAAAAGGGGCAAGGCTCCAACTTCTTCGGGGCCTGAAACAAGGCTCAATCTGGGAGGACATAGACCGAGCAGAACTGGGGCTATTCCAGAATGGAATACGGGGAGAAGGGCTCATGCGGCAATTGCTGGACGGACATCAATTTTTTTCGAAAACTCCAAAGCCGAACGCCTTTAATCAGGAAGCAACTCAAAAATCAAATTCACTGTCTCAGAGAACGCTAAAAAAATTTCTTTTAGTGAGGCAATTAAAATAGGTGCGGTTGGAGATTTAGGAAACCTAGATCTTGAATTTATTGAGCCTAAAATAGCTGATGGTAAAAGGATGGGTATCCTTTCGTCTGAAGCTATCAAAGAAGCGGAGGACGGCTGGGACTTATGTATATTACTGTATGTGGTTGGTTATAAACCATGGCTTAAAACTTTTGAAGGATATGCCAACAGAGTATGGTCTACACAGAAGCCGTTCTCAGTTCACTCAAGGAACAACGGGTTCTTTGTGGTGAGATTTGGTTCTAAGGAGGATTGCAACAAGATTTTGAAATCGGGTCCTTGGTTCATGGACCGGAACCTGATCATCATGAAGCGTCTGTCCCTAGACATGAAAACAGATAGAGATCTACTTACATCTTTGCCTATGTAGGTTAGGCTTCCTGGTTTAAGTTTTAAGCTGTGGGGGCAATAAGGCAATTAGTGCTCTAACAAGTACTATAGGAGTTCCTATAAAGATGGACGAGGCCACGAAAAAAAAATCTAGATTAGCCTATGCCAGAGTTTTGATCGAGGTTAACGGTACCTATAGTATGCCTAACACCATCGAAGGTATGGACAACAAAGGGAGGAGTTTCATTCAGGAAGTGGAATATGAGAACCCCCCTCCCATATGTGGAAAGTGCGTGTGTTTTGGACATGTAACTGACGAATGCCCAATGACCAAGTCTTGGGTTCCTAAACAGACTCAAGCTGTTGACTCTGATAAGGAAAGCCCTGTAGACCCAAGTCTTGTTGGCTGTTTGGAAATAGTAAGGGAGGAAGGCGGATATGACATTTCTAACGATCCGGAAAAACAGGTGAACGATGGAAGTCCCACTGAATCCCTCAATACTGAGTTTACGAACGATGGTCATTTATCCAATGGAGAAACCAGGAATAACGTGGAGGAGGTTTCATGCGGAGAGGTACAACCACAGGAGCACCAAGAAGATTTAGATCTAAATGTTAACTGCTCTCTTATGGATAGTGTTATCCCGCCTTTTTAGCAAGGCTGTGATATCAAAAGATCGACCGAGAAAAGCAAGATAGCTCGTCTCAAAGATTGGTCAACTCGGCGTCTCAACAAAGCAAGTTCTGTTGAATGATTTCTCATCTAAGATCCCCTACGGAGGGGAGGTCCGGGGGGGTGCCAACCCCCCAAGGTGGGGTGCGGGGGCAACGCCACCGCTACAAGGTTCGACCTAGGGCATGGAATATCCAACGAGTTAAAGCAAGCGACCTACGACCTAGAGGTCCCAGCGACCTACGACCTAGAGGTCCCAGCGACCTACGACCTAGTTTCCTACCACCTACCGGCGTAATAACCCCTCAGAACATCTAGCGACCTAACCATCTATGACCTAAAGAATGGAACGACCCAACCACTTGAAGGCTCGAGCGACCTAGCTCCATAACGACCTAAGGTATTACTCCTTCCGAGTTAGGTCGTTCGTGACCTAAGTAATGCTCCATCCCAGTTACGTCGTTTGTGACCTAAACACTGCTTCATCCTAGATAGGTCTCTCACGACCTAAACCCTATACTACCTTTCCCGATAGGTCGTTCACGGCCTAATCTTCTACTAGGTCGCTCACGACCTAAGCCTACCGAAGTTCCTTCACATGCCACAACTCCGTAAATCACTACCTCCTCTCCTTAACCCGTAGGTCGCTCACGACCTAAACCCTTAACCCGTAGGTCGCTCACGACCTAAACCGTATCCTATCTTTTCCCTTAGGTCGCCCCGTGCCTCAACTGCCTTAAGCCGTGACTTCTCTAAGTCGCTACTCCCTAAGACGTAGCTCCCTAGGTTGCCGATCCCCGTGCCACTGCTTCTTAGGTCGCTAACGACCTTCGACCTATGCCTTAAGTCGTTATCCTCTCTCCTACCACTCCATAGGTCGCTCGCGACCTATAACCCAGCCGACCTAACCCCAAAATCTCCTATAAATACTCCACCTACTCCAACTGAAAAAAGAGACTTTTTTTCGAATTCAAAAGGGGCCGAGACTCTGCCACTTTATGGACTTTTCCGACACTTCAACCATCGAAGAATCTTCATCAAGAGATCTACTTCATTCAACATGAATCCAAGAAGCCATTCATGATCAAAGTTCTAATCTCCTTCTTCAATTGTGTTGTAAACTCGAAAGTGAATTGTAAAAGTGTTGTAATCAATCAATCGTGATGTAAAGGTGTTGTAATCTTGTAAAAGTGTGCTCGAAGAAGATAATGGAGGATGTAAAGTGGATGTAGGCTTGCTAGAAGCCAAACCACTATAAAAGTCTCTGTCTCTTTTACTTTTCTGCTATTTTTTGTTTACTTTGATTCCTGTGCAAGAGGGTGGTGCTTTCACTTCATCACGATATACACAGGTTCTTAGCGTTAAAGATATTTTTATCGTCAACAGATAGGTCTCAGGATAGCAATCAGATAGCTTCTAATACGTTGGAGACAGAAATCAGGGGAAAGTCCATTACAGAACAAAACCCTGTGGCCAGGTCAGATGTCCTTCCTGATCTAGGAAACAATGAGATGACTATCCTTGTGAGATCGAATACCTCGGGAGTCAGAGAATTGAGCTCATCACCTCCGAAGTCTCCCTCGACCCACATAACTATTCTCAAACGCCCTTCGTCCTCATCGGATACTCCTTCATCTCTTAATACTTTACTTTCTAATGATATTTGTATTTATGATTGTATAATTAATAATGTTAATTTTAGGAGAGGCACTGAACCTTGTATTGGTATACAGGTACAGGAAAATCTGGGTCAGCATACAAGAACGACAGAAGTGGTAGAGGAACAGTATACATATGATAATGCAGATTCAGCTCAGGAGGAGCAACTTATTCCTAAGCCCCAGGGTGTAGAATTTGAGAATATTCAGAAGGAAAAGCTTGTTCGTAAGAATCCCAAGTAGGTTCAGATGCTAGGCATTTCTGCGAAAGACAAAGGGGAGTCCTCTAGTAGTAGGTTGCAGAGGACTCACAATAACAAGGTTATATAATGTCTTTTGCATGTTGGAATGTTAGAGGGTTTCATAACCCCAACAGAATAAGAGAAGTGAGAAATCTCATTGACAAGTATAAAATAAGTTGTTTCGGTGTTTTGGAAAATAAGCTGTTGTTTTCGGATATATTGAAGCTGGAAAGAGAGTTGGATAATGGATGGAAAATAATAAGTAATGTTTCTTGTTATTTTAAATGCAGAATTTTCGCCCTCATTGACGGAAATTCTTAGGATTTAAACTACATTAGTATGAGTGACAAACATATTACCATTGAACTGATCAATAGCTTGAAGTTCAAATGTAATTTAACCTTTGTCTACGCTCAGAACAATGCTAAACTAAGGAAAAGATAATGGAAGAATTTACAGGAGGATGCTATCAATATCTACAGACCATGGTTGGTTTTCGGGGACTTCAATTTTATTTGCAGTCCCTCAGAAAGAAAGGGAGGTAATCCAGTGTCATTTGAAAACCTGTTTGAACTAGATGATATGTCTAACTACATAGGTCTTAATGAGATCAATATTAAAGGTTACGAATTTTCTTGGTGGTCCGACCCTAGACGTAACATATTTTCTAAGATTGACAGGGTCTTCGCAAACCTAGACTTGATCAACTTATTTACAGACTTATTGGTCGAATATTTGCCTCCTTCTGTGAGTGATCATAATGCAGTTCTTGTCTCACTTTTTCTTAAACCTAGGGACAAGAATAGACCTTTCAGGTTCATGAATCATTGGCCTTTATGTGATCAATACTTTCCTCTGATTGAGAAATTATGGATTTCTAATCATGAAGACCGACCTCTATAACAAATCATGAATATTCTCAAGAATATTAAGAGAGAGCTTAAGATTCGGAGTAATAAACTATAGAATACCAAACAAGAGGTTAATGTTCAGAGAGAGAATTGTTCTAGACTTCAGAAACTTCTGGAAAAATCAAATGATCATAATTTAGCAATGGAATTTCAAAATGCCAAACGTAATCTGGAAATGGCACTTAAAAAAGAATTTCTGGATACCACACAAAAGGCTAAATGTGATTGGCTGACGATGGGTGATGAGGCTTCTTCCTTTTTTATGCTAAAATGTCTAGCAGAAGAAGTAGAAAGTGTTTGACTAGCATTGTAGTAGATGGAAAGGCGGTTTCGTAAGATACGTTTTCTGAATCGGCTATTGATTTCTATAAACAAATCTTTAACCTTCCATTATACGATCAGTTCCCAGAAGTTATTTGTAAATCGATCATTACGGAGTATGGTGCTAATTTTTTGAACAATGGTATATCATTGGAAGAAATTAAAGTTGCATCGTGGGATACTAAAGATACTACTTCTCCAGGTCCGGACGGTTTTAATTCGAAGTTTTTCAAAACTCATTGGAATCTTGCGAAAAACCTAATTTTCAAAGCCTTAGAATGATATTTTTCAAAAGGGTTTTATAGTCAAAGAGTGGAACCATACTTTCTTGCACTTGTTTCCTAAAAAATGCCATTCCACGTGTATTCAAGATTTTAGACCCATTGCCTGCTGTAATACTTTATACAAGGTTTTCACCAAAATTCTCTGTAACAGACTGGCTCCTTTTTTGGATAAGTTGGTGTCCCCGAATCAGATGGCATTTATTAAAGGTAGATCAATAGGGGATGGAATTTTGTTTTCTCATGAAATTATCAGGGGTCTCGGAAGAAAGGATAATAAATATATGTGTATCAAAGTTGATTTAAAGAAAGCATATGATTCGATTAATAGATCTTTTGTTACATATATGTTAATAAGCTTGGGTTTTCCAGACAAATGGGTGAGAATTATTGAAAACATTATAACGACTCCTGTGTTTTCTATCATTGCAAATGGGGAATCGTACGGTTATTTCAAGAGTTCAAATGGATTTAGACAGGGCGATCCACTTTCCCTTATTCTTTTCACCTTAGTCATGGAATATTTTACGTTATTGATGGATGAAAAAGTCAGGGCTGGTCTTATCTCTCCAATTACAGACTTTGATAATAAGTTGACTCACATTATTTACGTTGACGACATTATTGTTTTTACTAAAGCCAATGCACAATCTGCAATTGCTATTAGTGATGTATTTAAGTCTATGAAGAGAGTTACTGGCCTGGAATTAAGCTGCGGGAAATCTAACGTTTTCTTTGGAAAAGGGGTGGATTGTTGCACTGATATTAATACAATTCTCAACATTCAGCAATCGGATTTCCCAATAAGGTATTTGGGTATTCCCTTGTCTAGTGCTAATTTGAGGGATAAGGATTGTTCTTTTTTAATAGAGAAGTTCAAGTTACGAATTGGAGGATGGGAAATAAGAATGCTTAGCTTAGCTGGGAGACTCGAACTCATTAAATCTACCATTTATCCCATAATACAATTCTGGATGCAATGCTTTTGTCTCCCAGCCTCTACTGTCCAAACAATTAAACATTTGATTCTTAACTTTCTTTGGAAAAGTTGTAGTAGTAAGATTCCATGGGAAATTTTGTACAGACAAAAAGAAGAAGGTGGAATGGGATTGAGAAACCTAGAAGAGATGAACCGATCGTTATCTATCAAACTGATATGGAAAGTAATTAATGTTGAAGGAATCTGGGCGGATCTCATACACCGTAAATATATTGGTCATAAAAGTTTTTTGGAAATTGACCAGCGATCGGATGACTCGGGAGTGTGGAAATTCATTTTAAAGAATAGACATGTAGCTCTGAAATGCCTTTCTCTCAACATTATTGATGGTAAAACTACTTCTCTATGGTTTAACCCTTGGTTGAATGGCAGTTCTATTATGGAACGCATTGGCAGAGACATCGCTTTTAGAACTGGTACTGAAAATTTGTCTCTTAGCAGGATTTTAAAGAACGGTGAGTGGAAATGGGACTCGTAAAGTTTTCTATATCAAATTCACGCAGAAATCGAAGGCGTCAAGATACATAATGACAGGGAGAGGGATTACAGGTCTTGGAAGTATTCTAAGGATGGTTTATTTCAATTCAAAAAGTTAGGAACACGGTTAGATCAAGCTATGAAGTTAAATACTAGACGTCTTTGGTCTGGAATAAAATACACGTTCCAAAAATGACGGTATGCCTGTTTAAAGCCATAAACGACTAACTGCTGACAAAAGAAATATTACTTCAGAAGCAGATAGTTGTGGATCCTAACTGTGTTTTTTGTAATAACCACATTGAAACTATAGACCACCTACTTTTTCAATGTAAATATACAGAAAACGTTTGGCTTTGGAGCAGTAAAAGAAATTCCCAATTCGTTGGAAAGCTTATTTTCTTTTTCTCTGAAAGATGATTTACAGAAAATCATTTCTATCACAAACGTAAAAAGTCTCAATTCAGATTTGTTTCAACTTTCACTCTCGGTTTGTGTCTGGCATTTATGGAGAGAAAGGAACGACAGAATTTTTCAAAATCGATTTACTGAAAGCACTCAGATTTGTACTAAAATTTACCGGACAATTAACATAAGAATGGCAAAATCGAAGCACTTTAAGAACATTAATGTTAAGAGTGAAACTATAGCACTAAAATGGGGATTTACCTCCCAATGCTGATTTGGGTCATCAACTGCTTTATCATATGTTACGTTCTTCTGCTCCCTTCTTGTTTCTCTGTGTCTTGGTTTAGGATCTCATTTACCTGTATTAATTACAATATCCTCACCTTCTCTCCTTTAATTTACATAATAATTTACAATTTTAAATATTTATTGATCTAGTTTGTAAGGTTGCAGTCTACTGTTCCTGTTGGATTTAAGATCTTCTGCCTATTAATGTCCTCTGCAACCTTGTTGTAGTCTCGAGCGTGCTAAACACAAAGAAATTTTGATCAGTTTGTCTAATAAAGCTGAAAGAATATACCTTCTAGGGTATAAGCGACTTATCTTCACTTTTCTGCTTGAGGAGTTTGCAAGACTGCAATTGCTGGTTCTAAGACTTTCTGTTTGTTGCCGTCCTCCGATTCCTTGATGTAGTCTCGTGTTTTCTTCTCACAAAGAAAAGGTTGTTAGATTCTCTTATAAAGTTAAAAAACTACATCTTTTTGGGTGTCAGAGACTTATCTTTCATTGTTCTTCTTGCGGAGGATCTAGTATCTGGATTTGCTTCCTCTAGTTTTAAGCTTGTTTCGATATGTAAGTGGAAGTCGTAGCTCAGAGTTACAGTTGATTTTGTAGCGATTCTCGACCAGATCTGGAAGTAGAAGTCACCGCCATTAACGCTTCTTTTAATTAATTTTCTGTTGAGATGAGTTAATGATGCAGATGGAAGTGTCGATTTGGATTTTTTACTTTGAGGGTTGTCTCGAAGCTTCAGGCAACCGTGCTTTCGGTAGTTTATGCTTGGTAGGCCTTGGATATTTAGTGGCCTGTGAGACGTTATAGTCTGTTGTATTTGTTTTTGTAGATGTCTTTGTTTGGTTTTGAACTTGCCTTTTGGCTTATGTAAATATTTTTATCTTTGTTTTTTAATAGAAAAGTTTGAACCCGTTTTCAAAAAAAATGATTAATCTAAGTTTGAGTACTTAACAAGAGTAATTTAAGAACTATTAATAGTTAATGAAGGTGTTAACTAGGGTTATTAAATAATTAATTAATGAGTTTAATTTAAAAGTGGAATGTTTTGAAATGTATTTAAATTTTGTTAATGATAAGTAAGTCATTAATAAAAAACAATAAAGATTTATCGTTAGAGATAATTAAGATTTGGATAATTAATGACTAATTACTTAAATAAGGTAATTAAGAGTAATTAATTTGTTTAATTTCATAATGTTTAAGATTTATTAATTACTATTTAGAGGTTAATTAATTAAGTAATTAAATTGTAATTAGTGACTAATTAATTACTTAATGGAAGTAATTAAGGATTAATTACTTAGTGTACTTAATTAAGGATTGTTCGATTAAATAAACTAACCAATGATTAGTTAAATAATGACTATGATTAATTAAGGGATAATTGATCAATAAAGTGATTATGAGATAATTAATTTGAGTGATTAATTAAGGATCAATGTAATTAATATAGATGGGTAAAGGATAATTAATTTGTGTAAATAATTAAGAGTTAATTACTTATTGTAATTAAATAATAATTAATCAAAATTGATTGATTAAGAAGATAATTAGAGGATGATTAATTAATTGATTTGTAATTAATTAAAGTTGAGTAAGCAGGATTTAAAGATGATGGAAGTAATTAACTTAATATATTTAAATTAATTAGAATGCTATGGCTAATCAACCTTGTGTATGGATGATAGAATGATATTGGAAGCCTTGGATTAATTGTTATCCCTGATATTTGATTCGTGATGCTATGTGATATGATATGTTTGATTTAAATTGTGATGATGTGGTTATCTATTGATGATGAATTACTTGACACCCTGTATTTAAAGTTGAATTGCATTTCACTTGAATAACTTGGGTTAAAATGACATTGGATTCGAAGAGACCACAGTCGGGTATTAGTAAATACCCGAAACCACTTCGATCCTTTGTAAATTGATATGTGAAATCAATAAGCCAGAATGGAATGATTTAAGTGAATTAGACAATTTAATCTATGTCTTTGGCACTTAGAAATTGGTGAATGAAATAAGTGATGTCTATAACAATTTGTGAATTTGTAATTGATACAAGTTACTCGGTTTATATATAAGTTGTATGCTTTTGAAATTTATGTTAGATGGGTTTACTCATGCTGGTTTCCAGCCTGACCCGGGTGTTACTTTGATGTAATGCTCGGGTCAGACCGAGTATTATAGATTTTTAGGTAAGGACGTTTTGGAGCTCAGAAGGCGAGCTGGATGGCAAGAATGTATGAAGCGTTTCCCGCTGTATATATTATAGTTTATCTAGGACACGTTGTTTTAAATTGTCCAGTGTTGTGTAATGGTTGTAACTCTGACGTATAGAAATATAAGTGTACTGATAGAATTCTTCTTTGTAAAACTGTTATTTATGTGATATTATATTTTATCCGCTGCGAATGTGAGATTCTGAGTTTGAGTTTTCTGTTTCTTCTTCCTTCTCTTTATTCTTTTCTCTAACTATCTGAAATTTTCGGGATCGAAATTTTCGGGTCGTTACATGTGCACTTATTCACATTTGCCTCAATCTACTTTTGGATTATCACTTTAATTCTCATCTCAATGGTTATTTAATTATAAACAGTTTGCACTCTAACCATCTTAAAATTAGAAAATAGCTTGAAAATGTGAAAATAGATAAGTAGTTGAAAAATAATTACTAGTTTGTAAAATAGCTGTCAAATAGTTAAGTAATTATAAAATAGTCAAATGGTTATAAAATAGTTAGATGATTGCAAAATAGTTGTAAAATAGTAATTAGTTATAAGGTAGTTGAAAAATAGTAATTAGTTTATAAAAACAGTTGAAAAAAAATAGTTAAATAGTTCCAAAAGTAGTTATAAAATAAGTATAAGATAGTTTAGGATTTAAAAAGAAAGGTTGTATATAGTAAATAGCTTGGAAAAATAAGTTTATATTAAAACGATTTATTTTAAAAATAGTCCAGAGCCAAACTGTTCAATTCCCAAACTCCATTCCCATCAATTCAATTTAAATTTCCACTTCTTTTTAAATTGACTCAGTTCCAATTTATATAACTTCAATTTCCATTGAAATTGATTTAACCCCAATTCAAGTTGAATTAACCTCAATTTCTTTCCAAATTCAAATCAAATTCTATTTGAATTTTAAACCTATTTAACTTTAATCACAATTCCAAATTATTCCAATTAACTTGGACTTAATTTCAAATTGAATCCACTTCAATTTCAAATCATTTCAATTCCTCTTTGAATATATCCCAATTCCAATCTCCACTTTTTAAATTATCGAGAATTATATAAATTCGAGTTAAATTTCCAATTGTTGATTTAATTCCCTTAAATCAAATTAACATTTACTTTTAATTTAATAACCCATGTCCTTACACAATTAAATTTTGAGTTCAACATTTTTAATATTTATACAAATCACTTTTAATACCTATCCCAAGTTTCCAAGTAAAAGTTCAGAACCCTTTAAACATTTAATTCTGAGTCCAAATTTCAAAATTCCATTTTAAATTACCTTTACTTGACTTATTCTAAAGTTCAAATAATAATATTATTCCTTTTTAAACAATCTAGTCTTTGAAATCCAATTTATTACCCAATTTTAAATTCCAATTTTGAAACTGATTCTTAAACAATTTTAATTTACAAGTTCAATTCTTAACATTCAAATCTTAAGTTCAAAGTGATTCCATATCCTTAATTTCAATTTAAAGTTTAATTTCCCTTTTATCTCAATAATGGATATATTACCATAATCCATTTCTTCATTCATTTAAACAAATCAAATTCACAGTTTAAAGATTATTAATAACAATAGGATGATATCATCCAATTTTTTTAAAACATTCATCCATTTCTAATTTCCAGATCTCAAACCCATTTTGAGATCACACAAACTCGCAATTCAAATTAACCATTTAACTTCCCAAGTTAAATCTCAATTTCATCTTGAATTTCCAAATCAGGTTGTTTATTCAAACTTATTTAACTTCCTCTAAGTTAAATTCTATTAAATCCCATTAACCTTACTCAATTTTGAATTCTCAATTTCAAATTTCAAAATTCTTTCCCACTTATAAGTTCAAAACTTATATCACTTTGGGTTCTACATCACACTTCAAGGAAAATCTAAACTCAACACCTTAGAGTTTATTTCAAATCATCTTTGATATTATGTATATCCACACATATATACATATTTATTTCTTGGCCCACTGAGCCAAAAAATTTAAAACAGATTCAAACAACTTCTTATTTTAAAATATGATTACATTCAAAAATATTCTAAATAATATTAATTATTATTCCTTTTAACATTTTGAAAACAATTTCAAATGTTTCTAGACTTAGAATTCAAAACTTCACAATTTAAAACCCACTTTAATTTTAATGTAACAACCCGCATATTTATCGATTGTATATTTAAATATTTTATTTAAATATTTCATCGTTCGTCGGATTTTAGTCCGAAAACCAACTTTTTGCAAACAGTCGAATTAGGACTCGAGACCACCCCCATTGAGTTCAAAATGACGTTTGCGATCTTTTTGAGTATAAACTTCGATATGTTTAGAGATAGTAGAATTTTGCTACTTTTTCACCTAGGGCTTTGGGTTGGGTTTCAGCCCATTAACCCTACTTAAGCTCTAGCTCAGTCCACCTCTCCTCTTCACTTCATTCTTATTTTTCCTAACACTCAAGCTTCACCAAAAATGGAGAGAGGAATGGGAAATTAAAACTCCAAGCCCTTGTCCAATTGCAAAAATCAAGTTCTAGCTCCAAATCAATGGAAGAAGCTTTGGTAAGCCTCCTCTTCTTCTTCTCCAACTCATTCTCTTATCAATTTCAGAAATTCTAAAGCCTAACTTAAGAAATGTTTCTCTTTTAAGCGTAGAATCAAGCTTGTTGGGTTGGAATTGAAGAGTAATTGCCCTTGCCATTGCTCTATAGCTTCTTCTTCATTGTTTTTGTGAAAAGGTGAGATTTTTATCTCATATCTTAGTCTATAATTATCTTCGATTGTTAGGTATGAATTCCTAACACTTATTCTTGTGCAATTGATTTTTGTTTGGATCGATTTGGTGTATATTCCAAATTTTGGTGTTTTGAAATCAAAATCTACGAAAATCCTATTATGGATATTTGGACATTGATATTTGAGGTGCATCGAAGAGCCTTTAAGGATGGGTTGTCACTTGGCATAAATCCTTAGTCGTCATTGCTCGTCCGATCGCTTCCGGTATTTATTTCAGCCATTTTTGGTCTAGGTTCAGGGAATTCCCTGAATCCCAGTTTGAGACGTCTGAAACGTTAGATTCAGACGTCTGAATATTATTCTGGGAAGATTTTTATTCCCAGATTCAGACGTCTGAATTGGTTCGTTTTGAACTAGAAATGAAATAGGCTAAAAAGTGCCTATTTCAGACGTCTGAATCTGTATTTCAGACGTCTGAATTCTGTTCTAGAAAATATTTTATTTTCCAGATTCAGACGTCTGAATCTGAATTTCAGACGTCTGAATCTGCAATCTCTTGCCTATTTGCCTATTTAGCTTGAATTTCCAACTTTAATCGATTCGTGTTGATTCCCTTTTGTTGCTATCATTTATTATCAACTTTGATGACATTTTCTTTGGGACTTTTGAGAATATCCATTTTGATGGATTCGGTATTGATTTCTTTGGATTTTTTTCACGTCTTCGAATGTGAATTTTGATGATTGATTGTTTCTACAATCACTTCTATGATTTGCCACTTTAAAAATATAAAGGTTTCAATACTAGTAGCAAATATCAAAACTCTTTCATCAAAAAGATTTCAAGACTATTTTATTACAAAGCTCGTTTCTTAAACTGTTTTCTAATCTATTAGTATATACAAACCTTTACCTCACTCGTATGAGAAATCTAATTAAACGACTTAGTAAAACAAGTGGAATGAAACGCTTGCGTTTACTTCATCGGTAAATTCTTGGACTTGCTCGATTGAATCTCTTGTGGCAATGTTCTAGTGAAAAATTACAATTTGTTTGTAAATATTTAAGTTAAGCTAGTGGTTATGGGACATGAAGCTAAACTCATATATTTACTAGCTTAGTGTAATTGACACTTAACCTCGAGTGGAAGTCTACAATTTGTTCGCAAATAATTAAGTTAAGCTAGTGGTTATGGGATATGAAGCTAAACTCATTTATTTACTAGCTCAGTGTAATTTACACTTATCGATCAATGATGATCATTTTGTGATTTAGACTAGCAATGTGCGATGTCTCTTTGTCTACGAGGGAGACTAAACCCCATTTCTGTGGAGCTTCGTCTTGGTGGGGTAGCGACCCATGGTCTTCGGACCGTTTTAGTGGAGCTTCGGCTCAAAGGTCTTCGGGCCGTTTTAGTGGAGCCTTGGCTCAAAATTAATGGTTAGCAACCATAGAATAGCTTTTCATTATGTGATACACGTGTTGGTGAGTTTTAAAGCTCCCGTTCTGTGATAGGCCTCTTTCCCCTTTTTGTGATTTCTGAATTTCTATTGGTCGATTTCTAGAATTTGTGTTTCACTAATTTTCATGATTTACATTGATAAGCTTTATCAATATTTGTGTATTGGTGAATTTGTGTTTCAACGACTTTTACGATTGGCATTGATATGTTTGTCAATTTTTGTGGTTTAGTGAATAAAACATAGAATATGACATTCTTTTTAGTGCTTCGAGATTTCTTGAGATATTGCATGATTTTTTGTTGTTAATTAATGTATACTTGTCGTAGTATGACATTTTTGTTATCATACGTTTTTATCATATCTCTTCTTATATCTCATTTTACCTGATAATTATAGCTAGACTGATCCGTTTATTATTTTCTTATTAAATAATACTCGAGTCAGACCAAGATGTTGCAGATGCTTCCTTTTGACTTCTTATCAGGGACTATCGCCTGACTTTTGGCTAACTACTTTAGATTAGTAGTTTTTGTTTTGTATAAATTCGAGATAGAGACTCCTTGATGTATACTTATTCTTTTGTCTAGCACTTGTATCTATTCTTTTTGTGATTTAGTGGATCTTGTATGACCACTACTCTGATAAACACTTTTAAGTGTTGTATATTCATAACTATTTCCGCCTTTGTGATATGGATATCTGTGAATGATTTGTGTTATGTTTATTTCTATATTTGTTTCCGAAGATTTTATATAGCCACTGTGTAGTAGCTTTGAGTTTGTATCGGCATGTCGGATTTCCTCTTGAAATGAAATGCATCTTAAACTATCTGACATACCGGTGCTCGCAGGAAGCAATTACACGGATGGTCGCTCCTCAACATCCTTATTCTCCATGCTAGTTGACGGTATTACACCGTAGTGTCCTTAGCTAGCATGGGTATAGAGGTGGGGCGTTACAGCTTGGTATCAGAGCCGAATTTCGGAACAGTGTAGAATAATTCAACAAAGATCTTGGTCCTAAGTCCATCTTAGGAGTCGTGCCTTAGGATTTTACTCGAGTCATTGGACCCGTTCTATCATATTTCCTTTAATGATTCCTTGTTTTTTTTATCAATCATGATTGTTTGATATTCATTCTGAGAATAACCTTTTTCTTCTTCTTTCTTTCTTTCTTAAAGAAGAAGAGATGGTTAGTTCTGGCAGTCCTAGCACTGGACAATCCAGTAGTCCTTCTCTTGGTGGCGAATTCATGTCTACCCAACAACTTTTGGATCTTGCTAAGAATCAAATATATATCTATGAATTGAGTAAGAACCCCACACTGGTTTTACCTCTGAAACTAGAAGTTCCTTTTGATCAGCTTGTAGATATCACTCTACGAGAAGAAGTGGTCGTTAAGGGAAGTGATAGTGATGTCAGAGGCACCAAAAAGAGCCTCAATAGCAACAAGAAGAGGTATATTAAGTTCAAAAGCCTTAATCCCTACAAGAAAGGGAGGTAGGAAACTTCGGTAGCAAAGACTCCAATCCCTAATCATGGACAATGCTACAATTGTGGTTCTAAGGACTATTATGTAATTCAGTGCCCAAAACCCCTTTATTGCCGCTATTGCAAAGGTCTGGGTCATTACTTATCTACATGTCCCAAACTTCCAAGCAAGAGGGAGGGAAAGTTGAAAGTTGTGCAAGCCCCTTGTGACACTTATCTTGGTCAAGGTATTTCTTAATCAATCCTTGATTACATTTGTTTTGTAATTATCCTATTCAAGTTCTTATTGATATGAGTTCATCTCATTATTTTGTATAAAAAGAACTTGTTGATTCTTTTTCATTAAAACATTTTGGGCTTGATGACTTCTTTGAGAATTGCGAATCCGGATGGTGGATCCGCAACACTCAATTTGCTTTGTTTTGATGTCAAGATTATTTTTTTATGATTTTTCCTTTCCGAGCCGATTTGCATGTTATGCACTACTTAGGCTTCAGAATTCATTTTTGTGAAAGGAGTGGCTTAATCATTATGAAGTCCATATCCTATGTCCCGAGTGGACTATCTATCTTTGACATTCTTAATCTGCTAAGCAGATATCTATTTCTTTGTGATTTCGATTCCAATTTGGGTGGCATCATTTTATTCTATAAGCCCACATGTTGAGTAAAGTGTTATTTCTTTCATTTGGGTAGTTTTGAATTTTTTGGTATTTTTGAGCTTGTCTTAGGAGTATCACCTAAGAAATTTTTGAGTGGTGTTAAGGTCTTTTCAGCTTGACCTTGCCACCGGTTTTCATTAGCTACGAGCTGCGGAAGTTAGCATTCCACTTACCGCATTCTGCACTCGTTATGATTCTTATGAATGAGTTATTATGTCATTCAGTTTGTCCGGCTTATTTCGTCCATTTTATGAATCGAGTAATTCTACGAATATCTCGATGACTCCATTCTTGTATTAATTGATTTCGGATGAAAACAACAATTTAAAATTGTTGCAAATCTTTTTTTTAGAAGATATTTTATAAGTATAGTTGGATTTTGTTCTTAAATGAGCAAAGAATATTCTTAAAAAATTTTAAGAGATATTTTTATCATATAGAAGATGATTTTGTGATTGAATTGCCCGTTGTGTGCTTTAAGAATTCTGGTCGATACGCTTGATCAACCTTATTGATAGGAATCTCCTAAACACTTTTATGAGACAGTTAGACATGATATATTGAATTGTAAAAATATAAATTTTTCTAGAAAGATAATTACATAAAGATGATTGTAATTTTGAAAGTTTTAGCTTTTCGGCAAAGAAGATTATTTGAAAGAATTCTTTTCCGATACTCTTATTCTTGTGTTTCCCGAGGGGAACCAAGATTTTATCTTTTTATACCAATGCTAGTCGTATTGGTTTGGGTGCCATCCTCTTACGAAAGAGAATGTTCTACCACTTGTGCTTCTAAGTCATAAAAGCCGATCGAGACTAGGCATGCCACTCATGATCTAGTGCTCGCGGCTATTGTTTTCGCTTTTAGGGTTTGGCATCGTCACTTTTGGGGGAGAAATTTGTTCTCCACCTCGATCGTAAATCTTTGGAATATTTATTTTCTCATAAGGAACTTCATGTTGACTCGAGTTCCTGGCATCTTATGATCCTGATATTCTTTTTATTTCCGGAAGGGAAATCGTGTTGCCAATGCGCTTAGCCAAAAACAACAGGCGGTTGTTTCCATGATGATATTCGAATGGAATGATCTCGAGATTTTATCCACTTGTGAGGTTAGAGATCGTGTATCCGATTTATGTTCATCTCTTGCTTTATGTAGCCTTGAGGCTCATCCTTCTCTTATAAACCGCGTCATTGAAGCTCAAAGGCTAGATCCCGAATTGGCTCTTCTTAGCCAGAATTTTAGGGATAAAATTGATATCGAAGATTTGAAAGACTTTGATATTGATGTTCGTGGCGGTATTCGAAAATTTGGTAGACTTATCATGCCAAATATTAGTGATCTTCGTAAAGATATTTTAGAAGATTCTCATCGTTATAAATTTACCATTCTTCCCGGTAATAGTCAAATGTATGCTGATATGAAGCGACTTTATTATTGGGATGGAATGCAATCTGATATTGCTAACTCTGGTAAGCGTTGCATGACTTGCCGACTTGTCACGGCCGGGCATCAAAGGCCTGGTGGGTTATTGCAACCTTTAGAAATTCCAATTTGGAAGTGGGATCAAATTTCCATGGACTTTATTGACGGCCTTCCCCGTTCTCGTTCAGGTCATGATAGCTTATGGGTGATTGTTGATAGACTTACTAAATCCGCCCATTTTATTCCCGTTCGGTCTAACCGAACCGTTCCTCTTCTGGCCAAACTCTTTATTAAAGAAATTGTAAAATTGCCTAGAGTTCCTTCTTCTATTGTTAGTGATCGTGATCCATAGTTTACTAGGGGATTTTGGAAGAGTCTTCAAAAAAAAGCTTTGGGGACGAAGCTTAATTTTAGCACCGCTTACAATCCTCAGTCCGATGGACAAACCGAGCGTGTGAATCAAACTCTTGAAGATCTTGTTCGTGTATGTGTTCTCGATTTTGGTGGAAGTTGGGAAGATCATATTTATCTGGTTGAGTTTTCCTATAATAATAGCTTCCAATCTAGTATTGGTATGGCACCTTTTGAGGCACTCTATGGAAGGCCATGCCGATCTCCTTCTTGTTAGCTTTAGACCGGTGAGAAGCAGGTTTTAGGTCCAGATTTTATTCGTGATTCCACAGAAAAGATTGACCTTATTCGTCATAGGATGAATGAAGCCCATAGTAGACAAAAATCCTATGCCGATAACCGAAGAAGGAAATTAGAATTTCTGTGGGAGATTTTGTGTTTATTCGTGTTTCGCCTATGAAGGGTGTTGTGCGTTTCAGTCGATCGGGAAAGTTAGCACCTCGATATATTGGCCCGTTTCCCATCACCGAACGTATTGGTTTCGTGGCTTATCGCCTGTTATTACCGGCTCAATTTTCTGCCATGCATGACGTGTTTCATGTTTCTCTATTACGTAAATGCCTTCGAGATTTCGATTCTATTCTTGAGCCCGGTGTTATGGAAGAAATCGAAGTTTCACCTAATTTGACTTATGGGCAACATTTTATTCGCATCATTGCTTCGGAGGTTGAGCGCCTTCGAAATAAAGATGTACTTCTTGTGAAAGTTCAATGGTCCTCAAATCCGAAGGATTGCTCTTGAGAATCAAGAGAGTTTATCGAGCGAACACATCCGGACTTACTTTCCCATGCTCTCTGAGGTGAACTTCTTATTTCAAATTTTCTTTTGTGTTGATATGCTTTTATTGTTGTTACTCTTTATTTTCTTCTTAGGTATTGCGAGGATGCAATTTCTTTAAGGAGGGGAGTCTGTAACAACCCGCATATTTATCGATTGTATATTTAAATATTTTATTTAAATATTTCATCGTTCGTTGGATTTTAGTCCGAAAACCAACTTTTTGCAAATAGTCGAATTAGGACTCGAGACTACCCCCATTGAGTTCAAAATGATGTCTGCGATCTTTTTGAGTATAAACTTCAATATGTTTGGAGATAGTAGAATTTTGCTACTTTTTCACCTAGGGCTTTGGGTTGGGTTTCAGCCCATTAACCCCACTTAAGCTCTAGCTCAGTCCCCCTCTCCTCTTCACTTCATTTTATTTTTCCTAACACTCAAGCTTCACCAAAAATGGAGAGAGGAATGGGAAATTAAAACTCCAAGCCCTAGTTCAATTGCAAAAATCATGTTCTAGCTCCAAATTAATAGAAGAAGCTTTGGTAAGCCTCCTCTTCTTCTTCTCCAACTCATTCTCTTATCAATTTCAAAAATTCTAAAACCTAACATAGGAAATGTTTCTCTTTTAAGCTTAGAATCAAGCTTGTTGGGTTGGAATTGAAGAGTAATTACCCTTGCCATTGCTCTATAGCTTCTTATTCATTGTTTTTGTGAAAAGGTGAGATTTTTATCTCACATTTAGTCTATAACTATCTTCGATTGTTAGTTATGAATTCGTAACACTTATTCTTGTGCAATTGATTTTGGTTTGGATTAATTTGGTATATATTCCAATTTGTAGTGTTTTGAAATCAAAATCTATGAAAATCCTATTACGGATATTTGGACATTGATATTTGAGGCGTATCGAAGAGCCTTTAAGGATGGATTGTCGCTTGGAATAAATCCTTAGTCGTCGTTGCTCGTCTGATCGCTTCTGGTATTTATTTCGGCCATTTTTTGGTCTAGGTTCAGGGAATTCCCTGAATCCCAGTTTCAGACGTCTGAAACGTTAGATTCAGACGTCTGAATATTATTCTGGGAAGATTTTTATTCCCAGATTCAGACGTCCGAATCTATATTTCAGACGTATGAATTGGTTCGTTTTGAACTAGAAAGGAAATAGGCTAAAAAGTGCCTATTTCAAACGTCTAAATCAGTATTTCAGACGTCTGAATTCTGTTCTAGAAAATATTTTATTTTCCAGATTCAGACGTCTGAATCTGAATTTCAGACGTATGAATCTGCAGTCTTTTGCCTATTTGCCTATTTAGCTTGAATTTCCAACTTTAATCGATTCGTGTTAATTTCCATTTGTTGCTATCATTTATTATCGACTTTGATGACATTTTCTTTGGGATTTTTGAGAATATCCATTTTGATGGATTCGGTATCGATTTCTTTGGATTTTATTCACGTCTTCGAATGTGAATTTTGATGATTGATTGTTTCTACAATCACTTCTATGTTTTGTCACTTTAAAAATATAAAGGTTTCAATACTAGTAGTAAATATAAAAACCTTTCATCAAAACGATTTCAACACTATTTTATTACAAAGCTCGTTTCTTAAACCGTTTTCCAATCTATTAGTATATACAAACCTTTACCTCACTCGTATGAGAAATCTAATTAAAATACTTAGTAAAACAAGTGCAATGAGACGCTTGCGTTTACTTCGTCGGTTAATTCTTGGAATTGTTCGATTGAATCTCTTGTGACAATTTTCTAGTGAAAAATTACAATTTGTTTGTAAATATTTAAGTTAAGCTAGTGGTTATGGGACATGAAGCTAAACTCATATATTTACTAGGTTAGTGTAATTGACACTTAACCTCGAGTGGAAGTCTATAATTTGTTCGTAAATAATTAAGTTAAGCTAGTGGTTATGGGACATGTAGCTAAACTCATTTATTTACTAGCTCAGTGTAATTTACACTTATCGATCAATGATGATCATTTTGTGATTTAGACTAGCAATGTGCGATGTTTCTTTGTCTACGAGGGAGACTAAACCCTATTTCTATGGAGCTTCGGCTTGGTTGGGTAGGACCCATGGTCTTTGACCGTTTTAGTGGAGCTTCGGCTCAAAGGTCTTCGGGCCGTTTTAGTTGAGCCTCGGCTCAAAATTAATGGTTAGCAACCATGGAATAGCTTTCCGTTCTGTGATACACGTGTTGGTGAGTTTTAAAGCTCCCGTTCTGTGATAGGCCTCTTTCTCCTTTTTGTGATTTCTGAATTTCTATTGATTGATTTCTAGAATTTGTGTTTCACCAATTTTCGTGATTTACATTGATAAGCTTTATCAATATTTGTGTATTGGTGAATTTGTGTTTCAACGACTTTTACGATTGGCATTGATATGTTTGTTAATTTTTGTGGTTTAGTGAATAAAAAATAGAATATGACATTCTTTTTAGTGCTTCGAGATTTCTTGAGATATTGCATGATTTTTTGTTGTTAATTAATGTATACTTGTCGTAGTATGACATTTTTGTTATCATACGTTTTTATCATATCTCTTCTTATATCTCGTTTTACATGATAATTATAGCTAGACTGATCCATTTATTATTTTCTTATTAAATAATACTCGGGTCAAACCGAGATGTTGCAGGTGCTTCCTCTTGACTTCTTATCAGGGACTATCGCCTGACTTTTGGCTAACTACTTTAGATTAGTAGTTTTTGTTTTCGATACATTCGATATAGAGACTCCTTGATGTATACTTATTCTTTTGTCTAGCACTTGTATCTATTCTTTTTTGTGGATCTTTTATGACCACTACTCTGATAAACACTTTTAAGTGTTGTATATTCATATCTATTTCCGCCTTTGTGATATGGATATATGTGACTGATTTGTGTTATGTTTATTTCTATATTTGTTTTCGAAGATTTTATATAGACACTGTGTAGTAGCTTTGAGTTTGTATCGGCATGTCGGATTTCCTCTTGAAATGAAATGCATCTTAAACTATCTGACATATCGGTGCTCGCACGAAGCAATTACACGGATGGTCGCTTCTCAACATCCTTATTCTTTGTGTTAGTTGACGGCATTACACCGTAGTGTCCATAGCTAGCATGGGTAAAGAGGTGGGGGTTACATACAAGTTATACTCAACTAAGTTCACTTCCTTAAAAAATTTCATTATTTTAGGATAATAACCAAGGTTATTACAACTGGAAACCAATTCGCTATTAACTTATTCTGAAAACTCTTCTCCAAATTCAGGATTTAATTTCATTTTGAATCCATTTCGAACTTATCTTCATTCAATTTCAGTTTGGTTGTATTTTTATTACCACTTAGTTCTCATTATTTTATTTAATTCCAATGATTTAATAACCATTTACCTTAATATTTATTAGAAATAAATATTGCTTTATATACCAAAATATAATCTTATATAAAATCATTTATTTTTAAAACCATTTAAAATCTTTATATAAGAAAGTAACAAGTACGCGCTCATACATATATACACACACTCAACTCATTCTCGGGTACCACTAACCCTATCCTAAATGAGTAAACCCACCAGAGCCAACATTCTCTCTTAACCTTCAACCCTGATACCAAATGTAACAACCCGGAATTTTCGATCCCGAATATTCCAGATACTTAGGAAAAGAAGGAAAGAGATAGAAGAAGAAACAAAAATGAAACACATAATCTCACATATGCAGCAGATCAAAATGTAATGTCAAATAAATAACAATTATACAAAGGAAAACTGTATTTGTTAATTTACATCAATACATTAGAGTTACATTCAATCTCATAAAAAACTGGACAGTATAACAATTTGTCCTAGATAAACAACAAGAATATCACAGCGGAATACACTTCATACGTCTCTGCCATCCAGCTCGCCATCTGAGCTCCAGAAACGTCCTTACCTGAAATCTGTAATACTCGGCCTGACCCGAGAATTACATCAAAGTAACACCCAGGTCATGCTGGAAACCAGCGTGAGTAAACCCATATAATATGAAATACCAAGTTATATACTTATTTGCAACCAAGGTAACTCGTACCATTTTACGAGTTCTCAAAGTCCATCACTTATTACAAACAATATCCAATAATTATTACTCAACTGAAGGCCAAATTACTTAATTTATTCCACATCCAGCCCGTTTAATTCCACATATCCAATTTATAAAGAATCTAGTTTACTAATCGAAGTGGTTTCGGGTATTCCTAGTACCCAACCCTGGTCTCTTCGAATTCAATATCATTTCTAATCCAAGTTGTTTAGTTTTTTACAATATAATTCATATTCAGGATATCATACCACCCAACAATTCAACTTAGATAGGTAACCCATGTTGTCACAGTTCAACGCATTCATATCACAGTACATCTCAATCACAAATCAACAGTTCAAGTCATCAAATATCATTCAACCATCTATAAGTAAGATTTATTAGACATATAGTTCCTATTTAATTTAATCAATCTTCAATTAAATAATCACCAATTTTAATCACTTGGATTGTCTTAACCCTGCTTACTTAACATCAATTAATTACAATTCAATTAATTAATCATTCATTAATCATCCATCTTAATTAATCATTCTTGATTAATTATTATTTTCTAATAACATTAAGTAATTAAACTTTAATTACCACATAGATTAATTAGCCTTAACGATTCACATGAATTAACCTATTATTAATCTCCTTAATTAATTAATTATATTAATTAATGGTCTTCTAATAACTTTCCTTAATTAATTAATTACCATTTTTAATTAATTTAAATTAATCACCCATTATTTATTCTTCTTAATTAATTACCTTTGATTTACTACCTTAACTAATTAATTAACCTTTAATTTATAATCAATTAATTAACTAATAGTAATCCTAATCACCCAACCTTAAATAATTTAAGATAATTCATTTATCTTAATCACTTACTTAATCATCAATAGAATTTAATAAACTTAGGATTGATTATCATTAACTTGTAAATTTACAAAAGTCCTTAAGTTTAATTAACGATAAAACATTTCATCATTTAATTTCTACTAAATTACCTTATAAATTAAGCTTAGAATAAACTTAAAATTTAACCAAATCTAAGTAAAAATAGTCTACATATCTTTACTTAACCAAGCTTTTAAAATAATTATTATTTGAAAGAAATAGTTTAAGAAATAAATTTTAAAGCTTGATTTTGTTAAGCTTAAAACTTGTTAACATCTTAACTTTAACCCAAGGCAATCCAGGAGTAATTCGAACTGATACCCGAGCTATTTTCCCTTATTCTCGAGCTTCCTCCTCCCATTTCCTTTCTTTTTTTCTTTCTACTGTATAAAATTTTAAAACAATTATTCCTTAAAACATCATACAAACAACCCGATAACCAACTTGAGTAAAACCTCCCTTATCTCGAGACAAAACTCCGAGAAGAACATCATCGTTCCAGAATCCAAATTCATGCGTACAGGAAAACTGGTACACGTGCACCAATCAGTGACGATACTCCGATCACTCCTGCCACCACCGACGAGTCGCCTACGACGTCCTCAAACCATCTGTCCACCCAAAATTCTCAAACGATCACGATCACAATATTTGCTCGAACGAACCCACATGAATTAAAACCATCGCCAAGAACCGCATTGTCTTGTCGACACTGACCACCAGTGGTCTTGAACCTTCTCCTAAAGCTTTGCCATGATCCCTTCCTTCGTTTCCCCCTTGACCGAAAATTTTTGATTCACTGTTGACGGCGCGACAACCTACAATTACACTTCGACCAAAACCCATCCAAAACCGTACTCTCACCTTTTACCGCCGCCAAGATGGTTATAAAATCTAGCGATTATTTTTGCCGATGATGTCTACATCCAGGCTAGCCTCAACAACCACCTCGAGTCCCCTAAATAGTCGATCATCTGAAAAAGCTCAAAAACCTCAATTCTGATCAACATCATTATCTCATGAATTACCAACCTAAAAATCATGATTCTTCTTTTAAAAATCCAAAATTTTGAAGACAATTCAAATTGTACACCTGAATTCACAAATTGATTACATCGAATTTTTTATATATGAAAGTTTTTACTATAAATCTCACATTCCAGTTAAAACCGCCATCAGGTTATATATTAAATATTTTTAAAATTCAAATCTTGTTATTATAGACATTTTTACATTTATAAATTTAAACCTGACAATGATTAGAAGAATTGAATTTTTGATTTTAATCAAATTGAAAGACTGTTAATGAAGAACATGGTAGAGATTCTGGAGTTCAACATGCACACAAATTTCCTATATACATATATAAACATTCATCTTAAAACAGTCATGCAAACATATATTTAAACATACATCACAGTCTACTTCAAACATTTACCACATGCATCAAATTTAAAATTGTTTTAAGCTTAGTTTCTCACCTGTCATGATGTTGAACAGAGAACAAATTCCCAGATCTAAAGTTTGCAAACATCCCTCTGCTACAGATCTGTACTGAAAATTAATATGCCTTGTTTGAATTGATCTTGAATCTACTTGCTTTGCTCAGGTTTAAAATATTGAAATAGCCTTGATTTTTGATGATGATCAACTAGCTTCCTAGATGATTTGTATGATTTGTTTTTGAATCTGATATTTGGTTGAGCTTCAGTTTCTATATCTGGTTTGGTTTCTAGTTTAGTTTTGGATTTGAAATATATGAAAGAAAATTGAAAGGCAAAAATATAAATGTGTATATATTTTAAATTTCTTTTTAATTGGTAGATTTTAAAAATGAATGACACATGTATTACATGTTGCAATTTAGCATACACTTGTCATTATTATTTAATAATTGTTTACACTTGTTATAATGTATAGAGCATTTGTTTATATTTGTAATTTTGTATATTAATATGTTTTTGATATAAATATTTATAATATTTCCCATTTAGTTTTATATTTAAAAATGTTTTTTGTGTTCTTAATATTTAAACTTCTCTATATTTATCATAAATATAATTTGAAAGAAAATGAAATAAAAACCCAATTATATACTTAACATATCCTTTATTTATATTTATAAAATTCTTTAAAGACAATGATATAGAACTAATTATATATACTAATAATAATCATATGTACATAAAATTTTTTTAAATCCAATTTATTTCTAGGATATTTACATTTGAATTTCAAATCCAAATTTCCTTTAAAATCTACTTATATATACATAATCAAATACATATTTTTGTTTGTTTTTGAACAAAAATGAATTTTGCCAATTTAAATAATTATAGCAGGAGATTATTAAACAAATAATTATCCAGATACTTATTATAGCTCAAATTCATCTATGTACATACCCAGATATATATATCAAAATTTATTTGTTCAGTTTACAAATTTAGTAATTTAATAATTTTAATCCTGTTAATTACCAATTAACACATATCCAAAACCTGGGTTATCACAACTACCTTGCACAAAAGGCTGAAACAGCCGGCTATTGAAGCACTTTTATGGTTCCACAATATTCCGTCGACCGAATGACTTTATTCAACCGGCTGAATTTGGCCAAAAATAACCTATTTCTTTGCTGTTTTCGATTTTTAAAATTCAGAAGGCTGAATAAATCCACTCAGCCGACTGAATATTTTTTCAACGTCTATTTTACGAAAAGACACTTCTCTTTATCGAAGAGAAACATCTTCAACCAACAGTTATACCTATTTCTTTTCATTGTTACCTTTCAATAATGGTTGCAACTTTTAATTCTCTATAAATATATTTCAGAATTCAACAAACATTTCACGGAAACCGATTTTAACATTCTTGAATTCTTATCTATTTTATATTTTCAAACTACACTCAAACTACTTACATTCTCTGATCGCTGATCTCTCTATCTTCCATAATTCTCAAAGCACATTACACTATATACCATAAAGGAGAAGATTATAGGAAGAATGTACTTAATTGAATTATCAGTGCTATTTAAAAGAGCATACTACAGTCAGATACTTTTGTTATTTATAAAGAAGTCATGTTCAGTTGCTCAGGCGGTAGAAGTCCTATTCGGTTGCGTAGGCGGTAAAAGTCCTGTTCGGTTGCTTAGGCTATGTAAACCTATCCGTTCGGGTAAAGTGAAGGTTGGTAGTTTAATTCCAGAAGGAGTCTGGGACTAGACGTAGAACAGGAGTTCGAACCAGTACAAAAATCTTTGGTGTCATTTACTTTACTGCTTTAATTGTTTACTTACTTAGTTTATATTCCACACAAGTAGTTTATTTATATTACATGATCCTATAGCAGACTCACTTTCAGTCTTGCTCTTTGTCTTTAGCTTTTTCTTCTCGAGAATTTGGTTAAGTTCCTATCGACATTTTTGAGTTCTAATGCGACAATTTATTTCAAAATCGAATACAGTGGATAATTCAATATTTTCACTTTTCTTATTTATGTATTCAGTGATCCTAAATAGAAAAGCTTCTCGTGGCGCTTTGGACAACGGCTCCATTATCAATCATTGATCGATAACGAGTAAGTGTGGAAAAGATAATTTCAAAGGACGATATGGATTATCTTTCAAATATATGCAAGCTATCTACACTAGATTGTTTGACTGCATTATTCAGAATACTAGACTCTTCTCATGTAGATAACACACTATATATGCCTCGATCAACGCTCAGGAGCTGATTGGTTAACATACGTCGATTTCCTTTGAATTTCGGGTGTTGGTTATACAAGGATATTATTTAAAGTAAAACATACCTGACAGGGTTGAATCCCAAGTTTTTTCGTTGAAAATTACTTTTCGGTCATCCAATCTTTAGTTTGGCGAAGGTACTCCCACTCCTCTAGAAGCTGGGTCCTTCAAAACTTGGGCTTCACTTATTATCCTTATCATATTGGGATGATTGATCACAGTTAAATAACAAGGAACAATCGCTCTTGTAGAGTTGTAGTTGAAGTTCGATCAGGCTCAACTTTAGTCTTCGAAAACTAGTGCATGAGTTATTCGATCGCGAATATCCTTCCTTTATGGTTTTTGGAATTTGATCTTCATGCTAGCTTCTGTCTCAGGAGTTTATTGGCTTATATCATCGCCTTCGAGAATTGTTTTATATTGAACTATGAGATAGCTTGGTCTAGCCAGTTCTGTGCTAATCCCTACTTATGCTCAATTGGGTTCATTTCAACAAAGTGTTGTGTAAATGCCTTAAACTACTTTGACTACCCGAACCAACATGCTTTGGGAGACTAGGTCTCCTGAGTAATAAGTTCGATTGCCCTAGTTTAATTGACACGATACCTCCTATTTTCGAGAATTAGGGAACTTTTTTTTGCTTGATCCAAAGATCTGAATTTTGTGATGATGTCGGTATGTATTAGAAAGATGCGTTTCTAGCATCTTTTGCTTAAGTAAATTCTTCTGAGTCTGACGTTGAGATCCAAATCATGTGTTAGTTTCTATCTTCTAAAACTCATACACAGATGACTCAATTCTGTAGATTTTTCCTTGATGTTGTGGATCTTCAAATAGCTTGAGATGCCAAAAGGTAGGGCTGAAGAATTAATCAAACTCTTGCTTCTATTTCTGAAAGCCGATGTATCGACAGTTTCATTTTGGGCTTTCTTCCTAGCATCACCAAACTTTAGATAATGGCATATTCCTGCAAGGTTGAACTAAATGATCTACTTAGACCGTAAGTAGGTCATTGATCCTTCTCGTCATCGCAAGACTATGAGTGACGGTTGATTTTTGAAGGTTAAATCCTTCATTTCCTTTGTTGGCAATTTTGTTGCCAGAATGCTATGTTTTGTGATACATAACCGTTATCTAACCAACCTCGTGGTTATTCGTGTTTGGACATTTGAAACATTTCTTTCGATCAAGTATCTGTGCTTCTATCCCTTCTTGAAGGTCTAGCTATTTCGAATGCCTGTATTTGGGTGATTGAGAAAGATGGAAATCTGTAGGGTGAATTGCTCAATTGCCCCCGGTCTGGCTCTCAATCCTATTCTAAAATTGAGGAAGTTCGAGGATTTTATTTCCAACCTTCCATGATTGCTCTCGCTTGTCCTTGGACATGCATGCTCTTCTTAGTTGTTGACATTGTCATGGAAGTTTTGTTCATATGTCAACTCCTGTCTCCGAGAATTGATAACCTAGCTGCTTGGTTCCAAGCAATATTTCCTCGAGGCTGCCTCTCTTTCGGCTGTGTCTGAATTCTTTATAAATTGAATTTTAGAAATTCGGTTGTGCACTAGATTTCACCCTTAGAAATTAGTATACGGGCAGTTCAATCCTGGGATTTCCTTTCGACGCTGCTTTATGCCTATGCAGTGGTTGACTCCTGTGATAAAAGGTCAAACCATCCGGGTAACCTATGAAAAGATATATCTTCCGGTCGTTGCCTATCATTGGGCAACAGTAGTTTTCTGAAAAGAAAATGGAAAATCAGTTAAGGACCAACTTCTATCTTTGGAAGCTAGTGCATCGATGGTTCACCACGATGAGTGTTCCTCATCAGCCCTATAGATTAAAGTTTTTCTGTCATTGTCGGAGTAATACTAGTACTTAGTGAGGAAAATGTTTCCCAAAGTTTTCGGAGCAGCACCGATATTTATGAAATAGAAAGTTTCCTAGCATTGCAGGGGCAATACTTGTGCTTAGGAAATATAAAATTTCCCCGACGTTGCCAGGGCAACACCAGTACTTAAAAGATAAAAGAAGACCTTGGAATTGGCGAGGCAACATTGACACTCGGGAGGTTGGGATCGATTTTCCTCGTCGATTCGGTAGTGCTCTTAATACAGTTGGGTACTAGTTTCGGCCTTCGAAAACTAGCACTTCGATGGTTGGATTATACAAGTTTTTTCTTAGTGTTGCATGTCTTCTAGTAGTGTTAAGTGATCTTGGTGTGGGTTGAATCGTTCATCTGTTCTTGTAGTATTGAGTAGATATCTTTTCACCCGATATGGTTGTTTTCAACGTTGCTTAAATCTGGGAGATGCCATGTTCTTGAAGAGTGAGTGTACCAGGTGTTTTCATTTTCTAGCTTTGTCCATAACCGTCAAGTATTACCCTTGGAGGTGCAAGGTTGTTGCTTAACCAATTCCATAGTTATTCTTATACATGAAAATTAAAACTTCCTCCCATTGGTTTTTGTTATGATCTGACAACTATCAAAGAAACCCTTCGTTTCTGAGCAGGACCCCTCAATTTTAGGTGTCAAACTCTAGGTTCTCATAGAAAAACTAAAAATGTGGAGCAAATCATCACATGCCCTTGGTACGATCATGTTCATTACTATACTTATCATGGACCGGTAGTGTTCGGTAATGTTTGTCTTGAATTCGTGACACTTAACCTTTCTTGTTTTAGGCCATATGAATTATGTTAGACTAATAGCATTGCTGTTGACATCAACCTTGTTTGATTGTTCCAATCTTCGGTAATCAATGGTTTAGCTGCTCGATTTTGAGCATTCTCTCCTTGTTGTTGTCTATCTTCGGATAACAGTGGTTTTTTGCAAGTTAGGGTTTGAGACCTCATTCGAGCACCTGCTTTTATTTTGGAAGCTGGTCATTGATGATTTGCTTCTTGAAATGTCTTCCATCATCTTCTATCTCTGTACGATGGTAAGTTCTTCCTTTTTTACAAGTTGGAGCGATCTTTCATACTGACCAATTGTTAATGTGTTATTTGCCCTCAGTCCACAAGGCTGATTATTCTGAAAAATTAGTGTGAGATTTGATGCCCTGGGCGGCTCCCTGGATGCCCCCAGTCAAAGGTACGTCGCAACTCCTATCTCTGGGAACTCATAACTTAGGTGTCTTGAATTTTGACATTTTTTACATTAACTTTGGTCAAAGATCATAATTCTTTGCTGACTGCTTGGTTTGTGTGCTTTGCGGCACTACGAAGCAATGTCGATTCTTTTCGTTAGTGGGAGTTGATCCTCGTTAATCCTACAATAGACAAGTTTCCCGATGTTGTCGAGACAACACCAGTACTTCAAATATTTTAATGGTTTGTTGATGATGCCAGAGCAACATCAAGCAGTGTTTGCATGGCTTAACAGATGCTTGGGTTTCAGGATAGATATGCCCGTCGTTTTGGATCGATTTTGGCGCTCCTCGGTGTTTCCTATCTTCGGGCAACATGAGATGTCATGTTTTAGAAGCGTGATTTCACACCTTTGGGAGTTGACGTGTGGCTTGTGAGAAATGCATGGCTTTTGGCACCGATATGACCTGTCAGTCCATAACGGTCTAAGTGCTCCTCGATGTTGCCTATCTTTGGGCAATGTGTGCAGTTTGAGTTTTAAGAGTTAGTGCGCGACTTATGGAGTGCATGACTTTTCATACTCTTTGGTGTTGCCTATCTTTGGGAAAAGTGAGAAGTTGGTATTTTGAAATTTTAGTGCGCGGCTTATGAAGTGCATGATTTTTCGTGCTCCTCGGTGTTGCCTATCTTTGAGCAATGTGAGGAGTAGGTATTTTGAAATTTAGTGTGCAGCTTATGAAGTGCATGGCTTTTGGGACTCCTCAGCGTTTCCTATCTTTAGGCAACGTGAAGAGTGTATGTTTTGATTCGGCTTATGAAATGCATGGCTTTTTATGCTCCTCGGTATTGCCTATCTTCGGGCAATGCGAGGAGCATATGTTTTGATGCGACTTTTGGTACTCCTCCTCGGTGTTGCCTATGTTTAGGCAACGTTAGGAGTATATGTTTTGGCGCAGCTTACAAAATGCATGGATTTTCATGCTTCTCAGTATTGCCTATCTTGGGGCAATGTGAGGAGCGTATGTTTTGGCGTGGCTTATGAAATGCACGGCTTATGAAATGCACGCTTTTGGTGTTCCTCGACGTTTCCTATCTTTGGGCAATATGAGGAGCATATGTTTTGGCGTGACTTATGAAATGTGCGGCTTTTTATGCTCGTCGGTATTGCTTATCTTCGGGCAATGTGAGGAGAGTATGTTTTGGCATGGTTTATAAAATATGCGGCTTTTGGTACTCCATGGCATAGCCTATCTTCGGGCAATGTAAGGAGCATATATTTTGGCACGGCTTACGAAATGCATAGTTTTTTATTCTCCTCGGTATTGACTAATTTTGGACAATGTGAGGAGCATATGTTTTGGCGTGGCTTAGGAAATGCACAACGTTTTATGCTCCTCAGTATTATCGATCTTCGGGGAATGTGAGTAGCTTATGTTTTGGCGCGGCTTACGAAATTCGTGGATTTTTATGCTCCTCGGTATTACCTATCTTCGAGCAGTGTAAGGAGCGTATGTTTTTGCACGGCTTACGAAATGTACGGATTTTCGTACCCACGGTGTTGCCTATCTTCGGGGAACGTAAGCAGTGTAATTTTAGGCCTTCTCGATGTTGCCAGAGGAGTGATACTAGTTTTTAGAAGGTAAGGATCAAGTTTTCCCCTCAATTTGGCGATTTGACTTTGCCAGTACACGATTTCATTGGTTCTAAGTAATAATTGGTTTTTGGATCAGATAGCCAAGGCTTAGATGATCCTCTCGCATTTTGGAAAGACGTGCATGGCTAAAGAGATAAGGTTCCCATGGTGGAGAGATCTACAGTCGATTGCATGGAGATGTTTATGAAGAAAGAGCTTATGTGAGTTAGGGGTAAGACTCCCAGTTTTTAGTCCAAACCGCCTTTAAGGAATTAGTCTTTACCTGGCATATAATCTAAAAGGAAAAGAAACTGGTCACCAAGGGTGGTAAAGGAGGAGTTGTGAAGAAGTAAGCAAGTATTATGCTTCTATTTAGTTTGTTGCGCTAGCTAGATCGTTAAGTCTGGAGTTGTCAGAATGCCAAATTTTTTGATCAGGCATAACAGAATTGTGGTATGATTAGTCTCTGCCTTCCATGTGGCTATTCAAGTATGTGCAGTAGCACAGGGCTATTGGCGCACTTGAACAATATTCGAGGTTTCTTGACAACTCGTCTGGTTACCCTCAATTCAGTGGGTGCGGTTCTCTCTAGTTCTAAGTCTTGGCTTGATTCAAGTCAGCATCGGATTAACCACAAGGTCGATTCAGTTTTGGCTTAGATCCTCTGAGCAACTATGACTTTTTGTGTTCAACACTATTTTTTTGATTGGTCATTGGACGTGATTCCGTTAATTATGCAGAGTGGCTAATATGATTGTTGATTTGTGGCACCGGAGCGTGACTTCATTTACTTCGAGGAGCTCTGGATCAGATGACTACTGACCTTCCAGTTCACCTTCGTCGATATCAGTCATACATAAATTTCGCCAATCTACGAGTCCGCCTTCATGGTGCTTTAGTTCATGAAAGATCTACTCGTTCATTATAGGTTTTTTGGATCAAATGATCGCTGATCTTCTGGTTCATTTTCACGATTCTTTAATTCACAAAAGATCTTCACGTTTGTGAATGGTTTTTTGGATTAGATGACCACCAATCTACCGGTTCACCTTCACGATGCTTTAATTCATAAAAGACCTTCACGTTCGCGAAGAGTTTTTTGTATCAGATGTTTGCTGATATGCCGATTCACTTTCACGATGCTTTAGTTTGTGAAAGACCATCACGTTCGCGAAGGGTTTTTTATGGTCGGATGTCCGGCGACCAAACGGCCTTGGAATGATAATTTATCGATTCCGAGAGGAGTTTTGGGTCGTGTATTCAATGGCTCGGCTATCTTAAAGCAGCGATTCATCGACTTTAAGAGGAAAATTTTCAAATTTAGCTCAAGGGAACACATGTTTATCGATTTAAGTAGGCTAAGGGGTTGATCTGTTTGTTCGGTGATTCTCTAGACAAGACTTCTCGACGCCACCAGCAACGCCGGTTCTCATAAGGGGATTGACAAGACTCGTCGAGGGCATAGAAGCACTTCTTTCGCTGTGCTGTATGTTATGCCTCTAGTACCTCGATACAGCTCATTTGGAAACAGAGAATAGACGAGGATGGATGAGAAGGCATCGCATTAGTTTGCTTTCTCATTCCATAGTTGCTTGCTAGCTAGAGTGTTATTTGATAATCAACTTTTCATTTGATTACGTCAGTTAGCTAGAGCGCTTTTCTACTGGGTCATAGTAGCCATGATGACCCTCCCGAGACCCAATTAACAAAGGGAATTACTGGCTAATTCTGTCTGCTGATGCGGATAATAGGGTTGGTTAAAGGCGATCATCATAGTCTTGCATTAGATAAGAGCTAAGTATGTCGATTTGTTACTCATTTTTTTCCATTTCATCTCAATAATTCGACATGGTTAAAATTCTTATCTAATACACTACTATGGTGGCTACAGGATCAATTTAGAAATAAAATATAATAGCTACAGTAATATCAATTCATAGATCAGCAACACAGATAATATACATATAGACATACATCAAATATAATAAACTTACCATAAGTGGTATTCAACCACAATATACACATACATCCCTACAAAACAATATATACATCATAAGGTTTACAAAAAAATGACTATAACTATACCATCAATCTGAGGTCGATAGAGTGATCCAAAAGATATAGCAAGCCACAAGTCCAAATATCTAACCTACAGCTCGGTTTGACCGGAATAATAAATACACGGGTCAGGCTAACTAGAACTTGATATTAGCAACGGATAAAAGGGAAACAAGTACATAAAATAAACATTCCCTTAAATATAAAGAAATGATATAAGTAAAGTTCAATTTATACTTCCAAGGGTGAAAATTCTATAAAGGCCCAAAGTTATCTCACAGATGGGTTTAACATGTCATAAAGGTTCATAATAAAGGGATAATCAATAAATGAACATAAGCCAAGACCAAAGCCTTATGAGGAAAATATTGAAATCTCCAAAAACTCAAATCTTATAAAATGAAATAACCATTTATACACAACAGCTCATTTAACTCTATGCAATCAATGTAACCAAGGTTTCTCAAAAATGGTGAAATCGTAATAAACTCAGAAAGCTCGAGAAACTCAGAAAACCTGGATTGGTCAAATCCGGATTGTAATGCTGAAGCAATACTGCACGTACTAAATTCATGTCCACTGCTATTTATAAATAAGGTACCTATCTCGTGGACCTAAAGGTCGTACTCGTGGTGATCGAAGTCACATAACTCGTGATGATCAAAGTCACATAACTCATGGTGATTGAAATCACATAACTCATAGTGACCCAAAGATCTATAGCACTGGCATACTCGTGGATGTGTCACAAACTCTCGGATAGGAACCCAAAAAGTGTTAGCGTGCGTCCCATACCACATGCTTGCACTAGATGGCTTACTAATCACTAGTCAACTCCACATTATAAAAACAATCATAAATTGTAGAAATCTCACATATCTTACCTCGTCTCATCAGCAAATGAAAAATAAATCTCATAGTGGTTTCTCATAAACCATAATTCCCGAAAACAGAAATCTCATCTCAAGACTTGCCTTGTTTCATCGGCGAGTATAAAAAACATAATGATTGTTCTAATAGACCATACTCCTAAAATAAGAGTTGTCAAACCATAAAACTCGCCAAATATTGGCCATCTTAGAAAATTCCTATAAATAGGAGTTATAAAACGCAAATTACGCCATTAAAATGGCAATCAACTCAGAAATCAAAAGCGTTGAATAGCTTCGATCGTACAAGTCCGGAATTAATCGAAAAAGTAAATTCACATGTCCCACACCACGTGTTTTACTAAATCGTTTAATTCTCTTTCTCATATGTCCGAAAAGGGTAAAAATAGTTTATATTATTTATAAAATAATTTACTTGAGAAAACGGAATTTTAAAAAAAAAAATCCGAAATCATTTTGAAGACATTTAATTGAAAACTCTCCTTATTATAGGAAATAAATATTGTTAGCGCCAAAATTGGCCACTAACATCCATATATAAATGAAAGCACTAGCTAACAGTCACAGAGATAGAGTTTAGTGGGGAGTATAAATATGAAGAATAGTGAAAATTAAAAAGAAAGCAATAGAGAACAATGGAGTTTATAGTGGTTCGGCTAAATCCGGCCTACGTCCACTCCAGAAGTTTCCTTTTGATTCTTGTAATAATCGATTACAGTTACAAAATGGTAGAGTAGCCTTGGCCTTAGAAAAGAGAAAGTGAGAGAGCCGAAGAGCCGACCCTTTTCTAAAGCCCTACATGCTGTATTTATAGGAAAATCCCGAGTTACTAGGCTTTTTGAGTAGTCCAGGCCCATCAGGACCATAGCCGAGCCAACATCCTTCATCATGGTACGAGCGACTTCCTATAGCGACTTCTGGTAGCGACTTCTTGTAGCGACTTCCTGTATGACTTCCTGTGCCGAGCGACTTCCTATGCCAAGCGACTTCATGTGCCGAGCGACTTCCTGTGTCGAGCGATATATGATCGATGGTCTATCCATCTAACTAGCTCAAGCCCATCGTATTCCAATCTTAACAAAAGAGAAATCGACTTAGTTAAATCCGCCTACCTACAGCCTTGCCAAAAGGCGGGTTAACACTTGCCCCCCAAAACATGCCTTGCTATTGGAAGGTGTGTTTTGAATAGCCTCCAATCTGATATCCGAAGTCTATGTTTCATTCATAATCATACCATTCGATCCATAACCCAACCCAATACCAAGCCATCCTATTCGTCGACCGAGCTTTAATCCATCAATAACCAATAGTCAAATATATAACCTTTCTGGGTCGATATCCAAATTCTAGACCGCTCCCGGCCCTTTTCCAAATTCAGGATCTCACTGGGTCTAACCATCCTAAATCGAAATTCGAATCCCTTACCTCTCCGGGTTTAGTCTTTGAATCTGTGGACCTCGACGGGTCACATTATCCTGTTCCATCCTTGACTCTCCCGTCAAGTGCTTGCATGTTCTTCGGCCTCGACTCTCCCGTCAAGGACTTCTTATATTCCCTAGCCTCGACTCTCCGGTCGAGGACTTAGATATTCGCTGACCTCGGCTCTTCGGCTAAGGACTTTTATTTTCTCTAGCCTTGGCTCTTTGGCCAAGGACTTCTTATATTCTCCGGCCTCGACTCTCCAGTCAAGGACTTTGATATTCACCGGCCTCGGTTCTCCGAACAAGGACTTTTATATTCTCCGGCCTCGGCTCCTCGGCCGAGGACTCCTTATATTCTCCAGCCTCGACTCTTCGGCCAAGGACTTTCGTATTCACCAGCCTCGGCTCTCCAGCCAAGGACTTTTGTATTCTCCGACCTCGACTCTCCAGCCAAGGACTTCTTATATTATGTCGGAGTCCATTCCATTGCTCTCTGGCGAAGGGACTCGTAACTTGCGATCACTTCCCCATCTCACCGGTCGGGACCGTGATCGTGAGACCTGTATTACTTATTACACTGATCCAAATCCGATCATTACAAAATTTAGTTACCAAAGAAAAGGTTCGTACTAAAGAAGAAACCAAAGTTTGCAGAAAAACCTAAAGAAAACAGGATTTCATAGACCCAAGCAATACGGTTTTTCGTCATCTCAGAGCACGCCTAGAGACCGTCCTCGATCCTATACGTGTGTAAGAGACCTAATTGTATTACTTTGATATCTATTACTTATTCAAAACCATCAAACCATTCAGTTGATAACAAGCCGATGACCACTAGATCTAGCGCCACCTTCGCTCGAGGTAGGTGGTGGCCGCTCCCTTTCCACTGCTATAGCTCGGTTCCATACGTACTACTGCAGGTGACCATTCATTACATGCTCCTCCATGATATTTTTCAAATTCCTAAAATCATTTGTGTTGTTCCCATCTTGCTCATGAAACTGGCAATGCTTTCCCGATGCCCGTTTGTACTCAAAAGGTTCCCTCGTCGGTCTTTGATGCTGAAGGTGCCCTCGAGTATCCAATTAAATCCTTTCTAGAGTCTCAGTTAGATCTGTGTAAGAAGAAAACTTTGACTCCCTCTACAGCCTCTTCGGAGTGCGACCATTGCCATCCATTTTCCTTTTTTCATTACCGTTACTTTTTTCCGGCTTCCGCTGGATGGTCCTCCATTCTCAACCGCAATCGCCTCCTTTAATCTCATATTTGAACATGCATCTTCCTGCTGAAGGAATCTCTCAGCTTCGTCAAAGAATTCCTCGAAATCCATTGGTGAATCCCGCATTAATGACACTTTGAAATCTGAATTCTCTCTGACTCCAGACACAGCTGCCATCAAAACCATCGATGGATCCAGCCGATCTACCGAAGCAACTCCAACGTTGAACTGAGTTAAGAATGTTGTAAGCGATTCCTTTGTCCTTTGTTTTACCGATGTTTGCGTTATTACGTTTTCGGTCTTTTGATATGAACCCGAAACAGCTTCAGAAACCTGTCTACCAATTCTGTCCATGTCCTAGTAGATCCCTCTTCTAACTGTCTGAATCACATAGCAGCTATATCCGTCAAGTACAGTGGAAAACATCGAACCTCGCCTCCTTCGATGTCCCCAAAACTTCCATATGTCTTATGTATCTCATCAAGTGATCGGTAGGATTAGCCTTGCCATTGTACACTTCCAGAGTAGGTAGCTTGAACTCCTGTGAGTTCCGAGCCATTCTGATTTCACGGGTAAACGAGCTCTTGTTTACTCCTTCCAGATCTCCGTTAGTAAAACCTCTGCGCATAGTTCGTCTGATAATCTCAGCTATTCCAGCATTGTCTACTGAGGGTTGCCCCCAAGTTCCTGAGTGAATTCTGGTACGTACTCTTCATTACGCGCTCTCGTATTCCTGCCAACATCTCATTGTGTGGTATCGCCTAGAGTTCTTTCATGGATCATTCCACCATTGCCAGGTGGTATGCTCCCTAGCTTGGATCCATCCAGATTAGCAGTTGTGTGCCGATTAAGGGCTCGCCCTGTTGAGATGCTTCGCTTGGTTACCTCCTGGTTCCTTCTGTTTCAGCTTCGTGGATCTGAACTCCAGCAGCTTCGGCTGTCCCTGCTTGTCCAAACTGTCTAAGGAGGTTCTGCCTCATCTCCTTTTGCCTTTTCATCATCGCATCCATCTCATCTCCGGTGATGTAGATGGATGCTTGACCTGCTCCAGCTCCAGAGGAAGCCTCTTGACTTCCCTCCCGATTGCTCCTTTCTGTCACTTGCTTCCATGCTGATGGCCTAGCCATTACCTCATAGAATCTGAGTTCCTTACTTCAAAATTCCTGAGTGCTTGGCTTATCAGTGAAAGCACCAAAATGTTAGTGCCAAAATTGGCCACTAACACCCAAATGTAAATGAAAGCACCAACTAACTGTCACAGATAACACATAGAGTGTACGTAGGGAGTATAAATATAAAGAACAGTGAAAATTAAAAAGAAAATAGTAAAGAACAACAGATTTTATAGTGGTTCGGCTAACTCCGGCCTATGTCCGCTCCAGAAGTTTTCTTTTTATTCCTGTAATAACCGATTACAGTTACAAAATGGTAGAGTAGCCTTGGCCTTAGAGAAGAGAAAGTGAAGGAGCCGAAGAGCCGATCCCTTTTATAAAGCCCTACATGCTGTATTTATTGGAAAATCCTGAGTTACTAGGCTTCCTGGCTAGTCCGGGCCCATCAGGACCATAGTCGAGCCAACATCCTTCATCATGGTACGAGCGACTTCGTATAGTGACTTCCTGTAGTGACTTCCTATAGCGACTTCCTGTAGCGACTTCCTGTACCGAGCGACTTCCTGTGCCGGACGACTTCCTGTGCCAAGCGACTTCCAGTGCCGAGCGACTTCCTATGCCGAGCGACGTCCTATACCGAGCGACTTCCTGTGCCGACCGACTTCCTACGTGACATCCTGTGCTGAGCGATATATGATCGACCGTTTATCCATCCAACTTGCTCAAGCCTATCGTATTTCAAACTTGACAAACGAGAAATCGACTTAGTTAAATCCGCCTCCCTACAGCCTTGCCAAAAGGCGAGTTAACAAATATATTTAAAATACTAGGAAATAATTTAATAGTGATTTGAAAATGATTTGAAAATATTTCAAAATAAAAATTAATAGAAATTTTCTCAAAATTTATTTGGAAGAAATAGCGTCTGAAATCGAAGAGACACGAAGAAAGTACATTAAATCGATATTCAAATTCAAATCGAATTCAATTTAAATTTTTAAATTTTAAATTCCCTCAAGACTTGGCTAATCGATTAATGGATCATAGCTCCATCAAAAACATCTCAAAATTTATACTTGAATTAGCCACAATATCATAACAAAAGAAGACTAAGTGTTATAAATATATAAAGTAAAAGACCATCACATCACATATATGGGATAACAAGGGGGTTGACCAAGCATTGTAGCCAGGTCAAGCGCCTGGTTGATCTCCAGGTCGACCTGGTGGTTGCTGGGTCGACATCCAGGTCGACCTAGGTTACGGACATTTTCCAAGGTGTTTTTCTACCTCGAACTCAACTTTCAACAGCAAATTAGCATAGGAAACGATCAAGGGTTACAGCGAAGATGGACATGCATAGAGTTTGACAACTAAACATCAATCCGAAAAAGATTCGACAGTAATTCGACTGAATATCAAAGAGGTATCGGTGCTCAAAGTAGCAACCAAAAATTAGAAAACTAAGAAACGACTAACAAACAGCATATCATATACAGTAAACGAATTAGCTAAAAGTTTAATAGGAATTTCATTTTCCAGCTAGAAATTTGTGAGCTTGAAACCACCTTGATGATTTAGAAGAGATTGGCATGATTTTGGAGTCAAGTTACAAGCTTTAGAGATGAAAAAGTGCCTCCAGAACTGTATAAGTTGAGACAGAAGCATGCAATAGGAAACAAAAATATTACAAACAAATTCATATCTCAATCTAAACTTTTGATGAAATAAATCTAGTATTGGTGGAGATTACCTTCTATTATCTCGTTTTAGTGGATTTTCTGCTTAAATTTGCAGCAATTTTGAGTGGGAATTGATTTAGTTCGAGGAAGCTATTATTTTATTTGATTTTCTTTTACCGTGAGTTTTGTTTTTGAGAAGAAAGAAGGAAAAAAATGTAATGTATGTTTCCTTCTTACCAGAAGTTTCCAGATTAAGGGTCAATGGATTCAAACCTAACCCAAAAAGCTTAACTCCATTTATACTTCGAGAAAATGACAAGGGAATGTTCACGTATAAAGTATTTTATCACCATATACACATATTTCTTCATTTTTAAGTTAAATAAAATGTATACATCTATTTGTTATGAAATAAAATTGTTATTACAATAAAATAAAATTTATTTTAATTATAAAAAGCCATTTTTAACAGTAAACCCTTATTTTTGACAATATCACACAGTTTACACTATTTTAGTGTAAAACACCATTTTTAATGCGATAACTTGCACAAAATTTATTTTCTTGTCAAATAAATTGCAGTAAATCATTCCAATTTTATTTTATCATTAAAATACTTTTTTAAAACCATATTTCATCTTTTTTATTAATAAAATACAAATTTACTTCATTTCCCCCTTTTTAAAATCAATAAATGGTTAATATTGGCATTAATTTCCAATATTATTGCATTTACCGAAATAAAATTTCAATTTGATTATTTTCACTACAAATTCTCAAAATAAAGCTTTTAAAACTTTATTTTCGACAATTTATATTTATTTCAACAATTTAATGTTGAAACACATCTCTTGATTAATTTATTAACTAAAATTAACAAAATTCCAATATTTTCATTTTATTTAATCAAATTTCCTAACAATCGAATTTCAAGCCCAATACTTATTCTCAAACACGTTGTTTATTTAAAATAAACAAATTTTTACCTAATATAGCTCCTCTATTTTATTTTATTTAAATAAACACTCTTTAATAATCACATATTTCTTTTAAAAATTATTAAAAGAAGTAATTTGCAATAATTAATACAATTATTGCATTTTCTCCCAATAAAAACCATTTACCAATCATTATTATCTCAAATAAATAAAATAAAGTTCCAAAATTTATTTTTCTCATTTTATCTCCAAATTTCATTGTTTATTCCAAATAAACAATTTAAAATTTCTTATTTTATTGTAATTACAATAGGTAATCTCCAAACCAGGGTTGTTACAGTAGCCTTGCTTAGGCAGACGGTCCCTGCGGTCCTGTAGCTCCTTCATCGTTTGGTATGTTCTTTGGCACATTATCGGGTTTGCCTTCTTCTAGTTGCACTTCTTCTAGTCTTTAGAACCAATTTTCCTTCCCATAGAATTCTTCCAGGGTGGTAGGTTGTTTCATCTTTTAATGATTCCTGAGGGCCTTAGAGCAGACTACATCCATCGCCCTCGCTTCTTCCATATGGTAGTCATACTTGTAAAGAAGCGATTTTGAATCTATTATACAGTGGTATAATAGTTATAGTTTGAATGATAAATTTCATTGGATATTCTACATGTTGAATGGCTTCGGTGAATGGGTTTCGATTGGGGAAGATGCTCTAATTGTTGTCAGATCGGTCCATTTTCAAGTTATAGCTCTTTATAATGTTTGAGAATGATATATGAATGATTGTCTATGACTGAATAATTGGAAATGCCGACTGGATGACAAATCACTTATGATGAGGTCATGGATCAGTGACGATCCCAAAAAATTTCAAACTAGGCTAGATCGGTTTGGGGTGACAAAGAAGACCCCACAAGGTTGCATTCCAAATTTTAAGGTATTCGGAGTTCGCACGTTCGAGTTATGGGTAAAAGATGGATCGACAATGATGGATTGGTGGTATTTTACTTGGAGCCAACGTAGAAAAATTTGCCATTTTCTTGGATTCAGCACATGATTCGCTTGGAGTCATAGAATTTCAACTGCAGAGTTGGTGATAAACATTGCTTGGAGCCATTTGCATGTTTGCTTGGAGAAAATCTTGGTTTTACCCAAGTCTGATTTTGGGCTAGAATTTCCTAGGTTTATTTCGGGTCAAATGGTTGATTTCTCGAGTTTTACTTCGAGTCATGACTTCTTGAATTTTCCTCGAGTCAAATGGGCGATTATCTGAGTCTGACTTCAAGACAATCCTGAAGTGAGTTTTTTAACGACCAATTTGACGATTTTTGAAGACTTTTTACGACGAGCATTCTTGATAGATGCGCCATGATGGAATTCAAAGTTGGTTAGTTGGGAGTGGTCACCGTATCCTTTGGGAGCTTGGCCTCGTAATCAATTATATTCCTTTCAAACGACCCAGACGGTGATACAAAAGGTATGCTGGAAAGCAAGCCAACCCCTTAGCATCTTTCTCCTATATTGTTCCATGTAGGTCGCTGTAAATCAATGAAACAGTATGGATCCCTAGCAAGCCATAACATAACATATGGATCGCTGGCGATCCATATACTTAGAATATCATTGTACTTTTCTTTCTGGAGATTATGAAGGCCTGGTGAAAAGGTATGGATCGCCAGCGATCTATAGTGCATGGATTGCCAGTGATCCATGTACTTAGTTTATTTATGAGCTTTGCCTTTTTGATCCCATATACTATCTCATGTTGATGTTCTCCATTTAACTTCATAGCTTGTTGCCTTATTTTGATGATGATCCTTACGCTGGTTGCATTGGACTGCTATTGGATCATGACGTAAGGGGATTAGTGGACCCACGAGCTATCCATATGGATCGCTAGCGACCCATCACCTTAGCATGTGTTTGCTTGCTTTTTATCCAATCCTTCTTGGTTGGTTCTTCTATTCTCAATAGAAAACCTTTAATGCGAAGATTGAGGATCTAACTTCTGAACGTATCTAATCCAAAGTAGATAGCTAGATCTTTGTCTGAGTTGAGTTCTAAGTGAAAGCACCAAAATGTTAACCCAAAAAATGGATCAATGCCATGGTCCTCAGTGAAATCACCAATATGTTAACTTAAAAAATAGATCAGCACCCTAGTTTTAGTGTAAAAGCAGCATCCATGATCTTATAGAGCAACAATACATATAATAGGTATAGAAAAGAACCGTAAAAGAAAGGAGAAAAGAAGATTTTTATAGTGGTTCAGCTGTTAACAAAGCCTACGTACACTTTATAGTTTTATTATGATTGATTAATATTACAAGTAGTGCATGACTACAAGGCTTTTGATTACCCTTAGCCAGAATGAAACCCCACAGTTTGAATCCACTAGACAGTCAAAGTGAAGCCCTTTTGAGATTGTTGTAGAGGAGATGAAGAGTGTAGAAAGTTTCCAGCAGAGCTTTACCAACCAGTTCGAAGAAGATCCTATTTATGTTGCAGGTAGGTTGATATTTATAGAGATTGGAGTTTTTCTGGGCCAGGCCAGTTTACTGACTGCTTGTAGATGGACTTAAGAAGATGTAACGAAGCTCATCTCGCGACCCAAGCTAAAACCCTGGATCGCTCGTGATCCATAGATTTAGCTCGCGTGCGAGCCAATCACTTAGCTCCTTCTATCCCTTCTTCGTCTATTAGCTCTCCAAGTATCCATGAAAAAGTATGGATCGCGGGCAATCCATGGTTTATGGATCGTAAGAGATCCATACACTAAGCATATTTTGGCTTTCTTCGCTTCCCATGTGCCTTAGCGACCCAGTGATGAAGTACGGATCACTAGCGATCCATAGTGTATGGATCGCTAGCGATCCATGCACTTAGACTTTTTCTGGACTTTGATGTGTGGCTTGTTTTTGTTGCTTTATATCGACATTGTTCGTGTAGTCTCATTGCATGTCGCTTTGTTTTGATGATGATCTTTTTGTTAGTTGCGTTTGGCTCCTTGTTCTAGTCTCTTCGATTGGCTTTTGAGCTATTATGACTCGATGGACTTCTCTCGACTTCCTCTGGATTCTACTGGGTTAAAAACCCGGATAATAATTACTTATGAACCATTTCATAAAATTTACTTCAAGTTATTAGGCATTATATAACTTAAGTTCTTACCCATATAATACTCCACTATATCCTCGGAGTATATACAAAAATATCCAATTCATTTTACTCAACATTAATATTCAATCATTTTAAAACCTGCTTAAATTTTACTATCTCTTCTAACCAAGCATTATATAAAACTTAACTTTTATAAACATTTAGCAATCAAATTCTATTATCTCTACGTTCAAGTGTTATATAAACTTATCTTTATATTTTCCAAAAACATTTAGATTTAATTTCTTACATAAATTCCGAAGTTTTTACTGTTCAAAGTCGTTGAAAATTCCATTTCATTTCAACAAATGTTACTGATCAACGGATCAAACACAATGCAAAACCATACTTGCCACAATGCATAGGATACATGAGTCCATAAAATATCTTTACAGTAAACTCAGGAATTGAACACCCGATCTAATTTAAAATCATTATGAAATATTTGTACATATAACTTTTGTACGCCAAATCATACTTTCGAGATTTAAATCAAAATCTATTTTACCAAAACAACTTAATAGCAAACTACTACTGTAGCATCCCCTATTTTAAGACTTGAAAATAAATGTTGACGATGCTATAGTCATCATCAGAATTATTTTTCAGTGATAGAAGTGAGTTCAGTATATTCAAACCATGCTTTTGGACTTAGTCGAAATCATTTCCAAAATGATATCAATACTTCGTAAATATCACCGGGTATTATGATATCAATCACATAAACCAGTTCCCAAACATTTACTTTCAAATTATACTAGTATTTTTTTTCGAAATCTTTAGAAAACCAACTTCTAAAACACCAGGATTTAAGCTCTCAATTTCTTCGTTTAAATCCTTTTCATTTATAAATCATATTTATAAAGCAAATTTATATAAATCACTATCTGTACAAAAAAATCATAAAAGTGTTCACCTTGTTTAGTTAATAATGAAAAACTTTTGTAAAAATCAAATTTTTAACCCAACATTATCACCAAACGCCTTATCATCAAACTGTGAAACTTAATTCACAAAGTGTTTGTCTCAATGTTCCCACAAGATACTATATACCCAACCCATGCAGTGAAAAGGTAAAACTGCTCATAAACTGGTTGAGCACGAACAATCAACTAACAAATGATAATGCTAGAATATTATCATTTCCTAACAAACAAACGCATCATAAATAACTATATCAATTTATGAAAATCATTCTTTTATATATATAATATAATCTTCAGTAAAATTATTTCATTTTCCAATTTTTAATACAAATTGTATCGGTTTGTCGTGTCCAAGTGTTTAGAGTTTCCTGTTAATAACGATAGCAACACATATTGATCAGAATCCATAGGCCACTCTACAAACCAATTGATATAATAAAAAACATTTTTATAACAATAGTATATAAGCACTCTTGTGTATATACACTCAACTCATAATAAGGCATTCCATTACCCTATCTCTCAATGAGTACTACCCACCAAAGCTAAGGTTCTTGCTTAAACTTCAGCTCTGGATCAAATGCAACGATCCGCCTTTCGACCCCTGAATGTTGACAGTAATACTTCCATGGTTCACATGCCGAGCACCTAAGTTTTGGAAAGATGAATTGCTAAGGTAAAATATAAAAATGAAATAGAACAAGAAAGAAGAGAACACGATATCAGAATCGAATATGCGAAACTATAATAAATAATATCTCAAACGGTATTTATCAAAAGAAAACCTTTATATACATACATCAATCAGAGAAAACTAACCTATCACCTGCCTGGACAGTTGTAACAACTAGGTCCTCACAATTGTTGATAGATACAATCAAGAAAAGTATCGAAAAATAAGTACGGTAAGAAATTATCTAGCTCCTCTCCAAGAGCTCCAATGAACCAGAGATAAATTTGAAAATATATTCGAGTTGACCCGAGTGTCAAGAAAATAACTCTCTGATCTGTCTAGTAAACCAGCGTGAGAAACTCAAATTATATAGGTTCATTACATCGTAAAACTTTTCAAAATAAGAGTATCTCATAAGACCTCACCACCAATAAATAGAATGGGTTTTTACCTTAGGATGACCAAACCATTTCTATTATAAAATCCAAATGGTGATATAATAATGTCTAAGGTGTGAAATATAAATAATCACATAGCTGCAATGTATATGAGTAAGCATCATAACAATAATAGGTATACAATCACAACCGCTAAGGCGCATTCTCTAATTGTGAAGGATTTCCACGTAGATCTCTTTGGGGAAGCCGAATCCGAACTGTTGCACAAGGATCAGAGATATCCTTCCAAAACATCGTACATCTATTGTGAATGTACCAAAGGAAAATAATAGCTGGTTTATACATAAGTGCCTACACTTAACCAATGTTAACCAACTGGTATGTACATAAGTGTCTAGACTAATGTAATAGCAAAACTGTGTTTATTTTTGCGAATAGATGTCCAAATATAGCCTATCCAATTAATTATAGTAAAATGGTAATTTATTCTGCTAAACAGGTGTCCAATAAATTTAATTAGTGGAATGATGTTTTATTCCACTAAACAAGTGTCCAAATTACCATTATCGATTTACTTTAACATAATGATGTTTATTTGTCCAAATAGGTAACAACGTTAATTTTAATTAATTAAATTACATAATTATTCACATTGATGTAATTCTCATCAATTAGTATAAATTATCATAAAATCATACTATACCAAAAGTAACAACTATTTATACCAAAACGTCGTACTTGTCTATACAAGTACAATACAAATATTTATAGGTCAATCGGATCTAATATGAGCATGATATCACAACCTTAATTTAACACTAGTTTAATTACTAAACAAATGATTAAATAAGGGTTTCTTACCCGAAATGGTTGGGCCTAAGCCAACGAAAACAATGGCCCAACAAGTTTTTACAAACCTGAACCTAAAATGCACATTGCTCTTCTTCCTCTAATTTGAAAACCGGTGCTACCCTGTGTCAAAGCAGATCACTTCATTCTCTAACCATCGACGCTAATTTACACTAAAGAACACGCCGCCTTGCCGCCACCTTCCCTCTAGCCTACGTCACTTCTTGGCCACTTGTGGGCCCACTTGACACTGTCATGCCATCGTAGTTCATCGAAACCCGAACACCACCTAATCAGTCATCCTAAACACTAATTTGCTTTTTCAGACAAGCTCCGACCACTAGGGTTCATGATACCACCTCTAGCGCCATCGACCTACCTCGAGCTTTCTCCACCTCAAATCGCTCAGCCCCACCGCTTGCATCGAAAGGAAGATTAAAATAAGAAAAAATTAAGTCCCCGGTTCAAAGGTTCCTTTCCTTTGCAATGACTCATTTCACTCATAGACCGACTCATGATAGCTATTCTTTTATCACATTCCACAATTAATATCAACTAGATCATGAGAATTACTCCAATGATTGGAAAATGATCAAACACATCTCCTCATTGATTCATACCACTAAAATCACCAATTCACCTCTAAAAGTCATGATTCATTGATGTGACCACACTCATGCCCTTCGATCATCGATCCACGATCGTCGAAAAACAATCGTTTCTCGACCACTACTGACTTCAGATAATCTCTGCCACCACACTCAATGAAATGTCAAACTCCTATTTTTTTTTAAATAATAGAGTTGAAAACAAAAACTTTGTAGTTTGTGCTTTTGTCTAAAAATGAAATGTTTAGAAGATGTTGATTTTAGAAGTTGAGGAATGAGTTTATTTTGTCTTACAAAGGAAGAAGAATAAAGAAATGGAACTGGTCTATGTGTATCAATGTGCATGAATGTATTGTCTGTATGTATATGAATCTGAATTGTGAGTGTTTATGAATATGTTATCCCCATATGTTTGTGTATGCGTGGGTATACATATAGGCTAAGGAACTTAAGAACTAGGTAATGAAAAGTGAACGAAAACAAGGGCAGGGGACAAGGAAACAAGAGCAGACAAGGGGAACAAAGATGCGGCTGGGAGGAAGATATGCCGTGTACAGCGTATATTTGTTTCCGATTTGGAAAGATTAGGGTACTCGCCACACAAAATTGCATCCGCGTGCGATCTACAACAGACAAAAAGTAAAATACGGTCATATACAGAAATGTGGCGCGATCACAAAACAAAAATAAAACACATCTGTTATCAAGTTCTGTTAAATTTCAAAAATGCCAACGTTTGCCGTAAAATACATCAAATGGAAATTCAAATATTTTATAAATTAAAAATTATGAAATTTTTCTATAAATTAAATTAAAAATACGTCATTAAAAAGAAAGAAATTATTTGAATCTTATGATTTAATATATATTAATTCGAATTCGAATATTTAAATAAATTAAATATTCAAATTTGAAGACTCAAAAATTGCAGGCCGTTACACTCTCCGCCTTAAAAAAAATTCATCCCCGAAATTTCACCACATGAGCACTTAATGATATTCCTAAGTCTACATGATGTTCACAGATCATTCATATATAAAATCTGATTCGATTACTACTTGAATGCATAACTTCACTTCCAAACTAGTATCGCTCACATGATTTACTAGTGCGGACTCCGATCAGGTTTCTTGATTTGAAACCTCTGTTCTCCTTACATACTCATATACTATGACAGAAAATCTTGGTTCCATATTAAGGACCCTTACCCAGTGTTTGTCGTCAAAAATCGAGTGATAGATCCTCATTTGGAACGATGTGAAACACCTCAAATCATGTACTCGAATCTTATATCAAAACAACTTGAAAAAGAGAAATGATCAATGTTCAACTTATGCACTTATACTATTGGTTCTCACTAATACCAATTCTACTGCTAAAATTATTTATGAAAACTTTTCATAAAACTAAACTTAGGTTCAAACATTTTAAATGATACAATTTTATTTATGAAACCTTTTCATAAAATCATTCTAATTTATTAACTTGTATTATACTCTCCTACATCCTAAGAGTATATACAAAACATTTGATTCAAAACCATTCTTTTTTAACTATTCAGATGTAGGCCTAAAATAATTTGGGTCTCAAAATCGAGTCTACCAATTCAACCCCTTTATCTAATTAGTGTGGTAAACAGCTAGAAGAGTAAAATGTTTATATCCAAACTCCATCCAAGAGTCTACTTTTTCTTAGACATCTATAACGTAAAGATGTTTATTAGCTAACCTAATAACATCAAATAGTTATTCACTTCCTAGATGTTAAACCCAAAAGACACTGTGTAATAAAACAATGTTAATTAAAATTCTTTATTAAGTTTTACGCAATTAAAATTTCATTTATAATCCATTCTTTAATCAAAAATACCTTATTACATTGAAACCTTTGGAGCTAAATACCTGGGTTTTATTTCAAAAACTTTTTGAAATGATACTTTATTTTTAATCCTTTCAAAAAAAATACATATGGCCGTGTAACTCCAAAAGAATATCAAGGAACTGAGTACTACCAAATAGTATCATACATCCCTTTACCAAGAACGTAATACATAAGAGAAGTGTTTACCATCCAAACAACTCCCTTGCCCATTTTTACTCATTTTTGAGTCACCCGAACTAGTTAACTTAAAAACACCTTTCTTCTCCTTCAAATCCATTTTGAAACAACACTATATGTATTTCCAAATAAACAGTTTTACCCAAAAATATCCATTTCTAGTTTGCCTTGGGTTCGTTCGGATTTGAACTCGTTTCGATCGTACATTGTTAAAGAGAATAATTTACTAAGTGCACTACAATGTTCGCCTAGACAAACATCAGATCGTCACTTAGAAGATTAATCAGATCCTCACGAAAAAAGTCAAGACTCATTCCCCGAACCAATCCAAAGAAAACACACTTTTCTTAAAAAGTTCTTTTCTAAAATATTCATATTTAAAAATACTTTTAAGTAGACTATCGATACTATTTCCAAAAATATTTATACCCTAAACCACTTTAAGAAAAACTATTTTTTCTTTTCTTATAAAATCATTTGAAATAAAAAAATACATTTTTATAAGTTAATTCTTATAAAACCAGCTCCTTATATAAATCATTTTTCAAGAATTTATCTTAGAACAATTCTAGCTTCCTTTTATTGAACCCCTATTTATAAATCCAATTTTATAAAAGCAACTTTTATATAAAATTATTTCTAAAATATTTATTTTGAAATATTCCAATTTTCTTTTTAATAAAATAACATTTATTAAAATCCAAATTTTAACCCAATAGTATCACTGAATGCCATATAGTCAAATTATGAAATTGAATCCACAAGGTGCACAGTTTTAATGTTCCTGCAATTCCTATCTATCAAAATCAGGTTTCAAAAAGAAATATTTCAAACAGACTAACAAACAATAGTCAATGTTTCAGAACTGAGCGAGCATGACTAACCAAATCCTAGATGATAATGATGAAATATTATAACTTCCTAACAAGCAACGACATCAAAAATAACTATACTGATTTTTTGAAAATTTCCCTCATGTATGAAATATACTCCTAGGTAAAATTATTTCGTTTACTAATTTTAAAACAAAGTGTCGATCGGCCTTATTCAGGTGTTTAGGAATCCTTATCGATAATGTGGGCCAAACGTATCAATAGAAATTCATAAACCACTCAACCGATTAAACAACACAATATAAGACATTTTTATGAAATTAAGAAATATGCGCTCTTATATATATCTCAAACTCATTCTAGGATATTACTAATCTTATTCCTAATTAGTTTATCCCGCCATGGCCTAAGTGTTTGCTCAACCAAAGCTCTGATACAATTGTAAAAACCTGCCTATTTAACCCTTAGAAATCGATACCAATACATCCACAGTATTCACAAGTGGAATATCCAAGTGCTGAAAAGACAGATTATTGCAGTTAAAGAAATAGAGACAGAGTAGAATCTCATATCATGGTGAGAAAAATATATAACATACACAAGGTTTTTACAAAAATTAATCGTTTTTATTATGCACAATATCAGAGTACACTTTCATATTTTCAGTCTGCACAGTTATAACAACCTGTCCTTACAATTCTGATAAATACAGAAATAGAAATCAAGAACAAAAAAATAGTAGAAGAATGTAAGATAAATGAATACGTCTTGGAAAATCCAACTCGTCAGTAGAAAGCTCCAAAGCATCCAGCTAAATCTGGAAAATATGCTCAGGCTGAATGAAGCATTATAGGTAAACAACGCCCATATTAGTTTAGTAGATACAGCGTAAGAAACTCAAATTACAAGGAATTTTATTTTAACTTATAAAACCCTTTTAAAAACAAAGGTATCTCGCAGGACCACGCCACACATAAACATGAACGGGTTTTTACCTTATGACAACTAAAACATTTCTATAAGAAATCTTCTGTCATTATAATAATGTCTAGGGTTTAAAATAAATATATAAAATAGCTTAAATGCTTGCATCTCACATTTCAACATAATTGGACACAATAAGTCCATAAAGGCATGTATTGGAATATAGATTCTAATAATGGCAAGGAAAGGGACTACTTTCCGAACAATGCATCTCTAGATAAAATGTAACATAAGGGCTATAGTGGAAACTGCCCCTCTGCCAACACAGGACCGACATACCCCTTACTGGATAGTACCGAATATGATTACCCCAAGATTGTGATTAATAACCAAGAATGGTCCCCGAAGCATACATATAGATATCGACTCTAGATAAGGGGAAATCATACCCTAATGGGATTAACCCACATAACACTACTACATCTACCATGTTTTATCCATTACCGAGGTGTGAGATTTGAGGGTCTATACTCTTACCATTTTCTCATAACAAACCATCTTGGATTGCTAGCACTACCCTCCAGGCAGAAATGCAGTGCTAGCATTTATCCATGTTCTGGGATCGCACAAACATTAACCATTTACTATTTTCCAGTTTGGAATCACCTTCGGGAAGAATAGTATAGCTCCATAGCATACAATATAACGATCCATCATGAATATTATTAGTTTGGAGTGGTTCGGATAAATCCATAATTGGTGTTTTATCCAAACTAAGCGGTAATTCCCGACTAACTCAATTCCAGTTCTATGGAGGTACGCCAATATTCGAGTCCTCACCGAGGAACTCAAATATACACAACGTACTTCCTGAGTTAAAACATGTCAAGATTTGATAGTCGGTTATTTAACTATCAAATACACATGAAAATAATTCAGTGATTTAATTGCACATAGCAACCACTAAGCCTCAAAATAAATCTTTCGTTTGTTCAATCTTTTAAGAATATTCATATACTTATCACACTGGCATAAGTATATTCACAAACATTGTGAAAGATATCTCATTTCAAAATCATATTAAAAGGATCAAAACTAATGTTATTTAAATTAGAGATAAGGAAAACCCCAAACATTATTCCATTGGTGTTAATCATGGAACAAATGTCCACACTACCATAATTAAGAAGGTCAATTAAGGGAAAACCTCATCTCAAATTCTTTTATATATTGCTGTAGTAAATCCGTTTAATAAATCTATTTTCATTTATGGAAATCTCCTTTACTAAAATTCCGAATCCATTTAGAAACTATTTACAAATATCCAAGTTTATTTATAAAACTCTTTTATTCCTAAACTATTTATAAAATTTCATCCCAAATTTCAAGATCTCTTTTTAAGTTATAAAACTTCCTTTCTAAACTTTTCATATTTAAATCAAAACTTCTTCAATTTACTTTAATCAATAAAGATCCTTTGATTAACCATTAATTAATTAAAACACCTTTAAATAACAAGTTGTCATTTAAATATTTCATTAATCATCTTTAAACCTCATTCAAAACGATAACTTTCGAATATCTTTAATAATATATTAAATTAACTTTAAACCAATTATTATACTAATAATTTAGCTTCAAAACAACATTCTATATTAATACAATAATTAATAAATTTCAAAACATCCTTAATATAAAAATCTATTAATTTCAATTCATTATTAACATAATAATTAATTAAACTTTAATACAATATAAATGTAGAAATTTTTTAAATAATATTAATACGATAATTAATTAACCTTTAAATATACTTAAATAAATATAATAAATAACTTTAAAATAATAATTAAATATCATAAATAACCTTAAGAAATAACTTCACAGAATTATATTAATAAAATAATTAATTTTAAATCATTATTTAGAATAATAATTAACTATCTTTAAAACGTTATTAATAAATAATAATTACCTTTAAAACTTATTAATAAATAATAATCATCTTTAAAATAACATTGCTTCCATAATTAACTTTTCAAATTTAGAATGAGGCTTAGCGACCACTATGGTACTTAAACAAGTTACCATTTATTTTAATTAAACTTTCAAGTTATGATACTTGGTATTTACATAGGCAGATATATGTGTAAATTAAATCCAAAATTAACAATCAATTGTTAATACAACTATTAACTAATATTAACCAACTGGTTTGTACATAAGTGTCCACACTAACATAATAGTAGAACTGTGTTTATTTCTGTTAAATAGATGTCCAAATATAATGTATCCAGTTAATTATAGTAGAAAGGTGATTTATTATGCTAAACAAGTGTTCAATAAATTTAATTAGTGGAACGGTGTTTTATTTCGCTAAACATGTGTCCAAATTACGATATTCAATTTACTTTAACAGACTGGTGTTTATTTGGTCAAGTAGGTAACACCCGTTAATTTTAATTAATTAAATTATGTAATTATTAACATTGACGTAATTATCATCTGTTGGTATTAATTTATCATAAAATTATACTATAACAAAACTAACAACTATTTATACCAAAATGTCGTACTTGTCAATACATACAAAGCAAAAATTTATGGTTAATCGGATTTAATACGAGCAAGATATCACAATATAAAGTTCACACTTATTTAATTACTAAACAATTGAATAAGGGTTTCTCACCCGAATTGCTTGGGCCCAAGCCCGCCAGCTACCCAACCAAAAATAATGGCCCAACAAGCTACAAACCTGAACCCATAATGCTCAGTGCTCTTCTTCCTCTAAATTGAAAACGGGTGATAACCTATGTCAAAGCCGATCACTTCATCCTCCAACCGCTAACCCTACTCTATACTGAAGACCACACCCCTTTGGTACGACCTTCCCCCAGCATGTGCCACTTCTTGGTCTTATGTGGGCCTACTCAATGCCACCATGCCATTGTGGTTCATCGAAACCCAAACACTACCAAATATGCCATCCTAAGCCCTAATTTGCTTCGTCAGGGAAGCTCCGACCACTAGGGTTCATGAGAGCACCTCTAACACCTTCGTCTTCCCTCGTGCTTGCTCTACCTCCAAACCATCGGCCCCACATCAACTAAATCATTAGAATTTCTCCGATGATCGAAAAATAATCAAACACATCCCCTCATCGATTCATACTAATAAAAATAACCAAATCACCTCTAAAAATCATGATTCTTTGATACGATCACAATCGCGCCCTAATATCTCCAATCCGTGATCGTCGAAAGATGTTCGTTTCTCCTCCACTACTAACTTTGGATGATTGCTACCACCACATTCAACGAAACTTCAAACTTACATTTAAAAAAATACTAGACTCGGAAACAAACAACTCTATAGCTGGTGATTTTGTCTAAAAATTAATGGTTTAGATGATGTTGATTTGGGAAGTTAAAGATCGAGTTTAATTTCAGTTACAGAGGAAGAATATGAAGAAATGGAACTTGTCTGTGTGTATCCAAGTGCATGACCGTGCTGTCTTTATGTAAATGAATCTGAATTGTGTGCGTTTAGGAATATGTTCTCCATATATGTTTGTGGATGTGTTGGTATATGTATAGGCTAAGAAACTTAGGAACTAAGTAATGAAAAGTAAAAGAAGACAAGAGAGGGGGACAAGGAAACAAGAGCAGATAGTGGGAACAAAGATGCAGTTGAGTGAAAGATGTGTTGTATACAATGCATATTTGTTATTGATTTGGAAAGATATGGGTACCTCGACACACAAGATAGCATCCGCGTACGAGCCACGAATGATGGAACATGCTCGCATACATAAATGTGACGCAATCACAAAAAAAATAAAACACACCGATTATCAAGGTCTGTTAAATTTCAAAAATACTAAAGCTTGCCATAAAATACGTCAAATGGAAATTCAAATATTTTCCAAATTACAATTTATGGAAAAACTATATAAATGAAAGTAAATATACATCATTAAAAATCAAGAAGTTATTTGAAACTTATGATTTAATATATATAAATTCAAATATGAATATTTAAATAAATCAAATATTCCAATTTGAAGATTCAAAGAGAAGAAAGCGAGGGGTAAGAGGTAAGAAGGGTGCCGTTTGTACAAAAAATTTGCACAACACTCTTTGAATGTAATTGAATAGATTAGAATGAAGAAACAAAATGAAAAATGAGGCTAATCTAACAATCACATCAAGAAAAATGAACAGTAGTAAAAGAAGACAAGAATTTATAGTGGTTCAGCATTGTAGCCTACGCCTCCTTTGATGGGTTTGATGTTTATTGTTGATTATAAACTGAATTGCAACAGTACAATGGCTAACACTCGAGTTCAATGGAGATTTAGAAGAGCAACAGCATAAATGTTCCCTTTTTAGCTATAGTGAAGGTGCTATTTATAAGCGTAGAGATGGAAATATCTACCTTGAATCTTGGAATACCCTTTCTCATGCGTAGGTGGGTCCATACAATCGATCTGGGTTCGTTTGGAATCAATCCTTGATCGATCAATGTTGTCTTCGTATTGATCAAGAAATGGTCCAATCGAGCTACGATCGATAATGGTTGTTCTTGAGTTGATTTGCAAGCTTCTATGAAAATTTCATGGTATTTGGACTTGTAGTTTGAGAGATACGATCAATCCACGGTTGAGTTTGCTAAGGAGGCTGAAGACTTCGTGTCGATCTTCTCGTGTCGATGACGTGGTGCACACGCTTCGTATAGATCCATATTTATGCTCAGAGACCACTTCCTTTGGGTTGACTACTCCATTCGTATTCATCCTATACTTTGTTTTCTCGTATCGATGCTCCACTCCTTCCTTTGTATCGATCTCCGACCCTTCTCTTCGTATCAATCAAGTATGTGATCGATATGAAACATTCAACTACTAGTCGAATGAAGTGTGATCGATTCAGGGAGTGTTGAAGTCCATTGATATAGGTTCGAACCTGGTGGATATGAATGATGGATGCTGAGTGATGGGGATATGTCTACTTCATATCCATGGCGATGGATATCAAATGATGGATGCTGACGAATGGATATGGAATGGAAATGTTCCACATGGGCCTTGATCGATTCATAACTTGAGCATACGAGCTCTGGTTGACCTAAAATTTGGAATGTTGCATTTCATAGCTTGGCTTGTCATATCATGCTAACCGTAGCTCGATCTGGACTAGGACCAAGTTCCCCTTTATCCATCGTGAATCTGCAGATAACCGATTTCCTAAGCGAACTGTCTTCAATCTCTATTCAAGTCCTTAGTATCATGGCCTTTCCAAAAGGCGGGATAACATTTACCCCCCAAAGTACGTCATGTGTGAAGATGACGTGCTTTGTAAATCTGCAATCTTCATTCTGAAAGGGTTCTATCCGATTTATTGAATAGTTATTGTCAAGTGATGTGACCTTTGGCAGGATTCAAGTAGTGTAAATGTTGAGTTGTAGACTGCCAATGATCATGTAGTTTTTGTTATAACTGAAGGTCGAGTGCTAGCAATTTGTTGTTTATTGTTCTGGCTATCACCAGGTAAGCATTTAATTCCTGTTAACTTTGAGAATCGAATGTTAGTATACCATACATGCACATATTTCAACCTGACTCCCATTCATACTTGTACATTCCTAGGCCGTTTTCAATTTTTTTGAATTGAGTTTTGTATCGATCCTCTCCTGGATCGATGTGAAACTGGAGTTGCAACATTGGTCGATGGTTGTTTGGATACCTTTCTTCGTATTGATCCTCTCCTGGATCGATCTACGGTGCATTACGGTAGACTTTGTATCGATGGTTATCGATACGAGATAGGCTTACATAAGGTGTGCTTCGTATCGATGGATACGAAATTTACAAGTGTTAACACATGGGACAGCTTCGTATCGATGGATATGAAATATTAGGCCCCGGATCGACTAGCATCGATGGATACAAAATACTGCACTCTAGATTTCCTTGGGTTGATGGATACGAAGGCCATGCTACGTATCGATTGATACGAATGATCCAGACATAATCATGCAGCGCACTTTGTATCGATGTGGATGTTGACTGCCTCAATCGATAACGTAACTGGTATACGAATTGTTTTTGCTTTGGATACGATGGAGTATGAATATGTTCTTTACATAGAATATAATATTCACCTATTTTCTACTGCCAATTTGTATCCATCAGAAGAGAAAAGAAACCATCGATCTTTCATTTTCAAACACCAAATCACTAATCGTAAATCAAGATTCTTCGTGCTAGGTAATTAACCAATAGATCTACATGCGCTATTCCTTTCATGGCAATGGCAATCTCCGGCATTGTGGTGTCGGAGTGTGGCTAGGGTGAGGTCTAGGGAATGGTTAATGGACATTTGGAGAAGAAGAAAGAGGATAGCAGGATAGTAGCCGAAGGGATCGATGGACTTGGAGTGTTTGGAGATAGTTGAAAGCAATTTCCATGATCGATCAAGGAAGTGTGGTTTAACGATCAATCTGAGGTAGAGAGTTCATATCGATGTAGATGAGGCATGGTTTGACTAATCCAAAACCAAAGCCCTTTGATCGACATGAAGCGGTCGATACGAAGCGATCGATATGAACTAGTGATCGATAAAAGGGTTTATTAATATGAAAATTTCATTAATCAATACAAACGTTGGCCTTAGGGAAATGATGCAAAGCGAATTATGATGGATACGAACTCCATCGCTTTTTGCATATTCGAACACTTAACTTCGATGAGCTTTAGCCTTGCAAATTTGGACTTGATCGAAAAACTCCATATATGACTATCCTTCAAAGCTCGTCGGTTGAACTGCAACTTGACAATCATAACAAATTTTAATATGGATCCTTCTTCTATGTTAGAAGGGAACGGTTGAAACGGTTAGTAATGACGGCCACTTCGATCGAATCTCAAAGTTTTGTCTCTTTATCATCTTTCGACCGTGTAGAAATTTGGAGTATTTTGCAGCACTTCACTACACAATGTTGCGACTATGCTATTGATTAGAAAAGCACAAATTTTAAGAAATTCTGCAAGTGCACAGGCGTGTAGTATGTAGGTCGAACACAGAGAATTGTGTTTTAAAATATTTGAAATCCATATTTAAATCTTAGATGTGTTTAACAAATTCGATGGTGGTTCTTGAGTAGGAAATAAAAACAGTAATATACCCCGAATCGATTTCGAATCTAATCAAAATTGCAATCAAAATATAAAATTGTAAAAATCAGAGCAGAAAATAAAATTGCTTAAAATAAAATAATAGAGCAAACAACTGAAATAAAATGAACTGAATTTTATTAACTAACTGGAAAGAGTGCAGAAAATAACTAAGAACAAGAATAAATAAATTGCTAAATCTAATTAACAATCCTACGTATTCTGTACGAAAATAAAAACACTGCTGAAATTAAAACTAAACTAGAAGAAGACTGATGGGGTAGGAGATGATTTGAAGGTGTTGTATAATGCTGTATATATAGGCTATCATCCCCTAAATTCAGTCCATCTTTTTAGCAATAGAACTGGTCCTATTCATAGTACTTGCCAAGATAATTGTACTGACTGGGTCCATTTCTTGAATTGGTGAAGAGTAAAGTTGCCACGTCATTGCGTGCAACACTTTTACATGTGAATTGGTCCAAATTCACACGTAAGCTACATTTGAATGTGTCCCATTTTGCTTTATATCATAGCTGTGCATTATGCTACTTGAATTGGCCATGTTGTTTGATTAACAAGTGGCATTGCTTTGAAATGGATATCCTTGAATTGCGTGAGCTGGTATGTATTTATATTAGAGTGTATCATTTTGAATATTTCCAATTGAGTGATATGCTTGATACGTATTTTATTTTTGAATCATTCGGTGTCAAAAATGCTGCACCCACTGTTGCGCGTCTTTTAGGACCGACCAATGCCACAACCGATTAATTTCAACATAGCACTTCAGAATCTATAATCTGCAAAACCACAACAAAATACCCGTATAATACCACTTTATTTTAAAATAAAAATATATGAAACAAATGGTTTAAAATGCAGAAAAATACGTTCATCAAGTACCCCCACACTAGAACTTTATTCGTCCTCAAGTAAGAAAGAAAATAAAAACTAAATAAATCCCTTTTCGTAGGAAACATGATTGCATTGACCATATGCAACAAGCCATTAATCCTCTAGGTGTCCCTAGCAGGACGAGTGGTGTCTCGTGAGGGTTTTCAGCGGATACTACCGACAAAATCCAAATGCAGCATGTGATGATTCTAATGTACTATATGAATGCAAAATTTAAAATAAATGGAGACTCGATTTACTTCAGAATAATTGCAATAAAATAATGTATATCAGTTTTAGTCAACTTCTAGAAATTTTTGGTTCCTCACTAATCACAAATTTCAATATAACTCAATTTTTCTTACATTTGATTCTAGTGTTGGCCAATTGTTTCGGTTGATAACGTAGTGCGGCCATGAAATAAATTCTTTATTGTTAATCACAGTTTTTTTCTATGGTATTTTTCATTTCCATTTGTACAACGAGCCAAATTAACAAAGTCAAGAAGTGTTTGGGTTTTAATAGCTTACTCTCTCTTTATTGATTTTTTTATATACACCTAACTTTTGGACAAAGGAATATCACCCATGCACTGCCTTGTGGGCTTACGTGATAGTTAGGGCAGAGTTTGGCGGATTGTGCAAACCGACGCTGACTATGTCAGAAAAGGTCGATAATCCTTAAGTGGTTATTTATTTAATTTCTTTGTAAACCTAACTCAGAATGCTGAGGCCAGATATACCATCCATGCACTGCCTTGCGGGCTTACTGAGAAGAGTACAGAGCGTGGCGAGTGCACACACTTTCATAATTATGCACACCTATTGACTCTAGGTGTTTCTGATTATTATTATTATTATTATTATTTTATTATTATTATTTTTTGTTTTTTTTTTGTTTTTTTTTGATAATGACTAAAGAGAGTTAAGCAAATCAACTTAGAACCACTTAACTTTAATGATTTGAAATGTTAACATATGTACTTTAAATCTGCCATTTTTTTAAAAAAAGACTTCAATTTAGAAAGGATTTCATAACCATCACCTACGAATCCTCCTATATACTAACCTCACTATTATCGCTTGTAATTCAACTTTTCATAATATTTTACGTTTGAAATTAGTGATTCACAAAAATTTTGACAATTAACTTCAATTGTTTACTTACTTTGTCTTGACTAATTAAAATAAATCAAAGTCCTGAAAATAATGGAAAATGAGATGAAGCTTGAAGAAGAAAAAAATTAAAAATAAATAATGAGATGATTTTTTTTGAAGTGATGCCACATGTGAAATATGAACAAACAGTATGAGATATGCGTCCCCCCACATTGGAATGAGACAGTGTCCCAACTGTCAAATAGAATGCAAATGCAAAATAGAAGGAAAAAAATAAAAACATTAATAAAAAATACAACCTGATACGTACAAGGTAGTGAGTGGCTCCTGCCGAATAGCTAGGTTCGTGAAGATCCACGAACTCGTCGTCCTCGTGTTGTTCAAACTCTAGAAATGGCTTCAAGCGGTGTCCATTGACCTTTGAAATGGAACCGTCCCTAGGATTTTCAATTTCAACTGCACCATTAGGGTACACTATTTTCACAATATATGGGCCTCTCCATCGAGATTCCAATTTGCCTGGAATTATATAAGAGAACTTTCCGACATACTTCTAATGTCATATGAAGTATGGATTTATCAGGCTAGAATTTAGTTTTCTCTTTATAAATCTTTGCAATTTTATACGCTTCATTTCTTAGTTCTTCTGATTCTGAAACTTGTAATTTATGATGTGGTCCGGCCTTTTCTATGTTAAAATTAAGGTATTTGATTGCCCAAAGTGCACTGTGCTCGAGCTAAACGGGTAAATAGCATGCTTTTCTAAAGACTAGTCGGTATGGTGACATTCCTAGATTGGTTTTATAAGCTGTGCGAAATGCCCAAAGGGCGTCTATCAATTTAGATGACCAATCTTTTCTGTTGGAGTTAACTGTCTTTTCAAGAATTTGTTTAATTTTTCTATCAGAAATCTCAACTTAACCGTTAGTCTTGGATGATATGGAGTAGATATTTTATGAGTGATCGGGTATTTATTAAGAAGAGATTCAAAAGCACGATTATAAAAATGAGAACCATTATTACTTATAATGGCTCGAGGTGTGCCAAAATGGAAAAATATGTTTTCTTTCAAAAATTTGACAATAACTTTATTGTCATTCGTTCTGGTGGGAATGGTCTCAACCCATTTAGACACGTAATCTACTGCAAGTAGGATGTAGAGATTTCCAAAAGAATTAGGAAAAGACCCATGAAATCGATGCCCCAAACATCAAAAAATTCGATGATAAGGATTGGATTTAGGGGCATCATGTTACATTTGGAAATACGACCTGTTTGTTGACATCTAGCGCATTTCGAGAAAAATTCATGGGCATCACGAAAAAGAGAAGGCCAATAAAAACTGCACTGTAACACCTTGGCAGCAGTTTTCTTTGCTCCAAAATGTCCTCCACCTGGTTGATTATGTGAAAAAGATAGGATGCTATGGAATTCATGTTCGGGGACACATCTACGTATGGTTTGATCGCTGCAATATTTGAAGAGAAGAGGATTGTCCTAGTAAATGTTTCGAACATTAAAGAGAAATTTTTGTTTAACTTGTTTTGACCAATGGGAAGGTGTTTCATTTGTGACAAGATAATTTACGATGTCCACGTACCATGGTGCTCTGGAGAGGGAAAGAATTTGTTCATCAGGAAAATGATCGTTGATTTGAGAGTTATCGTAGTTTTCATGAAAAATACGAGAAAGATGATCAGCTACGACATTTTTAGAACCCTTTTTGTCCCATATTTCTAGGTCAAACTCTTGAAGAAGGAGAATCCAATGGATTAAGCGGGGTTTGGCATCCTTTTTCGTGAGTAAATACCGCAATGCGGCATGATCGGTGTAAGCTATGACATTAGAACCTACGAGATATGATCTAAACTTATCGAGGGCAAAGATAACTGCTAAAAACTCTTTTTCTGTTGCTGAGTAATTCAATTGAGCTTCGTTAAGAGTTTTGCTAGCATAATAGATGACTCGAGGAAGTTTATCGATTCGTTGAGCTAAGATGGCTCCAATGGCATAATTAGAAGCGTCACACATTAATTCGAAAGGCAAAGTCCATTTTAGAGGTTGGATTATAGGTGCAGTGGTCAAGATCGATTTATGGGCTTCAAAAGACATTTTACATTCATTGGAAAATTCAATTTTCGTGTCTTTATCTAGAAGATTCCAAAGAAGTTTTGAAATTTTTGAAAAATCTTTAATGAACCTCCTATAAAATCCTACGTGGCCGAGAAATGAGCGAATGTTCTCGACGGACCTTGGAGGAGGAAGGTCAACAACAAGATCAACTTTAGATTTGTCAACTTCTAGGCCACTTTTAGAGACAACATGACCTAAGACTATTCCACGCTTAACCATAAAATGTCATTTTCCCAATTAAGCATAAGAGATTTCTCCTTACATCGCTTTAGGACACGTTCTAAACGAAGGAGGCATTGATCAAAAGACGACCCATAGATTGAAAAATCGTCCATGAATATTTCTAAGAAATCCTCCACCATATCAGAAAATATACTCATCATACATCTCTGAAAGGTTGCGGAAGCATTACAAAGACTGAAGGGCATGGGACGATAAGCGAAAGTTCCGAAGGGGTAGGTGAAACGTCGTTTTGTGTTGGTCCTCTAGCGCGGTGGGGATTTGATTATAGCCGGAGTAACCATCAAGAAAACAATAATATTCATGACTGGCTAAGCGTTCAAGCATTTGGTCAATGAAAGGGAGGGGAAAATGATCTTTTCTTGTAGCTTCATCGAGTTTTCGATAGTCGATGCAAACACGCCGTTTTGTTTTGACTTTTGTTGGAACAAGTTCGTTATTCTCATTTGTGGTCATAGTGATTCCAGACTTCTTTGCTACAACTTGTACTGGACTTACCCATGTACTGTCAGAGGTAGGATAGATAATGTTATTATCTAAATATTTGATAATTTCTTCCTTTACCACTTCTCTCATATTAGGGTTTAATCGCCTTTGAGCTTCGCGAGTGGGTTTAGCCTCGTCGACTAAATGTATTCGATGTTCGATGATTGATGGACTAATTCCCTTAATGTCAGCGATTACACATCCTAATGCCTCTTTATTTTCCCTTAAAATTTTCAAAAGTTATTCTTCTTGGTCCTTAATGAGATCGGAGGCCATGATTACACGGAAATTTTTCGAAGAATCTAAGTATGCATGCTGAAGATTGTTTGGAAGAGGTTTGAGGTCTAATTTAGGGCATTCTTCTTTTGAGGCTTTAGTAGACGTCAACTAATTGAATTTTAGTGAATTATGAAAAGAGCAAAGCATATCATTTAATTCATAAATATATTCATCTTCATAGAAGTTGGAATTAAAATGATCTAGGCACATGTTAAGAGACTCCGTAGTATCACTAAAATCATTTTCTGCGATTGTTTGGATCATGTCAACTTCTTCTGTTTCAAGATCCCTTGGTTTTCTATTAAGATTGAATATATTTAGTTCAATCGTTAGGTGCCCAAAGGAAAGTCGGAGTTGACCATTCCTACAATTTATGATAGCATTTGATGTTGCTAAAAATGGACGACCTAATATCAAAGGAATCTGACCATTGGGATTTGAGACAGGCGCAGTCTCTAGGACCATGAAATCGACTGGGAAATAGAATTGCTCGATTTGTAAAAACATCTTCAACTATGTCTAATGGTTTTTTGACAGAACGATCAGCTAGTTGAATTGTGATGTTTGTAGGTTTTAATTCCCCTAGTCCAAGTTGATACTACACAGTATAAGGCAAAAGATTCACACTTGCTCCAAGATCGAGTAAGGCATGACTAATGTGAGTGTTACCGATTTTACAACCGATTGTAGGACCACCGGGATCCTTCTACTTGATTGGGGATGGATTTGAAAGAATAGAGCTCGTGTTTGCAGTTAGAAATGCAGTCTTAGGAACGTTAGTGGTGCGTTTTTGAGTGCATGGATCTTTCAGACATTTGGCATATTGAGGAATTTGCTCGATGGTATCAAGAAGTGGAATATTGGTTCGAACTTGTTAAAGATTTCAATAATTTGGTCAAAATTAGCGGGCTTCTTCTTTTTGTTGAGTCTATGGGGAAATGGAGCAATGGGTTTATAGACTCGTTTGGATGTTTTTTCATTCGAAGAAGAAGGTGTTATATTAGAGGGTGAAGATAAGGGAGCCAGAATGTTGGGGTTGCCAACATCATAAGGTGAAGAGTGGTCAGGATTGCCAACCTTAGATGAAGAAATATAGTCGTTTGGATTGACAACCATTGTTGTTGACTGAGTTTCAGAATTTTGAACATGGGAAGATTTAAGAAGGATGTCGGGGTTGCCGACGTGGTTGTCTACCTTCTTTCCAGACCTCAATGTGGTGACAGCATTAACCGGATTTACATTTTCGTCCTCACAAAGATTTTTTCCTCGAGAGTTATACTTCAGATGCACTTCGGTTTGACTAGGCAATTTACCTTTCTCATTGATTTTCATGAGATCCTTCATCATTATCAACATTTGTTCAATTTGTTTGGTGATTTTCTCAATTCTTGCATCTTGGTTAGTGATATGTTCATTTTGTTTAGAGAGTTGTTTTTCCAATCGAGCAATTTCTTGTGAAGGCTGAGAAGGTTGGGTTGATGGATTGAAATTAGGATGCATGTATGGTTGATTCGGAGGTTTTGTTTGAGGAGTTGGCTGTGAATTTTGAGCATTAAATGTTGGGGCTCGATAATTCGAATTTGGCATCATCGGATACATATGCGATGGATGAGCCACATTGTTTGGATTTGACCACGAAAAATTTGGATGATGCTTCCAGTTAGGGTTGTATGTGGATGAATAAGGACTATTTTGAGCTATAGCATTGATTTGGTCTTGTGTGTAGTAGTGTGGTAGTCCTTCTCCTTCTTGAGGAATTTGGGCATCTATAGGAAGATGTGATGGGTCAATGACATGTACTCCTCTGTTTGGAGTACGAATTGGAACACGAATTGTTTCCTATTGCATATTCTTTTTCAAATAATCTTCTAAAAATTCCCAAGCTTCCTCATCTGTTTTTTCCATGAATTATCCACCACACATTGATTCGAGTTGGGATCTTGTTTGATAGTTAAGCCCTTCATAAACGATTTGGCACAAAACGTGTTTAGGGATTGCATGATGTAGGCAACTATATAAAAATTGATTGAACCTTTCAAAATATTTTGAAAAAGTTTCTCCTTCAAAATATAGTAAATAAATTGTCCCAACTTTTAATTGAATTTTTAGGAAGAGAATTAAGCCATCTTTTTGCACTTTCTAGAAGTGCAAATGGAATAAGCCTTAGCTTGATGGATTCATTAGAAAGTTGTTGCACTTTAGTTGTAGAAGCGTATAACTCAAATTCACTAAGAAATTCATATGCGTTTTCAGACCCAGTGAATTTTTGTACCCCTTGGATAAAAGAATGTTTTAGCTCAAAATTATTTCCTTTGGCAGGTAGAAATGAAATAACTGAAGGTTGAACGGTCCTAGTTGGATAGCATCGGTCTCTAAGGGATAATGGCCGGTTCTCATGAAATTCATGATCTTCAACATGTGATTTAGGCGACGATTTTGGTGAACTATGATGTGAACCATGTTGTGAACCATGATTGCTCATATTTGTTTGATTAGAAATTTTTGTTGATTTGTTTGATGAGATATTTTGGCTTTCTAAACGGTTAAAGTTATTTCTTTCCCAAACGTGCATAAACAAATCAAGGTGTAATAGCCAAATGTAAATTTAAACAGCTTTCAGTTGGGCACCTGTAGAGTAGAAAATTACTTACAGTGGGGTATGGCAGTCCGTCCAATGCAACTGAGTAGCGCTAGCGGATCTAACTCGAAAGTTTGCGGTTGCTATGTTGTTGCTACCTATCAGATATCTAAGAGCTTATGAGCTTAGAAAAAATGAAACTGCAATCGTGTGTGTATATAAATGAAACGTGACTGAAATAACCTAAATGGAATGTAACTTGATGAAATAATGCAAATAAAGTATGCTTTGGTTATGTGAAAAACTATGTGTGAATGAAATAAGGAAACATGAAAATGTGTACTGCAGTGATCGTTGAAAAATGTGTGAGTAAAATACGACTAACGTGTCATGTGTGAAAATGAGTGCATAGTGAATGAACGTGGAAGTAAAGTGAAAACACAGTGAACGTGAAAAACGAACTGTGTAACAACAAGGTGAATGAATGTTTTAGTTGGAGTTATTTGAAACGTAAAATGCTAAGCGATGCTAAATAAACTGAAAAGTAAGTAGCTATGTGAAACCATTTGGGTGAATGGTTGCAGGTGAATATTGATTCGTGAAAATGAAACCTAAGCTATGTATAATTATGTGAAATGCTGCCACACCTGAATATCTGTGAAAACGTGAGGACTATGCAAACGTGGAAACAATGGAAAGTGTAAGTGCAAAATATATTGCTAGAATGCAACTGACTGACATGCAAAACAACATGTGTGAAAAGTAAATATGAAACAACGAACGAAAGGAATTAAAACAGCGTAAATATGCAGCGAAAAGAAAAAAACGAGCTTTTTTTGAAAACTAATGCAAAAATAATAAATTAACACGAATAGACTTAAAAAACGAAAAATCGAAAATTTCAAAATAGCAATTCTCCGGCAACGGTGCAAAAAACTTGTTGCGACTATTCTATTGATTAGAAAAGCACAAATTTTAATTAATTCTGCAAGCTCACAGGCGTGTGTATGCAGGTCGAACACAGGGAATTGTGTTTTAAAATATTTGAAATCCATATTTAAATCTTAGGCGTGTTAAACAAATTCGATGGCGATTCTTGAATAGGAAATAAAAACAATAATATACTCTGAATCGATTTCGAATCTAATCAAAATTGCAATCAAAATATATAAATTGTAGAAATCAGAGCAGAAAATAAAAGTGCTTAAAAGAAAATAATAGAGCAAACAACTGAAATAAAATGAACTGAATTTTATTAACTAACTGGAAAGAGTGCAGAAAATAACTAAGAATAAGAATAAATAGATTGCTAAATATAATTTACAATCCTACGTATTCTGTTCGAAAATAAAAACAATGTTGAAATTAAAACTAAACTAGAAGAAGAGTGATGGGGTAGGAGATGATTTGAAGGTGTTGTATAATGCTATATATATAGGCTTTCAACCCCTAGAATCAGTCCATCTTTTTAACAGTAAAACCGGTCCTATTCATAGTATTTGCCGAGATAATTGTACTGACTGGGTCCATTTCTTGAATTGGTGAAGAGTAAAGTTGCCACGTCATTGCTTGAAACACTTTTATATGTGAATCGGTCCAAATTCATACGTAAGCTACTTTTGAATGTGTCACATTTTGCTTTATATCATGGCTATGTATTATGCTACTTAAATTGGCCATGTTGTTTGATTAACAAGTGGCATTGCTTTGAAATGGATATCCTTGAATAGCGTGAGCTGGTATGTATTTATATTAGAGTGTACCACTTTGAATATTTCCAATTAAGTGATATGCTTGATACGTGTTTTCACTTTGAATCATTCGGTGTCCAAAATGTTGCACTCCTTATTGCGTGTCTTTTGGGACCGACCAATGCCACAACCGATTGATTTCAACATAGCACTTCAGAATCTATAATCTGCAAAACCACAACATCATTCCCGTATAGTACCGCTTTATTTTAAAATAAAAATATATGAAACAAACGGTTTAAAATGCAGAAAAATACGTTCATCACACAACATGATCATTCACCTTACACTGGGGGGAACACAGATTTCTTTCCATCTAATAACAGTTTTTACTGAGTTCAATAACTGTGGATCCTGGAAGCTCAATGCGACAAGAAGTTCAAAGTCCTCCGTTTCCTAGAATCAAAGTGCCTGATATCATGGAGATACATTGTATCCTATTTCGGATGAATTGCTGGATGCAGTGGTGATTATGAGTGTAACATCCCACCTTTTCGCACACTTCAAATCGACACACGTGCCAATTTAAACCATACGGAAGGGCGGATTGTTATAGGGTAAATAAGAAAAACAGAGAAGGAATAAAATAAAACAGAATCTCACAGTGGAAGGATAAAATATAATAATAAATATACAGTTCATAAAACTGTTTACAAATCATTTGATTTTTCTTTATACAATAAATATCAGAGTTCACATACCAATAAATATCAATGCAGCGGAATTAAATATTGTAGTGGAATAACAGTAGATAATAGTAATGCAAATCTTCGTCTTCGTCCTCCAGAGCTAAAACTTGAAATCCTGAAACGCTCGGACTGACCCGAGCGAATTGAAAAGACAAAACACTCGAGTCAGAACTAAAAGATCTTATGTAAGTTAAATTAACAGAAATGAATATGAGTTCAGTAACTCAAGAGATGCTCGGGATTTACATCTCCTAAGGATCCGTTAAACTATTTACTATATAGTATATTGCGCTATTATAATAGTGTCTATTTGTAAAAAAAACTTACTTTTTAATAGCGTTAAGGGGTTACCCATATAGCCCTTAACACAAATAATGCCAATAGTCTATACAGTACCATAATACCTCCTGATCAGGAGCTACCAGAGGATACTCCATAGGTACGACACAAATAGAAACTCGTACAAGGCGCGATAGAGTGGGTGACACGGCACAACTAGGCAATGCCAGGGTAGATATACCAATTACGCTTCCGGGTCGGTGGTAACACGTAGCGCACAGCTACAGCGCACCTCGAGCCACACCCCCAAATAAAATCAAAAGTAGCCACCGAATCAATCCAAAGTCAAAGTATAATATCGAAGGGATGCGTCCGATCAAAGGTGCTACCTTATTAACCCGTCGATCGCTCCTGTTTTAGCCACCTTATGCCAACTCACGGGAGTCGGGTCCACGTATTTACCTTAAAGGAAACGCCACCACCGTCCTACTTCATTCTGGAATCTCCACCGCGTACACGGTTGTTAAAGTGGTTTTCGGGGTTAGCAGAGAGTATGACAACTTCCGATCCCGGTCACTTCAACAACCAAACGTTATTATAACACCGTGGGCATTTAAAAATAATTATACTTTCAAAACCAGGATATAATTATCCATTTCAAAACTCATAAATACGATATCATTTCCTTTTAAAACCCAATAAACATGATATCATTTTATTTCAAATATATTTCTTTTCCAAAATCATGCCGCTTTTAAGATTTATAATACCTCGAAACCAAATATTTGAAATTTAACTTTCAACATAATACTTCGAAATCCATAGTTTTAAAACCATAACTTTCAAAACTTAAACGGTTTGGATATTCAACAGTATATAAAATAAAACAGTTGAATTTAAAATTTCTTTAAAAGTAAATAATTTCCATGCCTTCACAATTTTTATTCATTTTAAATTCAGTTTATCCCATAACTTTTAGATTCACTTTCCATTCGAATAAAACACTTTGATTTCAATATTTTCCAACTTTGAGTATTTAATGAATTTCAAAACTAATGTTGGGAATTTCTATCCAACAATTCATTTTCCTATTATTTAATTTTGAAAGGTTTACATGATAAATCCCTAACCATTTAAAATAAAACTCAATTTATTAACACTAAATATTTCCTTCCATTTATTTATACTAGAATTATTCATTAAATCCCATTATAAATATCATTCCTTTAAACTTCCAATTTTAATAAGTTAACATCAACTTATGGAGTTAAATTTTTAAATAAGCTCAATTTCGATTAATTTCCAATTTATCTTTCAATCTTAATTGATTTAAATCATTTAAAACTCTATATATATAAGATCTTAAACCCGTACTTAATCATATAATACAAATGATCAAATTCCATTTTTCAACTTATTCATTTTTATTTAACAGATTTATGCATAGCTTAAATTCAACAATTTAACTATATATGTATATATAAAATATATTTATATCATATCCAAATTTAATATTTATTAAACCGTATCATATCCAAACCATAAAAATCATTTCAAGAATAATTTCATATATATACCACGGTGCCTGTATAAAATTTTCTATCCTATGGTCAAGTGACACGGATATTTATCATTTCAATCCGCAGTTTAAAAAAAATGCGGTTGTATATCATTACAAACCGCAATCCCGAATGAAATGAAATGCATGATAACTTGCAGTTTATGTAAATAAACATCCATACATCCAAATATCAATCATCAACCATTTATTTCAAATCATCATCCAATTTAAACAACATCAATATAGAGCATATAAGATATAACAGGTAATAAGTACAGGTATTAACTAACAGTTTATATTCAATAATAAATTTAATAACTGTTTAACTAGCAGTTTATATGCAAATAAATAAATTTTAACTGTCAAATTTTTATGCAATAATAAAATTAATTCGCAGTTAATTTAAATAAATGCGATTTAACTGAGATAATGAATAAAACATGCCAAACAGTCATAAATAAATTTCTACTCATATCTAAAATCAATTTAACAAACATAAGAAAACTTAGAAGCTGTGAGTGAGTTAAAACACTCACCTTTTGAATTTAAATTGGATTTTAAATCCAATTTAAACCCAAAATTCAAATATCTCAGAATTCGTTAAAACCAGCGTCAACAGATCCAGAATTTTATTACGATCCTAATAAAAAAAATCGCATGTCAATCAGATCATGTATGCAAAAGCTATTCGATTTAAACGATTGGAAAACAAAATCAAAATAAAAATAAAACTAACCTAAATACTTGCCACTTCACTCTAACTCTTTGCGCGTACGACAGATGCACAGAAACCCTAATTTGTATCTACAGGTCGCGAACGACTTCAAGCCGCCGTCGTCTTCACTAATTTTCGCCGCTGCCACGTTTCCTTTCACCTGGATCAGACACCGCCGTAGCGACCCCCAACCCAGGTCGACCCCACCTTGTACTCGCACGCGTCTCTTGGTGGCCGGAACCACCTCCGCTGCCGTTGTCCCTTGATGGCAAATCTCGGTAAATTTTGATGCCTATAGTATGAACGAACATCACTGCAGTGGCCTGCACGACTCAAACTTCCCAACGCCACCTCCTGATCGAAGATCGGGTGACGATCCACCGTTGGATCGTCAAAACCCTAAAACGAACGGCCTAAATTTACTCTCAAATTCTGGGCAAACGGTCCTTCAAATTGGAAAACAAATTGTACCATTGAATTACGCTCGTCGAGAGCATCAGCATATATTTTTTATAGATTTTTCTGAGGACTTTGAATTTTTGACTTTTGATTTGATTTGAAATTGGATCTAGGGTTTGCAGCCATTGGAAGAGGAGGAGCTGAGGAAATGAATGCACAAACAAATGAGAATAGATGGAGGCTAGGGTTTATAACTGGGTTTATATAGGTAGGTTAGAGATAGAGTAGATGGATCTGATAAACAAACGTGTTGAACCATAATTGGCCCAAAAAGCCCGTTCTGACCCCGGAACGAAATTGGGTAACCCATATATCGAAATAGGTGTTTTAAAATATTCTGAACGCGATGGAAAAAGTTTCACATCCAAATTGGATCGTATGAAGAAGTTATGCTCAAATCAATATTCTCAAATTGATTTCAAATTGATTTCAATTAAATCGATTTTTAAGGCGTTTCGCGTTCGTACGATCAAATGACAAGTCTGATCGCTATGAAACATGAAATCCTACAATAATTCACTGTTACGGATCCGATGAAACTGGTTTCATCGAAATCCGAGTCCGTGACCAAAATGGCTATTTTTATATTAATTAAATAAATTAAGAATTAGTAAATAAATTCAATTTTTTTATTTCAGTTTTAGAATTGGAATTTTTTATCACTTAATAATTCTCAAACATTTAAAATGACTTAACAATTTTTAAATGTCCATTTATTAAAGATTAAATCAATAAAAATCTTCTATTTCATAAAATTTACAATTATAGATAAATTTCCGAAATTTCCATTAAATTGAATTTACCCATAATTATTCCATTCATAATTCAAATAGAAGGGTTTACCATTGGATTTAAAATTATTACATAAATATTTCCCAATTTTCAACTTAATTTTTAAATTAACGTAGTAATTGCATATTTGATTTTATTCATTTGCAATAAATCCAACTATTGTAAATTAAATAAATTAACTCACTATTAAAATTCAAATTCTAAAATTCATAAAATTTATCACCCTGATTTACCTACAATTAAATTCCTTAAACAAATTCCCATCTCAAATTTTAAATGTAAATTATTTCACCAATTATAGTATTTATTTCAATTTCTTAAAATAATCCCTTTATTACACTTTGAATCCAATTTATTTCAATAAGTTTACAATTAAACGGATTAGATTCAATTTCAACCTTTTACTTACACTTAAGTTTAGGTTATATTTAATTTATAAGGTATTACTTCCCTAGTTATTACTTTACATCTTCCCGTATTAATTTCACAATAAATCATAATTATTAATGTAACGCTTATAATAAATACGATCCTATAATTACTCACATTTAAACGAATGTTATTTTGTTTCCATTAGTGTAACATTCATTTATTTTATTATCACTTATTTAAATTTCTAATTCCATTAACAAATAAGCAGGTAATTTATAATATATGTTACAAGCCATATGTTACAAATTTTGAATTCATCCCAATTCCTTATTATTGACTTAAATTAACATTACTTACATTGCATTAACATTGTTACTTAAAATCTCTATCTAATTGTAATTAATACTCTAAATAAATACATTTACTCCTTTCGTTATTTTATTAATTACAATTAAGGCACATCTAATTATCTTTATTGGTAAATGAGTGAATTTACTAGTAACCCAACTATTATATCCTTAAATATACTTGTATATTTATTCATAAATCAATATTTACATTTTTTTCTTTATTCAAATTGATTTATAACCTAATATATATTTATATTAGTCCCATTTCATTACATTCATTAATGGGTATTGCACAAACCTTATTACTTTACATTATATTCAGTTTCCGAATTTATTTCTTCTAGTATTAGTTTCACAAATAAAATTTAATAAACAGATTATAATTGTTTACACTATTTCTTCAATTGGATTTCATTTCAATACTAATTTATCAATTACAAAATCCAATTTAATTAACAACTTTAATTGTCGAAATTTATGGGTCGTTACACTCTTCCCCACTCAAAACTTTTCGTCCCCGAAAAGGGAAAGAAGGGAAACGAAGAACTAAGAAATCAATATACCTTATTCAAACATTAACTTTATAAAAAATTAAATTTATAAAATTAATTAATTTAGATAGAACATCTTAATTTATAACCATTAAATCTTTTTACACTTAAATTACTAAAGTTTGGAAAACATCTTCAAAATATTACTAAGTTCAAAATTTACGGAAAATTTTGGCAGAGTCTCCTTTGTACTGAGAGGCTTGGAAGAAAATATAATATCAGAATATAAAAATTATATTACATATATTATCCAAAATATTTATATCCCAACCCGGGAAAATATATAAAATAGCGCTATAAACAGTAATCCAAAACGTACCTATTTGTTGGGCAATTTACGCTTAATTTATGGAACCAAAAGCAGTAGCAATTGCTTCCATAACCTGCATTTCACTTATAAAATCTAGAAGGGTTACAATTTATATAAAGTGAAATATTTAAGTGGTTTCAATCACTAACAGCAAATCAATACAACATCCATCAATTTTAACAAACATCATACACAACAAATACAAAACAACCATTCAATCAAACAACAAATAGTTGTTCAGGTTTCAAAACTTTTAAATTATACGGAATGAAGAATAAACTACTAGCGTATCATTTACTCAACAGTCCTATATAAATCTAAATAGTTTATTCACACGTCCATACAAATCTAAAGTATCCTTACCCCAACAACCATAACCAAACAACACAATTCAAATCAACTTTACTTATTATTAATTTTATTTCATACCTTAGTTGTTTAATTTCCTTTCTTTCATTCATTTCACTGATTTTTTTTCATTTATATAATGGTTTATCTTTTTATTTTCATTTATTTCTTTCAATTTTATTTAGAAATAACTTCAACCCTTTTTCTTAAATTTACAATTTCTCTTTATTATATTACATTCATTTACTAATTACTATTATTCATTTATTTATTATTGCATGACCGCATTTATTATTCACTTTAATTACTTAAGTTTATAATCATCTATTTGTCATACTTACCTTTAATTATATTTACTTGGTAAAATTTCAATTATAACTTAAGTTTATAACATTAAATTCTCATTTAACAGCAATTTCATTGAATACTTTTACTATTTCAAATTTCTACTTGTATAATGTTCTATTACAATCTCTTATTAAACATTTCAACTTTTAATATTTGGTAAGTTATATATATGTTATTTAAGGGTGTAATTGAAAGTTATACAAGTTTGTTCTATTTCCTTAAATTAAATTAAAGTTCAATAATACTATCATTTGCTTATATAAGTTACAATTTCAAATTTCTTTAAATCCATTAATAACTTAGCATTAAATCTCTTACCTAAATTAGAGGTTTCAATTGTTAATTACTTACCTTTCATTTCACTACAATAATTGGTACAATTAATTAACGGAAATTTAAGAATTTAATACCGGGTTAAATTTTCAATTTATTTTAAAATAATAGGTAAATATATTCTTACCCTTATATATCTCTAATTATATTTAAACAACTCAAAATTTATATATTTTTCAAAAATAAATCTGCAGTAGAACTACTACAGTGGCCTTCACCCTTCGAAACTCGAAAACGAAAGTCGATGATGCGGCCGCCATCACCGAAATTATTTTCCAGCGACAGAGAGGAAAGTGCAAAACTTATTTTCTCCAAAATCTTCCTTTAAAAACATTTCTTTCAAATTATATTGAAATACTTATATCAAAAAATACTTCTTTTAATATTATTATAATATTCCAAAATCATTAGAAAGAATTTCCAAAACCCCGGAACTTAAGTTCTAAATTTCCAATTTTATTTATTTATTTTAAATCTCATTTCAACTATTATTATAACTTTTATTACCTATCAACCAATCTATTGCAGCCAAATATAGATATCATTTGAAATTTGAAATTTTATATAGAAAATATAATAGGCAAAATTATTTCATTCACCTATATTAAAAACAAATATTATGTTGGTTTGTCATATTAAGTGTTTAGAAATCCCTATTGATGTCATAGCATCCCATGCACCAACTAGAATTTATAAATACAAAACAGAACAAATTAACATAATATAAAACCTTTTTTTCATAACACTAACAAATACGCTCTCTCATATATATACACTCAGCGACTCCCATAGGGTATTATTACCCTATTAGTAAAGAGTCAAACCCCACAAAGCTAAGGTTTATCGCTAAACCAAAGCTCTAATACCATGATGTAACATCCCACCTTTTCGCACACTTCAAATCGACACACATGCCAATTTAAACCATACGGAAGGACGGATTGTTATGGGGTAAATAAGAAAAACAGTGAAGGAATAAAATAAAGCAGAATCTCACAGCAGAAGGGTAAAATATAATAATAAACATACAGTTCATAAAACTGTTTACAAAACATTTGATTTTTCTTTATACAATAAATATCAGAGTTCACATATCAATAAATAACAATGCAGCGGAATTAAATAGTGTAGTGGAATAATAGTAGATAATAGTAATGCAAATCTTCGTCTTCGTCCACCAAAGCTAAAACTTCAAATCCTGAAATGCTCGGACTGACCCGAGCGAATTAAAAAGACAAAACACTCGAGTCAGAACAAAAAGATCTTATGTAAGTTAAATTAACAGAAATGAATATGAGTGCAGTAACTCAAGAGATGCTCGGGATTTACATCTCCTAAGGATCCGTTAAACTATTTACTATATAGTATATTGCGCTACTATAATAGTGTCTATTTCTAAAATAAACTTACTTTTTAATAGCGTTAAGGACTTACCCGTATAGCCCTTAACACAAATAATGCAAATTGTCTATACAGTACCGTAATACCTCCTGATCGGGAGGCTACCAGAGGATACTCCGTAGGTACGACACAAATAGAAACTCGTACAAGGCGCGATAGGGTAGGTGACACGGCACAACTAGGCAATGCCAGAGTAGATATACCAATTACGCTTTCGGGTCGGTGGCAACGCGTAGCGCGCAGCTACCACCCACCTCGAGCCACACCCCCAAATAAAATCAAAAGTGGCCACCGAATCAATCCAAAGTCAAAGTATAATATCGAAGGGATGTGTCCGACCAAAGGTGCTACCTTATTAACCCGTCAATCGCTCCTGTTTTAGCCACCTTATGCCAACTCACGAGAGTCGGGTCCACGTATTTACCTTAAAGGAAACGCCACCACCGTCCTACTTCATTCTGGAATCTCCACCGCGTACACGGTTGTTAAAGTGGTTTTCGAGATCGACGGAGAATATGACAACTTCCGATCCCGGTCTCTTCAACAACCAAACGTTATTATAACACCGCGGGCATTTAAAAATAATTATACTTTCAAAACCAGGATATAATTATCCATTTCAAAACCCATAAATACGATATCATTTCCTTTTAAAACCCAATAAATATGATATCATTTTTTTTCAAATATATTTATTTTCCAAAATAATTCCACTTTTAAGATTTAGAATACCTCGAAACCAAATATTTGAAATTTAACTTTCAACACAATACTTCGAAATCCATAGTTTTAAAACCATAACTTTAAAAACTTAAATGGTTTGTGTAACGACCCTGAAATTCAGACCCAGTTCAAAATTTTTAAAATTGCTTATTTAGTGTAGAATTTCGATTTTTTTCACGAACAAATTCCGACGCTATTCAAACTTCATATTTGGAATGCGTCTAATTAAACATAGCAACTGGTAAATTTTCGTCCGAAAATATGGAAGTTCATTTCGTGCGTAAATTTACTTCAATCTAAATCAGTTAGTAATCGATGAAAATAAACCGTTTTCGAAACCTAAATATTTTTACATAGAAAAATTCTAAATCGTCTTCTGAGTAAGGCGTCATTTTTCGTTTTTCCAAATTCGGACCTCTTTAGCTCCGTCGTTCTTATTTTTCGACGTTTTACTGCATTTTCCTTTAGTAGAAAATTTCGAAATTTTATAATTCAATCGAACCGCTAATATCTGTATACCGTTTTGACCGTCTCGTCGTGCTGACCTCAGCGGTATATCCACTTCTGTGTTTTGAGATTCGGTACGCGACGGAAACGATGAAACGATACGTCATATCGGCACCCATTTTGGACCTTTAACATTCGGTGTCCATTCAAATTTCAAACTGCCACCAACAATTAATTAATTTCAGTTTTGACCTTTGCTTTCCACACTTGTTCCAACATTTTTCTGATGCGTCACATCACTTTAATTTTACAGCTATTAACAATTCAAATCTCTGACTGTTCTCTTTTCGAATCAATTCACGTTTCTGGTTGCTAGCTGTAAGACACTTATTCAATATGAAAGTAAGGACGTTAGGAAATGTGTAGCCATCTAGTGAATCCAATACACGTTCACTCCCCATTCTTCTTCTCATCCCATTCTTTTTCTTTTCTTTCCTCTACATCTCAGCAACTTCTCGTCCACCTGAGACGTTCTCTTCTTCCCTGACCTCCCAACATCTCTACCACCCCACCATGAGCCAGTGCATGCCGCAATCCATCTCCATCCCCTCTCTTGGACCATGCCTCCTCTCCGACTCACGACCCCGAGCGCCTCCGCCCCATGCCTACCCCGCATCACCAGCCCGAGCGCCCACTGCCCGCCTCATCCAACACCGAACCCAACTGCCCTCCCCCTCCTTCACACAGTTGCTGCCGAGTCCCTCCATCATTTACCTCCTTCGGCCATTCTTTCCGCGCCTGCGACATGCCCAACCCATCGTGTTCAGCAACTTCTGTTTGGAATCTGGTATTTATACAGTTTAGTGTTATATATTATAATATGTATATAGTCTGAAATATTAGATGCTTATAATCTGATATTTTATATGTCAGAATATGTCTGAGCTACATTTAAAGCTTACTTTATAAACTAGTTTATATATATGTGTGTGTGTGTGTGTGTGTGTGTGTGTGTGTGTGTGTGTTTAAGTATATTATATGGTGTTGGTCAGATTTAAAGTTATCTGTTGATTATTATACAAGCGTATACAAGATTTTACACTGTTAGTCATATGTACACTATTGTATCTATATATATAGTTTTATATAAGATTTATATTCTAGGTTATTTTTATAAGTTGTACACATTAGCCAGCGTGCATATTAATTTATATATATGTTCGGGTTTAAATGTGCTTAAAACCTAAGTAAATTTATATGTATAGTATATACTAGTCTGCATTTGTTATGTTGTATATTAATTATATTCAAGTTCGATCCATTTTATATAAATTTATATCAGTTTAATGGTGATAATTGGAAATAAATATATGATACGTCTGTTATGTATGAATATTCCTATAGAGTTTGAGGTATGTATATATATGAGTTAAGCAAGTTTATAATTATGCCAGTTCGTATACATTTGCTTTCTTTCTAATTCATTTATATGTTAACAAGTGTGTTTATTTTATATTTTACATATATATGAAAAGAATGTTGTCTCGGGTTTAATATATACATGGTTTATCTAAATGTAGCCGCATTCATACCTTAGTTGTATGTTTATATACCTATTTATATATATACGAGGTAAATTATTTTAAATATATAAGTTGTTGTTATATAAATCATGTCGTAGTGCATATATAGATGCTTATGTATAAATAAGTGTGTTGTTGGTTGCTTGTGAGTAATCTAGTATCTATAGATATAGATCTTTTCTTATTTTAGCCTGCAAGGATTTTATTGTCTGTCTGGGTTATGTATACATGTATATCTGTTATTATATGTTAAAGTACATATATTTTATTTGTTAAATGTATATATGAGATATCATATGGCTGTGTATATAATTAGAAGTGTTATATGTATAGATATGTCTGTTTTATTCTATGTGTTTAAGTAAAACAATGATTTTTAATTATATATATATATATATATGTTATTTTAATATTTGTTTTAAATTAAATATTTATTTCATGGAAATAATAACAATATATAATTGTTGCTTCTATCAAGTTGATTCTAATTTATTCTCATCGATTCCTGTTATCAGCTTTGCTCGTCAAATTCGTTCCAATCTTGCCTTGCTTTGAAATTTGTGCTTGGATTCGATCCATTTCAGTGCCCGTATCAGTGTGCGCATCCATGTCATCTTCTGTATCCTATAGCCTCGAAAGGTGAGCAATCACTCACGATTAATATTCTTTTATTTATTAAATTTGATTTCAATTGGAACGACAATTGAAATATACTGCTATTATTTATTGCACTGTTATTTATGTATCAGTTCACCTTTGACATCTGACACTATTATCTATTATTTATGCAAAATAATCCAGTTTGGTTGATAATTGATTGATTGTTGTTATATTGGATGTTAAGTTGTAATGTATAATGTGATAAATATTATGCAATTGAATTTGGCGTAGGATAATTAAAAATTTGAACCGACATATATATTGAATTTGATTAGTTATATTGACCCCTTTAGTTATTAAATTAATTGACATATAGAATAGTGATAAATTACACTTTGAACCATTGAACGTATATTGGATTGTTTGTTGTAGTATGAAATTGAAATTTAATGACAAGTGGAAAAACCGTATAAAATAATAGTGTAATAATCTTTAATCTACATGAAATGATAGTGTAGATTCTAGAAATAATTATATTAATTTGCACAAATAACAATGTGAATTAATACGATTATTTCGGGATTATTCGAATTGATTATTGAATTGTTATTGATTGTTGTTATTGCTTGTTTATTTACTTTGACACCATCCCTGTTATCACACTGCAAGTTCCCTTTGCTATGCTTTGATTTTTGAATTGAAATGGACTCGGGTTGAAATGATAAATACCCAAATGAACTTGACTTAGGATAGAAAATTAAGTAAAAACCCGATTGGTCAATAAATTGATTTAAAATAAAATAATGATTTTATTTGAGTAAAGAATAAGGTTTGAAATAAAATTGGAATTTGAATTTAATGAAAGGAAAATGTCAATATTTAAAATCTGAAACGAATATTTACATAGTAGTTGTTGAAAGAGCGTTGTTTTAAAATTAATCATTGAAAATAAATTTGGAATTATTCATTTAATTAAGTTTGAAATGATGTAATAATTAAATTTTAATTTATAGTTAAGTTGAAATTATTAAAATTTGAAATTATCAATAATTAAGTTGGAATTATTTAATAATTGAATAAGATTGAAGTATTTGATAAGTGAATAAAAATTGAATCCTATGATAAGAGATTTAACTTTTGAATAAGTGAATTTGAACTTCGTTAATAAATGAAATTAGTTTCTTTTAAGTTTGGAAAGATTATTTAAGTTAAAGTGAAATTTGATTTCTCGAATATATGAAATTTAGTTCCTTTATTAATTGAGTTTTGGAATTTGTAACTATGTAAAGAATAAGTGAAATTGAATTTCTTAACAAGAAATAAATGTGTTTTATTGAAATTAATGTAAGAATTGTAATTTAAGGAATTTGATTTGACAAATGTAATTTAATTAAATTTGTAAATTTTGATATAATGAAGTTAACTTAAGTGATTGATTTAATGACTTGGAAATTAAAAATAATTGTTTTGGATGTTAAATTAACTTAACTAATCTTGAATAAAATCGATGAATGAATTTAAATTGATTTGAATGTTAAATTTAATTAATGTAAATAATTTCGGAATGAAACTTTTGTACGAACTTGAATCAACGTTTGAATTGTTTAAATATAATTCGAAATTGAATTATAAGATTTTGAAATGGTAAATTGGGAGTTTTGAAATGTAAATTATGGGAATTGATATAGAAAGACATATGGAATGTTATTACGAATTCAAATTGAAATTGAGATTGATTGTTTTGAAATATATCAAACGACCAATCGGTGTAATAAATACGTAGTTATTAAAGAGACCGGGATCGGATATGGACATACTCTCTGTCGATACCGAAAACCACTTTAATAACTATTATACGCGTAGTGTTGATCCAGAATGAAGTGGATGGTTTGGTGAACGTGTTGACTGAAGAAAGAGAACGATATTGGATGACCCCTGACATGACTAAAACAGGAGCCGCGTCGGGCCATTGAGGTTCGCCACCTCTAGCGGACACACTTCTTCGATACCATATCTATTACTTTTGTGATTCGATTTGGGTGCACCCCTCGGTTTGGGAGTGTTGTTTCGCGGTGTTGAGGTAGCTGCTGGCTATGCTCAACATCAGTCCGGACCACGCAACTACTAGTATCCTAGTTGGTATTGCCTCATGTACCTTGTCATACTGATTATCCTATTCGCGACCATTACGTTTTGTTTTGTGTTATACCTATGGGGTACCCTCTGATAACCACTAGTTTACGGTGGGTTTACGGTGCTGTATAGACTATGGCATCATAAAAATGTGTTAAGGGGGATTATGGTAACGCCTTAACGCTATTTTGTTACTTTATATTACTGATAGACATTATTTACTTAGCGTACATTACTACCTAGTAGATAGTTTAACGGATCCTTTGAGGATGGTTATTCCATACATTCTTTGAGTTACTTGTATTTCGATTGTTATTTCACTTGAGTTGGATTTATTGATATAAGAATGTTAATCCTGACTCGAGTGTTCTGTGTTTTCCTTTACGCTCGGGTCAGACTGAGTGGTTCAGCTTTGAGACTCACCTTTAGAGTTGGAGCTTTGCTTAAAGATCCAGCCACCTATTCTGCTTTCAGTATTCGATGATTCCAGTGATGTATTCTGATTTTTATCTGATGTATCGTATTACTCTTTTGTTGTAAACTCTGATGTATCTTATATATTTACATAGTAGCTTCATGAACTACTATCTCTTTTATTCCTGCTGCATATTGTTACTCTGTGTCTGTGATGCTGTGACTATTTATTTACTGTATATCTCAGTTTTGCCAAATTTAAATTAACAATTCGGTATTTTAAATTATTCAAGTCCGTCATGTGCGGATGCGAATAGTCCATAATAGCGGGTCGTTACAGTTGGTATCAGAGCTTTTGGTAGCTCTAGGCAGAACTTAGCATATAGGGTAAATGTATTTACAGAATCACTCTTATTCGAGTTTCAATCTCTTCCTTTTGAATCAATTCCTTTGAAATTTGGAACGTTCCCTCGGTTCCGAAATTCATTCGTGTTCCTTACTATTCGTCTTCTTTCAATTCTGGAATATTCCATAACTCCACTTCGAGTGATCTTTATAATGAATCGGTGGTCTCGCCAATCTTTGAATTATTTGTAAATGGATGAAACTCCTTTACAATAGGCATTGATTTACCGAAGATTTCTGTATCCTCGGTTCACGATGCTATCTATCTTCCGCTATGCCTGAATTCAATTTCTTGAGATCGAATGTTGATTTACCTCGGAATTCAGCATCGATCTTATTCTTAAAGTTACGGTCGTCCCGGTTAAGGTTGCCCATGAATTAAATAAGCTTGTCCATCTTCCGATTCTGTTAATTGAATTACCTTATCTTCTATTTCAAACTTATTATCGAATCAAAATTCTCCTTGATTGATTTCCATCAAATTTGCATCTCTATACTTGTTTTGAAATCTATTCTTGTATCGTCAAGCGAGGAAGTGTCTTTGAAAATCTATATTAAAAATGTTTTACATATATTGTGTTGTTTGAGTTGTTGATGTTGATTTGGATTTTCGATCGATTCGTCTAATCAACGCTATCGATAGGATTTCCAATACACTTGGACAGAGCTAACTGACACAATATTGTTTTCAAATTTGGTAAACAAATAGTTTTTTATGATTATGTTATATAAGTATAAATTTTTCTAAAATTAAAATTTTAATGAATCTGTTGTCCGAAATGTTAAAACTTAATTTTTATTTATTATTTTATAAATCATTGACTATTTCATAACATAAATAAATGAATTTATAAAATTTGGTTATAATGTGATTTGAAGTTGTAATGAATTTAAATCAAGGATTTAAGAATTTACTTTCCGGTGATTTCAAACTTGGCTTTAAAGTTTTAAACGGTATATTACTTAAAGTATTTTCGAATAGAAATCTTTTCAAAGAAATTTTAGATGTTTAAATCAGTGCTCTTCTCTTTGTCACTGGAAAATAATTTCGGTGATGACGGCCACATCATCGATATTCATCTTCGAGTTTTGAAGTGTAGAGACTATTCTGTAGCTTTGCTACGGTTTGTTTTGAAAAATAAATTGATTTGAATTTCTAAACATTACTTGGTTTATAATATATATTGAAGATTTAAATTTGATTTGATATGTTATGAATATATATATTTATTTTATCTCAAAGTTGTTTGAAGCAAATCGGAAATTAATTCTTAAATTTTATTAAAGGATGATTTTACAATTTTAAATGAAGCCAAATTCTTCTATATAAATACCTAACTTGAAATTGTAATATTTTATTTGGATAATACTCAATTGCATTATATATAACTTACCTAAATTTTAAAGGTTAATTATGTAATTGAATATTATATAGTAGAAAATGATATCAAAGGAATTTTTAATAAATTGAGTAGTTGTAATAAATGTAAATATACTTAATATATATGTGATAGGGTACATTAAGTAGAATAAATTTAATAATAATTTGGAATAAAGAAGAATTAAATTTGCCAAAGAAGGTTTGATTATAATAAATGACTTCAAATTTATAATCTTTGAAGTTGTTAATTTAAGAAAATTGGATATTATATAATATAAATTGTCTTTATAAATAAAATGTAAGTGCGTATAATAAATGTTATTCACTTAAATTCTAATTATAAATGTTTATGAGATAAATAGAATAATAAGTTAAATAAATGATAGGTATGATTAATAAAAGAAAATTTTGTTTGAAAAGTTAATAAATTGAATTAATTCAACATGTAAGGGTCATAGTATACAAATGTCGTCGAATCAAATTTAGCATATAAAAAAAAACTTAACTGAATTTAAATTGAATTTCATTTGAAAGGAATCTTTTGTACCTAACATTAATATATGTGAAATCAAATCAATTTTCTGGAAGTCTTGAATTTAAAGTCAAATTGGTAAATATAAATTAATTTAAATTGAAATTTCTATGGTCTAAATTAATTGTTTATTTTGTAATTCAAGTCTATTTCTTCTGGGTGTTTCTATTCTCCTACCTCCTTCCTTTTCGGGGACGAAAAGTTTTGAGTGGGGGAGAATGTAACGACCCTGAAATTCAGACCCAGTTTAAAATTTTTAAAATTGCTTATTTATTGTAGAATTTCGATTTTTTTCACAAACAAATTCCGACGCTATTCAAACTTCATATTTGGAATGCGTCTAATTAAACATAGCAACTGGTAAATTTTCGTCCGAAAATATGGAAGTTCATTTCGTGCGTAAATTTACTTCAATCTAAATCAGTTAGTAATCGATGAAAATAAACCGTTTTCGAAACCTAAATATTTTTACATAGAAAAATTCTAAATCGTCTTCTGAGTAAGACGTCATTTTTCATTTTTCCAAATTCGGACCTCTTTAGCTCCGTCGTTCTTATTTTTCGACGTTTTACTGCATTTTCCTTCAGTAGAAAATTTCGGAATTTTATAATTCAATCGAACCGCTAATATCCGTATACCGTTTTGACCGTCTCGTCGTGCTGACCTCAACGGTATATCCACTTCTGTGTTTTGAGATTCGGTACGTGACGGAAACGATGAAACGATACGTCATATCGGCACCCATTTTGGACCTTTAACATTCGGTGTCCATTCAAATTTCAAACTGCCACCAACAATTAATTAATTTCAGTTTTGACCTTTGCTTTCCACACTTGTTCCAACATTTTTCTGATGCGTCACATCACTTTAATTTTACAGCTATTAACAATTCAAATCTCTGACTGTTCTCTTTTCGAATCAATTCACGTTTCTGGTTGCTAGCTGTAAGACACTTATTCAATATGAAAGTAAGGACGTTAGGAAATGTGTAGCCATCTAGTGAATCCAATACACGTTCACTCCCCATTCTTCTTCTCATCCCATTCGTTTTCTTTTCTTTCCTCTACATCTCAGCAACTTCTCTTCCACCTGAGACGTTCTCTTCTTCCCTGACCTCCAAACATCTCTACCACCCCACCATGAGCCAGTGCATGCCGCAATCCATCTCCATCCCCTCTCTTGGACCATGCCTCCTCTCCGACTCACGACCCCGAGCGCCTCCGCCCCATGCCTGCCCCGCATCACCAGCCCGAGCGGCCACTGCCCGCCTCATCCAACACCGAACCCAACTGCCCTCCCCCTCCTTCACACAGTTGCTGCCGAGTCCCTCCATCATTTACCTCCTTCGGCCATTCTTTCCGCGCCTGCGACATGCCCAACCCATCGTGTTCAGCAACTTCTGTTTGGAATCTGGTATTTATACAGTTTAGTGTTATATATTATAATATGTATATAGTCTGAAATATTAGATGCTTATAATCTGATATTTTATATGTCAGAATATGTCTGAGCTACATTTAAAGCTTACTTTATAAACTAGTATATATATGTGTGTGTGTGTGTGTGTGTGTGTGTGTGTGTGTGTGTGTGTGTGTTTAAGTATATTATATGGTGTTGGTCAGATTTAAAGTTATCTGTTGATTATTATACAAGCTTATACAAGATGTTACACTGTTAGTCATATGTACACTATTGTATCTATATATATAGTTTTATATAAGATTTATTTGCTAGGTTATTTTTATAAGATGTACACATTAGCCAGCGTGCATATTAATTTATATATATGCTCGGGTTTAAATGTGCTTAAAACCTAAGTAAATTTATATGTATAGTATATACTAGTCTGCATTTGTTATGTTGTATATTAATTATATTCAAGTTCGATCCATTTTATATAAATTTATATTAGTTTAATGGTGATAATTGGAAATAAATATATGATACGTCTGTTATGTACGAATATTCCTATAGAGTTTGAGGTATGTATATATATATATGAGTTAAGCAAGTTTATAATTATGCCAGTTCGTATACATTTGCTTTCTTTCTAATTCATTTATATGTTAACAAGTGTGTTTATTTTATATTTTACATATATATGAAAAGAATGTTGTCTCGGGTTTAATATATACATGGTTTATCTAAATGCAGCCGCATTCATACCTTAGTTGTATGTTTATATACCTATTTATATATATACTAGGTAAATTATTTTAAATATATAAGTTGTTGTTATATAAATCATGTTGTAGTGCATATATAGATGCTTATGTATAAATAAGAGTGTTGTTGGTTGGTTGTGAGTAATCTAGTATCTATAGATATAGATCTTTTCTTATTTTAGTCTGCAAGGATTTTATTGTCTGTCTGGGTTATGTTTACATGTATATCTGTTATTATATGTTAAAGTACATATATTTTATTTGTTAAATGTATATATGAGATATCATATGGCTATGTATATAATTAGAAGTGTTATATGTACAGATATGTCTGTTTTATTCTATGTGTTTAAGTAAAACAATGATTTTTAATTATATATATATATATGTTATTTTAATATTTGTTTTAAATTAAATATTTATTTCATGGAAATAATAACTATATATAATTGTTGCTTCTATCAAGTTGATTCTAATTTATTCTCATCGATTCCTGTTATCTGCTTTGCTCGTCAAATTCGTTCCAATCTTGCCTTGCTTTGAAATTTGTGCTTGGATTCGATCCATTTCAGTGCCCGTATCAGTGTGCGCATCCATGTCATCTTCTGTATCCTCTAGCCTCGAAAGGTGAGCAATCATTCACGATTAATATTCTTTTATTTATTAAATTTGATTTCAATTGGAAAGACAATTGAAATATACTGCTGTTATTTATTGCACTGTTATTTATGTATCAGTTCACCTTTGACATCTGACACTGTTATCTATTATTTATGCAAAATAATCCAGTTTGGTTGATAATTGATTGATTGTTGTTATATTGGATGTTAAGTTGTAATGTATAAAGTGATAAATATTATGCAATTGAATTTGGCGTAGGATAATTAAAAATTTGAACCGACATATATATTGAATTTGATTAGTTATATTGACCCCTTTAATTATTAAATTAATTGACATATAGAATAGTGATAAATTACACTTTGAACCATTGAACGTATATTGGATTGATTGTTGTAGTATGAAATTGAAATTTAATGACAAGTGGAAAAACCGTATAAAATAATAGTGTAATAATCTTTAATCTACATGAAATGATAGTGTAGATTCTAGAAATAATTATATTAATTTGCACAAATAACAATGTGAATTAATACGATTATTTCGGGATTATTCGAATTGATTATTGAATTGTTATTGATTGTTGTTATTGCTTGTTTATTTACTTTGACACCATCCCTGTTATCACACTGCAAGTTCCCTTTGCTATGCTTTGATTTTTGAATTGAAATGGAATCGGGTTGAAATGATAAATACCCAAATGAACTTGACTTAGGATAGAAAATTAAGTAAAAACCCGATTGGTCAATAAACTGATTTAAAATAAAATAATGATTTTATTTGAGTAAAGAATAAGGTTTGAAATAAAATTGGAATTTGAATTTAATGAAAGGAAAATGTCAATATTTAAAATCTGAAACGAATATTTACATAGTAGTTGTTGAAAGAGCGTTGTTTTAAAATTAATCATTGAAAATAAATTTGGAATTATTCATTTAATTAAGTTTGAAATGATGTAATAATTAAATTTGAATTTATAATTAAGTTGAAATTATTAAATTTTGAAATTATCAATAATTAAGTTGGAATTATTTAATAATTGAATAAGATTGAAGTATTTGATAAGTGAATAAAAATTGAATCCTATGATAAGAGATTTAACTTTTGAATAAGTGAATTTGAACTTCGTTAATAAATGAAATTAGTTTCTTTTAAGTTTGGAAAGATTATTTAAGTAAGTTAAAGTGAAATTTGATTTCTCGAATATATGAAATTTAGTTCCTTTATTAATTGAGTTTTGGAATTTGTAACTATGTAAAGAATAAGTGAAATTGAATTTCTTAACAAGAAATAAATGTGTTTTATTGAAATTAATGTAAAAATTGTAATTTAAGGAATTTGATTTGACAAATGTAATTTAATTAAATTTGTAAGTTTTGATATAATGAAGTTAACTTAAGTGATTGATTTAATGACTTGGAAATTAAAAATAATTGTTTTGGATGTTAAATTAACTTAACTAATCTTGAATAAAATCGATGAATGAATTTAAATTGATTTGAATGTTAAATTTAATTAATGTAAATAATTTCGGAATGAAACTTTTGTACGAACTTGAATCAACGTTTGAATTGTTTAAATATAATTCGAAATTGAATTATAAGATTTTGAAATGGTAAATTGGGAGTTTTGAATGTAAATTATGGGAATTGATATAGAAAGACATATGGAATGTTATTACGAATTCAAATTGAAATTGAGATTGATTGTTTTGAAATATATCAAATGACCAATCGGTGTAATAAATACGTAGTTATTAAAGAGACCGGGATCGGATATGGACATACTCTCTGTCGATACCGAAAACCACTTTAATAACTATTATACGCGTAGTGTTAATCCAGAATGAAGTGGATGGTTTGGTGAACGCGTTGACTGAAGAAAGAGAACGATATTGGATGACCCCTGACATGACTAAAACAGGAGTCGCCGGGCCATTGAGGTTCGCCACCTCTAGCGGACACACTTCTTCGATACCATATCTATTACTTTTGTGATTCGATTTGGGTGCACCCCTCGGTTTGGGAGTGTTGTTTCGCGGTGTTGAGGTAGCTGCTGGCTATGCTCAACATCAGTCCGGACCACGCAACTACTAGTATCCTAGTTGGTATTGCCTCATGTACCTTGTCATACTGATTATCCTATTCGCGACCATTACGTTTTGTTTTGTGTTATACCTATGGGGTACCCTCTGATAACCACTAGTTTACGGTGGGTTTACGGTGCTGTATAGACTATGGCATTATAAAAATGTGTTAAGGGGGATTATGGTAACGCCTTAACGCTATTTTGATACTTTATATTACTGATAGACATTATTTACTTAGCGTACATTACTACCTAGTAGATAGTTTAACGGATCCTTAGAGGATGGTTATTCCATACATTCTTTGAGTTACTTGTATTTCGATTGTTATTTCACTTGAGTTGGATTTATTGATATAAGAATGTTAATCCTGACTCGAGTGTTCTGTGTTTTCCTTTACGCTCGGGTCAGACTTAGTGGTTCAGCTTTGAGACTCACCTTTGGAGTTGGAGCTTTGCTTGAAGATCCAGCCACCTATTCTGCTTTCAGTATTCGATGATTCCAGTGATGTATTCTGATTTTTATCTGATGTATCGTATTACTCTTTTGTTGTAAACTCTGATGTATCTTATATATTTACATAGTAGCTTCATGAACTACTATCTCTTTTATTTCTGCTACGTATTATTACTCTGTGTCTGTGATGCTGTGACTATTTATTTACTGTATATCTCAGTTTTGCCAAATTTAAATTAACAATTCGGTATTTTAAATTATTCAAGTCCGTCATGTGCGGATGCGAATAGTCCAAAATAGCGGGTCGTTACAGTTTGGATATTCAACGGTATATAAAATAAAATGGTTGAATTTAAACTTTCTTTAAAAGTAAATAATTTCCATGCCTTCACAATTTTTGTTCATTTTAATTTCAGTCTATCCCATAACTTTTAGATTCACTTTCCGTTTGAATAAAACACTTCGATTTCAATATTTTCAAACTTTGAGTATTTAATGAATTTCAAAACTAAGGTTGGGAATTTCTATCTAACAATTCATTTTCCTATTATTTAGTTTTGAAAGGTTTACATGATAAATCCCTAACCATTTAAAATAAACTCAATTTATTAACACTAAATATTTCCTTCCATTTATTTATACTAGAATTATTCATTAAATCCCGTTATAAATATCATTCCTTTAAACTTCCAATTTTAATAAGTTAACATCAACTTATGGAGTTAAATTTTTAAATAAGCTGAATTCCAATTAATTTCAAATTTATCTTTCAATCTTAATTGATTTAAATCATTTAAAACTCAATATATATATACACACACACACATAAGATCTTAAACCTGTACTTAATCATATAATACAAATTATCAAATTCCATTTTTCAACTTATTCATTTTTATTTAATAGATTTATGCATAGCATAAATCAACAATTTAACTATATATGTATATATAAAATATATTTATATCATATCCAAATTTAATATTTATTAAACCGTATCATATCCAAACCATAAAAATCATTTCAAGAATAATTTTATGTATATACCGCCGTGCCTATATAAAATTTTCAATCCTACGGTCAAGTGATACAGATATTTATCATTGCAATCCGCAGTTTAAAAAAATGCGGTTTTATATCATTTCAAACCGCAATCCCAAATGAAATGAAATGCATGATAACTTGCAGCTTATGTAAATAAACATCCATACATCCAAATATCAATCATCAACCATTTATTTCAAATCATCATCCAATTTAAACAACATCAATATAGAGCATATAAGATATAAAAGGTAATAAATACAGGTATTAACTAAAAGTTTATATTCAATAATAAATTTAATAAATGTTTAACTAGCAGTTTATATGCAAATAAATAAATTTTAACTGTCAATTTTTTATGCAATAATAAAATTAATTCGCAGTTAATTTAAATAAATGCGATTTAACTGAGATAATGAATAAAACATGCCAAACAGTCATAAATAAATTTCTACTCATATCTAAAATCAATTTAACCAACATAAGAAAACTTAGAAGTTGTGAGTGAGTTAAAACACTCACCTTTTGAATTTAAATTGAATTTTAAATCCAATTTAAACCCAAAATTCGATGGTCTCAGAATTCGTTCAAACCAGCGTCAAAAGATCTGGAATTTTATTACGATCCTATTAAAAAAATTGCATGTCAATCGGATCATGTATGTAAAAGTTATTCGATTTAAACGATTAGAAAACAAAATTAAAATTAAAATAAAACTAACCTAAATACTTGCCACGTCACTCTAACACTTTTCGCGTGCGACAGATGCACAAAAACCCTAATTTGCATCTACAGGTCGCGAACGACTTCAAGCCGCCGTCGTCTTCACTAACTTTCGCCGCTGCCACGTTTCCTTTCATCTGGATCAGACACCGCCGTAGCGACCGCCAACCTAGGCCGACCCCACCTTGTACTCGCGCGCGTCTCTTGGTGGCCGGAACCACCTCCGCCGTCGTGGTCCCTTGATGGCGAATCTCGGTGAATTTTCGTGCCTATAGTATGAACGAACATCACTGCAGTGGCCTGCACGACTCAAGCTTCCCAACGCCACCTCCTGATCGAAGATCGGGTGACGATCCACCGTCGGATCGTCAAAACCCTAAAATGAGCGGCCTAAGTTCACTCTCAAATTCTGGGCAAACCGTCCTTCAAGTTGGAAAACGAATTGTACCATTGAATTACGCTCGTCGAGAGTATCAGCATATATTTTTTATAGATTTTTCTGAGGACTTTGAATTTTTGACTTTTGATTTGATCTGAAATTGGTCTAGGGTTTGCAGCCATTGGAAGAGGAGGAGCTGAGGAAATGAACGCACAAACAAATGAGAATAGATGGAGCCTAGGATTTATAACTGGGTTTATATAGTTACGTTAGAGATAGAGTCGATGGATCCGATAAACAAACGTGCTGAACGATAATTGGCCCAAAAAGCCCGTTCTGACCCCGGAACGATATTGGGTAAACCCATATTCCAAATAGGTGTTTTAAAATATTCTGAACGCGATGGAAAATGTTTCACGTCCAAATTCGATCGTATGAAGAAGTTAAGCTGAAATCAATATTCTCAAATTGATATCAAATTGATTTCAATTAAATCGATTTTTAAGGCGTTTCGCGTTCGTACGATCAAACGACAAGTCCAATCGCTACGAAACTTGAGACCCTACAATAATTCTCTGTTACGGATCCGATGAAACTGGTTTCGTCGAAATCCAAGTCCGTGACCAAAATGGCTATTTTTATATTAATTAAATAAATTAAGAATTGGTAAATAAATCCAATTTTTTATATTTTAGTTTTAGAATTGGAAATTTTTATCACTTAATAATTCTCAAACATTTAAAATGATTTAACAATTTTTAAATGTCCATTTATTAAAGATTAAATCAATAAAAATCTTCGATTTCATAAAATTTACAATTATAGATAAATTTCCGAAATTTCCATTAAATTGAATTTACCTATAATTATTCCATTCATAATTCAAATAGAAGGGTTTACCATTGGATTTAAAATTATTACATAAATATTTCCAAATTTTCAACTTAATTTTTAAATTAACGTAGTAATTACATATTTGATTTTATTCATTTGCAATAAATCCAACTATTATAAATTAAATAAATTAACTCACTATTAAAATTCAAATTCTAAAATTCAAATTTTATCACCCTGATTTACTTACAATTAAGTTCCTTAAACAAATTCCCATCTCAAATTTTAAATGTAAATTATTCCACTAATTATAGTATTTATTTCAATTTCTTAAAATAATCCCTTTATTACACTTTGAGTCCAATTTATTTTAATAAGTTTACAATTAAATGGATTAGATTCAATTTCAACCTTTTACTTACACTTAAGTTTAGGTTATATTTAATTTATAAGGTATTACTTCCCTAGTTATTACTTTACATCTTCCCGTATTAATTTTACAATAAATCATAATTATTAAAGTAACGCTTATAATAAATACGATCCTATAATTACTCACATTTAAACGAAAGTTATTTCGTTTCCATTAGTGTAACATTCATTTATTTTATTATCACTTATTACAATTTCTAATTCCATTAACAAATAAGCAGGTAATTTATAATATATGTTACAAGCCATATGTTACGAAATTTGAATTCATCCCAATTCCTTATTATTGACTTAAATTAGCATTACTTACATTGTATTAACATTATTACTTAAAATCTCTATATAATTGTAATTAATACTCTAAATAAATACATCTACTCCTTTCATTATTTTATTAATTACAATTAAGGCACATCTAATTATCTTTATTGGTAAATGGGTGAATTTACTAGTAACCCAACTATTATATCTTTAAATACACTTGTATATTTATTCATAAATCAATATTTACGTTGTTTTTTCTTTATTCAAATTGATTTATAACCTAATATATATTTATATTTGTCCCATTTCATTCCATTCATTAATGGGTATTGCACAAACCTTATTACTTTACATTATATTCAGTTTCTGAATTTATTTCTTATAGTATTAATTTCACAAATCAAATTTAATTAACAGATTATAATTGTTTCCACTATTTCTTCAATTGGATTTCATTTCAATACTAATTTATAAATTACAAAATCCTATTTAATTAACAACTTTAATTGTCGAAATTTACGGGTCGTTATAATGAGTACAAAAGATTACGCCCGGTCTAAGATTTTAAAAGAAATGCTAGGAAGAATTTGTCTTAGGCATGGACAATCATTGGAGGAAGTTCAATTATCCAGTCTTGAAGATAGAGCGCATAATCCCTCGGAAGGGTTTCACTACATGCAATAGATTCATGTGGCTGGAGCATTGCCTCCATTCAATCTGTTTATTCGGGATGTGCTATTTTTCTGAGGATCGTGCCTTCTTAGCTTCATCCTAACGGATATGCGCTACTTAACAACTTATACATTATATATAAAGAGCGTATCCTCCATCCCTCGACTGTCGATGAGATCGAATTTTTATTCAATGTTAAGAGTAAGGGGGATAATCCGTTATTCACTTTCCTGGAAGCTTTCACGAGCTGCCAAGTGGTGGCAGGCACGTGGAGTAAGTTGAGCTACTTCAAAACAGAGTAGTTCTATATGAGATGCCCACTAGGGTTCGACAGACGATGGTTGGTTAGACGCAAGTACTTTTACTTGTTCGTCCATTAACTAGGTAATATAAACCGATGTTGAATTCATTGTCGTGTCTCTTTTACAGCTGATCTTCCACGATCTGAAGGAGCACATTTTAAAAAGATAGTAAGAACACTCTAAGCGGTGCCAGACGAATCAAGGGAAATATACGATGTTCTTTCTAACGATAATTTGATTGTCGCCTAGCTTATAGAAAGAGGACAGAACATAGGGCTGACGGGAGTTCCAAGAGTGGCCCCAATTAGACAAAGTGGAAGACAAGCCTCTATCGTCCCCCCATTCGAGGGAGCTCAGGCCATGCCCAGTGTAATAATCATCAAACATCGTGAAGACAAGGGTATAGAAGCTTGTCAGAACCCACGGTCATGCCTCGGTAGGGCTCTCAATCATCCATGTTGAAGAGAAAAGGAAAAACTCCAGTCCACAAAAGCAAAAGGCAAAGGACCACCGAAGAAAATCAGCTTATTGTAACTTCTATAGGTCCGAAGACCTCTTCCCCACAAAGAAAAGTTCATTTAAATGGTTATCAGACATTCCTATCCTGAATGAAATACCGTCATTCCCTGATCCTAGGCTAGAGGGGCTTGACATCCCATCAAGAACCGACACAGGCCAACCTTCAGTAGAAATAGGGGATCCAACTCCGATAAGCAAAGCTACTACAGCCGGTCGGTTAGGGGGGGTTGCATATGAACACACACACTTCACGGCACCACATGACATTCCATCAGATGCTTTTTAATCTTTGGCGATAACTAACTTTATTCCTCATTTCATTTTGCAGACACGATGATGAAGCAAGGATCCATGCTTAGCAAACTTCGCTCTTCGTGCCATTCATCCAGATCGCATTTCGAATCACATTGCAGTGAAAGAAAAATAGATTAAGGTCGTGGCTACCATTAAAGCTAAGAATGCGAGCACCACGATAGAGAAAAGGAGAGATCATCTCAAAGCAGGCGCCGTTCTAGTCGCGATCTCCATCACCAAAAGGACCTTTTAAACCCCCTAGCTCCAATAGGCCTTCTTTTGAATCTTCTCATCAAGTAGCTCCGTCTCTCGCTCCATGAAGCGGCAATTAGCGTCGTAGAATTGAAACAGAAACCCCTGTCATCGTAGAGTAAACCGCCATAGAGCCTATGGGGGATGGAGCCATTCGTATCGCCAAACTGAAGAAAAAAATTTCAAAAAATGTTTTGATGGATTCCACTTCCCTTCTAACTTGAAGAAAATTTCGAATGACATAGAGAAATTAGTGCAGGACTATGTGCATGATGCGTACAGTCAATATTGCGAATGGGTTAAGATGGCAGATCGGGTTTCGACGGTGTTGATTGAAAGTTGGTGAAGGTGAAGGCTGTGTTCTTTAAGGTGCTCTCTAATGAACTCGAGTCCTCCAAACAATCTAAGATAGAAGCTGGATAGAGAGCCAAGGAGGATAGAAAGTCCATGGAGGAAATGAGTAAGTCTTATATAGACTTAGTGCAGGAGATGGGTCACCACAACACCAATATCATTCGATAAAGGGATGCCGCACGGAAAGAAGTTTCCAAATTAAAGGCAAATTAGACTGAGGCCATTAAAGAAAAAACGAAGCCAACAAAATTACCCAGGAAGCGTGCGAGGAGGCATTGAAGATTTGAGAAGAGAGGAATTCTGTCAACCAAAAGGCCGAAGAAGCTGACACTGAGACTAAAAGGAAAATTAAAGCAATTAAGACCAAGATGGAGAGTGAGTTTGAAGACCTCCTGGTCACTTACAATGCAAATGTCCAGAAAAATCACGACCTAAAATGGCTTGGCGAGGACTATCCCTTTCTGTTATATAAGGCCTAGAATTACGTGATTGAGGATGAAAAGGCGACCCGTAGAGTTGCAATTATCGATGAGTTTGAATTGGAAACTCAAGTGTTGATCGGAGATTAGCCTAAAGTCTATGACACGGCAATCACACTTCAGAAAGAGAGCTTAGCTACTAAGTACTCGAAATCCAGAGAAGGATCCGGGGGTGAACATCGCGAGTTGTTTTCGAAGTGCCTCCAGCATCTCAAACTATGCCTACATCTTTTGTTGATCCTCCGGTCGTCCCGGGGTATGATTCTGATAGGCCATATCACTCTTCGGTCATCGAACATGGCTCAGAAGGCATGTCTGCCCAACCCGGGAGCCAAACTAAGGTAGGTATTCTGGAAACATCTCCTACTCTTTAAAATGAAGGAACATTATCAGAGGATATTAATAATATATTCTCCTATCTTTATTCAGCTTTAGATTATGCACTGGCCAACCTTCCTGCAATCCAAGAAATCCACCTTGAGCATGAGGCATTAACTACGGAGGCCACAACTATTAAAATTACTTCTCCGGCTGAGGATATACATGATGGCAGCTATGTGCTTGGTGATCAACTAATGGAAGCGCTCCTTAGTCATCAAAGCAATCCGAGTATTGAAGTGCCCTTCAATGTAGATGAATATGTTATTATCACGGGCTCCTCGGGTCCATCGGTATAATTCTGATGGGTAAGTGCATGGACTAGGAGGAAAAAGTAATGGAAGAAGCCGAGATTTAGCAGGTTGAGCAAGCTCGTAGAGCCGGCGGAAGTATGGCGGGCCCTGGTCCTACCCCGATCCTCATGCTCTCTTCGGGTGGCACCATAAATGAAACTGGAGTGCCTCATTCTTCTAGTATTGAAAGTGCCACCATTCCCTCGGTTCTGTACACAGAGGATACTTATGTCTCTATAGGCTCTCAAGAGGAGACCGCATCGATTCCCATGCCTGGAGACAAGCCAGCTAGAGCAAGCGGGGGAGGCAAAGGTTCAAAGAGAGCTCTGGGTGGTAGCTCGAGCGGATCTACGCCAAAGAAACTAAAGAAGAAATCGAAGGCGTAGATTTGCATTTTTTCTTCCTCTTTGGTACATGGCTAGAATAAGCTTCTCTTTTGCTTTTTGTAGGCCATGTATAGTCACAGGCTTGGCCCCCCGCTTATAGGAATTCTTTGAACAAGTTTCGTACTTCCTTTCTCAAAGAATGGCATGAATAAAATATCTCTTTTATTTTTAGCATAACTATGTATTTATTTGTCTAAGTGCTTTAGCACTCACATTTCCATTAAATTTACTCGTGAAACTTTAGTCTATGAGTTGCACTTTAGTCCGGTCTTTAAGTCCTGAGGTCGTGGCCTTGGGTTATAACTAAACATTGAGTCGAGTTCCAACGCTGCTCTGGCTCGGTCAGGGGTAAGAACTTGAATAATGCCCCCCGTTCCAGGGAGAATTTAAGTAGTTAGTTATCAGTCGTCCACCACCTTCACCAACTTTGATTTAACTTAGTCGGAACAAAGTTAAAGTGACACGAGTATGAGTGGTCGGATCACACTCGCTTGCTTGCTAATATTTGCATCCATACTCTGGGGATTTAGAATTGTATGCCGGTGGTCGGTCAGGCCCGCTTATTTTATAGAATCATATCCATACTCCGAGGACATAAGTTATTTTATGGGCGGTTGGTCACGCCCATTAAGTGTTTATACTCTAGTTCACACTTTAGGAATCTAGACTCGGTTGATAGATGGTCGATCACATTTGTTTAAGTAGTAGGATATTATTTGCACTCTGGGAATAAGGAGTTGGTCAAGGTCATAGATGATCGGATCACAACTTCCTTCATATGGTAAACGAAGGCATGGATGGGTGGACCCATCCTCCTTGAGCTTAGAAAGAAGCACGGTCGTGGATGGATGGATCCATCCTCCTCGAGCCTTGGAAATAGGCGAGGTCATTGATGGACGGATCCATCCTCCTCGAGCTTTTGAAAATAAGGAAGATCATGGATGGATGGATCCATCCTCCTTGAGCTTTGGAAATATGCGAGGTCATGGGTGGATGGATCCATCCTCCTCAAGGTTTTTAAAATAAGCGAGGTCATGGATGGACGGATCCATCCTCCTTGAGCTTTTGAAAATAAGCGAGGTCGTGAATGAACGGATCAATCCTCCTCGAGCTTTTGTAAATAAGCAAGGTCGTGGATGGATGGATCCATCCTCCTCAAGTTGGGCGGTCGATACACGTCTTTTTTTTGGAATTTTCTCTTCAACTCGCACTCTAGGAGCTGGAGTTAGTTGGAGAATTGTCGTGTTTCAATTCACTTTTAATTGGTTGTTGTTTGCTCCTCGAGCTCGGGGTCTCATCTAGCGAGTGACCGTTCGGATCACAATCATTCTCTATTTGAATGAGTCCCATTGTAAGATGGAATTCAACACTTCGTACATCATGGTGGTCGCATGATACATTTAGGAATCATTAATTTGGCTTTATGAGTCTGCACTTTATTGTTGGAATAAGAGATCATGGAAAAATTATTTGTCATATTACAAATATAAATTCTCGAATTGCATAGACAAACTTGAAAAAGAAAGTAGACTAAATGAATGAAAGCCAATCATATGTAAAAGCGACAGAGACTTTCGCTGTTCCATGCTCTAAGTAGTCTATGACCATCAACAGTTGATAGCTTGAATGTGCCGTCTCCAAGCCTCCGTTTGATGACATACGGTCCTTTCCATGTCGGTTTCATGTGTGAAGGGATCCGATAAGCTCACTTGAGTACGAGATCGCCCACTTCAAAGATTCTAGGTCGAACTTAAACATTGTATAATCGGGTGACTAGGTTATGATGTGCGGCTGCCATTAAATCGGCCTCTTCATGCTTCTCATCTAACAAATCCAGAGATTCTGCAAGCAGGATGGCTTTCGATTTCGGATCATAATAAGTCACATGGTGAGAAGGTACCTCTAGCTCAAATGGAATAATGGCTTCAGAGCCATAAGAAAGTACGAATGGTGTATGGCCGATCACAGACATGTGGGTAGTTCGATACGCCCATAAGGCCATGGGGAGCTCATCGACCCACTTACCTCCAGCCTTCTCTAGTCCTTTCTTCAAAATGGACTTGATGACTTTTTTGACAGCTTTGACTTGTCCATTCGATTGAGGGTTAGATACTGCTGAGAATTTCTTCTGGATGAGACAACGTTGGTAGAAATTCTTAAACTGGGCACTATGAAATAGGGCCACATTTTCAGTTATAATTGTTTGTGGGAGGCCAAAATGACAGATGATGTTGTGCACAACAAAATTGATTACTTTCTTCGTCGTTATGACAGCAAGGGGCTCAGCTTCCGCCCATTTAGTAAAGATGTCAACTGTAACAATGGTGTACTTCCAACACCTTTAGCTAGAGGCATATATCTTATTATATCAATGCCCCATATGACTAACGGCCATAAGCTGACCATTTGAGCAATTTCGGTCAGCGGGGCTATTGGAATACTAGCATGCTTGTGGCACCTGTCACATCTCTTAGCATAATCCGACGCATCTCGGTTTGTAGTTGGCCAGAAATACCCGTACCCGAGTATCTTTTTTGCAAGGGCTTTCCCCCAGTGTGATCGCCACACACTCTCTCATGCACATCATGCAACACTCATTTTATATCATCATGGGCGATACACCGGAGTAAAAGAACAGAATATCCCTTTCGGTATAGGACTTCATCCTGGATGACAAATCGCAAATCCTTTCAGAGAACTTGTCTTTTTCTCCCTTCTGTGCTTGGGTAACGTTCCATGCTCAAGATTGTTTCTGATTGGACTCAACCATGATTCCCTTTCGGGTGTTGCCTCATGAACCCAATTTGTCTCCACTTGATCAATACTTGGAGTAGTAAATGCTGGCCAGTTTTGCTAAAGAATCAACCTTCTAATTTTGCTCATTAGGTTTACAGGGGATAGTGTAATAGTCAAACTGGTTCAACACTTCCTAGACACGTATAAGGTAGGAGGCCAACCTTTGATCCCTAACATGATACTTTCCTTGGACCTGGCACACCATAAGTTTTGAATCGTAGTAAATTTCCTTACGGTGACTCCCAAATCCTTGACAAGCCTTAGTCCAGCAAGTAGAGCTTCGTACTAAGCTTCGTTGTTAGTTGCATGGAAGTCGAATTTCAAAGCATAACATACAGATCGCCATTCTAGGGTTTCGAGCACCACTCCAACACCTAAGCATCGGTCGTTTAATGCACCATCCATGTATAGCTTCCATATATGGTTCGGAGGTTCACTGTTTTCAGCCAATTCCTCTGGTATGGTGAACTCAGCTATGAAATCCGCCAAAACTTTTCCTTAAATAGCTCGCCTTGGTGCATAACAGATATCAAATTAACTTAGTTTGATGTTCCACTTAAGCAGCCTACCAGATGTCTCAGGTCAAGTCAGGATCTGTCATAACGGCTAGTTGGTGTAAACAATGATCAGACGAGCTTGGAAATATAGGTGAACTTTCTCGAGGCCATAACAAGGCAATAATCAAGCCTCTCTATCTTCGGGTAGTTTCTTTCTACCCCTGTCAACCTTTAGCTAATATAATAGATCAGTCGTTGGATCCGATCCTCTTCTCAAACTAGCGCGGCACTGATTGCGTTTGTCGAAACCGCCTAATAGACATACAACTTCTCGTCATCAACTGGCTTCGACGGGTTGGGAGGTATTGCCAAATACTGTACTAGTGCATGGAATGTGCCCTCGCACTACCCTATCCACTTGAAATTCTGTTTTCCTTTTTTGGTCAGATCGAAGAAGGAAATGCACTTGTCCATGAATCAGGAAATGAACCTGCTCAAAGTTGCCACCTTCCCTTTAAGACATTGCACCTGCTTTATGGTTCTGGGAGTTTCGAGATTCCGAATCGCCCAGATCTTTTCAGGATTGGCTTCAATTCCTTTGGCGTCGATAATAAACCCAAGGAACTTTCCAGATGCGACTCGAAAATGACACTTCAATGGATTTACTTCGTTCTATACTATCGGAGTATGTCGAACATCACCTCCAAATCACTGATGTGGTCACTGGATAACTGTGATTTCACGAGTATATCGTCTACGTACACCTCCATAGTCTTCCTGATCTGGTTTGCAAACATCCGGTTTACGATCCTTTGATAGGTTGCTCTAGCATTTTTGAATCCAAACGGCATCACCTTGTAGCAATAAAGTCCTAGATCAGTGATAAAGCTAGTCTGCTTCATGTCAGGAAGGTGCATCGGGATTTGATTATAGCTGGAGTATGCATCCATAAAAGATAAGAGCTCATGTCTGGCTGTTGAATCCACCAGTTGATTGTTTCTGGGAAGAAGGAAACTGTTTGGGGCAGGCTTTATTTAGATCTGAGTAGTCTACGCATGTCTGCCACTTTCCATTTGACTTTTTGACAAGCATTGGATTCGATACCCATTCTAGGTACAAAGCATCACGAATAAACCCATTTTCCTTGAGATTATCCACTTTTTCCTTTAGGGTGGTAGATCTCTCTAGATCCATACCGTGCGTTTTTTGCTTCACCGGGACGCGCCACGTTCGATATTTAATGCATTGCTTGCGATATTCGATGAGATCCCATACATGTCTGAATGAGTCCAGGCAAACACATCAAGGTTTGCCCAAAGAAAATCAACCAGTTCCTATCTCATCTGGGGGCTGAGTTGAGATTTGATCTTTATCACTTTAGGATAATCATCATTGTTGACCGAGACATCAATTGTCAACTCTATCGGGGAAGCCTAGTATTCTCTGATTTCCCTTTCATCATCATTGTCTCTAGTATCAAAATCTTTAGGAAACTGATTATGGTGCCCGAGCCTCGGCTTAGGCGTTGGTTGTCAATTTTCGATGGAGTGGACGTAGAGAGATTCCGCCATGCCCTTACCTTCCTCCTTCCGCTGCGCATCTCACAGTTCCGCAACATAACAGGCACGTCCAACTGCCTGATCACCATGTACTACCCCGGCTCCATTATCAGTGGGGAATTCCAAAGTCAAACAGCAAGGGGCAATCGCTACCGTGAACTCTGCAAGGGCCGCTCGGCCCAGGAAAGCATCATAAGGGGAATGAATATCTAACACAACAAACTGCAACATTCGGACTCTCCGGCGATCACCGATGTAGGATCGATTTCACCCTAGAGGGAGGTGAATAGGGTGATGGTGTTAATTATAAAAATTAATTACGGAAGCTTATAAAATAATTTCAACACAGATCACAGAATATTAGGGGCACAGAAATAAATAACAGAATAATAAAATGCAGAAATAGAACGACACAGAATTTACCCAGCTTCGGCAAAACTCTGCCTACGTGTTGGCCCCAAGGTTTCTACTAGAAATTAAGTAGTCACACGGTTACACATGTAAACTCGCGACACCCGCTACTGACTAACCTAACTCTATGCTCAAAACCCTGTCACAACTCAACCACTGAGTTGCGAATTCTCAAACTACGCCACGTAGTTTGTGCCCTAGTCACACGACTAGTAAATACAACGGTTTAAAATTTTAAAACAAATTTAAAAAGCAATTTAAAATCAAAAGACAAAAACCCTAATTAAAAATTAAAAACCCTTAAATAATAAAAGAGAAAGCTCTTTAAAAACAGGCCGACCCCTTTTATAATTTAAACCGATCCTCTTTTATTTGTTCCTTTGTGAAAATGGGGGTCGTTGCTTTCTTTGTTCGATCTGAATTAGGTTTTCTTTCTCTTGTGGAAATTAGGGATTTTCAATTGAAGTCACCGCTTTTGATTGCACATAGTTTGCCTTCTCGATCACTTGTTTCTCTGATTAGCTCACGGCTCTTCAATTTGGATCAAGTTCGTCTATGATTTCGGTATGTACATTTCTCCTTTTGCTTTGCTGGTTTCTTTTTGGCTTTCTTGAACTTCCGATGCCTTTTAAATTGCCGATGACGACAATTAGGGTTTTAATGCTTGAACTCGATGATCTTTGAACTACCGATGATGTTATCCTTTTATATGAGTCGAATACCTAAATATTCGTTCGTATATATTCGTCTGATGATTTTTTGAATTTGTCAAAACCTTTTCTCTGCCGCTTGATAATGCTTGAATATTTGAGATTTCACCGACTTGTTCAATTCGAATCTTTCCCTTACTTTACTGCTTGAAACCGTTCGATCGTTCCTTGATCGTTACGGCAGCTACTTTCCTATTTTATTTGGATTTGATTTTTGACTTTTTCCATTTTTTTACATACTTGATTTCTGACTTGGTAATCACGTTGTTGACTTTGATTTGAAACACTTGTCAGTAGCTCACTGTTTTGAGTTGAAACTTCATTATATATACACTTGATAATCACGGCACTGTTGAATTTTGTGACCACCACGGCTTGATTTTCATTTAACTTCGTATCTGCAGTTTGTTGTTTACCTTTTGTTTTAGAAATATTATTCCTTTTTGTAACAACCAAGATAAAATGCTTTTGCCCTTATTCTTTTTCTTTTCGCGCTTTCTTTTACATGGCTCGGTGTTATGTTGGTGTACTGTGCCTTTGCCTTGCTTGTGCATTGCCCCTTACATCTGTTGCATCCACATTGTCACTGTTTTTCTGAAGCTCGAGTTGCTTCAACACACTACTGTGTTTATTTACTTGGTTGTGTACTTCGGCTTGTAGCATTGAAACTGTACTGATGCAATAGTTCATCTTTGTTGTTGAACCACTATCTTCACTTATAACATGTTCAGTGGTCTAGTTTCTTCATGGTGCCAACTTGACCATCTTACTGTTCACTGTGTCTTGTACTTAGTGTATCATATGTATTAGTCTATTTGCTTTAAATCGAGTTGCAGACTAGGGTCTGTTGTATTTCATGTTGCATTTGTATCACTTGATATTGTTTGTGATTGTTTCCACTTTCACTGGCTAGTTTGAGTACTTCATACTTGGTCGTACTGATCATTCATGTATATGTCTGGTGTATGTCCATTTGTGGCTTTTGTACATATGCACTTGCATGCATCCCACTAATCATATGTTCCTGTCATACATGTTGATGTCTTTGTAGTTTGTTTTTTGTACATATGAACTTGGTGCATAGCTTCGAGTTGTACTTGCACCACTTTCTGTATCATTGTATTCGGCCTCTCTCTGGTCATGATGGTATATACTTCACTGTGTATGACATGGTTCACCTGTTTACTTAAGTCTGTTAGTCGAGACTGTGTTGTTGATTGTCGAGGTTGTTGTGCACTGACTTGAGCTTCTGGCCTTGATGTCATGGTGTACATGTAAGTTGCATTGTTGTTGCCATTGTCTGAACCTTGAACTGATTTATTGTGTGAACTTTTTGCCTTCCATTGTCATGTGTACATCTCTCCGACTTTTGCTCTTTAGTTGTCTTGACCATTTTCTTGAGCTTGTACACTTTGATTGCACCTGAGTTGAATCTAGCTTAAACGCTCGGGTTTGACCTTGTGCGTGTGTTGAGATTTTATTTATATTGCACCTGAGTTGAACCTGTCCTTTTATTTGGGTTTGACCTTGTGCTCACCTGTCCCTGTAACATTACTCAAGTGTATATCGGTGTGCACGGCCTTATGGCATATACAGTGATACACTGTGTATGTCATAAGTTGTTCGTGTATGATGAATTCAAAGTTAAATGATGACGAATAACCCAAATAACTGAGGCACATATTATTTTCAAAATCCATATTTTATTTTATATTGCAAAAATATTTCTTTTTCAATTTTACCGTGTTAATGTATATTTTTGCAGATTGCTCAGATGTTGGATTCTATCTGGAATGAAGTTGAAAATGAACTACGAGTGTGAGTGATATGTAGTGAGGAATTTATGTAAAAGTGAGATTGTGATGTAATTGAATATTGTAATCAAAGTTGTATGTAAGAGCTTGAATTTGTACTATTCAAAATTGTAATAAATATTGTTTGAATAAAATTTCTGTTTGAATTCAAATTCTGTGTTATTTAATTTTATTCAACAAATATTTATTTAATCTGTGAAAAAAATTGTACATTACCAAATACATTTACACGAATATGTATATATATATGTTTATTATCATCAAACAAAAATCATATAATAGCATATTCAGCAATCTCCCTCTTTTGATGATAACAAACATATATTTAAGATTTTGAATATGTTAAATGTATTTGATCATAGATATACTCTAATTGCTCCCCCTATTTAAATGCTTCCTCTCTACATAAAGCTCCCCCTATATATATGCATACACATAAAAATATGCAAATGAGCCTAGATGTAAATGAAAAATATTTGACCTTTGCTTGATTTTATTTGACAAAATCTTAACTTTTCTCTCCCCCTTTTGTTATCAGCAAAAGAGTGATAGTGTTAGAGAAAATAGAGATAAAGTAATCGATATTAATCCAACATTAAAACTCAATTAAATATAAATAGTAAATTTCAATAAAAAATGAAACAAAAATCATAACTAGTCTTTTTAGGCGCATATTCCACTTTTAGAAATAATGGAAATGATGTCATCATATAAAACTATACAGTTGTATCTGTTTGTGGTACATTTATATCAGGAATTTGAATATCTACGAATCATGCATAACCGTTAGGACTTTTAAATGAGATTAGTAGTGTTCCAATTTAATTTTAAATTCAAGTATCTTCTAATCACGCATAACCGTGAGGTCTTTTAAATGGGATTAGAATCAATTTGTTTATTATAAATCAATTTTGATATGCGTTCCATACATGCATAACCATGAGGACTTTTAAATGAGCATGAAAGCACATAACAAATTCCAAGAAATTCACCCATGCATAACCATGAGGACTTTTAAATGAGATTGAATACTTTGGATTTTATTTTGTTTTATAAAACGAAAAACGAATGATTCCTATTTAAAGTACCACATATCGACAAACTATATTGAATTTTTGATGAGCGATGGTCGATAAAAATATGATAGACATAGAAATGGTCATGGAATCTTTACCCAACAAAAAGTTTTATAACTCTTGTTTAAATCTCTAAAGAAATTTTTCTAAATATACTATCTTGAGTAATGTACGATAAATATCAACACTCATCACTTTTTCAATCACTATTTACCTTTTCGATAATTATTAGGGAGTTAGACTAGCCAAAATTGTCATTTAAAATCAAATTCAAAAATAATTATGAAATCAATTTTACAAAATGACTAATCTAAAAATGATTTTCTCGAGGGGATTATACGAGAAAAATTTCTGCTATTTGAAAACTTATTTGAAATGAAAAATATGCAGATATTTTCTTTAAAAAAAACAATGCAGTTACTAAATGTCTCAACAAAAATCACGTTCTACCAGTAATTTTTCTATCAACTAGATTACTAGTGTAATCTGCATCTGAATTTCTCTTTAACTCAAAATTATCATTAATTGAATTTGACAGACCAGACCATGAAGTATGCAACAAAGTATCTCAAAATCAAATTTAACAGCTTTTCAAATGACATTCTCTTGAATTTGAAATGAAGCCGTGTAAATAATCAAAAACCGTGAATATAGAGTTAGCCAAATATATCATCATCCAACAAAAACACTATTATTAATCCAAACTAAGATATATAAAGTAATTCAAACGCTCTAGTGATTTTTATAGTATTTATGGCATAAGAATGTAATTGGCAAACAATTTTAAACAAGTCAGAATCAAAATCATCATCTTATCATCATCTCAATATTGGCTGATTTAACTCAGATTACGGTGTAGATTATCACATTTAATATATCGCTCAAATAAACATACCATTACCTTTTTTACCTTTACGATATTTTTCGTTGTTGCCTATTGTGGTTCTATCACCTTTGTACTAGGCTAAGGAACTTTGCTTTGTCACCCATTGTGTTTCTGGAACAGCCAGAACCCAGATAACACTGTTGTTGTTCTTAGCCTGCCACCACACCTACACAGGAAAAGATTTTTGTGACCTATTTGTTTTTATAGGTCCAAAGTTGTTAGTGGTAGAAGATTTAGAAAAATAATTTTTTGGAGACCCAAAACTGTTTATATATGTTCCTTTTTCCACCCAAATTTGTTTAACTTTGAGAGATTTTATATTTGTGCCTTTTGGAACCCAAATTGGTATAGTTTTCACATGTTTGGGTCTATAGCAACAATCATTGTGATTGTGCCCATTTTTTCTACAAATTGTGCACAAGGAATTAACTTGATTAATATCGCTTTCAACAACTTTCGAACTACTATATCCAAGTCCTTGTCCAACCGTATTAACGTTTGCTTTCCTAATAGCATATTCAATGATTTTTCACTTTTTGAAAATTTATCTAAAGTCGTTGACAATTGTTGGACTTGTGTTTTGAGAGATTCATTTTCGTTTAACAATTGTGTGCACTTTTTAATAGAATTCTCTCTCCTAGTATTTTCATTCTCTTTTAAAATAAGAATTTCATTTTCAAGTGATTTTATATTGATTTCTGATTTTTTTAATTTCCTCTTCGAATGTTGGACACTTATCACACTTAGGGATCCTTCTTTGACACTTTTTAACTAATTGGTCAATTTGTTCATTTAATTCTATCAAAGTGTCTTTTTGTGATTCAAGTTTAGCGTATTTTTCCGTAAGTCATTCAAAACAGCCATTTACTTCATGGAAATATATAAGTAATTCTGAATGAGAAAGTTTTGATACCTCACTTGGCTCGTCATCATCACGGTCGGTTATTTCACCATGAAGACACATGTCTGCTTTCTCACTCTCACTGTTAGCACTTTGATTATCTTCATCACTTGTATTCCACGTGGCTGCAAAACTTCTCCTTTTTGATTTCTTTTCAAAGTCGCGTCGATTTTGAGGACAATTGGGCTTGATGTGTCCAGGTTGATTGCACTTATGACAGATGATCTTTTGTTCTTCTGGATTGTCCAATATTTTATTTTTTCTTCTTTTCAATTTTTGATTTAGTGTTGGATTTCCATATTTGTAATTCCACCTTTTGACTTTCTTTATTATTAGCTCCAAATTCTGCTGCTCCGTTATCATCATCACCACCATCACTTTCTGTTGTTCCTTTGAGAGCCATATATTTCTTTCGAGTATCTCCTCCTTCATGTTCTTCCTTGAATTTCATTTCTAGCTCATAAGCGGTGAGATTTCCGATGAGTTCATCGACTTTCATTTGTTTCAAATCTTTTGATTCTTGAATGGCAGTCACTTTGGCTTCAAAACTTCATGGAAGGACTCTGAGGATTTTTCGGACTATCTCCAACTCTGTATATGATTTTCCAAGAGCTTTTGATTTGTATACGATATTGGAATGTCGTCCATGCATCTCATTGATATTTTCTTCTTTTGCCATTGTGAAATTCTCGTATTCGCTGCTTAGCATGGCAAGGTGAGATTCTTTGACTTGAGATGTTCCTTCGTGAGTCACTTCTAGTGTGTGCCATATTTCCTTCGCAGTTAGACAATGTGAGACACGGTTAGATTCAAATTGATCCAATGAACAGATAATAGAATTCATAGCTCTAGCATTAGCATTTTGTAATTTATTTCCTAGTTCTGTCCATTGATCCATCGGTTTATCTATTTCCTGATTATCTACAATTATAGTTGGTACTCTATAACCTGTCTCAACAATGTTCCAAGCGTTAATGGTTTTCAGAAAAATTTTCATTCTATTTTCCAATAAGCATATTCACCATTGAACATTGGTGGTCTAACTATGGACTGACCCTCAGCAAAAGCATTATTAAAAGAAGCCATTTTAAAAATTCAAACTTTTAAACAAAAACCGATTTTTGAAAAATGAATTTTTAAAACAAAAATTAACTTCTGTTCCTAACTCTGATACCACTTGTAGGATCGATTTCACCCTAGAGGGGGGTGAATAGGGTGATGGTGTTAATTATAAAAATTAATTGCGGAAGCTTATAAAATAATTTCAACACAGATCACAGAATATTAGCAGCACAGAAATAAATAGCAGAATAATAAAATGCAGAAATAGAACGACATAGAATTTACCTAGCTTCTGCAAAACCTTGCCTACGTGATGCCCCCAAGGTTTCAACTAGAAATTAAGTATTCACACGCTCACACACGTAAACTCGCAACACCCGCTGCTGACTAACCTAACTCTACGCTCAAAACACTGCCACAACTCAACCACTGAGTTGCGAATTCTCAAACTACGCCACGTAGTTTGTGCCCTAGTCACACGACTAGTAAATACAACGGTTTAAAATTTAAAAACAAATTTAAAAAGCAATTTAAAAACAAAAGTCAAAAACCCTAATTAAAAATTAAAAACCCTTAAATAATAAAAGAGAAAGCTCTTTAAAAAACAGGCCGGTCCCTTTTATAATTTAACCCGATCCTCTTTTATTTGTTCCATTGTGAAAATGGCGGCCGTTGCTTTCTTTGTTCGATCTGAATTAGGGCTTCTTTCTCTTGTGGAAATTAGGGCTTTTCAATTGAAGTCTCCGCTTTTGATTGCTCGTTGTTTGCCTTGTCGATCACTTGTTTCTTTGATTAGCTCACAGCTCTTCAATTTGGATCAAGTTTGTCTATGATTTCGGTATGTACTATTCTCCTTTTGCTTTCCTAGTTTCTTTTTGGCTTGCTTGAACTTCCGATGCTTTTTAAATTGCCGATGATGATGATTATTGTTTTAATGCTTGAACTCGATGTTCTTTGAACTGCCAATGATGTTATCTGTAACGACCCGGAAATTTCGATCCCGAAAATTCCAGATAGTTAGTGAAAAGAAGAAAAAGAAAGAAGAAGAAAAAGGAACAGAAACACCAAAACACAGAAAACCTCACATTCGCAGCGGATCAAAATATAATAATAAATAATATCAGTTTTACAATGAAGGACATTTATACATCAGCGTTACAACTGTTACACAACACAGGAAAAATTTGAAAACATGTCCAGCTAATCTGCAATAATATACGCAGCGGAAATCATTCCGTACGTTCCTGCCATCCAGCTCGCCTCCTGAACTCCAGAACGTCCTTACCTGAAAAGCTGTAATACTCGGTCTGACCCGAGCATTACATCAAAGTAACACCCGGGTCGGGCTGGAAACCAGCGTGAGTAAACCCAACTTAACATGGAACACAAAAGCATACAACTTATATAAACTAGGGTACTAGTATCAATTTACAACTCCACAAGCTGCTATAAACCTTACTTATTTCACACATCAATTTTTAAAGAATCGAGGTTTCGGGTATTAAGTAATACCCGACTCTGGTCTCTTCGCATCCAATGTCATTTTACCCCAAGTTATTAAATACAATTCAACTTTAATTATTGAATAACACTTTCACACAGCAATTTATAAATGATAGATAATCACATAATCATTGCCCACCCAAACATATCATATCACAAAGCAGTTCCTATCAGAGATACCAACCAATCAAAGGCACTTATCATTATTCAGTCATTAATAAGCAAGATTTATCACTTTCATTAATTAATCCTTAGACAATAACAATCAATCATTAACTTTCCTTAATTACTTTATCAATTAAATCAACCCCTTGATTATAATTAACCCTTTAATTACACTGAGTAATTATGACTAGATTTCTTCCACCAAGCAATTATCCTTTATTCATTTCTCATCAAGTAATTTCCTTTAATTAATTACATCCCGTAATTATTCACCAATTACTTCACTAAGTAATTGTACCTCGTTAATTACCTTAAGTAATTATATTTAACTCAACATCAAATGATTTCTTTTAATTAAACTGAATTAATTAACTAAAATTATTCATATCAACTTAATTATACTGAATAATTAATTCCTTTAATTACTCATAATAATTCTTTTACATTAAGTAATAAACCTCTTAATTACTTATCACTTAATTACCCTTTAATTGGTTAACCTTGATTAATCAATCCTTAATTGTCACTTTTACGTACATTAAGTAATTAGCCTTTAATTAATAATACAAATAATTATTCTTCGCCCATTCACATTAATTACATTTACCATATATTAATTACTCAAAACTAATTATCCTACAAACTCATTAATTAACTAATCCTTAATTAAGCAATCCTTTAATTAATTATCGTAAATAATTAATCCTTGGCAAATTATTATTTTTCTACTTATATCAAGTAATTATCATTTAAGAAATTAAACTCTAATTACTTAATTAATTTGTCCTTAATTATGAATTAATCAAATCTCAAATCAATTAGTTCATAATTTATTAAACAACCTGAAAATCATTAATTCCTTACATAATTTGATACTCTTAAATTTTTATTAATCTAATTAGTTCTTAAACATCCATGGATTTAAATAAATCAAAAGATAATCTATTTATCCTACAATTACCTTACTCGATTAAATCCTTAATTAGAGTTTAAAAATAACTACAAAATTTAACTTAACAAGTTTTAAGTTAAACAATTCACATAATTTATATCCCACAATGTTCATAACCTAAAAATTACCTCTCTAGTTAAAAATAATAATAGTTCAAAACTTGCTTCCTTTAACAAATATTTACTTTAGGTTAAAAACAGAAAACCCCTCAGGTCAAAACCCGAGCCAAGCATGTTAAAACCACGAGTCGGCCTCGGGTCATCTATCCAAATGCCCTATTTCAATTCGCACATCAAAACGCACGAGTTCGACACCGTGAGATCTTCATCTTCCAACTTACAACTTCCCCTGATATACGTACGTACACGTTCACGTGTACACCCACCCTGATCATCGACGATCAACACCCCGACCTCCTGCAAGTCGAAACCGACCTCGACAACCCATCAAAATCACCCAGATCGTGATATTGCCCACGAATTGAAAATCAAGCGCTTGGATGAATCTGCACCAAACCCAAACAGCCAAAATCGCCTCCGGTCATCGCCTCCGACCTCGAGACCCCTCACCGTCCTGTCAGAAGTTACGACACCATCCCCAGCTCCCTTTCATCCTATCGCGATCCACTCCGTTGTCCAAACGTCACCGTAGAAACCCCAAATACCAGTACCATTGAAAACAGTACTCGAACCCTAAATCGATCACGATCGAACTACCTACTCCAATAGAAAAATTAACTACCATTTTTCCCGAGTACGCTAGACCACCATCAACCTCTAGTGACGAGCATGCCATCCCACTTCCAGCCAATCGTCAGGATTCATCAGAAAACCCAATTTTGATCAATTCAAAATTTTCCAATGATTGTGAAACTAAAAATCAAACTATTACCATTATAATTCATCATTCATTATCACAAATTAGTTGTAATAATCAAAACAGAATATTAAATGATTGATTCTTGCTCAAGTTTTATTTTTTGACTGTAATTTCCTATATTTCATAATATTTGCTTAGTAAATATACTTGTAACTATTTTAAAATTTGAATTGCATGTTTATAGTCTCTTTTTACTTAAAGATCAACTACAAATATCAGTTAAATGAGAGGATTTGGGAAAAAGAAACAAAAATCAGGTTTAAAATCCTGTTATTATAACAGAGGCCTGCCTTTCTTCCAAAATCATAACTTAAAATTGATCTTGCAGTAAAAATAGTGACATCTATACATATATATATATATATATATACACACACACACACACAAACACAGATTATTCAACTACAATAATTCAACCATCACATACAGATCCTATCATAAGCATCAAATGTATCTTTTAAGAGGGATGTTTACTTACAGTTATTAGAAAATAAAAAAAATAAATCAGAGAAGGAATAATAATAATTTCTTTCAGGTTTTAAACACTATATAACAAAAACAGATCAACTATCTTGCAAACAGACATGCACACCATTCAATCTACATATACACCTATGATCATATAAAAACAATCATGTAATCACTTCAAGATTCACTGCATGCAACCAACTGAAAAAGATTTAGACTTATTTACTCACCTGCTCACTCTGGTTTGACAGAGAGTCCCCTTTTGAACTATAAACTTGCAAATGCCAGAATCTATTGAAAACTTGAAAACTTGAATTTGAACTGAATTTGTTTCTGAACCGAAGCCTTAAAGTTGAAAGTGTCTTGCTTGATGATTTTGCTATAGGTTGTAGAATTTTGAAAATTTGATTGCTGTAGAAAAAGAACTGAGTTGATTCTTGTTTGAAGCTTGTTCTAGAATCAGGTTGGAGGTGCTTTTGGTTTTGATTTAATTTCCTTTCAGATTTTTATTTTATTTTCTGGTTAATATAGATTTTTTTCCAGGTTATGGAAGAAATGATTTTACGTGGTTTAGTTTCTTAGACATGAAAAGAAGAAAAGAGATGGGGAAAAGGAGATGATATTTTTATACAAATGTAAATTTTAACTTATAAAAATTAAAAGAAATGAACAAATGAAGGATGACACTTGTCATAATCTATTATTTATTAACTTACATGTGTATTTATCTTGATTTTAAAAGCTACACTTGTAATAATTTTTAAGTTAATTTTTTATTTATTGTAAATGATTTTTAATAGCTTTTATATTCATATTCTAAATTAATAAATACATTTCTAAATGAATAAATACTTAATGGATAACATTTGTTAATTTGTATGTTAAAATCTTAACACTCATCTTTTATATGAGAATTTTTTTTTATAATGGATATATCTTTTATATGATATTTATGTTTTATATATATGTATATGTTATAAATTTATATTTGTACTTCTTATTTATTTGTACTTATATACCCTTTTTAAAAAATAAGTTTAAAGCTACTCTATACATAATTAAATAATCACATTTTCATATTTATATATTTAATTCAATTTTATTTCAAGATATTTGAATTTTAAATTCAAATCCAAACTCCATTCAAAATTAACTCATTCAAATATATATATAAACAACACATATTTAATCTGTTTAGAAATAATAAGTTTTACCATCTTAAATAATTATATCAGGAGATTGTCATATAAGTATCCTCCCAGATATAAATATTAGTTATCAGATTTATTCGTTAAACTTAAAATCAGTTTTAATAACAGTTAAAATCAAATACTTATCCAAATATCTGATGTCCAAAAATCTGGGTTATCACATTCCTCCCCCCTTTGAATCTTTTCGTCCTCGAAAAGGAACGAAGCCAAATTTATTAAAATGCTTGTAATCAGATAAATTTCTCTTTGATTATTTAAAATACTTTTAAAATCTATATAATATTATAAATTAGTTTTTATGAAAGTAGTTTTTATAACTCGATGTTTAAATAAGTCCATCTTCGTTCTTACAGAAATTCGGTTATACGTTGATCAGGCGTACACCTGAAAATCTATAAGTACTTAGCAGACCCGTTTTCAACATCCAGTGAAAAATACTTGGAAAATAATTTTATTGAAAATATAGAAAATAGTTTTTGAAAATAGAGGATATATCTTTAGTGAGAATGCTCTGGAAATCATCACCCCCATCCATGGTCACAGTTACATTCCAGGGTTACGTTGCCGTCGCAGCAAAAGTCTATGTAACTACAGGCTCTCCGCGGCCTCTCGATTACGCCATGGATCCCACACAACAGATCACAGTTACATCCAAGGTTCCGTTGCCGTCGCAGCAAAAGTCCATGTAACTGCAGGCTCTCAGCGTCCTCTGATTTTCGCTGTCGAAATTAAACCTCTCCACTCCTACATAGGTCGCAGTCTACCGATATAAAATCAAACGCAGACTTTTGGCTCTCAGCGGCACACACGACTTTCGCTATGTTATACCATAGATCGCAGTCTACCGATATAAAATCAAACGTAGACCTTGCCTCTCAGCGACACACACGACTTTCTCTATGGTATACTCTACTCATAATCCCCAGGAACTAGTTTAGTCCGGATTCCTCACAGGATCAACTTTAGAACCCCCTCTTAGGGCTCAAGGCAGTACCAACCAATGGTACTCCTGAGAAGTTCATTTCAAGGGAGCGCCTTTTTCCCCAGAGCCATTATCAAAACACTTTATGCTATACATTTAGTATCTTTCAAATCATACACCTAGTATGATCTCATACAAAAGCTTCTTTACTCAAAATCGATTATTCCAAAATCGATAATTCTCAAACTAGGCTTTCCAAATTCCTATATTGATTTTACCCAAAAATCAAAAGCCTTTCCAAATCCAAAGGTTCCCAAAACCTTTTCCAAATTCCTCATATAATCCTTTATATTTATTCAGATATATATAATTTTTAAAACTTTGGATCATTTCAAACTCATATAAAACTCCTTTTATACTTCAAACATTATCAAAAACCCTTTTCTTCTGGCAAAAGATTCAACAAGGGGAGTTTCATTTTATAAAACAAAGATATTTAACTTTGTTTACTCAAAATCAAATATTCAAATTTGATTACTCTTTTCAAAATCAATTTCATCCAAATCCATACGATGTACACACATCATTCGTACGCTATACCAATCTGATCGCTTACTCGATCACACAATTTCACTTCCGAACTAGTATCGTCCACCCGACTTCCTAGTGCGGACACAGATCTGATTTCTTGATCAGAAACCGTCATTCTCCTTGCATAGTCATAACTATGATAGAGAATATCCAGAACCAATCAACAATCCATACCCAGGTTCGCCGTCGAAAATCGAGTGAAAAATCCCACTCGGATCGATATAATATCTCAAAATTCTGTGCTTGAATCTGGATCAAATCATTATGCGAATAGAATAACATACGTACAACCTACGTATTTATCTTTATTGGTTATTAGCGAAATTAGTTTCATTTCTATTCACATCCACTTGATTTTATTCATTTACTCACACTTACTTCAATCCATTTGGATTATCACCTCTATTCGTGTCTCGATTGGGTATTCAACCAATAACAGTTTGGACTCCGACCAGTTTATTTAGAAAATAGCTTGAAAATTTTTAAAATAGATAAGTAGTTGGAAAATAACTACTATTTTGTAAAATAGCTGTAAAATAGTTCAGTAATTGTAAAATAATTGGAAAATAGTTAAATAGTCATAGAAATTTTAAATAATTACAAAATAATAGTAAGATAGTAATTAGTTTATAAAATAGTTAAAATATAGTAATTATCTTATAAAACAGTTGGAAAATTATTAAACAGTTTCAAAAATAATTGTAAAACAAGTATAAGATAGTTTGGCTTTTAAAAGAAAAGTTGTATATATATAATAAATAGCTTGGAAAAATAGGTTTATATTAAAACAATTTATATTAAAAATAGTCTAGAGTCAAACTATTCACTTCCCAATCTCCATTCCCATCAATTCAGTTTAATTTTCCACTTTCATTTAAATTGACTCAATTCCAATTTTAAATAACTCCAATTTCCATTGGATTTGATTTATTCCCAATTCAAGCCGAATTAATTCTCAATTCCTTTTCAAATTTAAATCAAATTCCAGATTTAAACCATCTCGAATTATATAAATTTGAGTTAAATTCACCAAGGTTGGTTTGGCCCATTAAACCAAGTTAAACTTTATTAAAAACTTTTAAACAATTTAATTTTCGAGTCAAATTCTCAAAATTCCATTTTAAATTATCTCTATACTGGATATATTACCACACTTCACTTCTCATTCATTCAAACTAATCCAATTCACAATTTTAAATATTTCCAGTTTCCAGATCTCAATACCCATTTTGAGATCACACAAACTCCCCATTCAGATTAACCATTTAACTTCCCAAGTTAAATCTTAATTTCATCTGAAAATTTCCAAATCAGGTTGATCATACCAACTTATTTGACTTTTCAAAGTCAAACTCAATTCACCTAATCCAGTCAACCTTACCCTGTTTAGACTTCCATTTTAAATTTTGAACTTCTCACAAATAATCTTCCCACTTACTAAGTTCAAAAACTAATCACTTTGGATATCATATCTCATTCCAAATTTAAAACTCGATATTTAGAGTTTATTTCAAATCTCCTTTGATATTATGTATATCCACATATATACATATTAATTTCTTTTACATAGCAAGTTATATTTTCAAATTTTAAACCACCTTTGGTTTTTAATTCAAAACAAATTTCTTTAGATTTTCAAACATTTCTTATTTTTAAAATAAGATCATATTCAAAGTAGTTTGAATAATATTATTTCCTTTAACATTTTGAAACCAATTCAAAATTTTAAACAAAGAATTCAGGGCTTTACAATTTGAAACCCACTTTTATTTATATCCTTTCACATTTACAAATTATTTTCTTTTTAAATGGTTACTTCCATAAAACATTTTATTGTTTATTGAAAAAAACATCCCATTATTAAATACAATATCCATTTTATTTTTGGTTTGAAACCAATTCTAATTCATCTTATTCTGAAATACTTCTCCAATTCAAGATTTCAATTATAGTTTGAATCCATTTCAAACTTGTCTTTAATTTCAATTTGGTTGTAGTTCTATTACCACTTAACTTAACGCAATATTTTAACAACCAATAACTTTATTATTTGTTTGAAAGATATATTTCTTTATATATCAAAATATAATCTTATATAAAACCATTTAAAATCTTTATATAAGAAAATAACAAGTACGCTCCCTCATATACACTCAACTCATTCTAGGGTACCACTTTCCCTATTCTTAATGAGTATACCCACCAGAGCCAAGGTTCTCGCTTAACCTTCACCTCTGATACCAAATGTAACGACCCGGAAATTTCGATCCCGAAAATTCCAGATAGTTAGCGAAAATAAGAAATAGAAAGAAGAAGAAAAAGGAACAGAAACACCAAAACACAGAAAACCTCACATTCGAAGCGGATCAAAATATAATAATAAATAATATCAGTTTTACAATGAAGAACTGTATCAATACTTTTATACATTTATACATCAGAGTTACAACTGTTACACAACACAGGACAAATTTGAAAACATGTCCAGCTAATCAGCAATAATATACGCAACGTAAATTATTCCGTACGTTCCTGCCATCTAGCTCGCCTCCTGAACTCCAGAACGTCCTTACCTGAAAAGCTGTAATACTCGGTCTGACCCGAGCATTACATCAAAGTAACACCCGAGTCAGGCTGGAAACCAGCGTGAGTAAACCCAACTTAACATGGAATACAAAAGCATACAACTTATATAAACCCGGGTACTAGTATCAATTTACAACTCCACAAGCTGCTATAAACCTTATTTATTTCACACATCAATTTTTAAAGAATCGAAGTGGTTTCGGGTATTAAGTAATACCCGACTCCGGTCTCTTCGCATCCAATGTCATTTTACCCCAAGTTATTAAATACATTTCAACTTTAATTATTGAATAACACTTTCACACAGCAATTTATAAATGATAGATAATCACATAATCATTGTCCACCCAAACATATCATATCACAAAGCAGGTCCTATCAGAGATACCAACCAATCCAAGGCAATTATCATTATTCAGTCATTAATAAGCAAGATTTATCACTTTCATTAATTAATCCTTAGACAATAACAATCAATCATTAACTTTCCTTAATTACTTTATCAATTAAATCAACCCCTTGATTATAATTAACCCTTTAATTACACCGAGTAATTATGACTAGATTTCTTCCACCAAGCAATTATCCTTTATTCATTTCTCATCAAGTAATTTCCTTTAATTAATTACATCCCGTAATTATTCACCAATTACTTCACTAAATTGTACCTCGTTAATTAATTTAAGTAATTATATTTAACTCAACTACAAATGATTTCTTTTAATTAAACTGAATTAATTAACTAAAATTATTCATATCAACTTAATTATACTGAATAATTAATTCCTTTAATTACTCATAATAATTCTTTTACATTAAGTAATAAACCTCTTAATTACTTATCACTTAATTACCCTTTAATTGGTTAACCTTGATTAATCAATCCTTAATTGTCACTTTTACGTACATTAAGTAATTAGCCTTTAATTAATAATACAAATAATTATTCTTTGCCCATTCACATTAATTACATTTACCATATATTAATTACTCAAAACTAATTATCCTACAAACTCATTAATTAACTAATCCTTAATTAATCAATCCTTTAATTAATTATCGTAAATAATTAATCCTTGACAAATTATTATTTTTCTACTTATATCAAGTAATTATCATTTAAGAAATTAAACTCTAATTACTTAATTAATTTATCCTTAATTATGAATTAATCAAATCTCAAATCAATTAGTTCATAATTTATTAAACAACCTGAAAATCATTAATTCCTTACATAATTTGATACTCTTAAATTTTTATTAATCTAATTAGTTCTTAAACATCCAAGGATTTAAATAAATCAAAAGATAATCTATTTATCCTACAATTACCTTACTCGATTAAATCCTTAATTAGAGTTTAAAAATAACTACAAAATTTAACCTAACAGGTTTTAAGTTAAACAATTCACATAATTTATATCCCACAATGTTCATAACCTAAAAATTACCTCTCTAGTTAAAAAAAAAAAATTGAAACTTGCTTCCTTTAACAAATATTTATTTTAGGTTAAAAACAGAAAACCCCTCAGGTCAAAACCCGAGCCAAGCATGTTAAAACCATGAGTCGGCCTCGGGTCATCTATCCAAATGCTCTATTTCGATTCGCACATCAAAACGCACGAGTTCGACACCGTGAGATCTTCATCTTCCAACTTACAACTTCCTCTGATATACGTACGTACACGTTCACGTGTACACCCACCCCGATCATCGACGATCAACACCCCGGCCTCCTACAAGTCGAAACCGACCTCGACAACCCATCAAAATCACCCAGATCGTGATATTGCCCACGAATTGAAAATCAAGCGCTTGGATGAATCTGCAGCAAACCCAAACAGCCAAAATCGCCTCCGGTCATCGCCTCCGACCTCGAGAACCCTCACCGTCCTGTCGGAAGTTACGACACCATCCCCAGCTCCCTTTCATCCTATTGCGATCCACTCCATTGTCCAAACGTCACCGCAGAAACCCCAAATACCAATACCGTTGAAAACAGTACTCGAACCCTAAATCGATCACGATCGAACTACCTACTCGATAGAAAAATTAACTACCATTTTTCCCGAATACGCTAGACCACCATCAACCTCTAGTGACGAGCATGCCATCCCACTCCAGCCAATCGTCAGGATACATTAGAAAACCCAATTTTGATCAATTCAAAATTTCCAATGATTGTGAAACTAAAAATCAAACTATTACCATTATAATTCATCATTCATTATCACAAATTAGTTGTAATAATCAAAACAGAATATTAAATGATTGATTCTTGCTCAAGTTTTATTTTTTTGACTGTAATTTCCTATATTTCATAATATTTGCTTAGTAAATATACTTGTTACTATTTTAAAATTTGAATTGCATGTTTATAGTCTCTTTTTACTTAAAGATCAACTACAAATATCAGTTAAATGAGAGGATTTGGGAAAAAGAAAAAAAAAATCAGGTTTAAAATCCTGTTATTATAACAGAGGCCTGCCTTTCTTCCAAAATCATAACTTAAAATTGATCTTGCAGTAAAAATAGTGACATCTATACATATATATATATATATACACAAGCACAGATTATTCAACTACAATAATTCAACCATCACATATAGATCCTATCATAAGCATCAGATGTATCTTTTAAGAGGGATGTTTACTTACAGTTATTAGAAGAAGAAAAAAATCAGAGAAGGGATAATAATAATTTCTTTCAGGTTTTAAACACTGTATAACAAAAACAGATCAACTATCTTGCAAACAGACATGCACACCATTCAATCTACATATACACATATGATCATATAAAAACAATCATGTAATCACTTCAAGATTCACTGCATGCAACCAACTGAAAAAGATTTAGACTTATTTACTCACCTGCTCACTCTGGTTTGACAGAGAGTCCCCTTTTGAACTATAAACTTGCAAATGCCAGAATCTATTGAAAACTTGAATTTGAACTGAATTTGTTTCTGAACCGAAGCCTTAAAGTTGAAAGTGTCTTGCTTGATGATTTTGCTATAGGTTGTAGAATTTTGAAAATTTGATTGTTGTAGAAAAATAACTGAGTTGATTTCTTGTTTGAAGCTTGTTCTAGAATCAGGTTGGAGGTGCTTTTGGTTTTGATTTAATTTCCTTTCAGATTTTTATTTTATTTTCTGGTTAATATAGATTTTTTTCCAGGTTATGGAAGAAATGATTTTACGTGGTTTAGTTTCTTAGGCATGAAAAGAAGAAAAGAGATGGGGAAAAGGAGATGATATTTTTACACAAATGTAAATTTTAACTTATAAAAATTAAAAGAAGTGAACAAATGAAGGATGACATTTGTCATAATCTATTATTTATTAACTTACATGTGTATTTATCTCGATTTTAAAAGCTACACTTGTAATAATTTTTAATTTAATTTTTTTATTGTAAATGATTTTTAAAAGCTTTTATATTCAAATTCTAAATTAATAAATACATTTCCAAATGAATAAATACTTAATGGCTAATATTTGTTAATTTGTGTGTTAAAATCTTAACACTCATCTTTTGTATGAGATTTTTTTTATAATGGATATATCTTTTATATGATATTTATGTTTTATATATATGTATATGTTATAAATTTATATTTGTACTTCTTCTTTATTTGTACTTATATACCCCTTTTAGAAAATTAGTTTAAAGCTACTCTATACATAATTAAATAATCACATTTTCATATTTATATATTTAATTTAATTTAATTTCAAGATATTTGAATTTTAGATTCAAATCCAAACTCCATTCGAAATTAACTCATTCAAATATATATATAAACAACACATATTTAATCTGTTCAGAAATAATAAGTTTTACCATCTTAAATAATTATATCAGGAGATTGTCATATAAGTATCCTCCTAGATATAAATATTAGTTATCAGATTTATTCGTTCAACTTAAAATCAGTGTTAATAACAGTTAAAATCAAATACTTATCCAAATATCTGATGTCCAAAAATCTGGGTTATCACATTATCCTTTTACATAAGTCGAATACCTAAATATTCGTTCGTATATATTCGTCTGATGATTTTTTGAATTTTTCAAAACCTTTACTCTGTTGCTTGATAATGCTTGAATGTTTGAGATTTCACTGACTTGTTCAATTCGAGTCTTTCCCTTACTTTACTGCTTGAACCGTTCGATCGTTCCTTGATCGTTACGGCAGCTACTTTCCTATTTTATTTGGATTTGATTTTCGACTTTTTCCATTTTTATACATGCTTGATTTCTGACTTGGTAATCACATTGTTGACTTTGATTTGAAATACTTGTTAGTAGCTCACTGTTTTGAGTTGAAACTTCATTATATATACACTTGATAATCACGACACTGTTGAATTTTGTGACCACCACGGCTTGATTTTCATTTAACTTTGTATCTGCAGTTTGTTGTTTACCTTTTGTTTTAGCAATATTATTCCTTTCTGTCACAAAAAAGATAAAATGCCTTTGCTCTTATTCTTTTTCTTTTCGCACTTTATTTTACATGACTTGGTGTTATGTTGGTGCATTGTGCCTTTGCCTTGCTTGTGCATTGCCCCATACATCTGTTGCATCCATATTGTCACTGTTTGATTCTTCTGAAGCACGAGTTGCTTCAACACACTACTGTGTTTATTTACTTGGTTGTGTACTTGGGCTTGTAGCATTGAAACTGTACTGATGCAATAGTTCATCTTTGTTGTTGAACCACTATCTTCACTTATAACATGTTCAGTGGTCTAGTTTCTTCATGTTGCTAACTTGACCATCTTACTGTTCACCGTGTCTTGTACTTGGTGTATCATATGTATTAGTGCATTTGCTTTAAGTCGAGTTGCAGACCAGGGTCTGTTGTATTTCATGATGCATTTGTATTACTTGATATTATTTGTGATTGTTTCCACTTTCACTGGATAGTTTGAGTACTTCATACTTGGTCGTACTGATCATTCATGTATATGTCTGGTGTATGTCCATTTGTGGCTTTTCCACTGTGTACTTGCATGCATCCCACTGATCATATGTTCCTGTCATACATGTTGATGTCTTTGTAGTTTGTTTGTTGTACATATGAACTTGGTGCATAGCTTCGAGTTGTACTTACACCACTTTCTGTATCACTGTATTCGGCTTCTCTCTGGTCATGATGGTTATACTTCACTGTGTATGACATGGTTCACCTGTTTACTTAAGTCTGTTAGTCGAGACTGTGTTGTTGTTTGTCGAGGTTGTTGTGCACTGGCTTGAGCTTCTGGCCTGGAAGTCATGGTGTACATGTAAGTTTCATTGTTGTTACCATTGTCTGAACCTTGAACTGATTTATTGTGTGAACTTGTTGCATTCCATTGTTGTAACGACCCGCCTTTTTGGACAGTTTAAACCGACGATCAAATACACATGTCGATTCCAAACCATTCAAAAGGGCAGATGGTTATTGGGTAAATAAGAAAAGAAAAGAAAGAGAAATAAAGGAAATGAAACAACACAGAATCTCGCAGCGGAACGATAAAATATAATAGTCAAATAAACAGTTCATGAAGTTGTTTACTATACTTTGACAATTATTTATACAACATTTATTAGAGTTATATATATACAACAGAACGATTAAAATAATGCAGCAGATAGCATGATGCAAGGGTAATAATAGTAACAGTATACTAAATCTTCGTCTTCATCCTCCAGAATAGATCTTCAAAAAATCTGAAAACTCAGGACTGACCCGAGCGTAATGAAAAGACAAAACACTCGAGTCAGGACTAAAATATCCTTATGAAAGTTAAATCAATCGTAAATAAATATGAGTGTAACGGCGTCAGAGATGTTTACGGGGTTTGACATCTCATATCCAGTGTCAACGCGTGCAATAACTTAAGAGATGTTACGGGATTTTTTTATCTCTTAAGGATCCGTTAAACTATCTACTATGTAGTAATGTACGCTAAGTAGATAATGCCTATCAGTAATATAAAGTATTAAAATAGCGTTAAGGCGTTACCATAATCCTCCTTAACACATTTTTATAATGACATAATCTATACAGCACCGTAAGCCCCACCGTAAACTGGTGGTTATCAGAGGGTACCCCATAGGTATAACACAAAACATAACGTAGTGGTCGCGAATAGGATAATCAGTATGACAAGGTACATGAGGCGATACCAACTAGGATACTAGTAGTTGCGTGATCCGGACTGATGCTGAGCATAGCCAGCAGCTACCCCAACACCGCGAAACAACACTCCCAAATCAAGGGGTGCACCCAAATCGAATCACAAATGTAATAGAAATGGTATCGAAGAAGCGTGTCCGCTAAAGGTGGCGAACCTCAATGGCCCGGCGCGGCTCCTGTTTTAGTCATGTCAAGGGTCATCCAATATCGTTCTCTTTCTTCGGTCAACGCGTTCACCAAACCATCCACTTCATTCTGGATCAACACTCCGCGTATAATAGTTATTAAAGTGGTTTTCGGTATCGACAGAGAGTATGTCCATATCCGTTCCCGATCTCTTTAATAACTACGTATTATTACACCGTTGGCTCTTTTACATTTCAAATCGATTCATAATTGACATCAAAATATCATATTCACTTCAAAAATCAAATCCATTTCAAATATCATCGTATCTATTCAAATGTAAGATTTCGTTTCAAAAATCATTTTCGCATCAATATCTCATTTCGATTTCAAAATCATTTCGAATTTCAATTTAGGTTGCAACTTCATTTAACCCAATTCGTATTTAAATTCAAGATTTAAATATAAACATTTCACCTTATTGACCAGCTTAGAATTTTAGAAAAATAGTTTTAAGTAGTTTAAAAGTAGTTTAAAAGTAGTTTTAAATAATTAAAATAGTTAAAAATACTTAAAATCTTAAAACGGATTTGAAATAGATAAATTAGTTTAAAATAATTTAAATTGGGTTAAGTAGATTTAAAATAGATTAAAATAGTTTAAGTATTTAAAAATGGTTTATATAACAGAGTAATTTGGAAAAACAAAATAAAACAGCTTCAAAACCAAACCATTTCAATTATAACTTCTCAATTCAAAACAAATTTCAATTTCCATTTTACCGTTTTAATTTCGATTTCAATTCAAACCAATGTCAAATTTATTCAATTTTATATTCACCTTTAATTTATTCAATTTCAATTTATAAAGATTTGGAGCTTATTTTTCAAAATATCCATTTATAACACTTAACAAAATTATCCTTCAATATTCAAATATAAATCCCAATTACAAATATGATTCGATTTCAAGCTCAATTCAAAATATCATTTTTATGTCACTTTCACTTAGTAATATTCAAAGCTCAAATTTAATGTTCAATCTTTAAAACAAATAAATTTCCGAAATTCAATCATATCCAAATTTAAATCTCAAAGTCTCCACTTAAATTTATTCAATAATTTCTTTTAACCAAAATTTTATTTCAACATTCCAAACTCAATTTTTTGATAAATTCGATTTCTATAAATTGATTTCTATTTATCACTTTTAAATCAAAACATTTAAATAAATTTCAAATCGACGATTTCAAAAAAATATATTAATTTAGCCAACTCGGTGTCCGTGTACAATTTTCTATCCTATGGCCAAGTAATTATTTATTTCAATTAAATGTCAGGGATGAGTATATATTACTTAAACCGATCACGGTGTCATATGTATGCATAACTGTATATATATAAGAAAATAAACATCCAAACATTTAAATATCAACCAATAACATCCATCAAAATACATCATCCAATAGATAATACAATTCATGGCAGTTTCATAGTTATCAATGTCAGGTAATTTATTCGCAATTCAATTTTAATTTCAATTTAACTCTCAATTTAATTTTTCAACGGTTAACTCAAATGACAAGCTATATGACAATTAATTTTTTATCAAACAACGACAAATAAAATCATAACACTTCATAATGTCAAAATTTAACTAGCATAAAGATATTTAATACGTTGTGAGCGTTATAAAACACTCACCTTGATTTTCACGATTTTAAATCAAATCGAACGACGTTCGATTTAATCCAAAATTTTCTCTAGCTCCAAACGAATCAATCCGGTTCCATAGCACAGTGTTCGTCCATACGAACCCAACGCAACTGGTTTCGTGCATTTTCGACCTCGTATGAAAAGGATATGAATTTTTAAGCATTACACGAATTTAAAATAAACTAAATTAACATTTCTTTATTTTTATATACCCAAGCCAATCCGGACCGTCCATCTCAAAGCCTGCAAATCCAAGCCGCATGCTTTTTCTTCTTCCCTCACGTTTTCTTCAGGTCGCAAGAACCCACCCACGTCGTTATCTACGGTTGAATGCCACAACCACCACGCTACACGAAACTCCATCACACTACCACCAAACGACAGCCCTACGTGCGAGCCACCCACGCCCCGAGCATCTCGAAGCTCGACCCCACCTACCATCAGAAAAACACGGACGAACGGAGCCACTTCATCGTCAATTTTCTGCTCCCCTGAGCCACCGCAGCCAAGATCCACCGTTGGATAGGTAGAGGTTGAGGTGATCTTCGACTTTCCAGTTGGAAGCATCTCCTAAAACTCGATGGATTGAAAGATAATTGGAGAGGAAAGTGGATGATTTTCGGCCATGGGTTCTGTAACAACCTGAGATTTTGCAGTGATTTATAATCTTTATCAAACGATTAATCTATTGGTTAATTGCAGTTGGTCGTTTAAAAATCAAGTTGATATTTGTAAAAAATAATTTGTTAAGTGTAAATTTGGGTTTTGAATCTAGTTGAATTCTTGTAAACATTTATTTAAGAAATTTTTCGGGCTTTGAATGTTGGCCCATGGAAGTTGCACCGTGTTGTCTCGAGTCTTACCCGTTCCCCCCTTTCGTTTTACATTGGAAACCCTTAACCTAAAAAAGAAAAATCAAACGAAGAGAAATAATGGCGGCTCAGCTCTTCGTTGTTACTTCTCCAAATCAAGCACGCGAGATTTTGGTGAAGTCGCCGACCTCTGATTTCTCGTTCGAAAGCATCTACGATCGACTATCCCTGGGTGTTGCCTCGGCCGCTTCTTCGTTGGCGTGTTCGTCTTCGCTTCAATCAAGGTGAGTAATTTTAAATTACTCACATCTGATTCGATTTCATGGATATGTGATTATGAGTTTTCAGGCCTTGAGTTTTGGTACTTTGACTTCGGTCACTTGGGATTTGTGATAGTATTTGATTTCGATCTCATTGTGCTTTGCATTGACTTGGTTGCACCGTTGGTGATTTCTGACTTGATTTTATCTTAGTTTGATTTTCAAATTTGTTTCGATCGAGGGTTGCTTGACTACGTCTCGGCCATTCGAGTATATGCTGTTGTTGATGATTATTAGTGACCATCTGATTTTGTTTTAATACTTTGACAATGATGTTTTCATTTGACTTTGGCTATATTGTTTACTGCCGTTGATAGTACTTTCGACTTTGTTCGATTTTACTTGTTATTTCATAACTTCGGCCATTAGCAGTTGACTTTGTGAATTCTTTGATTTCGGTAAAGGCTGATGCAACTGACTCGCCTTGTTGCATTGGTTATCCTCTTGACTTTGTTGAGCCACCTCTGTTGTCTCTCTGACCTGGAGCCTCTGGTGATGCATACATCAATGCCTGTGTGCACTGGTGTACCTTCTTTTGAAAGCATACATCAGCGTCTGTGCTCACTTACTTGAATGGTCAGTAGCTTGACCTTTGCAATTTTGATAATATTTTGGCCTTGCAATTTCATTTTATTGCTGTCTCATCTTGTTCATATGGTGTTGGGTTCAGTCTGGTGCCAATTGATTCTGCACTTGCACTGTCCCTGACCCTTTGGCACTCCTGTTCATCTCAATTACCTTTTTTGGTGATCTGGTGCCTCCATACGTTTTGTTTTTCTTGGAAGTACTCATGTCGTCTCCTTTTGAACTGGTCGACTTCATTGCAGTAGTTTATTTTGTGTACACTACGTTATTTAGTTCACCTAAACTTGGAACTAATCCAGTGTGTTGTTAAATACTTTTGCAACTGCTGTCACAATTGTTGGCACTGCTAACATTACATATGTACACTTATTTGTGTCCTCATTTATATACATGAATGTGGTATGACTCGAGCATTACCTCTTTGCTGCATATGTTTTGTGTCACTGTTGCATACATGTCGAAATCATTCCTCTTGTTGCATTTCCAGATTCATTTCGATGAATTCTGTTTCTTTGTTCATTTTCAGTTTCATAATATTTTGGCATGTCTTTGTCACATATATGAATTAGTTGCCATGTTCATGATCACTGGTTTTAGACCTTGGTCCATGTGCATCACTCTACATCTGTTGCATCTATTGGTTTGTTTGCACACATCTCTAGCTTGACCTTTGCATATACTCTTTGGTCGAAGCATTGGCTGTTTGAACTTATACTCTAACAATTGCTGAGTGGTAGCTCTGTAGTATGTGTCATTTGATTCATTGGGTGGTCAGTTCCATTTATTGTTCTGGTTTCACTCGAGTTTTGTTCAAGATCTTTAGTGCACCATGCACTGCTGGATGGCTGTCTGGTTCATTTGATTTGAGTTGCCTTTTGTTCCAGAAAGTGGATTGATCATATTTTTGTTGTCTGCATAAAGTTGTACCATGTCCTTGTATACTTGGTCATTTGAGTTGAGCTGCTTAGCCGTTGTGTTGCGTCAAGGACTCGACCACTGGAGTTTCGATCTTCTGTCACAACTGGGTTTGCACTTTGATATCGTGTAGCCAGTTGGGGCACATGCGCTTCATGTAGTCTTCTTTTGATTTCATGTAGCATTTTCTGTGGCTTATGTTTGAGCATCACAGTTCTGATATACCTTGGAATTGTTCTTGAATTCACTTGAGTTGAATCCAGCCTAAGCGCTTGGATTTGACCTTGTGCTAATTCCTATTTCATCACTGTAGTGGCAAGGCAGTGCACGCAAGCGTGAACTGCAGCCACACAGTATTCGTTGGATACATCATCACTGTAGTGGCAAGGCAGTGCACGCAAGCGTGAACTGCAGCCACACGGTATTTCTTTTATTGATATTTCAATTTCTTTTGATCCATTGATCTTTTGCGTATTTCATATGCCGTATTGGCGAGGCAGTACACGTTAGCGTGTACTGCAGCCAATTAGAATTGATGTTTTTAAGTGGTAATTCAATGGTTTGAATTGATTTAGTTTCATTTGATCATTTTGTTGTTATCTAATTATCTATTTGATAATTAGATTATGAGTTTCTAGTTATTTATTAATAATTAGATTTTGATGTTAATTGCCGATTAGGCAATTCTGATGTTTTTCTAAATTATCTTCTTTAATAATCCTTTCATCTATCTTCGTTGATAATTTGAGTTTGCTGATTTTTTGTTTAATACTGTTACGTGTTATATTTATCGTTATCTGATTTCTTTATTTAAGGATCGGATAGACGAGATTTATTGTGACTGTCATCTATTCATTATTTAATTATTATTGCTTCTGTGCACTAATGACTGAGTTTGAATTAGACTGACCCATGTATTATTTTCTTTTGAATGTAATACTCGGGTCAGACCGAGTATTCATAGGTTGTAGATATCTTGCTTTGGGTTGCTGCTAGAGCTATGAAGTTTCTTTATATCTTTTGGAGTAGTCATCTTCATGTTTAGTAGTCAGTGTATTTGTATAGGATGTTGTATATTCATGTATATTATTCACGGTAATGTACTTGTATATGTAACTTCCAGAGTCGACAGTTGTAGTTGTATCATATGTATTGTATCACATGTATATCAACTGACATCAGTTATATATATATATATATATATATATATATATGAGACTTTCTGTTATATCTTTGTTCCGTATTTACATTATCTGTGTTATTAATATATATATTGTCCTAAACTATTATGAACCATCATAGTTCGTTTTATACTAGAATTGGGTATGTCGATGGGAGTAAATAAATATGAGATGAAAAATAAAAATATATACCATTCCTATCGAGGTAACTAATATTAGTGTAAGGCCTAACTGCGGATGGCCGCACCTATCCAGCCTTATTCTTCGTGATAACCGACAGTATTTCTTTTAATACTCTTTGTTATCGCGAGCATAGAGGTGGGGCGTCATAGTTGGTATTAGAGCTTGCGGTTTATGGACATAATATAAAGCATAACTTAGATGGAACATGTGTTACAACAATTTGTCGATATTTTAGTGTGCTTTGAGTCAAAACTAAAGTTTTGAAATTTTGATGAAATTTTTAAATATCCTTATTTAAAATATAAAAGTAAATTGTGTTTTGATGATTTAATTTGTTTGTGCTTTGTTTATCAGAGTGCGCAGCGAAAACAGTGTGACTGCTTTGCTGAGTGCAGACGATAATTATTTTGATTTAAAAAGTCAAAATATGAAATCGAAATAAATTTCATTTGTTGCTTATATAGCTGTGTTTAATTTGTTTTCTTTAAAAACTTCGAATCCGATTTGAGGATTCGAAGCGATTGCAGTTATGTGAATTTGTTGAGATTTCTGCTGTTTTGAATTATCTTCATTGAAGATATATTTGAATGATTTCTTTGTTCATATTGCGGTATACGTGCAAATTTATTTTGCACATTACTACATTAATTTTACGTTGAACCGATGCTTTGTTATGAAACATATTTTGTTGCCGTTATTATTATAACGGAAGTTTTACACCAATGCTATATTTTTGAAGCGCGGTGTTTTATTGACATTTTTAAATGAATGAAAATTCACTGGTATTTTATTTTGATGCGAATTATTTTGATGAGATTTTGACGTTTAAAATTTACTGTCGCTTTAACTTTAGTAACCGTCAAATTTTAAAGTGGATTTTCAAGTGGTTATCCCGCAATGCTGATTTTGAGATTAGTTTTATGTTGTTTTGAGAAGTACCATTTCTTTGTTGAAGTTGCTACTTATGTTGCTGGTTTAACCACGTGATTATAAAAAGCGTTTTCAAAATAAAAATTGTTTTCAAAATTTTTCAGTTTACGTTTTCAAAAGAACGAGGAAGTGATTTAAACGTTTCAGCAAAATCGAGGACTGTGAACCCTTTCTTTTACTGATTCGCTTAATTCCGAATTTGTTCGTTTGAGAATGTAAATTATTACTTTTATAAAATAAATAAAATTGTTTTCAGAATTTTTACAGTTTGCGTTTTCAGAAGAATGAGAAAGTGACTTAAACGTTTCAGAAAAATCGAGGATTATGACCCCTTTCTTTTACTGATTCGCTTAATTCCGGACTTGTCCGTTTGAGAATGTGAAATGTTATTTTTGAAATACACAATTTGCACTTTCAAGGAAACGATGAAGAGATTTAAACGATGTAGCGAAAGTGAGGAGTATGAAACCACACTTTTACTATTTCGGTTAATTCCGGACTCGTTAATTGAAATAATTGCTGTTTTGATGATTTTGATGATTTTACACGTTCAAGGAAACGATGAAGAGAATCAAACGATTTAGTAAAACACGTGGTATGGGACATGTGCGTTTGCTATTTCGGTTAATTTCGGACTCGTTAATTGAATATATGATGATTTTCGTGTGCTTTCGAGCCACTATGATGGACCTTCGGGTCATATGTTGGACCTTCCGGTCAATACCAGTACCGGACCTTCGGGTCATATGTTGGACCTTCGGGTCATTTGTTGGGCGCCAAAATTATGTTGGGTACTATGTAGGCTTCGGCCATATGTTGATGCACGTGCGGCGTAGCTAAAACTCGCCATTTGTTGGGATCGATCCACCTTTTATGTTGATTTTCTAGATAATCTTAATTGATTCTAGATATTTGTTGTTCCAATTATCTGCAGGTAATTGGATATTTGTTGATATGAGTTCTAATTATCGTTTTTGATAATTAGATATTTGTTGATTTGATTATCGCTTGTGGTAATTAAATATTTGTTGATATGAGTTCTAATTATCGTTTTTGATAATTAGATATTTGTTGATTTGATTATCGCTTGTGATAATTAAATATTTGTTGATATGAGTTCTAATTATCGTTTTTGATAATTAGATATTTGTTGATTTGATTATCGTTTTTGATAATCGAATATTTTTTGATTTGAGATTTGATTATCGTTTCGGATAATCGAATATTTGTTGATTTGATTATCGTTTTTGATAATCGAATATTTGTTGATTTTGATTATCGTTTTTGATAATCGAATATTTGTTGATTGGATTATCGTTTTTGATAATCGAATAATTGTTGATTTGATATTTGATTATCGTTTTTGATAATCGAATATTTATTGACTTGATTATCGTTTTTGATAATCGAATATTTGTTGATTTGATTATCGTTTTGATAATCGAATATTTGTTGATTTGAGATTTGATTATCGTTTTTGATAATCGAATATTTGTTGATTTTGATTATCGTTTTTGATAATCGAATATTTGTTGATTTGATTATCGTTTTTGATAATCGAATAATTGTTGATTTGAGATTTGATTATCGTTTTTGATAATCGAATATTTATTGATTTGATTATCGTTTTTGATAATCGAATATTTATTGATTTGATTATCGTTTTTGATAATCGAATATTTGTTGATTTGTTTATCGTTTTTGATAATCGAATAATTGTTGATTTGAGATTTGATTATCGTTTTTGATAATCGAATATTTGTTGATTTGATTATCGTTTTGATAATCGAATATTTGTTGATTTGAGATTTGATTACCGTTTTTGATAATCGAATATTTATTGATTTGATTATCGTTTTTGATAATCGAATATTTGTTGATTTGATTATCGTTTTTGATAATCTAATAATTGTTGATTTGAGATTTGATTATCGTTTTTGATAATTGAATATTTATTGATTTGATTATCGTTTTTGATAATTGAATATTTATTGATTTGATTATCGTTTTTGATAATCGAATATTTGTTGATTTGATTATCGTTTTTGATAATCGAATAATTGTTGATTTGAGATTTGATTATCGTTTTTGATAATCGAATATTTGTTGATTTTGATTATCGTTTTTGATAATCGAATATTTGTTGATTTGATTATCGTCTTTGATAATCGAATAATTGTTGATTTGAGATTTGATTATCGTTTTTGATAATCGAATATTTATTGATTTGATTATCGTTTTTGATAATCGAATATTTATTGATTTGATTATCGTTTTTGATAATAGAATATTTGTTGATTTGATTATCGTTTTTGATAATCGAATAATTGTTGATTTGAGATTTGATTATCGTTTTTGATAATCGAATATTTGTTGATTTGATTATCGTCTTGATAATCGAATATTTGTTGATTTGAGATTTGATTATTGTTTTTGATAATCGAATATTTATTGATTTGATTATCAATTTTGATAATCGAATATTTGTTGATTTGATTATCGTTTTCATAATCGAATATTTGTTGATTTGAGATTTTATTATCGTTTTTGATAATCGAATATTTGTTGATTTGATTATCGTTTTGATAATCGAATATTTGTTGATTTGATTATCGTTTTGATAATCGAATATTTGTTGATTTGAGATTTGATTATCGTTTTTGATAATCGAATATTTGTTGATTTTGATTATCGTTTTTGATAATCGAATATTTGTTGATTTGATTATCGTTTTTGATAATCGAATAATTGTTGATTTGAGATTTGATTATCGTTTTTGATAATCGAATATTTGTTGATTTGATTATCGTTTTGATAATCGAATATTTGTTGATTTGAGATTTGATTATCGTTTTTGATAAACGAATATTTATTGATTTGAATATCGTTTTTGATAATCGAATATTTGTTGATTTGATTATCGTTTTTGATAATCGAATATTTGTAGATTTGATTATCGTTTTTGACAATCGAATATTCGTTGATTTGTGATTTTATTATCATTTTTGATAATTGAATATTGCTAATAATTGCATTTATTCAGCTTTGTTGTTTTCTGATTATCTACTTGATAGTTAGATTTTGTTGTGAATGTGTGAATTTCTTTTATGAAGTTAAAAGATTTCTTTGGGCATTTATATTCTTGACCTTTATTTTCTAACCTAACCAATTTTATGTTAGAAAAAAATATTTGTTATCGACGACTTTAATTATGAAAATTGCGAGGACGCAATTTTTATAAGGAGGGGAGTCTGTAACAACCCGAGATTTTGCAGTGATTTATAATCGTTATCAAACGATTAATCTATTGGTTAATTGCAGTTGGTCGTTTTAAAAATCAAGTTGATATTTGTAAAAAATAATTTGTTAAGTGTAAATTTGGGTTTTGAATCTAGTTGAATTCTTGTAAACATTTATTTAAGAAATTTTTCGGGCTTTGAATGTTGGCCCATGGAAGTTGCACCGTGTTGTCTCGAGTCTTACCCGTTCCCCCCTTTCGTTTTACATTGGAAACGCTTAACCTAAAAAAGAAAAATCAAACGAAGAGAAATAATGGCGGCTCAGCTCTTCGTTCTTACTTCTCCAAATCAAGCACGCGAGATTTTGGTGAAGTCGCCGACCTCTGATTGCTCGTTCGAAAGCATCTACGATCGACTATCCCTGGGTGTTGCCTCGGCCGCTTCTTCGTTGGCGTGTTCGTCTTCGCTTCAATCAAGGTGAGTAATTTTAAATTACTCACATCTAATTCGATTTCATGGATATGTGATTATGAGTTTTCAGGCCTTGAGTTTTGATACTTTGACTTCGGTCACTTGGGATTTGTGATAGTATTTGATTTCGATCTCATTTTGCTTTTCGTTGACTTGGTTGCACCGTTGGTGATTTCTGACTTGATTTTATCTTAGTTTGATTTTCAAATTTGTTTCGATCGAGGGTTGCTTGACTACGTCTCGGCCATTCGAGTATATGCTGTTGTTGATGATTATTAGTGACCATCTGATTTTGTTTTAATACTTTGACAATGATGTTTTCGTTTGACTTTGGCTATATTGTTTACTGCCGTTGATAGTACTTTCGACTTTGTTCGATTTTACTTGTTATTTCATAACTTTGGCCATTAGCAGTTGAATTTGTGAATTCTTTGATTTCGATAAAAGCTGATGCAACTGACTCGCCTTGTTGCATTGGTTATCCTCTTGACTTTGTTGAGCCACCTCTGTTGTCTCTCTGACCTGGAGCCTCTGGTGATGCATACATCAGTGCCTGTGTGCACTGGTGTACCTTCTTTTGAAAGCATACATCAGCGTCTGTGCTCACTTACTTGAATGGTCAGTAGCTTGACCTTTGCAATTTTGATAATATTTTGGCCTTGCAATTTCATTTTATTGATGTCTCATCTTGTTCATATGGTGTTGGGTTCAGTATGGTGCCAATTGATTCTGCACTTGCACTGTCCCTGACCCTTTGGCACTCCTGTTCATCTCAATTACCTTTTTTGGTGATCTGGTGCCTCCATACGTTTTGTTTTTCTTGGAAGTACTCATGTCGTCTCCTTTTGAACTGGTCGACTTCATTGCAGTAGTTTATTTTGTGTACACTACGTTATTTAGTTCACCTAAACTTGGAACTAATCCAGTGTGTTGTTAAATACTTTTGCAACTGCTGTCACAATTGTTGGCACTGCTAACATTACATATGTACACTTATTTGTGTCCTCATTTATATACATGAATGTGGTATGACTCGAGCATTACCTCTTTGCTGCATATGTTTTGTGTCACTGTTGCATACATGTCGAAATCATTCCTCTTGTTGCATTTCCAGATTCATTTCGATGAATTCTGTTTCTTTGTTCATTTTCAGTTTCATAATATTTTGGCATGTCTTTGTCACATATATGAATTAGTTGCCATGTTCATGATCACTGGTTTTAGACCTTGGTCCATGTGCATCACTCTACATCTGTTGCATCTATTGGTTTGTTTGCACACATCTCTAGCTTGACCTTTGCATATGCTCTTTGGTCGAAGCATTGCCTGTTTGAACTTATACTCTAACAATTGCTGAGTGGTAGCTCTGTAGTATGTGTCATTTGATTCATTGGGTGGTCAGTTCCATTTATTGTTCTGGTTTCACTCGAGTTTTGTTCAAGATCTTTAGTGCACCATGCACTGCTGGATGGCTGTCTGGTTCATTTGATTTGAGTTGCCTTTTGTTCTAGAAAGTGGATTGATCATATTTTTGTTGTCTGCATAAAGTTGTACCATGGCCTTGTATACTTGGTCATTTGAGTTGAGTTGCTTAGCCGTTGTGTTGCGTCAAGGACTCGACCAGTGCAGTTTCGATCTTCTGTCACAACTGGGTTTGCACTTTGATATCGTGTAGGCAGTCGGGGCACATGCGCTTCATGTAGTCTTCTTTTGACTTCATGTAGCATTTTCTGTGGCTTATGTTTGAGCATCACAGTTCTGATATACCTTGGAATTGTTCTTGAATTCACTTGAGTTGAATCCAGCCTAAGCGCTCGGATTTGACCTTGTGCTAATTCCTATTTCATCACTGTAGTGGCAAGGCAGTGCACGCAAGCGTGAACTGCAGCCACACAGTATTCGTTGGATACATCATCACTGTAGTGGCAAGGCAGTGCACGCAAGCGTGAACTGCAGCCACACGGTATTGCTTTTATTGATATTTCAATTTCTTTTGATCCATTGATCTTTTGCATATTTCATATGCCGTATTGGCGAGGCAGTACACGTTAGCGTGTACTACAGCCAATTAGAATTGATGTTTTTAAGTGGTAATTCAATGGTTTGAATTGATTTAGTTTCATTTGATCATTTTGTTGTTATCTAATTATCTATTTGATAATTAGATTATGAGTTTCTAGTTATTTATTAATAATTAGATTTTGATGTTAATTGCCGATTAGGCAAGTCTGATGTTTTTCTAAATTATCTTCTTTAATAATCCTTTCATCTATCTTCGTTGATAATTTGAGTTTGCTGATTTGTTGTTTAATACTGTTACGTGTTATATTTATCGTTATCCGATTTCTTTATTTAAGGATCGGATAGACGAGATTTATTGTGACTGTCGTCTATTCATTATTTAATTATTATTGCTTCTGTGCACTAAAGACTGAGTTTGAATTAGACTGACCCATGTATTATTTTCTGTTGAATGTAATACTCAGGTCAGACCGAGTATTCACAGGTTGTAGATATCTTGCTTTGGGTTGCTGCTAGAGCTATGAAGTTTCTTTATATCTTTTGGAGTAGTCGTCGTCATGTTTAGTAGTCAGTGTATTTGTATAGGATGTTGTATATTCATGTATATTATTCACGGTAATGTACTTGTATATGTAACTTCCAGAGTCGACAGTTGTAGTTGTATCATATGTATTGTATCACATGTATATCAACTGACATCAGTTATATATATATATATATATATATATATATATATATATATATATATATATATATGAGACTTTCTGTTATATCTGTGTTCCGTATTTACATTATCTGTGTTATTAATATATATATATATATTGTCCTAAACTATTATGAACCATCGTAGTTCGTTTTATACTAGAATTGGGTATGTCGATGGGAGTAAATAAATATGAGATGAAAAATAAAAATATATACCATTCCTATCGAGGTAACTAATATTAGTGTAAGGCCTAACTGCGGATGGCCGCTCCTATCCAGCCTTATTCTTCGTGATAACTGACAGTGTTTCTTTTAATACTCTTTGTTATCGCGAGCATAGAGGTGGGGCGTCATAGGTTCTGTTAGTGGCGGCCACGCATCAAACCCTAGCTATTTTTTTTATTCTTATAAAGGGCTATTTATAGAAATTTCTCGAACCACTATTTATCCCGGGTTTCCGAATTCCGATTTACGCGCAGTGACCGGCGTTTCTAGGGTTTATCCCACGTTCCGGACACAATGGAATAGGTTTCGGGAGCTAATTTGATCTTCTGTGCAAGTTATGGCAATAAACATTCGATTTTAAATTAAATCGATTAAACGAATTTCTAGGTGTTTTGGCTCGCCCCGGACAACCGGTAAATTCGATTGACACGAAATTTGAAATCTTACAATAATATCACATTACAGATCCGATGAAACTAGTTTCGTCGAAATCCGAGACTGTTCGAAAAATGAGTATTTTAACTCGTCAATTAAATATTAAAACAATTTCGATGCGTTTCAAGCTGCCACGGTCAAACGAAAACTCCGATTGTTACGAAAATTGAAATCCGATAATAACAAACTATTACGGATCCAATAGAACTAGTTTCGTCCAATTCTGAGACTGTTTGAAAATTGGCTATTTTCCAGTCGATAATTAAATATTAAAATATTCAATTTTCACAATTTTACTTTTAATTCGATTTTAAAAGTTCTACAAATTATTCTAACTTTAATATGATAAAATAAAATTTTATAAATCATTTTTAATCATATTAAACCCGTTATTCATTTATCCAATAAATTCCAATTTTAAAATCTTATTAACTCTATTATAATCCCAATATAACTTACATTCTCTTTGGAAACCAATTTGAATCATATTAAATCAAATTTCAATTATTCACTCTATTTTCACATATTAAATTTCGATATCAAATTAATCATATCAAATTCGGAATTTAATTATTCAAACATTTGTAATATTAAATTTAAACAATTTGATTATTCTTAACTCACTATCTTTTGAAATATTCAAAACGAACTTAAAATTTAACTTTTGAAACGAATTAACATTATAGAACAACTATTTCCATTATATGGTTATTCAATTCCCATTATTAAATTATTCAATAATTTCCAAATATTTAATTTAAACAATTTGGATTATCCAATAATTCATTAGCTTTTGAAATATTGAAATTGAACTTATAAGAATCAACTTTTAAAACCAATTCACAATTTAGAACACTATTTTTAATTTACAGTTATTCAATTATTCAATATTTGATTTTAAATAGATTTTACTTATCAATCAATTACTCTATTATACCCAATGAATTTCAACATTTATTATCCTATTCAACTATTGATTTCAAAGGCATTCACTAAGTAGCATTCATTTTTCATTACTTGGATAATTGTTGTTGCAATTCATTCCAGTTATTATTATTCCAAACGAATTACAAAAATTTCCTAACATTAAATCACGAAATCTTTTAAATTAGCTATTTTAATGATCGAAAATTTACGGGTCGTTACACTCTCCCCCACTCAAAACTTTTCGTCCCCGAAAAGGAAAAAGAAGGGAAAAGGAACTAAGTATAGAATTCAACATTAGCTATATTTTATTCAAAGTTACCAACTTATAAAACAATGAAATTCCATTTATAAAGTCATAACTACGCTTCCACTGAGTTACTCTTAATAGCTTTCTAACTTTAAAAGTTAGTTATCAAAACAAGTTATAATAATTTTTTAAAACTTGAAAATTTTTCTAACACCCGGATTTACGGAAAATTTCGGTAGAGTCTCCTTGGCGCGGCTCGATCAAAAAAAATGACAGTATATATATCACAAATATACATCTCATCAAGTGATGAGGCATCCCGAAGGGAAAAAAGTGTAAAAGTACGGTATGTTATCCGAGATATGTACCTTATATATTATTAGCGAGCATATACGGCTAATATAGCGCGAAAGCGAGCTCCAAATGCGAAGCAAGCGCAATCTGCACCTACTAAACACTCAACAAACCATGAGACACATGCATATATGAAAATAATATCCGTATACACCATATAGCAACATAACAACTACATGTGCCAACATAGCAAATGCAACAAAACAACAAATGCATCCACCAAATCAATTATCATCCAACTATCATCTAACAAATCCATAATCAATCAATATAAATTCACTTCTCATTAATATTTATTCACTTGGTTCTCAATTTTAATCACAGTTGATTCATTAACGTTGGATTTTACTAACATTCATTCTCAATCCAATTAGTTAACATTCACTAATTTATATTTACATTAGTTTACTTCCAATTTGAATCAAATTAAATTCTATTTAAATTCATTTAACTTCCAATTTGACTTCAATGATTTATAGCTTTCAATTTCATTAACACTTAATGAATTATATACAATCAACTAACAATCATATAACAACCAAATCATACCCAACATAACCAAATTATTAATTTTACATTCAATTTGGTTTATCTCTTTCAATTCCAATTTATTCTTAGCCATACCAAATATGCCAAATATGTTAAGATAAATTTGCAACTTAAATTTCCAATATTAACTTTTAATTAAGTCCGTAAGCCGTACATATATCATCCGTGAGCAATATCAATCTAATCGCTTATTCGATCACACAATTTCACTTTCAAACTAGTATCGTTCACACGACTCTCTAGTGCGGACTCGGATTTGGTTCCTTGATTGGAAACTGTTACTCTCCTTGCATAGCCATATACTATGATAGAGAATTTTAGAATCAACCCAAAAATCCACATCCAGGCTTCGCCGTCGAAAATCGAGTGAAAAATCCTAACTTGGATCGATATAAATCATCTCGAAATTTTGTGCTCGAATTCGGATCAAATCGTTATGCGAATAAAATAATATACGTACAATCTCACGTATTACCTTCCAATGGATTTCTATCCAATTTATCTATACTAAATTATTCTATTGGCTTTTTTATATTTTTCACTTAATTACTCACAATCCATTATTCAGTTAGTATATTCATTTCTTTACATAGCATATTCTTTAACATTATCTTTTCTTAAACATCATATCATCGAATTTGCTTACTCAAGTTCATTTTAAACATTCTATATATTTTAATTAAATTCAATTTCATTTTCCAATTGGTTCTTATCTATACCAAATTCTTTTGTTTACATTTACTTCAATATCATAATTTTAGTTAATAACAAATTTATTTATGGAACAATTTATTAACCAGCACTTTAGTTTATTAATCATCCTATAAAAGTCTAACCTCTCAAAAATGACTTTTCTTATTTTACAGTTATCTTAAAGGTTACAATCCCTTTGCAATTTATATTTATTTTCTATAACCAATTTACAAAGATATAATACGATTCATTTATCTTCTTTCTTAAGTTCACTTACTTGTTCCATTTATCCATTCATCATTTCATGCTATATTTAAGTTTATAACATTTTTATCACAACCAAACTTCCATTTATATACATTTTAATTCCTTTTGAGTTTTCCTTACTTGTATATTTCAATTACTTTAAGGTTCTGTTTATCTATACAATATCTCATTACATATCCACAACATCATTTTAAATTTTAACATTTGGTAAGTCTTGTTACATTTTATCAGAATGTAATTTTGGTATTATACAAATTTATAGAATTTCATTTTTCTTAAATAGAATGTTCACAAATTTAATTTGCCTAAATTCTCTTTACCTTTCAACTTTTAAGTTTTCCCAAACAATAGCTTAGATATCTTAATCCTTTTATTTTATAAATTCTGGTTATTCACATTTCATCCAAATAATTTGAAAATTATTAATTAACAGAACTTCGAAATTTAAATGCCCGGTTCTTTTCAAATCATTTGAAATAAACATATACACTTATATCTTTAATATATCTAATCATACCTTGGAGTTTAAACCAAAACCCATTTACCCAAAATAATTTCGAAGAAAAGCAAAGCTTCTTAGAAGTCTTCCCCTCTTTGAGACTCGAAAATGAACGTCGATGGTGCTGCGCAGTCATCACCGAAATTATTTTCCAGCGACATAAGAGAGGGGTACTTAATTCATTCCTTCTTAAAATCCTTTCAAAATATTTCTCATAAATATTTTCCAACTAATATTACTATATATTTCTTCAAAACTTTGAAAACCATTTTCAAGATCTCAGGGTCTTAAATTCAATATTTCTCAATTTAAATCTATTTTAATTCATATGTCACCTTTATAAACTATTCTTATAGGATTTTACTTTCTTGAAATATTCCACAAGTTGTTTTATGATTGTTTATTTTGTAATAAACCTAATTTATTAAAACACAATATCCAATTAATAATAAAAATCAATATTATCGTTTCCAACAACCAAATAAGCAAGATAGATCACAATAATTTTGAAAATAAATTCTTTATATACAAAATATAGTTAGGGAAAAAATATTTCATTTACCCAATTTCAAAACAATACTATGTCGAATTGTTCTGTTCGAGTGTTTAGAGATCCCTATCAATGACGTTAATTACTCGTATTGACCAGGATCCATAAGCCACTCAACAAATCAATTGGCACAATATAAAACATTTTATATCACTAACAAATACGCTCTCTCATATATATACACTCAGCGACTCATTATAGGGTATTACTACCTTATTTATAAAGAGTCAGACCCCACAAAGCTAAGGTTATCGCTAAACCAAAGCTCTGATACCAACTGTAACGACCCGCCTTTTTGGACAGTGTAAACCGACGATCAAATACACATGTCGATTCCAAACCATTCAAAAGGGTAGATGGTTATTGGGGTAAATAAGAAAAGAAAAGAAAGAGAAATAAAGGAAATAAAACAATACAGAATCTTGCAGTGGAACGATAAAATATAATAGTCAAATAAACAGTTCATGAAGTTGTTTACTATACTTTGACAATTATTTATACAACATTTATCAGAGTTATACATATACAACAGAACAATTAAAATAATGCAGCGGATAGCATGATGCAAGGGTAATAATAGTAATAGTATACCAAATCTTTGTCTTCATCCTCCAGAATAGATCTTCAAAAAATCTGAAAACTCAGGTCTGACCCGAGCGTAATGAAAAGACAAAACACTCGAGTCAGGACTAAAATATCCTTATGAAAGTTAAATCAATCGTAAATAAATATGAGTGTAACGGCGTCAGAGATGTTTACGGGGTTTGACATCTCATATCCAGTGTCAACGCGTGCAATAACGTAAGAGATGTTACGGGATTTTTTTATCTCTTAAGGATCCGTTAAACTATCTACTATGTAGTAATGTACGCTAAGTAGATAATGCCTATCAGTAATATAAAGTATTAAAATAGCGTTAAGGCGTTACCATAATCCTCCTTAACACATTTTTATAATGCCATAGTCTATACAGCACCGTAAGCCCCACCGTAAACTGGTGGTTATCAGAGGGTACCCCATAGGTATAACACAAAACATAACGTAGTGGTCGCGAATAGGATAATCAGTATGACAAGGTACATGAGGCGATACCAACTAGGATACTAGTAGTTGCGTGATGCGGACTGATGTTGAGCATAGCCAGCAGCTACCCCAACACCGCGAAACAACACTCCCAAATCAAGGGGTGCACCCAAATCGAATCACAAATGTAATAGAAATGGTATCGAAGAAGCGTGTCCGCTAGAGGTGGCGAACCTCAATGGCCCGGCGCGGCTCCTGTTTTAGTCATATCAAGGGTCATCCAATATCGTTCTCTTTCTTCAGTCAACGCGTTTACCAAACCATCCACTTCATTCTGGATCAACACTCCGCGTATAATAGTTATTAAAGTGGTTTTCGGTATCGACAGAAAGTATGTCCATATCCGATCCCGGTCTCTTTAATAACTATGTATTATTACACCGTTGGCTCTTTTACATTTCAAATCGATTCATAATTGAGATCAAAATATCATATTCGCTTCAAAAATCAAATCCATTTCAAATATCATCGTATCTATTCAAATGTAAGATTTCGTTTCAAAAATCATTTTCGCATCAATATCTCATTTCGATTTCAAAATCATTTCGAATTTCAATTTAGGTTGCAACTTCATTTAACCCAATTCGTATTTAAATTCAAGATTTAAATATAAACATTTCACCTTATTGACCAGCTTAGAATTTTAGAAAAATAGTTTTAAGTAGTTTAAAAGTAGTTTTAAATAATTAAAATAGTTAAAAATACTTAAAATCTTAAAACGGATTTGAAATAGATAAATTAGTTTAAAATAATTTAAATTGGGTTAAGTAGATTTAAAATAGATTAAAATAGTTTAAGTATTTAAAAAAATTTTATATAACAGAGTAATTTGGAAAAACAAAATAAAACAGCTTCAAAACCAAACCATTTCAATTACAACTTCCCAATTCAAAACAAATTTCAATTTCCATTTTACCAATTTAATTTCGATTTCAATTCAAACCTATGTCAACTTTGACTTCAAATTTATTCAATTTTATATTCACCTTTAATTTATTCAATTTCAGTTTATATTGATTTGGAGCTTGATTTTTCAAAATATCCATTTATAACACTTAACAAAATTATCCTTCAATATTCAAATATAAATCCCAATCACAAATATGATTCGATTTCAAGCTCAATTCAAAATATCATTTTCATGTCACTTTCACTTAGTAATATTCAAAGCTCAAATTTAATGTTCAATCTTTAAAACAAATAAATTTTCGAAATTCAATCATATCCAAATTTAAATCTCAAAGTCTCCACTTAAATTTATTCAACAATTTCTTTTAACCAAAATTTTATTTCAATATTCCAAACTCAATTTTTCGATAAATTCGATTTCTATAAATTGATTTCTATTTATCACTTTTAAATCAAAACATTTAAATAAATTTCAAATCGACGATTTCAATTTTTTTTATTAATTTAGCCAATTTGGTGTCTGTATACAATTTTCTATCCTATGGCCAAGTAATTATTCATTTCAATTAAATATCAGGGATGAGTATATATTACTTAAACCAATCACAGTATCATATGTATGCATAACAGTATATATATAAGCAAATAAACATCCAAACATTTAAATATCAACCAATAACATCCATCAAAATACATCATCCAATAGACAATACAATTCATGGCAGTTTCATAGTTATCAATGTCAGGTAATTTAATCGCAATTCAATTTTAATTTCAATTTAACTGTCAATTTAATTTTTCAACGGTTAATTCAAATGACAAGCTATATGACAATTAAATTTTTATCAAACAATGACAAATAAAATCATAACACTTCATAATGTCAAAATTTAACTAGCATAAAGATATTTACTACGTTGTGAGCGTTATAAAGTACTCACCTTGATTTTCACGATTTTAAATCAAATCGAACGACGTTCGATTTAATCCAAAATTTTCTCTGGCTCCAAACGAATCCAATCCAGTTCCATAGCGCAGTGTTCATCCATACGAACCCAACGCAACTGGTTTCGTGCGTTTTCGACCTCGTATGAAAAAGATATGAATTTTTAAACATTACACGAATTTAAAATAAACTAAACTAACATTTCTTTATTTTTATATACCCAAGCCAATCCGGACCGTCCATCTCAAAGCCTGCAAATCCAAGCCGCATGCTTTTTCTTCTTCCCTCACGTTTTCTTCAGGTCGCAAGAACCCACCTACGTCGTTATCTAGGGTTGAATGCCGCATCCACCACGCTACACGAAACTCCATCACACTACCACCAAACGACAGCCCTACGTGCGAGCCACCCACGCCCCGAGCATCTCGAAGCACGGCCCCACCTACCACCAGAAAAACGTGGACGAACGGAGCCACTTCATCGTCAATTTTCTGCTCCCTTGAGCCACCGCAGCCAAGATCCACCGTTGGATAGGTAGACGTTGAGGTGATCTTCGACTTTCCAGTTGGAAGAATCTCCTAAAACTCGATGGATTGAAAGATAATTGGAGAGGAAAGTGGATGATTTTCGGCCATGGGTTCTGTTAGTGGCGGCCACGCATCAAACCCTAGCTTTTTATTTTATTTTTATAAAGGACTATTTATAGAAATTTCTCGAACCACTATTTATCCCGGGTTTCCAAACTCCGATTTACGCGCGGTAACCGGCGTTTCTAGGGTTTATCCCGCGTTTCGGACACAATGGAAAAGGTTTTGGGAGCTAATTTGATCTTCTGTGCGAGTTATGGCAATAAACGTTCGATTTTAAATTAAATCGATTAAACGAATTTCTAGGTGTTTTGGCTCGCCCCGAACAACCGGTAATCCGATTGACACGAAATTTCAAATCTTACAATAATATCACATTACAGATCCGATGAAACTGGTTTCGTCGAAATCCGAGACTGTTTGAAAAATGAGCATTTTAATTCGTCAATTAAATATTAAAACAATTTCGATGCGTTTCGAGCTGCCACGGTCAAACGAAAACTCCGATTGCTACAAAAATTGAAATCCGATAATAACAAACTATTACGGATCTAATGGAACTAGTTTCGTCCAATTCTGAGACTGTTTGAAAATTGGCTATTTTCCAGTCGATAATTAAATATTAAAATATTCAATTTTCACAATTTTGCTTTTAATTCGATTTTAAAAGTTCTACACATCATTCTAACTTTAATATGATAAAATAAAATTTTACAAATAATTTTTAATCATATTAAACCCGTTATTCGATTATCCAATAAATTTCAATTTTAAAATCTTATTAACTCTATTATAATCCCAATATAACTTACATTCTCTTTGGAAACCAATTTGAATCATATTAAATCAAATTTCAATTATTCACTCTATTTTCACATATTAAATTTCAATATCAAATTAATCATATCAAATTCGGAATTTAATTATTCAAACATTTGTAATAGTAAATTTAAACAATTTGATTATTCTTAAATCACTATCTTTTGAAATATTCAAAACGAACTTAAAATTTAACTTTTGAAACGAATTAAGATTATAGAACAAACATTTCCATTATACGGTTATTCAATTCCCATTATTAAATTATTCAATAATTTCCAAATATTTAATTTAAACAATTTCGATTATCCAATAATTCATTACCTTTTGAAATATTGAAATTGAACTTATAAGAATCAACTTTTAAAACCAATTCACAATTTAGAACACTATTTTTATTTTACAGTATTCAATTATTCAATATTTGATTTTAAATAGATTTTACTTAACAATCAATTACTCTATTATACCCAATGAATTTCAACATTTATTATCCTATTTAACGATTGATTTCAAAGGCATTCACTAAGTAGCATTCATTTTTCATTACTTGGATAATTATTGTTGCAATTCATTCCAGTTATTATTATTCCAAATGAATTACAAAATTTTTATAACATTAAATCACGAAATCTTTTAAATTAGCTATTTTAATGATCGAATATTTACGGGTCGTTACAATTTTCATGTGTACATCTCTCCGACTTTTTCTCTTTAGTTGTCTTGACCATTTTCTTGAGCTTGTACACTTTGATTGCACCTGAGTTGAATCTAGCTTAAATGCTCGGGTTTGACCTTGTGCGCATGTTGAGATTTTATTTATATTGCACCTGAGTTGAACCTGTCCTTTTATTTTGGGTTTGACCTTGTGCTCATCTGTCCCTGTAACATTAATCAAGTGTATCTCGGTGTGCATGGCCTTGTGGCATATACAGTGATACACTGTGTATGTCACAAGTTGTTCTTGTATGATGAATTCAAAGTTAAATGATGACGAACAACCCGAATAACCAAGGCACATATTATTTTCAAAATCCTTCTTTTTCAATTTTACTGCGTTAGTGTATATTTTTGCAGATTGCTCAGATGCTGGATTCTAACTGGAATGAAGTTGAAGATGAACTACGAGTGTAAGTGATATGTAGTGAGGAATTTATGTAAAAGTGAGATTGTGATGTAATTGAATATTGTAATCAAAGTTGTGTAGTGAGAGCTTGAATTTGTACTATTCAAAATTGTAATAAATATTGTTTGAATAAAATTTCTGTTTGTATTCAAATTCTGTGTTATTTAATTTTATTCAGCAAATATTTATTTAATCTATGAAAAAATAGTACATTACCAAATACATTTACACGAATATATTTATATATATGTTTATTATCATCAAACAAAAATCATATAATAGCATATTCAACAACCGATACCCAATTTAACAGGTAATTCCACCATCCCAGATGGTATGGTTGCACTGCCATTGGAACCATGTATACATGATTGACATTGTTTTAGGTCCTTTGCTTCCATCAGCATTTGGTCATAAGCAACTTTGAAAAGTATGTTCGTGGTACTTCCACGATCAACTAAGATCCTCTTCATCCAAGCAGGACCTGTTTGGGCAGAAATAACCAACGGACCAATAGTGGGCGCCTCGACTCTGTCAATATCATGGTTTCAGAAAAAAATGTCGTTTGTCACCGTCCACTGTTGTTTTGTCGAGGCCCCTTCGTCAGTACGACTATAACATTCGAAGTCAACATGCCTAATCGAAATAGCATATGACTCCATTTCTTTCCAGCTCTGATCAGCCGTATAAGGACTACCACTCATAGTATTAATCACCAGTCTCCCAGCAGTAAGTGTGGGATCTTTAAGCCTAGCCTGGCCTTGTCCCTGATTGGGATTAAATGGGCCCGCTCTGCCATCCTAAGGAGCCGGGACGTACTACTCTAACTTCCTTTCTCTGATCATCTTTTCAATAATATCCTGTAGGTGACAACATTCATTAGTGTTATGCCGTAACAATCATGGAATCTACAAAACTTTCCGGTTTGAATCTACTTCTCTTAGGATGATTGCGGAGCTGGCTTCATATACTGCCCTGTATTATAGTTTGAAGATAAACATTCTCTAACAACGTATTCAAAGGAGTATATCGATCGAACATAGGAGCCCAAGGTCTCCCATGATGAGGGTCTCTCTTCCTTGACCTCCATCAACCTTATGCTAAATTTGCTTATTCTGATTATTTAACTATACATGATCGAAGCTCTCCCTAGTCTGCTTCACTACAACATTACTCAGGATACCTTTACTACTACGCCCCATGACGTCCTACTTCCTAGACCGTCTTGCATCTTCCCTCCTCAAATACTGGGCTGCCTTTTCATAGAAACGGTCCAACGAAGCGATGGGTTTCCTATCCAACCAATCACCAAACTTGGAATCGGGATCATCCCTTTAGTCAGTGCCATCAGAATAGAGTGTCGTTGGGATTACTGACTTCAGCACATGCATCATGGAGCCTTTCCAGATAATGCCTTAGAGTTCTACTAGGGCTTGAGTAACATTAGATAAGGTATTAACGTCCTTCGACCTTGTAGCATGCATACAGAACTACTCGACAAACTTAGTAGCCAACTGGTCGAAATAAGAAATAGATCTTGGTGGTAGACAGGTGAACCACATAGTCACAATGCCTCCCAAGGAGATAGGGAAGCTTCTACACTTAACCGCATCGTCAGTTCGAACGGCATTCATGAGCCATTCATATTTCAAAATGTGTTGGTTGGAATCCAAATTTCCTTCATATACAGGCAAGGCCAGCATCCAGAATCAACGTGGCGGTTCTGCATATGAGACATCGTTGGTGAACAAGGCTTTGACTTCTAGAAATTCCCTCATCATCGTTTGTGAGGCCTTGACTTTCTCTTATCATTTGGTGTATTATAGTTGGAATATTGAGCATTTGGATAATCGGGGCCAAGGCGTTGTTGGGTTTCATGTCACAATGATGGTCCGATCACTGTCTACGATCCATTCCACGCCTCCTTGGCTCTCGGCCTTTATGGAAGTGACGATCTTGAGCATGAATGTGGTGATGAGGGGATGGTTTTGGTCGGTTCTGGACCTCGGCATCCAAATCTATAGCAGCAGTAGTTGCATGGTCATGAGTAGTGTGATAAGTAAGTGTTCCTTCTTGGGGGGAGAATGCAGCTTAATGCCCCTGGAGAGACCTGCCTCGCCCTGCGCAGCATTCACAACACATGGGTGTCCTGAGGCTTCTGTGTAGTTTCCATTTAATCGGCAACGTATAGATCTGTGATTGAAGTCAGATGACGTCGAGCTTTCAAACAAGGAATAAGAGGTATGCTCCCTCCTAAATATCGCTCACCTTTCTTCATTCAGCTGGTTCACAAGTTCCTTATTGGCACAGATATGTTGAGTTAGCTCTTGATGGCTTTGAATGAGCTTCTGCATAAAGGTCTGGAATTCCTCTTTAGTTAATGGACCGGGTAGATCTGGAGCTCCAGTCGATGTTTGGCCTGTTGTAGTCAGCTGTGTGGGATTTAGCCTATCACATCCTTCCGGATCAGCAGCATTGGAAGCAGTTTTGGTTGTGCGCACCATGTTGAATGTAGTTCTTCTTAGATCTAAAACAATCTGAATAGGATAGAAAGAACCACTGGAAAATAGATGTGGATCTCCTCCTTATATTTTAACAGTCTGACAACGGTAGAGGATCCATAGAGTAGGAGAAAACACAAACTTTCTCTCAGTGAAAGCACAAAAGTGTTTGTACCAAAAATAGGCACAACACTTTTCGGATTTAAGAGATTAGAACTAAGAAACAAAATAAAATTTTGGCTAATCTAACAATCACACTAAGAAAAATGAACAGTAGTAAAAGAAGACAAGAATTTATATTAGTCCGGCGTTTTAGCCTACATCCACTTTGAAGGGTTTGCTGTTTATTGCTGATTGTAAAGTGAATTACAACATTACAATGGCTAACACTAGAGTTACAATGGAGTTTTAGGAGAGAAGCAACATAAAAGTGCCTTTTTTAGTTGTCGTAGAGGTGTTATTTATAGGCGTAGAGCTAGAAATATCTGGCTTGAATCTCGGAATACCCTTTCTAATGCGTAGGTGCGCCCACACAATCGATCTGGGGTCAGTTGGAATCGATCCCTAATCGATCCATGCTATTTTCATATTGATCAAGCAAAAGTCCAATCGAGCTACGATCGATCATGGTTGTTCTTGGGTTGATTTGCAAGCTTCTGCGAAAATTTCATGGCATTTGACTTGTAGTTTGAGAGAAACGATAGATCCAAGGTTGAGTTTCCTAGGGAGGCTGAAGACTTCATATCGATTGATTCGTATCAATCTTCTCGTGTCGATGACATTGCACGCACGCTTCATGGAGATCAATATTTTACACTTATAGACTGCTTCCTTTTGGGTTTACTGCTCCTTTGTATTCATCATATACTTTTTGTCTTGCATCGATCCCCTTCTCCTTCCTTCGTATCGATCTCTAGCTCTTCTCTTCGTATCGATCATGTAGGTGATCGATACGAAACATGCAACTGCTAGTCAAATGAAGTGTGATCGATCTAGGGAGTGTTGAAGTCCATCGATATAGGTTCGAACCTGATGGATATGAATGATGGATGTCGACTGATGGGGATATGTCTACTTCGTATCGATGGACATGAAATGATGGATTCCGATGGAGAAAATTTTCCACATGGACCTTGATCGGTTCATAACTTTAGCTTACGAGCTCAGATTGACCTGAAATTTGGAAGGTTGCCTTTCATAGCTTTACTTGTCGTATCATATTAATTGTTGCTCGATCTGGACTTAGACCAAGTTTTCTTGTAGCCATTGTGAATCCATAGATAACCGATTTCCGGAGCGAACTGTTTTTAGGTTCTCGTCAAGTCCTTGGCATCATGGCCTTACCAAAACGCGGGATAAAAGGAACCTTTAATGATAAGAGTGAATGTCACTATTGTTACAAAAGAGGCGCTAGAAAAGGAGCTACCCAGCCTATCTAAAGACAATAAGAAAGAAAAAGAAATTAGATACCTTACCTCCTAGAGGTATATTTATGATTCAAAACTATTTTGTAACCTATAAAACTCTTGGGTATTAGATACAAGATCGGAACTCATATACGTAAGTCATCATAGGGATTTAGGAGCAGGCGACCTATGGAAAAGGGAGAAATGGACATTCAAGTTGCTGATGGATTTATAGTAGATGTAACTATAGTTGAAGACTTGCATTCAAGTTTGCTTAGTGGATATATTATAATTTTGAATTGTTGCAATTATTTACAAAACTATATTTATGGAATAATTTCTGTATCTAGGTTAGGTAAGACCAGATATGATTTTCATTGTACTAATGATGTTATGGCATTATGTTTGATGGAAATAGAAATTACAAAGGTATTTTAGATAATCACATTTATGTATTGAATTTTAAACATATATTTACTATCAATAATTCTATTATTATTAATATTGAAGACAGTTATTTATGGCACTGTAGGCTTGGTCATATTAGTGACAAAAAACTGCACAAATTGAAAACGAAATATTTTTTTCCCATCTTTTGATTATGAATCATCTGACACTTATAAGTCCCGTTTCAAAGGAAAAATGACCAAGCACCATTTGGTAGGAGCAATAGAAGAGTTAATAAACTCTTACGACTCGTACATACTAATGTGATGTACGTGGCCCAATGCCTATAGTGACGAAAGATAGTTCCTCGTACTTCATGACATTTATGAACGATTTCTCTAAATACGATATGTATATCTTATAAAGACTAAATTTGATGTCTATGAGAAATTTATAGAGTATAAAAACAAAGTTTAAACTAGAGTTATCATAATATAAAAATACTTCATTTCGATCGAGATGGTGAGTATGTTTGACATGAACTCCAACGACACCTAATGGATAATGAGATTATCTCTCAGGTTACTTCGAACCATACTCTACAATACAATGGTTTTTCGGTGAGAAAGAATCAAACCCTATTAGATATGGTTCGATCCAAGATGAGTGGGGATGAGTTACCTCTCTCCTATCGAGGATATGTGCTAGGATATATGACATATGTTGAGTTTGATGTCATCTAAGTCTATGCCTATGACACCATATGAGATGTTGTGTGGGAAGAAACCCCACCTCAAGTAATTGAATGTATAGGATTTGAAAGTTTATAAGATCTAGTGTAATATGACTTAATTCTAACTATACATATATACATACATACACGTACAGATACATAAACTTATATGTATATGTGTATGTATGTATGTATGTATGTATGTATGTATGTATGTATGTGGATAAGCAAGCAAAGTAAAATACGATCACACAATGATTTTTATACTGTATCAGACCTCTCGTCCAACATCCAGTCCCTAAGCTCCTCTTAGGAATTTCACTAGCAACAATCCTCATATCACCTGGATGAATAGGTTTATAACTACTTGAACACCCGAACATGACTTTACACTATTGTAAAGCAATGGCTTTCCTTTTCGACTTCCAACAACACAGATAAGTCACGTTTGAGTATACCCTTCCTATAATATCATTTGATGATTTGTGAATTAAACGTGAAAAGATATAGGAAGCAAAGAATAGTTTTAAAGCACTTTTGATTTCAAAAGAGTAACTAAAAGACTGAGAATTTGTGAGGAAGAGATATGAAATCAATAAGTGAATCGGGATCGATCCCTTTTGTCAATGCCATCAGAATAGAATGTCACTGGGATTACTGACTTCGGCACATGCATCATGGACCCTTTCCATATAATGCCTTAGAGTTCTCCTAGGGCTTGAGTAATATTGGATAAGGTATTAACGTCCTTCGACCTTGTAGCATGCATACAGAACTACTCGACAAACTTAGTAGCCAACTGGTCGAAATAAAAAATAGATCTTGGTGGTAGACGGGTGAACCACATAGTCGCAATGCCTCCCAAGGAGATAGGGAAGCTTCTACACTTAACCGCATCGTCAGCTCAAGTGGCATTCATGAGCCATTCATATTTCAAAATGTGCTAGTTGGGATCTAAATTTCTTTCATATACAGGCAAGGTCGGCATCCAGAATCAGCGTGGCGGTTCTAAATTTGAGATATTGTTGGTGAACGAGGTGTGACTGCTAGAAATTTCCCTGTCATCATTTGTGAGGCCTTGACTTTCTCTTATCATTTGGTGTATTATAGTTGGAATATTGAGCATCTGGATTTTCGGGCCAAGGCATGGTTGGGTTCCATGTCACGATGATGGTCCGATCGCTGTCTACGATCCATTCCACGCCTCCTTGGCTCTCGGTCTTTATGGAAGTGAAAATCTTGAGCATGAATGTGGTGATGAGGGGCTGGTTTTGGTCGGTTTTGGATCTCGGCATCCAAATCTATAGCAGCAGCGGTTGCGTGGTCATGAGTAGTTTGATAAGTAAGTATCCTTCTCGGGGGGAGAATGCAGCTTAATGCCCGTTGAAGAGACCAACCTCGGCCTGCGCGGGATGCACAGCATATGGGTGTCCAGTGGCTTCTGTGTAGTTTCCATCTAATCGGCGATGTATAGATCTGTGATTGAAGTCAGATGATGTCGAGCTTTCACACAAGGAATAAGAGGCATGCTCCCTTCTAGATATCCCTCGCCTTTCTACATTCAGCTGGTTCACAAGTTCCTTATTGGCACAGATATGTTGAGTGAGCTCTTGATGGCTTTGAGTGAGATACTGCATAAGGGCCTGGATTCCTCTTTAGTTACTGGACCGGGTAGATCTGGAGCTCAAGTTGATGTTTGGCCTGTTGTAGTCAGCTGTGTGGGATTTTGCCTATCCCTTCCTTCCGGATCAGCAGCATTGGAAGCAGTTTTGGTTGTGCGCACCATGTTGAATGTAGTTCTTCTTAGATCTAAAGTAATCTGAATAGGATAGAAAGAACTACTGGAAAATAATATGGAACTCCTCCTTATATTTTAGCAATCTGACAATGGTAGAGGATCCATAGAGTAGGAGAAAAAGAAAACTTACTCTCAATGAAAGCACAAAAGTTTTTGTACCAAACATGGGCACAACACTCTTCGGATTGAAGAGATTAGAATGAAGAAACAAAATAGAAATTAGGCTAATCTAACAATCACACTAAGAAAAATGAACAGTAGTAAAAGAAGACAAGAATTTATATTAGTTCGGCGTTTTAGCCTACGTCCACTTTGAAGGATTTGTTGTTTATTGCTGATTATAATGTGAATTACAACATTACAATGGCTAACACTCGAATTACAATGGAGTTTTAGCAGAGCAGCAACATAAAAGTCCCTTTTTAGTTGCTGTGGAGGTGTTATTTATAGGCTAGAGCTAGAAATATCTGGCTTAAATCTCGGAATACGCTTTCTAATGCGTAGGTGCGCCCATACAATCGATCTAGGGTCATTTGGAGTCGATCCCTAATCGATCCATGTTGTCTTCATATTGATCAAGCAAAAGTCCAATCGAGCTGCAATTGATAATGGTTGTTCTTGACTTGATTTGCAAGCTTCTATGAAAATTTCATGGCATTGGACTTGTAGTTTGAGAGAAACGATCGATCCAACGTTGAGTTTTCTAAGGAGGCTGAAGACTTTGTATCAATCGATTCGTATCAATCTTCTCGTGTCGATGAAATTGCACGCACGCTTCATGGAGATCCATATTTTGCACTTATAGACTGCATCCTTTGGGTTGACTGCTCCTTTTGTATTCATCCTATACTTTTTTTCTTGTATCGATGCTCTACTCCTTTCTTCGTATCGATCTCTGGTTCTTCTCTTCATATTGATCATGTAAGTGATCTATACGAAACATGAAGCTGCTAGTCGAATGAAGTGTGATCAATCTAGGGAGTGTTGAAGTCCATCTATATAGGTTCGAACCTGATGGATACGAATGATGGATGTCGAGTGTTGGGGATATGTCTACTTCGTATCGATGGCGATGGATATGAAATGATGGATGCCGATGGATGGATATAAAGAAAATATTCTACATAGACCTTGATCGATTCATAACTTTAGCATACGAGCTCAGATTAACCTAAAATTTGGAATGTTGCCTTTCATAGCTTTACTTGTCATATCATACTAATTAGTGCTCGATCCGGACTCAGACCAATTTTGCTTGTATCCATTGTGAATCCACAGATAACCGATTTCCGGAGCGAACTGTCTTCAGGTTCTAGTCAAGTCATTGGTATCACGACCTTGCCAAAAGGTGGGATAAAAGGCGCATTTAAATATAAGAGTGAATGCCACTATTATTACAAAAGGGGCGCTAGAAAAGGAAAGGCCCAGCCTATCTAAAGACAATAAGAAAGAAAAAGGAATTGGATACCTTACCTCCTAGAGGTATATTTATGATTCAAAACTATTTTGTAACCTATAAAACTCTTGGGTTTTAGATACTAGATTGGGAACTCATATATGTAAGTCATCACAAGGATTTAGGAGCAGGCAACCTATGGAAAAGGGAGAAAGGGACATTGAAGTTGCTGATGGATTTATAGTAGATATAACTGTAGTTGAAGACTTGCATTTAAGTTTGCTTAGTGGATATGTTATTATTTTGAATCATTGAAATTATTTACAAAACTTTATTTGTGGAATAATTTCTGTATCTAGGTTAGCTAAGACCAGATATGATTTTCATTGTACTAATGATGTTATGGCATTATGTTTGATGGAAATAGAAATTTCAAAGTTATTTTGGATAATCACATTTATGTATTGAATTTTAAACATATATTTACTATCAATAATTCTATTATTGTTAATATTGAAGATAGTTATTTATGGCACTGTAGGCTAGGTCATACTAGTGACAAAAAACTACACAAATTGAAAATAAATGATTTTTTTTCCCCATCTTTTGATTATGAATCATTTGACACTTATGAGTCATGTATCAAAGGAAAAATGACCAAGCACCATTCGGTAGCAGCAACATAAGAGTTAATAAACACTTAGGACTCGTACATACTAATGTGATGCATGTGGCCCAATGCCTATAGTGAGGAAAGATAGTTCCTCGTACTTCATGGTATTTATGAACGGTTTCTCTAAATACGATATGTATATCTTATAAAGACTAAATTTGATGTCTGTGAGAAATTTATAGAGTATAAAAACGAAGTTTAAACTAGAGTAACCATAATATTAAAATACTTCATTTCGATCGAGGAGGTGAGTATGTTTGACATGAACTCCAATCATACCTAATGAATAATTAGATTATCTCCTAGGTTACTTCGAACTATACTCTACAACACAATGGTTTTTCGGTGAGAAAGAATCAAACCCTATTATATATGGTTCGATCCAAGATGAGTGGGGATGAGTTATCTCTCTCCTATCGAGGATATGTGCTAGGATATATGACATATGTTGAGTTTGATGTCATCTAAGTCTATTCCTATGACACCATATGAGATGTTATGTGGGAAGAAACCCCCACCTCATGTGTTTGAAGGTATGGAATTTGAAAGTTCATAAGATCTAGTGTAATATAACTTAATTCTAACTATACATATATACATACATGCACACATAGATACGTAAACATAGATATATATATATATATATATCCATGTATGTATGTATGTATGTGGAAAAGTAAGCAAAGTAAAATACGATCACACAATGGTTTTTATATTGTATCAGACCTCTCGTCCAACATCCAGTCCCTAAGCTCCTCTTAGGAATTTCACTAGTAACAATCCTCATATCACCTGGATGAATAGGTTTATAACTACTTGTAAACCCAAATAGGACTTTACACTTTTGTAAAGCAATGGATTTCCTTTTCGACTTCTAATAACATAGATAAGTCACGTTTGAGTATACCCTTCCTATATTATCATTTGACGATTTATGAATTAAACGTGAAAAGATATAGGAAGCAAAGAATAGTTTTAAAGCACTTTTCATTTCAAAAGAGTAATTGAAAGATTGAGAATTTGTGAGGAAGAGATATGAAATCAATAAGTGAATCTGGTCTATGTTTATAGTAGTGAAAAGTTATGCTGAAGGGTTATGATTATTCAATGAATCATATCTTTTAATCAAGATGTATAACCTTTTAGAAAATAAATGTCCATTCAATAATATAGGCATTTATATGTTTTCAGACATCTTAGTAGAATGGTTAAATGTCTGGCTCTATAGTAAAAAAATATATTTCGAAACATAGTCAGACGTCTAAATGATGGGATCAGACCATCTGAACATATTCTAGAAAGGAATACATTCAGTTTTGAACTAATTTAGACGCCTAACCAATCAGACATCTGAATGGCTTCAGGGAATAAAATTTTAATACCTTAGACATCTGGTAAATAGTGCGAACATTTAACTTTTTACAGGTTCCAAACCTAAAAGTTTCTAGGCTAATATTAATTAATACAAGCGTCTAAGAAATTCACTCAAACGTCTAATTCCTGTCAAAAGTTTAAAATGATTTTGAAATAGAAAAGGTGTGTTTTTATCATTTATAAACTATGTCAAATGTGTGTTAATCATCAAAGCATACTGTACGATTTTTCTAAACTTACTACGATGGTGATTCTTGATAGTTGATCTTCATTGCTTGATCACAACAGCTATTTGTCTTTTGTTTTGAAAATTTCCATAAAATAATAATAATTGTACAATACTTATAGAAATATATAGGTGCATCATCAAAACTTAAAAGGGTAGGATTTAGCATTCTCATATTTTTTGATGATGGCGGCTATGTATATCTATAATATGCAATTTTATTCCCTTATCATTGTGTGCCGTATTTTTCTCTTCCTTTATCATTTCAAAACACTCAAGAAAGCAAAAGGTATATGATAGTAAATGATAGAATTACACACAAAATAACATCAAAGCACCATAATTTTAACTTATATGTAATGCTTTACACCATGTAATACATGAGCACAATATCCCATGTCAGTGCAATAACCATACAAAATGTTTTGTCCATCATAAATAAACAACAAATATCCACTGACAACAAATAACATGATAAAACACATGACACCAGGATGTAATCCCAACAAGCATGCAAATACTCTAAGCACATAACAAAGAACCATGTGCAACTTCTACAAGAAAATCTAACAAAAAAATATAAAGACAATTTTTAAGTATAGAGATATAGACAAATAAAGTTCATAATAATTAAGACTGTTTTTGTTACCTTCACCCGATACCTTTCATAGATGCACAGGCTCCTCTTCTTTCTCATCCCTACTCCGAGTCTCATAATCACCACTCCCACTCTCATCATCTCTTTCCTTCAAATGTTGTACGGTTGATAAAAGTTTTTTGCACTAGGTTGATAGGGTGGAGGAGGTGGGGGAATTATAGGAGTTAGAGAGTGGGATTTTCCATGCAACTTTTTCCAAATTGTGTCTAGAAAGTTCATAATACCTAAGAGCTCTTTTTCAGTACCTTTCATTTTAAAACTACTTCTAAAAATATGTTTCTTTAATATTTTTTTAATTTTCAGACAGAAGAACTTGTGTTTTATGGAACTATCGCATTTCAAAAGTAGTGATTTTGGAAGAAAGGATATTCACCGATTCAATTCTATCATCACTCTCGACTTCTTCCTCATTTTGCTCCTCTCCATGAGAAGTTTCATAAGTGCAAAATATTTCTTAGCCACATATGTTACAATTCCTGCCTCATCACAGATGAGAGGGATATTTACGGACTACATAAGACGAGTGATGTTTGGTCCATAGAAGATTATTTTCCTAGAATGCTCGGGAAAAGATATTATCTTATCTTGTAAGAACAATTCCCAATTCACCTCTATGTTTCCAATAATGGCATATAGCTCTTTATAATCCTTATCATATATTTTTTCATGATTATCAGTTCTTGGGATAAAGGCATTAATTTTTATTGATTCAAGTGAACGTTGCCTAAGCCATAAATGCTCCAGGATAGCCTTTGTTACTTGATTTCCCCATAGATGATGTCCTATTTGATTTCGTCTATGGTATTATATGTAAACATCTTTTAGGTTAGTTTCTTTATAGCCTATTCCCAAAATTTGTTCAATACAATTGTAGTGGAGTTTTATGATTTTCCCACAAGCACTTATCCACAAATAACCCTCATCGTTATGAAGTTTAACAAATTTCCCCTCCGTGTATGCATATAATATTTTTATGACAATGATGTCAATTTTTAAATTGTTAGAGCCAAATTCTATCAAAAAGTAATATTTGCTCTATCCATAAGAGTCTTAAGTTATAAATAGGAATGTTGTCAACTTGACAAAAATAACCATGAAAAACATACTACATGATATTTTCTACATATCCATGCAGTCCGGGTTAAGGTATAGCCACTCATTCAATTTCTCCCAAGAAGGCGTAGTGGAAAGGAGACTTGGATTCTACTAAAAAGACCCGGGTTCGATTCCTATCATGCGCTTCCATATCCTATACAACTTTACCCGGTGGTATGGGGGCTTGGATCAGCGGACGGCTTTACTATACCATCCTCGGTAGTTTACCGACCCATCGGGCTCTCTTGGGTTTTCAAAAAAAACTATAGTCGGTTGAGTGCAGGATGTCTCTGGGTTTTTTCCTTTAAGCTTTTTGACTTGGGTGGAGCTTTTGGTGTCGTTGATGCAGTTTGAGAGGATTTAGGGTTGTAAAAAATAATTTAGGAAAGTAAATGAAAATGAGAAGGAGGATAAGAGTTTTAACTGAAGGAATGAGGAAGTAAGTGGGGTAGATTGGGTTGGGACCAATGCAATAAATTCAAACTATACATATATATACAATCTAGAACGAATCAGACATATGGGGGCTTTAGTCAAACGTATGGCTATATCTCAGACATCTGGATAACCTAATCAAACGTCAGATTATTTATTTTTATAAAAAAATTATATTTACTCATATATATATATATATATGTATATTAAATATGATATGATGATAAATATATTTACTATATTACCGATCAAATGTCATCCTTCGATCATGATATCCGGAAGGGTCGATGAATTAGACTCGGAAAAGGGCAATTTCTTTAGATCATATATTTTCAATAACCTTGAATTCACGGAATGGTGACTACTGATACTTTGATTACCCAGCTTTATGATTCCTAGGAATGACATTTAATACATCTTCGGTATTCGTGCATCGTTGCCTGAGCATCTGAAAGATAAGTTGTCTTAGGGTAAAATAAAGAATAGAACAAGACTATATATATAAACCTCACAGCGGAATGGTTACATATAATATAAATGATAGTACAAAATCTTACTCCTTATAAGAAGTTATCAGAGTTATAAATAAAGTACTACATTTAACAAGTTTGCAGCTATACATTCTAACTTGACATTTTTAAGATACAAAATACACCTACGTAATCATATAACGGAAATAAATTACTATATAACTAAGGAGCCGCCTGCTTGATCACCATCTTCAAAGAGCTCTAAAGAAAACATGTTATTCTCGGACTACCCAAATATAATTGAGCACCCGAGAGTTTAGGAAAAATAAACAAATCCGGTTAGACAAAATGTCTGGTGTGAGTAAAACTATGAAACAAATTGGATGTGTTTAAAAAATAATATATGGGACCATGCCACAAGTGTGGAACGGGCTTTCTCCTATATAAAAAACAACCGGGCATAACAAAAATGGAAATGAACAAGAGGGAACAAATCCAAACATAGATGATGGGTACAATTAGTATAACATTAACACATGAAAGAATGGAAATAGTCTGAATAAAATTCCAAATAGGATAGAATGAATAAGACAAAACAACAGTCCAAACTTGATAGGATGGACTAAACAAGATAATTATCCAAACTCGATAGAATAGTCAAAACCAATAATTGAACACCACGAAGAGTGGTTGACTCTTCCTATTGTAATTAAAGAAAACGGATTCAAAGGTTCGAGTCGAATAATAAAAGAAAAGTTTCCAACAAACGGTTAGGAGTGTGCTCCCCCCTTACCGAAAGTATACCTCTAGAAATATACTTTAGAACTCTGATGGCTTTCGGACACATCCAAGCCGGACCCCGCCAACGGTTACCAAGAATCCGAGTATTTTGTATCCCAATGCACAAAAACTGATTCCAATTAGAGTGGATCTAAAAATATCCTAATGGGAGCAACCCCACATAGCTTGGCTTTCACTCACTCTTTGGGTTTAGTCATTTCCGGCAAAGGATAACAAAGCTTAAGTGAGCAACACATCATCTTAGAATGACGAAATAAAAAGAAGGCCGAGATAGCCAATAGCTGGGAAAACAACTATCAAGGATATAAAATGATTATATATGGAAATTAAGTCTTATGTACTTATCACCACACATCAAATTCCAACCTGTACTGTTTCTTAGTTAACAATAATACCGGACAAGTCAAGATAGTGTTAACTCAAAGTCGTGTCTCACAATTATTCTTAACTTTCGAAATAGCGACGAGTCTACTTCATCGATGTTTAGTGCTAAGTACAAATAAATTATTCCTGTATAAGTGAATCGCTTTGTGGAAATTAATTCATTTCCATAAATGAACAAACCATTTTTTAAACCCAAATTCTTGCTTCGTCTCACAGTACAAGTATTAGCTTTAAAATATTGTTAAAAGAGTTTACTAATTCAAAACATTAATTTAAAAAGGTTTTAATAATTTGAACATCGCTGTTACATTGATTAATTAACTTTAAACTTCATTACACAATTTGATTTTTGGGCTTTAAATGTTTAAATAGTAAAAAGGGTAAACCAGATTTATACCTTATTAATTCAATTAATTAGTAAAATATAACTAATTATATTAATAATTAATTAATTATCACTATTTAAATGAATAACAAAGTCAAAACATCTTGATACTTTGACAAATTCACTTTGAAACTTCGTAAACTAATGTGTTTAATTAACTCCAATAACCTTTAATCAAAAAGGGCAAATCACCTTTAAAACATCATTAATTAAATTAGTTAATAAATTTAAATATAACTAATTAAATTACATAATTAATTAATTAACTCTCATTAATTAAAAATGGTTTTCTAATTATAACATCAGTAAAGGAAAGATTAATTAGAGTTAAAACAAATTGATAAATTTTAAAAATCATTTATTAAAAGATTTATTAATTTAAAAGCACAGTTACCGAATTGGTTAATTAACTTTAATCCATCATTTAAATGATTAATTAACCTTAAATATAATTAAGTTAAATGATTTATAAAATTTAAACATCGTTAAATAAAATGATTGATTAATTTAAACAATCATTAACGAGGTAATTAGTTAAATTTAAAACACATCATTAATTTAGTAATTAGTTTACCTTAATCCTTATTAATTAAGTTATTAATTAAATTAAATAATCAATATTAAAATGCTTAATTAATTTTGAAAACATCATTAACCAAAATCTTTCGTAACTTGTAAAACAATTCCAAGCACGAAGATGAGACCAAGCGGTTTCGATAAAATGTGATTTTCCGAAAGTGACGATATAACAACTATCGCTATATGGGCAGTTCGGCAAACAAACTTGTGACATTAGCCATACAAAAAAACATCACATAGCAATGGTTTAAGCACAACACAAGGTAAATAATGATGATTCAACATGTAACAACTATTTACTAACAATTATATTAACTTTAAGTACTAACTTTTCATATAGCTAACCACACGCTTAATAACTTTCAGATGCGACAACATTTCAAAGCATGAAACAAATAGACAATCAATCCATCACTTCATATATAAAACAAGAATTCATAGGCTATTAACATGAACATTAACATAGTATAAACTTAGTTTAAGAAGGTGTAGTTTTACTCACCGAAAGCTATCCAAACTCTAGCTAACTTAGGAAATCATATCTAAACATGTTTCATTTGATGTGACATTTGCTGTTTTGTTTTAATTTTAAACTTAGGAAATTGTCACATCACTTTTTTTTTATATTCTATTAAATTATAAATAAATATGTATTATCATTTCTAAATCCTAATTAGTTTTATAAATGTTTTATTTTATGTATACTAAAATAATCACTATGTTTCGAACAACTTTTAGAAGATGTAAAGTCAAAAATTTGGAAAACATTTTCGAGTTTTCTTCAAACTAAATATTTTTGCAAACTAATATTAAAAACTACGTTATCTTCAATATTTATTATTTAAAAGATTTTTTATTTTAATAATGAAACCTATTAATTAAATATTCAGAAATTAATGTGGGGAAATTATGGGTCGTTACACTCTCCTCCCCTTAAAAGAATTTCGTCCCCGAAATTTACCACAATCCTTTCCCAGAAAACAAACTATCCTAGAAATACCTAACACATTAATCAGATGTAACTTATCTAGCAAAAACTAGTATGATATAAATCTATATGCAATTAAATTCAAAGAATACTCTGAAATAAAATACTGCACGTACAATCATATCAAAAGGTAAATTTAGAAATAAATGCGTGGACACTTATATTCAATACTTTCAAATTTCTTCAAAAAGAAATATATTAAAACCAATACAAAAAATATCTAGGAGGGGATCCTCCTAGCAAAACATGTAAAATTCTAGAGCTAAAAAAACATGGAGCATCCAGTGGTATTCCGGTTCCTCTAAATACCACAGCTAGAGTGAACAATTATTATCTCTTTCCCAAATAATTTTTTTCCAAAATCACATTTTCAAAAGCACTAGGATTTAAGTCCTAATAAACAATAATTCAAAAACCTTGGTTTATAAAAAAAAATTAACTTTATAAACTATGGTATACTAGACCACGCAATCAATCAATTAAATTCAATTAAATCAAACAAATTCTGTAAAATAAAACACTAACACTATCAACACTTTAAATTTCATAAGGGAAAAATCTAACACTCAACATATTTAAAATGTTAAAAGATTAAAAAAAAACTCCTAATTTAGGTCCAAAAAGCTTTCTTGATTGCCCAAAATATAAATAATTATCTAAGCGTACCATTCTTTGCTCATTAGACTTTGGTTATTGCTTTGAAGATTATCCGAACTTACTCGAACAAAATTGAAAGTTATACTCTAAAACTGTTGATTTCTTGACTACACCAATCTTGAAAAATCACTTAATTTTGCATTTTATTCGATTCCCAATTTGTTTTATAGATTTTCATCTAAGTTTAAAAATATTTTATAAAGTCATTTCTTTATAAAACACCAAACAATAATTTATTCCACTTTATCTACCTTTATAATACCCTTCTAAATCCTCAGATTATAAACAAAAACATAAAATTTATTCTGCTTTTCACAATTTAGGTGAAGATTGAATCAGAATTTGGGTCTTTTAAAACTGAATCAACCTCTTGACCTTATTTGCTTAGAGTGTTAAGATGGACAATGTTTATGGGTTGACCCAAAATAACAAATAGTTTATACTACTTACATGTTTTAAACAAAAGCTACGGTTTTAATAAAACGATGCCTATTAAAACCTTCCTACCTTTTCACATTAAGGTGTTATAATGAATCGGGTTTGTGGACTGATCCAATAACACCAATTAGTTTACATTACTTAGATACTTAAATAATATGTATGATTTTGATAAAACAATGTTATCAAAATCGTCATATCCCATCTAACCTATTTAAATCAGTGTTAAATTACCTTGTATATTGTTGAACGGTAAAATTCATTTATTAAAACAATCTCTTATCAACAATACTTCTATTTTAGAAATCAATTCCCTCTTTAGGGAATTTAAAGATTAAATACCTGGTTATAAATTTCAAAAAATTTCTGTGAAAGAATACTACATATATTTTTTAATGAAATAACTTCAAACAATTTGTTAATTAAAACCCACTTTGTGTTCGTTCGGATTTGAATTCCTTTCGATCGCACAGTGATAAAGAGAATAACTTACTAAGCACTCCACAACATTCGCCTAAGCAACATTTGATCGTCACTTAGAAGATTATTCAGATTACCACAAAACTAACAGTAATTTTTTCCTTCGAATATTAAAAGAAAAAGCATTCTACTTAAAATTTCTTTTTCGAAATAATTGTACTTTAGAAATATTTCCAAATAATACCATTACTTTGCACAAAATCTTTTGAAAATATTTTAAATAATTCCGAGATTTAAATTTTCCAAAAACTCTTTAAATGTTATTTGGAAAGACAAGTTTATAATACTAATTGTATTAAAACAAGGGTCAAAACAAATGTCATTCTAAACATCGTTTACTAAAATCCCAAAACAATTTACACTTAGCTTTATTTATAAAAATTCCTTTTAAAGGATTTTCTCGTTTACAAACCTCATTTATAAATTTAAAACAATGTTAGTCGTCCTGGAGGATGATTTATAAAATTCCTTTATCAAATTTAAAATAACTTTTATCCTAAAAGATAATAAACCACATTTATAATATCTTCTATAAATCCAAAGCAATATTAACTACCACAAAAGATAATTAATCAAATTTACAATTTTCTTCACAAATCAATTATCTTTAATAAAATAGTTAATTACTTCCAAAACACTTATCATCAAATCAATTAAATTTTTTTAAACTCGCTTATTAAACCAATTAACCAACTTAAAATATTATTTATCAACCGGTTTATTAAATTCAAATAATCATTCATTAAAATTAATAATTACTTTTAAATATCATTAATTAAAATAATTACTAATTTTAAAAATATCATTAATTAAAATAATTAATTAAATTCAAATATCATTACTTAAAATAATTAATTAAATTCAAATCTCTAATAAAAAAGATTAACTAATTTTAAACAGCATTAGCTAAAATGATTAATTAATTTAAAATATCATTAATCAAAATGATTAACGAATTTAAGATATTTACTTTTGTGAAAACACAAGCTCAAGTTCAAACATACATACAAGGGTTCAGGGGATGCAACTCAATAAATGACGGTATGCGGAAATTGCTATAACGACACTTAAATAGTTTAGATGGAATATCAAGATTAATTTCTATTAGCATCCAGTTTCCAAATGGGAATTCAACCAAACAATCAATCAGAAAAACCTAACTATCATCAAAAAAATCAACAATAGTTTATAGCATCACATATATGATATAGTAAATTAGATGTGAGTTAAACTTACATATAAATGATTCTCCCTTATTACAATTAAATTTTCTCAAATGCACATCCTATAAATTTTTATTTATTATTATTATTATTATTATTATTATTATTTGTTACCATTTAGATTATATTAAACCACTTTTTATTACAAGTTTACTTATAGTGTAATATTATTAAAAGTTGACTTTTAACATAACCCTTTCGCCGAACATCTTATAATCAAACCATGAAACTTAATTTACAAAGGATTCTTTTCAAGTTTCCCTAATTCCCATTTGCTTGACCTATATCTTACTCAGGAAAGTTCCTGATGAATTATTCAATAATCGTTAATGGTCAAACAGGAAGAGCATAACTAATCATATCCTAAATGATAACAATAAAATATTATCATTTCTAAATAATCAATTCAACTATATAATTATATTAATTTTGAAAATCATTCTTATATATGTAAAAAAATATTCCTAAATAAATTACACCATTTATTATTTTTAAAAATTATTGTATTGGTATATTTTTTCAAGTGTGTAGAAATACCTATCGATAATGCTGATTGGACGCATCGACCATAATTCATATACCACTCAATGGATCAAACAACACAATATAAAACGTTTTTATATCACTAAAAAATACGATGTTAATATATATATTTATACTCTCAAAATTATTCTAGGATATTATTAATCCTATCCTTAGAGATCTGTAACAACCCGCATATTTATCGGTTGTGTATTTAAATATTTTATTTAAATATGACGTCGTTTGTCGGATTATGGTCCGAAAAAGTTACTTTCTGCAAACGGTCGAATTGGGACTCAAGACCACTTCCATTGAGTTCAAAATGTCGTTTGCGAACTTTTTGAGTATAATCTTTGATATGTTTGGAGTAAGTTAAATTTTGCTACTTTTTCTATTGGGTTTAGGGTTTGGGTTCAGCCCACTAGCTTAACTAATATCCTAACTCAGCCCTCTCCTCTCCATTCTCTCATTCCACTCTTCTAAACTCAAGCTCCAACTGAAAATGGTGGAAGGGAAAGGGAAATAGAAATTGCAAACCCTAGTTCTTCTTGCTAGCTCATACTCTTGCTCCAAAATCAAAGAGAAGCAATTAGTAAGCCTCTTCTTCATCTTCTCTATCTCTTTCTCTCTTCAATCTCAGAAATTCTTAAACCTAAACTTAGGAAATATTTGTTTGATCTTAGATTGAAGCTAGTAGAGTTTAAGTAGAGAGTGGTTGGCCTTGTTCCTTTGCATTTGAGCTTCTTCTTCTTGTTCTTGAGTTAAAAATGTGAGATTTTGAACTCACATCTACTTCTCTTGATTTCATTGATGTTGGGTATGAATTCCTAACACCTTGTTCATATGCACTTACTGTTGGTTTGGATTGAATTGGTGAATATCCAAATTTTTAGTGTTTGGGTTCAATTCTTTAAAGATCCTAACTTTGATATTTGATCATGTTTTTGGAGGTGTATAGAAGAGCCAATAGTGCTGGGTTGTCGTATGGCATAAACCCATAGCATCCACCGCTCGTTCGTTTGCAATTCATTTGGATTTTGCCTTTATGGGCTTGGCTATTTATTTTGCCAACAGGGGGATTTCAGACGTCTGAACTCAAATTTCAGACGTCTGGTTTCAAAATTCAGACGTCTGGAATTGGTCCCTGGAAGGCGCAAAAAGGCAGAGGCAAAATCCAGACGTCTGGGAATCCATTCAGACGTCTGGTAGTGGTTTAGACGTCTGGAAGGTAATTTCAGACGTCTGAAATGCGTTGTTTTGCCTATTTTGGCTAATTTTGAGTTAATTTCCAACTTTTATCGATTCGTGTTGATTCCAATTAGTTGATATTGCATATTTGACTTTGATGACTTGTTTTTGACTTCATTCATGGGTTTTATAAATAATCTCTCTAAATCGTATTAAAAGCTCGCTTCTCCAAATTATAAATTCTATTTAAAACATACACACACAATTTCGCACTCTGAGCGAAGTGGGAGGAGAATTAAATGATTAGATAAAACACGTGCAATGAACACGTGCGTTCATCTTTTCAGTTAATTCCCAATCTATTTGTTTGACGTTTTGACCTTTGGGTTTGGTTTACCGATGAGATGAGGTAAACTTTGTACTGCTTTAAGTGTGAAATTGACTAACGGATAGTAAACCGTTTAGTGCGAACGGGTGGTTATGGGACTCACGTTAACACTTCTCGGGTTCCTTTCTGGGAGTTTGTGACACATGCCGCCTTTGGGATAGTGTCTTCGGACTGTCTCCTTCTGGCTTGTTGCCTTTAGTATCGCTTTTGGAGTTGGTCCTTTGCCCCAGCTCGAGAGATATTTGGGATTGTCTGTTGCCTTTGGGGTAGTGTCTTCGGACTGTCTCCTTCTGGCTTATTGCTTTTTGTAGCGCTTTCGTAGTGGTTTCTTCACCACCGCTCGAGAGATATTGGAGTGGTTTCTTCACCACCCCTCATGAGATATTTAGGTTTGTTGCATTTGGAATTTTCTGATGTTTCACTGAAATGATTATTTTCCCTTGGTATCGCCCATCGGTGTTCGTCTTTTTGAGCCGCATGATGTGTAGCGGTTACCTTGTGGAACTTGTATACCTTATGGGTATTTGTTATTTGCCTTTTTGGCTTGCTTTGGGATAATTATATCTTTTGATTATCTATGTTGCCGATGAAATGAGGCTTGTTTTATTATGTTCATCTTTTGTTAGATGATTGTGTTATCTCCCTTAGAGATATTTGTTACACTATATGATCTTGCAGGTTCATTATCGTTCAGTTTATCTAACTGATTTGTTTAGCTAGACTGACCCGCGTATTTTATACTCGGGTCAGACCGAGATGTTTCAGGTTAGGTGCTTTTGGACTTAGCCTCTTTTGCTTCCGCATGGACTATTCCGCTAGTTTCTTGTTTGTCATAGCTTTTGTGTAGTCCTTATCTGTTGTAACTCTGATATGTATTATTGACTCGTCTGCATATTGTGGTTTGCTATACCACTTGTCATGTATCGTTTTGTATACTCTGTTATGTATCAGTATATGTGCATGTGATGATTTACTGTTCTGTGATGTATATTACATTTGAGTTGTTATATTCTATTCTGATAGATCCTCTAGCCAACTATGGTTTTGTTTTAAGTATTCATTGGACATGTTGATCTGCTAGTTAAGGGCAATTGTCGGTGTATTCAATAGATAGTTAAAGCAAGGCTATAGATGGTCGCTCCTATCCAGCCTTACTCTCCGTATTAGCAGACGGTATTATCTATTAATACTCTTTGCTAATGTGGGTATAGAGGTGGGGCGTCATAGCTTGGTATCAGAGCTGCGTTTAGAACAAAATATGATAAACACAGAATAGAAGCACATATTACGATACATTAGAGTGTAACAAGTGTTACAAATCCTTGAATCTTCGCGTCTCTATTCCTTCCGTGTTTTTAAGTAGATAGAATTTGGGAATACGTCCAGGAATGTACTTTTATTCCGTAGTACTCCGTATTGAAATATCTACCTTGTGGTTAATCCTTATCTTCTTTAACTTCAGCTTATGGCTGGAAGAGGCAGAGGATGACGTTCGGATGCTGGGCAATTCAATGGCTCACATTCGGATGGCGTTTATATGTCAACCGATCAGTTTATGGAGTTGTTTAGGAGCATTCAGCCTCCAGCACCTACTCGTGTATCTCCACCTCGCAAGTCTACCTTTGCACGCCTGTGCAGTGATTTTTCTCATCTTGGAGGAAAGCCGTTTAAGGGCTCCGAGTCTGTTCTTGAAGTTCAAGCTTGGATTCGCACGTGCGAATGTATCTTCTCTAGAATGGATATTTCGGATCATGATAGAGTTCTTGTAACTTCTAGCTTATTGCAAGAGCGTGCCCTTGATTGGTACGAGCTTCTTGTAGCCGAAATTGATGAGTCTGCTCTTTCTTGGACTCAGTTTCGGGAGTGATTCGAACTCAAGTTCGTTCCTGAATCTGAGAAAGCTTTGTTGTCCCAGCGCTTTCTTGAATTAAAGTAAGATGAGTCTTCCGTTTCTGAATATGTTGCATCATTCGAGGCCTTATCTAAGTATGGTCTTGAATTCATTAGCACTTCTTATAAGAAGAATTTGAAGTTTGTTTCTGGTCTTAAGAAATATCTTAAGAAATCTTTGATGCTTGAGCTTAAGCTTTCTTTTGAGGAGTTAGTTGATTTTGCACTGCATTTCGAAACCATCGAGAGGGATTGTGATAGTGATGATGATGTTGAGGTTCGCAAGAACCCCGACAAAAAGCAGTCTCCATTGGATGAGCCGGAATTTTTCCCTTCCAAGAAGAAAAACCCGATGAATCTGATTCTCAGTCTCAGTCTTCTGGAACACCTTCCATTCGGAAGTGTTTCAATTGTGGTTCTCCTGATCATATGATTCGAGTTTGTCCTAAGCCTCTCTTCCGCCGTTATTGCAAGAAGGAAGGCCATCGTAGTTCCACTTGTCCCATTGCTCCGAATAATTCTCCATCTGGCAAGTTAAATGTAACAGATGCTTCTGGAGGTTCTTCTCAGGGATAAGGTATGTCTCCATCTATTTTGGAAAGTCTCTATTCTTCTTTGTGATCTCGATTTCTTATTTGATGGCATCATTTTATTCTTTAAGCCCTCATGATGAGGAAAGTGTTGTTTCTCTAATTCTTGTAGTTTGAGAATTTTCCGGTATTTTTGGTCTTGTCTTAGGATTATTACCTAAGCAATCTTTTGAGTAGTGTTAAGGTCTTTTTAGCTCGACCTTACCACCGGTTTTCATTTGGCTATGAGTTGCGGAAGTTAGGATTCCACTTACCACATTCCGCACTCGTTGTGATTCTTATGAATGATTTGTTATGGCATTCAGTTGTCTAGCTCATTTCATCCATTTTATGAATCGAGTATTCTGCGAATATCTCGATGATTCCATTTTTAGTATTTTATTGGTTTTGGATGGAAATTAGCAATTTAAAAATTTTGCAAATCTTTTTCATAAGATTTATTTATAAGTATAAATGGGATTTTTGTTCTTAAAACGAACAATGTGAATTTTTAAAAGTTTTTAGAAACATGTTTATCTTATAAAAGATGGTTTTGTGATTGTATTGCCCATTGAGTGCTTTAAGAATTCTGGTCGATGCGCTTGATCAACGTTATCGATAGGAATCTCCTAAACGCTTTGATGAGACAATTTGGCACAATAAATTGATTTGAAATAAGAAAATTTTTCTAAAAATATGATTTCATGAAGGTAATTGAAATTTTGAAGCTTTAGCTTTTTGGTAAAGAATTTATTTGAAAGTTTTAGCTTTTAAGAAAGTAGATTATTTGAAAGGACTCTTTTCCGGTACTCTTATCTTGGGATTCCTGAAGGGGAACCAAGACTTTGCTATTTGTACCAATACAAGTCGTGTTGGTTTAAATGCCGTTCTCTTGCAAAAGAAAACGTGCTATCACTTGTGCTTCTAAATCATTAAAGCCGATAGAGACTAGGTATGCCACTCATGATCTAGTGCTCACGGCTATTGTTTTCGCTCTTTATATTTGGCATCATTATTTTTGGGTAAGGAATTTTGTTCTCCTCACCAATCATAATTTTTGAATGTTTAATTTATCATAAGGAACTTAGTGTTGGCTAGAGTTCCTTGCATCTTATGATCTTGATATTCTTTTTATTCCCGAAAAGGGGGATCGTGTTGCCAATGCATTTAGTTGTAAGCAACAAGTGATTGTTTCTTTGTTGATGTCCGAATGGAATGATCTTTTTACCAAGTTCATCGGACGTTTTGTTGCACTTCTTTTGTTGAGCTTTGGATCATTTGACGTATTGTTTGTACCACATCAGTGTTCCGAATTATTTTGAGCTTAGGAATCCATACAATTCTCTGAGCAAGCAAGTTTAGGCTTATCTTTTCGTGCACTTTATGGTGAACTTCTTATTATGTTATTCTTAAGTGTTGATATGTTTTTGGTTGTTACTCTTTATTTTCTTCTTAAGAATTGCGAGGACGCAATTTCTCTAAGGAGGGAAGTCTGTAACAACCCGCATATTTATCGGTTGTGTATTTAAATATTTTATTTAAATATGACGTCGTTTGTCGGATTATGGTCCGAAAAAATTACTTTCTGCAAACGGTCGAATTGGGACTCAAGACCACTTCCATTGAGTTCAAAATGTCGTTTGCGATCTTTTTGAGTATAATCTGTGATATGTTTGGAGTAAGTTGAATTTTGCTACTTTTTCTATTGGGTTTAGGGTTTGGGTTCAGCCCACTAGCTTAACTAATACCCTAACTCAGCCCTCTCCTCTCCATTCTCTCATTCCACTCTTCAAAACTCAAGCTCCAACTGAAAATGGTGGAAGGGAAAGGGTAATAGAAATTGCAAACCCTAGTTCTTCTTGCTAGCTCATATTCTTGCTCCAAAATCAAAGAGAAGCAATTGGTAAGCCTCTTCTTCATCTTCTCTATCTCTTTCTCTCTTCAATTTCAGAAATTCCTAAACCTAAACTTAGGAAATATTTGTTTGATCTTAGATTGAAGCTAGTAGAGTTGAAGTAGAGAGTGGTTGGCCTTATTCCTTCGCATTTGAGCTTCTTCTTCTTGTTCTTGAGTTAGAAAGGTGACATTTTGAACTCACATCTACTTCCCTTGATTTCATTGATGTTGGGTATGAATTCCTAACACCTTGTTCATATGCACTTGCTGTTGGTTTGGATTGAATTGGTGAATATCCAAATTTTTAGTGTTTGGGTTCAATTCTTTAAAGATCCTAACTTTGATATTTGATCATGTTTTTGGAGGTGTATAGAAGAGCCAATTGTGCTGGGTTGTCGTATGGCATAAACCCATAGCATCCATCGCTCGTTCGTTTGCAATTCATTTGGATTTTGACTTTATGGGCTTGGCTATTGATTTTGCCTATAGGGGGATTTCAGACGTCTGAACTCTAGTTTCGGACGTCTGGTTTCAAAATTCAAATATCTGGTTTGGAAATTCAGACGTCTGGAATTGGTCCCTGGAAGACGCAAAAAGGCAGAGGCAAAATCCAAACGTCTAGGAATCCATTCAGACGTCTGGTAGTGGTTCAGACGTCTGGAAGGTAATTTCAGACGTCTGAAATGCACTGTATTGCCTATTTTGGCTAATTTTGAGTTAATTTCCAACTTTTATCGATTCGTGTTGATTCCAATTAGTTGTTATTGCATATTTGACTTTGATGACTTGTTTTTGACTTCATTCATGGGTTTTATAAATAATCTCTCTAAATTGTATTAAAAGCTCGCTTCTCCAAATTATAAATTTTATTTAAAACATACACACACAATTTCGTACTCCGAGCGAAGTGGGAGGAGAATTAAACGATTAGATAAAACACGTGAAATGAACACGTGCGTTCATCTTTTCAGTTAACTCCCAATCTATTCGTTTGAACGTTTTGACCTTTGAGTTTGGTTTACCGATGAGATGAGGTAAACTTTGTACTGCTTTGAGTGTGAAATTGACAAACGGATAGTAAACCGTTTAGTGCGAACGGGTGGTTATGGGACTCACGTTTACACTTCTTGGGTTCCTTTCTGGAAGTTTGTGACACATGCCTCCTTTGGGATAGTGTCTTCGGACTGTCTCCTTCTGGCTTGTTGCCTTTAGTATCGCTTTTGGAGTTGATCCTTTGCCCCAGCTCGAGAGACATTTGGGATTGTCTGTTGCCTATGGGATAGTGTCTTCAGACTGTCTCCTTCTGGCTTGTTGCTTTTAGTAGCGCTTTCGTAGTGGTTTCTTCACCACCGCTCGAGAGATATTGGAGTGGTTTCTTCACCACCGCTCATGAGATATTTAGGTTTGTTGCAATTGGAATTTTCTGATGTTTCACTGATATGATTATATCCCCTTGGTATCGCCCATCGGTGTTGGTCTTTTTGAGCCGCATGATGTGAAGCGGTTAACTTGTGGAACTTGTATACCTTATGGGTATTTGTTATTTGCCTTTTTGGCTTGCTTTGGGATAATTATATCCTTTGATTATCTATGTTGCCGATGATATGAGGCTTGTTTTATTTTTTTCATCTTTTGTTAGATGATTATGTTATCTCCCTTAGAGATATTTGTTATACTATATGATCTTGCAGGTTCATTATAGTTCAGTTTATCTAACTGATTTGTTTAGCTAGACTGACCCGTGTATTTTATACTCGGGTCAGACCGAGATGTATCAGGTTAGGTGCTTTTGGACTTAGCCTCTTTTTCTTCCGCATGGACTATTCCGCTAGTTTCTTGTTTGTCATAGCTTTTGTGTAGTCCTCATCTGTTGTTACTCTGATATGTATTATTGACTCGTCTGTATATTGTGGTTTGCTATACGACTTGTCATGTATCGTTTTGTATACTCTGTTATGTATCAGTATATGTGCATGTGATGATTTACTGTTCTGTGATGTATATTACATTTGAGTTGTTATATTCTGTTCTGATAGATCCTCTAGCCAACTATGGTTTTGTTTTAAGTATTCATTGGACATGTCGATCTGCTAGGTAAGGGCAATTGTCGTTGTATTCAATAGACGGTTAAAGCAAGGCTATAGATGGTCGCTCCTATCCAGCCTTATTCTCCTATTAGCAGACGGTATTATCTATTAATACTCTTTGCTGATGTGGGTATAGAGGTGGGGCATCACAGCTTACCCCACCGTGGCTTAGGGTTTCGCTAAACCTAAGCTATGATACCATCTATGACGACCCACTTTTTTGATCCTAGGGAATGACATTTAATACATCTTCGGTATTCATGTGCTGCCGCCCAAGCAATCGAAAGATAAATTGTCTTAGGGCAAAATAAAGAATAGAACAAGATAGAATAGATAAACTTCATAGCGGAATGGTTACATATAATATAAAATGATATAGTACAAAAGGTTACTCCTTATAGGGAGTTAACAGAGTTATATAAAAAAGTATTACATCTAATAAATTTTCAGCTATACATTCTAACTTTACATTCTTAAGATACAAAATACACCTATGTAATCATACTGCGGAAATAAATAACTAGATAACTAAGGAGCCACCTGCTCAGTCACCGTCTTCAAAAAGCTCCAAAGAAAACCTGTTATTCTCGAACTACCTAAATATAATTAAGTACCCAAGAGTTTAGGGAAAATAAATAACTCGGGTCAGAAAAATGTCTGGTATGAGTAAAACTATGTAACAAATGGGGTGTATTTAAACAACAATATGTGGGACCATGCCGCTAACGTAGAACGAGTTTTCTCCCACATAAACAACAACCAAACATAACAAAAATGGAAATGAACAATAGGGAACAAATCCAATCATAGATGATGGGTACAACTAGTATATCATTTAGAGTTGAAAGAATGGAAATAGTCTAAATAAAATTCCAGACAAGATAGAATGGATAAAACATGACAACGGTGCAAACTCGATAGAATGGACTAAACAAGATAACTATCCAAACTCGATAGAATGGACAAAATAAATAATTGAACACTATGAAGAGTGTTTGACTCTTTCCATTGTAATTAAAGAAAACAGATTCAAAGGTTCGAGTCAAATAATAAATGGAAATTTTCCAACAAATAACCAGGTGGTTGCTCCCCCTTACCGAAAGAACACCTCTAGAAATATACTTGAGAACTTTGATGGCTCTCGGACACATCCAAGTCGGACCCTGTGACGACCCACCCCATCGACCCTTAGAAATCGACAATAATACATCCTTGACATTCACATATTGCAAATCCAAGTGCCGAAGAGGCAGATTATTATGGGATATAAAAATAAAGATATAAGGTAGAACAATAACATAATTTCACATCGTATTTAAGAAGTGGTAACCATAAAGGTAGTATACATAATCACTCTCAAAGTGAGATATCAGAGACATGATAAGTACTAACCCAGTTGGGATAGTTATAACGGCCTATCTCTACAAGTGCTTGTAGATACATAATATAAACATTGTGAAAAGTGGTGTACTAACAAAAGAAATCCAAATTGCTTCATGCTTTAGGCTTCATCTCCATATGCTCCAAAATGCTCCTAATCAACTAACTAATATGCTACCCGAGGAAAATTAGGACACCCAGAGTTTAAGGGGAAAGGAAAGTAAACTCCGAGTCAGTCATGGGACTGGTATGAGAAACTCAAAGTATGCGGTTTAAAATGACAGGTATCTCAGAAGACCACGTGGCACATAAACACGTAATGGGTTTTTTACCTTATGATAACCAAAACAATTACTGTGGAAAAAAACATTTGATATTATTTTGAATAACATTCCTTTGAAAACATTTGCAAGTAAACTTATTAATCTTAGCCGAAATTGTTACCATTATTAAATTCCAGATATGTTAGGCTTCATAAATAAAACACTTACAGGACTCGTTTAAAGAATGGATTTCCATACAATGGCAGGTAAGGGACTACGTTCTGTATAGTACATCTCTTGAGGAATGTACCGAGGGTACACAAACAACCCTTCGCATCTGGCATGACCGGCCTATCCCTATTTTGCACTCGTACATGGCTTGGATAGAACGAAATATGACATCACCACGGTCGTAACCAACTTATCCGGGATCCCATAGCATACACCAGATATTCGACATATAAGGAATATACTAGAAAGGTGATGACCATATCCTAATGGTTGCGAACCACATTGCCTTATGGCGTACCCCGTTTAAGCAATTATTGGTTGATGAGGCTTGAGGTAGCGATTAGCTTTCACATAGCACATTTCAGTTTGGATGCCACATCGGCACCCTATAGCCACACATTGATTTCTACAAACGTATAACTCCTGAGTTTGTATGTCTCAGGAATGGGTGTTAAACTAAGAGAAGTTGCCTTCTCCACCACCAAGCAAATAATATGTTCATAGAGATCAATACATGTAACTATAAATGCAACTTCAGACATTCGTCCATACAAGTTGCCTAGGAATAGGACAAACCGAAGGCACTCTCCTACCACATCCTATCAGGAGTTACCCCTAGGATTAGTAGCAAAAAGTCCTTGCCTCGAAGATCCTAAATGAAAAAATATTGCTACATAATATGATATGGGAAACTTCCCTCGAAAGTCAGTGACAAGTAGCCCTACATTCCATCCTCCAGATCATACCCATGTCTTCACTTCGAATACGCAAATTGGTTCGAAGTGGTTTTCGGATAGGAATCATCCAAATCCAAACCCTGTTCCTTCGAACCAATCATCGTAATAGAGGTCAAGTAAATAGGTGAATTGTAATATCCCGCCTTTTTTCATGCTTAAAATCGACACACGTGCCAATTCAAACCATACGGAAGGGCGGATTGTTATGGGGTAAATAAGAAAAAGAAGGAAGAAATAAAACAAAATATAATCTTGCAGCGGAACGATAAAATATAATAATCAAATATATAGTTTATAAAGCTGTTTTACAAAATATTCGATTATACTTAGACAACATATATCAGAGTTACACATGCCAATAAAACAATGCAGCAGAGTACATGATGCAGTGAATAATATAATAGATAATAGTAATAATATCTTCGTCTTCGTCCTCCAGAAAATATAGTCTTCAATCCTGAAATGCTCGGACTGACCCGAGCGAATTGAAAAGACAAAACACTCGAGTCAGAACTAAAAGATCTTATGTAAGTTAAATCAACAGAAGTAAATATGAGTGCAGTAACTTAAGAGGTGTTCGGGATTCACACCTCTTACGGATCCGTTAAACTATCTACTATATAGTAATATACGCTATTATAATAGTGTCTAAAGTAAAGTATAATATACTGGAAATAGCATTAAGGGTTTACATTTTCCACCTTAACACACTTTTATATTCCCATAGTCTATACAGTACTGTAATCTCCCCCGTACTGGGCGTCGTCAGAGGGCACTCCATAGGTATGGTACAAAACAAAATCGTATAAGGCGCGCTAGGGTAGGTGACACGGCAACTAGGCAATGCCAGGGTAGATATACCAATTGCTATCCAGACTGGTGGTAACGCATAGCCGCAGCTACCGCCCACCTAGAGCCACACCCCCAAATCAAAAATCAAAAGTGGCCACCGAATCAATCCAAAAGTCAGAGTGTAGTATCGAAGGGATGTGTCCGATAAGATGGGCTACCTCCTTGGCCCGAGAATCGCTCCTGTTTTAGCCAGCTTATGCTAACTCACGGGAGTCGGGTCCACTGATTTACCTTAAAGGAAGCGCCGCCACCATCTTACTTCATTCTGGAATCTCCACAGCGTACACGGTTGTTATAGTTGTTTTCGGAGTTAGCAGAGAGTATGACAACTTCCGATCCCGGTCTCTTCAATAACCAAACGTTATTATAACACCGCGGTCTTTTAAAATAGTTTATACTTTAAACCCAGAATATAATTATCCATTTCCAAAACATATAAATACAATATCATTTCTATTTTAAAACCCAAATCAATATGATATTATTTTAATATATCCTTTTCTAAAACTCATTTCAAAGTTATAATATTTTGAAACCAAATACTTGAAACATAGCTTTCCAAAACATAAAACTTTGAATCATAATTTTGAAATATAAATACACCACTGAAATGGTTTAAATATTAAATTACTTAATAAAATAAATTAGCTTCTTTAATTTCGCAATCAATTCTAATACAAATTTAAATCCTCAAATAAATTGTTCAAATTTCATATATTTCAAAGCTTTAATATTCAATGTTTCAAAACTAAATTTTATAATTCATAGGTATATACCAAATTTACTTTACTATCATTTAGTTTTGAAATATTTAATTTAATAAATCCAGTATCCTTTAAATAAACTTCAAATTTCAACGATTAATATTCCCCAATTTATTTAGACTTGATATATTCACTTAAATCACCTTAACCCCGAATTTTGTTATAAAACAATATTCTTTTAAAATCTAAATTTCAATAAGTTCCAAATGGACCCTTATTACATATAATTCTTAATTAAATAAAATCTCAATCAATTTCAACTATCTTCTCAACCTTGGTTTATAAAATCAAAATAAACTCTATATTAGATATAATTTAAGTAAATACTTATCCACATTACATTCAATAAAATCAAATTTTATTTTATACATTAAAACCAATTTTTTTCATAGCTTAAAACCAAAAATGTAACTATATATAAAATAACCTTTATCAAATATCCAAATCAATATATCAAAAATCATATATATTCTTTACAAACCATAGATATCATTTCAAAATATTATTATTATATATATATATATATATATATCGTGGTGTCTGTATATAATTTTTTGTCGTATGGTCAAGTGATACAGATATTTATCATTTCAATCCGCAATTTAAAAATAAAAATGCGGTTGTATATCATTTCAAACCACAATCCCGAATGAAATGAAAATGCATAATAACTTGCAGTTTATAACAATATGAAATACAACATCCATTCATCCAATATCAACCATCAACCATTTATCACAATCATCGTCCAAATTCAACCAATACATCAATATATAATAGGTGATAATAACAGGTATCAACCATCAGTTTATATTCGAAAATAAATTATAACTGTTTAACTGGCAGCTTATATGCAATAAAATAAATAACAATTTAACTGGCAGTTAATATGCTGTAACGACCCTTAAAATTTTAATAAACGTTTAATGGGTTTTATAACATATTTAATTAGATTTTTTTTTAAAATTATTAATAATAATATTTTGAAATAAAGTTTTAATATTTGGATTACGTATAATTAAATATAGCAAATGGTAAATTTTCAATATATTTTATGGAGGTTTATTTTATTTAGTAATTCTACTACATTCAGATCAGTTAATAATTGTTAATAATAAAATGATTTCCAAACTCAAATATTTTCTATAAAAAAATTCTAAATCCTCTTCTGAGTGAGACGTCATCTTTCGTTTTTCAAAATTTGGACTTCTGTAGCTCCGTCGATCTTATTTTCTACAGTTTTTCTGCATTATCCGTAGCAGAAATTCGAATTTTATAAATCAATCGTACCACGGATATCTGTATACCGTTTGATCATCTCACCGCGCTGATCTCTATGGTATATTTATTTCTGTGTTTTGTGATCCGGTACACAGCGAAATTTTTAAAAATTGTAACTGTATCGGTACAACTTTTTCATATCTGATAGTTGTGTCCATTCAAAATTTCAAACCGTTGGAAGCTTTCATTTTTTACATTTATTTCATTATTTACTAAAATTTAGCTGTTTCTTTTCAAATATGAACCGTGGCCACATAATATATCGGTTTAAATTTTCTAGCTATATCAATGTGTGACAATTATTACATCAAACCCCTTTATACTACAAAACATATTTCTATTCCTATGCTACGTTTCTTTTCCTCAATAAAATATTGAAATTATTTTATACACGTTTTATACTCATTTATTTCAACATATTATAAAATTCAGCCGTTGCTTCCATCTCGTGTAAATTTGTATACATTTGCTTTAATCTCTCGGCTAAATTGTAACGTGTAGCCGTTAGCTTTATATTTTCTGGCTAAATTTAAGGGTGAACATTCCTATTCCCAACATTCGATTTTAATATTTGTCGCGTACGTTTCCTATACCTTCTGCCTTTGTCTTCTCTGTTCCCTCTATTGCTTGGTCTCCCTCATAAGTATATATATTATAAAAATTTCAGAGGAAACCTGTACATTTGCTCGTGTAAGAAATGAAGTTTTGCATCTTCTTTGAAACCCAAGCCTATGCTCACAACACCTCTTCCTCCCCTCTACACATGTAGGCAACGCACGCAACCACCCTTCCACCTCCGACCCACCTTTCCTCCTCACCAACTGTCGTACCCCACGCACGCCGCCTCTCCAATGGCCGCACCACATCATCCAACCTTTCACCACTCGTGCATCACCACTGTTCCACTCAGCAGCGCCCCACCCGAAGCTATTACAGCCACCAGCCCTGCCTTGGTCGAGCACCCTGCAGCACCTCACAAAGCCTCCGCCACGTCGCCACACCCACCTCCAACCTGAGAAACACTGCATCACCAAGTGCTCCAACCCCCTCCGCAAGCCTGGCCGAGCTCCTCCTCCTGCCGAACACCACCTTTTGCTTGCCGCTTCTGTTTGAAATAAAATATAGATGTTCTCGTAGCATGTTCTCGCCCACCCCTTTTTGCATTGACCTCGAGCTTGCTTGTGACATTCAACCAGGTAGATATATATTGAAGTATTTATATATATGTGTTTGGACTAAGTTAATATGGGTTTATCTTGTATATGGGTTGAATCTAATATTGATTGTAGTATAAAAATTAGATAGTTTAGTATATAACTATATTGCTGTGAGTTGTCATCTTCTGTGTACAGTATGATATATAGTATTAAAAGGGTTTGTTATAAAGAAGGAGTAAGTGTTGGTTACAGTAAAACTAGATATAGCTTTCATAACACTAGTCTAGATATAGGTATCTATTTAGTCCTATTTGTACATATATGTGTACGTTAGTCATATATAGTAATGTTGAATCTGTTAAGTTATACGTATAAAATAAAGCAAGTTTAAAAAAAAAGTTCATTTAAAAGATATAACATGTATGTGGGGTTTTCCGTTGCTATATACATGTATATAGAAGTGCGTGCGTTATAATTAATGTTTTTCCAAAGATTTTTCATATTCCTGCCGACCGTGCGTTATATGTATATAGCAATTTGGACTTTTAAAGAAATGGTGTTATATGGTATTGGGTTTTTTTATGTATTATATATATATACACTAGTTTATAGGTGGTTATAAAAGTTCGCTTATACCATTTATCTTCATCGTTCCAGTTCTGATCTGATCCGTTTCATCAATTCGAGCCAATCAGCTTTGATCGTTGAATTCGTGCCGATTTTGCTTTGCTTGGATTTGAAATTTGATTTCAGTGTCTGTATCAGTATGCGTATCCGTGTCTCCTTCTATATTCTCTGGCCTCGAAAGGTGAGCAATCACTCACGATTAACATTTTTTATTCATTAAATTTGATTTCAATTGAAATGACAATTGAAATATGCTGCTGTAGTTATTTAAATTTGTTATATATGCTATTATCTGTAACTGTTCACCTGCGGGATATGACACCATATCCTTTTGTTTATATTATATTGTTATTGATGATATCTGCCTGTTATTTTATTGTATTTTCTGTTATCACTCTGCAAGTTCCCTATGTAGTTTAGAAATCGTTATGGGTTGAAATGATAAACCCAAGCGATTTTCATTTAATTGAATTTGGGATTACGGGTTGAAATGATATCCACCCGTATATATTTAGTGTACGGATTGAAATGATAAATATCCGTAGCACTAGACTATATGATAGGAAATATATACAGACACCGTTGGTCCATATAAATATTTTGAAAATAATTGCTATAATTTTGGAAAGGAATATATGGTTTAATAAATTTGATTCTTAAGATATTATAGAAATGAAAATTGTATATATAGATTTAGTAGTAATATTTGATTTAAATTAGATTGATTTAATACATATAATATGGTTAAGTATTTATGTAAATCTATATTTCAAATAGATTCTCTTGTAATCAATTGAATAATCAAAATTGGGAGAAAAATTTGGGTTTATTAAGATGGTATTTAAATAAGGATTTATTTAATTAAATCGATTTGAAATTTTAGAATGGGAAATTTAAAAGGTATGATTTTATAAATGGATTTTTAATTTAAGTGATTTAATGAATATTTCACGTTTAAATAAATTAAAGAAAATTTTGAGAAAAATGTAATTTAAGGTTACTTAAATGATATTGAATCTAATAAAGGATTTTTTCAAGACTAAATAATAATGAGGTTAAATCGAGATCTATATGAAACTATTATATAGAACATTTAAATATTAATGCCTTGAACTATATTGGAATTTAAATGGTTTATGTTGAGATTCAGATCTGTATTTGAAATCAACGTAGTTGAATTTGTTATTTAGCAACTAAATTGAATTAAAATGAAAATTTAGGTTGAACTAAATTTGAATTTATTATTTAGAAAACTAAATTGAATGAAAATGTAGATGAAACTTTGAATACTTAAAGTTTTGAAGTACATGGAAATATAAAAGGATATTTGTGATTATAAATCCGAATTTGAGATCGATAAAATTTAAGTGGTTATTTTAGAAATTGAGTTGAAATTAAATTGATAAATTGAGATTGAATTTAATTTGAATGGTAAGGTCAGATTGATGTTAGAACGATTTGTTAAGTTTAGGAAATTGAAAATACCTTACTTTATAAATTATTTAATATATATAAATACTATTTTAGGAAATATAGAGATATTTGAAGTGAAAATGAGATTTGGTTTTGAAGTATAAATTAAGCCGAAATGACCACGGTGTTATAGTGTATATTTCTACCCTGTAGATAGTTCCATGGACCCTTAGAGGATGGTTATTCCAAACATTCTTTAAGTTATTTGTATTTCAGTTGATATTTCACTTGAGTTGGATTTATTGATATAAGAATGTTAATCCTGACTCGAGTGTTTTGTGTTTTGCTTTACGCACGGGTCAGACTGAGTGATATAGCATTTGAGACTCACCTTCGAAGTTGGAGCCTTGCTTGAAGATCCAGTTATCTATCCTTTCAGTCATCCTGTTGATTTGTTCAGAGAAGTCATCTGCCATACTGGAGACTTCACTACATCTAAGATATTCAGTTGTATTTTATTTCTAACTCCAATGTATATAGTAGCTTCATGAACTACTATTCTTTATCTATTCCGCTACATTTTATTACTCTGTGTCTGTGATCTGTGATGATTTATTTACTATATATGTTAAGTTTTGCCAAATTTTAATTAACAATTCAGTATTTTGAATTATTCAAGTCGGATATGTATGGTTTTATCGTCGATTTGAATGGTCCAAAATAGCGGGTCGTTACAGTTGGTATCAGAGCTTTGGCTCTAGGCAAAACTTAGCATATATGGTAAATTTATTTACAGAATCACTTTTGCTCGAGTTGAATCTCTTCCTTTTGACTCGATTTCCTTTGAATTTTGGAATGTCCCTCGGTTCCGAAATTCATTCTGTCTCTCCCTATTTATATTCGTTTGATTCTGGAGTATCCCGTAACTCCACTGAATGATTTATAAAGGGAGTGAAAACTCCTTTTCAATTGGCATTGACTCACCGAAGATTTCTGTATCCTCAGTTTACGATGCTGATATATCTTGTTACGCCGAATTCTATATCTCTGGCGATCGAATGTCGATTTGCCTTAGAATTCTGCATCCATCATATTGCTAAATGCACGATTGACCCGATTAATGTCGCCCGTGATTTATAGAAGTATATCCATCTCCTATTTTGTAATTTAATCATCTTCGATCGAGTCTATCTTCGAATCAGGATTCTATTGGTTAGAGTCTTCTAATTTAAATCTCTACCTTTGTTTTGAAATCCATTCTTAAATCATCCTTTGAAAAATCAAGTATGTTATATTTTTGAAATTGTTTTGCACCGAAATTATTATTTTGATAACTATGATTTTATTCTTTGTATAAAAAGAAATTGTTTTCGATAAGGATTATATACCTATATATAAAACAAATAAGAAATGTTATTCTATATATATAAAAGTTTTGAAAGGATTTGAAAATTTGAAAACTTGTAAGAAATTGATTTATATAAAAATGATTTACAACTGAAGGGTTAAATTTGAAATTCGAGAATTGAATTCCGGTATTTTGAAATTGGATTTAAGATTTTGGAAAATATATAAAAATAATACGATTTAAAGGTGTTTTTCCAAATAAGAAATGTTTCAAATGAGTTCAAATGAGTTCCAATAATTTTGAAGAAATTTCAAAGAAGTTTTCAAGAAAATTGAAGTGCAGAACTCACGTATGTCGTTGGAAAATAATCTCGGTGATGAGTGCACGCATCATTGACATTGATTTTCGAGTTTCAGAGTGGGGGAGAGGCCACTTTAATAGCTCGCTATGCGAGTGATTTTGTAAAACCGTTATGATTTCAAATTCCGAAGTATAATTTGATATTTTAGAAAGATATAAGTATATATTTGAAACAATTTAAAGTGAGACCGATGTTCAGTCCTCGAGTTTCGAATTTGTTTTGGTATAACCCTATATATTGAAATTGATTTATTATTGATTTTCAACTCTTGAATTGAAAATGTGATTTCCCCTTATCATTTTGAAGGTTCGAACACTTCCAAGTCAAGGTCTAAAATTTTAAAACTAAGAAATTTCGAAGAGTATAAAATGTTTGATAAAGAATATAAATTTAGTTTGAAATGTTTTGGAAAAAAATATAGTTTTGAATAATAGTTTTCAGAAAGGTAAATTGAATATTTCAACTAGAAATAGATAGTTTAAAAGTTTTAAAGGGATAATTATAAATTTGGAAACCATTTGAGTATAATTGATTTTGAGAAAAATTTTAGTTTTGAAATTAAATTGAAATTAAAAACCAGTACTCTTATGGAGATTTTGGAAATGAATTTGTTTGAGTTGAATTATTTTATTTTAGAAACTGGGATAATTTTCTAAACCTATTATTTTGGGAACTTTGAAAATTTAGATACTTAAATTGGAAGAAAATTTGGTGAAATCATATATGATTTGGAAACTGAATGGATATTGAATGATTTGAAATTGAGAACCTTATATTATTAAGCACTTGATTTGGCAGTGGTCGAACTTATATAAATTGGATTTGTAAAAGTAAGAAATTGATTTGAAATCCATTGATTTGAAGGTACTCAATTTGGAAAGCTATTTTATATAATTGAAGTCTATATAAGTATGATTTGATATACTATTGATTTGGAAAGTATTCGATTTGGGAAAAAGGGAATCCTATATATAATGGACTTTATATAAGTATGATATTTGAAAGTGATTTGAAAGGATACTATATGATATATATTTTCGAAGTAAAGATATGGAAAGTGCCTTCTGCTTGATATCCGCTTTGTGGCCACATCGTGGATTCAATCTATCGATATTATTCTTTTTGATTTTTGGTTTTCCGGATGTAATACTCGAGTGTTCCCACCATTGCGTAACCCATGATTTTTTTTCTCTCGTGAATGCATAGCGAAATTGCCTGGCTGAGTCTTGCCTAGGGGTACGGATTGTTTCCTGGGCGATCCAGGCGTAACCATTGTGTATCCTGCAATCTGTTTAGGTCGCGAATAGTAGCGCAAGTGCCTGGCTGAGTCTTACCTAGGGGTATGGATTGTTTCCTGGGGGATCCAGGCATAACCATTATGTATCCTGTACTCTACTAGTCATCATGGCATAACTCGCAGGGCTGAGAAAGCTTACGGATACAGATTGTTTCCTGGGGGATCCAGGCGTAACCATTGTGTATCTGCGAACCATGGTCGGACAAAGGTTTTGGTTTGATTGTTCGTTTGGATTGTACTTTCCATATCTATTTAAAGGTTTTTCATGTATTTTCACTGGAGGTTGAAACGGGTCTACTAAGTACTTGAAGAATTCTAGCTTTGCGCCTGATCAACGCATGGCCAGAGTCTGCAAGAACGAGGATAGACTTGTTGAAACATCGAGTTATAAAAGTATTTTCGAAAGGAAAATTTATTTCAATATAATAGTATTTTATTATAAAAGTATTACTATAAAGGTACTTATTACTTATTATAAAAGTATTTTTCCCAACAAAGAAATTTTGAATTAATATTTGAAATTTAAATTCTTATGGATCTAGATTAATTATTCGTGCCTGATACTATTCCTTGCATCTACCTTATCTGCTCAGTCTAGTTATTCACCTTGATTCTGTTTTACAAATCCACCTTCCTTGTTGGATATATCCTTTTTAATATTGCTTATTTGTATACTACATTGTTTAATAGAAAATTTAGTGTTATAAATATTTTGAAGTTATTAATTTAATAAAACATGTTTAAATAAAATGATTATTGATGTATCTATAATGTTGAAAGTACTTAAGATAACTTAGGCAAAACAAAAAAAAAACAAAAAAAAAATGATTTCCAAGTGAAGTTTTCAAATGAATATTACAAGCAAAATTTATATAATTTTAAAATTTATTGTTTATCTTGTCTTTCAATCTATTTTCTTTCTGGTTGTTTTAAGTCTCCTACCTTCTTCCTTTTCGGGGACGAAAAGTTTTGAGTGGGGGAGAGTGTAACGACCCTTAAAATTTTAATAAACTTTTAATGGGTTTTATAACATATTTAATTAGATTTTTTTTTTAAATTATTAATAATAATATTTTGAAATAAAGTTTTAATATTTGGATTACGTATAATTAAATATAGCAAATGGTAAATTTTCAATATATTTTATGGAGGTTTATTTTATTTAGTAATTCTACTACATTCAGATCAGTTAATAATTGTTAATAATAAAACGATTTCCAAACTCGAATATTTTTCTAAAAAAAATTCTAAATCCTCTTCTGAGTGAGACGTCATCTTTCGTTTTTCAAAATTTGGACTTTTGTAGCTCCGTCGATCTTATTTTCTTTCATTTTTCTGCATTTTCCGTAGCAGAAATTCGAATTTTATAAATCAATCATACCACAGATATCTGTATACCGTTTGATCATCTCACCGCGCTGATCTCTATGGTATATTTATTTCTGTGCTTTGTGATCCGGTACACAGCGAAATCTGTCAAAATGGTAACTGTATCGGTACAACTTTTTCATATCTGATAGTTGTGTCCATTCAAAATTTCAAACCGTTGGAAGCTTTCATTTTTTTTACATTTATTTCATTATTTACTAAAATTTAGCTGTTGCTTTTCAAATGTGAACCGTGGCCACATAATATATCGGTTTAAATTTTCTAGCTATATCAGTGCGTGACAATTATTACATCAAACCCCTTTATACTGCAAAAATATTTCTATTCCTATGCTACGTTTCTTTTCCTCAATAAAATATTGAAATTATTTTATACACGTTTTATACTCATTTATTTCAACATATTACAAAATTCAGTCGTTGCTTCCATCTCGTGTAAATTTGTATACATTTGCTTTAATCTCTCGGCTAAATTGTAACGTGTAGCCGTTAGCTTTATATTTTCTGGCTAAATTTAAGGGTGAACATTCCTATTCCCAACGTTCGATTTTAATATTTGTCGCGTACGTTTCCTATACCTTCTGCCTTTGTCTTCTCTGTTCCCTCTATTGCTTGGTCTCCCTCATAAGTATATATATTATAAAAATTTCAAAGGAAACCTGTACATTTGCTCGTGTAAGAAATGAAGTTTTGCATCTTCTTTGAAACCCAAGCCTATGCCAACAACACCTCTTTCTCCCCTCTACACATGTAGGCAACGCACGCAACCACCCTTCCACCTCCGACCCACCTTTCCTCCTCACCGACTGTCGTACCCCACGCAAGCCGCCTCTCCAATGGCCGCACCACATCATCCCACCTTTCACCACCCGTGCATCACCACTATTCCACTTAGTAGCGCCCCACCCGAAGCTATTACAGCCACCAGCCCCGCCTTGGTCGAGCACCCTGCAGCACCTCACAAAGCCTCCGCCACGTCGCCACACCCACCTCCAACCTGAACAACACCGCATCCCCAAGTGCTCCAACCCCCTCCGCAAGCCTGGCCGAGCTCCTCCTCCTGCCGAACACCACCTTTTGCTTGTCGCTTCTGTTTGAAATAAAATATAGATGTTCTCGTAGCATGTTCTCGCCCACCCCTCTTTGCATCGACCTCGAGCTTGCTTGTGACATTCAACCAGGTAGATATATATTGAAGTATTTATATATATGTGTTTGGACTAAGTTAATATGGGTTTATCTTGTATATGGGTTGAATCTAATATTGATTGTAGTATAAAAATTAGATAGTTTAGTATATAACTATATTGCTGTGAGTTGTCAGCTTCTGTGTACGGTATGATATATAGTATTAAAAGGGTTTGTTATAAAGGAGTAAGTGTTGGTTACAGTAAAACTAGATATAGCTTTCATAACACTAGTCTAGATATAGGTATCTATTTAGTCCTATTTGTACATATATGTGTACGTTAGTCATATATAGTAATGTTGAATCTGTTAGGTTATACGTATAAAATAAACAAGTTTTAAAAAAAGTTCATTTAAAAGATATAACATGTATGTGGGGTTTTCCGTTGCTATATACATGTATATAGAAGTGCGCGCGTTATAATTAATGTTTTTCCAAAGATTTTTCATATTCCTGCCGACCGTGCGTTATATGTATATAGCAATTTGGACTTTTAAAGAAATGGTGTTATATGGTATTGGGTTTTGTTTATGTATTATATATATATATATACACACACTAGTTTATAGGTGGTTATAAAAGTTCGCTTATACCATTTATCTTCATCGTTCCAGTTCTGATCTGATCCGTTTCGTCAATTCGAGCCAATCAGCTTTGATCGTTGAATTCGTGCCGATTTTGCTTTGCTTGGATTTGAAATTTGATTTCAGTGTCTGTATCAGTGTGCGTATCCGTGTCTCCTTCTATATTCTCTAGCCTCGAAAGGTGAGCAATCACTCACGATTAACATTTTTTATTTATTAAATTTGATTTCAATTGAAATGACAATTGAAATATGTTGCTGTAGTTATTTAAATTTGTTATATATGCTATTATCTGTAACTGTTCACCTACGGGATATGACACCATATCGTGTTGTTTATATTATATTGTTATTGATGATATCTGCCTGTTATTTTATTGTATTTTCTGTTATCACTCTGCAAGTTCCCTGTGTAGTTTAGAAATCGTTATGGGTTGAAATGATAAACCCTAGCGATTTTCATTTAATTGAATTTGGGATTACGGGTTGAAATGATATCCACCCGTATATATTTAGTGTACGGATTGAAATGATAAATATCCGTAGCACTAGACTATATGATAGGAAATATATACAGACACCGTTGGTCCATATAAATATTTTGAAAATAATTGCTATAATTTTGGAAAGAAATATATGGTTTAATTAATTTGATTCTTAAGATATTATAGAAATGAAAATTGTATATATAGATTTAGTAGTAATATTTGATTTAAATTTTAATACGTATAATATGGTTAAGTATTTATGTAAATCTATATTTCAAATAGATTCTCTTGTAATCAATTGAATAATCAAGATTGGGAGATAAATTTGGGTTTATTAAGATGGTATTTAAATAAGGATTTATTTAATTAAATCGATTTGAAATTTTTGAATGGGAAATTTAAAAGGTATGATTTTATAACTGGATTTTTAATTTAAGTGATTTAATGAATATTTCACGTTTAAATAAATTAAAGAAAATTTTGAGAAAAATGTAATTTAAGGTTACTTAAATGATATTGAATCTAATAAAGGATTTTTTCAAGACTAAATAATAATGAGGTTAAATCGAGATCTATATGAAACTGTTATATAGACCATTTAAATATTAAAGCCTTGAACTATATTGGAATTTAAATGGTTTATGTTGAGATTCAGATCTGTATTTGAAATCAACGTAGTTGAATTTGTTATTTAGCAACTAAATTGAATTAAAATGAAAATTTAGGTTGAACTAAATTTGAATTTATTATTTAGAAAACTAAATTGAATGAAAATGTAGATGAAACTTTGAATACTTAAAGTTTTGAAGTACATGGAAATATAAAAGGATATTTGTGATTATAAATCCGAATTTGAGATCGATAAAATTTAAGTGGTTATTTTAGAAATTGAGTTGAAATTAAATTGATAAATTGAGATTGAATTTAATTTGAATGGTAAGGTCAGATTGATGTTAGAACGATTTGTTAAGTTGAGGAAATTGAAAATACCTTACTGTATAAATTATTTAATATATATAAATACTATTTTAGGAAATATAGAGATATTTGAAGTGAAAATGAGATTTGGTTTTGAAGTATAAATTAAGCCGAAATGACCACGGTGTTATAGTGTATATTTCTACCCTGTAGATAGTTCCATGGACCCTTAGAGGATGGTTATTCCAAACATCCTTTAAGTTATTAGTATTTCAGTTGATATTTCACTTGAGTTGGATTTATTGATATAAGAATGTTAATCCTGACTCGAGTGTTTTGTGTTTTGCTTTACGCTCGGGTTAGACTGAGTGATACAGCATTTGAGACTCACCTTCGAAGTTGGAGCCTTGGTTGAAGATCCAGTTATCTATCCTTTCAGTCATCCTGTTGATTTGTTCAGAGAAGTCATCTGTGCATACTGGAGACTTCACTACATCTAAGATATTCAGTTGTATTTTATTTCTAACTCCAATGTATATAGTAGCTTCATGAACTACTATTCTTTATCTATTCTGCTGCATTATATTACTCTGTGTCTGTGATCAGTGATGATTTATTTACTATATATGTTAAGTTTTGCCAAATTTTAATTAACAATTCGGTATTTTAAATTATTCAAGTCGGATATGTATGGTTTTATCGTCGATTTGAATGGTCCAAAATAGCGGGTCGTTACATATGCAATAATGAATTAAATAACAAGTTAATTAAATAAATGCAAATTAACTGAGATAATGATGAAATATATGCCAAACAACTATATATAAATTCCAAATCACATCATAAATGAATTTAACAAACATAAGAAATCTTAGAAGTTGTGAGTGGGTTAAAACACTCACCTTTGATTTTAGCCCATAAAAATCCAAACAGAAGCGCAAAACTCAATAGTCTCCAAATTCAACTAAATCAATTTCATGTTGTCCGGAATATAAATTTGAATCCAATAGAGGAAATCGCGTGTGAATCAAAGTTTATATGCAAAAGATATTCATGTTACAAGAAATATTATTAAAATAAAAATTAGTACGCGTTAAAAATATATATAAATAAACAAATTTTAATACTTACGTTTTCTCAAGATGAGGCTTCAGAAAAAGATTGAAGAACAACTGAGATGAGGACAGGAAGTGTACGAAAAATGAAAAAAAAAATCATTTTTATAAAAGAATGCTTTTGGATTTGCAAGAATAAGAGCTTTTGAATATGAGGTGTTAGGAGAAACAAAATGTAAAAGAAAATATAACATGCCGGTTATTTATAATTGGAAAATGAATGTGGAGGAAAAAACAATGTCACGTTTTCTTATTAAAGCTTCAGGCATTAATAATAGATAAGGAAATGTATGTAGGAATGGAAAGGTTTGCAAAGGAAAGTAGAATTTTGTACGCATTTAGGTTTTTATCTACGCATAATAAAAAATTTATACTTACCTTAAAAATGAAAACGTTCAATTTCGTTTTCTCAAAACGATCTTTTATTTCCATTAAAACACCATTTTTGTTTAACATAAAACGTGCGTTTCTTTTACTAAATCTGTTAATTGCAATCAACGTTCCCTTCCCTTTTAATTGAAACATTTGAATTACATTAACTGCAGTTAATTACAAAGTTAAATTTTAAAACAAACAACTAAAATGGATAAAAAAATAGAAATTTTTTTCATTTAAACACGTTTATAAATTTACTGTTAATACACAAGAGTAATAAATAGATTATTTTCCTATCCTTGTAATCAATCTGTAAACTAAAACACAGTTCAAATAAACATATATTTCTTTTTTAAAATCAATCTTTCTATTCTTTATTTTAATGAAATTAAACCTACATTCACAGATGAAACATTCATTTTATTTGATGTAAATGTTTTTTTTTCATTGAATCAAAACTTTCCTTATATTTTCACAAAACATAAGCTGCTTTAATTGCACCTATTACAATTAGCATTCTCTCTCCTATTGATTGAAAATTTTCAATTACATTAATTTCAGTTGATTAATTTTCAAAATGGGCTAAATGAATGTAATGAGAAGTAGAACCATTCCTTCCTATCAATTAAATATATTAATATTAAAATAATTAATCACCTTTTTATTCAATATTTATAAACTAACCAATTCATCCTTTTTAATCACTTGGACTTCTACCATGATCTAATACAAGTTTATAATGATATTCTTAAATTTTATCTAAATTTCCATTTATACAATCTTCTAAGTATTTAATTTTCATTGAATTGCAATTTATCCTATTATCGTGTATTAAATTCCAATATATTGATAAAATTTTATTCCATTCCTTTATTCAACCAATAGTCATTATTTCAAATTATTAATTACAATCAGTTAAGATCTTACAATTGATTTCATAAATTTATTCGCACTAAATTAGTTATTGCATTAATTCTCAAATTTCCTCTAAATTTTCATTAATGTAGTTTTTTTATATTACGTTTTATTCCAATGGATTTAAAACTAATTCAATAGATGGAACAAATGGGTAAACAATTAATGATAATCACCAATTTGCCAAATTCAGTCTCATCCTTATAAATTTCATCTCATAACATTTATTGCTCCATTCCCCTTTCTATTCACATAAGGATTCATCCATAAAATTTACATTTACTTATTTTACAACTTTTGCTTTTATTTATTGGTTGAATGTTTATTTCAAATTTTCCTTTATTACTCCCAAATATTCGTTTTCATTTATAATTGTCATGTCAGTTTCTTCTTTTATTGCATTATATATTTATTCATTCCTTCATTATTACATAACCTCATTTATTATCATTCATTTATTTATAGTAATTATGCTTAATCAAATTTCTTATCCTCCCAATTGTTTACTTAAGTTTCTAATCATTCATTAATAATACTTCCCTTCCTATTATGTTCTATTAGAAGCAATTTCAATTATACCTAAGTTTATAATACAAGAACAACAAATTCTTATTTATTAAAGAATTCCATCAAATACCTCATTCGAACTTGTTTCTCAATTCGCCAATTATGACCTAAAATATAAATTTACGTTTCTGTTAAATTTACATTCCCCCTTCCGTTACTATAATAATAATCACTAAGTAAAGTTTATTATCAACTATAAATATTATAACTGCTTAACGGCCATTGATTTTATAAATTTACACTTTATTACGTATTCTTCATCGGTTAACATAATTTTGAATTCCTTTCCCAATTTACTAATGCAATCAATTTTAACCTTTACTGTAATGACCCAACGTCCAAACTCCAGGAAGTCGCATTGCTAATAAGAAAGAAAGGGATAGAAAGGAGAAAGAAAGAGAAGAAGAAGAAACAACACATCAGAATCTAACAGCGGAACGAATAAATTGTATTAATAACATAATATATTACATAGTTTACAACCACTATCAGAGTACACAGAAAATACAACACATATTAGACAGTTATAAACATCTGTCTAGTATTTACAACATAATACAACTCAGAGACAACACAGAACACACAGCGGAATACAAATATCTAACGCAGAAGCCTCCAGCTCCATTGCTCCTCCAATATTCGTCAAAGCTAACCTGAATCCCTTAGCTACGCGTAAAAATTTGAGTACCCAAGAGTTTATGAAAACAAAGAATAAACTCCGGGTCAGACATGGGTCTGGTGTGAGTAACAGGTTAAAGTTGCTTAACTTTCAAAAACCTTTTGAAAAGAAAGGTATCACGTAAGACTTCCCACACATAAACATGGAAAAGTTTTTACCTTACGCTAACCAAAACATTTGATAGGAAATCCAGTGATATTATAATAGATCTAGGGTTTTCAAGTAAAGATGAAATAGCCGAAATTTTTACATTCATTAAATTCCAGCTACTAGCCACAAAAGTGGGTAATACAATCAAAACCGTTGGAACTTATTGGATTTTGGATTCCATACAATGGCAGGGCTACTGGGGTACCGCGCGTCACAGTACGTGGCCTAGATCAACGTACCGAGGAGCACTCCCACTCCCCTGCAACACAAGGCCGGACCCATTCCTTACTGAACAGTTTCGAACAAGACAACCCCGCAGTTGGTGCGCACTAACAACTGCCCACTAAGCCGAATACAAAGGGACCTCTAGACAGGGATCAATCTTGCTCTCCAGTGGGTGCTACCCACGAAGCCTTGCTGCAACTCCCTTGTTTTAGCCATAGCTAGTTGATGAGACTTGAGGCTACGATTACCTTTAGTGGACACATTATCTTAGAATGCTCATCGTCCACCTGACGATGTGCTGAAAGCATTCAATCCATACAAGTTCGTTCCGGGTTCGAACGAAACTGAAGGCATTATCTCATTACACTCATTACGGAATCACCCACAGAGTTAACGACGATAACCCTTGCACTCTGAATCTCCATCTCGAATCTATAAGTACTATTCCGTCAAACTCATTACGGAATCACCCACAGAGTTATACTGATGCATAGCCCTTACACCTCGAGTCTTCACTCTTCACATAGGATTTACGACCTATCGTTAATTTGGATCGATGTGGTTTTCGGATACCCAAATATGGAAATCCGATCCCGGTCTCATCGAAATCCAAAACGTGTCTTTTAGGTCCAAGTTGTTTTAGAGTTTAAAACAAATTCAATTATATTATCTATATACACACAGATAGATAATTCATAGTCAAAACAGATAATTATCATTATCATAACCACAGATAATCCATATTTATCATTATCAAAAGATAATCCATATCAATATCACAATGCAACCAATGCATCCATATCAATCAACATTACTATTCTCATCTCTGAGATTCAAACCATTCAAGGTAACCAATATCAACCATCTACAAGCAATGACTCATAATCATACCATCTATAATTAATTTAAAATGAATTAAATTAATTACATCATCTTTAATTAATTTAAAATGAATTAAATTAATTACTTGCACAATATAAATCTTGCTTACATTATCATTAATTCATTACAAATTAATTAATTAATTAACCTCTAATTTATCATCTCAATTAATCAATCCTGATTAGTTACACTTTAATTAATTTCACAAAATTAATTACCCTAAACTAAATACAGTAATTAACCTTTAATTACTTCATTAATTAATTAACTATAATTAATTGCATTTAACCTTAATTAATTACAATTAATTAATTATCCTTAGTTACTTATTATTGATTAATTAATATTAATTAATCAATCTTAGTTACATCATTAATTATATTAATTAATGATTCTTAATTATATTTAATTCATTACTCTATTAAATTAATTACTTTTAGTAATTAATCTCACTTAATCCATAATTATTAATCACCTTTGATTAATCTCATTCTGTAATTAATTACCCTTAATTACTTATCAAATTAATTATTCCTTATTTAATTTCTTAAATTAATCACTTGATTAATTATACAAAATAATTTAATCCAAATTATTTTCACAATCCCAATATCATTTATCAATTACATTCAGAAATTATCTTTAATTACTTCACTGGGTAATTTCACTACATTAACTACATCAGGTAATTATTATCAATTAAAATTAATTAAAATAAATTAAGTAATTTAAACCAAACTCGATAACTTCATTAATTACATTAAGTAATTAATGTCTTAATTACTTTCATTTAAGTAATTAACTTAAATAAATTTTACAATTTATTATCATTAATTAATCAATCTAATTAATTATTAAAATTTAATCATATTAATTAATTATCAACTAAACCTTAGGTGATGACTATCATTAACAATTATTTATTCCTTAATTATTTCTTAATTATCTCTAATTTAAATTAATACAAATTATTAGTTAAATAAATTAAATAAATAAGTTACTTCTTCATTATCTTATTTATTTAATTATTTTAATATCTTAATAATTTTTAAATAAGCCATTCCTTATTAATAGTTATATAAATATCAATGTGTACTTAGAATATTGCAATTTAAAATTTAAATTCAAATTCCATTTTTGAATCTAAAATTCAAAAATGATATTTATTAAAGCATTATCAAATTTTATATTCCATTTATTCTTCCTAAAGTAAATGTAAATAACATTTATTACTTATAATAAAACTGATATAAGATAAATCTTAATCTACTTAATTTAAAAAAATTAAGTTTTAAAATACATTACCATTTAAATTTCAAATTCAAGTTAACAATCATTTAACTTCTTTTACAAACCATTTATAATGATTTCATTTAAAAAAAATCAAATTAAATGTTTGAAAACATATTTACTTCAAATAAATAATTTAAATTTAACTTGTTTGAAAAACATTCAAATTTTAAAACTTATTTAAATATCCAGATTTTTAAATTCAAAATCTTTGAACCATTGCTTATTTAAATTATTTAAATTTAAATCTGCATCAAACTTTTGATTTAAACCTAAATTTTAAAACTGCTTTATTCAAGATTCAAATTTCATTTTAAAAAAGAAACTGAAGATTCAAAACCATTAAGAAACAAGACTTAAATTCAAATTCAAATTTTCTATTTAATTTTTTTGATTTTCAGGTTCAAATGAAAATTCTATCTTCAGAAAAGAAACTGTCAGGTTCTTTCTTTCTTTTCTTTTTTTTATTTTAAAAACTGAAACATCTTCAAATTTGAAAACTTATAAGATTTCAAAATCTTTTGAAACTCTAATACAAATTAGATTTAAACTTAACTCAGAATTTAAAAACTTAACTTCATTTAAATTCATTTTTTAAATTTTATATTTAAAATTAAACAGATTAACAGGTTCTGCTAAAACCTGTACCAAACTAACCCCACCCTGCCCAACATCTGCTTCGAGAAAACAGATCCTTTAGTTTGGGAAAATCACATAAATACTCGAGTAGTACTTCGAGTTAAATTTCCGCAGTACCTAAAAACAACAGAGCTCAAAGATTTTGCACGGTGCACATGCACCGTGCCTCTAGCAATCACCAGCCACCTCCGGTGGCTTCCCTACGCCGGCGACCAACCCCACGACCAACACGACCATCAATTATTCCCTCCTCAACTCGAAATCAAACTCAAGCTAAAATTCCCAACTTGGAACCAGAAAACTAAAACCAAACCCAAACCTGTCAATACTCTTTCCACGGTGCTTCGACCATCGAAGGCCTTCCATCTCCAGAAACAGTTTCACCTATACCTCAGCAATTTTCCCCCAAAAGCCCATTACACTTGGTCTCCTCTGAAGGTAGTATTGACCACAACAAAATGTTCAAACAAAACTAGGGTTCTTCCTAAATTTACATCACCGCAACCACCACGTTGAATTGCAACATCCTCAAATATTTTTCCTGACATCAGCGACATCTCCTCCATCTCCCAGATGAATCCCGACACCTCAATTTGCCTAGATCACACAAAAAAACCCAAATTCCCCCTATACAGTTCAACACAGGATAGCACCACAACCCCTCAACTAAAAATCCTAATTTTTGTTCCAAAAATCAAGTTTTGATCTAGCTATTTAATTCTTAATACTGAATTCATAATTTGTTCAATATAAATTTCCACATTTTTAAACTTGATTCATCACACTCTGGGTTACAGAGATGTTTACAGGTTATTTCAACTTAACTAAAAAATTTAAACTAAAACTTATCTCAAACAAATAAGTTTGATTAAATCTAAATTGAATCAGAGGTGTAAATTTATAAGTTTGAATTATAAAGCACAAACCTGAACACATGATCTATATAAAATCAGAGAGTATCCTTTAGGAATCACAAACACATTATAGTCACATCATAATGTATTCAAGTATACATTCAACACATTTTATCACAGAGAATAAATCATGCAACTTATTTTATAAATATAAACTTTAAAAACAGAATGTTACTCACCTGTCTGATGGCAGAGCAGAAATTTGAAAAAGACTTGTGCTTTTGTTGTTGATTTATAAACCTTACATGCATGCTTCATCTTTGAAACTTGAGTTACTGATGTTTCAACTTGCATTTGTTCCCAGGTTTATATGCTTTAAAAACTTGCTTTAATTCCAGGTTTGTATGCAGAAAACTCCATATTGAAATGATGCAGGCTAATTCCAGAAATGCAGAATTTCTTCTTGATTTCAAAATAGTGACAGATATGCTTTTAAACTTGAAGATGTGGGGGCTTTTGAAGATGATTTTGTTTTGGAAAATGTTTAACAGGGTTTTGATTACAGAAGTGGCTTTGAAAATGATTTCAGAAATTTGTTTCCATTGCTTCTTAGTTTTTGATTTCAAAAAGAAATAAGATGGAAGAGAATGTGCTTTTTAAAAAAAACTGAAATAAAATAAAAAGAAACCAAAAACAAAAATGCCACATGTCCCCAATATTACATTTGTCACTCTAAATGTTTTATTTCCTAACACATGTTAATTTGTGTTTTCAAAAAAAAGTTTACACTTGTTATAAAAGTTAATAAGCTATATATTTAGTTAACTTGTATTTAAAATTAGATGTTTAATATAAGATATGTTTAGTTAATGAGTTGACATGCATTTATTTACATGTATATAGATTTTAAAATAAAATAAATCAAACTATATTTATAAAATTAAACTTATACAAATATTTCAAAATCAAAACAAATTAAAAACATTTATACTTTAGATTTTAAAAAAAACTTTGAATTCATGTTTCAAAATAAATTTTGAAATCTAGTTTATTTACAAATATAACTACACAATTTAAATTTTTGAAGAACAATTATTTTTATTAAAAATTTATTTGTTAAAACAATGCATTATTATATTTTTAGAAATAACAATATTTAATAACCATAAATAACTATTAAAAGAAATTGTCTTCTTATTAATAAATTATTTATTTTATCACATTATATTTAAAAGAAAATCAAAATAACCTTATTGTTATTTATTTAAATTTAAACTTGAGTTAAAATATTTTAAATCATTTCAATATTTATCTTATGTATTTAAAACCATATTTATTTATTAAATAACCCTTTAAAAGTTTAACTTTTAAATAAAATCATAATTCACCATTTACTAAATATATACATATATATATTTAGGAAACAAGATTTATTTACTAATTAAATTTAAAACAAGATCTATATACAATATATACAATATTCTATACATTTTATAAATATAAACAATTTATTTGATTTAAAAAGATAAAATCTATCAATTAACTATTTATTTTATTGAATTACTAAATTAATTCAAATCTTATTACAAATATTATCAAATCAATTCAATTTTTATTACAGATTATTAAATTGATATTGCTTTAAAATTCCGGGTAATCACATTCCTTCCCCCTTAAAAGAATTTCGTCCCCGAAATTTGAAACAAAGGTAATTTAATAATCTATTTAAAGAATTAATTTTAAAACACAAGCATGTACCAATAATATGCTAACAACCATAGCAATCAATTCACCCAATCAAACAAATCTAATTATCCAGAAAGATTCTGGATAATACTTTCACGAGTTTCCCCGGTAAAAATATCGGGATACTCGCTTTATAGATTCCAAACAATCAATACAATTAAACTATAGAGCTCCTATTCATCTATATCTACAGAACTAGATAACATAGACTACAGACGAGTCTGACTTAGCAACCAAACTCCATAACTGCTGGTTCTAAAACCAGAGATAGACCATACACGTACTCCTTCAGAGATACGTGAAACTCATCGAATTCCAGTTATCTAAACTGACAATTCAATCCTGAAAAACCAAACACCAATCCAACCAAACCTGGGCTGCCAACATCCAAACCGATCAGCTCAACCCTTGCTGATCCCTCTAGAAACAAGCAGAACCGTAAACAACCCAATATAATAATCTCCTCAAGATCAATCCAAAACCAAAACACAATCCTACTCCATAAACAACATAAAACAACAAACTTCTCCTAATCCGGAAAAGAAAATCAGAAACACATCCAAACTGCTTTCGCTGCACAACTCTGATCCGAAGTAGATAAGAAAATACTGACGAAGAACACAAGCACCAACTGGACATCACCTCCCAGAAATATGGTTCAACAGATCCATAAAGAAAACTTAGAAATTTCTCAAAACTGAGTTACTTCATCAAACTCCATCTCTAGGAATCATTCTCCAACTAAACAGAACTACCAGTTCACTCCTGGAATTCTAGTTGATAAGAAAACTCAATTTCTAGATGCTGACGAACCTTGGTCTTTCCCAAAAGACCTCCAGAAAATTTCCAATAATCCAAGAGAACACTAAAACAATCGCAAGTCACTTTTGCGATCAATCCAAATATATTTCCAAATAAAACTGTTCTCTCTTTACCAAACAGAACAGCTTATACCGGTCTAGTCAATCCATTGAAGAAACGGATTCACTTAGCAGCTTCTGAACTCCATCTCTAGAAAAACTAATCAGCTAAGACCTCCCTGTCAGCTCACAGAACACTCTTTGAGCTGCATTGCTGATACCAATGCCAAATCTTCCTAATCCAAAGTTCTTCGAGAAACTAGGACTTCAAAGTAAACAGAAAACACCACAACATCCTGCTGAATCCAGCCACAACTTCGGGACAGTCACACTCCCCAAACTTGTTCCAAAAAAAACATCTTCGGAAACAATCCATAGTCACTGCATCTCATCACGCAGTTACAAGTTCCTGAGGTATCAAGATACCATCACTTGCCCCAGCTCAACCGAACAGATCCAAACCCTACTCACCAAACTTTGTACTTCAAAGATGTCTCCAAACCTTAACAGGTTTCCTTCAGAGATCGATGAAATATTTCCACACAACAAAACTTATTCAAGACGGTATTAGGTCTACAGTCTCGACAGATAAACTTCCAATCTCAACATCAGACTCCAATCAATGGTAGTACTTGTGTTACAAACACTACTACCTTATCTACCTTTATAACCTATATTGGAAAACCCGAACAGGTAACCCAACAGATAGGTAGAAATCGATAAATATATATAAATATATATAAAATTACAAATACGCTCTCTCAAGATAGACACCACTCCAGAGCCTAGGTATTCACTCAACCTAATGCTCTGATACCAACTGTAACGACCCAAATTCCAAACTACAGGAAGTCGCATCGCTAATAAGAAAGAAAGGGATAGAAAGGAGAAAGAAAGTGAAGAAGAAGAAACAACACATCAGAATCTAAAAGCAGAGCGAATAAATTATATTAATAACATAATATATTACATAGTTTACAACCACTATCAGAGTACACAGAAAATACAACACATACTAGACAGTTATAAACATCTGTCTAGTATTTACAACATAATACAACTCAGAGACAACACAGAACACACAGCGGAATACAAATATCTAACGTAGAAGCCTCCAGCTCCATTGCTCCTCCAATATTCGTCAAAGCTAACCTGAATCCCTTGGCTACTCTTAAAAAGTTGAGTACCCAAGAGTTTATGAAAACAAAGAATAAACTCTGGGTAAGATATGCGTCTGGTGTGAGTAACAGGTTAAAGTTGCTTAACTTTAAAAAACTTTTGAAAAGAAAGGTATCACGTAAGACTTCCCACACATAAACATGGAAAAGTTTTTACCTTACGCTAACCAAAACAGTTTATAGGAAATCCAGTGATATTATAATCGGTCTAGGGTTTTCAAGTAAATATGAAATAGCCGAAATTGTTACATTCATTAAATTCCAGCTACTAGCCACAAAAGTGGGTAATACAATCAAAACCGTTGGCACTTATTGGATTTTGGATTCCATACAATGGCAGGGCTACTGGGGTACCGCCCGTCACAGTACGTGGCCTAGATCAACGTACCGAGGAGTACTCCCACTCCCCTGCAACACAAGGCCGGACCCATTCCTTACTGAACAGTTCCGGACAAGACAACCCCGCAGTTGGTGCGCAGTAACAACTGCCCACTAAGCCGAATAAAAAGGGACCTCTAGACAGAGATCAATCTTGCTCTCCAGTGTGTGCTACCCACGAAGCCTTGCTGCACCTCCCCTGTTTTAGCCATTCCCGGTTGATGAGGCTTGAGACTACGATTACCTTTAGTGGACACATTATCTTAGAATGCTCATCGTCTACCTGACGATGTGCTGAAAGCATTCAATCCATACAAGTTCGTTCCGGGTTCGAACGAAACCGAAGGCATTATCTCATTACACTCATTACGGAATCACCCACAGAGTTAACGACGATAACCCTTGCACTCTGAATCTCCATCTCGAATCTATAAGTACTATTCCGTCAAACTCATTACGGAATCACCCACAGAGTTATACTGACGTATAACCCTTACACCTCGAGTCTTCACTCTTCACATAAGATTTACGACCTATCGTTAATTTGGATCGATGTGGTTTTCGGATACCCAAATATGGAAATCCGATCCCGGTCTCATCGAAATCCAAAACATGTCTTTTAGGTCCAAGTTGTTTTAGAGTTTAAAACAAATTCAATTATATTATCTATATACACACAGATAGATAATTCATAGTCAAAATAGATAATTATCATTATCATAACCATAGATAATCCATATTTATCATTATCAAAAGATAATCCATATCAATATCACAATGCAACCAATGCATCCATATCTATCAACATTACTATTCTCATCTCTGAGATTCAAACCATTCAAGGTAACCAATATCAACCATCTATAAGCAATGACTCATAATTATACCATCTATAATTAATTTAAAATGAATTTAATTAATTACATCATCTTTAATTAAGTTAAAATGAATTAAATTAATTACTTGCACAATATAAATCTTGCCTACATTATCATTAATTAATTACAAATTAATTAATTAATTAACCTCTAATTTATCATCTTAATTAATCAATCCTGATTAATTACACTTTAATTAATTTCACAAAATTAATTACCCTAACATAAATACAGTAATTAACCTTTAATTACTTCATTAATTAATTAACTATAATTAATTACATTTAACCTTAATTAATTACAATTAATTAATTATCCTTAATTACTTATTATTGATTAATTAATATTAATTAATCAATCTTAATTACATCATTAATTATATTAATTAATGATTCTAAATTATATTTAATTAATTACTCTATTAAATTAATTACTTTCAGTAATTAATCTCACTTAATCCATAATTATTAATCACCTTTGATTAATCTCATTTTGTAATTAATTACCCTTAATTACTTATCAAATTAGTTATTCCTTATTTAATTTCTTAAATTAATCACTTGATTAATTATACAAAATAATTTAATCCAAATTATTTTCACAATCCCAATATCATTCATCAATTACATTCAGAAATTATCTTTAATTACTTCACTGGGTAATTTCACTACATTAATTACATCAGGTAATTATTATCAGTTAAAATTAATTAAACTTAATTAAGTAATTTAAACCAAACTCAATAACTTCATTAATTACATTAAGCAATTAATGTCTTAAGTACTTTCATTTAAGTAATTAACTTAAATAAATTTTACAATTTATTATCATTAATTAATCAATCTAATTAATTATTAAAATTTAATCATATTAATTAATTATCAACTAAACCTTAGTTGATGACCATCATTAACAATTATTTATTCCTTAATTATTTCTTAATTATCTCTAATTTAAATTAATCCAAATTATTAATTAAATAAATTAAATAAATAAGTTACTTCTTCATTATCTTATTTATTTAATTATTTTAATATCTTAATAATTTTTAAATAAACCATTCCTTATTAATAGTTATATAAATATCAATGTGTACTTAGAATATTGCAATTTAAAATTTAAATTCAAATTCCATTTTTGAATCTAAAATTCAAAAATGATATTTATTAAAGCATTATCAAATTTTATATTCCATTTATTCTTCCTAAAGTGAATGTAAATAACATTTATTACTTATAATAAAACTTATATAAGATAAATCTTAATCTACTTAATTTAAAAAAATTAAGTTTTAAAATACATTACCATTTAAATTTCAAATTCAAGTTAACAATCATTTAACTTCCTTTATAAACATTTATAATGTTTTCATTTTAAAAAAAATCAAATTAAATGTTTGAAAACATATTTACTTCAAATAAACAGTTTAAATTTAACTTGTTTGAAAAACATTCAAATTTTAAAACTTATTTAAATATCCAGATTTTTAAATTCAAAATCTTTGAACCATTGCTTATTTAAATTATTTAAATTTAAATCTGCATCAAACTTTTGATTTAAACCTAAATTTTAAAACTGATTTATTCAAGATTCAAATTTCATTTTCAAAAAGAAACTGAAGATTCAAAACCCTTAAGAAACAAGACTTAAATTCAAATTCAAATTTTCTATTTAATTTTTTTGTTTTCAGGTTCAAATGAAAATTCTATCTTTAGAAAAGAAACTGTCAGGTTCTTTCTTTTTTTTTTATTTTAAAAACTGAAACATCTTCAAATTTGAAAACTTATAAGATTTCAAAATCTTTTGAAACTCTAATACAAATTAGAATTAAACTTAACTCAGAATTTAAAAACTTGACTTCATTTAAATTCATTTTTTAAATTTTATATTTAAAATTAAACAAATTAACAGGTTCTGCTAAAACCTGTACCAAACTAACCCCACCCTGCCCAACATCTGCTTCGAGAAAACAGATCCTTTAGTTTGGGAAAATCACAGAAACACTCGAGTAGTACTTCGAGTTAAATTTCCGCAGTACCTAAAAACAACAGAGCTCAAAGATTTTGCACGGTGCACATGCACCGTGCCTCCAGCAATCACCAGCCACCTCCGATGGCTTCCCTACGCCGGCGACCAACCCTACGACCAACACGACCATCAATTAGTCCCTCCTCAACTCGAAATCAAACTCAAGCTAAAATTCCCAACTTGGAACCAGAAAACTAAAACCAAACCCAAACCTGTCAATCCTCTTTCCACGGTGCTCCGACCATCGAAGGCCTTCCATCTCCGGAAACAGTTTCACCTATACCTCAGCAATTTTCCCCCAAAAGCCCATTACACTCGGTCTCCTCTGAAGGTAGTATTGACCACAACAAAATGTTCAAACAAAACTAGGGTTCTTCCTGAATTTACATCACCGCAACCACCACGTTGAATTGCAACATCCTCAAATATTTTTCCTGACATCAGCGACATCTCCTCCATCTCCCAGATGAATCCCGACACCTCAATTTGCCTAGACCACACAAAAAACCCCAAATTCCCCCTATACAGTTCAACACAGGATAGCACCACAACCCCTCCACTAAAAATCCTAAGTTTTGTTCCAAAAATCAAGTTTTGATCTAGCTATTTAATTCTTAATACTGAATTCATAATTTGTTCAATATAAATTTCCACATTTTTAAACTTGATTCATCACACTCTGGGTTACAGAGATTGTAACGATCCCAGTTTTAAAAACGTATTTAAATTTATAATTTAATTTAATTTTGGATAAAATTATGGATTTATTTGAATTTTTTAAATTTAATAAGAAAAGTATACTTATAAATTGGGTTTGAAACTTAGATGTAATTGAATTGAACTATAAATAAATTTTGATTGGAAATTAAAAATGTATTTAAACGATTTGGATTTATAAAATTGTACTTTGGAAAGAATAATATGATTATTATTAAATGTTGTTTCATTCATTTTCTATAAAAGGTTATAAAAAGTACAAAATAAAATAAAACTATGAATCAATATTGAAAATAAGCGATGAGTAAAATATGAAAGTAGAATATACGTAATAAATTTAATACTTAAGTTAGAAATATAATTATAAGATAAACTATAAGATATAAAGTAAACACATTAAAATAGATTATAACAACATATTAACGTTTGAATGTCATTTATATTACAAAGCAAAAGGAAAACAAAATATGAACAAAGTGTATTTATAAAATAATGAAAATAAATATGTATGTAGGCGATAAAATATTTGAGTTAGAAATAAGTGTCTAAGTAAAAAAATAAAATATATATATATATAGTAATAAATGTAATTAAAGATAAGTTGAAACAAATAAAAAGAAGATAAACAAAAGAATAAAAATATAAACAAACAAACAAAGTATAGAAACAAGACTGGAAAAAAGAAAAGACTTAAAGTATATAAACAAAATGCTAAAAGAAAACAATCTATCAGCTGAAAAAAAAAAGAAAAGTATGCAAGAAAAGAGATAACAAAATATTTATGTACAAACTATACAAGTATCTCAGGTCAGAGCAAAAATTTAAACAAGCAAGACAAGAAAATCATCTCAGTGAATAAAAGAGCAAATTATAAACAAACAAAGAACTGTGCAAAGCAAAGGAATTAAAAGAACATATGTGCACACAAGTTACAAAGCAAAAGTACAAAACTGCAGCATCTAAAGAAAAAAAGATGCATCAGCCGAAACCAAAGCTATTGCCTTTATTTAATGTAACGAGACGAATTTTGCCCGCTCGAAAATCGACATCCATACTTCAAATCGTATTCGAATGCCATAGATCCGATCATTCAAATCCGATTCGCCGGAGCTTATAACAGCATTAAGTAAACAACACAGCGGAATAAAAGAATAATATATTGATATACAGCTTTGATACAATATCTGATACAACAGATGATCCAATAGATATCAATATACATCAGAGACATGATACAATAAAATAGCAGCGGAAAAGAAAACGATAGATAACATCTAGCAACGGAACAATATAACTCTGAGATAGTCTTCAAAAGAGAACTCCGAGAACTGCAACTCCATTTCCAAGAATCAATCCAGCAATAGCTCGAACCCCCAATAACGATTCACCTAGCATAAGCAAGACTGGTGCGATCCAAAGACTGAACTAACTCCAGATAATCTACTACATCTGACTATCTGAAAAACCCAACTCTAGACTGCTCGTGTAGAAATATAATGAGCACCCAGAGTTTAGGAAGGAAACAATAAACTCCAGATCAGTCGTGGGACTGGTGTGAGCAACAAAAACAGTTTATCTTTTAAAACATTCAACAAAAGATTTCCAAAGTCAATTCGCAATGATTTTAAAAATGAGACTACCATAAGGCCTCCCGCACACACACACAATGCAAACGCAGTATCGGAGGAGATTTCTCCTTATGACAGTCAAAGATGCTTGATACGCATTAAAAGAAACATTTGATATTAATACTAGTGCATAGTGTAGGAAAAATTCATTTCGAAAGTAGAATATAAATCTTAGCCAACATACGACCATTATCGTATGCCTACTATAGCTAACCATGTTCAATAGCAGGTTACCGCCACATTCCATGGCAGGTTATACAACTAATACTGTACAAGGTTCGTATTGTTTCTTTGGATTTCCAACGAATGATCAGGCCAAGGAACTTCCCATTGCCACATGAGAATGCCTCTGGATGGACATCCCCGAGAACCAAACCGGATCTCTACCAACACAAGGCCGGGTTACCCCTAACTGAGTAACAACTGACTGAATATGCCATCCCCCGGTCCTTTGGGACCTTTATCCGAGATCTCGTAATCAATTCACACAATCATAAAGTGTTTTCAACATGAGTAAGTATCTGGGCTCCATACCATGATACTACCCTTTTCCAGAAGGAAATGCACACATCCTAAAGGGCGCTACCCCTCATAACCTTGCTGCTTCTTTCCTGTTTTGACCATTCACGGGGTGTGAGGCTCGACGAAGTCACGTCCACAAAAACATACTTTATACAAAAGCCATGCTTTGGGTCAACAAATGATAATAGAAATGATCACCAGGATAGACGATCAAACAAATGATCCTATCACAAATAATCAACACACTGATCATTTCACAGCAACACTCAGCATGTCACATTACCAAATTGGGAATATATCGCTGATAACATTCAACTACATAACCTCTGAGCTCGTACGTCTCAGAGAAGGGTGTTAAGCTAAAAGAATAAATTCTCCGCCACCAACAGAAATATATTTGAAAGAAATCGGCTTTATATCTCAATTTGTAATGTCAGACATACAATCCATACAAGTCTGTTCCGGGATCGAACAAAACCGAAGGCACTTACAAAGAAGTCCTTGCAATCCGGATATTCACAATCCCGATCGGATTTCCCATCACTTAGGGAGTTTCTATACCGGCGCGACTTGGTGCAGAAACAATCGATAGGTCATCCTATCGCTTTCGCAAATACCCGGTCTTCATCACCGGTCTTCAAATGCTATCCATAACGTCGAATCACATATTCAGAATGGGTTATACGACCCAAAGGTCCTTTCCCGGCTAACCCGAATAGTGAGCGCAATATTTAAAACATATGGATATGGGATTTCAATTTAAGTCACAACTTAATAATTCAAGACTTTCTTTCAGATGGTTTAACAAATTACCATTTTCAATCTTTAAACAAAAAGATTCATTTTCACAACCTTTAACGGTTTAAACAATTTTCACATTTTAATCTTTTAAACAAAAGATTCATTCACAGATTTTCCAAATCAATTTTCATTTCAATTTGATTAACTCGTTAAATCTTTAAATCAAAGATTTAACTCATATCTTTCAAAACAATTCCATTTCAAATGGTTTAAACAAATCATCATTTTAAATTTGTTAAAACAAACAGATTTAATTCATAGCTTTCAAAAAGAATTCATTCATAACTTAGGAAAACCATTTTTCAATTCAATCTTGAAATTCCTTTAATTAAACTAGAATCTCTGTTCTTATCTAAAAGTGTTTATCATTTGAAAACAACAGTTTTCATTTTTGAAATCTGATTCATTTATACGAGTTGAAATCCTTGGGTTAAATTCAAATTCCCAAAACCATACCTTTAAAATGGTTTAAATTCATACAAACATGTTTATAATATCTTTAACCATAATTTCCAATCATCGAATTCAATTCCAAATATCGAATTCAAATTCAAATTGAATTATTTAATTTCAAAACTTAATCAAGTAAATTAAGATAAATTTTAACTTGAAATTTCATTCTAAAAGCTTTTCACATTTATTCCGATTCATTTCCAAAACATTTGAATTCAAATGTTCAATTTTTATAAATCATTTCAAAATCTGTGACTTAATCGATTTCCTCGTGAAATCCATATTTGTGTGTGTATGGTGTGGTCCAGGGGTTATACACAGTAGTGCACATCATTCAATCATGACAGATCAAATACAACAATATATCTGATAAGCGATATAAATTATAACGCTTATCTTCATTCACAGATCACAGATAATATATAGATGCAAATAAATATACACAGCTCAAAACAAAGCATCACATATCAGATAGGACAATCAATTCAAGGCATTTCATACAATATAATCATTCATAAGTAAGGTCAAGCATTCAATAATCATTTATAAACAGGATTGTTTAATCCTAATTAATTCAATTTATCTCCAATTAAATTAATTACTTATGAATAAATTATCCAATTCTAATTATATTATTACAAATCATTCAAAATGAATAAATTGATCAACTTAATTAATTTAATCATTCTTGATAAATCATATCAATTAAATCAACCCTTTAAACCAATTACATAATTAATTAACTTTAATAAATCAAAAGATCTAATTTAATTACTATAAGTGATTAATCCTAATTACTTTCATTTAGTAATTATATTTACACAATTTATAATTGATCATCTGAATTAATCAATACAATAAATTATTAAAATTAATCACCTTAATCAATACTTAATGATCCTCAGTTAATTATCTTTATTAACCAATAACATTTCTTAATCACTCTCTTAAAGAATTATCTTAGATTAGTTCATTTTTAATTATTTCTAATTTATTAATTTATAAATAAAATAATCATTATTTAATTACCTTATTAAGTAAATCATTTTAATTACCTTAATTATCTCTAAGATAAATCATCCTTTATTGATGACTTAGTTAATATTTAGGTGTATTAAAACATTACCCTTCTAATCTTAGATTCAAACTTCATCATGAATTCAAAGATTCAAAATGATCATATATTTAAACATTTACCAATTTTAATTATCAGCTTATACAAGAACTTTATCCAAATCCAATTCAAATATTTAATTGAAAGCAAATCAGTTTAAAAAGCTGTTTGATTAAACATGGCTTTAAACTTTGATTTAAATCTTTTGATTTTTAAAATTTGCCTTTAACTTTGAAATCCAAATTCATTTCGAAACTTCCAGATTTTAGTCCATGTGGAAAATTTTTGATTTAAGCTTTGATCTAAATCTTTGTTTACAATTTCAAATGCCATGTTTAAATGCAAATTCTTTTTAACCCTTTAAATACTTCAAAGTAATAAAAACAAGTTTAAATTTTTAAAACTTAATTTGTTCACAAACTGAGTTTCAAACTGAACTTGAGTTCACATTTTAAACTTTGCTTTTTAAACTCAGTTTAAACCTGATTTTAATTTAAAATTTAGTCTTACTTCAGCAGGTACAGTTTTCAACTGTAAACACATATGTCCCGAAGCACCCCTGTTTTTGCTTCGAGACCAACACCTATCATCTTCGAGAAATACTCGAGACAATACTGAAACCAAACAACTCACCAAACATTTGAACAACCCAGACATCCCCTCTTCTTTGTGCACCTGCACAGCTCCAACGACCGACGCCGACCATCAACGGCCATCTCCGTAAGTCGCAATCCAAACTCGCAACCCATCCCGATCGCCTGAACTACCCAGACTTCTCGACATCAAATTCGAGAAGCTTGACCCAAAATCTGGCAACACAGAGACCTCACCACAACCAAACCTGTCAACACTGCCTCCTCCCAACTCCGACCATCTGAGAGCTTCCACCTCCGGCCTCGTCATCGACAACACCTAAACTTCAACTTCCCGAAGTATCTCAACACTCGATCAACCCGAGTGGTCGACCCAAACCAAAACACACAACCGAGAAAATTAGGTTCAAAACTTTGAACCACGGCTATCGCCACCACCGTCATCACTGACGCCACCACCCATTTTTCCCAGCACCTCCATAAGCTCCCGCGTCTCCAGCCCAAATCCTGACCTCTCCCATCATCGTGAACGACCATGGCGACTCGAAATGCCCAAAACAGATAAACACAAATTGCCCTTAATCCCAGTCACTAAAAATCTGAATTACTGCTTTAAAATTCATATTAATGTGTGTGAATTCGACTTACATACCTGAATTCATGGAACCAGAGATTTATATTTTGACAAATTTTGAGTTTGCCCAGTTTCTTCTTGGTTTCCAGAAGCACTTCAAATTTTTTTTCAACTTAATTAAATTTGTACCTTAAGTATATGTTATACTGACAATGTTTGTTTTAATGCTAAGTTTTAACCTTGATTAGATCAAGTGATAATGGATTTTTGAATCAAAATCCTGTGTTTAAAAATCTTTAAACAGAGAGTATTTATAACATCAGCCTACACATCCATATTCATAAATCAGTATACACAGAGCATTAATGTTTATTACCAAACATACTTATCACAATACAGATCAATATTTTTAAAATTTAAAACAAATGTTACTCACCCTGATTTTCTAGAGAAAAACAAAGAAGAACAGAACTTGTTTTTGAACCAGGCTTTGAGAAAATGCTTGCTGAAGATCTTCTTTTTGATCTCTGGTTTTGTATGAATTTATATTGTTGTTTAAACTGAATTTTTTTTTTTGTTTGAGTTTGAGTGATGTTACTTCAGATTTTCCTTGAACCCTGTCTTTGCTTTGAACTGGAATGACATTTACATTTGTAGATTGATATATATAGGAAAGGATGTACAGGGATTACAAGCTTGTACTGGGTGATAGTAAAATTTTGTACAATAGGCATGCTGAAGTGTTTTTAGTTATGGGCTGCATTATATTTTAAACAATTCGAATTGACCCATTGCTCTGAGATGATGGAAACAAAAGCATGTTCCCCTTGCTTAGTTACAGCATGTTCTATTTGTATAATATAGGCAGTCTGCTTGTATACTGTTTTACTTTACATACATAATATAGGCAGTCTGCTTGTATGCTTTACTTTACATACATATTTTATTTTATTTTTATACTATGTTTTGCCTTACTTCCTACTTTGCTGAAATGTATTATATTATGTACTTTATTTTTTTTATTTTATTTATTTTCTTGCTTGTTTCAGCCATTTATTTTATTGCCTTAGTTACAGTTATTTGTTTATAAAATTTACTCAAGTATAAACACACTTTTATACTTAAACAAAGTTTTAAAATCTTACCTTTCCTTTATTTTTAAACTTATATTATTAAATACTTAATTTACTTAAAATGATTTCAAACTTATGTACATTTTTATAAGATTTATTTTATGTTTACAATCATAGTTTCCCAAAGTACATACATATATTATTTTATTTTTATACTAATGTTTTGCTTGTATATGAACATAAATTTCTATTGTCAATATACTGTTTAAATTTTTTTACAAATTTGTTTCATGTGTATATTTTACAATTTATAGTTTACATAACCAATTTTATCTTCTGAAATGAATTTTTAACTTGCCTAATTTATCTCTATTTATAACTCAAATATTTATTTTACTTCTATTTTTAGTTTAAATATTTATCATAAATTTTACTTTAAAAATTATTTTTTTACATTTCTCTTTGTACACATATATTTTATATAACTCAAATTATCATCATTTATAAATTTTTAAATCAATTTATTTATTTATTTTTATACTTGTGTCCAAAGTATATTATTTATTTTTCAAAAATCATTTATTTAAGAATTTATTTAAAATCCAATATATACATATATATTCACATATATACAAATTTTCATATTCATACGACTTAATATAATTTCTATTTGAATCGGGGAAACTTGCTGCCCTTTATAATTAATTTTACAATTTTTTTTTATTCAAAAATTCATTTAAATTATCAATTTAAATTCATAAAAATCCGGGGTCGTTACAGACTTCCCCCCTTAAAAGGATTTCGTCCTCGAAATTCGCAGGCACGAAAACAACACAGATAGATGAAAGATAGAGAAATATCTTTTCAAATCAAGATGGATATCAATTCTGTATTTGGATCACCAAATCAGAATATCAACAATAGATACAAAAAATTATAATAAAATTTCAAATTTTGGTTTTAAACAAAATCATTTTATCGATACAATTCTAATCATTCTTCATATTCTATTAATCAATTTTAACTCAATTTAAAATTTCTAATTCCAAATTCATTAAGGTTTAAATCAAAATGATGATAAGAAACCGATGAAGATACGAAGTAAGAATTTCCTACAATGATTCGTAGAGCATCACCACACCAAAACTTCTTCTTGTAGCTGGTACGAAGCAATCAAAAAAATTTGGAAACGAATCAAAGAAAATTGATAGAGAAAGTTATTTCCACTGTTGTTACATAGTATTGACCAATTATAGTCGCATTCCCCTGTCCTCTATCTCGTTCTCTTCTTGCACTCATACTTACTATTGGTGGATAGTAAGAGAATTTACTGAGGCATTCAAACAGATATCTTAAGGATTACTCATTCTAGGATTTACTTCACCCTATCTCTAATGAGCTACTTAATGTGTTACACTCCTGAGCTAAAATTCAACCTTAGCTCTGATACCAAATGTAACGAGACGAATTTTGCCCGCTCGAAAATCGACATCCATACTTCAAATCGTATTCGAATGCCATAGATCCGATCGTTCAAATCCGATTCACCAGAGCTTATAACAACATTAAGTAAACAACACAGTGGAATAAAAGAATAATATATTGATATACAGCTTTGATACAATATCTGATACAACAGATGATCCAATATATATCAATATACATCAGAGACATGATACAATAAAATAGCAGCGGAAAAGAAAACGATAGATAACATCTAGCAGCGGAACAATATAACTCTGAGATAGTCTTCAAAAGAGAACTCCGAGAACTGCAACTCCATTTCCAAGAATCAATCCAGCAATAGCTCGAACCCCCAATAACGATTCACCTAGCATAAGCAAGACTGGTGCGATCCAAAGACTGAACTAACTCCAGATAATCTACTACATCTGACTATCTGAAAAACCCAACTCTAGACTGCTCGTGTAGAAATATAATGAGCACCCAGAGTTTAGGAAAGAAACAATAAACTCCGGATCAGTCGTGGGACTGGTGTGAGCAACAAAAACAGTTTATCTTTTAAAACATTCAACAAAAGATTTCCAAAGTCAATTCGCAATGCTTTTAAAAATGAGACTACCATAAGGCCTCCCGCACACACACACAATGCAAACGCAGAATCGGAGGAGATTTCTCCTTATGACAGTCAAAGATGCTTGATACGCATTAAAAGAAACATTTGATATTATTACTAGTGCATAGTGTAGGAAAAATTCATTTCGAAAGTAGAATATAAATCTTAGCCAACATACGACCATTATCGTATGCCTACTATAGCTAACCATGTTCAATAGCAGGTTACCGCCACATTCCATGGCAGGTTATACAACTAATACTGTACAAGGTTCATATTGTTTCTTTGGATTTCCAACGAATGATCAGGCCAAGGAACTTCCCATTGCCACATGAGAATGCCTCTGGATGGACATCCCCGAGAACCAAACCGGATCTCTACCAACACAAGGCCGGGTTACCCCTAACTGAGTAACAACCGACCGAATATGCCATCCCCCGGTCCTTTGGGACCTTTATCCGAGATCTCGTAATCAATTCACACAATCATAAAGTGTTTTCAACATGAGTAAGTATCTGGGCTCCATACCATGATACTACCCTTTTCCAGAAGGAAATGCACACATCCTAAAGGGCGCTACCCCTCATAACCTTGCTGCTTCTTTCCTGTTTTGACCATTCACGGGGTGTGAGGCTCGACGAAGTCACGTCCACAAAAACATACTTTATACAAAAGCCATGCTTTGGGTCAACAAATGATCATAGAAATGATCACCAGGATAGACGGTCAAACAAATGATCCTATCACAAATAATCAACACAATGATCATTTCACAGCAACACTCAGCATGTCACATTACCAAATTGGGAATATATCGCTGATAACATTCAACTACATAACCTCTGAGCTCGTACGTCTCAGAGAAGGGTGTTAAGCTAAAAGAATAAATTCTCCGCCACCAACAGAAATATATTTGAAAGAAATCGGCTTTATATCTCAATTTGTAATGTCAGACATACAATCCATACAAGTCTGTTCCGGGATCGAACAAAACCGAAGGCACTTACAAAGAAGTCCTTGCAATCCGGATATTCACAATCCCGATCGGATTTCCCATCACTTAGGGAGTTTCTATACCGGCGCGACTCGGTGCAGAAACAATCGATAGGTCATCCTATCGCTTTCGCAAATACCCGGTCTTCATCACCGGTTTTCAAATGCTATCCATAACGTCGAATCACATATTCAGAATGGGTTATACGACCCAAAGGTCCTTTCCCGGCTAACCCGAATAGTGAGCGCAATATTTAAAACATATGGATATGGGATTTCAATTTAAGTCACAACTTAATAATTCAAGACTTTCTTCCAGATGGTTTAACAAATTACCATTTTCAATCTTTAAACAAAAAGATTCATTTTCACAACCTTTAACGGTTTAAACAATTTTCTCATTTTAATCTTTTAAACAAAAGATTCATTCACAGATTTTCCAAATCAATTTTCATTTCAATTTGATTAACTCGTTAAATCTTTAAATCAAAGATTTAACTCATATCTTTCAAAACAATTCCATTTCAAATGGTTTAAACAAATCATCATTTTAAATTTGTTAAAACAAACAGATTTAATTCATAGCTTTCAAAAAGAATTCATTCATAACTTAGGAAAACCATTTTTCAATTCAATCTTGAAATTCCCTTAATTAAACTAGAATCTCAGTTCTTATCTAAAAGTGTTTATCATTTGAAAACAACAGTTTTCATTTTTGAAATCTGATTCATTTATACGAGTTGAAATCCTTGGGTTAAATTCAAATTCCCAAAACCATACCTTTAAAATGGTTTAAATTCATACAAACATGTTTATAATATCTTTAACCATAATTTCCAATCATCGAATTCAATTCCAAATATCGAATTCAAATTCAAATTGAATTATTTAATTTCAAAACTTAATCAAGTAAATTAAGATAAATTTTAACTTGAAATTTCATTCTAAAAGCTTTTCACATTTATTCCGATTCCATTTCCAAGACATTTGAATTCAAATATTCAATTTTTATAAATCATTTCAAAATCTGTGACTTAATCGATTTCCTCGTGAAATCCATATTTGTGTGTGTATGGTGTGGTCCAGGGGTTATACACAGTAGTGCACATCATTCAATCATGACAGATCAAATACAACAATATATCTGATAAGCGATATAAATTATAATGCTTATCTTCATTCATAGATCACGGATAATATATAGATGCAAATAAATATACACAGCTCAAAACAAAGCATCACATATCAGATAGGACAATCAATTCAAGGCATTTCATACAATATAATCATTCATAAGTAAGGTCAAGCATTCAATAATCATTTATAAACAGGATTGTTTAATCCTAATTAATTCAATTTATCTCCAATTAAATTAATTACTTATGAATAAATTATCCAATTCTAATTATATTATTACAAATCATTCAAAATGAATAAATTGATCAACTTAATTAATTTAATCATTCTTGATAAATCATATCAATTAAATCAACCCTTTAAACTAATTACATAATTAATTAACTTTAATAAATCAAAAGATCTAATTTAATTACTATAAGTGATTAATCCTTAATTACTTTCATCTAGTAATTATATTTACACAATTTATAATTGATCATCTGAATTAATCAATACAATAAATTATTAAAATTAATCACCTTAATCAATACTTAATGATCCTCAGTTAATTATCTTTATTAACCAATAACATTTCTTAATCACTCTCTTAAAGAATTATCTTAGATTAGTTCATTTTTAATTATTTCTAATTTATTAATTTATAAATAAAATAATCATTATTTAATTACCTTATTAAGTAAATCATTTTAATTACCTTAATTATCTCTAAGATAAATCATCCTTTATTGATGACTTAGTTAATATTTAGGTGTATTAAAACATTACCCTTCTAATCTTAGATTCAAAATTCATCATGAATTCAAAGATTCAAAATGATCATATATTTAAACATTTACCAATTTTAATTATCAGCTTATACAAGAACTTTATCCAAATCCAATTCAAATAGTTAATTGAAAGCAAATCAGTTTAAAAAGCTGTTTGATTAAACATGGCTTTAAACTTTGATTTAAATCTTTTGATTTTTAAGATTTGCCTTTAACTTTGAAATCCAAATTCATTTCGAAACTTCCAGATTTTAGTACATGTGGAAAAATTTTGATTTAAGCTTTGATCTAAATCTTTGTTTACAATTTCAAATGCCATGTTTAAATGCAAATTCTTTTTAACCCTTTAAATACTTCAAAGTAATAAAAACAAGTTTAAATTTTTAAAACTTAATTTGTTCACAAACTGAGTTTCAAACTGAACTTGAGTTCACATTTTAAACTTTGCTTTTTAAACTCAGTTTAAACCTGATTTTAATTTAAAATTTAGTCTTACTTCAGCAGGTACAGTTTTCAACTGTAAACACATATGTCCCGAAGCACCCCTGTTTTTGCTTCGAGACCAACACCTATCATCTTCGAGAAATACTCGAGACAATACTGAAACCAAACAACTCACCAAACATTTGAACAACCCAGACATCCCCTCTTCTTTGTGCACCTGCACAGCTCCAACGACCGACGCCGACCATCAACGACCATCTCCGTAAGTCGCAATCCAAACTCGCAACCCATCCCGATCGCCTGAACTACCCAGACTTCTTGAAATCAAATTCGAGAAGCTTGACCCAAAATCTGGCAACACAGAGACCTCACCACAACCAAACCTGTCAACACTGCCTCCTCCCAACTCCGACCATCTGAGAGCTTCCACCTCCGGCCTCGTCATCGACAATACCTGAACTTCAACTTCCCGAAGTATCTCAACACTCGATCAACCCGAGTGGTCGACCCAAACCAAAACACACAATCGAGAAAATTAGATTTAAAAACTTTGAACCACGGCTATCGCCACCACCGTCATCACTGACGCCACCACCCATTTTTCCCAACACCTCCATAAGCTCCCGCGTCTCCAGCCCAAATCCTGACCTCTCCCATCATCGTGACCGACCATGGCGACTCGAAATGCCCAAAACAGATAAACACAAATTGCCCTTAATCCCAATCACTAAAAATCTGAATTAATGCTTTAAAATTCATATTAATGTGTGTGAATTCGACTTACATACCTGAATTCATGGAACCAGAGATTTATATTTTGACAAATTTTGAGTTTGCCCAATTTCTTCTTGGTTTCCAGAAGCACTTCAAATTTTTTTTCAACTTAATTAAATTTGTACCTTAAGTATATGTTATACTGACAATGTTTGTTTTAATGCTAAGTTTTAACCTTGATTAGATCAAGTGATAATGGATTTTTGAATCAAAATCCTGTGTTTAAAAATCTTTAAACAGAGAGTATTTATAACATCAGCCTACACATCCATATTCATAAATCAGTATACACAGAGCATTAATGTTTATGACCAAACATACTTATCACAATACAGATCAATATTTTTAAAATTTAAAACAAATGTTACTCACCCTGATTTTCCAGAAAAAAAACAAAGAAGAACAGAACTTGTTTTTGAACCAGGCTTTGAGAAAATGCTTGCTGAAGATCTTCTTTTTGATCTCTGGTTTTGTATGAATTTATATTGTTGTTTAAACTGAATTTTTTTTTTTGTTTGAGTTTGAGTGATGTTACTTCAGATTTTCCTTGAACCCTGTCTTTGCTTTGAACTGGAATGACATTTACATTTGTAGATTGATATATATAGGAAAGGATGTACAGGGATTACAAGCTTGTACTGGGTGATAGTAAAATTTTGTACAATAGGCATGCTGAAGTGTTTTTAGTTGTGGGCTGCATTATATTTTAAACAATTCGAATTGACTCATTGCTCTGAGATGATGGAAACAAAAGCATGTTCCCCTTGCTTAGTTACAGCATGTTCTATTTGTATAATATAGGCAGTCTGCTTGTATACTGTTTTACTTTACATACATAATATAGGCAGTCTGCTTGTATGCTTTACTTTACATACATATTTTATTTTATTTTTATACTATGTTTTGCCTTACTTCCTACTTTGCTGAAATGTATTATATTATGTACTTTATTTTGTTTATTTTATTTATTTTCTTGCTTGTTTCAGCCATTTATTTTATTGCCTTAGTTACAGTTATTTGTTTATAAAATTTACTCAAGTATAAACACACTTTTATACTTAAACAAAGTTTTAAAATCTTACCTTTCCTTTATTTTTAAACTTATATTATTAAATACTTAATTTACTTAAAATGATTTCAAACTTATGTACATTTTTATAAGATTTATTTTATATTTACAATCATAGTTTCCCAAAGTACATACATGTATTATTTTATTTTTATACTAATGTTTTGCTTGTATATGAACATAAATTTCTATTGTCAATATATTGTTTAAATTTTTTTACAAATTTGTTTCATGTGTATATTTTACATTTTATAGTTTACATAACCAATTTTATCTTCTGAAATGACTTTTTAACTTGCCTAATTTATCTCTATTTATAACTCAAATATTTATTTTACTTCTATTTTTAGTTTAAATATTAATCATAAATTTTACTTTAAAAATTATTGTTTTACATTTCTCTTTGTACACATATATTTTATATAACTCAAATTATCATCATTTATAAATTTTTAAATCAATTTAATTATTTATTTTTATACTTGTGTCCAAAGTATATTATTTATTTTTCAAAAATCATTTATTTAAGAATTTATTTAAAATCCAATATATACATATATATTCACATATATACAAATTTTCAAATTCATACGACTTAATATACTTTCTATTTGAATCGGGGAAACTCGCTGCCCTTTATAATTAATTTTACAATTTTTTTATTCAAAAATTCATTTAAATTATCAATTTAAATTCATAAAAATCCGAGGTCGTTACATTTAATATGCAAGCACAAGTACTTAGGTACATACACAAACAAACAATATATCTTTGTACAAACAAATAAATGTCAGTAAAACCATAGGTATGTAAACATATTTGAAGACATTGCATTTAATATCCTATCTCCTTGACGCAAAACATATCATCTCAGCCTCCTTTCAGCAAGAAAAATAAATAAATAAATAAACAAAGTCTGATCAAAGCAGAAAGTAGTACCAGAAAAACACCTTCTGCTATACACACTGTCTCTCTTAATATACATCATTTTATTTTATTCAAACCAAAACTTAGTAAGCTAACTAAAAGAAAACTGTAAAAGCAAATGGCAAAACCAGTTCAAAAGAAATGTAAACATTATCATTCAACCATTAAACAAAGCCAGGGAGAAAAGGAAAATAAAGCTCGGTTCAGATCTACAAACAAATTTTGGTTCTTTGCTTCTCTATTTCAGGTGAGAAAACCTTGCTTTTAAAACCAGATTTTTCTTAATAATTTTTTTTTATGTCTGTGATGATATTGACTTAGAAGTATTGTATGAAGGTAAATATTTCAGTAAGTATACGCATTTACATGTGTGGATTTAAGAATGCATATCTATATATATGCATTATCCCTCCCTGTTTATTTAGAAGCAGAAATTTTCCAAAGAAAAAAAAAGAAGAAGAAAAAGAAGAAAAAAAATTCAGTTACATCTGAAGCAACTTCAAACTTGAAAGGATATCAAGTAAAGAATACTAGAAGAAAAAAAAAGGGTCACGGTAAAGCATCAAGCATGATTTTCAAATATACTCAGAAAAAAATTTAACCTTCCTCTGTTTCAAAGATTTACAGGATGTAAACCTGTTAAAAAAAAATTAAATTAAATTCTCATCCTACAATCATTTATAGACTTTGATGTCTAAACAAAACCTGCTCGAAATTGCAAGATTGAAATTTTAAAAATATTGTTAAGTATAAAATACATATGGGTTTACTGGAAGAAAGGAAAACACAACAAACCTTTAGGAATGATAAAAAATCAACTATTTTAATTTTGAATTTTGATTTCATAAACTGAATTGTATAAAAAAAATATGAATTTAGGAAATAAATTCATGATTTTTTAAGCCCATAATCATTAAGATATCTTATGATGAACGAAAAAGATAAATGCGTTGATTTTTGATAATCGCGTAATCGAAAAAATCATGGAATTGTTTCTGAAGGAAGTTCGGATGTTGATGGTTGTAGGAAAAATGCTCGGAGGTGGATCAAAACCTTGTGGTGATGGCGGCGATCAGTTTTTGGGTTGTAACCCTAATTTTGGACGAGGACGGAAAAGGGGTCGCTGGGGTTTCACGCGTGCATCGAGTTGCACATGGGTTTGTGGGATGATAGTGTGGAAGGTGACGAGTTTGTGGCCGAAGGCGCGGCGGCTCCGGTGGTCGGTGTGGGGGTGACGACGCGTTTTGCGGTGGTGTTCAAGCTACAGGTTTTGTGGTGGGAGCTAAATTTTTATTCTCAGTTGAATTTAAAAAAAATCTGGGTTTTGATTTCGAGTGTTGGGAGGAATTGTGGCTTGTGGGTGATGGTATGGGTCGCCGGAAGTGAGCCGAACCACCGTGCACGTGCACGGTGGTGATGGCGTCAGTGTTTTGGAGTATTGGTTTAAAACTTAAGTAAAAGAAAAAAAAAAGAAAGGGAAAGGAAGGAGAGAAGAAGAACGAACATACAGGAGATTTGTAAATAGATTTATGTGTTTGTGCAAGCTAGGTTTACCTGTTTGTTTTAAAACTTGAGTGAATGTAAACTTAACAGAAAGAAAAAAAGAAAAAGAAAGAAGAACAGGGAGAAGAAGAGTTGTAGGAAGAAGAGTAGGGAAAAAGAGGAACAGGGGCAGCGCTCGGGTTTGTTGTGTTGGGCTCGGCCCATTTGTTTTTAAAAAAAAAAACAATGATAAAGGAAAGAAGAAGTAGAGCTTTCAGGGTAAACGTCATGGGAATTGGGGTGTTTAACTCGATGTGATACTCGGGTGTTAGCAGGGGCAGTACTGGGGTTTGTCTCCAAATAGCAGTATTTCATTTTAAAGATGATGTTAAGCAAGCGATTTTTCATTAAATTTTAGATGCTGTAAAACTTAGATACAAGATAATTATTTTAATCAATACTCTCAAATATTTTAAGTTCCTAACACTAAGGTTTGTAATTCAAAAATAAATTGGATTTCGAAGTTTTAAGAAGATTTTAGACATGTTAATTAAGACCAATAATGATTATTATTGGTTGTTCAAAAAGAAAAGAGTAATTAAAAACAGTTAATTAATTTAAGAATTGTACTTAACTAGGTGATTAGAGATTGATTAAATTTTTTCGTAATTAAAAATTGTAAACTAGATGACTAAAGTAGATTAATTTATAGGAAATCAAGATAATTTGTTTAAAGAATAATTAATTTTAAACTTAATCATTTAGAACAATTAATCATTAATTTAAATAAATTAATAAAGATAGTGATGTGGTTAATTCTTTTTACCTTTACCTTTAAATTTAAAATGATTGACTATTATCAGATGTTGTTTAATGAATTGATATTTCTGTTTGAAATTATGATGCTGTGAGGTATGAATTACTCTGTGCTAGATTATGATTGGTGATTTTATTCTGTAAACCCTTGACCCGTAAAACGGCATTTGAAATTCGATGCGACATGGAGTCGGATTCCTATTGGCTATCCGAAACCCACATCGAATTTTAATAATGAATCTCTGTGATTGATAAATTTAATTATTTATGAATATGTGAATGAAGATAAGCGTTATGGATTTTACCGCTTATCGATATTGATTGAATCTGTGATAATTGATGTGGTGCACTATTGTGTAAAACCTCTGGACCACACCATATACACACAAATATGGATTTCACGTGGAAATCAGCTAAATCACGGATTTTTAAATAAGTTTGAATTTTAATTTTAAATTCAAATAGTTTGGAAATAAATTAAGTTCAATGTGAAGATCTTTTGAAAAAGGTGTTTTAAAAATAAAAGTTATTTCGAATAACTAATAGAGATTTGGAATTTGAAAATTTTGTTTGAAATTGGAATTCAATATTTGAAATTGAATTCTACATATAGCATTTATGATTTAAAAAGGAATTATACAAGTATATGGATTTTAAACCATTTCTAAAGCGTTGTTTTGGAAATTTGAATTGACCCAAAGTTGTTAACTTGTATAAATGAAATTGGATTTTTCCGAAATAAAACTATTGTTTCCAAATAATAATAGTTTTCACATGAACAGTGAATTTCCAATTTGTTAAAAAAGGATTTCAAGTTTGAAATGAAAATGGTTTTTCCAAGTTACGAATGAATCGTTGGAAACAGTTTTGAAAACTATGAGATAAATCTTGATTTAATGATTTAAATGAGTAAATCAAATTGAAGATGGAAATTATTTTGAAATCTGAAAATGGATCTTTGTGAAACTGAATGAACTTTGTGAAGAAAAGTCTTTTTGTTTAAAAGATTTGGAATGGAAATTGGTTTAAACCATCTGAAAGAAAGTTTTGAATTATTAAGTTGTGACTTAATTGAAATCCCATATCCATATGTTTTAAATAATGCGCTCACTATTCGGTTTAGACGGCAGAGGACCTTTGTGTCGTATATCCCATTCTGAATATGTGATACGTTGTTATGGATAGCATTTGAAGACCGGTGGTGAAGCCCGGGTATTTTCGAGAACGATAGAATGACCTATCGATTGTCTCTGCACCGAGTAACTACGGTATAGAGATTCCCTAAGTGATGGGAAGTTCGATCGGGATTGTGAATACTCGGATTGCAAGGACTTCTTTGGAAGTGCCTTCGGTTCTGTTCGAACCCGGAACAGACTTGTATGGATTGTGTGTCTGACATTACAATTTGAGATATAAAGCAGATTTCTTTCAAATGCATCTCTGTGGTGGCGGAGAATTTATTCTTTAGCTTAACACCCTGCTCTGAGACGTACGAGCTCAGAGGTTATGTAGTTGAAGGTCATTAGCGATATATTCCCAATTTGGTAATGTGGCATACTAAGTGCTGCTGATCATTTGTTGATCGAAGCATGGCTTTGTGAAAAGCGTAGCTTTGTGGACGAGACTTCATCGAGCCTCACAAATCGGTAATGGTCGAAACAGGAATCGTGCGGCAAGGTTTCAGGGGTCGCTCCCCTAGGGTATGACCATTCCTTCTGGAAAAGGGTAGTATCATGGTATGGAGCCCAGATACTTACTCATGTGGACACACTTTATTTATTACTGCGTGATGTTGTTGGTTAGAGAGCTCTCGTTTAAAGGTCCCAAAGGATCGGGGGTGGCATATCTGAGGGTTTGTAATATCCCTTGGGAAAAGGGGTTCCCGGCCTTGTTTGGCAGAGAACGGTTTGGTTCTCGGGGCGTCCCGCCAGAGGCGTTCCCATGTGGCAATAGGAAGTTCCTTAGCATGACCATTTGTTGGAAAAATCCAAAGAAACAATACGCGCCTTGTACGGTTTTAGTTGTATAACCTGCCATGGAATGTGGCGGTAACCTGCTATTGAACATGGTAGCTATAGTAGGCATAGTTCGAAATGTCTATGCTGGCTAAGATTTATATTCTACTTTCGAAATGTTTTCTGCACTATGCACTAATAATAATAATCAAATGATTTGATTTTGCGTAGTAAGCATGTTTGACTATCATAAGGAGAAATCTCCTCTGATTTTGCGTTTGCATGGTGTGTGTGTGGGGAGGCCTTATGGTAGTCTCATTTTTCAAAAAGCATTGCGCTTTTCAAAAGGATAAATCTTTTGATTGTTTTTAAAAACAAACTGTTTTTGTTTGCTCACACCAGTCCCATGACTGACCTGGAGTTTATTGTTCATTTCCTAAACTCTGGGTGCCCATAAATTTCCACACGGGCAGTCTAGAGTTTATTTTTCAGATAGTTAGGTTCAGTAGATTATCTGGAGCAGTTTTTTGGATATGAGCCACACCGCACTTGCTTATCTTGGTGAAATCTTGATGGTGGATCGAGCTAGGAGTTTTTGTGCTTTGTCGTTGGAGCTTTTGGATCAGAGTTGCAGTATTGGATCTGTGAAGACTTATTTCATATTGTATCATGTTCCGTTGTATTCTGTTGTATATTCTCTGATGTTGATGATTATCATTGTATCATATTGGTGTATCGGATAGTGTATTCATGTTATATCAGTGATATCATCTTTTATTTCCGCTGTGTTATTTATCATCTAATGGGTGTTGCAAGCTCCCACGATACGAATTTGAAGTTGTTATCGGACATCGAGTTCGGGTCGTGACAGAGATGTTTACAGGTTATTTCAACTTAACTAAAAATTTTAAAATAAAACTTATCTTAAACAAATAAGTTTGATTAAATCTAAATTGAATCGGAGGTGTAAATTTATATGTTTGAATTATAAAGCAACAACCTGAACACATGATCTATATAAAATCAGAGAGTATCCTTTAGGAATCACAAACACATTATAGTCACATCATAATGTATTTAAGTATACATTCAACACATTTTATCACAGAGAATAAATAATGCAACTTTTTTTATAAATTTAAACTTTAAAAACAGAATGTTACTCACCTGTCTGATGGCAGAGCAGAAATTTGAAAAAGACTTGTGCTTTTGTTGTGGATTTATAAACCTTACATGCATGCTTCATCTTTGAAACCTGAGTTACTGACATTTCAACTTGCATTTGTTCCCAGGTTTATATGCTTTAAAAACTTGCTTTAATTCCAGGTTTGTATGTAGAAAACTCCATATTGAAATGATGCGGGCTAATTCCAGAAATGCAGAATTTCTTCTTGATTTCAAAATAGTGACAGATATGCTTTTAAACTTGAAGATGTGGGGGCTTTTGAAGATGATTTTGTTTTGGAAAATGTTTAACAGGTTTTTGATTACAGAAGTGGCTTTGAAAATGATTTCAGAAATTTGTTTCCATTGTTTCTTAGTTTTTGATTTCAAAAAGAAATAAGATGGAAGAGAATGTGCTTTTTAAAAAAAACTGAAATAAAATAAAAAGTAACCAAAAATAAAAATGCCACATGTCCCCAATATTACATTTGTCACTCTAAATGTTTTATTTCCTAACACATGTTAATTTGTGTTTTCAAAAAAAAGTTTACACTTGTTATAAAAGTTAATAAGCTATATATTTAGTTAACTTGTATTTAAAGTTAGATATTTAATATAAGATATGTTTAGTTAATGAGTTGACATGCATTTATTTACATGTATATAGATTTTAAAATAAAATAAATCAAACTATATTTATAAAATTAAACTTATACAAATATTTCAAAATCAAAACAAATTAAAAACATTTATACTTTAGATTTTAAAAAAAAACTTTGAATTCATGTTTCAAAATAAATTTTGAAATTTAGTTTATTTACAAATATAACTACACAATTTAAATTTTTGAAGAACAATTATTTTTATTAAAAATTTATTTGTTAAAACAATGCATTATTATATTTTTAGAAATAACAATATTTAATAACCATAAATAACTATTAAAAGAAATTGTCTTCTTATTAATAAATTATTTATTTTATCACATTATATTTAAAAGAAAATCAAAATAACCTTATTGTTATTTATTTAAATTTAAACTTATGTTAAAATATTTTAAATCATTTCAATATTTATCTTATGTATTTAAAACCATATTTATTTATTAAATAACCCTTTAAAAGTTTAACTTTTAAATGAAATCATAATTCACAATTTACTAAATATATACATATATATATATTTAGGAAACAAGATTTATTTATTAATTAAATTTAAAACAAGATCTATATACAATATATATAATATTCTATAAATATTATAAATATAAAACAATTTATTTGATTTAAAAAGATAAAATCTATCAATTAACTATTTATTTTATTGAATTATTAAATTAATTCAAATCTTATTACAAATATTATCAAATCAATTTAATTTTTATTACAGATTATTAAATTGATATTGCTTTAAAATTCCGGGTCATCACATTCCTTCCCCCTTAAAAGAATTTCGTCCCTGAAATTTGAAACAAAGGTAATTTAATAATCTATTTAAAGAATTAATTTTAAAACACAAGCATGTACCAATGATATGCTAACAACCATAGCAATCAATTCACCCAATCAAACAAATCTAATTATCCAGAAAGATTCTGGATAATACTTTCACGAGTTTCCCCGGTAAAAATATCGGGATACTCGCTTTATAGATTCCAAACAATCAATACAATTAAACTACAGAGCTCCTATTCATCTATATCTACAGAACTAGAAAACATATCAGACTACAGACGTGTCTGACTTAGCAACCAAACTCCATAACTGCTGGTTCTAAAACCAGAGATAGACCATACACGTACTCCCTCAGAGATACGTGAAACTCATCGAATTCCAGTTATCTAAATTGACAATTCAATCCTGAAAAACCAAACACCAATCCAACCAAAACACAGAGAAGAGATCCAAACATCATTGAGCTAGCCTTTCTAATGTTACCAAAACTTATAGCTCCTGAATCAGAGAAAACTCCAACAACAATGAAGTCTCCAACTTTGAATTCCAAATTTTAAATTGCAATATTCTAAGTACACTTTGATATTTATATAACTATTAATAAGGAATGGTTTATCTTAAAAATTATTAATATATTAAAATAATTAAATAAATAAGATAATGAAGAAGTAACTTATTTATTTAATTTATTTAATTAATAATTTGGATTAATTTAAATTAGAGATAATTAAGAAATAATTAAGGAATAAATAATAGTTAATGATGGTCACCAAATAAGGTTTATTTGATAATTAATTAATATGATTAAATTTTAATAATTAATTAGATTGATTAATTAATGATAATAAACTATAAAATTTATTTAAGCTAATTACTTAAATGAAAGTAATTAAGACATTAATTACTTAATGTAATTAATGAAGTTATTGAGTTTGGTTTAAATTACTTAATTAAGTTTAATTAATTTTAATTGATAATAATTACCTGATGTAGTTAATGTAGTGAAATTACCCAGTGAAGTAATTAAAGATAATTTCTGAATGTAATTGATAAATGATATTGGGATTGTGAAAATAATTTGGATTAAATTATTTTGTATAATTAATCAAGTGATTAATTTAAGAAATTAAATAAGGAATGATTAATTTGATAAGTGATTAAAGGTAATTAATTACAAAATGAGATTAATCAAAGGTGATTAATAATTATGGATTAAGTGAGATTAATTACTGAAAGTAATTAATTTAATAGAGTAATTAATTAAATATAATTAAGAATCATTAATTAATATAATTAATGATGTAATTAAGATTGATTAATTAATATTAATTAATCAATAATAAGTAATTAAGGATAATTAATTAATTGTAATTAATTAAGGTTAAATGTAATTAATTATAGTTAATTAATTAATGAAGTAATTAAAGGTTAATTACTGTATTTAGTTTAGGGTAATTAATTTTGTGAAATTAATTAAAGGTAAATAATCAGGATTGATTAATTAAGATAATAAATTAGAGGTTAATTAATTAATTAATTTGTAATTAATTAATGATAATGTAAGCAAGATTTATATTGTGCAAGTAATTAATTTAATTTATTTTAAATTAACTAAAGATGACGTAATTAATTTAATTCATTTTAAATTAATTATAGATGGTATGATTATGAGTCATTGCTTATAGATGGTTGATATTGGTTACCTTGAATGGTTTGAATCTCAGAGATGAGAATAGTAATGTTGATTGATATGGATGCATTGGTTGCATTGTGATATTGATATGGATTATCTTTTGATAATGATAAATATGGATTATCTGTGATTATGATAATGATAATTATCTGTTTTGACTATGAATTATCTATCTGTGTGTATATAGATAATATAATTGAATTTGTTTTAAACTCAAACAACTTGGACCTAAAAGACACGTTTTGGATTTCGATGAGATCGGGATCGGATTTCCATATTTGGGTACCCGAAAACCACATCGATCCAAATTAACGATAGGTCGTAAATCTTATGTGAAGAGTGAAGACTCGAGGTGTAAGGGCTATACGTCAGTATAACTCTATGGGTGATTCCGTAATGAGTTTGACGGAATAGTACTTATAGATTCGAGATGGAGATTCAGAGTGCAAGGGTTATCGTCATTAACTCCGTGGGTGATTCCGTAATGAGTGTAATGAGATAATGCCTTCGGTTTCGTTCGAACCCGTAACGAACTTGTATGGATTGAATGCTTTCAGCACATCGTCAGGTGGACGATGAGCATTCTAAGATATTGTGTCCACTAAAGGTAATCATAGCCTCGAGCCTCATCAACCGGGAATGGCTAAAACAGGGGAGGTGCAGCAAGGCTTCGTGGGTAACACCCACTGGAGAGCAAGATTGATCTCTGTCTAGAGGTCCCTTTTTATTCGGCTTGGAGGGCAGTTGTTAGTGCGCACCAACTGCGGGGTTGTCTTGTTCGGAACTGTTCAGTAAGGAATGGGTCTGGCCTTGTGTTGCAGGGGTGTAGGAGTACTCCTCGGTACATTGATCCAGGCCACGTACTGTGACGGGCGGTACCCCAGTAGCCCTGCCATTGTATGGAATCCAAAATCCAATAAGTGCCAACGGTTTTGATTGTATTACCCACTTTTGTGTCTAGTAGCTGGAATTTAATGAATGTAACAATTTCGGCTATTTCATATTTACTTGAAAACCCTAGACCTATTATAATATCACTGGATTTCCTATCAAATGTTTTGGTTAGCGTAAGGTAAAAACTTTTCCATGTTTATGTGTGGGAAGTCTTACGTGATACCTTTCTTTTCAAAAGGTTTTTGAAAGTTAAGCAACTTTAACCTGTTACTCACACCAGACCCATGTTTTACCCGGAGTTTATTCTTTGTTTTCATAAACTCTTGGGTACTCAAATTTTTACGAGTAGCCAAGGGATTCAGGTTAGATTTGACGAATATTGGAGGAGCAATGGAGCTGGAGGCTTCTGCTTTAGATATTTGTATTCCGCTGTGTGTTCTGTGTTGTCCCTGAGTTGTATTATGTTGTAAATACTAGACAGATGTTTATAACTGTCTAGTATGTGTTGTACTTTCTGTGTACTCTGATAGTGGTTGTAAACTACGTAACATATTATGTTATTAATATAATTTATTCGTTCCGCTGTTAGATTCTGATGTGTTGTTTCTTCTTTTTCTCTTTCTTTCTCCTTTCTATCCCTTTCTTTCTTATTAGCGATGCGACTTCCTGGAGTTTGGAATTTGGGTCGTTACAGTTGGTATCAGAGCATTAGGTTGAGTGAATACCTAGGCTCTGGAGTGGTGTCTATCTTGAGAGAGCGTATTTGTAATTTTATATATATTTATATATATTTATCTATTTCTACCTATCTGTTGGGTTACCTGTTCGGGTTTTCCAATATAGGTTATAAAGGTAGATAAGGTAGTAGTGTTTGTAACACGATTACTACCATTGATTGGAGTCTGATGTTGAGATTGGAAGTTCATCTGTCGAGACTGTAGACCTAATACCGTCTTGAATAAGTTTTGTTGTGTTGAAATATTTCATCGATCTCTGAAGGAAACCTGTTAAGGTTCGGAGACATCTTTGAAGTACAAAGTTTGGTGAGTAGGGTTTGGATCTGTTCGGTTGAGCTGGGGCAAGTGAAGGTATCTTGATACCTCAGGAAGTTGTAACAGCATTATGAGATGCAGTGACTATGGATTGTTTCCGAAGATGTTTTTTTGGAACAAGTTTGGGGAGTGTGACTGTCCCGAAGTTGTGGCTGGATTCAGCATGATGTTGTGGTTTTTTCTGTTTACTTTGAAGTCCGAGTTTCTCGAAGAACTTTGGATTAGGAAGATTTGGCATTCGTATCAGCAATGCAGCTCGGAGTGTTCTGTGAGCTGACAGGGAGGTCTTAGCTGAGTAGTTTTTCTAGAGATGGAGTTCAGAAGCTGCTAAGTGAATCCGTTTCTTCAATGGATTGACTAGAACGGTGTAAGCTGTTCTGTTTGGTAAAGAGAGAACAGTTTTATTTTGAAATATATTTGGATTGATCGCAAAAGTGACTTGCGATTGTTTTAGTGTTCTCTTGGATTGTTGGAAATTTTCTGGAGGTCTTTTGGGAAAGACTGAGGTTCGTCAGCATCTAGAAATTGAGTTTTCTTATCAACTAGAATTCCAGGAGTGAACTGGTAGTTTTGTTTAGTTGGAGAATGATTCCTAGAGATGGAGTTTGATGAAGCAACTCAGTTTTGAGAAATTTCTAAGTTTTCTTTATGGATCTGTTGAACCATATTTCTAGGAGGTGATGTCCAGTTGGTGCTTGTGTTCTTCGTCAGTATTTTCTTATCTACTTCGGATCAGAGTTGTGCAGCGAAAGCAGTTTGGATGTGTTTCTGATTTTCTTTTCCGAATTAGGAGAAGTTTGTTGTTTTCTGCTGTTTATGGAGTAGGATTGTGTTTTGGTTTTGGATTGATCTTGAGGAGATTATTATATTGGGTTGTTTACGGTTTTACTTGTTTCTAGAGGGATCAGCAAGGGTTGAGCTGATCAGTTTGGATGTTGGCAGCCCAGGATTGTCTGAAGACTTTTGTGGATAAGGGACGGAGAATTTAAATTCAAATTCCATTTTTGAATCTAAAATTAAAAAATGATATTTATTAAAGCGTTATTAAATTTTATATTCCATTTATTCTTCCTAAAGTAAATGTAAATAAAATTTATTACTTATAATAAAACTTATATAAGATAAATCTTAATCTACTTAATTTAAAAAAATTAAGTTTTAAAATTCATTACCATTTAAATTTCAAATTCAAGTTAGCAATCATTTAACTTCCTTTATAAACCATTTATAATGATTTCATTTTAAAAAAAAATCAAAATAAAGGTTTGAAAACATATTTACTTCAAATAAACAATTTAAATTTAACTTGTTTGAAAAACATTCAAATTTTAAAACTTATTTAAATATCCATATTTCTAAATTCAAAATCTTTGAACCATTGCTTATTTAAATTAATTGAATTTAAATCTGCATCAAACTTTTGATTTAAACCTAAATTTTAAAACTGCTTTATTCAAGATTCAAATTTCATTTTAAAAAAGAAACTGAACATTCAAAACCCTTAAGAAACAAGACTTAAATTCAAATTCAAATTTTCTATTTAATTTTTTTGTTTTCAGGTTCAAATGAAAATTCTATCTTCAGAAAAGAAACTGTCAGGTTCTTTCTTTCTTTTCTTTTTTTTATTTTAAAAACTGAAACATCTTCAAATTTGAAAACTTATAAGATTTCAAAATCTTTTGAAACTCTAATACAAATTAGATTTAAACTTAACTCAGAATTTAAAAACTTCACTTCATTTAAATTCATTTTTTAAATTTTACATTTAAAATTAAATAGATTAACAGGTTCTGCTAAAACCTGTACCAAACTAACCCCACCCTGCCCAACATCTGCTTCGAGAAAACAGATCCTTTAGTTTGGGAAAATCACAGAAACACTCGAGTAGTACTTCGAGTTAAATTTCCGCAGTACCTAAAAACAACAGAGCTCAAAGATTTTGCACGGTGCACATGCACCGTGCCTCCAGCAATCACCAGCCACCTCCGATGGCTTCCCTACGCCGGCGACCAACCCTACGACCAACACGACCATCAATTAGTCCCTCCTCAACTCGAAATCAAACTCAAGCTAAAATTCCCAACCTGGAACCAGAAAACTAAAACCAGACCCAAACCTGTCAATCCTCTTTCCACGGTGCTCCAACCATCGAAGGCCTTCCATCTCCGAAAACAGTTTCACCTATACCTCAGCAATTTTCCCCCAAAATCCCATTACACTCGGTCTCTTCTGAAGGTAGTATTGACCACAACAAAATGTTCAAACAAAACTAGGGTTCTTCCTGAATTTACATCACCGCAACCACCACATTGAATTGCAACATCCTCAAATATTTTTCCTGACATCAGTGACATCTTCTCCATCTCCCATATGAATCCCGACACCTCAATTTGCCTAGATCACACAAAAAAACCCAAATTCCCCCTATACAGTTCAACACAGGATAGCACCACAACCCCTCTACTAAAAATCAAGTTTTGATCAAGCTATTTAATTCTTAATATTGAATTCATAATTTGTTCAATATAAATTTCCACATTTTTAAACTTGATTCATCACACTCTGGGTTACAGAGATGTTTACAGGTTATTTCAACTTAACTAAAAATTTTAAATTAAAACTTATCTTAAACAAATAAGTTTGATTAAATCTAAATTGAATCAGAGGTGTAAATTTATATGTTTGAATTATAAAGCAAGAACCTGAACACATGATCTATATAAAATCAGAGAGTATCCTTTAGGAATCACAAACACATTATAGTCACAGCATAATGTATTCAAGTATACATTCAACACATTTTATCACAGAGAATAAATCATGCAACTTTTTTTATAAATTTAAACTTTAAAAGCAGAATGATACTCACCTGTCTGATGGCAGAGCAGAAATTTGAAAAAGACTTGTGCTTTTGTTGTTGATTTATAAACCTTACATGCATGCTTCATCTTTGAAACCTGAGTTACTGACGTTTCAACTTGCATTTGTTCCCAGGTTTATATGCTTTAAATACGTGCTTTAATTCCAGGTTTGTATGCAGAAAACTCCATATTGAAATGATGCAGGCTAATTCAAGAAATGCAGAATTTCTTCTTGATTTCTAAATAGTGACAGATATGCTTTTAAACTTGAAGATGTGGGGGCTTTTGAAGATAATTTTGTTTTAGAAAATGTTTAACAGGTTTTTTATTACAGAAGTGGCTTTGAAAATGATTTCAGAAATTTGTTTCCATTGTTTCTTAGTTTTTGATTTCAAAAAGAAATAAGATGGAAGAGAATGTGCTTTTTAAAAAAAACTGAAATAAAATAAAACGAAACCAAAAACAAAAATGCCACATGTCCCCAATATTATGTTTGTCACTCCAAATGTTTTATTTCCTAACACATGTTAATTTTGTGTTTTCAAAAAAAAGTTTACACTTGTTATAAAAGTTAATAAGCTATATATTTAGTTAACTTGTATTTAAAGTTAGATGTTTAATATAAGATATGTTTAGTTAATGAGTTGACATGCATTTATTTACATGTATATAGATTTTAAAATAAAATAAATCAAACTATATTTATAAAATTAAACTTATACAAATATTTCAAAATCAAAACAAATTAAAAACATTTATACTTTAAATTTTAAAAAAAACTTTGAATTCATGTTTCAAAATAAATTTTGAAATCTAGTTTATTTACAAATATAACTACACAATTTAAATTTTTGAAGAACAATTATTTTTATTAAAAATTTATTTGTTAAAACAATGCATTATTATATTTTTAGAAATAACAATATTTAGTAACCATAAATAACTATTAAAAGAAATTGTCTTCTTATTAATGAATTATTTATTTTATCACATTATATTTAAAAGAAAATCAAAATAACCTTATTTTTATTTATTTAAATTTAAACTCGAGTTAAAATATTTTAAATCATTTCAATATTTATCTTTTGTATTTAAAACCATATTTATTTATTAAATAACCCTTTAAAAGTTTAACTTTTAAATAAAATCATAATTCACAATTTACTAAATATATGCATATATATATTTAGGAAACAAGATTTATTTATTAATTAAATTTAAAACAAGATCTATATACAATATATACAATAGTCTATACATATTATAAATATCAAACAATTATTAGATTTGAAAAGATAAAATCTATCAATTAACCATTTATTTTATTAAATTATTAAATTAATTCAAATCTTATTACAAACATTATCAAATCAATTTAATTTTTATTACAGATTATTAAATTGATATTGCTTTAAAATTCCGGGTCATCACATTTACAAATTTAATACATTTATTAATTGTCGTTTAAGTAACCTTTAATTACTTTTATTTTTAAAACTTACTCAAGTGCAACAATTATACTTTCCATTATTATATTGATTTGAATTCCATTCTAGTTAATAATTTTATTAATGATTCACTAATTCAACATTTCCATTTGTTGCTTATATTAAACTTATAACCAAGTAAGACAATTTTCATTATTTCCAATTAATTGCAATTTTATTTTAAATTGTTAATTTTAATTAAAATTGCTACAACTAATTTCCAACATTGTGTCACATTCCCATAAATGTAACAATTATAAAATACCCAATTAAATATCTCACGAAATCGCATATTTCTTATTTTAAATAATTACCAAATATTCCTGTTTACACTCAATTATAACTTTGCCTTCTTTAAAAAATCCTTAAATTTTCAATTGCCTAATATATTCATAAATTACTATTAAATGTTCTCCATAAATTTCTTTACTTGGTTTCAAACTTTTTATTCATCAATTACTGCCCTATAAATAACTTACGTTCCAACATAAATTATACGATTTTTATTTCGTTCTAAATTTAACTAAAATCTTATTAATTTAACTCATTTTAATCATCGAATTTTACGGGTCGTTACATGAATAGTATTTGATTAGTTCATTCTTTTTATTAAAAATATATTTTAGAGATATAAAATTTTAAAATGTTTCTTCCCAGTATATACGGAACCATTAAACCTCTCTTATCATATCCTTTGATTACTTAAAACCTTTTCAAACTTGGAACAATTCAATATCATTACCTTTTTCACTTAAGAAAATGTTTCTCAATTATTTCATTTAAATCTTAACATAGATTTCTTAATTCAAAACTCAAATTTTGATTGAGTTAAAACAATGTTATCTAGGATGTTAATCCAAAACCAATAAATATCAAATGAGCAGAATCTATAGAAGTTATATAATTCTACTCACTATCAGTTCTCATATTTAACAAGTACTATTGGTGGAATAACGGTGAAATCGCCTTTTAAATTCCACGAATAGTACGAGTTCCCTCTTCGGGTTTAACACCGAGTACAAGAAGATTATCCCCATAAAATCGAAATTATTTATATTTAAAAAATTATTTCTTTTATACTTTTGGAAAATTTAGGTCCGAGTAAATATAATTTACTATTCCCTCGGTCAGGACAGTCCAAATAGCAAGGGAGAGTAGAAAACTGGTTTTCCAAACCCAAGCTCAGACATTATCTCTTTGAAACTCATAAGGCGGTCAAGTTATTTGATCGACTCTAAATCATTAATCATACACCCATTTCGTTAATTATTCCAATTACATTTGAAAAAAATTATTAATCATTTGAAAACATTTACAAAAGGTTTGGAAAAGAACGGTTGCATTTAAAACCATATTTCAAAATTTATAGAAAGTGCTGCAGAAAGTACTTTTTAAGCTGTATTGATCAAAATGACTTTTTATCATTTGGAAATTAATTTTATATGATTAACCTTACTTTTAACACATTTTAAAATATTTTTGGAATTTATTTAATATTTTTCAACAATTTTAAGACATTATTTTCAATGAAATCCTTTATTAGAATCCGAACTACAAAACTACGATTTTCCAAAAACTTGTTTTACTCATATATCAAAATAAAATTATCGAAATCTTGATTTTATTTATTTATTTGAAAACTATGGATATAATAGTTCGGAAAATTCTTATTTCGAAGAATTCCAAGCTGTCCATTTTTTATACCCATTTGACTTTATGGCGTGAAATCGCGAACTACTGTTACGCGACTCGTCTAATTTTGAGTAAATTTTCTATTACCATTCAAACTTTACCAAAACACTTTTATATGTTTATAAAACATTTCATAATCATATGTAAACCTTTTTAAGTGGTTTAACATTCCATATACACAAATTTATTCAATAAAGGAAAGTGAATCCCTTTGTGCTTATCGACGTGTATTTCCATGACTTATATATATACACGAGTATAAATGCACGTCAAGTTGGTCCTGTATTGGGTCATGGTCAGATCACTATTTACTTTTTTATTTTTATTTAGGATATGGATTATTTTCTTTATATTTGTATATTTAGTTTTTCTCTATAATCAATAAACGAGGCCACACTCATAAATTATGACATTATTAGTCGCACAATTTAAAAAATTAGTGAGTTATGGGTATAAGTTTAGGAACTACACGTTGTAAAATATATTTATAAAGACTATTTTTTTCAATATTTATAAATTACTAAATTATCATTTACAACAAATATGTTTGATGTGAATACAAAATTTCAGAGAAATGAATCACTCTCATATGTAAGCAAATTTGTATGGTGAAAAACTCGATAAATAAAGGATAATGTACATGTTAGCTTGCATTTAGTAAATTGGGTATTTAGAGTTTATACATAATATCTTATACTATATTTGTTGTTATTGGTTTAGACGCTGATAACTTTCTATTTTACAGCAATCAGACCTCCAACTGTGCCATCAAGTTCCTGTAGGTTCCAATAAAAAATGATTAATTCATTTGATGGCAGAATGGCTTAGTACCAAGAATAAAAAAACTAACCAAAGGGGATAGTGTTCGAATTGCTGAGTGCAGCATTTTATATACTAAGCATTATTTTCGTATTATAGTATTATAGTTCTAATCTTCATTGGAAAATTAGAATGAATATATTTAGGACCACGTAAATCGAATGAAATACTAAAAAATTGTTTCAACATTAGGAATATGGTAAAAGGATTAAAAACTGAAAAATGTATATGTTACTAATTCTGTATACTGATTAAAAATTCAATGCAAGATAGCGCTATAACTCGTATGGGACAAACCAAAGTTCATTAACCATCAATATTATTAATCAACTAAGAGAAACATTACATTCTAATACAAAGAGAAATGTAAGTAATGCTAAAAAACACAACCATATTTTACTACAAAATACCAACAATCAACTTCTTTTATTACATACAATGGCTACTAAGAAAGGAGAACACTTATCCCAAATAAAGCTAAGCAAATCATAAGTCCAGTCCAAGCGCACCAATAATGATTACTAGGGTTTTTGAATGTTGAGTAACTATTTACGATTACAACTACCATTTGATGCAGCAAAGTCATAACAAAGCTTCAAATCTTTCACTACATCAGAAATACAATATATGATAATTTGCGTGGATAAGGCACCGTAATTTGGAATAGCAATGCCATAACGATGACAAATATGCCGATGTAATTTAGGCCGTAGGAAAAAAATTATGAGGGCACAGCGATGGAAACTATTAGGAGTTTAGTGACCCTATAGTGAAGGAGGCTTTATTTGCCTCCATCCATTACAAAATACAACAAAATATTATATAAAATCAAACCAACTGTGTGAAATAGGCAATATTTCCAATATATATCATCCCAGTCAATTATGTATCAACGTAAATAAACAATAATCAAACACATCACAAACAAATAATAACAAACACACATCATGTACTGTAAAGAAAGATGTTACAATCAATGTATACATACTTAGGCATGCCAAAGATTAGTGTTAGTGTTCCATCTTAATTATTAACTGTTAGTGTTCCCTCTTAATAATGATTTTTTTTCATAGTGTAATTATTAAGAAATTTGTTTGAATAATTTGGGTCAGGAAATTATGATATAGTCCCGTATTTTTGTTGAACACTTAGAAGAGAAGATGCTTTTAGTTATTGATTTGTTGACTACATTAGTTATTGCATCCACTTATCCATTGGTTTTCTTCTTTAAAACTAATGGATTAACAAATTATTCGAACAAACAGTTGAGAAGAAGATTGAGTGCGAATTGCATATCATTATTCTAAAAGATCGGATTTCCATATCTATTAGCATATTGAGGGTTCAGAATTAGAAGGGGATAGATTATTTTAGCAAGCCAGGGTTAGGTGGATTATTCTTCTTGATAATATGTCTACATGTCACAAAATAACGTCAAAAGTGGATCTTCTTCGAATCAAGTGCCAAGTGAATAGGTTAAAAGGGGAAATAAGCAGGACAAACATGCGTAGGAAGGGTTCGCTCTATCATTGTATAAAAAGGCTCATATTACATTTTACAATTGTAACGACCCAGAATTTTTATAAATTTAAATTTGAATATTTAATTAATTTTAAATATTAATAATTGAATTTATAAGTCAAATAAATTTTTATTTGAATTTTTTGGATTTAATTGAATCATTAAATCGATAATTTAATACGTTAAATTATGGAAATAATTTAAAATTGAGTTAAATATGATTGAAAATAATTTGGAAAATTTTATTTAATCATACTGGAGTTATAGAAATATTTTAGAACTTTTAAAATCGAATTAAAAGTAAATTTGTGAAAATTGAATATTTTAATATTTAATAATCGACTGTAAAATAGCCAATTTTTGAACAGTCTCAGAATTGAACGAAACCAGTTTCATTGGATCCGTAATAGTTAGTTATTACCGGATTTCAATTTTCGTGTCAATCGGAGTTATCGTTTGATCGTGGCAGCTCGAAACGCATCGATTTATTTTTAATTTAAATTTGGCGAGTCAAAATAGCCATTTTTCAAAAAGTCTCGGATTTCGACGAAACCAGTTTCATCGGATCCGTAATGTGATATTATTGTAAGGTTTCAAATTTCAAGTCAATTGGATTTACCGTTTGTCCGGTACAAATTAAAACGCCTAGAAATCGAGTTAAATCGGTTTAATTTAAATTGAGCGTTTACAGCCATAACTCGCACATACTTCCGAATTAGCTTCCGAAACCTGTTCCATTGTGTCCGGAACGCAGGGTAAACCTTAGAAACGCTGGTTACGGCGTCTAAATCGGAGTTCGGAATTCCCGGAATGAATAGTGTTTTTCGATAATTTTCTATAAAAAGGGCTCACATTCTCCAATTTGCAACAACACTTCAAAACCCTAACAAACATCACCAGCCGCCTCCTATTCATTCATGGCCGAAATCTTCTTGCATTCACCCCTCAAAAACTTAAAATCCAAGCATCGAATCGAAAATCCTTCAACTGGAAAAACGTGGAGCGCTTCGAGATGCTTCAATCCAACGGCTGAGATCTGAAATGATGAAGTATGAGGGCTTCAAGGGGCTTGCGTTCGGCAGTTGTTTCGTCTCGTCGTGCGTGCGCAGGGGGTAGCCGAGTTCCATGAGCTTCTGGCCGAAGGTGGAGCATGCGGAGGCGAACGAAATGGCACTTCCTGATCGACAAATTGTTGAGCGTGGAGGTGGAGATGTTCAACCCTAGTTAGGGTATATTGGGTTCGGTTTCGTTTATGAAACCTGTAGGTTTCGTGCGCGTGAACGAAGAGGAGGGGGAAAGATGATGGTGGACGGCCTGATGAGGGGGGGTGTGGGATCCAGTGGCTCAGATTTAATCTAGGTTATAAATATAGAGTAAATGTTGTAAATTAGTTGATTTAAATACGTTCAAACTTGTAAAATACATAACTTTTTCATACGAGGTCGAAAAAATGCAAACTCAGTTGCGTTGGGATCGTATGGACGAGCACTACGCGATGGAGTTGGTTTGGAGTCGTTTGGAGTTAGTGAGAATTTCGAGTAAAATTAAACGCGCGTTTAATTTTATTCGAAATAAAAGCTTAAACGGAAATTAAAACAAAGGTGAGAACTTCTCACTCAATCGAATAGATTTCGATTTTATTTTAAATAGTTAGATTTAAAATATTTGAATGCATGTTTGAATGATGACTGTAAATTATTGATTGTTAAAATAGACATTATGCGCCGTTAGTAAGCGGATGTTATTTAATAAAAACATATACCGCGAATATTTCATAAACAGTGAAATTGGTATTATATATAATATCAATATATATATATTGGCATATGTATATATTGCAGTTGATTGATTTCCCGCATTTTTTGTTTAGCGGATGAGACCCTATTACGCCGTTATTAAGCGGATAATATTTAATAAGAACATGTACCGCGATAATTTCGTACTGGAGCGAAATTGGTATTGTGCTAATGTTTTTGGATGCAGGAAAACAGGTTGGAGGGATCCAACAGGATTCCTCAACAGTTTTTATTTGATTTCAGATATTTTGATATTTGATGGATTATCATATCGATATATGATATCGTTGTTAGTCGTGATTGACTATTTGGTGTGTAGCATCATTGGACCCAGATTTTGGGATTTTAAAATGTTTTTAAAGTGATTTTTGAAAAGATAAAATATTTTTTTTTGAATTGATCCATTATAAATAAATGAACGTTATAATTTTTAAAGTTATAAAAATTATAATTTTTGTGAAATATAGTTAAAAGCTGATTTTGAGAAATATGGGTTAATGATGTTATAAAATAGGTTAAATTGGATTTTTGAATTTATTATAAAAGTTTGAATTTAGAATTTATAAAATTTGATTATTTTTTTTTAAATCAGAATGATGAAATTATAAAGGAATTTAAAGACGTTTAAAAGAATAATATAAATTGATTTATATTAAGAGATTTATAAATAGATATTTATAAATCGAAATATTGACATTATAAAACGAGTCTTTATAAATGTTTAAATGAAGTGAAAATGAATTTCATAAATGAATGAAATTTGTAGAATTATAAACTGGGAGGTTATAAATGAAATTTATAAATAGGTAGATTTATAAATTTGGTGAAATTATGTGAATAATGGTTTTGGATAAATGAATGAATCTTATAAGTTATAAGATTCATAAATTGGAAAGTCTTTAAAAGAACGATCTTATAAAATAATCGTTTTATAAGTATTTAACTTATAATATGAACTTTTAGTTTATAATGGAGATATGAAATTTAACAGGTTAATAAAAGAATTTATAAAAAGGAAGCTTTTATAAATAAATAGAAATGGAATTTATAAACGTTGTTTTATAAATTCGCAAATGACTTATTTTGACAAGAAAATTGTTGTAACCTATTAATGGAGTTATATTCACATTTTTGAATAGTGAATAATCCTTTGAATTAAAACGAATAAAAGGATGAGATTTGTTAATGAAGTTTATTCACATTTTTAAATGGTGAATAACACGTTAAAAGAAATGTGTAGAATGTGATGTTTTAAATAAAATTAAAACGATCTAACGATGTTTTAAAAGGTGTTGAGATTCGAAACCATAGATTTCAACATTCATTGTTGAAATAGATGTTTCGAGAAATAAAAGGAAATAGTGGACTATAACACTGTTGTTATAGTAAATGACTTCCGAAAGGAAATGTTTTGAATAGTATTGGGATTTATATATCTATTTTAATTTCGAATCCCTATACTAGTGATTTTGGGTTGTCGTAACGATGTTTTACGTAACATTCGTTTTGGCCCAAGTAAATATGTTTAAGAAAGGATTTTCTTAATAGAATAAAATATATACTTAATTCGATTTAGGTATATTGAATATTTTCTAAGTGTTGAAAATAAAAAGATTTGTGAATTACTTATTTTTAATAAGTATGGAAATGTTTTTCCAATGTGAAGTGAATATTTAGAAACTATCTTTTTGAAGATAAATTGAAATGAATTATTGAAATCGTATATGCACAGATTTTTTTGAAATATAAATTCATTATGGAATTTATATGTGAAAAGTGAAATTGGTTAAAAATAAATATTGATTTATTTTTGAAGTGTTGAAACTATATATCTAGTAAAGATATTTTGGAAAATAAATAATTTGGAAAATTATTTGGAATCTGGTGATGTATGCATATCAATTGATAGTTCAATAGCCGACTATCAGTATTTCCCTTTCGAATGGGTATTTGATGTGATTTGATTGAATTTGAATGTCACACTTATTTTTGAATAAGCGCTCACTATTCGGGTTAACCGGGAAAGGACCATGGGGTCGTATAACCCACTCCGAATATGTGATACGTCGTTGTGAATTGCATTGAAGATCGGTGTTGAAGACCGGTATTTGCAAGAGTGATAGGATGAACTATCGATTGACTCTGCACCGAGTAGCTACGGTATTGAGTTCTCCATATGTGATGGTGAATTCGATCAGGATTGTGAATATCCGGATTGCAAGGACTTCTTTGTAAGTGCCTTCGGTTCTGTTCGATCCCGGAACAGACTTGTATGGATTGTATGCCTGACATTACAAGTTGAGATATAAAGCCGATTTCTTTCAAATATATTTCTGTTGGTGGCGGAGAATTTATTCTTTGCTTAACACCCTTCTTTGAGACGTACGAGCTCAAAGGTTATATAGTTGGAGTTATCAGCGATATATTCCCAATTTTGGTAATGTGACATGCTGAGTGTTGCTGAAATGATCATTGTGTTGATTATTTGTGATAGGATCATTTATTTGATCGTCTATCTTAGTGATCATTGTGTTGATCATTTGTTGACCCAAAGCATGGCTTTTGTATAAAGTATGTTTTTGTGGACGTGACTTCGTCGAGCCTCACATCCCGGAAATGGTCAAAACAGGAAAGATGCGGCAAGGTTATTAGGGGTTGCTGTAGCTCCCCTTAGGGTATGTGCATTTCCTTCTGGAAAGGGTGGTATCATGGTATGGAGCCCAGATACTTACTCATGTTGATACACTATATCTATTTCTGTGTGGTGTTGTTGGTGACGAGCGCTCGGTTAAAGGTCCGATGGGACCGGGGGATGCCATATTCGTGTAGTAGTTACCTAGTGATAAAGGTAACCCGGCCTTGTGTTGGCAGAGAGCTGGTTAAGTTCTCGGGGACGTCCAGCCAGAGGCGTTTCCATGTGGCAGTAGGAAGTTCCTTAGCCTGACCATTTGTTGGAAATCCAAAGAAACAATACGAGACTTGTACGGTATTAGTTGTATAACCTGCTATGGAATGTGGCGGTAACCTGCTATTGAACATGGTAGCTATAGTAGGCATAAGTGCGGAATGTCTATGCTGGCTAAGATTTATATCTTTATTTTAGAAATGAATTTTCCTACACTATGCACTAGTAATAATAACAAATGTTATTTTAAATGCGTATCAAGCATCTTTGGCTATCATAAGGAGAAATCTCCTCCGATTCTGCGTTTGCATGTGTGTGTGTGCGGGAGGCCTTATGGTAGTCTCATTTTTAAAAGCATTGCGAATTGAGTTTAAAAATATTCCTCTATTTTGATTTTAAAGTAAATAAACTGTTTTGAGTTCTCACACCAGTCACATGACTGACTCGGAGTTTATTGTTTCCCTTCCTAAACTCTGGGTGCCCACCAATTTCCACACGGGCAGTTAAGAGTTAGGTTTATCAGGATATTCAGGATATTCAGGAGTTGCTGGAGGCAAGCTGGATGGCATGGCGTATTACTAGTTTATATAGTATTTCTTTTTCCGCTGCACTGTTTGTTGTTGTTGTTGTACACTCTGATGATATGATGTAATGTAATGTATGAAATGTAATAACTGATATAGTTCTTTGTTTAAAGATTATTCATTTATTATTATATGTTGTTCCGCTGCGAATTGTGAGATTCTGTTGTTGTTCTGTTGTTTCCTTTCTGTCCCGTTCTATTTTTCAAATTCTCTGTTTTCTTTCTCTGTTTTCTAAAAAATTGTCTATCTTCTTTTCCCTCTATTCTTCTTCTTCTCTCTTCTTTCTTTTCTTTTCTTTTTAAAACCCATAACATCTCGGTTTTCGGCCTTTGATTTCTCGGCAGTCGATAAAGTGAGTGTCGATGTCGGATCTTCGAAGAACGAAAATCCGCGTACGTTACATTTGGTATCAGAGCTCTGATGGTTAAGCGACAACCATGGTTCTGTAGGGTATTACTCGTTAGAGATAGAGTCAGCAGTACTCTAGAATGAGTTTGAGTGTAATAATAGCTACGAGAGCGTATTTGTTAGTGAATATGAAATTGTTTTATATTGTGATGATTGGTTTATTGAGTGGCATATGAACCTTCCTCAGCACGGTATGTACAACTTTGCCGAAGGGGTTTCTAAACACTTGAATAGAACAATTCGACATAATATTGATTTTGAAATTGGGTAAATGAAATAATTTTACCTTAAGTATATTTTGTATGTAAAGAAATAATTTTTCAAAATTATTAAAGTGTATATAAGTTGATTGTTAGGTTGTTTGGATAATCTAAATAAAAGAATAATTGTATAAGCAAAAGAATTATAAGAATTGAATTATAATTAAAGTAATTTACAATTGTGAAATAAACTTATATATACAAGAAGTAAAATTATATGAATATGAGTTGTAAATAATCAAGTGGATTAAATGAATGTGAACTTGAGTATATGAATGAAATTCAACTTTGTAATTGAATTGAATGAATCGATTGAATGTAAATCAATTGAATGTGAATAAAATTGGTATGAAATATGAATATAAGTGTTAATTCATTAAAATCTAATGTTATTAGAAGTTGAATAGTTGAATGAAAATCAATTAAAATTTAAACCAAATAGAATGAATATAAGCAAAGGAATTTGGTTATAATTAATATACTTTGGTTGTTATATGATTGTTGATTGATTGTATGTAATTCATTAAGTGTTAATGAAATTGAAAGCTATGAAATTGAATTCAAATTAGAAGTAAATAAATTTGAATAGAATTGAAAGTGAATTGGATTTAATTAGTGAATGCAAACTAATTAAAATAGAGAACGTATGTTGATAAAATCCAATGTGAATAAATCAAATGTAATTTAAAGTGAAAACCAATTCATTGAATATTAATGAGAATATGAATGAAAATTCATTTGATTATGGATGGTAGTTGGTTGATGTTTGCATTTGTTGTTTGGTTGCATTTTCTATGTGACATGTATAGTTATGTTGCTATATGTTGTATATTGATACTATTTTCATATATGCATGATTCTCATGTTGTTTGTTGAGTTTAGTAGGTGCGGATCGCGTTTGCTTCGCATTTGGAGCTCGCTTTAGCGCTATATTAGCCGTATATGCTCGCTAATAAAATATAAGGTACATATCTCGGATTAAATATCGTACTTTTACACTTTTTTCCCTTCGGGATGCCTCATTACTTGATGAGATGTATATTTGTGATATATATACTGTCATTTTTTTTTTCGGATCGAGCCGCGCAAAGGAGACTATGGCGAATTTTTCCGAAAATTTAAGGCGTTAGAAAAAAAATTTTTGAGAAAAATTGGAAAATTTTGAAAACTTTAAACTTTGTTTTAAAGTTGAAAGTTAAATGATATAGATTGTTTTTGAAAACATAACTAAGTATGATTTGAAAACTTAGTAAAAGTTATCATAAGAAGTTTAATTATGAATTTTGGAAAATTAATAGATTCTGTAACTTTTCTTACTTGTAATTTCGAGGACGAAATTCTTTTAAGGGGGAAAGATTGTAACGACCCAGAATTTTTATAAATTTAAATTTGAATATTTAATTAATTTTAAATATTAATAATTGAATTTATAAGTCAAATAAATTTTTATTTGAATTTTTTGGATTTAATTGAATTATTAAATCGATAATTTAATACGTTAAATTATGGAAATAATTTAAAATTGAGTTAAATATGATTGAAAATAATTTGGAAAATTTTATTTAATCATACTGGAGTTATAGAAATATTTTAGAACTTTTAAAATCGAATTAAAAGTAAATTTGTGAAAATTGAATATTTTAATATTTAATAATCGACTGTAAAATAGCCAATTTTTGAACAGTCTCAGAATTGAACGAAACCAGTTTCATTGGATCCGTAATAGTTAGTTATTACCGGATTTCAATTTTCGTGTTAATCGGAGTTATCGTTTGATCGTGGCAGCTCGAAACGCATCGATTTATTTTTAATTTAAATTTGGCGAGTCAAAATAGCCATTTTTCAAAAAGTCTCGGATTTCGACGAAACCAGTTTCATCGGATCCGTAATGTGATATTATTGTAAGGTTTCAAATTTCAAGTCAATTGGATTTACCGTTTGTCCGGTACAAATTAAAACGCCTAGAAATCGAGTTAAATCGGTTTAATTTAAATTGAGCGTTTACATCCATAACTCGCACATACTTCCGAATTAGCTTCCGAAACCTGTTCCATTGTGTCCGGAACGCAGGGTAAACCTTAGAAACGCTGGTTACGGCGTCTAAATCGGAGTTCGGAATTCCCGGAATGAATAGTGTTTTTCGATAATTTTCTATAAAAAGGGCTCACATTCTCCAATTTGCAACAACACTTCAAAACCCTAACAAACATCACCAGCCGCCTCCTATTCATTCATGGCCGAAATCTTCTTGCATTCACCCCTCAAAAACTTAAAATCCAAGCATCGAATCGAAAATCCTTCAACTGGAAAAACGTGGAGCGCTTCGAGATGCTTCAATCCAACGGCTGAGATCTGAAATGATGAAGTATGAGGGCTTCAAGGGGCTTGCGTTCGGCAGTTGTTTCGTCTCGTCGTGCGTGCGCAGGGGGTAGCCGAGTTCCATGAGCTTCTGGCCGAAGGTGGAGCATGCGGAGGCGAACGAAATGGCACTTCCTGATCGACAAATTGTTGAGCGTGGAGGTGGAGATGTTCAACCCTAGTTAGGGTATATTGGGTTCGGTTTCGTTTATGAAACCTGTAGGTTTCGTGCGCGTGAACGAAGAGGAGGGGGAAAGATGATGGTGGACGGCCTGATGAGGGGGGGTGTGGGATCCAGTGGCTCAGATTTAATCTAGGTTATAAATATAGAGTAAATGTTGTAAATTAGTTGATTTAAATACGTTCAAACTTGTAAAATACATAACTTTTTCATACGAGGTCGAAAAAATGCAAACTCAGTTGCGTTGGGATCGTATGGACGAGCACTACGCGATGGAGTTGGTTTGGAGTCGTTTGGAGTTAGTGAGAATTTCGAGTAAAATTAAACGCGCGTTTAATTTTATTCGAAATAAAAGCTTAAACGGAAATTAAAACAAAGGTGAGAACTTCTCACTCAATCGAATAGATTTCGATTTTATTTTAAATAGTTAGATTTAAAATATTTGAATGCATGTTTGAATGATGACTGTAAATTATTGATTGTTAAAATAGACATTATGCGCCGTTAGTAAGCGGATGTTATTTAATAAAAACATATACCGCGAATATTTCATAAACAGTGAAATTGGTATTATATATAATATCAATATATATATATTGGCATATGCATATATTGCAGTTGATTGATTTCCCGCATTTTTTGTTTAGCGGATGAGACCCTATTACGCCGTTATTAAGCGGATAATATTTAATAAGAACATGTACCGCGATAATTTCGTACTGGAGCGAAATTGGTATTGTGCTAATGTTTTTGGATGCAGGAAAACAGGTTGGAGGGATCCAACAGGATTCCTCAACAGTTTTTATTTGATTTCAGATATTTTGATATTTGATGGATTATCATATCGATATATGATATCGTTGTTAGTCGTGATTGACTATTTGGTGTGTAGCATCATTGGACCCAGATTTTGGGATTTTAAAATGTTTTTAAAGTGATTTTTGAAAAGATAAAATATTTTTTTTTGAATTGATCCATTATAAATAAATGAACGTTATAATTTTTAAAGTTATAAAAATTATAATTTTTGTGAAATATAGTTAAAAGCTGATTTTGAGAAATATGGGTTAATGATGTTATAAAATAGGTTAAATTGGATTTTTGAATTTATTATAAAAGTTTGAATTTAGAATTTATAAAATTTGATTATTTTTTTTTAAATCAGAATGATGAAATTATAAAGGAATTTAAAGACGTTTAAAAGAATAATATAAATTGATTTATATTAAGAGATTTATAAATAGATATTTATAAATCGAAATATTGACATTATAAAACGAGTCTTTATAAATGTTTAAATGAAGTGAAAATGAATTTCATAAATGAATGAAATTTGTAGAATTATAAACTGGGAGGTTATAAATGAAATTTATAAATAGGTAGATTTATAAATTTGGTGAAATTATGTGAATAATGGTTTTGGATAAATGAATGAATCTTATAAGTTATAAGATTCATAAATTGGAAAGTCTTTAAAAGAACGATCTTATAAAATAATCGTTTTATAAGTATTTAACTTATAATATGAACTTTTAGTTTATAATGGAGATATGAAATTTAACAGGTTAATAAAAGAATTTATAAAAAGGAAGCTTTTATAAATAAATAGAAATGGAATTTATAAACGTTGTTTTATAAATTCGCAAATGACTTATTTTGACAAGAAAATTGTTGTAACCTATTAATGGAGTTATATTCACATTTTTGAATAGTGAATAATCCTTTGAATTAAAACGAATAAAAGGATGAGATTTGTTAATGAAGTTTATTCACATTTTTAAATGGTGAATAACACGTTAAAAGAAATGTGTAGAATGTGATGTTTTAAATAAAATTAAAACGATCTAACGATGTTTTAAAAGGTGTTGAGATTCGAAACCATAGATTTCAACATTCATTGTTGAAATAGATGTTTCGAGAAATAAAAGGAAATAGTGGACTATAACACTGTTGTTATAGTAAATGACTTCCGAAAGGAAATGTTTTGAATAGTATTGGGATTTATATATCTATTTTAATTTCGAATCCCTATACTAGTGATTTTGGGTTGTCGTAACGATGTTTTACGTAACATTCGTTTTGGCCCAAGTAAATATGTTTAAGAAAGGATTTTCTTAATAGAATAAAATATATACTTAATTCGATTTAGGTATATTGAATATTTTCTAAGTGTTGAAAATAAAAAGATTTGTGAATTACTTATTTTTAATAAGTATGGAAATGTTTTTCCAATGTGAAGTGAATATTTAGAAACTATCTTTTTGAAGATAAATTGAAATGAATTATTGAAATCGTATATGCACAGATTTTTTTGAAATATAAATTCATTATGGAATTTATATGTGAAAAGTGAAATTGGTTAAAAATAAATATTGATTTATTTTTGAAGTGTTGAAACTATATATCTAGTAAAGATATTTTGGAAAATAAATAATTTGGAAAATTATTTGGAATCTGGTGATGTATGCATATCAATTGATAGTTCAATAGCCGACTATCAGTATTTCCCTTTCGAATGGGTATTTGATGTGATTTGATTGAATTTGAATGTCACACTTATTTTTGAATAAGCGCTCACTATTCGGGTTAACCGGGAAAGGACCATGGGGTCGTATAACCCACTCCGAATATGTGATACGTCGTTGTGAATTGCATTGAAGATCGGTGTTGAAGACCGGTATTTGCAAGAGTGATAGGATGAACTATCGATTGACTCTGCACCGAGTAGCTACGGTATTGAGTTCTCCATATGTGATGGTGAATTCGATCAGGATTGTGAATATCCGGATTGCAAGGACTTCTTTGTAAGTGCCTTCGGTTCTGTTCGATCCCGGAACAGACTTGTATGGATTGTATGCCTGACATTACAAGTTGAGATATAAAGCCGATTTCTTTCAAATATATTTCTGTTGGTGGCGGAGAATTTATTCTTTGCTTAACACCCTTCTTTGAGACGTACGAGCTCAAAGGTTATATAGTTGGAGTTATCAGCGATATATTCCCAATTTTGGTAATGTGACATGCTGAGTGTTGCTGAAATGATCATTGTGTTGATTATTTGTGATAGGATCATTTATTTGATCGTCTATCTTAGTGATCATTGTGTTGATCATTTGTTGACCCAAAGCATGGCTTTTGTATAAAGTATGTTTTTGTGGACGTGACTTCGTCGAGCCTCACATCCCGGAAATGGTCAAAACAGGAAAGATGCGGCAAGGTTATTAGGGGTTGCTGTAGCTCCCCTTAGGGTATGTGCATTTCCTTCTGGAAAGGGTGGTATCATGGTATGGAGCCCAGATACTTACTCATGTTGATACACTATATCTATTTCTGTGTGGTGTTGTTGGTGACGAGCGCTCGGTTAAAGGTCCGATGGGACCGGGGGATGCCATATTCGTGTAGTAGTTACCTAGTGATAAAGGTAACCCGGCCTTGTGTTGGCAGAGAGCTGGTTAAGTTCTCGGGGACGTCCAGCCAGAGGCGTTTCCATGTGGCAGTAGGAAGTTCCTTAGCCTGACCATTTGTTGGAAATCCAAAGAAACAATACGAGACTTGTACGGTATTAGTTGTATAACCTGCTATGGAATGTGGCGGTAACCTGCTATTGAACATGGTAGCTATAGTAGGCATAAGTGCGGAATGTCTATGCTGGCTAAGATTTATATCTTTATTTTAGAAATGAATTTTCCTACACTATGCACTAGTAATAATAACAAATGTTATTTTAAATGCGTATCAAGCATCTTTGGCTATCATAAGGAGAAATCTCCTCCGATTCTGCGTTTGCATGTGTGTGTGTGCGGGAGGCCTTATGGTAGTCTCATTTTTAAAAGCATTGCGAATTGAGTTTAAAAATATTCCTCTATTTTGATTTTAAAGTAAATAAACTGTTTTGAGTTCTCACACCAGTCACATGACTGACTCGGAGTTTATTGTTTCCCTTCCTAAACTCTGGGTGCCCACCAATTTCCACACGGGCAGTTAAGAGTTAGGTTTATCAGGATATTCAGGATATTCAGGAGTTGCTGGAGGCAAGCTGGATGGCATGGCGTATTACTAGTTTATATAGTATTTCTTTTTCCGCTGCACTGTTTGTTGTTGTTGTTGTACACTCTGATGATATGATGTAATGTAATGTATGAAATGTAATAACTGATATAGTTCTTTGTTTAAAGATTATTCATTTATTATTATATGTTGTTCCGCTGCGAATTGTGAGATTCTGTTGTTGTTCTGTTGTTTCCTTTCTGTCCCGTTCTATTTTTCAAATTCTCTGTTTTCTTTCTCTGTTTTCTAAAAAATTGTCTATCTTCTTTTCCCTCTATTCTTCTTCTTCTCTCTTCTTTCTTTTCTTTTCTTTTTAAAACCCATAACATCTCGGTTTTCGGCCTTTGATTTCTCGGCAGTCGATAAAGTGAGTGTCGATGTCGGATCTTCGAAGAACGAAAATCCGCGTACGTTACAACAATGGAACTTCATTTGATGCTACTCTTTAGATAGATATCCGAAGAAAACTTTATTTAAAAAGAAATTTGATATCTTTTTTGCTACGGTTGCAAAATTTGAGATATATTAGATGTAACAAAATAAGTCCAACTAAACCATGACTTTTTGAAGCAGCAATGCATTGCCGATTGTTTCCCATTAGGAGTGTACCTATAGCGCTATTAAGAATTGATGATAATTGATACAGGATTTGCAGATTACATTTTACAGGAGACGGCAAGGTACTTTGCATGGCAGCCTTGTGCTATCAATTTCCCAGTCTTCTTCTCTTTCAACTCCATAACTGACACTCCCACTGACTTCCCCATGCGCAACATTTTCCCTTCAAGCTCAATTTCGTCCTATCTATGGTGTACATACATAGAAGCAAGCTAATTCGACAAAGTTATACATGTTCATGCATAGAAGTAGGTATTATGAATTAAGTTACATGAACATAAGCTACATCCAGGTAAGAAATGTTTATATAAATGAAAACTCCACTCGTGGCAGAACCGGTAGTGAAAAACACTACAGACCCAACCAAATTGACCAAATGCCACTACACCACTTTGTAGAATATTACCCTGCATTATTTCTCAATTGCGTTCACATTCATCAACACGTAAAATAAAACACTAAAAGAATATTCAAGTATTAAGGATGACTATATTGTAGGCAAGGAGGGATTTTCATGGTGCAAACAACTCTGCCATGCTAGATTACATCAACTTGAAGTCCTTTAACCGTTAAAGCATCCAAGAATTTGCAAGGCGATGCTCTTCTTCCCATGCTTTGATCAGCGTTGCCAGGTTTTATTTCAGAATCGAGAACTATGATATCCCAAAAATTTCGTGTGATATCCCCGAAATTTCAAGCAGTTAATATGCGATAATCTCTTTTATAAATTATTTAAAAATTGGCAAATTATTGTTTTAGAACAAATAATAATGATTGTTTATATATATATATATAAGTAGATTTTAAATAGAGAAATTATTATTTTCAAACAAACTAAATTTGTGCTTGTTTAAATGCATGTGTGTGTGTGTGTATATATATATATGAGTTGATTTTATATTGAATTTGGATTTGACTTTGAAATTCAAAGGATAAATATCTTAAAATAAGTTTGGCTTTAAAAATATATTATATATGATTTTTATTAGTATATAATTTGTTTCATATTATTTTCTTTAAAAGATTTTATTTATATAAATTAAGAAAAGTATTTATTAAATAGAAAATTAAATATAAAAGTTTTATAAAAACATTTAAAAATAAATAAACACATGCATAATTACACGTGAAAGTTAAATGTATATAATTTAAAAAATGTAAGATGATTAACATTTGCTAATGACAAATGTAAGGTTTTTTAACAAGTGTCGCATTATTACATTTTCTTTTATTTAAAAAAAAATAGATAAAACAAGCTATAAGTATATCTCTACTTTACTTTCTCTATTTCTTTCCTATTCTCATTTCCTAAACAAGAAAACCTAAACCTATTAATAACTCAAACTAGAAAATTATTCAAAAAGCAACAACATGTTCAACAAACCTGTAGCAAATCAAACCAGATCATCTCAGATTTAAAGCAAGAGCATATTCAACTAAATCAAGCTTAAACCTTCTCAACAACAAAGATTTCCAGTTTCATAGGTCATCAAGCAATCAAAGTAAATTCATTTCGGATAAAAAGCAAGATCATCTCAGTTTTTAAGGCTTCAGTTCATCAAGCATTTTCCAGCATTCAAATTTTCAAATTAAAAACTGTTACAAGCTCTGTTCAAACATTTTCCTGGTTAGTAAACTAAACAATATCATGTTTTACCTCAATGTATGTGATAATTATATGAAGTAGGATGTGATAAATTGTTGTGTATATGAAAATTATGTTTGCATGTTTAAAAATAGGAAGTTGTTAAGAATGCATGTCTATATACATATGTATGTCTTTGTTTCATTGTTACAGGTTAAAAAAGTTTAGATCAAAATTCCTATTCTCTTCAACTAATCTCTGATAGGCTTTAGTATTTAAACAAATTATGTTTGTCTAAACATAAACTAAGATTTAGAAATAGTTTAAAGTAAGTTTTGTTTATATATTATCTGAAAATCAGAAAGAATAGTGCAAAACTTAAAACATGTAAATTTCAAACATCAAAATTCTTTGATTCATGTATATAATTTGAATCCCCATCAGAAATCATGATTTTTAAAGGTTAAGACAGCATTTTTAGTTTGGGATAGAGTGAGTAATTTGAGGTTGGTAGGATTTGGGATTTTGATGCTTTAATGGTGATCGGGGAACTCGGGAAGGTCGGGATCGCCATTGGAGGTAGCTGGGGAGTTGGCGATTTAGGAAAAATGGAGGATGGATTTTTACACCGCCGAGGCGACGTCACAGCGATGGATTAGGGTTTAGAACCTAGTTTGGTCGAGGCTTGAATTTTTGGTTGCCGCAACATCTCTCGAGCATCAGTTCATTGGACTGGGGGGAAAGATGAAGGGTTGGTCGGCGAACCTTTGGACAGAGCTTCGTGGTTGCTGGTGATCGGAGTTGTCAATCTTGGTCAAGGTTTTGATGCTCCAGCTCGATCAGATGACTCGATTTTGATTGGGGGTTCATGATGAAGATCTGGGTGGCCTGAATCGATGATGGAGATGGTCGACATTGTGTTGGAGATGGCGATAGTGGTCGGAGTCATCACATTCAATGGTTCATGTGCACAAGGTTGGTAGTGTGTCAGTGATTTGGGAAGATGAAGTGTGGGCTCGGGGGAAACTCGGGAAAGTAAGGGTGATGTCTCGGGTTAGTCTCGTGTAGCTCGTGAGTGTTTTACATATAACAGTTTTAACTTAACAAGTTTTTTTAGAAAAAAAGAGAGGAAAGGAAGGAAGTCTCCAGTGTGACTCAGGTTGGAGACTGGGTTGGACCCGAAGGAAGTTTATAACAGTTTTATAAAAGCAAGCTTTAAATTTAATATGAATCTAATTTAAATCTATTTCTTAAATCAATATTCTTTATATAATGATGTTTTTAAATATTAGGTTTTAAGAAAAGTGGTATGTTTGTTTAACTTAAATTTGTTAAATTAAATTCATAGGTTATTTTTAACCTAAATTAAATGGTTTAATTAAATATTAAAGGATAAAATGTTTTAAATTTATATGGTAATGATATTTAAGTAATTAATAAGATAAATGGTTTATCTTATAAGTTAATTAAGGTTTTGATGATTTAAGATTAATTAAATTAATAAAGTAATTAAAGAGTAATTAATTAATTTAACTAATTAATGTTTATAGATCAATGAATTAATAATTAAAGGTTATAAGTTAATTAATTAGAGATTAATTAATTTGTAATTAAGAGTTATTAATTAGATAATTATAGATTATTAATTAATGATTAGAGATTAATTAATTCAGTAATTAAAGATTAATTAATTTGTAATTAAGCATTAATTAATTAAGTAATTAGAGATTAATCAATTGGTAATTAAGGATTGATTAACTGGTAATTAAAGATTAATTAACTGGTAATTAAGTTTTATTAATTAATAATTAAGGTTTATTAATTAATAATTAAAGGATAATTAATTAGTAATTAAAGATTAATTAATTAATTTATAAGGTACTTAAAGAATGATTAATTAATTCAAATGGTTTGTAATTAATTAATGATTAATTAAGCAGGGTTAGGTGACTAATTCTTAAGTAATTAATTTAATTTGAATTAATTAAATTAATTATAAGTATGGGATTAATAAATCTTGCTTATGGATGATTGATTGTATAGAATGTCTGGATTGATTTATATTTATAGTATGATAATCTATGATATTATGTGATGTGATATACTTTGGATATATATGTGATAAATGTGTGTTATTTATTTGATATAAATGCTGTGTGAATTCAATGTTTTGGATTGAATAAAATTGCTTAAACCTTAAACAACTTGACTTTCAAGGCGACGTTTGGATTTCGATGAGACAGGGATCGGATACCAAATTTATTATCCAAAAACCACATTGATCCAAGTTAAACGATAGGTCATGAAATCTCAAGTGAAGATCGAGATGGAGATTCAAAGTGCAGGGGTTATTGTCGTTAACTCTAAGGATGATTCCCAAATGGGTGTAACGAGATAATGCCTTCAGTTTCGTTCGAACCTGAAACAAACTTGTATGGATGAATGCCATCAGACCATCGTCAATGGAGGATGATGTGCATTCCAAGTTATGTGTTCTTACAAGGTAATCATAGCTTTAAGCCTCACCAACCGGGAATGGCTAAAATAAGGGAGGTGCACGCAAGGCTACGTGGGTAGCACCCAAGTAGGATTAGATTTTCCCTTATCTAGAGGTCCCTTTTTATTCGGTTGTGTGGGAGGTTGTTTGGCCACAACCGCGGGGTTGTCTTATTTGTACTATCCAGTAAGGGGTAGCTCCGGCTTTGTGATGCAGGGGATCAGGGTGAATCCTTCGTAACCACAACTTGGGCTGGGCCGCATCATCCTCCCCGGGTTGAGAAATATTCGTCCTCGAATTTGTAAGCTCTTCCTCATCCGATTGTTCATCCCCATAATAAGGTACGAGATGTTTAACATTGAACATGTCCAAAGTGTATACATCCTCTGGCAGCTCCAACCTATAAGCATTTTCATTGATCCATTTCACAATTTTTACAGGACCAAATTTTCTGGCTTTCAACTTGTTATAAGCACCCACTGGAAAACGGTCCTTCGTTAATACAGCATACACCAAATCTCCTTCATTGAACTCAGTACTTCTTCGCTTCAGATCTGCGGATCTTTTATACTTCTCATTCGCCTTCTCCAATCGTTCCTGAAGGATTTTATGACATTCAGTCAACCCATCAATAAAATCAACAGCTCGTTTAACTGTTCCCTTTGGTTGTTGCACTACCGTTAAACCCAACGGTCCCCTTGGTAAACTCGAATAAACAATCTGAAATGGACTGAAACCCGTGCTACGATTCACTGCATGATTATGTGCAAACTCTGCTTGGCATAACTTCACGTCCTAGCTCTTTAGATTTTCCTTCACAAGACATCGCAGCAAATTTCCCAGCGATCTGTTCACAACCTCAGTCTGTCCATCTGTCTACGGATGATAAGCGCTACTAAATTTCAACTTTGTTCCCACCATCTTCCACAAACTTAGCCAAAAATGACTCAGAAATCTGGTATCCCGGTCGGAAACTGTAGACTTCGGTAAACCATGAAGACGATAAATCTCCCTGAAGTATAATTGCGCCACATGCACTGCATCTGCTGTCCTCTTACAAGCAATAAAATGTACCATCTTCGAAAAACGATCCACCACAACATATATAGAGTTGTTTCCCCGCTGTGTCCTTGGTAAGCCCAACACAAAATCCATGCTCACATCCACCCATGGTTTTGTCGGAACAGGTAAAGGCATATATAATCCCGCGTTTGTAGTTGTTCCCTTGGACACTTGACAAACGTGACATCTTTGAACAAACCTTTCAACTTCCCGCTTCATCGAGGGCCAATAATAAGATTGAGAAATCAACTGTAATGTGCGATCACGTCCAACATGTCCTTCTTCATGCAATTCCTTGATAATCTTCATTCTCAAGCTGCAATCTGGTATACATAATCGATTCCCCTTGAACAAAAATCCATCAACCAACACAAATTCATCAGTACTGCCATCCTTAAATTTCTCAACAAACTTTGCAAAGTAAGGATCCTCTTCAACCAACTCAGGCAATAGTTCAAATCCTGTTACTCCAACTTTCAACATTGTCAACAAGCGATTCCTCCTGCTCAAAGCATCAGCCACACGATTTGACACCCCTGATTGGTGCTTCACGACAAAAGTAAACTGTTGTAGATACGCAATCCATGATGCATGTCTCGCCGAAATCTTGTCCTGACCTTGTAGATGTTTCAACGCCTCATGGTCAGTATATAACACAAATTCCTTCAGAAACAGATAATGTCTCCAGTGCTTCACAGCTTGAACAATTGCGTAAAATTCCACGTCATAAGTGCTATATCTCAACTTTGCTCCAGACAATTTCTCACTGAAATAAGCAACTGGTCTTCCTTTCTGACTCAAAACTCCACCAATTCCAACTTTCGAAGCATCAGTATGTAACTCAAACAACAAATAAAAATCCGGTAAAGCTAGAATTGGCGCCGACGTCAATAGTGACTTGATCTCCTCAAAAGCAACCCCTGCTTTCTCTGACCATACAAACTTCTTTTCCTTCATGCAATCGGTTACAGGTGCCATTACACTGCTAAAGTGTGGAATGAATCTTCGGTAAAATGAAACCAACCCATGAAAGCTTCTCACTTCAGTAATTGTCTTGGGTTGTGGCCAACTCCTGACGGCTTCTACTTTACTTCCATCCACTTGAATGCCTTCCTTCGACAGAACATATTCCAGAAACAAAACTCTGTGCGTCATGAACACACACTTCTTCTTTGTAGCATAAAATTTCTCCTGTCGTAGAATCAATAATACTTCACGTAAATGCTGGACATGCTTTTCCATACTCCCACTATAGATCAAAATATCGTCAAAGTAAACTACTACAAACTTCCCAATGAATGGTCTGAAAATCTGGTTCATCACCGTCATAAAAGTACTCGGAGCATTTGACAAGCCAAACGGCATAACCAACCACTCGTCCACTCATCACCCGGTCTAATACGAATCTGATGGTATCCACTCTTCAAGTTAATCTTCGAAAACACAACAGCTCCACTCAACTGGTCAATCAAATCATCAAACCTTGACATAGGAAATCTGTATCTCACAGTGATCTTGTTTAGAGCCCGACTGTCCATACACATTCTCCATGTTCCATCCTTCTTCGGTACCAATAAGGCTGGCACTGCACATGGACTCAAACTCTCCTGAACACGCCCTTGCTCTAACAATTCCTCCACCTGCCTTTTGAGTTCCACATGTTCCTTAGGACTCATCCTGTAATTTGTCCTGTGAGGTAATACTGATCCTGGCACAAGATCAATCTGATGTTGAATGTCCCTCAACGGTGGTAACTCCTTTCGAAATTCATTTGGAAACACATCTTTGAATTCTTCTACTACTGGCTTTACCTCCTCTGGAACTTCAACAGATTCACTAGCCTCATGTCCAATCAACAAAAACCCCTCTGGACTCTCTTCGACTTCTTCAACAAATTCCTTCAAAGTCAACAAAGTTTTAAGCTCCTCAATCTCTTCTGACTTGCTCTCTCCCTACTGTCTTTTCTTTGGAACTAAAATGATCTTAACACCTTCAAACATAAAGCTGTAGCTATTGGTCCGACCGTCATCCTGCACTGCTCGATCATACTGCCATGGTCTTTCCAAAAGCAAGTGACAAACATCCATCTCAACTACATCACACCAATTCTCGTCTTTATACTTGTTTCCAATAGAAAATGGAACATGTACTTGCCTGTCCACCTTCACCTCTCTTCCTTTTCTTAGCCACACTAACTTGTAAGGATTAGGATGTTTCTCCGTTTTCAACTTCAACTTTCTCATAGCTTCAGTAGAAATAATATTGTCACAACTTCCAGCGTCAATCACAAATTTACAAACCTTCCTCAGAATAGTGCACGTTGACTGAAAGATTTTACTCCTCAACCAACTAGCCTCTTCTTCCAGTTTCAGTGTTAAACAAGTCCTCCTCATCATCAGATTACATCCTTCATCTCCTGACGTAATATCCTGTTCATCCTCCTTAGCTGGACTAGAATAACCTTCACCAACATCCTTACCTTCAACTTCAGCAATCATAGTTCGTTTCTTCGGCTTCAGACATTCATTACTCTTGTGACCCACTTCCTGGCAATTATAACATTTGAAACTGTTGTTGACCTTCGCCTTCGCAACTTCATTCACAACTGGTCTACTGACAGTTTTAGAAACATTGGAACTCCCACTAGCACCTTTGTTCTTAATATTGGAACTTGGAAACACACCACCTCCTCGCCTTCCCTACTTCTCCCAAGCCAACGCTTTCTGATGTGCTTCAGCTACAGATCTAGGATCAAACATATTAACCATGTCTTGAATCTGCATTCTCAACCCTCCAATCAACCTAGCAGTCAATTGTGCCTCTGTCTCCATAATGTCATTTCGAGCAATCAGTTGATAAAATTCATCAGCATAATCATTAACAGTCTTCGTCCCTTGCCTCAGATTCTGCAACCTTTGATACATGAGCGACTGATAATTGTAAGGCAAGAATGTAGCTTTCATCATCTTCTTCATCTTTTCCCATGATTCAATCTTTGACTTCCCCATTCTCTCCCGCGTAAGTTTAGTTTGCTGCCATCATGCCATAGCTCTACCTCTCAAACGAGTAGCAACCAACTTAACTCTTCGATTCTTAGGAACTTCTTTGAAATCAAAAATTTCTTCAACATTAGACAACCAGTTCAAGAATTCTTCTGCAACCATTCCACCCTTGAATTCTGGAATTTCCATCTTCATACTCGACTCCCATCGACGATCATCATCTACATCCCAATATGAATTTCGAACTTGGTCTCGATCTTGATAATGAATGCTAGCTCTGTCACCATCTTTATCAAAATCAAATGTATGTCTATATCGATCTCGACCATCATCACCCCTTCGATCACGCTTGTCCCTTCTACTATGTCTCTCTTCATCTCTATATGGTTCATCCTCAAACTCACGTGGAGTTTTTCTCTCTTCATGTCCATAATCATGGTGATCTCTCCTCGATGAAATTGATGTTTCTCTTCTTTCTCTAAAAGATTGTGGCGACACCCTTCTCGCTTCCGTAACTGATGGGGAAACTCTGTTTCCTCCATGGTTCGAGACCGGCGACCTTCTCCTTTGACTTTGATTCAAGTCATTCATCAATTTCTCTAACTTCCCAATACCTTCATCAAATTTCTCATTAATGCGTTGTTCCATCTGCTCGGCTTCTTCCCTTCTATACAACGCTTCAACATTTTGATGGCGGTTAGCTCTTCTCGGCGGCATGATTGAATCAAATAATCTTCAACACAAATCACAAATACTTCAACAAACTCAAATACAAACTTCAATTTTCAACTTTAAACTTCAACTCTCGGCCTTGCACTTAGTTCGCACAAGAATGGAATGACCTAAGACTTAGCTCGTCTCTACACTTCAAACACCTTGGCGCGCAAAAATTTCCCGCGCAATTTCAAACAATTTCCATACTTTGATCCAAAGGAATATGGATCAAACACTCCAATCTTGTTGCAACTTTGCGATGAACACGATGAACGACAAACTTCAACAATACACGGCTCCAAGACTCGGCTTAGCTATGATTGGCTAAGTCTAGCTCTGATACCAAACCGACGCAGCGGGAATACGAAATTTAAATGAAACGGTGAAAATGGCAATCGGTGGATTGAAAATACCGCAAGGCCCAAATTCGTTGATCCGAAGATACCGAATTCTATCTATCTCTGACATGTTGATCGCGCACGATACCGTGAAAGAAGATCTACAATTCTTCGAGTGTTGATCAAGCGCACTTGATTCCGCGAATTGGCTTCAACGATCGTTGATTCGAGCGCACTCGAATAACCGAAAGTGGAGATAGGAGATCACACTCAACTACCAATTTAATGAAAGGACAAAGCTAACAAACAAGATTTTATTCCACAATCCCCCCTCTTACAATGACACACGCGACCTATTTATAGGCGATACACTCACTAGGTCGTTGCCGACCTAACAACACCACACGACTCAACTTAGGTCATACGCGACCTAACACAGCGCCATACCCACATTACAACCCAACACATATTTACAACAATTAGGTCGTATACGACCTAACAACCCACGCGACTTAACCTTCACGAGTTACAACAAACACTACTCAAACGTATTTACAACAGTGAGCGACTCAACAAACACAACATGCCCAGTACACGACCTACGAGTTATCATACATACACGACTTAATAAAGTACTCGAGTTACGACACAATAACACGAGCGACTCAAGGTTCTTCATGCGACTTATCCAAAGAGCGACATAAGGGAAGCACGGCTTCAAGATTATGCGACCCATGAAAATAACGACCTAACTTAGGTCGTAGCTTGATAAGGTCGTGGATGATTTATCTTATTTTAACAACAGAACATCATCATGCGACCTAACTAGGTCATTAGGTCGTTTGAGAGACTTAAGGAAGCGGCATGTGGAGCAGTTAGGTCGTTAACTCGCGAGTCCCCACTAGTTCGTTGCTTGTTAACTCGCGCGTTTCTACTAGGTCGTTTCATCGAATTCTCTAGGTCGTTGCGCGACTTATCATAGGTCGTTGGTTCCCTTTCCTTTACATAACTCGCTTCACTACATTCCTTTGCTTTACTTCCTTGCTCTGGTGCCTTGCTAGGTCGTGAGCGCCCTTCACTAGGTCGTGAGCGACCTAAAATTTCTTCCTTAGGTCGTGTACGACCTAAACCTCGTGATTTTACAGATCGCACGGCTTCGACCTTGGGCTGTGCCGCATCACAATATATTCGCAAACTAAGGATTAAGCATGGAGAATACAAAAATGTAAATAATCAGGACATTAAGGAGTTTAATACCTAATGTGTAGCTACTTATGAATATAAAAATACCAAATAAAGGATTTTGGTAACCAACGACTATAGGTGCTCACATAGATAGAGGATTACAATCATCACCACAAATATACAGTGGATTACGATTTAACAAACCTTATCCTCAATACGTGAAACATACATCGAAATTGCATCCCCACCACCCAACAGTTGAGTTACACACTATTTGAAAGCTGCGGTAAAGAACAGCTCCAATAACCTGTATACCAAGCTAATAATATCACAACATTTTGTAGTGTTTAAGATCAGATTAATAGAATAATTAGACATCATCATTTAGGGATAAGTAACTTAACTTTTGATTAGCAACAAAATGGGTGAAAGAGGCATAGTACTTATATATAAAACCGTCTTTCAAAAATTTAAACGTGGAAGAAAGAAAAGTTAGGAATAATCCAATCCAATACGTACGAAAAATTAGAGATGGTGCATAGCATAGGTTACAGTGTTACACACACATATCTGTCTTTCAGAAGTTGAAACGTGGAAGAAAGAAAAATTAGGATAAAACCAATCCAATACGGATGAAAAATTTCAGAAATCCCATAATTCAGAAAGGCTACATCTGCCATTTCAGTCTCAAATCTCAAATTCCACATATCATACATTCATGATTAACTGGTTTAGAGTAACTGCTCCAATGAAAGATTTTAAAGAATTGATTATCAATTATTCTTATTCCTTTTAGATAAAACATTTACATTTAGCTCAGTATAATCAATATACTCATTGAGAATGAAAAAATTACACCATTTTAGTAGAACGTAAGATTCATGGATAGAAGATTGCATTTAAACAATAAAAAAATAAAAAAACTGCCATGAATGAATACAGGCATACTGCGAGTGCTATCATATTAAAGTGATATGCGCCATTTGTACATTTTCTATCTGTTTTACGCCCATCGTTGTCTGAATCGCTATATGATACGAGTTCAGAAGGACACCATTTTGGATAATAAAGTCCATAGTGTCCTGTATTAGTTAAGTAATGCAAAATCCATTTACAACTTGTAAGTGTGATTCTTTGGGATTTGCTTGAAAGTGTACGCACAAACAAATGCTCGTTGTTAGATCGGGTCTACTTGCGTTAAATATAATAAAGAACCGATCATATTTTTTTAAAGTTTTTGATCTACTTCTTTAACATTTTCGTCCTTTTCTAAATGATGACTAGTGCTCGTAGGAGTTGGCTTACTAGAAGCATTTTCCATTCCAAATCATTTTAATAAATCATTAAAATATTTTTCTTGATAGATACGGATTCAATTATTTAATTATTTAGTTTGTAAACCAAGAAAATAATTTAATTCATTCATATTTAACAATTCAAATTCTTTTTCATTATATTTGAAAATTCATTACATATTGCTACATTTGTAGAATCAGAAATAATATCATCTATATATATTTCAACTATAAGAATATCATTATCTTGCTTTTTAATGAATAATGTAGAATCGACTTTACCAATCTTAAAATTGGATTCTAAAAGATGATTTTCTAATTGAACATACCAAAAATGTAGTGCTTGTTTAAGTCCATATAGAGCTTTCTTATGTTTAAAACTTGATTTGGAAATTTATCATGTTCAAATAAGGGTGGTTGCTCAACAAAGACATTTTCTTTTATAAATCCATTTAAAAAGGGACTTTTAACATCCATTTGGAAAAGTTTAACATCATGGTGGCAAGCAAAGGCGAGTAAAATCTATAGCTTCTAATCTAATGATAGGGGCAAATGTTTCTTCATAATCTATACTCTCTTCTTAGTTGAACCATATGCTACTAGTCTTCCTTTATTGCTTATTATGTCACTGTTTTCATCTACTTTGTTTTTAAAGCCCGTTTTGTACCAAATACAGTTTTACCGTTTGGTTTGGAAGAAATTCCCAAACACCATTCCGTTCAATTTGATTTAATTCTTCTTGCATAGCTAAAATCCAAAAATCATCTTTGGAGCCTACTTAATATTTTTTGGGTTTTATATTCAAAATAAATGCAGTGTGTCTTATTTGATTTAGTTGATTTCTAGTTCTTACTCTAGTGTTAACTTGATCAATTACTTTGTCGAGTGGATCTTTTAAAGTATGCAGTGATGATTTTAAATTATTATCAACATTTTCATTTTAAGGAGGATTTTCGAAACTTTTATTGAAATGTTTTCATCTTCATCATTATTTATTTTGAAGTTTTCATCAAAGGATACGTGCAAGGTTTCATTAATAGTACATGATTTTTTTTATTAAAGATTTTACATGCTTTACTCCTTTTCGAATATTTGACAAATATGGCTCCATCGGTTTTCAGATCAAATTTTCCTATATTGTCCTTGCTATTAAGTATAAAGAATTTGAACCAAAAATTCTAAAATATAAAACATCGATTTTCTATTATTAAATAGTTCATACGGTGTATGTTTTGTTTAGGTCTGGTTTAGAATATAACAAGCACTATCTATAGCTTCCGCCTAAAAAACATTTGGTAGTTGGCTACTACTTAATAATGTTCTTGCACATCTTGTAATGTTCGATTTTTCTGTTGTACAACACAATTTTGTTTAAGTGTCCTATGAAAGGAAAAATTATGACTTATATCTTTCTTATTGCTAAATTTATTAAATAATACATTATCAAATTCACTACCATGGTCACTTCTAATATTTTCAAATTCTTGTTTTGAATTCATTTTGCAAAAAAAAAAAAAAAAACTTCATAAGTTTCGCCTTTATGCTTTAAAAATAAAGTCCATGTATATCTAGAAAAATTGTCTATAATGAAAAATACCAATTAATTATGGTTAAGATACCTAAGTTTACCTTATCCAAAATGATCTAAATGAAGTAATTCTAAAGGTTGAAGAGTACAAATAATTTTCTTGGATTTAAAAGAGGATTTTTATCAAATTCCCTATTTGACATACTTCACCTAACTTATTAACCTTGAAATTCATTTTAGTTAAACTTTATATTAAAATCATTTTTACAAAGTTTGTTAATATATTTAAAGTTTTTGTGACAAAATCTCTTGTGCCAAAGCCATTGATCATGATCATTGGTTAAGAGGCGCATATTATTATTAATTTCCATATTTAAAACATAGATATTTTGTTTTCTTATACTTTCAAAAATTAGACTTTTGTTTTGATCAAAAATGTTACATTTATTTTTTTGGAAGGAAATAGTAAATCCTTTATGACAAAGTTTACTTATGCTAGGTAAATTAAATTAAAAAATATTTTACTAGTAGAAAATCGGTGATTAAAGGAGAGTTAGATATACCTTTATTGATGACGTCCCCTATGCCAATAACATATCTTTTAGAGTTATCTCCAAAGGTGATGGTGCCACAATTCGTATACTTGATATTAGTAAGCATGTCTTGATTTCTTGTCATATATTTGGAACACCCGCTTCAAGAATCCATCTCTCATTTTTTTCTCTTCGAGTACCTACAAAAAAAAAGAGTTCAAATTGGTACCCATTTCCAATGTTAGAGTCATAGGAGTTTGATGTTAGGAAACCATACACAAGAGGGTTTGGTGTGTCCTTAAAAATAGAGTTACCACCATTATGGATATTGTTTAAAAAATCCATTATATATTTATTTTTAATAATGTTATCATTTGTCATTGGTACGCATTGTTTAATCACAGTTACATTAACTTTTACTATGGGTTTTTTAGAACTAACATTATTCCCTACTTTAAATTTAGTATATAAAGAACTATACTTTGAATCTTTCTTTTTATTGCCAATGAAGCCTAAACCTTTTTACTTGTTGCCGGTTTAGAAAACTTTTTATTTTCTAAAAAAAATCCTCCCTTTGTTAAAGTTAGAAACATTTGTATAAAGTTTTCAAAATTATTTTTTAGATTTTTAATTTCATTGCTAAGGTGCCTATTATAGAACTATATCACAATTTTCTTTGGCTAACTCGACATTCTCATCTCTATAAATTTGAAGCTCGCTATTTAAAACAGTGATTTGAGAAGTCAAATTTGCACAAGAATTTTTAGATTTTTGTAATTCTTCTTCTAAAATAATTTGTTTTCATTCTTATGCATTTTAATTTTTAAGTCTGCTTTATTTAATTTACCAATAGTTTTACTATTTTTCTATGTTTCAAGTAAATTTAAGTTTATTTCAAATAAATCATCGTAAGGGATGTTAGAACGTACATCATTACTTGTGGCCATGAAGCATAAATAACTTGCACCTAAGCACTTTTACCTTTTTGATAAAGAAGATGACGAGTCTGAATCATCCAAAGTTACTCAAAAAATCTTTGTTTTCCTTTCTAAATTGTTTTTAACTTTTTCTTTTGAACTTTTGCTTTTCTTTTTATGGATTCGGGTAGTCTCTTTTGATGTGACCACTTATTGCATTCGTAACATTTTAAAGAGGATGAGTTTTTGCTACATTTCCAAATCGTTTGTTCTTTCCACAATTTGAAAATATTTTAAAGTTTTGAGAAAGGAATACTAAGTCATCTTCCTTGATGTCAATGTCATCTTCAGCTTAAAATGTGATGGTCTTTTATTCTTGAGCTTGTGTTCTTTTAGCGAGAAAATTTACTTCATACGACATCGGATTACCAATTAACTCTTATGTTTTGAGTGTTGAAAGATCATTGGCCTCTTCGATGGCCAATACTTTTCTTTCCCACTCATCCATTAAAAAGTTAAGTATTTTTGATACTATATGAAAATCGTAAAAAGTTCCTTCTAATGCTATTATAACATGAGTAATATCTAAAAACATGGAATACATGTCAGCGATGGCTTCATTTGGTTTCATTCTAAAGTTTTGAAATTTATTCTTTAGTATGGAAATCCTGCTTTGCTAAACCTTATTTGTTCCTTCTTGTGTAATTTGTAGAGTATGCCATAATCTCATATGCCGTATTATATATATTGAATCTTTTGAGTTTATTTTTATCAAATGAGCAAAATAATATGTTCATTGATTTAGCATTGTTAGTAGCACTAATTTTTTGAGTATTCGACCATGTATTATAGTCAATGGTAGGTATAATATATTCTACTTGAGTAGCATTTCATATTTCGTATCTATTTGCTTGCATTTATATTCTCATCCTAGTTGACTAATCTATGTAGTTTGAGTCAGTGAAAAGTAGTGGTCGTGCAATAGATTAGCCTTTAGCAAAAGTGGAAATTGTGTTATCATGTGACTTCAAATATCACAAACTTTGTAACGACTTAATGAGACCCTATTTCAACACCAAATGAAAGTCTATAGGATCAAGTATAATATGAATTAATTCTATCTATATATAGATATTAGGTAAATAAGTAAAGTAAAATATGATCATGCTAGGATTTTTATACTGTTCGGACCTTCTGTCCTACGTCCAATCCCTAAGCCCCTCTTAGGAATTTCACTAGCAACAATCCTCATTTCACCCGGAGATATAGGTTTACAACTGCTTGAAAACCTAAACTTGACTTCATACTATTGTAAAGCAATCGCTTTCCTTTAGACATCAAATTGTTCTCAACGACATAGATAAATCATATTTAAGTACACCCTTCCTATATTATCCTTTGATGATTTATGAATTGAGCATGCAAACATAGGAAATGGAGAATAGTTATAAATCACTTTTGATTTCAAAAGATTAATAAAAAGATCAAAAATTTGAGAGCAAGAGATATGAAATCAATAAGCGAATTTGGCATATATTTATAGTAGTGAAAAGTTATGTTGAAGGATTATGATTGTTCAATGAACCATATATTTTTTCACCAAGAGATATAAGCTTTTAGTAAATAAATATCCATTTAAAAATATAGTTGTTTACACTTTTTCAAGCATCTGAGCAAATGGTCAGACATCCGACTCTATTATAGAAAAACATTTAAAAACATAGCCAGTCTTCTGAATTATGGAAGTCAGATGTTTGAACATGTTCCATAAAGGAATACTTCCTTTTTGAACTATTTCAAACATCTGCCCTTTGGGATCAGATGTCTAGCCTATGTATATTAAAATCTATTTAGCTGAAGTTCATATATCTGATTAAATGGCTCAGATGTCTGACCTATTTCCAGAGAAGAACAATTTGAAATAAGACTTGATTCAAACATCTGGCTAGTTAGATTCGACATCTGATACCTTCATCAAACGTCTAGTCTAACCAATCGTACATCTAAATGGCTTCAAAAAATAAAATTTTACTACCTTGGACGTTTTGAGAATTAGCCCGGACGTTTGAATTTTTACAGGGTCTAAACTCGAAAGTTTTTAGGCTAATTTTAATTTCAAGTGAAACTCACCCAGACGTCTGACTCTTGTCAAAACTTAATAATGATTTTAAGATAGAATTTTTTTGATTTGATCATTTATAAACTATTTCAAAGTGCGTATAAATCATCAAAGGATATTGTATGATTTTTTTAGTTTTACTAAGACAACAGTTCTTGATAATGGATCTTTATTGCTTGATTATAGTGGCTAGTTGTATTTACTTTGAAATTTCTTGTAGAAAATTATACTTGTTCAATACTTGTAGAAATATATAATTGTGCTATCAAAACTCAAAAAGGTAAGATTCAATAGGGTTGTCTTACCTACGTAAAGAACGTTGGCCATAATAAGCCTATGGCAAGATGGGTTGTGTGTAAGCTTAAAGGATATCCTATTGGAACCAGGTCATTCCGAAGAAGATATAATAAGTAGATTTCAAAAAGATCCTAGTTTGGATCGATTGGGCCTATAAAGCCTAAAGAGATTCTAGTAGATCCAATCTAGTTAATTTAAATAAAATTCAATTTTATTTAATTTTCTGATTGAATTTATTAAATCCATGTTTACTAAGCATAAAGTTTAAATCTATGAATATATCAAATATATTCATATTTCTTAACGGTATCACAACGCCATAAATGGCCTTCTGCAACACAAAAAAAATGTTGGCTCAGGCCCGAAAAATGTTGCCATAGGTCTATGGCAACACTTTGGGTGATGCAATTTTTGTCGTTGCCTTAGACCTCAAAGGCAACATTTTGACTATCTAAGGCAACATAAGTAATATTGTTGCAATAGAACCCTATTTGGGTCTATAGCAACACCCATAGGTATCTGTAGCAACATTCCAAAAATGTTGCTATAGATATTAACTTTCTGAAGTTATGGGGCCCACATCTTGTGGGGCCCACGACCTAGCTGGGTCCATCCCTATGGCAACACCTTGAATGACTATTGCAACATTATTTTAAGCAACATTTATAACCCAGTGGCAACACTATTATGAAGCTACAACAACACTATTCTGAAGCTACTACAACACTATTCTGAAGCTACTGCAACACTATACTGAAGAGACACTAAGAGCACATAGAGCGGTAAAATATCACATAGAACACTTGCATAATACATAGTACAATACCTCATAAAACACTTGCATAATACACGGTACAGATAACAAATCATACAACAGTACACATCACAATTCATTTTAGTTACCCCAAAATATCCAGTTACCCCAAAATACTACAAAGCTACCCCAAAATATCTGGTACACGTAACAATTCATAAATGAGACTTAAGAAATGGTGCCTCCAGTCAGATTATCAGTCTCACTGGACATGATTGTGGAAGTTAGATCCTCTACATTGATGTTCATCTCTGGGTTGGCATCACCTAATTTCTTAAGCACCCTAGCCAAATTCTCTTATACCTTCTGATTTACCTTGGATTCTAGCTGTGCTTCCATTTCTTCGACAAGCCTTTGCCTTAAGTCATGTACGTAAGCATTTGTTAGAGCCTCGGTTGATTGTTTTGCACACTTTGCACGCCTCGCTATAAGCAAAGGACGACCCTGTGATTTTCCATTCGAAATTACTATTTCAACAGTATTTCCTCCTTCTCCACCGGCCATTTCCTTTTGAACTAAGTCCTACAAAATAAAGCCACATCAAAATTACCCTACAGTAAATGCAGAGAATGCAGCAAATGCTTACATATGGATTGCATACAACAAATGCAAAGAAAGCCACATTTTGGAAATCAATTTGTTTATTTGCATGTAATTAGAAAACAATTTGTAACATATATACTAGTAAAAATTGGAAAACAATTCCGTCGACAGCCAGCTACTTAGTAATAACTAGTAATAACTACTTAGTGCACCATTTCTTAACAGTCTTAGATGAAGCTAAATAGATAATTCATACTTCCAAACAAATTTAAAGTATCCTTGCCGGAACAACCATAAACCAAAACAGCAACCAACCAATTCAAAAAATACATTAAATTCTTTCTTAATCATTCCTTTTCATACATTTATGGTTGGATTTCCTTTTTATTCAATGAATACCCACCTTCATTTTTTTTGCATTACTTGCTAACTTCCTTTCATTTATTAATGGAATTCATGTCCTATTCAAAGGCTTACCATTTATATTCATTTATTTAAGTTTCTAATTGCTTACTTACTTCCTACCATATTTTATTATAGTACATTTCAATTATAACTTAAGTTTATAACCATTTCAACATCAAATTCTTACTTGTTAAAGAAAATCATTGAACACTTTTCATTCATATGTCTACTTATACGACTTCCATTACATTTTCTTCTTAACACTTCAACTTTTAATATTCGGTAAGTTATATATATGTTTTTAAGAATGTAATTAAAAGTTATACAAGTTTATTATATTTCTTTTAATTAATTTAATGTTCAATAATAATTTTCTTTGTTTTATATGTTACAAATTTACATTTTCTTTTTATATAATTTATAACTTAGCATTAAATCTCTTAATTTATTTAGAGTTTCACATACTCATCTTAAACTCAAAAGGTTTTACTTACTATCCATCTTTTCTACCTATTTAGTTATAAATACCTTAAACATTTACTTAACTCTTATTTAAATTAAAGGTTCCAAGTTAACTTCCATTTTACAACACTAATTGAAACTGTAAAATACGGAAACTTAAGAATTTAAATACCGGGTTTTATTCATAAATTGTTTTAAAATAATAGATAAATGTATATACATACACTTTATATATCCATATATATTTAAAACAATTTAAAATTTATTTTTGTTTATCAAAATAAATCTGCAGTAAAACTACTACAGTGGTCTTCCAACTTCAAAACTCGAAAATGAATGTTGATGATGCGTGTACTCATCACCGAAATTATTTTCTTGCGACAGAGAGGGGAGTACAACTTTATCTTTTCTAAATTTCTTTTAAAAACATTTCTTTCAAATTATATTGAAATACTTATATCAGAAAATACTTCCTTTAATAATATTATTATTATATTTAAAAATCATTCAAAAGAAATTTCAACACCCCGGAACTGAAGTTCTAAATTTCCAATTTTATTTATTTATTTTAAATCTTATTTCAACTATTATTTGTAAATTACATTACCTAACAACCAATATATTACAACCGAATATAATCTTTATAAAATTTATTACTTTATATATTACAAATATAATAGGCAAATTATTTCATTCACCTATATTGAAAACAAATATTATGTCGGTCTGTCCTATTAAGTGCTTAGAAATCCCAATTGATGTCATAGCGTCCCATGCATCAACCAGAATTTATAAATACAAAACGGAACAAATGAACACAAAATTAAAACCTTTTTATAACACTAACAAATACGCTCTCTCATATATAAACGCTCAGCGACTCATAATAGGATATTACTACCTTTGAAGTGAGGAGGTGAATAGAACGTATAGAAATGAAGGATGGGGCTGCTAGGGTTTATAACAGGATATTTATAGACAAGGTTGAAATAGAATAAATGGATCGGGTTGAATATACGCACTAACAACAAAGTGGACCAAAAAGCCGTTTCGACTCCGGAATGACCATCGGTCAACCCATATATCAAAATAGATGTTTTAAAATATTTTAAATGCGATGGAAAAGGTTTCAAGTTCAAATTCCATCGTATGAAGAAGTTATGATAAAATCAATATTTTTTCACATTGATTTCAATTTCATTAATTTCAAGGCGTTTCGAGTCCGTACGATCAAACGACAAGTCTGATCGCTACGAAACTTGAAATCCTACAATAATTCACCGTTACGAATCTGATGAAACTGGTTTCGTCGAAATCTGAGTCATTGGCCAAAATGGCTATTTTTACACTAATTAAATAAATTAATGATTAATTAATTAAATCAAATTTTCAATTTTATTTCGATAATTGACAAATTTCTACATTTTTAGCTTCATAACCATTTAAAATGTTTTAAACAGATTTTCATGTCAATTTATCGTTGATTAATCTATCAATTGCAGTGTCAAATTTTCAATTCCATTATATTCAAAATTATAAATTAAATTTCCAATAATTCTATTTAACTGACTTTTCGTTATGTTATTCACTTCGTTGCTATCAAACAGAAAAATTTTAAAATTGGATTCAGACTATTACATTAATATTCTCAACTTTATCTAAATTCCCATTTTAAATATTTCATTCATTTAATTGCAGTTAATCCTTTTATTTTGGTTATTATTTCATACATTGATCACAAGTTTCCATTCCTTTATACTATCTTATGAAAACAATATACATTAATACTTTATTACATTAATTGGAATTAAATTTCCAAATTTACTTGATACAACAATTTATGCCCTTACAGTTAATTGAATTAAATTGGGATTGCGCTAAATAAATTATTTATTAACTTACATTAACATAATTTCTTTAATTTAAATTCAGTTACAAATAAATCAATATATTATTTCACACATTCATACACTGATTGCGTTTGTTTATACTATATTCCATTTGAAACTAAGTCATAACATTTGAGTTATTATATTAAATTGGAATGTTCATTCAAGTTCATAAATTATTAACTTGCAATAACGTATTTCCTTAATTTACATCCAATTACTATTAACCATGTTTAATTACATTAATCAATTCAATACTTACCTCAAATTTCATATATTCAATTTATATCCAGGTATAAACCTTTCACTACTTCATTTATTAGAATTTTATTCAAAATTACTAATAAATAGGTTTTAATTACCATTGCTGTATTTTATTTTAGTGTTCAATTTAATATTAATTTATAATTCTACTAAATTTAATTTCAAACATCTTATTTAATTAAAAAAATTATTTATCAAAATTTATGGGTCGTTACAGCTCATCTCTTGAGCTCCATAGCATCTAACCTGAATATATAATGCTTGGTCTGACTCGAGCAATATAATAAAATAAAATTCGAGTCTGTGACGACTAGTATTCTCAACAATTCGCATTCGCAAATGCAGGACTGGAATTGCTTAAAACATCAGATTATTAATTTAAATTTGGCAAAACTCAGCACATACAGTAAATAAATCAATCGCAGAATCACAAACACAAAGTAATAAAATAATGCAGCGGAATAGATAAATAGTAGTTTATGAAGCTACTATATAAACATCAGAGTTAGAAATAAAATATAGCAGAATATCCCAAATATAGTGAAGTTTCTAGTGCAAACTGGTGACCTTTCTGAATAAATCATCTGGAAAAGCTGAAAGCTGAATCAATAGTTAGATCTCGAGGTGAAGCTCCAAACTGCTAAGACTGAGTCAAAATGCTGTATCACTCAGTCTAAACTGAGCATAAAGCAAAACACAAAACACTCGAGTCAGGATTAACATTCTTATATCAATAAATCCAACTCAAGTGAAATATCAACTGAAATACAAGTACCTTAAAGGATGTTTGGGATAACCGTCCTCTAAGGATCCGTGAAACTATCTACAGTGTAGAAATATAAACTTCAACACCGTGATAATTTCAAATTAATTCATACTTCAAAACCAAAATATCATTTTATTTCAAATATATTTATTTCCCAAGATAACATATACATATTAAATAATTTAGAAAGCAAAGTATTTGTAATTTCCTCAAACTTCACAAATCGCTTCAAAAATCAACTTGGCTTTCCCATTCGAATTTAATTCAATCTCTCTTTATCAATTTCCATTTGATTCAGTTTCCGACTAAACAAATTCAAACTTTATCGATTTCAAATACAGATTTAAACCAAAAGTAAACCATTTAAATTTCAGTGTAATTCAAAGTCAATATATTTCAAAACTTTAAATATTCAACGTTTCAAAGGCTAAATTTGATAATTGCATTTATCTCCCAATTTGACTTCACTATTATTTAGGTTTGAAATATTCACTTAATAAATTCAATATTATTTATACGACCTTAAATTACATTTTCTATATATATATATATATATATATATATATATATATATATATAGCCTTCGATTTCTTTGGACGTGAAATATCCATTAAATTACTTAAATCCAAATCAAGTTATAAGATCATAGTTTAAAGTTTCAAATTCAATAGCTTCAAATCGATTTAATTAAGTAAGTTTCTTTATTAAATGTAGTTTCGATCAATTCAAATTCATCTTCCTTAATTTACACAAATCATTGAAAATCTATTTAAATTTATAATACTTAACATATTATATTAATTAAGTCGAACTTTATTAAATATAAGTTTACTATTGAGTCTACTATATATTCAAACATGTTTATATAAAATATTTCAATATTAAATAAACCATATATATATTCCCTTTCAAAACCATAGAAATCATTTTCAAAATATTTATATATAGACCAACGGTGCTTGTATAATTCTCTATCCTATGGTCAAGTAATACAGATATTTATCATTTCAATCTGCAATTTAATATATACGGGTATATATCATTTCAACCTGCAATCCCAAATTCAATGCAAATGAACATCGCTTGGGTCTATCATTTCAACCCATAACGATTTTCTTCTAGTCTAAAGTCCGTTCGAGTATGTATCATTTCAGCTCATAGGGAATTCTACACTAACAAGGAACTTGCAGAGTAATAATAGATATGAAATAATAATAGGAATATATCACTAATAACAATATAATATAAACAACATGATATGGTGTCATATCCCATAGGTGAACAATTTCAAATAATAGCATGTATAACAATTTAAATAACTACAACAATATATTTCAATTATCGTTTCAATTGAAATCAAATTTAATAAATATAAGAACGTTAATCGTGAATGATTGCTCACCTTTCGAGGCTAGATAGATTTGACAAAGAAATGAGCTACGAATTCCAAAGCAACGCTAGGTGGACACGATTCGATGAGGAAAACAAGCACGACGGACAAAGCTGATAGATAAGGAATTGATGAAATCAAATCAGAACTGGATCGATGATGATAAATGTTATAAGTGCACATCTATGACTATATGTAACTATATATATAATATCATATTTTAACTCAGTGCCTATTATAAAATCAATATTAAATTTTAAAATATATATATACATCGCAGAATATACGAAACATATACAGACAACCAATGCAGACAACTAGTTATAACTTATAAATAACTATATACTTATGTAGACTAGTATATAACCAAAACATAACTTTAGTATATAACCAAAATGTAAATTTATATAAAAGTACAGTATTTTCAATACAGTACAGAAATCAATAATTTATAAAATAAATATATTACCAATTTAAACTTCACAGGTATGTACGAGTTTATATATAAAATAATATACAAAGTTGCAATGCATAGCTCGCCTATATAAAGCATATTATATTATAACTACAAACTTATTAAAATATACCTTTAAACCCATATTGTTATTATACATACACTACAAACCAATGTCCAAACATTATAACTTATATCATTTCTAATTATTAATATATATATGTATAAGCTGTAAATATTGTATGTTTGAAACCGTGAATATATTATTTACTTTATATATATTATACTGTGTACATACTTCTTGAAGCAAAAAGAATAATTAAATCAAAACAAATATATATCTAGAAATCTTAAAATGTAGCATCTAGTATGCATAAGTGATATTAAGAACGGCTTCAGAAAGTCAACTATGCCTTGTAGAAAATAACAATCTTGCATATATAAAGCTCATGTCACTCACAACACTTACAATATATGTATATAAATATACCCTATAATACTTGAAATCAAAACAGCATTCAGCAAAGAAAAGATCACCGCCACCTAATATAATTCGCATACTTAACTATATGTATAATTTCGATAATATACAAATAAAGAACCCAAACTGTAAATATGTTTTATGTACATATTTTGTTTATTTTAAAATAAGGCTAAACCAGTACTTAAACAAGATATTATAACATGCATATATATAAAATAATATTATCAAACTAAAATGTCATATATACATATACTTAAGACGCAAGTTAAAATAAAACCGATATATATATATATATATATATATATATATATATATATATATATATTCAAACAAACATGTATAGGAGATAAAATAAACCCAAAAATATATGTACCTAGATATACAGAGAAACGCGGAAAAGGACAGATGGTGGAAAGTGGGGCAATGGAGTGGAGGGAAGTGGTAGAAGAGCAGGGAGGTAAGGCTGGATGCGTGAATTGGAGAGGGAAGGGAGAAATGGAAGGTGATACCAAAAAGGAAAATGAAATTTTGTATTCCAAAGGAAACGAAGTGATGAAGGGAAAAAAGTGAAAGTGAACCATTTAAAATAATAATTGCAAACATATAAAAGTTTTCATATTTCAAAAATGATGGAAATAAAGGCAGTCATCAATGCATTGAAAAGTTGGAAAGGTAACAGCTGATAATAAATGCCTCCAGCCATTTGAAATCTGAATGGACACCATAAAGTGGTACCGCTATGACGAGCTGTTTTATTGTTTCCGTCGTATACCGGACTTCAAAATATAGAAATGAATACACTGTAACGATCCTAATTTTGAATTGAATTTAAATTAATAGTTAATGTAAATTTTGGAATAAATTTTGGAATAAATTTGAATTTGAAATATATATGCATGCGTATATATGAGTAAATTTGAATTTGACCTTAGAATTTAATTTGAATATTGAATTTGTATTTAAAATTTAAATAAATATTTAAGTTAGAAATAAATTAGACAAATTCAAACAACATGTTAATAAAATTATACAGTTTTATAAAATATAAAGTCAATAATTAGGATGAATTCCAATGACATATTGATTATACTATTTCCTTTATATTACAAAGCAAAAAGATAAAAATATATTCAAGTATGTAGACCTAGAACAACAATTTGGGTTTGAAAATATTATTTATGTAAATTAAATAATGGGTAGTTTGTTTTAAAAACATTTCCTTCAAAATATTGTGTATATAATACTGAGTTAGAAGATGTATTTATAATGGGATAAAATTTATCAATACAAAATACAAGTATAAAATATAATTATAAAGCATGTTAATTTGAATTAAATGTTTAATAGTTAAACTTTAAACCAAAGAAATAAAAATAAGTATTTATATAAATCTAAGAATAAACTCATTCGATATGTAGACTAGAAATAGAAATAGAAATAAAAACAAGTTATGCAACAAAGAAAGAAAATAAAAATATCTTCAGAAAAACAAAAAATTGTACACACAAATTAAATAGCATAAGTATGTAAACCAAATGGTAAGCATATGCATTTATTTCTACCTATTCTCAACGCAAACAAATCATTTCAGCCGAAAAGAAAAAACAAATATGATAAGCATAAGCTCATAAAACAAGTAGGTACTCATGAAAATTTAGATAATGATAATAAATGCTAGCCTCGTTAGCACAAAATGCATCATCTCAGCCACCAAACAAAAGAAATAAAATCGGCCAGTCAATAAACAAAAGTATTATCTGGTCCAAAATGTAGGCAAAAGAAAAAAAACTTTGATCAAACCAAATAAAGAAAAAAATCTTTTGTCAAACTAAGAAACAAACTAAACCAGAAAATGCCTTCCTCTATAAACGCTCTACCTCTTTTATATATACATCTAATTTATTTATTTTTTGTTCGTTCAACAATTAAGCAAAACAAAACCCAGAAAGAAAGTATAAACCAGAGTAAAAAAAATCAAGTCACAAGATTAAAGTAGAGCAATCATTTCCAGCTTTTTCAAACAAAATCACTTTCAGGCATAAGCTTTCTCCTTTGTTCTTCAAAAACAATGTGAGAAAACCTTTAAATTTTTGAATGCTTGATGTTGTTTGTGTTGATGCTTGAGATGAATCATGAAGTGTTTATGTGCATGCAAGTATATGTGAATTGTATGCAGAGATAACTGTGCATGTTTAGTATCAGGCATATTTCCCTTTGTTGTTCCAGGTTTCCAAAACTTGTTTTGGAATTTGATTTCTTCTTCTTCGGTCATTGTTAAGCTTTAAAATTTAAACAAATAATATTTATTTAAACATGATTTAAGTTTTAAAAATAAATTCAAGTACTTTAAGTTTGAAAATCCTATGAATTCAAGAAAATATAGTAGCAATTCTAGTATTATGATAAAATCAAATAATGTAATTGGCTGATGTAATTATATAAATTGAATCATCTAAGGAAACAATGATTTTTAAAAAGAAAATCACAATTTTTAGTGTTGTATTGAAAGAGCAGTTCATGGATGAACAAAAATGGTTTTCGACGTTTATCTGATGATATCAGTGGATTGGGAGGTCTGGTTTCTCATTGGTGGTAGTTAAGTGATAGGGAAGTTTGGGAAAAATGTCAGTGTAGTGATTAAAGCACTATGGCGGCGGCAGAAAGCCAAAATTGTTTGTAACCCTGATTTTAGGATTGGTCGGAAATTCGATTGCCATGAAGTCTCTGGTGGACCTAGCTTCACCAAACTCTTGGAATCGGAAGCATGAGTGTTGGCGAAGATGTAGTTAGAAGCATAGATGCTTCGGCGATCGAAGAAGGGAGTTCGACAGCATTACAGGTATTGGTGTCGTGTTCCAGGTTTGAGCTTGAATGCTCGAATTCGATTTCGAGTTCGTATCTGAATGCTGGGCGTTCGTGATGATGTAGGCAGGGCTAAGCGACTTGCTGGTGGTGGCGAAGTTCGCCAGAACGGCGGCAATGCGTCGTGCATGTGCACGACAACGTTTGGGTATCTGGGAAGATTGGTTCACGGCGACTCGAAGGAGGACTCGCGTGTTTCCTGAACTAGTTCAAGTCTCTCGTGGGGTTGATTCAGTAGTGGTTTAAGTTCAAACTTAAGCTAGGAAAAAAAGAAGAAGAAAGTAGGCAGGGCACGAGAGATTTACTCGGGGGAACGTAGGGTAAAACTAGAGTTAGTTTTCAAAACTGCAATATTATAAAAAGCAAAGTTAAGCAAAATATTTTTTTAACAAGCTTGAGCATGTTGATTTAATAAATGTTAACAATTTAAGTTAAGACTTTAATAAAAGTTTTAATTATTTTAGGTAATACGTAAGAATGTTTTAATCTATTAAGTAGATAATTTAAGTTAAGTGTTGAAATTTGATTTACATTAAAGTTTTGTAGTTAGTAATAATTTGTTTTCAAAGTTAAGGAAGTTTTTAAAATGTTAATTAAGATAATTAATTATCACTAATTAATTATTCTGGAAAGTAATTAAGAATATTAATTTATAATGGTAGGTAAAGATTAGTTAATTTATTTATAATTGTAATTAATTAGGGGTTTATCAATTGGAAATTTATTAATTGGTAAATTTATAATTAAATGTCTAATTTATTTGTAATTAAGAATTGTTAATGATAACTAATCACAAAGATGGTTAAATTAAAGATGTTCAATAAGTTAAGTGAATTAATTAAAGGATAACTGAACAATTAAAGGTCAATTATTTAATAATTAAAGTTTAATTTAATTAATAAACAGTTAAAGGACAATAAATCAAATAATTTGAAATCAATTAAAGTTAATTAACCATGATGGATGACTCGTCTGATTTAAATTAATCAGATAATTGATTGAGTTTACATATGGATGTTTGATTCTACTGATTATTGAACTGTTTGATATTTCTAACATGTTGTGCTTTGTGCTATAAATTGTTTTCGGTGATCTGTGATGAATGTAGTTTATTTATCTGTGATAAATTTATATTATCTGTGAATCTGTGATTGAACGATAAGCGCTATAGATTATACCGCTTATCAATATGGATATGCTCAAATATGTGATGTAATGATTTATGATGTTGCACTATTGGGTAAAACCCTGGACCACACTCATACACACACAAATATTGATTGCACGAGAAAATCGGCTAAGTCACATATTTTTAACAATTTTAAAAATTGAATTCTTGAATCCAAAATAGTTTTGGAATTGGAATTGAAAACTTTTGAAATGAGTTTCAAAAATAAAATTTATTTTAAATAACTTAATAAAGTCTTGAAATTTTAAATAATTTGATTTAAATTTGAATTCAAAGTTTGAAATTAAATTCAATAATTTGGAAATTATGGTCTAAAAAGATTATACAAGTTATAAAGGTGTTTATATGGGTTTTAACCATTTAAAAAGTATGGTTTTGGAAATTTAAATTTAAATCCAAGTTTTATACTTGGATGGCATTAACTTATGTAAATTGTAATTAGTTTTCCCAAAATGAAAACTATTTAGTAATATCTTTCATAAAAAGAAAGGATTTCCAATGTGTATCGAAAGATTTCAAGTTAATAAAATTGTAAATAGTTTGGAAAAATTATGAATTAACCTTTGTGAAGAAAATTAAATCTTGTTTTGAAATCAAAGAGGATTTTAAAGGGTATATCTTCCATATACAAGATTTGAATTGGAATTTGAAAGTTATGATCTAAAGATTGGATGATTTAATCCAATTGAAACGGAAATTGTTTGAAATCCGTGAATGGATCTTTGTGAAAGGTGGGTGAACTTTGTGGAATAAATCTTTTTGTTTAAAGATTTAAAATGGTAATTTGTTTAAACCATTTAAAGTTTTGGAAATTAAGTTGTGACTTAACTGAAATCCTATATCCATATGTTTTTAAATATTACGCTCATTATTTAGTTTAGCCGGGAGAGGACCTTGTGTCATATAACCCATTCGGAATAGTGATACGTCGATATGGATAGCATTTGAAGACTGATGGAGAAGACCGGGTATTTTCGAAAACTAAAGGATAACCCGTCGTTTGTCTCTACACCGAGTCGTGCCGGTATAGAGATTTCCCAAGTGATGGGAAGTCCGATCGGGATTGTGAATATTCGAATTTGCAAGGGCTTCTTCGGAAGTGCCTTCGGTTCTGTTCGAACCCGGAATAGACTTTTATGGATGTGTTTCTGACATTACACTTTGAGATGTAAAGCTGGTTCCTATCAGATACATTTCTGTTGGTGGCGGAGAATTTATTCTCTTAGCTTAACACCCTTCTCTGAGACTTCGAGCTCAGAGGTTATGTAGTAGATGGTTACTAGTGATACATTCCCAATTTGGTAGTGTGGCATGCTAAGTGTTGCTGTGTGTTGATGATCATTTGTTGATCATTTGTGATCGAAGCATGGCTTTGTGAAAAAGCGCAGTTTGTGGACGAGACCTCGTCGAGCCTCACAACCCGGTAATGGTCGAAACAGGAATCGTGGCAGCAAGGTTATTTGGAGGTAGCTCGTCCTGAGGGTATGACCATTTCCTTACGGATAAAAAAAAGTGATATCATGGTATGGAGCCCAGATATTTACTTATGTTGATTTTTTTATGAAAGTGGTATCATGAAATGGAGCCCAGATACTTTACTGTGTGGTTGTTGGATTGAGGGCCCTCGGATAAAGGTCGGTAACGACCGGGGGATGGCATACTCGTGTCAGTTGTTACGTAGTTACAGAGGTAACCCGGCCTTGTGTAGCAGAAAGCTGGTTAAGTTCTCGGGGGCGTCCCTCCAGAGGCATTCAATTTTATGTGGGAAGTTCCTTTGCCCGACCATTTGCTGGAAATCCAAAGAAACAATACGAGCCCTGTACAGTTTTAGTTGTATAACCTGCCATGGAATGTGGCGGTAACCTACTATTGAACACGGTAGCTATAGTAAGCATAAGTGTGAAATGCCTATGCTGGCCAAGATTTATATTATATTTTCGAAAGGTTTTCCACTATGCACTAGTAATAATATCAAATGGTTTTCGCGTATCAAGCATGTTTGACTATCATAAGAAGAAATCTACTCCAAGTCTGCGTTTGCATTGTGCGTGTGGTGGGAGGTCTTATAGCAGTTTCATTTTCTTAAAAGCATTACGGATTTCAATCTAAACTCTTTTGTTTGTTTTAAAAGAAAAAAACTGTTTTTGTTGCTCACACTAGTCCCATGACTGACCTGGAGTTTATTGTTCCTTTCCTAAACTCTGGGTGTCCACAATTTTCCACACGAGCAGTCTAGAGTTGGGTTTTTCAGATAGTTAAATAGTAGGAACTGATTCTATAGCCTTCGAAGCCTTTTGGATTTGTGGATCGCATTTTCTACACTTCAGCTTTTATGGCTGACCTTGTTTATCGTGGTGCAACTTGATGGTTGTTCGAGCTATCTGTAGTTTGGAGATGGTGTTGCAGTCGCATTTTGGAGATGTATTCTATTCGTTTCCGCTACTATTTCTTGTATCTCTGATAGTGTTGATATTCACTTGTATCATTCTATTGTATCATCATTGTATCTGATATTGTGTCAAATGTTATATATGATATTATTCAATTTCTTCCATTATGTTGTACTTGATTTGTTATAAGCTCCAGCGAACCAGATTTGACGTTTGGATCTACGGCATTGGAATATGAGTGTCGTATTCGGTGCCGATTTTTGAAGTTCGAGTCAGGATCGTTCCATTTGGTATCAGAGCTGAAGGTTGAAACTTTAGCTTAGGAGTATAACACATTAGGTAACTCATTATAGATAGGGTGAAATATACCTTACAATGAGTAATCCCTAAGATATCCATTCGAATGCCTCAGTAAATTCTCTTACTATCCACTAATAGTGAGTATGAGTGCAAGAAGAGGACGAGATAAGGGAAGTACCGGTACAAATGGTCAATACCCTGCAACAACGGAAATAATCTTTCTCTATCAGTCTTCTTTGATTCGATTTCAATTCTTCGATTGGCTTGGTGCAGGAGAAGCTTCGGTTGATGGTAGCCCTACGAATCGTGTAGAAAAGTTTCTATTTCGTATTCTCTTCGTTCTATCAGATTTTCGTTTTTAACTTCAATGAATTTGAAATTCTATTTGAAATAAATTGGTAAAAATTAAATATAAAGTTGAATATGAAGCTAAATTTGAATTGAATCGATAAAACGTTTTCGTTTAAAACCAAATTTGAAATTCTATTATAATTTCTTAGGTAGATTGAATTCCGAAGAGGGACAAGTTATATATATATATATATATACACACACTTTGGGGTATTCTGACTTAAGCTTGGAATCCATATCTAGTGTTTGAAAATTGTGGAAGATTTAAATCCATTTATCTATTGTTTGTGTCTCGATATATTCTACGGACGATTAGTTATCCTTCGAACTAACCAGTGCCTTGCATAATTCGTAGATTCGATGACTCGAGTATCCTGTGTAGTATTGAATAAGTTCGTTCTCATATTGATGATATTCTGATTTGGTGAGTCAAGTACAGAATTGATATCCAGTTTGACATGGAAACTATTTCTCTATCTTTGTGTATCTATCTTTGTTGTTTCTCTACCTGCAAATTTCGAGAACCAAATTTTTTTTAAGGGGGGAATCTGTAACGATCCCAATTTTTAATTGAATTTAAACTAATAGTTAATGTAAATTTTGGAATAAATTTTAGGATAGATTTGAATTTGAAATATATATGCATGTGTATATATGAGTAAATTTGAATTTGACCTTAGAATTTGAATTTGAATGTTGAATTTGTATTTAAATAAATATTTAAGTTAGAAATAATTAGACAAATTCAAACAACATGTTAATAAAATTATACAGTTTTACAAAATATAAAGTCAATACATTAGGATGAATTCCAACGACATATTGATTATACAATTTCCTTTATATTACAAAGCAAAAAGATAAAAATATATTCAAGTATGTTGACCTAGAACAACAATTTAGGTTTGAAAATATTATTTATGTAAATTAAATAATGGGTAGTTCGTTTTGAAAACATTTTCTTTAAAATGATGTGTATATAATACTGAGTAAGAAGATGTATTTATAATGGATAAATTTTATCAATACAAAATACAAGTATAAAATATAATTATAAAGCATGTTAATTTGAATGAAATGTTTAATAGTTAAACTTTAAAACAGAGAAATAAAAATAAGTATTTTTATAAATCTAAGAATGAACTCATTCGATATGTAGACTAGAAATAGAAATAAAAACAAGTTATGCAACAAGAAAAGAAAATAAAAATATCTTTAGACAAACAAAAATTTTACACAAAAATTAAATAGCATAAGTATGTAAACCAAATGGTAAGCATATGCATTTATTTCTACCTGTTCTCAACACAAACAAATCATTTCAGCCGAAAAGAAAAAAAAATATGATAAGCATAAGCTCATAAAACAAGTAGGTACTCATGAAAATTTAGACAATGATAATAAATGCTAGCCTCCTTAGCACACAATTCATCATCTCAGCCACCAAAGAAAAGAAATAAAATCGGCTAGTCAACAAACAAAAGTATTATCTCGTCAAAAATGTAGGCAAAAGAAAAAAAACTTTGATCAAATCAAATGAAGAAAAAAAATCTTTAGTCAAACTAAGAAACAAACTAAACCAGAAAATGCCTTCCTCTGTAAACACTCTGCCTCTTTTATATATACATCTAATTTATTTTTTTGTTGTTCGTTCAACAATTAAGCAAAACAAAACCTGGAAAGAAAGTATAAATAAGAGTAAAAAAAAGTCAAGTCACAAGATTAAAGTAGAGCAATCGGTTTCCAGTTTTTCAAAGAAAATCACTTCCAACCATAAGCTTTCTCCTCTGTTCTTCAAAAACATTGTGAGCAAACCTTCAAATTTTTGAATGCTTGATGTTGTTTGTGATGATGCTTGAGATGAATCAAGAAGTGTTTATGTGCATGCAAGTATATGTGAATATTTGTATGCAGAGATAACTGTGCATGTTTAGTATCAGGCATATTTGCCTTTGTTGTTCTAGGTTTCCAAAACCTGTTTTGGAATTTGATTTCTTCTTCTTTGGTCATTTTTAAGCTTCAAAATTTAAACAAAAGATGTTTATTTAAACAAGATTTAAGTTTTAAAAATAAATTCAAGTATTTTAAGTTTGAAAATCCTTTGAATTCAAGAAAATACAGTAGCAATTCTAGTATTATGATAAAATCAAATAATGTAATTGACTGATGCAATTGTATAAATTGAATCATTTCAGGAAATCATGATTTTAAAAAGAAAATCACAATTTTAGTTTTGTATTGAAAGAGCAGTTCATGGATGAACAGAAAATGGTTTTCGAGGTTTATCTGATGATCTTAGTGGATTGGGAGGTTGGGTTTCTCACTGGTTGTAGTTAAGTGATAGGGAAATTTAGGAAAAATGTTGGTGTAGTGATTAAAGCACTGTGGCGGCGGTGGAAAGTCAAAATTGTTTGTAACCCTAGTTTTAGGATTGGTCGGAAATTCGATTGCCACGACGTCTCTGGTGGAACGAGCTCTACTAAACTCTGGGAATCGGAAGCATGGGGGTTGGCGAAGATGTTGCTAGAAGTGTAGATGCTTCAACGATTGGAGAAGGGAGTTCGACAGCATTACAGGTATTGGTGTTGTGTTCCAGGTTTGAACTTTAATGCTTGAATTCAATTTCGAGTTCGTATCTGAATGCTGGGCATTTGTGACGATGTAGGGAGGGCTACGCAATTTGCTGGTGGTGGCGAAGTTCGCCAGAACGGCGGCAATGCGTTGTGCACATGCACGGCAACATTTGGGTATCTGGGAAGATTGGTTCATGGCGACTCGAAGGAGGACTCGCGTGTTTCTCAACTGGCTCGAGTCTCTCAAGGGGTTGATTCAGTAGTGGTTTAAGTTCAAACTTAAGCTAGGAGAAAAAGAAGAAGAAGAAGAAAGTAGGCGGGGCGCGAGTGATTTACTCGGGGGAATGTAGGGGAAAACTCGAGTTAGTTTTCAAAACTGTAATATTATAAAAAGCAAAGTTAAGAAACATATTTTTTTTAACAAGCTTGAGCATTGTTGATTTAATAAATGTTAACAATTTAAGTTTAGACTTTAATACAAATTTCATTTATTTTAGGTAATACGTAAGAATGTTTCAAATCTTGATTAAGTAGATAATTTAAGTTAAGTGTTGAAATTTGATTTACATTAAAGTTTTGTAGTTGGTAATAATTTGTTTTCAAAATTAAGGAAGTTTTTAAAATGTTAATTAAGATAATTAATTATCACTAATTAATTATTTTGGAAAGTAATTAAGAATGATTAATTTTTAATGGTAAGTAAAGACAAGTTAATTTATTAATAATTGTAATTAATTAGGGGTTTATCAATTGGAAATTTATTAATTGGTAAATTTATAATTAAGTGTCTAATTTATTTGTAATTAAGAATTGTTAATGATAATTAATTAAAAAGATGGTTAAATTAAAGATGTTCAATAAGTTAAGTGAATTAATTAAAGGATAATTATTTAATAATTAAAGGTTAATTAATAAATGATTAAAGGATAATAAATCAAATAATTTGAAATCAATTAAAGTTAATTAACCATGATGGATGACTCATCTGATTTAAATAAATCAAATAATTGATTGAGTTTACATATGGATGTTTGAATTCTATAGATTGTGGATGTAACGACCCTGAATTTTGAACAATTTAAAATTGGAAATATTTAATTTATTTTAAATATTTGAATGATGATTTAAATTGAATTCCCAATATAACTATGAGTTTGGCGATTAAATATTAAAATTTAATCTGTTGAAAATTGAATAAAAATTTGAATCTTCAATTTTAAGCTGATTAAAAATATTTCAAAGGCATAGAAAATTCATATTAATATCACTGAAGATAAATAAAAGCTTCAGAATTGAATTTGAAAATAATTTGTTCAGTTTTGGAATTTTATCATTTAAATTGAATTTAAAAATAGCCTTCCGAGAAATAGTCTCGGAATTCGACGAAACTAGTTCCATTGGGTCCGTAATATTGAATTATTATCGGGTTTCAATTTTCATGGCGTTCGGAGTTGATATGTGAGCATACGACGTTTAAACGCGTTGAAAATTGATGTTGAAAACAAATTGAATTTAAAATGAAAAATAATAATAATACAATAAATAAAATAAGGAGAAAAAAAAATTTATAAAGCATGGTACAAATTAATAAATGCAGCCACCCTAACCAAATCCTCTCAGCCGAGATTTGGTCTATAAAAAAAAATCGATACTGTCAAACCCTAAGATTTCGAAATCGTGTAAAGTACGCGTCGTTCTATTTTTAAGTACCTCGTCCCTTCCTCCATCACTTCAAACTAAAACGAAAGGAAAAAAAATGGCGGCATCGTCTTCGTTTTCCCTTGAAAAATTTTGGGCTTGAGATATTTGCTTGCTGTCTGGAGCTTTGTGCTTCTCGATAGCCTTGGAAAGCTATCGTCTTCTTCGCTTGCTCGATTGAGGCTTTCGAGATTTAGGGTTTTGTAATTTTGGGACTTCGTTCCCTTTTGGTGCTCTGCTTTGCGAATTATGGTGGCTTGACGTCGGCTCCTTCAATCTGCGCTCGTCGAAAGGTGAGTGATTTTTATTTCACTCACATCTAGTTCAACTTAGTACTTTGCTTTGCGTTTGGGTTGATTTTGCCGCTGAGGATTTCTAACTTGATTTCTTTACTGATTTGATTTCCTGTTCTCTTGGTTATCTCGGCACTGTTTCATTTATAGGTTGATGATTTCCTCTGACTAGTTCATAATCGCATATGCTTGATTTTGCACTGTTAGTTGGTATTTGGTGATTGAATTCGATTTCTCGGTGAATCATTTCACCGGCATTCTTCTTGGTATTGGATGTTGTTGCATTCAATGTTGGTCTGCATTCGATCTGATGCACTCCGTTTTGACCACTGTTTCATCATGTCACAGGTCTAGTATTGCTTGATTCATCTGTTGCACTTGTAGTTGCATTCCATTCTGTTGCATTTGACTTGGTGCTTTCTGGTCTGCATACTATTCAGTGCTTCACTGTTGCACTTCTTTATGTTGTTACTAATGGTCCATATTATTTGTTGAGGTTGCTGTCTTGATTCATTCCATTCCATCTATACTTTGTAGTTGATTCACTTAGTCTCCCTTTGTATTATTCACTATTGTACAAGTTGCATGTTCATGTAGCTCCACTGATCCATTTTGTTGCACATTTCTCCTGTTTATTTAAGACTATATATGTGCATACATACATATGTATGTGTGTATGCATATATTCTGGAATATATGCTAAGTCTCTAATGTTGATAGCTTCTCTGGTTTCATTGTAGACTTTTGCTTTTCGATCATGGCAGTCGTGATCCTTTTGTTGAATGCACTTTGTATAGTTTGCATTCATATACTTGTCTGTTTGTAACCTGGTCACTTGGTACATTCCTGTAGCTCCATCTTGACTTGGGACTGTTGACCCATCTCTCTGCATTTTGTATATATGTTTCATCTCCACTTAGAATTGCTTGCAAACTGTTTTGTAGTCCATTGTTTGATCTGTTGCATTCAATTGTTGTTTTCCAGTCTGCACTATATCTTTGAGTTGCATTCCTGGTTTGGGGCTTTTGCACTGTGAATTGGTATTTCCTAATGTTGTATATGTTGGCATCTCTTGTAGTTGTTGTACTTGAGTTGAGTTGTCTGCATTGTATTTGAGTTGGTCTGGTTTGGTCGCATTTCTGTAGTTCCATGCTGCATTTGGTAGCTCTGTGCTTGTTTGTATTCACTCCAGATATTCTGGTACATTTGATAGTCTGATACTTGTTCCCTTTTGTTGTACACTTACCTTTTGGTATTGCAGTTTTCACTCTGCAGTATAGCCTGTTGCACTTGTTATACTTCATTCCTTAACATGTTTCATTTTCAAACTGAAGTTGACAGTTGCATTGTGATTTCATGTCATTGATCACTTGAACTTAATTTGTAGTTCTTGTTTTCTTTGACATTGCTGTGTCCTTGCTGGCTCGAACTTGGTGTTGTCTGCATCTCATATTCTCTAACCACTGTGGCACTTCTGTTCATCTCAGTTGCATTTTATGGTGGTCTGGTGCCTCTATATGCTTTGTTTCTTTTTTGTGAATTATTCTTACTATTTCATTTTGAAGTGATCGAGTTCATTGCAGTAGTATTTTCATTTGATTCTGGAACTGTACCATACCATTGTATGATTTTGGTAATCGATGAATTCTAATGGCTTCGGCCTTGGATTGAGGTTGCTGTATATTAGTTGTTTCACTTTGTCGATGATACGCTGATGTTGAGACAGTGACATTGAAAATTGAGTCTTCATTTGATAAGTGTTGCGCACTTGATTTTGCGATGTTATATTTGTTTGACTATCGACCTGGCTCGATTTTCTTACTGTTTCATTTGTGCTTCCCTTGATGTTGCACTTGCTTAAAACCAGTTTTGTAGTTACACTTGAGTATTTTTGTTGCTTTACTGCAACTTTGGGTTTGCATACTTGATATGCAGTAACCTGTAGCACTTGATTTCGGCTGTGTCTTTGATGCCGGCTTGCACTGTCAGTTGATCTATTTGCTTTTGCATTCGTATGTGTACTGCCTAGCTGCAATTGTGTGTGTGTGTATATATATATATTGGTTTGTTTTCAGGGTGGTCCTCTGCACCACTGATGTCACCTTCACTGGACATTTTTGGAACATGAACTGTTTTATTCATGTGGTGGCTGCATTTTTTGTTGCAGTTCTGCCCTTGGATATTTGTGTTGGTCTGGACTTGAAGTCTTGATAGCATTTTTGCTTTACAGTTTCCCTTGCATACTTGTGGTGACTGTAGTTTTATTTGTATTGCACCGAGTCAATTCTCATGTGCTTTGATGCTATTTTGATTTGTTGAAGTTTTGCATCTGAGTTCTTTTGTTGCAGTCTCGTGATCTTGAGGTGGCTGCATTTTTGTTGCAGTTTGCCCTTATATCCATTTGTGACTGCAGTTTCGTTTTTATATGCATTTTTGCCTATGTCGGTTTTCGTTGCATCGATATTTGATTTCATAAATTTCAGTTCATTGATCTTTTGGGTACATCATCACTATAGTGGCGAGGCAGTGCACGCAAGCGTGAACTGCAGCCATACAGTTTTAACATTTTATATGTGGCGAGGCAGTGCACGCGTGCGTGTACTGCAGCCAATCGATTTTGATGTTTTTAAGTAACTTTTCAATTATTTGAATTAATTTGATTTAAATTGATGATTTTGTTGTTAATCGGCGTTTAGGCAATCATAATAGTTTTTTCTAAATTATCTGCATTTAAAAATTCTTTCATCTATCTTCGTTGAAAATTTTAGTTTGCAAATTTATTCCTTCACACTGTTAAGTGTTATATTTACCGTTATCCGGTTCCTTGTTAAAGGTTCGGATAGGTGAATTTATCTTTGACTGTCGTCTAATTGCTATTTGATTATTATTGCTTCTGTGCACTAATAACTGAGTTTGAATTAGACTGACCCGTGTATTATTTTCCTTTGAATGTAATACTCGGGTCAGACCGAGTATTTTACAGCTTGAAGATTTTCTGGCAGCGAAGTTTGAGAGAGGGGGATTACCGCATTACTAAAGTTTTTCAGGAAATTTTTCCTTGTACTAAATAATAAATAAATTGTTCCGCTGTATTAAAATGTAATGCATTGTATAAACTCTGATATTTGTATATGAAAGAAAAATTCATTTATGTGAAATGTTATTATTATTCTGTGATTCTGTGGCTGATTCTGTTTAAACTCTATAAACTAAATAACAATCCGTCATTTTGAACGTTTCTAGTTAGTTTAATTACCGATGGAGGCGGTCAGAACGGGGGATCGTTACAAGAGTGGTATCAGAGCTTTGGTTTATACAAAGCTTAGTTTATGGCGTTTAATATGAATAGTTACTAGAATCACTGTAAAGAAAACGTTTTCCAAAACTAAAGAATGTATAAAATTGTTTTCTTTGAAAAATAAAAGGTATTTTGAAAATTCAAATTTTTTTTCGGAAATTCCCTTCTCTAAATTTAAGTTTGCGATAGTTTCTCTTCGGTAAGGTCTCCTTAGATTTGAGTCCCGATCATTCGAAAACCTATTATCGAATTGCTGAGATTTATGAAAGAATAAAATATAAGTTAAGTGAATTAGTAAATTGGTTTAAATTAAATATTTTGGATATCTCCAGAGCAATAAATTGGAAAATAAAATGACATGTCAATTTAGTTATAGCCAAGCGGGTCATTGAACTATAACTTGGGAATTTGATTCTGAATTCTTTTGAAAATTGATTTCAAATGTTGTGAAGAACGATTTAGTAAATAAATGGATTATAAGTACTTAACTTATAAATGGACTTTTGGTATATAATTGAGTTATATAAATTGAATTGAATTAATCAAGGAGATTTATGAATCGAAATTTATAAATAAAAAATGGAATTTGTAAAGATTGTTTACAAATTCGAAACATAGAAGTTATTAAAGGAGATATATTCGTGATTTTGGACAGCGAATTATCCTTTGAGTTAAATATTGTGATAATAAAAGTTGGTTGGGAATTTTATCTACTATTTTGGACAGTGAATAAGATATAAAAGGAATGTTTTTGGGAGAGCAATATTATGAAATGAAGTTTATCGTTTTAAAGATGTTTTAAAATGCATTAAGTATCGAATCATAGATTTCAACATTCATTGTTGAAATAGTCGTTTTCGAGAGAAATAAAAGGAAATGGTGGACTATAACACTGTTGTTATAGTAAATGATTTTCAAAAGGAAATGTTTTATATAGTATTGGGATATATATATTTATCTTAAATTTGAATCCTTATACTAGTGATTTTGGGTCGTCGTAACAATGTTTTACGCAACATTCGTTTTGACTCAAATAAATGTGTTTAAAAGATCGCTTTCCTTAAAGAATGATATATATACTTGATTACGATATAAGTATATTGAATATTTTTCAAGTGCTGAAAATAAATGGATTTGTGAATTACTTGTTATTAAATAAGTATGGAAATGTTTTTCCAATATGAAGTGAATGTTTTGAGATTTTATCTTTCAAAGATAAATTGAAAAATGAATATTTGAAATCGATTTGAAAATCGTATATTCATGGATATTTTGGAAATGTAAATTCACTATGGAATTTATAAAAGAAAGGGAAATTTGTTAAAAATAAACATTGATTTATTTTTGAAGTGTGGAAATAAATTTACGGATTTGGAACGTAAGTTTAAAATAAATCGGTAAGGATTTATTTGATTGGTTTAAATGAACCATTTTAAGTTTAAAATGGATAAATATTTGGAAATGGTTCCGTGTAAGGAAATTGGTTTGAAATTTGTTTTCAAAGATTGAAAGGTGGAAAATGATTTGAAATTTGTTTTCAAATGGTTAAGTGTGGAAAATTATATATATCCTGTAAAGATATTTTTGGGAAAGTTTGAAGTTGGTTTAAAACCAATATTGTGAAAAGTATGCGGAATTCAAACTATTAATTAAGTCGAAGTTGAAAAAGTTAAATGGGAAATTTGAACATTTAGTTCAACTTGAAATTTTTCCAAAAAGATTGAATCTTGTGTTAAATTGAGTTTAACTTCGACACCAAAAACAATATAAGTTGAGTTTTGAATTTTGGATGGTCGATTTGGATTGTATGTCTAACATTGTGAATTGACGACATAGCAATTGATCTCTATTAAATATATATCTGTTTGGTGGCGGAGAATTTATTCTCTTAGCTTAACACCCTTCTCTGAGACGTACGAGCTCAGAGTTTATATATCGATAGACATCAATTATGTGTTGAGAATTTACGATGTAACGTGAAATCCAAATCGAGTGTGAAGTCGATAATGAATTGAATTATGAATATGAATTAGGTTTGAGATAACCTTAAATATTCCAAATCGACTTAGAGGAAAATTTTAAATCGGTAATGAGATGGAAAGCTCATGAATCCTCTATTTGTTATGGGTATGAGATATTGAGGTTTTCGGAACTTATATAAGAGAATGTAGTAAATTCGAAAACCATCAATTTGGAAAGTAATTGTTATGGAAAACTTATGTAAGTACATGGGTATGATATGTACGAAATGTGAAATGAAATATTATATATGTATGTATGATATTATGTTTTCCAAACTGAGGATATGGAAAAGCACCTTCCATTTAAAATTTGTGAAGGTTGTTGGAACTCGAGATGAGTGTCCATTTGAAAATCGTAGCTACGTAGAATTCCATTAGTTGGATTGACCATTTGAATTCCATTAGTTGGATTGACCATTTGATTTCCATTAGTTGGATTGGCCATTTGTTTTCCATTAGTTGGATTGGCCGTTTGTTTTCCATTAGTTGGAGTGACTAGCGTAATTTGAGGGGCGAGATGCCTACAGTTACAAGCGATTCCATTGGGATAGTGGCGCAACCGCCGTGTAAACTGCAATCTAGATGCCAAAGCATAATTCGAGGGGCGAGATGCCTACGGTCACGAGCGATTCTACTGGGATAGTAGCATATTCGCCGTGTGAACCGCGATCTAAGGCGACAACCATGGCGAAATTCAAGAGATGAGAAATCTACAGTTACAAGCGATTCTACTGGGATAGTAGCGGAACCGCCGAGTAAACGGTGATCCATGGGGGAATGTGCTTTCCATATCCATTTTTAAAAAGAATTTTTAAGTATTTTCACTGGGAATTGAAGCAAGTATATTTAGTACTTGGAGATTTTTAGACTTGCGCCTGGCCAGCGTATGCCTAATATCTTTAAGAACGACAATAGACTTGTTAAATTTCGAGTTAGCAAGTATTTTCAAACTTTAAATAGAAAATCAATAATCTGAAATTAAAGTAACATAAATTCCAACCTAATGAACTAAGGAAGAGGATTTTTGAAATGTTTTGAAAGTCCACAGCTTTGGAAAGGTCATACTATGTAAATTTCTTAAATGAAGAATTGCAAATTTAAAATTTGGGTTTTGTAAGTTGACAATTTTAGTAAAAGATCTTTACGTCTTGATTGTAGAAATTAATGAACAAGAGATAATGAACAAAGCTATTGAGACAAAACAAATAGAATGAATCCTATACTTATTTACTTATTTTTAATAAGTTTCAAACTTGATAAAATTGAGTAGGGTATAAATATTAGTGAAATTTTAACAATCACTTTTCCTCACTTGTAATTTCGGGACGAAATTCTTTTAAGGAGGGGAGATTGTAAGGACCCTGAATTTTGAACAATTTAAAACTGGAAATATTTAATTTATTTTAAATATTTGAATGATGATTTAAATTGAATTCCCAATATAACTATGAGTTTGGCGATTAAATATTAAAATTTAATCTGTTGAAAATTGAATAAAAATTTAAATCTTCAATTTTAAGCTGATTAAAAATATTTTAAAGGCATAGAAAATTCACATTAATAACACTGAAGATAAATAAAAGCTTCAGAATTGAATTTGAAAATAATTTGTTCAGTTTTGGAATTTTATCATTTAAATTGAATTTAAAAGTAGCCTTCCGAGGCGTAGTCTCGGAATTCGACGAAACTAGTTCCATTGGGTCCGTAATATTGAATTATTACCGGGTTTCAATTTTCGTGGCGTTCGGAGTTGATATGTGAGCATACGACGTTTAAACGCGTTGAAAATTGATGTTGAAAACAAATTGAATTTAAAATGAAAAATAATAATAATATAATAAATAAAATAAGGAGAAAAAAAATTTATGCAGCATGGTACAAATTAATAAATGCAGCCACCCTAACCAAATCCTCTCAGCCGAGATTTGGTCTATAAAAAAAAATCGATACTATCAAACCCTAAGATTTCGAAATCGTGTAAAGTACACGTCGTTCTATTTTTAAGTACCTCGTTCCTTCCTCCATCACTTCAAACTAAAACGAAAGGAAAAAAAAAATGGCGGCATCGTCTTCGTTTTCCCTTGACAAATTTTGGGCTTGAGATATTTGCTTGCTGTCTAGAGCTTTGTGCTTCTCGACAGCCTTGGAAAGCTATCGTCTTCTTCGCTTGCTCGATTGAGGCTTTCGAGATTTAGGGTTTTGTAATTTTGGGACTTCGTTCCCTTTTGGTGCTCTGCTTTGCGAATTATGGTGGCTTGACGTCGGCTCCTTCAATTTGCGCTCGTCGAAAGGTGAGTGATTTTTATTTCACTCACATCTAGTTCAACTTAGTACTTTGCTTTGCGTTTGGGTTGATTTTGCCGCTGATGATTTCTAACTTGATTTCTTTACTGATTTGATTTCCGGTTCTCTTGGTTATCTCGGCACTGTTTTATTTATAGGTTGATGATTTCCTCTGACTAGTTCATAATCGCATATGCTTGATTTTGCACTGTTAGTTGGTATTTGGTGATTGAATTCGATTTCTCGGTGAATCATTTCACCGGCATTCTTCTTGGTATTGGATGTTGTTGCATTCAATGTTGGTCTGCATTCGATCTGATGCACTCCGTTTTGACCACTGTTTCATCATGTCACAGGTCTAGTATTGCTTGATTCATCTGTTGCACTTGTAGTTGCATTCCATTCTGTTGCATTTGACTTGGTGCTTTCTGGTCTGCATACTATTCAGTGCTTCACTGTTGCACTTCTTTATGTTGTTACTAATGGTCCATATTATTTGTTGAGGTTGCTGTCTTGATTCATTCCATTCCATCTATACTTTGTAGTTGATTCACTTAGTCTCCCTTTGTATTATTCAATATTGTACAGTTGCATGTTCATGTAGCTCCACTGATCCATTTTGTTGCACATTTCTCCTGTTTATTTAAGACTATATATGTGCATATATACATATGTATGTGTGTATGCATATATTCTGGAATATATGCTAAGTCTCTAATGTAGATACCCTCTCTGGTTTCATTGTAGACTTTTGCTTTTTGATCATGGCAGTCTGGATCCTTTTGTTGCATGCACTTTGTATAGTTTGCATTCATATACTTGTCTGTTTGTAACTTGGTCGCTTGGTACGTTCCTGTAGCTCCATCTTGACTTGGGACAGTTGACCCATCTCTCTGCATTTTGTATATATGTTTCATCTCCACTTAGAATCGCTTGCAAACTCTTTTGTAGTCCATTGTTTGATCTGTTGCATTCAATTGTTGTTTTCCAGTCTGCACTATATCTTTGAGTTGCATTCCTGGTTTGAGGCTGTTGCACTGTGAATTGGTATTTACTAATGTTGTATATGTTGGCATCTCTTGTAGTTGTTGTACTTGAGTTGAGTTGTCTGCATTGTATTTGAGTTGGTCTGGTTTGGTCGCATTTCTGTAGTTCCATGCTGCATTTGGTAGCTCTGTGCTTGTTTGTATTCACTCCAGATATTCTGGTACATTTGATAGTCTGATACTTGTTCCCTTTTTTTGTACACTTACCTTTTGGTATTGCAGTTTTCACTCTGCAGTATAGCCTGTTGCACTTGTTATACTTCATTCCTTAACCTGTTTCATTTTCAAACTGAAGTTGACAGTTGCATTGTGATTTCATGTCTTTGATCACATGAACTTAATTTGTAGTTCTTGTTTTCTTTGACATTGCTGAGTCCTTGCTGGCTCGAACTTGGTGTTGTCTGCATCTCATATTCTCTAACCACTGTGGCACTTCTGTTCATCTCGGTTGCATTTTATGGTGGTCTGGTGCCTCTATGTGCTTTGTTTCTTTTCTGGGAATTATTCTTACCGTTTCATTTTGAACTGATCGAGTTCATTGCAGTAGTATTTTCATTTGATTCTAGAACTGTACCATACCATTGTATGATTTTGGTAGTCGATGAATTCTAATGGCTTCAGCCTTGGATTGAGATTGTTGTATATTTGTTGTTTCACTTTGTCGATGATACGCTGATGTTGAGATAGTGACATTGAAAACCGAGTCTTCATTTGATAAGTGTTGCGCACTTGATTTTGCGATGTTAAATTTGTTTGACTATCGACCTGGCTCGATTTTCTTACTGTTTCATTTGTGCTTCCCTTGATGTTGCACTTTCTTAAAACCAGTTTTGTAGTTACACTTGAGTATTTTTGTTGCTTTACTGCAACTTTGGGTTTGCATACTTGATATGCAGTAACCTGTAGCACTTGATTTCGGTTGTGTCTTATGCCGGCTTGCATTGTCAGTTGATCTATTTTCTTTTACATTCCTATGTGTACTGCCTAGCTGCAATTGTATATATATATTTTTTGGTTTGTTTTCAGGGTGGTCCTCTGCACCACTGATGTCACCTTCACTGGACATTTTTGGAACATTAACTGTTTTACTCATGTGGTGGCTGCATTTTTTGTCGCAGTTCTGCCCTTGGATATTTGCGTTGGTCTGGACTTGAAGTCTTGATAGCATTTTTGCTTTACAGTTGCCCTTGCATACTTGTGGTGACTGTAGTTTTATTTGTATTGCACCGAGTCAATTCTCATGTGCTTTGATGCTGTTTTGATTTGTTGAAGTTTTGCATCTGAGTTCTTTTGTTGCAGTCTCGTGATCTTGAGGTGGCTGCATTTTTGTTGCAGTTTGCCCTTGTATCCATTTGTGATTGCAGTTTCCTTTTTATATCCAGTTTTGCCTATGTCGGTTTGCGTTGCATCGATATTTGATTTCATAAATTTCGGTTCATTGATCTTTTGGGTGCATCATCACTTTAGTGGTGAGGCAGTGCACGCAAGCGTGAACTGCAGCCACACAGTTTTAACGTTTTATATGTGGCGAGGCAGTGCACGCGTGCGTGTACTGCAGCCAATCGATTTTGATGTTTTTAAGTAACTTTTCAATTATTTGAATTAATTTGATTTAAATTGATGATTTTGTTGTTAATCGGCGTTTAGGCAATCATAATGTTTTTTTCTAAATTATCTGCATTTAAAAATTCTTTCATCTATCTTCGTTGAAAATTTGAGTTTGCAAATTTATTCCTTCACACTGTTAAGTGTTATATTTACCGTTATCCGGTTCCTTGTTAAAGGGTCGGATAGGTGAATTTATCTTTGACTGTCGTCTAATTGCTATTTGATTATTATTGCTTCTGTGCACTAATAACTGAGTTTGAATTAGACTGACCCGTGTATTATTTTCCTTTGAATGTAATACTCGGGTCAGACCGAGTATTTTACAGCTTGAAGATTTTCTGGCAGCGAAGTTTGAGAGAGGGGGATTACCGCATCACTAAAGTTTTTCAGGAAAATTTTTCTTGTACTAAATAATAAATAAATTGTTCCGCTATATTAAAATGTAATGCATTGTATAAACTCTGATATTTGTATATGAAAGAAAAATTCATTTATGATTATTCTATGATTCTGTAGCTGATTCTGTTTAAACTCTATAAACTAAATAACAATCCGTCATTTTGAACGTTTCTAGTTGGTTTAATTACCGATTGGAGGCGGTCAGAACGGGGGATCGTTACAGTTGAATTGTTTGATATTTCTGATATGTTGTGCTTTGTGCTATAAATTGTTTCGATGATCTGTGATGAATGTAGTTTATTTATCTGTGATAAATTTATATTATCTGTGAATCTGTCAATGAACGATAAGCGTTATAGATTATACCGCTTATCTATCTCGATATGCTCGAATAAGTGTTGTGATGATTTATGATGTTGTACTATTGGGTAAAACCCCTGGACCACACTCATACACACATAAATATGGATTGCATGAGCAAATCGGCAAAGTCATATATTTTTAACAATTTTAAAAATTGAATTCTTAAATTCAAAATAGTTTTGGAATTGGAATTGAAAACTTTTGAAATGAGTTTCAAAAATAAATGTTATTTTAAATAACTTAATAAAGTCTTGAAATTTTAAATAATTTGATTTAAATTTGAATTCAATGTTTGAAATTAAATTTAATAATTTGGAAATTATGGTCTAAAAAGATTATACAAGTTATAAAGGTATTTATATGGATTTTAACCATTTAAAGTATTGTTTTTGGAAATTTAAATTTAAATCCAAGTATAATACTTGGATGGCTCTAGCTTATGTAAAATTGTAATTAGTTTTTCCAAAACGAAAACTATTTAGTAATAGTTTTCATAAAAAGAAAGGATTTCCAATGTGTATCGAAAGATTTCATGTTAATAAAATTGTAAATAGTTTAGAAAAAGTATGAATTAATCAAAGAGGATTTTAAAGGGTATATCTTCCATACACAAGATTTGAATTGGAATTTGAAAGCTATGATCTAAAGATAGGATGAATTAATCCAATTGAAATGGAATTGTTTGAAATCCATGAATGGATCTTTGTGAAAGGTGGGTGAACTTTGTGGAATAAATATTTTTGTTTAAAGATTTAAAATGGTAATTTGTTTAAACCATTTAAAGTTTTGGATATTAAATTGTGACTTAACTGAAATCCTATATCCATATGTTTTTAAATATTACGCTCATTACTCGGTTTAGCCAGGAGAGGACCTTGTGTCATGTAACCCATTTTGAATAGTGATACGTCGATATGGATAGCATTTGAAGACCGGTGGTGAAGACCGGGTATTCTCGAAAATGAAAGGATAACCCTCGATTGTCTCTGCACTGAGTCACGCCAGTATTGTAACGTCCCGTCTTTTTGCACACTTTAAATCGACACACGTGCCAATTCAAACCAAACGCAAGGGCGGATTGTTATGGGATAAATAAGGAAAAACAAGAAGAAAGAAAAACAAAACAGAATCTCACAGCGGAAGAATAAATTATAATAATCAAATATACAGTTCATGAAGCTGTTTTTTTTTTAAAAAAACATTTGATTATATTTACATAATACATATCACAGATATACATACCAATAACAATGCAGCGGAACAGTGTGTAGTGCACTAGTATAAATAATAATAATATAAATCTTCGTGTTCGTCCTCCAAGGCTAAATCTTCAAATCCTGAAACGCTTGGACTGACGCGAGCGAATTGAAAGGACAAAACACTCGAGTCAGAACTAAAAGATCTTATGTAAGTTAAATTAACAGAAATAAATATGAGTGCAGTAACTCAAAAGATGCTCGGGATTCACATCTCTTAAGGATCCGTTAAACTATTTACTATGTAGTATATTTCGCTATTACAATAGTGCCTAATTGTAAAATAAACTTATTTTTTAATAGCGTTAAGGGGTTACCCATATAGCCCTTAACACAAATAATGCCAATAGTCTATACAGTACCGTAATACCTCCTGATCGGGAGGCTACCAGAGGATACTCCATAGGTACGACACAAATAGAAACTCGTACAAGGCGCGACAGGGTAGGTGACACGGCACAACTAGGCAATGCCAGGGTAGATATACCAATTACGCTTCTGGGTCGGTGGTAACGCGTAGCGTGCAGCTACCGCCCACCTCGAGCCATACCCCAAATAAAAATCAAAAGTGGCTACCGAATCAATCCAAAGTCAAAGTATAATATCGAAGGGATGTGTCCGATTAAAGGTGCTACCTTATTAACCCGTCGATCGCTCCTGTTTTAGCCACCTTATTCCAACTCACAGGAGTCGGGTCCACGTATTTACCTTAAAGGAAACGCCACCACCATCCTACTCCATTCTGGAATCTCCACCGCGTACACGGTTGTTAAAGTGGTTTTCGGAGTTGGCAGAGAGTATGACAACTTCTGATCCCGGTCTCTTCAATAACCAAACGTTATTATAACACCGCGGTCTTTAAAATAGTTTATACTTTAAAACCAGAATATAATTATCCATTTCAAACCCATAAATACGATATCATTTCCATTTCCAAAACAACTCATTTTGAAATTATTTTCATAAAACCCAAATCAATAATATCATTTTTATTTCAAATATATTTTTCCAAAATCATACTGCTTTAAAATTTATAATAACTGGAAACCCAACATTTGAATTATAACTTTCAAAACATAATACTTCAAAACTCATAGCTTTAAAACCATACTTCTAAAACTTGAATGGTTTGGATATTCAACAGTATATAGAATAAAATAGTTTGAATTTAAAATTACTTTATAAAATGATTTCCGCGACTTACAATTTATTTCATTAAAAATTAAGTCAAAATCCATAAATTTCAGAATTGCTTTCAGTTTCAATAACCCTTCGGTATCAATGTATTTCAAACTTTGATTATTAAACAATTGGAACTAAGGTTGGAAATTTCTATTCAACAATTTAAAGTCCTGTTATTTATTTTGAAATATTTGCAAAATAAACCCATAAATATTTAAGTAAAACTCGGATTACTTATAAAAGAAAATTTCCTTCAATTTATTTATACTAGAAATATCCATTTAATTCATCTTGAATAAAAATTCAATTATAAATATCGTACCGTTTTAAAATTTCAAGTTAATAAATTTTACATCAACTTATGAATTTAAATCCTTAATTTAAGCTCAATTCCAAATAAATTTTTCAATTTAACTTCCATTCTTAATTGATTTAAATCTTTTAAAAACTCTATATATTTTTAACATCTTAACATGTACTTAACCATAAAATATAAAATAATCAAACTCCATTATTCAACTTATTTATTTTATTTAGCAAATTCATACATAGCTTAAATTCAACACTTTAACTATATATAAATAAAATATGATTTTATATAATATCAAAATTTAATATTTATTAAACCGTATCCTATCCAAACTATAGAAAATCATTTCAAAAATATTCTTATATATATACCGCGGTGCCTGTATATCATTTTCTATCCTATGGTCAAGTGATACAGATATTTATTATTTCAATCTGCAATTTAAAAATAAAATTTGTGATTGTATATCATTTCAAACCGCAATCCCGAATGAAATGAAATGCATGATAACTTGCAGCTTATATAATATACAACACATCATCCATTCACCAAACATCATTCATCAACCCTTTATTTCAATCATCATCCAATTTGAACAAACATCAATAAATAGCATATAAAATATAATAGGTATAAACGAACAGTTTATATTGACAAATAAATTAATAACTGTTTAATTGGAAGTTTATATGCAAAAAAATAAATAAATCAACTGTCAATTTATATGCAGTAATAAAATTAAATAACAATTTAATTTAAATAAACGCAATCTAACTGAGATGATGAATAAAATATGCCAAACAGTCATGAATAAATTTCTACTCGTATCATAAATTAATTTAACAAACATAAGAAAACTTAAAAGTTGTGAGTGGGTTAAAACACTCACTTTTTGAATTTAAATTGAATTTAAACCCAAAAATTTGACCGTCTCAGAATTCATCCAAACCAGCGTCAACAAGTCCGGAATTTCAATACGATCCTAACAAAAGAAATCAAGCATAAAACGGATATCGTATGCAAAAATTATGGCTATTAATGCGAATTGAAATCAATATTAAAAAAAAGAACAAAAAAAGAACACTTTTAACTCACTTCATATGCCACGTCACTTTCCCCCACGTTTCTTCCTCACCCAGAAAACGCAACTACAGTGGAAACCGAACCCCAAAAAAAGGCCCTTGACCGAGCTTTGACCAACAATCGAACGCGCCACCGGCCACCTGCCTACCGCCGAACACCACCGCCGAACGCCCCTCGGCCAGCCGCACCCATAGACCAAGGTCCGGTCCTCCCCCTTCGCCGTCGGCCGCCACTCCATTTATAACCCTAATCGAACTTTGTGCTAAATCCAACCGTTAATTCGCGACACAAACTATATAGATGAACTCCTCTGGTCAATCTCTACCAAACCCAGAAAGGGTTTCTCGATCCGACAAATTTTATTGCGGCGATGATGAACGGCCGTGGATAAATCTTTAGTTTTAGAGCAAACGATAACTTGAATCAAAAAACGAATTGCACCATTGAATTACACTCGTTGAGAGCAATAACATATATTTTTTTCAATTTTTCTGAGGACTTTGAATTTTAGGCTTTGGATTTTGATTTCTGAAATTTGGAATTGGATCTAGGGTTTGCAGACATTGGAAGAAGAGGGAAACTGATGAAATTTTATGCGCAGATGAATGAGAATAGACAGAGGCTAGGGTCTAGTAGGTTATTTATAGATGAAGTTGAAAAATAGATGGATCGGGTTGATAGATATACGTGCTAACGCTAACGTAGCCCAAAAAGCCCGTTCTGACTCCGGAACGAAATTGGGTCAACCCATGTATCAAAATAGGTGTTTTAAAATATTCTGAACGTGATGGAAAAAGTTTCACATCCAAATTCTATCGTATGAAGAAGTTATACTGAAATCAATATTTTCAAATCGATTTCAAATTGATTCCAAATGCATAAATTACAAGGCATTTCGCGTTCATACGATCAAACGACAAGTCCGATTGCTACGAAACTTGAAATACTACAATAATTCACCGATACGGATCCGATGAAATTGGTTTCATCGATATCGGAGTCAGTGGCCAAAATGGCTATTTTTATATTAATTAAATAAATTAAAAATTTGTCAGATTAATCAAATTTACCAATTCAACTCTAAATTATTTAAATTTTTTATCAGTTTGGATTTCTTGGTAAATCTAGAACCCTTTAACCAATCTCTACATTCATTTATCGTTAAAAATTCTAAATTTACAATATTAAGTTTTAAATTCAATTTATCTAGTAATTAAACTTAATTGCCCATGAACTTCATTTATTTGGTTTTTAAATTTCTTTCATTCATTCCATTATCACCAAGTAGATAAATAAGCATTGGATAATGGTCTAATATATTGTTATTCTAGATTTTCAACTCAACTCCATTAACGTAATATTTAACACTAATTTCCCACTTAATTGAAATAACCCAATTTCAAAATTTAACTTCAAATAAATAAACAACTCTTTATACTTCTAAATCAATTACAATAGTTTAACAAATTGAAAGTAAATTGAAAGTTGCTAAATTTATCGATTTCAGAAATTCCCTTAATTCCATTCAAATTCAGAAATTATCTATTAAATTAAATTAAGGAATCTTTATTTTCAATTAGATGAATTAGATATTGGATTCACACTATTGCATCATATTTTCCGTTTCACTTTTATCCGTATTAACTATTTCATTTCCACTTATTGTGTAATAACTAACATAATTCAATATATAACACCAATTTGTTTCCTTGCATTAACATGCCCCTATTTACATTAATTAGAATAAATATTATATTCCTAAGTGCACTTCTATCAATTAAATGTATAAATTATGGTTTTAAAATACTTCACTCACTATAAAAAATTTACAACATTAAATTTTCAATCAATTAATTACTTTACATTCTATAACTTAATTTACATACTATTCGTGTTAATTATCTTAATTATCAAAATTTCAACTTATACCTCAAATCCAAAATTATTACTTAACCTAAATCCACGCTTTTATTACATTACGTTCACACTTCCGTTACTATATAATTAATCACCAAGTAAAGTTATTTCCTTATTTGGTTATTATTTATTAACTTGTTCTAACTTTATTACCTAAATTTCCGTTATTGTAAAACTTTAATATTTCCATTTAAATTAAATATACATTCCAAAATTTATTAGTTCTCTTGCATTATATTTGTAACTTTTAACTTGAATTAGTTGGATTTCCTTTCAAGTTATTAATAATTAACTTAAACTAACATATTCCTTAATTTATTCCAATTACCGTTACAATGTTTTTATTACAAAATGAATTAAATGCTTTCATTTCTCTTATTAAATTATACACCTGTATAATCCTTTCCACTATTCATTCATTAGAATTCTATTTAAATTTCAATCTCTTGTAATAACTCATTTATTATACTTTTGCATATCAATAAACAAGGTTCCAAATGTATAGGGTTCATTAAATTCAAATTTTTATATTTTTATATTTTTGTTTTTTATAAATAAGTATATTACAACAATTGTAATATTTCGTAGGTTAATTATTAACATTTACTTCGTTAACAATTATATTTCGAATAAAAAATCACAAAAATCCTATTTAATTAACAACTTTAATTGTCGAAATTTACGGGTCGTTACACTCTCCCCCACTCAAAACTTATCGTCCCCGAAAAGGAAAAAGAAGGGAGAAGGAAGAATTTAATAAACAATGCATCTTATTCAAAATATTAACTTTATAAACAATAAATTACCAAATTTATTCTTTTAAATAAAATATACCCATTATATAATCATTATATCTTTTTATACTTAAATAAATAAAGTTTGGAAAAACCTTTTCAAAATAATTTCTAAGTCCAAAAATTTACGAAAATTTTTGGCAGAGTCTCCTTTGTATGGAGAGGCTCGGGAGAAAATATAATATTAAATATAACAAAATATCACATATAATATCCAAAACAGTATATCCCAACACGGGAAAATATATAAAATATCGCTATAACCGTAATCCAAAACGTGCTTATTTGTCGGGCAATTTACGCTTAACTTATGAAACCAAATGCAGTAGCAATTGCTTCCATGGCCTGCATTTTACTTATATAATCAAAAGGGTTAACAATTTATATAAAGTGAAATATTTAAGTGGTTTCAATCACTAACACAAATCAATACAACAACCATCAATTTCAATAAACAGCATACACAACAAATACAAAACAACCATTCAATCAAACAAACAAATAGTTGTTCGGTTTCGAAACTTTTTAATTGTACGGAATGAAGAATAAACCATCAAGTGCATCATTTACTCAACAGTCTTAGATTAAACACAATGGATTGTTCATCCATCCCAACAAAATTTAAAGTTTCCTTACCCAACAACCACAAACCACGACAAACAACAATTTCAACAATTTCAGCTCTGATACCAACTGTATCGACCCGCTATTTTGGACTATTCGCACCCGCACATGTCGAACTTGAATAATTCAAAATACCGAATTGTTAATTTAAATTTGGCAAAACTCAGATATACAGTAAATAAATAATCACAGAACACAGACACAGATTAATAAATATGCAGTGGAAGTAAAAGAGATAGTAGTTCATGAAGCTACTATATATGTGTGTGTGTATATATATATATATATATATATATATATATAATAGAGTTAAATAAGCTACAACAGAATTGTCGAATACAAATAATCGAATACAAGAATCAATATACATCACTGGAATCAACTGAATCTCTGAAAGCTGGATAAATAGCTGGATCTCCAAGCGAAGCTCCAACTCCAAAGGTGAGCCTCGAAAGCTGGTACTCTCAGTCTGACCCGAGCGTAAAGCAAAACAGAAAACACTCGAGTCAGGATTAATATTCTCATATCAATAAATCCAACTCAAGTGAAATAACAATCGAAATACAAGTAACTCAAAGGATGTTGGAATAACCATCCTCTAAGGATCCGTTAAACTATCTACTATGTAGTTATATACGCTAAATAGATAATGCCTATCAGTAATATAAAGTATCAAAATAGTGTTAAGGCATTACCATTATCCCCCTTAACACATTTTATAAGCGTTATAGTCTATACAGCACTGTAAACTCCATCGTAAACTGGTGGGATATCAGGGAGTACTCCATAGGTACAATACAAAACAAATTCGTAGTGGTCGCGTATATAGGGATACACGTATGATAAGGCACATGAGGCAATACCCAAGGTAGTGAAACTACCGTTTGCCTGATCCGGACTGGTGAGAATGTATCGCCGCAGCGATCGCAACACCGTGAAACAACACTCCTGAAAAGTACGAGGGTGCACCAATCAATAACAAGTAATGAGTAGTTTACGAAGAAGTGTGTTCGCTCGAGGTGGCTAACCCTATTTGGCCCGGCACGGCTCCTGATTTTAGTCATTTCCAATTTGACACAAGTGTCAAGGCTATCTATTATCGTTCTCTTTCTTCAGTCATCACGTACATCATTCCAACCACTTCATTCTGGATCATCACTCCACATATAGTTATTAAAGTGGTTTTCGGTTTTGATAGAGAGTATATCCATAACCGATTTCGGTTTCTTTAATAACTTTCGTAATTATTACACCGATTGGTCGTTTAATATATTTCAAACCAAATCAACTTCAATTTCAATTAGAATTTATAAACAACATTCCATTCGTCCGTACTAAATCAATTTCCAAAATTTACGTTTCAAAACTACCAAATAACCATTTCGAAGTCTTACAATTCAATTTCAATTTTTATTTAAAGCAATTCAAATACTGATTCAAGTTCGTATATAGGTTCCATTCCGAAATCATTTAAATTGTTTAATTTTCATTCAAATCAATTTAAATTCATTCGTCAATTTCATTCAATATTCGCTAAGCTAATTTATCATTTAAACAATTTTCATTTAAATTTCCAATTCATTAAATCGATTTCTTAAGTTCAACTTCATTATATCAAAACTTCAAATTGAAATAAATTAAATTCGTCAAATCAATTCTTAAAATTACAAGTCTTACGTTGATTTCAATAAATCCTATTCATTTCAATAAATCACATTTTATTTCTTGTTAAAGAAATTCAATTTTCACTTATTTATTGACTTCGTTATAAATTCAAACTAAATTACCAAAGAAACTAAATTTCACCTATTCAAGAAGTTCAATTTCATTTATTAACTTACTTAAATAATTTCCAAAAACTAAACAAATAAAGCCACCCAATTTCATTTATTAACGAAGTTCAAATTTCACTTATTCAAAAGTTCAATTTCCCTAATCAAAGCATTCAATTATTTTTTCACTTATAAATTAATTAAATCTTATTCAATTACTAAAATTTCAATCTTAATTATTAATAATTTCAAAATTAATAATTACAAACTTGATTATCAATTCAAACTTAATTATTAAATCATTGCCACTTAATTATAAATTCAACTTAATAATTTCAAACTTAATTATAATTTCAAACTTAATTATAATTTCAAATTTAATTATTAAATGATTTCAAACATAATAATTTCACAACTCAATTATTACTGATTCCAAGTTATTTATTAATAATTCCAAATTTAATTATTAAATAATTAAATTTCAAACAATGTTCTTTCATCACTTACTATGTTAATATTGTCTTCATATTTCAATGTTTACATTTTCCTTTCAAAATTCGAATTAGAACTTCATTTCAAAACTTATTCTTTACTCGAATAAAATCATTATTATTTTTATCAAATTATTGACCAATCGGATTTATTCAATTCTCTATCCTAAGTCAAGTTCATTTTGGGTATTTATCATTTCAACCTGATTCCAATTCCAATTCAAAAATCAGACATAACAAAGTGAACTTGCAGTGTGATAGCTGGGATGGTGTCAAAGTAAATAAACAAGCAATAACAACAAACAAACACAATCCAATAATCAATTCAAATAATCCCGAAATAATCGTATTAATTCACATTGTTGTTTGTGCGAATTAATATAATTATTTCTAGAATTTACACTATCATTTCATGTGGATTAAAGATTATTACATTTCGGTTTTTCCACTTGTCGTTCAATTTCAATTTCAAATTTAATACTACAACAGTTAATCCAATATATGTTCAAAGGTTCAAAATCTAATTTATCAAATTTTACGTGTTAATTAACATAACAAATAAAAGGGGTCATATTATTCAAATTAACTAATCAAATTCAACACATATGTCGATTCACATTTTTAACTATCCTACGTCAAATTCAATTGCATAATATTTATCACTTTATACATTACAATTTACATCCAATATAACAACAACCAATCAATCAATTATCAACCAAACTGTATTATCATCGCATAAATAATTAACAGATAATGGTGTCAGATGTCATAGGTGAAAAGATACAGGTAATAGCATATATAACAGTGTAATTACTAACAGCACCATATTTCAATTTGTCGTTTCAATTGAAATCAAATTTAATAATAAAAGAATATTAATCGTGAGTGATTGCTCACCTTTCGAGGCTAGAGAATACAGAAGGTGACACAGATACGCACATTGAAACAGACACAAAAATTGAATTGCGAATCCAAGCAAAGCGAAATCAGCACGAATTTAATGATCAAAGCTGATTGGCACGAATCTGATGAGCAAAGCAGATAACAAAATCGATGGGACAAATCAAAATTAGTTTAATAGAATTTAGACGAGATGTACATTATGAAATTTTCAAATACGTATAAATTTTTTTTTTGCAAACCTTAAATCAACACTTAAAACATATATACAAATAGACCACAAATACAACTCACTTCTATACAAACTCAAACAAAAATTTATAAACTTGTTATATACATAAGATATAGTATGCATTTGTAAAACGCAAGCCATACACAACTATGCACCTCATGTACACAGGCAAAGATATGCAGGCTTAAATTTAATTGAAATTTAGTATTTATACGTACATATTCCTTATATGCAAACTGACATCACAGCTAGAAAAACAAAACATATAATTATGTGCCGCAACATCGAAAATGAGCTTAAGATTTAATATAAAAACATGTACAGATAGTCACGTGTAACATAGTAATATGTAATTACTAACATATGCAGGCTACTCTGTGTGCAGACACAGGAATTATAGACAAACAGGTACATGCAAACAAGTATCTAACAGAGCACGTCATATATATAATTCTTGCTATACTTAACAAAAAAAATTCTTAAATTTTTTCTTTAATCTTGTTTTCAAATAGTAGTAGTGAGATTTTTTAATAATTGGGTATCTCTTTTTCACTTCGCTAAAGTTATAAAAATTTTCGTTCAGTTTGAAATCAAACATATTTAAGGAAATACCCTTATTTCTGTTCCAGTTACTAATGTAGGTGATTTGCTTGTATTTCCAAAGCCAACTTATCTAGTGTTCATAATATAACTAACGTTCACCTACTAACTCCCTGAAACTGGTAATATAACAAAATAAAATGTATATAAACCTATATAGTACACGTATGTGTATAATATTATAAACCTTTAAAACAAACAAATATATGTAATATATATACGTATAAACTAAACAGGTTTCAACCACTTTATAATATAACGTATAGTTATACTTCCTTATACAGTACATACTACTATTATATATAAAAAATCAAAACTTATAGAACAATTATCGACTTTTCGAAAGCTACACATAGTATGCAGACCGAAACAAATTAAAATATAACTATATATACATTTATGTACAAAACAAACACTAGCATACCTTATAATTTGTATAACCGACACGTAGTGCACTCAACATATAACAGATACTATACTTACAAAACTAAGAATATATATAAACTTACATTAAAAGAAATATTGTTCAGAAGGTCAGAGCATAACAAGCTTCAAGCATAACATATATGCTCGCATATATATGATTTCATGAGGTGCAAGAGGACAACGGATCACGGCCTGCGGTAGAGGATAAAACAAACTCGGGTTAGCTGAGATTGGGCGATGGGAGAAGGATAGCGGAGGCAGGACATGGGTTCAAGGCGTGGGGTGCGGCCGGAGGTGGATCGGGTCCGGTGGCCGCGGTTGGTTGAAGGGTGGAGAGGGAAGCACGGTTGAGGGTGGTGTAGTGGTGGCGTTGGGTGGAGCATGCATGCAAAATTTCCCTTATTTTTTTATATTAGTTCGGCCATGGGTTGTCAAAGGAGGGAAGGGGGAAGAACACGCACAGGCAAAAAAAAAAAAAAAGATAAAAGTAGAGAAGGGGAAAGATTAACGTGCATGTTTATGGAAAAATGAATCAGTGACAGGCTAATATGAACATATTAAAGAATACTAAAGAAAACAAGGGTCAGAAAATAAATCAACTGTTATCTAAAAGAATAGGGAAAGCATCACTATGCCATAGATGGCCTTCTGCAACATTTTTGCAAGGTGTTGCCAGGTAAAATGTTGCGATAGCTATACAATTTTGGTCCTACTGCAACATTGAATTTTTGGTGTTGCCTTAGCATAAAAATGTGTTGCTCTAGCTAAACAAGTGTAATTGATGCAATATTTTTTTATAGTGTTGCTATAGCAGACCTTTGCATATCTTTCGCACCGATCCACGCCAATCTACCAAGGCAAATCCTACGTTAGAGAACGTGACACCTCATCAATCCGAACACCACTCCTTGATCTTTTAGAGCCACGAAGAAAAAAATTTCCCACAAATAACTTTTTATTTTCATTCTTCTCTGTCTTCTTACAAAGGTTCAAGCGAACATTCTTAAATTGGGGTTCAGCGACTTCGGTTCGATTAGGGCTTCGATTTGGGGGTTCCCCGCAATATTTTTTCCTCTTCTCAATGATGTTCCACTTTTCCTCCACATACGAGCACTGCCTCCTCTCAACGCTTCACTGATCCGATTTACTCTCAGCCTTATTGATCGAGTTTCACATTCGATTTTGTTTAGTTAGGTTTAACATCAATTTGATTTAGCTACAAGCTATTGATGCTCAAATTCATCGACCTGTTATTGCTGATATAAATAGTCGTTTCTCATTCTTTTTGACAACACCTGCTACTGCTACCAAGTATTTACTTGGTCAAACTGGTCAAACACAACAAGAGGTATATCGCTGATTTTTTAATAGTTTACTCTTAGCTTCAATAATGATTTACCATATTGTTGAAGTTTTATATTTACCAAAGTATGCATATGTTTTATTTGTTCGTAAGCTGTGTATTCAAAGTTTTGAACGACGCAAATTGGGTTCAATATTAGATTTTGATGCATTTCTTTCTTATATTTGCTAATAATTCAAGTCCAACTTGATGTGAAATTGTAGCAGCGATGATATGATGAACTGAAATGATAGTGTCAATCCAGGAAATAGCGAGCAACTAATGGTGTCATCAGTTAAGGTGGACAAAACTATGTTGACAACTATTGTCCATTGAGATTCATATGAGGTTATGTGTTCTGGAATCAAAGGATCAATTATTCTTATACAAATCTCGTCCAACCTTCTTTGGAACATTTTCTTATGGTCTTTCAGTTGCTTTTAGGCTGACAAAATAAATCAATGATGAAGAGCTGCTATTGCGGCTGGCAATAGCGGGGTTAAAGATATGTCTATCTAATTATGGGTTGAGACGCGGGTTATAAAAGCATATTAGCGATACTAGGTGCTGTGATTTCACTTGTCTATGTAATTTATGAACTTAACATCTTCATATACCATATTATAACTATTTCCATCAAATTAATCAGTGATTCATTTCTGATTGAACAAATAATGTAAGTAAAGGTAAATTTGGGAAACTAGCATACCTACAAAACTGGATATCATCACCAACCACAGCAGCGATTGGAGAATTAAATTTTTGAATAACTTTCAACTCTAATTTGGAAAAGGATGGAGTACCTGAGGCAGTAACAGTAAAGAACAATCATCTTTCTGGGTTTTACTTGAAGAGTCTCACTCTCGAAAATTTTCCAGCTAAAGGAAAGATTCATTTTGACTATAAATCTTGGGTTTACCCTGTTAAGTACTACAGCTATGACAAGGTCTTCTTCCCTAACAATGTAAGCAATGATACCACTTTTCTCTTTACAGACTGCAAAATTTAGAACTTATAAGATCGAATAATTCTTGGACTAGTGTTTACTTTAACCTTAGCATCTTGCCTGTGGTTAAGGCTTAAAATTTATAAGTTATCAGTAGTATCGCTTGCCTGAGGGAGGCTTACAAAATAGAGGAACTGTCTTAAAGATCTGTTAGGATTAGCATAGGTTTGCAATAAATAACATGAATATCTTTAGCAACTGCGATGTCATTATTACTATATATATGTATGTGTTGTATGGTTATTATTTTCTATTTTATTTTTGAATAGCCTTTAGCGATGTTATACGGTTCACGGCCATGTAATTATGGATATAGGTAATGACGAGTGTTACAATATAAGGTCCAAGTCCAGTGTAATTGTTATGCAGGTATGTTCCATAACATTTCTTCAGGTTTAAAAAGGTCTCAATGCACTAATAAAACTAGTAGCCTTAGTTACTAACTTATATGTCTTTATAATGAAACAATGAAGGTAACACACAAGCGACTTGGATCAGGAAAAATAAACCAAAATTATCTTACACGTTACCCTATGCAACCGTGTGAGAGCTATAAGCATCACTTCTAAGAAGCTATTGAATATTATTTCACGTAATATTTATTTTGAAATAGTATACAAATTTATCATTATACACTGTAACTTTTGGTTTCATCATATGCGTTATTTGTTAAACTTTCAGTCGTTTGATTGTCATTTTCAGCTACGACTTATCCATGCAGTAATAAAACTAGTAGCTATGATCAATATAATAAATAATAAGGATAGTCTATTATATTATAAAGGCGTAATTCCATAGTGTGAAGGTTTTCAGAGAAGCAGAGAAAACATTTTGGCTAAGAACTTATGATGTGTTGTTGCATCCTTCTATCGAGTTGAACTTGGTTATGCAATACTGAAAATGGTGTCAATAATATTGCGGTCTAAAATATCTTTAAATTCTAATTGAAAAGTGTTGTATATCTATAGGTTATTTGCTATAAACTGAGATCATTTTACTGTTAAACAATGCTGAGTATTTATGAATTTTACTATGTAATTTGTTTCTAAATATCGGTGAAAGAGAGTTAATTCTTCTACTGTTAACGATGAGTTAATGCAAACAATGACTAATGTAGTTTAAGTGTGAAAATATTCTTATTTTACTAAGTGATTATTTGTTTGGAGGTTTGGTAGGGTTGAATCCACTACATCATCTGAAATTTTTATTGAAGACTCGTTTAGTTTGTAAAATAAAGAAATAACTGCTTGAACCTAAAGTAATGCGTGTTACATCATTTAGTAAATCCTTGAAATCGATTGTTTGATACATAATCATATGGTGTAATCATAGGGTAAATAAATTTTGTGCTAAATGCTTTTCAACTCACGACTACCTTCTACCGACTTCTGTACCATTTCTTCCCTTTTATTCACCGTTTTTCCTAACATTGTTGTTAGAGAGTTAGATCACATTTAGCTGTATATCACCCTATCAACGTTGCTCCTCAGTTTCTCTGGTCAACAATACAATGTTACTTTCTAAACAGGTGGTGAAATATATGAAATAAAAAGATTGTTAAATTATAGATTTGTACATAGATATCAACTAATATATGACCGGTACAATAGACTTTTAAATTTAGGTAAGCAGTCAAAGAAAATTTCTGGCACAATATCTTATCAATTATGTATACTAACGTATGCGAGGTCGAGATAAATTTAGTTCTTAAATAATGACACTAAAATTAGATTTAACGCATCCATCATAGATTCTATAACAAGTTAATACCAAGACCAAGTTACAAAAAACAATTACCACGGTTTTTTCTATACTTTTGGGTAAACAAACTAATGTTTGATTGATCCATATCTTTGATAGATTATTTCAACACTTCATTATTCAGAACTTACACTAGAGCTTAAAAATTCCTGAATTCTGCAATATTATCTTCATAAACCAATAGCAATGAAACAATGCAATATGTATCAAACTACAAAATTCCAAAATTCTAATACACCGGGTTCAGTTTGTATAACGTAAGATTACAATCCAATTTCTGTAATCATAATTCGTGTCATTTCCAAATTCGTTTGCTATTGGTCCAGTTTGGATTAAGTTTTTGATAATGGTGGTTGTTTGAATGAGCTGATGTGTATTGCATTGATAATGAACTTAAGCATAGACTTGTAATTGAGTTGAAGTATTGTTTAGCAAGCTGTCTATTGCATGGTGAATGAGTGATACAAGTACTGACTAGGTTGCTTCAAGCAGATTGTGAATGAACATGCTGAAACAGTCACAAACTTGACTGCTACAAGGTGAACGAATATGCTGAAACATCAGAATTTATTTATTTGTTTATTTATTTATGTTGAAACATCGGAATTAAACCAACTTGGCATTGATATAGGCCAATAACATGGAGAGCTTTTTTGTAAGTGTTCCTTCATAGGTAATCATTTCATCATTGTGATGTTGGTGGTTGTGTTATTTATGTATAGGCTGGATTTGCTGGCGATGACGCACCAAGAGCAGTATTCCCAAGCATTGTCGGATGTCCTAGCCACACGACAGTAATGGTTGGAATGGGACAAAAAGATGCTTATGTAGGTAATGGAGCACAATCCAAAAGGGGTACCCTTACCTTAAAGTACCCCATTGAGCATGGAATTGTCAGCAACTGGGATGACATGGAGAAGATGACTCGGATCATGTTTGAGACATTCAATGTGCCAACCATGTATGTTGCAATGCAGGCTGTGTTGTCACTCTATGCTAGAGGTCGTACCACAGGTCTGTATTATATTTTTGGTTATCAATGATCATATTTGTCTAGTAGGTAATAATATACTTTATGAGAATTCAATCAGGGAATTGCCAATTGACATATTCATAGAACAATCTGGAAACATCTTTATACTTGCATTGGTGTCTAAATTGACCTTTTTATTAAATATATTTGTGTGTGTCAAATAAGTGTTTAATAATTGATATGACCAACTCCTGCATTGCTATTTAGTGCTTGAAGAAGCATTTGCTTGAAGTAGCACTTTTTCATAAACAAATTGTTTTCCAAAATATGGCTTTCTCTACATTTGCTGTACACAATCCATATGTAAGCATTTGCTGCATTCTCTGCATTTACTGTAGGGTAATTTTGATGTGGCTTTATTTTGCAGGACTTAGTTCAAAAGGCAATGGCCGGTGGAGAAGGAGGAAATACTGTTGAAACAGTAATTTCGAATGGAAAATCACAGGGTCGTCCTTTGCGTATAGGGAGGCGTGCAAAGTGTGCAAAACAATCAACCGAGGCTCTAACAAATGCTTACGTAAATGATTTAAGGAAAAGGCTTGTCGAAGAAATAGAAGTACAACTAGAATCCAAGGTAAATCAGAAGGTACAAGAGAATTTGGCAAGGGTGCTTAAGAAATTAGGTGATGCCAACCCGGAGATGAACATCAATGTAGAGGATCTAACTTCCACAATCATGTCTAGTGAGACTGATAATCTGGCTGGAGGCACCAGCTCTTAAGTCTCATTTATGAATTGTTATGTGTACTGGATATTTTGGAGTAGCTTTGTAGTATTTTGGGGTAAGTGGATATTTTGGGGTAACTGACATGAATTGTGATGTGTACTGTTGTATGAATTGTTATCTGTACGTTGTATTATGCTGTGTATTATGCAAGTGTTTTATGTGATATTGTACTATATATTATGCAAGTGTTCTATGTGATATTGTACTGTTCTATGTGCTCTTAGTGTTCTTCAGTAAAGTGTTGCAGTAGCTTCAGTATAGTGTTACAGTAGCTTCAGAATAGTGTTGTAGCAGCTTCAGAATAATGTTGCGGTAGCATCATAATAGTGTTGCCACCGGGTTATAAATGTTGCTTAAAATAATGTTGCAATAGTCATTCAAGGTGTTGCCAAAGGGGTGGACCCAGTTGGGTCGTCGGCCCCACATTATGGGCCCCACAAGATGTGGGCCCCACAACTTCAGAAAGTTAATATCTATAGCAACATTTTTGGAATGTTGCTACAGATACCTATGGGTGTTGCCATAGACCCTAATAGGGTTTTATTGCAACAATATTACTTATGTTGCCTTAGATAGTCATAATGTTGCCATTGAGGTCTAAGGCAACGGCAAAAATTGCATCACCCTAAAAGTGTTGCCATAGACCTATGGCAACATTTTTTGGGCCTGAGTCAACATTTTTTTTGTGTTGCAGAAGGCCATTTATGGCGTAGTGCATGCGTCAGAATGGAACATATGAAAAGAAGTAAAGATGAATCTGTGCACCGAAATTTTTGTGTCGATTCATATTTTAGACTTTTGGTTGTCCATACTAATGAATGAAAAGGAAACAAAATATATTTGTGATTAACACAGTGAGTTGAACCATATGGAGGACACAGAATTGCAAATGGACCAAATTTAGCGAATTGCCACACTTTGCATTCTGTCGATTCCGTCGTGCACCGTACTCTAAAGTACACCAATGAATATATCACGGTGATCAGCGCAATGAGACGGACAAGAGGAAGTCAAAATATCTGTGTCAGGAAACTCCTATCAAAAGTCCATACGGACACTGATATACGTTGCTTTCTCGTATGAAAAAATCCAAACGGAGCTAGAAACATACGAATTTCGCGAAACGGATTACGAAGTCTTATTCAGAGTGTTCTAAATAAATTTTCTCATGTTGACACATTTAGGTTTCGGAAGATTTTTAAATTCAACTGTTATTTCGTCGAAAATAAGATCGACGGAGCTAAAGATGTTTGAATTTGGAAAATCGAAAAATAGAGTTTGCTAAGAAGGTGGTTTAGAATTTTTCTATGTAAAAATATTTAGGTTCCGAAAACATTTTATTTTCATTGCTTTTTAACTGATTAAAGTGAAGTAAATTTACGCACGAAATAAACTTTCATATTTTCGGACGAAAATTTACCGGTTGATATGTTTAACTGGACGTGTTCTAAATATCAAATTTATATTTCAAAATTCTATCGTTTTTAAAATACCACAAAATTTCAATTAATAACGTTATTAAAACAAGTTAAATTTACGGGTCGTTACATTAAACACAATGGATTATTCATCCATCCCAACAAAATTTAAAGTTTCCTTAACCAACAACCACAAACCACGACAAACAACAATTTCAGCAATAGATTTAGTCTATTCTTATTTTATTCTGAGGTAACTTCAACTTATTACTTAAGTTTATTATTTTTATATAATACTTAAATCCATAACAACTAGCACATCAATACTTATTAATTTCATTTATTCATTTTAAAATTAATTTCCTTTGCATATTTATTCATTTACTTGATTTTATTTATTCCTTTATTAATAATATTCATGTTCAATTTTAGTTACTTCGCATAACAGTTATACTATAATCTTTATTAATAAAAGAAATTTACTGAAATATTTTCATTACATAAGTTTACTTGTACAATTTCCATATACATTTTCTTATTAACATTTTCAACTTTTATATCTTTTTGTAAGTTATATATATGCCTATAAGAATGTAATTGGAAGTTATACAAAAAATTTCTCAATTCTTCTAATTTATTAAATGTTCAATAATCATTTCCTTTATTTCTTAGGTTACAATTTCAAATTTCATTTAATATCATTTATAACCTATCATTAAATCTCTTATTTCCTTTAGGGGTTTCAATTTATTAATTACCTACGTTCCAATTTACTATAGTAATTGGGACTATTAATGGAACTTAAGAATTTAAATACCAGGTTTTATTCAAAATCATTTTAAAAAAATAGATAAATATATACTTATAATTTATATATCCAGTTATATTTAAAACAATTGAAAATATTTATATATTTTCAAAAATGAATCTGCAGTAGAACTACTACATTGGCCTTCCCCCTTCGAAACTCGAAAATGAAAGTCGATGATGCAGCCGCCATCACCGAAATTATTTTCCAGCGACAGAGAGGAAAGTACAAACTTATTTTCTCCAAAATCTTCTTTAAAACAATTCTTCCGAATTATATTGAAATATTTATATCCGAAAATACTTCTTTTAATAATATTATTATTTATATTTAAATATCATTCAAAAGACATTTCAGAACCCCGGAACTTAAGTTCTAAATTTCCAAATTTCATTTATTTTATTTTTCCATCTTATTTCTATTATTATTTATACACTTTATTACCTAACAACCAATCTATTGCAGCCAAATATAGATATCATTTGAATTTTTTTATTTTATATATAGAAAATATAATAGGCAAAATTATTTCATTTACCTATATTAAAACAAATATTATGTCGGTCTGTCCTATTAAGTTTTTAGAAACCCCTATCGATGTCACAGCGTCCCATGCACCAACCAGAGTTTATAAATACAGAACGGAACAAATTAACACAATATTAAAACCTTTTATAACACTAACAAATATTCTCTCTCATATATATACTCTCATCGACTCTTCATAGGGTATTACAACCCTATTAATAAAGAGTCAAACCCCACAAAGCTAAGGTTTATCGTTAAACCAAAGCTCTGATACCAGATGTAACGTCCCACCTTTTCGCACACTTTAAATCGACACACGTGCCAATTCAAACCATACGCAAGGGCGGATTGTTATGGGGTAAATAAGGAAAAACAAGAAGAAAGAAAAACAAAACAGAATCTCACAGCGGAAGGATAAATTATAATAATCAAATATACAGTTCATGAAGCTGTTTTTTTTCAAAAACAAACATTTGATTATATTTACATAATACATATCAGAGTTATACATACCAATAACAATGCAGCGGAACAGTGTGTAGTGCACTAGTATAAATAATAACAATATAAATCTTCGTCTTCGTCATCCAAGGCTAAATCTTCAAATCCTGAAATGCTCGGACTGACCCGAGCGAATTGAAAGGACAAAACACTCGAGTCAGAACTAAAAGATCTTATGTAAGTTAAATTAACAGAAATAAATATGAGCGCAGTAACTCAAAAGATGCTCGGGATTCACATCTCTCAAGGATCCGTTAAACTATTCACTATGTAGTATATTTCGCTATTATAATAGTGTCTAATTGTAAAATAATCTTACTTTTTAATAGCGTTAAGGGGTTACCCATATAGCCCTTAACAAAAATAATGCCAATAGTCTATACAGTACCGTAATACCTCCTGATCGGGAGGCTACCAGAGGATACTCCATATGTACGATACAAATAGAAACTCGTACAAGGCGAGATACGGTAGGTGACACGGCACAACTTGGCAATGCCAGGGTAGATATACCAATTATGCTTCCGGGTCGGTGGTAACGTGTAGCGCGTAGCTACCGCCCACCTCGAGCCACACCCCAAATAAAATCAAAAGTGGCCACCGAATCAATCCAAAGTCAAAGTATAATATCGAAGGGATGTGTCCGATCAAAGGTGCTACCTTATTAACCCGTCGATCACTCCCGTTTTAGCCACCTTATGCCAACTCACGGGAGTCGGGTCCACGTATTTACCTTAAAGGAAACGCCACCACCATCCTACTTCATTCTGGAATCTCCACCGCGTACACGGTTGTTAAAGTGGTTTTTGGAGTTGGCAGAGAGTATGACAACTTCTGATCCCGGTCTCTTCAACAACCAAACGTTATTTTAACACCGCGGTCTTTAAAATAGTTTATACTTTAAAACCAGAATATAATTATCCATTTCAAACCCATAAATACGATATCATTTCCATTTCCAAAACAACTCATTTTGATATTATTTTTATAAAACCCAAATCAATAATATCATTTTTATTTCAAATATATTTTTCCAAAATATACTGCTTTAAAATTTATAATAACTGGAAACCAAACATTTGAATTATAACTTTCAAAACATAATACTTCAAAACTCATAGCTTTAAAACCATACTTCTAAAACTTGAATGGTTTGGATATTCAACAGTATATAGAATAAAATAGTTTGAATTTAAAATTACTTTATAAAATAATTTCCGCGACTTACAATTTATTTCATTAAAAATTAAGCAAAATCCATAAATTTCAGAATCGCTTTCAGTTTCAATAACCCTTCAGTATCAATGTATTTCAAACTTTGATTATTAAACAATTGGAACTAAGGTTGGAAATTTCTATTCAACAATTTAAAGTCCTACTATTTAGTTTGAAATATTTGCAAAATAAACCCGTAATCATTTAAGTAAAACTCAGATTACTTATAAAAGAAAATTTCCTTCAATTTATTTATGCTAGAAATATCCATTTAATTCATCTTGAATAAAAATTCAGTTATAAATATCATACCTTTTTACAATTTCAAGTTAATAAATTTTACATCAACTTATGAATTTAAATCCTTAATTTAAGCTCAATTCCAAATAAAATTTTCAATTTAACTTCCAATCTTAATTGATTTAAATCTTTTAAAAACTCTATATATTTTTAATATCTTAACATGTACTTAACCACAAAATATAAAATAATCAAACTCCATTATTCAACTTATTTGTTTTATTTAGCAAATTCATACATAACTTAAATTCAATACTTTAACTATATATATAAATAAAATATGATTTTATATAATATCGAAATTTAATATTTATTAAACCGTATCCTATCCAAACCATAGAAAACCATTACAAAATATTCTTATATATATACCGTGGTGCCTGTATATCATTTTCTATCCTATGGTCAAGTGATACGGATATTTATCATTTCAATCCGCAATTTAAAAATAAAATTTGCGATTGTATATCATTTCAAACCGCAATCCCGAATGAAATGAAATGCATGATAACTTGCAGCTTATATAATATTGAACACATCATCCATTCACCAAACATCATTCATCAACCCTTTATTTCAATCATCATCCAACATGAACAAACATCAATAAATATCATATAAAATATAATAGGTATCAACGAACAGTTTATATTCACAAATAAATTAATAACTATTTAATTGGAAGTTTATATGCAAAAAAATAAATAAATTAACTGTCAATTTATATGTAGTAATAAAATTAAATAACAATTTAATTTAAATAAATGCAATCTAACTGAGATGATGAATAAAATATGCCAAACAGTCATAAATGAATTTCTACTCATATCATAAATTAATTTAACAAACTTAAGAAAACTTAAAAGTTGTGAGTGGGTTAAAACACTCACCTTTTGAAATTAAATTGAATTTAAATCCAATTTAAACCCAAAAATTTGACCGTCTCAGAATTCGTCCAAACCAATGTCATCAAGTCTGGAATTTCAATACGATCCTAACAAAAGAAATCGCGTGTAAAACGGATATCGTATGCAAAAATTATGGCGATTAATGCGAACTGAAATCAATATTAAAAATAAGAAAAAAAGAACACTTTTAACTCACTTCATATGCCACGACACTTTCCCCCCACATTTCTTCCTCACCCAGAAAACGTAACTACAGAGAAAACCGAACCCTAAAAAAAATGCCCTTGACCGAGCTTTGACCAACGTTCAAACGCGCCACCGGCCACCTGCCTACCGCCGAACGCCCTTCGGCTAGCCGCACCCATAGACCTAGGTCTGGTCCTCCCCCTTCGCCGTCGGCCGCCACTCCATTTATAACCCTAATTGAACTTTGTGCTAAATCCAACCGTTAATTCGCAACACAAACTATATAGATGAACTCCTCTGGTCAATCTCTACCAAACCCAGAAAGGGTTTCTCGATCCGACAAATTTTATCGCAGCGATGATGAACGGCCGTGGATAAATCTTTAATTTCAGAGCAAACGATAACTCGAATTGAAAAACGAATTGCACCATTGAATTACGCTCATCTAGAGCAATAACATATATTTTTTTTGAATTTTTCTGAGGACTTTGAATTTTAGGCTTTGGATTTGATTTCTGAAATTTGGAATTGGATTTAGGGTTTGCAGACATTGGAAGAAGAGGGAAACTGATGAAATTTTATGTGCAGACGAATGAGAATAGACAGAGGCTAGGGTCTAGTAGGTTATTTATAGATAAAGTTGAAAAATAATGGATCGGGTTGATAGATATACGTGCTAACGCTAACGTGGCCCAAAAACCCCGTTCTGACTCCGGAACGAAATTGGGTCAACCCATATATCAAAATAGTTGTTTTAAAATATTCTGAACGCGATGGAAAAAATTTTCCGTCCAAATTCCATCGTATGAAGAAGTTATGCTGAAATCAATATTTTCAAATTGATTCCAATTGCATAAATTACAAGGCGTTTCGCGTTCATACGATCAAACGACAAGTCCGATTGCTACGAAACTTGAAACCCTACAATAATTCACGATACGGATCCGATGAAACTGGTTTCATCGAAATCCGGGTCAGTGGCCAAAATGGCTATTTTTATATTAATTAAATAAATTAAAATTTTGTCATATTAATCAAATTTACCAATTCAACTCTAAATTATTTAAAAAAATTATCAGTTTGGATTTCTTGGTAAATCTAGAGCCCTTTAACCAATCTCTACATTCATTTATCGTTAAAAATTCCAAATTTACAATATTAAGTTTTAAATGCAATTTATCCAGTAATTAAACTTAATTGCCCATGAACTTCATTTATTTGGTTTTTAAATTTCTTTCGTTCATTCCATTATCACCTAGTAGATAAATAAGCATTGGATAATGGTCTAATATATTGTTATTCTAGATTTTCAACTCAACTCCATTAACGTGATATTTAACACTAATTTCCCACTTAATTGAAATAACCCAATTTCAAAATTTAACTTCAAATAAATAAACAACTCTTTATACTTCTAAATCAATTACAATAGTTTAACAAATTGAAAGTAAATTGAAAGTTGCTAAATTTATCGATTTCAGAAATTCCCTTAATTCCATTCAAATTCAGAAATTATATATTAAATTAAATTAACGAATTTTATTTTCAATTAGATGAATTAGATATTGGATTCACACTATTGCATCATATTTCCCGTTTCACTTTTATCCGTATTAACTATTTCATTTCCACTTACTGTGTAATAACTAACATAATTCAATATATAATGCCAATTTGTTTCCTTGCATTAACATGCCCCTATTTACATTAATTAGAATAAATATTATATTCCTAAGTGCACTTCTATCAATTAAATGAATAAATTAAGGTTTTAAAATACTTCACTCACTATAAAAAATTTACAACATTAAATTTTCAATCAATTAATTACTTTACATTCTATAACTTACTTTACATACTATTCGTATTAATTATCTTAATTATCAAAATTTCAACTTATACCTCAAATCCAAAATTATTACTTAACCTAAATCCACGCTTTTATTACATTACGTTCACACTTCCGTTACTATATAAATAATCACCAAGTAACGTTATTTCCTTATTTGGTTATTATTTATTAACTTGTTCTAACTTTATTACCTAAATTTTCGTTATTGTAAACCTTTAATATTTCCATTTAAATTAAATATACATTCCAAAATTTATTAATTCTCTTGTATTATATTTGTAACTTTTAACTTGAATTAGTTGGATTTCCTTTCAAGTTATTAATAATTAACTTAAACTAACATATTCCTTAATTTATTCCAATTACCGTTACAATGTTTTTATTACAAAATCAATTAAATGCCTTCATTTCTCTTATTAAATTATACACCTGTATAATCCTTTCCACTATTCATTCATTAGAATTCTATTTAAATTTCAATCTCTTGTAATAACTCATTTATTATACTTTTTCATATCAATAAACAAGGTTCCAAATGAATAGGGTTTATTAAATTAAAATTTTTATATTTTTTATTTTTATTTTTTATAAATAAGTATATTACAACAATTTTAATATTTCATAGGTTAATTATAAACATTTACTTCGTTAACAATTATATTTCTAATAAAAAAAATCACAAAAATCCTATTTAATTAACAACTTTAATTGTCGAAATTTACGGGTCGTTACAAGTATAGAGATTTCCCAAGTGATGGGAAGTCCGATCGGGATTGTGAATACCTGGATTTGCAAGGGCATCTTCGAAAGTGCCTTCGGTTCTGTTCAAACCCGGAACAGACTTGTATGGATGTGTGTCTGACATTACACATTGAGATGTAAAGCCGGTTTCTATCAAATACATTTCTGTTGGTGGCGGAGAATTAATTCTCTTAGCTTAACACCCTTCTTTGAGACGTACGAGCTCAGAGGTTATGTAGTTGATGGTTATTAGTGATACATTCCCAATTTGGTAGTGTGGCATGCTAAGTGCTACTGCATGTTGATGATCATTTGTTGATCATTTGTGATCGAAGCATGACTTTGCGAAAAAGCGTAGCTTTGGGGACGAGACCTCGTCGAGCCTCGCAACCCGGTAATGGTCGAAACAGGAATCGTGGCAGCAAGGTTATTTGAAGGTAGCTCCTCCTGAGGGTATGACCATTTCCTTCTGGATAAAAAAAGTGATATCATGGTATGGAGCCCAGATATTTACTTATGTTGATTTTTTTATGAAAGTGGTATCATGGTATGGAGCCCAGATACTTTACTATGTGGTTGTTGGATTGAGGGCCCTCGGATAAAGGTCGGTAATGACCGGGGGATGGCATACCCATGTTAGTTGTTACCCAGTTACAGAGGTAACCCGACCTTGTATAGCAGAGAGCTGGTTAAGTTCTCGGGGGCGTCCCTCCAGAGGCGTTCCATTTTATGTAGGAAGTTCCTTTACCCGACCATTTGTTGAAAATCCAAAGAAACAATACGAGCCCCATACGGTTTTAGTTGTATAACCTGCCATGGAATGTAGCGGTAACCTGTTATTAAACATGGTAGTTGTAGTAGGCATAAGTGCGAAATGTCTATGCTGGCTAAGATTTATATTATATTTTTGAAAGGTTTTCCACTATGCAGTAGTAATAATATCAAAGGGTTTTCGCGTATCAAGCATGTTTGACTATCATAAGAAGAAATCTCCTCCAAGTCTGTGTTTGCATTATGTGTATGGTGGAAGGTCTTATGGTAGTTCCATTCTCTTAAAAGCATTGCGGATTTCAATCTAAACTCTTTTATTTGTTTTAAAAGAAAAAAAACTGTTTTTGTTGCTCACACCAGTCCCATGACTGACCTGGAGTTTATTGTTCCTTTCCTAAACTCTGGGTGCCCACAATTTTCCACATGGGCATTCTAGAGTTGGGTTTTTCAGATAGTCGAATAGTAGGAACTGATTCTATATCCTTCGAAGCCTTTTGGATTTGTGGATCGCATTTTCTACACTTCAGCTTTCATGGCTGGCCATGTTTATCGTGGTGCAACTTGATGGTTGTTCGAGCTATCTGTAGTTTGGAGATGGTGTTGCAGTCGCAATTTGGAGATGTATTCTATTGAAAATATTCGTTTCCGCTGCTATTTCTTGTATCTCCGATAGTGTTGATATTCAGTTGTGTCATTCTTTTGTATCATCATTGTTTCTGATATTGTATCAATTGTTGTATATGATATCATTCAATTTCTTTCGCTGTGTTGTACTTAATGTGTTATAAGCTCCGGCGAAGCAGATTTGACCTTTAGATCTGCGGCATTGGAATATGAGTGTCATGTTCGGTGCTGATTTTCGAAGGTCGAGTCAGGATCGTTTCATACACCATGGAGATCAGCACAACGAGACGATCAAAATGGTATACAGATATCAATGATAGGATAATCCTATCAAAAGTCGATAATCGGTACCGAAAATGTTGCTTATTCTGTGTGGAAAATCCAAACGGAGCTAGAAACGTCTGAATTTCGCGATACGAATTTTGTAGTCTAATTCAAAGTGTTCTAAATAAATTTTCTCATGTTGACATATTTAGATTTCAGAATACTTTTAAATTCAGCTGTTATTAACTGATTTAAATTGAAATAAAATTACATAAGAAAATAAACTTCAATATTATTAAACGAAATTTTTTCGGTTGCTATGTTTAAATAGACATATTCTGAATAATAAAGTTTTATTTTCAAATTTTATCGTTTAAAATTTGACAAAATTTTAATTAATTTAATAAATAAAAACACTAAAAATTTGGGTTGTTACACTCTCCTCCACTCAAAACTTTTCGTCCCCGAAAAAGAAGGAGGTAGGAGAATAGAATAACCAGAAATGAAAGTGGATTGAAAGTCAAGATTAAAAAATTAATTTGAATCTATATAAATTTTAGTTGAAATATTCATTTGAAAACTTCATTTGAAATTCAATTTTCTTTAATACTTTAAAACTTTTCAAAACCCATTTGTAAATTTCTTGCTTCCTTTATAAATACCATTTATATGTTTAAGTAACACCTTTATAAATACGTGAAAACTATTTGAAACGGTTATTTACATCATTACTCAGATTTATAAAGAAGCTTTTGAAAACATTAAATCCATAAATTTATTAATTTATCTCAAGATACTTTTCAAACATTATTAATAAATGAATAATCATTTACTTAAATATTTTTTATTTAATTAATAACTTCTAAAATATTTATAACACTAATAATTCTGTATTAACCTATGTAGTATATAAATGAACAATATTTTAAACATTATTCCAAAAACAAAAGAAGGTAGATTCGAAAAACACAATATAGGTGAATAAACTGAGCAGATAAGGTAGATTCAAAAGAATAGTACAAGCATGAATAGTTAATTCAAACCATAAGAATTTCAATTTCAAATATTAATACAAAGTTTCTTTGTTGGAAATACTTTTATAATAAAATACTTTATAATAAAATATTTTTATATCGAAACAAATTTTCCTTTCGAAAATACTTTGATAACTCGATGTTTCAACAAGTTTTGCAGACTCTGGCCATGCTTTGATCAGGCGCAAAGCTAGAATTCTTCAAGTACTTAGTAAACCTGTTTCAACACCCCGAGAAAATAAATGAAAAACCTTCAAAACCGATACGGAAAGTACAATCCAAACAAATCAACCAAATCATAGATCACAGATACACAATGGTTACGCCTCGATCCCCCAGGAAACATTCTTACCTTTAAGCAAACACTGCCTTGTGAATTTCGCTATGATAACCAAAACCCGTGGACCGCAGGATACCCAATGGTTACGCCTGGATCTGCCGGAAAACATTCGTACCCTTTAAGCAATCTCTGCCTTAAGGATTATGCTACCATAACAAAACGACCATTGGTAAATCCATGGAAGGACACTCGAGTATCACATCTAGGAAACCAAATCAGAGAGAATAATATCGATAGAATGAATCCATAATGTGGCCTCAAAGCGGATATCAAGCGGAAGGCACTTTCCATATCTTTACTTCAAAAACATGTATCATATAGTACCTTTTCAAATCACTTTCAAATATCATACTTATATCAAGCCCATTATATATAAGATTCCATATTCAAATCGAATACTTTCCAAAATCAATAGTATATCAAATCACACTTTTATATAGACTTCGATTATATAAGATTTCACTTTTCAAATTGAGTACCTTTCCAAATCAATAGTTTTCGAATCAACTTCATACATACACAAATCAATTTATATAAATTCGATAACTCCTAAATCAAGTATTTAATAAAACAATGTAACAACCCGATATTTTCAACCATTCGCATCCGCACATGTCGGACTTGAATTGCTCAAAATACCGCGTTGTAAATAAAATTTGGCAAATCTCAGAATATACAGTAAATACATAGTCACAGATCACAGACACAGAGTAAATAATAATGCAGCGGAAATAAAAGAGATAGTAGTTCATGAAGCTACTATATAAAAATAAGATACATCAGAGTTAAACAAGATACAACAGAAGAGTAACAAGATACATCAGGTATAAATCAGAATACATCACTGAAATCACTGGTTACAAAAAGCAAAATAGATGGCTAGATCTTCAAGGAAAGCTCCAACTCCAAAGGTGAATCTTGAATGCTAACTCACTCAATCTGACTCGAGTGTAAAGCAAAACACAAAACACTCGAGTTAGGACATAAATACTTATGAACTGTAAATCAACTCAAGTGAACAGTAACAAAAATGCATCAGTAACTTAAAGGATGCTTGGGATCGCCCATCCTTTAAGGATCCGTTAAACTATTTACTATGTAGTAATATTGCGCTATTATAATAGTGTCTACAGTAAAATAAACATACTTTTAAATACCGTTCCGGGCTACCCATATCACCCTTCACACATAATAGTCCCAGTAGTCCATCCAATATCACGTCATCTCCACTCCGGGTGACTGTCAGAGGATACCACACGGGCTACGAGAGAAAAACAAACTCGTAGTAAAGGCTCGGTATGGTAGATGACACGGCACACAAGGCAATGCCAGGGTAGATATACCAATTACGCACACGGGCTGGTGGTAACGCATCAGCCACATACGCCCACCTCGGAACACACTCCCATATCAAAATCGGAGGATGGCCATCTAATCAATCACCAGTAAGAGTATAGTATCGAAGGAATGTGTCCGATAGGAGGAATGACCTCACTTGGCCCGAGATCGCTCCTGTTTTAGCCACCTTATGCCAACTCACGGGAGTTGGGTCCACGTAATATACTCAAGAACGTCGCCACCATCCTACTTCATTCTGGAATCTCCACCGCGTACACGGTTGTTAAAGTGGTTTTCGGAGTTGGCAGAGAGTATGACAACTTCCGATCCCGGTCTCTTTAACAACCAAACGTTATTATAACGCCGTGGTCATTTCAAAATAGTTTATACTTTAAAAAGATCAAATCATTTCATTTCAAACTATATTTCTTTCAAAATAGTTTATACTTCGAAACCAAAACCATTTTTATTTCAAAACTATTTATTCAATCAAAATAGTTTATACTTCAAAACCAAAAACATTTCAAACATATATTCATTTCAAAATCATAATATTTTCAAAGTATAACTCTTTCGAAACCAAAATACTTACACTTTGAAAATCATAACATTTCAAAATCATACATTTGAAATCATGGGATATTCATTTAATTCTTTGCATTTTACAATTCATTCAATTGATACCAAATTTTCAATTTCCAACTTAATTCAATTCAAGCCATCAGTTTCAATTAAATTTCCCAATAACCATTTCAAATCATATCAATTTCAAACATAGATTTGATCCACAAAATAAACTATTAAATTTTTTTATATATTTCAAAGCTTTAATATCCCACATTTCAAAAACTAAATTTTATAATTTCATATATCTCAAATCTAGTTTGATTATTACTTAGTTTTGATATATTCATTTCATAAATCCAATATTATTTAAATAAACTCAATTTACAATTAAACTAAATATCCTTTCATACCAATATAAACTTCAAATATTCATTTATCAAAAGTACATATCATTCTAATTCATATTCTTTATCAAAATAAAGATCAAATCATTTCCAAACCTTATTATCAAATCATTATTTGAATTCAAATTCAAATACTCAAATTTAAATATCATTTTTAAATCAAATAAGTCATTCATTTGTTATTTCAAGTATCATTACAAAATACATTAAAAATTCCATTCAAAAATTCATTTATCTCATTACATTTCATTCCATTTAACACATAACCAAGTAGACCTTACTTAAATTCAAATTCAAATTTAAATTCCCTAAAAATTCAAATTTAAATATAAAATATATTCAGAACTTCTTAAATTTCACAGTTAATCAATTTCCAAAATTTAAATCATTTAACACTTTAAAATATAACTCAAACAGTGTTAAAAACTATAACATTTCAAACATTGTCAAATTATAGCAACGACGACATTTATAAAGTGCTATCGTAGCTTATAGCTTCCAAAAATGGTTTAGTTCAAGAATAACGGCATTTATAAAATGTCGTAATAGATATTTAGTTATTTCAAACATTGTTAGATTCAAAATAATAGCATTTAAAAATGCTGTCAAAAGACTACAACATTTTGAAAATGCTATGAATTCCAGATTTCATTTTAGCTTTTCAAAACAAAAACTAATAAAACTCCAAATTTTTATTATAAATTAAAAATCATATTTCTAGACTTCAAAATTTCACATTTAAAATCATTTTAACATATGATTTAACACAACAAAATTTTTAGATCAAATATTCAATTTAAAAAAAACTCCATTCATTTATTAAGTCAAAATTCACTGTTTATTAACATATAAATTAAATAAAACTTAAAATTTTACTTCATATATAATTTTAAAATTTTAAATTTAATTTCCATTATTTATTTACATTTTAAAATAAAATTTAAAGTCTAAAATCTCAATTATTTCACATTTACGTACTCAAATTCACAATTTCAAGACTTAATATTTAATTTTCTTAAAACCATAAAATATATTTTTTTAAATCAAAATTTCATACTTTTAAAAATACATATTTTAATAAATATCATTTAAAAATATACCACGGGGTCTGTATATAATTTTCTAACCTAGGTCAAGTGATACGGATATATATCATTTCAATCCGCAGTTTACAAAGAAAACCCGGGTTCTATCATTTCAAACCCGCAATCCCAAGTCAAATAAAATACAATAAAAATTGCTCAGGCCTATCATTTCATCCCATAATGATTTTTCCCTAATCTAAAGTCTGTTTGGGTATGTATCATTTCAACCCATAGTGATTCTATTCTAACAGGGAACTTGTAGTGTGAATATATGCATAAACAATATAAATAATGTCAGTGTCACAATATAATGTCATATATCACATGTCAGGGATAATTAACATTTTTAATATGGTAACAACATGGCATAGCATATCATATGATCATCATTAACTTGCATAACATTTTATATTACTAAACACTTGTCATCAATTCACTATTTCATAAGTATAAATGTCAGAGTGAGAAAGACTCACCTTTTTAAGCTGAAGACCACTACGGCACACAAAACGATTCCAAGGGAACGACAAGCACGATATAGCACGACTAGTGATTCAATTGAGTGAAGAGACCCAGGATGACCATCTTGTAACAATCCAATAGACACAAACAATATAACATATGAATTACTTAACACAAAACAACATTGAAATAAACGGAAATACAAAGCAACAAAGACAAGAATGATTAGACATTGCTTTAATCATTCAAGAGCTCGACCAAGGGGCTCTTTTGCTCGGCCATAGCTGATGATATAGGCTCTGGTTTGGATCAGGTATGGCATCAAAAATGCATGTTAAAATGGAGATGAAATAGTTGATGATGGGTAGGAGTTGCAACATGGGAAAAATAAAGGGACAAGGCAAAGAGGAGTAGAGTTCTGGGCTCAACAAGGCTCGGCCTTGGATCAAGTGGGGCTCGGACCTACATGCTTCAGGTCTAGTCATTGCTGGAGTGATGTTTACAGGTCAGGTCAGTAGGTGGTGGTGGAGATAGGGGGTGGCCAAGGCAATTATGAAGGTGATAGTGGAGTTATGCTCGGCTAGGCAAGGTTTCAAGGGGTTAGGTGCAAAGTATTGTGGTGTTTGGTCCACTTGAAGGTCATTGCTTGAGGTGGTGGTCAGAATAGGAGGCGGTGGTTGCTGTGGCTGGTGATGGTGGAGAGGATGGTGGTGATGATGGGTGGTAGGGCCGAGCAAACAAGGTGGAAGAGGAAGGCAAAAACTTAGAAAAATAATGAAAAGAGAAAGGAGACGAAGCCATTATTGTTTTCTTTTTTTCTTCTTCATGAAATCATGATTTTTTGGGGATGAGAAGTCTTCCCTTTCACGTGAAAAAGAAAGAAGAATGCACGGCTGAAGAATGGAGTTAAGGCAGCCAAAGCATTGATGAATGGAGTTTGGAAAGTGAAAGGTCGGAATGCAAAAGGACTAAGCATACAAAAGATCTCAAACTCTTCATATATTCATTATTTCTTTTTAAATTTTTATATAACTAAAAAACATATATAAATTCAGTTAAAATACGAAAATATAGTAAATAAACAAAAATAAATAAATTAATTATTAATTATATATAGTTTAATTAAATAAAACAGCAAAATTTGCAACTAGTCTTGAAAATATGAAAAATAAGTGCAATGAACTTGGGAAAATTTTTTATGTACTTAAAAATATTTATAAATAAAGATAAGAACACAAAATAAAAAGGAAATCACCAAAATAAATAAATAAATTTTAATTTAAATATAGTTTAGATGAAGAAAATAGCAGAAAAAGGAAAACAGCCTTTTAAAAATAGGAAATCATCATAGTAAATTTTAGAAAAATTCTATTATCATTTCAAAAATATTTAAAATTCAAAATATAAATAATATAACATATTAAAACATATTAAAATAAAATATGACAAAGAAAAATAAAATTTATACAATTTAAAATAACAAAATTGCAAAATAAACAATTTATACTCAAAATTGAAATGTACATATCTTTTGCAGTTTAACTCCGTTTTCCATGAAACAAAAAGCAATGTTCAAGTTATTAAATCTATTTTAATAATAAAAGATAAAATTTCAAATTTCAAACTTTTAAAATTTTAAGTTAAAAGTCAAAGTTTGACTATTTTGACCAAAATCAACATTTTCTGAAAATATTCAATTTATGCATGTCTGAAATTCTAATCCACATCAAAATCAACATTTATATTTCAATTAACAAAATATATTAATTTTAATAAATAAAATAAAGTTTTTAAATTAGGAATTTAAATTAAAATAGTTAAAATATACAATTACAATAATCAGAAAATACAGGGTTGTTACACTCTCCCCCACTCAAAACTTTTCGTCCCCGAAAAGGAATGAGGTACGGGAAAGCGCAGAAAAAGATTGAATGAAATAGTATTAAGACAAGATGACAAGAAGATTAAAATTATACCTGATAACTATTGCTATAGGTAAGTTTAACAAGGTGGAGATGATCTTTCCAACATCCTCCAGAATCAAGAACACAAGCATGAAAAGAATCTTTTAGAATCTGATTCACCCTTCCCGTTTGACCGACGGTCTGTGGATGGCAAGCGGTGCTTAGATTCAAAGATGAGTTTCAAAGATTATTAAAGATTATAAAAGATTTCTAAACAGACTGGTATAAGCAATAGCCTCCCATTCCGTAGCAAGATAAGGGAAATTAGGACAACCAAAAGATAGTTTGAAAAACAAAATAAGATAATAAATTTTAAACCATAAAATTTCAACTTAAACTGAAAATTAATTTTATATAAGTCAAATAATTCTTAAGCATCTCTAATTTCATCATCTTATCATCCAATTATCTTAAATTAACAAATCCCTAAAATCATGTATTTGAAAAATCTTTTATTATACTCAAAATGGACCAAATAAAATTTAATTCTTCTTCACTACTAATTAAAATTAAATTGATTCCTCTCAATATATTTTATCACCTATGTTAAATATATTTACACTCATTGCAACTGCCTTAAATTTATTCTTAGTTCCTTTATCATCATTTTATATTGTAAATTATTCCATTACCCTTTTTCTTTATTTACCTCTGTTAATCCTTTTATAACTAAAATTTAAGTATATAACATTTATAATAACCACTCAAATTTTATTTATAAAAATCTTTTTTTTTATATTGTATATTATCCAACTACATAATCAACTTTTGAAAATTAAGGTAAGTTATATTGGAATGAAATTGTGTATTATATAAATAAAACTTTCTAATTAAATTACTTCAAGCTTGAATATTAATCCGAATCTTGAAATTATACTTAGAAATTATCTTTGAAGAAAAAATTTAGGAATTAAATTTCCGATAAATTCCAAACTATTTAGAGATAAATAAATGCTCATATACTATATATATATATATCCATTCAAATTTAAATCATATATCAGCATATGTTATAATCCATTCTTATTTTAGAAATTAAAATCAATTAAATTTTCCCAAAACAAAACTGTAGCAAGACTACAGAATGGTCTCTTCATTTCGAAACTCGAAAATGAATGTCAATGATGCTGCAGTCATCACCGAAATTATTTTCCAGTGACAAAGAGAAGAGCACTAAATTTAAATTTAAAATTCTTTGGAAACAAATTTCTATTCGAAAATACTTTAAATAATATATCCCTTAAAACTTTAAACACAAAGTTTGAAAACCATCGGAAATTAAATTCTCAAATTCTTGTTTTACATTCATTTTAAATTTCCAAATAAATTTATAACCATGTTTTATAGTTCAATTAGATATATGAAACAATAGAAAATGATATATAAAATCAAATATTATTTCTTAACAACCAATTCAAATAAAATCCAGATAAAGATTTATAATATAGTTACAAAATTTATTTCACAAAATTTATTTCATTACTAAATTTTAAAAACATATTGTGTCAGTTTGCTCTGTTCAAGTGTTTTGGAAATCTTATCGATGGCGTTGATTAGACGAATCAATTAGAAACCCAAATCAACATCAACAACTCAAACAACACAATATATAAAACATTTTAAATATTAGTTTACAAATACACTTCAAGAATAATTTGAAGATAAGTTGGAAACAAAGATGAGATAATTAAATAACAGAATAGGGAGATGGATGAATTTATATAAATCGCGAGCAACCTTAACCGGGTCAACCGTGACTTAAAGAATAAGATCGATGTGGATTTCTTGGGTAAATCGACATTCGATCTCAAGATGTAGAGTTCGAAGTTATAAGAGATACTAGCATCTAAACCGAGGATATAGAATCTCTGGTGAATCGATGTTGTTGTAAAGGAGTTTTCCCCCTTTACAAATAAATTTGAGGTTGGCGAGACCGCCGACTCATTATGAAGATCTTTTGAAGTGGAGTTATGGGATACTCCAGAAATAAAAGAAGATAAATAGTGAGGGACACGAATGGATTTTGGAACCACAGGGAATGTTCCAAAATTCAAAGGAATCGAGTCAAAAAGGAAGAGATTTAAACTCGAATGAAAGTGATTCTGTAAATACATTTACCCTATATACTGAGTTTTGCCTAGAGCTACCAAGGCTCTGATACCAACTGTAACGACCCGATATTTTCAACCATTCGCATCCGCACATGTCGGACTTGAATTGCTCAAAATACCGCGTTGTAAATAAAATTTGGCAAATCTCAGAATATACAGTAAATACATAGTCACAGATCACAGACACAGAGTAAATAATAATGCAGCGGAAATAAAAGAGATAGTAGTTCATGAAGCTACTATATAAAAATAAGATACATCAGAGTTAAACAAGATACAACAGAAGAGTAACAAGATACATCAGGTATAAATCAGAATACATCACTGAAATCACTGGTTACAAAAAGCAAAATAGATGGCTAGATCTTCAAGGAAAGCTCCAGCTCCAAAGGTGAATCTTGAATGCTAACTCACTCAATCTGACTCGAGCGTAAAGCAAAACACAAAACACTCGAGTTAGGACATAAATACTTATGAACTGTAAATCAACTCAAGTGAACAGTAACAAAAATGCATCAGTAACTTAAAGGATGCTTGGGATCGCCCATCCTTTAAGGATCCGTTAAACTATTTACTATGTAGTAATATTGCGCTATTATAATAGTGCCTACAGTAAAATAAACATACTTTTAAATAGCGTTCCGGGCTACCCATATCACCGTTCACACATAATAGTCCCAGTAGTCCATCCAGTATCATGCCATCTCCACTCCGGGTGACTGTCAGAGGATACCACACGGGCTACGGGAGAAAAACAAACTCGTAGTAAAGGCTCGGTATGGTAGATGACACGGCACATAAGGCAATGCCAGGGTAGATATACCAATTACGCACACGGGCTGGTGGTAACGTAGTAGCCACATACGCCCACCTCGGAACACACTCCCATATCAAAATCGGAGGATGGCCATCTAATCAATCACCAGTAAGAGTATAGTATCGAAGGAATGTGTCCGATAGGAGGAATGACCTCACTTGGCCCGAGATCACTCCTGTTTTAGCCACCTTATGCCAACTCACTGGAGTTGGGTCCACGTAATATACCTCAAGAACGTCGCCACCATCCTACTTCATTCTGGAATCTCCACCGCGTACACGGTTGTTAAAGTGGTTTTCGAAGTTGGCAGAGAGTATGACAACTTCCGATCCCGGTCTCTTTAACAACCAAACATTATTATAACGCCGTGGTCATTTCAAAATAGTTTATACTTTAAAAAGATCGAATCATTTCATTTCAAACTATATTTCTCTCAAAATAGTTTATACTTCGAAACCAAAACCATTTTTATTTCAAAACTATTTATTCAATCAAAATAGTTTATACTTCAAAACCAAAAACATTTCAAACATATATTCATTTCAAAATCATAATATTTTCAAAGTATAACTCTTTCGAAACCAAAATACTTGAAACAATTACACTTTGAAAATCCTAACATTTCAAAATCATACATTTGAAATCATGGGATATTCATTTAATTCTTTGCATTTTACAATTCATTCAATTGACACCAAATTTTCAATTTCCAACTTAATTCAATTCAAGCCATCAGTTTCAATTAAATTTCCCAATAACCATCATATCAATTTCAAACATAGATTTGATCCACAAATTAAACTATTCAATTTTTTTATATATTTCAAAGCTTTAATATCCCACATTTCAAAAACTAAATTTTATAATTTCATATATCTCAAATCTAGTTTCATTATTACTTAGTTTTGAAATATTCATTTCATAAATCCAATATTATTTAAATAAACTCAATTTACAGTTAAACTAAATATCCTTTCATACCAATATAAACTTCAAATATTCATTTATCAAAAGTACATATCATTCTAATTCATATTCTTTATCAAAATAAAGATCAAATCATTTCCAAACCTTATTATCAAATCATTATTTGAATTCAAATTCAAATACTCAAATTTAAATATCATTTTTAAATCAAATAAGTCATTCATTTGCTATTTCAAGTATCATTACAAAATACATTAAAAATTCCATTCAAAAATTCATTTATCTCATTACATTTCATTCCATTTAACACATGACCAAGTAAACCTTACTTAAATTCAAATTCAAATTTAAATTCCCTAAAAATTCAAATTTAAATATTAAAATATATTCAAAACTTCTTAAATTTCACAATTAATCAATTTCCAAAATTTAAATCATTTAACACTTTAAAATATAACTCAAACAGTGTTAAAAACTATAACATTTCAAACATTGTCAAATTATAGCAACGACGGCATTTATAAAGTGCTATCGTAGCTTATAGCTTGCAAAAATGGTTTAGTTCAAGAATAACGGCATTTATAAAATGTCGTAATAGATATTTAGTTATTTCAAACATTGTTAGATTCAAAACAATAGCATTTAAAAATGCTGTCAAAAGACTACAACATTTTGAAAATGCTATGAATTCCAGATTTCATTTTAGCTTTTCAAAACAAAAAATAATAAAACTCGAAATTTTTATTATAACTTAAAAATCATATTTCTAGACTTCAAAATTTCACATTTAAAATCATTTTAACATACGATTTAACACAACAAAATTTTTAGATCAAATATTCAATTTAAAAAAACTCCATTCATTTATTAAGTCAAAATTCATTGTTTATTAACATATAAATTAAATAAAACTTAAAATTTTACTTCATATATAATTTTAAAATTTTAAGTTTAATTTCCATTATTTATTTACATTTTAAAATAAAATTTAAAGTCTAAAATCTCAATTATTTCACATTTACGTACTCAAATTCACAATTTCAAGACTTAATATTTAATTTTCTTAAAACCATAAAATATATATTTTTAAATCAAAATTTCATACTTTTAAAAATACAAATTTTAATAAATATCATTTAAAAATATACCACGGGGTCTGTATATAATTTTCTAACCTAGGTCAAGTGATACGGATATATATCATTTCAATCCCCAGTTTACAAAGAAAACCCGGGTTCTATCATTTCAAACCCGCAATCCCAAGTCGAATAAAATACAATAAAAATTGCTCAGGCCTATCATTTCAGCCCATACCGATTTTTCCCTAATCTAAAGTCCGTTTGGGTATGTATCATTTCAACCCATAGTGATTCTATTCTAACAGGGAACTTGCAGTGTGAATATATGCATAAACAATGTAAACAATGTCAGTGTCACAATATAATGTCATATATCACATGTCAGGGATAATTAACAGTTTTAATATGGTAATAACATGGCATAGCATATCATATGATCATCATTAACTTGCATAACATTTTATATTACTAAACACTTGTCATCAATTCACTATTTCATAAGTATAAATGTCAGAGTGAGAAAGACTCACCTTTTCAAGCTGAAGACCACTACGGCACACAAAACGATTCCAAGGGAACGACAAGCATGATATAGCACGACTAGTGATTCAATTGAGTGAAGAGAGCCAAGATGACCATCTTGTAACAATCCAATAGACACAAACAATATAACATATGAATTACTTAACACAAAACAACATTGAAATAAACGGAAATACAAAGCAACAAAGACAAGAATGATTAGACCTTGCTTTAATCATTCAAGAGCTCGACCAAGGGGCTCTTTTGCTCGGCCATAGCTGATGATATAGGCTCTGGTTTGGATCAGGTATGGCATCAAAAATGCATGTTAAAATGGAGATGAAATAGTTGATGATGGGTAGGAGTTGCAACATGGGAAAAATAAAGGGACAAGGCAAAGAGGAGTAGAGTTCTGGTCTCAACAAGGCTCGGCCTTGGATCAAGTGTGTGACGCCCCACCTCTATACCCACGCTAGCCAAGAACACTACGGTGTAGTGTTGTCAACTAGCGCGGAGAATAAGGGTGTTGAGGAGCGACCATCCATGTAATTCCTTATCACATGGTGGCTATAAAATAATCTTCGGAAACAAATATAGAAGTAAGCATAACATGCGAATCAATCACAGATATCCATATCACAAAGACGGAAAGAGATATGAATAAATATCACATAAAAGTGTACATCAGAGTAGTGGTCTAAGAAGATCCACGATAATACAAAAGAATAGCAACGCGTGCTATACAAAAGAATACAATTATGAGTCTATATCTCAAGTGTAAACAACAAAAGCTGCTAATCTAAACAAGTAGCCAAAAGTCTGAGTAGGGAATCACTGGGGGAGGAGTCAAGCAGTAGCACCTGTAACATCTCGGTCTGACCCGAGTATTATTTATAAGAAAATAATAAACGGATCAGTCTAGCTATAAATATCAGATGACATGATATAAAATAAAAGATATGGCATAAACATAAAATATCCATACTGACATACTACTATAAGTATGCAAATAATGATCAACAGGAGATCAACCGATAAGAGATAAATCAATATCACAAGAATCTTCTCAAAGATCCAAAGAGGGCATCATACCCTAAACTTGTACTCATGACAAGTCAAAGAGATAAATTCCAGAAATCAACACAAGAAATCCAGAAATCATAAAAAGGGAAAGAGGCCTATCACATGACGGTCCGAAGACCATGGGGAGCTACCCCATATGGATGAGTCTGAGTCACCCGAATGAGGTCAAGGCTAACCAAAAAGCAAAAAGGTATGTGTGAGTGGAATCACACAAGTGGTGTCTAGCCTAACCTTGCAATGAAAGAGACATCGCGCAATTGCTAGTCTAATTCATAAAGCGATCATCGAGATCAACGAGAAGTGTCAATTACACTAAGCTAGTAAATATAGAAGTTTAGCTTCATGTCCCATAACCACTTGCTTAACTTAAATATTTACGAACAAACTGTAAATCTTCACTAATAAAATTGTCACAAGAGGTTCAATCGAACAAGTCCAAGAATTAACCGACGAAGTGAACGCAAGCGTTTCATACCACTTGTTTTACTAAGTCGTTTAATTAGATTTCTCATCCGAGTGAGGTAAAGGCTTGTATATACTAATAGATTGGAAAACGGTTTAAGAAAAGAGCTTTGTTATTAAAAATAGAGTTGAAATTGTTTGTTAAAAGAGTTTTGATATTTACTACTAGTATTGAAACCTTTATATTATAAAGTGACAAAACACATAAGCAAGTGTAGAAACAATCAGTCACAAAGATCGCATACGGAGATGCGAATAAAATCCAAGGAAATCAGCTCAATATTTTAGATAAGATCCCCTACGGAGGGGGGGTCCAGGGGGGGTGGCAACCCCCCAAGGTGGGGGTGCGGGGGCAACGCCACCGCTTACGGGGTTCGACCTAGTGAAGACAAAATGAGGTCTAACGACCTAAGGGGAATAGGGTCGAGCGACCTAATGGTTGCGACCTAGGGGTCTAAGGAGTCAAGCGACCTAACTGGAGCAACTCTATGGTCATGCGACCTAACTGAAATGGCCAAGCGACCTAACAATAGCACAGGTCAAGCGACCTAACGTTTTAAGGCCGAGCGACCTAATTAAACTCACGACTTAATGGTGTGAAAGGCGTGCGACCTAATGTGTTACGACCTAAGGGTCGAGCGACTTAGTGGAACAAGGTCATTCGACCTAATACTTGTAGTAGGGTTGGGCGACCTAATGGAGTAAACGGTCGAGCGACCTAACAGGTTATAGGTCATGCGACCTAGTGGGTTAACGGCCTAACGACCTAACGACCTAAAAACCCGCGACCTAAGGGTCGAACGACCTAAATGGTCCAGCGACTTAGCACTAAACAAGGCCGAGCGACCTAATGGTACCCGCGACCTAGAGGTCAAGCGACCAAGGGATGAAATGGCCAGAGGATATAGGCGAGCGACCTACGACCCACCTACCCACGACCTACAACCTAAGCTCAAACGCGAGCTGCGAGCTACGAGCTAGCGACCTAGCGAAGTGAGAGAGACCGAGCGACCTACGACCTAAGGTCCATACGACCTATGGCCTAACACCGAACAAGTATTTAGATGGCCCAGCGACCTATGGTACTAACTCGCGAGCGACCTAAGTCCTAGGTCGTGAGCGACCTAACTGCGAGTGAGCAAAAATGGCCAGAGCCAAAGCAGAGCGACCTAACGGCCATACGACCTACGACCTAAGGTCCTGAGCGACCTAACTCCGAAAACACGAAAATGGCCAGAACGACCTAGGGGTTAACTCGTACGCGACCTACGACCTAAGGTCCACACGACCTAACTCCGAGCGAGCTAAAAACGACCAGAACGACCTAAATGCAGAAATTTCTCCCAAACACCAAAAATCGGAGTTTTTCGCCAATCCAATCCAAACCAAAAGCAAATATGCATGCTAAAGTGATAGGGAATCATTCCCAACAGTCCAATATAGTTATAGACTAGAATTGTGAGATAAAAATCTCACCTTTGCACTAAAATTTATGAAGATGAAGCTTGAAAGCAAGGAGAAGCAATCCAAAGCTTGAATCCAATATCTTCTACTTGAATTTGGAGTTGAATGATGGAGTTGCAATTGAATTTGAGCTTCGAGTTTTAATTTCCCATTCTCTTCACCATTAATGCTAAAGCTTGAGTTAGTTAGGAAATTTATGAAGAGTGAGGAGAAGAGGGTTGGAACTTGGGCTTAATAGGCTAAACTAACCCAAAGTCCAAAGCGGGAAAAGTTAGTGAAATTTCACTAACTCCAAACCTATCGATGTTTATACTTAAAAAGTTGTAAACGACATTTCGAACTCAATGGAAGTGGTCTCGAGTCCTAATTTGACCGTTTGCAAAAAGTAGTTTTTCGGACCAAAATCCGATTAACGATTTAATATTTAAATAAAAATATTTAAATGTAAACTCGATAAATATGCGGGTTGTTACAATAAGAGGGGGAGATTTGATTTTGAATAAGTGTTTGGTTTTCAGAATTGAATTGTCAGTTTGGATAACTGAGATTTGTTGTGTTTCACGTATCTATGAGGGAGTACGTGTAAGATCTATCTCTGGTTGTAGAACCAGCAGTTCAGGGAGTTTTGGTTGTTGATTCAGACTTGTCTATAGTCTGATATCCTATCTTGTTGGTAGATCTAGACGAGTAAAGGTTCTGTAGCCTAGTAGCATTGTTTGTTTGGATTCTATAGGACGAGTATACCGGTATTTATACCTGGGAAACTCGAGAAAATTCTATCCAGAATTTTTCCTGGATAGTTAGATTTGGTTGTTTGGATAAATTGGTTGCTATGGTTGTTAGCATATGATTAATATATGCTTATGTTTTAAAATTAACTTGAATTAGATTATTAAATTACCTTTGTTTTAAATTTCGGGGACGAAATTCTTTTAAGGGGGGAGGAATGTGACATCCCGGAAATTCGGGGCAATATCAATTTAATAATCTGTGATAAAATTAAATTGATTTGGTAATATTCGTTAATAATATTTGAATTGATTTAATATTCTTCCTTTAAATAAATATTCAACAGATAATTTATCTTTTAAAAGCTAATAAGTTGTCTCTATTTATAATGTATATATATTTGTATATATTTATTAAATAGTTAATCTTTGTTTAAAATATAACAAATAAAGATATGTTTTCAAATTCTAATCTTTATGATAATTTGGAAATTTAATATTGAATAAATAATAATATGATTTTAAAAAATACTCAAGATAAATTTAATTTGTTTAAAAATAAATTCTAGCCTAGGTTTAAATTTTAAATAAAAAGATTGTTTTGTTCTTCTTAATTTAGCAATGTAAATAAGGAAAGTATAAATATTAGCATATAGGCTATACCAAATATAATATGCAGACAAGTGAAATATAAAACAAAGTAAACAAAACAAAGTAAAACATCTAAAAAATAAGCAAGTTGAGACATGAAGTACATTTGCATTAAATGTTTTATCAGCTCAGCACAACTAGAGTCAATTCGAAATAGTGAAAAATCTTTCAGCCTCCATAAGAAAATGTCCTACCTAATACAAACAAAACAAATCTTATCTAAGAAAAGCCTAAACCCAGATAATACCTTCCCTGTACAAACCCTTTCCTATCTATATATGTCTGCTTATATTTTTAGTTCGTTCAAGCATAGCAAACCAGTAGAAATATTTGCAAGCTTTCGTTTTTTTCTTTGTACAAACTGAAGCATTATAACTAAACAAGCAAGCCTGCATACATTTTCTTTAAAACTGAAGTATTATACAGTAGTATAAACAATGAAATGTGAAAATATCTATGCATAGAATAAGCTAAATAGGAAACACAAAGTACTTAGCATTAAATGCTTCATTTCTTAGCCAGCAAACAAGGTCATTCGATGTTCTAAAAATTCAACTCAGCCTCCATTTGTGAAATATCTATGATCAAAAGAAATAATTGTACCTGCATATTGCCTAAACCCAGATATCACCTTCCCCTGTGATCTTTTCCTCCTATATGTTCATATCTTCCTGTTCATTTTTGTGTATCAAACATAAACAAACCAGAGAGAAGTAGCATATGTATTCTTCTTCAAACTCAAATTCATCTGCATGCATTTAAGTCTACAATCATCTCAGCAAATTTCTTCTACATTTCTATTTCAAGTTTACAGTTTCAAATTCAAACTGTTTTTCAAAAGCCTGCATTCATTTTCTTCAATACTGAAGCCTGGACATCATTCTTAAATCTGAAATAGTTATTGCATATAAACAACATGGCAACTCAAGCATTATCAAAACAAGAAAATTGGCAATTCAGTTTGATCAGCATGCAACTCCAAGTTTTAAAGGCTTTCAAATTCTCAAACATAGGTGCTCTGTTCCTTTTTCTTCAATCTAGGTGAGTAACTTAGATTTTTACAATACTTATATATGTATGTTGCTTAATTATTGTCTAAGATATGTATATATCTTATTGCATTTCTGAGCATATGTGTTCTGCATGTATGTGTGATGATGACATGAAAAACATCTCTGTAATTAGAATTTAAGCTCCTGTTTTACTTTCAAAAAAAAAATCACTAGAGCTTAATCTATTGGTTGATAGAACGTAGTATCTGAAAAAAATGTGTTTGTTAGTTTATAAAGTAAATTTTAAAATTAAAATTTAAGTTAAACAAAGTAGAGTTAATTCTGAAAACATTATAAACAGTTAAGGGTTAAATTAAGTGATAATTTCAAACATCTTGAAATATCAATTCAGGTTCATAACTTGAATACTTATCAGAAATAAGGATTTTTAAGAGTAAATTCACAATTTTTAGTTGAGTTTTGTTTTGGCATTTCTGATTTCTTTGAATTGGAGATTTTGGGTTGCCGTTGGCAACACAGTGGATTTGAGTGGTTGTAGTTCTTCATGGAGGTGGAGATGTGACCGGAGAGGCCGAGAAAAATAGTGAATGATGATGAAGATCATCAGAGAAGTTGCGGTGGTGGGTTTCTTTTCCTAAACCTAATTTTGGTCGCGCTGAAGAACTTGATCGATTCTCCTTCTCTGGAGCATCGAGTGTTTTGGCTTCGTGGGAGGTGGTAGCTGGGTCATTGATGAAGGTGTAGCCGGAGCTGTCGACTTCCACGTGGACAGAGTGGCGAGGGAGAAGCGATGCCAGGTTTTGAGTGGGAAGTTGAAGGCCTGTTCCAGGTTTGTGATCGTGTTGTGAGCTTTGGGTTCAGCTAACTCGATTTCGATTCGAGATGTTGTGGTGGGTTTTGGATGATCGTGTGACGTCTGGTGATGGCCAGTGAAGTGTTGAAGCCCGAGTGACTGGCCGGAGATGGCCAAGACCATGGTGCACGTGCACCGTGCAGTTGATGCTCTGGTGACATTAGTGTGTGCTGAGTTTCTTTATTTCCTGTTAGTAGCTTTCTTCAGGGTTTTGAAAAATACTAGCAGTGTTTTGATTCCTACAAACAATTTAAATGAAAACTTGAATTTGTATATCAGTTTTAAAACAAGTTTAAATCCAGTTAAGGGATGAATTCAAGTTTATTTGTTTGAAATCAAAATTTAAGTGAGATAAAGGTTTTAAGATATGTGAATGTGGATTTTCAGGTTTACAACCTGACAGTTTTCAGATTTTAAATTTTTAATTTAAAATTTGAAACTGAAATTCAAACATAGGTTTAAATTCAAAATTTAAAGTATAGATTCAATGAACTTTTGAATCTCAAGGTTTAATAATGGATTTGGATTTGAAAATCAAGTGTTAAATTCAAGTTATTAAAAGGAAGTTTTAATCAAAGTTTTAAATTAAAGATAATGTGATGGTCTCAAGCACACCCTGAATTCAAATCTAAATATTTAAATCAGTTTTTAAGCAAGAGTGTTTTTTTTAAATAAGTTAAATAAATTGTTTAACTTGAATTTGCAAGTTAAAGATACAATGTAATGTAAAAGCTAATTTTTAACAAAAAATTAAATAGTTTAATTTAAAGGCTTCTCTTATATAAGTTTCATATGTGAGTAATAAATGTTATTTACATTTATTTAAAAGACTTTAAATTGAATTTAAATTGGGTAAATGTTTAAACAATAACCACTTTGAATCTTGAATTCAAAATGGAATTTGAATTTGAACTTAAAATGTTCTAATACATTTTAATATTAATAAAGTCATTAATAAAGAGATAAATTATCTTAGAAACAATTAAGGTATTTAGATGATTAAATAGATAAGATAATTAAGGAATGACTTATGTATTAAATTTCTCTAATTAATAATTTAAATTAATTTATATTTAGAAATTAATTAGGGAATAAATTAAGAAATGTTATTAGTAAATGAAGATAACTAACTAAGGATTATTATTTAATTAATTAATGTGATTAATTTTATTAATTAATTAGATTAATTAATTTAGATAATCTATTGTAAATTGTTAAGAGTAATTACTTGATAAAAGTAATTAGAAGATTAGTTACTTATTGTAATTAATTTTGATATTATGATTAAATTAAGTTAATTAATTTAGTTTAATTAATTTAAGAAATCATTTGATGGTTTGATAAGTGTAATTACTTGGTGTAATTAATGGAGCAGGATTACTTAGGGGAGTAATTAGATGATAATTTCTGAATGTAATTAATACAGGATGAATTGTAGATGAAGTAAGTTGGGTAATTACTTTTGAAGTTAATCAGGGATTAATTATGGAAATAATTAATTATGGGATAATTAATTTATTAATAAGTAATTAAGGGTAGTTAATTACTGGATTGTTATTAATCAAAGGTGATTAATAATTGTGTTTAATTAAAGATTAATTACTTAATGTAATTAATCTGAATAAAGTTATTAATTTTAAATATAATTAGAAATCATTAATTAATGTAATTAATGATGGAATTTAGAAATGGGTAAATTAAGTAATAATAATAGTGAAGTGATTAATTATTGTAATTAATTAAGGATAAATGTAAGTAATTATATTTAATGAATAAATGAAGTAATTAAATGTTAATTACTACGAATAATTTAGGGTAATAAATTTGTAAAATTAATTAGAAACAAATTACATATTGTAATTAGAGAATGATTAATCAATGGTGATTAATCAAGATAAATTCTTAGTGGATCATTAATTAATTAGATTTATAATTAATTAATGATTATATAAGCAGGATTTATAGATGAAGTAATTAATTTAATTTACTTTAAGTTAATTACAGATAGAAGTAATTAATTTAATTCATTTTAAATTAATTATAAATGGCATGATTATAAATCATTGCTTATGGATGAATGATATTGATATTTATTGAATGGGTGTGAACTTATATATGAGATGAGTAATATCTATATGATATGGATTATCTGTTTATTATCTGTTTGGATGATAATATGAATTATCTGTTTATGATGATGATGTGATTATCTATTGTGATATTGTGAGTTATCTATCTGTGTGTATATAGATAATTAAATTGAATTGTTTTAACTCTAAAACAACTTGGCCTTAAAAGACACGTTTTGGATTTCGATGAGACCGGGATCGGGTTCCGCATTAGGAACATCCGAAAACCACATCGATTCCAAATTAACGATAGGTTGTTAATCTGAAGTGAAGATGAAGATTCAGAATGCAAGGGTTATCGTCATTAACTCTGAGGGTGATTCCAAAATGAGTGTAACGAGATAATGCCTTCGGTTTCGTTCGAACCCGGAACGAACTCGTATGGATTGAATGCTTTCAACACATCGTCAGGCGGGCGATGAGCATTCTAAGATATTATGTTCTTTAAAGGTAATCGCAGCCTCAAGCCTCATCAACCAGGAATGGCTAAAACAGGGGAGGTGCAGCAAGGTTAGGTGGGTCATGCCCAAGCAGGACAAGGATATTCCCCTGTCTAGATGTCCCTTTATTTTTCGGCTTTGTGGGCGGTTGATTGCAACAACTGCCGGGGTTTATCTTGTTCGGGACTGTTCAGTAAGGAATGAATCCGGCCTTGTGTTGCAGGGGATGAAGGGAGTAATCCTCGGTACGGTGATCTAGGCCCTGTACTGTGACGGGCGGTACCCCAGTAGCCCTGCCATTGTATGGAATCCAAAATCCAATAAGTGTCGTACGAATTAGTTGTGCCCAACTATGTTGGAATGTGAGATGTAAGCATTTCAGCTATTTCTGTATTTTACTTGAAAACCCTAGACACTATTATAATATCACTGGATTTCCTATCAAATGTTTTGGTTAGCGTAAGGTAAAAACTTTTCCATGTTTATGTGTGGGAAGTCTTACGTGATACCTTTTGTTTCCAAAAGATTTTTAAAGTTAAGCAACTTTAACCTGTTACTCATACCAGACCCATGTCTGACCCGAAGTTTAATTTTGTTTTTCATAAACTCTCGGGTACCCAAATTTTTATGGGTAGCCAAGGGATTCAGGTTAGCTTTGACGAATTCTGGAGGAGCAATGGAGCAGGAGGCTTCAGCGTTGTAGATATATATTGGGTTCTGCTGTGATGATATCTCTGTGTTGATTTGTGTATTGAGTTGTGTTAACTAGACAGGTGTTTATAACTGTCTAATATGTGATGTATTGTCTGTATAACTCTGATTGATGTTGTATATTATGTAAATATTTATGTGATTATTATATTTTATTCGTTCCGCTGTGAGATTCTGATGTTGTTGTTCTTTCTTCTCTATCTTTTCTATCTTCTCATCCCTTTCTTTCTTAATGACGATACGTCTTCCTGGGCGTAGGAGGGCGGGTCGTCACAGCTAAAACAAGTAGGTGACAGGTGCACAACAAAATCAAGGCCGAAGCACAACATTTTCAACTAACCGAAAGTCCACAAAACTAAATCAAATGGCCGAGATAAAACAACATCGAAGCAAAGAAAAGAAATCGAATTGCACAAGACCAAGAAAACAAAGTAAGCAAACGAGGACGAATGAATTTCAATTAGATGTGAGTAATAAATTTTACTCACCTTTGCCACAATCGAAGTAGAGACGAAGTTGTAGCAATGAGCAAGACGAACGAAGTTAAGCCGAAGTCCAATCGAGCACGAGCACGTCGAAGCAACCCCGAGCAAGTTGAAGGAGTCGCTGATCGCCTAAGCAAGCGGAGATGAGCGATCATCGGAATCGAAACCCCCAAATTGGAGCGAAGGAACGAAGCCCAAATCCTCGATCGAAGAAGAACGAAAACGAGCAGCCACCATATTTTTATTTTTCTTTCGATTTTAGGTTTAGGGTTCGAATGAAAATGGTGAAGGGGGGAAACAGGTTTTTACCTTTGTAAATTTTCACGGCCCAAGCCCATCAATCTTACTAAAATTTTGCAAAAGAATTTTAATTCAAATTTAAAAACTTCAAATGGAAATTTGCAACAATATTAATCGTCTAAATGTCGATTATTAATTGATGCGAAATACCTGGTTGTTACAAAATGATACAAGAAGCATATATATTGAAAATTTTGTAATGAAAGGTGCAAAATGATATTTGAACATTGTAATTGGATATCAGGATATACAGGTGTATTAAAGGAAATGGAACTGGGATTTTGATTTTAAAGATAAAATTGAATTGCTCGACAAAAAGGTATGTATTTCAATTTCAGTATGAAATTTGGTGATTTTCTTGTCCAGCCGCTTGGCTTTTTGTTTTCTTTTTGGATTTGAGGGCCTATGGTGCCATTTTATAGTTGTACCGAGCTAGCCGCGCAAAGGAGACGCTAGCAAAAAATTTCGAAAATTTAGGGTGTTAGAAAATTTTTGAGAAAATTTTGAAAGTTTGAAATTAGAATTAAAATCTAAATTTGAATTGGGAAGTAAAAAATATTGTTTGGAACTTATAATTGAACTTGGAAAGTTAGTTGAAATGAATCTTTAATAAAAATATTTGGGTTGGTAAATTGATAAAACTGTTTGGGTTGGAAAATATTATACGGGTTAAGGATCATTCTTCTTAACTAGAAATTTCGGGACGAAATTTTTTTAAGGGGGGAAGGATGTGACGACCCAGAATTTTGGACATTTGAAATCGAAATATTTAATTGATTTTAAATGTTTGGGGTTGATTCAAACTTGAATTTCAGATATTAGAATGAAATTGGCAATTTAATTATTGAATTTAATTTATTGAAGTTAGACAAAAATTTGAATCTTCAGTTTTAAACTGAATAAAAATATTTCAAAGGCTTGTAAAATTCATATTTATAATACTGAAGATAATATAAGCTTCAGAATTGAATTTGGGAACGATTTGTTCAGTATTGAATTTATATCATTTAAATCGATAATTAAAAATAGCCTTCCGAGGCATAGTCTCGGAATTCGACGAAACCAGTACCATTGGATCTGTAATTGTATTACTATCAGACTTCAATTTTCGTAGCATTCGGAGTTGTCGTTTGATCGTACGATAGAAAAACATGCTGACGTTTATATCGGGAATTTAATATTTAAAATTGATTTAAAAAGCTATCTTCTCCATACGATCGAATTTGGACTTGAAACCTTTTCCATTGCGATCGGAATAGGGTTTTAACATTATAAACGCCTAGCGGCACACCTCAATTGGAGATCGAGATTTTGAGTTGCGGAATCGGGACGATTTAAATTTCAATTTAAATTTGAAAAAAAATAATATAATTACATGCTCAGACATGTAGAGAAATTTTTGACGCGTGTTTCTTTTTCTCTAATTATCTTCACACGCGTCCTCGATGAATATCTCATTCAAAATAAGAAAATAAACAAAACCCTTCGTTCAAAATAAAAGAAATAAACAAACAGAATCAGAAGAAAATAAATGGCCGAACTATTTATGCTAGCGAAAAAGGAGGGCATCGCGTGAAATCAAACTGATTTTTTTTCTCTTCTTCTTTCCTCTGCTCAAAAATCACGCACCCCAGTTCCCAATCCACTTCACTTCGTAACCGAAGCAGTTCGATTCAAAAAAAAAGGGAAATAGTGGCGATTTGAATCAGAAAGGAAGCGAAGTTGCTTCGTCTGTCGCAACCTCTCGGTTTGTTCAGATCGAAGTCGTGCTTCGACAACGAGGCGCGACGTGGTGAGAGTCACGAGCAGTGGCTGAGAAATTGAGCTTGAGTTCGAATTGTAGAAGGAAGGTTATTTAGAGTCGCGATTGGAATTGCGGCGTGGGCCCGCGTTCGAGTTATTGAGGAGCGATCGATGTACGGCAGCGAGCATGATGGCTATGATAAGAGGATGGCATGGGAATGAGAAGCAGTCGCATCGCGTGGAAGTGATGGGGTAGGGCTTGAGCTGGCATCGATAGTGGAGGCTAGAGCTCGTTCGGTCGAGGTGGGTTCGAGCTTGTATGTGAGTGGTACCATTTTATTTTAATTTAGTTAAATATATGAATGTGTTAAATAAAGTAAAATAATTACAATAAAGAAAATTGTTATTTCGTTATTTACAGGAAAATATATATGAGTTTCAAAGGGAAATTAATAGTTTAAAACATAAATTATTTGTTTAAAACTAAATCGATAGTTAATTACAAAATAAATTAAAATTATATAGGGTTGAAAAGGGATTTTAAAACGTTTTGATTTGGATACTTTATAAAAAAAAAATTGGACCGTTGGTTTATGTAGATTATTAAAGGAAAACTAGTTAAATTAAAGTTAAAAAAAGGGGATAGTTGATTGTTAGATTAATTTAAGCTATTAACTTGGTTAATTATCTTATTAAATTTATTTTTGATACTAAAGGATAATTTAAAGGAAAGATTAGTTTAAACTAAATTATTAGTTGACTAAATTAAATCCCAAGTATAAAATTAAATTATTAGTTAAATTAAAATTATAAAATGCTGATAGATTGTTTTCAAAGAAAAGAATAAAAATAAAATATACAGATACATATTTTTAAAGCACTGTTAAGTTTTAAAATCAATATATGTATGGACAATCTCCTTTTTATTAATTTAATAGTGAATTATTTGTTTTGTTAATCCATTTAATTGTTTTGTTAATCTATTAGAAAAAAAGAAGAAATTAGTTTAAACCAAGATTATTAGTTTAAAATATAGTTTTTGGTTAATTAATTTATTAAAAATGAAGTTTAATAATTAGTTAAATAAATTTATTAAAAGGAAATAAGAGTTCAAATTTGTTTGAATATTAATAAAATTATATAATTGTTATGCAAGGTCTTAAATCGAGAAAATCGAGTCAAGATGGAAATGGATTGCTAATAAAAGCTGTAATATCCCGAAATTTTTGGCAATATCAATTTAATAATCTGTATTAAAATTAAATTGATATTGATAATTTTGTTAATAATAATACAAATTGATTTAATAGTCTTCTTCAATAAACATTTAATTTATTATTCTATCTTTTAAAAATAATAAATTGGTTTCGATTTATAATATAAATATATAGTTTATATTGTAAATAGATTAGCATTGTTTTAAATTTAATAAATAAAACATATTTCTATTTCTAATATTTTTAGTAATTTGGAAAATTATTTTTTATTTAATATAAGCTTTTCAAGGTTATTGAATAAATAATCTTGGTCTAAATTTAATTAATGAATCATGATTTAAAATTATAATATATACATTAATAATTTGGAAATTTTGATTTAATTTAATATTAAGTTTTCAAAGCTATGTAATAAATAAATATATGATTTTAAAATTGTTAAGAAAAATGTTTAAATGTTTAAAATAATTTTTACTTGAGTTTTGAATTTAAAATGAATTAACAAAAAGTTTTATGGATTAATAAAATAGGTAGTTTATTAATAAAGAAATAATTTCTTTCATAATTATTTTAATTTAATAATGAGTCATTTCTAAAAATAATATTAATAGTGTATTGTTTTACAAATAGATTTTGAATGAAAACGGCAATTGTTATTTCAAATTTAATTTGTATTCATAACTTAATTTTTAAATGTTATATTTTGAATTTGATTTGAATTTAAACTCCAAAGTATAGATTTTTAATTGTTTTAATTTTTATATGCATAAGCTTTATTTATAAGCATAATTTGTTTTTATTTCTTTTAAAAAATTTCTATACATATTAAGTTCTAATTAACTAATTAGGCTTAACATATATATTAACATGTAAATTAAGTGCAAATTACTTTTAAATAGGACAAGTGTTGTATTCTTAAGCTTTTATAACAAATGTTAAAAGATTAACATATTAAGTTGATAAATGTTGAAAATTTATACAAGTGTCACATTTTGTTTTAATTTTCTTCTATTTAATAAAATCTAAAAATATACCTACATAAACATGCATTTCTCATTCTTACTTGTTTTTTTTTCTCATTTCCTAATCAAAGGAGAAACTTCAAAACTCCTCATTTTTTTTTCAAAATCAGTAAGTCCTCTCCAAAACAAATCTAAAATCTATAATCAAAAATCAGTTTACAAATCCAAATTCAACTCCTCATAACAAAAAGCATATGCATACCTTCAAACATTTACCTGAAAATCAAACTCCTCTTCAAAATCTATAGCCTGTATTTTCAAAACCCTGCATCTTCAAAAATCCTACATTTGCCATTTTCAAAACCAAATCTGTTACAAATTCCTCATATCAAAAAGTCTACATCATTTTTCTTTTCAATCTGGAAAATGGGCTCTGCAAATTTCAAATCTGCATCATTCTTTTTTCTCTGCAATCTGGAAGCATGCAGCAGTGTTAAATCAAACAAAAAAGCAACTGCAGTTTTTAAATCAAGGCCTACCTGCATGCACTCTTTCAACTTGAAATTAAAAGAAGCTTTAAATTCAATCAAGTTGAATCTGGGATCTTTGCTTTTATCTGCAAATTCAAAAAGCCTTTCAATCAGAGGCTCTGCTTCCTTTTAAAATATGTGAGTAACTTTTAAATCTTTAAATTATTAATTAGGTTGCATGCTAGTATGTTTGAATATAAATAAGTATTGTATGTGTATTGATAAAAGTTTGATGTGAAATGTATTTGTGTGCATGCTGTAAATTCTCTGTTCTTTTTTCCAAGCAAACTTTGATTCAAATCCTTATCTTTTAATTAAGTTTTTGATAGAATGAAATTTATAAAATAAAGTTGTTTGATTATCTTAAGCTAATATTTAAAATTTTAAGTAAGTTAAAATATAAGTTTTTGTCTCTGGAAACATAAATAATATCAGTGCATGTTGATTTTAACCAAAATCGAAACATGTTAATTTTGTAATTCAGTATTGTAAATCAAAAGCATTAACAAAAACATGATTTTTAAATCAAGAATTAGGATTTTTGGAATCTAGTTAAGGGTGCAGTTTGGTATTTACTTGAAATGGGATTATTTGCATTTTCTGGTGATCTATGAATAGGGGAGTCTTGGGGTTCTTCTGGGTGATGAAGGAGTGTTAAGGGGAGCTAGGAAAAATCATTGATGGTGATAGATATCATTGTGGAAGGTGCAGTTTTGAGAATTCTTTTTAAACCCTAGTTTTTAATGGGTTCGAGGAGTCGATCATTACGGCTTGTAGGGGTGATCGAGTGTTATGGTATTTTAGGTATTGGTAGCTGGGTAGTAGATGAAGTCGAGGCCGGAGTAGCTGATCTTCAGGTGGTCGGAGCGGCGAGGATTTGGTGTTGACAGGTTTAATGAGGAAACCTGTTTTTGTTTCCAGGTTTTGTAATTGGGTGGTCATTTTTGATTTCGAGAATGGTAGTTCGATTCGATGGTCGTGGGTAGTTGTTGGATTGGTTTCTGGAGTGTAGCGTTCATCAGCGACGATCTATGGTGGCCGGAGCCACCGTGCATATGCACGGTGAAGATATTGTATTGGTGATGTTGGTTTGCCTGAGTTTTGTGCTCGAGTAGATTTTTGTGTTGCTCGAAGTAATAGGGTAGTTGACTCGGGGGAGTTGGGTTGAAAACTCGAAGCGGATTTGGGTGTTCTCGGGTTGTTCTGTATTTTCAGGTTTTACAGAAACCTGTGGTTTCTGTTTTAAATTTTTTTAAATCTGAAGCTTTTGAATGTAAAGAAGGTTTTTAACCTGATTTTAAATTCAAGTTTGAATTTATGAATCCAAGTTTAAATATAAAATCTCAGTTTTAAAAAAAAAATATAAAAGTAATAAAGTTTAAAAACTGGAATTATTAACTACTGTAAAATAGTTAGTAGTTTGATTTTTAAAAATGAAGTGTTAAAATATGAGAAAGTTTAAAATGGGGTTTGAATCTGGAAATCAAAGATTAAACATGAATTTCTATTTTTGAAAATTAAAAGAAGTTTTTTAATTTGAAAGATTTAAAAAAAGTATAAATTTAAATTATTGAATTTTGAAATGGATTTTAGTTTCAAACTCCTATGAATTTCTTTATTAAGACAAGCACTTGTTTGTCTTATAATTTTTAAAAAAAAGTTTTAAATCGTTTAAAACTTTGTTTAAGTTTAAATTTTATTCATTTTGAATTTCAACTTTGAAATGAAATTTCAAAGTAATTTCAAAAGTAATTTGTTTCAAATAAATTTGTTTTTAAACATAATTAAGAAATGTTTTATCTTAAAATTAAGTTAAGATTTAATGTTTTGAAATTAATTTAATTAATAGAGTAATTGAGGAATAACTAGTTAATTTATTTAATTAATTGATTAGGGTTTAATAAATATTGATTAAGGGTTAATCAATTTGAAATTAAAGATCATTAATTAGATTATTAGCTAATGAGTAAATATTTCTTAATTAAGTAATTAATTTATTATCAATTTTAATTAAATAAGTAATTAAGGATTCATTAAGTGACAGTTAACACTTAATTAATTAAATAGTTAGACTTTAATTAATGGATAATTAAAGATAATTTAATTTAATTTAATTTGAGATTAATCTAAGTTAATTACTTAATGAAATTAATTAGAGAATGGTTAATGAAGGTCATTAACTAGGATTATTTAATAATTAATTAATGTGGTTAATTTTTATAATTAATTAGATTAATTAATTTAGTAATAATCATTTGTGAATGGTTTAAGTGTAATTACTTAATGAAGTAGTTAAGAAATTAATTACTTAAGGTAATTAATTGAGTTAAATGTGATTGTTTAATTTAATTAATTAAGTTTAATTAATTTTAAACATTTGATGTTTTAATGATAATTACTTAATGTAATTAACGGATTGGGAGATTACTTAGTGAAGTAATTGGTTGGTAATTACTAAATGTAATTTATGGAAGATGTTTAATAATGTAAGTAATTTGGATTAAATTACTTTGTAATTAATCAAGGGATTAATTAAGAAATTAATTAAGGAATAATTAAATTGTTTTAATGAAGTAATTAAGTTAGTTAATTACTGAATATGGTTAATCAGAGGGGATTTATAATTATGAGTTAATTACTTAAGGTAATTAATTCAAGAGGATAATTAATTAAAATGTAATTAAGGATCATTAATTTATACAATTAATGATATAATTAAAGTTGATTAATTATGGTTAATTAATCAATGGCAAGTGATTAAAGGTAACTAATTAATGTTATTAATTAAGGATTAATGTAATTAATTACAATTAATTAATTGAAGTAATTAAAGGTTAATTACTATTTTTGGTTGAGAATAATTAATTTGTGAAATTAATTAAGGATAATTACTTGAATGTAATTAAAGGATAATTAATCAAGGGTGATTAATTAAGGTGATTAATTTTGAATGGTTAATTAATTGATTGTAATCAATTAAATGGTGAAGTAAGCAAGATTTATATTGATGAAGTAATTAATTTAATTTATTTTAAATTAATTAAAGATGAAGTAATTAATATAATTCACTTTAAATTAATTAGAGATGGAGGTAATTAATTTAATTCATTTAAAATTAATTATATTGTGATTAAGTAAATCATTGCTTATGTATGAATGAGTGATATTGATTGCCTTGGATGCTTTGTGATCTCAGAAATGAGATAAGTGATGTTGTGTGGTATGAATGCTTTGGTTCCATTATGATGATAATATAGATTATCTATTGTGATGATGACGTGGATTACCTGTTTATATTGATAATGTTGATTATCAATTGTGATTTGTCAATTATCTATCTGTGTATATATAGATAATCGAATTGTTTAACCTTAAACAACTTGGACCTAAAAGACACGTTTTGGATTTCGATGAGACCGGGATCGGGTTTCCATATTTGGATATCTGAAAACTACATCGATCCAAATTAACAATAGGTCATGAACCTCAAGTGAAGATGAGGATTCAGAGTGCAAGGGTTATCATGGTTAACTCTGAGGGTGATTCCAAAATGAGTGTAACTAGGTAATACCTTCGGACTCGTTCGAACCCGGAACGAACTTGTATAGATTGAATGCTTTCAGAACATCGTCAGGTGGACGATGAGCATTCTCAGTGATGTGTTCACTAAAGGTAATCGTAGCCTCAAGCCTTATCAACTGAGAATCGCTAAAACAGGGGAGGTGCAGCAAGGTTAAGTGGGTCATGCCCAAGTAGGACGAGATTTTCCCCCGTCTAGAGGTCCATTTTTTATTCGGCTTTGTGGGCGGTTGCTAGCTACAACCGCGGGGTTGTCTTGTTCAAAACTATTTCAGTAAGGAATGGTTCCGGCCTTGTGTTGCAGGGATTGGGAGTGATCCTCGGTACGTTGATCTAAGCCACGTACTGTGACCGACGATACCCTGCTAGCCCTGCCATTGTATGGAATCCAAAATCCAATAAGTAACAACAGTTTTGATTGTATTACCCACTTTTGTGGCTAGTAGCTGGAATTTAATAATGTAACAATTTCGGCTATTTCATATTTACTTGAAAACCCTAGACCTATTATAATATCACTGGATTTCCTATCAAATGTTTTGGTTAGCATAAGGTAAAAACTTTTCCATGTTTATGTGTGGAAAGTCTTACGTGATACCATTCTTTTCAAAAGGTTTTTAAAAGTTAAGCAACTTTAACCTGTTACTCCCACCAGACCCATGTTTGACCAGGAGTTTATCTTCTGTTTTCTTAAACTCTTGGGTACTCAAATTTTAACGAGTAGCCAAGGGATTCAGGTTAGCTTTGATGAATTGTGGAGGAGCAATGGAGCAGGAGGCTTCTGCGTGTAGATATATAGTGTTCCGCTGTGTTGGTTTCTCTGAGTAGTTTCCTTGTGCTGTATTGAGTTGTATAACTAGACAGGTGTTTATAACTGTCTAGTATGTGATGTGTAATCTATGTAACTCTAATAATGGTTGTAAATTATGTAATACTTATGCTATTAATATAATTTATTCGTTCCGCTGTTTAGATTCTGTGTTGTTTCTTCTTTCTCTTCTTTCTTTTCTCTTTTCTATCCGTTTCTTTCTTCAAGATGATTCGACTTTCTATGGTGAGAAAGTCGGGTCGTCTCAAAAGAAAAGGTGAGATCTTCTCATTCAAGTTTAAATCAAAATTTCCAGTTTGATTTTCAAATAGATAAATTTAGAATTGTTGTTTGTGTTGATTGTGTGCTTGTATGATGGTTGTTATCATTTGTTTGAAATAGACCCTATTGCGCCGCATCATGGTGGATAATATTTTATAAATCCCATATACCGTGATATTCCACCTCGAAGTGGAATGGGTATTTAATTGTTGTGCTAACGTCTGTGGATGCAGGGAAACAGGTTGGAGGGATCCAACTGGATTTCTCAAATATTTAATTTGTTTCGTATGTTGTGTGTTGATTATTTTTAATTCGTCTGACTATTTGTGATTGAAACCTGTTAAGATTCGGAGTCTATTTTTGAAGTTGGATGAGTAGAGTTTGGATCTGTTAGTTGGTAGAAGCGAGTGATGGTATTTTGATACCTCAGGAAGTAGTAGTTGCGTGATGAGATGCAGCGACTATGGATGTTCCCGAAGATGTTTCTTTGGAACAAGTTTAAGAAAGTGAGTCTGCATCGGTGTTGTGGATGTGTTCAACATGGTGTTTCTGTTGATTTGAGGTTCGAGTTTCTCGAAGAGCTTTGATTTGGAAGCCTTTGGCATCTTTGGCAGCAGTGCAGCTCGGAGTGTTCTGTGTGTTAGCAGGAAGTTTTCTGGCTTAGCAGTTTCTGAAGTAGAGTTCAGAAACAACAGAGTGGACCCGTTTCTTCGATGGATTGGCTAGTTAAGTGTAAGCTGTTCTGTTTGATAAAGGGAGAACAATTTTTTTGGATTTGGTTTGGATTGATCGCAAAAGTGACTTGCGATTGTTCGAGTGTTCTCTTAGGTTATCAGAACTTTTCTGGATGTCTTCAGAGAAGTCAGAGTTTTATTCGCACCTGGAAATTGAGTTTCCGTATCGACTGGGATTCCAAGAGTGCAACCGGTGGTTCAGCTTAGTAGAAGGATGATTCTTAGTGATTGAGTTGGTATAGAAGCTTAGGTTTTGGAGGAACTTCTGAATTTTCTTTTGGATCTATTGAACCATATTTCTGGGATGTGTTGTCCAGTTTGTGCTCATGTTTATCATCAGCATTTTCATCAACTTCGGATCAGAGTTGTGCAGCGAAAGCAGTTTGGAAGTGCATCTGCTTTTCTTTTCCAGATAGGAGAAGTTGTTGTCTTCTGATGTTTGAGGAGTAGGGTTTGATCTTGGTTGATCGTGAGAAGATCATTTTGTTGAGTTGATTGGTTTTGTTTATTTCTAGAGGCATCAGCAAGGGATGAGCTTATCAGTAAGGTTGTAGGCAGCCCAGGATCGTCCGAAGATTTTTGAGAATAAGAGTCGGAGGAATTTGGATTCCGGAGTCGGAGATTTAATTTTGGATAAGTGTTCTCCGATCTAAAAGGAGCTACAAGATTGGGTAAGGCTGGGAAGCTAGCTCTGAAGTGTTTTGGATCTTTTCTGTGATCTTGGAGAATAAGTGATTGATCTACAGGATTGAATTTTTGGTTTGAATAACTGGGATTCGATGAGATTCACGCATCTCTGAGGGAGTACGTGTATAAGCTATCTCTGGTTGTGGAACCAGCTGTTCAGGAAGGTTTGGTTGTTGAGTCAGACTCGTTTGTAGTCTGATATCTTGTCTAGTTTTGTAGATCCAGATGAGAAGGAGCTCTGTAGCTTCGTAGTTTTGATTGTTTGTATTCTGTAGAGCGAGTATCCCGGTATATATACTTGGGAAAACTCGAGAAAATTTTATCCAGAATTTGGCCTGGATAATTAGATTTGTTTGACTTGATGAATTGGTTGCTATGGTTGTTAGCATATGTTTGATGTATGCTTATGTTTAAAAATTAAAATCTTTAATGAGATTATTAAATTACCTTTGTTTTAAATTTCAAGGACGAAATTCTTTTAAGGGGGAAGGATTGTAATATCCCAGAATTTTTGAAAATATCAATTTAATAATCTGTATTATAATTAAATTGATATTGATAATTTTGTTAATAATAATTCAAATTGATTTAATAATCTTCTTCAATAAATATTTAATTTATTATTCTATCTTTTAAAAATAATAAACTGGTTTCTATTTATAATATAAACATATAGTTTATATTGTAAATAGATTAGCATTTTTTTAAATTTAATGAATTAAACATATTTTCTAATTCTAATATTTTTAGTAATTTGGAAAATTAGTTTTTACTTAATATAAGCTTTTCAGTTATTGAATAAATAGTCTTGGTTTAAATTCAATAAATGAATCATGATTTAAAATTCTAATATATACATTAAAAATTTGTAAATTTTGATTTAATTTAATATTAAGTTTTCAAAGCTATGTAATAAATAAATATATGATTCTAAAATTGTTAAGAAAAATGTTTAAATGCTTAAAATAATTTTGGATTGATTTTTAAATTTAAAATGAATTAACAAAAAGTTTTATGGCTTAATAAAACAAGTAGTTTATTAATAAAGAAATAATTTCTTTTTATAATTATTTTAATTTAATAATGAGTCATTTCTAAAAATAATATTAATAGTGTATTGTTTTACAAATAGATTTTGAATAAAAATCGCAATTGTTATTTCAAATATAATTTGTATTCATAACTTGATTTTTAAATATTATATTTTGAATTTGATTTGAATTTAAAATCCAAGGTATAGATTTTTAATTGTTTTAATTTTTATATGCAGAAGCTTTATTTATAAGCATAATTTGTTTTTATTTCTTTTAAAAAAATTCTGTACATATGAAATTCTAATTAACTAATTAGGCTTAACGTATATATTAACATGTAAATTAAATGCAAATTACTTTTAAATAGGACAAGTGTTGTATCCTTATGCTTTTATAACAAATGTTAAAAGATCAACATATTGAGTTGACAAATGTTGAAAATTTATACAAGTGTCACATTTTGTTTTAATTTTCTTTTATTTAATAAAATATGAAAATATACCTATATAAACATGCATTTTTCGTTCTTACTTGTTTTTTTTCTCATTTCCAAATCAAAGGAGAAACTTAAAAACTCCTCATTTTTTTCCAAAATCAGTAAGTCCTCTTCAAAACAAATTTAAAAAATGTAATCAAAAATCACTTTACAAATCCAAATTCAACTCCTCAAGACAAAAAGCATATGCACACCTTCAAACATTTACCTGAAAATCAAACTCCTCTTCAAAATCTATAGCCTGTATTTTCAAAACCCTACATCTGCAATTACAAAATCTGTAGCCTACATCTTCAAAAATCCTACATTTGCCATTTTCAAAACAAAATCTGTTATTCCTCATATCAAAAAGTCTGCATCATTTTTCTTTTCAATCTGGAAAATGGGCTCTGCAAATTTCAAATCTGCATCATTCTTTTTTCTCTGCAATCTGGAACCATACAGCAGTGTTAAATCAAACAAAAAAAGCAACTGCAGTTTTTAAATCAAGGCCTTCCTGCATGCACTCTTTCAACTTGAAATTAAAAGAAGCTTTAAATTCAATCAAGTTGAATCTGGGATCTTTGATGTTATCTGCAAATTCAAAAATTCTTTCAATCAGAGGCTATGCTTCCTTTTAAAATATGTGAGTAACTTTTAAATCTTTAAATTATTAATTAGGTTGCATGCTAGTATGTTTGAATATAAATAAGTATTGCATGTGTATTGATAAAATTTTGATGTGAAATGTATTTGTGTGCATGATTTAATTCTCTATTCTATTCTGTTTTCCAAGCAAAAACTTTGATTCAAATCCTTATCTTTTAATTAAGTTTCTGATAGAATGAAATTTATAAAATAAAGTTGTTTGATTATCTTAAGTTAATATTTGAAATTTTAAGTAAGTTAAAATATAAGTTTTTGTCTCTGGAAACATAAATAATATCAGTGCATGTTGATTTTAACCAAAATCGAAACATGTTAATTTTGTAACTCAGTATTATAAATCAAAAGCATTAACAAAAACATGATTTTTAAATCAAGAATTAGGATTTTTGGAATCTAGTTAAGGGTGCAGTTTGGTATTTACTGCAAATGGGATTATTTGCATTTTCTGGTGATCTATGAATATGGGAGTCTCGGGGTTCTTCTGGGTGATGAAGGAGGGTTAAGGGGAGCTAGGAAAAATCATTGATGGTGATAGATATCATTGTGGAAGGTGCAGTTTTGAGAATTCTTTTTAAACCCTAGTTTTTAATGGGTTTGAGGAGTCGATCATTACGGCTTGTAGGGGTGATCGAGTGTAATGGTATTTTAGGTATTGGTAGCTGGGTAGTAGATGAAGTCGAGGCCGGAGTAGCTGATCTTCAGGTGGTCGGAGCGGCGAGGATTTGGTGTTGACAGGTTTAATGAGGAAACCTGCTTTTTGTTTCCAGGTTTTGTAATTGGGTGGTCATTTTTGATTTCGAGAATGGTAGTTCGATTCGATGGTCGTGGGTAGTTGCTGGATTGGTTTCTGGAGTGTAGCGTTCATCAGCGACGATCTATGGTGGCCGGAGCCACCGTGCATATGCACGGTGAAGATATTGTATTGGTGATGTTGGTTGGCCTGAGTTTTGTGCCCGAGTAGATTTTTGTGTTGCCCGAAGTAATAGGGTAGTTGACTCGGGGGAGTTGGGTTGAAAACTCGAAGCGGATTTGGGTGTTCTCGGGTTGTTCTGTATTTTCAGGTTTTACAGAAACCTGTAGTTTCTATTTTAAATTTTTTTAAATCTGAAGCTTTTGAATGTAAAGAAGGTTTTTAACCTGATTTTAAATTCAAGTTTGAATTTTAGAATCCAAGTTTAAATCTAAAATCTCAGTTTTAAAAAAAATATATAAAAGTAATAAAGTTTAAAAACTGGTATTATTAACTTCTGTAAAATAGTTAGTATTTTGATTTTTTTTTTAAATTGAAGTGTTAAAATATGAGCAAGTTTAAAATGAGGTTTAAATCTGGAAATCAAAGATTAAACATGAATTTCAGTTTTTGAAAATTAAAAGAAGTTTTTAAATTTGAAAGATATAAACAAAGTATAAATTTAAATTATTAAATTTTGAAATGGATTTTAGTTTCAAACTCTTATGAATTTCTTTATTAAGACAAGCACTTGTTTGACTTATAATTTTTAAAAAAAGTTTTAAATTGTTTAAAACTTTGTTTAAGTTTAAATTTTATTCATTTTGAATTTCATATTTGAAATGAAATTTCAAAGTAATTTCAAAAGTAATTTGTTTCAAATAAATTTGTTTTTAAACATATTAAGAAATGTTTTATCTTAAAATTAAGTTAAGATTTAATGTTTTGAAATTAGTTTAATTAATGGAGTAATTAAGGAATAACTAATTAATTTATGTAATTAATTGATTAGGGTTTAATAAATATTGATTAAGGGTTAATCAATTTGAAATTAAAGATCACTAATTAGATTATTAATTAATGATTAAAGATTTATTAATTATGCAATTAATTTATAATCAAGGTTAATTAATTAAATAATTAAGGATTAATTAAGTGACAGTTAACACTTAATTAATTAAATAATTAGACTTTAATTAATGGATAATTAAAGATAATTTCATTTAATTTGAGATTAATCTAAGTTAATTACTTAATGAAATTAATTAGAGAATGGTTAATGAAGGTCATTAACTAGGATTATTTAATAATTAATTATTGTGGTTAATTTTTATAATTAATTAGATTAATTAATTTAATAATAATCATTTGTGAATGGTTTAAGTGTAATTACTTAATGAAGTAATTAAGAAATTAATTACTTAAGGTAATTAATCGAGTTAAATGTGATTGTTTAATTTAATTAATTAAGTTTAATTAATTTTAAACACTCGATGTTTTAATGATAATTACTTAACGTAATTAATGGATTCGGAGATTACTTAGTGAAGTAATTGGTTGGTAATTACTAAATGTAATTTATGGAAGATGTTTAATAATGTAGGTATTTTGGATTAAATTACTTTGTAATTAATCAGGGGATTAATTAAGAAATTAATTAGGGAATAATTAATTTGTTTTAATGAAGTAATTAAATTAGTTAATTACTGAATATGGTTAATCAGAGGGGATTTATAATTATAGGTTAATTACTTAAGGTAATTAATTTAAGAGGATAATTAATTAAAATGTAATTAAGGATCATTAATTTATACGATTAATGATATAATTAAAGTTGATTAATTATGGTTAATTAATCAATGACAAGTGATTAAAGGTAATTAATTAATGTTATTAATTAAGGATTAATGTAATTAATTATAATTAATTAATTGAAGTAATTAAAGGTTAATTACTGTTTTTGGTTGAGAATAATTAATTTATGAAATTAATTGCGGATAATTACTTGAATTTAATTAAAGGGTAATTAATCAAGGGTGATTTATTAAGGTGATTAATTTTGAATGATTAATTAATTGATTGTAATCAATTAAATGGTCAAGTAAGCAAGATTTATATTGATGAAGTAATTAATTTCATTTATTTTAAATTAATTAAAGATGAAGTAATTAATTTAATTCACTTTAAATTAATTAGAGATGGAGGTAATTAATTTAATTCATTTTAAATTAATATATTATGATTATGTAAATCATTGCTTATATATGAATGGGTGATATTGATTGCCTTGGATACTTTGTGATCTTAGAAATGAGATAAGTAATGTTGTGTGGTATGAATGCTTTGGTTGCATTGTGATGATAATATAGATTATCTATTGTGATGATGATGTGGATTACGTGTTTATATTGATAATGTTGATTATCAGTTGTGATTCGTGAGTTATCTATCTGTGTATATATAGATAATTGAATTGTTTAACCTTAAACAACTTGAACCTAAAAGATACGTTTTGGATTTCAATGAGACCGGGATCGGGTTTCCATATTTGGATATCCGAAAACCACATCGATCCAAATTAACGATAGTTCGTGAATCTCAAGTGAAGATGAGGATTCAGAGTGCAAGGGTTATCGTTGTTAACTCTGAGGGTGATTCCAAAATGAGTGTAATGAGATAATGCCTTCAGTTTCGTTCGAACCCGAAACGAACTTGTATGGATTGAATGCTTTCAGAACATCGTCAGGTGGACGATGAGCATTCTAAGTGATGTGTTCACTAAAGGTAATCATGGCCTCAAGCCTCATCAACCGGGAATGGCTAAAACAGGGGAGGTGCAGCAAGGTTAAGTGGGTCATGCCCAAGTAGGACGAGATTTCCCCCTGTCTAGAGGTTCCTTTTTATTCGGCTTTGTGGGCGGTTGCTAGCTACAACCGCGGGGTTGTCTTGTTCGGAACTATTCAGTAAGGAATGGTTTCGGCCTTGTGTTGCAGGTGATTGGGTGTGATCCTCGGTACGTTGATCTAGGCCACGTACTGTGACGGGCGGTACCCCGGTAGCCCTACCATTGTATGGAATCCAAAATCCAATAACTGCCAACGGTTTTGATTGTATTACCCACTTTTGTGGCTAGTAGCTGGAATTTGATAATATAACAATTTCGGCTATTTCATATTTACTTGAAAACCCTAGACCTATTATAATATCACTTGATTTCCTATCAAATGTTTTGGTTAGCGTAAGGTAAAAACTTTTCCATGTTTATGTGTGGAAAGTCTTACGTGATACCTTTCTTTTCAAAAGGTTTTCAAAAGTTAACCAACTTTAACCTGTTACTCACACCAGACCCATGTCTGACCCGGAGTTTATCTTCTGTTTTCTTAAACTCTTGGGTACTCAAATTTTTGCGAGTAGCCAAGGGATTCAGGTTAGCTTTGACGAATTATGGAGGAGCAATGGAGTAGGAGGCTACTGCATGTAGATATATAGTGTTCCGCTGTGTTGGTTTCTCTGAGTAGTTTCTTTGTGCTGTATTGAGTTGTATAACTAGACAGTAATTTATAACTGTCTAGTATGTGATGTGTAATCTGTGTAACTCTGATAATGGTTGTAAATTATGTAATACTTATGTTATTAACATAATTTATTCGTTCCGCTGTTTAGATTCTGTGTTGTTTCTTCTTTCTCTTCTTTCTTTTCTCTTTTCTATTCGTTTCTTTCTTCAAGATGATACGACTTTCTGTGGTGAGAAAGTCGGGTCGTCTCAAAAGAAAAGGTGAGATCTTCTCATTCAAGTTTAAATCAAAATTTCCAGTTTGATTTTCAAATAGTTAAATTTAAAATTGTTGTTTGTGTCGATTGTGTGCCTGTATGATGGTTGTTATCATTTGTTTGAAATAGACTCTATTGCGCCGCATCATAGCGGATAATATTTTATAAATCCCATATACCGTGATATTCCACCTCGAAGTGGAATGGGTATTTAATTGTTGTGCTAACATCTGTGGATGCAGGGAAACAGGTTGGAGGGATCCAACTGGATTCCTCAAATATTTAATTTGTTTTGTATGTTGTGTGTTGATTATTTTTAATTCGTCTGACTATTTGTGATTGAAACCGTTGAAGGCTGTAATTTAGCCGAATATATTTTTGGTATCGTAGGAGACTAGAAATAAATAAAAAATTAGATTTTGAAATTTGGGTAGAAAATCTATAATAAATTCACTCAAAGAAATCGGGTGAATTTTAAAAGAAGGAAATTTAAATAGATAAAGTTTTATCTTTGAAGACTTATTGAATTAATTCCAAAAATATGGAAAAATATTTTAATAAAGGGGTTTCGAGTAATGTTGTTTAATAGTTGAAGGATTTATTTAAGGTACGTATTTTAAATAATTAAAAGAGATAAATAAATTTATTTCAAAAGGAAATAAATTTAGAAATTAAATTTGAAATTTAATTTAGATTTGAAATTAATTTAAAAATTGATTCGGGAATTAGTTTGGGGTTAGAATAAATCTTAGGAATCGATTTGGAAATTTCGTTAGGTGTTTTGGAAATAACTTGGAAAATCAATTTGAAATTGATTTGATATTGGAAAATTAATTTGGGAAATCAAATTGGAATTTGGTTTTGTGTTTGAAATATAATGGAAATCAATTTGGGATTTGATTGGGTTTAAAGATGATATTTGGAATCGATTTAAAATTCGTATATCGGTTGATATTTGGAAATGTAAATTCACAACGGGAATTTGTAAAGAAAAGGGAAATTGTTTAAAAATAAATATTGGTTTATTTTTAAAGTGTGGAAAGAAATTTACAAAATGGAATGTAAATTAAAATAAATCAAGAAGATTTATTAATTTATTGGAATGGACCATTTTGTATTGGAAAAGAAATTCTTCCCTGGAAAGCCGAGTATATTTTTAAAATGCTTTTGAATAAAATTTAAAAGTTTTAGATTTGGTTTTAAAATAATATTATTGGAGAAATTAGTTTGGAAATTTTTAAAAGTGAAAAAATTTATTTAATTAAATATATAAGGGATTATTTTAAAGATTTATATTGATATTTGATTTAGAAAATAGTTATTTAAGTATTTGTACTCTATTTACAAATTTTTATTTTAAAATTAGTTTTGGACCTGAATTTTTATATGAGATATTAGTATAATATTTTTCATAACCAATATTTAAGCAAATATTCTAAAATAGTTTATTTTAAATGTTTCCAAGTATATTATGAATAATATTTTTATATTACCGGCGGATTTTCGGTGGAAATGAATAAATATTGGAAATGTTTACCGTGTAAGGGAACATTGATTTGAAATTTATTTTCAAAGGATTGAAATGTGAAAAATTGATTTGAATTTGTTTTCAAAGTGTTGAAAAGTGAAATTTTATCTTGCGAAGATATTTTGAAAATAATAATAATTGGGGGGAAATTATTTGAAATCCAGCGATTGTTGTGAATGATGATTGATAGTTAAATAACCAACTATCAATATTAGCCTTTTTAATCGGCATTTGAATTTCGATGCGACCGGGAGTCGAATTCCAAATGGATATTCGAACCCACATCGAACTTTTGTGATTGTGATGGATCTTTTATTTAAAAGATCAAAGTGGAATTTGTTGTGATTTGTTTGAAACTGAATGAACACTTATTTTTAAAAATAAGCGCTCGTTATTCAGATTAGCTGGGAGAGGACTTTGTGTCATAAAACCCATTCCAAATAACGATACGACGAAATGGGATTGCATTTAAAGATGGTGTTGAAGACTGAGTATTTTCCAAAGCGAAATGATTACCTGTCGAATGTCTCTGCATAGGGTTGCTCCCGTATAGAGATTTTATCACCCTTTGTGATAGGGATTCCGGACGTGATTAGTGAATATCCGGACTGCAAGGGCTTCTTTTTAAGTGCCTTCGGTTCCGTTCGATCCCGGAACGGACTTGTATGGATGTGTGTCTGACGTTACACTTTAAGATGTAAAGCTAGTTTCTATCAAATACATTTCTGTTGGTGGTGGAGAATTTATTCTCTTAGCTTAACACCCTTCTCTGAGACGTACGAGCTCAGAGGTTATGTAGTTGATGGTTACTAGTGATACATTCCCAAATTGGTAATGTGGCAAACGAAGTATTGTTGATCATTTGTTGATCAAAGCATGGCTTTTGTGAAAAGCATAGCTTTGTGGACGAGACTTCGTCGGACCTCACACCTCGGAATGGTTAAAAAAGGAAGGATCCGGCAAGGTTATAGGGGGTAGCGTCCCTTAGGGTATGTGCATTTCCTTCTAGATAGAAGTGCTATAATGGTATGGAGCCCAGATACTTAACTTATGTGAATATCGCAAATATACATTACTTTGTGGTTGTTGTTGTTGAGGATCCTCTGATAAAGGTTGTTTGAAACCGGGGGATGACATACTCGTGTCAGTAGTTACTTATTTTTGCAGAGGTAACCCGGCCTTATGTTGGCAGAGATCCGGTTAGGTTCTCGAGGTGTCCCGCCAGAGGTGTACCCATGTGGCAGTAGGAAGTTCCTTAGCCTGACCATTTGTTGGAAAACCAAAGAAACAATACGCTGATTGTACGGTTTTAGTTGTAGAACCTGCCATTTAAAATGGTAGCTATAGCAGGCATAATATAATGGTACATATGCTGGCTAAGATTAATATTATACTTTTGAAATGTTTTCTGCATTATGCATTAATAGTAACATCAAATGATTTTGCGTATCAAGCATGTTTGACTATCCTAAGGAGAAATCTCCTCCAATTCTGCGTTTGCATTGTGTGAGTGGCGGGAGGCCTTATGCTAGTTTCATTTTCCAAAAGCATAGCAGGCTTCTTTTTATTTTATTGGTGAAAATAACTGTTTTTAAGATCTCACACCAGTCCCATGACTGACCTGGAGTTTATTGTGCCCTTTCTAAACTCTGGGTGCCCACCAATTTCCACACGGGAAGCCTAGAGTCAGGTTATCAGGTCATTCTAGAATTCAATAGTTGCTATGGAGATCAGGGGAAAGCTGGATGGCGAAGCGTATTACTAGTATATGTTATATTTTCTTCTGTTGTTTGTTGTTGTACACTCTGATAATGTAATGTGATGTAATGTAATAACAGATATGATTCTTTGTTTTAAAGATTATTCATTGATATATTATATGTTGTTCCGCTACAAATTGTGAGATTCTGTTATTATTTCTATCTTCTTCTTCTACCTTCTTCTTCTTAAACCCTAATGGTTCGGTTTTCCGGCGTTCGATGGTTCGGCAAATGATACAGTGGACGTATTAATGTCGACTTTCAGAAGTCGAAAAATCGGGTCGTTACGAATTTTCTTGCTTATCTATATCAAAAACAGAAGCTCTTTCAACCTAAAGATGCTTCAATTCATCTATAAGAGGTTCCAAGTATAAAACAATGTCTTGATTTGGTGCTCTTGGTCCGCGAATCAATAGACTCAGCATTTGAAATTATAATTTCATAGACAATGAAAGGGGTGGTTTATAAGGTATTAAATAAAAGGGCCAATAACTATAGCTATTGGAGAGGACTCTATTTGGATTAAACCCATCAGTAGCAATACCAAGCCAAACATTGCGTCTTTCACTAGCAAATTCCTACCGTCAGCTTTTGACCGATCTCTATTCAGCTAAATCTATAGGATGTCGCTTGGAGTTCCATAAGGGCGTAGCTTTCTTATGCCATTTCATTTTATGAGCTATCCATGATATACTGTGCAATCTAGTTAATCTTGGAATTATGGGAAATTGTCTTAAAACATTTCTTGGTTCCTTCGTTAATTTGACCTCTCCTAACACTGTTTTTTTAGTTTTATACCTTGTTGAATGACATTGTGGACATTCTTTTGCATCAGTGTTGTCTTTCCAAAATAATATGCAATCATTTTCGCATGCATGTATATACTTTTACTCCATTCCCAAATCCTTTAACATTTTCTTCATCGTGGGATACTTGTCAGGCAAATTATTTTCTTTTGGAAGCCAACTTTTAATCGCTTCAATAACACGGTCATACTATTTCCTGACCAATTAAACTCTTTTTTAAGGTTATGAAGCTCAATAATTACACCTAACATTGTAAGCCCGTCTTCGATAGAAGAATAGAGTTTCTCATTTGCTTTGTTTGTGTATTCTTGGTGCTTTTCTCCATGGAAAGAAGTACCCATATTTGTCTACTGAACATCCTCTTCACCGCTACCTTGTAGCACATTATGCACTCCAAAAGCATCATCCATGAGATTTTTAAGAGCTTCCTCTATGCAATGGTCGGTTTAAATAAGATCTTGGATATGAGGCTCTGGAATAATATTTTGTGCATGAGTCACCACCATGTTATTGTTGTTCATCTCTCTGTGGAAAAACCACCTATTATACGTTTTAACCATACCATGTATAATCAATGTTTCTCAACGTTTCCCATGAGTGCTTTTTAGAGTTTCTACATTAGTATAAGGGCAAGTGCATATTTTAGCACCGGAGGATGACTGATTCTTCACAAAACTCATGAAGTCTCGAACGCCTTGCTTATATTCTTTAGTATTTCTATGTCGATTTTTAATCCAATCTCTTGAACTTAAATAAGACATAAAGAGAAAGTTATACCCTTTGGCCTGTTAAAGAAAAATATTGTTCATTAGTAAAACGATTCAAGCATAAACAAATGTAAAATGTACACATGCATGAATTCTTTGGCATGCATAAGTGAGTAGTAATTAATCATAATCTTATGTTTCTAATAATCAGTTCTACAGAGCATTCAAATTTCATAATGCGCGGTGCCTCAGTTTAAAAGTGAGGCACAAAGTCCATAGTGGTGTGGTATAATTACTCAACAATAACTTCTCTTACTATCGAAAGTGCCTCTGCATTTAATATAACATTAAGTTGAGACCTATACATAGAATATTGCAAAGTAACAGTTCATTCAGAAGTGCATATTAAGAAAAACACAACATAAGTTGATGCATTTTTGTTATATAAATACTTTATATACTTAAAACAAATTCATTAGCGTATAGTCTAAGTACGGTGGAGGTAGGTACAAGCAATAAATTAGGCAATAAATTAGGTTGATAGATAAAAGCAAACATAGTTATTAAGAACAAATTAAGCAAAAGAATACATATGTCAGATGAGTATTATCCTACATAAAAAAATGGAAAAAGAGAGAAACAAGCAAATCAAATGGATATATAGTGGAAACAAATGGAAAGAATAAAAGAACATCCCATCAAGCTTACTTTCTCAATCAATTTTCTCGAATTTTAGTTGTAGCTGAGGCTTGCTGAAGTAGACTTTCATCAACATCCTATGTTGATAAATATAATTTTGGGCTAGGATGACATTTTTTGGTAAGGTGATATTTTTTTTTTATTGATATGTGAATTAGTTGATTATATTCACATATTAATCGTTTTTTGGTCAGTAAAGTGAGGTGCAAAAAATATATTTTAAAGTGCAGTGTTAGTCGACTACTATTATTGCATGATACTGCTGAATACTTAACAAAAACTAAATCAAATAGCTTCAACATAAGAATAAAACTGCACAAATATCATGAAATAAACTACATAAATATCATGAAATAACATACTAGAAAAAAAACATTAGAGGATGCTCCTCTTGAGCTCAAATTCACAGTTACAAATGATGCTATTGAAAGTAGTTCAAGTCCAAATTTGGCACCACATATTAAAATCAAAGTAAGATAATAAAAAAAAGAGAAAAATCAGGCCCACTACCAGCAACTAAAAAAATAAGGGAACGACGGGCCTACGGCCAGAGCGGACAGACACTCGGAACGTCGATGACCCTGCTATCAATGCTCAACATACAAGTAACATCAAGAAAATTGAAATTTGTGCCCCCTGCTAAAGTCGAATCCCAGTTTAGTGTGATGCAAGTGATGCAAATTATAGTGTCGTGCATTGTCAATGCCTGATCTTGTGTAATAGTTCATTTAAAAGCCATGTTATTATCCGAAGTGACCGTCATTGCTGACCATCCTAATGGACTTTACATCATCAACCATACATTGAGAACATCTTGGAACTCGGGAGATTTTATTTGAGAAAACTTTAGTTTTAATTGCCCTTGCAAAAAAATTCTCAAGCATTTTCGAAGCAAAATTTCACTAAGGATTGGATCGGCACTGATCCATACCCTTGAAGTAAATTTTCCTCGATTTCACTTTCTTCCCCAATTCCAGGCGTGGCCAGCGATGTTAAGTTTATCCAAGCCAGTTTCAAGCGCCGTCACCTACCTAAATTGATGAGTCTCGAAAGTGGCGATGGATTCAAGTGTTGGATCGGGCTCGGGCGATGGATCAGGATCGATCGTGGCAAGAAAACGGCGAATGGAGACTGGAGGTCAAAGCGGGAAATGGCGATAATGAAAAGTGATAGGCAACAGTAGAGTATGCTTTGATTGGGTTCAAAAAGAATTTATTTGGCAGTAAGGGAGTTCAATTTCATGATCGCAAGAAAGTGACAAGAAAATAAGTGTTGGATCGGGTTATATAACCCCCAAACCTACAAAATTGGCTATTAGCTCGCCTATTTTCAAATGTTGGATCAATACCGATCCACGGCCATGGATTGGTACCGAACCATAAATAAAGATGTGTGTATATGCGACATGTGCAGAAGTATGTGCATGTGTGCATGTGAATTCACAAGAATGTGCATGTGCATGAAATTGAAACATGAAGATAATCAAAGTGCCTGTGTATGTGCATATTAACCACTTAGCAACCAGAACCATAAGGCAGCAGATTCAAACCTGTAGATTCCAAAAAAGGAATCTACCTAATGCTATTGAGTTTGAAGTGACAGATCATAATTGCATGCTCCAGTCTTATAATGCTAACTACCAGCAAAGTTTCATGACAAATTGAAAAAGGCGCTACACTTCAACGGAATAGTCCTGGGAAGGGTGACAACTAATTGAAGCATGGATTGGAATCTAATATGGTAATCCCAACTTGTCTCGATTCAAAGCACATCGCGATGGAAACAAGATGTACTTTGGAGGGCAAGTGTTGTCCAACCTTTTGACAACACAATATTTGGATGAACTTAATGAGTTGGACTTAAAAGTTATCAAGGAAGGTAGCCTTATGAGATATCCAAAAAACCCAGAAACCAAGTACAACCCATGCCACAAGATGAGTGCATGACCACAAGCTTCAAAATGGAAAAAAAACGTCAACTATCAATCAAAGGGATGGATCTGCACTGATCCATCCCTATGGATCAGTATTGATCCATACAATTCCATTCAAAACACCTCAAACCTCGTCTACTCCCAAAACTAACAATCCCTTTCAAGCCTTGAAACACCGTCTGCATATAATACATCATCAAGCACCTCGAGCACCTAAAGCGTGGGACTCCTTTCCACTACCGATATAATGTATTAAACCAGAAACTAGCTTCTAGCAGAGCAATCAAGATAAAAACATGAAGCTAACAGTAAGTAGCATCTATGCAAGGCAATTGAAGAGATCCATAAGTCAATCTTATGGAATATTTGCTAATATGGCCACGATCTATTCATGCTCCACATTGCTACTGGATATAAGGAACATGGCTGCGATCGTGATGGAGGAATTCCCTGTAAAATTCTAAATGATATTATGTATTTTGAATATTTATTACATAATTTTATAGTTTAAAATAATTTTGAAACCTAATTATTAATTTTTGGCTTTTATTTAAACCATTTCTAAATAATAATAAAATGTTTTTTTTTGCCGAGTATGTATTTTGTACTAATCTAATTTTATAAAATATAATTTATACGATATTTATATATTCATATAATTAATTTATGTAATTATATGTTAAAATAATATTTAAGTTATATATATATAATATTTTATCACCGTCGAATGTTGTAACGACCCATTTTTTGCACCATTCAAATTTGACAATAAATTAAAACATGTCAAACTTGAATAGTTCAAAACAATATATTGTAAATAAATTTGGAGCAAGAGAAATCAAATCACAGAATCACAGACACAGAATTAGAATACTCGCAGCGGAATTTAAATAACTTAGTGGTTAATGAAGCCACTATTAATAGTCTCAAAACAAGTATAAATTACATAGTCTTTAACCCAAATATAGTTTGAAGTCACCATAGAAACTCAGTATTCAATTGTCTCAATTTCAAAAGCTAAAATAAGAATTGAACAGAAACTTGACAGCATCTTGGAAAGAGATGATCTTCAAAAGTCCTAGCTTCCGGGATGAAGTCCGAACAGAAACTCAGGCTGACCCGAGCGTAAGAAATAAAAACAAACACTCGAGTCAGGACATACATACTTATACAGTGTAAGCTAATTCAAGTGAACTGTAATATAAAGACAAGTAATTTAAAGGATGCTTGGGACCACCCATCCTCTAAGGATCCGTTAAACTATTTACTATGTAGTAATACTTCGCTATTATAATAGTGTCTATTAGTAAAATAAACTTACTTTAAAATAGCGTTAAGGAGTGACCCAATATTCCCGTTAACACATAATATATTCCCATAATCTATACAGTACCGTAATCTCCCCCGTACTGGGCATCGTCAGAGGGCACTACATAGGTATGGTACAAAACCAAAATCGTATAAGGCTCGCTATGGTAGGTGACACGGCATAACTAGGCAATGCTTCGGTAGATATACCAATTACGCTTCCGGACCGGTGGCACCGCGTAGCAGCTACTAACGCCCACCTCGAACAACACTCCCAAATCAAAGGTGTGCACCAAACAATGTCAGAGTAATAGAATGGCATACGAAGAAGTGCATTCGATAAGAGGTGCTACCTCCTTAGCCCATCGATCACTCCTATTTTAGCCACCTTATGCCAACTCACGGGATTTGGGTCCACGTACATACCTAACGTCACCACCATCCTACTTCATTCTGGAATCTCCACCGCGTACACGGTTGTCAAAGTGGTTTTCGGTATCGACAGAGAGTATGCCCATATCCGATCCCGGTCACTTTAACAACCAACGTTATTAATACCCATGGTTATAAATTCCAAAATAGTTAATATTAAATCAAAATACTTCATTTTAACTTTTAAAAGTGAAGTTATTATATTTACGAATCGAATATCCAAAAATCTCAATTTCATCCATTGCAACACTTAACAAGTGCTACTATAACCTTTTTATTTATTCGGGTTTAATTTAAATTTCACGACCATGGCACTTACCAAGTACTGCAATAGCCCATAATTAATTTTTAGCTTTTAGTTCATTTGCATCAACTACGACACTTACAAAGTGCGGTAATATCCCTTACAACAGTTTTAAGTTGATTAATTTTTTTTAAGACTTCAATATAAATTCATCGATAATTAAACTTAAATTTTAAATTAAATTAACCTATAAAAAAATCATATTATCCATTCGAAATAGTCATTTAAATCTACCCGAAAAATTTATGATTTTTATGAAGTATATTCCACTAATAAATATCAACCTCTCAAGGCTTTACTTATTAAAGTTAAATGCCCAAATTTCTATATTTTCTATATTCAATTTTTTTTAACCATTTAGATGAATTACCATTCCAAAGTATAGCTAAATTTCCTTTTTATTTATTAACTTACCTTTTATTCTTAAACCAAACTTCCATTTCTAAATTAAGGTATATTTCAAATTTTATGCTTAAGCATTTATTTATTTAACTATTAAATTCATAGAAAATTCAATAACACCTTATTAATTTATTTAAATTCCAATTTACATCAAAATTTATTACATTTACATAGTTAGCTTGAATTCCATCAAAATTTCCAAAATGAATTTATTACTTCAAATTCCAACTTACCATTTATTTATTTATACATTTAACTTGTATAAGACTACCAACCATTATTTTAACCCAATTTAAATCAAAATATTAAAATATATATATATATTTAAAATACTTAAAATTCCATAAAAATATATATAAAATAACCACGGGCCTGTATAATATTTTCTAACCTAGGTCAAGTGATACGGCTAATATATCATTTTAATCCGTAATTTACAAAGAAAAACCCAGGTTCTATCATTTCAAACCCGCAATCCCAAGTTAAATAAATAAATAAATAAATAAATAAACAATATCATTCAGGCCTATCATTTCATCCCGTAACGATTTCTATTCTACAGGGAACTTGCAGTGATAAACAGTAAATAAATAAATAGTATAACAGCTTAAATATAACAGCATATAATATGACTGATGATGTGTCAAATTAATACAGGGTTTTTAATATCATAAATTTATATCACAGGCAAGAAAAATAAAATATAAATATTCTACAATTACACTTGTTATTAATTTACAGATCTATAAGTATGTTTGTCTGGTGAGAATACTTACCTCTACGCTACTGAAGATTTAGATTCAAAACTATGATAACCACACCGGAAACAGCGTACAGTAGGCACGATCAAATATTAGAAGATGAGACAAACTGATTTCGATCTTAAAACAAAAAAAATAAATAAACTATATACGCGAATCAAATTATGGACAAAGAAAACTTTTAAATAAAACAAAGTTGGAACGAGCTTTAAAATAAAAGGATAATTGATCAATTTTGCTCGACTTCTTCACCACATAGCTTGACCTACATCCTAAATCTCGTCTATAGACCAACACAAGGCTAGAAAACTCTTTAGCATTCAAGGCAGTGGGGTGTTTTCCCAAATATCAGCCGTGTTTCAAAACAAAGATGGCGCATGCCTAAATTTTTTTTCAAACTGACGAGTGTGCCCGTACTCAAATCATAGCAGAGGTATTTTGGTCATAGGCTGGTATCATTTAATCCAGGTGCGCATGCACTTAAGTTTTTTTTCTACTGAAAGTATGCACACATGCACATCACGGTAAATGGTGATAATGACTCACATGCACAGGTGGCACCCTATACTATTATATTCCTTTTTTATTATATATATATTTTGCAAACGTATTCACATTGAAAAGTTAAACAAAATTCAGCCTATAATCCATGTATTAAATTTACAGCCATACTCTGATTAAACGTATACTTCACCGATTTAAAAATCTGAAGCATACCAGCGGTGCCACCTACATTGTTTTTTCCAACGTGTGCTTGATTTATTTTTAAAAAAAACAAGACTTGTCCAAAATATGGAGGGTGCTCGGCCATACATATCAGGAAACGAGGCAAGGTCGGGCATCTCTGAAGCTGGAGGAGGGTAGTCAAGTTATGCGGTGGTGGAGCAGTGAGCACTTATTTGGGCAGAAAAATGGAACCATAGGAAAACAACAGAAAGAAGAAATTAAGGCAAAAAGAAGATAAGTGGGCACGCGGCCATACCTGATGAAATCTCACATGCAAGGAAGACGAAGTGGAAAACCAAAAATGCAGTGAAAAATATGAGGTGGTGATGGAAGTTTCGTGCACGCGATTTAAATATATAACATATGGTTGCGTAAATCAAGGTGGAAATTTCCTCTTTTTTCTGTTAAACATTCGTACGCGTTTAAGTAAGGAAGTAAATGCATTTATTTGAGGAAAGGAACGGCAAGAAGGATTGGAGCAATATTTGCAGTGGGCATTAATTTTAAATTAGTGGAGATTGCGTGAATTAAGGGGAAAGAAATGGCAAGTAAAATATGTTTACATGGTAAGGAGCATGAAATTTCAAACGTTGCCCCTTTTTTTTAAACTTGCATTGATGATTGAGTTTAAAGGATGAAAATTGCCTTGATAGATTAAATAAGGAATGCACGAATTAAGGATATGAACGTTAAGGAAAAGAGATTTTGTTTGAACGGGTTTTATTATTAAAAGTGAGGTGGCGTTGATAACGGCAAGAAAGATGGAAACCAATATTTGCTTGAAACGTCTACGGATTTAATTCTTTATTTATAGCTAAGATAATAATTTAAAGAATGCGCACTATAGACGCATTTATCAAATCAACATACACCCAAAATATAACGAAAATAACGTATTTAAATTATACCTTTTCTTATTTACTCGCTAACTATATATAGTAAAATATATATTTAAAAAGTATTTTATTAAATACGTCTTATTTATACCACCAATTAAATCAAAACGGGTATAACATACAATTAAATCGTGCCTTTTATAAAGCTTATCTATACACTATAAGTTTTAAAATTTTATTACTTAATTAAAACATGAATTTGCTTACACCCTTTTGATCCATTTACCATTTACTAAGAACTGATGTCTGTAACTAAAATATTAATTACTCAGTTTTAATAGGTTTCTAATCCAATTTTAAAGAAACAAAGGTGGAAAAAAATGTTGTCACGAATATATTCAGCTAAACTAAAAGATTGAAAATTTAGAATTAAAGACTTAAAATTTCAATAAATGTTAAACTTAACCAAAATAAGAATTATAGAATTCTCTTAGTAAAAATTTGGGTGATTATTGATAATTAAATTTTAAAATCCAACTTTTTGTAAAATAAAGTCTCAAAGTTTATAAATAAAATATTAGTTAAAAAATTTTGGCTGTTACAAATGTAGTATATCTATAATACTTAATGTATAAAATTCATATGACTGTATTGGTATAAAGTATCATATAACATTTAAATTATAAATTGTATCTATATATATTTAAATAGTACATATATTATGTTTTTCTTAATAGTTGAGCCATACCACTATAGGCACATACATGAATGTTTTGTATATAAGTAAATAGAATACATAACCAATCCAATTGTGATAATATATTTGTATATCAGAGTCGTCACCTTACTAGAAATATAATATATGTATATGACATAAACATTATACTAAACATTAATAATTATATATTGGTTAAAAATGTACCTTACACAATGCACTTTGAAATGGAGAGATTTGCTCCTTGAGCTAATTTCCAATCCAGTACATTACTAGTCTCTGAATCATTGGCTACAGGCTATCAAAAAAAATTGAATTTGATTTTGATCGGGGATGGAGAAGGTTGGGTTCGGCCTGATATAGGTATGTCTGGAGGCTTCAAAAATTCTTCCAAAAGGTGAGAGTAGAGATGCTTATATAGAGGAGAATTTAGAGACAAATCAGGATCTAGATTCTCCTTTACCTCATACCAATTCCCTTCCATCCTAGCCATCCAAATCAAAACTCTCTAACCTACATATAGCCGCCCCTTTCTAGCTCCATTATGGCCGAACCAAATCAGTCGCTATATGGACTTCCAAACCATTCAAATCCTGAAAAAAATATTTTACATTTAAATCCAATTTAAATGCATCTCGATATGGCATATCAATTAATATATTTATATCTTTTATAAATGCATTTAGCAATTTTTGTTCATTAGTTCAAAATCAACTTTTATAATTAATATTTCATAAATATTGATTAATTTAGTTAATTTAACAATTACAAATTAATTAAATCATTTTGGTCAAAGGAGTATTCATCGTTTTAGTTGTGAGACTCGTTAGGTGTGAATTTGGTCAGTGATTAATATCGAACTATTCGAATATTAAAGTTCGCACGTCACTTAGCAGGTGGTGTGACGTTTTGGCCAAATTATCGCTTACTTGGTTTCAATAAAATCTAATGTTGCTTTGTTAAGCGTTACTCGATTATGACTTTTATCTACACTAATTATCTTCGTCAAAACTATGTCACTTTGGACTTATGGAATTTGGTAATGGTCAAAATTCCAATATCATCCATATTCAACTCTATAATCGAAACACAAAGTCCTTGATTCAATAATAACAATTATTTTTAACCGAAATGATCTAGCAAGAGAATTTGACTGACTTTAGTTGACTGTGATACTAACCTCGCGTAACCGAGGAGACAAATTCTCTCTTGAATGGTGTTGCAGTTCCAAAACTTTCACCAGATCCAACTATAGTCATGCGACAGACGCCATGCCATGATTTAACTATAATCAAAATGGAGCTCTCACATTGGAGGTCAACAGTATTCTCAAGTCAAGAGAACAATATAACTTTTTCACATCGATATTTTCTGTTTAACCTTAGTTATATTAACCAACAGGAAGCTATCGAGTGAGTCATTCCATAGTTATCCAATAACTATTAGTATATAATCCATCTGCGCCCCCAGTAGTCATGAGTAATACACTGTCTAACATTTGGAGGGCGTTACGTTCTCTAGTCTCAATGGATATATCAATAGCCAGTCTCGATACATTTGGACTAGGAATATTCTAAAATTATATACTTATGTTCATTGTGATAAATTACTCGCAATTACAACACTTTGTAACTACCATTAAAAACTTACCGTTTATGGATTTTCTATTAAATATACTTTTAATTAAATTGACTAATTAATGTAACAAATTTATCAAGTAGTAGAAAGAAAAAATCTTTTATTTCGAAAAAAATCAATTAGCGAGTTAGATATATGTAACAAATTAAATAATTTCTTCTAGGACATTCCCTTGATTCTATTAATCTCCCACTTACACTTGGGATCAATTATGGAATCATATTCCAACTTCTCCAATCAGTTTCCCCAAAACCTAATCAAGCCAGTCCCTCGGTGAACGGATATGTTATTATACTTCAATTATTACTCTATCAATCAACTCTTCCCGATGCTAATAAACTATTTATCATGTGGAACAATTTAGAGTATATCTCTCGACTTCTAGTGAGCTCTAAGTTCTGTTATGAAATATATCATGACACTGTTATCATGTAACAATGTTATGAGATTCTCAACTTTTGAAATCACCCTAACTCAGTTATAAATTTGTGCATTCATTATATATATATATATATATATATATATATTTCTTTTACTGTGGTGCTATTCAAGTCAATGTACTTATCTTTTTTCATTGAATCTGCCACAGTCTCTTCTATTTGGAACGTTTCTAACTTAATGATTCTTACTTGAATTTAATATTGACATTTTATACTCAATATCACTTAAAAAAATTAAATACGAACACACCTTCATAAGAAGTTTGTTATTTCTATAAACAATTCTCTAGTATTTCATTAATACATGAGAACATCTCAAACAACCATTTAGTGATATCAATTTGGATTTGATATTTGCTTCATGTATCAGATACACACAAAAATCACGATATTGTAGACAACATAACATGTATGATAATTCCTATTGCCAATGCATAAGGAATCAATCTTACAGGTTCCATATTAAGCATTTTAATAAAGTGTCCTTGCATATCATTTGGGATATTCCCAATACCTTTTATACTTACTACAAAAGGCATTATTTACAAATTTAATGTCGAGTATTAAAACAACTAAAGCTAATTTTAAAATAAGTGCATCGTATCATATCATAGAGTCAATGCTCTTAGTGGTTTAATTAAACAACCGAGGATTATTTATTCTTGATATTGACAAGAATCTCATAGTTTCTCTTTATTGTACAATAATACTTGTTACACATTCTAATGTATTTGTGCTCATTTAGGTCTAGTCAATTTCATTTCATCCATTGTAATCAATTTTGTCATTGGACATATACAGGTTCATTTTATGCAAATAATTTTTTAAAGAAATTATTTCACTACAGAGTTGGTATTTTTTAGAAATAATAATTGTTTCTCAGTGCAATGGAAGGGCATTCATAAACATTTTATGAATTGCCTTATATAAAACTAATTTTGCATTAGTTCATAACATATTTTTGTTCACAAAATAAATTAGCCATCTAATGACTATCGTTCCCAAAATTCTCTTGGGACAATTCATATACCCATACATATAATTGTTATGTACAATCTTTCAATTCGCACAACCTACCAATCCCTTGGCCTAGGATATATAGAGGCTTCTTATGAACCTTTATCTTGTATGGTTTTGTAAACTATTCTTTAGATGATATTAATTTTAGCCTTGTGTATTACTCATAAGTACACACCTTGCATAAAGAATTTAACTCAAGTTCGCTCATAATTATTTATTATTTGTCCAATAAAGCTCGATTACACCTTATCAATACATCATTATGTATTATAAGGATGAGTGACCTTTGGTACTGAATCTTTATTCATACTAGGTACATTCGGAACACTTTCCAATATAATCATCAATTCGATCAAATCAAATAATTTCCGTTGCATGTTATATTATTTACTTCCGTTTATATTCGATGAGTTTATCATAAACTTATATGTGCATATCAAATAGACATATCCATGTCTGTGATAACTCATCAATGAATATGAAGAAGTACGTGGAACGGTTTTTATATTAATAGAGTTACGATTTCATGCATATATATATATATATATATATATATACACACACACACGAAGGGTTCAATAACTCTTGTAACGCTCCTACTCAATGGGTGCTCTGCCTTTAATTGTCCGAGATATAATTAACAAGTATCATATGATTCATAACCATATAATAAATATTATTTCTCAAAACTATGGCTTACTCTATAACTCTAAAATAATTGTAGATACTTCGGTATTTTCCAATGCATCACTTTTTCGATGAAATCAAATACCACATTATAGTTTTATTTCATAACAAATTTTCATAATATTCACATTAAAATATAACTATGTCTATTTTTCAATCGACACCAAAAATTAGTCATTATTTCATGAATAATGTGTGGTGCGTTTGATGAAAACAATTTCCATACCTTGATGCAATCAATAAGTATTACATGGCACTTTCCTACTATTTTCACTATTACCAAAATAGCATACTAAATTCAGAGGCTTATCATTCATTTAGTCTATATTATTTATTTTATATACTGCAACTAGTTTACACTAGAGAGTTCTTTGATCAAATAACTTGAACTCAAAGAAATAGATTTCATAGAAAATAATTTTTTATATGAAAATACACTTCGTAATAGAAATCGTATTTCTTATTCCAATGCCATGTATCAATTATTATTATTAAAAGTTTCATTTCCAATATTTCTTTAGGAAGCAGAAATGACTATTTACTCTCTTAATCCCAAACGAACCTTAAATCCCATCTACTTTTGTACATTCGTTATTCTTTCTAAATGGTCAAACCTTTCAAAAAGAATCCCTTACTACACTATCATAACGAACTCTTTACAAAAATACATTTGATTATCATTAACCTTTAAGGACATTAAATGTGATGCACTTATGTACACTAATCAAACTGATATTTCAGTGATCGAGTTCTTCGATCTATATTGCAGTTTTGGCCTTATGTTCCATTTAACACAATATGATCTTTCATTGTAATCAATCAAACTGAATGCTTGATCTTGCACTATGGTTACTTGCTTATTTCTCATGAACTAAATTCATCGAAATATTGTACATTACAAAGTGTGATCATTCACCATATAACATTTATATATGATTATATACGGATTAGGTATCCATCGTATTGTATTGCTTTTGAGTTTGGAACTCATAGAATGCAATATACGGTCTCAACAAAATAAACAAATAAGAATGAATTCAGTAATTGTAGAATCAAGTGCTTACATGGGTGTTTAAACATTAACGTGCAATAAGCATTTATTAGTAAGTATATTTTTATTTTTATTTGTCAACCTTCGATTCAATGCATTTGTATATCTTAATTGATAAACATTTTATCAATCATATTAAATGCATAAATTTATCAATTTAGATTATTATAACTTATTTAGCATATATTCTTACAATATTAGAAAGGTTGAATGTTATCATTTTATCTTTCTAATAAGGCTCCCACTAGTCTTTTATGTTTTACCAAACCCTAAATCGAAACATTGAAGTCATTTTGACTTCACTAGTGGGTTTTATGATTCGTCCATCATGGAATTTTGACCTTGAGTTTTCTTAACAAATCATAGCTCTATGAATAATGGATAACTCATTGTCCGTTGTATCGTATACAACTCCTAACCTTTGGTACCTTGTCCTAATTTCACTTTGACCTTGAGTTTGCTCATGAAACGAAATTATTTACTCATACTTACCATATCACGATGGCCTAAGCATAGTATATGTACCTTGAGTTTGCTTAACAAATACATATAGTTATCTTACCTCATTTTTTTAATATATTAATAATACTACATGCAACATCCTAGCTTGAGTTTGCTCAACAACTAAGGAGTATGCAAATAATTTATTAATATCTATGGTAGATGATAAATTATATTGAAAATTCATAGTCTTCCATATATTATATTGAGGGATATTGACTTATGAAATAATGTATTTATTTTAAAGTATGCTCATGATTCAAGTTTCGGACACATTGGAAACCATGGTACACGTAGATTTACATATGTATTTGTTCCTAAAGTCTATTTGGATTTCTCTGATGTGCCACCTTTAGTTTATACATTTATATTATATAAAGTTCTATTATTATATAACTTTTACATTTCATGTTACTTATATAATAGTCTTATGTAAAATATTATATTAATTAAATCTTATTTAATTAATTTAATATTAATTTAGTATAACATTTATATTTATATTTATTATATGCTATGACCTTTATAGTGTGTCTATTATTTAATCAATTAACCTTTTAAATAATTTATTTAATTAAACAATTTTAATTAAAATATATTAATTTCGAAAAATCATTTTATATACATGCATGTATACTTATGATATCTTAAACATTTTCCAATATCATAACATATATCAAATATATAATACATGTATATATTTTTCATTTATTAACTTATCTAATTAATTTATATATTTTATTAATTTTATGAATAAATTTAAAATTTTGAAACTAATTTATATTATATATCAAACATTTTGAATTTTTTTATTGTATTATAACTTTAGAGTATATATATCTTATTTTAAATTTAACTTTTAAATTTAAAATTATATATTTTTAATTTTTCAAATTGAAAATTAGCCCAATGCCCATTTCAAATAGCTCATTTACTATTAGGGGAAATGTAAGAACCCGCCGCCTTGACCGCCTCTAGTCGGTAATTAAACCAACTAGAAACGTTCAAAATGACGGATTGTTATTTAGTTTATAACATTTAAACAGAATCAGCTACAGAATCACAGAATAGTAATCATATTTTATAAACAAACTTTTCTTTTACATACAAATCTCAGAGTTTACAATACATTACATTTTAATTTATACAGCGGAAACAATTTATATTTTAAAGTATAAGAAACATTTGCTGAAAACTGAAGTAAAGCTTTAATTCCCCCCTCTCTTTCTAACTTCGCGGCCTGAAATCTTCAAGCTGTAGAAATACTCGGTCTGACCCGAGCGTTAATTGCAAAACACAAAAACACTCGAGTCAGGATTAATCTTTATTCAAGTAAATAAATTTGAAATGAACTGAATAATATGGTTACAGATATGGTGAAACAGATAAATCAATTTAAGTCTATTATAGATTTTCACATTAACGATTCCAAATTTTTATACACATGTGTGGCTGCAGTACACACGTGTACTCATACCCATGTACACTGCCTCGCCAACACATGTGCACGAGTCAGACCAATCACTGCAAACATATTTCAACTAAAGGCCACTGAAAATAACAACAACACATAGGATTACAACAACAGGGAGTAACACAAGTACAGGAATGATAAGGAACAGCAGCAGACACGCACATGGACAGTCGAAATCAGTAAGTCCAGTGAAGTCCAGTGACATATCTCAGGTGCAACATTCAAAGTCAAGGAACATGAATGCATCAGACTGCAGGCAACTCAAATAACACAGTGGCAACCACAAGTCACAAAAGCAGAAAATTGCTTTCAACATGCAAGGATAGATACGGATTAAAGTTCAAGAACATGTAGAAGAAATTTGAAAAAACTGGAATAGTTTCTGTCTTCTGCTTTTGAATAAAGGTGAGTAAACTAAGATTTTTTAAACAGTGTTAAACTTGGTTTCAACTTGCTACTATGAATGAATATCAGGATGTTATATGAAATATTTGTTTAAAATTGAATGCATGTTGAATTGAGTGTATTGAATCTCCTGGGTGATAACAATTTCAAACTGCAAATCTGACCTGTTGCAATGCAAAATTAAGCAAGTTCAAAAGCATGAAACAACTCAAAGTTCTCAACATCCAAGTAGAAATAGCAATCTGAAACCAAATGCAAACAACAACAACCAAGTACTACAAAGGCCAGAGATAACACTCAAGAACAACTCAAGTTTGATTTATTTTTGAAACATGGTACAGGTTCAAGACAAGGTTTTTAACTTGTTTTCAATTTATCTCAAAAGGAATAAGAGGAGAGAAAGTTGGAATATAACTATAGTTATTTCTAAAGCAAACAGGGAATACAACACTGACCTTCATAAAATACATGCAACTGCCTCAAAATCAAATATGCATTCAAGAACGGCAACCAACACCAAAGTTCACAACGCAACAGAAACAACTCAACTCGACTAACAACAAACAGTAATGTGCAGACCCAAATAAATGTCCAAGTAACTCAAGGAAAAGAAGCAACTCAGTAAAACATGCAAGTTCGAGATAAATTCAAGTCAAAAGCCCTAAACAAGTCCAAGTCGAAATCAGGGACATGGCCAAAGTTGAACAGGTCAAAAATTCCAAGCCGTGGTGGCCACTTAAAAAAAATTCAAAGCCAAGAAAACTCAAACCAAGTCAAGTGAATGTTGAGAACAAGCTACATGATGAACAAGTGCAAAGGTGGATGCATCTATGAATGCAGACACAAAATGAAATAGCCATGTTCCAAAATAAATACAGTGGACTAAATGAAGAACAAGTATGCATAAACTTTTGAACAAGACTGCAACTCAACTAAACAGACATGAATGCAACAAACAAGCATGCAGCTGTAAGCATGCAACTCAGATTATGTACAAGGGCAGTGAGGCACAATGTAACAAATAAATGAAACTGAACAGTGGACAAAAGAACATAAACATCATCAAGCATAGCTTATCTTAACTACAACAGCAGTATACACAAAGCAATTACAAATGGTCCAGTTTAAACATGAATTCATAGGAAATGCATCAAATTTTAAAGTGGTTTATAATTATAGATTTTAAACAGAGGCTTGTAAAATAGGAACAGATATTAATTTTGTTTAGGTTGAATTAAATCTGTGACTTAAGAACAGACTCAATATTATCATATATGCAAACATACATATCAATGTATGCATATACATTCAAAACTGCAGGCATAATAAACAATCATATTCATAACACACCTCAAGTACCAGTCCAAAACCAAAGTATATAAATAGATTCAAGTGTATTTGTCCACATTTAAGGGTTTGAGGCAGAGACAAAGATCAGAGAATTGTTGATGCTTATCTAAAGTTTAAGGCTGTTATGAATATAACTAGAACAAGTGTGTCTACAGGCATGCATTCATATGACTACACCTAAATACAGGCATGCAGCAATATTCATCAACAAATCAACCAAATTTTCTTTTCATCACACATCAATAACAAAACAAAGCAAGTCAAGTTTTTCGATAGCATCTGTGCTCATCAGTTTAAAACAAAGTACCAAGTAGAATCTGTTCTTATCAATTTTAAAAAAAAATAATTTTAAAAAAACATCAGTTGTTATCAGTTTAAAACAAATCACAAATATAACATCTGTTATTATTAGTTTAAAAGCAAATATCAATTAGCATTTGTTCTTATCAATTTAATCACAATTTCAAATAGCACCTGTTCTTATCAGTTTTAAAAAAATAAAATTAGGTAGAATCTGTTCTTATAGTTTAAAATAATTACTAGCATCTGTTTCTACCAATTTAAAATCCAAGCAAATCGAGCAAATAACAGCAACTAGCACAAAAATCCAACATGCAGTCACAAATCTGAGCATATCAGTTTTAAAAATTAAATTAGCCGAGCCAAAGATAATCAAATCACCCCCAAAACATAGCATGCAACCAAATCATTCCATCCAAACAAATATAAAAACTTGCATGAAGATTTATCGTGAGTTTAGAAAACTCACCATAACAAAATCGAAGTAGCCGAAGCCCAAATTGAATGAAAGTTGAAGCTCCAAGTTTAATTGCAAACCCGAGTTTTTTGAATCGCGAGAGCCAAAGCCCAAATTTTATTTCAAGCCCTAACCTTGGATCGAAGGACGAAGAGGAACGAAGGCTGCCATTAATTTTTCTTCGTTTGTTTATTTTATTTTAGATCTAGGTTTAGAAAATGAACGAATGAATAAAGGGGAGGGGTCGCGTTATCTTGCAGAGAAAAGAGGCGTAGCAGTGTACTAGAGATGTTGAAATATCTTTTATGTCGGCTGGGAGATAAAATATTTGTGTACCAAAGATTTTGCAAAACTTCTTCTTTTTTTTTTTCTTTTTTTTTTCCTTTAGTAAATATATAAACATTTTAAAGTTTAACTATCAAAAATTTATTTATATTAACACGTTTTCCCATTAGTTTTTTTTTTCTTGTATTTTGTATTGATAAAATTTATTCCTTTTTATTTTAGTTAAAGAAGGTTATTTTAAAATCTACCATCAATTTATAAATTTTCATAAATAATAATTCTTATATCCAATTTATTTTTCTAATTCACTAGTTCGAATTTTTAAATATCAATTCAATCTTCAATTTCAAACTCGAAAGTCAAATTCACATTTTATTCAACTTTAAATAGATTAAATTTTAAATTTAATCGCCAAATTCATTGCTATATTGGAAATTCAATTTAAATCATCATTCAAATATTTAAAATTAATTAAATATTTTCAATTTAAATTGTTCAAAATTTAGGATCGTTACAATCTCCCCTCCTTAAAAGAATTTCGTCCCGAAATTACAAGTAAGGAAAAATGATTGTTAAAATTTCACTAATATTTATATTTTACTCAATTTTATCAAGTTCAACACTTATTAAAGATGAATGAATATAGGATTCATTCTATTTGTTTTATCTCGCTAGCTTTGCTAATTAACTCTTTTGTCTATTATTTTCTACAATCAAGACACAAAAATCTTTACTAAAATTTTCAACTTACAAAACCCAAATTTTAAATTTGAAACACTACATTTAAGAAATTTTACATATTATAACTTTTCCAAAGCTGTGGATTTTTCAAAACATTTCAAAAATCCTCTTCCTTAATTCATTAGGTTGGAATTTACATCACTTTAATTTCAGATAATTGATTTTCTATTTAAAGTTTGAAAATACTTGATAACTCGAAATTTAACAAGTCTATTGTCGTTCTTAAAGACATTAGGCATACGCTGGCCAGGCGCAAGTCTAACAATCTCCAAGTACTAAATATACTTGCTTCAATTCCCAGTGAAAATACTTTTAAAAATTCTTTTAAAAATGGATATGGAAAGCACATTCCCCCATGGATCACAGTTTACTCGGCGGTTCCGCTACTATCCCAGTAGAGTCGCTTGTAACTGTGGATATCTCATCCCTTGAATTTCGCCATGGTTGTTGCCAAAGATCGCGGTTCACACGGCGGTTACGCTACTATCCCAGTAGAATCGCTCGTGACCGTAGGCATCTCGCCCCTCGAATTACGCTTTGGTTTGTAGATTGCAGTTTACACGGCGGTTACGCCACTATCCCAGTGGAATCGCTTGTAACTGTAGGCATCACGCCCCTCAAATTACGCTACCACCCGAGTGTAACTAGATCGCGGTATACTCGGCGGTTACGCCACTATCCCAGTGGAATCGCTTGTAACCGTAGGCATCTCGCCCCTCGAATTACGCTAGCACACTATACCAGTCCAAAAGGACATTCCAACTAATGGAAATACAAAAGGTCATCCAACTAATGGAAATATAAATGGTCATCCAACTAATGGAAATACAAAAGGTCATCCAACTAATGGAAATACTACGTAGCTACGATTTTTAAATGGATACTCATCTCGAGTTCCATCACCATCACACAGTCACACAGTATAAATGGAAGGTACCTTTCCATATCCTCAATTTTGGAAAACATAATATTATACATACATATATAATATTTCACTTCACACTTAGTACATATCATACTCATGTACTTACATAAGTTTTCCACAACAATTACTTTTCCAAACTAATTGGTTTTCGAATTTATCGTATTCACACATATACGTTATGAAAACCACAATATTTCATACCCATAACAAATAGAGGTTTCACAAATTTTCCATTTCATCATCCATTTAAAATTTTCCTCTAAGTCGATTTGGAAATTTAAGGTTATCTCAAACCAAATTCACATTCATAATCCAATTTATTATCGACTTCACACTCGATTTGGATTTCACGTTACATCGTCAATCCTCAACACATAATTGATATCTATCGATATATAACCTCTGAGCTCGTACGTCTCAGAGAAGGGTGTTAAGCTAAGAGAATAAATTCTCCGCCACCACAGATATATATTTAATAGAGATCAATTGATATGTCGTCAATTCACGACGTTAGACATACAATCCAAATCATCCATTTAAAATTCAAAGTTCAACTTACATTGTTTTTTGTGTGGCAAAGTTAAACTCAATTTAACTCAAATTTCAATCATTTGAAAATTTTCAAATTGAACTAATTGTTCAAATTTCCCAAAAATAATATCTTTACAAGATATATAATTTCACACTTAGCCATTTGAAACAAATTCAAATCATTTTGCACCTTTTAATCTTTGAAAACAAATTTCAAAGCAATTTCCTTAAATGGAAACATTTCCAAATATTTATCCATTTTAAACTTCAAATGGTTCACTTAAATTAATCAAATAAATCCTTACCGATTTATTTTAAACTTACGTTCCAAATCCGTAAATTTATTTCCACATTTCAAAAATAAATCAATATTTATTTTTAACAAATTCCCCTTTCTTTTATAAATTCCATAGTGAATTTACATTTCCAAAGTATCTATGAATATACGATTTTCAAATCGATTTCACCTATTCATTTTCAATTTATCTTTAAAAGATAAAATTTCAAACCATTCATTTCATATAGGAAAACATACCCATACTTATTCAATAATAAGTAATTTACAAATCCACTTATTTTCAACACTTTGAAAATATTCAATATACTTCAAACCAAAATCAAGTACATATTCATTCTTAAAAGAAACCATTCTTTTAAACACATTTTATTTGAGTCAAAACGAATGTTGCGTAAAACATCGTTACGACGACTCAAAACCACTAGTATAAGGATTCAAATTTAAAAATAGATATGTAAATCCCAATGCTAAACAAAATCATTTCCCTTTTGAAATTATTTACTATAACAACAAATGTTATAATCTACCATTTCCATTTTTCCACTCGAAAACGTCTATTTCAACAACAAGTGTTGAAATCTATGCTTTCGATTCTTAACACATTTCAAAATGAATTATCTTCATTTACATAATGTTTCTTCGCAAAAACATTCCCATTTAAGTTTTCAACTTCAACTTAATTCATGGTTTGAATTCCACATACACTTCAAAAATATTGGTTTTAAACCGATTTCAAATTCCCAATACTAAGTTTTCCACTCAACTTAATTCCATGCCCGTTCAAATTCAAATGCATCATTGAATCTATTTAAATCTATTTCGAATTTTCATTAGATTCATATCTCTTTTGATATTTTATTCACCGTTCAAAACCATAGATATAATTCCTTTAATAAGTTACAACAATTTACTTATCAAAATAAGTCGTTTGCGGATTTTACAAACATCTCTAGAAATTCCATTTCTATTTATAAAACTTCGTTTTATAATCTCCTTTCTTAATTTGATTCAATTCAATTTATATAACTTAGTTATATACACCAAAAGTCCATATTATAAGTTAAATACTTATAATCCATTCATTTACTAAATCGTTCTTCACCACATTTGAAATCAATTTCAAAAGAATTCAAAATTAAATTTCCAAGTTATAGTTCAATAATCCACTTGATTATAATCAAATTGACATATCATTTTATTTTCCAATTACTACTTTGGAGATATTCAAAATATTTGATTTAAGCCAATTTAAACCAATTCATTAATCCACTTGACTTACATTTCATTTTCCATAACTCTCAAAGATTCGATAATGAGTTTCCGAACGATCGAAACTCAAGTCTAACGAGACCTCACCGAATATAAACTATCGCAAACCTAAATTTAGAGAGGGGAATCTCTGAAAATAATTCTGATTTTCAAAATACCTCTTATTTAAAGAAAACAATTTTAACTTCTTTAGATTTGAAAACACTTTCTTTAAAGTGATTCTAGTAACTATTCATATTAAACGCCATAAACTAAGCTTTGTGTAAACCAAAGCTCTGATACCACTTTGTAAGAACCCGCCGCCTTGACCGCCTCTAGTCGGTAATTAAACCAACTAGAAACGTTCAAAATGACGGATTGTTATTTAGTTTATAACATTTAAACAGAATCAGCTACAGAATCACAGAATAGTAATCATATTTTATAAACAAACTTTTCTTTTACATACAAATCTCAGAGTTTACAATACATTACATTTTAATTTATACAGCGGAAACAATTTATATTTTAAAGTATAAGAAACATTTGCTGAAAACTGAAGTAAAGCTTTAATTCCCCCCTCTCTTTCTAACTTCGCGGCCTGAAATCTTCAAGCTGTAGAAATACTCGGTCTGACCCGAGCGTTAATTGCAAAACACAAAAACACTCGAGTCAGGATTAATCTTTATTCAAGTAAATAAATTTGAAATGAACTGAATAATATGGTTACAGATATGGTGAAACAGATAAATCAATTTAAGTCTATTATAGATTTTCACATTAACGATTCCAAATTTTTATACACATGTGTGGCTGCAGTACACACGTGTACTCATACCCATGTACACTGCCTCGCCAACACATGTGCACGAGTCAGACCAATCACTGCAAACATATTTCAACTAAAGGCCACTGAAAATAACAACAACACATAGGATTACAACAACAGGGAGTAACACAAGTACAGGAATGATAAGGAACAGCAGCAGACACGCACATGGACAGTCGAAATCAGTAAGTCCAGTGAAGTCCAGTGACATATCTCAGGTGCAACATTCAAAGTCAAGGAACATGAATGCATCAGACTGCAGGCAACTCAAATAACACAGTGGCAACCACAAGTCACAAAAGCAGAAAATTGCTTTCAACATGCAAGGATAGATACGGATTAAAGTTCAAGAACATGTAGAAGAAATTTGAAAAAACTGGAATAGTTTCTGTCTTCTGCTTTTGAATAAAGGTGAGTAAACTAAGATTTTTTAAACAGTGTTAAACTTGGTTTCAACTTGCTACTATGAATGAATATCAGGATGTTATATGAAATATTTGTTTAAAATTGAATGCATGTTGAATTGAGTGTATTGAATCTCCTGGGTGATAACAATTTCAAACTGCAAATCTGACCTGTTGCAATGCAAAATTAAGCAAGTTCAAAAGCATGAAACAACTCAAAGTTCTCAACATCCAAGTAGAAATAGCAATCTGAAACCAAATGCAAACAACAACAACCAAGTACTACAAAGGCCAGAGATAACACTCAAGAACAACTCAAGTTTGATTTATTTTTGAAACATGGTACAGGTTCAAGACAAGGTTTTTAACTTGTTTTCAATTTATCTCAAAAGGAATAAGAGGAGAGAAAGTTGGAATATAACTATAGTTATTTCTAAAGCAAACAGGGAATACAACACTGACCTTCATAAAATACATGCAACTGCCTCAAAATCAAATATGCATTCAAGAACGGCAACCAACACCAAAGTTCACAACGCAACAGAAACAACTCAACTCGACTAACAACAAACAGTAATGTGCAGACCCAAATAAATGTCCAAGTAACTCAAGGCAAAGAAGCAACTCAGTAAAACATGCAAGTTCGAGATAAATTCAAGTCAAAAGCCCTAAACAAGTCCAAGTCGAAATCAGGGACATGGCCAAAGTTGAACAGGTCAAAAATTCCAAGCCGTGGTGGCCACTTAAAAAAAATTCAAAGCCAAGAAAACTCAAACCAAGTCAAGTGAATGTTGAGAACAAGCTACATGATGAACAAGTGCAAAGGTGGATGCATCTATGAATGCAGACACAAAATGAAATAGCCATGTTCCAAAATAAATACAGTGGACTAAATGAAGAACAAGTATGCATAAACTTTTGAACAAGACTGCAACTCAACTAAACAGACATGAATGCAACAAACAAGCATGCAGCTGTAAGCATGCAACTCAGATTATGTACAAGGGCAGTGAGGCACAATGTAACAAATAAATGAAACTGAACAGTGGACAAAAGAACATAAACATCATCAAGCATAGCTTATCTTAACTACAACAGCAGTATACACAAAGCAATTACAAATGGTCCAGTTTAAACATGAATTCATAGGAAATGCATCAAATTTTAAAGTGGTTTATAATTATAGATTTTAAACAGAGGCTTGTAAAATAGGAACAGATATTAATTTTGTTTAGGTTGAATTAAATCTGTGACTTAAGAACAGACTCAATATTATCATATATGCAAACATACATATCAATGTATGCATATACATTCAAAAATGCAGGCATAATAAACAACCATATTCATAACACACCTCAAGTACCAGTCCAAAACCAAAGTATATAAATAGATTCAAGTGTATTTGTCCACATTTAAGGGTTTGAGGCAGAGACAAAGATCAGAGAATTGTTGATGCTTATCTAAAGTTTAAGGCTGTTATGAATATAACTAGAACAAGTGTGTCTACAGGCATGCATTCATATGACTACACCTAAATACAGGCATGCAGCAATATTCATCAACAAATCAACCAAATTTTCTTTTCATCACACATCAATAACAAAACAAAGCAAGTCAAGTTTTTCGATAGCATCTGTGCTCATCAGTTTAAAACAAAGTACCAAGTAGAATCTGTTCTTATCAATTTTAAAAAAAAATAATTTTAAAAAAACATCAGTTGTTATCAGTTTAAAACAAATCACAAATATAACATCTTTTATTATTAGTTTAAAAGCAAATATCAATTAGCATTTGTTCTTATCAATTTAATCACAATTTCAAATAGCACCTGTTCTTATCAGTTTTAAAAAAATAAAATTTGGTAGAATCTGTTCTTATAGTTTAAAATAATTACTAGCATCTGTTTCTACCAATTTAAAATCCAAGCAAATCGAGCAAATAACAGCAACTAGCACAAAAATCCAACATGCAGTCACAAATCTGAGCATATCAGTTTTAAAAATTAAATTAGCCGAGCCAAAGATAATCAAATCACCCCCAAAACATAGCATGCAACCAAATCATTCCATCCAAACAAATATAAAAACTTGCATGAAGATTTATCGTGAGTTTAGAAAACTCACCATAACAAAATCGAAGTAGCCGAAGCCCAAATTGAATGAAAGTTGAAGCTCCAAGTTTAATTGCAAACCCGAGTTTTTTGAATCGCGAGAGCCAAAGCCCAAATTTTATTTCAAGCCCTAACCTTGGATCGAAGGACGAAGAGGAACGAAGGCTGCCATTAATTTTTCTTCGTTTGTTTATTTTATTTTAGATCTAGGTTTAGAAAATGAACGAATGAATAAAGGGGAGGGGTCGCGTTATCTTGCAGAGAAAAGAGGCGTAGCAGTGTACTAGAGATGTTGAAATATCTTTTATGTCGGCTGGGAGATAAAATATTTGTGTACCAAAGATTTTGCAAAACTTCTTCTTTTTTTTTTTTTTTTTTTTTCCTTTAGTAAATATATAAACATTTTAAAGTTTAACTATCAAAAATTTATTTATATTAACACGTTTTCCCATTAGTTTTTTTTTTCTTGTATTTTGTATTGATAAAATTTATTCCTTTTTATTTTAGTTAAAGAAGGTTATTTTAAAATCTACCATCAATTTATAAATTTTCATAAATAATAATTCTTATATCCAATTTATTTTTCTAATTCACTAGTTCGAATTTTTAAATATCAATTCAATCTTCAATTTCAAACTCGAAAGTCAAATTCACATTTTATTCAACTTTAAATAGATTAAATTTTAAATTTAATCGCCAAATTCATTGCTATATTGGAAATTCAATTTAAATCATCATTAAAATACTTAAAATTAATTAAATATTTTCAATTTAAATTGTTCAAAATTTAGGATCGTTACAGGAAACCTTTGGGCTCACATAACTCTTTGGACCAGGCCGGTAGGGGTAGGGTACTTGATTACTCAAACTTAATCCCTTGACACTATCTTTCTAGACACTCTATTATCTAGGCTGTGAGCTTAATTAGTTAATCCTAACATGACTAATTTAGACAACATAGGTCATTGGGCTCTGATACCATTGTTCAACTAGGCTAGCCTATGATTGAAGTAATGGGTGAATTTCATTTTTTTCGATTTTGGATCTTCATTGGGCCTATGAAGTCTAATATATTTAGAATATTTCTAAATTTATTTTAAATAAAATCTTTATTTTATTTAAATTTGTAAAATGATTTTGTATAATTTAATTCATGTTATATTATACATACATACATATAATTATATATATGTGTGTGCGTGCGTGTGTGTCTTATACACATACATATGTGTTTGTGCGCGTGTTACATATCAATCGATGTAAGGTATAACATACCCGTGTATAAGTGTGGGAATTTACACCACAACAAACATGTTAGTTCATCTAACATACAAATATATTGTTTGAATGTATATTTATATAATTTACTTATATATATGAAATATTATATATATACACACACACTATGTTTCATAGGTCCAATAGAGGAATACGGTAGGGCGACCCTCTATCCCCCTACTTGTTTGCAATCGCCATGGTGTACTTTACACTACAAATGGAGTTGGCTACTCATCACAAGCGAATTCATACTATTTTTAACTTCCAGCCTACGCTGAGTCACCAACTATATGCAGATGCCTTGCTCATCTGTATAAAATCCAGTAATGAATCAGCAACAACAATTAGAGACATTTTCAACAAGTTAGAAAAGTACACTGGGCCAAAACTAAATGAACAGAAAACCAAGTGCTACTTTAATAAAACCTGCAACATGAGAACACAGGTGCTGGAAATTTTAAATGTCAGAGAAGGAAATCTCCCAGTCAAATACTTAGGAGTTCCCCTGTCTTCTAATAAAATCACTGACAGAGAATGTGCAGTCCTTATATCCTCTATCAGAGATAGACTACAGGGCTGGAGATCCAAACTATTGTCACTTGCAGGCCGCATAGAGTTGGTGCATACTGTAATTCATTCAAAAGTCAATTTCTGGCTGCAAACTTTTCAACTCCTAGATGCTTCTATTCAGAAAATTGAAAGGGTATGCGCAGATTTCATCTGGAAAGGAGGGTTTCACAAGATAAAATATGAAAAACTATGTAGACCAAAAGATGAAGGTGGTGTAGGACTTAGAAGACTTAAAGATATGAGAACAGTACACACCCTCAAGCAAGCCTTGAAAATAATAAATGGCAAAGGACTCTGGGGAAAATGGATGAACAAAAGATACATCAGAGATAATTTCTGGCAAATGGCAATAGATAATAATGCATCAGCGAACTGGAAGGCTATACTGAGAATCAGATATATCTTAGCATCCCTCTGCACACGAGAAATAGCAAATGGAAGAGAGACTGATTTCTGGAGAGATCCATGGATACAAGGTAAATCATTAATAGATATGTTGGGATTGCATACATTTTCAGATTTTGGATGTCCCAACAAAAAGGTTCAGGATGTGATAAATAATAACAAGTGGAATTGTGCATCACTGCCAATAATACAGAACATAAAACAAGAAATACAATATACGCCAATTTTTCACAGTAGAGACAAAGATATCTGGGCTTGGAAACCTACAGAAGCAACGTGGAATGAAATCAGAGAAAAAGATAACAAAGTCACATGGAGCAATATCATATGGGATCGAAGCAACAACCCTAAAATGGCTTTCACTGCTTACAAAGCGATAATGAAAAGACTAGCAACGAAAGACAGATTAGCGAAATGGGGCGTGGTAAATGAAACAGAATGCATATTATGTGGACAAGAAACCGAAACTCATGACCATCTTTTTTTTACCTGTTCATTCTCTAACTCGATATGGAATGCATGTAATAATTTTCTAAATCTAAAGGCACATTCAGACAAACTTGAAGAACAAATGAATTACCTGACGTTGAATGCCGACTGCGAAGACCTCAAAACCAAAACGCATAAAATTGCCATCAGTGTAACTGTTTGGAATGTATGGAAGGAAAGGAATCGAAGAATTTTCCAGAATAAACAACGAAACCAGTCAGAAGTAAGCAAAATTGCAAAAGGAAATCTGAATCTAGCTCTGAAAAGAGTCAGAAACCTTCAACTTACCAAGAGGGAACTAAGCGGAGCTCGAACTGGAGAAGAGGGTTGTTCTCATTCATTGATAGAAAGCCGAGAAAGGAATCACCTACAGCCGCCATGAATTATGAACTCGAGAAAATAAAATGTATGTGCTATTTGTATTTGGTAAGGATTCAGTTTACGTGGTAAGTACTAGTTCTTAATGTAATCCTTATGGGCTGAAAGATTGCCTTAATAAAATTTACCCATTTACAAAAAAAAAACACGATATTTCATTTAGATAGTTTTGTATAAATATATAAATATATGTATGTGTGTGTGTGTATTTATAAACATACTTATGAAATATCAATAATATATAATATATTTATACTATATGAATATGCTTAAGTCATTTATAAAATATATTAAATATAATTTTTTTCGTAAATGTAAAAACAATATATACACATATGTATATAAAATTAAATATATACTTATATATTAAATAATTATATATAAATGTAGAATAATATAGTATAAATATATATTAATACAAATAAAAGACATAAAAATATTTTTAATAAAAATGTATTAACCTATTTATGCACATGGCTTAGAATTTATTTTTTGAATTTCGAAATAATCTTTTATTAACTTTTGGACGGATTAATTTTAAAATATTATTAAAAAATATTTTTGGAACTTAATTATAAATTTAGATTTCTAGAAAAATTCTAAATGATATTTTGTACTTTGAATATTTATTAAAAAATTATATTTTAAAACTATTTTATAAACTAATTATTAATTTTTTACTTTTATTTAAAATATTTTTAAATAATAAAAAGATGTTTTTTCTGACAAGCATGTATTTGTGTTAATCTAATTTTAAAAAATAAAAAATATAATTTATACGATATATGATATATATATATATATATATATATATATGTATGTATTGATATAATTAATCTATGTAATTAAATAATTTAAACAATCTTTAAACCATTTATATATATTGTATTTTATTTCTGTCAAATGCGGTATATCTATAATTCTTTATGTATAGAATTTATATAACCATATTTTTATAAAATATCATGTAATATTCAAATTATAAACTACATGTACATATTTTAAATAATACACATATTATTAAAAAAATAAAAAAAATTATTATTAAGCCGCACCATTATTGGTAATACATGAATTTTTTTATACAGGTAAATAAAATATAAAACTAGTCCAATTGTGGATGTATACTCGTATATCAAAATCGTACCAAACTAACATTATAATATACCTGTGTATAATATAAACATTATATCTAAACAATAATAAGTATATATTGGTTAGAAAGGTACCTTACACCCAATGCCTGAAAGTACCTTAAAATGATGAGATTAGCTACTTGAACTAATTTCCAATCTAGTATATTGCTAGTCTCTGAATTGTTGGCCACCGATTATCGAATGGAATTAAATTGATTGAGGACGGAAAAGGTTGGGTTTGGCTTGATGTAGGTGTGTTTGGAGGCTTCAAAAATTCTTCCGAAAGTTGAGGGTAGAAATGCTTGTATAAAGTAGATTTAGAGACAGACTAGGCTTTAGATCCTCCTTTATCTCGTACCAATTGTCTTTCATCCCAGCCATCCAAATCAAAACCCTCTAACCCACACGTAGTTTCCCCTTTCTAGAACTATTATGATCTATTCAAATTAGCCCTCATATGGGGATCAAACCCATTTAATGTCTAAACAAAATATTTTACATTTAAATCCAATTTAAATGTTTATCGACATCACAAATCGATTAATAAATTATAACTTTTAAAAATACATTTAACAACATTTGTTCATCAAATCAAAATAAAATTTTATAATTAATATTTCATAAATTTTAATTAATTTATAATAAATAAAAATGAATTAAATCGCTTTTGTCAAAGAAGTATTCATCGTTTCAATTGTGTGACTCGTTAGGTGTAAATTTGGTCAGCAATTAATATTGATGTGACAACCCACCTTTTTGGAAGGTTTAAATCGAAAATAAACCACATATATCTAAATCAAACCATTCACAAAGGAGGATTGTCAACAGGAATTAATGAGAAAATAAGAGGAAAGAAGGAAAACAAAATACAGAATCTCGCAATGGAATAACAAAACATAATAATCAAATAAACGGTTCATGAAGCTATTTTATAATATACATTTGATTACACAATTTTTACAACATAATCAAAGTACAATCAACAAACATACCAAAACAATGCAACATAAAAGTAATAGTAAATACGGTCTAGCAACTCCATCTTTATCTTTAAGGAATAATATCTTCAACACTGAAATACTTAGGCTAACCCGAGCATAATGAAAAGACAAAACGCTCGAGTCAGAACTAAAATTTCTTATGTAAGTTAAATCAACAACAAGTAAATACAAGTGTAATAGCTTCAGAGATGTTTACAGGATTTTCCACCTCCTATCAAGTATAAAACGTGAGTGTAATAACTTAGGAGATGTTATGGGATTTTCCATCTCCTAAGGATCCGTTAAACTATCTATATGTAGTAAGATACACTATATATTTAGTGTCTATCAATAAAGTAAAGTATTAAAGTAGAGTTAAGGCTTTACATTGATCCCCTTTAACACATTTTTAAGCGTTGTCCTACAGTTTTCCTTAGTAGCATCACCAGTAACGTCGGTAGTCAGGGAGGTTCCTTGATAAGACAACACTAAAACAAAGTCATAGTGGTCGTGTATAAGGATAAAAGTCTGACAAGGCATGTAAGGCAATGCTCAAGGTAGGATACTACCAGTTTGGGTCAAAGAGCTGGTGGTAAAGCATCGTAGCTATGACCGTCCATCGCATCCACCACCCCCAAAATCAAATTAAAGTGCACCAATCAAGTCAAAATCAACATAGTAATACGAAGAAGTGTGTCCGCTAGGGGTAACTAGCCCACTTGGCCCTGACAAGCCATCCTGTTTTAGTCATTTCAAATTGGCACACGTGCCGGGGACATCAATCATCGTTCTCCTTCTTCATTCCAACGAACGCCTCCAATTCAACTACTTTATTATGGATAACATCCACCGTGTACACGTTGTTAAAGTGGTTCTAATATTGATAAAGAGTATACCAATAAGAGGCCCGGTCTCTTGAAAAACCAAATGTCGTTTTTCACACCGACTGGTTCTTTCACATTTTGAAACCGATTCACATTAAATATAATATTCACTTCAAAAATATCACTTCATTTCATAATACCATATTTACTCGAAATATGTCATTATCACTTGAAAATATCATTTCAAATTCCAACATACGTTATAACCTCATTTAACCACATTCACATTTAAATCAATGATTTAAATGTAAACATTCCAACTTGCTTAGTTTGAAATTTTAAAATAGTTTGAATAATTTTGAATAGTTTAAAATAGTTTAGATATTTAAAACAGTTTAATATAAAATGGTTTGAGTATTGAAAATGGTTTACATAGTAAAATAGTTTGAAAAATCAAAATAATCTGAATAAAAAAATAGATTTTAAACAGTTTGTTTTAAAATAATTTATTTTGAAATTAATATCAAATCTAATTGCTTCTTTCCATTTCAACAAATCCAAACGCACGTCCAAATTTCAAATCAACAAAACTAAATTTCCAATATTTTAATTCAATCGACTCAATTTTGATTCAATTTCAAATCAACTTGATTTCAGTTTCAATTCGAATTAACTTCAATTTTTGAAACGTTCATTTGCAACTTCAAATTTGATTCAATAATTCAATTTAATGATTTAAATTTCAATCCAATTCTTATTTTAAACCATTTCAATTTATATCAATTTCAAGTCCAAGGTGACGCCCCACCTCTATCTCACGCTAGCCAAGGACACTATAGAGTAATGCCGTCAACTAGCACGAAGAATAAGGCTGTTGAGGAGCGACCATCCGTGTAATTGCTTTGTGCGAGCAACGATATGTCAGATAGTATAACATGCGTTTCATTTCAAGAGGAAATCCTACATATCAATACAAACTCAAAGCTACTACACAGTAGCTAAGTGGTATTCGGAAACAACTATAGAAATAAACATAACATAAATCACCACAGATATTCATATCACAAAGGCGGAAATAGATAAGAATATTACACATAGACGTGTACATCAGAGTAGTGGTCGTACAAGATCCACAACATCACAAAAGAAATAGATATAAGTGTTAGACAAAAGAATAAGTATACATCAAGGAGTCTCTATCTCGAATGTAAAAAATAAAAACTACTAATCTAAAGTAGTTAGCCAAAAATCAGGCGACAATCCCTGATAAGAAGTCAAGTAGAAGCACCTGTAATATCTCGGTCTGACCCGAGTATTATCTAATAAGAAAATAATAAACGGATCAGTCTAGCTATAAATATCATATAAAATGAGATAGAATGAGAGATATGATAACAATAATGTCATACTGTGATAAGTATATGTTTGAAAATCAACCAGAGATTAATCAATATCACAAGAATCTTCTCAAAGATCAAAAAGAATGTCATATTCTTTACTTTTATTCACCAGGTCACAAATATTGATAAAACTCATCAATGTAAATCACTAAAATTGGTGAGACACAAATTCTAGAAATCATCAATTAGAAATCCAAAAATCACAAGAGCGGGAGGCCTATCACAAAACGGAAGCATGAAAACTCACCAACACGTGTATCACAAACGGAACGCTATTCCATGGTCGCTAGCCATAGAGCCGGCGCAGTGACGTAGTATAATAACAGTACTCCCAAGGAACCTGAAACTCTAATAACTCGGAACATCGACGCAGTACAATAACAGTACGTCAAATGAACTTGATAAACCGGAACAAAGATGTAGTAAAATATCGGTACTCCGTTGATCCAGATAAGCCGGGACATCGATGTAGTATAATAACAGTACATCCCATGATCCGAACACCATAAATGAATGTGGGTCGCTAACCTATAAAGAAAATGAGACGCAACTCCAAAGAACGAGTAGGTCGTTAGCCTATAAAGAAATGAGACGAAGCTCAATAAAATAAGGTACAGTCCCTTAAGTAGACAAAGAGACACATCATATCGCTAGTCTAAATCATCAAAATGATCATCATCGATCAATAAGAAGTGTCAATTACACTAAGCTAGTAAATAAATGAGTTTAGCTTTATGTCCCGTAACTACTGGCTTAACTTAAATATTCACGAACAAGTTGTAGATTCCCACTCAAAAATTGTCACAAGAGTTTCAATCGAACAAGTCTAAGAATTAACCGATGAAGTAAACACAAGCGTTTCATACCACTTGTTTTGCTAAGCCATTTAATTGGATATCTCGAACGAATGAGAAAAAGGTTTGCGTATACTAATAGGTAGGAAAAACGGTTTTATAAGAGCTTTGTGTTAAAAATAGAGTTGAAATCATCTTTGTAAATGAGTTTGAATATTTACTACTAGTATAGAAACCTTTGCGTTTTAAAGTGACAAACCAGAAAAATGATTCTAAAAACAATAAATCACCAAAATTTCACGTACGAAGACTGAGTTAAATCCAAAGAAATCGATACCAAACCCGTCAAGATGGATATTCCCAAAAATCCATAAAAAGGGGTCATCAAAGATTGATAATAGTGATAACAACTAATCGGATCAACCAAAATCGATTAGCATTGGAATTTAAATCAAAAATAAGGTGAATGGGCAAAACTGGGCATTTCCAGATGTCTGAGAGGTTGTTCCAGACGTCTGGATTTGGTTTCTGAAAATATTCTAGAAAACCATCCAGACATCTGAATTCTCAAATCAGACGTCTGACCTCCTTACAGATGTCTGAAACAATAATTCAGACATCTGAAATTAGTCACTGCCATTTTTATTTTTCTGCCAAGAATAAATTTCTCTAGGAGGCAAAACCAAATGTCTGGCATTGGTGTCCAGACGTCTGAACACCTGGTAAGGGCAACAAATTTCCTAGGCCATGATGGCCAATACGTTTTCGGGAGTGCGAGTGAGCAATGACGACTATGGATTTACGCCTAGCAACAACCCGGCCTTGTAGGCCCTTCGATACACCCCAAACAACATATCCAAACATCCTTAGAAAGATTTTCATAAAATTGGACTTAAAAACCAAAAATTGAAAAATCACCATACCAGTTCAAATCAAAAGCAAATGATCATGAATAGATGTTAGGAATTCATACCTAACAACAAAGATAGATATAGACATAAATGTGAGATAAAAAAATCTCACCTTTAACACAAAAACAAGGAAGAAGAAGCTTGAAAATAAGGGAGGATCAACCACTCTTCAAGCTCAACTCTAGAAGCTCTAAACTAAGATCAAAAGCAATAATTTTTCAAATTAGGTTATAGGAAATTTCTAAAATTGGAGAGAGATTGAGATGGAGAAGAAGAAGAAGATACTTACCTAAGCTTCTCTTCGAATTTGGAGCTAAAACTTGGATTTCCTAAAGAAACTAGGGTTTAGGATTTTAATTTTCCATCTCCACCACCATTTTTGCTAAAGCTTAAGTTGTAGGAAATATTATGAAGTAATGAAGAGGAGTGGAGTGGGTTGGGTTGATATGTTAGGTTAATGGGCTGGAACCCAAAGCCCTAAGTGAAAAGGTCAAAATTTTAGCTAGCTCCAAATATATCAATGTTCATACTCAAAAAGGTTGCAAACGTCATTTTGGACTCAATGGAAGTGGTCTCGAGTCCTAATTCGGCTGCTTGCAAAAAGTAGCTTTTCAGACTTAAATCCGACTAATGATGCTATAATTAAATAAAATATTTAAATATACAATCGTAAATATGCGGGTTGTTACAAACTCCCTTCCTTAAAGAAATTGCGTCCTCGCAATACTTAAAAAGGAAGTAAAATGTAAAAACCGTAAAAGCATATCAACACAAAAGAAGTTTGAAATAAGAAGTTCGCCTTAAGGAGCACACGAGAGTAAGTCCGGATGTGATCGCTCGATGAATTCTCTAGATTCTCAAGAGTAATCCTTAGGATTTGAGGACCATTGAACTTTCACAAGCGGGACATCTTTATTTCGAAGGCGTTTAACCTCCGAAGCAATAATACGAATATGATGTTGCTCATAAGTCAAATTAGGTGAAACTTCAATTTCTTCCACAACACCGGGCTTAAGAATAGAATCGGAATCTCGAAGGCATTTCCGTAATTGAGAAATATGAAACATGTCATGAATAGTAGAAAACTGAGCCGGTAATAAAAGACGATAAGCCATGGAACCAATACGTTCAGTGATGGGAAATGGACCAAAATATCGAGGTGCTAATTTTCCTGATCGGCTGAAATGCACAACACCCTTCATAGGTGAAATACGAATAAACACAAAATTTCCCACAGAAAATTCTAATTTCCTTCTTCGATTATCGGCATAAGATTATTGTCTATTTGAGCTTCTTTCATCCTATGACGAATAAGGTCAATCTTTTCTGTGGAATCATAAATAAAATCTGGACCTAAAAATAGCTTCTCACCGGCCTCAAGCCAACAAGAAGGAGATCGGCATGGCCTTCCACAGAGTGCCTCGAAAGGTGCCATACCAATACTAGATTGGAAGCTATTATTATAGGAAAACTCAACAAGAGAAATGTGATCTTCCCAACTTCCACCAAAATCAATAACATATGCACGAACAAGATCTTCAAGAGTTTGATTCACATGCTCAGTTTGTCCATCGGACTAAGGGTGATAAGCGGTGCTAAAATTAAGCTTCGTTCCCAAAGCTTTTTAAAGACTCTTCCAAAATCCACTAGTAAACAATGGATCACGATCGCTAACAATAAAAGTAGGAACTCCATGAAATTTAACAATTTCTTTAATAAAGAGTTTGGCCAAAAGAGGTACGATCCGATTGGACCGAACGGGAATAAAATGGGCAGATTTTGTAAGTCTACCTACTATCACCCATAGGCTATCATGACCCGAACGAGAACGGGGAAGATCGTCAATAAAATCCATGGAAATTTGGTCCCACTTCCAAATTGGAATGTCTAAAGGTTGCAATAACCCACCGGGCCTTTGATGTTCGGCCTTAACGAGTTGGAAAGTCAAGCAGCGCTTAAAAAAGTTAGCAATATCAGATTTCATCCCATCCTAATAATAAAGTCGCTTCATATTTGCGTACATTTTACTACTACCGGGATGAATGGTAAATTTAGAACGATGAGAATCTTCTAAAATGTCTTTACGAAGATCACAAATATTTGGCACGATAAGTCTACAAAATTTTCGAATACCATCACGAGCATGAATATCAAAGTCTTTCAAACCTTCAATATCAATTTCATCCCTACGATTTTGGCTATGAAGAACCAATTCGGGATCTAGCTTTTGAGCATTAAGAATGCGGTCTAAAAGAGAAGGATGAGCCTCAAGGCTACATAAAATGAGAGATGAACATAAATCGGATTCATGATCTCGAATCTCGCAAGTGGACAAAATCTCGAGATCATTCCATTCGGATATCATCATAGAAACAACCGCTTGTTGCTTATGACTAAGGGCATCGGCAACACGATTTCCCTTTCCGGGAGTATAAAGAATATCAGGATCATAAGATGCAAGGAACTCGAGCCAATGTTGTTAACGCAAATTAAGTTCCTTTTGGGAAAATAAATACTTCAATGATTTATGATAGGTGTAGAGAACAAATTTTTCTCCCAAAAAGGTAATGGCGCCAAATTCGAAGGGCCAAAAAAATAGCCACGAGCTCCAAGTCATGAGTGGCATAATGAGTCTCGGTAGGCTTTAATTGCCTAGAAGCATAAGCAATAACACGTTCTCTTTGCATAAGAACGGTGCCCAATCCAACCCGACTTGCATCGGTAGAAACAATAAAATCTTGGTTCCCCTCGGAAATCACAAGAATAGGAGCATCAGAAAGGAGTTCTTTTGATTTTTGGAAAGAAGCTTCACATTTTTCCAACCAAATGTATTTAACTCTTTCTTTGTCAAACTAGTAAGAGGCACGACAATTTTAGAAAATTCCTTTATGAACAGACGGTAATAACCCACCAATCCAACAAAGCTACGAATTTCCGTCACACTCTCCGGTCTCTTCCAATCTGGAATTGCTTCAACCTTTGAAGGATCCATGAACATTCCGGATTCGGAAATGACGTGACTGAGAAATTTCACACGAGATTGCTCAAAATGGCACTTAGAAAATTTTGCTTTCAATTGATTGCTCCTTAGAGTTTCCAACACAATCCGAAGATGCATTTCATGCTCCTCCTCGGTTTTAGAATACACAAGAATATCATCTATAAATATGAGAACAGATCGATCGTGCAGTCTTTGAAAACACGATTCATGAGGTCAACGAAATAAGCTGGAGCATTCGTTAAACCGAATGGCATAACAAGCCATTCATATGATCCATAACGGGTACGGAACGCTGTCAAAGGAACGCTATCCTCTACAATATGAAGCTGATGAAAACCGGTGGCTAAGTCTAACTGTGAAAAGACTCTAGCACCGCTAAGTTGATCGAATTTAACCAACATAAGAAATCTTAGAAGTTGTGAGTGGGTTAAACACTCACCTTTTGAATTCAAATTGAATTTAAATCCAATTTAAACCCAAAATTTCAATTGTCTCCAAATCCATCCAAAAAAGTGCCAAAACGTCCGTAATTCTAACACGATCCCAGCAAAACAAACCGCGCATAAATCCGAGCTCGTATGAAAAAGTTAGGAAAATTAGAAGATTGGAAAATTCTAGTACTGAGTCGACTTCGGGTTCAACTCCGGTCCACCGCCTCAATTCCCCGGTGCTTGCTTGGAGTTTTTACCAAAACGACCCGGAGCGACTCGAGTAACTTTCTTCCTAACCCGAAGTAGATGCAGCGTTTTTGCCTCTGAAACTCGAAGCGCGACTAGAAGTTGCTGCAGATCCGCAAATTTTTTTTTAAATTGAAATTGGATTGGGAAGATTAGGGTTTGCAGTGGAATGAGGAAGAGCATACGTTCATAATGAGGAATAAGCAATGTCCTAGGGTTCATAGCCACATATATATAGGCAAACAGAATAGAAAGAATAGGCTAGGTTGGATTTGGGTTTTGAACGATAATTGACCCGAAAAGCCCGTTTCGATTCCGGAACGGAAAAGGGTCAACCCATGTATTAAAATATATGTTTAAAAATATTTTAAACGCGATGGAAAAAGTTTCATGTCCAAATTCCATCATATGAAGAAGTTATGCTAAATTCAAATTTTCCAAATTGATTTCAATTGATTTAAATTGCATAAATTTCAGGGCGTTTCGAGTCCGTACGATCAAACGACAAGTCTGATCGCTACGAAACTTGAAACACTATTATAATTCACCGCTACGGATCCGATGAAACTGGTTTCGTCGAAATGCAAGTCAGTGGCCAAAATGGCTATTTTTCTATTAATTAAGTAAATTAATAATTAATAAAAAAATTCAATTTTAATTTTCAATCTTAAAATTGATAGATTTTTCACTTTATATTTCTCAATCAAATTACAATGTTTTAACCAAATTAAAAGTCAATTTAAAGTTGATAAATTTAACAAATTTCAGTGTTTATCCCAAATTCATTGAATTTAGAAATTGTAAATTAAATTTTCCAAATTTCATTTAATTTCCTTTCATTCTATTATTCAGTCTATTATTATCAAAAGATGCAATTTACATTGGTTTGTATCTATTGCATTAATATTCTCAAATTTCCTTCGTAATTTTCATTAACGTAGTATTTTAATATTAAATTCCACTTTTTTTAAAATCCTACCCTTGTTATTCGAGTCTTATTGAATTTTATATTTCAAATAAAAAACAATTTTCATTTTAAAACTAAAATTAACATTTATTGCATCTTATAGAATTAATCATTTCAAATGACCAATCACATCTACCATAACTGCACAAAGTATAAAGTAGTAGATTTTTGTCATTTTTAATCCCTTAGATACTTAATATAGCTAAAAGCAAATTCACATATAATTTTATTGTCAATTATTTCAGTAAATACAGTGTTCAAATGTCAACTGCAATTAATCCAACTAATTGCAAATTAATTCCAATAAATTTGATTTTATTCGATTACAAATTAATATTCACTCAATTATTACTCAACTAACATAGTTAACATTGTTTCATATTTCATTACATTAATATTTATATAACATCTTAGATTTGTATCAACGGTTATACTTAAAAATGTGAATCTTGTCAATTACGCGTATTAATTAAGGTTTTCAACTCAATTAACAAAATTTCCTAATTCAAATCCCTTTTTACCAAATTTGACAATCCGTAACCATTCGTACTACATCCCATATTAATATAATATTTATTAGATTTTATTTCAAATTAACGTACAACTTAATTTCTCTTAATTAAGATCTGATTCCCAAATTTTTTTATTTAACATACTAAATGAATAAATAACCTAAATACATGGTCACCTACTTACTCCTTCCATTTATAAGTTTACTACTCACCCACCCAGGTATAATTCCATACATAACACTAATTAATTTTCATTAGCACTGCATTATCCAATTATCATAAATTTGTTCAATATATTGTAACGATCCCAGTTTTATAGACGAATTTAAATTTATAATTAAATTGAATTTTAGATTTAATTATGGATTTGGTTGAATTTTTCAAATTTAATAAGAAATTTATATTTATTTGTTTTTGGATTTGACTTGAAACTCAAAAATGATATTTTTAGTTGAATTGAATTATAAATAAAGTGTTTAAAATAAAATAAAAATATGTATCAATATTGAATATAAGTGATAAGTGTAAAATATAAATAAAATAAAATATACGTTATACATTTAATGTTTGAAAAATTTAAAGTTTAGATAGATAAAAATAACAACATTGAATTCATTCATATTGTAAAGCAATAAGACAAGGTAACATAAAAGATCAAGTAACATGTTAATAAAACAAATATATACACTTAAAAGCAATACTAGAAATATCTCAGTACATAAGCACAAGTTTGTAACATATACTTACAAAATAAATAGAGTTGTACAAAAGCAATAAATGCCAATTCTCATCAGCCACCACAATATCTCCTCAGTACAAATGAATATCACCCCAGCCGAAAACAAAGCAAAGCAAGAACTGTACAAACATGTACAAAGTAAACAAAATAGGATTTGCATTTAATGTCAATCCTCTCAGCACAAAACATATCTCATCATCCATGCTTACTGTACTAAAAGAGAAAAAAATTAGTAACCCTGTACAAAATATATATGATATAACCTGTAAACTTCTTATATACTTTAGCTCCTCTTATTAGTTCGTTCACTTACAAAAGTTTGAGTATTAATGGAAAAAAAAGTAGAAGAAAGAAATAAGTAGCATTCAACAAAAAAAAAGAAACTGTAAAAGCAAATAGCAAAACAAAAGCTCAATTTAAACTAGAAACTCAAAGTTTTTCAAAGGAAAAAGATCAAAGCTCAGTTTCAAAAGCAAGTAGGATCAAGCTTTCCAATTCCAGGCTCTGCTCTTCAAATCTTGTCCATTGTTTCAACAGTTTTAGGTGAGCAAAACTTTCTTTTAAAACCTACTTTATCTTAGCAATCTTTGAAGTATGATCTATTTAGTTATAAATTGAAATGCAGTTAAGAATATGTGTGATTATTGGGTTGTGAATATCTGTGTACTTCAGCTCTCTGTTCTTTTTGGTTTCCAAGGTAGAAAATAAGTAAGAAATCCAACATGTCCTCGTTCAATCATCATTGAACCATGAAATTAAACAAAACAAGTTGTTTAAGCTTAAATCATTGTTCAGAATTATTTTAGCTTGCAAATGGAAAGAGTTGAACCTGTAAACTTCATTTTACAGTAAAAAAAGAGATTTTATGATAAACTCAAATATCTTAATTTGATGATTTGATTACATATCTTGAATCTACATACCAAAGTATGATTTTTAAAACAAAAACAAGGATTTTTGGTTGGGTATACAAAGAGCAGTTCTTTTTTGAACAACATTTGTATTTTTCTCATTTTCTAACAATCGAATCAATTTTAAACGTTGAAGTTTGGTCGAATCAATTTAATTCATATAAATCCATAATTTATTTCCTTTAAAAACAACATCATTTAATCAAAATCTATATTTAAGATTTTAAAACCATTAAATTTAACCAATCCAGTGTCAATATATGATTTCCTACCCTATGGCTAAGTGAATAGTTATTGAAAATGTGATATGGATCGTGTAATATGAATATACAATAATACGGACTATAGTAATGACAGTTATATGGTAAATAATGCGGAATATAAATTCAGTAAAGTAAAATGACACCAGGAATTTTTATACTGGTTAAGAGCACCGTCCTACTTCCACTTCTAGACTACTTATGGAATTTCACTAAAATAGCAACCCTCACTTAACCCGAAGGAATAGGTCTGTACGACCCCTGAGTAGCCGAACTGGGTCCTAAGTAGCCGAACTAGGTCCTAAGCAGCAGAACAGGATTTCGCCTCAGCTGCCGAAGAGGACATCGCACGTCTGAGCAACAGAACATGACTTCAACAAATACAAAAGACTGTTTTGACTTCGTGTATTCTAATAACACAGATTTGTCACTTTTAGTACACACTTCCTATAATCTTCTCCTTGAGTACAAATATATATATTTGAAGTTTATGAAGAATAGAAAAGTATAATATTGCTTTAATGCAGCATATTTGAAAGTATAGTTGCAAGTAGATTCAAGAGTGTTAGATTAGAAAGATAAGAAAATTCGGTGATTTGGAATCAAGTTAGAGTATGTATTTATAGAGGTTAGAAAGCAGCGACCATTGATGAAGAGTTTCGATTGAAGTGTTGCGTTCAAATTTTTTCGTAGAGGTTCGTTACTCTTCACAAATAGTCGTGTCTTTTCAAAAAGTAGCCGTTGTAGAAATTCAGTCGACTGAACCTCTGAGTTAGTAGATTGAATATTCAAACGAATTTTTAAATATATATTTGTTTATCTGTGCATCTATGTATGTTGCGCAGAAATTTCTGGGTCAGTCGATTGAGCCTCTGGGTGAGTCGACTGACCTGGCAATATCTATGCAATTTGCACAATTTACATAGGTATAATAATATATATAACTATAAACACTTTTCTAATATAATATATATAACTTTAAACACTTTTATAGTATAATATATATTATATATGCTTATATATGTTTAAATTATTTGGAAATAAGACGATCAAATATATAAGCTAATATATACGTTAACGAGGAGAGATTTTAACAAAATTGAACTAAGACTCAAAAACAAAACAAAATAATATAATTGATGCATCGATTTTGAAGTCTTGTCTCCTTATAGTATATATTCTCTTTTTGCCATAGCACTCGTCAAATTTGTATGTCATAGTGATAGCTTTGTGTCATGAATCAAATCTAAGTCTCAACATTCTCCCCCTTTTGATTGATGACAACGTGTAAATAGATATAGATTTCGACTGTATATATAATATAAATACTTACTCCCCCTGAATCTTTGACACTCTACATCCTGCATTCTTAACGTTAGTAATCATATTATTTCTCCCCCTTTGTCATCGACAAAAAGGAATAAGGAATATAAAAGTATGAGGCCATAATATCATAGTTATATGAAGGAAATGATCATTCATATATTTAAAATATCATAAACAAGAGTCTTGAAACAATCGGAAAAGAGTGACTATTTAATACAAGCCATAAGTTAAAGACTAATGTTTGCATAATATAAAATAACAACTTATGCCATCCTTTTCTTACCCCTATCATCATGCGATGTTTGACCACCACTATCGCCTCCATCATCGTCGGTACTACTTGCTTGATCATCGGAAGAGGAAGACCAAGTGAAGATGGGTTGCTTACCCAGATCGCCTAGTGTAGCCATGAAATGCCGGATGAACATGAGATAGCTAACCATAACTTCTTAAAAAATCCTTTAACACTATTAAGCTTTTTGTCAACTTTAATGATATGGCATTGAAGAATTTGCTAGTTACGGCATATCATAGAAATTGACTCATGTGTAGGAAGGCCCGGATTAGGAATCAAAATTTCATCTTGTTGACGATTAGTTGATTTTTGGCGAGATGGACAGTCAGATGCTTCGCCTTCTTGCTGTTGTGGTTTATCTTGAGATAGTTGTCATTGAGTCCATTCTTCAAAAGTATTGATAGGAGGTGGTCGCGCAACCGGTAGTTTAATTAATGCTAAATTACGAGAATTTAAATACCCAACGGTAGAAATCGGCGAGTAAGTTTTTGAAATCTCACATGCCTTTAGCAGTCGCATATATTCTCACCATAGTAGATGGCATTCATTCGACCATTGTTGAAGCTTAAGAATTCATCAAGAATTAATCGTAGCCAATTGACTTTAATATTTCAAAGATAGCGTACAAAGCTTTAAAGTTATGTTCATAAACAAGTTCATAACTCCCGGTTCGCGGAGTTTAGGTTTTCATTAACGCGTGTTGTATAATTCTTGCTTTTGGTCTTAAGGACATGGACTTGAGTTGGTGCATGTCGTATTCTAAAAATAAATGACTTATATGGTCACGAATGACCACATCACAATCAACATTGCTCAATTCTCTACCATCATTTTCATATCTTAAAATGTGAGCCATTCGATCTAAGGAGAAAAAGATGGGTTTTCCACAGACTAGACTCTATACACAATCTTCTTGATTTTGAACGGTTTGGTGACCCAAGTTAAGATTTGCATAGAATAGTTTGACCATTATTTGATTAATTTTGTGCTCATTGTCGACAATATTGAATAAAGATTCCAAATTGCTCCTACGAGCCAATTCTTGTATATGGTATGGAGGAAAATCAACAAACTTTACAAACGAACCTTCAAAGATGAGAGAATCTTGCATTCTCATCCATCTCCTAAGTGCGGTATCGTCGAATAGCCGTTGTTGAATTTGCTCGTTTGAAGGAGGTTGAGAGGATGAAGATGCTTTGCTTTTTCTCTTAGGAGCCATTAATTTGATTGTTTGAAGGTTAAAAATTGAGTTTTTGAAGAGCTAGGGTTTTGGAGAAGTTGAAAATTTGAAGTGCGTGAGGAGAGAGAAGGGGAAGGTGATGGTTAAAAAGGGAAAAGTGAGTGGGTAGGAGCAGTAGTTTTGCTCAGATTCACGAATCAGTTGACTGAATCAGTGGTTCGGTCGACTGAATCTGAAATTCAAAATTTTTGACCTTCTGGTTCAGTCGACTGAATCTTGGAATTTTTTTTTTTGCATCTGGTCCAGTCGACTGAGCCACTGTAGCAGTCGACTGACCTTTGGTTTTTTTAAAAAAAATTACTTCCTTGTTAGTCAACTGGCCTCCTGGTTCAGTCGACTGACCTGGGTGAATTTCCACAATCAATTATTCTGGAGAAATTTTTTATATATTTTCATACTCATGAATATTTTAAGTTTATTTTTGAATATTATAACTAGTATAAGTGTTGATAATATGAGGAAGAAGAAATGAATTATTCGAAAAACAAATTGTACATACTTTAGTAGAATTATTTGGAAAAAAATCAACAAATAATAACAACAACTTTATTTTAAGGGGCTAGGAGTTTTGTAGCCCTGTAGTTGTTTGGAACGAACATTTGATGCTTCATTTCGATCCTATGAATTTGGTGAGACCGGTGGTCATGGCGGGGATGTTGTAGAAGGTCGTCGAATAGGCGAAACTGTGTGTTTGTCTATTGGATGTGATGAAGCATCGCAAAACTTTATAGCAACGTGCTCAATAATTCCTAGACATCTCGAGTTGATCTTTTGCTCATAGTATATTTCACATTGAAGCATTAGTGATTCTTGTTGATAGTGATGCAAATCATCTTTTTTTTTAGTGTTTGGAGATACGTCAATCATCTTCTTCCCTTTCTTTTTCTCCCAAGTATATCCGGTATGATCATGATAGGTAGAAGATGGTGTAGTATGATGGACGGGAGTTTTTGGTAAATCGATAGAGGCTAGAATTTAAATGGAGTCAGTTGATGAAGAAGTTGAAGTCTTGAAAATTAGTTTGTATTTCAGTTCGATTGTATGAATAACATAGAATAGGCATATATATTTATAGCCTAATGTTGAGAAAAAGAAGGTTGAAGTGAATGGCTTGTCTTGAATTTAGTTATATAAAACGTCTGGTAGTTAGGAAAAATGAGCTATTTCGTTGGTTTTCTGTTATTTGATTCATCTTAAGTAAATTTAATATGCATAAAAGCAGTAAAGTATATTATTAAAGATAAGTATTATAAATAATTTAGTGTATAGTTGTCACCATATAATAGAGTCCCCAACCAAGGCTGTAATAGAAATAATCAATAGCCCAGGTGGCTAAGACATTTGGGCTATTCATAATACGTCATAGGTTCGAGTCTCAACATGGTCAGAAATATTACTTTTGTAAAAAAATTATTTTTGATTTTTTAGTTAAAATTTCGTATTTTATTATTTACAAATCTTCAATTGACATTATACCGAGTTCACGATGTAATTCTATAAAAGTATTTTCTAACAATGGTTTACTAAAAATATCAGCAAATTGATTTTCTGATGGAACATAGTCTAAATTTATCGCTTCTTTTTCTATATTATCGCATAGAAAGTGATGTTTAATATCTATATGTTTAGTTCTTGAGTGGTTTACTGGATTCTTCGATAAATTTATTGCACTTGAATTATTCCAGTAAATTGTTGATTTTGATAGACTGACTCTGAAATCTTTAAGTGTCTGTTGCATATCAATTACTTGTTTATAAGCTAGTACCACAGAAATATATTTTGCTTCACAAGTTGATAGTGAGACACAGTTTTGTTTCTTGCTAAACCATGATATTAATGATTTACCAATGAAGTGACACGAACCGCTTGTGATCCTCCGAAATTAGCATCGTTGTATGGTACTAACTCGAATGAGCACTCTTTTGGATAGAAAAGTCCGAAATCTGTAGTTTTAGTAGGATAATGTAATATTCATTTTACGGCTCGTAAATATGATTCTTTCGGGTCAGCTTGAAATCGTGCATATAGACACACACTCATCATAATATCTGCTCTACTTGCTATTAAATAAAGTAGTGATCCTATCATACTACGATATAGTTTTTGGTCTACACTCTTTCCATTTTCATCTTTATCAAGATGTGACGTTGTGCTCATAGGTGTTGGTTTGGCAGAAGTGTTTTCCATTCTGAAACGTTTGATAAGATTATTACAGTATTTTTATTAATTAATAAATATTCCATTTGAAACTTGTTTTTTTCTGAAGACCTAGAAAATACGATAATTCTCCCATATGGGACATTTCAAATTCTCTAGTCATTATTTCAGAAAATTCATTACATGATTTATTATTAGTTGAGCCAAATATAATGTCGTTTACATATATTTGAACTATCAAAAAATCAATTTTAGAATGTTTTATAAATAAAGTTTGATCTACTTTTCCTATTTCGAATCTGAGTCAATTAAATAGCTTTTAAGGCATTCATACCAAGCACGTGGTGCTTGTTTTAAACCATATAAAGCTTTCTTAAGTTTATAGACATGATCTGGGTATTTTTCATGAATAAATAAAGGAGGTTGTTCAACATAAACATTTTATTTAATATAACCATTTAAAAATCCACTTTTAACATCCATTTGATAGAGTTTAAAGTTATTAAAACATGTGTACGCCAATAAGATTCGTATTGCTTCTAGTCTAGCGATTGGAGAAAACGTTTCTTCATAATTTATTCCTTCTTCTTGGTTATACCCTTATGCAACTAATCTCGCTTTGTTTCTTTTTATATTTCCTAATTTGTCTATATATTTTTATAAACCCATTTAGTTCCTATAACAATCTGATCGGTTGGTCTGCGTACTAGTTCCCAAACATCATCTTGTTCAAGCTGATTTAGTTATCCTTGCATAGCAATAATCCAATTTTCATCGGATGATGCTTTCTTAGTATTTTTAGGTTCTATAGTGGAGAGAAAAGCTACATTACCCATTAAATTTAGTTGATTCCTAGTTCGAACATTTGAATTTATTTCCCCAACTATATTTTCTATAGGATGATTTCATAAGATTCTTCGAGGAGATCTTTTTGTATTAGTAATATTTCTATTTTCTAAATTATTAACAATGTTTTTATCTTCTCTAGAATTATAAACAACATCCTCATCATCTCTTGATTCTTCATTTAATTATTATGTAAATCATCGTTATTATGTGTTTCTGAAATAAGTTTAGAGTTCTCATCAAAAGATATATGAAGTGACTCTTCGATAGTATTAGTTCGTTTATTAAAAATTCGATAAGCTTTGCTTCAATTCGAATATCCAAGAAATATACCTTCGTCACATTTTGTATCGAATTTGCCAAGCTGATCTTTGGTATTTAATATAAAACATTTTGATCCAAATATTTTAAAATAAGATATTTTTGGTTTTCTACTGTTCAAAAGTTCATAAGGTGTATTCTTGGTGAGAAGTCTAATAGAAACACGATTCAATACATATAAGGCAGTTGCAACAACTTCCACCCAAAAATGTTTTGGTAATGTGCTTTCATTTAGTAAAGTTCTTGCACATTCTTGTAGAATTCGATTCTTTTGTTCTAGAACTCCATTTTTTTATATTTCTAGGAAATGAAAAGTTATGAAATATTCCTTTCGTTTTACAATAATTTATCAAACCGTCGTTTTCAAATTCACCTCTGTGATCAATTCTATTATTTTTAATTCTAGAACCTTTTAAATTTTGAATTCATTTAACAAATGTTTTGAAATTTTTAAAATTTTTGCTTTAATTTTTCATAAAAATAGCCCATGTATATCTAGAAAAATCATCAACTATAACAAATACGTATTTATTATGATTTACGGATTGAATTTGGGTAGGTCCAAATAAATCCATATGAAGTAATTCAAGCGGTTGTAATGTCGAAATGATTTTCTTAGATTTAAACGAGGATTTAGTTAATTTACCTAATTGACATGAGTTGCATAAATTATTAACTTTAAAATTCATTTTTGGTAATCCTTTCACGATACTATTTTTAGAAATTTCATTTATATTTTTGAAATTGATATGACAAAATCGTTTGTGCCATATCCAGGGATCACTATCTTTGGCTATTAAACATATGTCAGAGTTATGATTAACTTTAATATTCAAAATGTAAATGTATTTATTTCTATTTCCTTCAAAAATAAGATTTTGATTTTGATCAAAAGTACTACATTTATTTTCAGAAAAGATATTTCAAAATATTTATCGCATGAGTGACTTATACTTAATAGATTATGTTTTAGATTCTTAACTAATAAAACATTTGTAATAAGAGGTATATTAGATGTATCGTAATTTCTCACATCGACTTTGCCAATGATATAGCCCTTGGAATTATCTCCAAAACTGACAGAACCTTCATCTGAGTATGTAATATTTATCAGCATATCTTTATGTCCTGTCATCTGTTTTGAGCAACCACTGTTGAGTATCCATTTTTATCTTTTCTTGAGTGGTGCCTGCAAAAAATATGAGATAACATTGGTACCCACTTTTTAGTAGTGTCCTAAGAGTTAGGTCTTATGAAACCAAACTCAAGTGGGTTTAGTATCCCTTTTATAAATATAATTTTTTATTATTATGAACATTTTCTATGAATGAAATAATATACTTTTTCCTTATTAACTTGTTATTGGTTTTAGGTACCCATAAATTTATAGTTTTAGAAACTAGTCTTTTTGAAGATGTGGATGTTTTATTGGACTTAACTTTGTTTAAATTACAAGATTGTGAATTCTTGACTTTCTTTTAATAACCTAGACCATTTTTATTGTTAACAGGTTATGAGTTCTCAATAATTCTAGATAAATTTTCTCTTTCTTTATTAAAATTTGAAACATTTTTAGTGATTCCATCTAGTTTAGTCTTTAGACTTCAATTTTCTAGTTCTGCCATTTTAATACTAGTTTTTAAAACATGATTTTCAGAAACAAGAACATCATTCTTTTCTTTTTGAGTCTCAATTTCTTGAATTAATAAAATAAGTGGAGAATTAACATTTGAAAGAGATTCTTGAGTTTTCTCAAGTTCTTTTTCCAATATTTTATTCTCGTCTTTAAGCATATCTCTTTCGAATTCTGCTTTTTTCTGATTTTCTATAGCCTCTTTATATTTTCTTTTTAGACTTTTTAAAGTATTTAATAATTCAAAATTTATCTCTGTCATATCATCAAAAGTTAAATCAATGACCTTATTATCTTTGGCCATAAAGCATAAGTTGGCTTGTTCATTATCGCTGTCTCTCTCACTTTCAGAAGAAGAGGAGGAATTTGAGTCATCCCATGTAACTAAAAAGGCTTTTCTTCTAAATTTCTCCTTCCTTTTATTTCGATATTCTTTCTTTTGATTTGGACACTCCTTCTGTATATGCCCCTTTTGTGACAGTCAAAGCACTCCATAACTGATGAAGACGGTGGTATATTGCTGTTTCAGCTTCTCTTGCCATTATTTCTGTTTCCTTTTCTATATTTGAAGAATTTCTTGAAGTTTTTGGCAATAAAGGCTAGGTCGTCTTTGTCTGAATCTAATTCTTCTTGTTCAGAATGGAATACTATATTCTTTTTATCTTGGGCTTGAACTCGTTTAGCTTGTAAATTTACTTCATAGGACATTAGATTTCCTATTCACTCTTCTGGAGTTATTTTGGAAATATCGTTCGCTTCTTCAATAGCGAGAACTTTTCTTTTCCATTCTTCCGTTAAAGAGTTAAAGATTTTGGATAAATATCAAAGTCTGAATATTTTTCTCCTAGTCCTACTAATGAATGATAGATATCCTGAAATCTTGAGAACATATCATTTATAGATTCGTTTTCTTTCATTCTAAAGTTTTGAAACTGACTTTTGAGCATGGATATTTTTCTTTGTTTGACCTTCTTGGTTCCTTCGTGTGTAACTTTGAGTGTACGTCATATTTCATATGCAGTATTGCACATGCTGACACGGTTAAAATCATTTCTATTTAAGGCACAAAATAACATATCCATGGCTTTTGCATTAGTTGTGGCATCTAGTTTATGTGTGTTTGACCAAGTAGAATACTCTTCAGTAGGAATAATATATTCTGTCTGATTTATATTCCATGAATCAAAACCATTTGCCTGCATATATATTCTCATTCGTGTGGCTCAATAATTATAATTCATGCCATTAAATAGTGGTGGACGTGCAGTGGATTGTCCTTTAATGAACCTAATGTTAATGCTAGTGCTAGTGTTAGTTTCCATATTATTAGATTATTAGATAACTGTGTTACGGTTATATGATGACCATGCTCTGATACGAAATGAAAGTGTGCTATGGATCGAGTAATATAAATATACAATAATACATAGTATAGTGATGATAGTTATACGGTAAATAATGCGGAATATAAAAGCAGTAAAGTAAAATGACACCAGGAATTTTTATATTGGCTTGGAGCACTGTCCTACGTCCAGTCCCAAACTCCTTCTAGAATTTCACTAAAACAACAACCCTCACTTAACCCGGAGGAACAGGTCTATACAACCCCTGAGCAGCCGAACAGGGACTTGAGCAGCAGAATATGATTTCGCTTCAGCAGCCAAAAAGGACCTCACATGCCTGAGCAGCGGAACAGGACTTCAACAAATACAAAAGATTGTTTTGACTTTTTGTGTTCTAATAACACGAATTTGTCACTTACAGTACACCCTTCCTATAATCTTCTCCTTGAGTATAAATATATATATTTGAAGTTTATGAAGAATAGAAAGGTATAATATTGCTTTAATGCAGAATATTTAAAAGTGTAGTTGCAAGTAGATTCAAGAGTGTTAGATTAGAAAGATAAGAAAATTCGGTGATTTGGAATCAAGTTAGAGTATGTATTTATTGAGGTTAAAAATAGCACTGTTGATGAAGAGTATCGATTGAAGTGCTACGTCCAAATCTTTCCGTAGAGGTTCGTAACTCTTCACAAATAGTCGTGTCTTTTCAAAAAGTAACCGTTGTAGAAATTCAACCAACTGAACCTCTGGGTCAGTCAACTGGATATTCAAATTAATTTTCAATATATATTTGTACACCTGTGCATCTATGCATGTTGAGCAGAAATTTCTGGATTAGTCGACTGGCCTGGCAATATCTGTGCAATTTGCACAGTTTACACAGGTATAATAGTTTGTACAACTTTAAACACTTTTATATTATAGTATATATAACTTTAAACACTTTTATAATGTAATATATATATATATTATATATGCTTATATATGTATAAATTATTTGGAAATAAGATGATTAAATATATAAGCTAATATATGCGTAAATGAGGAGAGATTTTAACAAAATTGACCTAAGACTCAAAAACAAAATAAAATAATATAATTGATGCACCGATTTTGAAGTCTTATCTTCTTGTATTATATATTCTTTTTTTGCCGCAGCAGTCGTCAAATATGTATGTCGTAGTGATAGCTTTGTGTCATGAATCAAAATCAAGTCTCAACAGTTATTTCAATTTTCAATTTCAGGGATGGATATATATCATTTCAATTCAAATCAAAGTGTCATAGGTATATATCATTTCAACCTATTTCTTAATTTATTCGAAATAATTCAAATAATAGTTTATATGTTGTCACCTAATATACTAAGTGATAACACAGATATATAAAAATAAATAAACATCCAATCATCCAAAATGTACACCAACAGACATCCATTGCAATCAACATCCAAATCAGCCAATAAATCACAACAATTAACTAGTTATCATTATTAGGTATTTAACTAGCAATTAATTTTCAATTTTGAATTTAACTGTCAATTTAAATTCTTATCAGTTCAAACCATATGTCAATTTAAATGTCAGTTAAATTACCAAACAATAATCAATAAAATTCTTATTACTTCATAAATTTAATTCAACTAACATAAGAAGATTTAGTATTGTGTGAGTGGGTTAAATCATTCACCTTTGATTTAAAGCCCATTTATAATCCAATAAAAGCCAAAAAAATTAACAGTCTCCAAATCTAAACAAACTAGTTTCGACTACATATAATCATCTTATTAAAAATATACTCACTCACCTATGGTCCAAGCTTTTGAAATTTTGATACGAAGGCAACGGAAGAAACCACGCATGAATCCCAGTTTGTATGCAAAAGTTATGAAGGTTAGAAGTTTAAATTTTAAAAATTGAATTAAATTAAAATAAAGGGAAAAAATGAATATCGAATACCTTCTCAAAACCCTAAATCGTTCAATCAGCAACCACGTTAATAGCCGCCACAACCTCATCCCAAAACCCATGGCTACGGCCACCTCCGACTACATCCAAGCCCACTGCCATGTTGCCCAAACCACGCCGCCCCTCTGGGCTAACGTGGCCAACTCCAGCGCCTCCAGGAGCTCCACTACCGTCGCCACTAATTCAGATCTTAAATTTAAACAATATGATTCCCCAACTTAGTTTCTAGTAACCTAGATTAGATAAGACGTATTAAAATTAACTACATATAATCATCTTATTAAAAATATACTCACTCACCTAAGGTCCAAGTTTCCTTTGAATCCTAACTAGAATCTCCCCTCATTCATTAGTTGTTTGCTTGATTTGTCCTCCTTAATCTCTCTACTTTTATATTTATTTTACTTCTGAAGAATTTAGGGTTGGTGAGGAAAGAATTAGGCAGAGTTTGAGTAGAGCAGACTAATTTCCAACGAATTACAACTTAGCTTAGTTGTGTATTTATAAGGGTTTTAGATTTGTCCTAAATGTTGATTAACCCCAGAAGAAACTTTTGTTTCATCCTGTAAGTTAACCTTTACTTTACAGCCAAGTAAAAATATTTCATTGCATCTATGTCGTTGGACGCTCAAACACGTCGATCTGCAACACCAACTTGTCGATAGCTAGGTAGGGACCCATCGACTAGCATATGTCGATCAACGACCCACCAGTGTGTTGACCGGTGAAGCTATTTATTTAAGGATAATTTAATTTTCTTATTAGTTTATTTAATTATTATTTTTAAAACTTTAAAATGTCTATAACTTCTTCAAGCCAGCTCTGATTTCAAAGCATTGTATATGAAAATTGTCAAGAAAATCACTAAGAATGCATCGAAGCATGTTTCATCGCCAGATCTGGGCATTTGTAAAATTCTTTTTTCCCTTATTATACTTTAAATTTAATTCTTTAACTAAACTATCCTTTAATACATTCTCCTAACTTAAATGGATTTCGTCTCCGAAATATCCAAGGATGGAAAAATGTTACTCATGCATGTAAAAATCAATAAATACGACCATTTACTCATCCATTATCTACTGGAAATCATTGTTCACTGTTAAAATTATAATCCGGTATGTACATGTAAGCGTGGAATGCATATGAACCTATGCTAATGCAAGGAGTAGGTGGTCTTTTGATCAAGTCGACTTCATGAAATGCAAGTGCTTATGCCATGTTTCCAAATGCATACAACATCCTAGGTAAATATACTTGCAATTCTACATTTATACACAACCATTCAATACATATGCAGCAACCATATGCATATAACTTAATAAAACAACAAGAGATGATGATGTGAGTGTGTGTTAACTACAGGATATACTTACCTAAGTCTGCAAAAACCAATCCAACATATATATCCATTTTCATCCATCATCCAAAACATGCCCTAATGATATGTTCGCAACCAATTCTAATATCCAATAATCTCTACATATGGGGTATACCAAACCAGAATTTAAAAATACAAGTGACCTTTACTTAATTATCTAAAATGGAAATGTACCAGAAAAGTGTTGTGGGTAGTTGAACCCTCTCCTCAGGTTCCCATATGCTCTCTAAGGTCGATAATATGCTCTCTATGAATATCTCCATCCATAATATTTATTCCATATTAAGAAACAGTTGGGGTGTCTAGGTATCCCATGCCTAATACCTACCCCATGTGACATCCCTAGAATGATAAGTGACTAGTGAAGCCATAACAAACACAAAATCCATCAAACAATACTAATTGTCACTCATGGTGCTCTAGATCTATGATAACTAGTATAGCCATTTTTCTGCCAAGGATTAATATATTCAAATATCAATTTTTAGTTGTACTCTCTCTAGCCCAAAGCTGGTCCTAGACCCATTCTTCCGGTCCAGTGTATATGGATCCATTCTTTCGATCCGAGATACCAAATCAACATAACCATGGACATCCCCACAAAAACCCCTGCATTGAGTACAAAAGAAAACACTTCGAGTATCAAAGATCCTTTAGCATGCATCTCCATGCCCTTCCTTGCTTCATCCATTTTCATAATATAACCATTATGTATTCTATCCATCGATCACCCTCAATGAACCTGCCCATGCGAAACTCATCACAGCGTCTACCGACATCAAGCCTTGAACCTCGAAACCTAACTCCATGTACCACCGAGCTACTCATCCAAAGTCCTGAAAGTGTCAACCTCGGAACCAAACTCCATGCAACATCAAGCTACTCATCCGAAGAACTAGACCATCATGTTAAGAACGTCAAATGGTCGCAATCATCGAAAGTACTCGTCGAAGAGCAATATCATCAAGACACATAGTCGACTGCATGAACCATCATATTACGTTCCTCGAAGCCTCCTCACCATCCACGTCAAAGGTCGACCAAATCGACCATCATAAATAATGATGGGTACCGACCACTCTACAGTGGTCGATACCAACCATTCTAGTCTGGTACTTAGCCAAAAATGGATAAGTATTAACCAACTGAAAATGTCCGGCATCCATCCTGAAGTCTGAAGCTTATCCAAATCCATTATCTTCCATCCTCGGATCCATCGGCATGCATTCCAGCATTCTCTTATAATTTACCTCATTTGTTTAGGTTTTCGATCAAGGGGATGAAACACTAGTGCATGGAATGTTCCCTATCGCTGGATCACAAATAAATCGGCATTTTTTCAACCTAACAAAAAAATTTATATACATGCATCCAACAAGCACATAAATGTCTGTAATATTATACGTATAATCTATCCATACCAAGCGATGTGGGATATAATATTAATAATAGCCCAAGCCTATTAATTCCCGTACTTTTGCGTGCCAATGGAAAACAAGTGATATTATTTCTAAATCATTAAAAAATAACTTTATTTTATTTTATAAAATCGAGTAGATATATAAGTATAGGAAAATCAAATTTTAAAACCAAAAATCATTCCCCGAGCGTCAATCTAATACTATACAACCAATCATAGTATAGTAAGAGAAAATATCACCAACCTCATCCAAATTTATCCAAACCAGTGCAAAATTTAAGAGCTTTCCATCACGTGCGCAATGCAAGAAACCGCATCCAAAACAGACCATGTATGCAAAAGATATAGCATATATAAGTTTCACGATTATTTAAATAATTAATTAACTTAATTACTTATTAATTAAACTAATCACCTTATAATCAGCTTCCTCCCCAAATTCTAATGCCTATACATGTGCATGCAAATGAACACATCAACCAAATTCTTCATTCTTTGATTTCTTGCAATCTACTAAATTGATCGACAAACTGAAAGTTGCATGAAGCACCACTATGCACATGCTTAGCGATGGACCCGACCTCCTAACGACCGAACCTCTCCCTCTTGTCATGACTTGGAAGCAACATGATCGACTTTATAATGTTGCGTTTTGCAGCAAAACATCAGCCTTACTGGAAATTTGTGGGACAGTACTTCTCGGTAGGAGAAAAATGCTGGCACAATCGAAGCCACCTAACAACGCCTATTGCCGCCTAAAATGGAAACATTAGATCGACGTGTATGTATGGCCATTGTTCAAACTGGCATCACACTCAACCATATGGGTATAGGCTTGAAGAGATTCTTGGTACGAGTTCACGGAAGTGGTTTGATGATTTTTCGTGGAGCAGTTCGTCGGATTTTTATTATTGAATCACAGAAGGAGGTGGTGGGAATTATATTTTAAAGAGGATAAAGGAACGATGTAACAACCCGCATATTTATCGATTTTATATTTAAATATTGTAACGACCCAGAATTTTTGATAACTTGAATTTGAATATTTAATTAATTTTTAATATTAATAAGTGGAATTTTTAAGTCGAATAATTTATTTTTCGAATATTGGATTTAATGGGATAATTAAATCGATGATTTAATAGTGAAATTCCAAAAATAATTAAATATTAGGTTAAATATGATTGAAAATGATTTGGAAAATTTTATTTTATCATATTAAAGTTATAGAGATATTTTAGAACTTGTAAAATTGAATTTGGAATTAATTTGTGAAAATCGAAGATTTTAATATTTAATTATCGACTGAAAAATAGCCAATTTTTGAACAGTCTCAAAATTGAATGAAACCAGTTCCATTGGATCCGTAATATTGAATTATTACCGGATTTCAAATTTCGTAGTGTTTGGAGTTGTTGTGTGACTGTACGATAAGAAAACGCGTTGAAATTAAATCGAGTTCAATTTAAATTTAAATATAAATCTATACCCTCAAATCATCAGCCACCCTAATATACCACTGCCACCCTACTATGTACGAAGTCGACCCCTCTTTTATTTTAAAATTGCAAAGATCAAATCGTGTCTCCTCAGCACGCAACCATCTTCGTTTAAAGTTATAACCGAGCTTCCTTCAGTTAATAATAATAATAAAAAAAAAAAACGAAAGAAATTCAAAACCATGGCCGTAGCCTCCAGTCTCACTCCCCTCCAACCCAAAATTCGTTCCACAAAAAGGGGTATAATGAATAACAGAGCCGAGTTTTTCCCCTATCCTCTTCAAAAAAATCCAGTTCGATTGAAAATAAATTTCATGGCCGAACAACATCGTTCTTCATCCTCCTTTCAAAATCCATTCGAATCGAAATTTCAAACCGAAGCAAATCCTTCGTCCCCAGTTCGAAGTCGGGTTGAGCAGTGGGCCGCTTTTGGTTTTGGGTGGCGTTAGCTTGCGTTCTGGCGACAGAGGAGTGGAGCTCGAGTCTGGAAGCTGTGCGATTTCTATTGGATGGTGTGGGCCGCGATTCGAAGAAGCAGGCGCTCGCGAGCATCTGGAAGGGCGACGCGATCTGGCCGTCGCGATTCCTGGAGGCGCGTGCTGGTGATGTCAATGTGGGGAAATGGGGCTTAGCCGTGGGATTCAATTATCGGCGGAGTCACATGCGAAGGATCTGGGTTTATCTTCGTTGTGAGGTATTGTTTTAAATTTAAAAATAAAAAAAAAAAATAAAAAAAAAATATTATTTGCAGTAAAATATTGAATCTATAATTAAGTTATTTTAATGACACATATATGTTGATTATATACGTACAGATTTGGAAAAAATTTATATATAAAGTTATTATTATTATTATTAAAATTTTATTTTTACTGTAAGCTGTAGAATAAATTCTGTTTTGAATAGAAAATAATATATATATTCACATGTCAATATATTGGACAGACAGAAAAATACAGGAAGAAAAAGAAAATAAAAATAAAACAAGTGTACAAATAAATTGTAATCTACTAAATTTATTTTGAAATAATAAATTATGGTGGAAAATTAATTTAATTTATTCATTTGATTTTAGTTACCAAAGGAATTAGTTTTGAAATTTATTAAAAGGGATTTCAAATATTGGAGGAATTTATATAAGTAAAATGTTTGAAATATATATGTAAATGAGATTTTTGTTAAGGAAATAGGAAAGTTAGTTGGAAATTTAAAATGATAGTTAAATAAATTAATTTACAGAAAATTGTTTTAAAATAAAATCATTGGTAATTAAATTCAAAAATGAGAATTTAATTGTTCAATTAGTTCGAATATTAATGGATTGTATAATGTTTATATAAGGTCTATAAATCAAGAAAACAAGCTGGAATGGAAAATGGATTGCTAATAAAAGCCAAGGTGAGAACTCCTCACTCAATCGAAAGGTTTTGTTTAAAATTTTAAATAGTTAATATTGATTGATAATTGTTGATTGATTGTGGTAGTAGATATAATAGGATATATATTATATATAGCAATATATATATATTGGCATATGTATATATTGAATTTGATTTCCCGCCTCGTATAGCGGATGAGACCCTATTGCGCCGCCTATTAAGCGGATATTTATAAAATCCCATATACCGCGATATTCCACCTTGAAGTGGAATTGGTATTGTGCTAACGTCTGTGGATGCAGGGTAACAGGTTGGAGGGATCCAACTGGATTCCTCACATATTTATTTGTTTATAAATATTGTGTTGATTGTTAACTATCATATTGATATATGATGTTTATTCCCGTGATTGACCATTTGGTGCTGTTGCATCATCGGATTCATTTTTTAAAAGTTAAAAATAACGATTTTGAATTTAAAAGGATTTTTAAGTAATTTTCCAAGTATATGTTTTTATTAAATTTTTGAACTTGATTCATTTTAAATAAATTAAGATTTTAAATATTAAAGTTATAAAACTATGATTTTTATGAAATATAACCAAAAGGAAAATTTTAAAAATAAATAGATTTATAAAATAGTTAAATTGGGTTTTTGGGTGATTTTTATTAATAGTTTATGTAAAAGATTTTATAAATTGATATCTATAAATTTAAAAATTTTGGAATTATAAGACGGGTTATTAAGTGTTAAAATGAAGTATAAAAATGGATTTCATTTAAACTATAGTTTTATAAATTATGAAAGTTATGAAATGAATTGATGTTGAAAATAAAAGTTTATAAGTAATTAACTTATAAAATGGCTTTGGGCATTTAAAAGGGGATTTTTATAGAAATTGTTAATAAAGGAGGTTTTTATAAGTTGAAAACTATTATAAAAGGTGAGAAATCTTATCAGTAATAAGATTAACAATTTGTGAAGTTTTAAAAGGAACGACTTGGTAAATAAATAATATTTTAAGTATTTGACTTATAATACGAACTTTTGGTATAGAAATTGGGTTTATAAATTGAATTGGCTTAATAAAAGAGATTTCTAAACCGAAGTTATTAATAGAAATAGAATTTATAAACGTTGTTTATAAATTTGAAATCAATGTAATTTGGTAAATTGAATTTAGAATTGTTAAAGGGGTTACATTCACTCTTTTAAACGATGAATATATTATTAAGTCAAATGGGCATGTTTTGGGAGAAGAATGTTTTAAAGGGAATTTTAAAACGATTTTAAGATGCTCTAAAATGCATTAAGTATCGAATACTGGGATTTCAACATTCATTGTTGAAATAGACGTTTTCGAGAAATAAAAGGAAATGAATACGTAGATTTCAACATTCATTGTTGAAATAGGCGTTTTCGAGAAAATGAGGAAATGATGGACTATAACACTGTTGTTATAGTGAATGGTTTCCAAATGGAAATATTTTGTGTAGTATTGGAATGTATGTTTCTATTTTTATTTTGAAACCCTATTCCAGTGATTTTGGGTTGTCGTGACGGTGTTTTGCGCAACATTCGTTTTGACCCAAGTAAAAGTGAATAGAAGAATGTTTTCCTTAAAAGAATGAAATATATACTTGGCTATGGTTAAGTATATCGAATATTTTCAAATTATTGAAAATAAATAAAATTTGTGAATCCTTATTATTAAATAAGTATGGGAATGCTTTTCCAATATGAAATGAAATGTTTTTGAGAATTTATCTTTTTGAAGATAAATTGAGATTGAATAACTGAAATCTATTGAAAACGTTAGGTCAGTAGATATTTTGAAATATAAATTCACTATGGAATTTATAAAAGGAAGGGAAATTTGTTTAAAAATAAATATTGATTTATTTTGAAGTATGGAAATGAATTTACGAATTTGGAACGTAAATTTAAAATAAATCGGTAAAGATTTATTCGATGATTCGAAATCTGTTTTCAAAGGGTATAAATGATGTAAAGTGATTTGAAATTGGTTTTCAAATGGTTGAGGTGTTTAATTTGAAATGGGTTTTCAAATGGGTAAAGTGTGGAAAATTTTATCGTGAAGTGGTTTTGGTAAATCAAATAATTTGGGCAATTATTTGGAAATTGTGTATATATATCTTGTAAAGATATTTTGGGACTTAATAATTTTGGAAAAATTATTTGGAATCTGATGATGTGGCGCATCTTTATTGATAGTTAAATAACCGACTATCAGTATTTACCCTTGGATGGTAATTGTTGTGATTGTTGAAATTGAATGCTACACTTATTTTTAAAAATAAGCGCTCGCTATTCGGTTTAGCCGGGAGAGGACCTTTGTGTCATATATCCCATTCCGAATATGCGATACGTCGTTTGGATTGCATCTGAAGACCGGTGTTGAAGACCGGGTATTTGTGAGAACGATAGGATGACCTATCGATTGTCTCCGCATCGTTAGCTACGATATGGAGATTTCCTTTGTGATGGGAAATTTTATCGGGATTGTGAATACCCGGATTGCAAGGGCTTCTTTGGAAGTGCCTTCGGTTCTGTTCGAACCCGGAACAGACTTGTATGGTTACGTGTCTGACATTACGTTTTGAGAGATAGAGCAGATTTCTTTCAAATACATTTCTGTTGGTGGCGGAGAATTTATTCTCTTAGCTTAACACCCTTCTCTGAGACGTACGAGCTCAGAGGTTATGTAGTTGAAGGTTATCAGCGGTATTTCCCAATCTGGTAATGTGGCATGCTGAGTGCTGCTGTGTGATGATCATTGGTTGATCGTTTGGATATGATCATTTGTTTGATCATTTATCTTTGTGATTATTGCTTTGGTCATCTGTGGACCCAAAGCATGGCTTTGTTGCACAAAGCGTAGCTTTGTGGACGAGACTTCGTCAGGACCTCACTCCCCGGAAATGGTCGAAACAGGAATATGCGGCAAGGTTATGAGGGTCGCGCCCTTTAGGGTATGTCATTCCCTTCTGGAAAAGGGTGGTATCATGGTATGGAGCCCAGATATTTACTCATGTGGAAAACACTATATCTATTTCTGTGTGGTGTTGTTGGTATCGAGCGCTCGGATAAAGGTCCCAAAGGACCGGGGGATGACATATTCGTGTAGTAGTTACCTAGTTACAGAGGTAACCCGGCCTTGTGTTGGCAGAGATCTAACCGTAACGTTAGTTTCTCGGGACGTCCCGCCAGAGGCGATCCCATGTGGCAGTAGGAAGTTCCTTAGCCTGACCATTTGTTGGAAATCCAATCAAAACAATACGCGCCTTGTACGGTTTTAGTTGTATTACCTGCCATTCACTTATGGTGGTCACCACTGTTTGGATGGTAGCTATAGTAGGCATAGTTCGGAATGTCTATGCTGGCTAGGATTTATATTCTACTTTCGAATTGTTTTCTACACTATGCACTAGTAATAATATCAAAAATGATTTGATTTTCGCGTAGTAAGCATCTTTGACTATCATAAGGAGAAATCTCCTCCAATTCTGCGTTTGCATTGTGTGTGTGGCGGGAGGCCTTATGGTAGTTTCATTTTCCAAAAAGCATTGCGGATTTAAAAATTTAAATTTTCTTGTTGCTTGTTTAAAGATAAACTGTTTTGAGTTCTCACACCAGTCCCATGACTGACCTGGAGTTTATTGTTCCTTTCCTAAACTCTGGGTGCCCACTATTTTCCACACGGGCAGTCTAGAGTTAGGTTATCAGGTTATTCTGGATTCGGGAGTTGCTGAGCAGATCTGGAGGCGAGCCAGATAGCGTAGTCTATTATCTATTGTATATATATCTTTTCTTTTTCCGCTGTTGTTGTTGTACACTCTGATTGATGTAATGTAATGTGCTGTAATGTATAAAAAGGTATAGTTCTTTTGTTTTAATGAATATTCATTTATCTATTATATGTTGTTCCGCTGCGACTGTGAGATTCTGATATTGTTCCTGTTCTGTTACTTGTTTTTGTTTCTTCTCTCCTTTCTTTCTTCTATCTTTCTCTCTCTTCTCCTACCTCTTTCTTCTTCTTCTTAAACCCTAACGGTTCGATTTTTCGGCAACGAAAAATCTCGATCGTTACATTTGGTATCAGAGCATATGGTTAAGCGACAACCTGCTCTGTTGGGTATTACTCATTAGAGATAGAGTCAGTAGTACTCTAGAATGAGTGTGAGTGTAATAATAGATATGAGCGCGTATTTGTTAGTGAATATAAAATTGTTTTATATTGTGATGATTGGTTTATTGAGTGGCATATGAACCTTCGTCGGCACAGTCTGTACAACTGGATCGAAGGGGTTTCTAAACACTTGAATAGAACAATTCGACATGATATTGTTTTAAATTGGGTAAATGAAATAATTTTACCTTGATTATATTTTCTATATAAGAAAATAATTTTTTCAAGAATTATTGAAGTGTGTGTATAATTGATTGTTTGATTGTTTGAAATATATATATATATATAAGTTAATTAAAAGTTGTTTGAATAAGTTATATAAAAACAACTATCGTAAAAAGAATAATTGTATAAGCTAATGAATTATAAGTATGGAATTATAATTAAAATGATTTACAATTGTAAAATAATCTTATGTATATAAGAAGTGAAATTTTATAAGTAAGATTTATAAATGTAATTTATAAATAAAAGGAAATTTTGAAAGAATATTTAGCATTGATTCACTATTGTTACTGGGAAATAATAAGGATGATGACTGCAGCATCATCAGTATCATTTTCGAGTTTCTATGTGATGGATTTGCTACAATAATGAATTTAAAATTGAAGCTTTGTTGTAGTAAACAAATTTGAAATTAAAATTCAACTTGAAATTGTCAAATATAAGTGAAAAAAAAGGGGTTTTGAACTTATAATATGAGTTGGAAGTTGAATAATAAGTTGTATAACTTATAGAATGAGAAAATGTAAGTAAAACCAATTATTGAAGTGGTTAAACAATTAAGTTAAGTAAAATGAAATACGAATTTGATTGTTGATATGAATTTGACTTAAGTAAAAGTTAAATAGAATTTACTTTAGAATTGGAAACCGAATTGGATTGATAAGTGGAAACTTAAGTTTATTTGAACAAATTATGTTAAATGGAATAGAGTTTGAAATGAATTAGGAGAATACTTAAGTTGAATAGTGGAAGTAAATGTAAATGAAGTTGAATGGAATATAACTTGAATAATGTTGAAAGAATTGATGTTGATATCAAAATAAAATGAATAAAGTGAACTAATGAAATCGTTAAATGATGTGAACTTGAGTTATATAAATGAAGTTCAATTTTATTTGTAAAAAGAATTAGCAATTGAATTAAAGAATGGATTGAAAATTAATCAATCGAATGTAAATAAGTTGATATGAAATGAAATATGTAAGTGTAAATTCATTTGAAAATAGTTGAATAATTGAATGTTAAATCAATTGGAATTACAACTGTTGAACCAAATTGAATGTAGTGAGAGAAAAATTAATAATTTGGTTTTATTGGATATACATTGGTTGTTATTTGCTTGTTGGTTGATTGTATGTAAATTCATTAAGTGTTAATGAAATTGAATTAGCGCAATTGGAAGCTATGTAATTGAATTCAAATTGAAAGTGAAGTAAATAAATTTGAATAGAATTGAAAATGATTTGAATGTTGAAGTTGGAATTGTGTACTACTATTAGCAGGATATACAGGTGTATAATGGAATTGGGATTTGATTTTGAAGTTAAAAAATTGAATTGCTCGACAAAAAGGTACGTATTTCAATTTTAGTATGAGATTTGATGATTTCCTTCTCCAGCCACTTGGCTTTCTCTTTTCTTTTTGATTCTGAGGGGCCGTGGTGCCATTTTGTAGTCGTACCGATCGAGCCGCGCAAAGGAGACGCTGGCGAAATTTTTCGAAAATTTAGGGAGTTAGAAAATTTTTGAGAAAATTTTGAAAAGTTTGAAATTTGAATTTAAATTTAAATTTGAATTGTTGAGTAAACAATGTTGTTTGAAACCTATAATTGAAGTTGGAAAGCTAATTGAAATGATAGTAAATCTTTAATAAAAGATTTGTGTTAGAAGGTTGATAAAACTATTAGTTTTGCAAAAATAATAAACAGATTATGAATTATTCTCCTTAACTTGCAATTTCGAGGACGAAATTCTTTTAAGGGGGGAAGATTGTAACGACCCAGAATTTTTGATAACTTGAATTTGAATATTTAATTAATTTTTAATATTAATAAGTGGAATTTTTAAGTCGAATAATTTATTTTTCGAATATTGGATTTAATGGGATAATTAAATCGATGATTTAATAGTGAAATTCCAAAAATAATTAAATATTAGGTTAAATATGATTGAAAATGATTTGGAAAATTTTATTTTATCATATTAAAGTTATAGAGATATTTTAGAACTTGTAAAATTGAATTTGGAATTAATTTGTGAAAATCGAAGATTTTAATATTTAATTATCGACTGAAAAATAGCCAATTTTTGAACAGTCTCAAAATTGAATGAAACCAGTTCCATTGGATCCGTAATATTGAATTATTACCGGATTTCAAATTTCGTAGTGTTTGGAGTTGTTGTGTGACTGTACGATAAGAAAACGCGTTGAAATTAAATCGAGTTCAATTTAAATTTAAATATAAATCTATACCCTCAAATCATCAGCCACCCTAATATACCACTGCCACCCTACTATGTACGAAGTCGACCCCTCTTTTATTTTAAAATTGCAAAGATCAAATCGTGTCTCCTCAGCACGCAACCATCTTCGTTTAAAGTTATAACCGAGCTTCCTTCAGTTAATAATAATAATAAAAAAAAAAAACGAAAGAAATTCAAAACCATGGCCGTAGCCTCCAGTCTCACTCCCCTCCAACCCAAAATTCGTTCCACAAAAAGGGGTATAATGAATAACAGAGCCGAGTTTTTCCCCTATCCTCTTCAAAAAAATCCAGTTCGATTGAAAATAAATTTCATGGCCGAACAACATCGTTCTTCATCCTCCTTTCAAAATCCATTCGAATCGAAATTTCAAACCGAAGCAAATCCTTCGTCCCCAGTTCGAAGTCGGGTTGAGCAGTGGGCCGCTTTTGGTTTTGGGTGGCGTTAGCTTGCGTTCTGGCGACAGAGGAGTGGAGCTCGAGTCTGGAAGCTGTGCGATTTCTATTGGATGGTGTGGGCCGCGATTCGAAGAAGCAGGCGCTCGCGAGCATCTGGAAGGGCGACGCGATCTGGCCGTCGCGATTCCTGGAGGCGCGTGCTGGTGATGTCAATGTGGGGAAATGGGGCTTAGCCGTGGGATTCAATTATCGGCGGAGTCACATGCGAAGGATCTGGGTTTATCTTCGTTGTGAGGTATTGTTTTAAATTTAAAAATAAAAAAAAAAAATAAAAAAAAAATATTATTTGCAGTAAAATATTGAATCTATAATTAAGTTATTTTAATGACACATATATGTTGATTATATACGTACAGATTTGGAAAAAATTTATATATAAAGTTATTATTATTATTATTAAAATTTTATTTTTACTGTAAGCTGTAGAATAAATTCTGTTTTGAATAGAAAATAATATATATATTCACATGTCAATATATTGGACAGACAGAAAAATACAGGAAGAAAAAGAAAATAAAAATAAAACAAGTGTACAAATAAATTGTAATCTACTAAATTTATTTTGAAATAATAAATTATGGTGGAAAATTAATTTAATTTATTCATTTGATTTTAGTTACCAAAGGAATTAGTTTTGAAATTTATTAAAAGGGATTTCAAATATTGGAGGAATTTATATAAGTAAAATGTTTGAAATATATATGTAAATGAGATTTTTGTTAAGGAAATAGGAAAGTTAGTTGGAAATTTAAAATGATAGTTAAATAAATTAATTTACAGAAAATTGTTTTAAAATAAAATCATTGGTAATTAAATTCAAAAATGAGAATTTAATTGTTCAATTAGTTCGAATATTAATGGATTGTATAATGTTTATATAAGGTCTATAAATCAAGAAAACAAGCTGGAATGGAAAATGGATTGCTAATAAAAGCCAAGGTGAGAACTCCTCACTCAATCGAAAGGTTTTGTTTAAAATTTTAAATAGTTAATATTGATTGATAATTGTTGATTGATTGTGGTAGTAGATATAATAGGATATATATTATATATAGCAATATATATATATTGGCATATGTATATATTGAATTTGATTTCCCGCCTCGTATAGCGGATGAGACCCTATTGCGCCGCCTATTAAGCGGATATTTATAAAATCCCATATACCGCGATATTCCACCTTGAAGTGGAATTGGTATTGTGCTAACGTCTGTGGATGCAGGGTAACAGGTTGGAGGGATCCAACTGGATTCCTCACATATTTATTTGTTTATAAATATTGTGTTGATTGTTAACTATCATATTGATATATGATGTTTATTCCCGTGATTGACCATTTGGTGCTGTTGCATCATCGGATTCATTTTTTAAAAGTTAAAAATAACGATTTTGAATTTAAAAGGATTTTTAAGTAATTTTCCAAGTATATGTTTTTATTAAATTTTTGAACTTGATTCATTTTAAATAAATTAAGATTTTAAATATTAAAGTTATAAAACTATGATTTTTATGAAATATAACCAAAAGGAAAATTTTAAAAATAAATAGATTTATAAAATAGTTAAATTGGGTTTTTGGGTGATTTTTATTAATAGTTTATGTAAAAGATTTTATAAATTGATATCTATAAATTTAAAAATTTTGGAATTATAAGACGGGTTATTAAGTGTTAAAATGAAGTATAAAAATGGATTTCATTTAAACTATAGTTTTATAAATTATGAAAGTTATGAAATGAATTGATGTTGAAAATAAAAGTTTATAAGTAATTAACTTATAAAATGGCTTTGGGCATTTAAAAGGGGATTTTTATAGAAATTGTTAATAAAGGAGGTTTTTATAAGTTGAAAACTATTATAAAAGGTGAGAAATCTTATCAGTAATAAGATTAACAATTTGTGAAGTTTTAAAAGGAACGACTTGGTAAATAAATAATATTTTAAGTATTTGACTTATAATACGAACTTTTGGTATAGAAATTGGGTTTATAAATTGAATTGGCTTAATAAAAGAGATTTCTAAACCGAAGTTATTAATAGAAATAGAATTTATAAACGTTGTTTATAAATTTGAAATCAATGTAATTTGGTAAATTGAATTTAGAATTGTTAAAGGGGTTACATTCACTCTTTTAAACGATGAATATATTATTAAGTCAAATGGGCATGTTTTGGGAGAAGAATGTTTTAAAGGGAATTTTAAAACGATTTTAAGATGCTCTAAAATGCATTAAGTATCGAATACTGGGATTTCAACATTCATTGTTGAAATAGACGTTTTCGAGAAATAAAAGGAAATGAATACGTAGATTTCAACATTCATTGTTGAAATAGGCGTTTTCGAGAAAATGAGGAAATGATGGACTATAACACTGTTGTTATAGTGAATGGTTTCCAAATGGAAATATTTTGTGTAGTATTGGAATGTATGTTTCTATTTTTATTTTGAAACCCTATTCCAGTGATTTTGGGTTGTCGTGACGGTGTTTTGCGCAACATTCGTTTTGACCCAAGTAAAAGTGAATAGAAGAATGTTTTCCTTAAAAGAATGAAATATATACTTGGCTATGGTTAAGTATATCGAATATTTTCAAATTATTGAAAATAAATAAAATTTGTGAATCCTTATTATTAAATAAGTATGGGAATGCTTTTCCAATATGAAATGAAATGTTTTTGAGAATTTATCTTTTTGAAGATAAATTGAGATTGAATAACTGAAATCTATTGAAAACGTTAGGTCAGTAGATATTTTGAAATATAAATTCACTATGGAATTTATAAAAGGAAGGGAAATTTGTTTAAAAATAAATATTGATTTATTTTGAAGTATGGAAATGAATTTACGAATTTGGAACGTAAATTTAAAATAAATCGGTAAAGATTTATTCGATGATTCGAAATCTGTTTTCAAAGGGTATAAATGATGTAAAGTGATTTGAAATTGGTTTTCAAATGGTTGAGGTGTTTAATTTGAAATGGGTTTTCAAATGGGTAAAGTGTGGAAAATTTTATCGTGAAGTGGTTTTGGTAAATCAAATAATTTGGGCAATTATTTGGAAATTGTGTATATATATCTTGTAAAGATATTTTGGGACTTAATAATTTTGGAAAAATTATTTGGAATCTGATGATGTGGCGCATCTTTATTGATAGTTAAATAACCGACTATCAGTATTTACCCTTGGATGGTAATTGTTGTGATTGTTGAAATTGAATGCTACACTTATTTTTAAAAATAAGCGCTCGCTATTCGGTTTAGCCGGGAGAGGACCTTTGTGTCATATATCCCATTCCGAATATGCGATACGTCGTTTGGATTGCATCTGAAGACCGGTGTTGAAGACCGGGTATTTGTGAGAACGATAGGATGACCTATCGATTGTCTCCGCATCGTTAGCTACGATATGGAGATTTCCTTTGTGATGGGAAATTTTATCGGGATTGTGAATACCCGGATTGCAAGGGCTTCTTTGGAAGTGCCTTCGGTTCTGTTCGAACCCGGAACAGACTTGTATGGTTACGTGTCTGACATTACGTTTTGAGAGATAGAGCAGATTTCTTTCAAATACATTTCTGTTGGTGGCGGAGAATTTATTCTCTTAGCTTAACACCCTTCTCTGAGACGTACGAGCTCAGAGGTTATGTAGTTGAAGGTTATCAGCGGTATTTCCCAATCTGGTAATGTGGCATGCTGAGTGCTGCTGTGTGATGATCATTGGTTGATCGTTTGGATATGATCATTTGTTTGATCATTTATCTTTGTGATTATTGCTTTGGTCATCTGTGGACCCAAAGCATGGCTTTGTTGCACAAAGCGTAGCTTTGTGGACGAGACTTCGTCAGGACCTCACTCCCCGGAAATGGTCGAAACAGGAATATGCGGCAAGGTTATGAGGGTCGCGCCCTTTAGGGTATGTCATTCCCTTCTGGAAAAGGGTGGTATCATGGTATGGAGCCCAGATATTTACTCATGTGGAAAACACTATATCTATTTCTGTGTGGTGTTGTTGGTATCGAGCGCTCGGATAAAGGTCCCAAAGGACCGGGGGATGACATATTCGTGTAGTAGTTACCTAGTTACAGAGGTAACCCGGCCTTGTGTTGGCAGAGATCTAACCGTAACGTTAGTTTCTCGGGACGTCCCGCCAGAGGCGATCCCATGTGGCAGTAGGAAGTTCCTTAGCCTGACCATTTGTTGGAAATCCAATCAAAACAATACGCGCCTTGTACGGTTTTAGTTGTATTACCTGCCATTCACTTATGGTGGTCACCACTGTTTGGATGGTAGCTATAGTAGGCATAGTTCGGAATGTCTATGCTGGCTAGGATTTATATTCTACTTTCGAATTGTTTTCTACACTATGCACTAGTAATAATATCAAAAATGATTTGATTTTCGCGTAGTAAGCATCTTTGACTATCATAAGGAGAAATCTCCTCCAATTCTGCGTTTGCATTGTGTGTGTGGCGGGAGGCCTTATGGTAGTTTCATTTTCCAAAAAGCATTGCGGATTTAAAAATTTAAATTTTCTTGTTGCTTGTTTAAAGATAAACTGTTTTGAGTTCTCACACCAGTCCCATGACTGACCTGGAGTTTATTGTTCCTTTCCTAAACTCTGGGTGCCCACTATTTTCCACACGGGCAGTCTAGAGTTAGGTTATCAGGTTATTCTGGATTCGGGAGTTGCTGAGCAGATCTGGAGGCGAGCCAGATAGCGTAGTCTATTATCTATTGTATATATATCTTTTCTTTTTCCGCTGTTGTTGTTGTACACTCTGATTGATGTAATGTAATGTGCTGTAATGTATAAAAAGGTATAGTTCTTTTGTTTTAATGAATATTCATTTATCTATTATATGTTGTTCCGCTGCGACTGTGAGATTCTGATATTGTTCCTGTTCTGTTACTTGTTTTTGTTTCTTCTCTCCTTTCTTTCTTCTATCTTTCTCTCTCTTCTCCTACCTCTTTCTTCTTCTTCTTAAACCCTAACGGTTCGATTTTTCGGCAACGAAAAATCTCGATCGTTACAAATATTTTATTTAAATATTTTATCATTCATCAGATTTTAGTCCGAAAAGCTACTTTTTGCATACGGTAGAATTAGGACTCGAGACCACCTCCATTGAGTTCAAAATGCCGTTTGCGACCTTTTTGAGTATAAGCTTCGATATGTTTGGAGAAAGTTGATTTTTGCTACTTTTTCCCGCTTAGGGCTTTGGTTGGGCTGAGCCAATTAGCCACTTAACTCAGTTCCAACACTCTCCTTTTCATTCACTTCTCTTCTATTTTCCTAACACTCAAGCTCAAGCAAAAATGGAGGAAGAGAATGGGAAATAGAAATTCCTAAGCCCTAGCTTGCTTTGCAAATCCATCTCCTTGCTCCAAAGTTCATGAGAACCCATTGGTAAGCTTCCTCTTCTTCTTCTCCAACCCATTCTCTCTTTGAATTTCAGAAATTTCCTAAACCTAACTTAGGAAATGTTCTCCTTTAAGCTTAGATTCAAGCTTGTTGAGTTGGAATTGAAGAGTGCTTGTTCTTGCCATTGCTTCATAGCTTCTCCTTCATTGATTTGGGTGCAAAGGTGAGATTTTTATCTCACATCTATGACTATAATTATCTTTGGTTGTTGGGTATGAATTCCTAACACTTCTTCATGTGCATTTGCTCTTGTTTTGGATTGATTTTGTGAATACTCCAATTTTTGGGTTTTTAAGTCAAATTTGTGTGAAATCCTTTTATGGATGTTTGATCATGATTTTGGTGATGCACCGAGGAGCATATAGGGCCGGGTTGCCGATTGGCATAAACCCTTAGAGCCAATGTTCGTCCGGTTGCATTTTGGAAGAATTTGCTCTTCATTTGAATAGGCTGAAAAACAGCCCAGGCATGATTCAGTCGACTGAAAACTCTGTTCAGTCGACTGAACCTGAAACCCGAGAGTTTCCAGGCATGATTCAGTCGACTGAAAAACTCTACACAGTCGACTGAAACTGGAAACAGAAAGTTTCCTGAACCTGGAAAATTTCCAGGTACAGGGTCAGTCGACTGAAATCTCTGTTCAGTCGACTGAACCTGCTGTTTGAGTCCAATTTGCCTTTTTGGATTGAATATCCAATTTAAATCGATTCGTGATGATCCTATTTATTGTCATCATTTATTATCATCTTTGATGACTTATTTTCTTTGGGAATTTTAGATATATCCACTTCGATGGATCCTTTATCGATTTCATTGGATTTTTATTCACATCTTCGAATGTGTCCTTTGTGATTGATTGTTTCTACAATCCCCCTTGTGCTTTGTCACTTTAAAAATATAAAGGTTTTCTATACTAGTAGTAAATATCAAAACTCTTTCCTCAAACGATTTCAATACTATTTTAATACCAAATTCGTTTATAAAACCGTTTTCCAATCTATTAGTATATACAAACCTTTACCTCACTCGTATGAGAAATCTAATTAAACGACTTAGTAAAACAAGTGGTATGAAACGCTTGCGTTTACTTCGTCGGTTAATTCTTGGACTTGTTCGATTGAATCTCTTGTGACAATTTTCTAGTGGAGATCTACAATTTGTTCGTAAATATTTAAGTTAAGCTAGTGGTTATGGGACATGAAGCTAAGCTCATATATTTACTAGCTTATTGTAATTGACACTTCTCTTTGATCATGACGATCATCTTTGTGGTTTAGACTAGCAATGTGCGATGTCTCTTTGTCTATGTGGAGGACTGTTCCTCATTTTATTGAGTTTCGTCTCATTTTATACATGGGTCGTACCATTCTAGGTGCGTCAATGTTTTATTATGTATGGGGTGTACCTTTCTAGGTGCATCGATGTTTGTTTACTTCGTGGAGCAATCGGCTCAATAAGTCGGGACATGGGGCGTATCTTTTTAGGTGCATCGATGTTCGTCTATGCATGGGGCGTATCTTTCTAGGTGCGTCGATGTTCGACTTAGCATAGGGTGTATCTTTTTAGGTGCATCGATGTTAGACATTACATGGGGTGTATCTTTCTAGGTGCATCGATGTTTATTTATTTGTGCATGGGGAGTATCTTTCTAGGTGCGTCGATGCTAGAGCATGGGGTGTATCTTTCTAGGTGCATCGATGTTTATTTATGTGTGCATGGGGCGTATCTTTCTAGGTGCGTCGATGCTAGAGCATGGGGCGTATCTTTCTAGGTGCGTCGATGTTCGACTGTTCATAGGGCATGTCTTTTTAGGTGTGTCGATGTCCAGTTTCTTTTGGGGATTGGCCATCCTTTTTATTGTGATTTGGTTCATCGGATGTCCCGCTATACGACGTCGTTGTTCCTTTTTATTGTGATTTCTGGATTTCGTGTGTTGATTTCTGGAATTTCGGTTTCACCAACTTTTACGATGGGCATTGATATATATGTCATATATTGTGGCTTGGTGAATGAAATTAGGAGTATGACATTCCTTTTTATCTTGAGTAGATTATTGTGATATCGATTAATCTCTTGTTGATTTTCAATTACTTATTTATCACAGCTTGGCATTGTGATTATTATATGTTTATGTCATATCTCTTATTATATATCACTTCATCCGATATTTATAGCTAGACTGATCCGTTTATTATTTTCTTCTTAAATAATACTCAGGTCAGACTGAGATTTTTCAGGTGCTTCTGCTTGACTCCTTATCGGACTATCATCCCGACTTTTGGCAGACTATTTAGATTAGTAGTTTATTTTGTTGTATACACTTGAGATTTAGACTCATAGATGTATTCTTTTGTATAGCACGTGTTGCTATTCTTTTGTATTATTGTGGATCTTTTGACCACTACTCTGATATACACTTTTATGTGTAATATTCATATCTATTTCCGCCTTTGTGATATGAATTATCTATGACTGATTTATGTTATGTTTATTTCTATATTTGTTTCCGAAGAAATTATAGCCACTGTGTAGAAGCTTTGAGTTTGTGTCGGTATGTCGGATTTCCTCGTGAGATGAAAAGATATATTTTTATCCGGTATATCGGTACTCGCACAAAGCAATTATACAGATGGTCGCTTCTCAACAGCCTTATTCTCCGTGCTAGTTGACAGCATTCACAATAATGTTCTTGGCTAGCGTGGGTATAGAGGTGGAGCGTCACAAACGATCGCTGATACAATTAGAGGGGGTTTAGGTATTTACATAATAATATTTTATCCTTGTTTAATTTCTCAAATAAAACAATGTGCGTTTTGAGCTCGTACGATCAAACGGTGCGTCCAATCACCACAAATCTCGTCTGCATGCATTACCGTATTTTTTCAGTCTTGATGGTATATATTTCGTTTCTATTCCAAACTACGCTCTGGAATGATAATTTTGAGCTTTTTGAGACCGTTTCGACAATTGAATCATTCAATTTTCTAATATAGCGATCCATATACTTTTTTAATTCACAATGTCGATACAAACTCAATGGAAGTGGTATCGAGTCTTAATTTAATCGTATGTGAAAAATCATATTTTTTTTAGGACCGTCAATTAATTAACGATTCAACATTTAGTCAGTTATTTAAATATATCATCGTTAAAAATATGGGTCGTTACGTATGGGGACAAGGACTATAAGTCTCATCTAAGGCCACGACTCGTGTCTTTGATATACGACTTGTCGTTCTTAACTTGCTCTAATACCATTTTGTGACACCAAACCTCTATACCCATACTATCCAAGAGTATTACTGGGTAATACTGATAATATGGAGAATGAGGTTATATGAGGTACATGCATGAATATTCCCTTAGACCAATACTAGTACGTATTAAAAGATCAAATTAATAACTAATCTACAAACATTGTATCGGTACAAAGTAATAGACATGTGTGACTCCATGATAGAACAATACACAAAATATAATAAACAGAAGAAAATACAGAGTCAGTCGCAGCGATAACATATAATATATAATACAATAACGTTATAAGGATATAATACAATTCAAATGTCAACTATATATACATACAATGAATCAATGACAAAAAAATTATATGACAACTCCGATGTAAACTCCTCTAAGCCCAAATAAATTAGGCTGGACATGTGCAAAGTGTAACAATGTCTACATTATATACATTTTTAAAGTAAAGCTTGGACAAGTGAGTACATCAGAATTCTCTCTAGATACCGTTGTAAGGGGGAGAGAACAATCATGTAATCCTATTACTAGGAACAACCAAATCATATGTAACATGGTAAAACTTCATTTGAACTTGAACCTTAATTTATTCCCAACACATAGGATAGAAAGATAACTGAAATAAGTAGACCTAATGAGACTTTTCTAGCCAGTCTGACCCGAACATCATTTATTAGTTCAGCTTCCAATTAATATCGATCTTTGGCACTTGCTTTCCTCTAAGACAAACTGCACACATGAAGTCATACATTCACACATGAAACAGACACCAGTACACACACAATATATATGCTTACATACACACCCCATACGGCGGCCCTCAAAACTCCAAGGCGTTGAAACAAACGTACGCAAACAAACTTATATATATGTACACGACACCCAAATACATAATGGAGCCAAGGTACACACCTAGCGACATGAGCGTAAAGCTCCACCACTCATGCACATCACCTCACACTAGAACTTAGCACTCGTTGAAATATACACACGCACTTATACTCAAACACTTATTACCTACTACCTGGCACATGCGAAAATCACCAAAGCGCACACATACACACACCATCAAACATGCACTTAACTGCAGATGCACACACCCATGCACTTTCAAACACAAACTGCCCCAACACACACATATATACACATCTGCACACACATACATCAGCATCTCACTCATCAGTCATGCCCAGAAATGCAAGACATCGCATACACGCATTGGTATGGAAATTCACACACTAACCAAAATACATACACACACAAAAAATCTTAGGGACAGGTCGATTGATCACCATCACCAATCGATGGCAACGTATCGCCTGTTGCAGGGGATTGGTTCAGCTGCCTCGTTATTGTCGCATATAGTTCAATTTGCACATAAAATTCACTTAAAACCCACTCAATTAAGATATATATCATGATTAGAGCATAGAGATGTGAGTAATAGATACTAACATGGACGGCTTCGGTTCCCTCTTTTCCATTGATCGCATGCACGCAAATCTCACCACCACTAAAAATTTGCTTTATGTCTGAAATACAAAACAGTACCAAAGACTGCATACCTAAATTTAATTAATTATAGCAATTTATTCAAAAAAATTGATTTTTAAAATAGTGAGGTTTGTGTGCATGAGTAACTTCCAAAGCAAGAAGACATTAAAAGAGAAGGTTGCATGAGTAGCTTGCATGAGTATATTTGTGAAGAGAGGGACGTTTCTGGATTCAGAAAAGTGTAGGAAATGATGTTGGGCTTTAAGATCTTGGTCTTGGTTTATAAGAATATAAAATAAACCAATGTACATAATATATTTATTTTAAAATAAATACAATATTTCATTTAAAAGTCATTCCCTTTCCAAACTCATATTTTTTATTATGTCACTTCAGTGAAATATTATTTTCTTAATTTTATCTTTTATAAATTTTAATCCTCATATTATCACAATTAAAATCCTTTTATTAAATAATATTTCAAACCTATTTCTAATAAATATCCAATTCTAATTTTGTTAATTAAATTGCTACTATTAACTTAAATTAATGATTACTTCAAAAAACTGGGTTATTATAGGAAGGCTCAGTTCAGGGGTGGGTCGTTCGGTGAAATGCACATGGCTAACTTGCTAGCCAACTTCCTGCACTTCCCTCCTAGGTTCGGCTTTTGCTTGGTTCGGCTTTGCTTGGTTCGTCTTCTCCTTCTCCTTCTGGTCCGGTCCCCACATGCAAACTTCCCTGTCCGACACCTAGCCTAGCAAAGGGGATTTCCTGTTCGATGGCTTGGATACTAAACAAGACCTCTTGTTCAGTACCCTAAGGTGCCGAATAGGGTTTTCAGTTCGGTACTCCATGGTACCAAACTAGGTTTCCTTTTTGGTACCAAGAATGTCGAACTAGAGGTTCATTCTTACCAAACCTTCCCTTGCCTTTGTTTCCTCTTGCTTTGCTCCCTTCCTCTTGCCTAGTCATGGCTTCCTTAAGTTGGAAATGGTTAGGCACTTAACAATTAGATTCCCTACCGGACCGTTCCTCATTTTCCATAAATGTAATGTGCTTTTCAGGAATCAAACTCCTGACCTCTCCATTAGAGACTTGGTACTCAGCCACTTAAGCTATACACGTTTTTGTGCCATAACTCAAAGTCAGAATTGAACGAAACTTTAACCAATAGCTTCATATCATTAAGTACAGTATCCCAATGCCCTTGAATGCTCCATTTACCTAAAGTAGATAGTGGCTCTCTAAGGTGGGGCCCGAATCCGTTAGATGGTGGACGAATTTTAAGATGATCAAATCTTTCGATCTATAGTCGGATTGAGACGTGGTTTTGACTTACGTGGATTTCCCAACTTTAGGAACATTTTACAAGTGCTTTGAACATATTTTCTAACTGTGCCAAATTTTCCCCTAATGCTTCACCTTGCCCTTTTAATTATTTGATGGCGCCTTTATCATGCATCTTCAGGTGTTTCTATGCTCCTTGATGTCTTTTCGTATTCTCCGTGATGTGGGCGAAAATGCCCACAACAACTTCTAATGCTTTAATTTAGACCCAACTATAGTCATTCAATTGTCAACATGCCTTGATTTAATTATAATCAAAGTGAAGCGTCCACAATGAAGTTCCACAGTATTCTCAAGTCGAGCGAACTTTGTCACATCATTACTTCGAGATTCTCCGTTTGAACTTAGTTATATTAACCAACAGAGAACTATCGAGTAAGTATTTCATAGTTTTCCAATAACTATCAATATGTAACTCATTGATGCCCTTAGCGGCTATGAGAAATACATTAATCAACATTTAGAGAGTGTTTACTATTCTAGTTTCAACAGATGAATCAATATCCTTTCTCTAAACATCTTAACTAGGAACATTTATAATGATATCTTATTCTCAATATGCTATAATTCTCATGATTACAACAGATGGAAAGAAGAGAACGTTAAATAAACACATCAAATGCACCCATGTGTGAAAGTGCAATAGATGGAAAGTGTATATAGTTAATGAGAACACTGTTAGGTGTTGTGATTTACACCGCAACGAACATAATTCCACTTTGTATATGCCTTTTTATCCAAAAAGAATTATTTTAAGTAGGATTTATTTAAGAAATGTGTGTAGTTGTTTACATTTGAATAGACTTTGTTTGGACAACATGTATTTAAGTTAAAGTGGACAATTTGAAATTATTTTTATTTAAAAGACGGTTGAGAAAACAAAATTAAAATATTTTACGTAAAAGTCTATTTTGTAAACCTTGAGTTAAAAGCATTCATACAAATTCATATAAATATATATAAACATACATACATACATATATATATGTTATGTGCATTCATATATATGTGTGTATGTGTATGTGTGTGTGCCTATACACAAATTAAATTAATGTTTTGAACAAAAATAATAATTATATTCAACTAGTTTATAATTTAAAACACATTCCTTCAAATAATAAAATTAATCTAGATTAGATCCAATTGTTAATTAAAAAAGGGAAATCAATAGTTCCTAAGTTTCTATTTTTTGAAACAAGTTATGAATTTTAAATTCACTTAATTTTTATGCAGAAAAATATCAAAATTATTTCAAAATAACTTATAGCAAAGCATTCCATTCTTAACTTTTATAATATGAAACTTAATCTATCAAAAAAAATTGTTTCCAAAATTTATTTAAACAATGATTTTCTAAAACAAAACGAACTAGATGACTTAGGCATATATAAATATGTGACAATGAGATTCAAATCTCAATTATATACACCATATAAACAAACAAACAAGAGCAGTAATGAATCCGAAATTATTATAAGTAATAACATGCGAATAATAGATATAAGAAGAAGGGGATGTTAAAACATATTAACATGATGATAATACAACTAATTCAAAAGAAGAAATTAGGTATCCAAAACATAATCCAAAATTCTTACAGGTGAAAGACATAGAAGTGGTGGAGGATTAAAAGCATATGGACATTTTAATTTATATATAAATAAAATAAAAAATTATCTTTTAGGTGTAGCCAAGAGAAACATCTTGAATGAAGAAATCATTTTTAGGTTCATTGAACCAATATTTAGACCTTGCAACAATCGAGAGATAACCACCTTTTTAATTTTTGAATTCAATTTGATTTTGTTAGAACTTTTCGCTTCATTCCCTGGTAAATTTTTTGGCCATAGCTTCATTGGAGAATGAGAGGAAAAGTATGAATAAGAATTGTCTATTGAGAGCATTTCAAATGAACAAGATAGAATATGTTTTAAAAAAAAACATTGAAACATTTCAATTTATTCCTTTAAAATTTCTCTATTTAATTCCCAATTAAATCTCATTAAATTCCCTCCCTCTCTCTTTATTACCTATGGCTATAGTAAGTGTTATATGTCATTAAAAATTTCCCAAATCACTTAGCATATGATCTATTTAAATCCAGTCTAGAGATTGTATTGATGTCATATATCGATACGCGCATTTATAACTTTTATGTATGCACTTTATTAAACACTAATGGTATTCAAATTAAACAAAATTTTAATAACTAATATTTCACAGTTATTAATTTATTTAAAAACCATTTAATTTTATTATATTTAAATCTAATTTGAACATTCTACCAACTTCGTATATCGGTACATACATTTATAACTTTTGCATACGCGCTTTATTAAATACTAATAGCATTCAAAAAAATTAATTTAATTTGATAACTAATATTTCATTAAATTAATTGAATTAGTTAATTTTCAATGATAAAATTAGTTAAGTCATGTGGTTCATTTAGAATATTCATCATTTTGATTGTTTGACTCAAATGTGTAAATTCAGTTAGCTATTAATTTTGAACAGTTCAATATTAGTATTCACATGCCACTTTAGCTAATCATGTGACATTCACTACTACAAAACAGGCCATTTGCATCGGTTGTTTACCCCCCCCCCTTTTGCATCAGTTCAACAACCGATGCATATGCAACCGATGTAATAGGCTTAACACTTTTGCATCAGTTCTGAAACCGATGCAAAAATGTCCTTTTCACATCGGTTGTTACTAACAACTGATGCAAAATACCATGGTTGGTTGCTTGGACACAGCCCCCATGTTGCATCGGCTGTAATGAAAACCGATGCAACTAATCCCTCTATTGCATCGGTTTTTTATAACAACTGATGCAAACTAATCTCTCTATTGCATCAGCTATTTATACCTGATGCATAAAAACCATTCTCAGATACCATTATTACAGTACTCAAATAGACTATATATATATATTATTGATTATAACAAACAATTATTGCATGCAATATTACTATCATTCAAAATTAAATTTAATGGAAAATACATAATCAGATTTAATAACTCTACAAAAGAATGAAAAACATAAATAAATTCCATGGTACATAATTTATTTGGAAAGAATTTTGATGAATGCTAACTGTTCATCAAATTATACACATTAAAGTACATGCACAAACTATCCACTGAAATCAGAAATTGCTCACACATACATTTCACCAGACATACTGTTGACATACTCGTTTTCACTTGATAACGTATTTTGTAGGTACAAACCCTACAGCAGATGATAAATTCGGTATATAAGATCAAAATTTTAATCCATAAACCTGCTATTGAATAAGAGCATGCATTACGCACCTTTTAAGATAGAGTAAAGCACTAAAACTAGTAATTGGCTATCATGCTGCTCCGAAATCGAATGCCCACAAAAAGTTATGTCAATGGTATCTGCATTGTCTGGGTCATCAGTTCCCATCAACAATGAATTTCAAATATTAGATAAGGCGCACGCGCACACGTATATATATCCAATAACAATTTTTTTCACAATAACATTGGAAAATATATGGGTGTTAGCAATTGTTTTATATTCATTCTATACAAGGTTATGTATGTCGCCTGGGTTATCATCAGAGTAACAAATTGTTGCAGAAGTTCAAAACTTTTTTTCTTTGAATCTTGTTCCATTGCCAAACCCATACCCACCATAGAACTAATATGGCGGCAAGATTCACAAAAATTCCAAACCATTAACAAAACACTTTCATGAAAGTGAAGAAATAAACCTTTTGATTGGAAAATTACTTACCCACAAATAAAGTAGTGTCCCCATTTGTGATTCTTCAAGTCAATTTCCTGAAACAATGGAAACTTATGAAATCTATATGTACAATTATCAAAGAAATATGTATATAATAGAGAAACCAACCCAGCGGTGAAATTATATCTCATTACTATGCAAAACAACGATATTGCGTAATTTCAAACAATAGTGATGGAAATCAACCGCATAGCTATATGATATTCTTCATGAAGCTACCAGGTCACATGTTGTTTAGAAACATTTGATGTTACTGATGAATGAACATAGTATATGCTTGTAAGCGGTACTATGCTATATGATAGTGATTACAAAAACAGTCAAAATTATATCTCAGTACTATGTTAAACAAGGACACTGCATAATTACAAATGATAGTGATGGGAATCGATTGCATAGCTATGTGAACCTGTGATATTCTTCATGAAGCTAGCTGGTCATATTTTTAGAAGCATTTGATGCTACACGTGAATGAACATAATATATGCTTGTACATTTAAGATTCATGAGCATTAACATGCGCTGAAAGTATGTAGCAAAAACACAAGCACCATATTATCACCCACACTATGAAATCATGCATTTGCCAAAGTTGCAAAGTTTTAAGCATGTAAAGAACCTGAAAGATTACAATATATTTCTTTCAAATGACAACCAAATAAACATAATTTACGGAAAAACAGTACCTGGCTAGGATCAGCAGGGTATGTACACATGCTATATTTATTATTAACATTTCCAATTCTCAAAGTGTCACTCTTGCTTCTCTTCTTCATGTTTTTCCTTGGTGAACCCTACTTCCAAAAGCTGGAATGTAATGCCCAGCATAAGATTCTCCAAGTAAACATTTAAAAGGACCAAGAAGAAAATAAGAACGAGTCAGGGCTAGAACAAGAAATACATATATCCTACTTCATGTTTTTGCTTTTGGTTTTGGTGGACATATTTAGCATAATGCAAACTTAATGATTACTAAACATCAACCAAGTAAACATTTAAAAGGACCAAGAAGAAAATATTGTGATTGTCAGTAATAGTTTAATATTGTAAGCATTTCAGCAGATTAAAGTTCTACTACCTGATCATAATGCATGAGTACTATGTGATTTATCACCAAAATAATTACTTAAGGGAAATAAAAATTATGCATATTAAGGATTCAAATCAGCTTACTTGAAGAAAATCATATAGATCATTGCTCACTCCCTGCTCATTATGACGAGTATCACGATTGTCGGAACTGTAGCTGAAACCAGTTCCAGTAAGCTGATCCACATAAATCAGATTTGATGCCTAGATAAATTCATGATAATATTAGCCATTGATGTCACATATTATGAATTTAATTACCATATCTTAGTGCAGAAGAGTAGAAAGTTGGGCTAGGATGATCTTAAAGTCAACTTTACAGCATAGGAACAAAATATGGAGTTCTATGTTCTAAAGAAATTCGGTAACTATGTACTTCTCATGTCCATTATTTGATCGTACTTGTCAACTGAGCGTGCGCTAACGGAATAAACAATTATCTTTAACCAAGTAGTGATCATATAATAAACGTTAAACAGAAAATTGTTAAAAATACCTGATCCCAACCAAAGTTATTCCAGACAAGTTATAAGTTATTTGCAATGTTGAAAGGCCCATTCTCATATAACACAGCTAACTCACTACTGCAACCTGGTCCACCAGTTAGCCAAATCACAACCGGGTCCTTCTTGCTATGCCTTGATTCAAAGAAAAAATAGAACATCCTACAGAGAACAAAATCATTCATCCAATTATGTACTCAAACTTTCAGAAGCTACAGGTAGCATATAAGTTGAAAAATAAACCTCTAATATTATAAGAAGCAAGTGTCATTTATGAAATTCCCATTTCTTCTTTTTTATATATATACTACAATAGTAACCTAAAAAGTGAAAGTGCATTCATCTGCAACTCAATTCAAGTTTAAAGTGCCAGTAATGTCAACAAGCAATTTACTGCACCGGCATGCTAAAACATAGTATTTTAAAACCAACTTAACTAAATTCCCAATTTATGCATATGCACGAACACACCTGAAGTGCAAATTTATAATTTTCCAAATCCAAATGTTTAGTTCCTTGTGTCGTATATTCACAAGCAAACAATTACCATACTTTTGCACATGCGACGCAATAGAATTATGTCGACTGTAAACGAAAATCAATTTTATCTTTGGTTTTAAGCAAATAAACTCACATAGCACCTTTGAAGCCTAGATACCAACCACCCAAAACCATTAAATACAATTCTAGAAAATTACACAAACTCTGACCTTGCATCATGAGTATTTGACAGCTTATAATACCCTGCACAATGCCCCAAATCACCAACCGAAACCGCATCAGAAACGTCCGGAAACTTCAAATTCTTCTCAACGATTCTACCAAGTTCACCAAGGAAAAAAAGTTTTTTTCTTCATTTTGTCTTTACTGATACATACATCTGAATGATCACTCTCTGCTACGAGATTTCACCAACACTTTTTTATAAAAGTTTGCTAACAAGCATTTCGAATTAGCAGTACTCATCCGCTTAATCTGATGGATGAGAAGATTGGATCTTTGAACATCAACATCATTTGCAACTACCTAAATTGTAAATATTTGTAAATTTGTTCTCGAAAAAAACATTAAACAAGATATCTAGTACATTATCAATGTATAAATGAATACCAATCCTTCTGGAAGCACTCCTGGTTCATCTGACAGGTGTATTAACTCAAGCAATTGGAAGGTTTTCGATCCTAGAGCTGCGCACACTGCAAAGATAAAATACCATATCGTTAATATGTGATACGTAAACATGGTCAATTAGCATTGAGACATACAAGCTTCAATTAACTAATGAAAAATGGTGATGTGGTTTGGGGTGGTTGACAAGGTTGATGACTACTGTGGGTAGGGAGTGCGCTGTGGTTGAAAATGTGTTGTCTGCAGTTTGATGGAGAAAAGGAGGGGCAGAGGTCAGTGATATGCTTGGATGTACTGATGGTACTGGTGGATGTTTGGATGCTGAGGATGGAGCAGTAGCAGTTATGGTCGGAATCGGTTTGCATAACAGGAGGAGTGTGAGGCAGTTATAGCAGTGTGTTTACAGTGGTATCTGGTAGCAGTGTGTTTACAGCGGCAACATTGTGTTTGATAGGTTGGCTTTGGCTTTGTACTGGCAATGAAGCAGGGAAGTTGGTTATGTTGTAGGAAATGGTGTGTTGTGATAGGATGGTTATCATGTGGGAAGAGTTGTTTGATGTAGTGTGGTATAGCAGTGATGTGGCAGGTTGCACTGTGATGCTTGTGGCAGTTAAGGTTGACAGGACTGATGGTTGTAATTGTATGTTGTTTGACAGTGGCTTGCAAGGCAATGTGATGTTATGGTAGATGTTAACAGGGATATGAGTTGGTGCTTGTATATGCAACTATGGTATGAAGTTGTGGTTGTGGCCATAGTTCAGGTAGGGGAAGGAGTATGTTATAGTCAATGCACTATAATGTGATGGTGTGCAAGGGAAATTTGTTATAGAATGAAGTTGTATGGTTGCAAGTGGTTCAGTAATAAAAGATTTTAGGTTGATTTGCAATTGCTACACTATTCTACACAAATTATCAACTTTAATGAAACAATATGTGATTTAGCTAACACTATACATCTGCTTTAAGATCCAACTTCAGACAACGCTATTTTTCTAGGCTAACCCTATTCTGCCATGGAGCAGAACAGCGAAGAAGAATAATGAACAGAACATGAATGCTATTTCAATTCGTGTCCCTGGTTCGATAAAGCATATGCGAAATGGAGAAATTAAATACATGAATTAAGTATAAAATATGCAATTTTGCATTGTAAAAACCACAAATTTTGTAATAGATTAAATATTCTCCTAAAGAAAATTAGAAAAACCATGCTAACCATGTAAATCATTTTCCATGCAGTATACCAAGTATTTTATTTGACCTACAATTGAATTTGTGTTCTGCAATTCAAGGAATACTTTATCAACGACCGATATACAAAGGCCTGATTTCTAGTAACAAACTGAGTTCATGTAACATAACGCTGTAGTTTCTGATTTATCTGAATACAAAATAATCTAGATTATATAGAATCTGGCACCCTGGTCGCACGACGAGGACGCTTCTCCCTTGTTTATCAAAATAGTTTGCTCTGTAAATTTTACCAGTCTCAGCTTCATGGGCAACTTCATCCTGACAAGGACACCACTGAATATTAATACCAAGTATATATAAAAGTGGGAACATAAGACGGTTTAACATGAAAATTGACCAAGATTAAACATTATCAAATGGTTGTTATATTGCATGCAGTGGATTTGGTCATTGCATTGTAAAACTTTAGCTTACTACAGTGCCTCAGTCCTCCTTCAGAATACACCACACTAATAAGCCTAAAGTTTTGTGATACCATATATAACCTTACTTGAAAATATTACATTCCTACCTCATCATTTTTATAGAAATATCATTATTGACTACTAGATCAGCATATACAGTACATATCACGAACACAGTGATGTGTGTGTGTGTGTTTATACATACATGTATGTATGTGTATATGTGTGTGTATCATGAAAAAACATAATGAACACGATGACCAGTGACAACACTAAGACCGTCTAGACCAATAAATACATTTATGCCTTAATTACTCAAAGGTAAACTGCCTACCTTCAACCTTACGATACAAAATACCATAATTTACTCTTAGCTCTTATCATTGTTACATGGCGTACAACTTGCCTTTTATATGCAACCCAGTTAGGCGATAGACAAAAAGACACTAAATTTTGTGCAACAGTTGCTAACATGCTTAGATTCAGAAGTGATTTTTTTTAAAAGACTTTGTAGATCCAATACAAAATTAATATGACGTAAATACATCAACTCATCCAATTAACATGCTGACATGCTTAGATTCAAAAGTGATATTGACCAACTTTAAAAACAAAACGTAAATATATCAACTCACGGATATTATCAAACTGAACAGTAGAGATAAAAGAACTTAACAATTTGGTTTACATATTCAACCCAAAATCAATCCACAAAAATAATCAGTTGTTTGTAACCCACCATGTATTACAATAACATGAAGAACAGTTCACGACATGCATAGAAAAAATGTTATAGACATTTATACAAGTGAGTTTATCTACATGCTTAAATATATGATCACTTAAATGTACAAGAATTCAGGATATACTAACCCATCGGATATCTTCTGGCTTGTATTCAATACGCCACTTAAGAGTGGTTTTCAGCATTTTAGTTGCTTTCTTAACGTTCCAGTTCCTAGCACAATAATACCTTCTGATACATGGATCTGAACAATAAAGGGATAATTTTGGTGGAAGTTGTCCTAACAATGCTCTCACTTGGTAGGCTTATAAATGAACGTAACAAAAAAAAAGATTTTTTTTTTCAACAAAGGTTACTATCATAAAGAGGAAATTTGAAACATTCTGGGTTTGTAAGAAGAGAATCTACCTGTTAAGTACCTTGGGTTGTCTTTATCATCTCAATGTCTCAAAGTGGATGCATGTAACAATCTAATTGAAAGAATTAGAATTAGAATTAAAATTGAAGGGTGGGAGTGTAAATGTCTCAGTACTTACTGGTAGAATTGAGCTCATAGAATCTACCATTTTCCTTATAGTTCATTCTGCTGTCAAAGCTTCAAGATCCCCACTACTGTGCAGAATAAAGTTACTAAAATTTATTTAGATTTTCTATGAAAGGATAAATATAGTAAAATCTCATGGGAAATCATTTTTCAAAGGAAATCTGAAGGAGGATTGGATTTATACAATTTTTTAGAAGCAAACATTAACAACCATCTACTTCCACGGATATGACTTCCTTCACCATATCAGCAGCAGCATTATACTCATATCTACAGTGAGTATAGCATTTTATATCATTGAGAAGCAAAATAATTCAACTTATATCATGTACAAAAAATATTTAAAAAACTCAAAATAAGATGGTCCGTATATCAGCATAATATCCGAGTACAATTGGAATTACATACTCAGATATGCACATACACCAAGATACCAGCAGTAGATAAAGGACTAGATTTGAGTTGGGATTTCATTGGGCTATAGCCGGAAACAAAATATTGAAATCTGGTTATAATTATTCTCAGTTTAAACTTTTATATTGCATCATAGCAAATCAGTTAACCAATTTTGCCGTACAGCAGGAACAACTTGGTGTAGTAGAAATTTCTAGCTCCGCTATTAACAAGTAATAATTGCATAGTATTCTTCTATCATATTACCTCAACACATCATAAATATATTACTCCAAGAAATCAATATTTAGATATGACAGGCCATGTGAATAAGATTAGAGTTGAAAATAGTATGAGTGAAACTTTCCCTCTTACCTATTAGAATAGATCACTTCAAGTTCTTCGGTTGTGCTTTTTGTAGCATCAATTAGTACAGAAACGAAATTGTTCCGGGTGCTAGCCATGAGTAAGTCGTATTTAGTGAGAATGATAATCGCAAAGAAATTATCATTTAGCTCGCTCATACACACTATATCAACAGCTGCGATTCGCCTTTTCAGTGAATCGGTCTCGGGATCAACCAGGTAGATTGCGAAATCAGTAATCAACAAAATATAGTATGTATCTTTAGGGATTGGCCATGAATCGTCTTCGTAGCCATCAACAGAGTGTCCAATTATGCGATTAGAGCTTATTCGTCTCAGCAATAGGGGTCACCAGCAAGGTTGTAGCAGAATTTTAGCTTGAAGACTAATAGTAGACGTTAATTAGCATCAAAAAACCCATTTACCATCTCGTTTAATTTGTTGAAGAAGAAAAGAAGTAAAAAATAAATTTTGTGGCACCGAGTATTTTGAGGAGGAGAAAGAATTTTTTTTCGCAGTGGGTTATTGAGGAGGAAGGAGTACAATTGCCCAAAGTAGTAATTTTGGAGCCAACTTTTCATTATTTCCCACTTAAATTTCATATTGCCATCAACATGTAGTTGCATCGGTTTGCTTTAAAACCGATGCGACTGAAACTATTTGCATTTGTTGTTGGTGAACTAATGAAAATTTGATTTTTTATTACCTATTGATTTCCACGTACCAATTGCATCGGTTATTAAGATAGAACTGATGCAAATAGTTCTATTTGCATCGGTTTTTACTTCAACCGATGCAAATGAGGCGAAGCAATATGCACTTTTTGTACTAGTGATTTTTGCTGAATTTATCATTTATACAACTTTTGGTAAAATCCAATTTTAATATTGTAAGTAGTACCCATTAGTAACGATTATTCACACGAATTCTTTTCATTGAAACTATATAACATTAGGACTTACAGAATTTTGTTTTGGTCAAAACTCCAACATCGTCCACATTTAACTTTGCAATTCCATACACAAACCCTTATTTTAATAACAACAATTATAATTAACCATACTACTCTGGCTAGAGACTTTTATTTTAAGTTGACAATAATTGATCGTGATACTTACCCCATATAACCGAGGAGACGAATTCTCTATTGAATAGTGTTTCACTTTCAATACTTCAACTCAGACCTAACTATAGTCATTTGATGGATGCGATGCCACAATTTAACCATAATCAAAGTGGAGTGTCCACGTTGAAGTTCCATAGTATTCTCAAATCGGTGGAACTGTGTAACATCGTCACTTTGATATTTTCTATTTGGCCTTACTCATATTAAACACCATAGAACTCTCGAGTGATTCATTCCATATTTATCCAGTAACTATTTGTACGTAACCTCATGACGCCCCCAACAGCCAAAAGAAATACACTGCCCAACATACGGGGAGCATTACGTACTCTAATCTTAAAGGATGAATCAATATCCATTCTCAGAACATTTTGACTATGAATTTAAAACAGTATGTTATTTTCAATGTGATTAAATTCTTATGATTACAATACTTTGTAATTACGATCACATAACATACCATTTAAGAATTTTCCATCTATAAACTTTAAATTAACTACTTAATTATTTATATCAGTATATAACAAGCGTATAATAAAAATAAAAACATCTTTTGTTTTGAATAAGATTGGTCACAAATTTTGATATATGTAAAAAAATTACAAAATTTCCCCAAGGGAATACCCCTGACTCTATCAAAATGGTGGGGTCATTAGTTGGAAAACTTCAAAATAGGAAACCATACTTAGTTCCACAATGGAGGTCGAGTACATCGCCCTAAACGAAGAAGCTAAAGAAGCGGTCTGGATGCACAAATTTATGAGTGAGATAGTTATAACGATCCCGACTCGACCTTCAAAAACAGGCACCCGTACTTCAATTGTACTCGAATGCCGCAGATTCAAACATCGAATCTGGCTCACTGGAGCTTATAACATATTAAGTACAACAACACAGAGGAAGAAAAATAATATATCATATAACTCCAACGATACAATATCCAATGATATACAACAATGATCACAAATACATATCAGAGATCTACAACAAAACAGTGGAAACACAAATGCACCAGCGATGGAAATACCTTGAACTCCAAATGGAACTCCAATATCTGCAACTCCATCTCAAATCTAAAGCTAGCTCGAACCCCATCAAGATGAACTTGTAGCAAACTCGAGCCTAAAAATCCAGAGACTCCAACGATATCCAAAAGCTACCAAACCTAAGGCTGATGGCTATGGAATCTACACCTCCTACTTGATTATCTGAAAAACCCAACTCTAGACTGCTCATGTAGAAAATTGTGGGCGCCCAGAGTTTAGGAAGGGAACAACAAATACCGGGCCAGTCATGGGACTGGTATGAGCAAACAAAAACAGTTTTAAACAAAAACAATCAACGGAAGAATTTAAAAATTGAAATCCGAAATGCTTTTTGGAAAACGAAACTACCATAAGGCCTCCCATCGCATGCACAATACAAACGCAGAATTGGAGGAGATTTCTCCTTATGATAGTAAAAAATGCTTGATATGCAAAAACTATTTGATATTATTATTAGTGCATAGTGTAGAAAACCTTTCTAGAGTACAATATTAATCTTAGCCAGCATACAACCATTATTGTATGCCTACTATAGCTACCTTCTAAACAGTGGGGCGCCACCATAAGTAAATGGCAGGTTATACAACTAAAACTGTACAAGGCACGTATTGGAGATTTGATTTTCAACAAATGGTCAGGCTAAGGAACTTCCTATTGCCACATGGGTATGCCTATGGAGGGACGTCCCGAGAACCTACCCGGCTCTCTGCCAACATAAGACCAGGTTGCCTCTGTAACTAGGCAACTACTACTCGAGCATGCCATCCCCCGGTCGTTTGCGAACTTTATCCGAGGCGCCTCTCAACCAACAACCATAAAGCAATCACACAGTAATAGATTTGCAGTGACCACATGAGTTAAGTACCTGGGATCCATACCATGATACCACCCTTTTCCAGAAGGAAATGACACACCCTAAAGGGCGCGACCCTCATAACCTTGCCGCATCTTTTCTGTTTCGACCATTTTCGGAGTGTGAGGTCCTGATGCAATCTCGTCCAAAAAGCTACGCTTTTTCACAAAGCCATGCTTTGATCAACAAATGATCGGCAGCACTTCTTATGCCACATTACCAAATTGGGAATGTATCACTAGTAACCATCAACAACATAATCTCTGAGATCGTACGTCTCAGAGAAGGGTGTTGAGCCAAGAGAATAAATTCTCCGCCACCAAACAGAAATGTATTTGATAGAAACCAGCTTTACATCTCAAGATGTAATGTCAGACACACATCCATACGTCTGTTCCAGGTTCGAACAGAACCGAAGGCACTTCCAAAAAATCCTTGCAAATCTGGGTATTCAAAATCCCTATCGGACTCCCTGTCACATATGGAGATCTCTATATCAGCGCGACTCGGTGCAGAGTCATTCGACAGGTTATCCTATCGTTCTTGAAAACACCTGGTCTTCATCACCGGTCTTCAAATGCAATCCAAATCGTCGTATCACTATTCGGAATGGGTTATATGACATAAGGTCCTCTCCCGGCTAAATTGAATAGTAAGCGCAATATTTAAAAACATATGGATATGGGATCTTGGTTGAGTCACAACTTTAAACCCAAAACTTTCCTTTCAAATGATTTAAACAAATTACCATTTTCAAATCTTTAAACAAAAAGATTTATTTCACAAAGATCACCAATTTTCCACAAAGATTCACTTATAGCCTTTCAAAACAATTCCATTTCAAATTGGATTAACTCTTCCAATCATTAAATCAAAGATTTAATTCATAGCTTTTCAAAACAATTCCCATTTGAAATCTTTTATATATAAAAGATGCACCATTTTAAATCCTCTTCAATTTCAAAACAAGGTTCGACCATCTTTCACAAAGATTAATTCACATCTTTCAAAACTATTTCAATTCAAACTTGAAATCTTTCAATACAAATTGGATCCTTTCTTTATATGAAAGCTATTATTATTTGAAAACAAATAGTTTTCATTTCGAAAAAAATCCGATTACATTTACACAAGTTAAAGCCCTTCAAGTATAAAACTTGGGTTAAATTTAAATTTCCAAAACAATACTTTTATAATGGTTTCAAAACCCATATAAACACATTTATAACTTGTATAACCTTTTTAAACCATAATTTCCTAATATAAAATTCAATTTCAAATCTTGAATTCAAATTTAAATCAAAGTATTTAAATTTCAAAATTTTATCAAGTTATTCAAAATAATTTTTATCTTCAAAACTCCTTTTCAAAAGCTTTTCATATTTAACCCAATTCTATTTCCTAAACCGTTTGGATTCAAAATTCAACTTTTAAAACCATTTTAAAAATCTGTGACTTAACCAATTTCCTAGTGCAATCCATATATGTGTGCGTATAGTGTAGTCAGGGATTTTACACAATAGTGCACAACAATAATCATCACAGATTCAATCATATCAATATCGATAAGCGGTATATTCCTATAAATCTTATCTTCATTCGCAGAATCGCAGATAATTAATATAAATTCATTGCAGATAAATAATCTACTTTCATCGCAGCTCACACCAAAACAATTCATAGCACAAAACATATCATATCAGGGGTATTAAACAACACAAGGCATTTCATACAATTCAAATATTAATGAGCAATCCAAACATTCATAAGTAAGGTTAATCAATCATCTAATTAATTGAAATCAGTTTAGTTACGTATGAATACATTTACTAATCCTAGTTAATTAATATTAATTGATTACAAACCATTTTAATTAATTAACCTTTAATCGTTAAATAATTAACCTTTAATAATTTAATTAACCTTTAATTATTAAATAATTAACCTTTAGTAATTTAATGGACCTTTAATTATTAATTAATAAACTTTAATTAATAAATAAATAACATTTAATCGCTAAATAATTGTCCTTTAATTATTTATTCTTAATTAATTACAATAAGTGATTATCCCTAATCGATTTTATTAATTAATTAACCTTTAATTAATTAATTATCCTAAAATTAATTACCTTGATTAATTGATCACGTTAATTAGTTATCATATAATTAATTATTGTTTAATCACTTGATTAATCAACCTCTAATCATTAATAAATTATCCTTAATTACTTTCATTAAGTAATTATCTAAGTAATTAATTACCCTAATTAATTAATCTTTAAATTAATCATATAAACAAATTAATCATCTTGATTAACAAATCCTTAAGAATTAAATGATTAATTCTTTTAAAAACATTGGATAATTATCCTTCTAAATTACTTTCAATATGTAATAAATCTTCCAATCACTTAAGACTTTAAAAAGGTAATTTGTTTATCTTAATAATTTACTTTAATTATCATAAAAAAATTATTTAAAAACCTTTGTGATACATTCTTAACTTAATTAAACATTCATTATATAAAATAATTAAGTAAGGAATTTTCTAGTTTTTAAAACTTGTCTAATATAAAAATTTAAAATCTGCGACAATGTTAAACCCGAGATTCGCTCGAGTCTCCCCTAGATCCACTTCGAAGCAACCACACAAATTTCCCGTGCCACCCTATATTTTCTTTTCCAAAACCTTGTTTTACCTTTAACATTTTCGAAAACGGTTACATACACGCTTACATCCTTTCCCCAAGTTAAACACTAGAAAACTTCGAGTAAGAACTCGAGCAAGCCAAAGCTTCAGCAACAACCAAAATCAACCCCTGACACCATATCACCATCGTGCACGTGCACGATGGCCAGAACCATCTTCGTTGAACACCTAGTTCTCCAGCACGACGACGAACGCGTCCCTATTCATTTTGAACACCCAGCAAACTCAAAAGCATCGAGAAACAAAATCGAGCATATTAAACGAACTGAAACCCCATCTCGATCAACAAATTTACTCCATGCCAACGATCCCACGCACCTACATCTATGCCATCACAACCTGAGCTTCGGCAACGACCTACACGACGATACCCTCCGGTCACATTGATTCCGATGCTCTGTCGAAGTTACTGCAATCATTTTTCTTGCTAAGTCCAAAACATGGGCCGAAACCCTAAATTGATCTCGTATGATCATCCTGGTTTATTATAAATTCGTTGATTATTTTTCCAATAATCTACAATCCTCCATCTTCCTCTAGAAACAATTCCAAGATTTTACAATTATGCGTTCATCAGAAATCGATCAAATTGTGTTTTCTGTTCATCCATCAATTTCTCTCGGGTTACCCAAATAAAAATCTTGATTCCATTTTTAAAAATAATGTTGCCTTGTTCCAAACAATTTTCCTTCAGAAATCATAGTTTAATATAGTTTAGATTGACAGATATGAATTTTTGTTTGTTGTTTTTAAACTGTAGTTATAACAGGGATAAGATATATTTACATACAGACATCTACATTCATATGCCCAAAGCTATTCAATCATATTCCAGAAAACACTCAAACATATCACAATAACTCCATTTCAAGAATCATCAAAATAGATTCAAGCTTTTAGTTTTAGAGGTTTTGCACACCTGCAGTTTGGAAGCAGAGAAGACAGGCTTGCTTTGAACTGGCATTTCATTTGCTTCCAGGCTTTGCATTGAACTTTGGTCTTTTGCATCCATTTGATTTTTGCTTGAGCTCTATTTTTTTTTAACTTGACTACAGGTTGATCTGGTTTTGCCTTGATTTTATTTTTGCTTGATTTCCAGTTTTGTTCCTAAAGCTTCCAGTTTTTTTTCCTTTCTCTTTTTTTTTAACTTGCTTGCTCAAATCTTTTTCCAGGTTGAAATCTTTGAATATTTGAAGCTGTTCAACTTCACTTTTATTTTAATCTCTTGTTTAATTGCTTTGGAACCACTTTGCATTGCTCTTTGATCTTTGAATTTGAAAACTGATCTGTACTTTGATTATTCAAAAACTGGAAATTGCTTGATCAGGTTTTGATCTTCTTTTAAAACTGAAAACGGCTTTAAATTGCTCCAAATCAAGTTGAAGCTTGATGATGTTTTTGATTTCTAGGCTTAATCTATATGAATTAAAATCTTGCTTCTGATTTCCAGATTTAGAGTTTGAACTGCTGTTAAATTTTTTTTTCTCGGGATTTTATTTTCAGTTTGGAAGTTGAGAAAAATTTGAACCGAGGTAAGTAACCAAGTTTCCTACTTTTACTCATTGTTTTATGCTTTTAAATTTTCTTAAATGAATTCAGTTTGCCACTTGTAATCATATGTTAACACTTGTATTTGCATGATTTAGATTATTTACACTTGTTAAATGTGAACATTTTTATGTCTAAACCCTTGCATTTAATTTAAAACTTTGTTTTAAACCCTCTCCTTATTTTAATTTATAAAACATGTTTCACTCTTTATCTTATTAATTTATTAATTTCTACTTATACCAGTTTAAAGAAAGAAATGATTTTAAAACTAATTATGCTTTTAATAAATAAACACATATAAAATAGTATTTAGTTTTAAACAATTATTTTGAAAATCATTTATATCTATTTCAAAATAAATATTACATATGTTTGTACTTTACAAATATTTATCTTATTAATTTCCAAATATATAGAAGAAAAGTAATTTAAATCTTTTATCAAATCTTATATTTATAAAAGATATTCTCATTTTATATTTTATACCTTTACAACTATTAAAGAAAAAGATTTAAGCTTGATTATATTAATTTTATAACCTTTTAAATAACCTTAAGAAAAATGATTTGAAATCAAGTTATATTTTTAACACTTGATAACAATATTTAAGTATAACTTTATACTACATATCTTCTTATTTAAATACATTTTCCTTTATAAACATTTTTATACAACTTTTTAAAGAAATGATCTAAAATGTAATTTATACACAAATTACAAATCATATATACATATTTATTAGTTCTCTAAAATATAAAGGTTTTTAACTTCAATTTATAAAATATTTACTTTTGAATCTCAAATCAAAATTCTATTAAAAATCAATTTATTGAACTTTCAAATCAATTCCTTTATTTACAATCTTTTGATATATATTTATTCAAATTAATTCACAATTAAATTTCAAACATTAAATTAATTATTAAATTAAACTTGGCTAAAATCCGGGAATGTTACAATAGTGTTGATTCCCAACATAAAGAATCCAATGATATTGTTTTTAACAAAAATGCTACTTATAGATAGCAAAGGAACTTAGAGCATAAAAAAATCAAGACACGTTCTTCAAAAGTTGCACCTCATTAGAAAATTTATCGAGAGAAAGAAGTCATAATTCTAAGAGTAGATACAAAGGATAACATAGCAGATTCATTCACGAAGAATATAGGTTGGTCAGTTCTCAATAAACTGACCAAAGGGATGAGACTGAGATTCCATAGTTGGCCCCAAGTGCAAATGGGAGATTTATAGAGTGTTAGCACCAGGTTTGGTCACTAACACCCTTGAGTGGAGTTATGTAGAGAGATTAATAAAGAGAGTGAATTAGAACAGAAGAATAGTGTAATTCAATGCAAAAGGAACAACAAAAACGAGAACACCAGATTTATAGTGGTTTGGCGTAATTGCCTATGTCCACTTTGAGTTTAATCTTTATTGCTTTCTCAATCACTTGAATATAGATACAATCCGCAAATCAATCACTTGCATACAAGTTTGAATTAAAAAGAGGAGAGTATTAAAAATGGCAGGGTCTCCCCGATGTTCTCTCAAAAATGTCCCTTTCACTGTGCCCCTGCCCTTCTATTTATAGACGAAGATGGGTTGGACTTCCCTCATGGGCTTAGGAACAAGGTACCTCAGCCCACAGTATGTGACTTCTGCACACCGGGCTAGGCATGCCAAAACATGTCGAGTGCATCAAACCCTTATACCTTAAGGCTCTTCTTGGTCAGAATCTTGTCTAGTGCTAATAATAATATCTTCAACTGTCATTTTGTAGCCGGCCCAAGGTGCTGGGTAACACTTGCCCCCCAAAGTGTGTCGTGTGAAGCAACATGACATGCTTTGAATGAGCGAGTATTCCTTGTTTACAGAAAGAAATCCATTATGTTTCCTGAATAGTCATTATTCTTCAATTTTATCCTCCCAAGGTGTCGTATCCTTCTTTGGTCGTCATGACGCTTGGTCAATTCCTAATATTCTAAATCCAGGGTTGTAGTTCATCAGTGGCCATCCGTATCCTGTTCTACAAGGCCAATAAGCTTTGGCTATTTGATCCAGTCTTTTCTTAATAACCTTAAGTGAGAATTCAATTCCCTGTTGATTTCAAGAAGTCAAACTTTTTTCGGATGTACACATGCATGTTCGGGTACATGTTCTTGCCATTGGCTGTCGGATGCGTTTTATATGCTCGTAAGTCGTTGCCAATTCCATCTAGTTTAATTGCAATTCAATTGTGATTCCTTATTTGTATTTTCTGTGAAATAAGGGTTGTAATCAGCCACTTGATGAGAGCGGACTTCAAGTTTTACATGGATGACGATCTTAGAGCAGTAAGCAAGGGCGAATGGAGTACGGCCAGTCATGGACTAATGGGTAGTTCTATAAGCCCATAATGGTGTTGGGAGCTCATCCACTCATTTACCTCTAGCCTTTTCCAAACTTCTCTTCAGAACAGGCTTTCTGATTTTGTTCACAGCTTTAGTGTGTCCATTTACAGTTATAATGGATCATGGAAGGTCATAAGGACAGATGACATTACGGATAATGATGTTGATTATTTTCTTCATCTTGATCATGGTTAAAAGTTCTTCGTCTTCCCATTCGGTTAAGCAATCAACTGCTATGATGGCGTATTTCCCATCACCTTTAGGATAGGTAGGAAGGTGATGTAATTGCCCCTAAGTGGAAAACTGCTATGGACTAGCCATTTGAGTAATTTCCATCGACGGGACCCACGGATTTTTTGCAAACATCTTGCACTCGTCACATTGTCTAGCATGATCAACTGCATCTGGATTGATAGTTGGCCAGTAATACCTGTAGCAGAATATTTTCTTTATCATGGTTTTCCCCTGATATTATCGCCGCATTCTTCTTCATAGACTTTGCTCAAGATATCATCATGGGCGATACACCGAAGCATGGGGATGGATAAACTCCTTTCTACACATGACTTATTCTTGGATGATTTGGCATGAAGCTTTGAGGAGGATCTGTCATTTTCCATTCCTCCGTTCAGTAAGAATTCCTCATTGTAGATAGTCTTTGATAAGAGTCAACCATGACACCTTTTCTGGCTCTGTCTCCAAGACCTAGCCGATCTCCATCCGTCAATGCTTGGAATATTAAATATTACAACAGAAACAATGTATGTCCGTTGCGCATCCCTAAAACTAGTCAGCTTGGCCAGTGATTGGACTCTTTTCATTTTGTTCGCTGAGTACGTGTGTAATGATGTAATACGTGAAGTCAGTTAGTAGCTCTTGGATATGGCCGAGATAAGGAGCAAGACAAAGCCCCTAGCAAGATCAACTTCCTTAACTTTGCATACTACCAATCAAGAATCATAGAAGATATGTAAAGTTTCCACTCCAAATCCTCTAGCAAGTTTGAGGCTGGCAGTCAAGGCTTCATACTAAGCATCGTTGGTTTTTATAGGAAATCGAGTTTCGGGACGTAGCAGATTGATCATTCCTCAGGAGTCATTAACATTACTCCAGCGCCATAATACTGATCACTGGATGCTCCATCCGCGTACATTTTCCACCTATTGGTTGGTTCTCTACTACTCTTCAAGTAGTCATCCGATGTAGTGAATTCAGGTGTGAGGTCTGCTAACTTCCATCCTTGGATAGCCCTTCGAGAGAAATAAGTGATATCGAATTAGCTTAGTTCGATATTCTATTTAAGTAGTCTTTCAAACGTCTCAGGTCATTGTATGCCCTGTCGCAACGGCTGATAGGCATAGACGTTGATGGGGTGAGCCTAAAAGTAAGAATGGAGCTTTCATGATGAAATCAATAGACATTGCGCCAGCTTTCGTAGCTTCGGGTCGATATCTAATGCATGGATCGCAATAGTTAGTGAAATCACATATGCATGTCAAAATGGGTCCAAAGGAACAAATCATTATTTATTCAGAAAAATCTAACTAATTCTTTTATCACCACTGCACTGAGCTGCGATCCGATATTCAGCACCCTAAAAGGGTCACCATGGCTGGTTGTAATGTCGACTGCCAGCTTAGCAGGTGCAATCCCGGATTCTTTATGTTCGGATGAACTATTTTGCATAACATTCAATGTGAAATATGATTGGGACGGTCAATGTTGATGGTTACTCTAGTCGAATCCTAGAGTCTTATCATGAGTTATAAAGTCAATTAGTGAAGGACTCTGAATGCTCTAATCGATTATCAGCAAATGACCAAAGATCAAGCTTAAAAGTAAGTTGAAGGAAATGTCGATCAGGGGTCGGCCTCGAGTTGCGTGTAGCTGCATAGCTAGATCTTGCTATGAGTTTGAATTTGCTTGTATATTCGAGTAACGCACTTTCTATTCAATGCATTCATGATGCTTTACCCGTCCTTCGGGCTGGAGTGACAGTCAGTTGCCCACGAGCTTACGTACCGATTTAATGATTCTATCTCTAGATATTCTTTCGGTTGTAGTCTTCAGTAGCTGTAAGCACTACATATAAGTTTCAATACTGAGCTATCGCGGCAAGTCTTTGGATGACCATGTGTCTACTCCCAGTCTCGGGTTGATAAATGTACTGCATGGACGGTTGAGTCTCACCCTAGCTATGTTTATATTCCCACCTAAACTCCAAAGACACAGAGTTGTTTAGTGAATAGTCAATTCACATTCGTCTTGCTTCTCGCTCGTGCCTCTTGGTCTGGGGCATATACCGTTAAGTAGGAAGACCAGCCATGCCCACTTTAGCTTTACTCTCTTTCCCGTTGAATCGTGGGATTAGGTAAATTAATGGGAGGCTGGGTCTCGACTATCTTAGATTGTACTGTGGTTTTTCATTCCAAGAGGAATACTTTGATGCCTCATCAATTTCAGAGCGTAATTTGGATACAGGACAGTCAGCCACGTCCACTTTGGTTCATGTTCTGTAATCAAATCTCGAGGTAAAGTTGGCTCAAATGCAGTCGGGTCATGCTCATCTAGTGTCGTTTTCCTCCTGACGGATCGAAGGAGGGTGTTGGAGAATTTTTGACCAAGTCTTCATGGTTTACCCTCCTTTCCACACTTTGGAGGTCATAATTTTTCAAGGAATATGCATTCGTATGTGTTTGGTGCGGATCGGTATTGACCCTCGATCTGAGGTATGATATAGCCGGTCGCCCATAGCTTTGGATGCCGTTTCGATTGGTTCTATATGAGGCTTCCTTGTAATCGTTGCCTTAAGTTGTAAAGAACTCCAAGCTAGAGCTATAGTAAGCTGTCGTATTCAGATTTTAGAGATTTGTACTCCTGCTCCCAGCACTGATTTGGGCAGGCCACTAGTTGGATGATCGAACTCCATCCTTAGCGAGTTAACAATCCTTCCGTCTATTTCAAGCCGAAGTTTACGAAATAGAGGACGGTCAGAATCCACTCATCTATTTATTGATGTTTATGCACCACTTTGTATTATGGTGACTTGATGTTTTTCTCCCCCTAGTCGACTCACGCCCAATTTGTGTTCATGTTTCGGTCCACGCTCTGGGGACTTGTAGATTTGTCGAACGGTTTATGCCATATTCCACAGTTTGGGATGTAGAGATTTTTGTCAATTCGTTTATACTCTAGTCCTCACTATGGGAGACTTAGAGTGCTCTAGTCGCTTCAGGAACTTAGATATTTTTCTCAAGTCGTTTATACTCTAGTCCGTACTCTGGATTTAGAGGTTTTTAAGTCATTTAAACTCTAGTCCGCGCTCAAGGGACTTAGAGTACTCTAGACCACACTCTGTGGACTTAGAGATTTTTAAGTCATTTATACTCTAGTCTGCACTTTGGGAACTTAGAGTACTCTAGTCCGCACTCTGGGGACTTAGAGATTTTTAAGTCATTTATATTCTAGTCGCACTCAGGGGGATGCAAGTACTCTAGTCCACTTCATGGACTTAGAGCTTTTTAAGTCATTTATACACTATTCCGCAATCAGGGGACTTAGAGTACTCTAGTCTGCACTCTGGGGACTTAGAGGATTTTAGATCGTTTATACTCTAGTCCGCACTTAGGGGACTTAGAGTACTCTAGTCCGCACTCTGGGGACGTAGACATTTTTAAGTCGTTTATACTCTAGTCTGCACTCAGGGGACTTAGAGTACTCTACTCCACACTCTGGGAACATAGAGGTTTTAAGTCATTTATACTCTAGTCCACACTCAGGGGACTTAGAGTACTCTAGTCCGCACTCTGGAGACGTAGAGTTTTTAAGTCATTTATACTCTAGTCCGCATTCAGAGGACTCAGAGCACTCTAGTCCGCACTCTAGGGACGTAGAGGTTTTTAAGTCGTTTATACTCTAGTCTGCACTAAGGGGACTTAGAGTACTCTAGTCCGCACTCTGGGGACTTAAAGGTTTTTATGTCGTTTATACTCTAGTTCGCACTCAGGGGACTGAGAGTACTCTAGTCCGCTTCAGGGACTTAGAGGTTTTTAAGTCGTTTATACTCCACGCACTATGGACTTAGAGTACTCTAGTCCGCACTCAGGGGACTTAGAGTTTTTTAAGTCATTTATACTCCAGTCCGCACTCAAGGGACTTAGAGGTTTTTAAGCCGTTCATATTCCAGTCCACGCTCTGGGGACTCAAAGTACTCTAGTCCGCACTGAAGGTACTTAGAGGTTTTTAAGTCATTTATACTCCAGTCCACAATCTGGGAACTCAGAGTACTTTAGTCCGCACTCAGGGGACTTAGAGGTTTTTAAGTCATTTATACTCCAGCCTGCACTCAGGGGACTAAGAGTACTCTAGTCCGATTAGGGACTTAGAGGTTTTTAAGTCATTTATACTCCAGTCGCACTTAGGGGACTGAGAGTACTCTAGTCCGCTTCAGAGACTTAGAGGTTTTTATGTCGTTTATACTCTAGTCCGCACTCAGGAGACTTAGAGCGCACTCTGGGGACGTAGAGGTTTTTAAATTGTTTATACTCTAGTCTGCACTCTGGGGACTTAGAGTACTCTAGTCCACACTCTGGAGACTTATATATTTTTAAGTCGTTTATACTCTAGTCCGCACTCAGGGGTCTGAGAGTATTCTAGTCCACTTCAGGACTTAGAGGTTTTTAAGCCATTTATACTCTAGTCCGCACTCAGGGGACTGAGAGTACTCTAGTCCACTTCAGAGACTTAGAGGTTTTTAAGTCATTTATACTCTAGTCCGCACTCAGGGGACTGAGAGTACTCTAGTCCACTTCTTTTTGTTTCTTATACACTAGTCCACACTCAGGGACTGAGAGTACTCTAGTCCACTTTAGGGACTTAGAGGTTTTTAAGTCATTTATACTCTAGTCCGCACTCAGGGGACTTAGAGTACTCTAGTCCGCACTCTTGCGACTTAGAGTTTTTTAAGTCGTTTATACTCTAGTCCGCACTCGGGGGACATAGAGTACTCTAGTCTGCACTCTGGGGACGTAGAGGGTTTAAAGTCGTTTATACTCTAATCCGCACTCAGGGGACTTAGAGTACTCTAGTCCGCACTCTGGGGACGTAGGGTTTTTAAGTCGTTTATACTCTAGTCCACCCACAGGGGACTTGGAGTACTCTTGTTCGCACTCTGGGGACGTATAGGTTTTTAAAACATTTATACTCTAGTCTGCACTCAGGTGACTTGGAGTACTTTTGTCCGCACTTTGGGGACGTAGAGGTTTTTAAGTCGTTTATACTCTAGTCTGCACTCAGGGGACTTAGAGTACTCTAATAAGCACTCTAGGGACTTAGAGATTTTTATTAAGAGCAATTGCATTTCCACTCTTTAATTTGTATTTCATCTATCGTATCGAGGCTAATGTTGTTGAATGAACGATCGAACCACGTTTTCTCATGGAATGGGATTCTGCCCCCAGCATGAGGGATGAAACTTGACAAATGGACGGTCGATTCTCTTCTGTTTGGTGATTATAGCTCTTCCAATCAAGTCAAGGAAGGAGATATATGATAGATGGTTGGATCACATCCATGCTAGGTTAGATAATCAAATCTCACACAATTTGCTTCGTATCTCTTTCTAAAAAATAAGGATAATAGATTATTGAGTAGACAAAGTAAGTTGCATATGTTCCAAGGTGCGGTCGTGTCCATGTATTGAGAGCGATGGTTAATGAGCAGGCAGTCCACCACAAGTACTTCAAGTCGGGCTTTCGAACAACCTTTTGTGTTAAGGTAGCATTTGATGTGTAGATGATCAAATCACGTCCACTCTAGACAGATCTTGGCGTCACTGAGCTTTAAGAGAGGTGTCTGTATTTTTTCGAACTTTGTTCCATGACTAGATTTGAGTGGATGATCGGGTCATACTCATTTCAAGCCTTGCTTAAGCCTTCAAATCAAATGTGGAGGTCAACGATGAACGATCAGTCGTGTTCACTTTGTATTGGGCTCTGATCATGATGAGCTTTTCAATCTCAAGTCCATAGCCCCAAATCGAAGGCATATGGTTGATGGTGAGCGGTCGAATCATGCTTGTTTTGATGAAACTCCACAGGCCTGAACACGGTCTGCGTGGATTGGTTGGTGGCCGAATTTGGGTACCTAGTCACCTGCATCGTTTTGAAAGTAGTTTAGTTCAAGTTAGTCGTAGTTCATAAAACAATTGAAATAGAAATGGAAATGGAAATAATTCAAAGAAGATTGGGATAAATCTCATTGATAAGTGAAGCAGCATCGTGTGCTCGCTATTCGACTTTGCCCCTGACTCCTTTCAAAGGGATGTCAGCCGTCAGCAGTCCAATTGATAATCAAAGCCCTTTATTAATAGGCATCAGATGTTGTTGCCTGCCATTCTGTAGGACTTGTACATATTATTGAAGCTTTCCTTTCAAGATCGGCTTTTGGTCACACCTCGGGGGTGTTTATAATCGCCCGTGTTAGGATCCGTGAGCATCTTGGAATATACAACATTCCCCTAATTTTCTTTAGACTTTGGTGTACTCTCTCAAGGTTGGTTTCCAGTAACATTATGAGTTGCGAGTCTTCAAGTAGAGATTGTCAAGTGAATCTTTCAAAGAGCATATGAGTTGAATTTTGAGGTCTTGTTTCGTCTACAAGGATCAGCGTCCTCAGCCAACGGGCCTTCATTGTTATTTTTCCTAGTCTGTTCCACTCTTCCACGCTTTGGTTTAGATTCATTTTTGTCAGAGAAACGATCCATGGTCGTTGGAGGCTCTCTAGCTAATAGCTACCAAAATATATTTGGAGGTCGATTCTCCTCAAACGTGATCAGTATGACATTCTTTATAGCATGTGGAATAAATTGCTTAGAGCCAAACGTTGGTCTGCTTGGAGTCACTAAATTTGAGGAGCTGGGTCGGTGAAGAATGGTGCTTGGAGTCATCTTGGCATTTGCCTAGAGTCATATCATTTATGTTCTCCAACCTTTGGGAGTATCGTTTGAGTAGCAGGTGCTTGTCCATTCCCTTGTTATCATTCAAAAGTTGTCTCTAGATCATCTATGCCCTGGTCGATCATGGGATGTAAGGGAAGTGGATATAATGTTACTTTATGAAGTTGAGTTTTGAATTCACTATCTGGAGGCACTTTGGATCATACCCGAATATATATATTTTTTTGAAAATAGGGATCGTATAAGAGACCAGTGTAACTTAAGTTTGGATCGGCCTGGATGCCGCTCGGCATAGGAATGCGGCTCGGTGTGGATGCCGTTCGACATAGGCATGCGGCTCGGCCTGGGTGCCGCTCGGCATAGGCATGCGGCCTGGTCGGGATGTCGCTCGGCATAGGAATATGGCTCTTCTTGGATGCCGCTCGGCATAGGAATGTGGCTCGGTTTGGATGCCGTTCGACATACTCGCATACTCTCGCTCGGCATGCACTGGGTCGCTTGGCATACTCTCGCCGGCATGCACTAGGTCGCTCGACATACTTCTGCTCGGCAGGCACTCGCACGGCATGCACTGGATCGCTCGGTGTACTCTCGCTCGGCATGCATTGGATCGCTCGGTGTACTCCCGCTCGGCATGCACTCGCTCGGCATACTCTGGGTCGCTCGGTGTACTCTCGCTCGGCATGCATTAGGTCGCTCGGTGTACTCTCGCTTGGCATGCACTCGCTCGGCATACACTGGGTCGCTCGGTGTACTCTCTCTCGGCATATGCCATTTCAGGGGCGATCAGCGTACACTTTTTCTAGGGCGATCAGCTGAATTGTCTTCTGAGGAGGGTCGGCCTTCATTCAACTTGACTGCAAACTTCAATATCCATTCACCAGATCTTCCATACATCAGTGAATCCAATCTACGACTATCAGCTTCCTTTAGATTTCTTTCAAATCTGAGTAGAATAGGAAGTTTTCTAGTAAACAACTGGATCTATCTCCTGAATATGGAAATCCTCTAGTAGACGATGAGATGTAATCGAGCTAAGAATTCAATTCTCAGTGAAAGCACCAAAATGTTAGCACTAGATTTGGTCACTAACACCCTTGAGTAGAGTTATGTAGAGAGATTAATGAAGAGAGTGAATTAGAACATAAGAATAGGGTAATTCAATGCAAAAAGAACAAAAAAAACGAGAACACCAGATTTATAGTGGTTCGGAGTAATTGCCTACGTCCACTTTGAGTTTAATCTCTATTTCTTTCTCAATCACTTGAATACAAATTCAATCCGTAAACCAATCACTTGCATACAAGTTTGAATTAAAAAGAGGAGAGTATCAAAAATGGCAGGGTCTCACCAGTGTTCTCTCAAAAAGGTCCCTTTCACTGTGCACCTGCCCTCTTATTTATAGACGAAGATGGGTTGGACTTCCCTCATAGGCTTAGGAACAAGGTACCTCATCCAACAGTAGGTGACTTCTGCGCATCGGGTAAGGCATGCCGAAACATGTCGAGTGCATCAAACCTTATACCTTCATGCTCTTCTTGGTCAGAATCTTGTGTAATGCTAATAATAATATCTTCAACTGTCGTTTTATAGCCAGCCCAAGGTGTCGGGTAACATAGAGATAGCGGTATGCCCTAGGGGAAATTCTATAATTTTTTGTAGATTATTAAATCTATAATAAAATTTTATTTGAAATGAAAGGTATTTTTCTTTCTATCGTATACTCGTCATATCGTGTTTGTGTTAATTAATTATTTAGTTGAATTATATTTGACAAATGATATGTTATGTGATAGTAATCACATTGTGTTGAAATCATGAGATACTTGTCATATTAAAAGTAACATATTTTTTTAACTATTTCTAGTCAGGTGTTTTAAGATAAGATGTCGATACATTTTTAAGACATGAGTATGTAATACTCTCCAATGTAGGATATCATATTACTCATAATTGCTAGAGGCGTTAAGGTTTTATGTACTTGTACTTATTGAGCAAACATGAAATGACTCACTCAAGTGTTTTTTGTTGGTTAATATAACTAAGGTCAAACAGAGAATCTCGAAGTGGTGATACTACATATTTCTCTCAACTTGAATATACTATCGAGCTTTAATATGGACACTCCATTTTGATTATAGCTAAATAATGGCATGACGACATGAAATGACTATAGTTGAGCCTGAGTCGAAGCAACGAAAGTGAAACCTATTCAATAGAGAATTCATCTCCTCAGTTATATGAGGTTAGTATCACGATTAGTTGTAGTCAACTCAAAGTTAAAGTAACTAGTCAAAGCGTTTAAGTTAATAATAATTTTTATTATCGAACCAAAGACTTTGTGTTTGGAATATACAAGTTTAATGTGGACCATATTGGAATTATAACCAAAACCAAATTCCATAAGTCCTAATGTGATATTGTTTTGACGAAGAGAATTGATGCAAATAATCATTACTATAAGATACCTCTTAAAACAATGAAATTAGATTTTACTAAAAACTATGTAAGTGATAAATTCAGTCAAATTGTCACACTACTAGCTAAGATGACGTATGAACGTTAATATCCGAATTGCTCGATATTAACCACTAACTAGCTTTACACCTTTGAGTTGCACGACTAAAATATTGAATACTCCAAAATACCACAAGATTTAATTATATTATATTTTCTATAAATTAATTAATATTTATGAAATATTTATAACTAAATTTTATTTGATTTATTTGATTCGATATTTAATAAAGTGTGCACATAAAAGTTATATATGTGCATATCGATATACGATATCGATAAATATTTAAGTTGGACTTAAAATTGATAAATAATAATTGAATTTGGAGATATATGGGTACATTAAGCCCATGATATGGCCGACCATACTAGTGGGGGGAATTTGATATTCTTTTGAAATATCTTGTTTGAACTAGCAAGGAGAATATGTAAACAGGGAGATCTAGATCTCCACTTTTTGCTCCTTCATGTTGCTTATATAAACTGCCCATACTCTCTAATTTTTTTGACTTTTTAGAGCCACTGTCCCACCTAGCTCTTGCCTAAAATCATAGAGCTTCTCTCCCTTTATTTCCAAATTATACTCGAATCAAATAATATAATTCTAATGGTGTTCACTTCTAATTAGTTGCATTTTTGGAGGAGTATAGTTTGGATCTATGAAGTTTTGATTCAACATTCAAGGTGTGCATTCAAGGCAACCTCCATTGGTAATTATATACTATCTTCTTCTATATATATACCTTCATCCATGCCAATGCGCAAGTACAAATTGATCTCTATTTTATTATAAATTTACGTATATAGCTTCTATCAGACTTGACAAATATATATATATATATATATATATATATCTGTGTGTGTGTGTGTTCATTTAAATTAAGAAAAATTGTAAATAGTTTAATTATATACATATAGTTTCGGCCACTTTAGAAAAAAAATTAAAACTAAAATGAGTTTTTAAAAAGTTATTAAATTAAATATGAATTCGGTTACTATTATATGGGTACAATTCATAAAATTTACTTATAAATATATACCCATATATTATATTTTCAAAATTATACGTATATATAATTACAAAACACAATTAAATTTTTTATATGTTTCAACTTTTTAAAACTTTATATTACAAGTTTCAAAAGACAATTTTTTAGTTATAAATCTGTATGGATTTATAATTAAAAAAATATTTTTGTAACATTCCCGTTTTTAAATCAAATTCAAATTGGAAATTAATTTAATTTTTGAAATTAAATTGTGAACTAATTTGGTATTTTCCAAATTTAAATGGATATTTGTTCGTTTATTAATATAAATGAATATAAATATGATTTTATATAGAATTTCTAATTGGAAATTCAAAAAAAAAATTGAATAATATTTTAATTTTAAAATTTGATTGTGGATTCATTTGAAAATTTTGAATAAATATATATATGGATTGAAAGTTAAATTGTAAACCAAATTTTGATTTAGGAAAAAAATTCAAAATGTAAATATTATAAATATATTGGATTTGGAAACTCTAAAAATTCAAAATGTTAATATTTATAAATATATTGGATTTGGACACTCTAAAAATTAATTATAAATTGAATTGTGAGTTTAAAATTCAAGAATAAATATCTTAGAAAATAAATTAGGCTTAAACAATATTTTAAAGTTAATAAGAAACTGTTTTCTAATTTTGATATATGTAATATGTATTTTGGAAGCTATGATTTGAATTTAATGTAATAATTTCCAAAAGATATCTAAAGTTAAAATTTTGAATTAATATAATATACATATGTTGTTTATCTAGATATAATTTGATTTTTAAATTATTTTCTTTAAAATGTTATATAAATATTTATAAGAGAAAATGTATATAAATGAATAGAAAATAAATTTAAAAACATCTAAACACATGCAAGATACATGTGTAAACATTTTATTATACAAATTAACATTTGTAAGCGATTTGAATAAAGAGATAAGACAAGTGTAAGCTTAATTTTGTTTATAATTACAAGTGGCAAGGATATTTTCTTTTGGAAAAAACATAATGTAAAAAATAAAAATAAAACATGAAACCATGTTTCATAAATTAAATTAAAGTGAGGATTTAAAAACAAATTTATAAATTATTTGAAATAAGGGCTTAAACACAAAATTAATTATTTTAACAAGTGGTGTTATTTTAAAAGCATACATTAACAAGTGTTAACAATGTAATAAGGAAATTAGACAAGTGTCAATTATTTTAATTTCAAATAAAAATGAAAATAAGGCTATATATACCATTATTTCCTTCTCTTCTCAACTTTTCTTTCTTGCATTCAAACTAAAAGAAATAAAAGAAAATCTGAAAAAAATCTAAAAGGAAAGTAAACCAAATGAAATTAAACCATAAAAAAATTCAAATCATCAAAACAAGCATAGATTCAACTCAGATCATAAGCATACAAGTTGCAATTCAAGTGTCAGATCAAACCTCAAATGCAAAGATCAAACTTAGTAAATCAGAAACAAAAGCAAGCCTGAAGATCAAAGCAATCTTCAAAACCTGGATAATCAATGTCTTCAACCTGAGAAGAAATAAAATAAAGGGAAAGCATTCTAGATTTTTTTTAACAATAAACCAGAAAGAAATCAAAGACAAAAAAATAAATTAGCAACTCAACAGCAAACAAATTCAAATGAAATACAAGAATCAAGCAAAAAATACAATTCAAAAACCTAGATTTTAAAAGAAAAATTCAAAAACCTGTCCTCTGTTTGGTTCTTTGCTTTCAAACTGCCAGGTGAGAAAACTTTCAAACCATCGATATATTTATATGTGTTGCTTGATTTTGTATGACTGTGATGATGACTTGAAGAATGACGGTGTGAATATTTGCATGTGTATGTATGTATATGATTTAGATGTGCATGCCTATGTAAATATACATAGACCTCTGTTTAGCTTTACAGACCCAAACAAAAAAAATTCAAAAGAAATTAAATTCTATTCAACTAAGTACTGATTGCTAATGATGTCTTAAGGAGATGTGTTTATCAACACAAAATCTTATTTTTAAAAATATTTTCAAATTAAACTAGCAAGTAAAACTATTTGTAACAATGAATTTACAGCAAAAATCATATATATGAAAAATTTGATGATCATAAAATCGGGTTATGATTACATAACTAGACTCGAATGGTAAAATGATGAATTTTAATGCAAATTTTAGGATTTTTTATTTGCTGTGGGATGCGAAGTTATGAGATAAATGGGAAACTTGTTTTTATTGTTTCTCATCGAAGGAGGATGAAGTGTTCGTCGAGATTTGAGTCGGAGGTGGCTGGAGGCTTGGAGTTTTTGGGAAAAATAGTGAAAGGTGTTAAAGGTGGTTGTGGCGGTAGGAGTTCAACAATCTAGGGTTCGTAACCTAGTTTTGAACTGGAAGGTTGCACGTCGTTTTATGGCATGGATGGCGCATCGGAGTGTATAGCGTGAGGGGGGTTATGTTGTGTGCCCTATGACGCCACCGTGGTCAGAGTATGAGAAGCTCCGGTGGACAGAATTGACGTCGACGAGGTCGATTGGTTGATCGAGTTTTTGGGATTCCTACTGTTCGATAGCAAAAATTGATTTCATGTTCATCTCAAAGGTCTGGGTGGTCTGGAGGTTTAGGTTGATCAGCGGCGACTTGGTGGTGATCGAAGATTTGGCCGGAGGTGATTGCGGCGATCATGCACGTGCACGATATGTCCGTTGTATCTGAATTTTGGGATTAAGGATATGGGGAACAAAGGTTACTCGGGTGCGACATGAGTAATTTGTGTGACTGACTCGAAGCTTGAGAAGGAGGCACGTAACTCGAAGAAAGACTCGGGTATTACTCAAGTCATCTCAGGTACTTAAATTTGCAATTTTTAAGAGATTTAAAAATAAAACAAGTTTTATTCGAATTTTAATCGAATCAAGTTTGAACGGTGTAATCCGTTCCTTTTTGAGTAATAAATGTTGATTTAAGCTTGGATTAATCAAGATATTAAAACGAATTATTTTAAGTTAAAATGTTTAATATATATGCATATAACCTTATCTTAAATCTTATTTCAAAAAAAACTTGATTTTTGTAATTTCGTAAGTAAACAAGTAAAATAAAATGTTTTCAAATTATCAATTTAATTTAACTTAAAAATCATGAGTTAATTAATGTATTAATGATGATTTATTTTCCACAAGTCATTAACAAGATTTTTAAAGATAATTAAAATAATTATTTAAGATAAATGACTTTAAGGGATTAATTACTGAAGGTAATTAAAGGTCAATTACTTAATATAATTCCTTAAAAAGACTGATTACTTTAATTAAAGGTTAACTAATTTATAATAAGTAATTTTAGGGTGATTAATTACTTAAAGATAATTACTTAATAAAAGTGATTAAGGATAATCACTTACTGCATTTTTATTAATTAAAAGATAATTAATTAAGGATTAATGAATTATGTAGTTAACTTAAGGTTAATTTTAAATTAAGAAATTAATTAAGGACTAATTAGTTTGAGGATAGTTAATTAAAGATTAATTAATGCAATTAATTAAAGGATAATTAATTAAGGGCTAATTAACTAATGTAATTAATTAAGGATAATTGAATAATTCAGGGTTAATTATTTAATGACTAGAGATTTAATTAATAATTAAGGTTGATTAATTAATAATTTAGAATTAATAGATTATTTTAGGTTAACTAAATAAAATAATTTATAATTGATTAATTAACCTGGATTAGTGATTAATCTGTTTTAAATTAATCAAATAATCAATTAACCTTACTTATGGATGTTTGAATTATATGAAATGCTGTAAATTGTTTGATATCTCTTCTGTGTGATTCTTTGTGATATGAATTGTTTTAATACAAGCTGTGATGAATGTAATTTATTTTATCTATGATGAATGTATATAATTTATCTATGAATTTGTGTATGGAAGATAAGCGTTATAGGAATATACCGCTTATCGATATCGATGTGTTTGAATCTGCGATGATTATTGATGTTGCACTATTGTGTAAAACCCTTAGACTACACCATACACACACAAATATAGATTGCACGAGGAAATTGGTTAAGTCGTAGATTTTTGAAATAGTTTTAAAATTGAAATTTGAATCCAAAAGGTTTTGGAAATGGAATTGGGTTAATGTGAAAGGTTTTTGAAAAGTTGTTTTAAAGATAAAAGTTATTTTGAATAACTTGATAAAGTTTTGAAATTTAAATAGTTTGATTGAAATTTAAATTCAAAATTTTGAAATTGAATTTTATGTCTGGAAATTACGGTTTAAAAAGGTTATACAAGTTATAAATGTGTTTATATGGGTTTTAAACCATTTTAAAAGGTATTGTTTTGAGAATTTGAATTTAACCCAAGGGCTTTAACTTGTACAAATGAAATCGGATTTTTCCGAAACGAAAACTATTTGTTTTCAAATAATAAAAGCTTTTATATAAGGAAAGAATTTCTTATTTGTGTTGAAAGGATTTCAAGGTGAAATGAAAATGGTTTTCCAAGTTGTGAATGAATCTTTGTAAATAGTTTTGAAAGCTATGAATTGAGTCTTTGATTTAAAGATTGGATGGATTAATCTAATTTGAAATGGAAATTGTTTTGAAATCTATGAATGAATCTTTGTGAAAGTTGGATGAACTTTTGAAGTGAATCTTTTTGTTTAAAAAAAAATTTAAATGGTAATTTGTTTAAACCATTTGAACAAAAGGTTTGGAAATTTAAAAGTGTGACTTAACTGAGATCCAAATATCCATATGTTTTTAAATACTGCGCTCATTATTCGGTTTAGCCGGAAGAGGACCTTGTGTCATATAACCCATTCCGAATAAAGATATGATGATATAGATAGCATTGAAGACCAATGGTGAACATCGGGTATTTTCGAGAACGAAAGGATAACCCGTCGAATGACTCTGCATCGATTAGCGCCTGGTATAGAGATCTTCATATGTGATAGGGAGTTCGATCAGGATTGGGAATTCCCAGAGTGCAAGGGCTTTTTTGGAAGTGCCTTCGGTTCTGTTTGAACCGGAACAAACTTGTATGGATGTGTGTCTAATGTTACACTTTGAGATGTAAAGCTGGTTTCTATCAAACACATTTCTGTTTGGTGGCGGAGATTTATTCTCTTAGCTTAACACCCTTCTCTGAGACGTACGAGCTCAGGGGTTATGTAGTTGATGGTTACTAGTGATACATTCCCAATTTGGTAAAGTGGCATACGAAGTGCTACTGATCATTTGTTGATCGAAGCATGGCTTTGGGAAAAAGCGTAGCTTTGTGTACGAGACTGCATCATGACCTCACACCCCGGAAATGGTCGAAACAGGAAAGATGCGGCAAGGTTACAGGGGTCGCACCCCTAGGGTATGTCCATTCCTTCTGAAAAAGGGTGGAATCATGGTATGGAGCCCCGATACTTAACTCATGTGGACACTGTAAATTTTATTACCATGTGATGTTGCTTTGTGGTGAGGGCCCTCGGATAAAGGTTGCAAACGATCGAGGATGGAATATCTTAGGTTTTACTCCCAGGAAGGGAGTAAACTGGCCTTGTGTTGGCAGAGAGCTGGGTAAGTTCTTGGGGCATCCCTTCAGAGGCATACCCATGTGGCAATGGAAAGTCCTTGGCTTGACCATTTGTTGGAAATCCAATCTTCAATACGCGCCCTGTATGATTTTAGTTGTATAATCTGCCATTTACTTATGGTGGTCACCATTGTTTAGATAGTAGCTATAGTAGGCATAGTTCGAAATGTCTATGCTGGCTAAGATTAATATTATACATTCGAAAGGTTTTAACACTATGCACTAATAATAATATTAAATGGTTTTTGCGTATCAAGCATTTTTGACTATCATAAGGAGAAATATCCTCCAATTCTGCATTTGCATGGTGTGTGTGGCGGGAGGCCTTATGGTAGTTTCATTTTTTAAAAAGCATTGCCGATTTCAATATTTTAAATTCCTTTATTATTTGTTTTAAAGAAAACTGTTCTTGTTTGCTGATACCAGTCTCATAACTGACCTTGTTTAGTACAACATGATAGGGGTTCTCGCTTCGCGTTTGGAGATGAACGGGAGACTTTTACCCCTACATGTCCCTGGGAAGGGGTTGGCTAACCGGTTAGGTTGAGTGTCGAAAGGCTGGCCGTAAAAGCAAGGGTAGGGCACCGTTGTATGCCACGGCAGGGCTGGGATGGTTGAAAAGCCTACCAGTCGAGAGTGGCTGCTGTCGATAGTTGAAAAGCCTAGACAGTTATTGTTCCCTTCCTAAACTCTGGGTGCCCACAATTTTCCAAACAGGCAGTCTAGAGTTGGGTTTTTCATACAATCAAATAGTACGTGTAGATTCGATAGCTTTCAGTCTTTGGGAATATTCTTCAATCTTTAGATGACTGACCTTGCTTAAGTCATCGATGATGGTGGTTCGAGCTTATTGGATTGAAGTCCTCGTAGCTTTTGGGATGAGCTTTTTGGTTTGGAGCTGCAGATTGTGGATTCACTCTTCATCTAAGATCATATTTGAGTTATCTCTTCTGTTGTTATCATATTCCGCTGTTGTATATTTGTCTTTGATATTGTTGTATCATATTGTATCAGATATTGTATTCATTGTTGTATCAATGATATTGTTCATTTTCTTCTTCTGTGTTGTTGTACTTAATGTGTTATAAGCTCTGGCGAGCCAGATTCGATGTTTGAATCTGCGGCATTCGAGTACAAGTGAAGTACGGGTGTGATTTTCGAAGGTCGAGTCAGGATCGTTACTGTGGTATCAGAGCTGAAGGTTGAACTTTAGCTCAGGAGTATAACACATTAGGTAGCTCATTAGAGATAGGGTAAAGTATACCCTAGAATGAGTATATCCCCAAGATATCTGTTCGTATGCCTCGGTAAATTCTCTTACTATCCACTAATAGTGAGTATGAGTGCAAGAAGAGGACGAGATAGGGGACATGGGAGTACCACTACAAATGGTCAATACCCTGTAACAACAACGGAAACAACTTTCTCTATCAATCTCCTTTGTTGATCATCTAATTTCAAATTCTTTGATTGCTTCATGGCAGCTCAAGGGAGAAGCTTCGGTGTGATGGTGGCACTGTAAATCGTTATAGATAAGTTTCTATTTCATATTCTCTTGTTGGTTTTCTATCAGCTTTTCGATTTTAACTTTGATAAATTTGAAAATTTCATTGAAATAAATAGGTGAATTAAATATGAAGATTCGTATTGATAAAACAATTCGATTAAAACCAAATTTGGAATTCTGTTGTAATTTCTTGTGAGGATCAAAGTACAAAAAGGGACAAAATTGATGTAAACTTTGGAATATTCCGATTCGAGTTGGAATCCATACCTAGTGTTTGAGAATTATGGAAGATTGAATCATTTGTCTATTCTTTTGGGTCCCTATATAGTCTACGAATGGTTAGTTATCCCTTCGAACTAACCAATCCCCTGTATATTTCATAGATCTGGTAACCCAAGTATCTTGTATAATATTGAATGAGTTTGTTCTCATATTGATGATATTCTGATTTGGCAAGCCAAAAGCAGAATAGATATTCAGTTTGATCTAGAAAGATGTTTCTCTATCTTTCCTCTATTATTTGTTGTCTCCTTGGCAAATTTCGAGGACGAAATTTTCTTAAGGGGGAATTTGTAACATTCCCGTTTTTAAATCAAATTCAAATTGGAAATTAATTTAATTTTTCAAATTAAATTGTGAATTAATTTGGTATTTTCCAAATTTAAATGATATTTGTCTGTTTATTAATATAAATGAATATAAATATGATTTTAAATAGAATTTCTAATTGGAAATTCAAAAAAATAAATATTTTAAATAATATTTTAATTTTAAAATTTGATTGTGGATTCATTTGAAAATTTTGAATAAACATATATATATATATATTGAAAGTTAAATTGTAAACCAAATTTTGATTTTGGAAAAAATTCAAAATGTAAATATTTAAAAATATATTGGATTTGGAAACTCTAAAAATTCAAAATGTAAATATTTATAAATATTGGATTTCGAAACTCTAAAAATTAATTTTAAATTGAATTGTGAGTTTGAAATTCAAGAATAAATATCTTAGAAAATAAATTGGGCTTAAACTATATTTTAATGTTAATAAGAAATTGTTTTCTAATCTTAATATATGTAATATGTATTTTGGAAGTTATCATTTGAACTTAATGTAATAATTTCCAAAAGATATCTAAAGTTAAAAATTTGAATTAATATAGTATACATGTTTTGTTTATCTAGGTATAATTTGATTTTTAAATTATTTTCTTTAGAAAGTTATATAAATATTTATAAGAGAAAATGTATACAAATGTATACAAAAAATATGTAAAGCAAGACGTCTAAGACTTATTCCAGACATCTGAAACCGAACTCGGGTATTGATATTTAAATTACAACTGCCACAATTTAAAAGACACTTTCGCTTCTCTTCGCTGCAACTCTTCATCACCATCAGAAGCGACCATAGAACACTTGTTAATGGATGCAACTACTCAAGGAATCTCTCTACCACTATAAATAGCATCAAGAATCCAAGAGAAGATTTCACCTTACTTGTGCTCTTTACTCTTATACACTGATATATTCTTGATCTCTAGCAATCATATTTGTATTTTACTTTTCCATATATGCATAACTCTTTAATCAATATCCTCTAGATATATATATATATATATTGGAAGCATTTGTACTTAATAGTCAATATTCGTGTTATAGAACACACACTTGACAAGAACAAGCTTTTGTAACCAAGCCTATTCCTTCGGGCGAAGTGAGGGTGTTTGATAGTCGAATTCCGAAGAGGAGCTCCGGGACTGGACGTAGGACGGGAGGTCCGAACCAGTATAAAATCTTGGTGTGCTTAGTTTATATTTTACAAGATTAATTTTATATTCGTTACATCATATAGTTAGTCACATATACTTGCATATATACACTGCACGATCCATCATATAGACTTTTAATTATTAGTCAACATGACCTAGGATACGTAGGAATAACTATAGAATTGGTAGAATATTATTTTTGTTTGGTCAAATGGAAACACTTTGGTAACGATACAACAGAACTAAATAACGGAATATAACTAATGCAATTGCATGAATTTTACTTATGTGTACAGAGTTGCAATGAGTAAAAGCTTTACACAGACATAGGGCAGGGCACGCATAATATGGATAAATTATAGTATAAGTAGTTATATTATATACACACGCAGTTGTATATAGGCAATAATAAAATATAAAATGTGGAAATATAATCAAAACTGAGCATGAAATAGAAAAACAATCTTTTGTTACATTCAGCATTAATATATAATGGATATAAGGGCTAATCCCACACAAACACACCCTTTGTACAAAAGGAAAACAAAATTTACAACCCAAAATAAGACAAAAGGAAACTATCTCGTTACCACTGAAGACTAACTAATGAGCCTACTTCTTATGCTCTTCTTCCTTTTCTTCTCACCCTTGCCACCCTGGCCACTCGAACAATCATAAGGTCTCTTTTGGCTCTTCTCACCCTTAGGAGTGCTGCCTTCGGAGGTAGTGGTGTCTCCTTCGATAATAGTGGTAGCAGGATCTTCGAGATGGTTAATAGCGGGTTTGGATGTTTCTGTAATGGCGCCGGTGCTACTGCCTTCGAAGGCTTAAAAGTTCTAGGAAGGATTCTTCTAGAAGGCTTTGGCTCCTCAATTCCAGTGGGTTTTTCAAGTCCAGATCGGTTTTGATTTTCACTTTGGAGATGTCGATCTTCAGCATCTCCACTTAAGAGATGGAACCAGTTAGGCCTGAGGTGCTTGTAATAATAATGTCTTCTCCTAAGGATTGATAAGTGTCATCCAATCCCTCCAAAGCTACGATTCTCTCCGAATCGAGAATTGGAATGGAGCTGAAGGGAAGGCTTAGAATGATCAGTCCCATATATATCAAGGTCGGCTCGGTGGATATTACAGTGGGGCCCAAGCATTGAGTAATTAGCGGTATAGGAGGTGAAATCGATGGGTGACCTTTTGATTTCACAAACAAAGAAGGAAAGTTACTATCTCGGGGGAGAATTGAAGGACCTCGAACATTGGTGAAACAAGAAATGTACCTTCATTGGTTGGAATCTCCTTCGTAGGGGATAAGGTAAACTTACCCTCTTAAGGGGTTGACGGGATGGGACGAGAGATGGCAACTGGAATGTACGATTTAGAAGAAGTCATGCTAAAGAAGCTAGAATAATTTTCGTGGTCTCGGAGCTAGCCCTCTCAGATGATGGAATCTTCACAAAAAGCTCTTGGAGAGGATGATTCTGCATGGCCCGGTATACTTGGACCAACAGGAGCTTTAGTGGTAGCTTTAGTAGCAGCGGTGTCCTCTATAGCCAGGATTGCCTTTCCATCCTCCTATTTCAAGATGTCATCCACGTCGAATATTTGGATTTTGATTTATCTTCGTTAAGGCCTTCACTGACTGCTCCCACATCTCGTAGAACCTCTTCCCAGTCATCGACAAGAGTGAAGGCTTAAGTACCCCCAAGAAACCTCAAGTTTTTGTATTGAATAACATTGGCAAAGATCTATTAAAGGGTTGAGTTTAGTTCTTCTTTTTCCTTGACCCTTATCTCCTTCAGCTCAATTAGTTCATTTATGGTTGCAGTGTGATCGACCTGAGCCACTAGAGTCTCTGTTTTTGCCAGGAGCAAGACAAAATCAAGCTTCTCCATTTTGGTTCGGAGCTCTCGGATCTCAGTTTATTTGTCCTTGAGAACCTCATCTTTCTCCAGGAGGGTTAAATCCTTGGATGCTAGCTGTGCTTTGAGAGCGGCATTCTCTTTATGAACAGTTTTTATAATGTTATTTATCAAGATCTCAGGCTGATTGTGGGCATGCTTCATCTCTTTGACCAAGTCTTTGGCCTTCATCTCTGATGCCCGAATAGCATCTCTTTCTTCTTCGACCTTGGTCAAATCCATTTTGTACTCCTCTATTATTCTATCATAGCCTTTCTTTTCTGACTTAAAAGATTGGATGTCCATTTAATGAATTGGATTTACATTGGAGAGGGCAAAACAGAGTTTCTTCCATTCATGCCCCTTTCTATGCTCTTGGATCTTGCCAACTCTATTGTTTGCTTACTCCCTTGGAATCTTGGCATTCTCTTTCATTCCTTCGGGCTCTTTATTCTTCTATTTCTTGTTCCCTATAAGAGACAAGGCAAGGAGGATATAGCTTAGGAGTTAGATTTCTTTGCTCAAAAACCCTATAGTGAAGGTAGCCAAAATCGGTCTTTTCCCATTGTACCTAAAATGAATAAAGGATCATATCAATTTTGGAATATTGGAACGTGAGAGAATGCGAGGAATGTGTGTTCGTGATTCTCGAAGTGTGTGGAGTGCTGGCATCCCCTAAGCACTCTACAAACCGTGTTCAGAAGGTAGTAAGGATGTAGTCTCGTCTCCTTCAAATAGGATGCCCTCAGATGGGAAGCTAAAGCATAGAGAGCACTCCTTAAGAAGATCGCTAATTGGAATGTCAAAGTCACTCAATAAGCTAAAGATGGCTTCTAAAGAACCAGCTAGTGGAGTCACCTCGGTTGTTGGCGTTATGCATGGTTTAGCAGTTTGCTAAGAAGTTTTGATGAGTATTCATTTTGGATGTGGAAAGGCAGGAAGTTCAATGCCTTCAAGAAATCTCTCTCGATATGACTCAACTCCTCCTTAACTAAAGTCCTCGTCGTCGTCATCACCTTCATCTTCTTTGTCTTCTGCTTCTTCTTCTCTTCCTTCTCTCTTTTTGTGGATTGTTTCTATTTCAGCCCTTCCTTCCTCTTTCCCTTAAATTTCATCGGCAATTTATAATCTGCTGCCCATCAATGGATTCATCAATATTTTTCGTGCTCGACGAGCTCCAATGCCCCTGGATATTTTTGCTTGAGCTCCAAATGGGCATGAAGACCAGGTTGGCATTCTGGAACTACTTAGTGGAGTTTCAGTAGGAATGAAAAAGAATTCGTGATGTAGAAGGTTGCAATAACGAAGATTCTCATTAGTAGGAGATAGGTGGTAGAGCGATATCGGATGTTGGTTCTCTTAAGAGCCTTAAGAGTCTCGGAGTGTTCTCTACTCATGTCTCGAGCAAGGATATCTATGTAGAAAGGAGATAACAAATTAAACACTTAGACAGTGAAAATCCAAGCATGGGGATGAAAGGAAAGGAAGAAGTCTTACTTTCAGAGAGCCAAAGCCTATTGAAACCATAAGGACATCAAACGAAGAAATATTCATTCTCGAGTTATGAACGTTTTTTATAGAGCACTTCAATGACCTTGGCACCAGGCTTCAATAATCATATGAGAAGGCGATTCGTTCTGTTTTTTGAAGCTCAGCATATGAGCGAGTTCCCTAAAGGTTGGCCATCACTGAAATTGATTAATGAACAAGATGTATAAGGAACTCAACAAGGTGTAACCATTGGGAAAGACTTGAGTAGGAGCAAGCTTAAGCTCCTGAAGGAATATACAAAGGAATGCATTAAAGGGAAGTACAACATCGCCTAAGTACATATATTTGTTGCAAGCCATATAGCACATTGTAGGATTATGGGCCCAATGGTTCTATGTAGGGAGTAGGATATCACCTTCAGGAATCCTATGTTGTCAACATATGGTTCATAGTGGTTTGGTAGTTAGAATCGTCTGCATTTATTCAGGAGGATCATGTAAGGCTCTTAAGCTGATTTGCTCATTTAGAGGATGAGGACGATCTTGAATTGGTTCTACTAGTTCTATCGTTCACTGTAACTCAGCAGTTATCGGTCGCCTAGATCCGACAGGTGTGGAGGTCAAGGCCAGAGTTATAGTAAACCCAGCTTCAGGAGGAGTTGACAGCTCAGCACAAACATTGAAATGAGGAGAATAGCATGTCATTTTGGATAGGAAAACTCGATGTTGAACACGGTCAGGTATGATTTATTTTAAAATTCTATTTTAAAAGTGAACCCATGTGACCGGCATCCAGAATGCAACGGATGTCGATGTGTGTTAACCAATCAGATTCTAAACGTCGATTGGAGAAATTGAAAGCGTCAATCTATACAGTGTGAGTCTTCTGTCCCATACACAACGAATGGAATATTCCATGTAGATACCCTGTTCATGCTAGAAACAAGCCACATCGCACGACAGAATAGAGCATCAAATCTTACCCATTGTCATCGGATAATCGATAATGGAACCACTGTCCGGAGCAATAAGGAGCATTCTTTTGTAGAAACACGAGAAGTGCAGTGATTTGATATGCTATGCAACGGGGTCACTTGAATCCCCAAATTCATTAGATGCAATTATTCCTTGGAAGAGACCTGTCTCATCAAATTCAAGAATAATAACTTGGATGATTGATGGCACGATGAAAAAGTGTGTTCAAGCGTTTTGAATGGATGGAAATGCAAAGGCTTATAAAATCATGGACAACCAAAGATGACCCAAAGAAAAATAGGCAGAAATTGAGGCCAAAATCAAAAGGCTTGGATAAATTTGATATTTGACTCGGGTTTGACTCTAGGCAGGGCTTAGGAGGACATAAGCTTGGCAAAAGCCATAGTTTATGGACTTGGTCGATCACAAGTTATGGTTCCAACCACCCATCGAACATAGGAGATCTCAAGTCGTGGACGGCAGTAAGTCAATCAACCTAAGGCGGTAAAGTTTCCCACCTAATTTTGCTTTGGATATAGATGTTAGCTTAACGAATTAGGGAATTACTTGTTTTAAGGGATTGATAACAATTAGAATGAAAATCTGGTAGTGGCGGTGACTCAAAGGAGACGACGGAAATTCAATTTGGTCAGGGGTGAGTACGACAACCCACCTCGGAACAGGCCAAAATTTTAACCCAAAAATGGCCCATCGAAACTTAGTCCATTCTAGGGATGGCTATTATTGGAAAAAGAGGTAACAGTACGGAACAATAAATATTCTTTTAGAACTCACGGTAGATGGAATAAAATATAATAGTTTATTACCATTTATTTCAAAAATAAATAAAATCTTATAGTACAAAATATCATCTCAGTGTCAAGTAAAATCTATTACATCATTTATCAAAAATACATGGGTACGACATAAAACATCATAAAAGATAATAATAACTTCCACAAGCTTGAGCCACTCCACCTTCAATTATCATCACTGTCGTCACTCCGTTCTTAACCTGTGTTGTGATAAGGAGAGAGTTAAACAACAAATATCTAATGGATAAAAACCTCGAGTCTTACATTTCAGAACATGGACAATACGTTTTAAAATTAAAATATGTCTTGCATACATAAAACCATTGAATACTTCTTATAAAGAAAGGAGGTGTGTCCTCAATCAACCACTTAATACCTTCTATTCCCAATGTAGGTTTCTAAATCCCATAACCCAAATCCCATGTCATAAATGTCTAATAATATGAGAGATAGTACCCAAGCCACCTAATACCTTTCATAGGAAAATAGGCAGACTCTGACCATTTAAGACCTCAATTGAGGCAGACCCCGTCATTTAATACTATTCCTAAGGCAAACTTCTCATCGGTGACTGTCTAGAGGACATCGCATGGAGTATCTTAAGCCACCTAATACGTCTTTATGGAAAGATGAACCCTCAACCAACTACTTAATACTTTATCTCGAAGTGGACGCCTGTCGAGATTCCACCAATTGTGCCTAATAACTAGCCCTTGGTTGTTTAATACATCATTTGGGGAAAAGAGGTAGGCCCTCAACTAACCATTTAATACCTCAAGACCCCGAGCAAGCCCTTCATATTATGGCCCATACATATAATGACGTCTCACGTTAGTATGGTTATTCATAGGAACTGATAACCAGATTAGTTATGTAGATTTAGCCTATAGAATTTGGGACTAACCTCACGTCATCACAAATATTTATCATAAGAGATGTCTCACATCAGCCCTAAAGTCACACTACTACAGCCAGATTAGCACGGCAGACTTCTGTGTCTTTTGACTGACCTCGCATCCCTATGACTTGGCCATAATTTAACTACTCTCCGTATATATAATACTCATCTCACTATTTCATAATTAAGACTTACAAGGAATCTTCCTTATTATGCCTTCAGATATTAGTTACCTTCCTAAGGGGAAATCAATGACAATCATTACCTAATTAACTATTCAATTATACATTATAATTATATGTTTATTACGCTAATAGAAATAAATATATATATTTGCGCCTAATAACTTGTAAGTGTCTAGTTCATACGCACTAAACTAGCTTTAAATGTCAATTCCTTTAATCATTATACGAATACAAGTCCTTTCCTTGTAGATTTCCAAGATTTCAATATCCATAATAAGGATTAAATATTCATATCCAAAACTACAATAACAGACTTGTATATAGAAATAGAAACCCAAATTATTGCATCAAGTCAATGGAATATTTTGAACAATAGGAATTTCAATCCTAACTTCATATTCTATTTAACTCCTCTTTTACAAAGAAATAAATAAAGGAATTTTGTGCGGAATAATTGGTGTAAACTACGAATAGAATTTGTGCTCTACACCCTTATTCTATTATTGAAGACTCTCCATTAGAATCAAAGAAGGTGGACAAGTAGAATGGACTATGAAATTATCAAAAATTGCATAAACAATATAAATCCCATCAAATTAACATAATAATTGAGATCTCCATCTAGATTTGACATTTCAAAATAAAAGGAATTTTAGGGGATTTTATCTATTTTTCTTTTGTAACGCCAAAATCCCTAAGGCATATTCAAATCCAATATGACTAATCAATTACTTAAATAAAAATACTAAAGTTTCCACTCACAAATTATCCTTAGTTTTTCTTGTATGGATTTGCAATGCCAAAGCAACTCTTTTCCAGATCTCCTTCTTTTGATATATATATATATATATATATATATATATATATATGTTGTTAGATTCAGAGAGATCGGAGGAGAAGTAAATAGATTAAAAGTAGAAAAGGATTAGAATTCTTACTCAAATTCCTAATTGAATTTATAAATTTAATTGAAGAGAGAAAATGGCAAAGGTTCAACGTATACTCGAAATATTTATAAATAAAAAATGGAGAGGATAGGGTCCTATTTATTGGAATTGAAACACCCAGAACTGTAGGATTAAATTAGGTGAAAAATGGATAAATCTAAAGCATTTAAATGTGGAAAAAACCTAGCCGCCATCCTGAATAGGGGTCGACCACCCCCCTTGATCGGTCGACTGCTAGGGGTTGACCGCTAGAGATCGGAGGTGTCGACCTCTCTTCTGATTTAGGGTACGCTGATTGGTTTAACTTAACTTTTAACTTTAATTGTTTAACTTAACGTTTACTTAACCCCTTAGTACTCCTGCAGTTAATTTTTGAAGTTCAAATCCTGAATTTAGATCCTCATTTAAATTTGAATTTGAACTAAATTAATTAATACCTGAAATATTCAAACACTCATTACTTGTTCATTTGAGCTCTGTTTTCAGCATATTATGTATGGAAACGTATCGGAATTTCTCTATGAATACATAGGAATAACTTTCGTGGTCAAATTCCAAATTTTATAAAATTTTCAACCTTATATTATTTAACTTAATTCACTCAATTTATGTATGGTTAATTTTACTGGGTATTACATTCTTTCCCTCTTAAAATCGTTCTAAAATCTTTCATGGGGGGAACAGCAAATGCACAATAACATCCATGTTACACAACCACCTACTCAACCAAAGTGCGATGTGATTATATACTGCAGACATGCTAAAATGAGCTCAATTCTAGCTTGAGTTTACAATCATGCCATGCAATTATGTAAGAAAATAGCCTAAACATGCATAAAATTTCTACATAAGTGTAAAGTGATTGTGAAAAAATGTGTCAACCATCTCCTACAATCCAATCTAGAAACCATGATGCACTAAAAGTCCTAATTTTGGAGAGAAAATTTACCAGTGAAAAGATCTGGATGAGTGATCTTCATCTTCTCCTATATTTTCCAAATGTTTCTGTTGGTTATCTACCCATTGTACTCGGACCAGCCTAATTATTTTGTTGTAGAGTCTCCTAGTTCCATACTCCACAATGCATGCGGTGGCATTGTTGGCTCCGTCTCTAATTCCTCCAACTGATCAAGCTCAACACTAATGGATGTGTCATAAAGGCATTTTCTAAGAAGAGAAACATGGCAAACATTGTGGACTCCTAAAAATCTATCAGGAAGCTCCAAGAGATAAGCAAGTTTTCCTATCCTTTTCAAAACTCTAAATGGCCCAATGAATCTAGGAATCGATTTTCCAAACTTGCCAAAACAAACCACTTTTCTAAGAGGGAGACTTTAACATACCTCTAACTCAAGCTCTTTCCTTATTCTATCCGCATAAGATTTCCGATGGTCTAAAGCTATCTTCATTCGTTGCCTGATCAACTTTACTTTTTCCATGATATCACAGATCAAATCGGGTCCGAGCAATATTTTTTCGGTGTTTTTCTACCAACAACTTGGCAATTTCCATGGCCTCCCATAAAGTGCTTAAAAAGGGCCATACAAATTGGTGCTTTATAGCTATTATTATATGTGAACCAACCAATGGTAGGTGTTGCTCCCAATGTTCTCCAAAATCCAGTACACATTCCTACAACAAGTCTTCCAAAATCCTATTTACCCTCTCCGTTTGGCTATCAATCTTTAGGTGATATGCAGTACTAAGATTCAAAGAATTTCCTAAAGCAGCTTATAGGCTCCTCCAAAACTCACTAGTGAACAAGGGTTCCCTATCACTAACTATGCTCACTTGAATTTCATGCAGTCGACTACCTCCTTGATGTAGATCTGCACGAGAGAAGTGGTAGTTCTATTATTCATAACCGGAATAGTATGGGTACTCCTAGTAAGTATATGCACAATAACCAAAATAGCTACATTACCCCTCTGACTTCTAGGCAATCCTTCCACGAAATCCATCGAAATATGCTCCCCTTCCAAGTTGGAATTTCCGATGGTAATAGTAATCTTCCAGGCTTTCCTAGCTCAACATTTAACCTCTACCATGCCAAGCACTTAGCAACAAACTCAGCTACAATCATTTTCATTCCAAGCTAAAAGATAATTCTATTCATATCATTGTACATCTTATCTCCTCCGGGGTGAATGGTCTTCTTTGAGTGGTGACATTCCAAAAGCACCTCGCTCAACAAACTATCAACCATTGGGACACATAGATGTCCATCTCTTCTTAAGCATCATTTCTATCATTAAATACCTACTAATGTGAGGAAAATGCTCTCCCTTCCTTAATTTCTTCAAAATCTATACTAACTTCTCATCCTTCACTTGCTCAAGCCTTATGCAGTTTATCAAAGCTAGTCTAATCTCCATAACTGCTAAAAACTCTTAGATTGGTTTTGTTGGTGGTTGAAAGTTAAAATTTGAGATGAACTCCAACTGCCTCCATTCATATATAGCACCTAGGGTAGCGTGCCTCCGACTAAGGGCGTTGACGACTATGTTCCCTTTTCCAAGGGTATATTGAATAATGTTATTCGGGTTTTAACCCAGTAGGACCTAACAGGAAATAGGACAACCTCATGTAAGCAGGATGGCTTAGAACTTAACCAAAAAAGTTAGGACAGGGAATTAACAAGGGCCAAGCTACATGATTAAAGCAACGACAAGGATCAACGAAATCAAGTGATCCGCGTTCTTTTAGTCCATCCAGTAGCTGAACGTAAACGGCTAGTGAATTGCCATCAAAACGAAACAACTACGATAAAAGGCTATAGAAACATCTTTAATTTCAAACGCTAGAAAAATCCTAAGCGGTTGATCATCAACAACCAATGCATCTCCTCAAACCTTCAAACAAGATAGCTAAGGAATACTATGAAAAGAGGCTAAGACATTGCTTGCAAACGAGCCAAGTCTATGGTTGCCAACGACCCATCGACCATCAGTTGCCAGCGACCCATGGTTCTACCTCGTTTTGTGAGCCAAATCCTTCATGGGTCATTCCCTACCTACCTGCGAGTAGATAATGAAGTGGTCTGGCCTAGAATCTCTCTGATTCATATAAATACCATTTGGCCCACAACTTAAAGAGGATCTTCTCCAGACTGGTTGCTGAAGCTCTACTGGAATTATTCTTCACTTTCTACCTCTCTCGCAACAATCTCCAAAGGAATAAACTATGATTCTCCAGTGGATTCCTACTCTGGAGATCCAATCTAGCTAGGAAACAATCAAATTCTTGTAATCAAACAACACTTGTAACAGTAATCAGCCTATAGTAAAGCTATAAAGTGGACATAGGCTTCATTAACAGCCAAACCACTATAAAAGTTCTCTGTCTTCTTTATTTTACTGTTCTATTTCTATACTTTTTATCTATGATATTTCTCTGTCAGAACAAGGCTGGTGCTTTCTTACTCAAACCAGGGTGTCGGTCCATTTTTTGGATTAATATTTTGGTGCTTTCACTGAGAACCCAACTCAGGCTTAGATCTATCTATCTACTTTGCATCAGATAGGTTAAGAAGTTAGATCCTCAATTTCTTCTTAGAAGGTTTGCTATTGAGAACATAAGAACCAACCAAGAAAGATTAGCGAAAAAGCAAGAAAACAAATGCTAAGCTGATGGAGAACATAAACATGAGATAGTAGATGTGATCCTAAAGGCAAAGCTTAGAAATCACATAAGTACATGGGTCGCTAGCGATCTATGCACTATGGGTCGCTAGCAATCCATACCTTTTCACAAGTCCACCACAAACTACAGAAAACAAAGTACTGAAATCGGTTAAGTACATGGATCGCCAGCGATCCATACTTTTTTCACATTCGTCGCAAAGACTGAAATCACTTAAGTACATGGATCGCTAACGTTCCATGTACTATGGATCGCCAGCGATCCATACTATTTTTCCAAGTCACCACAAACTCTAAAATCACTTAAGTACATGGATCGCTAGCGATCGATGTACTATGGATCGCTAGCGATCCATACTATTTTTCCAAGTCGTTATCGAGCTATAAGCTATGGATCGCTAGCGATCTAGGTCATTCAAAGGGGATATAATTGAAAGGAAGCAATTGGAAGAGCTCCAAGAATCATGACGGAAGAAAACGTTAACACTCCACCTACTGCTAAAGCACCGGCGACAAACCCGAACTTAGTAGTGAATACCCCATGGAAGGATATAACGATGGCTCTCTCCGGCTCTGAAGATGACAAACAATTTGAGGAAGATAGATTGGATGAAAATGCCAACATGCAAAACGCTAGAAAAAGCTCTAAAACCTGTATCGTAGCATAGTGCCAAGCAATGGACGAGGAACTGCTACTTAGACGGTATTCCTAGGGGCCGAAGGACTAAGAAGATATGATACATACCGAGACCAATTACAATGCCAAGCTCCTATGGTATATTGTGACCACTCCCAACTGACTAGCTTCCAATCTAATCATGGAGCTTACATCGTCTAATCATGAACGGTCGTCGTCAAAAATCATCAAAAATCATCAAAATAGTTGTCGAAAACTCAACCCAGGGTTGACTCGAAGTCGAACTTGAGTAATCACCTATTTGACCTGAAGCGGATTCTGGAAGTCCTGACTCGAAGTCAAACTCAGGTAATCACCCATTTGACCTGGAGTAAACCTAGGAAATTCTGGCCTGAAATCAGACTCGGGTAAAACCAACATTTTCTCCAAGAAAGCATGCAAATGGCTCCAAGCTTTGTCACCAACCCAGCAATTCAAATTCTGCAACTCCAAGCAAATGGAAAATTTTCTCTGGTCGGACTCCAAGTAAAATACCACCGATCCATCAATGCCGATCTAATCATTCAAGCATAGACAATCATGCATATATCATTCTCAAGCATTATAAATGGCCATAACTTGAAAAAAGGACCAGTCTGACAACGAATAGAGCATCTTCTCCAATCGAAACCCATTCATCGAAGTCGTTCAACATGTAGAATATCCAAAGAAGTTTACCATGCCAACTATACCCTTTGTACAACTGTACAACTAATTCAAAATTGCTTTTTTTAAAGGAACGACTAGCATACAGACGAAGCGAGGGCAATGAATTTAGTCTACTGCAAGGCCTTCAAGAATCATTAAAGGATGAAACAACCTACTACCTTAAAAGAATTCTATATGAAGGCATACAGGTTCTAAAGACTAGAAGTAGTGCAATTAAAAGAAGGCAAACCCGACAGTAAGCCAAAGAACATAACAAATGGTGAAGGAGCTAAAGGACCTCAGGGACCTTCTTCCCAAGCAAGGCTACTAAGACCCAGTAGAAAAGTGCCCTAGCTAACTAATGAAATTAGATGAAAAGATGATTATCATATAAAACTCTAGCTAGCTAGTAACTAAGGAATGGGACAACAACTTAAAGCGATACCTTCTCATCCATCCTTGCCTACTCTCCTTTTCCAAATGAGTCATGACGGTACACTAAAGGCATCACAACCAGCAGCGCGAAATAAATGCTTTTATGCCATCAACAAGTCACGTCAATCCCCCTTTCTGAGAATCGGCATTGCTAGTGGCATTGAGAAGCCTTGTGCAAATGATCATCGAACAAACAGGTCCAACACCTTAGCCTGTACCTTAGCCTATAGGAACCGATAAAATTATTTTCCCTCGAGCTGAATCTGAAATTTTCCTCTTGATGTCGATGAATCATTGCTTTAAGACCACTGGGCCGTCTAACATACGATCCAAAACTCCTCTTGGAATCAATAAATTATCATTCAAAGGCCGTTTGGTCGTCGGACATCCGACCATAAAAAACCCTTCGCGAAAGTGAAGATCTTTCACAAACTAAAGCATTATGGAGGCTAATCGGTACATCAACGGTCATCTAATCCAACAAACCCTTTGCGAATCTGAAGGTATTTCACAAACTAAAGCTTCATGGAGGCTAACCGGTAGATCAACGGTCATCTAATCCAACAAACCCTTAGCGAATGTGAAGGTCTTTCACGAACTAAAGCATCAGGGAGGCTAACAAGTAGATCAGTGGTCATTTGATCCTAAAAACCCTTCTCGAACGTAAAGGCCTTTCATGAACTAAAGCATCGTGAAGGCTAGCCAGTAGATCAGCAGTCATCTGATCCAAAATACCCTTTTCAAACGTGAAGGTCTTTCACAAACTAAAGCGTCGTAAAGGATAACCAGTAGATCAACTGTCATCCAATCCAAAAAACTCTTCGCGAACGTAAAAGTCTTTCAAGAACTAAAGCGTCGTGAAGGCTAACCGGTAGATCAGCGGTCATCTATCCAAAAAAAACTTCGCGAAGGTGAAGGTCTTTCATGAAGAAAAGCGTCGTGAAGACTAACCGGTAGCTCAACGGTCATCTGATCCAAAAAACGCTTCGCAAACATAAAGGACTTTCACGAACTAAAGCATCATGAAGGCTAACTGGTAGATCGACGGTCATCTGATCCAAAAAACCCATCACGAACGTGAAGATCTTTCATGAGCCAAAGCATCGTGAAGGCTAACCAGTAGACCAGCGGTCATCTGATCCCAAAAACCCTTCGCGAATGTGAAGGCCTTTCACGAACCAAAGCGTCGTGAAGGCTAACCTGCAGATCAATAGTCATCTGATCCAAAAAAACCCTTTGCGAACGTGAAGGTCTTTCATGAACTAAAGTATCGTGAAGGCTAACTGGTAGATCAGCGGTCATCTAATCCAAAAAACCCTTCGCGAATGTGAAGGTCTTTCATGAACTAAAGCGCCATGAAGGCTAACAGGTAGATCATCGATCGTCTGATTCAAAAAACCCTACGCGAACATGAAGGTCTTTCACGAACTAAAGCATAGTGAAGGCTAACCAAAAGATCAGCAGTCATTTGATCCAAAAAACCCTTCGCAACTGTGAAAGTCTTCCATGAACTAAAACGTCGTGAAGGCAAACTGGTAGATCGGTGAAATTTATATACGATTGATATCCGCGAAGGTGAACTGGAAGATCAGTAGTCATATTATCCAAAGCCCCCTAAAGTCAACGAAGTCACGCTCCGGGCCACAAATCGACAATCATATAAGTCACTCCGTATAATTAACATAATCATTTCCAACTACTGATGAAACAAACAGTGATAAATTCCAGAGCTTAAAGTTTCTCAAAGAAAGTAAGCCAAAACTGAACTGACTTCTAATCAACCAGAGGCTAACTCAAAACGAGCCAAGATTCGGCACCTGGGAAAACCACACCCACTGAACCGAGGGCAACCAAACGAGTTGTGGAGAGACCATGGATACAGTTCAAGTGTGCCAACAACCCTATGGCATGGGGGGCACCACACACGCTTGAATAGCCATAAGAAAGGTGAGACTAATCATACCACAGTTCTGTTAAGCCCGATCAAAATTTTTAGCATTTTGAAAACCTTCTGCGGTCGATTATAAATTTCTCCACAATGTTAGCCTAATCTATTTGGATGTGTACATCTTCCAGAAACATGGAAGGATCATCCAAGCCATTATTACCCAAACCAAAAACTGTTTATCTTCTGGATAGAAATAAAACCGTGTTCATGTAAGCAACCTGCTGAGTCGACGGGGTCAAATCGACTCGAAAATCATTGTATAGCTGCTTGGACCGGTCAAACTGTGCCTAAGTATGCTCCATCAACTCGCCGAATCGAAGAAAGCGAATCGACTCAAAACGCCAACTCCTTACGTTGCTCGAAGATAGGTAGCACCACGGAGTATCAAAAGCTGTGCCAAAACATGCACCCCTTACGTTGCCCGAAGTTAGGCAACACAGAGGAATATCAAAAGCTGCGCACCTGTAAGCTGCATACCAACTCCCCATATTGTCCGAAGATAGGCAACACCGAGGAAAACTAAAAGCCGCACATTCAATAAGCCATGCACTACCTTTCAAAACACAAACCCCTCACGTTGCCCGAAGATAGGCAACACAGAGGAATATGAAAAGCCGTGCACCCGTAAGCCACGCAACAACTCCTCAACATTGCCCAAAGATAGGCAACACCGAGGAACATCGCCAAAAAAAATCTCTCTCCTAAAGCATAAACTCCTCACGTTTCCCGAAGATAGACAGCGCCGAGGAGCATCAGAATAGAATCGACGGGCCATATTGATCCCAAACACCACCCATCTCATAACCAGCGCCAACAACTTCCACGATTGAAAATAATGGGCACAACTCCAACAAAACTGGAGTGCTACAAACCAGCATAAAAGTTTCAATTGATGACAATTAATGATCAAAACTATCCTCAATTAACCCATGCAATGTGCACCTCTTAAACGCGCATATATTGCATACATATCAAAATATCACAAGAAACCACGATTGCATGCAAAAGTTGCAAAACTTCCTAAAGAAGAAAAATCAAGCTGTGACTTAGCCAAATATCAAGTTTAACATGAAAATTATCTAAACTATAAGTTACCAATCATTTGAAGTAAAAAGCCCTGTGAGATGGGGGCGTATAGTATTACATAAAAAAATTGAAAACAATAGGTTCACAAGTTTTATTACTACAAGCAAACGATTGTTACTCTAGATAAAAATGTTCGCGGCAATCACAAAAATTGGTTAAGTGTAAACAAAACAAGCACAAGTGCACAGGACACACATGAACAGACAAATAAGAATACTGTTAGAATTTCATTGTATCGCTTATATTTTCTTTTATACAGGGCCAAAACATAAGGGTCGTACACACACAACACCGACCAACAAAAAAAATACAGGCTCCACGACAAAAACACTAAGTGTAGACTCCACACTTGAACAAAATGAGTCAAAAAGAAAAAAGTCAGATCGGTCTCCACATAAGCTCATCGGCACTTCCTTCCACAACTCCCATTTCCTCCCTTCGTTTGTAGTTTCTGCCTCATCTCGGGAGTGGTGTCGCTGCTGGTAATATCAACAAACTCCTCAACGGCAACATCCTACTCTTGCTCTGCCGCCATCTCAGAAGATTCTCCCATTGCTTTGCGCCATAGTGATTTGCGTAGCTCTTCGAGGCTTTGATCGCTTCAACCTTCTCCTTCTTGATAGAAACCGATTCATGTTGAGTCTTACGAGGCTACTCCGTTTGAACTTCTTGCTCCTTAACTTCTACCGCGGTTATGTCACCCTCCAAATACACATAAGGGTCATCCAAGCCACGAAGCGCGGCTATCTTTTCGAACTCCACCCTCAACTATGAGCCAGACACGGATATGGAAATTGGAACAGGAATAGAAATGAGCATGAGGATGTGGAAATAGCAGCAGGTCCAAGCATTACGGAAGCTGGCACATCAACATAAAATCTTGATCCCAGCCTTCTGAGAACTGGTGTTGCTCCAGCAACATCGGGAAGGCCCAAACCCTCGTGCACAACTTCTTGATCCATAGAATGACGTTGTTGAAGCATGAACTCCTTATGTTACCCAAATATTGGCAATGTCAAGAAGTTCCAAACCATTTCGGATCAAGGGGACATATTGATCCTAAAATCTACGCATCTGATAAGCCGTGCAAACACTACTTGATTTTGCTTTGGAATCATCGATGAACCGTTAAAATATTCTAAGTACCGGTGTTGTCCCGACAACATCGGGAAACTTTTCTATTGTAGGATTAACAGGGATCAACTTCCACTGCTCAAAAGAACCAACATTGCTTCGGTAGTGTCTCAATGCTCACAAACTAAGAAGTCGGCAAAGAATTCGATCTTTGTCCAAAGTTAATGGATAAAATGTCGAAATTCAAGGCACATAGGTCACGAGTTCCCAAAGATGGGTGCTGTGACGTACCATTGACTGGGGGCATGCAGGGAGTCACCCAAAACATCAAGTCTCACATCAATTGTTCAGAATAATCAGCCTTATGGACTGAGGGAACACATTAACACTTGGTAAGGATAAAAGATCGCTCCAACTTGCATTAAAAGGAAGAACTCGCCATCGTACAAAGATAAATGATGACAGAAGGCATTTCCAGAATCAAATCATCAATACACCAGCTTCCAAAGACAGAAGAAGGTGCTTAAATTAGGTCACAAACCCCAACTTGCAAAAATCCGGTTGTTTTCTAAACACAGACGACGACAAGGAGAGAATGCTCAAAATTGAGTAGCTAAACCATTGATTCTCAAATATTAGAACCAAAAAATAAGGTTGATATCCACAACAATGCTATTAGTCCAGCATAATGCATATGGCCTGAAACAAGCAAGGTTAAGTATCACGGATTCAAGACAAACATTACCGAACCTTACTAGTCCATGATCAGTATGAGAATGAACGTGGTCGTGCCAAGGGCAATGTGATGACTTGCTCCACAATTTCCATTTTCTATAAGAACCTGGAGTTTGACACCTATAAAGGGTCCCGCTCAAAAATGAAGGGTTCCGTAGATAGTCATCAGATCATAACAAAAATCGATGGGAGGAAGTTCAATTTTTCATGAATAAGAATAACTATGGATTTGGTTAAGCAACAACCTTGCATCTCCAAAGGTAATACTTGATGGTTATAAACAAAGCTAGGCAGCAGAAATGCATGGGACTCTCACCCTTCCGGAACATGGCATCTCCCTAATTTAAGCAATATTGAGAAAGCAGCCACATTGTGTTAAAAGTAATCTACTCAACTCTACAGGATTGGATGAATGATTCAATCCTTACCAACGTGACTTTAACACTACAAGAAGATAGGCAGCACTAAGAAAAGAATTCTACAATCCAATCATCGAAGTGCTGGTTTCTGAAGACTGAAATTAGTACCCAACTGGACTAAAAGTACCGTCGAATCGATAGGAAAATCAATCCCAAACTTCTGAGTGTTGGTGTTGCCTAGGCAACGCCAAGGCCTTCTTTTATCTTTCAAGTAGTAGTGTTGCACTGGCAACGCTGGGAAAATTTTCTATTTCCTAAATACCCGTGTTGCCCTAGCTATGCTAGGAAACTTTCTATTTTATAAGTATCGGTGTTGCCCTGAAAACTTCGAGAAACTTTCTACTCACTAAGTACCGATATTGCCTCAGCAATGCCAGGAAAACTTTAATCTACAGGGCGGGTGAGAAACACTCATCGTAGTGACCCATCGATGCACTAGCTTCCGGAGATAGATGTTGGACCTCAATTGAGTTTCTAACCCTGACTTCAGAAAACTATTGTCTCCCAATGGCAAGCAACGACCAAAAGACGTATCCTTTCATAAGTCAACCAGATGGTTCGACCTGACATCGCAAGAATCTGCCACTGTACGGGATTAGAGCTGTGCAAAAAGGAAATCCCAAGATTAAATTGCTCCTGTACTAATTTCTAAGGATGAAAAATGTTAGACAATAAAATTTCCAAAATTCAACTTAGAAAGAATTTAGACGCAACCAAAAAATAGGCAGCCTCGAGGAGATGTTGTTCAGAACCAAGCAGATAGGTTATCAATTCACAAAGACAGGAGATGACATATAAACAAAACTTCCATGACAACGTCAGCAACCAAGAAAAGCATGCATGGTCGAGGACAGGCGGGAATAATCATGGTAGGTCGAAAATAAAATCCCTGAACTTCCTCAATTCCAAAGTGGGATTGAGAGCTAGACGATGGGCAATTGAGCAATTTTTCCCATAGATTTTTATCTCTCACAACATACAGACATTTGTAATAGCTAGTCCCTCGAGAAAGGATAGAAGCATAGATACTTGATCGAAAGAAATGTTTCAAAAGTCCAAACATAAATAACCGTGAGGTTGCTTAGAAAATGATTCTGTATCACAAAGCAGAGCATTCTAGCAACAAAATTGCTAACAAAGGAAATGAAGGATTTAACGTTCAAAAATCAACCGTCGCTCATAGTCTGGCGATGACGAGATGGGTTGATGACCTACTTACTGTCTAACTAGATCATTTGGTTCCAACTGGTAGGAGTATACCATTGCCCGAAGTTTGGTGATGCTAGGAAGAAAGCCCAAAATGAAACTATTAATACATCGACTTTCGAAAATAGAAGCAAAGCTTGATTGACTCTTTAATCCTACCTTTTGGAATCTTAGGTTATCCAAAGGTCCCCAACATCAAGGAAAATCTATAGGTTTGAGTCATCTGTACATGATCTACAAAGATAGAAACCAGTACATGATTGAGATGTCAACGCTGGACTCAGAAGAATTTACTTTAGCAAAAGATGCCAGAAAAGCATCTTTCTAATAAATACCGACATCATTACAAAACTCAAATCTAAGGATCGAGCAACATAGTCCTTGATTCTCAAAAATAGGATCTATCGTGTCAATCAAACTGGGGCAATCAAGCTTATTACTTGGGAGACCTAGTCTCCCAAAACATATCGGTTTAGTAGAAAGTAATCAGCCCTACGGACTAAGGCATTTACACCAACACTTTGTTGAAACGAACTCAATTCAGCATAAGTGGGGATTAGCTACAGAACTGGCTTGACCAAGCTACTTCATAGCTCTGAACAAAGCTAGGAACATAATACGCCGAAATGACCGTAGAAGTATTACTTACATGTATAGAATTGCAATAAACGAGTATGCTGCACATGAGCACAAGATGTGCAACAGTGAGAAAAAGCAATGCTCAAAATCGATCAATTAAGCCAATAGTCCCCAAAGACAGAGGCTGGTGTGCGGTGGATTCCGAAAAACATAAAGGAAGGACAATCGCACTCGGACAACTCATGCGCTAGTTTTCGTAGGCTGAAATGTGCCTAATCGAACTTCTACTACAACTTCACAAGAGAAATTATGCCCTGTAATTTAGCTGTGATTAATCATCCCAATATGATAGGAGTAATAAGCGAAGCCTAAGTTGTGAAGGACACAGCTTCTGGAGGAGTGGAAGTCCCTTCACCGGACTAAAGATTGGAAGACCGAAAAGCCATTTTCTATAGAAAAAACTTGGCATTCCACCATGTCAAGTAGGTTTTACTTCAAATAATATCCTCGTATAATTAATGCTCATAATCCAAGGAAAGTCGACATATATTGACCAATCGGGTCTTGAGCGTTGATCGAGGCAGATGCAGTGCGTTATCTATAGAAGAAGAGTCCAGTATCCTAAATATTGCGACTAAACACTCTAGTGTAGATAACTTGCTTACATTTGAAAAACAATCTGTATCATCCTTTGAAATTATCTCTTCCACACTTACCCGTTATCGATCAACGGAGCCTCTGTCCAAAGCGACGTGGGAAGCTTTTCTTTTCAGGATCCATGGAATACAGAAATAGAAAGAGTGATACGATTGAATAATTTACTATATCCAATTTTGGAATAAATCGTCGCATTGGAATTCAAAACATCGACGGGAACTTAGCCAAATTCTCGAACAGAAGAAGTCAAAGACCAAGAGCAAGACTTCACTCCAAAACGGCACACAATCTTTCGAGACAAAACATAGCTTCACCGTCGTTTGAATTAAAAGTATATAGGACAACTCCAAACCTACATCATGCATCTACTTACCGACCTAAAAGCCTTGTGTAAACTACAAAGCAAGGATTGCATCGTCAATACCAGGAATTGTAATTCAGATTGAAATAAAAAAACGAATGTCAAAAGTCAGTCAATTGAGAACAATAGCTTGAGGTGGACTCTGATGATTCACATCAAAATTTCAATAGTCAAAGCCAAATTTGCATGGTTACCTCGACACGATATACTAGAATTTGCAAAATGAAGACTCAAAGCAAGCCTTGTTTACAACGAAGGCGTACTTTAAGGGGCAAATGTTATCCGAGTTTTTAACCCAGCAGGACCCAACAGGAAACAGGACAACCTCATATAAACATGATGGTTCAGAACTTAACCAGAAAAGCTAGGACAAGGAATTAATAAGGGCCAAGTTATATGACTAAAGCAACGACTGGGATCAAAGAAACTAAGAGACCGACATTCTTTTAGTCCAGTCAGTAGCGGAACGTAAACAACTAGTGAATTGCCATCAAAATGAAAAAACTACAATAAAGAGCTATGGAAACATCTCCAATTCCAAACTCCAAAAAAATCCTAAGTGGTTGGATCATCAGTAACCTATGCCTCTCCTCAAACCTTCAAACAAGATAGCTCAGGAATACTACGAAAATAGGCCAAGACATTGGATCGCAAACGAGCCAAGTCTATGGGTCACCAACGACCCATAGTTCTACCTAGTTTTGTGAGCCAAATCCATCATGGGTCGTTCCCTAACTACCTGGGAGCAGGTGATGAAGTGTCCTAGCCTATAAGCTCTCTAATCCATATAAATACCATCCTGCTTGCAACATAAAGAGAATCTTCTTCGGACTAGTTGCTAAAGCTCTGTTGGAATTATTCTTTACTTTCTACCTTCCTCACAATAATCTCCAAAGGAATACACTATGATTCTCCAGTGGATTTCTACTATAGAGATCCAATCTAGCTAGGAAACAATCAAAGCCTTGTAATCAAACAACTCTTGTAACAGCAATCAGCCTATAGTAAGGATATAAAGTGGACGTAGGCTTCATTAACAACCGAACCGCTATAAAAGTTATCTGTCTTCTTTGTTTTACTATTCTATTTCTATACCTGTTATCTGTGATATTGCTCTGTCGGAACAGGGCTAGCGCTTTCAAACTAAAGCAGGGTGTTGGTCCATTTTTTGGGTCAACAAATACTAAAGTCAAACGATGCTATATATTCCATCCATCTCTGTTGCTTAAGATTTAAATCATTTTGGAAAAAACATGTACATGAGTGATTTATGGTCAATGAATAACTTAACCATCCTCCCAAGAGATAATGCCTCCACATCTTCAAGGCAAAGATGATAGCTGCCAACTCTAAGTTGTGAACTAGATATCTTTTCTGATGATCCTTTAGTTGCCTACTAACACAAGTAACTACTTTTCCTTCTTGCATAGAATTGCTCCTAACCCTATGCCATAAGCATTTGTGTAAATCGTAAATGGTTTGGTTCCACCGGGAATAGTGAGCAAAGGTGCACTAGTCAATAACTACTTAAGCTTCTCAAATGCCTTAGTGCATCTATCGTCCCAAGAAAAGACTAGGTTCTTCTTAATCAAATGGGTTAAGGGGGTTGCTATTCTTGCAATGTTCTTGATGAACTTTCTATAGTAGTCTGCCAACCAGCACCTCCAGGAGTCTTCCATCCTTGAACAACTTCCACTTTAGAGGGATCTACTGCCGATACTTGCTCAAAAATAATATGACCAACATCTAACAAAGAAGAGATTCTAGTTGCAACAGACTGTGATAGAAGGTTTATTTTCTCACGTCGCACAATGGGTTTCTGCCCTGAGCTTTTAGGATGGTTCCGTAGATGCGCAGAAACAAAGTTTACTTTGTTCTCTTCAGGACTATCATTCGTTATTACTGTATGATTTGTATTTCTTATTATATTGGTTCATGTTATTATTATTCCGCCAGACATGTTGGCTTTGGTTTTTTAACATTTTATGCTAAATGTTTTGCTGTGTGGACCTCGGGGTCCGCGACTTCTATATATATATATATATATATATATATAGTACGCATGTTCCTGTACGATCCTCGGATCATACATTTTTTGTATTAAAAATAAATAAATAAATAAATAAAATATCTTTTATTGCACTCGAACACACAATTTAAATTATAATTTTTACAAAAACCAGACGGATAATTTTCGGATTCGGATGTATCAGTATTTTTCTATTTTTTTGAATATCGAATATTTGTTTATTTTTAAAAAATGAATGCAGACAAATTTCGAATTTTTCGGATATCCATTGACATAACAGTACTATTAGACACATCATTATTACAAGTTACGTGTTGAAATAATTAGTTGATGTAGTTGTGAGAGAGCACGTTAGGGAAATGATAAAATAAGGAAAGAAAGGGAGGTGGAAAAACATGTTTGTAGCTTTAGATCAAAAGACACATGTGCCACACTCTTCCTTGTCCATCCTTAAATATCCGCACTAATAAATCTGTTACTGGAGTTGGATCATCAGCATAGCCTACCAAAATTGAATTTGCCCATGAAATAAATTCAATCTTCAGAGGGTACGACAAGATTTAGGCTTTTACCACATGTCTCAAAATATATCATTTAAGATGACATGGTCAATTATATTGCATAATAGGAATTATACACTAGCATAGTGCATCCATCCCATGAAATTCAGAGTCTTGTTTTATTAGTTTTCTTTATATTTTGACCAATCAACTAACCTTTTGATCGATGGTGACTTGAATTTTCTTTGGTGCGGTTTGGAGTTAGTTACTGTTGGTCGTGCGTCCGACACGTCGACAGGCAAACCAGATTCTCAGCACCATTGGAAGGAAGTTGGAAAGAGATGCGTTGGCGTCCGACGCCAAATTTTTAAATTACAGCTTTTGATTTGTATTCTCTTTTCCCTTACCCACTTCAAATGCTCAATTCAAATACTTCACTCATATGTCACTTTCATATCCCAAACATATTTTTTCTCAACCAACTTCTCCTTTTAAATACTCCATTCAAATCCTCCGTTTGTTTCGTCAAGAGCGGACCCTTTGTGTTTTCATGTTTTTCTTTTTGCACTTAAATACTACAAATTATTCAATAAATACTTTAATATTTTAATAGTAAATTATTAAAAATGATATGTAATAAGTAATAAGTAATTTATTTGAAAATAAATTATAAGAATAGAAATTTAACTAACTATTAACTAATTGTTATAAATAAACAGTTATTCATATTAAACTAAACATTGTTATTCAATTAACTATAATTAAAATAAATGATGGTGGAAATTTGGTTCACCCTTTGTTTTCAAAATTGATACGTGAAAACTATTTTCAAAAACATGTTTTAAATTACACTTCAATTTTCAACTTCGATAAAAAAATCATTTTTTTATCAGAAATTAAATCTGAATAATAATTACATGTTTCTACGATTAAAGAAAATTTTCGAAATCATTTTGAATTTTTTTTGAAAAGCTACAAATATTACAGCGTAGAAACATCAAATATCTATAGATTTCTCTATGAATATTACTGACTTCTTTGTAAATATTTGCAAAGTTCTTCGCAATTTTCTACCGAAATATATTTTTCCAACAAACATATTTTTCCACCAAACATATTTTTCCACCCAAAAGGCTACAAAATTATCTCCTCCCACTTTGCCTCCTTCACATCATTCTTTCCCTCTTCTCTTCTCTTCTCTACTTGCCTGTTTTCTCATATACCAACAATGTTTAATTCATAAATAGACTTTGACTACAAAGGCATGCATGATTTAGTCATTAGATCAGCATATCTATAGAAAAGAAGGAGGGATATCCTCTGAATTCACATGTTAGACCATACCGATTTAATGTGGGTAGACAACATATTAAAAGACATTAAGAATGTTGTCAACAAAACTTTTGAATGAAAATGCTATGTTCTCTTTTGTTGTGCAATAGATTGTAAAATTATAATATGACTTCAACGGAAAAAAAACAGTATCAGAGAAGCGGTTGTCATGTTTGTATATATCATTGTTGCAGCGCTCTTAAATCGATAAATGAACGAAAGATTTCAAAGATCGTGTAGCATAATTTCTATTTGTTTTGATGCTCTTTTAGAAGTTGTACAATTACTTGCTAAAGATGCTATCAAGCTAGATGATCCTCGATTTAATACTATTTGAGATCATATTAGAACTTGAAACTGGTACTACCTATATTCTAGAAATTGTGTGAGTGTTATAAACGGTACACAAGTATTGGTATACTTACCTGCAGATCGAGTTATTCTATATATTGGACAAAAAAAATTTGCTACACAAAATATCTTTAACAGTATGCTTATTCGATTTATAGTTTACTTATGTTATGACTGGTTAGAAAGGTACTATGTATGATAATAGAATTTTTAATATAGTTATAAATAATAGAAATTCTAAATTTCCTCATAGTCCCAGCCTCTACTTGGACAGTATTATATAGTTGTTATGTGATAACCACTTCAATATGGTTATTTACTACCTTGTCGTAATATTAGATATCATATGCTTCATTTTCGTGAAACCGCAAAGTAACCAAAATTGAGCAATGAAAATTTTAGTTTCTATCATTCAAGTTTACGTGCGACCATTGAGAGAATATTTAGAATATGGAGAAATTTTTTTGGCATTTTGAAAAATATGCCCACATACTCATTTGAAACTCAAGTAAAAGTTGTCATATCTACAATGGCTATACACAATTTCATATGAAAATACAATAACGATAATCCAAGATTTATGGCTTATGATAATGATCCCGATCTTATTATAGACGAATACCAAGAGGAATATTATAGTATGAGAACTGTACCAAACAACCGAATGGGTACGATACACGGACCATGAAATGTTAACAATTCGAAATAGCATAAGAGATGAAATTGCTGCAACAGGGCTGCGCTAAAACATTATATCGTTTTATCTGTGCTTATTAATTTTGTATAATTAATTTGCGTTTTACGATTTCAGTACTATTATTTTATTCTAGTTAAACGCACATTACACGGCAAAACAAATAATTAGTTAACCACTAATCAATTAAATTAAAAATGATATTTTAAGTATTTCGCTCAAATACTTTATTCGCATTACTAAACGCATTCTCCGTCAATTACATTGCTCAAATGTTTCGTCACCGCTCAAATGTCCCGTTACCGTTTCTTCAATAACTTAGTTGTTTGATAAGTCAATAACTCAATTGTTTGATAAATAAATGACCATTATATAAATATTAGCAAACTCTCTTTCTTATGCATTTATTATCGAAATGAAAGTGGTTCATCCGCTTGTTATCAAAATGTAAAACATTCTCTTATGTTTACATTCTTTAAATGCATGTTGCCTTTTTTCTAAATCAATCCGCTATTTTGTACTTTTAGAATGCAACGTTTATGAAAGTTTCAAATTAATTAATTTATTTTTATTAAAAGCACATGTATTTAAGTAAATAGTGTATGATAATAAATGATATAGATTATTAAACTTACAGAATCATGTTATTTACTCTTCAGATTTGATAGCTTCGTATTACATTAAGCTTTCATGGTAAATTACTTGAAACTTGGAATTTATCTATTTTGTGAAAACATAAAAACATGCTGAATACATAATTAAAATGACATGTTGTATGCATAAAAATGTAATAAACAGTAATAATTTTTTGTGCAATTTCGTTTGCTTTTATTATACCTTGCATGTTACGCTGCAAACTTCAAGCATACGGAATTTTGATAATTGCACATAATGAATGCACTAAGAATCTAGCCATGCACCTCACGTTACTTCTCAAACGCCTTAATCACTTGATCGCCCTAATGGTTTTATTTCCTTCCATCATTACATCGCAAAATTAATAAGGATTTTATGTTTATATGATTCTGCTAAAACAATTGATATTTTAATATATTATATACATACACGTATATATATGTATATGTACACACATATATATACATAAAGGTATATGCACATCATTTTCAAAAAAAAAAGTATATGCACATATGTATGTATGTATGTATGTATGCACACACATGTATATAGGTATATGTCAATCGATATTTTTCTAGCACCTAAATGGATAAATGATATAAAAGTATTAGACGTGTTCAAACCGTGCATTTTAAATAGTTTAAATAATGCAAACAATTTGAATTTCATTGTAGTTAATTTTAAAATAGTGATTCGGATTTATGATTTATATTACTAATTTATCCCATTTCGATTGATTATACATAAGATTTAACCATCACCAATTTTTCAAGCTAAGTTTACAATGTGAAAAACAACAAGAAGGTTTTACATCTAATGATAAATAATAAACTGATAAAATGTAAGTCCTCCAAGATAAATTTTTAATAAATAACATAAATTTAACTAACCGATTAATTAATTGTTTGTGATAAATAAATAGTTATTCATATTAAACTGAACATCATCATTTGATTAGTAATAACTAAAATACATGATGTAAAATAATATTTAACCATGTGAAAATTTGATTTCGTTCCTTATTTTCAGAATTAGTACATTAAAAAACTCTTCTAAAAACCACAGTTTAAATTGCACTTCAATTTTTAATTTTGGTAAAAAATACCGTTGTTTGTCAAAAATTAAATCGAATAATAATCGCATGTTTGTATAATCAAAATATTTTTTTAGGCCTTCTTGATTTTTTTGACAAATTGCAAACATTTACAGCATGAAACATCAAATATTTGTATATTTCTCTATAACCATTGCAGGGTTCTGTATAAATAATTCCAAAGTAGTCTGCAAATAATTTGAAACTTAAAAACAATTTTTTTCATTATAATATGTTTTTGAGAGGGGTAAGTTATTTATTTTGAAACTTAAATGGGAAGTTTAGAAATCTCTCCTATTACTGGAAGTTTAGAAATGTCTTCGGTAACCAATTTATTCATGATATGTACAATTTTTAATCTATGTACGCAGCAGCTTTCCATTTGATTAATCATAGAGAAAATTTTATATTTTACTCGTCATTAATGACAATTCTATGTCTGAACATTTGTTATTGTCTGAAGGTACATTCAACTATTTTCAAACTCTACCGACCTATATATTCTACAACCTTGACAACGAGTGTGAAGCCGTGTTACACACACGGCGTTGAATGTAAAGCTTTGAAATACAATAATAAGTTATTGGTAGAACCATATTTGTAAACCATGTTCAAACCAGAGTAATGTGAAGAAGAAATTGTATGCATCTGTTAAATATCGGACAATAAAATGTCATGCACAATATAGGTTTCGATTCAATAGGCGCATTAGAAAACTAATCTAATGTATTATCCACCCTATTATGAAATAGAAACAATTAGAATAACATAGTATGTACATCATAAAGGGATATATAACAAGTTGACACATATGTAGCACTTGTACTCTTGAGCTATCATGTGTTGAAAAATCAATTGGTCCAAATGGTTCAATACAAATGTTGGAGCCGTCTTACAAAAATAATTGTTGCATGGAATGGTTTACATAGCTCATGCGCAAACAATTTTGATGCACAATTCGACGTGCTTCCAAAATACAGAGAATATATGATAATACATTTCTTTAGCACCTAAACAATAAATTGTACTATAGGCAAAATCATTTGAAAGCATAGTAGCTAGCTGGGCAATAGAAAATAAAATAAAATAGATGACCTAATATTTTCAATCAAGGAAATATTAACTTGTGACAAATATATCAGCGTCAAAAATAAATTACATCAAATGAAATATATTTCGTTTGAAAGACGAATGAAATGTGTTATCTAAATCTTATCAAATGCATGAATATCAAATTGTGCTGAACAAAGTCGTCAAGCGAGACTAAATTAAGTCGATAAAAGCAAATGTTAATAGCATTACAGCAGATAAGCAGAAGGATTGTTTGGTTTGATACGCATAAAAAAATGAAGAAAAATTAGTGTCCGGATAAAAGTGTAGCATCTTTGACCCAGCAACATATACTGATAGAGGTTGTCATCCTCTCATGTCCCCAAGGCTAAACCCAAATGGATTGAATGTTCATCTGTTTACCATAATGATAAGCTTGCTAACAGTGATACTGTTACACAATTTGGTAAAGACCGCAAGCTCCATATTAATTAGCATATGAAAAGCAGATCAATGTACAAAAGTGACCCTTGTTGAGAAAGTACACAATTTATATGGACCAATCCGAAGGTTTTTTAATACCTGGTTAAGAGTATAAAGTTTGTAAATTAGATAAATCTATATTTGGTCTTAAACAGGAACCGAAATAGTGACATGAAAATTTTGACAATCTAATTGTTTCACATGGTTTAAAAGTAAGTGAAAGTGACAAGCGTATCATTTGTAAATCTGAGATTAACATTTGCACTATCATACGCTTCTATATTGATGATTTTCTTATATTTGGTTCAAATATTCATGCTGTAAATCATGTTAAGTCCATACTATATGCCAAGTTTGATATGAAAGATCCTGGTGAAGCAAGTGTGATTCTTGGTATTAAAGTGACTATGTCTGAAAATGAAATTTATTTAGATCAATATTATTATATTGAGAAGATGTTAAAGAAATATAATTATTTTGAATGTAAACATGTTAATATACCATATGATCCAAGTATAAACTATTTAAGAACACCGGTGAATGTGTAAGACAGCTTGAATATGCGAGCATCATTAGCAGTCTTCGGTATGGCACTGATTGTACTAGACCCAACATTGCCTATGTCGTGAGATTATTGTACAGATTTACTAGCATACCTAGTATAGAGCATTGTCATGCTTTTGAAAGGGTCATGAGATACCTTAAAAGAAATATGAACCTTGGATTATACTATCATAAGTTTTCCGCTATCCGATGTAGTGATGTAGATTGGAATACTTTATCAGACGATTCGAAAGCTACCGGCGGATATATTTTCAGTACTACAAGAGGAGCTATTTCTTGAAAATCTATGAAACAGACTATCTTGGCTCGATCCACTACAGAGTCAGAAATGAAAGCACTAGCTAATGTTAGTGAAGAAGCATATTACTTAAGAAATTTGCTAGCTGAGATCTCTTTATGGGAAAAACAATACTAGCTATGTTGATCCATTGTGATAGTACCGTGGATATTGCAAAAGTTGAGAATCGTTATTACAATGGTAAGAGATGACAAATTCATCGTAAGCATAGTACTGTAAGAGAGTATATCTCTTCGTATCTGTAAGAGTGGATCATGTACGCACTAATGAGAATTTGGCGGATCCTTTGACAAAAGGGATGGACAGAGAAAAATTCATTTATACATCTAAAAGAATAGGACCATTTCCCTTAGATTTTTGGGTCACGCATAATGGTAACCCAACCTAATGACTAGAGATCCCAAAAACTAGGTTTAATGAGCAATAACATGTTGTAAACTTCTATGAGTTGAACATGTTACTTTTATATACTTAGAAGCACGTAATTCTGAAGTGATTAGAGGATGAGTTGATAAAAACTCTTAATGAGATCTGTACTTGAAGTGGAGTGGAGTACCTACCTTCAGGAGTACTCTTGATAGACTCACCTATGTGGATGTGGAAATGTGGTCGTTTCGTATGGAATTTTGGGCAAGATTCCTAATGCATTCACTAAACTGGTATAGATGTGCATGACCATAAATGCTCAGACTTAGTTGATAGTGCTTTAGAAAGGTTGTGTGTGATTTGATGTCATGAATAGATTTCAAGACTATGAGTCACTCTAGTAAACTAAATCTTACTCAATGTGTAAAGGTTCAAAATCAAAAGATGCCTTTTATTTATGCATAATCCTATATTTTCAAAAATTGCATGAAAATTATTGTTTTAGTAATTCAAGTGGGGGATCGTTGGAACTTTAAGTGAATAAATTAAAAAGTAAATAAAACCAGGTTAATGGTTATATGTTTATGAGCAATTATTATAATTGAGCCATTGCAAATGTATAACAGTCATATATCTATGAGTCATTGTTATAATTGAGCCATTGTAGATGTATTGCAGATGTATAGCGGTAATATATATTCATGAGCCATTATTATTGAGCCGTTGCAAAAGTTAGTGGTATTAAAATTAGTTTTAAATGACCATAAATTCAAATACATTAACATTCCCTAACTTCAGTAATGCATACAATTTCTGTTTTGCCTATTTAAACGATAGGTAGGCAGAAGAGAAAATATGAATAACTGACAGCATCTGCATCTGCATTTGAATCATTTTCTATGCATATATGTATCTGCAAAAAAGGATGGATATCGGATAATTACCATATGTGTTGACGATCGATAAATATAGAAAAATAAATACAAATATTTAACGTAACATAATCTTTTTTAAATCTCATTAATTGTAAAATTGTGAAAAAGTAAACTATGGTAATAAAAAGTTTTGATTAGTTAATATGCATTAAATGCTTATAATATGGATCACTAACTTAATACAACAACAAATTCCTAATTTCCATTGTACTATAATACGTATAATATAAACTATAATCTTAACAAAAACCGAATGGATAATTTTTAGATGCAAATATTTTCGTGTAACTTTCTTTGAATATCAGATGTTTATTCAATATTCAGACATGGATGAGGATGAATTTGAATTTTTCGATATCCATTGACACCTACTTGTAGTGAGAATCTGGGTTGAAAACTGAAGAGGGGATGTAGGGTTTATAAAGTATAGTCCTACTTAGGGCTGCACAAAGTATGAGTTGGGTCCACTACTAGAACAACAGTAAATAGCGATGGAGCCTTCCGACGGCCGCCGATGGCTGTTTCCGATGCTCCTTGGCATTTTCGTAAATAAAATATAATAGCCGTCGAAAACCGACATAAAATTGACGTCGCTAGCCATCGGAAATTATCATGTATACCGGCTCCAGGCCGAGAGCTACTTCATTATTCCTCAATCCCTTTACCAAAAAAACCTACGTCCACCTCCTCTTCCCCATCATCAGCCAGCCGCCGCATCTCCCCAAGCATCTTCAAATTCATCATTCTCCTCTCTCGACAAGCCTAGACCCTTCATCAATCTCCAACCGTGTTTTATTCCTAAACCCTAATTAATTTTGATTTGTTAAATTAGGATTTTTTTATATAGTTGTATAAGACCCCATTGATTTGTTTGGTATATCCTATTGAATGCTAATTAGGTTATAATTATAATTATTTATCATTGAGTTGTTGAGAGAGAAAAATTTGTTCGGTGTATATGTGCGTTAATTAGTGCATATGCATTGATTAATTAGTGCATACCCGCATTAGGGCTAGTTTGGACCAATTAGAGGCGATACTCAGGATTTAATGTATGCATTTTCAAGATGACGAAAACGACGATGTGGTGTATGCGTTTCTTTAAATGTAAATAAATTATTGTAAAAATTGTTGTATAATAGGATTTACTTTTTATATATCCTTAGAGAGTTTTTGGATCCGTCTGACAAGTATTGTGTATGATTGTTGTATGGATGTTCGTTTTTATCATAGAACGGACATTTATATTCATCCGACACAATATTTATCGGATTTGTCTATGTATTGGGAAAGTTATGAACACAATAGAGTAATTATACTTAGCAAATAATTTCATTTTGAATGGTTCAAAAAAGTTCGACAACACTTTATTTTTGTTCCCTGTGTACACACATGTGTACAATATAGGGAACAAAGGAGAAGAGCTGCTGAAATTTTGTTGAATCGTCTAAAACAAAATGAATTGCAAAATTTAATTACTACTGTGTTTGTAATGGAAAGTAGGATGACCAATCATCAAGGTGTAAAACAAGAACCTAAATTGTAGATTATATTTATATAATAATTTGTGTAAATCCGTTTGAAATTAAAGTTAAATTAAATAATATTATATATTTTCGAAAATTTAAATGTATGATTTAATTGAAAAATAAAATTTCAACAAATGATTAATATGTTTTTATGCTCTAAAGTAGGAAAAAGGTCAATTATTTTCGATCGGAGGTGGATGTACCAATAAAGAAGAGAAATTGGAGGCTCAATAAGTGAACATTTTCAAAACTGTGTACACGTTTTATTGAATTCGCTTTGAGTAATAATGGGAACGACGAAGAAATTTGTTATCCATGCAGTAGGTGCAAATTATTGAAGCATTTGATACCAGATATGCTTATAGTTCATTTGTGCCAATATGGTTTCTTGTCGAATTATTTTGTGTGGGATCGTCATGGAGAACTTATAGCATCTAATCCCGTACATTCGAAGGAGGAGGTCGATACTGAAATCGTTTCGACTAATCTCATATAAGATATAGTTAAAGATGCAACATGTTCAATGTTCTCAACTGTTGAAGTTGATGGTAACGATGTTAATGTCGAAGAAGAACAAAGTATTAGAGCAAAAAATATTTATGATTTATTGGATGCTTCTAAGAAAACTCTTTAGAATGGTTGTACAAGCTGTGCCAACTATTAGTAACTGTAGAATACATTGTGATGAAATTAAAATACAACTTCACAGAAGCCGGGTTTACTGCTATAGTATAAGCTACAAAACTGCATATGCCACCCGATAATTTAATGTGCAAAAATCATTATGAAGTGAAAAAATTTATGTCTGCTTTTGGTTTGCCATATCAGAAAATAGATACATGTTTAAATGGTTGCATGTTGTTTTGGAAAGAAGACATCAATCTTGGAAATTGTAAAATATGTAATCAGGAAAGATACAAATCAAGAAAAAAGAAGGTAAAACAAGTTCTGTACAAGCGTATGCATTACTTACCCATCACTCCTATGCTTCAAAGGTTATATGCATCTTCTGTAATCGCGCATCATATGAGATGGCACTGTGTGAGAACGCAGGAACAAGGTACGCTAACACACCCAACTGATGGAGAAGCATGAAAGTATTTTGATAAGACATACCTGCTTTTGCAGCGGAGATCCTTAATGTTAGACTTGGTTTATGTATGGATAGATTTTCACGGTTCTCTCAGGTTTGGCTCAAAATATTCATCTTGGCCTATAATCGTTACACCTTACAATTTACCTTCATGGATGTGTATGAAAACTCTATATATGTTTCTCACTATTTCCATCCCTAACCCTGATGATCCGACACAAGGAATTGATGTATATTTACAAAAGTTAATTGAAGAGTTTAAAACATTCTAGTATGAAGGTGTTGAAACATATGACATCTAAAAAAAGAATTTTTGTATGTTCACTTCTTTGTTGTAGACTATAAGCGATTTTCCTGCGTATGCAATGCTTTCGGGTTGGTGTACGGCTGGTCGTCTAGCTTGTCCTTATTACATGGAAGAAAAACGAGCGTTTTCTTTTCCGCATGGGAAGAAAATTTGGTGGTTTGACTGTCATCGATGTTTTCTCCATATTAATCATTCGTTTAGAAAAGGTAAAAAAACTTTACAAGTAATAGACTTGAGACCTTGCGACTACCAATGATTTGGTCGAGCGAAGATATTTATGACTATGTAAAGGATTATCCAAAGATACATGAAAATGGCTAACAAATTGAAATTCAAAGTAAATCTATGGTTCATAATTGGTGCAAACAAAGTATATTTTGGAAGTGCCTTATTGGATAAATCTCCTAATTCATCATAATATCGATGTGATGCGCAACGAAAAAAATGTGTTCAATAATGTATTTAACGTAGTTCTGAATATTAAAGGAAGGACTAAAAATGATTCGAAATCAAGATGTGATATAGAGGAAATATGCAATCGTCCCGAGCTTCATATAAAGCCAAATGACACAAAAAAACCCAAAACATGCCATGAGCTAGACAGTAACAATATTAAAGTGGATGAAAGGATTAAGATTTCTTGATGTGATTTCCTCTAATCTGCGTAGATGTGTCGACTATAAGAACGTTAAACTGAGTGGAATGAAAAATCATGATCATCTTGCAATGATGGAACATTTGTTACCCGTCACTTTCAAAGAATTGTTGCCTACAAAAGTTTGGACGGTTGTAATAGATTTTAGTTTGTTTTATAAGGAGCTTTGTTTAACTACATAAAAGTTGATCGTCTACTTAAACTTGAGCAAGAAATTCCACTGCTCTGTAAACTGAAGAAAAATATTTCCTCTGGGTTTCTTCAATATAATGTAGCATTTACTTGTTTATCTTCCGTTTGAAGCACGTCTTTGAGGTCCTGTGTAATATGGATGGATGTATCCGTTTGAAGGGTATTAATATTGAGTATGTTATTAACTACATGTAATAAGATTTAATTATAATTATTTTTAACAGGTGCTTAAACCATCTAAAGAAAAAAGTGAGACAAAAAGATGAGTTAAAGATTCGATATGAAAATCATATGTCGAAGAAAAAGCTTCGTTCTTTTTCTTTTATTATGTCAGTGACCAGTGAACTTATCTTTTGAAAGTGCCATGCGAAATGATAGGGAATTGAACAATATTCTTCTGAATCAGTGCTATCTATGTTTAGACAGCAGTGACGTCCTATTGGAAAATGCATGGAAGTATGGTTAGACAACAGAGATTACCATGTAGCCCACACATATGTTCATCTTAACTATGCAGAAATTGCGTAATTTGTTAGGTATTATTAAATAACACATCTAAAATTATTTACTTGAATAATACATGTGTGTATTCATTATAATGCAATATATTATCTATACATGTAGTATTTATGAATCATAGCATCCAATTGGCGATATCAGCAAAAAAATTGCTACTTGATTTTCGAACCACGAATATGATCCAGTAAATTGTTGGCCAAAGAAGGGTTGAAACATCTTGTGATGGGATCAAAAAAATTCAAAACATGTCCAATATTCTTTGTCAACGGATACAAATTCAACACCAAAAACATGTAGGATCTAGATTAACCCTAGAGGGGGGGTGAATAGGGTTATAGCAAATTTTCTCGATTTAAACACAGAAACAAACTGCAGAAATAAATATGCTGAAAAGTAAATCACACACAAAATTTACCAAGCTTCGACAACCCCTGCCTACTGCTGCATTCCCAGATTTCAATTAGAATTAAACAGTATCCCACTTACAAACGCTCTAACAGACTCGAAAACCCTGCTCCCGCTTACAAACACTCTAATAGACTCGCACCCTCTGCTTCCGCTTACAAACACTCTAATAGACTCGCACCCCCTGCTCCCGCCTATAGAGTTCGGCAAACTCGGAAATCCTTGCTCCCGCCTGTAGAGTTTTGCAAACTCGCACACCCTGCTCACTGAACTAATTCTAACTAGACAATCTGACACTACCTACAATCTAGGTGGTGATTTACAAATTCTTTGATTCAAAAAGAAAATTTAAAAACAAACAAATTAAAACTAAAACCCTTAATAACAATTAAAGCCCTCTTTATATAGACAAAAACCCCTTTTATAAAACTAGGTCGTCCCTTTTATTCTTTAACCCGATCCTTTGTGATAATGTCGGCTCTGTTGATCTTTGTTCGTCCAAATTAGGGCTTTGTTCCCTTGCAAAAATTAGGGCTTTCTCGCGACTTCTCTAATGATCAATCCTCTGTTCTGTGTTGCTCTTGCTTGCGCTTGTTCGATGCTGCCCCTTTGATCCAGTGCGTCAGATTGTGGTATGTAATCTCTCTTTGCTGGTTTAATTTGCTTGAATTATCACTTGTTCTTGTTGCTCACTCGATGCCTATGATGATAATTGGGGTTTGGTATTTATATGAATTCGAGACACTTGAATTTGCTCGTATCAATTTATACTTTCCTAATTTTTGCGTTCTGTGACTTGATGCTCACGACTTTGATTTTGATGCGTTCGATATTTACTTGATTGATACGGCAAAAACTTTCCTCTTTTACTTTGTGACTTTTTCAAAGATACGAATTTGATTTTTGATAGTACACTGTCATGAATTCGAATTCTCTGGCATCAACTTCATTTCACTTGGACTTTGGCACTTGACTTTAAATTTGTTTTCGTGAATTTCTCTGTACTGTTGAACTTCGTTGATCTTGTAATCTTCGTCTCTGGCCATCTTCTCTGGTTGGTTTAACATGAACTTCACTTGAGCATTTTGTATGTTTCATTTGACTTGACTTGTTGTTACTTACTTGGTGCATCTCTATACTGTTGATTAGTTCATCCACTGTAGTATTGATTTTGAGCATTGCTGAGTCTTTTCATCCATTCTGGTTGTTACTGCATTCATGTTGTTGTCATTACTATATTGAGATCACTGTAGTTGCATTCCATTTCTTCTGGCTTCACTGTTGCATTTGCTCATTTGAGTTTGCACTTGCACACTGCACGTAGCTTATTGAAGTGCCTGCATTTTGACTTGTATCGCTTGTGTCACTGGTGTACTTGAGCTTCTGGCCTATTGACTGTTGCTTGATTTTCCTGAACTTGATTTTGTAGTCATTGAATTCTTGTTGGAAACTGCTGTGTCATTGGTCACTGTTGCATAAATGAACTGTTGCTTCCCTGAACTTGTAGTTGTAACTGGACATGTTGCATACTCTCTGATTGTTGCAGTATTATGTTGTTGTTTCCTATGCTTGTGTTCATGTTGGTGCATTGCCACACTGTTCATACTTGTGACATTCATGTTGCCACTAGTTTTCTTGTTCAAAACTGCCTGCACTCAGTGTTCTGGTCATTGCTCATGTAATCTTGAATTTCTGGTTGGTCTGTAGTGTTCATTTGAGTTTTGATAGTCAAGTTGCACTCATGTCCACTGCATAGTGGTCTTCATTGTTGCTGCTTATGTTGGTGGCAATCTTCGACAAATTTGTTCTGCACTGTGTCTTTGTTTGGTCTGCACTTTGCACTTGATATTTGTTGATCTGACTTGAACTTTTCTTAAGTCTGGTCATTGCTGCCACTGGTCTGCATACATGCGCTTTGATGCTCTGTTGTAACTGGACCTGTTATTTGTATACATTGGTGGCATTTCTTTGAGTCAGTTTGCATCATTGTAGTGGTTTGTCTGACCTGAACTTGATTATTGAAGTATGTTGATTTTTGAAATTTCACTTGAGTTGAATCTAATTTCAAAAACTCGGGTTTGACGTTGTGCTCGTGTCGCGATTTTAAATATATTACACGTGAGTTGAACCCGGCTTTTCATTTGGGTTTGACATGTGCTCACCTGTCCCTGTAGCATTATCAAGTGTATATCGATGTGCACGGCCTTGTGGCATGTACAGTGATACACTGTGCATGTCACATTGTTCGTGTATGATGAATTCAAATGTGAATGATGACGAACAACCCAAATAACTGAGGCAAATAATATTTTCAAAAATCCATATTTTATTTTATATTGCAAAAATATTTCTTTTTCAATTTTACTACGTTCGTGAATATTTTTGCAGATTGCTCAGATGCTGGATTCAAACTGGAATGCAGTTGAAGACAAAATACGAGTGTGAGTGACATGTAGTGAGGAAATTATGTAAACTGAATTGTGATGTATTCAAAAATGTATATGTATAGTGAGAGCTTGGATTTGTACTATTCAAAATTGTAATAAATATTTGTTTGAATAAAATTTCTGTTTGAATTCAAATTCCATTCAAATACTGTGTAATTTATTTTATTCAACAAATATTTATTTAATCTATGAAAAATAAAATAGTACATTAACAAATACATTTAAATGAATATATATATATGTTTATTATCATCAAACAAAAATCATATACTCGCATATTCCACAATCTCCCCCTTTTGATGATAACAAACATATATTTAAGATTTTGACTGCGTTAAATGTATTTGATCAATGGTATACACTAATTGCTCCCCTTATTTAAATGCTTCCTCTCTACATGATGCTCCCCCTACATATATGCTTATAAATAGAAACATATAAATAAGCCTAGATGCAAATGGAAAATTATTTGACCTTTGCTTGATTCTATTTGACAAAATCTTAACTTTTCTCTCCCCCTTTTGTTATCAGCAAAAGAATAATAGTGTTAGAGAGAAACAGAGATAAAGTGATCAATATTATTCCAACATTAAACTCAGATTGAATATAAATATTAAACTTTAATAAAAATCAAACAAAAATCATAACTACCCTTGTTAGGCGCATATTCCACTTTTAGAAAGAATGGAAATGATGTTCTAATATAAAACCATACAACTGTATCAACTTGTGGTACCTTTATATCAGGAATTTGAATATCTACTAATCATGCATAACCGTTAGGACTTTTAAATGAGATTAGTAGTGTTCCAGTTTAATTTAAAAAATGAAATCAAGTATCTTCTAACCACGCATGACCGTGAGGACTTTTAAATGGGATTAGAATCAACTTGTCTATTTAATCAATTAATTTTGATATGTGTTCCATACATGCATAACCGTAAGGACTTTTAAATGAGCATGGAAGCACATAATCAAAAATCCTAGTAATTCACCCATGCATAACCGTGAGGACTTTTAAATGAAAGTAAATACTTCGGATATTTATTTATTTTTAAAAAATGTGAAATGAAAAAGAAATGATCCCTGATTATAGTACCACATATCGACAAACTATATTTAAGATTTGATAAACAATGGTCGATAGAAATATGCTACATATAGATAGGGTCATGGAATCTTTACCCAACAAAAAGTTTTATAACTCTTGTTTGAATTTCTAAAGAAATTTTCCTAAAATATACTCTCTTGAGTAATGTATGAAAAATATCAACAATCATCACTTTTTCCAATCACTATTTATCTTTTCGATAATTATTAGGGAGTTAGATTAGTCAAAATTTGTCATTTAAAATCAAATAAAAATGACTAATCTAAAAATATGGTCAACAATGATATTCTCGAAGGGGTTATATGAGAAAAGTTTCTACTATTTGAAAATTATTTGTAATGAAAAATATGCAGATATTTTCTTTGGAAAACGATGCAACTACTAAATGTCTCACCATAAATCACATTCAACTAGTAATTTTTCTATCAACTAGGTTACTAGTGTAATCTGCATTGCTCTTTCACTTCAAAATATCACTAATTAAATTTGATAAACCAGATCATGAAGTGTGCATGAAAACTCAAACTCACAAATTTTTACAGCATTCTTGAATTTGAATTGAAGCCGTGTAAATAATCAGAAAACCGTGAATATAGGGTTAGCCGTATTATAACCAAAAATATTATCATCCAACAAAACACAATGTTTAATCCAAACAAATATGTATGAAGTAATTCAAAGAATAGCGTTTGGCATAAATATAATTGGCCAACCATGTCGAACAAGTCAGAATCAAAAAATATCATCTCGTTACAACATCTCAATTATTGGCTGATTTCATTCAGAATACGGTGTAGATTATCACATTTAATATACCTTCACCTATTTTACCTTTATGATAATTTTTTGTGGTTGCTCATTGTGATTCTGTCACCTCTGTACTAGGCTAAGGAACTTTACTTTATTGCCCGTTGTGTTTCTGGAACATCCAAAATCCAAAGAACACTGTTGTTGTTCCTTAGCCTACCACCATACCTACATGGGAACAGATTTATGTGACCTATTTGTTTTTATAGGTCCATGATTGTTAGTGGCAGAAGTATTGTGAATAAATAATCCCTTTGGAACCCAAACTTGTTTAGTCCTTTTATTCTTGTTCCAATAGACATGAAATTTGTTTGTAGAATTCTTAGGAACCCAAACTTGTATAAATTTTGTGTTCTTGTTCCTATGACTACAATTTTCAACACAATGTCCAATTATTTCACATCTACCAAAGACACTTTTACCTTTTGCATTATCTTCAACTTGTTTTTTCCCAAAGCCTAGTCCTTTTCTGTTGTTAGCAAAAATTTGATTTCCCAATAACATGTTGAATGATTTTTCTCCTCTCGAAACGTTATTCAAAGATTTCTCAAGATTTTGGACTTTGGTTTTTAGTGTTGTGTTTTCAGTGACAAGTGAGGTGCATCTATTTAAAAAATCCTTTTTCCTAGTGTCAATGGTTTCCTTAAGACTCAAGTATTCTTTTTCAAGATTCTCAGAGTTATTCTTAAGTCTTGATAATTCTGAATCTAAAGTTTTACATTTTTTACATTCTAGGTTTTGAATATTTTCAAGTTCAGTTTCTAACCTAAAATTTTCACGAGCAAGTTCTCTCCGATCAGATTTCAGTTTTTCAATTTTAGATTCAAGAGTATCAACTACTTTAGTAAGATCAGAACACATAAAAACAAGGTCTCTATAGGAATAGTCACCTACCTCACTAGATTCGTCTGAGGTTGCTTCTGAATCTGATTTTTCCATGAGACACAAGTTAGCCTCCTCTGAGCTATTATTAGAAACTTCCTCTCCTTCTTCATCATCCCAAGTAGCTGCAAAGGCCTTCTTTTTCTTTTTCTTTCCTTTGTCGTTTTTGAGAAGTGGGCATTGTTGTTTGAAGTGGCCAAGCTTGTTGCAGTTAAAGCACGTTGGTTCATTATCGGAATTGTCAGAATCTTTTGGCCTATGACCACTTGTTTTCTTTTTGCGTGGCTTGAATCTTGACCATTTTCTAAGATTATTGACAGCCATTGCAAGCTCTTCAATTGGATCTTCTTCTTCTTCATCGCTTTCTTCTTTGCTCTTTAAGGAAATCGTCTTCTTCTTTGATTCGGAGTTGTTGCGTTCCTCCTTTTCTTTTAGCTCAAGCTCATATGTCATCAAGTCACCAATCAACTCTTCCATGCTTAGTTTACTCAGATCTTTCGATTCTTGTATTGCCGTGACTTTTGCCTCAAAGTTCATCGGTAAAACTCGTAGCACCTTCCGCATAAGCTCTACCTCAGTGAATACCTTCCCAAGCGCTCTAGCGTTGTACACCAAAGTTGAAAAGCGTCCAAACATGTCCTTTATGCTCTCGCCTTTGTCCATCACAAAGTTCTCGTATTCATTGCTGAATAGGGCTAGACAAGACTCCTTGACTTGAGAAGTTCCTTCATGTGTCACCTCCAAAGTATGCCAAATTTCATGTGCATTTTTACAATGAGAAATTCTATTAAATTCAGTTTTATCAAGAGCACAGATCAAAGCATTCATGGCTTTAGCATTTGTAGTTTTTAATCTCTTATCGTTAGCATCCCATCTATCCTTAGGTTTAGGAATCTCAGTATCACCAACAGTTATAGTGGGAGATTTATAGCCAGTTTCAATAATATCCCAAACATCATAATCAACAGAACTAAGATAAATACCCATCCTAACTTTCCAATAAGCATAATCATTCCCATTAAACATGGGTGGCCTAACAATAGATTGCCCCTCAGAAAAAGCACTATTTGACGGATTCATGACTCTAGAGTTAAAGAAAAATACCTTGCTCTGATACCACTTGTAGGATCTAGATTAACCCTAGAGGGAGGGTGAATAGGGTTATAGCAAATTTTCTCGATTTAAACACAGAAACAAACTGCAGAAATAAATATGCTGAAAAGTAAATCACACACAAAATTTACCCAGCTTCGGCAACCCCTGCCTACTGTTGCATTCCCAGATTTCTATTAGAATTAAACAGTATCCCGCTTACAAACACTCTAACAGACTCGCAAACCCTGCTCCCGCTTACAAACACTCTAATAGACTCGCACCCCCTGCTCCCGCTTACAAACACTCTAATAGACTCGCACCCCTGCTCCCGCCTATAGAGTTTTGCAAACTCGCAAACCCTTGCTTCCGCCTATAGAGTTTTGCAAACTCGCACACCCTGCTCACTGAACTAATTCTAACTAGACAATCTGACACTACCTACAACCTAGGTGGTGATTTACCAATTCTTTGATTCAAAAAGAAAATTTAAAAACAAACAAATTAAAACTAAAACCCTTAATAACAATTAAAGCCCTCTTTATAAAGACAAAAACCCCTTTTATAAAACTAGGCCGACCCTTTTATTCTTTAACCCGATCCTTTGTGATAATGTCGGCTCTGTTGATCTTTGTTCGTCCAAATTAGGGCTTTGTTCCCTTGCAAAAATTAGGGCTTGCTCGCGACTTCTCTGATGATCAATCCTCTGTTCTTTGTTGCTCTTGCTTGCGCTTGTTCGATGCTGCCCCTTTGATCGAGTGCGTCAGATTGCGGTATGTAATCTCTCTTTGCTGGTTTAATTTGCTTGAATTATCACTTGTTCTTGTTGCTCACTCGATGCCTATGATGATAATTGGGTTTGGTATTTGTATGAATTCGAGACACTTGAATTTGCTCGTATCAATTTATACTTTCCTAATTTTTGCGTTCTGTGACTTGATGCTCACGACTTTGATTTTGATGCGTTCGATATTTACTTGATTGATACGGCAAAAACTTTCCTCTTTTACTTTGTGACTTTTTCAAAGATACGAATTTGATTTTTGATAGTACACTGTCATGAATTCGAATTCTCTGGAATCAACTTCATTTCACTTGGACTTTGGCACTTGACTTTAAATTTGTTTTCGTGAATTTCTCTGTACTGTTGAACTTCGTTGATCTTGTAATCTTCGTCTCTGGCCATCTTCTCTGGTTGGTTTAACATGAACTTCACTTGATCATTTTGTATGTTTCATTTGACTTGACTTGTTGTTACTTACTTGGTGCATCTCTGTACTGTTGATTAGTTCATCCACTGTAGTATTGATTTTGAGCATTGCTGAGTCTTTTCATCCATTCTGGTTGTTACTGCATTCATGTTGTTGTCATTACTATATTGAGATCACTGTAGTTGCATTCCATTTCTTCTGGCTTCACTGTTGCATTTGCTCATTTGAGTTTGCACTTGCACACTGCACGTAGCTTATTGAAGTGTCTGCATTTTGACTTGTATCGCTTGTGTCATTGGTGTACTTGAGCTTCTGGCCTGTTGACTGTTGCTTGATTTTCCTGAACTTGATTTTGTAGTCATTGAATTCTTGTTGGAAACTACTGTGTCATTGGTCACTGTTGCATAAATGAACTGTTGCTTCCCTGACCTTGTAGTTGTAACTGGACATGTTGCATACTCTCTGATTGTTGTAGTATTATGTTGTTGTTTCCTGTGCTTGTGTTCTGGTTGGTGCATTGCCACACTATTCATAATTGTGACATTCATGTTGCCACTAGTTTTCTTGTTCAAAACTGCCTGCACTTAGTGTTTTGGTCATTGCTCATGTAATCTTGAATTTCTGGTTGGTCTGTAGTGTTCATTTGAGTTTTGATAGTCAAGTTGCACTCATGTCCACTGCATAGTGGTCTTTATTGTTGTTGCTTATGTTGGTGGCAATCTTCGACAAATTTGTTCTGCACTGTGTCTTCGTTTGGTCTGCACTTTGCAGTTGATATTTGTTGATCCGACTTGAACTTTTCTTGAGTCTGGTCATTGTTGGCACTTGTCTGCATACATGCGCTTTGATGCTCTGTTGTAACTGGACCTGTTTATTTGTATACATTGGTGGCATTTCTTTGAGTCAGTTTGCATCATTGCTGTGGTTGGTCTGACCTGAACTTGATTATCGAAGTATGTTGATTTTTGAAATTTCACTTGAGTTGAATCCAGTTTCAAAAACTCGGGTTTGACCTTGTGCTCTTGTCGCGATTTTAAATATATTGCACGTGAGTTGAACCCGGCTTTTCATTTGGGTTTGACCTGTGCTCACCTGTCCCTGTAGCATTATCAAGTGTATATCGATGTGCACGGCCTTGTGGCATGTATAGTGATACACTGTGCATGTCACATTGTTCGTGTATAATGAATTCAAATGTGAATGATGACGAACAACCCAAATAACTGAGGCAAATAATATTTTCAAAAATCCATATTTTATTTTATATTGCAAAAATATTTCTTTTTCAATTTTACTGCGTTAGTGAATATTTTTGTAGATTGCTCAGATGCTGGATTCAAACTGGAATGCAGTTGAAGACAAAATACGAGTGTGAGTGATATGTAGTGAGGAAATTATGTAAACTGAATTGTGATGTATTCAAAAATGTATATGTATAGTGAGAGCTTGAATTTGTACTATTCAAAATTGTAATAAATATTTGTTTGAATAAAATTTCTGTTTGAATTCAAATTCCATTCAAATACTGTGTAATTTATTTTATTCAGCAAATATTTATTTAATCTATGAAAAATAAAATAGTACATTAACAAATACATTTAAATGAATATATATATGTTTATTATCATCAAACAAAAATCATATACTCGCATATTCCACAAAACATGGGGCTGAAAAATTAACTAACAATACCGGTGTATATGTTAAAGGTAGTGATGATCTAAATGATCACATAAATGATTTTTATGGCGTGTTAACTCGGATTCTGCAATAAACATATTTTATCAGACCCGCGGAAGAAGTTTATTTGTTTAGATACAACTGGTTCGGTAATGTTTCATGTTCTGAAATCAACGTGCACCAAAAATATAATATTATTGAAATAAAGCATATATAACATTATCATAAGTACGATCCATTTATACTAGAAAAAAAAGCCCTACAAGTTTAATATGCTCCTTATCCATCTCTAAAAAAAGATAAAGAAGGTTGGTTGATTGTTTTTAAAATGAAGGCAAGATTTACGTTTGATAGAAAGAATATTCCAAATGAATAAGCGTACCAAGCGGATATCGAGGAAAATGGTGAAATTACAATAACAGATGATCAAACCAATTTAGACCTCTAAATGATGAATCAAATGTATTAGTAGAAGTATCTTAGATCGCAGAGGAAAACAATATAGAGTACAAGACCGAGTCTGAATCAGAAAACGACGAGGACTGATCTAATAGTATACATATTGAAAAAAGATAATTTATAGGAGTATTGATGTTACACTTTTTTGTATGTTATATGCGATTATTGATGTTAAATCTTAGTATATTTACTCGTAATTGAATAATATGTTCTTCCATAATAAAATAATATGTATATTACAGGTATTACAGATGTCTTTCTTTAGGCAGCGGAGTTCTTTGCAGTCTGGCTCCCCATCTTCGTCTCAGAGACGGACCATTCGCAGCGGAGGTGATGGTGGGGGCCCATCCAAAGAGGCGCCGCGTATGGTAGTTAGATTGCTATTGAAAGCAGATACCTCCCAAGTATTAAATTTACTTCAGCGTTATAAATATTTTATATGATATATTAGCCATGATTTATCTGTATCATATTTAATGCAGGGGTGTTGATCTAACGACCCATAAAATTTTCAATAATTTAATTTGTTAAGTTAATAAGTTTTCGTAATTTAATATGAAAAAAAACCTTATTAATTTAAAATTGAACGATGGTAATTAGAACTACTTAGTAACAATTGAAATGAAATTACAATTTAGTGAAGTAATGAAAATTGGTATGCTTGGCTATAAATTAATGTAAGAAAATTAATGCAAACATTTAAATTTATAAAAGGAATAATATGAAATAAATGACTCTTGAATAAAGATTGGGTATATAAGAATAGTAACATTTGTTGTGAACAATGAAATCACAAGTGTGAATGTTGAATCATTAATGAGATAATATATGATTAATATCAATTGAAGTAAATCAGTGTTAATTAAGTAATTGTAACATTTGATTTGTAAACAATAATGAATTCAGTAATATGACTTAAAGCAATAGTAACGGTTGTAAATTACTATTTAATTGGTCTATTAATTTAGTAATAAATGTTAGATTTGGGTATAAAATTTGAATATAAGAAAAAAAAAGGTAAGTGTGGTGCGAACGAATGAATTAGTGTATAATCTATAGCAATTGAATGAATTCAACATTAGGTAAGTAATTATAGCAATTAGTTGAATATATAATAAATTTAAGGGTAAATTAATGGGCAATGGAAACAGCTATTATAAGTTGTCTATTTAGTCTATAAATTAAATAAAAAATCTTTAATGTCATTAATGAGAATTAATGCAGTAACGGAAGGTGTGAATGTATAAATTAAATAGAAACGTAAATTTATTTACAATGTAATAAATTGGAAAAAATAATGGAACTAAGGTAAATTTATTTAATTGGTTTCAAACGTTAATTAATGTATACAATTGACAAAAGTACACATTTAGAAAACGTAACATTTATACAAATTTATGATGTAAATAGGGTGTATTAATGTAATGTAATATAAAACTAATGTAACCTGGTTTATAGAGAAATAGTGGGCATAGTATAAAGATGGAAATTAAATCATATCAAGTTATGGGAATCAATTTTAATTAATTGGAATGTAATCTATAATAAATGAATTTGATGATAAGTAAATGAATTTAATTACTATATTAATTGAAAACTAGGATGAAATGGGAATTATTAATGTATTAGTATGTAAACCAATGTTAATATGGATTTGTTGAGAATTTAAACTTATACTTTTTAAATTAGATAAAAATACAGTGTTTACATGAAATGACTTTCTATATTTTATTTTCTATTTCCCTATGTTTGTGTCTCTAATTTCTATTTTCTATTTTATTTGTGTAAACTTTGAATATATTTATTTGATTTTTGATTGATTTTACTTTTAATCATAGCTTAGGAATTTCAAGAGATATAGGTTACCTGTTTTGTTTATTTGTTGCCTTTTTTTGTGTGCAAACAAAGAAAAAAATAGACAAGATTCTTTCTCCTTAAATTGTGCCTTTTAATTTGCTAGCCCTTTTATTTTCTACCCTCTTTATTAATTCTCAACCGTTTCTCACCTATTATAGCCATGCATTACTCTATCAAATCACGAACAAAATCTTCCCAAATATCTCACTTTTTTATTTTCCTCTTCTGATTGGAAGATATTACATAATTTTCTTTTATTAAATAGGAAATAAATCTCATTCATTCACTAGCCTTTTTATTTCTTGCCTTTTTATTTGCCTATTTATTTAATTACCTACCATAGCCATGTATTGTAAACCCTAGCCGCCATCTAGTTTTACAATTCACGTGAAAAGCTTCTCATTCCAAAGTCATTTGCGTGAGAGAAAAAATTGCAAGCTCTAGATCCATGGCTTCTCTTCCTCCTCCTTTTCCATTTTCTTTTTTTTCTCCTTTGTTTTTCTCTTGTTTGCTCGGCGTCCATCTTCTCCTAGCACACCTCTAACCATCATGACCAAGCAACACAAGATGATGGTTGAACCCATATATGGTGTAGCCAAGCCATTGATTGATTAGGCAGGTTATGCCACTTTGATCCATTTATTTTTCCATTGTTTTAACCTATGTTCTTTTGTATTGAATCTTTTTCTTATGCATATAATATTTGTTTGCACACAAGATCTAGATCTGACTCTTTATCCACTCAAGTTTGCATTGTGCTTTGTCATGCTTTTTCGTGCTTTGCGAAGTTCGAATTTTTATTCTGAATTTCAATTCTAGCTTTAAAAAGGTGAGTTTTATCACTCTAGACATATGTACTTATATTATTGTGGAATAATGACAAGTGGATCAGTATAAATTGATATGTAATTCATACATGCATGTGATATGTTATACGATGTTAAATGCTATTTATATATTTATTACATCATCTAATATGTTATTATATGATATACTGTTCAATTTATTTACTGTATCATTACTGCAAGTTCCCTATCACTATGGGTTGAAATGATACATACGACTTTAGAATAAGGAAAAGTCATTATGGGATGAAATGATAGGCTCGAATGATTTTTATTGCATTTATTTTACTTGGGATTGCGGGTTTGAAATTATAAAACCTGGATTTTTCTTTTAAATTATGGATTGAAATGATACATATCCGTATCACTTGACCTAGGTTAGAAAATATTATATAGGCTCATGGTTATATTTTAAATGATATTTTCCTAAAAATTTATTTAGCATTTCAAATATTTTCTTAAAAGTATTGAGTATTTTGGAATTAAAAATATATGAAAATTTTAACTTAATTTGATTTAATGCTTTAAAGTGTAAAGAAATATTATTTGTCCATAAGTTAAATTTTTTATAAGTTAATTGGTTTTGGATGGAGTTTAAAGACTCTTATTTATGTTAAATAACTTAATAATTAAGTTTAATTTAATTTGGAATCTTAAATCTAACCTAGTAATTTTAATAAAAGTAATTTCTTGAAATGGACATATTTTGTATTATAAATAATGCAATTTTGAATAAATAAAATGAAACACATTTTATGGAACATTTGCAATAAATTTATTTAACTTGGAACCATAGTTGAATTGATGTCTAAATGAATAGATCTATTAAGGAAATTTGTTTGTTATATTAATTATGATAAAATGTTCTTTTGTGAAATGTTATGTTGGGTAAGATAAATAGTTATGGTTTTAAAATGGGAAAATTTAATTTAAATAATGACTTAACTTGGAAATTTGAAATTTGGTTTTGAATGGAAATATTAAGTTAAGCAAATAAATGGAAATTTAATTTATTTACGAGATGGGTATGTAAAATAAATTATTAATTTATTTATTGGAATAAAGGTTAAGCAACTTATCAAGTATTGACTTAACAAATGGATGTTTAAATTAAATTGGATACTTATTAATAAATGTTATTTTACTAAAATTTATAGGTTAAGTAATATCCAAATAAAACTTTTGAAAAGTGGAATAAGTTTGATAGGTTAAAAATGAGAAAATTGAAGATATATTGTTTGAAAGGGTATAACAGAAATTATAGCGTTTCTGAAATGCTGTAGTTTCTGAATTCGAACTATGTTTTGATATATACTAAATATACCTACCGCAGCGCTTTATAAATGCTACTGTTTTGAAATATACAATGTTTTGGAAAGTTTATAATCGTGAATAAACTTGTAAATGCTACAATTTTGAAATGAATATTATTTAACATTGAATTTAAAATGGTTGAATGAATCTTGTTCGGAAGATATTAAGATTGAATATAGATGGCCTGCATAAATATGTTTCAAGATGTTTGGTTTTCAGAGTTGTTATAACTTGAAAGTAATATGGCTTTGGAAATGAAATTATTGGATATTGTATTTAATAAGAATTGTCTTTAAATATATAAAATTGAACTTGAATTGATGATTTAAGAATATGACTTTATAAAGTGGTTAGGTTTAAGATGATTTAAAGCACTATTTCGAGTTTAATAAATTGAAGGAATATTTAATGATTTGGGAATTGGGTTTCATTTAAATGATATAGTGATTTGGTTTTGGAATTTAGATGGTATACTATTACTTGGTTTGAAAATAGATATTATTTGGAAAGTAATGGTATTTGATTGTAAATGGTTTTGGAATAGAAATGATTTTGAAATAAATATCCATGGGTTATAATAACGATTGGTTGTTAAAGAGACCGGGATCGGAAGTTGTCATATTCTCTGTCAACTACCAAAACCACTTTAACAACCGTGTACGCGGTGGAGATTTCCGAATGAAGCAGGATGGCGGCGGCGTTCCTTTGAGGTATATACGTGGACCCGACTCCCGTGAGTTGGCTTAAGGTGGCTAAAACATGAGCGATTCTCAGGCCAATGAGGTAGTCCTTCTGATCGGACACACTCCTTCGATATTATATTCTGACTGTGGATTGATTTGGTGGCCACTTTTGATTTTCAATTTGGGGGTGTGGTTCGAGGTGGGCGGTAGCTGCGGCTATGCGTTATCACCAGCCCGGATAGCAATCGATATATCTACCCTAGCATTGCCTAGTTATGCCGTGTCACCTACCCTAGCGCGCCTTGTACGAGTTTGATTTGTGTTGTACCTATAAGGATCCTCTGGTAGCCTCCCGATCAGAAGGTATTATGGTACTGTATAAACTACTGACACTATTACGTGTTAAGGTGGAAAATGTAAAGCCTTAACGCTATTTAAAAATAAGTTTATTTTACTATAGACATTATTATAATAGCTAAATATTACTACATAGTAAATAGTTTGACGGGTCCTTAGAGGATAGACGGTCCCAAGCATCCTTTAAGTTACTTGTACCTTATATTACAGTTCACTTGAGTTTGTTTACATTGTATAAGTATGTGTGTCCCGACTCGAGTGTTTTGTATTTTTCTTTACGCTCGTGTCAGACTGAGTGTTACAGCATTAGAGACTCACCTTTGGAGTTGGAGCTTCACTTGGAAATCCAGCTATCTATTTCACTTCCAGTTATTCAGTTGATACCAGTGTTGTATTCAACTTTGTACTTGATTATCGTCTTGTTACTTCTATTGTATCTTGTTTAACTCTGATGTATTAAAATAATAGCTTCATGAACTACTATCTCTTTGCTTCTGCTGCATTATATTACTCTGTGTCTTTGATCCACGATTTATTTATTTACTGTACATTCTGTGTTTTGCCAAATTTTAAATTACAATTCGGTATTTTGAACAATTCAAGTCCGACATTTGTGGATGCGAATGGTTGAAAATATTGGGTCGTTACAATTAGTATCTGAGCTTCGGCTCTAGGCAAAACTTAGCATATATGGTAAATTTATTACAGAATCACTTTCGTTCGAGCTTGAATCTCTTCCTCTTTGACTCTGTTTCCTTTGGATTTTGGAACGTTCCCTCAGTTTCGAAACTCATTCTTGTCCCTCACTATTTGTATTCTTTTGATTCTGGATGTAACAGCCCGATATTTTCAGTCATTCGCATCCACACATGCCGGACTTGAATTGCTCAAAATACCGCATTGTAAATAAATTTGAAGCAAACGAAATACAATCATAGAATCACAGACACAGAAATATCAGACTAACTCGCAGAAGAAATTAAAATACCATAGTAGTTCATGAAGCTAATATAACAAACTCTCAAAACATAATACATAATTTCAGTCTGAAAAACGTATACAATAGAAATCTCAAATACATAGCAGTTTATAAATACTAGAGCTGAAATAGAATAACTGAAACAGAAAGGGAACGGATAACTAGACAAGCAGAATCTCCAGCAATTCCTAGCTCCAGAAAAGAAATCTAAAGCTAAGCTGTAAATACTCAGGCTGACCCGAGCGTAAAGTAAAACACAAAACACTCGAGTCAGGACATATATACTTATATAATGTAAACCAACTCAAGTGAACTGTAGTAGTAATGTACAATAACTTAAGGGATGCTTGGGATTGCCCATCCTTTAAGGATCAGTTAACTATAAATTAAATACATCCCGTAGTTAAAATTTCAAAATAGTAATTTATACTTCGAAATCAAATATCATTTCAAAGTTCAATATCATTCAGAAATCCATTTCAAAATATCAAAATATCATATCTTTCAAAAACCTCATTCAGTTTTATTTAATTTAAATACCATTTCAAATCACAATTCAAAATGGTTTATATTTCAAATCAAAATACTCCATTTAAACCAATTAAATATTCCAATTAAACCAATTAAATATTCCATTTAAATCATTTAAATATTCCATTTAAATTATTTTAAAGGTAAGTTATTATATTTAATTATCAAATATCAAATTGTAATGACCCGTCCTTCTGACCGCCCCTGGTCGGTAATTAAACCAACTTGAAACGTTCAAAATGATGGATTGTTATTCAGTTTATAGAGTTTAAACAAAATCAGCCACAGAAACACAGAATAATAATATTAATATTTCACAAGAATGAATTTTTGTACATATATCAGAGTTTATACAATGGATTAAATTTATACAGCGGAATATTTCTTTAAGTACAAAAATATAACAATGAACTAAAGTGGGCTTTATCCCTCTCTCTCTAACTTCGCTGCCCGAAAATCTTCAAGCTGAAAAATACTCGGTCTGACCCGAGTATTACATTCAAAAGAAAATAATACACGGGTCAGTCTAATTCAAACTCAGTTATTAGTGCATAGAGGCAATAATAATCAACAACAATTAGACGACAGTCAAAGATAAATTCACCTATCCGATCCTTTAACAAGAAATCGGATAACGGTAAATATAACACTTAATAGTGTTAAATAACAAATCAGTAGATTCAAATTATCAATGAAGATAGATGAAGGGATTTTTAAATGAAGATAATTTAGAAAACAATAGAATTGCCAAAACGGCAATTAACTACAAAATCATCAAAATGCGATTCAAAATATATTGAATTGGCAACATAAAATAAATTTCCATCAATAGAAAACATCATTTAAAACATCAAGTCTAGTAGGGCTGCAGTACACACACGCGTGTACGGCCTCGCCACATTTAAAATAACTCTGTGTGGCTGCAGTTCACGCTTGCGTGCACTGCCTCGCCACTACCGTAATGAAATATGCAAAAGATCATAAATCAAAACAAAATAGTGTATCAATAAAAATCAATATCGTGTGGCTGTAGTTCACGCTTGCGTGCACTGCCTCGCCACAACAACGTGTGAAATCATCACAACAGAGAATACTATCAGAAATCAAAGCTGCAGAGGTCAAGTCAGTGACTCAACATAGCTGCAACACCAAACCCTATGCAACATGGCAAGGTCGAAATGCAATTGTTTTGCATATACTCAAGTAAATTCAAGAAACAAGTTTCCAAACAACTGATTAGTGCACACTTCAACAAGTGTAAAGTTTTCATACAAATGAAACTGCGGCCACTACCTAGACTCAAGGGCAAACTACAACAATAATGCAGTCACCACAGGTATCCAAGGGCACAGCAAAAATATACAGAAATAGCAATAAGGCACAAAGGTCAATACATGCACATACACGAACCAGAACAATACGGCTCGGCATGGAAAAAATGCAACAAAAAAATGAAACTGCAGAGGTCAAGTCACTAATATCATGGCTCAACATCAACTGCAATATGGCAACACAACTACACAATGAAGCATGAATGAATGCTACAGTCTCAAGTCCAACCAGACCAAATTGAAACAGCAATTTGAAAATGCAACCAGAAACTCAAGTAATTCCAGAAGTCAAATAGTTTCAAGAATGTAAGCACTACAAGGAAACTGACTCCAAGCTGCATGTACACTCAAGTGAAACAAACAGTTGTCAAATGGAAGAATACAACAACAATGAAGGCACCAAATCAATAGAAATGAACACAGTGGCAACAGAAGTGTACACAGTGACAACTACTTCAATGACACAGACCAATGCAACCTATTCAATTATCTTTAATTTAAAGATTGATGCTTAAATTTAATCACAGAAAGAGATTTGGAAATTTCTTTTCTTCTTGTCTGTAGCCTGTAGATAAACAGAGTGCATATTTGGTATTCCTACAGACACTTCATACATTCATACTTGCTTTCCCATTCATATCCATATTGGTACCATATTTCAAAACAATTTCCATCCCAATATTTAAGTAACATCACAAATACAAACTTGTTTTAAAAGGGAATGTTACTCACTTTATTTTGATTTATACCGATTTCAAGTTTTAACTTGCATTTGCTTTTCAGGTTAAAAATGTTTTCAGTCTTGAAAGCTTTGAATTTTTTTCCTTGTTTGTAACTTATATACAGTTATATATATATATATATATATATATATATATATATATATAACATACAACACCTTTCACAGTTATAAAACCATATGTTACAGCTTACATCAAAAAAAAATTATCACATGCAAACCATAGATAGACAGATTCAAACATAAATGAGGTAAGTCTGCTCACATATGTACAAACATACAAACAAAATCAGCAACCAAGCAATCATCTTTCACCACGTACTTCAAGTATAAATTCAGATAAAACACACACATGGTTCAAACATGCTTGCTCACAGACTTATATAAAATTTTGATTCAAAACTGAAATTTACTCACAGTTATAAAACAGAGAAGATGTTTTTATTTTCAAACCTGCATACATCATTTTTTTTATACGTATATACGCAAGCAAACATTTACTTTCAAAATAAATTCATACTTTAAGTTTTTAAAAGAATGTTACTCACTTGCAAAACTTGATGAACAGAGATGCAACTACAAGTACAGGTACAATATAATGCAGACTTGAGTAAAACAGTGGAAAAGATGAATGCAAATTTAATTAAATCACCAAATTATATATATATATATATATATATATATATCAAGTGACCGAAGTCAATGCGAGCCATACGAAACCAACATGCCCACAGTTCATCAGAGAAAACAAGGCCGAAGCCATCAAATGACAGAGAATCAACTGCAACATGTTATTCTCTTTTTCTTTTCTTTTTTTTTCCTTAAAACATCTTCAAATATTATCATGTTAGTAAAGAAAACTACAAAAATCAAGTTCAATATAGTCAAGGCCGAAGCCAACACAAAGTCAATTTCTAGAAATTCGAACAAGTGAAACAAGAAATCTTCATCACAGCAAGCAATTTTCAAAAGAATCAAAACGACCGAAGTCAACAATTGAAAATAAATACGTGGTAGCCACGAAATCCAGCAACAAAATCATCAAAATGCAGAAGTACGAAATCATCAATTGTTTGAATTTAGATGTGAGGAAAAAATTCACTCACCTTTGTCGATGCGAATTGAAGTAGCCGAGCAGAGCTCTTCGTGACGAACGATCACAGGAGCAAGCCCTAATTTTTGGGGACGAAAACACTAATTGTTGAAGAGGGGGACGAACGAAGATGAAGCCGACACCATTTTTAATTTTCTTTCGGTTGAAGGGTTTTGAAATTGTGTAGGGTTATGGAATATAAAAGAGAAGGGAGGGACGTGATTTTAGGCGTGATGGAAGGCGTGGATCAAGGCGTGTTTGTAGCTGATAGAAGTAAGGCGGTTGTACTAATTATGTTTATTTTTATATATATTTTTTTCATTTTTAATTTAATTTGTTTTGTATAATTATTTTCTTTACTTTGTTTTGTTTAATTTTGTTGTTAAAATTTTAACTAAGTGTATTTATTTATTTTATTTTGTATTGATTAAAATTTTATTCCTTTTTATTTAAGCTAAAGAAAATGTTATTAAACTAACCATCCTTTATTAATTTAAATAAATAAAAAAAATCCTTAAATCCATATTATTTTTCTAAGTCATTAGTTTGAATTTAAAACACAAATTCAATATTCAATTTCAACTCCAAAGTGAAATTTAAATTTTTATTCAACTTTTTATAGATTAAATTCTTAAATTTAATCGCCAATTCATAGTTATATTGGGAATTCAAACTAAACCATCGTTCAAATATTTAAAATTATTTAAATATTTTCAATTTAAATTGTTCAAAATTCAGGGTTGTTACAATCTTCCCCCCTTAAAAGAATTTCGTCCTGAAAATATAAGTTAGGAAAAAAATGATTGTTAAAATCTCACCGATATTTATACCTTACGCAATTTCTACCAAGTTCGAAATTTATTAAAATAAATAAATATAGGATTCATTCCATTTATTATATCTCCCTAGCTTTGTTCATTATTTTCTAAAATCAAGACGTAAAAGTCTTTTACCCAAAATTTTCGACTTACAAAACTCAAATTTAAACTTGAAATTCTTCATGCTAGAGATTTGCATATTATATCTATATATATTTTTTTCAAAGCTGTGGACTTTTAAGATTTTTTTAAAGATCTTCTTCTTTAATTCAATTAGGTTAGAATTATGTAATTCTAATTTCAGTCTATTGATTTGCTATCTAAAGTTTTGAAAATACTTGCTAACTCGAAGTTTAACAAGTCTATTGTCGTTCTTACAGACATTAGGCATACGCTGGCCAGGCGCAGGACTAAAAATCTCCAAGTACTAAATATACTTGCTTCAACTCCCAGTGAAAATACTTTTAAAAATTCTTTTAAAAATGGATATGGAAAGCATGTTCCCCCATGGATCACAGTTTACCCGGCAGTTACGCTACTATCCCAGTAGAATCGCTTGTAACTGTAGATTTCACATCTCTCTTGAATTTCGCCATGGTTGTTTCCATAGATCGCGGTTCACACGGCGTTTTCGCTACTATCCCAGTAGAAACGCTTGTGACCGTAGGCATCTCGCCCCTCAAATTACGCTTTGGCCTCTAGATCGCAGTTTACGCGGCGGTTGCGCTACTATCCCAGTAGAATCGCTTGTAACTGTAGGCATCACGCCTCACGAATTACGCCAGCATACATCATCAATTCACATGATCCCAACACGATGATCCATCGTGGGGGATTCCAGTCCCAATGGACATTCCACTAATGGAAATTCTACGTAGCTACGATTTTCAAATGGACACTCACACCGAGTTCCAATCACGTTCACAAATTATAAATGGAAGGTACATTTCCATATCCTCAGTTTAGAAAACATATGTCATATACATATAGTACTTCATTTCACATTTCGTACATATCATACCTATGTAAACTTACATAGGCTTTTCATAATAATGACTTTCCAAAATGATGGTTTTCGAATTATTACATTCACATATATAAGTTACGAAAACCACAATATCTCATATTCATAACAAATAGAGGATTCCAAAATTTTCCATTTGTTTAAAATTTTCCTCTAAGTCGATTTGAAAATTTAAGGTTATCTCAAACCCAATTCACATTCATAATCCAATTCATTATCGACTTCACATTCGATTTGGATTCACGTTACATCATCAATTCTCAACACATAATTGATGTCTACCGATATATAACCTCTAAGCTCGTACGTCTCAGAGAAGGGTGTTAAGCTAAAAGAATAAATTCTCCGCCACCAACAGATATATATTTAAGAGAGATCAATTGCTATGTCATCAATTCACAATGTTAGACATACAATCCCAATCGATTATTCGAAATTCAAAGCTCAACTTATATTTGTTTTTGGTGTCGAAGTTAAACTCAATTTAACTCAAGATTCAATCTTTTTGAAAAATATTCAAGTTGAACTAATCGTTCAAATTTCCCAAAAACATCTTTACAAGATATATATAATTTTCCACACTTAAACATTTGAAACAAATTTCAAATATTCATTTTTTCAATTTATCTTTAAAAGATAGAATTTCAAACTTTCCATTTCATACTGGAAAACATTTCCATACTTACTTAATAATAAGTAATTCACAAATCCATGTATTTTCAACACTTGGAAAATATTCAATATACTTAAATCAAAATCAAGTATATATTTCATTCTTTAAGGAAAGCGTTCTTTTAAACACATTTATTTGAGTCAAAACGAATGTTGCGTAAAACATTGTTACGACAACTCAAAATCACTAGTATAGGTGTAACGTTTTCGATTTTTCGTTGCCGAAAAACCGAATAGTTAGGGTTTTAAGAAAAAGAAAGAGAGAGAAGAAGAGATAAGAAGATAGAAAATGGAGGGAAAAGAAAATAGAAAATAGAACGGAACAGAAAACAGCAGAACAACATCAGAATCTCACAATCGCAGCGGAACAACATATAATAATAAATGAATAATCTTTAAACAAAGAACTATATCAGTTATTACATTTTATACATTACATTACATTACATCATATCATCAGAGTGTACAACAACAACAACATCAAACAGTGCAGCGGAAAAAGAAATACTATATAAACTAGTAATACGCCATGCCATCCAGCTTGCCTCCAGCAACTCCTGAATATCCAGAATATCCTGATAAACCTAACTCTTGACTGCCCGTGTGGAAATTGGTGGGCACCAAGAGTTTAGGAAGGAAAATAATAAACTCCGAGTCAGTCATGCTTTGGGTCAACAAATGATCATAGAAATGATCACCAAGATAGACGATCAAATAAATGATCCTATCACAAATAATCAACACAATGATCATTTCACAGCAACACTCAGCATGTCACATTACCAAATTGGGAATATATCGCTGATAACATTCAACTACATAACCTCTGAGCTCGTACGTCTCAGAGAAGGGTGTTAAGCTAAAAGAATAAATTCTCCGCCACCAACAGAAATATATTTGAAAGAAATCTGCTTTATATCTCAATTTGTAACGTCAGACATACAATCCATACAAGTCTGTTCCGGGCTCGAACAGAACCGAAGGCACTTACAAAGAAGTCCTTGCAATCCGGATATCCACAATCCTGATCGGATTTCCCATCACTTAGGGAGTCTCTATACCGTTGCAACTTAGTGCAGAGACAATCGATAGGTCATACTATCGTTCTTGCAAATAACCGGTCTTCAACACCGGTCTTCAAATGCTATCCATAACGACGTATCACATATTCGGAATGGGTTATACGACCCAAAGGTCCTTTCCCGGCTAACCCGAATAGTAAGCGCAACATTTAAAACATATGGATAAGGAATTTCAATTAAGTCACAACTTAATAATCCAAAACTTTTCTTTCAAATGGTTTAAACAAATTACCATTTCAAATCTTTTTAACAAAAGATTAATTTCACAAAATTCCATTTACGGATTTCAAAACAATTTCCATTTCAATTGGATTAACTCGTTAAATCTTTAAATCAAAGATTTAACTCATAGCTTTCAAAATTCGATTAACTTGCTGAATCTTTAAATCAAAGATTCAACTTATAGCTTTCAAAATCATTTCCAAAGATTCATTCATAGCCTTTCAAAAACAATTTCAATTCAAGTTGGATTAACTCATTCGGCCTTTGAATCAAAGATTCATTTCATAGCTTTCAAAACATTTCAATTCTATTTCAGCTTGAAACCTTTTCAACATAATTGGGAGATCCTTTCTTTAAAATGAAAGCTATTATTATTTGAGAACAAGTAGTTTTCGTTTCTAAGAAATTCGACCTTATTTATACAAGTTAAATCTTTTGGGTTAATTCAAATTCCCAAAATAACACCTCAAAAATGGTTTAAAAACCCATATAACTTATTATAAGTTGAATAACTTTTCTTTATATCCTAGTTTCCAAATCATAGAATTCAATTTCAAATATTGAATTCAAATTTAAATCAAAATATTTAAATTTCAAAACTCAATCAAGTTATCCAAACTATATTTCATCTTTGAAATTCCATTTCAAAAGCTTTTCACTTTAATCTCAATTCATTTTCAAAACATTTGAATTCAAATATTCAATTTTATAAATCATTTCAAATCTGTGACTTAATCGATTTCCTCATGAAATCCATAATTGTGTGCGTATGGTGTGGTCCAGGGGTTTAACACAATAGTGCAATATCATTCAATCATCAAAGATTTAAGTGCAACAATATCTTTGATAAGCGGTATAACTATAACGCTTATCGTCAATTCACAGATTCACAGATAATATAACAATGTAAATAAATGGATAAATCATACACAGTCACAGAACAAAATATTACCGATCAAATAAGACGGTCAATTCAAGGTTTCTCATACAATACAATGCAATATAATCATTCATAAGTAAGGTCAAGCATTTAATAATCATTTATAAACAGGATTAATTTATCGTTTAATCTAATCAATACAATTTATTTCCAACTAAATTAATTACTTATGAATTTAATTATCCAATCCTGATTTATTTTACAAATCATTTGATATAAATTTATTTATCTAACACTTTAATTAATTAAATTATTCTTAATTAATCATATTAATTAATTAAATCTTTAAACCAATTTCATAATTAATCATTCAAATTAACTTAAGTAGTTAATAACAAATTTATCAATTACTTAAACATATTAATTCAACTCTAATTACTATTTTAAAGTAATCCGTCTTAATTAATTTCCAAAATAAGTAATCAATATCAATTAGTCATCTTAATTGGTTACAACCATTTATTTACTTTAAATTAATTACAAGATTAACTAATTCTAAATTAATAAACATCCCTTAATAACTTAATTAATTTAAATCATAAATTAATTAAATTATTAATTTAACCATTTAATTACCTTAAAAATTAGATGGATTATAAATCATTAAACCTTAATTATCTTTAAAACATCGTTTTAGTAATGATTTAATTATCATATTCAAATACATTTTAAAAACATGTTGTTTCAAATTCACTTTTAAATTCTATTTCATATTAAAAGAATTTGAAATAACTACAAATTTAACTTTACAATTTTAACCAAGTTAAAACTCTTTTTAAAATTAAATTTTGTAAAACATTTATCTTTATACAGAAATTTATACTAGAGTTTAAATCAATCATTTAAACTCAAAACAATTTAAATTATTCTTAAACCCTTTTTAAATTGTTTAAATATTAAATTTTATAAAACTTTCTTTATTTTTCAAATTAGGATACAAAGACTAATTTGGATCCATATCTTAGATTCTGATTTTTACTTTATATTAAAATCAGGTTTCAATTTTATTTTTTTTAAAAGAAAACCGAACAGACAGTTTTCTGAAACCTGTAACCTAACTTTACTCGAGACAAGCTAACATTTCCCCGAGTCCAAAACCAAACATCTTCGAGTCACATTATCAACCTGCTTGAGAACAAAATCCCTGAAACCAAAACAACATCCCCTAACAACTAGCAGTGCACCGTGCACATGCACTGTCCATCCTCCAACTCCGATCAACTCTGATGACATAGACAAGTCATCGATCACCAATGTATCCTATCTCAATCAACCCAACCTTGATTCCTCCTCAAAATCAAAATCCAGGCATCACCCAAACCTGGAAACGCACAAAACACAAAGACCCAAACCTGGAACAACTCACCGTGCTCGCTTCCCCGACCATCAGCGGCGATGAAATTCCGGCCGAGCCTTCGTCAGCTCACCTCCTTCCATCCCCCTGAGCTTGGTTGAACTCGATCAACCAGAGAATACGTGCCGGACAAAAAACCATCCCAGTTAAAAACTAGGGTTACAAACTTGATTCGATCGCCACCCTCATCGCAATGCTTAGATTACTCATCTGGCATTTTTCTCGTCATCGTCGATCATCCTTCTTCCACCAGAAAGAACCGCGACCATCAAAACACTCGAGATCGTCAGAAATTGCTAAGATACCCATTTCTGGTTAAACCAGAAATGCACTCAAACCCCTATCCTAAAAATCGTGATTTTAGTTTCGAAAATCCCATTTTAGTTTGAATATTTGGTTCATATCTTTAAATTCTTGAATCATGATAATTTTATTTTGACTTATTTAAAGGGTTGCTCTGTTGTTTCAAATTTCCAGAGTCCATGCGAATTGGTTTGACTTAAACATATTTTCCAGCTTAAAACTATGATACAACAACACATTTTGTCTGAAATCTAAATACTAGCATAGATTAAATTATGTGAAAAAAAATAGGTTTTTGAAAAATTCTTGAACCTGGAAACAAAAGACAGTGCAATACAGAGACCACATATATACCTATATTTATCCATATATATCCACAGCAAAAATGCACTTACACAATACATATTTATCACTGATAATAACATACTATCATATCAATATCTAAGTTAAACAAAATGTTACTCACAGATATACCTATATATATACATATATATATAAGCAACAGTTTTATATTTTAAAAGTATCTAAAAAGAATAAGTTACTCACCTGGCAAATGTTTGAAACAGAGGGTTTGTGAATTTTTTTTTGAACTGCAGATTGAATCTTCGGTATATTGCTTTCCAACTTGAATACACAGTGATTTTTTTCTCTTTTTTTTTTCTCCAGTAAATAGTTTTCAAATGTAAATAGAAGGTGATGATCTTCTTCTCCTTTCTCTTCAGTAAATTGTTTTGAACTTTAAATAAAAAATGATATTTGTTTTCTCTTTTATTTTTGTTTTTTTTTCTTTGTTGAATTGTTTGAACGAATGAACTAAAGTTTATGGATGTGTAAGTATATATGAAGATTGTTTACAGAGGAAAGGAGGTAGGCAAGTACAGTTTTTATTCTTTTTCTCAGTTTCTTTCTTAGCTTTATTTTTAAATGAAACGAAGTGGTGATGATGAAGATATAAAGAAAGAAGTATATTGGGATAGAAGTATACAGGGTATACAAAACTGGTACATGTGATATCTTTATCTATTTAATAAGCATGGCTGAAGTATGTTGCATTAAATGTTGAGATGTATTGCATTAATTGCCTTGTACATATATACTTTCCTCTCCATACTCCATTTCAGCTGTACAAATTTGAGATTATAGTGATGGCTTGTATTTGTTTAAGTGTATATGTATTTTATTTGTTTCTTTTTTTTTTACTTTGAATTTTATCTTGTTGGTTTGGTTTAATTTGCAAGCTACTTTCATATATGTTCATACTTGCCTTGCATCTCTTTGTTTTGTTTTGCAATACTTTTATATGTATGTTATGTTTTAACACTAGTACGCTAAGTTGTTACTTATCAACATTTGTCAAGTATGATAAAAATTTGGGTTTAAACCCTTACTTCATTTTTAAAATTTATAAAACATGTTTCTCTATTCTATACTTACATATATTTTTGTTTTCTTTCTTTGACTTATACTTATTATTTTGTAATATAAATAAATTTCTATTTTATATAACATGATATTAGAATTTATCTAACATCTTTACTTTATATTTTATAATTCAAGATATTTACATTGTCATTCATTCATTATCGAGATATTAAATTAAAACAATTTATAAAAGAAACTATCCCTTTATAAACATATATTATTTGAATATGGAAAAACTCAAATCAATTTATCTATTAATTCCACAATTATTAATCAAAATTTAATTTAATTATAAATTTAAATTTATATATAATTCGGGGTCGTTACAATAGGGATTCGAATTTAAGATAGATATATAAATCCCAATACTATATAAAACATTTCCTTTCGGAAACCATTTACTATAACAACAGTGTTATAGTCCACCATTTCCTTATTTCTTGAAAACGCCTATTTCAACAATCAATGTTGAAATCTATGGTTTCGATAGTTAATATATTTTAAAACATCTTTTAAAACAATTAACTTCATTTCATAATATCACTTCCCTAAAACATATATGTTTATTTAATAATATATTCACCGTCCAAAATCGTGAATATACTTATTTATTCAATTCAGTGTTTCTACACATTTATTTAAAAGATTATCCACTGTCCAAAATCGTGGATAAAATTCCCAACCAGCATTTACTATCACAATATTTAACTTAAAGGATAATTCGTTGTCCAAAATCACGAATATATCTCCTTTAATAACTTCTATGTTTCATTTATCAAATTCAATTGGTTTCGAATTTATAAATAATCTTTATAAATTCCATTTCTATTTATAAAACTTCGATTTATAAATCTCCTTTATTAATTCAATTCAATTTATATAACTCAATTATATACCAAAAGTTCATTTATAAGTTAAGTACTTATAATCCATTTATTTACTAAATCATTCTTCAAAACATTTGAAATCAATTTTCAAAAGAATTCAGAATCAAATTTCCAAGTTATAGTTTAATGATCCTCTTGGCTATACTAAATTGACATATCTTTTATTTCACAATTATTACTTTGGAGATATTCAAAATATTTGATTTAAACCAATTCATTAATTCACTTAACTTATACTTTATTTTTCATAAATCTCAGCAATTCGATAATGGGTTTTCGAATGATCGGGACTCAAATCTAAGGAGACCTTATCAAAGAGAAACTATCGCAATCCTAAATTTAGAGAGCTATAAAAGAGAGGGGGATTGTCCGAAAAAGATTTGAATTTTCAAAATACCTTTTATTTACAAAAACAACAAATTTTTTATACTTCTTTAGATTTGAAAAACGTTTTTCTTTAAAATGATTCTAGTAACTATTCATATTAAACATCATAAACTGAGCTTTGCATAAACCAAAGCTCTGATACCACTTTTTGTAACGACCCGCCCTTCTGACCGCCCCTAGTCGGTAATTAAACCAACTTGAAACGTTCAAAATGACGGATTGTTATTCAGTTTATAGAGTTTAAACAGAATCAGCCACAGAAACACAGAATAATAATATTAATATTTCACAAGAATGAATTTTTGTACATACATCAGAGTTTATACAATGGATTAAATTTATACAGCGGAATATTTCTTTAAGTACAAAAATATAACAATGAACTAAAGTGGGCTTTATCCCTCTCTCTCTAACTTCGCTGCCCGAAAATCTTCAAGCTGAAAAATACTCGGTCTAACCCGAGTATTACATTCAAAAGAAAATAATACACGGGTCAGTCTAATTCAAACTCAGTTATTAGTGCATAGAGGCAATAATAATCAACAACAATTAGACGACAGTCAAAGATAAATTCACCTATCCGATCCTTTAACAAGAAATCGGATAACGGTAAATATAACACTTAAGGGAAAACTGCAACAATAATGCAGTCACCACAGGTATCCAAGGGCACAGCAAAAATATACAGAAATAGCAATAAGGAACAAAGGTCAATACATGCATATACACGAACCAGAACAATACGGCTCGGCATGGAAAAAATGCAACAAAAAAATGAAACTGCAGAGGTCAAGTCACTAATATCATGGCTCAACATCAACTGCAATATGGCAACACAACTACACAATGAAGCATGAATGAATGCTACAGTCTCAAGTCCAACCTGACCAAATTGAAACAGCAATTTGAAAATGCAACCAGAAACTCAAGTAATTCCAGAAGTCAAAATAGTTTCAAGAATGTAAGCACTACAAGGAAACTGACTCCAAGCTGCATGTACACTCAAGTGAAACAAACAGTTGTCAAATGGAAGAATACAACAACAATGAAGGCACCAAATCAATAGAAATGAACACAGTGGCAACAGAAGTGTACACAGTGACAACTACTTCAATGACACAGACCAATGCAACCTATTCAATTATCTTTAATTTAAAGATTGATGCTTAAATTTAATCACAGAAAGAGATTTGGAAATTTCTTTTCTTCTTGTCTGTAGCCTGTAGATAAACAGAGTGCATATTTGGTATTCCTACAGACACTTCATACATTCATACTTGCTTTCCCATTCATATCCATATTGGTACCATATTTCAAAACAATTTCCATCCCAATATTTAAGTAACATCACAAATATAAACTTGTTTTAAAAGGGAATGTTACTCACTTTATTTTGATTTATACCGATTTCAAATTTTAACTTGCATTTTCTTTTCCAGGTTAAAAATGTTTTCAGTCTTGAAAGCTTTGATTTTTTTTCCCTGTTTGTAACTTGTATACAATTATATATATATATATATATATATATATATATATATATATATATATATATATAACATACAACACCTTTCACAGTTATAAAACCATATGTTACAGCTTACATAAAAAAAAAGATTATCACATGCGAACCATAGATAGACAGATTCAAACATAAATGAGGTAAGTCTGCTCACATATATACAAACATACAGACAAAATCAGCAACCGAGCAATCATCTTTCACCACGTACTTCAAGTATAAATTCAGATAAAACACACAGATGGTTCAAACATGCTTGCTCACAGACTTATATGAAATTTAGATTCAAAACTGAAATTTACTCACAGTTATAAAACAGAGAAGATGTTTTTATTTTCAAACCTGCATACATCATTTTTTTTATACGTATATACGCAAGCAAACATTTACTTTCAAAATAATTTCATACTTTAAGTTTTTAAAAGAATGTTACTCACTTGCAAAACTTGATGAACAGAGATGCAACTACAAGTACAGGTACAATATAATGCAGACTTGAGTAAAACAGTGGAAAAGATGAATGCAAATTTAATTAAATCACCAAATTATATATATATATATATATATATATATATATATATCAAGTGACCGAAGTCAATGCGGGCCATAGAAACCAACATGCCCACAGTTCATCAGAGAAAACAAGGCCGAAGCTATCAAATGACAGAGAATCAACTGCAACAGGTTATTCTCTTTTTTTTTTTCCTTAAAACATCTTCAAATATTATCATGTTAGTAAAGAAAACTACAAAAATCAAGCTCAATATAGTCAAGGCCGAAGCCAACATAAAATCAATTTCCAGAAATTCGAATAAGTGAAACAAGAAATCTTCATCACAGCAAGCAATTTTCAAAAGAATCAAAATGACCGAAGTCAACAATTGAAAATAAATACGTGGTAGCCACGAAATCCAGCAACAAAATTATCAAAATGCAGAAGTACGAAATCATCAATTGTTTGAATTTGATGTGAGGAAAAAATTCACTCACCTTTGTCGATGCGAATTGAAGTAGCCGAGCAGAGCTCTTCATGACGAACGATCGCCGGAGCAAGCCCTAATTTTTGGGGACGAAAACCCTAATTGTTGAAGAGGGGGACGAACGAAGATGAAGCCGACACCGTTTTTAATTTTCTTTCGGTTGAAGGGTTTTGAAATTGTGTAGGGTTATGGAATATAAAAGAGAAGGGAGGGACGTGATTTTAGGCGTGGTGGAAGGCGTGGATCAAGGCGTGTTTGTAGCTGTTAGAAGTAAGGCAGTTGTACTAATTATGTTTATTTTTATATATTTTTTTTCATTTTTAATTTAATTTGTTTTGTATAATTATTTTCTTTACTTTGTTTTGTTTAATTTTGTTGGTAAAATTTTAACTAAGTGTATTTATTTATTTTATTTTGTATTGATTAAAATTTTATTCCTTTTTATTTAAGCTAAAGAAAATGTTATTAAACTAACCATCCTTTATTAATTTAAATAAATAAAAAAAATCCTTAAATCCAAATTATTTTTCTAAGTCATTAGTTTGAATTTAAAATACAAATTCAATATTCAATTTCAACTCCAAAGTGAAATTTAAATTTTTATTCAACTTTTTATATATTAAATTCTAAAATTTAATCGCCAATTCATAGTTATATTGGCAATTCAAACTAAACCATCATTCAAATATTTAAAATTAATTAAATATTTTCAATTTAAATTGTTCAAAATTCAGGGTTGTTACACAAATTCTCATAAATTTATCCATTTCAATGTTCATTTATTCTTTTAAATTTATCAAAATGGTATAAATTCAACTATCGCAGCACTTAGAAGATGCTACGAAAAGTTATGTTTTAAAACAATTCATTTAATATAAGACGACATTTGAAATGCTGTAATAGGTTTAATTTAGTTCAAATAAAACCTTAGTTAATTTCAGCAACTACGGCACTTACAAAGTGCTATAATAGCTATTAATTCAATTTAGCCATTTAGTTCATTTCTATCAACTACAGCATTTACAAATGCTGTAATATTCTTTACATTAGAAATAATAACATTTCAAAAATGCTATTAATTAAATTCCAAATATTCAATATAATTCCACAAACAATTAAATTTTTATTTAAATCATTTTAAACTTATAAAATCATATATTTTCACTTTTAAAACAATCATTTAAATACCCTTATATTCATGATTTTATAAAGTTAAATTTTTATTCAAAAATCAATTAATAATAATTCACTTATATAATTCAACATTCCATTTCAATTCTTTATAAGTAAATTTTTAACTTAATATTTAAGTTTAAATTTTCAAATATAACTTATTTTTCATTTATTTACTTAACTTAAAATTCATTTTTAAACAAAATTCACAAATTCTCAATCTAAGTTATATTTCAAAATTCAACTTAAATATTCATTTATGTAACCCTTTAAATTATTCAAAAATCATTAACACTTTATAAAATCATTTTAAATTCATTTTAATTCAAATTTTATATTTATTTATAATATTTTCCTACTTAATTTAAATTCCATTTATACCCAAATCAAAATTTCCGAAATAACTTACATTTCAAATTTTCTAACCTTACCATAAATTTATTCCACTTATAAATTTTTAGAAAATCAATAATACTTTACAAAAATCATTTTTAATTAAGTTTAAATCAAAATATTATAATATTTTCATTTCTAAAATACTTTAAAATTTTTAGAAAACATATTTTAACCACAGTCTGTATAAAATTTCTAACCTAAGTCCAATGATACAGATAATATAACATTTCAATCCGTGATTTACAAAGGAAAAATCCGGGTTCTATCACAAACCCGCAATCCCAACTAAATGCAAATAAACAAGAATTGCTTAGGCCTATCATTTCAGCCCATAACGATTTTTCCCTATTCTAAAGTACGTTCGGGTATGTATCATTTCAACCCATAGTAATTCTAATCTACAGGGAACTTGCAGTGTGATAAACTGATATAAATAAACAGAATAACATCATATAACAGTACCAGATGATATGATAGGTGTATAAATAGGGTGATCGTCATATGATCATAGCATAAGCAGTTACAACATAATAATAATAACTACAGATTCACAGGGTGTCAATTTACTACTTATATAAGTACGGAATGTCTAGTGAGAAATACTCACCTCTACAAGATGGAGATAACAACCAAACAGACAAACTAAGATCCACAAAGGCACGAAAGCATGACTATGATTCAAGAGTGGAAGAGCCAAAGCTAATTTCCTTGTCAAATTTCAAACAAAACAAAGTACAATATGGATTACAAACCAAAATATTACAAAACAATGCTAGGAATAAATACACAACTCAAAGCTAACGCTTTTGCACTTGCATTCAACATCATATGCTTCAGCTATGGGCTGGAAAGGCACTGTAATAGGATGATTTTGGATCAGGTTAAGGTCAGGCTGAGGCCATATAGGGGTCGGCCCAAAGCAGTATAAAGGAGATGAAGGTATGTGTGCTTGAATTCACAAAACAAGTCAACTACAAGCAACAACATGGGTTTCAAGGCCTAAATGGCTTCAGTCAAGGGATGATTGGGCACGGCCTGATCAGGAAAGATCAGCTACAGGTGTTACAGAGGTCTAAGGCTCAGTTTGTGGCTGGTGGTTGTGGTGGATGGTCGGCCAAAGTGGTGGTTGGAGTGGTGGAGACAAAGGGGAGTTCGGCTGTGGTAGTTAAAATGGAGTTTGCATCATTTTCTTGGTGGATCTTCACATAGATGATCTCGGCCATGGAAGATCAATGGAATGGAGGGGAAGGTGGTTGGAGTAGGTAGTGGTGGAGGTGGCCAAGGTGCTGGAGATGGAGGGCCGACCTACATGAAGGTGAATGCAAGTACAAAAATCAAACAAACAATGGAAAAAATAAAAATGAGTGAAAGATTTTTACCAAAATTATGTTTCAGGTGTAGGCCGATTCTTTTTTTAGGGTTGAAAAGTTTTTTTCACGTTAGAAAAGAATAAGGAATCGGCTGAACAAAGTGAATAAGGCAGCAAATTTAAGTGGTGTTGATTGGTTTGAAAAAGTGGTGAATATGAAAAGACTAGGAATAAAAAGAGTCACAAACTTTTCATATTTCCAAAATTTATTTTTAAATTTTTAAATACATGTAAAATACTTATAAATACAGATAAAACATGAAAATATTATAAATGCAAAAAAAATAAAAATAAATTTTAATTAAATATAATTAAATTAAGAAAATAGCTTAAAATAGAAACTAGGTTATAAAAATTGAAAATAAATACACTAAGCTTTGGAAAAATTATAACATTATTTTAAAATATTTCAAAATAAAAATATATATCTAACATGTCATATAACGCATATTAGAACATAATATGACAAATAAAAATATTATTTATATAAATTAAAATAGACAATTTTATTAAATAAATCAATTTACATACAATATTGTAAAAAGCGTAATTTTCACAATATAAATCGAATTTCAATGAAACAAAAAGCAGTATTCTTGAAATTTAATATATTTTCATAATAAAAGATAAAATTCGAAAATTCAAATATTTAAATTTAAAAGTCAAAGTTTGACCAGATTGACCAAAAATCCACTTTTTTGGAAATATCCTATTTATTCGGTTTGAAATTATAATTCACACAAAATCAAAATATACTTTTAAAATAAAAAATTTATTCATTTTAAAAGAATAAAGTTTTTAAATCAGGAGTTTCAATTTAAATAATTAAAATAAACAATTAAAATAATCACAAAATACTGGGTTGTTATACTGGAGTATCCCACAACTCCACTTTAAATGGCTTGTAAAGGGGTGGAACTCCTTTACAATTTGCGTTGGTTAACCGAAGATTTCTATATATCCTCGGTTTACGATGCTAATATCTTTTGGTTTTTTGAATTCTATCTCTTGAGATCGAATGTAGATTTACCCCAGGATTCTGCATCGATCTAATTCTTAAAGTCACGGTTGACCCAGTTAAGGTTGCCCGCTATTTATATAAGCTTATCCATTTCCCTTATTCTGTTATTCAATCATCTTATCTTTTGTTCCAACTTACTTACGATTTGAGTTAATCAAATTGGAATCTCTATCCTTGCTTTGAAAATCTGTTCCTGTATAGTGTATTTGTAAATCTATATTTAAAATGTTATATATATATATATTGTGTTGCTTGAGATGTTGATGTTGATTTAGGTTTTCGATCGATTCGTCTGATCAACATTATCGATAGGATCTCCAAAACACTTGAATAGAGCAAACCGACACAATTTAGTTTTCAATTTAGTAAATAAAATAAATTTTGTATAATTATATTATATATGCATAAGTATAATTTTCTGAATTTTGATTGTTAATTGACTTGGATGTTAAAAAATAATATTTGACTCTGTCTTGTAACTATTGGCTTTGGTTTCGTATATAAATAATTGAATTAAACATGGTTATAAATTAATTTGGAAATTTAAATGAATTTAAAACAAGAAACTAAGAGTTTCAGACTTTGTATTTAAAGCTTTAAGGGTGAATTATTAAAGTATTTCAAGTAGAAATTGTTTCAACGAATTTTAATTTGTAAATCAGTGCTCTTTTCTTTACATTGGAAAATAATTTCGGTGATGACTGCAGCATCATCAACTTTCATTTTCGAGTTTCAAAGTGAAGAGCCCATTCTTTAGTTTTGCTACAGCTTTCTTTAGAGAATTAAATTGATTTGGATTTCTAAAATATGACTTGATTTATAATATATATATTGGTATATGATTTCAAATTCTATTTGATATATTTATATATATATATATATAAAATTATTTATCTCTAAAACAATTTAAAGTTAATTGGAAATTTAATTCTAAAATTTTATCTTAAAGGAAAATTTCAATTATAAGAGGAAGTCAAATTATGAATAAATATGTAAGCTTGGGTAATTGAATTAGGAAATTTTTTTATTTGTATAATATTTTATTACATTCTAATATAATTTACCTTAATTATTAGTAGTTAACAATGTAATTGGAAAATATACAATATAAATGATTTTATAAATAAAATTTGAGTGGCTATAATAAATGTAAAACACTTAAATTTTAGTAATAAGAAAATTAATAGAGGTAAATAGAATGAAATATTAATTGAATAACTTACAATATAAAATGGTGTTAAAGGAATTTATAAATAAATCGGTATATTTTATTCAAATTAATTAATTTTGTAAATTCATTTAGTTATAAAGTTAGTATTTTGAATAAGATATATTGATTACTTAATTCTTTCTTTTCCCTTCTTTTCCTTTTCGGGGACGAAAATTTTTTGAGTGAGTGAGAGTGCAATGACCCGTAAAATTTTCAATAATTTAATTTGTTAAGTTAATAAGTTTTGGTAATTAATATAAAAAAACCTTATTAATTTAAAATTAAACGATGGTAATTAGAACTAATCAGTAACAATTGAAATGAAATTACAATTTAGTGAAGTGATGAAAATTGGTATACTTGGCTATAAATAAATGTAAGAAAACTAATGTAAACATTTAAATTTATAAAAGGAATGACATGAAATAAATAGCTCTTGGATAAAGATTGAGTATATAAGAACGGTAACATTTGTAGCGAACAATGAAATCACGAGTGTGAATGTTGAATCATTAATGAGATAATATATGATTAATATCAATTGAAGTAAATCAGTGTTAATTAAGTAATTGCAACATTTGATTCGTAAACAATAATGAATTCATTAATGTGACTTAAAGTAATAGTAATGGTTGTAAATTACTATTTAATTGGTCTATTAATTTAGTTATAAATGTTAGATTTGGGTATAAAATTTGAATATAAGAGAATAAGAGTAAGTGTGGTGCGAACAAATGAATTAGTGTACAATCTATAGCAATTGAATGAATTCAACATTATGTAAGTAATTATAACAATTAGTTAAATATATAATAAATTTAGGGGTAAATTAAAGGGTAATGGCAACAGCTATTATAAGTTGTCTATTTAGTCTATAAATAAATAGGAAATCTTTAATGTCATTAATGAGAATTAATGCAGTAACGGGAGGTGTGAATGTATAAATTAAATAGAAACGTAAATTTATTTATAAAGTAATAAATTGGTATAAAGAATGGAACTAAGGTAATTTATTTACTTGGTTTCAAACCTTAATTAATGTGTACAATTGAAAAAATTACACATTTAAAAAAGTAACATTTATACAAATTTAAGATGTAAATAGGGGTGTATTAATGCAATGGAATATAAAACTAATGTAACCCGGTTTATAGAGAAATAGTGGGCATAGTATAAAGATGGAAATTAAATCAAATTAAGTTATAGGAATCATTTTTAATTAATTGGAATGTAATCTATAATAAATGAATTTAATGATAAGTAAATGAATTTAATTACTATATTAATTGCAAACTAGGATGAAATGGGAATTATTAATGTATAAGTATATAAACCAGTGCTAATATGGATTTATTGGGAATTTAAATTTATACTTTTTAAATTAGATAAAAATACAGTGTTTACATTTACATGAAATGACTTTCTATATTTTATTTTCTATTTCCCTATGTTTGTATCTCTAATTTTTATTTTCTATTTTATTTATATAAACTATGAAAATTTATTTGATTTTTGATTGATTTTACTTTTAATAATAGCTTAGGAATTTCAAGAGATATAGGTTACCTGTTTTCTTTACTTGTTGCCTTTTCTTTGCATGCAAACAAAGAAAAAAATAAACAAGATTCTTTCTCCTTAAATTGTGTCTTTTAATTTGCTAGCCTTTTAATTTTCTACCCTCTTTATTAATTCTCAACCGTTTCTCACCTATTATAGCCATGCATTACTCAGTCAAATCACGAACAAAATCTTCATAAATATCTCACTTCTTTATTTGTCTCTTCTGATTGGAAGATATTACATAGGTTTCTTTTATTAAACAGGAAATAAATCACATTTATTCACTAGCCTCTTTATTTCTTACATTTTTATTTTCCTATCTATTTAATTACCTACCGCAGTCATGTATTGTAAACCCAAGCCGCCATCTAGTTTTACAATTCACGTGAAAAGCTTCTCATTTCAAAGTCATTTGCGTTAGAAAAAAATTTGCAAGCTCTAGATCCATGGCTTCTTTTCCTCCTCCTTTTCCATTTTATGTTGTTTCTCCGTTGTTTTTCTCTTGTTTGCTCGGCCTCCATCTTCTCCTAGCACACCTCTAACCATCATGACCAAGCAACATAAGATGATGGTTGAACCCATATGTGGTGTAGCCAAGCCATTGATTGATTAGGCAAGTTATGCCACTTTGATTCGTTTATTTTTCCATTTTTTTAACCTCTATTCTTTTGTATTGAATCATATTCTTATGTGTGAAATATTTGTTTGCATACAGATTGGATCTGATTCTTCATCCACTCAAGTTTGCATTGTGCTTTTTAGTGCTTTTTTGTGCTTTGCGGAGTTTGGATTTTTATTCTGAATTTCAATTCTAGCTTTAAAAAGGTGAGTTTTATCACTATAGACATATGTACTTATATTATTGTAGAATAATGACTAGTGGATCTGTATAAATTGATATGTTATTCATACGTGTCTGCGATATGTTATATGATGTTAAATGCTGTTTATATATTTGTTACATCATCTAATATGTTATTATATGATATACTGTTCATTTTATTTACTGTATCATTACTGCAAGTTTCCTATCACTATGAGTTGAAATGATACATACTCGAATGGACTTTAGAATAAGGAAAAATCATCATGGGCTGAAATGATAGGCTCGAATGATTTTTATTGCATTTAGTTTACTTGGGATTGCGGGTTTGAAATGATAGAACCCAGATTTTTCTTTTAAATTACGGATTGAAATAATACATATCCGTATCACTTGACCTAGGTTAGAAAATATTATACAGGCTCATGGTTATATTTTAAATGATATTTTCCTAAAATTTTATTAAGTATTTCAAATACGTTCTGAAAATTATTAAGTATTTTGGAATATAAATATATGAAAATTTTAACTTAATTTGATTTAATGCTTTAAAGTGTAAAGAAATATTGTTTGTCCATAAGTTAAATTTTTTAGAAGTTAATTGGTTTTTGATGGAGTTTAAAGAGTCTTATTTATGATAAATAACTTAATAGTTAAGTTTGATTTAATTTGGAAACTTGAATTTAATCTAGTAATTTTAGTAAAGGTTATTTCTTGAAATGGACATATTTTGTATAATAAATAACGCAATTTTGAATAAACAAAACGAAATACATGTTATGGGACATTTGTAATAAGTTTATTTAACTTGGAACTATAGTTGAATTGATGTCTAAATGAACAGATCTATTAAGGAAATTTGATTGTTATATTCATTATGATAAAATGTTCTTTTGTGAAATGTTATGTTGGGTAAGATAAATAGTTATGATTTTAATATGGGAAAATGTAATTTAAATAATGACTTAACTTATAAATTTGAAATTTGGTTTTAAATGGAAATATTAAGTTAAGAAAATAAATGGAAATTTAATTTATTTATGAGATGGGTATGTTAAATAAATTATTAAGTTATTTATTGGAATAAAGGTTAAGCAACATATCAAGTATTGACTTAACAAATGGACGTTTAATTTAAATTGGATATTTATTAGTAAATGTTATTTTACTAAAATTTATAAGTTAAGTAATATCCAAATAAAATTTTTGAAAAGTGCAATAAGTTTAATAAGTTAAAAATTTGAAAATTGAAGACATATTGTTTTAAAGGGTATAACAGAAATTGTAGGGTTTCTAAAATACTGTAGTTTCTGAATTTGAACTATGTTTTGATATATAGTAAATATACCTATCTCAGCGCTTTAAAAGTGATGTTGTTTTGAAATATAAAATGTTTTGGAAAGTTTATAATTGAATGAATAAACTTATAAATGCTACAACTTTGAAATGAATATTATTTGACATTGAATTTAAAATGGTTAAATGAATCTTGTTTGGAAGATATTAAGACTGAATATAGATGGTCTAAATAAATATGTTTCAAAATGTTTGGTTTTCAGAGTTGTTATAACTTGAAAGTAATATGGCTTTGGAAATGAAATTACTGAAAATTGTATTTAATTAAGAACCATCTTTAAATATATAAAATTGAACTTATTGAAATTGAAGATTTAAGAATATGACTTTAGAAAGTGGTTTGGTTTAAGATGATTTAAAGCAATATTTTGAGTTTAATAAATTGAAGGAATATTCAATGATTTGGGAATTGGGTTTTATTTAAACGATATATTGATTTGGTTTTGGAATTTAGATGGGTACTATTACTTGGTTTTGAAATGGATATTATTTGGAAAGTAATGATATTTGATTTTAAATGGTTTCGGAATAGAAATGATTTTAAAATAAATATCCATGGGTTATAATAACGATTGGTTGTTAAAGAGACCGAGATCGGAAGTTGTCATATTCTCTACCAACTCTGAAAACCACTTTAACAACCGTGTACGCGGTGGAGATTTCAGAATAAAGTAGGATGGTAGTTGTGTTCCTTTGAGGTATATACGTGGACTCGACTCCCGTGAGTTGGCTTAAGGTGGCTAAAACAAGAGCGATTCTCGGGCCAATGAGATAGCCCCTCTGATCGGACGCACTCCTTCAATATTATAGTTTGACTTTGGATTGATTTGGTGGCCACTTTTGATTTTTGATTTTGGGGGTGTGGCTTGAGGTGGATGGTAGCTACGGTTGTGCGTTATCACTAGCCCGGATAGCAATTGGTATATCTATCCTGGCATTGCCTAGTTGTGCCATGTCACCTACCCTAGCGCGCCATGTATGAGTTTGATTTGTGTCATACCTATGAAGTATCCTCTGGTAGCCTTCCAATCAAGAGGTATTACGGTACTGTGTAGACTACTGACACAATTACGTGTTAAGGTGGAAAATGTAAAGCCTTAACGGTATTAAGTTTATTTTACTATAGACATTATTATAATAGCGAAATATTACTACAAATAGTTTAACGGATCCTTAGAGGATGGGCGGTCCCAAGCATCCTTTAAGTTACTTGTACCTTATATTACAGTTCACTTGAGTTGTTTTACATTGTATAAGTATGTATGTCTTGACTCGAGTGTTTTGTGTTTTGCTTTTCGTTCGGGTCACACTGAGTGATACAACATTAAAGACTCACCTCTGGAGTTGGAGCTTCACTTAGAGATCCGGCTATCTATTTCACTTCTAGTTATTCAGTTGATTCCATTGTTGTATTCAGCTTTGTACTTGATTATCATCTTGTTACTTCTATTGTATCTTGTTTAACTCTGATGTATTTAAATAGTAGCTTCATGAACTACTATCTCTTTGCTTCTGCTGCATTATATTACTCTGTGTCTGTGATCTATGATTTATTTATTTACTGTATATTCTATGTTTTACCAAATTTTTAATTACAATTTGTTATTTTGAATAATTCAAGTCCGACATTTGTGGATGCGAATGATTGAAAATATTGGGTTGTTACAGTTGAACCTAAGCCTTTCAGTATAGTGTTCAACTATCTAGGCAGACATACATGAGTCGTATGACAGCATGCTGGTTGAAATGGAGTGGATCCCTGAGAATGTCTGGGAGAGCATCTGACCAGACTTCCTAGTAAGTGTAAAATTATATATCATTATATATAATCACTTTTCAATTTGTAGACTAAGTATAAATGTATACCTTATATTTTTTTCAACATATATATAGGATGCAGTAGACTGCAAGAGGAGGAAGTTGCTCTTTGCTAGCACCATTGGAACTCCAAAATTGCAAAGAATTACTAGAACACGATGTTGAGCATCAAAAAATCCGATAAGAAGCCAAACTGGATGGGCGTCAGTGTATGAGATGCTTGGGTCGCATGGTGGGGTAGCAATAAGTTCATGGTAAGTATATTAGTTGTCACATTAATTTGTTCAGTAGAGAATAAATAATTTATACCTGTAAAATATAGTCTGAATTTTAAATTTGCAGGTGGAGTTAGACAGAAACTCAGCGAACATGTAGAAAAATCCAGTCACGCACCGTGGTGGCTCAAAATCATTTCAACATCATCGTGGGCCTAGTAAATTGATTAATTGCAATTACGAACAGTTATTATTATTTTTTTGTATAAATTTGCATGAAAAAAAATAATATACACCAACTATTGCAAGAAAGTGCGCATGGGGCTCCAGTCTCGTATATGAACGTATTTGCACATACTCATGCCGTTAGGCAGACCGGCAACGAGTGATCGGTGATGTATGCCTGACATGAAAATGATAAAGTATACACTGCATATGTAAGTATATTTTAAGTTATAAGTTATTAATAATGGTCATTTTAATTAATTAGTAGTAAATTATTATAATATGTCATGTAATATTTACTTGTATTTGGTTTTGCGTTGCAGGAAAAATTTATGCAAGCAGGTGCGCAGATGCTTGAGCATCCGAGATGTGAGCAGTTGGCCTCTGATTAGGTGGACGCTATCTTTGACTCTGTTATGGACTCGACTCAGAGAAATATGCACTACGGCTATGACAACTAATTGGTAATTTATAAAAATTAACTAAGTTATAAAAAGTGCTTAATTTTTATAAAAGTTATGTAATAACTTAAACATATTTCGACTTGTTTTGTAGGCTCGGGCCTCACAAAAGGCCTATCAAAAGGCTCAGGACAACGCTGAGATTAATGAGCTTCGACAGCAGATTGCACAGCTGCAGGAGCAGGACCGTCTCCGAGCAACTCAAATGGAGCAACTGAACTAGCTTTGACCGTGTATATAGAGCATCGTGGAGCATTCCCTTCCTGTGGTGGTTTCGGAGCCGATGACGAGTCATGATGTACGTTTTACAGTTTTTTGTTTTTAAAACTTATGTATATATACAATGAGAGATAGTGAGGTTGATTTGTGAACATTCGGTGCTTGATATTGATTTGTGGGGTTTGATGTTGGATGAATATATTATACATTGATGTTGGATTTAGACATTGTAGGGTGATTATGGATGGTTTGTATTGGTTGAAATGTTTGAGTTTTATAATTATTGATATTGATATTGATTTTAGCTTATATATACGATATATACATACATACATACATACGTACACACACACACACACACACACACACACACATATATTGATTTTGATGTACTGTGATATACATTGATATTGATGTCCTGTTGGGAAAAAAATTTTTACCTATATTTCCGATGACTTATAGGTCGAAATATTCCGACGGATTCCAACGGCTAACCGGTCGTATAAATCGACGGCTTCCAACGGTTTTCTAGCGCGTTTTTATGCCACGTGGATGTTAGCACCGTCGGAAAAAATGTCGGAACTGCCGTTGAAAAAGTCATTGGGCACCGTCGCAAATCTATCGTCGTTTCCATCAAGAATGGACGAAAACCGTATTCTATATACCGACAGCATTTCCGACAGCTTCCGACAGCTTGGAGCGGTTGGAAATGGCCGTATTTCTTGTAGTAGTCTGGTTGAACCAAATGCTTTAACCAACCCGTATAGGTATGAGCTAAAGATAGTTCAACCTGTACCCAATCTCATATGAGATTGGATATGAATTGGGTTGAAATATAAGTTAAGTCGAGTTTAGTAGGGTTGGATTAGGTTAGGTTACATAAACTTCATAAGTAAACGAGAATTTGAAGTGAAAAATCAAACTAAAATATTAAAATGATTAACTCAAAATAGCATATTTTAATTAGCATAATGCATTAAATATAAGCGATTCACTACAGCTATTTTATTAGAATTTCGTTATAAAATACATTATGTAGAATTGACTCACTACATTTTAGTGTAAGATTTTCATTTTATACATTGAAATGCTTCTCAAAAATTTTAGTCAATCCTATCTGTTTCGATCGCTTTAATTTCACTTGGACTGACATCGAAAATTTATTCTATAATGGATATACTTTATTCTAGATGTTGACCGTTTCAATTTTACATGGCTTGATATTGATTTTGTTTTTTTATGCAGAGTTGAGTTTGGTTAAAATAGGGTTTGGTTCAATAAAATATCATATCCGATCTACGTATCGTATAGATTACAAATTGTAATTCATATTCGATCCATAGTAGACTGGATCGGGTCGAGTTTATGTGGGTTGGATCGGGTTGTTGGATCGTGTCAAGTATGTGTTGTGTATATCCTAGGGCTGTCAATGGATGCTCCAAAAATCTGAAATCCGTCCGCATCTGAAAAGCTGATAAATATCCGATATTCCACAAAACGGATGCGGATACAAAGACATCTGCATCCGAAATTATCCGCCCGGTTTTTATCAAGATTATAGTTCAAATTATGTGTGTTTTAGTGCAATGAAAGATATTCTTTTATTATTTTATTAAGTTAGTAGTTTATATTATATGCACTTAATGCTTATTAACTGCTCGAAACTATTTATTATCATCATATTTGTTAATTTTTAGTACTTCTACCACCAACAGAATTGAAAAATATTTAAGTTAAACTAAAATTTTCTTTTTATGATTCTCGACATATTGGTCGTTAGCGGATAGGATAATTATCCGATATCCGTCCGTATCCGCATGATATTCGAAAATGATTTCGGATATGAACATGGATATGCCACTATCCCATTCGAAAACAACAGTCGACGTATTCCCGTTTTACGAGTAGCGAAAACTGAAAAGAAGTACGGATTGAAAAGCAAAGGTCTTAAGCAAGAACCTCTAAACTCTTCATGATTTTAGCCTTTTGTTTGATAAATAAATAGCCATCGCGTAAATATTAGCAAATTCTCTTGCTTACATGGTTATTTTCAAAATGAATGTGGATCATCCGCTTGTTATCAAAATATAAAACAATCACTTATGTTGACATTCTTCAAATGCATGTTGCCTTTTTTCATAAATCAATCCGCTATTTTGTACTTTTAGAATGCAGCGTGAATGAAAGTTTCTAATTAATTTATTTATTTTTATTAAAAGCACATGTTATTAAGTAAATGGTGTATGATAATAAATGATATAAATTATTAAACTTACAAAATCATGTTATTTGCTCTTCAGATTTAATAGCTTTGCATTACATTAAACTTTTATACTTGATAGCTTTATATTACCTTAGACTTTCATAATATAAATTACTTGAAACTTTTGAATTTATTTTTCGAGAAAACATAAGTTATGCTGCAAACTTTAATGAATGCACAAAGAACCGTGCATTTTAAACAGTGCAAACAATTTGAATTGTGGTTGTAGTGAATTTTAAAATAGTGATTTTGATTTATGATTTATGTTATTGAATTATCCTATCTTGATTAATTATTCATGTGATTTAACCATGATCAATTTTCCAAGCAAAGTGTACAACATGAAAGACGACAAGAAGGTTTTACATCCAATGATAAATAACAAACCGAACGAACTGGAATAATTTTTTTAAAAAGAATTAAACAATTAAAAAAAAGTATGAGTAATTTTGTTGGAATGTAAAGATAAGAAGCAAAGCCAATCTCCATCAACTAATACATAATTAAGCACTGATTCACAATAACCATGATTTTCTTTGTTTCGATTTTAGTAGATTGTTGTTAAATCAAGGAAATGATAATTTAATGATTTTACTATTCATATTTAGTTTTATTGTATTTATCCAACAAATACAAATAAGAACCCCTTTTAAATATTATTAAATCATGCAATAATATAAAAAATCGATTAACATGTTACAAAATTCAATTAAATCGAAGTTGCTTCAATCTCATATTTACATATAAAATAAATAGATAAAAAACTCATGTGCAGAAATTTTCTTTTTCTTTTTTTTTTAAATAAAAATTTAGCATTCACGTATGATATAAAATAATATTAGAAAACAAAATAACCGCATTTAATATTATAAAGAACTTTCAGTCAGATAATTACGTGTGTATATAAAACGTATCGAATTGGCTCATCCCATAAAAAAGTTCGGAATTTGTTAAGAGTTTGTAATATGAATAGTTAAAATAATAGATAATAGTTTAAAGTACATAATGGTTTACTTTGAGCCTGGCCTAGGTAATAAAACTATTTGAAAACCCTTTCCGGCTTTGACACAGTAACAAAAAATAAATTAATAATATACATGTTTTATAATGAAGCATGGTCGGCTTGAATGCAAATATACTAAATAGAAATGAATGTTATAATATATGTACATTATCAAGTGAATATGCTTGTACATTGTTTTGTTTAGTCCCACATCGTGGGATAAGTTCAGACCTTACCTCTGAAGCCCTTATATAAAGTAGGCCATGTAATGTAAATATATATCTATTCTCTGAATGAATAAAATTGTTCTCTCTCTCCAATGGCTTCTATTTTCTTTATTCTATAACACGTTATCAGCACGATGTTTTATTCTTAAGATTTTCTTTATGCATTTGAGATCTATTTCTTTTCTCTTGGGATCTAATTTTATTTCATAGATCAAATTTCGTTTTGTAAACATTTGTTTTGATCTCATTTCTTTTTCCTGGATCTCATTTTGTATATCTTATAATGTTGATCTCATTATGTGAATCTAACATTATTTATTTGTATAGATCTAACTTTGTAGACTTCATTTTTCAGATCTCATTTGTAGAATTATTAAATTGATTTTATTTTTAGATGTTATTATGTTGATCTCAATATGATATAATTTTTCTGATCTAATTCTATTATAGATCTAATTTTATAGATCTATAACATTTTATATTTTATATACTGTTGCTTTTCTTTTCGATCCACAGCCCTAATATGGTATAATGATTGATTTTAGAGCTCATTGATCTTTCATTATTTTTAATTGATATTCTTTGTACTGAAGGATTTTATATTAAAAAAAAAATCTACCAAATTAATGCTGATTATCAAATATCTACATGAAATGGTTTTGATATTTGTAGCGTGTATAATTATATGTATTATTGCTGATTTAATAATACAAAGAGGTTTGAGTTGCAGAAGAAGCAAGCAGATTAATTTCCAATGACTCCAGTAATGGATATCGAATCGATGGTACCTATATTTTTGACTTGTTCCATTTTTCATTCGTCGATGTATAAAACACGTTTCCCTTTAATGGAAACACACACTTTTGCTCTTGCTATGAGATTTCTGGTTTCATTCACGCATTGAGTAAAACAAAGTTCCGTGATGTTCATATTTTCATTTAGAAATAATTTAGAATTTATATGATTATATCTGTTTTTTTTTTTTGGAATTAACCATATTCAGATTGTCTAGTGATTTAACTGAAAAAGAACATCTTTACCTATGGAACTCCCTGAAGGAGCGTTATGACCACCAAAATATGGTCACACTTTTAAACACTAGACATGAGTGGTTGAACTTGAAGTTTTAAGTCTTTAAATCTACTAGGAAATACAATTCCTCTATATTAAAATTACTTCTAAACTAAAATTATGTGAAAGGATTGTCTAGTGATGCTAACCTGAAGTTAGATCATTTCTTCGACGATGAAGGAAACTTCATTAATGATGAAAATCTAAGTACGGTAATAAATGATATGGTCGAATTGATCAATAATAGCAGCCTGAAGTCTGCTATGTGGATTTTATTTTATTTCAGTTCAGTAAATCAGTTTAAAGTTGGTAAAACCCAAGTTTTGATAATCTTTGGGTGTGTTTGCCAAACTATATATTTGAAGAAGTACATTTTAATATTCTCCAGAAGAGATAATCCATATGACATACTCTTGAAGAGATGTATTATGATTTTTATATTTCAAAATCCAAACATCCTAGAAGAGATGTTGTAGAATTATGTCAATTATGTAGAAAAAGATATTGATTATTGATGACATCCAAAAAACAATGCATATAAAGTATCTTTAGAAGTGATATGTACCACTCTAGAAGCGGTGTTTTTGAAATATCCCCAGAAGTGATATTATATCATCATAAATGCACTGGCTATGGTAAATTAAATGATGTTGTATTTTTATGTTTGGAATAAGAATAGACATATGGTTTATTATATGGTGTATTCATTTTGGCAAACAATGCTCGATATAATGAAAGAAATAAGTTTGAACAACAACCTGAAGTTGTGCAAAGATTTTCTTTTCCAACCAGAAGTTGTATAACTCAAAGTCCAAGACCTGAAGTCTTGAATTATGAAAAGATTTCTAATAAACTTTACAAGCTCGAATTCTAATAGACTTTTATTTTGTAACAATGTGGTACAAAAAAAAAGGGGAGAAGTTTACACAAAATTTGAGAACCTGAAGTTCATAACAAATCATTGAACTTGAAGTTCATGAATTAGAAGCCCGAAGCTCTATTGAAATTATGTAAAATGATAAGGTTGTACTTCCTGAAGAAGTTAAAGAAAATTAATAAATAATCATATGATAAAATGATGCTGCATTCGAGAGATTACAAATATCTCCAAATGAGTTATACCTTACTTTATATCTTAACATTTGCACTATATTAACCAAATATCCTGAAGATATTATGTTACATGATATTTCAAACATCATTGGATGCGTATGTGTGTATATTAATCTCTTGAAAAGATGATTTAAAGATTTATATATTTATATTGCAAAATATAACATCCCAGAAGAGATGTTATAGGAATTTTACCTTTGTTACATTGCAATTCCTTAAAAGGAAACACTATATTCCCTGAAGGAATAACCATATTTTTTTTTTTGAAGCAACAACAATAATTTTTCAAAAAAAAAAAAAAGGACATTGTATGCCAATATTACACTCCAGAAGTAGTGGTTTTATCTCTTACATCTTACTTTCATTTGGTGAATCTAATTTTGTTATTGTATTTAAAGTTTGATATGTCATTTCAAAGATAGTTACAACAAAAATCTCCAGCAGAGATATCTTATGCCACTATAAAAGGAGTAATTATGTAATTTATATAAAAGAAATATTGTATATTGATATGGCATTCCAATAATACATATATTTATCTCTTGAAGAGATAAATTCACTCCAGAAGTAGTGATAATAAAATATCCCTAAAAGATACTAATAAATTAGGAAATGATAACATATCTCTAGAAGAGATTTGCTTATATGTTTGGTAATTTTATTAAACCAAATAAATGCATAGAAATTTGATTATAAAGGATCCTAATTTAGTTTAGATTAGATCCTAAAAGTATGAGAGCTATACATACGGTACTGAGGAAATCCGTATCTTTAACATTCCAAGTATCCAGAAGATACTATTATTATTTTTGCTCTAATTTTTTTACGGAACTCTCAATAGAGATGTGTAGAAATGTCTATATGCAATTAAAAATTATTCCTTGATAAGTAATCATAATTAGTGTTCAAAAACTGATATTTGAGATATAATTGAGGAACAAAACTAAACAACTTGAAGTTGTGTATATTTTGTTCGAACTAGAAGTTCGATATGGTTTCAAACCAAATGTTTTGAACATTATCATGTGGTTTTGACAGGTTTGCATTGACATTGATTTATAAATAGAAATTAATAGTTTGGATGCTTGTAATAGTTTGTTCTAAAAATCACTAATCCAAATGAGAAAGAATATGAAAATTTTATAATATATATGTGATACGTGGACGCACGTATACATCCATATATTTAAATATTTAGCTAACAACCTGAAGTTTGTTATAAGCTCATCTTATATATTACGCATAGATATTATTTAGTGATTTAAAATTCAATCAACATAAATGTTGAATGACCTGAAGTCATGTATGTATTCAAATGATCTACACAATAAGTAAATTCCTCCAATTGCTTAGATCAATGAATGAGAACAAACTCTAATAATCAATATCAATTGAATGCATCTTATCAACTAATAAAAGAATTATCCTCCTATTATTAATATGTATGATGTATTTGCTAGTAGCAATATCATAATGGATCAAAATGAGAGTCCAAAGATGATTATTATTTAATGTGGCAATGTTTGTCAACATTGAGGGGGAGGATAAAGGGATACAAGTTCATTTTGATCATCAGGGTTAAATATTTATTAAAATATACAGTGATGCAAAATATTATCAATATTATCCCTTGTAGACTTTCTCCAATATAGATTTGAATCCCTGAAGGATCAAAATTTGTAAACCGTATCTGAAATATGGTTCAAAAGTCAGTTCAAAATATTTTTGGAGTACGTAATAAAGATGCCAAATAAAGGAGGTGGGTGTTCTTGAAGAAACACTTAAGGATGCTCTGAAAGAGATCCATGACATGATTCACAAATAACCCTAGAAGTGGGTTAGGTACCTAAAACATAATTAAAGAGATCTCAATAAATCATGTCTAGAACTGACAAGAAATAATCATCGATGATAAATTTGCAAATAATAAAGCGCTTATATTTATAAATAGATTAAGAATCTTAAATTAGGGGAAAAAATGACTGGCCATCATGAATCCTTTAACAGTAGAGAAATATGGACATGTAGTCCGCAAAGTACCGAAAGTACTTGAAATGCTTAATATACCCTGAAGGTATAAATGTGGTTTAAAATCATATTAAATAATGAAAGTATACAAATTCCTGAAGAATATAAATAACTTTCATTGTTATAAAGAATGCAAAGAACAAGGAGAGTAAATTTCAACCTACTTTTAAGTATTGTTGTAATGAAAATCTTGATATAATTCATGATGAGTAGATTACTTCCTATTTTTAAGTATCGTTGTAATGAAACTCTTAATATCCATTGAAGTGATAGTTGCGATATGCAAATACTTATTAAAGTATACAAATTTCTGAAGAATATATATAACTTTTGTAGTTATAAAGAATGAAAAAGACATGAAGTCTAGATTACAAATTTCTTCTAAGTATTGTTGTAATGAAAATCTTGATACATCAAGATGAGTAGATTACTTCCTGCTTTCTAGTAATGTTGTAATGAAATTTTTAATATTCATGAAAGATGTATAATTGCAATGCGCAAAACTAATTTGAGGCACAAAAATGAAAGCACATGATGTGTGTTTCATAAAAGTAGCATACAAATGCATAAAATGCAAACCATATTTGTAAGAAACAATCTTAGAAAATTTGATTGTATCGAAGGAAACTATTAATAAATTGTATTATTAACGAGATACATATTTATGGATCCAGAAGTATCTATAACCAATTTAAGTTATCGAAAGACGAATATGAATTCAGAGGAAAAATTAAAATCAGGGGGAGAATTCATAAGTATTTTATAATGCACTCTTTTTCCTTAACTAAGATTTTTCCCACTGGGTTTTTATTAGTAAGGTTTTAACGAGGCATTATCTTGATCCAGAAGTATCAACTCCCTAGTAACATTTGAAATAAGCTATAATGTACTCTTTTTCCTTATTTAAGATTTTTCCCACTGGGTTTTTCTTATTAAGGTTTTAATGAGGCATTATCTTGATCTAGAAGAATCAAACGTCTTTTCAAGAAATAACATCTCAAATATGTTATTTAAGTTAAATTATATTTTTATCCTTGACTAAGGTTTTTCCCATCGGGTTTTCCTTTGTAAGGTTTTTACTGACGTATTAAATTGATCCAGAAGTATCAAACTCTATCTGATGCAGTAAATTATTGAAATATGACATACTATATTGTACTCTTTTTCCTTCACTAAGATTTTTCCCATAGGGTTTTTCTTAGTAAGGTTTTAATGAGGCATTAGTTTGATCCAGAAGTATCAAGCTTTATTTAAAGAAATAAGAAAATAAAATATGTCATTGTACTCTTTTTCCTTCACTAAGATTTTTCCCATTGGGTTTTTCTTAGTAAGGTTTTAATGAGGCATTATTTTGATCCTGAAGTATCAAACTCTTATAAGAAATATCATTTTTAGTATGATATTTATGATTTCACAAGTTGCACTCTTTTCCTCGTTCAAGGTTTTTTCCCACTGGGTTTTTCTAATAGAGGTTTTTAATGAGGCAAATCTATATCGATTGAATCGATAAATGCAAGCGAGATAATAATGAGGGGGAGCAATCATCATACATGTTTCGAAACGGAAATTTTCAAATTATCCGAGCATTCAAGATTTTGAAGACGCATATTCAAGGGGGAGTGTTATAATATATGTATATTATCAAGTGAATATGCTTGTACATTGTTTTGTTTAGTCCCACATCGTGGGATAAGTTCAGACCTTACCTCTGAAGCCCTTATATAAAGTAGGCCATGTAATGTAAATATATATCTATTCTCTGAATGAATAAAATTGTTCTCTCTCTCCAATGGCTTCTATTTTCTTTATTCTATAACAATGAAATATTTTTTATATGGATTTTAGCATAACGATATTTTATTATTATAGATGTAAATATTATTGGGCTTCGACCTATTTAATAGATCTGTAATAGAATGTTTTACTAATAAAACAAAGCCTAGTCTCATGTGCAGTTTAATAATGTAATTGGGCTCCAGCTCATCTAAAATTAAATTTGTCAAAAATGTTTAGACATTAGTGGTAGTAAACACACCTCATTGGTGATTTAAACATAGTGAAAGAACAATTCAAGACTTGGTTGAGAAACTAATAAGGGGCCTAAATAAATAAAAAATATCTAGCCCATAAAACGTAGTAATTAGGTTACGCTATAATATAACACAACAACTCAAAATGGAAATAAGTGGAATTTAATACCACAAAAATAATATGACCAAATAGAAGCCCACATTGATGAGTAATCAGATGTTAGTGTGTTTGAATTTATCATCTTCACTACTGCTTAGTTACGTTACCTTCTTATATACGTTATCATTTCTGCTTATTTTTATTTTATAAATTTTTAATTAATAGCATGCCTTGCATACAATGCTAATCAAAGCACTATACAATGAGTACAATACTTCTCCTACACAAATATTTAAAGCACCGACACAATGTTCTTACAGCCTTACTAAGGTGAACTCGGCATATATATATTTGAATTTATATTTGAGTAATTGAATTTATATTTGAGTATGAATTCATTAGTATAAGTTATCAAGTATAAATTCATTTTGTTAATTGAATTTATATTTGAGTAATCAAGAATTTATTCTAGATAACAAAGTGAAGAGAATTTTTCACCATCTTTACACTTAATTCTAACTTGACTATGGCTGCCAGAATATTTATCTTTATTTAATTATTTACATAGAATATGAGAGGTCATAGTAAGGCAAAGGAACCAATATCATGGTCGTACGAGAACGAACATGCTTTCATTGGAATACTCTATGAATATGTAAAAGCGGGAAAATTACAATGCTTTACTTTCATTAAAACCCAATGAGAAAAGATTAATCAAGAGATGATTGAAGCAACAAAATCTGATTATGGATTGGAGAGATCAAAGGAAAAGTGGATCCGTTTTCGTATTGAACATCATTTGTTTTCGCAACTATTAGGACATACATGCATTACATGGGATCCAAAAACCAATAAGATTAATGTTGTAGAAGAAGTTTGGCAACACTTCTATACGGCATGCAGTTGAAAATATAATTCATAAATATAAGTGCATGTTGAACTAATATGTGTTAAATTATTATAGATCAACAAGACTGAGTTTAAGATATTTAGGAAAGATGGTTGTAAGAATCATGAACTTTTGGGAGAGATTTTCGGTGGAACTATGACTACAAGAGGTTTAAGTGATGCTTTGAGATGTTGGCAAACTCATCTTGACTAGACCTCATGTCTGACCAATATCTCATGCTCCACACATTAAAAAAAAACTCAAGTAATTGTAATTACCAACTTAATCATCTGTTAATAACATACCATGATCAGCTAAGAGCATGGTTACAATATAGTCAATGATAGCGGCTATAAAAACAAATATTTCATCATCATACCTATTCTTCTAAAGGATATAGAAGTATTTTTAATAATATATAGTTAATATAAATTTTATGCAGAGTAATGTCTGTTGGATATTGTATCATTTCTTATGAATTCGGTGATGGCTCTAGTTTTGATGATGATTTTATATCTATGGATCACTGCGATGAAGAGTTCAGTGACATGTTAATGGTTAATTACTTTGTTGCCAACTAAAGGAGCATCATAAATAGAATACCTTGTAGAATTTCATCTCTTACCGGAAGGATGTTCTTACTTGATGTATCGACTGGAAATCCTTGTGTAAGTCATCAAAAATTTTAAATGCAGAAACATGTATCCTTGAATTTTTGTGATGTCCTAAAAGGAAAAGGACTTTTGAACGATGGAAGAAAAGTAACCATGGAGGAGGAGGGTGTGGCAATGTTTCTAATGATAATATGACACACAACAAGATATATTTTCATTGCCGATCATTTTTAGCATTCACATCATACTATTTCAAAATGGTTCAGAAGTGTTTTACGAGCTATTTGTTCTTTGAGCAAGGAGAGATTGTCCGATGGTGTGACAACCCGAATTTTTGGCAATATTAATTTAATAATCTTCTAATCAAATTATTTAAATTTGCAAATTTATCATTTCAAAACAAATAAAATATGCTAACTATTTTACTATTATTCATATATACATATATGGATTGTGAAAAGAAACTATGATTTGAATTCAATGTAAATTTCTCAAAATTAAATAGATTTAAACTCTACATTTTTAAACACTAGTATATATGTGGTTATTAATTAAAGTATTATTAACCTAACCTAAAATGAAAATAAGAATAAGCAAAAGAGTTGTATAATGTTAAGTAATTTTTTTTGAGCTATACACAGTTAATAAGAATAAAAATATAAATATATACATATAGACACTTGTAAGCTAAGAGGAGACATATGCATTCATCAAACTTACAAGTGTTAATTTCTTTATTTAAAAATAAAATAAAATGAAGAAAAATGATTAAAGAAGAAACCAGGGTGCTGTAATAAGCAGTTTATCCTCGTTTAAACATATATCTCAACTTCTTTTTTTTCTTTTCTTTGGAAACAAATCAAAACAAAGCAAAACCAGAAATAAAAGAGAAAAAACAATCAACCTCATCAAGTTTTCAACCGAGCAAAGCAAGAATTTAAATTCAACTTCAACTTAATCAAATAGATCAAGATCAAATCAAACTGGCAGTGTTCAAATCAGCTTCCAGATTTCAAACTCTCTGTTCAAGTTTTACAGGTGAAGAGACCTCAACTTTAAAAGTTAAATCATCTGTATAGCTTGTGCATGTAACAATTAATGTTGGAAATGACTCAAATATGTCTTGCATGGATGTACAAATGTGTTTTGCCTGGGTGTAAAAGTTGAATTGATGTGTGTATATATGTGCTTGTCACTGTTTGTTTTAACAGACCATAAATTTAGATTCAAAAAATTAATTTTCTCTTCACACAATCACTTTTAGGTTATGATCATCAAAGGAAAATTGCTTGAATTGATGAAATACTATTTTAGAAAATGGTTTCATGAGAAGTTATTAAGTAATTATCAGGTAAGAACGAATTTAAAGTAAAAACAAAATATATAAGAAAATTCGACCTTCATGATTTCAAGTTTCACATATATAATCAAACTCCTTTTTAAAAATGAAGATTTTTGGTGGTAATTTCATAATTTTTAAGTTGGTAATTGGAGAGATATTGCAAGTTGAACGGAATCGGGTTTTTGGCCGAATTCCAGCGGTCTTAGGATGGAGGGTAGACGAGGTTGTAGCTGGAGGTTAGCTCGTGGGTTGGGGATCATAGGAAAAATGATCGCCGATTTTTCCGATCGACGTGGTGGCTGAACGGAGGCAAAGTAGGGTTTAGGGCTTCGTTCGAGTCGAGGGGGTGGTCGTCGAGAATGCAGCGCCATGGTAGCGTTGGGTTGGACCGGAGTAGAGGAAAAAGGAGAGTGGAACTGTGGCGAAGGTCTGGATACGAGGACGAGGCCTCTAGTGGTCGGAGTTAGGCGGTGCGAGGTGGAATCTAGCGATCGGATGTTTTTCCTGAGGGTGTTTAAACGTTCGTTTCAATTTACGGAGTCGTGAGTGGTTCTGGGTGGTCGAAGTGATGGTAAGGGTCGAGGGTGATTGAGTGGTGTTGTCGACGTTGATCGGAGTTTCTCTGGCCGTGTGTGTTCACGTGCATGGTGCATAGACACGTCTGGGTAGGGTTGTTTGCTGTAGTCAGAATATAAGAGGAAAGAATGAAAAGGGAAGGAAGAAGGACTCGGGCTTGGGCTTGGGCCGGGTTTCTTTAAAAAAATAAATAAAATAAATAAATAAATTCTCTAACTCATTCTTTTTAAAGTAAATGCTTTTTCTTAAGTCCTAGTTTGGATAAAGGAATTTAAAACCTTGTTTTACTTAAATATTATTTGGTTTAAAGGTCATAAATGAATTGTTTTAACTTAAATTAGTTTAGCTTAGAATAATTATATTATATGTCCTTTATTTAATTTAATTCCTAAGTTTATTTAAATAAAATTAAATGGTGTAATTAAGTATATGGTTAAGGAAAATAAAATTTATAAACTTATGATTAATCAAAGGTTTTATGTATTTTATATATTATCTAATTCCAAATGTTTAATTAAAAATAAAACAAATGGCTTGTAATTAATTAATGTCAATTAAGCATGACTAAGTAATTTATTTTTAATTTGATGATTGTGTGACTAGTTAATCTAGCCCATGAAGGTTAAATTGGATTGAATGCTTTGGGTTGTTTAGCATCTCTAGTATGTTAATTTTTGATATTCTATGATATGAAATGACCTGAATTGAACTATTGATAAAATGTGAGACACTTATTTGAACAGATATTGTGATGGAAATTTTTTGCGAATGTTGACATTTTGTAATTGAATTGTTTTGGCTTAAAGGATGGCATTTGGATTCGAAGGAACCGAGATCGGATATCAGCGATATCCGGAACCACTTCGGTTTAATAAGCGCTATAATTCTTTATAGATTTGATTTTTGAATCAAATAGGCTGGAATGGAATAAATTAAGTAAACCTGGCCATTTAAATTAAGTAAAGGTATCTAGATATTATTTTTAATTACCAATGGATATGTGTAATAAGTGGTTGGCCAAAATAAGATAAGAATTCGTAGTAATGTTTGAGTTACCCTGGCTTTTCAAGAAGTTTATAACCTTAGTATTTCATATTAGATGGGTTTACTCATGCTGGTTTCCAGCCTGACTCGGGTGTTACTTTACTGTATTGCTCGGGTCAGACCGAGTATTACAGATTTTCAGGTTAGGACGTTCTGCAGCTCAGGAGACGAGCTGGATGGCAAGGACGTATTGATTATATTCCGTTGTGAAATAAAGATTTTCTAGACTGGATTTAGGGACAAGTTAATTATAACTGTCTAGTTTATTTATGAACGATTGTACTCTGATATATTGTATGTAAATTGACATTTACAGCTTTCTTTGTGTGAATGCTGTTATTTGTATATTATATTTTGATCCACTGCGATTGTGAGATTTCATGCTTTTGTTTCTGTTTCTTCTTCTACTTCTTTTCTTCTTACTCTAACAGTCTGTGATTTCAGCGTTCGATTGCTCGACACTTATTAGTGTCAATTTTTCGGGGTCCAAAATTTTAGGTTGTTACATTCAGTATCAAAGCTGAAGGTTAAGCGAGAAACTTTGCTCTGGTGGGGGTTACTCATTTGAATAGGGTCAGTAGTACCCTAGAATGAGTTGAGTGTATTATATATGATGGCGTACTTGTTATTTTCTTATATAAAGATTTTAAAACGATTTTAATGAATGATTTTTATATAAGCTTATATTTTTATATATAAAGCAATAATTTTTCTAATTATCATAAATATTAAGGGAACTGGTTGTTGTTTATTGAAATTAAATATAATAACAAGAATTAAGTGGTAATATATATACAAACGGATAGAAATTTGGGTAAGGATTAACTATGCAAATAAGTTGAGCTAAAAATGGATTCAAAACTGAATTTAAATCCTAGAAAATTCAGAAGAATTTTCAAAGTATTGAAATAAATTACCTTGATTTGATTTTCCAGCAAATGATTATGGGATATACGGTGTGTATGATTTCTAGACATCATAATTACCATAAATTGGGTATTGTATCTTAATAAAGGGATGTTTATTTTTTCAAATAAACAATGATAAAGCAGAGTGAAATGTTTTAAGGAAGTAACAATTTAGATAAGTAAGACCTATAGATTGGAATGGATTTAAATTGTGAAGTTTTAAAATCTAAGTCCAGAAAATTTGAAATTGTTTCAAAGTATAAGATATAATAAATAATATTATTCAGAATATTTTTGAATAGAGGAATCTTATTTTAAAACAAGAGTTTATTTTTATTTTTTGAAGGAATTTGTTTTGAAAAAAAAAACAAGAATGGTTTAAAATTGGAAGTATGACTTGGTGTGAAAATAAAACAAATATGTATATATATGTGGATACACATAATATCAAAGTTGATTTGAAATAAATACGAAGTTTTGGATTCTAATCCCTTGAAAATGAGATGTAAAAACTCAAAGAGAAATAAGTTTTTAAACTTATAAGCGGGAAGGGATGTTGATGGGAAAATTTAAATTGGGTAGGGCTGAATTGATTAAATGAATTGGAATTTAACTTTGGACAAGTTAAATAAGTTGTGGACTTATAACCTGAAATGGGAGATTTCACGATGAAATTGAGATTTAACTTGGAAAGTTAAATAAGTTTAGAACGAACAACCCGAATTGGAAATTTCAAGGTAGAATTTAGGCAAGTTAAATGGGGTAAGTTGAAAAAGAAGTATGGATTTGATAAGAGGTTATGTACGAATAACTTCAAAACAGCTTTTGAAATTAAAACGGATTTCAAATTCTAGAAATGTGTGATAGATGATATTGATTGGTATTTTAGATAATTTGGATATTTATTTACTTTGACTTATCCTGATATCATCCTACTGTTATTGATAATCTATGAAACTATGAATTGGATTATTTTAAATGAATTAAGAAATGGATTGAGATAATATATATCCATTACTGAAATTAAATGGAAACAAAAATTTATTTTGAAATTATTTAAAAGATCTTGATTTTTGAAACGAAATTGTAATTATGGGAATGGAATCACTTTCAACTTAATATTTAAATGTTAAAAATGAACTTGCGAACTGAAATTGTTAAAAATTGGTTTCAAAGTTAGAAGTTAAAATTGGGTAATAAATTGGATTCCAAAGATTAAATTGTTTAAACAGATTTGAACTCTTTCTTAAACCTTGAAATAAGTGAAGTAAATGTAATTTAAATGAATATTAAAATTTTGGACTTAGAATTAAATTGTTTAAAGACTTATGTTGTTAAATTGAAAGTAAAGGTTAATTTGATTTAAGGGATTAAATCAACATTTGAAAATTTAACTCGAATTTGTATAAATTGAGATGATTTAAAATTTGAAAATGGAATTGGAATTAATTCAAAGGTGGAATTGAAATAAATTAATTGGGAGTGTAATCGAAGTTGAATAAGTTTAAATTCAAATGGGAATTGATTTGAATTTGGAATGGGAATCGAGGTTAATTCAAATTGAATTGGAATTGAATCAATTTAATGGGAATGGTAAGATGGTTGAAATGGATGATTGAACAGTTTGGCTCCGAACTATTTTCAAACAAATTATTTTAATATAAATTGTTTTTAATATATTCCCTTAAATATTTAGATTATTATTATTACAATACAGACCTATTTTCAAAAACTCAAACTATTTTATATTAACTAATCACTATTTTAGAACTAATTACTATTTAAAACTATTTTGCAACTATCTAACTATTCTACAACTATTTAACTATTTTACAATTATTTTACAACTACTTAACTATTCTACAACTATTTTACAACAATTTTATAACTACTTAACTATTCTACAACTATTTTACAACTAATAACTATTTACAACCACTTAACTATCTTAAACTTTTCAAGCTATTTTCTAAATTCAAGCTGGTCAGAGTGCAAACTGTTTACAATTAAATACCAATTGAGATAAGAATTGAAGTGATAACCCAATGGAAATTGAAGTGATTGTGAAGTGAAATCAAAACCAGGTATTGAAGTAAAAATGATTTTGAAATGGAAAAATATATTTTGCGAAACATATGATGAATAAGTGCGGAAGTTGGATATCACTATAACTGAAACTCATTTTATAAAAAGTAAGTAATGTGGCAAATAACTTTATAAAGGAAATCGAACTTGAATGTGATTTGGAATAAATAAAGTTATATATAATTGATATATATATTAAAACTTCCCTTGTTGAATCTATAACCAGGAAAAACGATCTTTGATAGATGTTTGAAATATAAAGTAGAACTTATACAAGTAAGAAGTGATCCAAAAATATTATGTTCTAGTTAAAAGAATAAACTTATTATATATATATATATATATATATATATATATGAATGTTTTTTGAGAATGGAACTGAAAAGGGTTTTGGAACCCACTGATTTTGAAAGGCTTTTGGTTTTTGGGAAAAAATCAATTTTGGGTATTTGGAAAGCCAAGTTTGAGAATTATCGATCTTGGGATATCGATTTTGTGTAAATGGGATTTATATGTGATACATATAGGAGTATGATTTGAAACATACTATATGTGTATAGTATAAAATGTTTTGAGAATGCTGTGGAGAAAAAGGCGCTCACATTTAGAGTTGGAAACTTTTAGTAGAAGATCTAATGGGTGGTTCTGCCTTGAGCCCCAAAGTGGGGTTCTAAATTTTGATCCTAAAGGATGTCCAGACTAAACTGTAGTTCCTGGGGATTGTGGTTGGGGTAGCAAAAGTCAAGGGCGTTGATGCCTACAGAGACATTGGGGTTATGCTGTGACGGTAGTGTAACTCAGTGTAACTGCGATGTACCGCGTTCCATAGCATAAGTTGAGGGGAAGTGATTGCCTAAAGTCTATATTTGATTTTGTTGGAAGAGCGATGTAACATCGGTAGATTGCAATCTATGTGGACATAGCGAAATTCGTGTGGTAGTGAGTGCCTACATGCTACATTGGGGCTCGACTGATGTAGTCTGCGATCTATGTGGTGAAGTTTCATTTGGCAGCAAAATTCGAGGGCGTTGATGCCTACAGTTACATGGTTTTTTCCATGATGGCAACGTAACCCTGGGTGTAGCTACGATCTATGGTGGTTTCATGGTGGAATCGAGGGGTGCGGATGCCAATTGTTTTCTATGGTTTTGCCGGGATGGCGACGTAATCATCGGGCTAACTGCGACCATGGAGGGGGTGATGATTTCCAGAGCATTCTCACAAAAATGTTTTCTAAATTCTTGCAAAAATGTTTTTCAAGTATTTTCACTGGTGTTGGAAACGGCTTTACTGTACTTACAGATTTTCAGTCCTGCGCCTGATCAACGTATGACCGAATTTCTATGAGAACAAGGATGGACCTGTTGAGACATCGAGTTATAAAAAGTATTTTATAAAAGCTATTTTGGTGATATTATGTAAATTTTAAAATGTTTAAAATTTTGGAATAATAAGAGTAAAGGGTTAAAAATGTTTAAAGAATAATTTAACTGATAATAAAAATTATAATTAAAGCTCTTGCTTCGTTCCTTTTCGAAGATGAAAAGTTCTAAAGGGGAAGGAATGTGACAACCTGGAATTTTTGGCAATATTAAATAATCTTCTAATCTAATTATTTAAATTTGCAAACTTATCATTTCAAAGCAAATAAAATATTCTAACTATTTTACTATTATTTATGTATACATATATGGATTGTGAAAAGAAACTATGATTTGGATCAATGTAAATTTCTCGAAATTAATTAGATTTAAACTCTACATTTTTAAACACTAGTATATATGTGGTTATTAATTAAATTATTATTAACTTAACCTAAAATGAAAATAAGAATAAATAAAAGAGTTATATAATATTAAGTAATATTTTTTGAGCTATACATAGTTAATATATATATATATACACATATATATATAGACGCTTGTAAGCTGAGAGGAGACATATGGATTCATCAAACTTACAAGTGTTAATTTCTTCATTTAAAAATAAAATAAAAAGAAGAAAAAATGATTAAAGAAGAAACCAGGGTGCTGTAATAAGCTATAGGAGAGTCATGATAAGGCAAATCGAGTGATGTATAAGAGTTTGAGTTTGCTAAATGAATTGGCCCACGGTCGAAAAAGGAGTAGGAAGGAGTTGACACCTTTCGATTCGGAGTCTGATAGTTCCCTGTCATTGGGCCAAAGACATAGAGAAGGAAATCATAAGATGGTCAAAAAGGAGACCGACGCTTCAAAGAAGAGGTCGGAAACTGGACATGGCCAGACACGGAGGATTGGAATCGAACCACAAGTAAGGGTTGGTGCCGAACCAAGTGTTCTCGATTTGGTGAATGAGCAAGTCGATGTTTTGGAAGTTGATGCTGGGGGTATGGTTGTTCGTGTTGTTAATGACCATAATGCTGAAAATCAGCGGCTGTTGTCGATTTGCCATGTAGAAATCGAAATAACAGAACTACTACACGAGTGGTTCTCCTGGGTCAGGAGAACCCATCTATCACGAACCTAATCAAGAGCATTTTGCCAAGCTAAACACTTATGGTGGACCATGATCATCGTCATTCAGTGGATGTTGTAGAGCCGGAGCATTTGGCTGAGATGGTAAGGAGATTGGTGAGCAAGAATCAGCATCGAATTAACGATGAGTATGGATCTTCTCCTAGATGGAAGCCATTCATCGAGCAGATATCGTGTGAGGAATACCCTAGTAGGTTCGTAACGCTAATGATGTCATCATACAATGTAAGGACAGACCCATAACAACATTAGGTGCAGTATGAATATCATATGGATTCTGCTAGAGCAGTGGATGCTATCAGATGTCATTGTTTCTCGATTTTCCTCAAAGCTATTGTAATAATATGGTTCACCCCACTTCCACCGAGATCCATGTCGTCTTTTGATCAGTTGACCCTAAAATTTATCGAGCAATTTTTCTTACACACTACCTGTCCTAAAGATGTAATGTGTAACGACCCGCAAATCCATACCCCTTGAATTAACACTATTCAACATCAATCAACTCAAGTTGTACAGAAATACGAACCATTTGGGTTAAAGAAGAAGAGGTAGAAGAAGAAAATAGAAAACAACATCAGAATCTAACCATAGCAGCGGAATAAAATATAATAGATAATAAATGATCTTTACTCAAAAATAATATATCTCTGTTTATATATTACATCATCAGAGTACATCAATCACAGTTCAACATCCATATCATAAAAATGATTACACAACAACTCAACACAGCGGAAAATATGTATATAAACAAGTACGGGAGTACGTATCATCATCTTGCTCGTCTACTTAGCTCCACAGCATCATATCCTGTATCCTATAATACTCGGTCTGACCCTAGCATTATAGTTAAATAATACCCGAGTCAGTCTGGAATACCAGCGTGAGAAAATCACACCCAATTGATTATTAAAGTTTCAAAAATCCTTTGAAAAACCAAAGCATCTCGTAAGACAACGCCACAAATAAACATGTCGGGTTTTTACCTTACGATAGCTAAAACAATTTTTATAGAAATCCTCTGATATTATAATAGGGTCTATATACAAATACTTATAAAATAGCCGAAATTGTTACATGATTAAATTCCAGCTACTAGTCACAGAGTGGGTAATATAAACAAAACTCGTACAAGGCTCGTAGGGAGAATGGATTTCCAACTAATGACTAGGCACTGGGGTACCACCTGTCACAGTACGGGGCCTAGATCACCATACCGAGGAGTACGCCCGCTCCCCTACAGCACAAGACCGGGACAACCCCTTACTGGATAATCCCGAGTGAGATCACCCCGCGGTTGGGATCGGCAACCGTCCACTAAGCCGAAATAAAAAGGGACATCTAGACTGGAATGACCTCACCCTGCTTGGGTGCTACCCACCAAGCCTTGCTGCATAACCCCTGATTTTCAGTCATTCCCATTTGATGAGGCTTGAGGCTAAGCGTTACCTTTATAGAACATATCCCTTAGAATTCCCATCGTCCACCTGATGATGTTTCGCAAGCATTTATCCATACAAGTCTGTCCCGGGTCCGAACGGAACCGAAGGCATTATTTCTACTACATCCATTTTGGAAATATCCTCAGGATTAATAGCGACTAGTCCTTGCACTTCACTGCTCCATCTTCGAATCCAAAATCGTTTACACGAAACGTACAAACCGGATCGAAGTGGTTTTCGAGAAATAAATCTCGATCACGGTCTCTTCGAAACGATCAACGCATTTGTCCAATATTGATAGTCGGTTTTTTAACTATCAATTTATATTCAAAAACATCCATCAAACAATAAATAATTTTCCAAAATATTTATTAACCTCAAAATATCTTCACAAGATATATTTCTATTTTCAATCGTTTGAAAACAGTTTTCAAACCATTCTTTCTTTCCAGAATAAACTTTCCCAAGTATTTTCTATCTCCACTGAAATTGCCAAGCACAAACTAGATTTTTAAAATAATTTAAAACACTTTACTTTAAAATATACTTCTAAAACATTTAAGTTAAACTGCTTCAATAATTTGTAAAAATACATACTATATAAATATTTAAAAATAAGGTTACTTTATAAAATAGAACTAAATTTTTAATCTTAAAACAAACTACTAAGTCACTCTTTAAATAATTACAACTATAATAGATTAAAAAGAAAAGACTTACTTTATAATTTAAATCTTTAGAAAAATAAGTTTTTCAAACTTGCTTTTTAAATCAACTTAAAAACTTTCAACTTATATTTAAAAACTTACTTTGAAAATGTACTTGGTTATCCAGGGAGAAGATCCAACTTAAATCACTTAAATCGATTTTCCAAATTGATTTCCAATTTATTCCATTTGAAATAAATTTCTTTACTTATCAGTTCATTTCGAAATTCGTTAATTATGGACTTTTTTTTTTTTTTTCTGTTTGATTTTAAATCTTTTAACTGAAACATACAAATTTCAGGCTTCTCCCATTTTCTTCTTTGTTCCTTTCAAAATTTAAAATCTTAAATTAAAAATAAATGTTTGTTCATTTAGATATTAGCATTGGAGTTTACAATTCATTAACTTCCTATTTATTCAAACATCTCCTTTCTATACTCAAGATTTATTAATTAGAATTCTTATGTCACTTTATTTTCTTCCATTCTTAAATTTATTCAAATTTCCATAATTATTTTACTTACAAATTCACTTCTTTTATTTTCTTTCCAACATCCAAGTTATATATTTTTGGAAATTCATCATACCCAATTATATCCAATCAAACCATAGCATTCAATATTTCAACATAATCCGTCATAAAATATCAAATCATCATAACAGGGGGGTTTAAATAATTTAAATAAATGTCGAGGGATCCAGTTGGATCCCTCCAACCTGTTTTCCACTGCATCCACAGATGCTAGCACAATATAAAATGCCAACTCCAAATATATACCACACTACAACACATAAATCAATTCAACCATTTCAAACAATTATTTAAATTTAATCATTTAAATTTAAATTTAAATTTAAATCTAACTGAGTGAGATTAACTCACCTTTGGTATTATTTGCAATCCACTCCACCATGAATTGTTTTTCCCACAGTATTTAAACCTTATATAAAAATGTTTTATGATTTATTAATACTTGAACTAATCAAACAATTTATTATCCATTATATGATGATTTTAGCCAACCCCTAAATCAATTTTAAACTAAAAATTGGGTTTAAACTAAAAATTTATTTTTAAGCTGATTTCCTCTTTATAAAATATTTTTAGTACCTAAGAGAATTCAATGAAGTTAATATCTTCACCATATATTATTAACAGTACTAGTTAGTAAAGACATGTGTATGTATATTTTTAAATATATATGTTTACATATATATTTACTTTAAACTCATTTACTTAAAAACTCGTTTATATAAATCTAAAATTTAATTTATATAACTTCTTTTCAATATTCAAAATTCCTATCTTTTATCCAATTTATCTATATCCTGTTTCCTGTAAGTATAAGCATTTAAATTTAAAAAAAAAACAAAAACGATACCTTACTGACGAGACCTGAGCACACACCCTACAACTTGGCTTCGAACACGCGAGAAGCCGCCGCAAACCCTAGATGATACATACACACGGCAGCGCAGACCGCAAACCCTAGAGAGACACGTAGACCACCCTAGATGTTGAATAGCATTGCGCTCCCCAATACCCATCACGACCACGCAACCGCCAAGCACGCTCCCAAAACCCCACGAAATCTATGCCCTAATTCGAGCTTCGAACCCCAGCCACCAGCGACGAACGCCTTGTCCTCCCAGACTCGAGAATCTCCATCAGCATCCAATCTCCACGTGCGTGATTAGCCACACTCCCCCCCCAGTACTCGCGATTTTAACCATGTTTCCCCCTTTTCCCATGCGAGCATCCATCACGACAAGAAATTTCCAGGCCTCGTGAACCGAACTCGAGCTCGAGCTGCTCCTCGAAGCTCGGATCGCCGTGATTCGAGATACATGAAATGCGATTCAAAAGGCGATCACCATTATTTTATTTTATTTTCTGAGTGATTTTGGGGTTTTGAAAAGAGAGAAGGGATTGGGCCCTATTGTGTTGTTCATTGTATTTTTTTTATATTTTTTTTATACTCGGCCCACAGCTTCCACTTGAAGCCTCTTCCATTATTTATCTATTTATTATATTATTATATATATTTTTTTAGTTCAAGCATTTTTATTGTTGACTGAACGGCTGAAAGAAAATTTGAGCAGACCAACATTTCTTTATTTAAATTCAGTTTGTCGCTATATAAATTTTCAACGCGTTTACATATCGTACTCTCACACCACAACCCCAAACACTGCTAAATTTGAAATCCAATAAGAATACAATATTACGGATCCAATGGCGCTGGTTTCGTCGAATTCCGAGACTGTGCCTCGGAAGGCTATTGTTAAATTCAATTTAAACGATTTAAATTTCGAAACCGAACAAAACACCTCCAAAATCAATTTAACACTTTTACTATTTTCCATATTATCAATATAAATTTTATAAGCCATTAAATTATTTTTAACAGGCTTAAAACTCCAGATTCAATAATTACCTAACTCCAAATTATTTAATTCAATAATTTAAGTATCAAATAAATCGTGGTATTCTTTATTCGAGTTAAAATTACCTATTGAATATTTAAAGTCAATTAAATATTCTGATTTTAAATTCTCGAAAATTCCAGGTCGTCACATTCCTTCCCCCTTCAAAGAATTTTGTCCCCGAAATTGCTAGTTGGAAAGAATGGTCCAATACCCGTTTATTATTATTACTCTAAACCAAACAGTTTCTAACAATTCAACATCTTACCAACTATCTTTTTATAAAAGATCCATTATCATTCTTATTAACTTTCCAAACCTTTCCCTAGTTTGCAAACAATCCTATTCGCTCAAACATTCAATTTTTATTCTTAAAACCAGTTTTAAATTATCAAAATTTCTCAAAATTTTTCTAACTCTCTAATTTACGAAAAATTTCGCCAGCGTCTCCTTTGCGCGGCTAGCTCGGTACTACTACAAAAATGGCTCTACGGCCTCTCAAATCCAAAAAGAAAACAAAATGCCAAGTGGCTCAATCCAACTTCCCAATCAAATTTCATACCAAATTTAAATACATACCTTTTTGTCGAGCATTTCAAATTTATCTTCTTGAAATCAAAAACCAATTCTCTTTTTCCTTTATAATACCTGCATATCCTGCTTAGCACTAATATCCAATCACAGCATTTCAAAAACATACTATTGACTCCCTTACAAATATCAATAGCCATTCAATTCAATATTATCTTAGATTATATTAGTAATATCAATTTTTCATTTAAGAATTTATCATTCCCTTCTTAAGTTAGTATAAGCATTATATATGTTTCTTATATTTATTTTCATTTTCCACTTTAGTTTATATCTATTTCTATTCAAATTAATTCCTTCATTATCATATGAATTTAGTTTATTTTCACTCCAAATATTGAATTTTATTTTTCATTTAAAACTAATCCATGTCATTATTTCAAATTGGTTTCCTTTACTAATTTATTTTAGTTTCCAATTTGGATTCGATAGTCGTTAACATAATTTTCTAAAATTTTCAAAAAATTTCTAACTCTCAAAATTTCTGAAATTTTTTGGCAGAGTCCCCTTTGTACGGAGGAGCTTTTGCAATTTGAAAAAAGATATAAATATATATACATCGACCCACACGGTCGGAAAACCCCAAAAACAGTTCATATTTTCCATTTTTATTGCGTAGGCGTATCTTATTTAGCATTTTAAGCAAGCGGGTTATTATTTTTAGCGAATAGCACAATCCAATCCAGCCACACGGCTTCCAGGCATGTAAGTGCCAAATATATGCAGTTTAACTATATTTCACTTAGTTGCAATGGTTAAAACATATGAATTCTAAAGAAATGTACATCCAACATTTTCCTTAAGCAATTTTTACAACTGTCATACTAATTCAACTATTTCAATTAATTTATAAACCATTTTCATTCAATTTGAATGGTTTAAAACTCAATCGCTTACATTCAATTTATTCTTAAACAAACTGAACTCATATTTAATTTAATTGCTTTCCAAAATCAATTCATTTTACTTCTATCAATTCATGGGATTTTAATTACTCCTATTTGCATCCAATGACAATTTATTCTATGCAGTTTGACGAGATCTATGTGAATAAACAAGTATTTTTCATTATAACCAATTTAAATTGATTCTTTTTAATTGATTCCGTTCAATTTATTTTGCATGCTATATTCTCATTCATTTTATTTGGATCCATTTATTTATCTTGGAACATTTCATATTGGTTACATCCAATACTCATTTCATAATTAGTTTGCAAACTAAACATTTGCCACATTAAATTGGCATTTGACTTCATTTAACCAATTCAAGTTCCATCTCCAAATTTCATTACCAATTAATTCCCTTTTATTTCAATTCATTCATGACCATTTATTTAGCTCGACCCATACCAAGCTTGCATATTACTACCCATTCCCGAATTAATTCAAATCAAGCTATAAGTTAATGGTCTTCCAATTTTACTCGTAGTCGAGTTTTCTAATTATTCTCCACTTAAGTTAATCTACTCAATTTATTTCGCTTCAAACTTAAGTTCACTTCCATTTGATTCTTATTTATTCCATCCATTTATTTATTCAATATAATTAGTTTATCCACTCAATTTATTATGAATTTTCATTACCTTAAATATTATTTTCAACCCACCAAGTTCTTTTTCAATCCAATATCATTAAACTTGGTTTTAAGTTGAATTCAATTCAACTCTCCCCTTAAATTCAGCTTAAGTCAAGTTATTTTGATTTATTCAAATTTTTTTTAATACTTAAGCTCATTCCATCTTACAAGTAAATCTTTCTCTTTTCAATTTAACTCGATTCTATTTTAATCCAATCCCATTTCAATCTACAAATTTATTTGATCATTTATTATACATCTTAACTTTTTAGATTCGGCTCATTCAATTTATTACAAGGCCATTTCCAATTTATTTCCACCTATTTGGATTTTATTCGCAATACAAACCATTTCTATTTTAATCCGATTTCATTTTCCTTTATTTGATACATTCCAATTATATATAATCTGTTAACACTCCAAATCAAATTTTAATTTATAACTCAAGTTCTGAATCCATTAGCCATTTTATATTACCATTCACTTTTATGAACTCACAATTCAATCTCATTTACTTCATCAACAATTTGAATCGAATTAAATTTTATAACTTGAGTTTTATTTCCAATCTTCATTATTATCTCACAGTTCAGCTTTTATTTAACTGCATTGGGTTCTCATTACATATTTCATTATCTAATTTATTATCTAAATAGTTTTCCCCAACTTATAATTCAGAACTTGATTTTAACCCCAAAATCTCTTCATTTAATTTTTCTTAGGTTCAAATTTATTTTATAATCCAAGTTTTGATTTTGATTTTATTTTCAATTCATCAAAATATTTATTTTGGGTTTTCCATCCTACTTTTCAAATTTTATAAGTCACAACTTATTATTTACACAATTCCATGCATTCTAGACTTGAATATATTCATCTTTTATTTTAACTCAAGCTTCATGCTTATTTATATCCCAAACATGTTTTATTTCATGCATTGTAACTCGTTTACACGTTATCCAATCCTTATTCAATTTATTCAACTCGATTCAATTTCAACTTGATTCGAATACAACCGGATATTATTCCCGCCTATTTAAATTAATTTTCAATCCAGTTAAATTTTCTTATTTCCCCATCCAAGGTAATTTCATTTCTAACCTTTCCCTTTAAATTTAAATTCCAACATTCAAAGCTTATATTCCCTTCCTGATTTAAAAAATCATTTTAATTTATAAGCTTACAACCATCTCATCAGGATTTTTAAATACCCGACTTTGGTTTAGAATCATCTTGAAATCTCCAATATCTCAAATGATATTCTCAAAATTTAAACCAATCCTGGTGTTATTCCCAACAAATTTCCTTTGAGACTTCAAAAACAACTAGCTTTTCTGAACAAATCAATTTTTTTTGGCAGCAATCCGTCACTTAGAAATTCGAAAATGAACACTGATGATGCGGCCATCATCATCAGAATTATTTTCCAATAATCCGGGTGATTTCAATGCTATATCACTTTCAAAATCCATTTAAAACAGATTTCCATTCAGAAATATCTCCAAAACAATAATGCTATCATTTATTTTTAAAACACTGCCAAATCTCCGGTATTTAAATTTCCAAATCTCCGGTATTTAAATTTCCATATCCTACTTAAATCAATTTTAACTACAAATCCGTTTGTATAGTTTATGCTTATACAAATTCTCATGTGATTGTACTCCAATTCATAAATTACATTTATACTTCATATTTACAAATTTCAATTTATAATGGATTATTCCTTTAAATTTTAGTTATATTTCAATTTCTAGTTAAATTTTCACTTAACAATGATAATGCTTTAATATTATTCTTCCTAACATCCAAATATATTAGATAAATAGTTTTCAAAAGCTATCCTTTATATCAAAATACGTTTTTGGGTAACATTATTTCATTTACCCACATTTAAAACAATACCGTGTCGATTGTTCTATTCAAGTGTTTAGAAACCCCTTCAATACAGTTGCCCAGACTGTGTCAACGAAGGTTCATATGCCACTCAATAAATCAATCAACGCGATAGTAAAACAATTTATATTCACTAACAAATACACGGACATATCTATTAATACGCTCAGACTCATTCTAGAGTGCTACGGACTCTATTTTAAATGAGTAATTCCCACCAGAGCCAAGGTTATCACTAACCTAAGCTCTGATACCAAGTGTAACGACCCGCAAATCCGTACCTCTTGAATTAACACTATTCAACATCAATAAACTCAAGTTGTACAGAAATACGAACCATTTGGGTTAAAGAAGAAGAGATAGAAGAAGAAAATAGAAAACAACATCAAAATCTAACCATCGCAGCGGAATAAAATATAATAGATAATAAATGATCTTTACTCAAAAATCATATATCTCTGTTTATATATTACATCATCAGAGTACATCAATCACAGCTCAACATCCATATCATACAAATGATTACACAACAACTCAACACAGCGGAAAGTATGTATATAAACAAGTACGGGAGTACGTATCATCATCTTGCTCGTCTACTGAGCTCCACAGCATCATATCCTGTATCATATAATACTCGGTCTGACCCGAGCATTATAGTTAAATAATACCCGAGTCAGACTGGAATACCAGCGTGAGAAAATCATACCCAATTGATTATTAAAGTTTCAAAAATCCTTTGAAAAACAATAGCATCTCGTAAGACCACGCCACAAATAAACATGTCGGGTTCTTACCTTACGATAGCTAAAACAATTTTTATAGAAATCCTCTGATATTATAATAGGGTCTATGTACAAATACTTATAAAATAGCCGAAATTGTTACATGGTTAAATTCCAGCTACTAGCCACAGAGTGGGTAATACAAACAAAACTCGTACAAGGCTCGTAGGGAGAATGGATTTCCAACTAATGACTAGGCACTAGGGTACCACCTGTAATAGTACGGGGCCTAGATCACCATACCGAGGAGTACGCCCGCTCCCCTGCAGCACAAGGCCGGGACTACCCCTTACTGGATAATCCCGAGTGAGATCACCCCGCGGTTGGGATCAGCAACCGCCCACTAAGCCGAAATAAAAAGGGACATCTAGACTGGAATGACCTCACCCTGCTTGGGTGCTACCCACCTAGCCTTGCTGCATAACCCCTGATTTTCAATCATTCCCATTTGATGAGGCTTGAGGCTAAGCGTTACCTTTATAGAACATATCCCTTAGAATGCCCATCGTCCACCTGACGATGTTTCACAAGCATTCATCCATACAAGTCCATCCCGGGTTCGAACGGAACCGAAGGCACTATTCCTACTACATCCATTTCGGAAATATCCTCAGGATTAGTAGCGACTAGCCTTTGCACTTCACTGCTCCATCTTCGAATCCAAAACCATTTACACGAAACGTACAAACCGGATCGAAGTGGTTTTCGAGAAATAAATCTCGATCCCGGTCTCTTCGAAACGATCAACGCATTTGTCCAATATTGATAGTCGGTTTTTTTAACTATCAATTTATATTCACAAACATCCATCAAACAATAAATAATTTCCCAAATTATTTATTAACCTCAAAATATCTTCACAAGATATATTTCTATTTTCAGTCCTTTGAAAACAGTTTTCAAACCATTCTTTCTTTTCAGAATAAACTTTCCTAAGTATTTTCTATCTCCACTGAAATTGCCAAGCACAAACTTGATTTTTAAAATAATTTAAAACACTTTATTTTAAAATATACTTCTAAAACATTTACGTTAAACTACTTCAATAATTTGTAAAAATAGATACTATATACATATTTAAAAATAAGGTTACTTTATAAAATATAACTAAATTTTTAATCTTAAAACAAACTACTAAGTCACTCTTTAAATAATTACTACTATAATGGATTAAAAAGAAAAGACTTACTTTATAATTTAAATCTTTAGAAAAATAAGTTTTTCAAACTTGCTTTTTAAATCAACTTAAAAACTTTCAACTTATATTTAAAAACATACTTTGAAAACGTACTTGGTTATCCAGGGAGAAGATCCAACTTAAATCACTTAAATCGATTTTCCAAATTGATTTCCAATTTGTTCCATTTGAAATAAATTTCTTTACTTATCAGTTCATTTTGAAATTCATTAATTGTGGACTTTATTTTTATTTTTATTATTTTCTGTTTGATTTTAAATCTTTTAACTGAAATATACAAATTTTAGGCTTCTCCCATTTTCTTCTTTGTTCCTTTCAACATTTAAAATCTTACTTTTAAAATAAACGTTTTGTTCATTTAGATATTAACATTGGAGTTTACAATTCATTAACTTCCTATTTATTCAAACATCTCCTTTCTATGCTCAAGATTTATTAATTAGAATTCTTATGTCACTTTATTTTCTTCCATTCTTAAATTTATTCAAATTTCCATAATTATTTTACTTACAAATTCACTTCTTTTATTTTCTTTTCCAACATCCAAGTTATATATTTTTGGAAATTCATTATACCCAATTATATCCAATCAAACCATAGCATTCAATATTTCAACATAATCCGTCATAAAATATCAAATCATCATAACAGAGGGGATTTAAATAATTTAAATAAATGTCCAGGGATCCAGTTGGATCCCTCCAACCTGTTTTCCCATGCATCCACAAATGTTAGCATAATATAAAATGCCAATTCCAAATATATACCACACCACAACACATAAATCAATTCAACCATTTCAAACAATTATTTAAATTTAATTATTTAAATTTAAATTTAAATCTAACTGAGTGAGATTAACTCACCTTTGCTATTATTTGCAATCCACTCCACCATGACTTGTTTTTCCCATAGTATTTAAACCTTGTATAACAATGTTTTACGATTTATTAATACTTGAATTAATCAAACAATTTATTATCCATTATATGATGATTTTAGCAAACCCCTAAATCAATTTTAAACTAAAAATTGGGTTTAAACTAAAAATTTATTTTTAAGCTGATTTCCTCTTTATAAAATATTTTTAGTACCTAAGAGAATTCAATGAAGTTAATATCTTCACCATATATTATTAACAGTACTAGTTAGTAAAGACATGTGTATGTATATTTTTAAATATATATGTTTACATATATATTTACTTTAAACTCATTTACTTAAAAACTCGTTTATATAAATCTAAAATTTAATTTATATAACTTCTTTTCAATATTCAAAATTCCTATCTTTTATCCAATTTATCTATATCCTGTTTCCTGTAAGCATAAGCATTTAAATTTAATAAAAAAAAACGATACCTTACTGACGAGACCCGAGCACACACCCTACAACTTGGCTTCGAACACGCGAGAAGCCGCCGCAAACCCTAGATGATATATACACACGGCAGACACACGGTAGCGCAGACCGCAAACCCTAGATGAGACACGCAGACCACCCTAGATGTTGAATAACATTGCACTCCCCAATACCCATCACAACCACGCTGCCGCCAAGCACGCTCCTAAAACCCCATGAAATCTATGCCCTAATTCGAGCTTCGGCCCCAGCCACCAGCGACAAACGCCTCGTCCTCCCAGACTCGAGAATCTCCATCAGAATCCAATCTCCACGTGCATGATTCGCCACACTCCCCCCCAACACTCGCGATTTTAACCATGTTTCCCCCTTTTCCCACGCGAGCATCCATCACGACGAGAAATTTCCAGGCCTCATGAACCGAACTCGAGCTCGTGCTGCTCCTCGAAGCTCAGATCGCCGCGATTCGAGATACAGGAAACGCGATTCAAAAGGCGATCGCCATTATTTTATTTTATTTTCTGAGTGATTTTGGGGTTTTGAAAAGAGAGAAGGGATTCGGCCCTATTGTGTTGCTCGTTGTATTTTTTTTAATATTTTTTTTATACTCGGCCTACAGCTTCCACTTGAAGCCTCTTCCATTATTTATCTATTTATTATATTATTATATATATTTTTTAGTTCAAGCATTTTTATTGTTGACTGAACGGCTAAAAGAAAATTTGAGCAGACCAACATTTCTTTATTTAAATTCAATTTGTCGCTATATAAATTTTCAACGCGTTTACATATCGTACTCTCACACCACAACCCCAAACACTACGAAATTTGAAATCCGATAAGTATACAATATTACGGATCCAATGGCCCTGGTTTCGTCGAATTCCGAGACTGTGCCTCGGAAGGCTATTGTTAAATTCGATTTAAACGATTTATATTTCGAAACCGAACAAAACACCTCCAAAATCAATTTAACACTTTTACTATTTTCCATATTATCAATATAAATTTTATAAGCCATTAAATTATTTTTAACAGGTTTAAAACTCCAGATTCAATAATTACCTAACTCCAAATTATTTAATTCAATAATTTAAGTATCAAATAAATCGTGGTATTCGTTATTCAAGTTAAAATTACCTATTGAATATTTAGAGTCAATTAAATATTCTGATTTTAAATTCTCGAAAATTCCGGGTCGTCACATTATGTCACTGTGAAACCTCTTCTAGGAGATGGGAGAGTCCTTTAAAGATTCTTTAGAAGATTCCACATGGTTGTGATGGAGGTAAGCAATGCATATGTGGACATCGTCTTGATGGCATTGATAAGGGGATTCATCTCGATGCTGATTTTGGGAGATGGATGAAGATGAAAACCCCATCGACGATTGATGTGTTTTACCAAAAACCGGACCAGTTCTACGCTTGGAAGAGGCAAGTACTACTGCCAGGAAGGTCAACACTAGGCAATCGGCTGAAGTTATTCAAAGTAATATTGTTGTGAACCAGTTTGGAGGAAATTCCATGAACGTTGAAGTTAATAACGAGAATAAAAGTGGAGGTTAGAGAAGGATTGATGATGGGCTAGAGATTGAAAGTCTGATTCTTGAAAACGCCCCAGATTTTCAAAGTATGACAGTTACACCTAGCTGAACCATTCAATTGAGAACATATACCTTGTGGCCCAAGGTACTGAGCAGTACAAGAAGCTGGCTTTGAGAGAGTCGAATGAAAAGGAGAAGAAATCTTGAATGTATTGCAGGTTTCATGATATCCATGGTCACGATGCAAAATGAATGTAGATACTTACATGATGTGATTAAAGATTTGATAAGATAGAAAAAGTTACAGCAATTCATCGAAGTCCCGTACGATGGCAGCAAGGAAGTTCTAACCCCCATTGACCATTGTTTTAATAGGGGCAAGCCATACCTGGTGAGGACGAGCCCAGCTGGCTTGAAAAATGCTCGATCATTAATACCATTCATGGAGGACCATATCCAGAAGAAAAGAGATGGAACGAAATGGAAAGTTATGCTAATGCCTTAAAGCATGTTGATGCTGAGAGTTGTTTTACCGTCGAAGATGGAGATCCGACGAAGCAACTCGAGACAAAGAGCGACTTTATGCTTAGAAACAAGGACTCTGATGGAGTTGAAGCTCCAATAATGGGTACCTTGGTGATTTCAACCATGATTGGGCCAATGATTCTAAGAAAGGAGCTAGTTGACTGCGACGGTTCAATCAACCTTCTTTTCAAAAAATCTTTTGACCAAATGTTCTTGTAGGAAAAGGACCTAAAACCATGCAAATCTCGTATCCAAGGATTTAATGGAATAATTATTGAATCCTTTGGTTGTGTGGATTTACCCGTAGTGCTAAGAGAAGGTCAGCGCAAGAGAATGCATGTTGTGACCTTAATTGTGTTGGACATTTTTTCAGCCTACAATACACTTCCAAGCCGACCGACCCTAACTAATTTTCAAGTAGCCATCGCCCCATGGAGTTTAATGATAAAATTCCCAATAAAATAGAGTGGGAGTTTTACAGGGAGACCATGGGCTTCGACGTGAACGCTACGTACTAGAGATAAAGGTGGCAAGGCGATGTGAGAAGGGAAAGGGTATGGGGAAGACTCTCTGCATCAAATCTTTGGATTCATTGCAACTACTTAAGCCCTGGCTCGGGCAGAACGACCAGTTTCATAAGGATATGGACCGAGGAAAGAGCAAGAGCGGCTCCCATGGAGTTGGCGTCAACATTCTAGTTAGTCGGGATGATCCTATGTAATGAATATCGGATATCAACTCAGCATAAGTACAATGAGAGAATTAACTGGTTTTCTCTAGGGAATCTAGATGTGTCCGCTTGGACACCTTCTCACATGTGTGGGATATCACCGAAGATAGCGTGCCACTTATTGAATGTCAATCCTAAATGCATTCCTGTGAAATAGAAACATCGTAGCCTAGGTTTGGATAGATCCACTGCATTGAAAGAAGAGGTGGATAAGTTGAAAAACAACGAATTCATCTGAGATGCTCATTACCCAGAATGGATATCCATTCCATTCACGGTGAAGAAGTCCATGGGAAGTGGAGAACATGCATTGACAATTCCGGTCTAAATAAGGCATATCCAAAAGATAACTTCCTGCTCCCGAAAATCGATCAACTAGTAGACTCATCAGTTGGACACGAACCGCTTTCATTCAAGGACGCCTAATCCTGCTATAACCAGATCCTAATGCACGCCCCAGATTAAGAGCACACCAGCTTTATAACTGACGTGGGACTGTATTGTTATCTTGTTATGCCTTTTGGATTGAAAAATACTAGAATAACTTACCATAGGTTAGTAAATTTGATGTTCAAGGAAAAGTTAGGTGTTTAATGGATGTCTACGTGGATTATATGCATGTGAAGTCACGACGATTGATGAACCACATTGATGACTCGGAAAAGATGTTTGGTGTACTCCATAAGTATGGAATGAAGCTCAATTTGCTGAAATGTTCATTTGGAGCTATATCAGGGAAGTTCTTTGGTTTTATAATGAACTCGAGAGGGATAGAAGCTAATCTGGAGAAGATTCAGGCATAGAGGAACAACAAATCCCTAAAGTTAATCAAGGAAGTCCAAAGCCTAAATGGAAAAGTTGACGCCTTGAGCAGGTTTATCTCTAGAGCCACAAATAAATGCATCCCTTTATTCGACATCATCAAGAATGGGAAGAGAAACTTTTCTTGGATATATGAGTGTATATATGCTTTCTAGGCTCTAGTAAATCACTTAGAGAGGCTTCCCATCCTATCAAAGCCCATGAAAATAAGGACTTGTTTGTTTATCTTACAGTGTCGGTGCACTCTTTGAGCGCCGCAATTATGCGTGAGGATTTCGAAATTCAAACACCAATATATTACATTGGCAAGCAGCTGATGGGGGCAGAGAGGAATTACCTCAAGTTGAAAAAATTAGCCTAGTGCCTATTAATCACTTCGAGAAAACTCCACACATACTTATAGGCTTATTCGATCAAGGTTCTTACTGACCAGCCTTTGAAAAAGGTCTTGTAGCGACCTTAGACTTCTAGAAGACTATTGAAATGGAACATTGAATTGAGCTAGTATGACATTACATATCACCCCTGAAGGGCAATCCAAGGCCGTGCTTTGGCCGATTTCATAGCCGAGTACAATGTGCGAGATGATACTTCAAAAAGCAGTGAAAAATAGGATGTTGGATGCAAGATGTGCATCATTGGCGCATCCAACGAGCATTCCTCCAGGGTAGGTGTTGTGCGAGTAACTTCCAAAGAGTGTTTAACCTAGTATGCCCTAATACTTGACTTTCCTATGATAAATAACAAAGCAGAATATGAGACATTGATCAGAGGACTCAAAATCACAAAAGAGTTGGGAGTTTGAACTTTATGCATATTTTGCGACTCCTAACTAGTAGTATGTCAGGTGAGGAAGGAGTTTTTGGCTAGGCAAGACTAGCTCTTTCTTTGAACAAAGCTCTTGCGTTGCTTAATGACATCGAGTATTACATGATGACGCATATTCCTAGAGAAGAGAATGCGATGGCTGATTCGCTAGCCAAGCTGATTGGCTCAGGAGATGCACGATCCAAGGGCCTGATCCCCGTGGAACTGCTTTTGACTCTAAGCATCGACTAGACGAATTGTCGATTGGATCTTGGTGGCTGAGTCTGAAAAGGAGTCATGGATGACTCTGATTAAGAATTACTTGTAGAAAGGAATCCTTCCTAACATGAAGAACGATCGACGGCAGCTCCTTCGCAAATCTTTAAGATTTATTATTCAAGAAGGAGTGTTATACATGAAGGGTTCTCGGTCCCCTTGCTTTGGTGTGTTGCCAATGAAAAAGTCAAAGGAGTCCTGAAAGAAGTTCACGAGGGAACTTGCGGTGATCACACCGGCAAAAAATCTTGGCAAAGAAGATTCTTAGCTATGGATACTTCTGGCCAACTGTCAATTGAGATGGAGCTAACTACACTAGAAAGTGAGATAAGTGTCAAAGGATTACAAAGATTACTATAGCCTCATCAATGAAGATTACACAGATGGTCAGTCCCTTCCCATTTGCTGTTTAGGGTATTGATATCATTGGTGTGCTGCCAATGTCTAAAGATGGTGGGAAATACACCATTGTTGTTGTTGACTATTTTATAAAGTGGGTTGAAGTGGAACGGCTATCCACAATCACAACTAAGAAAGTGATCAACTTCATACTCAGACATATCATCTATTGCTTAGGGTCCCATAAACATTTATCTCTAATAATGGAACCTATTTGACAACGTTGAAGATTTCTGCCATATGCATCACATAGTGAATAGATTTGTACCGGTAGCACACCTGCTAGCGAATGGATAGGTGGAAGCTACGAATAAAATCATTAAGTCTATTCTCTAGAAGCGATTGGAGAAGGCCAAGGGCAAGCGGGCCGATGAATTACCATTTGAACTTTAGGCTTACATAACAACCCATAAGCTCACGACCGACCACTCTCCGTTCGCTTTACCCTATGGATCGGGGGCTATGATTCCAATTACTCAAAGTACCTTCTTATCGATTTACTCATTACAACTCCATAATGAATGAGGAACTCCTGATAGAGTCTCTCGATGTGATTTATGAGAAGCATTATTAAGCTAATCTAAAAGCAGCCGCGAACCAAAAATTGGTCGCCCGATATTACCACGCCAAGTTTAGGAGTCGGACCTTTGAGATTGGTGACTTCGTTCTCAAGCGAGTCTTCTCAGGCCTCGTGAATATGAACCCGAGCTGGGAAGGTCTGTATGGAATCAAGCACAAGGTTAGAGATGGATTGTTCAAGCTAGAAAACATAGACCGGGTTTCACGGTCCTGAGCATGGAATAGTGAACACTTACGATGGTATTTCACTTCAGATCTAATTTTGTGAATATCTAGTAAAGTTTGATGTAAAAAGAATCTGTCATTTCCAGTGTATGTAAAATAAAATGACTTCCTTAATCTGTGACACTATCTCTATCTAACTATTATGTTGTGAACTTTAGTAAAAATGAGTGAATCTACATATGCAAAGGTAGGTATACAGGTATTCGAAGTTAGGTACCAACTGTGCTTTTACGGTCCATGATCGGGCCTTTGAAGTAAATCATCCTTATTGTCCGGAGGTAGATGCCAACTAACTCTCTCAACCCCTGACTTGGGGAAGGAGTATAAAAAATGCAGGTGGAACGAGACAATTCGCCCCATCATCTCATGCCCGAAGTTTGGTAGAACACTGATGCCTTGCCCTATGGGTAGCAAAGCTAAAGATCACTGCCCGAAGTTTGCAAGATCTTGTCCTAACCTCGACCAACAACTAGATTCAACCGCAGTCAAGGGTCAATATCTTAAAAGAGGGACATTCAAACTACCAACTCTAGTAACCAACTCTGAGCGATGCCTAGAGTTCAGCTCAGTAAGAGACAAACATTCCAGATAGGGATGTTTAAACCATCGGGTCAGGTGATCAAGATTCGGTCGGATCCTAAAGAGGACCTCAAGTCATCGAGATTTTCAGTGACCAACACAAGCAATAAGATCGCTGTTATAATTTAAGTGGAGCTTGGTTAAAGACAAACAAAATAAGCTGATATTCGACCAAAAAATAACAGAGGAATGGTTCACATATGTATAAACAAAAATATGAAGCGCATATCTTGTAACTTAAAGAAGTAAACACTGAAGTTGAAGAGAAAACCAAGTTTATTAACATACCATTCTAAATAAAAGGCAAGGCCTAAACCCACATAAAGTTGGCCTAAGATAAAACATATCCTACGACTATATAACCAAAAAGCAGAAAGCAAACGGATAATCACTTCTTATGCTTCTTCTTCTTCTTCTTCTTTCCTTCTCCGGAGGAGTGCATACCAACCTCGTTTATTTTTCTCCTGCCTCTTCCTTAGACCTTTAATGGGTTGCTTTGAGACAATCCGATGGTCACACTTTGAGTGCTCTAGGGTGGAAGGGGAGAGTGATTGAAGCATAGATAGTCTCACCACGTAAAGCTGTTGGTAAAGTAGGGGAAATGAACTCAACTTTCTCCTGCTTGATCTCCCTGGCTAGTAGAACTCATTTTTCTTACACCTCTTGCATGGTAGTCCCTGTAAAAGGCCCTAAAGATCCCATCATAATGACATCCTAATCAATCTGGACTCCTTGGAATTCACCAGTTCCCTCCTCTTGCAAAGCATGAATTATTGGTGCATCAGGACCAGTAGCCTCGCCGGTTTGAGCAATTGGAATCATTTCAGAAGTAGTCACGACCATTGATTCTATCATGGATGCTTGTTGTCCTAATTGGTGACCCTCCTCAGGGAGCAAAGTGAAGTGAGGCTGACTTGAAATCAGAGAACATGAAAGGAGAGATTAGATACATCGACCAGTGCCATGTGAGCTCGCTCGAATATGCATGAGGTCAATTAGATACCTCTGCCAGACTGAGGCTCTGTATAAGCATGAGTGCCATCCGAATTCCCTTCTAGAATAGGAGATAACATGCTTATCTTTTGCATTTATGGTGCCTCCAGATTGTATGGAGGGTCAAATGGAGTGATGGAGGCACTTTGAGGCATAGAAGTGAGGCCTATGGTGGGGTCTTGAGGTTTAGTCTAAAAGCCTTTGCCTTGGTCTTTATGGAACATGGTAGCTAGCTTTGAATACAAAATAAGCTCACCAGCTCTGAGCGTTTGATCTCACTTGGACTTAGAATCTCACGCTCCAGCCCCACCGAATTCACTTCACCTCCCACCAAAGCCTGCTACTCTTCTCGCACGATCTGCTCCACGCTAAAGCTATAGCTCTGGCATAGTCTTTTTCGAGCCATTCCAAGTCCTTGAACTTGATTATATTGGCATTATAGTTGATGATGATTGGCTCAAATTTGTCCTTGATCTGCTTCTATGCGGCTGCGATCGATTCATCCATATTTCTAGTACGAGCCAATGAATCGTCCCTCTCCTCACAAGCATCCGATAACTCCTTACAATAGTTATGAGCTTGCATGAGAGCATCGTCTTTCTCTTTCTTCTCTTTCTCCAGTGTTGCACTTTTAACTCTGCTGTTTCCTTTGTTAGCTGCTCCTCTTTGATAGAAAATGATTTCTATGGTAAGTGGATTCGATCCAGCTTAGATGGTCTTTCCTCCCTCGTTCAACATTTCAGTCAAGTCCTTGATTTTTTGCTCAATCTCTGCCTATGACTTCATTTACTCGGTAACTTCTATATCAAGGTTATCTTGATTAATTGTAAGATGCAATCTCGGAGCCTCAACTTTCTTGCTCTCGACGTATTTAGAAATCTACTCAACCAATCTCTTTCATATGAAATATTGATCGTAAGCATCGCCAACATAAACCACGGTGTGGCCTTTGACCTTTGGCGGGATCTCCTTCAGATTAGGGAACAAACTTGATGCTGTGAATTTTTCTCTCAAAGAGTGGCGCTTCAATTCAGTCATTTGGGGTTGGATGCAACATATTACACCATTGTAATGGCGGGAGGCTTGATAGTTCCTTTCTCAGGCTTCTAACGAGAGGTTATGGGGGTGACTAGTTTCAATGACTACTTAGAGTGCCGATGAGTGCAAGGTGGCACTGCATGCTTGGAGGAGAGAAAAGCCGATGAAGGGTTGCGAGAGATCACTAGGAGGGACGTCATCAACTCAGTTGGAATGCTTGTCCAAACTCTTGGGTAAAGGTGATTGGATTTGGACCTATGCCTTAAAGATGAATCATATAATTAATAGCCCATATCTTGGCCCTCTCCGTCTCGGCTCGAGCACCGTTGAAAGCAGAATCATGGCTGGTGCCATGGGAGTGTGTTCGCGAGTTGTGTCTCTTGGGATGAACCATTTGGTCCTTAATGGAATCGAACATGCTATTGTGCTCCATTGATCCTTCAATTGAAACAAAGGCAGATTAGCCTTGATAAGATGAAAATGACAGCACCAGCTAATCAATGTGTAGTGTATGTGTGTGTGAGTGTCCTGGTATCACCCCAATAGACCATGAGCTTGGAGTAATCTCTCCTCCTCAAGTAGATGACACTTCATCTTAAAAGCGGATAAGGGATTCGACATCCCTAATTCTCATATTGTCAATACCATAAGAATTGATATCATCTAGAATCAGTCCCAAACTGGTTTATGTGTTCTCCGAAGGCTAGATTGGTGCCTCTTCTACCACAGTGGCTAGTGGAAGTCGCGTCGTATACCATAGGGAAAGATCCTTATCCTAGGACACTACTTCAAAAGGAAACCTTAGCCATCACCACTATTATTAGAAGAAGACTCATTGTAATATCCCGAAATTTCCAGGAATTTAAATATGATAATCTCTCAATTTAAATTTTTTGAAATTGATAAAATTGTTATTTTTCAAAAATAAATAATCAAATAATAATATAATATCTTAATTATGGTTATAGATTGGCTTTTATAATAAGAATAATTATTTTGTATAGTGTAAATAAGTTCTAAATTGACTAATTGTTTTCAAAATTAATAGGTGTGTTTAAATATATATATATATATATATATATATATTTCTGTGTATTTTAAATTGATTTTTAAATAGGATAAATTATTTATAAATAATAATGAGCTTATTTAAAAATAGATATTATATTTATTTAAATTGATTTTAGATTTGGATTTTTAAATTTGACTTTAAATTTGAATTTAAGAGATATACATGCATCTTAAAATAAAATAATATATAGTTTGATTTTAAAATATATAGATAATGTTTTTTAATTAAAAATAAGATTTGTTTTATATTTTTCTTTTTATAGAAATTTGTCTTAGAAATTTGGAATTGTATTTATTTAATAAGAATAAATACAAGGACTTTTGAAATAGCATTTTTTAAAATGATTTTGCAATATTGTATATAATTTTATTTAAATTATATTTGGTTTCATTTCTTCTAAAGATTGTACTTATATAAATTTGAAAACATTTATAAATGTATAAATGTATTTGTTAATTAGGAATTTAATTAGAAAAGTATTTTTAAATTAAGGAAACATATTAGATAAATTAGGAAATTTATTTAAAAAGCTTTTAGATTTCTTTTAGAATAAATAAACATAAACTAGGACAAGTGTTTAGTTCTAAATCACTTTGTCAACAAGTGTTAAATCGTTTATGTAAATTAAAGACAAGTGTCCATGTTTTTTTTTAATTTTCTTTTAATTTAATAAATCTGAAAATTACCTATATAAACACCACCTTTCTTCATTTTTATTTTTATTTAAAATTTTATGATTCATGCTTAAAAGAAACTAGATTATCAATGCAAATCTTTACTCATTCCAAAATCAGAAATCCTCAACATCTAAAATCTGAAAATCCATGCTCAAATCAATATCAAACCTGAAATCTCCTCAAACCATTATGTGATCAAAAGCCTACCATCAATTCCTCAAACTCAAATACAATTCAGGAATGAATTAAGAACCCTGCAACTTATTTTCCAAAACCATTCTGTGACCAAAAATCTGAAACATTCATCTCATGATAAAAAGCCTGCAGTATATTTGCAAAAGTTCAAAACAAATTTCAATCCAGATCTGAAAGTTCCCATGTCTACATCAATTTTCAAATGCATGGAAGCACTCAAGTTTTCAAAAGCTTCAAGTTCAAAGCATTTTGCAAGTTCCAGTTTTATTCATCAAGATTTAAAACTCTGCATTTCTTTATAAGGGCGAGTAAACAATTTACTATAATTTAAGTAGTAATTTTTCGTTGCATGATTTTGAGATGATGTTTATTCTACATACATAGAAGTTGCCTCTGTGTTGAGATAAATATGCAATGGGATTTGTTATGTTGGAACTGTGTATGATAGTTTCATTTTCCTCTCTGTTATCTACTATAGAATCTGAGTAAAGATCAAATCTTCAAGCTATTCTATTTAAAAAAAATTTGTTAAGTCTTAGATTTAAATAAAATAAGTTAGTTTAAGTATAACTAAGGACTAAAAATAGAACATAATTTCTGGTATTTGAAGTTTTCTGGAAAATAAACAAAGCGGTGATACTTAATCACCAATGTGTGAAATCAAATATTGAAATTTGATGAAATAATTATATAATTAGGATTGTCACTGGGAATTATGATTTTTAGAAAGAAAGTCACAATTTTCAAAATTAAATTGAGAGAGAAATTGGGTATTATCTGGAAATTGAGTTTCTGCCAAAATCTGTTGATTTATGCATCTGGGTTGCTCGGGATTCTTGATGAAGCTAGGGGTAGAATTGGAGAGTGTGGAAAAAATTATTGAAGAGTTTGTAATTCATTGTGGAGGTTGAAATTGCTCGATTTTGTTTTTCAACCTAATTCTGTTCAAACTTGGAAGCTTGTCCACTGCATCTTCATTTTTGCATCGAGCTTGATGGGATTGTGAGAATTTGATCGTGGAAGCTTGGGAATTTGGTGTGGCTAGATTTTGTGATGATCTAGTGGTCGGCGATGGGGAAGCTAGGTGTTTTCAGGAAGGGGTTGTGGGTTCGAGTTCAACTTAGGAGCTCGATTTTGATTTGGGTACTGTAATGATGAGATGGTGGTCGGAATCGTTTACAGTGGGTGTCGCTGACATTCGAGAAGGGTTGGAGTTGGTCGCGACGGCGTTGATCAGCGGTGCACTTGCACAAGTGGTTGGTGTCAGTAGGTATTTAGGAATTGGGTTGTTGGGTATTAGCTCGGGTATAGGGTAAATGACTCGAAGGTGGCTTCGTGTTTTAGGATCTTTGTCTTGAGTTTAAACTCGAATTACTATGGGTTGTAACCTGTAGTTTAAGTGTACAGGTTCTTGAATTTTAAATCCTAACTAACTTTGAACTGGAACTAAAAGAAAGAAAGGAGAGAAGTTGTACTTTATACTTGAATTCAAGTATACATGGGTTGAACCCAAATTGGTGTTTAACCAGATTTTCAATTTAAAATAACTAAGTTTAAACTTTAATAATTTAAGTTAAATTAAAATTCTTGCCTTTGAATTGAATTGTTTTTATGAATGAATTTGTATGAATGGTTTAAAATGTTATAAGTTAAAAACCTTAATATTATTTTCTAACTTATTTTGCAATATAAAGGAAATTTTTAAGGACATGTTTTATTAATGAACAATGATTTATAATTAACAATTAAAGTTTTCAAGTAATTTATTAACTTGAAATTAGGATTGTTAATTAATAATTAAAGGAAAGTAATTAGTGATTACTTTATATTTTAAACTAATTAATGAATTAAGTTAAGCAAAGTTTTCAAGGTTAATTAAAGATAATGTTCTATCTTAAAGAATAATTAAGTGTTAATGATTTGTAATTAATTGGTTAATTAAGAAATTTTAAGTTTAATTAATTAATTTAAGTAATTATTTTTAAGGATTAATTAAGTAATTAATTAAATATGATTATTAAATTAATTAACTAATAATTATGATGATTTAATTAATGACTAATGATTAGTTAAATTGTAATTATTAATTAATTAAGTAATTAAACTAGTAATTAAGTTTTAATTAGGTTTTCTTGATTAATAATTAAAGGTTATTAATCTATAAGGCAAGTTAATTAAGGATTAATTAACTATTATTAAAGGTTAACTAATTATAATTAAGGATTGATTTATAATTAATTAATTTGTAATTAAGGTTGTTAATTAATAATTAAGTTTTATTAATTAATGATTAATAGATGATTAATTAGTTAATTAAGGGTAATTAATTAATTATAAAGGTAATTAATGATTGATTACTTTGTATTAAAGGATTGATTAATAATTAAGGTTTATTAATTAATAGTTGATGATAATTAATCTGTTAATTTAAGATTAATTTGGTTAAAGAGTAATTAAGGAATGAATTACTCGATTATGATTTATGGGGTGTTTGTGATCAAGTAAGTTAATTAATTTGTTAATTAATTAAGTATGGTCACTTGATAAATGATTAAGTATGTCTACTTAATAAGTTTTGATAAGAGTAATTACTTAAGATAAGTAATTGATGAATAAATTACAGGGGTAACCGAGATAAGTGAAATTACTTATTGGGAAGTAATTTTAAATGGATAATTACTTGGTAAAGTAATTAAGGGTTTATTACTTGGTGTAATAAATCAAAGAATTTATAAAAGTAAATAAGAAGTAATTAAGAATAATTAATTGCTGTATTTATTTATTAAAGTTGATTAATTGGAAGCAATTAATTTAAGCATGATTAATTAATGTAATTAATTAAGAAATAATGTGATTAATTATTATTAATTAATTAATGGAAGTAATTAATTCAGGTTCATTAATTAATATGATTAATGAGAATAACTAAGGAGTAATTACTTGATTAAGAGTTAATTATTCAAGGTTAATTAATTAAGATGATGATTAATTAATTGGTTTAATTAATGAATAAGTAAGCAAGATTTATTGTGATGAAGGTAATTAATTTAATTAATTTTAAATTAATTAAGAGATGAAGTAACTAATTCAATTCACTTTAAATTAATCAGAGATAGATATAGTTAATTTAATTCATTTTAAATTAATTATGTTGTAATTAAGAAAATCATTGCTTATGTATGAATGAATGACATTGATTGTCTTGAATGGATGTAATCTCAGGAATGAGATAAATAATGTTGTGTGTTATAAATGCTTGGTTGCATTGTGATGGTAATATAGATTATCTATTGTGATGATGTTATGGATTACCTATTTTGTACGGATCGTCTGTTTATTTTGATAATGTGATTATTAGTTGTGACTTGTGAATTATCTATCTGTGTGTATATAGATAGTTGAATTGAATTATTTAACCTTAAACAACTTGGACCTAAAAGATATGTTTTGGATTTCGATGAGACCGAGATCGGGTTTCCATATTTAGATATCCGAAAACCACATCGATCCAAATTAACGATAGGTTGTGAATCTCTTGTGAAGAGTGAAGACTTGAGGTGTAAGGACTATTCGTCAGTATAACTCTGGGGGTGATTCCGTGACGAGTTTGACGAAAATAATACTTACAGGTTCGAGATGGTGATTTAGAGTGCAAGGGTTATCGTCGTTAACTCTGAGGGTGATTCCAAAATGAGTGTAACAAGATAATGCCTTCGGTTTCGTTCGAACCCGAAACGAACTTGTATGGATTGAATGCTTTCAGAACATCATCAAGTGGACGATGAGCATTCTAAGTGATGTGTTCACTAAAGGTAATCGTAGCCTCAAGCCTCATCAACCGGGAACAGCTAAAACAGGGGAGGTGCAGCAAGGCTTCGTGGGTAGCCTCCACTGGAGAGTGAGATTTACCCCTGTCTTGAGGTCCCTTTTATATCGGCTGTGTGGGCGGTTGAATAGCTACATCCGTCGCGGTTGTCTTATTCGAAACTGTTCAGTAAGGAATGGTTCCGGCTTTGTGTTGCAGGGGAGCGCGGGCGTACTCCTCGGTACAGTGATCTAGGCCACGTACTGTGACGGACGGTACCCCAGTAGCCCTATCATTGTATGAAATCCAATATCCTATAAGTGCCATTGGATTCGATTGTATTACCCACTTTTGTGGCCAGTAGCTGGAATTTAATGAATGTAACAATTTCGGCTATTTCATATTTATTTGAGAACCCTATACCTATTATAATATCACTGGATTTCCTAGCAAATGTTTTGGTTAGCGTAAGGTAAAAACTTTTCCATGTTTATGTGTGTGAAGTCTTACGTGATACCTTTTCTTTCAAAAGGTTTTTAAAGTTAAGCAACTTTAACCGTTTACTCACACCAGACCCATGTCTGACCCGGAGTTTATTCTGTTTTTCTTAAACTCTTGGGTACTCAAATTTTTACGAGTAGCCAGGGGAATTCAGGTTGGCTTGACGAATTCTGGAGAAGCAATGGAGCAGGAGGCTTCTGCTTATAGCTATATAATATTCCGCTGTGTGTTCTCTGAGTCATTTGTCTGTGCTTGTATACTGAGTTGTATAACTAGACAGTTGTTTATAACTGTCTAGTATGTGTTGTTTTAGCTGTGTATCTCTGATGTATATGATACTATGTAATGTATTATGTGATTAATATAATTTATTCGTTCCGCTGTTTAGATTCTGATGTTGTTCCTGTCTTCTTCTCTGTCTTTTCTCTTTTCTATCCCTTTCTTTCTTAAAAATAATGCGATTTTCTATGGTGGGAAAGTCGGGTCATTTCACTCATGATCCATATCAACATCACCATGGCTCGCTCTGCCACTTTCCCCCACTTCAACATGCTCTTATACTTCTTCAACTCCAACCACAAGACTTAATATTGGAGGCAACTGGGTCATCACCGGTATTCTTGAATGGGGAGTCATCCTTATCACTATCCAAGGCCATGGGATTTGACTAACACTATGACCTGCTTCTAACAAGTTATAAGCCTAGAGGTCATCATCAATGAGCAATGTCTTCAATTCCCTGTCCGTATCTAGGACTTCATGAAGCAGCTTGAGAGTATCTGCTAAGGCCAGGCCGCTAAACTTTTTCGGACGTGAAAGAACAAAGGAAGATGAGCTGAGAAAACAAAATGTAAAGTGGTCTCAAATGGAAAGAATGAGTGCAAAACTTACTCTAGGATATCCATCACTATGTGAATTTGGGTGGACAGCATACGAAGAAAAACTCGTCTTTAAACTAGCTTATCTTATTCTAGACACTGATCAATATTCTGCACCCCTTGGATGGTTCTAATAAAGCAAGGGAAGGATTTCCCTTGCGATGCTTGATGTTGTACATGTATTAGATTTCTTTATTACTTGGAACACAATTTAAACGGTAGGCGAAGATAATGAATACACTGTGTAGAAAAGCGTAGCTTTTGGGGTGTAACTAAGTTAGAGTCGGCCTCATAAAATGCGAATCTATCGGATGAATTAAATGAATGGTGTGACACATCCTGCCAAACACATATATGGTTACACATGGTATACCCGACTGAGGGTGATGCCTTTGTTGGTGGCATAGGGGAACCAACATGTCTTCAAATAAGATGCCATGCTATTCACAAATCCTTCTAAGTGATCCCTCTTTGATTTTTGAAACAACCGAGTCTATGTGATTATCCAATATTTCAGCATCTTCAAGCGTATCTAGAGCAGCCTTAAATTCAGGACCTTCTACGACCTCAAGAAAAACCTCTAGGAGAGGATGTTTGGCTTATATATTTTTAGGATGGAGTACAGATGGCATTAGAGTGTGTCATGCAGAAGGAACTGTGGTTGAGCTTAACTCGGTGTCTGATTTACGAAATTTAGGATATTTAGGAGACGATGGGCCTACAACTGGAGCGGAGAGACACTCCGAACGTCAATGACTCATAGCTATCAAAGAAAAACATACAATTAATATCAAAAAATTGAAAGTTGCACCCTCATGCTAAAGTGGAAAACCAGTGTAGTATGATGCAAATTACAGTGTTGTGCAGTGTCGTGCGATGTCCGATGTTGTGTAATAGTTCATTTGAAAGCCAAGTTATTATCTGAAATGACCGTCATTACCGACCGTCCTAACAGACTTTACATCGTTAACCATCATAACATCTTGGAACTCAGGAGATTCCATTTGAGAAGACATTGTTTTTAATTTCCCTTGCAAAAAATTTCTCAAGCATTTTCATGGAAATATTTCACTAAGGGTTGGATCGGCACTGATCCATACTCTTGAAATCAATATTTCCCCATTTTCATTTTCTTCCTCAATCCTGGGTATGGCCATTGATGTTAAGTTCATCCAAGCCAGTCGCCAAAACCATCACCTACCTAAAGTGATGAGTCTCGAAAGTGGAAATGGATTCAATTATTGAATCGGTCTCAGGCGATGGATCGGGTTCGAGCGTGGCAAGCAAATGGTGGCTGGAGACTGAAGGTCAAAGCGAGTGACGGTGGTGATGAGAAGGGACATGCGACAATAACATATGCTTTGATTGAGTGAAAAAATAATTTATAGTGATAAGGGAGTTCGATTTCATGATGGAAAGAAAGTGACAAGAAACCAAGTGTTGGATCGGGTTATATAACCCCTAAACCCAACAAGATCGGCTATTAACTCGCCTGTTTTCAACCGTTGAATCGGTATCGCCATAGCCATCGATCGATACCGAACCATAAAAAAAGATGTATGTGTATGTTACATGTGCAGAATTATGTGCATGTGATTTCACAAAAATGTGCATGTGCATGAAACTGAAACATGATAGATAATCAACTTGCATATGCATGTTCATATTCAACACTTAGAAACTAGAACCGTAACGCAGTAGATTCAAACCTGTAGATTCTAAAAATGAATCTTCCTAGAGCTATTGAGTTTGGAGTGACAGATCATAAGAGAATGCTCTAGTTTTATAATGCTAAATCCTAGCAAAGTTTCACGACAAATAGAAAAAGAGGCTACACTTCATCGGAATAGCCCGTGAGAAGGGTGACAACAAATCGAAGCATGGATTGGAATCTAATATAGCAATCCCAACTTGTCTCGATTTAAAGCACATTGTGTTGGAAACAAGATGTACTTTAGAGGGCAGGTGTTATCAAGCCTTTTGTCCAGACAACATTTGGACGAACTTAGTGAGTCGGACTTGAAAGTTATCGAGGCAGGAAGCCCCAGGAGATGGCCAACAAATCTAGAAACCATGTACAACCCAGGCCACAAGATGAGTGCATGAACACAAGCTTAAAAATGGAAACAAATATCAACTACCCAGTAAAGTGATGGATCGGTACGGATCCATCACTATGGATCGGTACCCATATAATTCCATTCGAAACACCTCAAACCTCATCTACTCCCAAACCTAGCAAACCCTTTTAAGCCTTGAAACACTGTTCTCTGTAATACATCATCAAGCACCTCGAGAACCTGAAGTGGGGGACTCCATTCTTCCATCGATCCAACTTATTGACCTAGAAACTAGCTTCTAGTAGAGCAATCTAGATGAAAACACAAAGCTAACAGCAAGTCGCATCTACGCAAGGCAATTGAAGAGATCCATATGTCAATCATATGGATCGGTATCGATCCATGATATTTTCTAACATGGCCATGATCTTTTCATGCTCCATACTTCTACTAGATATGGGGAACATGACTGCAATCGTGGTGGAGGAATTCCCAGTGACCTACAACTATAAATAAAGGGGTTGGGGGCCATTTAAAAGGATCTTTTTCCGTCATTTACTAATTTCCTATAATTCCCATGTAATCCCAAGGATCCATACTGATCCATAAGAATAGAAGTTGTAAACAGCGGTATAGTCAATTGAAAAGATAAGTGGACATAGACATCAGTTAGGCAAACCACTATAAACTCTGTATATTTCGTTTATGATTCTTCATTTTTCTTCTCTACTAAATCTCTTAGGTGTTTGTGCCATATTTCATATTTCATATATGTATATACATACATACATATAAACAAACTTATGAAATATCAACATTATAATTTATACTATATGAATGTGTTTGAACCATATATAAAATATATTAAATACAACAAATATTTTTATAAAGTCAAAAATGAGGGATAAGTATTTTTTTATAGAAATATATATATATATATATATATATATATATTAAATAATTATATATAAATGTATAATAATATAACATAAATATAGATTAATACTTATAAAATACACAAAAATATTTTAATAAAAATAAATAGACCTATTCATCTGCACAACTTAGAACTATTTTTTAATTTTAAAAAAATGTTTTATTAATTTTCATATGGATTAATTTTAAAATATTAATAAAAATAATTTTAAAACTTAATTTGAAATTTAAATTTCCGGTAAAATTCTAAATGATATTTTGTACTTTGAACATTTATTACATAATTTTATAGTTCAAAATAATTTTAAAACCAAATTATAAATTTTTGGTTGTTATTTAAAATATTTTTAGATAATAAATAATGTTCTTTTATCAAGCACGAATTTTGTGCTAATTTAATTTTATCAAATATAATTCATATGATATATACTCATATAATTAATTTGTGTAATTAAATGTTAAAATAATATTTAAATTATAAATATATATATATTTTATTTTATCACTCTCAAATGTAGTATATCCATAATACTTTATATATAAAACTTATATAACTGTATTGGTGTAAAGTATCATGTAACATTTAAATTATAAATTGTATGTGTATATATTCATATAATACATATACTATTAAGATAAAATTATTTTTCTTAATTGTTGAGCCATACCATTATATGTATATACATGAATTTTTTTCAAGTAAATAGAACATAAAACTAATCCAGTTGTGATAATATATTCGTATATCAAAATCGGTCACCTAACTAACAATATATATATGTATATAACATAAATGTTATACTAAACATTAATAATTAGATATTGGTTAAAAATATACCTTGCACCCAATGCTTGAAAATGAACCTTGAAATAATGAGATTTGCTTCTTGAGTTGATTTCTAATCCAGTATATTGTAAGTCTCTGAATCGTTGACCACAAGCTATCGAATAGTACTGAATTTGATTTGAACTTAAATTGATTGAGGATGGAGTAGGTTGGGTTCAGCCTGATACAGGTGTGCATGGAGGCTTCGACAAGTATTCCAAAAGGTGAGAGTAAAGATGCTTATATAGAGGAGAATTTAGAGGCAAATTAGGATCTAGACCCTCCTTTATCTCATACCAATCCCTTCCATCCTAGCCATCCAAATCAAAACCCTCTAACCCACGTATAGACACCCTTTTCTAGCTCCATTATGGCCGAACCAAATCAGTCCCTTTATGGACTTCAAACCCATTTAAATCCCAAAATAAATATTTTACATTTAAGTCCAATTTAAACGCTTTTGATATCGCATATCGATTAATATTTTTAACTTTTGTAAATGCATTTAACAGTACTTGTTCGTCGGTTCAAAATCAACCTTTATAATTAATATTTCATAAATATTAATTAATTTAGCTAATTTATAAAAATTACAAATTAATTAAATCATTTTGATCAAAGGAGTATTCGTCGTTTTAGTTGCGTCACTCATTAGGTGTGAATTTGGCCAACGATTAATATCTAACTATTTGAAAACGTTAGCACGTCACTTAGCAAGTGGTGTGACATTTTGGCCAAATTTATCGCTTACTTTATTTGCAGAAAATCTAATGATACATTGTTAAGCATTACCTAGTTTTGACTTTTATTTACACTAATTATCTTCGTCGAAATTATGTCACTTTGGACTTATGGAATTTGGTAATGGTTGAAATTCCAATATCATCCATATTAAACTCTATAATCGAAGCACAAAGTCCTTGATTCAATAATAAAAATTATTTTTAACTGAAATGCGCTGGCCAAAGTCTTTGACTTTAAGTTGACTTCAGTTGACCATGATACTAACCTCATATAACCGAGGAGACGAATCCTCTCTTGAATGGTAAGTTCCAATGCATTTACTCGATCCGACTGTAGTCATTCGATAGACATCATGCCATGATTTAACTATAATCAACGTAGAGCTTTTATATTGGAGTTCAACAATATTTTTAAGTCAAGAGAATAATGTAATTTTTTCACATCGATATTTTCTGTTTGGCCTTAGTTATATTAACCAACATGAAACTATCGAGTGAGTCATTCCATAGTAATCTAATAACTATTAGTACATAATACATCTATGCGCTTAGTAGTCATAAGTTATACACTACCGAACATTTTGAGAGCGTTATGTACTCTAATCTCAACGAATGTATCGATATCCAGTCTCGATACATCTTGACTAGGAATATTCTAAAATTGTATATTTATTTTCATTATGATGAATTACTCACGGTTACAACACTTTGTAACTACTATCGGAAAACATATTGTGTATGGATGTTCTATTAAATATACTTTTAATTAAATTGATTAATATAACACATTTATCAAGTATATAATAGAAAGAAAACATCTTTTATTTCAAACAAGATCGATTCTCGACTTAGATATATGTAACAAATTACATGATTGCCCCTAGGACATTCCCTTAACTCTATTAATTTTCCACTAGCACTTGGAGTCAATTATGGAATCGTATTCCAACTTCTCCAATTGGTTTTCCCAAAAACAAAACGGTCCAATCCCTCAATGAGCGAATATGTTATTATAATTCAATTATTACTTTGTCGATCAACTCTTTTAGACGCTGATAAACTATTTAACATGTGGAACAATTCAGAGTATGCTAGAACTATATCGTGACATTGTTATCATATAATAATGCTATGAGATTCTCAATTTTTGGAATCACCCTCGGCTCAGTTATAATTTGTTCATTTATTACACACACATACATATATGTATATATATTTCTTTTATTGTGGTGTTATTCAAGTCAATGTATTTATCCTTTTTCATTGAATCGGCCACAATCTCTTCTATTTGGAACATTTCCAACTTAAAGATTCTTAATTTGAATGTATCATTGACATATTATACTCAACATCATTTAAAAAAATTTGAATCAGAACACTCCTCCGTAAGGAGTTTATTATTTCTGTAAACAATTCTCTACTATTTCATATACATGGGAACACTTCAAAAAACCATTTAGTGATGTCAATTTGGATTTGATATTTGCTTCATGTATCAAATACATAGACAAATCACGATATTGTAGACAACATAACATGTGTGATAATTCCTATTGCCAATGTGTAAGGAATCAATCTTACATGTTTCATGTTAAGCATTTTAATAAGGTGTCCTTGCATATCTTTGGGGACATTCCCAACATCTTTTGTGTATAAAAGACAACATTTACAATCCAAAGTCGAGTGCTAAAACAACTAAAGCTAATTTTAACATAAGTATATTGTTAACTATCAGCAATTTGTTTTTTAATTATGTATAAGAAATATTTATGCATCTTTTAACTTTCTTTCTTATAAGCACACACTTCCCCTACATTTTGATTGACAATCAGACTATTTATATTTTTACTAAAAAAATTGTTCAATTTTGATGCTTATCATATAACACTTTTGTATCTGTTCTTGGATCGTATCCAAAAACTCACAACTCAATATTGCTCCCCAACCTTTGATACACTTGGGTTATTATGTGTAAACAGTTTACTATAAATCATTATTTAGATATCTCTATTTCAACACATGTATAATAGATCATAAAGTCATACTATGCGATAATTTTTTGAGTAAAGTCCAAACCAACTTAAGCACATCGAATGGTGAATCTATTACATCAACTTTAATAATAGAAGTTTATGATTTTATTCTTGTTAGTGTTGCGTATTATATTCCAACGACACCAATCTTTCTCTTGAAGAGAAATTTGTAACCAATGGATCATATTTCTTTGGGTACAACTACCAAAAATCATATTTTAATAATGTACTTGTAATCTATTTTAGATTTGTGCATCGTATCATATCATAGAGTCAATACTCTTAATGGTTTAATTAAATGAACCAAGTATTTCTTGATATTGAAAAGAAACTCAAAGTTTCTCTTTAATGTACAAGAATACTTATTAGACATTCTAATATATTTATGCTTATTTTGGTTTTATCAATTTCATTTCATCCATTGTAATCAATTTTATCATTGGATGTATCCAGGTTCATTTTATATCAATAATTTCTCAAAGAAATTATTTTGCTATGAAGTTGGTATTTTCTTGAAACAACAATCGTTCAGTGCAATGGAATGGTCATCCGTAAGCATTTTATAAATTGCCATATATAAAACTAATTTTGCATTAGTTCACAATTTATTTATGTTCACGAAATAAATTAGTCATCTAATAACTATCATTCCAAAAATTCTCTTGGGATGATTCATGTAAGATCCCATACATATAATTATTATGCGTGGTCTTTCAATTCGCACAACTTGCTAATTCCTTGGCCTAGGATATATAGAGGCTTCTTATAAACCATCTTGTATGGTTTTGTAAATTATTCTTTGGATGATATTAATTTTAACCATGTGTATTACTCATAAGTGCATGCCTGATATAAAGAATTTGACTAAATTTCACTCATCTTTAATCATCCTTTGTCCAACAAAGTTCGATTACTCCTTATCAATACTTCATTATGTATTATAGGGAGGAGTGACCTTTGATATCGAATCTTTATTCATACTAGGTACGTTCGGAACTCTTTCCAATATAACCACCCATTCGGTCATATCAAATCATTTCAATTGAATGTTATATTATTTACTTCCATTTTATATTCTATGATTTCATCATAGACTTATACGTGCATACCAAATAGACATATCCATATTAGTGATAACTCATCGATGAATATGACGAAGTACGTGGAACCATTTTTCTATTAATAAACTTATGATTGCATACGTCTATATATATCAATCCAAAGAGTTCAGCAACTCTTATGATGCTTCCATTGAATGGGTGAATTGCCCTTAATTATTTGAGATATAATTAACTAGTATCATATGATTCATAACTATATAATAAAAAAGTATTTCTCAAAACTATGGCTTAGTCTATAACTCCAAAATAATTGTAGATACTAGTATTTTCCAATACGTCACTTTTGCTATGAAAACAAATGCCACATTATAGTTTTATTTCATAACAAATATTTATAATACTTATATTAAAATATAACTATGTCCATTTTTCAATCGACACCAAAAGCTAGTCATTTTTCATGAATAACGTGCAGTGCGTTTTATGAAAACAATTTTCATAACTTGATGCAATCAATAAGTGTTACATGGCACTCGCCTACTATTTCCGCTATTACTATAATAGCATACTAAATTCAGAGGTCCAACATTCACTTAGTATATATTATTTATTTTATATACTGCAACTAGTTTATAGTGGAGTTTTCTTTGATCAAATAACCTGAACTCAAAGAAATGGATCTCATAGAGAATAATATCCTATATGAAAATACATTTCAGAATAGATATCGTATTTCTTATTCAAATGTCATGTATCAATTATTATTATTATAATTCTCATTTCCAATGCTTCTTTATAAAGCAGAAATGTACTCTCTTAATCCAAAATGAACCTTAAATCCCATCTACGTTTGTACATTCATTATTTTTTCTAAGTGGTCAAACTATTCAAAAATAATCCCTTACTACACTATCATAACAACCTCTTTACAAAAATGCATTTGATTATCCTTAACCTTTAAGGACATTAAATATAATGCACCTTACGTAAACTGATCAAACTGACATTTCGGCGATCGAGTTCTTAGATCTATACTACAGTTTTGGCCTTCTGTTACATTTAATGCAATATGATCTTTTGTTGTAATCAATCAGATTAAATACTCAATCTTTCACTATGGTTTATTTTCTTATTTCGCATGAACTAATTTCATCAAAATATTGTACATTACAAAGTGTAATCATTCACTGTATGAACGTATTTAGTAGTTGTAAAGCGCTTGCATGGGTGTTTAAATGTTAACATGCCATAAACATTTATTAGTAAGTATATGTTCTATTTCTATTTGTCAATCTTCAATTCAGTTTTATTTGTATATCTTAATTGATAAACGTTTTATCAATCATAAATGCATAAACTTATCAATGTAGATTATTATAATTTATATATCATATGTTTTACAATATTAGAAAGATTAAATGTCATCATTTTATTCTTCTAATAAGGCTCCCACTAGTCTTTTATGTTTCGCCAAACCCTAAGTCAAAATATAGAAGTCTTTTCGACTTCACTAGTAGGTGTCAGGACTCATTCGTCTAGAAATTTTAACCTTGAGTTTGCTCAAAAAATCATAGCTCCATGAACAATGGATAACTCCTTATTTGTTGTATCGTATACAACTCCTAACCTTTGGTACCTTTTCCTTATTTCACACTGGCCTTGAGTCTGCTCATGAAACAAAATTATTTACTCATACCTACCATATCACAATGGCCTAAGTATAGTATATATACCTTGAGTTTGCTTAACAAATACAAAATATCGATAGCTTGAGTTTGCTCAACAACTAAGGAGTATGCAAGTAATTTATTAATATATATATAGTAGACGATAACATTATATTGAAAATTAATAATCGTCCATATATTATATAGATTGATATCTACTTATGGAATAATGATTTTATTCTAAAGTACGCTCATGATTCAAGTGTTGGGCACATCAAAAATCACGATATACGTAGATTTACGTATTTATTTATTTCTAAAGTATGTTTGATTTCTTCAATTTTCCACCTTTAATTTATACATTCATATTATATAATTTATATTATTATATAACTTTTATATTTCATGTTACTTATATAATAGTCTTATGTATAATATTATACTAATTAAATCTTATTTAATTAATTTAATATTAATTTAGTATAACATTTATATTGTATATTTATCATATATTATAACCTTTATAGTGTGTGTATATTATTTAATCAATTACCTTTTAATTAATTTATTTAATTAAAATATATTAATTTCGAAAAAATCATTTTATATACATACATGTATACTTATGATATCTTAAACATTTTTAGATATCATAACATATATCAAATATTAATACATGTATATATTTTTTGTTGATTAAATTATCTATTTAATTTATATATTTTATTAATCTTATTAATAAATTTAAAATTTTGAAATTAATTTATATTGTATTTCAAACATTTTGCAGTTTTTTATTGTATTATAACTTTTATAGTGTGTATATGTATATCTTATTTTATATTTAACTTCTAAATTTAAAATTTTATATTTTTATATTTACAAATTCTTTTGAAAATTAGCCCAAGGCATATTTCAAATAGCTCCTTTTCTATTAGGGACAAACTTTAGGCTCACATATCTGTTCGGACTAGTTCGGTAGTCAGGTAGGGTAGAGTATATTATTACTCAAATCCAATCCCTTGACACTATCTTTCTAGACACTCTATTATTCGGACTGTGAGCTTAATTAGTTAACGCTAACTTACTGATTTAGACTGCATAGGCGATTGGACTCTGATACCATTGTAGGAACTAGGCCAGCCTATAATGGAAGTAATTGGTGAATTTGAATTTTTTCCCATTTTAGATCATTATTGGCCCTATGAAGTCTAAATTTATTTAAAACATTTCTAACTTTATTTTAAATAAAATCTTTATTTTATTTAAATTTATAAAATGAATTTGCATAATTTAATTCATGTTTTATTGCACATATGTATGTGTATCTATCCGACACACACACATATGTGTATGTGTGTGTTTGTGTATGTGTTACAGATCAATCCATGTTAGGTATAACATACCCGTGTATAAGTATCCAGATTTGCACCGCAACTAAAATGTTAGTTCATCTAAAATACAAATATATTGTTTGAATGTATATTTATATAATTTACTTATACATGTGAAATATTACAAATATATACATATATGTATGTATATGTATATACTATATTTTATTTAAATATTTTTGTATAAATATATATATAAATAAATAAATTTATAAACATACTTATGAAATATAGCTAATATAATATATTTATACCATATAAATATGTTTAAATCATTTATGAAATAAATTAAATATAAATTTTTTATAAAGTCGAAAACAATATATACGTACATATAAAAAATTAAATATATACTTACATATTAAATAATTATATATAAATGTAGAATAATATAACATAAATATAGATTAAATGTATTAACCTATTTATGCACATGGCTTAGAATTTGTTTTTGAATTTTGAAACAAAGTTTTATTAATTTTTGGATGGACTAGTTCGAAAATATTAATAAAAAATATTTTAGGAACTTAATTTTTAAATTTAAATTTCCAGTAAAATTCTAAAAGATATTTTGTGTTTAAATATTTGTTACATAAGTTTAATTTTAAAATAATTTAAAAAACTAATTATTAATTTCGTCTTTTATTTAAAATATTTTTAAATACTAAAAAGATGTTTTTTAGACAAGCATGTATTTTGTGTTAAGCTAATTTTAAAAAATAATAAATATAATTTACATGATATATATATTGATATAATTAATTTATGTAATTAAATAATTTAAATAATCTTTAAATAATTTATATATAATGTATTTTATTAGCGTCAAATATGGTACATCTATAATGCTTATATAAAAAATTTATCTAACCATGTTTTTATTAAATATCATGTACTATTTAAATTATAAACTATACGTGTGTGTGTGTGTGTATATATATATATATAAATAATACATATATTATTAGAAAAATAAAAAATAAATTATTGAGCCCACCATTATTGGCATGTACATGAATTTTTTATATAGGCAAATAAAATTTAAATCTAATCCAATTGTGATTGTATACTTGTATATCAGAATCGTACCAAGCCAAATATGTGATATATCTATATAATATAAACATTAATAATTATATATTGGTTAGAGAGGTACCATACACCCAAGCATGAAAGTACACCTTGAAATGATAACATTTACTACTCAAACTGATTTCCAATCCAATATATTGCTAGTCTTTAAATCATTGACCACCAACTACCGAATAGAATTGAATTGATTGAGGATGGAGGAGGTAGGGTTCATGTAACGACCTGTAAATTTCTATAGTAAATTTGGTTAATTTAATTTAATTTTGTAATTAAATTTATAAAGAAATAAAATTTTATAATTTATGTCGAAATAAAAGTTTAAGAATGGATTGTAGCAACCAATTGTTGACAATTGAATAAATCAATAAAAGTGAAATAGCGTAAATTATGCACTTGTGTATAAAATTTAAATCAAGTAAATAAGCGTAAAAGTTGTGTAAATTAAAGGATTTGTATATAATTTATAGTAATTGACTGAATTCGGTATTATGCAGGTAATTATAATAATTGGTTGAAGCTGGATAAGCTTAAGTGTAACCTTGACATGTAGACAATTACTATAAGTTACCTGTTTAATTAGTGGATGGAATTGGAAATAAATTTTAGTAAAAATAAATAAATGTTACATTTATGGGGATGCGATACAATGTTAGAAATTAGATGTAGCATTTATAATTAAAATTTACAATTTAGAATAAAATTGCAATTAATTTAAAATAATGTAAATCGTCTTACTTGATTTTAAGTTTAATATAAGCAACAAATGGAAATGTAGAAGTAGTGAATCATTAATAAAAATATTAACTATAATAGAACTCAATTAATATAATAACGGAAAGAGTGAGTAATAAGTGAACGTAATTAGTAGAATGAAAATAAATGGCAGCATTGATATGTAAGTAATAAAGGCTTATGTATGTGACTAAAGGATAACAGTAATGTTTATTGTATGTCACCTATCGTTAGTTGAAATTTCTAATAAATGCAAATTAAATAGGAACATAGATTTATTTATAAGGTAGTAATTGATATAATAAAGGTATGAAATATTGAAGTGTGTAATGTAATGGATATCATAAATAGAATAGAATAAATTAGTGTATACATGGAATAATAATCTGGGTTGATAAGTAACGAATTTATAAAGGCAATGGAAAGAAATACGTGACAATTAATATAGGTTTGTTTGTTTGATGTGTAAATAAACACCGGTAATCAATTACAATAAATCCAAATTTAACGTTTTGTTAATGTAAATTTAAGTAATGTTAAATTTATTCATAATATGAATCGGTTGATTTAATAAATGGAAACCTTTGATTTGTGAATAATAAAAAGTTTGAAACCAAGTCAATAAAATTTATTGAGGACATTTAATAGTAATTTATGTATATATTTGGCAAGTAAATCAAATCAATTTTTAATTAATTAGGAGGAAATCTATAATAAATGAATTCATGTGTAAGAAAATGAAATTAATTTATATATTAATTGGAAATTGTAATAAGATGATAAAATTTATGAATTATAGGATCTGAATTTAAATAGTCATTTGATTTATTTAATTTATAATAATTGGATTAATTGCAAATGGATGAAATTAAATATTTAATTATTAAGTTAATTTAAAAATTAAGTGGAAATTGGAGAATATTTATGTAATAGCTTTAAACCCAATGTTAATTTCCTCCATTTGGCCATAATGAGTTGAATATAAGAATGAATGGTGAATTCAATGGAATTATTGAAAAGTAAATCTATAATTATGAATATAATGAAATTTGAATTTATGCTTAAATTTATGATTGAATCAACATTTAATTGACATCTAAGTTGGTTTAAATCACTGAGATTGTTTAAGAAAACAAAACTGATAAGATTTGTAAATTTTGGAAGTGAAATTGAAAAAGTGATTTAATTAATGAATTTTTAATTTATTTAATTAATGAAAAAATAGCCATTTTGGCTATTGACTCGGATTTCGATGAAACCTGCTTCATCGGATCCGTAACGGTAAATTATTGTAGGATTTTAAGTTTCGTAACGATCGAACTTGTCGTTTGATCGTACGGACTCGAAACGCCTTGAAATAAACGAAATTGAAATCAATTGATTTTAGCATAACATCTTCATACAATGCAATTTGAACCTGAAACTTTTTCCATTGCGTTTAAAATATTTTAAAACACCTATTTTGATATATGGGTTTACCCAATTTTGTTCCGAGGTCAGAACGGGCTTTTTTGGGCCACTTTGTCGTTAGCGTGTATTCAACCCGATCCATTTATTCTATTTTCAAATTTCTCTATAAATTCCTGCTATAAACCCTAGCCTCCCTAATTCTCATTTGTCTATATGTAAATTCATTATATTCCTCCTCTTCCTCAATGGCATACAAAATTCTATATTTTCAGATCCAATTGCAAATCAAATCCAAAACATAAATTTCAAAGTCCTCGGAAAAATCTGAAAAAAATATATATTGAAGATCTCGAAGAGCATAATCTTCTGGCGTGATTCGTTTTTCAAACCGATACACCGTTTGTCCAGAATTTGCCAATCTAGTTTTGGTCGTTCGTTAATCGTCGATCAACTTTGCCTAATCGACAAATCGAAGTTGCTGGGTTATGGAGATTCATGAGAGGTGGTCAACGATGCAATTTATTGGGTGAGTTAATGGCTAGATCGATCGATAAAATTCAATTAGGGTTAAATTTAGGTGGTGGCGGCGGTGCCAAATCGCGACCAGAGGCGGCATAATCGAGACCGTGGGTGCGCCCTGGGTCGGAGGTCGTGGGGAGGTGCTCAGGTCGTGGAGATGGGAGGCGGAGGTGGCGCATTTCTCGTTTGAAAGTGGCGGCTAATTTCTGGTTCAAACGAGTGTCTCTGGCTAGGGTTACGCACGTGGATTTAGGGGAGATGATGTGGCGTGTACTGTGGGTAACGTTTTGCTTTATAATTTTTTTTATAATTTTTGAATCGTGTAACTTCAAAACTTAATGACGTTCTCATACGATGCCTGATTTGCATGCGGTGTTTTTTTGTTTGGATCATTTTGGAATTCTGAAGACCATGGCGCTGGTTTGGATGAATTTGGAGACTGTCCAATTTTTGGGTTTAAATTGGATTTAAATTCAATTTAAATTCAAAAGGTGAGTGTTTTAACCCACTCAGAACTTCTAAGATTTCTTATGTTTGTTAAATTAAATTTTGATGTGATTTAAATTTATCTATGAGTGTTTGGGTATATATTTAATCATCATCTCAGTTAGATTGCATTTATTTAAATTAAATTGTTATTTAATTTATTTTTGCATATAAACTGCCAATTAAATTTTATTTATTTATTATTGCATATAAACTGCCAGTTAAACAGTTATTAATTTATCATTGAATATAAACTGCTAATTAATTCATATTGTTTATTATCCGTTCTATATTGATACTATTGTTTGAATTGGATGATGATTGTGATAAATGGTTGATGGTTGATATTGGATTAATGGATGTTGTATTTTATATTGTATTAACTGCAAGTTATCATGCATTTTCATTTCATTCAGGATTGCGGTTTGAAATGATATATAACCGTAATTTTTATTTTAAATTACGGATTGAAATGATAAATATCCGGATCACTTGACCATAGGATAGAAAATTTTATACATACACTACGGTGTGTGCGTGTGTGTGTGTGTGTGTGTATATATATATTGAAATTAATTTTCTATGGTTTTGTAAAGAAATATATATATGGTTTTATGAGATATTGATTTCGGATATTTGATAAAGGTTATTTTATATATAGTTAAATTCTTGGTTTTAAGCTATGTATAAAATTGTTTAAAGTATGAAGTAAGTTTAATAATAAATTTGATTTTATTTAAATATATTATGGATTAGTGTTTACTTAAATTGGATTCTAATATAGAGTTTATATTGATTTTTATAAATCAAAGTTGAGAAGATAGTTTTGAAATTTATTTGAGATTTTATTTAATTAAGATCCTATTAAAATTTAGATTTAAAAAGAATATGGTGTTATAACTAAATTCGGGTTTAAGATGATTTAAGTGAATATATCTAGTCTAAATAAATTGAGGAATATTCAATTTTTGAATTTGAATGTTTTATTTAAAGGATACTGGATTTATTAAGTAAGTATTTCAAACTAAATAATTGTAAAGTGAATTTGGCATACATATATGAATTAAAAATTTAGTTTTGAAATGGTGGAATATTTAAACCTTTAAAATATATGAAAATTTAAATGGTTTATTTGGGAATTCAAATCTGTGTCTGGAACTGATTTGAGAAATTATAAAGCCAATTTACTTTATAAAGTAATTTATTATTAAACCATTTAAGTATTAAAAATTATGTTTCGAAGCTATGGGTTAAAGGTATATATATTTAAAAGTACAATGATTTTTGAAGAAGGAAATATTTGAAATAAAAATGATATCATATTGATTTGGGTTTTAAAATAGAAATGATATCGTATTTATACGGCTTTGAAATGGATATTTATTCTGGTTTTAAAGTATTAATTATTTTGAAAAGACCGCGGTGTTATAATAACATTGGTTGTTGAAGAGACCGGGATCGGAAGTTGTTATACTCTCTGCCAACTCCGAAAACCACTTTAACAACCGTGTACGCGGTGGAGATTCCAGAATAAAGTAGGATGGCGGCGGCGTTTCCTTTGAGGTAAATACGTAGACCCGACTCCCGTGAGTTGGCATAGGGTGGCTAAAAACAGGAGCGATTCTTGGGCCAATGAGGTCATTCCTCTGATCGGATGCACTCCTTTGATATTATACTCTGACATTTGGATTTGATTCGGTGGCCACTTTTGATTTTTGATTTTGGGGGTGTTGTTCGAGGTGGGCGGTAGTAGCTGCTACGCGTTACCACCAACCCGGATGCGTAATTGGTATATCTACCCTGACATTGCCTAGTTGTGCCGTGTCACCTACCCTATCACGCCTTGTATGAGTTTCTATTTATGTTGTACCTATGGAGTACCCTCTGATAGCCTCCTGATCAGGAGGTATTACGGTGCTGTATAGACTATTGGCATTATTACGGAAAATGTAAAGCCTTAACGCTATTTAAAAGTAAGTTTATTTTACTAATTGACACTATTATAATAGCGAAATATTACTACATAGTAAATAGTTTAACAGATCTTTAGGAGATGTGAATCCCGAGCATCTTTTAAGTTACTACATTCATATTTGTTTCTGCTGATTTAACTCACATAAGATATATTAGTACCGACTCGAGTGTTTTGTCTTTTCAATTCGCTTAGGTCAGTCCAAGCATTTTAGGATTTGGAAGACCGTATTCTGGAGGACGAAGACGAAGATATTACTATTATTTATTATAGTATTCCACTACATTCATACTGTTCCGCTACGTTGTATTGGTATGTGTAACTCCGATATATGTTGTATAAGTATAATCGAATATTTTGTAAACCAACTTTATAAACTGTATATTTGATTATTATATTTTATCATTCCTCTACAAGATTCTATTTTGTTCTTTTTCTTTCTCTGTTTTTTCTTATTTATCCTATAACAATCCGCCCTTCCATATGGCTTGAATAGGCTGTGTGTTGATTAAAGCGTGCGAAAAAGCGGGGCGTTACATCTGGTATTAGAGCTTTGGTTTAGCGATAAACCTTAGCTTTGTGGGGTCTGACTCTTTATTAATAGGGTAGTAATACCCTATTATGAGCCGCTGAGTGTATATATGAGAGAGCATACTTTTTAGTGTTATAAAAAGATTTTAATATTGTGTTAATTTGTTTCGTTTTGTATTTATAAATTCTGGTTGGTGCATGGAACGCTATGACATCAATAGGGATTTCTAAACACTTATAGGACAGACCGACATAATATTTGTTTTTTTATATAGGTGAATGAAATAATTTTGCCTATTATATTTTCCATATATATAAAATAAATTTTTATAAAAGTTATATTTGGTTGTAATATATTGGTTGTTAGGTAATGAAAATTTATAAATAATAATGAAATAAGATTGAAAATAAAATAAATCAATTGGAAATTTTAGAACTTAAGTTCCGGGATTTTGAAAATTTCTTTCAAATGGTTTTGGAATATAATAATAGTATTATTAGAAGTATTTTCTGATATAAATATTTCAATATAATTTGAAAGAAATGTTGTAAAAGAAATTTGGAAAAGAAATAAGTTTTGTACTCCCCTCTCTGTCGTCGGAAAATAATTTCGATGATGAGTGCACCCATCATCGACATTCATTTTCGAGTTTCGAAGTGGGAAGGCCACTGTACTGGGTTACTGCAAATTTGTTTTGATAAACCAAATATAAATGTTTAAATTGTTTTAATTATAATTGGATATATAAATTATAAGTATATATTTATCTGTTATTTTAAATGATTTGAAATTTAACCCGGTATTTAGTTCTTAAGTTTCCATTATTAAATAGTTCAATTATTGTAGTAAAATGAAATATAACTAATTAATAATTGGAACCTTTAGTTAAAATAAGAGAAAAATGCTAAGTTACAAATGAAATTTAAAGAAAGTTGAAATTTGTAACTTATAAAACAAAGATGTAATTATTGAACATTAAATTAAATTAAAAGATGAGGTAAAACTTGTATAAGTTTCATTTGCATTTTTTTTTACATATATATAACTTACCAAAAGATAAAAGTTGAAATGCTAATAAGAAAATGTAATAGATATTATACAAGAAATGAACTTGAGGTAATGAAGTAATCAATGAAATTATTTAATAAATAAGGATTGATGTTGTTATTGTATAAACTTAAGTTATAATGGAAATCTTACTATAATAAAATATGGTAGAGATAAATGTTGTAAGTAATTATAGACTTAAGTAAATGATGAAGTTATTTATTTTAAAAAATAAGTAGAAAGACGAATACTGTAAATAAGTGAAATTAAGTAATGAATAAATGAATGTAATGCAAATAAAAGAAATTTGCATTATATATGGGTAAATGAAAACTGTAAGAAATAAATTGTAGACTAAAAAGTTAAGTCAGTAATTGAATGAATGAATAGAAATATAAAAGTGTAAGAAATAATTGGAAATTAAAAAATAAATTATTATATGAATGAAATAAATAAAAATGAAATTAATCTATTGTATGGAATTGTTGTTTAATTGACTTATAGCTGTTTGGGCAAAGATAATTTAAAATTGTTTGGATGAATGAATAATCTATTTGGTTTCACCTAAGACTGTTGAGTGAGGGGTACACTCAGTAGTTTATTTTTTTCATTCCATAAAATTTTTGAACCCGAACAACAATTTGCTTTGTTTGATATCAATGAATGATTGATTTGTATTGGTTCTATGTGATGGTTGCATGCTTGGTTGCACATGATTGTTGGTTGTATTTATTTGTTGTTGTGGTTGAAACAAGCTAAACATTTCATTTTATATAATTATTGACTCTTTTGGATTATATAAGTGAAATGCAGGTTATGGAAGCAATTGCTACTGCTTTTGGTTTCATAATTAAGCGTAATTGGCCGACCAATATGTACATTTCTCGGATTACGGTTTAGATCGTTATTATATTATTTTTCCCATGTAGGGATATATATTATTTTGGAAAATATATGTTATATATTGTTATATTTGGTATTATATTTGCTCCCGAGCCTCCCCATACAAAGGAGACTCTGCCGAATTTTCCGTAAATTTTGGACTTAGCAAAATTTTTGAAAATATTTTCCAAACTTTACTGATTTAAGTATAAAAGATATAATGATTGTAAATTTGTATATTTTATTTAAAGTTACTAATTTTGTAAATCTAATTGTTTATAAATTTAATGTTTTGAATAAGATATATTGATTTCTTAATTCTCCTTTTCCCTTCTTTTTCCATTTCGGGGACGAAAAGTTTTGAGTGGGGGAGAGTGTAACGACTCGTACATTTCGATAGTAAATTTGGTTAATTTAATTTAATTTTGTAATTAAATTTAGAAAGAAATAAAATTTTATAATTTATGTCGAAATAAAAGTTTAAGAATGGATTGTAGCAACCAATTGTTGACAATTAAAGTAAAATCAATAAAAGTGAAATAGCGCAAATTATGCACTTATGTATAAAATTTAAATTAAGTAAATAAGCGTAAAAGTGGTGTAAATTAAAGGATTCATACATAATTTATAGTAATTGATTGAATTCGGTATTATGTTGGTAATTATAATAATTAGTTGAAGCTGGATAAACTTAAGTGTAACCTTGGCATGTAAACAATTACTATAAGTTACCTGTTTAATTAGTGGATGGAACTGGAAATAAATTTTAGTAAAAATAAATAAATGTTACATTTATGGGGATGTGATACAATGTTAGAAATTAGATGTAGCATTTATAGTTAAAATTTACAATTTAGAATAAAATTGCAATTAATTGAAAATAATGTAAATCGTCTTACTTGATTTTAAGTTTAATATAAGCAACAAATGGAAATGTAGAAGTAGTGAATCATTAATAAAAATATTAACTAGAATAGAATTCAATTAATATAATAACGGAAAGAGTGAGTAATAAGTGAACGTATTTAGTAGTATGAAAATAAATGGCAACATTGATATGTAAGTAATAAAGGCTTATGTATGTGATTAAAGGGTAACGGTAATGTTTATTGTATGTTACCTATCATTAGTTGAATTTTTTAATAAATAAAAATTAAATAGGAACATAGATTTATTTATAAGGTAGTAATTGATATAATAAAGGTATGAAATATTGAAGTGTGTAATGCAATGGATATCATAAATAGAATAGAATAAATTAGTGTATATATGGAATAATAATCTAGGTTGATAAGTAACGAATTTATAAAGCAATGGAAAGAAATAAGTGACAATTAATATAGGTTTGTTTGTTTGATGTGTAAATAAACTTTGGTAATCAATTACAATAAATCCAAATTTAATGTTTTGTTAATGTAAATTTATGTAATGTTAAATTTATTCATAATATGAATTGGTTGATTTAATAGATGGAAACCTTTGGTTTGTGAATAACAAAAAGTTTGAAACCAAGTAAATAAAATTTATTGAGGACATTTAATAGTAATTTATGTATATATTTGGTGAGTAAATAAAATCAATTTTTAATTAATTAGGAGGAAATCTATAATAAATGAATTCGTGTTTAAGAAAATGAAATTAATTTCTATATTAATTGGAAATTGTAATAAGATGATAAAATTTATGAATTATAGGATTTGAATTTAAATAGTCATTTAATTTATAATAATTGGATTTATTGCAAATGAATGAAATTAAATATTTATTTATTAAGTTAATTTAAAATTAAGTGGAAATTGGAGAATATTTATGTAATAGCTTTAAACCCAATGTTAATTTCCTGCATTTGGCCATAATGAATTGAATATAAGAATGAATAGTGAATTCAATGGAATTATTGAAAAGTTAATATATAATTAATGAATATAATGAAATTTGAATTTACGCAGAAATTTATGATCGAATCAACATTTAATTGACATCTAAATTGGTTTAAATCATTGAGATTGTTTAAGAAAACAAAACTGATAAGATTTTTAAATTTTGGAAGTGAAATTTAAAAAATGATTTAATTAATGAATTTTTAATTTATTTAATTAATGAAAAATAGCCATTTTGGCCATTGACTCGGATTTCGATGAAATCAGCTTCATCGGATCCGTAACAGTGAATTATTGTAGGATTTCAAGTTTCGTAACGATCGGACTTGTCGTTTGATCGTACGGACTCGAAACGCCTTGAAATAAACGAAATTGAAATCAATTGAAATCAATTGATTTTAGCATAATATCTTCATACAATGCAATTTGAACCTGAAACCTTTTCCATTGCATTTAAAATATTTTTAAACACCTATTTTGATATATGGGTTTACCCAACTTTGTTCCGGGGTCAGAACGGGCTTTTTTGGGCCCTTTGTCGTTAGCACGTATTCAACCCGATCAATTTTATTCTATTTTCAACTTTCTCTATAAATATCCTGCTATAAACCCTAGCCTCCCTAATTCTTATTTGTCTATACGTAAATTCATTTTATTTCTCCTCTTCCTCAATGACAGACAAAATTCTATATTTTCA